>JAREYC010000005.1:44047500-46945000 GCA_030015325.1 Cryptoblepharus egeriae | reverse complement strand
CTTTCTGCAGACTAAACTGACTTTAGTTACACAATTCCTTGGAATTCATACATGACTTCTAGAAGCAATAAACTAAAATTAATGGCTGGTGGATTCTCTTTAATTAACTAGAATCTTCTAGTTTATAAGAACCTTCTTAGAGGAATCTGATCAAAAGGAAACAAGACTGTATTGTTAGTGTAAAAGAGCATAGACAATGTTCTATTTTGAACTATTAGGAGACAGGGGAAGAATTTTATTTCCATTGTGTTTGAAAACTATATTCTTAAGAAGCTAAGGAGGAACGGCCCAACTCTTTCAGTTTGCAGGCACAACTTTAAAGAGAAATCATACCAAATAACGCCAAACTTCAAAAAAAAATTCAGTATAAAGTGTTTATCAAAAGCAATAGATATTGGCTTCAGTCCTAAAGAAACTTCCTAGGAGTAAACCCACTGAACACAATGGGTCTTACTTTTGAGTAGACATGGTTAGGATTGTGCTCAGAAATTGATACCAAGCAGCTACCTAACATTCACGTTTAATGAATACTTCTCACTCAATTCTCACTATACGCTCACATTTCTCACTAAAACTATTGTCTATAATCCAGTTTTCAAGCTTAGTCAACAAATACTTAACACAGTTTAGCAACTACATTCCACAAACTCTTTGGTCTTTGCTTCCTTTCTTGCTTTTAAAGAGATGGATTGGCTCAGGTGTGGGAAAGCTGGGCCGCTTTAGGGATTCCAGACCTTTCACAATTGTATAGAAGTGGGAATTTCAGCAATGATGACAAGCTGTACCTACTGAAATTCTTTCTTCTACACAATTTAGGTGGCCCATCTTTCTCACCTATGGATTAGATAATACTCTTCTAGACATTTGCCTGAAAATTGGATTTCTCTCCCCCCCTCCCGGTATATTTTTAAAAACTTTTCAGGAGTTTGGTCCTTCCAAAGAGTAGTGGCTTCATAATTAGCTGAACAAGTTGGTACAAGTTGTTGGCTTCAAAATTAGGTCCTCTCAATATCAGCAAACAGGGAGCCATAGAAAAGTATCACTGAAATTAATATTAAAATTCAGTAAAACTAGATTGGAAAGAGTCTTACACAGAAAACACTATTCCAAAGCAGATTTCAGAATACTGGTCATTAAAATATTATTATAATCATAAACACTATAATTACAATTTTTCCAGAAATTGATATTGTTCTTTGTTTTGAATTCCAGTCTTGAGGGAAGTATAAAAATGCCTTTGGTAATTGAATTATTTTCTTTTCAGTTAAATTTTATATGAATTTTTGCTTTTATAATTGCTCTCACAGGTAAAAATGAGTTATTTTGCTTAATTTTCTCAGCCTGATGGACCATTTCCTTAACTGTTTTGAACTCATTATCAGACAATGAGGTTTTATTGCTTTTTGAGGGGGGAAAAGTTTGTACTGGGACTGCAAGTTATTCTCAGCAAATAACTGTGAGTGCAGATTAAATAAAGGATAGTTCTGATACTGTTAATACCTGTAATTAAACAGGAAAATAATAGCATGACCGCATGAACATAATTTATAGCTGATAGGAAGCAATTTTTTAAAGTTGCAGAAGAAAGTTTACTGGCACAATCTATATAATATTACATATGTTCAATACAGACCTACATCTTACATTATATTAAAACTAGTAACAGCCTGCAGCTGTCACTTGCAGAGAGAGGTTCAATATAACAACAGTCTGGCACAGCAGCCAGCCAAAACTTGTACCTGATGCAGTGCAGGCATTCCAACCTGCCTCTTCTATCTAAAATTAGGATTGTGCATTATTTTATATACATTGTTTTATATATAGACACGCACACACAAACACGTGTGTGTATGTCTGTAGAGCAGTGGTTTTCAACCTTTTTCCACTCACAGCACACTGATAAGATGCTAAAATGGTCAGGGCACACCATCAGTTTTAGGACCATTGACAAGGTCTACTGGTTCTGTAGATTTTCCTAGTGAGACAAGGCAATTCTTAAAAACAAAGTCAAAAGGTAGGATCTTAGGATAACAATGTGCTACATGCACAAATTGTGGGTTTTTCAGGTTTACCACCACTAACCCTACAATCCAGAGTAACTACGGGAGCACGTAAGAGACATTACATGCACCCGAAGTTACTGCACCACCTAGTGAAAAACTATGGGAAATTCATATTGCAATCCAGAGCAAATTGTTCTTACACCAGAGCAAGGAGTCCCCATAGTTACTCAGGATTGGACCCTTTGTTAAGATAAGTTTTGGCTTCCTTGATTAGTTCTCCCAAGTTATCTGTTTGTGTTCTGAGATAAGCATTTGCCACTTCAGAATTTCACATGATGACTTCCTCATCCTTTGTAAGGAAATAAATGTGCTCATATGCCAGCTAATACTTATTTGTGTACCTGTGGAAGATTTTCTGCTGCATCTATTGTATTGTACTTTATATAGAACCCCTATGAAAAGTGTTTAGAAATAAATTTTTGATGTTTCATTTTAAAATAATGTTGAGACAATCTGTTGATATCTAATGATCTCTAATGGTTAAAAGCAGACTCTTGTTTAATTATGGTGTTATATACAATTTGGTGGGCTGCTCTGAGCTATAGGAAGCTGGACTATATGGGCCTTTGGCCTAATCCTGGGAAGGCTCTTCTAATGTACCTCTCCCTGATAGGGTTCCAGACACAGGTATGCACAGAGTTCCATTCCTAGACTCAGTGACTTAGCAAGGGGGGCTGCAAATATTATATTGCCAAGTTTGTTCCAACTTAAAGAATTACCGGTAGCTATACATTTATTTATGGAATGAAGCACTTGTGCACATTTGCAATAAATTGAAATAGCAATTGCATCACATAGTTGAAACTCCTTTTATCTTGGCATGCTTAACGGCTATTGTAGTCAATTGGAGAAGTGCACTCTGAAAGCATAGCACCATTCAGCACCAATTTCCAGCCCTATGTTTAACTCTGTTTCCTATAGAGCTATTTCATATGGCTCTTGACTTTCTGGTAGCATATATACCATGAGAGGTATCCCCATAGTATGTTTTCCTCTAGGTTATATTTTATTTGTGAATAAAAGCTTGGCTATTAACTTTTATTTTTAAGCCATTTAAACTATACAAAGTCCTTGTTATAAATATCCAGCACAGCACAAAGTATACAAAAGTATAAGTTCTAGTATAGTGTGCTATTTGAACAGGTAAAGGGCAAAATTAAAGATGGAGGAAGTTTTAGTGAATGTTTAGAGGAATAGTTAGGATTGCAATCAGGTTGCAGAGATAATCTCCCTCAAATGGAAAAATGTGTCCTTGTTTTTATAAAGAAATCCTCTTAATATTTACCAAGGGAAAGATAAAGAAGGGCTCAGCATAATCAGAAGGATTTACACAGGAAAACCTTTCTGGTTTCTTCTTGTCCCAATCTAGAAATCTTAAAAAGTCTACAGTTTTAAAAATTACTTGAAGAGGAAACATGTAAGCACCAACCACCTATTCTAATGCAAACAGCAATTATGTAAAAAAAATCAGAGTTAATACAGAATCAACACATATGTTATCATATCCAGTGATGGGATTCAAAGAAATTAACAACCGGTTCTATGCCCATCTGGCAGCCACTTTTAAATGGCTATTTTTAAACTTTATCTGTCATATCTCTCATTAACAACCGGTTCAATAGCGTAGGTGCGAACCTGCTGGAGCCCACCACTGATCATACTGATTAAAAGGTGAACACATGCTGTGAACTGTCATACAGAATTACTCACCTGTCCTTCAGGTAGTTTGCTCAGTGACTGCCTCTAATGCTTCAGACTGCCCGCTTATATCTGTGACTATAATTCAGGAAGCCAATAAACAACCTTGAACACTGCACAAAGGAATATGATTGGCTCCTCTTACACTACATATGTTAGTTCATATTTAACATACAATGATTCTCTAGAAGTCAATGATCAGGGTACAAGTGGGTATGAATTGATCTGCCTATTGGTTGTTTATTAAAATGATATTTTAAGCTGAATAAAATACCTAAGGAAAGAGAATTTAGTGTATAGATGTTTACATTTATGATGCATTCAGTGATTGTGGAAAGCGACTTTGCTTTCCATAGACCCACACTAGATATACGTGTAATAAACTTTGGTTGCATTTTTGTATTACAGTTTGACGTCCCTGTGGAAATGCACTGACAATCTGGCAGGGGTCTGTTTTCCTTACCAAATATAAATATGCATGATTAGGCTACTCCCTTTCAGGAGATATGTTTTAAAATGCTTCTTTTTTGTATTTTCTCATTTCTGAAATCAACCTGGAAACCATTTCGCCAACATGTGACCAGACTGTGATTGATTTGTGGATAGGTCACGGTATAATTTGATTTTACTTGGTGTTGCTCATTAACCTAGAGCACGTCAAAAAGGCAATAGATGGGTGTAGATCACTAAAATTCCTTAATTTGTGAGGATTTTATGATGATGATCTTTTATATGGTGCTATCAAATCAATCTGCATTACACCTTACAATTGGAGAACAGATGAGTCATAATCTAAAATAATCAGAAGGAAAAAAAAGGGAGTGGTACCAGACTCAGAAATAATGTATAATTTTTCACATACAAGTATATAGTTTTATTTGAAGTAGGTCAAAGTATGTTCCACATCTAGCTGTCACTGGACTTGGCTGCCTTTTCTTACTATGTGGTTTTATTTTGTGAGCCCTGAAGATGGCTCTACATTTTTAAAAAGTTTTTTTATTTATTTCAGATACGGGAAAAGCGATATTGGATGTTGTACAACAATAGGGAAAGGTATACACAGGCATACACATAAGGTTCTCCAGGCACATCTATTTTACGTTTTCTTAATACTACTTTACATACATTAAATTAATTTCTTTTTTGCTATTTATATCATTTTAAACTCATATTCTCTTACCTAACGTAACAACATATTCTCTTCAAACCACAGTCTACTATTCAAGATGGCTCTACATTTATGTGATGCTGATATTCCTGGAAATTCATGCATATATCAAAAATACATAATGAAAAACTAGCTTCCTTTTAAGAAACAATGGGATTATCTGGGTTACATATGAATACCGGAAATGCAATTTGCACTGGCACATTTTTGAAATAATGTAGTTGATTTGCTGTTAATTTATTGATAATCAGCCTCCCCATTGGATACTGGCAGCTTCTTGTGGGGTAGTGGAGTCCTCGACTAAGGTATTGGAATATCATCCTGTTCTGGATGGGGTTGCACTCCCTCTGAAGGAGCAGGTTCGCAGCTTGGGGGTTTTCCTGGATTCACAGCTACTGCTGGAGTCCCAGGTGGCGGCTGTGGCCAGGGGAGCCTTTGCTCAGCTTCGGCTGATTTGCCAGCTGCAACCATACCTGAGTCGCTTGGATCTGGCCACAGTGACCCATACCTTCGTGACATCAAGATTGGATTACTGTAACACGCTCTACGTGGGGCTGCCTCTGAAGACAGTCCGGAAGCTTCAACTAGTCCAGAATGTGGTGGCCCGTGTGGTTGCTGGGGCTTGTCGGTTCGACTCTCAGGCCACTGCTTCAGCGAATACACTGGCTGCCCATTCGTTTCAGGGCTGAATTCAAAGTGCTGGCCCTGACCATTAAAACCCTAAACGGCTCCTGTCCAGGGTACCTGAGAGACCGCCTTCTTCTGTACAATCCGACCCGTCACCTAAAGTCATCTGAGGGGGCCCTACTGACTGTGCCGCCACTTAGAGATGTGAGAGGTGTGGCAGCCAGAGATAGGGCCTCCATGGTGGTGGCACCCTGGCTCTGGAACTCCCTCCCCTTAGAACTGAGGAAAGCTCCCTCAATACAGAGCTTTAGGCGGAGCCTTAAAACTTTTTATTTCAAAAAAGCTTTTTAATAGAGCAGAGGTTGGGCAGGCTGTTGTTTTATTGTTTTTGTTGTTTTATTGTTTTTAACATGTGTTTTTAGCCTGTTTTAATTGTTTTTAGTCTTTGTATAATCTAATTGTGTTTTAATCTGTATTTATGACCTATTTTTAATGGTGTTTTATTGTTCTTTTAATTGCTTTTAGCTGCCTTAAGCTTCCTTTTTAGGGAGGAAAGGCGGGATATAAATAAATAAATAAATAAATAAATATTAATTAATTAATTAATTAATTAATTAATTAATTAATTGTGATTGAGACATCTCTATAGCCAAATTATTTTTTAAAAAAAGCTTTTTAAAAAATTATTTTAAAAAAAGGCAAAGAGAAGGCATTCATAGAGCTTTTGAGGGGTCTGTGGCTGCAACTCTTATTAAATTCTATGCAGCAGGACTGGACTGGAGGGTTGGATCACTCACTGGAGCTTGGATGTAAGTGCAGGGAAAAGCAGCAAAAGAAATTTTTTCCAAGCAGCTGATGGAGAGAGACATCTAATACTTGTGTTGAGAAAGTGAGCAAACCCTTGTGGTTGCTTTTTGCAGAATGAATGTAGGGGAGGGTCCTCGAAATACCCAACAAGTGGTTCTGGAGCAAGGATCCCATTTCTCATTGGAGTAAATGTATATCAATGATACTTGGAACCAGGGAGGCAGCAGACTTGGAATGAAGGGGGAAATTATGCACATGGGATGCTGTGCATGGGGGGTTGATGCGCATGGGGGTTGATGCATATGGGGGATGGCATACGGGAGAATTTTACTCCTGCAACGCGGGTACACTTTTCGCGAGTATTATATAAATGTATTGTCTATATTATAATGCTTGAGACAATGGCAACTGCTCCACAAGCAGTACAGGCCCAATTCAGCTTAGGACCATGACAAGTTTAAGGCATTGCACATTCTTCACATGCCTTTGTACCATCACTGGCTATTTGGGAGGCATAGCAGAAACCCTGGACATTTTCTTATGTGTAATTTGGCACCATAATACTTATCTGTGTATGGATCTGTAGTCTATGGTTTGGCTCACTTTGCTGAATTATATGCCTGCTATTTCATGTCTTGATGTTGCTTGTTGGCAGCTAGATAATTTATAAGTACAGGTTGCGTCTCAGCATATTCTGAATTGCTTTGCATTCTTTTGTTGCTCTAGTGCAGTGATACTCAGATATTTCAGCCCGGAACCCCCTTTCAAACTTAAAAATCTGTCTGGGATCCCCATCAGACTTACTAGGATGTGACATTACTGTGATGCCAGAGCTCCTCCATGTCTGCTCAGAAGTAAGTTGCATTGTATTCATTGAGACTAACTCTGAAAGCCCAGTGCCACATTCCAAGGCGGTGGAACCCACCCTCTCACAACCTCCCCTGACCTGAAGTCACAACTCCCATGGGGGTCCCAACCCTCACTTTGTGTACCACTGCTGTAGGGGGAAGGAAGGGGTCAGCCTCCAAGTTGCAAACAAAGCTGTTCTTAACCCTGGAGAGGGAGATTGATTGATTGATTGCCTGCCAAGTTACCACAGTAAGCATGCTATTTTTAAAGCTCAAGGGACATTTATCTGGGTTGAGGTAAAATAGCAGATAAAAAATCCATTGAGAGTTAGGTAATACCCATTTAAGCTATTGCCAGAAAGCCTTAGAAGGCTTCCATGGATAGAGTATTTCCTACGAGCCTCTCCTTAGCAGTTTTTAGGCTCAAGCAGAATAATGAAATTCTGCAATTGTTAGGGTAGTGAAACTTTTCTGTCTTTAACAGTAGTTTGATTTATAGAAATTAGCAGGTAAAGCACTTCATGCGGTGGAGATGAGTATCATCTTTGTATATCAACTTGATAGTAAACAGACAGCAACTGAGGCTGATTGAAACATTGGCACACAAGTCAACATAAAGCTCTTCGGTCTGGCATATTTGAATTTGTGTTGATTTACTTTACTGAGTCTTCATTCAACGATTAAAAAAAATTAAGTAGATTTTCTAGACTCAGAATATAATGTGCCTGCCACACCTTCTGGAGGTACACTTTTAATCTTAAGATCCTTGGATGCATAACTATAACCCTACAATCCAGAGTAACTACAGGAAGACGTAAGAGGCACTTTCTCTGGATTGCTCTATGCATTTCCCATAGGTTTCCCATAGATGGCACCATAACTACATCAGTGTAAAAGGTCTTGTAGTTGTTCTGGATTGCTGCCTAAGTTAGCCATAATATTACAATTCTATATTATATATATAATTCTTATCTTCCTATTATACAACTCTTATCTTTTCTATTACGTAATCACCTTTATGCTGTAAAATAAAAAAGTACAAGATTGGGGGTGGGGAAAAACAAGATAATGTAATCTACACCCGTTTAATATGTATTTAATACTGTTTCGTCATTGATCTTCTGAAAAAATGGTGGATTCGGATTCTCTGCTATTTTGCAGCTGTCAGCATACAAGCTCTTGAGGAATTTCATGCATTACACATATGTATTGGCATCCATCAGTCTCGAAAGACTGGTATTGTGCTTGATGCTGTATGCAAAGCACGAAAGTCTGGGTAGATTAATATGGAGGTTAGGCTGATATCTGAGCAGCAAATCCCTCCTTTCCATGTCACTGAAATAGTCCAATGGAACAGCAGAGCCGATATGATTGGTTCCAGCTGCATCGCAGAGCTGGGCTTAGGACAGGCGCTCACCCTGTCTTGTGGGAACCAAGTTTCGAACCCTGGCCTACTGGTTAACAGGCACAGTGTCTTAACCTCTTGCGCCACCCACAAACCACAACATATGATAGCCACTTGTTTGTGTTAGTGCTCCTGTGCCTTAACTGTTGGATCATTCTGCCAATGATGCATTCTCAAAATGGGGCAACCACGTCAGAATACCGGTACTTCTGAACATCAGAAGAAAAATCACAGAAGAAAACAGAAGAAAAATTTTCCAACCGTGGAAAAATCACACCAGGAGATTGCAGCCTGCATTGCATTCCATGATCTGTTGCTGTTAATTTTACATGCATTTACATTTTTCCTGTGGAAAGTCACCAGTTAAATCCCTACATCCTTTCTTAAAATAATTCAAGCATTAAGCATTTGGGACCTCTGTCCTAGACTACCACTTGGAGTAGAGAGGCATTGCAGGACAGGACTTTGTAAAAGGTAGCTTGAGCATCATATGTACTAGTCAGAGGTCTTTTTTTCCTTCTTTTGAACTGGTTTGGTTTTGTGTAAGTGGGATGTTTTCCTGTGACCAGTTGGTTTGAACTAAACCCTCCTTCTATGACCGCAAATTCTAAAAAAACCTAAGTCATGTTTTCAAAAGACACTTAAAGAGACAGTAGTTTTTTTACAGCTGCTAAAATCTATAATTTAAATGTTGAACTACATATACCAATTGGATTGTACATTACATTGGTTAAGTCGCTCTCTAACAACTTGCACAAAGAATGCCTTCTAGAAAAGTTGTGTTCTTCACTTTTGAAACTGCCCTTAAGCTTTGGTACTAACAAAATCTTGCAGCAGGACTTGTAATTCATCCCATAATGACAATTTCTTAACCAATTGCTAACATTGAGTACTACTTGAATTTTTTTAATGTTTGCCAAAATCACCACAGTGGCATTCAATGTCAACGTACAACTATATTTTCTACATTAACTTACTGGTAATTAAAAGTGACCCTGATGATCTTAAGAAAGAAATGTAATCTTTAACTTTGTCTCTGCAGCCAACATAACAATTAAAAGGTAAAAACATGTAGCAATTTTCTAAAGGGGCATTTATTACCTATTATGAAAGTCTTGCAGTGGACTGAAGTCCTTTATTTATCTTCAGAACAAGGACAGCACAGAACATGGTGTGCTTAATTTACCATGTTTCTCCTATATATAGTAGGGTGAAATAGGGCAGAACAGTTCTTAATCAGCCAGCTTGATCTGCATAAGTTTGCTTAAACCAACAGTAAAAATGAACTGCCTGGTACTACTTGGGGCTTCTTACTTGGGGCTTCTTACTTCCTTCCATTTTCTTAAGAAATACTAGTCATGTATGGGCTGTGGGTGGCGCAAGCGGTTAAGACGCTGTGCCTGTTAACCAGCAGGCCAGGGTTCGAGACCCAGGTCGGCCCCACAAGACAGGGTGAGCTCCTGTCCTTAGCTTAGCTCTGCGACGCCAGTCTGGATCCAATTGTATCGGCTCTGCCTTTCCATTGGACTAATTCAGTGGCGTGGAGAGGGGGGATTTGCTGCTTGGGTAACAGCCTATCCTCCATAACAATCCAACCCAGGCTTTCGTGCTTCGTATGCAACGTATGCAGCGCCGAGCACGATACCATAGTCTTTCAAGACTGACGAAGGCCTGCTCTACTAGTCATGTATAGCATGTCTTTCCCTACTCTTTCTCAAAACCTACAATATGAGCTCTTTTTCTGGGACAGGTCATCTTTTTTTGGTCTTGTGTCCAGGAACAAATCTTTGTTGACCTCCATTTCCTTGTGAGCAGACAGAATATAGCCTTGTAATTCATAAATTATATGTAATACTGTAAATTAAATGTAATACAGTGGCTTAAAATTTAATAAGCAATATAGAGTTTAAATTAACCATAAGAGAGCAATATAGATGAGTGTTTTAGCTTTTATTTTATCATGTCCTATATTTTTGGGGTATCCTCCATTGTGGTGGCCTTGGCCTCTTTTCTGGTGATGACATCTGGTCACCCTGGGCTCTAGTTGTGGTTCTAAAAGACATGGAAATAATTGACTATACAGTAATAGAGACCCAGCGAGAAAGCTATAGTAACCAATCATCTTGCTGGCTTTGGGATCTTAAAGATTTGGGAGCTCTCATGAATACTGAAACCTCTAATCCATTGGTCAGAGGCATAAGAGGACATTCTGGTCACATCTGGACGTGCTCTGAAGTATAGAGAGGCCATGCATGTCATCCCCCCAAGCCTTAGAAGGCTTGCTGAAGCCTTTTGAAAGGCACTTCTGACAGTGGTGGGCTCCAGCAGCTTTGCACCTACTCTATAGAACTGGTTGTTAACAAGAGATAAGACATATAACGTTTAAAAATAGCCATTTAAAAGTGGCTGCCAGATGGGCACAGAACCAGTTGTTAATTTCTTTGAATCCCATCACTGGTTAGCAAATATATATATATAGTAGCAAAATGTACCCGTATTGTGGGAGTAAAATTCCCCCTGTATGCAATCCCTACCACTAAGCATCAACCTCGTTTGCGCATCCTCCCCTCATGCATGTCGTACCCCTCATGTGCAATACCCCTTGCTCAATACCCCATACAATATCCCCCATGCGCACTCTCCCCCCTGTGACCCTCTCCCCATGCAAAACATCTGCATGCGCAACATCCCCCATGCTCATCAACCCCTCATGCACACTGTCCCACATGCACACCATCCTCCCATGCACTCCCATTGCAGGGGGGGATTTTACTCCCACAATGCAGGTACATTTTCACTAGTTTCTGAATAAACATCCACCCATGTGCACCATATGCAATACCCCCATATGAATCATCCCCATATGCTATACCCCCATACGCAACCTCCTCCATGCACACCCTTCCCCCATGTGCACCATCCCGCTATGCACAACATCCCACATGTGCACCATTCCCCCCTTGTGCACCATATGCAAAATTGCCATGAGCATCATCTCTGTACAGCTTCCCCTCATACACACCCTCCCCATGTGCAACATCTCCCCATGCGCACCATCACACCCCTGGTGCAACCTTCCTCCCAGTGCATCAGTTGGGTGTTGCTCAGTTAGTCATAGAATCATAGAGTCGGAAGGGACCTAGTAGGTCATCTAGTCCAACCCCCTGCCTGCAGCAGGAAATCCCCCTAGAGCCCATATTTTTCCAACTTCCCAATTAAGATATCATGTGGGACCTTGTCAAATGCTTTGCTGAAGTCAAGATAAATGACATCCACAGCATTGCCGCTGTCCAGTAAGCTCGTACCCTGATCAAAAAAAGAGATCAGATTTGTCTGGCAAGATTTATTCTTGGTAAATCACCAAGTACTTGTCTAGATGTGCACAAATTGTGTATTTTATGATTTGTTCTAATATCTTACCCAGGATTGAAGTCTTCCATGTTAAGTATAAAACAAAAACACATTGCACTCCTCTTCAGCCCTTTAAGGGTTAAATTTCTCACCATGGATTCTTGGTGGGTGTTGATGTCACATAAGGAGTACCCTCCCCAAATTTCATGCTTCTGGGTTCAGGGGTTGGGACAGAGCCTTGATCAGTTAGGGATTCTTCAATATAAAGTATAGGGAGGAAAACACATTGGGTCCCTTTTTCATAGAATCCTAGAGTTGGAAGGGACCTAGTAGGTCATCTAGTCCAACCCCCTGCCTGCAGCAGGAAATCCCCCTAGAGTATCCCTGACAGGTGCTCATTGAGCCTCTGCTTGAAGATCCCCAGCGAGGGAGAGTCCACCACCTCCCTTGGCAATCTGTTCCACTGCCGAATCACCCTCACCGTCAGGAATTTTTTCCAGATATCCAACCGGAATCTCCTCTCTTGCAGTTTGTACCCATTGCTTATTAGTTCTGCTTTCAGAAGCAGCTATGAACAAATGAGCCGCTTCCTCCCTATGACAGCCCTTCAAGTATCTGAAGAGGGCAATCACGTCTCCTCTCAGCCTCCTCTTCTCCAGGCTGAACATCCCAAGTTCCCCCAACCTTTCCTCATAGCGTTTCCCTTCCATCCCACTGATCATTCTTGTCACCCTCCTCTGGACTTGCTCCAGTTTGGCTGCATCTTTCTTAAAGTGAGGTGCCCAGAACTGAACACAGTACTCAAGATGAGGTCTGACCAATGCTGAATAAAGAGGAACTAGAACTTCTCGCGACTTGGAAGCTACAGTCCTCTTAATGCAGCCTAAAATGGCATTTGCCTTCTTTGCAGACACATCACACTGCTGACTCATGTTCAGCTTGTGATCCACGGCAACTCCAAGATCCCGCTCACATGTTGTGCTGCCAAGCCAAGTATCCCCCATTTTATACCTGTATTTTTGGTTTTTATTGCCCAAGTGCAGAACTTTGCACTTCTCCCTGTTGAAATTCATTCTATTTGTTACAGCCCAGGATTCTAGTTTATCCAGATCCTCCTGGAGGTTTCTCCTGTCTTCTGTGGTGTTTGCTACTCCTCCCAGCTTGGTGTCATCTGCAAATTTGATCAGGCTCCCCCGTATCCCTTCCTCCAAGTCATTGATGAAAATGTTAAAGAGAACCGGTCCCAAGACAGAGCCTTGGGGTACCCCATTTGAAACCGACCTCCAGGTTGACACAGAACCATTTACTAAAACCCTTTGAGTGCGGCCATCGAGCCAGTTGCAGATCCACCTAACAATTGCCCCGTCTAGCCCATATTTTTCCAACTTCCCAATTAAAATGTCATGAGGGACCTTGTCAAATGCTTTGCTGAAGCCAAGATAAATGACATCCACAGCATTGCCACTGTCCAGTAAGCTCGTAACCTGATCAAAAAGGAGATCAGATTTGTCTGGCAAGATTTATTCTTAGTAAATCCATGCTGGGTTGTTTTGATCACCGAGTACTTGTCTTGATGTGCACAAATTGTGTGTTTTATGATTTGCTCTAATATCTTGCCCGGGATTGAAGTCAAACTGACTGGTCTATAATTTCCCGGGTCTTCTTTTTTCCCCTTCTTAAAGATTGGGACTACATTTGCCCTCTTCCAGTCCAGTGGCACTTCTCCACTCCTCAAGGATTTCTCAAAGATGATTGACAGAGGCTCTGCAAGGACATCTGCGAGTTCCTTAAGAACTCAAGGATGCAGCTCATCTGGTCCAAATGACTTGAATTCATTTAGGCCAGTTAAGTGGTTACGAACCAGTTCTCTGTCAATCTTAATCTGCTGTTCTGCACCTTCCATGTTTTTTACCCCCTTCTAGTTGGGAGTTCTGAAAACCGGTTCTTAGTGGGTGCCGCCATCATGGAAGGAACACCCTCCTCAAATTTCACACTTCTAGGCCCAGCAGTTTTGGCTGACCATTGATGAGTGAGTGATTTAGTGACTTTTCAGTTTTATATATATACTAGTGAAAAGCATACCCGCGTTGCAGGTGTAACATTTCCCCCATGCCATCCCCCCATGGCGCAGAAACACCCCATGCGCAACTTACCCCCATGCGCAACTTTCCCCCATGCACAACTTTCCCCCATACTCAACTTTCCCCCATGCGCATCATCACCCCATGTGCAACTTTCCTCCATGCGCAACATCCTCCGTGCGCAACATCCCCCTGTGCGCATCACCCCCATGTGCAACTTCCACCCATGCGCAACTTTCACCCATGCGCATCATCTGCCGATGCGCAACTTTTCCCAATGCGCAACTTCTCCCCATGTGCAACTTCCCTCCATACGCATCATCCCCCCATATGCAACTTCCCCCATGCGCAACTTTCCTCCATGCGCAACTTTCCCCATGCACATCATTCCCTCATGCGCAACTTTCCCCCATGCGCATCATCCGCCGATGCGCAACTTTCCCCAAGCGCATCATCTGCCGATGCGCAACTTCCCCCAATGCGTAACTTCCTCATGCGCAACTTTCCCCCATGCACATCATCCCCCATGCTCAACTTTCCCCCATGCGCAACTTCTACCCATGTGCAACTTCCACCCATGTGCAACTCCCCCATGCTCATCATTCCCTCATGCGCTACTTTCCCCATGCGCATAATCGGCCAATGCGCAACTGTCCCCCATGAGCAACTTTCCCCATGTGCATCAGTCCCCCATGTGCAACTTTCCCCCGTGCGCAACTTTCCTCCATGCGCATCATCCCCCCATGTGCAACTTTCCTCCGTGCGCAACTTTCCCCATGCACATCATCCCCTCATGCGCAACTTTCCCCCATGCGCATCATCCGCCGATGCGCAACTTCTCCCCATGTGCAACTTTCCCCAAGTGCATCATCTGCCGATGCGCAACTTCCCCCATTGCGTAACTTCCTCATGCGCAGCTTTCCCCTGTGTGCATCAAGCCCCATGTGCAACTTTCCCCCATGTGCAACTTTCCCCCATGCGCAACATCCCCCCATGCGCAACTTTCCCCCATGCGCAACTTCCACCCATGCTCATCACCCATGTGCTACTTTCCCCATGCGCATAATCCGCCGATGCGCAACTTTCCCCCATGAGCAACTTTCCCCATGTGCATCAGTCCCCCATGCGAAACTTCCTCCGTGCACAACTTCCCCCTGTGTGCAACTTCCCCCCATGTGCAACTTTCCTCCATGCGCAGCATCCTCACCAGCGCAACCTTTTCCTCCGGAAAACATCCCCCAGTTCACCAGGGTCTGAGCACCAAAGTGGCTGGATGTTGTTCAGCCTCCCATGTTAAGTGTAGGACAGAAACACGTTGCCCCCTTTTCGGCCCCTGAAGGGTTAAATTTCTCCAGATGGTTCTTGGTGGGAGTTCAGGTGACAGAAGGAACTCCCAGAATTCCATGCTTCAGGCCCAGCAGTTGGGGCGGAATGTTGATGAGTCAGCAATTCTCAATGCAAAATATAGGGAGGAAAACGCGTTGCGCCCCTTTTCACCCGCTTCCCGTTGGAATTTCCAAAAACCAGTTCTTAGTGCACCCCTCAGTCACGGAAGGAACACCACCCCAATTTTCACACTTCTAGACCCAGCGGCTTTGGCAGGGCGGTGATGAGTCAGTCAGTGAGTGACTTTTCTCTTTTATATATATAGACTAGCAAAAAGCGTCCCCACATTGGGGGAGTAACATTTCCCCATACAACATCCCCCCACGGTGCAACAGACCTGCAGTGTGTCAAATCTGTGGATCCTAAACCCGCAGATAAGGAGGGCCAACCTGTATCATGTTATATCTGCTTTTAGTCACTGTGTCTTTTTAACATTATAACCTCTGTAAGCCAGTTTGTGAGAGTAAAGACATTTACAAAGTAAGCCAGTCGCAGGGTGTGTTGTTGTGAAGGTTGTCCCAAACTGAAAACTACTTCTATGCTCCTAAGCCAAACACTGACAAAAATCTTGATGCCTTACTGCAGTCGGATGGAGAGAAGAGCAGTAGGTGCTGCATCCAGGCACCTCTGACCCACTTTAGGCCAGGAGTATCTGTGTTGTTTGTATATTCAGTGCTTATTTCCTGCCCTGTGCCTACGTGTCTCTTGTCAGAAACATCTCTTGTGTAAGCAAATAAAACAGAACTGCAAACCCTCTCAAGTTTTTCAGAAATATGAGAACTTTTATTTAACTCCACTGTATGTGGAAAAATCTGTGACACAAAAACAGCTTTTAAAAACACACACACACAAAGGGCACAATCCAGAGTAACTATGGGAGCACGCAAGAGAAATTACGTGCACCCATAGTTACTGCACCACCTAGTGAAAACCTATGGGAAATTCATATTGAAGTCCAGAGTAAATTGTTCTTACGCCGGAGCAAGGACTCCCCGTAGTTACTCTGGATTTCATCCTTGTCTCCTTTACCAACCTACAAGGGCCTGAATGGCAAATGCTATGTGATTAGGATGGCGAAGGCTGAATTGAATCTTCTGGAACCAAAGATGATTTCTCTGCTGCAAACAGGATGAAACAGCACTAATTACAATAAGATGGCACCCAGTGGCAAGATTTATATATAAAAGCGGATCTTTTAAATATGAGATCAGTTAACAGGACTGACATTTGAAAAATCCTTCCAGTGTAACATGTTGTGCAAATCAGAGAGAACATATACTTTTTTGTACATAGAGTGAGGCATTCTAAAAAGATAATTAATTATCAATTAATTGATAATTGGGTCAATTATTTGACAAAAATTATTCATCATACATTTGGTTTGATACTATGGATTAATATTTGTAAACTTGATTTGGTCTTCACAAAATTGAAAATACAGGAACAAACATTTTTGTATTTAAGACATTTTTTAAAAAAATTAACCAAGATCCAGGTTCTTCACATTGTCCAGCTAAGTCAACAGTTCCAAGCAATGGGGAATTTGCTTTGTTTATTAAAACTGCTGGTGAAACCATTCCCATAAGCAATTGTTCAGCACACAAACCATAACATAAAAAAGTAACTTCTAGTAGTCTTATCAATAGAACTTGGTAACTTATTTAGCACTGGAAATTCTTTCCCATTTCCACTTTTGCTATTTATTAGCATAGTTGCATTTGTTCCTTGACCTTTCCTATGGGGTCAGCAGAATTAAATATACAGAGGTACCTCACTTAACAAGCGCCTCGCTTAACAAGAGTTTCACATAACAAGCAAAAATTTCCAAGAAATCTTGCTTCACATAACAAGTTCCGCTTCACTTAACAAGCAAGTGCACTATGGGCACACGTGCTATGCAGCCCTGACGCTCTGCATGGAGGCTCTTTAAAAGGGCTGCTGGCCAGCGCTGCTGCCTCTAACTGCCCCCAACTTGGGGGCAGTTGCCTGGAGGTGCCAGAGGCAGCTGCCCCTAACTGCTCCCAAGTGTTCCCACAGACCACCTTGAACCTCCAGTAAGCCTCCCAGGAAAGTGTTTTTTATTGTAGTCGCCTAGCTATGTCTACTCAGAAGTAAGCCTCATTGTGTTAAATGGGACTTACTCCCAGGAAAGTGTCTTTGATAGCAGCCTCTTAAGCATGTCTACCCAGAAGTAAGCCCCATTGTGTTAAGTAGACTTCATAGGATCATGCACATTGAATGCATGTTTTGAATTCAATTCCAGTGTTTTGTCATCATTTTTACATCCAGTTAATATTTTTCTATGAATATTTTTGGGATTCTGGAACCAATCGTCTGTCTTTCCATTGTTTCCGATGGGAAAATCCGCTTCACTTAAAGAGCATTTCCCTTAAAGAGCCTGCCTCCGGGACAAATTAAGCTCTTTATGTGAGTCACCACTGTACACTGAGAGCAGAATGTAGGCCGATAATAATTATTCGGGTATTTGGAGAGGGGTTTGAGAGGAATTCAAATCCTGGCATATGCATTGTACATTTCTCCCTTCAAGAGACCCTAAATTAGGGCTACAGCAACCATTTTCTCATTAAAGACAGAATGTTAGCAGAGTAATTTGCCTGTCGCATGTGCACAGTTACGTTCTGTGCTGCCACACTCTTAACATCACTTCCCGGGAATATCCAGGATAGACTGTCATTCTCCGAGCAGGGTCCCAGGCTGAAATGCTCCAGAGCCATTGGTCTGCCAAGTTCTGATACTTTCCATGGCTGTGACATCAGTGAAATAAGACATGGGGGGGGGGGTGAACCCAAAGTTACACTGTACCCATGAGCAAATGAAAGATAAGTTTGGGAAGAATAATTGCAGACACCATCCCAGACGTTAAAGACATTATCATAGTGGTGATGAAGTAGGTTTGGTTCTACCAGCTCAGCTGCATATCACCAAAAGGAAATCTTACTTAATAAAGAAAATTATCTTTCTGAAGGACAGATGAGGACTACTTTAAACTGATGGCCCAATCCTAACGTAGGATTTACTGTCCTGCTGTTGTAAATCAGCTGCAAATGATGGCTAGAGGGTGCCAATGACAGTATCGTTGGAGGGAGGGAAATGGGACTGTCCCATTTGCCAGTATGTGTATACAAACCCACAAAATTGGGAATATTCCTATTTTTCAGGACATATGGCAACCTTAGGGTAAGGGGAGGAACAGAGTGTGCTGATGGAGATCTGGGTGGGCAGGTGGAATCCAAAAGATAGTCACACATACCAGATCCTATCCCCTCTTTTTAAAACCTCCTTGTCCCTTTCTTTTCTTCAAACATATGTTTTCAAAATGGCAGGCAGTCCTATATCCAGAGACCCACAGGTGATTGGGCCAACTACAGGGAGGGAAGAAAAAAAATTTAAATTATCACTTGCAGGCTAACCTGATCACCTTCCACAGCATGCAGTACAGCCTCCATTGGTGAAGCCAACACTATGATGTGGCAAGATGAAAGCACTTGAGAAGCCTACAGTCTGGGTGTGCTCATTTCACAATGGAAACCATCAGTGTGGAATCCTTCTTAAAATATTTTGTTTAGACCAAAACCACTATTTTCAGATTAACAAGAGGGAGGAGAAGAGAAACATTTCAACAAAAAACACCAGAAAAGACACGAACAGCTGATGCCAAAATACTTTGATTTAAGTGGTCTTTCTTTGCCGTTCTTGGGCAGTCACAAAGTTAAGCAGGTCAATTGCTGTAACAACACCGAACACCATCTGTCTTTTACTGGATGTGCCATCGGTATGATCTGGAGGAAAGAAGCATTAGAGAGCCATGAAATTAAATTCCAAAATTCTCATTTTCCAAAATAGTCAGCCATCCCGATCCACAGAACATCTGATGTGGGTCTCTTTTGTTAGAAGTATCAGAAACAACACAGAAACAGTTGATGCCAAAATACTTCTTTGATTTAAAATACCATATTTCCCGGCTTATTAGACGCACTTTTTTCTCCCCAAACGGGGGGGGGGGGGGGGAGATGTCTATGCATCTTATAGATAGGGCCAATCCTGGCGCACAGTACCCCATCATGTTATATGTCACTGGATTTGTATTGAAGAGCAGGATCCAATGCAAAAATCAGTTTTGAGATACCTCCTTCCTATCAAACATTATGGCCAAAAAACAAAAAAAGAAAAACAAAAAAATACATTTTTGGCAATTTTTTTAAGTGGGTAGGAATTTTGGCTTGGGGGGTAGGAATTTTGCCCTGGTGGTAGGAATTTTGGCCTCAGGGTTCAGGAATTTTTGCTTTGGCATCTGGTCACCCTGACACAGTTGCAATCCTAAGCAGCCTTCCCTGGTTTGGAGACTTGCTCCAAAGCAGATATGCACAAGACCTGGTCCATACTTCTGCATGCCTCTGCATCCCTCCCTGGATTGGAGATTTGCTGCAAAGTAGACATGCACAGCTGCAATTCTAAGCAGCCTTCCCTGGCTTGGAGACTTGCACCAAGTTGCTCCAAGACCTGGTCCATACTTCTGCATGCCTTTGCATCCCTCCCTGGATTGGAGATTTGCTCCAAAGTAAACATGCACAGTTGAAATCCTAAGCAGCCTTCCCAGGCTTGGAGACTTGCTCCAAAGTAGACAAGCACAAGGCCTGGTTCCTGCTGCTCCATGCCTATGCATCCCTCACTCTTCCCTATCTATCAAGATCCCCTCACCTTTCCCTACCTACCTGGATCCCCCACCCTCAAAAGAACCCCCCAACTTACCTGTCTTCCTGGACCATTTGCAATGAGATTTGAGCAAAATGTTGGTGTCTGATCATTTGCAATTAGATTTGTGCAAAAGTCACAAATCCCTGACACTAGAGATAATGAATTTTTGGGGTTTCCAGAAAATTAGAAGAGAGCTTGAACCTTAAAGTCTTTTCTCATTTGTTAATGACAGTGATAATGGTTCTTAATACCACTGTTGAGTTTACATGGTTGAAATATTATTCTGCTATATTTTATTAAATATATTAGTACCTCATTTGGTTCAGAATATTTTTTTTCTTGTTTTGCTCCTCTAAACTTTGGTGCATCTTATGGTCCAGTGCATGTAATAAGCCGGGAAATATGGTACTTCTTTGATTTAAGTGGTCTTTCTTTGCCGTTCTTGGGCAGTCACAAAGTTATATGTCTAGCTGTCCTTTGTCAACAAAGAATTGTTGCTTTTTTGTGTTGAATATATGCTATATGGTAATTTATGGATCTTATAGGTATCTAAAGCCATTTGCACATAACAAAGTATGTATTTTATCAAAATAATTGTTGAAATGAAATACAATTTAAATTTTTTGGAAGCCCACAAAAGAGTAGGGCCCTAAGCTATAGCTTGTTTAGCTTATACGTAAATCTGGCACTGCTTGTTATGCAGATTTGATTCAGCATGAATCGACACTGTAATTCACACTTTTAAAACTGCAAGCAATCATTCCATTTTTCAGTCCCAGAAAAAATGCAGATACTGAAGCACTATCTTTTTAAATTAGGCACAACAGAGAAGCAAGAAACCTGTAAATGGGTTTTTAAATTATTTTTCCATTATTTTCGTTATACACTGATCTTTTTTTAATCCATGGGAAGTTCTGGAACAGAACCCTAGTAGATATCAAGGGACACCTGTACAGCAAAATGGAGTGTGCACCCATCACTCACCCAGATCCTGCTGACCTAGTGTTTTAAAACATGTAAATGCAAGTAGATAAATAGGTACCACTTCTGTGGAAAGGTAACAGCATCCTGTGTGGTTTGTCATTTAGTCACACTGGCCAAATGAACACAGAGGTGTCTTTGGACAACACTTGCTCTTTGCCCTTATAAAGGGATGAGCACCACTCTCTAGATTTGGTGACAACCAGCAGGGCAACCTGCAATGGACATCTTTACCGATCAACATGGAAGTCTAAATAGTCTGATCCTCTGCTCTGCTGCCCATTGATCCCAGAGCATAAGCTGTGGAAAAGGTCTCAGGTCTGATTCTGCCATTTGAAAGCAACCCTCCTATATTGGGGCACTGGACTACTATCATTCAATGAGAATCCCCAAGGTGTCATTCTTGAAGGTGGGGAGAACAGTATCAAGATGTATACAGTCATCACCACATGGTAAAGGACAAGAAAATTGCCTTCTTAGCTAGTACTATCCCAACATCTGGTGCAAAAGAAGCAAGTGGGGCAGGGAGGGGAAAAATCTTGGGAAATTACACTATTTGTACTGTTTAAAGTGGCTGTGGGAGGCGCAAGTGGATAAGACACTGTGCCTGTTAACCAGCAGGCCAGGGTTTGAGACCCGGGTCGGCCCCACAAGACAGGGTGAGCTCCTGTCCTTAGCCCAGCTCTGTGATGCAGCTGGATCCAATCGTATTGGCTCTGCCTTTCCACTGGACTAATTCAGTGGCGTGGAGAGGGGGGATTTGCTGCTTGGTTAACAGCCTATCCTCCATAACAGTCCAACCCAGGCTTTCATGCTTTGCATGCAGCGTATGCAGTGCTGAGCATGATACCATAGTCTTTCAAGACTGATGGAGGACTGCTTAAAGTGGAACCATTTATTGACACACAAGCCTTTGCTTGCTTCATTACAAATGAAGCAGTATAATTGTTAGACAAAAGTAGTTTTAATTTCCCCTTATTTAATTGCCCCATAATTAAAGACCTGAAATTGCAAAGAGATGACAAAATGCTTTGGATTCAAAAACTTTATACAGACAGATATTTGTGAGTTGGACTTATCTTGGAAGCCTCTTAATGCCTGGCCTCAATGAGTCATTTAATGAGGCAGTTCTATATATTAAAAAGTTATATTGATGTCCTTTTAGTTATTTAAAACCATGAGTGGCCTTTGGGACAAGATGAATTTATCATCCAAATAAAGCTATTTATGAGAACAAGCTTAAAGACAAACACAATTATGTTCACCGCAGGAGGTAAGTGGTGGCTGGAAAGAAGATAGAAAATATCTGTGTCAGCACAGAAATGTGCATGAGGTCCCAACCTCAAATGAAAAGGGCAGAACTCCTGGGAGCTTTAGCAATCCTAATATAATTTTGAGATTTTTTTTGTTTTATTTTGCATAAGAAAAATGAATTTTAAATTAAATATGTACTAAGTTACAGGGTTGCAACCTAGTTTTTGATGGGTTGCAGGGCTGGTGCTACCCAGAAGCTGCAATGTATCCCCAGAATTGTCTTGCAGTTTTCAGTTTTCAGTTAGTGCTAGCACACTTCATTGGTGGCATCCTGCCCAGAATACCCTGCAGCCTTCCATGCTGAGGTGTGACCTAGAAGCTGCAAGGCATTTTAGGGCACAATGCAAACTCCACAGCCAATGAAGCAAATCACAGCAGTAAAATGTTAATTACAGCCCAATCCAGAGCAACTAATCTGTCCACATAAGAGCCATTGGGTTGCCCTATCTATCACTAGGGTGGAGCAACTGCAAGATGCTCCAGCCCAGTTACTCTGGAAGAGGCTTAGGGCAGAGCAAGGCAACATAGGGTGCCCTAAGAGAGGTGGACCTGCTCTGCCCTAACTGGGGCAGCCTAAGTAGCTCAGGAGAGGCAAGTTGAGGGCAAGTTTAGCATTGCCTAGGGCAGAGCAGTTACTCTGTACCCAAAGCCTGTTTCAAGGCAGAAATGCTCTCTTCCAGTTCCTCAGAGATATTCCACCTCAGGAGCAGGTATAGTAATGAGTAGACCCATAGGGGTCCATGATAAGGTCTGAGTAAGAATGGTAGCGTTGACCAAAAATCTGAGTTCTTGGCCAGCCTAGCTGCAATCCCTGCCTCTCAACCTCAGGATATGGCACAACTATGGCAGCCCACTAACCTCAGGATACAGCAGGCCACTCCAAGCATCCATCTTGCACTAGAAGAACTGCAGCTGTAACTGGTTGTCAGGAACTGCTGGGCTTCCTTATAAAGTAGGCACCACAGCTGTTCCTTCTTCAGTGTGATTTGAGGGGGGTCTACTCAGGAGCAAGCCCTCCCTAGCTGTCACTGACTTAGCATGCTCTGGAGCAGTTAGGGCAGCCCAGGCTTCCTGACTCTCTGGATGCAGCACAACTTTCTGCTCTGGATACAGAATAGTTAGGAGAGAGCAGTTAGGGCAGAGCAGGTTGAACTTGCTCTGGATTGTGCCCTTAGTCTTGGATAGGCCTTCTAAACACACTGGTTGAGAAAGTGAAAATAATCAAGGACAGATGCCCTGTGACAGAGTTAAATGCCACCAGTGGTACTTCACAGTTAAGCAGGTGGTTAACAATTTCACTGCATAGTGGTCACATGACAATGCACCCTTGGCCCAACTCTGCTGGAAATGGAGATGATTGGGGCCAGTGGTGTATCTAGAGAAGTACCCTTCCAAACTGCACCCTGTCCAGAAAGGAAAAGAAGATCATCTGAGGGAAGCCATCCCTGTCCCATCAAGTGAATTTGCATGTTCAATAAAACCATGGTGTTGTGTGTGTGTGTGTGTGTGTGTGTGTGTGTGTGTGTGTGTGTGTGTTTTAGATTTTCCTGGATGAAATCAGCTTATGACTATGATTTAGATAACAGTCTACATGCCAACATACTGGACAGTACAGCAAAAAAAAACAAAAAACCCTTTCCTAAAACTGCAACAACTCTGTTTCGGGTATATGCAAATACCTTCAATTTTTCTCTCTAGGCATTTACCTCTTTTTTGAGGTCCTCTGAAATGGATGCAAAAATGCACCATTGTGGTGACATGGAAATACACTACTGGTAGAATAAGGGTAAGTCCTTGCCCCGTACTACTTTTGCAGGTGGTGCCCAAGCAGATGTTGACTGGAGCAGTGGTTCAGCAGTGAACAGGATGAGACCAAATAGCTGCTTAGCCCTTCAAAAGAAGCCAAGATAGCTTGGGGAATGAGAGCGGGGAATAAAACGATGCCCTAACTAAAAATGGAAGGACACACCTTCCATTCTTGCACATAGCCTTGCACATAGCTATGGCAACAATTATACCTGGAAAAGTGGTACCATTCTGCTGCATCATGTCTTTATACTTACATTGAATCTGTTCATGGACCACCAGGCCAAAGTGATCTATTTCCAAAATATGAGAGAGCTTCCCCAAGTTGTCTTGCAAATGAATCTGCAAAGAGGAAGGGATAAAACTCTGATACTGCATCTTGACTTAAAACAAACTTAATAAGCACCCTAATCCTCAAACCACTGTATGCTTTTCTCATTAAGTCTTTAAAAGCTTGTGTTATGATAACAACAATGTAGAATTAAATTTGGTTTTTTCTGTTAAAAAGAAGAAAAAGAGCATGGCAATTTAAGAAAAATTCATGAGGTTCAACTGTTCTCTTCACTCAGTCCACAGCAATAATAATTCCAGTTGTATATATATCTAATAACAGTACTTTTTCAACCCTGCCACTATGAGTTGCGAGGGGTTATTTGGAGACAAGTCACAGAGGGAGAAAGAGAAATGATTAAAGAAACATTGTGAAGTGCTTGTCATTATAAACGAGCACTTTATTTCCAAGAACTGCATTTATCATCATCTGACTGCACTGCTGAAAAACAGAACACAGAATCCTAGCACAATAAATCAAGAACAAATTGCACAAAATGAAAAATACACCACTCCAACTGTATTTTATGGATTGGATCCAAACATGCCTTTTCATCAAGGAATGATATCTTCTTTTTGGACATCTACCTTTTTGAACTGTTTGTAGATGACTTTGCTAACTTGATCCGATGGCTTTACTTTGCCAGCAAGCAGAGAAGAAAGCATGTTGCCAAGTGTAACCATTCCCAAAATCACTCTGAAGAGAAGAAAATTGACAACAAACCATATCAGTCAAATCGCCTCCAGTAAGGCAGTCATATTAGTCTGGTGAGCAAAAACAACCAAGAGTTTTCTGATGGTCCCTTAAAGATGAACACACTAATTCCAGCATAATGTTCTATGGATTCCAGTTCATTTCATTATCCTGATGAATAAGTCATTAAAGGAACAAACAAACAAAAAAGGTTTGTTGTATTTCTGTCAGGTAAATCTAGTAGGTTAAACATAATTTCTTTCACTTCTCTCAGCTTGTTAAGACATTTTGCTGCTTCCATTTTGGATTTTGACATAAAACATCCTTAGAGGTAAACACCACATCTAACTGCACCCTCCACACATATGTACAAAAAAATAAAATAATTAAAAGTAAGGCCCCTGAAGGAGACTGGCAGTACAATCCTATGCATGTCTACTCAGGTAAGTAGGTATAATATTACATAGTTAAGTAGGTAAAATATTTTAGCTTCAGAGTGCAGAAGTGATGGCGAGAGGGAATGTGATTCTTTACTCTTCCACCGTTTTCTCCACTCAAAACCACATTCCCATGAGATTTAAAATCTGTTTGAACAGATTTTGAAGTGCCCCTCCAAAATTGCTTACAAGTTGGAACACATATTATTAAAATTATTATGTTATTAAGTGTATGAGTCACTTTTTTGTCTACATTACTTATAGTGCAGTCCTAACGCACGCTGGAACTGGCAGGCCAGAAAGTTTCAGGCTGGCTACGGCTTGGCAGCAGAAAAGCATAATTCCCTGAGCAGTTTGCCCCACAGCCAGAGCAAACTGAGCAGGCGCAGCCAAGCAGCTGGGCCGCACTTGCACAGTTCACCCCAGTTGTGAGACAACTGGGCCATGTGTGTTCCGTTGGGGATAGGCCAGTGCTGAGTGCCCCCAGGCCCCTGCCTGGAGGGCAAGGGGCTGCAGTCTGGGGCTGCAGCCTTAGACCAGGGGTTGAGGACCCCTGCATTATGGGACATTTATGACAGACCTGGATTGGCCTAAGAGATTGCACCAGCTCAAGGGTGCTTTGGGATTGCATCCTTAAACTGACTTGTATTACAATGTTTTCATTTTACTATTCATCCCTATTATTATTTCATCCCTATTACTGAAGATAGGGACAAGTCAATGAAGCCTTATTAGGTTCTTGTTTAGTTCTCCTGCACATTACCTGGGATGAACTTTGGTGAGAGAACATCCTGCCTGAAGTGCCACATGACCTACTGGCCAATTTTCCGCCTGAGTTTCAGAACTAAGGTGCAATTTGGGCCTTGGTTAATTCTTTTACAGGTCATGACTAGGAGATGATTGAGGCCCACATAAGGTAATAAACCTTGCTATAATCTTAAAATGAGATTTTAAAAGCCACAAAGTGCAACTACACCTTCTTTAACCTCAAGGAAGTTACAAGCACCACTGTAGGTTCATATTCTACAGCACAGGGAATTTAACATAAGAAACAAAAAGTAGGTGTTTTCATTGCAATTGAACCCAAATTGGGTGTCTGATGATTCTGCCACCACACTGAGGAAGTCTTCTGCACAAGTGGATTGATCTTTGGATGCCTAGACTCAAAGTGCGAGGTTCAAAGCAACTTTTAAAGGGTCAAATTTTCTGTGGAGAAGCAACTTTCAAAGGCTTATCATCGGGGGTTGGACTAGATGGCCTTTTAGGTTTCTTCCAATTCAATGATTCTATGAGTGCAGTAGAAGCAGACCCAGACTTCAGGGTATCATTCATTCGATCCAAGACTAAAAGCACAGTCCTAACCATGCCTACTCAAAAGTAAGCCCCATTTTGTTCAATGGGGCTTACTCCCAGAAAAGTATCTTTTGGATTGCAGCATAAGAAGGAAACTACACATCATGGTAAATGCAACATTGATGTGCATGAGTCTGGTAGTATTTCTTTTGTAACAAAAAGCAGCCAAAAATAGCCTTTTTATAGCAATTAGCTCCTTCATGGGATGAAAGCTACTTTGGGAAAGCTAATTTGGTTTTTCTCTCAGCACTGAGAGAAAAGGTTACCCCTGCCTCAGTATAAATCTGGGAGTCTTTCACGGGCTTCAGTTGCTTTCATACAATAACAGTAATACCTCCTACATTTTGTCCAACAGAAATCAAGGCAGAAGGTGGAGGGGAAGCAAGCAGCACCATTCCATTCCAGAAACAAGCAGCATCTCCACCTCCAATGTTGAAAAAAATTGGGTTTATTTGGAGGGTAGAAGGAGAAAAAACAACTGTCTGCACATACCCAGATTCATTAACAACTGGAACTTGGTCAAATCCCTTCTCTCGAAGGATTTCAATCGTCTTTTCACAAGTGACAGTTGGTAATACTGTCAAGGGAGCAGAAAGGCATAATTCCTGAACTTTTAGGTTCCACCACCTAGGAGTAAACCACATAGCACAAAATCACTTCCCACACAAGATTTTATGACAAGCAATGAAGGCACAAAGAAAGATTTTCAGTTTTTTCTAGGTAGACTGATGTAACAAATTACATCCTGAAGACCAGAAATTTTCTGTTCTTATACCAGAAGAGATCATACAGAGTACAGTTGTACCTCACTTAACAAGCATTTCACATAACAAGCAAAAATTTCCAAGAAATCTTGCTTCATATAACTAGTTCCACTTCACTTAACAAGCAAGCGCGCTATGGGCTACGCAGCCCTGATGCTCCACACAGAGGCTCTTTAAAAGGGATGCCAGCCAGCGCTGCTGCCTCTAACTGCTCCCAAGTGCCCCCACCAATCACCTTGAATCTCCAGCAGCAGCCCAGGTAAGCCTCCCAGGAAAGTGTCTTTGACTGCAGCCTCCTAACCATGTCTACCCAGAAGTAAGCCCCATTGTGTTAAATTGGGGTTACTCCCAGGAAAGTGTCTTTAGGATTGCAGCCTAAGTAGACTTTATAGGATCATGCACATTGAATGCATGTTTTGAATTCAATTCCAGTGTTTTGTCGTCATTTTTACATCCAGTTAATATTTTTTATGAATATTTTTTAGGTTGTGGAATCAATCGTCTGAGTTTCCATTATTTCCTATGGAAAAATCTGCTTCACTTAAAGAGCGTTTCACATAAAGAGCAGGCCTCTGGAACAAATTAAGCTCTTTATTCTGCTACCACTGTATTCTGCTAGGTAGCTTCTTTACGTAATCGGATGCATGTTTGAGGCATACACCGTATTTATTCTCTGATGTGCATGAACGCAAGCTCCTCACATTACTGAAGGAGGAACAACTGTGGGACAGGTGTGAGATACACAGTCTTCTTGTCACTGGAATAAAATATTAGCCTGGAGAGGTACTAGGTATGACTAGGGATGCTTCCCACATTGGTGTACTGGGGCAGGGGGTACCACATAATAAAGAGTAATATGATAAAGAGTATTCAAAAAGAGTTAACAATCCATATTGTAATGTTAAGTTGTAATTACAAACACATTAAGGCTTTCACGGTCAGATGAATCCAAAACACAAAAGCATTGGGTCTACAAATGATGTAGAAAGAATAGGTCTTGATCCCAATGTTTTGCTGTCAGCTTTGGAAAGTATCCTCAGGTACAATTCCAGGACTCCTTGTACTCCTGAGAATGCTCTTCATGGCTGAGAGTAAAATATTGGGAACAAGCCCTATTCTTTCAATGTGGTTGTTCAACCCGAGTCATACATTTGTGTTTACAAGTTACAATTGTTTCATTTCTATGAATAAGTACGTATCATAGTAAACATGAAAAAAATTGGTTCTTAAAGAAAAAGGATTTTTTTCTTCATTTCTTTCTATTGCTATGTAATTGATGCTATCAGAATCGCATCACTTTTGCCAAGCAACAATAATTGGAACCTTTTGTCTAATATAAAGATGTCCCAAATATGTTTACTGCTTAAAAAGCAGGCCTCCGTCAGTCTTGAAAGACTATGGTATCATGCTTGGCACTGCATACGCTGCATGCAAAGCACGTAAGCCTGGGTTAGATTGTTATGGAGGATAGGCTGTTACCCAAGCAGCAAATCCCCCCTCTCCACGCCACTGAATTAGTCCAATGGAAAGGCAGAGCCCATACGATTGGATCCAGCTGGCTTCGCAGAGCTGGGACAGGACAGGAGCTCACCCTGTCTTGTGGGGCCGACACAGGGTCTCGAACCCTGGCCTGCTGGTTAACAGGCACAGTGTCTTAACCACTTGCGCCACCCACAGTCCTTTACTGCTTAAACAGTACAAAAACACTGTGACATTGATTGGATATTAAGACAAGGGATCTCTTAACCAAGACATTTTACTAAGCCTGGATGGGCATCATCATCATCTCACCAGGGTTTGTTAATAAGGTCATCCTCTTCGGTCATGAAGCCTTTCTGAGTCATCCACTTGTTATTCAAAAACTTAGACCTGGAAGCCAATAAGAAACTCAAGTCACAAGCACCAATTTATGTTATTTACTTTTAAGGTAGGTAAAGTAAATAAGCTTTAAAGGATAATGTGGCATAAAATTTCATGAGAATTTTATGTGGAGAAGCAAATATGTGGAGAAGCTTCCAAATAAGAGAAAATATATTTCACACATTGGGCTCTGAGTCAAAAGATCTTTAGAAAGGTCATATAAGGAGACAAAACATAGGCTGCTCCACCCATAGGGCACAGGCGCCAGTTCAACTGTGCCAAAGGAAGGCCAGCAGCTTTCACTTTATCTTCTCACTGTTTTTCACTGCGGTGGGTGAAATATGGTCAGGCAAGAGCAGGGGAGTCATTTAATACAGAGGGTTCAATAGCATTCATGATGCCTTCTGAGAGCTAGAAATGATGTCATTAAGCAGGAAGTGATGTCATTAAACAGGTCATGATAAGAAATAAGCACTTTATTCTCACTTACAAACTCATGAGCTGCAAATAACAGAAAAGAAAGTATGCAGATCTTAATAATATTTTTAAGATATCAGAGAAGGGGCGTCGCTAGGATGGTGCAGGGGGTGCGGCCCACACCGGGTGATGCACCCAGGAGGTGATATGCACTGGTGGGCTGTGGAAAAACCAACTTCGCAATGATGTGCACTACCCCCTCACATCATAGGTCGTTGGATTCATCTTGAAGAGCAGAGTCCAATGCAAAAAATCCATTCTGAGATAGCACCTTCCTGGCCAAAGTTATGACCAAACAACATTAGAAAAAACCCAATAAATTTGCATATTATGGCTTTACTCGTGAGTAGGCTAATGCGCCATAGTCTGTTGGAAAGGGCAGGCTGAGAAGAAGCCAAGGACACTAGAAGGGTCATGATCCAATGAACAGAGCCCCCCAAGCTCTGTCCCTCCTCCAAGTTTCCCCTTTGCATTGAAGTCCATTGAAACAAACTGCAGAGCTGTGTTTACTCGCAAGTAAGCAAATGCTATGGTTGGTGTGGATGGTCAGTCCATGGGGTGCAAGGCTTCCAGAATGGCCCTGAACCCAGGCACCCAGGATCTGAAAAGTGCTCCAGAAGGCAGACCCCATCACTGGTTCAGCAGGTAATGGAAATTTTAAAAAAATCATTGGATAGTTGGGTGTTAGTCCTAACTTCTCTTCCCTCTCTAGCTAAATCCTCATCTCCTGTCCTCATCCCTCTGGGGATTTTAAGGCAATGTCCTCTTTTTCCAGGACATTTCCTCTTTTTTAGCCTTGTGTCCTGGAAAAAAAATTCATTTCCCTCCTTTTTCTTGTGAGCAGGCAGCATGTAGTACGCTTGTAATTCATAAATTATACAGTATGTAATAAATTATATTTAATATTTTTAAATTTAATAATAATCAATACAGTGTTTAAAACCACTTGGAAGCTTTATGTATGTATGTATGAATATTTTTAGCTCACACATGAACCCTAGTGGCACCCCTGGTACCAACTCTTCTGGATGCAGATAGCATATATATATATATATATATATATATATATATATATATATATATATATATATATATATATATATATATATATAAATGAGTGTTTTACATTTTTCTTTGATATATTACATTTTGGGGGTGATATGTCCTCTTTTGTTGTTATGACATATGGTCAATCTGCCTATAGCCTATAATTCATAAATTATATGTATTAAATTATATGTAATATTTTTAAATGTAATATTCAGTAATACACTATTTAAGCACATGGAAGCAATATACATGAGGGTTTTAAGCTTTTATTCTGTTATTCTCTATACTTTTCTTGGGTGCCCTAAATTGGTGGGGGGGCTTCTCCTCTTTATGTTATGACATATGGTCATAACATATGGTCAAAATCTTACTGAATTCTTTTGGTGGGGGGGTTGAGGTTATTCACTTAATTTACTTTAATGTATTTACATTTATTTGTTTTAATTTGCTTGATGATGTCACTTCCAGCCATGTCATCACTAAGCGTGACATCACATGCTGGAAGGTTTCAGACCCTGCAATAAGATGTGAGAAAAGTGGCACCCTTGGGGGGGGGGGGTGACAGCACTAGTGATCAAAATGGCTAAAAATAATAGTTTTAGGAATAATCCCATCATGTAATACACAACTGGATGTGTAATTTACAGCAGAATGTAATGGAACAGACCACTTTGAAATATATATTCTATCAAAATGTGTGGGCAAAAACAAATGGAGGTGGAGCAATGGCACAAAGCCATACCCACCACCCAGGTTGTTGCCCCACCCACTGCATGGGAATGATGTGCTGGCCTCCCGCACTGGGTGATGTGAACCCTAGTGACACCCCTGTATGGAGAGCCCAATTATTATGGAGGCTGCCCTTTCAGCAGTGAGACCAGTTGATGGTGATGCTGGGAGAATAAAGTCTGGGACAGATAAAGAGCTTCTGGGGGCTACATCCGGGCTGTGGGCATTATGTTTGCTACCCTAGAGCAGGGGTGTCAAACGCATTTTAAACAGAGGCCCGAAGTTAGCATTAAAGGTGTTTCCTGAGGGTTGGAGTCCAATCTTATGCATGTCTACTTGGAAATACGTCCCATTATAGTCAATGGGACTTATTCCCAGGAAGTGTGAAGGAGCTGTTCTTGGGGGCAACTTGAAATGGCAAAGTAGGCCAAATTCAGCCCGCGAGCCTTGTGTTTGACACCTGTGCCCTACAGTCCTCCCCTAAATGTCAGTGATCAGGTTATGTGGGGTGCTGAAAATTTGAAATGCATCTAGAGCCAAGGAAGTGTTTGAACCAGAACAGCCTTTCAGAATGAAGAAGCTTGGGATGGCATTCTAGAACCAGGATGGTGTTCCTTCTCAGAGCCTCTGAAAGGAAAGTGCCGGGACTACATCTTGACTGGTGTCAAACAGGGGGCCTGAGAGATAAGGTGAGCCAAAAGAGGAGAGCATGTGAGCCAAACTCACATTTGGAGAGACCCTGAGGAAACCTTGTACCTTGATAAAATTCTTCTCAGTGGCTCGGATCCTTCCCCAACTGCTATTAGCATCAGAGAGGAAAATAGGCAGATACCGTATATACAAATGCAATCACATTTAGAGACATATACGCAGGGCCAATCTAGTGAACAAGGCAGCATCCCCATCCTCACCTCCACCCCAACTCCAGGTATGAAATGTGAAATAGGGACAGTTGCTTACATGTAGTTTCTGACAGAGTCCGGAAGGATGACAACACATCGCTGACCCTCTTTCAGCTGTTTGGCAGCCTTCACGGCAGCTGACATAGCACTGCCTGAGCTGCCTCCTGTTAAGTGACAGACAACATTGTCAAAACTGAATAGAAACTATTCTGAAAATGCATGTGGGGAGGGGTCAAAGAAAGATGTGAGTTCATATCTTTGGGTGTCCTTCATTTAGGAAGAAAGGCAGGATATAAATTAAAAAAATAATCTGTTTAACACTAATCCAAAATGTTCCATTTGAGATTGTGTGGCCTGGTGCAGATTACATAGAAAATAACTATAATTATAACTATGGGTGAAATCCAGAGTAACTATGGGCAGTCCTTGCTCCAGAGTAAGAACAAGGTACTCTGGATTGCAATATGAATTTCCCATAGGTTTTCATTAGGTGGTGCAGTAACTACGGGTGCACATAATGTCTCTCACGTGCTCCCGTAGTTACTCTGGATTGTGCCCTTAAGCTATAAATCCCTATAACTTACTTCCTGGAAAGGACAGTATGCCTGTTGGCTATGCCGTAGAAATACTTTTCCCCCCAAATCCAGAGTAACTATGAGAGTACGTAACACACTTTACGTGCACCCATAGTTACTGCACCACCTAGTGAGAACCTACAGGAAATTCATATTGGAATCCAGAGAAAGTTGTTCTTGCACCAGAGCAAGGACTCCCCATAGTTACTCTGGATTTTGCCCTTTGTCTATCAATCCTCCATCTTCCTCAAGCTCTCTCTCTCTCTCTTTCCCTCCCTCCCTCTCTCTCTCTCTTTGTAGTGTTAAGCAGGAAATATATATTTTTTGACAACCACCATATATAACATGTACTTTAAGTACAGAAACTGTAGGCATGAGCAACATCACCATTTAGAATGAAGGTAATCAGTGCAGCTATTTCCTCATTCTCTTTGGTGAGGAAAAGTCTGATGTTCTCAAGGACAGAAGCAGAGATTTTCTCCACATGGGACAAAGTGGAGGCTTGAAAGGGGCTCTAGAGTTTTATCAGCTGAAAAGTTGAAGAGTTTAAGTTTTATCAGCTTAAAACCAGGAAGTTACTACAGGCAGTTACTTCATTATAACGGAGGCTAACTGGTTAAACTGGTTCTAGAAGAATGGTTCAGCTATTACATCTGGCCACTTTTTTCACTTCCACTTTTTTCACTAGTTAACTAGTGCAAGTAGTGTAATATGCAATGTACAGACTTCAGCCACGGGAACTGCTATAATTCCAAAAGTATACTGGATCTGCCATTTGCAGAAGTTGTCACATGTGCAGCCCAAAAGCTCCCAATTCACACTTTACTCCTAGATGTAGCTCACTGCAGGGTGAATTGGCCTCAAAAGCAAAAAAAATTCTGACACTGCTTTGTCTTCACTCTCACCTTGGCTATCCAGTTCCCAACATGTGAAGGTAAGATTTGGAAAATACACTTCAGGGAGCACTTACCGCACAGCAGCCCTTCCTCTCTAATTAACATGCGTGCTAAGGTAAAACTTTCCTCATCGTTGCACTTATACCATTTGTCCACCACCTTAAAAAAAAGATCAAAGATATTATTTGATACATTCAACCAGTTCAAAACAGAGATGCAATAAGTTCTATGCATCTATTCTACACTGATGGCTGTCTTCATATTTCTTCTCTCCCTGTTTCCTTCTCCATTTTATCTCTAGATTAAACAACAATGTCTTTAGATGCTCTAAAAATAAAAACATTAACATACTATATAAAAACATTTAAAAGGTTTGGGAATTAAATTCCCAGACTTTGAAACAAACTGAATTGTTAACACGTGTGTTTGAAATGAGGGAATGGAATGACTATGGGCAATAGATCCAAAGATAGATGGTGATAATTCTCACATTTACACCAAGGCTTTTCAGACAGCAGACATTCCTCTGCTACTTCAAGCATAGAAGAGAGCATCTGATGAGGTGTTAGAAACCTAAGGAACAGGAATTAGGCAGCACCTTCATGCTCATCAAAGTGTTGTTAGATGAGCACTGGTGATCCTGTCCCAAGGACCCAGTTCTAGGACTTTCCACTAGGAGTCAGGCTTTCCTCTTGAGATAAATCACAAAAGGGCATTTCACAAGCTGCTTGACCATTTTCATGTCACAGTTATGCATCTTCCAGAAGTGTCTTCACTTTCTTTTGTTGTAGTCCATTTACTTCCAGGACATCCAACCCATCTAAAGAGGGCAAACAAGCAGCTTGACTTACAGATCTGTCCAGAACTGTAGGTATGAAGTCATAACCAATTCCTTCTACTTCATATGTTGTCTTGTCTGTTGTATTTAGTTCTTCAGGCTCTGCAAGAATGGATCCTTCTGGATCTGCACCTATAATCTGTGAAGCAGTGAGTAAGACTATCAGCATTTTGCTTTTCCAAATACAATCTTGCATCACTGTTGGCATCTCAAAACACTATTACACTAATGTCACAAAATCTTAGATGCATGCAAAATGCATGTCCTTGGAACATGCACAAACAAGTGTCCCTGCTAAGAATGCCTATCGAAAAACTTGTAGCCTGCCCATATTCTGCTTTCACTTGGCTTAGTGAAATGCGTCAAGACCTGGAATCTACTCAGATGTGGGGTCTAGTTACAGCATGTACTCATTGTGTGCCAGTGGTCAAAGAGTCTTCACAGCATCATAAATATGGGAGTTAAGAACATTCTAACAGGTTCTTGGATGTGAAAAAGTGACCCTCACAGACAGAAATATTAGATATCTATGCAATACTGATACATGTCTCAATATCACTCAAAAGTGCCTTCCCAGGGAAAGAGATCACAATACAGGACACTGAAGGAAAGGAGCCCAACATTACTGAATATGTATAAAAAGCATCAGCAGTATAAATGATTGGGAAAACCCAGTACTGGTCCACCCATAGACCAACTGAGGAAATTGCCTCATGCAACTTGGTAAGGATAAGCTCACCTCCACCTACCCACTGCATCTCTTTCCCTTCCAGCTTCAAGGACTGAAAGAGGAGAACAGAATGGAAGAGAACACGTGGAGGACATAAGACTGGTGAACCAGAGTGGCTCATCTTTTCCATTCTACTGAATAGGAGGAAAAGGTCACACCACCAGGTCAGGACTTGCAGCATTTGGCATCAAGCACCAAGAGGACTTTGGCCTCATCTTGGAGCACACTAATGGCTCTTTACCCTCAAAACCAACGCTCCATGGAAATGTATGTTTTCTATTTTCCCAAGAAGATGAAATCAATATGTAAGACACAAGCAAAAATATATAAAAATTGAAAATAAAGCAGACTGAATGTTTTGTGGTCTGGAGGGAGGAAATTTTCTTCTGTTTCCACATCATCTACAGCTAAGAAGTAGAAGTAATAAAGAATGTCAGAGGCAATTAACAGAATTGGAACTTGTACACTTTACAATTTCTTTTTTGTACTGTGGCTCTGCTTTTAGGACAACTCTGTTATTATGAATTATGAATTGTCTGTCCCAATAGAGGCAAACAATTATCTATCATGATAGAGGTTTTCCTAAAAACAAAGACACAGAATCTGGAAACGTCTCAAAAAAAAGACGTTATCAGTATCAAAAAAGATGATCAGTATCTTGGGAGCGGAAACGTGTTAAAAATTGCTGAACTCACTTTGCATTCAGGACATTTCTCCTTTAGTTTTCTGGCAATGCCAGTGATGGTGCCTCCTGTGCCAGCTCCAGCAACAACCATATCGACATTCCCTATTGGAGGAGGTGAGGAAATAAAATAGGACAGAAGTGGTTTATATGCATTCAAAACAAAAGTCTGAATAAACTCACACTTTAAAAAAAAGTATGGTCAAGATTGATTTCTCAGTAATTAAAGGGAGAATTTTGACCTCTGTGTGTGTGTGTATATATATATAAAATAAGATATATATAATATCTTATTTGCCACTTTAGAAGTCCCAAGAGACTTTATCTAGTATAGAAGCTCATAATCCTAATGAAATTATTACAACATGAGCTTCCATACTCATAATATGCTCATAAAGCAGGACTTTAAGCAGTATACAGAAAATATATTTTTATATATTCAGTTAGTTCAATCAATAATAATAATAATAATAATAATAATAATAATAATAATAATAATAATATTCAGGTGCCTGCTGAATTGCAAGGAGAACAAACTGCTTTAATGCACTTATCAATACCACTATCCTGCCCTTTATTCAATGGCCCTTTATGCCTTGCTCTATTTAAATTACAACAAAGTATAAAAATATGTTCAAATATTCTTCAGCGAGCAGCACAAGCAAAGTAGAATAGTGGAACAGCTTTACTCAATGTCTATCCGCGACCAAACCCCTTCACATGGTTTACCCATTGAAAATACCACCAGAATGAATTAATTAACTGGTCATCACCAGTTACATTTGGGTTTTGAGGCACAGTGCAGATTGAAGGCCTTTTTAGCACACAAAAACACACTTTGGAGCTTTGCCTATTGAGCTAAGCCTTCTACTGCTGTTTGTTACACTGTGTCACATCTGTGATCTAGCTGTCATGGCAGGTGTTTCGGGATACTACCAGTCACCACCAGCTATACCAATGACTGAGAAACACTGTACTATAATGATATGCTAGGTTTGGGTGAGAGCTTGTGAAGTGGAAGAATAACTACAGTGGAAGAGTAATTGTACAGAAGAATATGTTTTATCAAACAGAGCGGGAAAAATACGTTATATGGGAGTGCCCTCTGCTGGCTAGTAAATGCAAAAAAGAAAACAATACACAAATTGTCTTTCAGTATAAGTAATAGTAGAGAAAGGGCTATATGAGATTTCAATGTGTTCAGCCACAAAGTTTCCCCAGAAATCTTGAATAAAGCAGTGCCCTCTCAGGGGTATTTCATATCAGACAGAGTCAGCATGTGGATCATCTACTGGGAGAGAAAGAAAAGTTTGTAGTGGAAGTATACAGAACAGATGAGTCATTACCATGGGCCAGGCAAAACACCGCTGGAGGACTCACTATTTGGAGATCTCTTCCACTAGTTGAAGGTTGAACATACCTTCACACTGCTGCAGGATCTCTTCCGCTGTTGTGTCATAATGGGCCAGAGGATTACTGGCATTTCGATACTAGGTTAGAAAACAATGGACAATGTTAAAGAGCAACAGCCTAGCAAGATTACATCCAATGTATTTATTTTCATACTTTTATACTGTCCTTCTTCCAAGAAGCACAGGGTGGTGTTCATATTTCCTTTTCTCCTTTTGTCCTTAACCATCTCCATAAGTTGGTTAGGCTGAGATATAATGACCAGCCAAGATTACTTGAGGATGTGTGTGTGTATGTGTAGAAGTCGACAACCTCAAAATGCCAGATGCAGGGGAAGGCATCTGGATGCAAATGTCATATGTGCGTCCCCGAGGCATCTGGTGGGCTGCTGTGTGATACAGGAAGCTGGAATAGATGGGTCTTGTGGAAGCTCTTATGTTCTTACTCATGAATTGTTGTGGCTAGCTAGCTTATGTGATGACTGCACATTAAAAACAAGTAGCCATCCCTGCACAACCACTAGGAAGTCACAGCTTCTCCTGTCTTTTGCAGGGCAGAGTCCACTTGGAACCAGGAGGACAGCTCACTTGGCTGGTGTTTTACCTGATCCAATATATGGGAGTTGGGGATTTCATTCTTCAATCTCCACGCCACCCCAACATGAGATTCTGGAGAGTCAAATCTAGCAGTAGTTGGAGTTCTCACAATTTCTGCCCCAAGAGCTCTCAGCACATCCACCTGAGGCAAGAATAAAATACGTACGTTTGTGAGATGTGTCATTGTGAGTGCCTAGCCTGGACACAAAAGTTTAGTCTGTAGGACAGTGGTCCTCATCCTTTTTTGTGCAACAACCTAAATGAATTGAATTAATGAATGAACAAACATAGATTGGTGTCCCACTCGCTATTTGTCCTGGAGCCTCCCTCTGCTTGGGACCCTACTGCCATCCCTACCTTCATATCTTCCTACTCCCTGCTCCTACAATACTCTCCTAGAACTGGTCACTGTAGAAAAATATTCTATTAAGTTTTTTGCTGTTTAGTCATTAAGTTGTTTCTGACTCTTCGTGATCCCATGGACTGCAGAACGCCTGTCCTCCACTACCTTTCAAAGTTCGTCCAAATTCATGTTCAGATATTCTTATTAGAGACAGAAAAGGTTATCATGAAGACTGGCACTAATAAAAGCTATTTTAGCACAATTGCTAAGAACCTGAGAGTAGAACTGGGACACAGTCTCCTGGTCCCTGGGTGCCTCCCTCTTTACCTGATAGTGCTCTGATCCAGTGGTCTTCAACCTTTCTCATTCATATAACTTGCTGTAACATATATAACTGAGACTTTGCAAACCCACTTGGGTTCTGATTCCAAGGTTGAAAAACACTGCTATAGGGATTTTATTGAGTGATTGTATTACAAAATTCAGTGGATGGTCAGTGTGAGCTATATTTCCCAGTTAGAAAGCTGACACCACAACCTTAACTTCACATGGTGTTGTGTTGCCAGTTGACATTCTCTGCCTTAACACAGTATTACTTTACTGTCACAACAAGTGGGCTATATCTATCCCATATGAAGTAAACTGCAGTGCTGGCATATCACAAATCAGTGACCAATTATTATGCAATCAAGTGTTCCCCTTTAAGAATTTGAGGCTGCAATCCTAGCCAGTTTAGGCCAGTGTAACTTACTTGGCCTAACTTCCTGTGGCAGTGTGGGAAGGCTAGCACATAACTCTCTCCCTCCACGCATCCAACCACTGGGGAATGGGGCAGAGTATGCACCAGCCTCCCCACACCACCACAAGAAGTTATGCCACGTGAGTTATGCTGGCCTAAATTGGCTAGGATTGCTCCTGAGATTATGAACTAACCTTCTCCATGCTCATTTTCTCTGGCATCACAATAATGCAGCGGTAGCCTTTCACTGCAGCTGCCAGGGCCAGTCCAATCCCTGTAATCAAGAAAAAAGACTTGTTCAACAAAAGGCATATTTTGCACATATTTCAAATCATTTTATGATTTGATTTATTATTTAAAATTATTAAGATTTAAACAGAACATCTGGAGAGTTAGGACAAAAAAATCCATTATTTTGTACAAGAAAAAAAGAGAGAACAGACAAAAAAAATCCCATCCAGCATGTCATTAATCTGTGAAACTCCCTGCCGAAAGACATGGTGATGTCTGATAGCCTAGATCAGGAATTTAGGGGGCCAGATGTGGCTCATGACCAGCTTCAACCTGGCCCACGGCCAGCCTCTGGTGCCCTGAAAGCTTCTGGCCCACTTGACCAAATACAACTGGAGCTGTGCTCCAGTTATGTCTGAGGGCCTAAAAATCTGAGGGCTACGTCTGAGGTGTTCAGAGGTCCTAAAAATCAGTTCTTCATTTTCCCAAAAAACAAAAGTAACCTTAGAAGGCCTTAGAAGGTGCTTGGGAAGAGGGGAAATAGAAATCCATGAGTGTGTGCTTTATTTCTGTGATGTGTGTATTGGTGTTTGGAGTAATCCTACAAATTTGCACAGATTTATTCATTTAGCTTCCATCTCTAACATATTTAAATTTTATATTTAAATTTTTTTCTGTCCTCAATACTGTGCCAGGTATTTGATATGGCCCTCTGGCTGGAAGGTTTAGAGACTCCAGGCGTAGATGACTTTAATAGGGACTGGATACATTTCAGGAAGAAAAGTCCATCACGGGTTACAAGCCATTATAGCTATGTGCACCAGCCTGGTTAGAAATAGACTACGAGCACAATCCAGAGTAACTATGGAGAGTCCTTGCTCTGGTGTAAGAACAATTTACTCTGGATTGCAATATGAATTTCCCATAGGTTTTCATTAGGAGGTGCAGTAAGTACGGGTGCATGTAATGTCTCTTATATGCTCCCGTAGTTACTCTGGACTGTAGGGTACATCAGAATGTTGGATGCATGGGAATGGCAACAGGATGCAGGCATCTTATTGTCAGGATGTTGACTGATAGTTGTGTCCTGTGACTGTTTATGTGCCGCGAGAGTGAAAACAGACACAGTGGAGTAGATTAACTATTTACTGTAGTTACAAGTTTAGAGCAGTCTAACACAATTCGGATCATACACATGAATTAAGTCCTTCAGTCTAATTCTCCTCAGAGCTAACCAGTCTGCTTCTGCTCTGATGAACAGCTGAGCTCCAACTGCCAAACAGTTCTCCAACTGTCACCAACCAACTGGCAGATGTTCAGATCTGAACATAATTTTCAGCTTAGCTTACCTAACCAACTGTTAGATTCATAATTCTGACACTTGTGTATTTCTGGTGGGCCACTTTGAGATGCAGGAAGCTGTAGTAGATGTGCCTCTGTCCTGTTCCAGTAGGACTTTTCTTATATCCTGACATTCTGGGAACCAATTAGGTCTTCTGAACAATTTGCAAGTTGATTGTAAACAAGAAAACAGCTTGAGCATTCAGCCAGATGATTGGTGGCTGCAATACACTTTCCATATACCTCCAGCTGTGTTTCTCATCCACCAGTGTATATAGCCATTTTGGATGACAGCCCAGGACAACAAGGGCAGGCATTTACAGCTACCAACACCACCACACCAAAGCTCATTTTACCATACAAGTTGGATTATAGTTTTCTAAAATCATAAGACAGGAGTTGAAAAGCAATTTGGTTTATGTTAAATAAACCAAATTTTCACAATATTTGGATCTAGATTCAGCATATTTACATTTTGATGAAACAATCCAATTGCCCTAACGGGAGGCAACGATAGAAGGTTGATTTTTCACCTATCATACATATACAGTCACCTAAAGGATAAAACTACGCAATCTGTCAGAGATCCATACCGGTATTTCCTGAAGTTGGCTCAATGATAGTGTCCCCAGGTTTTAAAATCCCATCTCTTTCAGCGTCTTCTACCATCCTTAGGCTTATACGGTCTTTCACGCTCCCTCCAGCATTAAAAAACTCACATTTTGCCACTGAAAACGTAAAATACAAAATGTTTCACCTTTTCAGCAAAGGAGGCACCTACTTTCAATAAAGGAATGGATGCATCTTAAGTAACCACATTCCAGTAAGAGTCTAATTGCTCATGGATGAAGGGGAAGACAGTGCATGTCTTCAAAATTAAATGACAAAATTAAGACAAAATTAAATGATTTTTATACATGATATATAGTAGTTAGTTTTGAATCAACCTCAATACTGTCTCTTAAACCAGTGTTTCTCAAAGTGTGCTCCAAGAAGCCCTGGGGCTCTCCAAGCTCTCAAGAAGTGGCCACTACCTGTTTACACATGCTGATGCTCTGGGACTCCCCAAGATGCCCAACGTACACTTGGAGGACTCTTCAAGTCTCTGTTTAGAAATGTAAAGGGCTTGAAACATCAAACGTTTTGAGATCTTTGGACTAAACTATCAAGTGGCTTTAACAATCAAGTGTTAAACATCCCTCGCCTCTTACTCCACCATGACCAATCATTTTCCCAGCAAAGATGCATGCCTGATCTCAATGTACAGAAAACTTATGGGATTTCTGAACTCTTCTTTTTATGTGGGATTCAAGCTATCGTGGGTCTTTGTATCTGGCAATGCATTGCCATGCAATTTCTTGTTTCCTCCATTTGAAACTGGAATAACTTCCTATTCCCTCCATTTATACCTGGAGTATAATGTAGCTATTGTGCAGGTGGCCACATATTTTTGGATTTAAAAAATCAAAACACTATGCAGATCTTACTGAACTGTTCCTTCTTGATCCTGTAAATTGTGAGACCTTTTCACAATATTGCCAATGATTATACATTTTTTTTGTTTTTTTGCAGTTGCAGCTCCAGTTCAAGGACAAAATACTCACAGAGTTCACATTTAAGTCCAAAGTGCTTTCCAATCTTGTTGATTCGCACCAATGGAGTATTACCAATTTTCTTCAGGATGTCTGGCATAATTTTTGGAGTTGCTGCTCTAAAATGAGAAAGACAAAGAAACATAGTAAAGGGGCTTAAGAAACAGTAAATCCCACAGTTGCACACCAAAATCTAAACATGATGTGCAAAGATCAAACTGGATGAGAACTCTGGGTTATAACACTAGCAGAACTGGACATATGCTATCTTAATTACAGGTTTTTGAATGATAACTTACAATGCAACATGTTGGTGGGGTGATTCAGAGTGCAACTTTCCAAGTTCCCAGGTACATTTGCTTGGGGTGTCAGGACTAATCCACTTCCTCTCCTTCTCAGATGCATTGCAAGACTCCTTTTCTGGTACTCCATTGGGTATGCAATTACCCGAGAAATGAGAACAAGATGTTGTATTCATTTCAGCTTCTGTAGGGACCCACGGCATTGTGACCTTAAGAGGTTGAAGAAATCCAATATTATGGCATAGTGTTTACAAAAGGCAATTGTATGGTCCAAGAAAAACAGTGCAATCCTATTAGTGTCAACTCAGAAGTTCCACTGAATTCAATGGAGCTTACTTCCATAATTACTCTCTTAGATTTGCAGCCAAAGGTACATTTAGGGCACAATCCAGAGCAGTTATAGCTCTTGCGTTGGTGAGGTTACGGTGCCACTTAATAGAAACCTATGGAAAATTCATAGGGCAATCCAGACAAAATTTTACGTGTGTTGATGCAAGAACTACTGTAACTGCTCTGGATTGTGCCCATAAATGTATTAACCATCTCAAAAAGAAAACAATTAACTTCGGCAAAATTTGTTTTTTCCTACTTTCAAACTGCTGAGTCCTTGAAGACTTAACTGAAACATAATTGCAGAGTTACCATTTTGCATCTGACAGATATAAAACTGTATATCTCGTTTTATTAAAATGTTACACATGAAAGTGAATATAGACTATTTTGTATGTAGTGCACCATTTTCAACATACTGAGCTGTCAGATACTAAGAACTTGAAGTACTATACAAATGTCTGTAGTAGCCACAGGGGATATGTTCCTCTCCCAATGGGATATCAGAAACCATGGATACAAGAAAACCTTATATCTATAGACCTATAACAAGCTGTCACTTGTGGAGATGCAATATAACAATATCAGTTTAAAAAAACACACCCCTTTCCAGCATCTCAACTGCCTTTTGTCTCCTCTCTCCTCAATTGCTACCCCCCTCCCCGAACATTTTCTCAGCCTGGCCTATTATCTGTCCCAGAGACAGTTAGAAATGACACTTGAAATGCAAATGGAAGGTTGACAGTTCTTCTCCTCTGCTTTCTCTGCCCCAGAGACACATAGCAGTAGAACCCTCAGCCCAATAGAACCCTCAGTCCAAACACAGAACGTGCGGACAACCCTCACACAGGTGAAGGCACAGATATACAAGAATTTCACTCCACCCCACCCCATTTTCTTCATTGTCAAACAGGCTAGAACAGGCTTTTAGATGCTAGAACAGGAACACAACAAGCAGGCGGGCAGCCTGCACACTAGAGGGACACAGATTCTTAACAAGAAGTTTCCAAATAAGAGTGGTGGTTGTATATTTATGCTAGGAGTACCAAGACCTCATGGAATATCCTCCATGCTAGAAGGCTCCTCAAGTGCAGGCACTGAACACCTTTAGCGGGTCAGTTACATTTATTTTGCTAGTTACCTTGGGTTTCTTTTTAACAAGAAGGGCAAGGTATCTACCACCTCTCACAATCTACTCTAACTGAGTAGATTCCAGCCTGGAGATTCCAGCCTCCAGCCTCCCGGTCACCCATCCAACATGATAAAGTACTGGAAATTCCTGGAAATCTTATTGCAAATCTCCCAGACTTTTTTGTAATAGTCACTTGGAGACTGATGTCAATTCAGGAAGCTGGCAACCCTACCATCCACACATCTCACCCACTCATCCCACTTCTTGCAAAGTGAATCAATCAAATCACACAGATATGGATTCTAATGTATGAATGTAACATCTAGTTATTAGGTGAAACGTTTTTGTCACAGCAATTTGACAAGAATGAAATTGCTTCTAACAAGAGTGCTGTTCTGGATTTGGATCCCTAGCGGAATATTTCCTTCTGATCCCTATAATGGTGCTGGCCCTGCTCAGTAATGTGATCATATCATATCAAGTTAATCTTGGAAAATTAAGGTTAGGATTTACACTCTCTGGCACCATATATTCAAAATTTAAAATTGCTTTGTTGCCTGGGTTTGATCTCACAGTTCCTAATGTGCTTGAGAATCTCAATGCCAACAGGAATTATGAAAAGGATAATTTAATAGTGTCTATTTTTATTATTAGTGTTAACAATTGTGGTTTTTTTCTCTCACGCCTAACAGGCTTCACGAATCTGTGAGTTCTTTTGAGTAACTTTAATTAGCAAAAAAAATGTGCAAAAGGAAACTGACAAAACTGGAAAATCAAGAACTAGAGTGGCAAAGATACTAGGAAATGTTGTTTGTGGACAGCTTGGAGACAAAATATTCCCTTCAAACATGACTGAATCTTGCTGTGTTATAATGTTCTGGAAGACTTCATGAGATGCATCATGCAACCTAACACCTAAAATGGATCCACTTCTTTTATCTGGTCCACAGGTATTTTGCCCAAACTTATGTGCCATCCTGCAGTTGGGCATGAGCGCACAGGTTGCGATGCCATTCTTTCCCAAGCAAGGGGTTGGCCCAGGTCTAAACAGATCTTTCTGGTTCTTTGCAGATACCTGGGGCGCAATGCCAATTAAAGAAAATAAAGTGCCAGCGTAGTCCTATCCTCTTAAGTCGCAGCACAGACATGTGCCAGCCTCCCCATGCCATGAAAGTGGGTGAGGTGTGCTGGCCTAAATAGGTTAGGATTGCACCCTTGGTTTTTAGCTGTAGGTCAGAACAGCTACTTGCTCGGATTCTCATGCAGTTCTTTCTGGGAACCTGATAGTCACTAGCAGCTAATGAGTTTCTACTTGAGAACAAATTGCTTATTTCTGGTTAGCAACTGCTTAAGGAAATCATTTCTTGCCAATAAGACACACCATGCTGTCATGGGGGGGACTAATTTCTCAATGGCCCTATTAATATATCTTTTCTCCAAACTCCTAAAAATCATTTACGGCACACCAATGTGACATGGCACAGTGGTCAAAAAATGACCACTATGAGGTGGACCCATGAGGTAGCTCTAAGAGGTAGACCAGAGGTATTCAGACATTTTAGTCCGGGTGTCCCAGGACCACCCTTCAAACTTAAAAATCAGTCCAGAACTCTGTCAAACTTACTGGGATGCTCATCTATGTCTACTCAGAAGTAAGCAAGAAGTAAGAAAGTACGTCTCTGTGTTCAATGACTCTTACAGTGCAATTTTATTCATGTCTACTCAGAAGTAAGTTGCATTGAGTTTAATGGAGCTTGCTCCCAGGAAACTGCTCTTAGGATTGCAGCCTTAATCCCAGGAAAGCTCAATGCCAGCTTCCAAGATGGTGGATCTCACCCTCTTGCAACTCCCCTGATCCAAGATTGTGATCCCCACTTTGAATACCACTGAGGTAGACGATCTGTTCACCACCAAAGACCCAACCAGAAACTCATGTTAGACTTAGACTTATTTGTACTACTTATTTGTATGCTTATTTGTACTTATCTGTACGCTTTCTAGATGGCTAGAAAGAGTTATTGTTTTAAAACGAAAGCTTTAATTCTCCAAGGATGTAGCCAGGCTGGTAGTTTTTTCCACATAGATAACGACAGAAATGTACATTCAGTGAAATAATGCACAATCTATTCCATGATGTTTCACAGTCTATGCTCCACTTTGTTTTCTCATACAAAGTTTGTCCCCTATAATTAAAGCGATAAATGCTTTTGTGTGGTTGTTCTGGATCAAAGGAACATGCTGTTCCCATCGCTCCTCTTTCCTTATCAGAGGATATTTTGTTCTTAATGTTGAGTTTGTGCCACACTGCTTTTACTGATTAGCTAGGAGGGCAATTTCTTTGTGCAGAAGCTATATTTAATGGTGAAGGAGTCATACCTTAATGGTAGACTGTGCTCTAAAGGCAGTTTCAATTCCTGGCATATTCAACTAAGGGTCCAGGAAGGAGATGCCTGGGATGCTGGATCGCCCACCGCTGGAGTAGACAACATTGGGCCTGAACATGGTGCACCTCTGAACAAGGTACCCTCAGCTCTCTGATGATCTGATAAAAGTTCCTAGTCCCCACCCTATTAATCAATTTCATTTTTACTAACACAGAGCCTATGGGTGTTCAATGCAGTGTTGAACGCTTATGTTTTGTGAAAATAAATCAAGATCTCTGGGCTCTGAACTGAATAGATGACAAAGTGCACAGGATATGCACAAAGGTAAATACACCCGTATTTACTTGAATCTAATGTGCCATCAAATCTCATGCGCACCCTATACTTAAATAAAAATCATATATTTACTCAAATCTAATGCACACCCTGATTTTGTAGACTGAATTTGGCTGAAAAGGTGAGCGTTAGATTCAAGTAATTACATATATGCTCTCCAACTATTTTGGTTCAGTCAGGACAATGACTATTTCAGGACCCAGGAAAATCTTGGCCATACAAACATCCTGGTTATAAAGCAGTACAGATAAGAGTCTCAGTATCCATGGAGGACCCGTTCCCAAAATCTTGCAGATACTGAAATCCAGAAATCATGGAGTTCAAACCTACAGGGACAACAAATGCAACTGGAACTTTGTTTTGGTCACATCAGGGCTTTTCTGCGGCCCACAAAAGCCACTTTTTGCTGAATACCAGAAAAAACCTCTTAACGTCTCCAATGAGGTGGTGGTATCTGGGAGCTCAGTTCCAGCTTCCACTATGAGTTAAAATTGTAGGTTCTGAATCTTCAGGTAGGGAATTTGGTCCTGTACCTATATTTGTCCTCTTTCTACACATGTGCCATCAGTAGCTACAATTCAGGAAGCAGTAGGCATAGTAATCCTTCATAAACATATATTTTATGTGGGGTGGAAAACGCATATGTGTCCTGTGCCCTACTCCACTTCAGAAGAAGAGGAAACAGTGGTAACTGCAGTGACTGCATTGCCCTGCCCATTCACCCACTTACTTCTCCATGAGCAAGGAAGACAAGGAGAGGAAGATGGTGGTGGTGGTAGCAACAGCAGTAGCTACAGTGGTATCCTATGCCCTCCAACCAACCTAAGAGCAAAAAGGTAGAAAAAAATGAAGACGGTGGCCTTTCTCAATGGAGAATAAGACCATTGTCATAACCACCACTATCCATCTATCTTCTCTCACCTGCCCTTCTTACCCAGCTTCTGTGTTCCACCCAACACTGCATTGAAACAAAGCAGCAGGAAGAGAGTGGAGGTAAGAAGGAAACTAGAAAAGGCAGCCAGTGGGTGTAAGGTGCTAACTGTGAAGCATCCTACCATCCTGTCACCTGTGCAGCCACCTGCCACCCCTCTTACCTTGCCGCTGCATTAACTCTGATTACCTGGAACTAGCCGTATACAGGCACTCTTAAGTACCATTTTCTCCTTTTGGTACATTTGAGTCTTGATTGGGCTGGCCTTCCATGGCTAAACGGCATTCCTGCCAAATTCTGCCACTAGTCCCACCTGCAGACACATAGGAGTGTCCCATCCTCTCTGAAAACATTGGAGAGGGTGTGAGATAAGGAGGGAGAAATCCGAGCTTGCTAACTATAAGCATGGCATGCAACAATATCTCATAACCTAAGTGCAGCAATCCAGACTGTCATGAGCTGAACACTGCACGTTCTTCATCTTGCCTTCTATTAAAATAGATAATACTGAGTTATAGCGTTACCATGGACCGTATTTAGTCCATGGACAGAGGACCACAGCATAGTATGCCACAAGCATATAATGGGGCAAGGAAAAGGTTTCCCAGAAGACATACAGATCAGAGAATTATAGAGTTATAGAGTTGGAAGGGACCTGATAGGTCATCTAGTCCAACCCCCTATTTGTTAGATACCTCAAGCAAATGGAAAACTATTTCAGAAACTCAGCAAAAACATTGCTAAAATAGCATCTATTAGTGTACAGTAAGTGCATCTCCTTTTACTAAAATATGGCATTAGCTGCTATGCTCTTCCTGATGGCCACATAACTTCAAAACTGCACGATGCTAGTATCCTCAAAATCAAAGAAGTTCTTGCTGTGGTTCAGTGTCCCAAGTCAAACTTGAATACTTTGTCATGCATCTGCTCAAGTATGCACCAGAAGAACTCTTTATACTTTTCCAAAGGGGTGGTGGTATCCGGGAGCTCTGTTCCAGCTTCCACTGCGAGTTAAAATTGTAGGTCATGTACCTATGTCTGACCTCTTTCCACATATGTGCCATCAGTAGCTACAATTTAGTAAGCAGTATTCAAACTTGAATACTTTGTTCCATGCACTTCTAGATCACCTCTGGGAGTGACTGCAGTGATCTTGCTGGCCATATCAGAGAGCTGCCCTCCTTGATTTAGCAGATGCAAGCGATACTGCGACCATCTCAGTTACTTTAGGAGGACACATTATGCTTGCCAAGATTATGCAACTGCCACTTACACCAAAGCAGAAACAGATTTTCAGATATAGAAACAGTGGTAATTACACTTATGATATATAGCCCTAAGGCTGGAAGATTTCCACTCTGCTCATATGGTATACCTTACCTAGCAAAAACTGGGATATCTATTTCCTAAATTTAATCAGGTTTATTAATAAGCCTGGGAGACTTTCCAGCATATTTTTGGCATTTACGATGTTGGTTGTAATGGCACTGTATTCAGCTTGGTTGTAATACCAAAAAAAGGGAATCAACCCAAAGTACTTTAAAGGAACAGTCCTGTCCATAGAGGTGGAAAACTAGTACTTCTGGGCAAAAGATCCTAGCAAAGGCTTCTTTGCTTTATTAAGTCCTAATTTTCTAATAGAATTTTGGGAATTTTGTTTTGTTGGAACTTTTAGAGCTTTCAAATAAGCAATTCCCTGTTGCAGCCTGAAATAGTGCAGCCTGGAGTAGATTGTATGAACTAGTTCATTAAAGTTTCAGGGTTGGCTACCTTTTAAGCAATAGGTTGATGCATTTACCACCAGCTCTAATGGGATTCTTTTGAAGCCTTCCCCTTTGTTATATTTACAAGAGTAAGCATGCTGTAAGTGCGTCATGAATGCAATCAGCAGCTTGGAGACCTTCCATTCTGCCCTTTTAAATTCAGGCTGTGTTGATTTAAAGTCGTAACTGGTTATGTAATAACAGGAACTATCAAGGCCTGAAGATAACGGCCATGTGCCAGCACATTGAGATGTCCAGAACTTAGAGAAGATTCTCACCTAGAAGAGATCTGCCTCCCCAGTAGCAGCCATGCCATGCCAACAACCAGTAGAGTAGCAGGGTAAGACCAGAGGATATCATATATCCCTATTTATTCTGCCATCAAATCTAATATGCATCCCAATTTTAAAAGACTTGAGATAAAAAAATATTTACTGGAGATCGAAATGCACAGCTGCAAAGAAAGTGCAAAATTTAATTTTACTATATACAACAAAGAGTTTGTTACAATTTTTTTCTAATTGCAATACTTTATACAACAATGCATTTATGTTGCATTTTATTACAATATAGCAAACTGTTAAGCTAAATACTGACCTGTACTTATAATCAAATTACTGTATGTACTTGAATCTAATGTGCCAGTGAAACTAATGTGGAACCCCAATTTTGGAGACTAAATTTGGCTGGAAAAGGTGCACATTAGATTTGAAAGTATTTAACAAGAACCACAAAAACTAACTAGTTAGTATGTACAGAATTTTGAGAAAGATTCTGACTGTCTCCCCTCTTCCTCTTTTGTTCCATGAATTCACTTGCTTAACTTATGGGGGAAAACCCCATGATGCACACATGTGAAAATTCAGACTCTAATGTGGTGGAAAGGAAGGGATGGTTTGTCTAGGAGGCAAAGCAAGTTAAAACTAGTGGGTCAAGAGATGCAAACAGAGCTCAGCATCAGTTGCCAAGAACATTTTTGGGGTGGAGAACTCAATTGCCTGGTGCCATAAGAATGGACCTGGCATTACACTTTCACTTTTATGCTTCGTAGCATTGCACGTAAATGCTCTGTGAATCATAAGAAGAAAATGGGAGATTTGAAGCCAAATATCAAGGCCCCCAAGCACTTCAGATGGTTGGGTTAACAAGGGCCACAGACACCAAACAAATGGTCTGAACTTTGGCACATCTTCAACGGAAGAGAGAAACTTATTATCTGAATACTTTTGCCACATGTTGTTTCTTGCAAGCAGAACATAAGGGAAGAGGAGTACTATACACCGCTAAGGGCAGATTGCAAAGCCTGCATCAAATATCTACTGTAGAAAGGAACTTTTGTAACTCCATTCCCAGGTAGAAACACCCAATTGCCTCCTGCTGGACTCAATCACTAACATTCTTATTGACTTCAGCTAGAAGAGAGACTCCACTTCTCCAAGCTGTACAAGAACCACATTCCAATGAGAGATACAGGCATCCCTCACTTTCTGATGGTTCGTTTCTGACAGTTCTGCTCTTTCAACACCTTTCATTTAAACCCAGGACTCATTCATTCAACACATGTTCCACTCTTTCAACCTCTCTCTGCTAGTCCAAAGTCTAAAACTGCCTACCCTGATGTTGATTTGCATGTGACATGGTGATCACACTTTTTAGGCATTTCCTTATGACTTTTTCAGTGAATCACCATCATTCAAATACGTAAGATATTCATTGCCCGCACATGCCTTTGTTCATTTTACTGTAATTTATGTATTTTGGCTATTTGTTAATAAATATGTTATTTAGGCTTTTACAAGTGATATTTATATATTTTGGGTTGCCATTTTGCATTTGCAAGTTGAAAAAGATTGGGTTCTACTTTCCAATGGTTTTCCACTTTTGGATGTTGCTCCAGTCTCTAAACTGTCCAATAAGTGGGGGACGCCAGTATTCCCAGTTATCTTTCCCATTAGCTCCCATTGACCAACCTCGACTGGCCATCCTGGATTACCAGCCAAAAATCAGCTTCACAACAGATCAATGCCAACAAACAGGTGGCTGCCACTTCTGAATCTCTTCTATCACTGATGGCAAGCTTTTCTTCAGAAATGTATTCTGACCAAGCAAGTTGTTGTGGGAAAACCTGATACACAAATCCAGAGTTATCCCACCCATAAAAACTGCCCTATTCATATAACTGGAAGCAGTAGATCTGTATGAGAAAAGGATGAAAATGTATAGCTTCAAAAAAGGCAACTTCTTCTGTGTCAGTCTGGTGACTCCAGTTCATGATGGACGTGACATGGGGAAACCTGGCCGGCCAGTCACAGGGGGCTGTTGCCAGGACGTGCCTTTCCCACCGAAGTGGGTCCCTATTTATCTACTTGCATTTGCGTGCTTTTGAACTTCTAGGTTGGCAGGAGCTGGGCTAAGGACGTGTGAGCTCACTCCATCTGACAACACTTGGGTCTTGAACTACTGACCTGCTGAGTGGAATTCCGGTCAAAGTGTTCTAACTACTGGGCCACGTCAGCCCTATATGCAAATGTACAGTTTCCTCCTCTGTTAAAGTGAATGAGGCAGATGGACACTTGTTTGGGTGTACAGGACTTATCTATGGGCAGAGAGAAAAAGTCAGAAGTTCACTGCGGTCCCCTTTGATACAGTTGCTGACATCCATAGCGCAATGTCAAAAGAGGAGAGAGAACTCTGATCTTTTGGCACATGAACACATGCACTGGAAAAAAATAGCGGAATACAAAGTAATGGGAAAAAACTACAGTGTAACTTCCACTTACACTGATGGATAAACAGATAACCTCTCAAATATTGGGAAAAGAGGAGCAAGCAGTTTAGGGGTATTCTGAAATGGTTCTGGCAAACAGTGATTATCTGAAAGCAAAAAGAATGAAGCTTACTCAGATGTGCACTGCCTGTAAATAACGGAGCCAGCATGCTCCAAAGTGGTCCCTTGGTGAGTAACATTTAATTTTCAAAGGAATTTGGTTATCAAAATGAGACAAATACAGTGCGGTGCTGCTTTTCATGTATAAAAATCATACATAATTTCATCTTTAAAGACTGAGATTGTAACCATTTATATGTGAGCTTCTGTTGGCAGAGTGAGAGCGATTACACATTCTTGGCAGAATGTTTCTTGGATTACACATTTCACTGTAGAAAAATAGCATCGCACCAGCACTATCATATAGTAAGTGAACCAAATATGGACATCTTTTAATATAATATATAAGGACAAATCTCTTTTCCTTTGTAGTGCTTTATAATCAACAGGCATTGGGAGGGAGAGGTGCATTTAAATTCCTGCAAACCAAGCATTAGATAAATTAAATAAATAAATAAATAAATAAATAAATAAATAATAAGAATAAGAATAATAATAAGAAGAAGTCTTAAATACTCAAAATGAGGGTATTTAAGGGTCTTAAATACTCAAAATGACATCAGTAAAGCATACAGTACTGACATCAACATGGAGTTGTGGCTTGTTGATATTGCCATACCAGATGACAACAGAATTGAAGAGAAACAACGGGAAAAAATCTCCCGCTACCAAGATCTAAGAACTGAATTACAGCAAATCTGGTATAAGCCGGTGCAGGTGGATCCAGTGATAACTGGCACTCTAGGTGCAGTGCCAAAAGACCTTGGCAAGCACCCTTGAAAACTGTTGGCATTGACAAAATATCACTCTATCAACTGCAGAAAGCCGCTCTTCTAGGATCAGCACATATTATACACCGCTGCATCACACAGTCCTAGACACTTGGGAAAGGTCTGATTGGTGATGTGAGAGAAACAAGCATGAAATTGTTCGCTGTGTATTACTGTTTGATTTCCAATAAAATAATAATACCCTAAGATCGTTGGCTTCAAGAGAAAGAACATGAGAAGATCATGCAGTATAAGAACCTACCAACAGAAATTCAGAGAATCTGGGAAAAGAAAGCCACTGTGATTCCAATAATAATAGGTGCTCTTGGAGCAATTCAATTAAGTCTCCAGGAACATCCAAACTTAATGGGCCTCCAGAAGATCACAACTGCCCACTTATAAAAAGCAGCACCCCTGGGAACTTCACACATATTGAGACCTTTGTGATTCTTTGTTCCTTGGCTAGGAACCGAATCACAATAGAGCCAGTTCCAGTCAAGCATCTGGCGACTGTGAAATAATACATAATAATAATTCCTATAAAGAACTGTGAATTCCAGCAGCCTCCCGCAGTGGTTGTATGCAAATTATTTTTATTTTCATTCATAATTGAATTTGCTTTTTGTCTTATAGGAATCAAAGTTTCAGCAAATTCACTTGTTAGATTCATTATATGGACCAGTTATTGGTCTCTTGTTATTACATATCTTGGTCTCATCCTGCCACCTCCACATACCCGGCACAGATAAAGGTGTATATAATTTCAGAATTCATATACTATATGCCCTAAAGCATCTAAAAGTGATTCAGTACTTGTTGACCTGAAAGTCAGCAGGTTGGCAGTTAAAGTGCTAGTCAGTTTCTTCAACTTTGCTTCATAACATGGATCAGATAACTCTGATCCAGAATAGCAGATCTCACCATCAGACGGGGCAAACACTTAAGAAGCCTTTTTACCCCAAAGTATCATCAGTCCAATTTGGAAGATTTCTTGGAGTGTCAAACCATTACTGTCTATACTGGCACTGGTTCCTCAGGCTTTCAGATAGAAATATTTCCCTGCTGTACCTGCAAATGCTAAAGACTGAACCTGCGACCTTTTCCATGCAGAGCTCATGCTCTACCAATGAGCTTACAACCCCTCCCTGAATGCTGTTATATTTTACTGACACATTATAATCTGGATCATCAAAAGAAAACTGAGCTTCAGCCTCTACCACATCTCTGATGATGTGGCTCAGGAAGGCTATGTGTCAAGAAGTGCATCTGAATACACCAAGATCTGATGATCATGGCTCTCCTTTTTTCCCCAGCTGGAATGGCTATCAACTTGTTTTCACAGGCAAATCAAGGGACTGGTTATGCTGCTTAAATAATTCATGGCTTAGGACTAAAATACCTTAAATCAGTGGTTTCCAAGTGGAGGTCTGAACCCTTTTTGCAGGGGTTGCAATTTCATTTCCAGGGGATCACGAAAAGCTGGGCACCACCAACTTGGAATCTGGTACTGGGTGCCACCATCTTGCAATGGGGTACTCGGAGTGTAATCCATTGTTTTCTGGGAGTAAGAGCACAATCCTAACCATGTATACTCAAAAGTAAGCCCCTTTGTGTTCAATAAATCTTACTCCCAGGAAAGTATCTTTAGGATTGCAGTCTAAAGCTACAATCCAGAGTAACTGCGGGACCTTTTACAAAGACACAGTTACGGTGCCACTCAGGGAAAATGCATAGAGCAATCCAGATTAAGTTCCTCTTACGTTTTCCCCAGGGTGACCAGATGCCAAACACAAAATCCCTGAACGGCAAGGCCTAAATTCCTGATCGAAGGCCAAAATTCCTACCCGCTACCCGAAAAATGGAGGATAAAATGTAGGACATGTTAAACTAAGCTAAAAACACTAAAAATAAGCTTAAAACACTGGTATTGCTTTCCTGTACTTAATATATTACACTATATTACTTCTTTTTAAATTGAAAAATGATGAACTCTCTGCTCCCCCCGTCCAGTCTGGTTGGGTGAGTTTTCCAAACAACTTTGCCAAATGAGGCATTCAGCTTCATGTCGGTTCTGTCCAGGTTTGAATGAATTGGGTGAGAATTGACACTTGTGTTTCTTTTAATGCCCAGACACTAACCCCCAAATCCAGAGTAACTACAGGAGCACATAAGAGACTTTACATGCACCCATAGTTACCCCACCACCTAATGAAAACCTACGGGAAATTCATATTGGAATCCAGAGTAAGTTGTTCTTACACCGGAGCAAGGACTTCCCATAGTTACTCTGGATTTTGCCTTACGGCTTTTGCACCATCCTTTGCAATCAACCAGACACAGACATTTGCACTAGTCCAACCCACAGGAAACATCTGTGCAAAGGACCACAGACTTTTGCACCATCCTTTGCAATCAAAGAACCAGACGCAGACTTTGCACCAAACATAGCAGAGTTTGCATCAAACACTGCACCAAACCAGTTTGCAGAGTTTGAAGGGGCCCCAGTAGGTCATCTAGTCCAACCCCCTCTCTATAGCAGGAGAGGTCTTTTCAATCATCCCCCTTTCTCTTCCTCTCCCCCTCCTTCTTCCCACAGATAAATACACACACACACACACACACACACACACACACACATCCATATATAATGCACACATATATAAAATACATACATATATATATATATATATATATATAACACAAATATGAAAAATACATACTGTATATACATGTATGTGTATTATATATATAAATATATATACACATACATGTATGTAAATACACATACACATAATAATATGTAAAACACATACACATATATATATATTATATATGTGTGTGTATTTTATATACGTGTGTATTATATATATGTATTATATACATGTATGTGTATTATATACACACACACACATATATATATATATATATATATATATATATATATATATATATATATATATAAAATACACACATATTATATATATAATGCACACATGCACTGCTATATATATAGTCTTGGGGAGGGGTAGCAGGTGCATGCAGGGGTGTTTGGTGAGGGTATTGGGGGAAGGGGAAAACAAGTAATGGGTTTGTGGGGGATTGGGTGACAGGTGGTGAGGGTGGCTGGTGGGTGGCTGGGGGTAGTGGGTGCAGGGCAGGCTGGTGGTGGGTGGCTGGGGGTAGTGGGTGCAGGGCAGGCTGGAGGTGGGTGGCTGGGGGTAGTGGGTGCAGGGCAGGCTGGAGGTGGGTGGCTAGGGGTAGTGGGTGCAGGGCAGGCTGGAGGTGGGTGGCTAGGGGTAGTGGGTGCAGGGCAGGCTGGAGGTGGGTGGCTAGGGGTAGTGGGTGCAGAGCAGGCTGGAGGTGGGTGGCTGGGGGTAGTGGGTGCAGGGCAGGCTGGAGGTGGGTGGCTGGGGGTAGTGGGTGCAGGGCAGGCTGGAGGTGGGTGGCTGGGGGAGGGAAGATATCCCCCTCCCCCCAGAGAAACAGTGCAGCTCCCCAGGGTGAGGGGGAAGGGGGGAACCAGGGAGGGTGCTTGGGGTTTCTGTGGTGTGGGTGGGACAAAGAAGGGGATCCAGGGAGGGCTTGTTGGGGTCTCCCTCCTACCTGGTGCTGGGGAGGCTCAGGCTGGTCCAGGGAGCCTCCGGCCAGCTGATGGGCTTCCTCAGGAGGAGAGAAACCAGGCAGGGACGGAGCTTCTGCTCCCAGCCTAGCCACACCTCCTCAGTGCTTTCAAGCTTCCCGGGGAAGCCCTGGGGAGGCGTGGCCAGGCAGGGAGAGGACGCTCAGCCCCCGCCTGGCCTCCCCCCTCCTCAGGAAGCCTCGTCAGCTGGCTGGAGGCTGCGAGGAGGAGCGGCTGCCCCGAAAGAGCAGCGGCTGGCGCCAAGCCTTGCCGCTGCTACAGGGGCGGCTGCAAAGAAGCCCCAGGGACCCCTCCTTTTCCGGAGGGTCCGGGCCCCAAATGGAGGACACGTCCGGGAGATTCCGGACGTATGGGAACCCTGGTTTTCCCATAGTTACTCTGGAACACAATGAGACTAAGGGCGCAATCCAGAGTAACTATGGGGAGTCCTTGCTCCGGTTTTCACAGGTAAATAAGAACTATTTGCTGTGGATTGCAACATGAATTTCCCATAGGTTTTCACTAGGTGATGCAGTAATTGTGGCTACACATAATGTCTCTTACGTGCTCCCATAGTTACTCTGGATTGTAGGGTAATTTCTGAGTAAATACGGAGGTGCTTAGGAATCACAGTAATGTCACTTCTTGTTTGATGTCACTTAAGAACATCAGAAGAGCCTCCAGTGGATCAGGCCAAAGGCCCATCTAGTCCAGTTTCCTGTATCATCTTCCATATGACACCGGCATCCAGGTGTCCCCCCCCCCCCCCCCGCCGCATCTGGCATTTTGAGACTGTCAATCTCTAAACTCACCCCTCATGGCTTGTAACCTTCTGGCCATGACATCACTTTCAGGTTGACGACATCACTTCTGAGAGATTGTCACTCTCAGAAGGGGGTCCTGGGCTGAAACACTCAAGAACCACTGCCTTAAATACTTGCTCCCTTCCTATGTGTCCGGATGCGGGAGAGAGATTCTCTTGCATGTTAAGCTAGTGGCCATGTATGGAAGGGCCTCCTTGTATGGAAGGGTGACCATCATCTTGTGGAACTTTCTGCCACTAAAAGTGCATCTGTTCCCCTCTTTGCTGGAGTTTCTCCAGAATCTGAAACCTGGCTTTCTCAAGAGGCATTTCCTGATTCATGCTTTCTGTGCTCAGTTCCTCTTCTAATTATTTTCTGTGATGTCTTGTAGTAGTGCTTAGTGCTTCCCCTGCCTGTGCCACTCATCTTTAGATCTGTTCCTGAACATATGAAGAACACATTGCCACATGAAAACTTCTAGAACTACTACTTGCAGCAGGTGGAATTTATAGAAATCACGCTTGGGGAGAGGGAACACTTTCTGACCTGAAAAGTCAAAGCATGTGGAACATCTGTGGAATAAGCATGCAGAGGCCATGCAACAACCTACATAAGCAGAGCAACTTGCTCTAATGTAGCACATCCAATAAGTGCCTGAAAATAACTTTTCAGTGTATCACAATGATTTCCATTGCTTATCCAATATGCTTCTTTTTAAAATTGCTCCAAAGAACACCTGATCAGTTCCATAAAGCGGGTCTGATTACAAAAGATGAACTTTGCAGAATGTAACATCACTGCTTCATCGGGGTCACTTAGGATATGGCTTCAACCCATTCTTCAGGCAACACATCAGAACTCTAAACGAAGAGATCCCTTTAAGCCAGAAAAATGCCTGGAATCTGACAAAGCTGGAACCCGATCCAACCTCTGACCCCAGCTTTCCAGCCTCCTATTTGCAAAAGCCACTTGCAACTTGAGCTTCTACAAGATGCACAAGGCAGATCCTGTTTCTAAAGTCCAGGCAAGAGCAGCATACATTTCAATAAAATGTGAACGAAACCGTGTGAACTAAACATTCATAACCGGAATTCAGGTCCACTCAATTCAAAATTTGCATTTCCTACATTTATGGCTTGAACCACAAAACCTGGACTGGCCAGAGAACCAACATGACACATTTTCTACTCTAATATCCAAATACTGGTAAGTGACGCTTCCAAGCCTGAGGATATTTTTCACAAGCCTCAAACTGGTTTGGGCTCTATGGCATCGGTGATGTGAACGTTAAACTGGCTGTCTTCTTCCTCATCAACAATGTTCACATGCAGCACAACTATGTGCCAAGAAGCTCACAGGCACTTTTTAGTAACACATGGGATAGCAGCACACAATCCTAACCATGACTACTCAAAAGTAAGCCCCACTATATTCAATGGGTCTTACTCCCAGGAAAGTGTCTTTAGGATTGCAGCCCTAGTCTTAGCCGCAACTCAATCTTGCAGCTTTGTCTTTTGCAGGTTTCCTCAGAAGTAATGCTACTGAGTGCACACTGGGCTGTGATGTTATGCATAACTTAGGCTGCAATCCTAAAGAGACTTTCCTGGGAGTAAGACCCATTGGACACATTGGCTTCCATCTGAGTAGACATGGTTAGGATTGTGCTCTTTGTTAACCTCTTACTGCCTGGCCCACATGTGTTGCGTACATGCAATGATATGTAGAAATGGTTTTGAAAGCCTGATTTGAGTATGACATCTTATATTATACTTATTTATACAGAGTATAAGTATGTATTCTTAAGAGTACCGTATATTTATTTATACCGAGAAGGGGTCTGGGCTATATCATAAGAAGAGCTCCACTGAATCATGCTAATGGCTCATCTAGGACAGCTACCTGTATTTTAGTGGCCCATCCAACACTTCAGGGAGCACACAAAACAACAAGAGACCTGTGTCCTGATGCCCACCACCTACACCTGACATTCAGAGGTCTAAAATAAAGGAGGCTGCACATACCCATCATGGCTTGTAAACTGTTATGGATTTTCCTCCAAACATTTACCCAATCCTAAAAAGGTATCTAGGCTAGATGTTATCACCACATCCAGTGGCAAGGAGTTCCAGAGATTAACTGCACACTAGTCAGGATGACCATTTGTTTTTCAGTACATGTCCTCTTTTTTAACCTTATGTCCTGGAAAAAAAATCTCCATCATCCTGTGAACAGTTAGCATGCAGTCTTGTAATTAATAAATTATGTATAATAATTTTAAATGGAATGGTAAGTAAACTGAATATAAGTAAACTGCTGTGTAAATTGCTTTCGTGTATTCAATTTAAACACATTTGCTGCAATCCCAAAGACACCTTCCTGGGAGTAAGAACCATTGAACACAATGAGGCTTATATTATTATTAAATTGAAAATTATTACACTGTAATTACATATAATTTATCAGTTCCAAGAAGGCTGCTCAAAAAGGAAAAAGAGGACATTGAAGTTTTTTTTGTTCTTCCAGGACACAACACTACAATCTAGGACATGTCCTGGAAAAAGAGGGCATCTGATCACCCTGGTCCTTACAGACTTCTGCCTCCATCATCTAATCTGGGGTCCTGCAGAAAGAAGCACGTCCAGCAAGAGGACTCGCTCTGAGTTCGTCATGGCCACAACCTGCAGTGCAAGATGATGCAATCAGCCTGGGAAGGTGCCTGGCTGAGCCCAGCCCACACCCCAACACACACTCCCACTAATGCAGCCTCCCTCGCCCCCTCCCATTACTCTTTCACACAAGCACCCCATCTCTTGATCCAGAGCATGTCTACTCAGAAGTCACATGAGAATCAACGTGGCTTACTTCCAGGTCTACTTCCATGGATACAACTAATTCAGCCCAATCTATGTAGGTCTACTCAGAAGTAAGTCCCATTAGAGTCAGTGTAGCTTACTCCCAAGTCAGTGTGGATAGAGCAAAATCTATGCAGGTCTACTCAGAAATAAGTCCCATTAGAGTCAGTGTAGCCTACTCCCAGGTAAGCGTGGATAGAGCAAATCTATGCAGGTCTACTCAGAAGTAAGCCCCATTGCAGTGAAGGTAATTGCTGATCAGTGCCAGGGCGGGTGTTGCTGCCCTAGGGACACTTACTGTGTCAGCAGAGGAGGCGACAGTCAGTCCCAGCGCGTGGGTGAAGGAGCGCACCCAGCCCAACCCGCAGCAGCAACAGCAGTGGAGGCGCCCCTCGGAGTGGGCGAGGAGTTACCCAGTTCACTGTATCTTTCTGAAAGAACAAGCGGGCGCTGATTGGCTGCGGCGGGGGCGGAGGGGGACACACCCAGCCAATGGGAGGGCGGCGTATCAGCCTGAGATAATGGGGACCTTACAAGAAAAGCCCGAGGAAGCTCTACTGAACGTTCTATCCTGGCAAAGCCAGGTCTACTCAGAAGGAAGCCCTATTGGAGGCAATGAGGCTTATTCCTAGGTAAATGTGGATTGGATCGCAGCCTAAGGCTGAAGCCCAAACCATACTTTCCTGGGAGTAAATACAACTGAACACCATGGGACTTGCTTCTGAGTAGACATGCTTAGGATTGCACCGCAAAGGGTGCAGACTGCAGACCTACGGGTGATTCCACACCAGGGTGACATGTCCTCTTTTTCCAGGACATGTCCTGGATTTTAGCCTTGTAAAACTTCAATATCCTCTTTTTCCTTTTGTGCAGGCAGCATGTAGCCTTCTTGGAATTGTTAATTACAATTACAATTATTATTATTATTATAACAATTACATTTTTTCTTGATGTCCTTCACTTTAGGGGGGGGGGCTTGTCTTTTTGTCATGGCATACGGTCACCTTCTATATGGTGACTATATGTCCTTTTCCCAGAACTTCAGCCTTGTGTCCTGCATAATAAAAAAAACTTCATTATCCTCCATTTCCTTATGAGCAGGCAGCATGTAGCCTTCTTGTTATTAATTACATAGTTTAAAATTAAATAAGGCACATAGTGCTAAAAATTAAGCATGTGAAAGCAACATACATGAGTATTTTTAGCTTTTAATTTAATATGTCCTTTTTTCTTGGATATCCTACATTACATGTAGGATGGGCCTTGTCTTTTGCAGTTATGACATCTGTTCAACTGGATCCACACTTACCTGGGAGTAAAAGCACCATTGATTATAATGGCACTTTCTTCTGAGTAGACACCAAATACTAGCTTAGATGGACAAATCTGAGCCTTGACAAATTCATGGGGAACATTAAAAGCTAGGAACTACAATCCAGCCGGAGCGGCAGTATACCTCTGAACACCAGTTGCAGAGCAGCAAAGGTGGGAAATTAGTATACCTGCTTTTCCTTATTATGGGTCTTCTCAGGAGGACACCAACATGATGCTTTGACCTAATACCGAAAAGCTTTTCTTAGCTTGTATCTTAAAGATACCAGGCTGCTTCTCTTCACTAAATCTTCAGTGATCTCTAAAAAATTTCAATAGCAGACACTGTCCAAACAGATAGTCTCTTTCCCAGATACTGGTATTGTGTAATCACAGCCTACTTCTTGTCCTAATCTTATTCCTGTCATGCCTGGCAGCTCCCACTGCCTGCTCTCATCAGGCAGCTACCACAATGGGCTTTTGTGAAAGCACAAGAGGAAGGAAGATATGGGAAAGATGAGGGCAGGCAAATCAGTTCTCAGAAGTGAGGCAGGAGTGGTGGAGGGACTCCAGTCTATATTTGGTGTGTGGTGGTGATGTGAAAAATCTTAACCACTGCTGCAGTGGAATTGGTAAAGATAACTCTAAAGGCTCAGGTCAATTGCTAGCAGGTACACCTATTAATTTGTTTTGTTTTATATCACTGTTGTTCAGGTGCTCAAACTCTACTAGAACATTTTGCTAATAAGACAGATTACAATGTAAAGTAAAATACATTACCACATCAATTACATTTTATATGTAAGCAGAAAGCAGCAACTTGAGCAACTTCCAGAAGACTTCCAGAAAGAAAAAATATCAGCTTTACCACACTGAACTGGCTGTAAGTAGTGATAACTATAAATCATTTACTATAAACTCAAAAACAATTTAAACTTACTATGTTTAAAGCTAAAAACTTAATCAGTAACATTTAAGGTTTTCAGTACTGATCTATTTGGCAAGAATTCAGCAACAAACCAGCTCCTAAACTTTCAACTTGGAATTATGCCACTGAAATTAGCATAACTTAGTTCTGAGTATTTATCATTGGTAATTAAGATTTAGGTGAAACTTTCCATGCACATAAAATATTTTAATCACATCACTACAAGACTTTCTCTGTTTTTTGGGGGTGGGGTTTGAAAGTACCATGTTGAGCCAGGTAAGAGCACAGAGAGGAGGGGCCAGCACCAGTTGGCAGTGAGCCTCAGTGCTGCTTGGGTACCCCCTGTAGAAAGGAATAAAGGGACTCTTCCTAAATCATTGGAGCCCCCAGCATTTCATAATACAAAAATGCATGCTTGTTTCTAAAAAATGAAACCCTGCATTGTTTCTTCTCCCCAGTAACTTTTAATAAACTTGCAACATATCACTTTTCCCACCTCCACAAACAGGACACAATGAAGAAACTAAACATAGGCCCATATCCTAAAGTCAAATTAAGCCCTTTGCTCCAGAGCAGTTAAGGTGACTTTCCATAACACTAGAGGGTGATGTAACTGCATGGACCCATAACTGCTCTGGATTTTGCCCATAATAAAGTTTTACACTGCTTGTTATGGGGGGAGTCACAAAATGTGACAATATGGGGCACTTGTTTTGGTGGTAATAATACCAGCTTCATGCTTCTATTTAAGGCTGAAACAAAAGGCTTATGTTCCCACCAGTAAGTCAAATCTACTTCCATACCACTTATTTCAAGATGACTTTTAAATCAAGCTATAGGAAAGAGCTATAGGAAAATGGGAGATACTCGGCTTGGCAGCACAATATGTGAGCAGGATCTTGGAGTCGCCGTGGATCATAAGCTGAACATGATTCAGCAGTGTGTTGTGTCTGCAAAGAAGGCAAATGCCATTTTAGGGCACAATCCAGAGTAACTACAGGGAGTCCTTGCTCCGGTGTAAGAACAATTTACTCTGGATTGCAACATGAATTTCCCATAGGTTTTCACTAGGTGGTGCAGTAACTAGGGGTGCACGTAATGTCTCTTACATGCTCACATAGTTACTCTGGATTGTAGGGCTAGTTTGAGTTAAGGGTCCTTGGGTGCACAGAACATTTCCTCACATTCACAGGCAACTTCAATGGTGATGTGTTCTGTAAATGCTGAGGACACAACCCACAATCAATAAAAATGGCCTAACTTGTGAAAAGTAAATAAACAAATAATTTTCTAGGAATTGCAACTAAGCTACTCATTAGTGCTTAGAGCAGTGGTTTTCAACCTTATGGCACACTTAACAAGGCATTGAAATTGTCAAGGCACATCATCAATTGTTTTTACCATTGACAAGGCATACCAGACTGTTTAAATCCCTCAATTTTCTTCTTAATGAATGTCAATCCCCAAATTCCCATAGCACACATGAGGATTATTCGCGGCACACCAGTGTGCCATGGCACACTGGTTGAAAATCACTGGCTTAGAGAATAGTCAAAATTGGATTTATTGTAAATGCCACATTCACAGAGCACATTTTTTAGTAACAAAAGGAACATACAATTTTATGCAACTAAGCATTTGACTGAGTAAAAAATGTTATTTCGCACAGTTTTCTTTTAAATGTGCCTAAGCTAACCTAAATAAGCAGGCAGAATAACAGAAGAGGGAAACTCAAATGAGAAATGAAGAATAGTTTTCAGGTATATAATATAAAATATTATATACACTAACAATTTCATTGAGATCCAAATGCAGGCAATCAGCTTGCCTGCATTACATTGCAATTACGATCCCAAGTCATTCATCAAAGAAAAAGAAAAATGTTTCCATAAGAAAACAGTTACGCAAAGAAAACTGTATCACTACAAATTTTATTCAGAAGCCCATCTTTTAAAAAAATTTTCATTACGAACTTGTTTGGTCAATCAACTACAACACTTTCTAACAGACAAGGTAGAAATGGCATGGCTCAGAATCGTCCAGATCTCTCGCGATCTCTTGACCGCCTTCTATCACGCTCTCGACCGCCTCCTCCACCACCTCCTCCACCACCTCCGCCTCCACGACCACGATCTCTGGATCTAGAGCGACGCTCACGAGACCTTGACCTGGATCGATGCCTGGAAGAGAAGAGAAACACTAAGAAATTGACAGCAAAAACACTCAAAGCAGGCCTCCGTCAGTCTTGGAAGACTATGGTATCGTGCTTGGCGCTTCATATGCTGCATGTGAAGCACGAAAGCCTGGGTTAGATTGTTATGGAGGATAGGCTGTTACCCAAATAACAAATCCCCCTCTCCACGCTACTGAATTAGTCCAATGGAAAGGCAGAGCCGATATGATTGGATCCAGCTGGCATCACAGAGCTGGGCTAAGGACAGGAGCTCACCCTGTCTTGTGGGGCTGACCTGCGTATACGCAATATTGGTAAAATGGACAGTGTAAAATACCCTATGTACTTGAGTATAAGCCTAGTTTTTCAGCACATTTTTTATTCTGGAAAAAGCCTCTCTCAACTTATACTTGTCATAAGATGGGCAAAGAAGTGGATTTCTACACAAGCAGCTCAGCTTAGGTCAGCCTTTTTAAAAAGCCGGAAAGGCTGCTGTGCTTCCTTCTTTAAAACAAAATCAAGTCAGCAGATTGATCCCTCTCCTCCCTGCATGTAGGAGCTTGGTGGCTCACCATGTTGGCTGTTTTCTCCTCATTAAAACAGCAGTAGCTGCTGCATTTCCCACCCATGGCTTATACTTGAGTCAATACATTTTCCCAGGTTTTTGTGGTAAAATTAGGTGTGTCGGCTTATATTAGAGTATGTAGGGTACTAATTTTAAGATAGCTAACATTACAAAGAAATTTTCTCTGAAATGTAAGTACTGAAAGCCATGCTGCTCATTGTTTTGAGTTACCCTGTTTCCCAAAATTAAAACACTTGTCTTATATTCCCTCCCCCCCCCCCCCCCAATAACAGCAACAACACACTATGTCTAATTTTCAGGGGATGTCTTTTTTAAAAAAAATGTACATCACCATAATTCTCCAAATTCTGGCCTGATTTTCTTGTGACATTTCCTGTTGAACCATTGACCCCAATCTTTCAGGTCTAGCAATAGAGCTCTCCTTATATGAACATTTCCTGGTCCAAGTAGCCTGCTTATAGTGGATTGGCTACATAGCTGTAAGTGATTTTATCCCATGAATTCTTCACCCAAGTCACAACCTCTTGTAGGCCAGGCTTCACAAAGTTAACTTCCCTGAGTTTTTAGGCAGAGGCACTTTGTACCACATACATTAAGTATGCACAATCTAAAAGTGCCCCTGCCCAATAACTCTGGGTCGGCTTGTGGGTTTTGCAAGCTGGTTCCCAAACATGGATCCCTTCCCCGTGGGTGCTCCTAGGCTGGTTGGGGGGGGGGAGCATTCCCCCATTGTTTGGCAGCCTCATATGGTTAGAGGCATCTATGGCAAAGGATTTTGCCTATTCACCCCCTGCTCTGCCCAAGTAAAAATAGTACCAGGTTTTATTTTTGGGCTAGGTCATTTTGGGGGTAGGTCTTGTTTTCTGGAAAACTGTGATTATCTTGCAGGTCATAGCACTGGCACTGCAAAAATAACTGTTGTCTTTTCCAGCAACTTCTATTTGACCCAAGTCAAAACGTAGTCCTATGAAGCAATGCCATGATGAAGCCAAGCACTTCCCAATCTTCTGAGGCCTGCAATCTCCCCTCCATGCTGCAAACACAGCACATAGGTCCCAGAAGTTACAGGTGATGGCATCATTGCCAGTAATTTCTGAATTCAGAGACAATGACATCATGCTGCAACACCAGTACAAGGCTAACAGAAGGTATGAGAATGTTTCCTAATGTGTGAAAACTATGAGCCAGAGTTCAGCCAGGCCATCCCTTTGTAGCACTGCGGTATTGCTGGCTGGCTGCCAGGCAGCCCAGGATGCACTGTGGAGTGCCTTGAGATGTCCCTGGGCAAATCACTGAGGATGCCCTCTTCTACTGCTTTATTTAAATTAGACATTAACCTAATGGCAGCATTAAAAAGGTCAGTATATTTAATTCAAAACTATTTAGAAAGATGTTCACTTTGGGGAGGAAAACCACAAGTCAGTGTCACGTTAACTGGAAACATAGCAACTTGTGGAAATGGCATACATGTAGGAAAAGCAGTGCTGGGGAGTACTATATTCAGGAAACTCAAGGCAACTACATTGTTACTTTCATGAACAGAAGGCACAGAAAATGAACAAATCACATTTTTTATCTTCTGCAAGACACTACTCCAAAGACACTCTGTTTACATAAGTCACTGACTGACTCATTTATCAACACCCTGCCAAAACCGCCAGGCCTAGAAGCGTGAAATCTGGGTTGGGTGTTCCTTCTGTGATGGAGGGAGTCACTAAGAACCAGTTTTTGGAAATTCCAACCTAAGAGGGTGAAATGTGTTTTCCTTCTTATACTTTAATGAAGAATCCCTTACTGAGGGGATGCTCTGTCCCAACCCCAGGACCTAGAAACATGAAATTTGGGGAGGGTGTTCCTTCTGTGACATGAACACCCACCAAGAACCAACAGAGAAATTTAACCCTTAAGGGGCTGAAAGGGGGTACAATGTGTTTTTGTCCTATACTTAACATGGAAGACTGACCAACATCCAGCCAATTTGGTGCTCGGTGCCTGGTGCACAGGGGTGGGGAATGTTGTTCGGAGGAAGAGGTTGCACTGGGGAGGATGCTGCGCATGGGGTGGATGAACATGGACGATGTTGCTGCGCATGGGGTGGATGACATGGGGGATGTTGCACATGGGGGTGGATGCGCAGTGGGGGGATGGCGTACGGGGGAATTTTACTCCCGCATCAAGGGTATGCTTTTTGCTAGTTTGATATAAAAGTCACTAGATTTGTAAAATATATGAACCTGCAAAGACACGTAATAAAGTGTCAGATAAGCAGTCCCTAATTATATTATGGCATAGTCCTAACCAAGATTAAGGACAGCAAGGAGAGAACCTCCCTAAAGCAATTAATAGTTTCACCCAATTTTAGAATGCACAATCCTCAGACGTTACATACACAGTTCTCAAAGTACTTTGAAAAAGTACATTGAAAAAAGTTTCAGTGACAACAGATGGTAGACTAAAGCATTAGATTAAATATTCAAATTAATAGTACTTAGACTTGTTCACGAATGTACAGTATTTCTGTAGCAGGAAGAACTGTTTTTTGATATTTTTAATTAAAATAATTATGTTCAAAATGACAGAGGGCAAAGCTTAAACATTCTAATTTTAGAACTACAGTACTTTGATGAGAACACCTGTGCTTTAGGATCATTTTAACAGCAAGAGTTTCAAAATAAACTTGCTGCTTAGTGTGTTTGTAAATGCACTGCAGTTTGGGGCTCCATGGATGTGATCCATGGATAAGTGAATTTACAGATACAGGGGCTCCCTGTACCCACTCTGAGCCGTTAAAACTGATGAAACCAGAAATAGTCTTGAAGTCAGTTTTTCAGCACTTTTCTTATCACAGCACACTGAGGCTGCAATCCTGACCTCCAGTTAGGCCAGCATAAGCCCCAACCTAAGTCCAATGCTGACTGGAGGTTTCATAGAAGTACTGTAGGACACTTCTGCGCCACTACTGAAGGGCTTAGGGCAGTGCACAGGCATACAGACACACCACAATAAGAAGATAGGCCAGTGGAGTTATGCCAGCCTAAATTGGTTAGGATTGTGCCCTGACTCTATGGACTTCATCCCTTGCAATGGCACTTCTGGCCCAGAGACTTTTCTGTGGATCAGACTTTAGGGTAACTGTCTCTAGTAATGAACTACCTGCCTCTCTTCTTCAAATGGCCCCTGTGAGCTGTATGAGGAAGAGGGACAGACAATTTGTTACTAAAGACATTTGCCCTAAAACCAGAACCCAAATAAGTTTTTCAGCCGTTTTCATCTGCTGTGCTCCAGACTCCTGCAACATACCTGCAGATTTTTCCAAAAGCACACCAGTGTTTCATGACAGCGCCTTTGTTAAGTGTTATTTTTGTTCCAATACAGTGACATGATTCTGAGAATAGCTTAAAGGTACATAACCCCCAATCTGGAAATTTACTGACAGGAACAAATGCTTTCAAAATTTGCACCTGCTAGCCTAAACAAAAGGCAGAGAACTTACTTCTTGCGCCGGCGGCCATAAAGTTCACGTCGCAATTCTCGAGAAATAGGTTTCAAATGCATGAAGTTACAGAATCCTCCTCGTGTGCACTCCCTAGAAAAATAAAATTTTGTAAAATGTTGAAATAAAATGTTTCTATTTTCCAGAGTCCCTCTATAAAGTACTTCATTTAAGAAACAGATAATAAATCAAACTATAACGGAAAGTTTAATTACCCCATTTCATATTGACGGCAGCAAGCTTCTCTGAAGTCTGTTACGGGAGAGAGCTCAGCATGAATTGGCTGTCCATTAAACCAGCGATTGTTCAGGTCAATCACAGCCTTTTCTGCATCTTCTTCACGTCGAAACTGAAACAAATATATATATGTATGTTAATGTATTAAAAATTGCATTGATATTCTGTTCCAACATCAAAGGAACATTTGGGTGTTCCTAAAATTATTAAACCTATTTTAAACTGTTTTATCCAATAAATCTATTTTATACAAAAGCCTAAGAAAAATTTAACTATTTAAATTATTTAGACTAATAAATAGTCTAAATAATGTGATGGTTTCAAAGTGTAAAGAATGAAAGGTATTGCACACAACTGCTAACATATAGGTAAAAGAAACACATAACAGTTTGAGAAACAAATTGAGCATGAAACCCAGTACAGAGGTCACCAAACAGGAAAGGTTACATGTTTTCATGCAAGATTTAGGAACAGGACTAGTGCCAAGATTTATTCCATGAATCCTTTTCCATTTGTATACACATGAGCTTGTGAAAAATGAGATGCTTTCAGAACATAGTCTGACCTTTAGAATAAAGTACAACTTGTGTGAAACCAACTTCATATTTTGATAACATTTCCAAGCTTCAGGGGGAGCTGCAGAGAGGATCGAAGGAAGGTTGCCATAATTCCCTCCACCACAATGTTCTCTTGTCCTGCCCACCGTGTCCTCCCCAGTGCATTGCCAGGCTCGCTTGCCCAGCACTGCATTAGGAAGCCCAATGCACATGTGCCAGGCATGTATGTGCACACTGATTCCCCAGCTCGGCATTGGGCTGGCTTGTCCAGTGGTGAGCTGGGGAATTGCAGGCAGCCAGTACCTAGGCCCAGCCGACTCAAGCAATTTCACATAGACATCTTTTGCTAAATTAAGAGGGTGGGGGAAAGCATTTTCACTCCTGTGCCTTTGCTTGCATTTTCTGTTGATAATTAATAATTCTGTTGATAATAATCTGTTCAATAATTTGTTCTCATTAGGCAACAGTTAATTTTTGAACAGGTTAAATATCTAATATAAAAATAGTAGAAAATCTGTATTCAGACCAACACAGACTCTCACCTTTACATACACATTTCCAACCAGATGATCTCCAAGGTTATCACAGACATTCATTTCCTCTACTTCACCATATTTTTCTTCCATTTCTGTAAATACCTCCTAAATTAAGAAAAATCCACAATGTAAATTTGAAGCAGTAGTTAAGTCTGTCAAAAATATATCTGCATGACAAATTTTAAATTCAAATCTTAAATTTTCTGGCTTTGCTACTTGACTAGATTGACAGGAGTGTTGCTAATCAAATTCAAGTAAAAATTTACTTCTATCGTCTATAAAATGCTAAAACAGTTGTCTAAGGCCCTGATCCAATGTTAAGGCATCTATATCTCAAAAGTGCCATAAGGGTGGACCATACCACTCGGAAGATGTCAGTGATAGATGTTCACACTAGTTAGGAAGGGTGGAACTACAAGGTTTAATCAGAAGCGACACCAGCAGCTCTGGGCACTACCAGATCATACATACATGTTTCGTATGTTAAACATATTTTACATTCAAAAATTTAAAAAGTAACTTCTACTTCAAAATCACAACAAGGAGTTAAATAGGAGATTGACCAACGTTTTTCTATAAAGCATTCCTGTAGCATGATAATCTCAAGTCACACTTGTATTCAGGACTACACTGTCTTCTCATACTGTATTCTCATTACTGTCAGTATGCAAATTCTGACTCCTCCTGTTCAACTGCAAGCATTCCTGGAACATGCACTATAATGGTATACATGTTGGCAAGAAAACATTTTACTTAAAAAACCCCCAAAACTGTGTGATATAGTATTTTGTGTGATATAACACAAACAACATAAGCAGTATGTTTTGTTCTGTAACCATTAGGAACTATCTGGTAAATAGTGAATGTTCACTGAAGACAAGATTTGCTGATGTAATAAATGGTATCTTTATACAAGTCTCTATATTTTAAATTTTCTCTCCAAAAGTAGTAAAAACAGAGGATTTTCCAAACCTTCTCATTGTCCAAAAACATTTTGTAAGTGTTGAGATTTCCTCTGTCCATTGCATTCATAACTTCACACAGGCTTGATGCAAAAGCACATACTGTGTTTGATGCAAAATTTTCAAAGTATCATCCAGTTTTAACATACCTCAAAAAATTCATCATAATGCTCTTGCATTTCAACATCGCTCACAGCACCTGCAAATACCAAGTCATATTAATTAGAAAAATCTTCTAATAATGGAAAATACTCTGAATACATTATAAAGTACTATTTAGAGAATGTCAGTAGAAGCCGTCTACTGGAGTAAAAAAATGTAGGGTGTAGCTAACCATTAGGAGTAGACGATAAGCAGTTCTGCAAGTCCCTAAAGAAAAAAGATCACAGCAATTTCTTTAAAATTTTAATCAATATCCCAATGGCACATTTTGTGGAGATGCTAGTTTAATCTAAGGACACTAATGTATTACAAAATAGACTAAAACCAACTGAGTTTTAGCTTAGCAGGTTTTCGCAACAGCCTTTGAAAAATGATGACTGAGACTCAAATAAGGGAAGCAATAAAATATTCTATAAAGGGAAATTTGTATTACATATTATTCCTATAACAAATAAGCTAATGTTCTTGCTGATGTAATTAAAACTGCTCACAATCCATACAAGTTACTGAACACATTTATTAAACCTGTTATTCCTTCAAGAGGCAATACAAGGCTTAACTGTATTTGTAAGGATTTATAATTTTTCAAAATAAGGAATTTTAAATAATTTTTTTAAGGAAAAATTATTTTTCCTCCTAAAGTCAATTCAATCTCACAATTCCTCAGAACAGTTTAAAGCAAATCAATATGGGTATTTCCATGCCTTTAGGATGTCAAGCAAATAGCCCACCAGTTCATATAAAAGCAGGCAAGTTCTCAATTATTTCAACCAATAAGTATGGCAAAAACTGATGGTTCTATAGCACTTTGTAACAAAGTTGATGCAAATTAAAACCAGATCTGTTCATGTGATCATGTGGTGTGATCAAATGGAACAACTTTAAAGCATACACTGTAGCTTACAGAAATAATTTTACTCTTTCAAATATATATGTATATTACAAAAAGAATCTGCAATAGTTAAAGGTAGGAGAACTCAATTATATTTTCATTTTTTAATCCCCTTCAAGAAAGACCAACTAGCTGAAGTCCAGATTTGGATCAATTGCAATGAAACGATGGCTACACCTTTGTTGCTACACCAAGATTAAAGGGACACACATCAAATTATGAACTAAATGTTGACAGATAATGTGCTGATATCCACAAAGTGTTTATCACCTTTAATAATGTGTTAATCTTTCCCAAATAATCTGCTAAAATATGCTACAGAGTGATTTGAATAGTTTTTTTCAGAAAACTTTTAAACATATATCTTAGATTTCTAGAAGGTAACAATCAATTGTTGCCATATATAAATATTCTAAACTTGATAAAGCAATTTCCCTGTAAAAGATAATACTAAACAAAAACAAATTAAGTGATGGTGTTACATTACACTGAAGAAATACACCACCAGAAATGACTAGACACAACTAATGCTACATATGACTTTAATGGGGAGTAGAATAGTTAAACAATGTAAATATTTGCTAGCTGGTATTTGCTAGCCAATTTGTCTATTTTCAATACATGCATAACATGCAAAATATGTTGATTTGTAAAGCATTAGAATTACCCATTTAAGATCTTTAAGCTACAGTTGCTTAAAAAATACAATACTTGCTATGTAATTGTGCTTGTTCAGTCACATTCTGGGCATTGGAAACATTAACACCACAGCACACCATGCTGCTCCAAAGAATTAGTTACCAAGTTGGTGGAAATTTTAGCACATGCCCAGATAAATATATACAACTGCATATTACTTAGCAGTGCAAATGAAAATAGCACTGTTAATAGCAGACTTTACAAAAACTATAAATTTCCTAATCATTGCATTGTTTAACTGCTTCAAGAGCAAGTCACAGATTAGCTCAATTTTTTAACCTTTTAAAGTACTTCTACTGGTGTACAGTAGAAAAGTTGATTTTTACATTCAAAATTATACAAGTAAGAATTAATTCAAGACAATATCCACAGTTTCCCCCTCCAATACTAGATAAACAACTATCAGTTCAGAATTCAGATTTTAAATAAAAGGAATTTTTTAATGTATACTTATGCAGAGAGATCAAATTAAAGTGATTTGAACATCTACACAGATGGAAATGTGTTTTTAATTAATATACTATTGATCTATTCTTTTGCATTAAATATATATGTCAAGGGACACAGTGAAATGGAGGGCAGTGGCAAGGATGGGCTAAAGAGCAATGGCTCAAGGATACTTTTAAGTGTTCCTTTAAAAAAATGTATAAAATGGGCAGGTAGCCAAAGTTTCAGAGGAAACAAAATTTCTTGGGGATATGAGAAGGACAAAAAATTCTTCAGGTACATTTAATAAAATGTGGTCAGTTTGCTCCATTAAACTAAAAATGGTAGACCAGCTTCAGTTGACACTGAGCTCTGACAATCAAGCCCAGGGAACCAGTGAAGGAACTTGTATGAACTTACAGCGCAAACCGTCAGCAGACTGGGAAGAGTTTTGAGGGTTACGGTAAATGTTCAAGAGGGCAATGGTCTGAAATACAAAACGCAACAACTTTATATTATGGAAAATAAGTTTAACAAGAAACTGGTTTCCTTGTGGTGATCATTTTTAGTTGAGTCTCAGTGCTGAAAGAGAGAATGTTATTTTCTCCCCTACAGGAAGAATGTGCCACTTCACTTGTGACCCTTCTGAACAACCATTAACATTTTTAAAAATAAGAGATCTCGCAACATTTATTATTGCATTGATCAAAGTATTCGAACATTTATTATTGCACCGATCAAATGCATTGATGAAAAAAGTTATTCAAATATTATGTTTTGAATCTGAATAATAAAGATCCATGACATGTGAAAGGGTTAAAAATGGTCAAGAACTAGCCTCCATTATAAAACACAATAATAATGTCATGAAATCTCTGTTCTTTAAGAATGTTAAGGTGATTCAAATCCCAAAATTTCACTTACCGTAATATGTGAAAAATGCCTGTTTCCATACTAAAAAAAACCCCAAGACATTTGATAAATGCCTGATGCTCAGTTTGAACACTACAAAACCAAAGAACTCAATTTAATGTTCATGTCCTCAGAGAAACATTTTTGAACTAAGAAATCCAATCAGTCAGCTGAACTTACTCATTCTTTCAGCACACACATAGGCATTTAACAAATTCTGGATAAGTATGTAAGAGTTCCATCACTTGTCCTGTTTGCAACAGCTTTATGTCAGCAGCTCAGAAGCCAACATGATTGTTTCATATTTAGGAATGGGCTCTTTAACACCATTCTTTAAAAAAAATTTCTCCAACTGTGGGACTTACAGTGTGAGCCGTCAGCCGTCTGTGCACTGTTTTGGGGATTACGATAGATGTTTTGAATCAAGATGGTCTGCGGGGAAAAAAAATAAAAAGGGGAATTCTACTGGCTGCTGTGCATATAATAGACAATTGCAAAGAGACAACTTTTTTGCGAACACCTTAATATAAAATTTTAGTCAATGGGTATGCAATTTCTTTTGTATTTGCAGTGTTTGAAACATCATAAAAACATATTATGAAAACAGTTTTTAATTTCACCAAGATAACCTATTGGTTTATTGAAGGAGGCGTTCTTACTCCAACTTCTAGAAGTGCAATCAGACATACAGTAGCATCTGTGTACCACATTATGCATATTTAATTTTGGTTTAGTGTCATCCAGTAAAGGGGGGGGGTTTCAAAAAGTGCTGCAGCTGCTACATAACACCACACAGTGACATGATATTAAAAGATCACTGCTACAAGTAAGAGGAGTTTTCACTTTCTTTTATTAAACATTTCTTGGTGGAATTCTGTTTAAATAATATGAGTTATTCTAAATGTTCATTGTTTTGTGCAGATCTTTAAAGAATATCCTTTCAGCCTTTGTGTTTTCTACTTGAAGGATTTGCCCAGGCAGACTTGAAACCTTACATTTGTACCGTTCTTCTTAAAATCAAGTTGTCTGAAAAAACAAACCATGTTTAAGTTAGTAATCTAAAATCTCAAAGTTTTAATGCCCATATTAGTGAAAGTAGCCCAAAATTACTTAATTGTTAGTTTGCATGAGCTTTCATTCAAAATGAATGTAACTGCTTCATTTAAATAAAACTTTTTTCAGAGCTTTTTCCATTTTTTATATAAAATCAGCCAGTGTTAACCCTCAGTGATAGGGAGGTAGAAATATTTGTGAATATTGCTGAAACTAATTCAGATTTATAAACCCACTCCCCTCAAATTCTGTTTTTATACAACATGGCAAGGGACTATTAAAAAATCTAGTGTTTTATATGGGTCAAAATGTGTTTTCTGGATTGTGGATCAAGTTAATGATGAATAGGGAATAAAAACCATCTTCTCACTGTTACTGATCCTAACAGCAATAATGAAAGCTTTAGCCTCCCGAAATTCCTCTTCTTTGTTCCCATTAATGTCTTAACCATTTTATCAATAATCAGCATAGTTAACATTCAACTTTACAAAGCAGATATATTCCTCAGAAAGTCTTAGGACGCAATCCAGAGTAACTACGGGGAGTCCTTGCTCCGGTGTAAGAACAATTTGCTCTGGATTGCAATATGAATTTCCCATAGGTTTTCACTAGGTGGTGCAGTAACTACGGGTGCACGTAAAGTCTTTTATGTGCACCCGTAGTTATTCTGGATTGTAGGGTTACAGTCACAAGTGTAATGCCTCTGAAATGCAGTATCAAAGAACATCATATACTCAGACATGATAAACTGCAGTCCCAATAAAAATTGTAGAATTTAAATCAGCAATGACAAATTTGTCTTTTTCAATGGTCATGACTAACATCCATACAACCCAATAATCTATTCCTGAGAGCCCTATCAAAAAGTTCAAAACACAGAAATTTATAAAAAAATATTTTCACCACAACAGTATGATGTTTTATTGGGGAGAAAAATATTATTGAGCTCAACACAGCATGCAAATACATACTTTCAAGGTATCCAAGCTCCTGGCCCCAGTGCAACATCAAACTATGATGTTATAACCCCTGCTAACTGAGCAAGAGGCACTCAAGTGGGTGCTCCTCTTTTATTCAGCAGGGGGAGAGTAACTGGCCCTACACACCCCAGCAATGTCTGTTCTAGTAGCTTCTGCTGGTGTTCTTTTTTGCATTTTAGATTGTGAGCCCTTTTGGGACAGGGACCCATTAGCTTTTCATTAGCTATTATTATTATTATTTTTCCATTTTCTTTGTAAAACGCTTTGTGAACTTTTTAGTTGAAAAGCAGTATATAAATACTGTAGATATATATATATATATATATATATATATATATATATATAGGTGATTCATCAACATTAAAATACATCATCAGGACAGATACACAAGGCTGAAAACAACCCCTAAGAACTTGCTCGAAATGGTTCAAGTTTGCTCCTCTAAATGCCTATGGGAGCAATCCAGAGTTAGGGCAGTGAGAATTGTCCAGTTGGGCTGCCCCAAGTAGGCTGTATCCAGAGCAAAAAGTTGGGCTGAATCCAGAGATTCAGGAAGCTTGGGCTGCCTTAGCTGCTCCAGGGCAGAGAGCAGCACGTCCTCCTAAGGCAGTGTTTCTCAAAGTGGGGGTCGGGACCCCTTTGGGGGTCGCCTAGAGCTTTCCTGGGGGTCGCCTAAAGACCCCTGGTGCAGGGGGCCAGGTCAGGCTTGCCAGACCTCCGGCTGCAGCTGCACGCATACTGGGGCTGACTGACAGCCTCAGGGCCCAATCCTATGCATGCCTACTTTGAAATAAATCCAATTATAATCAGGGGGGCCTTTACACCCATGCAAAGTGGATAGCCTCAGGGCCCAATCCTATGCATGCCTACTCTGAAATAAATCCCATTGTGTTCAATGTGTGCACAGGACACACATTTCATTTGTAACAATGAAAATACATCCTGCATTTCGATATTTACATTACAATTCATAACAGTAGCAAAATTACAGTTATGAAGTAGCAATGAAAATATTTTTATGGTTGGGGGTCCCCACAACATGAGGAACTTATAAAGGGGTCACGGTGTTAGGAAGATTGAGAACCACTGTCCTAAGGCATGCTCAGTAGGCACCAAGTGGCACCTGGGGAGGGCTTGCTCCCGAGGAGACCTGCATCAGATCACATTGAACAAGGAATAGCTGTGGTGCCTAGCCTTATTTATTATTTATTTATTTATTCAATTTGTACCCCGCCTTTCCTCCCTCATAAGAGGGAGCCCAAGGCGGCTAACATTAAAGAATAAAATAGCCTTATAAGGAAGCTGAGGAGTTCTTGACACCCAGTAACAGCTGCAGCCTGAGACTGTTGTGGAGGGTGGATGCAAGGGGCTTGTTGGAGTGGCCTGCTTGTATCCTGAGTTTGTTGGGTGTCGTGTCGTATCCTGAGTTTGAGAGGCAGTGGTGGCATTTAGGCTGGCCAAGGATTCAAAATTTTTGCCAATACTTCCATTTTTATTCTGGCTTATCATGGACTCCTATGGATCTACTCAGATTTATTCCTGCTCCTGATGTGGTATAACTCTGAGGAGCTGGAAGAGGACATTTCTGCCCTGAAAACAGACTCTGGATACAGCCTAACTGCATTGTTCTAGACTGTGCTGAACATGCCTCTCCTGAACTGCTTAGGCTGGCACAGCTAGGCTGGCCCATGTCCATCTCTCTTGTGGCAGCCTATACTGACTTAGGCTGCTGGCCCAAACCTTTCAGTTGTAACTGGACTGGCCCATCTTGGAATTGGGCCAGCTCAAGAATAGGCTAGCCCAAGTGCACTTCAGGACTGCAGCCTCAGTCCTACTGGATGCTAAAGTAAACACACATGGGACTATAACGCTAATAAACCAAGAAAGAGTGAATCTGTCCTGTGAATCTGCCAACATAGTCATTCTCCCTTACTGCTTCTTTTTAGGCTCTCTGTAAAACACAACAAATGGGCCATGACAAGATTTGGGCAGAACTGAAAAACAAAACTAATTTGCTACGATCAGCTTAAAATACGAACATGCTACCCAAAATGATTGTATTGTTACTGGCAAAATTAAACACTGTGCAAAAATCTCCAGTCATAATTCTGATAGGTTGTGCCAGGACCACAGAGGTTATAATTAAAAGAGATAAAAAATAGATTATAAAACATGTTTTAGAAATCCATTTTTTGTTGTTTAGGTATGTGCACATTTTTGCCAGTACACAGAACTAATATAAAACTTCCCAGTTATAGTAAGGCTGCAATCCTGAAGTGTAGTTAAGATAGCCTATCTTCACTGGGCTGGCCTAATTCCAGGATAGACCAGCCTACCTACACGCGAAAAGGCTTCAGCCAGTGTACGTTCACTAGGCTGGCCTAGAAGGACTAACATAGGCAGTTCAGCAGGGGTGTATTAAGGGCATGTGGGGCATAGCTAGGAACAGTGCAGTTTCCAGGGCAAACATGACCCCTCACAGCTCCTCAGATTTAGGCCACCACGGGAGCAGAAATAAATTTGAGTAGACCCTCGGGGTCCATGATAAGTCAGAGTAAAAATGGAAGCAAAAGAAAAGGTTCTAAGCCTTAGCCTAATTTATTAGGCTAAAGCTTAATTAATTTAGCCTAATTATCACTCCTGCCTCACAACCTGAGGATATGGCACAACTACATCAGCCCAGTGATCATGCTGCTCTTGTGCTACAGCAGTTACGCCTGTCTAGAGCCTACTAGCTCAGTGGATTTGGCCTTACTGTTAGTTCTGGATATGGCCTACTTAGGCCAGTTTAGCTGGGCCATTGTCTCTGGCCTAAATCAAGATTCCACCTTAAATGTATGAATTCGAGTTAGTCTTGCACAGCAAAACCCCAACTGTTTACTATGTCAAATTCCACCTGAGAGTTATCACTGGCTGACCTCTAATACTGGCAAACTAATATTGGCAAATGTATATTATAGGGATATTTCCTGCAACCATAGCAAAGGAAATAAACCATTTTAAAAGGCTGCTGGAAAAAAATGAATGGGAACAAAAAAAATCAACATCGTAATATTGTAAAAGTGCGATCTGACATTCTCAGATAGAAAGCTCTGAAATTTATGTCCATATTGATGAAAATTATACAAAGTTGTATGAAGAGAAATACACAAACCTGGCTAAATGTTGGTTTATTGTGCAATCGAGAACACCGGTCTCCATGACGACAAGCTCCAATTTTGAAATAAAAAGAACAGTTGACTCTGAATGCAAAACAAAAAACAAAAACACCATACAAGGCCTTAAGAAATAGGTAGGCAAAAAGCACTCTACATTGTGCATATCTAAGTAAATTACCGGTAATCATAACTATTTTATGAAATCTGAGGAACACTGAACAGCAAGAAGAGTGCTTGCATAATAGCACAAGCTTACTTCTCCAAAGAAACCAATTTTCCAGTGATCCCAGCTCTAGTTTTCCACCCCACACCCCATCGCTAAGGGTTCCCTGACTTTCAGGTGGAGCTTCAAGAAGAGGGAAGGCGGTTACCTTGGGAAGAAGGGTTGGAGAATATAGCTGTACTATACACAGTATGAACATACAGTGGTACCTCGCTTAACAAGTGTTTCACATAAGCAAAAATTTCCAAGAAATCTTACTTCACATAACAAGTTCCGCTTCACTTAACAAGCAAGCACGCTATGGGCACGCGTGCTATGTAGCCCTGATGCTCCGCGCAAAGGCTCTTTAAAAGGGCTGCCAGCCAGCACTGCTGTCTCTAACTGCCCCCAACTGGGGGGCAGTTGCCTGGGGGTGCCAGAGGCAGCTGCCCCTAACTGCCCCAAGTGCCCCCACCTGAGCAGCAGCCCAGGTAAGCCTCCCTGGAAAGTGTCTTTGATTGCAGTCTCGTAACTATGTCTACTCAGAAGTAAGTCCCATTGTGTTCAATGGTGCTTACTCCCAGGAAAGTGTCTTTAGAACTGCAGCCTAAGTAGACTTCATAGGATCATGTACATTGAATGTATGTTTTGAATTCAATTCCTGTATTTTGTCATCATTTTTATATCGTAATATTTTTATTCTTTTATATTCTTTTATATGTCTCTTATGTTAGCCGCCCTGGGCTCCCTCTTGTAGGGGAGGAAAGGCGGGGTATAAATTAGGAAATAAATAAATAAATAATATTTTTATATGAGTATTTTGTGGGTTCTGAAACCAGTCGTCTTGAGTTTATTTTCTATGGAAAAATCTGCTTCACTTAAAGAGCGTTTCACTTAAAGAGCAGGCCTCCGGAACGAATTAAGCTCTTTATGTGAGGCACCACTGTCTCTCCAAACACCATCCTTTCTTAAGCATTGATACTTCTGATGCTGAACCCCATATTCATGACATACATAGCTTTTCTCTCAAAAAAGTTAGTTTCAAAGTTGTTCCCAATAGCTTCTAACAAATAAAGTACAGTGTTTATTATGCCAAAAATATACACTAAAGATCAAAACTTATTTTCACTGCAGAAACTATTACCAAATGATAACTATTCTTTTTACTAATTATGTCTTAAAATTCTTTAAGGCTTTTTTCTTAAAACAGTCTAACTTTATTCTGTTTACTCAGAAAAAAATGGAATCTATTTAAAAGCTTATCTATCTGGTCACTGACTGACTCATCAACTCTCAGCCAAAACTGGACCTAGAAGCGTGAAATTTGGTGAGTGTCTTCCTTCTGTGATGTAGGCAACCACTGAGTTTTGGAAATTCAAACCTGAAGGAGGTGAAAAGTTGCACAACACATTTCCGGCCCTATACTTTACACTAAATCACTGATTGATCAACACCAAGCCCAAACCCCGGGACCTAGAAGCACTTCCATGACGTGAGCAACCACTAAAAAGTGACTTTTAGAAATTTAACCCTGAATGGGGTGAAAAGGTATGCAAAGTGTTTTTGGGCGCAATCCTTAGTAACTACAGGGAGTCCTTGCTCCGGTGTAAGAACAATTTGCTCTGGATTGCAGAATGAATTTCCCATAGGTTTTCACTAGGTGGTGCAGTAACTACGGGTACACGTAAAATCTCTTACGTGCTCACGTAGTTACTCTGGATTGTAGGGTAAGTCCCATTTAATCAACACCCAGCCCCAACTCCAAGATGTAGACGCATGAAATTTAGGGAACATATTCCTTCTCTGTGATATAAGGACCCACTAAGAACAGATCTGGTGCCTGATAGTGCTTGACGCCTGGTGTTGCTTGCTAGTGCCCAGTGCCTGGCAGGAATGCCCAGTGGTGCCTGGTGTTCCCCACTGCCATCCAGTAGTGCCCTGTAGGGATGTGCAGCCTGGTGCTTCATGTCCACTGCCCTGTTGCGCCTGGTGCTGATAGGGGTGCCCAGTGCCCACTGGTACTCAGTAGGGATGCCAGCCAGTGCCTTCTGCTTCCTGGCACTACACTCAGTACCCTCCAGTGCCTGCTGCCTGTTGTTGCCCAGTGGTACCAAAGCCCACTGGTGCCCACAAATATTCTTGAAAGTTTACTCCAGCCACAGCTGGTTCATTCTGCTAGTCTTATATATAATTTGGGAAGGGTCTTCCTTCCATGATGTATTCACCTACCAAGAACTGATTTTTGGAAATTCAAACTGGAACAGGGTGAAAAGGGGCACAACACATTTTTGTCCCTATAATTTACATTGAGGAATTGCTGACTGAAGAATAGCTGGCTCATCAAGCATGAAATTTGGGGAGCATATTCCTTCCAAAATGGGAAGACCCACTAAGAACTAATTTTTAGAAATTTAACCCCTAAGGGGGTGTAAAGATGCAACATGTTTTCATCCTATGTTTAACACTGAAATATGACTGTTAAATACCCAACCCCAACCCCTGGATCTAGAAGCATGAAATTTGGAGTTTTCTTTCTGTGCTGTAAGAACCCACTAAGAATTGGCACCTGGTGCCTCCTGCCTCGTGTTGCTCGCTGGTACCCAGTGTTTAGTGCCTGGCAGGCACTACCCAGGCACTATACCCAGAGTTTGGTAGGGATTCTTGATGGTGCCTAATGCCTTCTGCTGTCAGTTGCTCAGTGGTCCTGGTGCCTGGTACAGATAAGCAGTCCTTGGTGGTGTCCAATGCCTGGTGCACTATGCCTGGTAGGGATGCCCAGTGGTATCTGTCACTCATTGTGCAGTGGTGGTCAATGCCCAGCTGTGCCTGATACAGTTGCCTGGCGTTCACTGGTGCCAGCTGTTTGGTGGTTCCTGGTGGTTTCCACTGATATCCAGTGGTGCCTGCTGCCAAATGGTGCCCAGTATGGATGTCCTGTGCCCACTGCCACCCTCTGCACAGTGGTACCTAGTACTGCCCAATAGTGCCCATTAGCGATGCCAGCTAGTGCCTACCACTGCCTGCCACTATCCACATATCCTCCGTTGCCCAACAGTGCCCAATGTTCACAAATATTCTTAAGATTTGACTCCCGCAATGATTGTTTAATTCTGCTGGTACCTAAATATGCTAATCTTTACCATACAACATTTCATTGTTTTTGCTGCTATACACTTAAGACAGAGATCTTCAACCAGTGTGACCTGGTATACTGGTGTGCCATGAGGCAACCCAAGGTGTACCATGAAGAGTGGGACCGAAGAGAGAGGCAGCAGCTGTGCACATGGGAGAAGTCGTCACTTTGAGCATCCAGTCAAAGGAGCGGCTTATGGTGGCCACGTCTCCAACCTGTACAGCTGCTGCATCTCCCCTCAGGCAGCCAAAGAAGCCTGGAGGACATCTGGGCAGGCCAAGAGAGGTGGCTGCAATCCTCTCCATGCTTTCCTGGGAGTAAGGCGCACTGGCTATCAAGGGATGCGAGTCTGGGCAGTGAGTGTGGCTTAGAGGGCACAGGTGATGAGGTGGATTGACTTCCAAGGAAAATGTGCAGGTGGAGGGGGGGAATCCTGCATGGAATATTGTTGTTGGTGTTGATGGTCTGTGCATGCAATCCTATCCAGATGTGGGAGGAAAACCCAATCACTATAATGGGTGTTACGTCAGAGTAGACATTACTGGGTTTGGGCTCTGAGGCTGCTCTCCTCCCTTGAGAGCAACCCTCATCATCTATTATATATATAAAAGAGAAAAGTCACTCACTGACTGACTCGCTCATCACTACCCTGCCAAAACCGCCGGCCCTACAAGCATGAAATCTGGGGAGGGTGTTCCTTCCATGACGGAGGGGTGTACTAAGGACCGGTTTTCGGAAATTCCAACTGGAAAGGGTTGAAAAGGGGCCCAACGTGTTTTCCTCCCTATACTTTGCATTGGAGAATTGCTGACTCATCAGCATTCCGCCCCAACTGTTGGGCCTAGAAGCATGGAATTCTGGGAGGGAGTTCCTTCTGTCCCCTGAACACCCACCAAGAACCCATGTGGAGAAATTTAACCCTTCAGGGGCTGAAAAGGGGGGTTGATGCACATGGGGAAGTTACTCATGGGGGGGGTAGATGCGCATGGGGGAAGTTGCACGTGAAGGGTTGATGCGCCTGGGGGGTAGTTGCGCATGGGGGGGTTTGATGCGCATGGGGGAAGTTGTGCATGGGGGGATGGCATATGGGGTAACTTCACTCCCGCAACACAGGTACGCTTTTCGCTAGTTGACTATAGTTAAGCTTATTTCTGAGTAGCCATGGCTAGGATTGGAATCTAAGGCTGCAATCTCATATACACATTCCTGTGAGTAAATCCCCAGTGAATGAAGTGGAATTCACTTCTGAGCAGACATGCACAGGATTGTGCCCCAAAGCTGCAATCCTATCCACACTTTCCTAGGAGTAAACACCATTGACTTTAATGGAACTTACTTCTAAGTAGAAGGATGGAGTTCGGAGTCTCTTCTGCTCTGGGCTTTGGATGAGTAGCTGCATCAGCAGAGTGCCCCCTGGGCTGTGCAGGAGAAGGAGGCTACCCAAAAGGGACATGTGGGGAGTGGGGCAAGGCATTTAAGTGCCTGGAGAACTTAGCACCTCCAAATCAGTGTACATCTAGGTGCAGAGGCTCTGCCTGTTAAGGCTGAACAATAAACAGGCTTTCCTCTATGTGGAATCTGCCCAATAGACTCCAAAGGACAATTTCGGCTCCTGTCCTTTTATACTGTCAGCAATTTTTCACCTGGTCTGCCAAGGCACACTGGAATATTTTGAATGGTCTATATCAGTGATTTTAAACCTTTTTAATCTCATGGCACACTAACAAGGCACTGAAATTGTCAGAGTACACTATCAATTGTTTTTAACCATTGACAAGGCACACCAGGCTGTTCAAATTCCAAGTTTCCTAATAATTGTCAATCCCCAAACTCCCATGGCACAACTGAGGAGTATCCATGATACACCAGTGTGCCAAGGCTGGTGAAGCACTAATCCATTCACACAAGTATTTACCTAAAGCTATGCCTCTTTCCGCCTCATTACATATCATCATCGATGTTTCTTTCCTATTGTGTACTTAATCCTAACACCTGAAACCCAGGGATTCCTCAAATTGTTACAAATTCTCGAAGTCCATGCTGAAATGTGGGGTCTGTTGGTTTCATGGATATGGACTTAAATCTATCTGAGTGATTATTTCTTTCTTTGGCTACAATCCTGAAGACACTTTCCTGGGAGTAAGACCCACTGAACACAATAGGGCTTACTTGCAAACAGGCATGGTTAGGATTGCACGGTTAGAAGTGTCATCATTCATTTTACCTGTATCTGAAACTTTTCTTGCCCTTCCAAAAACGTGATGCTTTCTTAAAGCATCTACCCCCACATGCACCCTCATCAGTGCTCTAGACAGCCCACGAGCTTGCACAGCTACAGGAATTAAGCACAAAAAGTACAAGACCATCCCCTCGGCAGTACAAACTGCCATCCTGCTGCACTGACTTGGGCAGTTCAAATTTCTAAGCATAGTTATGAGGATCTTGACCTAGAAAAACTACAGGCCGACTTCAGAAGGATTATTCTGTCCACTGGAGGCAGAGGGAAAGACTGAGAGCCAGATCCAAGGCATGTTGCCTATATAGGCCCCATTACAGTCAATGGGATATACTCCCAGGAAAGTGGGTAGGATTGTAGCCTCCAGAGCTCAAGTCTACCAAGAAGCAAGTCCTACTGTACTCAATGGGATTTACTCCCAAACAAGTGTAGATAAGATTGCAGACTCAGAGCCCAATCCTACGCCTATCTATTCAGAAGTAAGCCCCATTAGAGTCAACTGACTTACTCCCAGGAAAGTGCATACAGGATTTGAACCTCACAGCCTTGTCCCGTGCATGTCTACCCAGAAGTAAGCCCCATTAGAGTCAATGGGTCTTACTCCAAGGAAAGTGCATACAAGATTGGAGCCTCACAGCCCTGTCCGGTGCATGTCTACTCAGAAGTAAGCGCCATTAGAGTCAATGGGTCTTACAGTAAGAGTCTTACGCCAAGGAAAGTGCATACAAGATTGGAGCCTCACAGCCCTGTCCCGTGCATGTCTACTCAGAAGTAAGCCCCATTAGAGTCAATGGGACTTACTCCAAGGAAAGTGTCGACAGGACAGTAGCCTCAGAGGCCAAGCCTGTCTACTCAGAAGTAAGCCCTATTGGAGTTAATGGGGCTTACTCCCAGGAAGTGTGGTCCACTGAGCCCTTTCAAGGTGAAGTAGCGGAAGGAAGGGCCAGGAGCGGCAGCGCAGCCGAGGGAGGGAGGGAGGCAGGCCGGTCTCCCTCCCTTCCCACCCTGCGCAAAGGAGGAAGCCCCTCGCCTCAGCCCGCCATCCACGCCTCTCTTCCGGAAGGGAGCGCGTGCCCGCGGCTGCCGCGCGCCACCCGCGTGGTACTCCCTCTACTCCACCCCCTGAGGCTCACGAGAGAAGGAGGGGCGCGCGCCTGGCATGTACCAATCGGGAGCGCCCTTTGGGCTGGCGCGCGCGCGCAACGGAAGAGGCGCCGACCGTCTCGCGCGCTTGAGGTGCTTCTATAGCGAGGAAGCGCGCGTGCGCGCACAGAGAGACCGCGAGGAGGCCCTCGTGAGCGAACCATTGTTGGGAATGACCCCCAAAGGGAGCCCAGCGCCCACCTCAAGAAACCGCGCGGGCGGTGACGTGAAACAAAGCTCTTAAACTCCCTCACCGTAAACCCTCCCGCCCGCACACAAAACACTCACTTGTCTTTCTCGGTTCCGAAGATGGAGGCCAGATACTCCGCCATCTCGCAGAACCCACCCGGCCGACCGCCCGCCGGACACCTCGGCACCCACCGAGGACGTCACCGCGCCTGCGACGGAAACGCCCGCGCCCCGCACTCTTCGTCACAAGCTCGAGCCGACCAATCAGAGAGAGAGGGAAGGGCTGCGGGAGATCATTGCGCATGCGCGATGCTTGCCACGCGCTCGATGGGCGGGGCTGTTTGAACGCTCAGTTCCATTAACTTCGCCATTCAGGCCACGCCCACCGCTCAGATCGTCTCAGGAGAGCAAAGAGAGGGTCATGAAATGGCCGCCCGGCCTGATCCTCGTGCACTGGCAGCCCCTACCAAATAAAAGCTCTGCTGCCCTATAGTTCTCCCTATACACACCCCTAGAGGAATGTATGCACATCACCCGCACCCATAACATCTCGCCTCAGTGTGGCCTGTTTTAAGAGACATACATCAGCGATGCCAAGCTTGCTTCACAGTTTTCTGAGACTACACTTTCCTGGGAGTAAACCCCATTGAGTTTAATGGGACTTGCTTCTGAGTAAGACAGGCGTAGGATTGGGCTCAGAGGCTGCAGTCCTATCTACACTTTCCTGGGAGTAAACCCCATTGAGTATAATGGGACTTGCTTCTGAGTAGACAGGCGTAGGATTGGGCTCAGAAGCTGCAGTCCTATCTACACTTTCCTGGGAGTAAACCCCATTGAGTTTAATGGGACTTGCTTCTGAGCAGACAGGCGTAGGATTGGGCTCAGAGGCTGCAATCCCATCTACACTTTCCTGCCAGTAAACCCCATTGAGTATAATGGGACTTGCTTCTGAGCAGACAGGCGTAGGATTGGGCTCAGAGGCTGCAATCCTATCTACACTTTCCTGCCAGTAAACCCCATTGAGTATAATGGGACTTGCTTCTGAGCAGACAGGCGTAGGATTGGGCTCAGAGGCTGCAATCCTATCTACACTTTCCTGCCAGTAAACCCCATTGAGTATAATGGGACTTGCTTCTGAGCAGACAGGCGTAGGATTGGGCTCAGAGGCTGCAATCCTATCTACACTTTCCTGGGAGTAAACCCCACTGAGTATAATGGGACTTGCTTCTGAGCAGACAGGCGTAGGATTGGGCTCAGAGGCTGCAATCCTATCTACACTTTCCTGCCAGTAAACCCCATTGAGTATAATGGGACTTGCTTCTGAGCAGACAGGCGTAGGATTGGGCTCAGAGGCTGCAATCCTATCTACACTTTCCTGGGAGTAAACCCCACTGAGTATAATGGGACTTGCTTCTGAGCAGACAGGCGTAGGATTGGGCTCAGAGGCTGCAATCCTATCTACACTTTCCTGCCAGTAAACCCCATTGAGTATAATGGGACTTGCTTCTGAGCAGACAGGCGTAGGATTGGGCTCAGAGGCTGCAATCCTATCTACACTTTCCTGGGAGTAAACCCCACTGAGTATAATGGGACTTGCTTCTGAGTAGAAAGGCGTAGGATTGGGCTCAGTGGCTGCGGTGGTGCCCACATCATTTTGACCTTGGGACTGAGCTATTGCTACAGAGGCTGCAATCCTAGACTCCAGTTAAGACAGGCAGAAACCCTGGCATAGTCCTGTGCTGACCTGGGGGTGTCCCAAAAGTGCTATAAGGCACTTCTGCCAAACTTGTGGGGGGGATACAGTGATGGAATTCAAAGAAGTTAAAAACCAGTTCTCTGCCCATCTGGCAGCCACTTTTAAATGGCTATTTTTAAACTTTATATGTACTATCTCTCATTAACAACTGGTTCTATAGAGTAGGTGTGAACCTGCTGGAGCCCACCACTGGGGATAGGACACTGCACCAGCATATGCTGACCTCCCCACACCACCATGTGGGGAAAATATGCCATGTGAGTTCAGCCGGCCTAAATTTGTTAGGATTGCGCCCACAACCATTAGCTATGCTACTATGTGTGAGGGTGCATGTGCACCTGCATGCCCATGTGAGGGTTGGGGAGTGTCCTTCAACTGGTATATTTGCAAGTGAGCAAAGTTGGGGGAATAAGGTGATAATCAATGCTCCCTCCTATAATTCTTCCCAAATTGAAGCCTTGCGCTCCTCATCCAAATGTTATGATTCAGGAGCACATCTTTGTCAAGATAGTATTCTGCCGCGCGTTTAATTCAGTTTAAACACACAGATTTCTCTGGCAGGAGGATATATAATTGTAAGGATTTACACACCTTTGGAAACAAAAACCCATCATATTCCTGAGCCAGGATATCATTGAATAACCAGCACAAACTTACACTGTACTTTTATGTTCAAAAATAATTCCTGCTAATAGTGCATGCCATCCTATAAACGTGTATAACATTATACCTATGTTTTTAAGAGTAAAAAGTGCAATTTCCGTGTGGGTAGATGGGTGTGTGTTGATGCACACATGTGTGCACATGGGCAGCAGAAAGAAGGAAAAGATTCAACAAAATTGGTGAGAAATTTTATTTGGGATGCGATGCCATTTGCAGGACTGCTGCTCCCTCCAGTGGTAAAAATAATAAAATATCCCAGTGTAGCTCTGGGAAAAATGAAATATAAATAGGAAAAGTCTAGGACGGTGCCAAATATTCAACTCACATTTTGGGGAGACAAACCTGCCCCCTTTTCAGTGTCATCTGCTTCATGGTACTGGCCCTTCTCCTGACCATGTTGCTTTGGTTGCAAGGAGCATCATTCTGCCCCCAAATCTCTTCAAAATGATATTATATCGTCATGTAGCAGAACAGAAGGAATTGGGAGAGTGTGATTTTCAATAGTTAATGCAATAGTTAAAATTACATTCTTGCAGGCCTAGTGGATTGTAATTGCTACAGTAACTGTAATATGGCAAAACAAGCCCACCATCCAAAGAGTGTATTGACATGACAGAACTATTGTTCTGAGCTTTTCTTCTGTCCTATTGTCCTGAACTATTGTTCAGTACTATTATTCTATGCAAGGAATCGCAGGAAATGCCCACTGTGATTAAATCAAGCCATTTATTTTTCAAAGAAGTCCCTGTGATCTGTTGACTGCATTATCTCCTTACAGTGATTTCCATACTTTTTAGTACCAGAATCCAATTTTAAAAACAGCACTGTCTTGGGATCTACCTAGATTTAAAATTTTTTACCAGCACTCAAGTCTCTCATTTTATCCAGTTTTGTATTGGTGTGCAGGGCAGACACCCACCCACTTTTAGAGCATTTGATAAGACCATCACCATAAATAAATGTGCCTAGCTTGTGATTATGCTGGATGGAAGCCTGCAGGGAAGGAGGGAAAAAGACTGGAAATGAAGTAAGCATCCTGATATCCATCTTGAGTGCCAGCTGGCACAGTGGTCCATGAGTAACCAAGAAATGGGCATGCTTGACTCAACAATGGTGGGATTCAACTGCAAGGAAAGACAAATAGTTATTCAGAACGATGAGCTATTAGTTACAGGCATTCCCCACTTATTGGACTGTTAAGAGACCGGAGCAGTGTCCAAAAGTGAAAACTGTTGAACCCTTTCTTTTTAAGTTTATAAATGTTGCTTCCAATACTTTTCTAGCTAGCAATTGCAAATGTCTCTTTTATCTTGCAAATTTATCTTGCAAAGTGTTTGCCACAGAAAGATTTCTGCAAATGGATTTTCATTAATTCCTTCTGGGAATTAGACCACATTAGATTAGGAGCTACAACATGGGGAAGGGTGATTTTGGCCTTTAGAACAGCAGAGAGAAGTTAAAATAGCAGAACGTGGGTTGAATGAATGAGTTCTGGGTACAAATGAAAGGCGTTGAAAGGGTGGATCGTCAGAAAATGAGCCTCAGAAAATGGGGGATACCTGTATTTAATTTACTTTGTAAACCACTTCATGAACTTTTCATTGAAAAGTGGTATATAGCTACTGTTGTTGTTGCTGCTGCTGCTGCTGATGATGATGAGGATGATCTGAGGCTCTCCTTTTTATACCCCAAATTTTCATTGGCATGCATAGAGGCTGTTGTGGGATGAGCACATCAAGAGCATTTCCTTTGAGTCTTGACTGTTCATCTCTGGCTCAGATGGAAGCTTCTGTTGTTTTCTACCCTACTGTGGTTCCCTTAATTCAGGGTGACCATATAGATTGGAGGACAAAGTGCCTGTACCTTTAACCTTTGCAGAGAAGACAGAATTTAGGCAGGTGCTGCTTTTTATACCCTTCTATGTTGAGCTAAACCTGCCTAAATTTCCTCTTCTATGCAATTATTAAAGGTACAGGCACTCTGTCCTTCATTCTACAGAGTGATTGAAAAGTAACTCCCTATACTGTAATTTATAAGTATTTTAAAATAGATAATTACTTTTTAATCACCCTGTATATGGTCACTCTGCAAATTGCCTAAATTACCCTGGAACCTTGATTCCACTGAGGCCACCGGATTTTATAATGAGGTTTGTGAGGGATGCTGAAGTTAAAGGCACCATTTTTGTGTTACTAACTCTTGTTTATTCTAAAATCAGGAAACTCTTGGAATATCTGTCTGTCTTCCTAATCCTAATCTATACCCTGCTTTTCTATCCCAAAAAGGATACCCAAGGTGGCTTACAGTAATAAAAACAGCACAGAGAAGATACATGTAAGATGCAATTAATTAAAACTAGCTAGAAACAATAAAACCAGACAATAAAATACCATAAAAACAAGTAAAAACCCAAATTTGTTTACCGATTCATATATGCTGCAAATATGCCCCATTAAAGGGGAGTACATGGAGTAATTGAGTCTAATAGGGGGCCTAAGAGACAAAGGAGGAGGTCCTGAAATTTCCTGGCAGTTATACAGTATTTTCTGATGACCTCTATCAGATTCACTGCCTGTGCAGGATGTTAGGAGTGCTACTGCAAGCCAAATGTCAGTGGTTGCCACTGCAAGCCATATGCACCAGAGCCAGGAATACATACTTAACACTCCTTAGCACAGTGTCTAATCTGGGAGGAAACTGGCCTGCTACAGTAGCGCTCTGGCTTTGGATCTACTTGAAATAGTGATGGGTGATTTGCAAGCAATGATGTACAAATCCTTATGTTAGATGTAGGCAACCTCAGAGTGCCAGATGCAGGAGAGGGCACCAGGATGCAGGTCTCTTGTTTTTGCGTACCCTGAAGCATTTGGTGGGCCACTGTGAAATAGGGGAAACTGGGCTAGATGTGCCTTTGGCATAACCCAGCAAGGCTCTTTGTATTTTTATACTCTCGTGTGTGTGTGTGTGTGTGTGTGTGTGTGTGTGTGTGTGTAGCTCAGGAATACAGCTGTGGGAATACAGCTGCTACCAAAATATGTTTTGGTCCACAGTGGACAGTATGAGCCTAAATACAATGATGCTAATTTTCTGCAATAATTTTCTATATTTAAAACATTTTTAGACTTATGGTGCACTCCTTAGCATGTCTATTCAGAAGTAATCCCACTGTGTTCAATAGTACTCCCAGGAAAGTATGGTTATGGTTAACTGCAGTCCTAACCTAACAGCAACCTAACCTAACTGCAATCTAGTTAGGCCCACATAAGCCCCTGCACAATTCCCATTCTGGCCTGGGGATGTCACAAAAGTGCCATAACCTCCTGGGTCTTACTCCCAGGAAAGTGTCTTTAGGATTGCAGCCTAAGTAGACTTCATAGGATCATGCACATTGAATGCATGTTTTGAATTCAATTCCAGTGTTTTGTCATCATTTTTACAAACAGTTACTATTTTTATATGAATATTTTGGGGGTTGTGGAACCAAACATCTGAGTTTCCATTATTTCCTATGGGAAAATTCAATTCACATAAAGAGCGTTTCACATAACAAGCATGCTTCCGGAATGAATTAAACTTGTTATGTGAGGCACCACTGTACAGTATTTGGTTTTATGTTTTACTGTATCTAGCTGCCAATGTCACGTGGGCAAGTAGACCTAGGTGCAAGGTGGCCATATATATCATAATCAGAAAAGAGGACAAGTCCTCCCAAGATTTAGGACACCCAAGAAAAAATGTAGGACATGATGATGTAAAAGCTAAAAACATTTTCAGGATTGCTTTCATGTGGTTAATTTAAACAATATGGCTGCAATCCTAGCTACACTTTGCTGGGAGTAAGTACTATTGAATACAATGGGACTTACTTCTGAGTAGACATGATTGGGATTGCACTGTAAATGACTTATCTATATATATAAAAGAGAAAAGTCACTCACTGACTCACTGACTCACTGACTGACTCATCACCAGCCGGCCAAAACTGCTGGGCCTAGAAGTGTGAAATTTGGGATGGGTGTTCCTTCCGTGAGGGAGGGGTGCACTAAGAACCAGTTATTGGAAATTCCAACCGGAAGGGGGTGAAAAGGGGCGCAACGCGTTTTCCTCCCTATACTTTGCATTGAGAATTGCTGACTCATCAACATTCCGCCCCAACTGCTGGGCCTGAAGCATGGAATTCTGGGAGTTCCTTCTGTCACCTGAACTCCCACCAAGAACCATCTGGAGAAATTTAACCCTTCAGGGGCTGAAAAGGGGGCAACCTGTTTCTGTCCTATACTTAACATGGGAGACTGAATAACATCCAGCCAATTTGGTGCTCAGTGCCTGGTGCACTGGGGGATATTGTTTGGAGGGAGGGGTTGCACTGTGGAGGATGCTGTGCAAGCGGGGGTTGGTGCACATGGGGGGAAGTTGCGCATGGGCAGGGTGATGCGCATGGGGGAAGATGCGCATAGAGAAGCTGCGCATGGGAATTGATGCACATGGGGGAAGTTGCGCCTGGGGTGAAGTTGCACATGGGGGGTTGATGCGCATGGGGGGTTGATGCGCATGGGGGGTTGATGTGCATGGGGGCAAGTTGTGCATGGGGGCAAGATGCGCATGGGGGAAGTTGCGCATGGGGGCTTGATGCACATGGGGGATTGATGCACATGGGGGAAGTTGCACATGGGGGGTTGAGGTGCGTGGGGGGAAGTTGCGCATGGGGGGTTGAGGCGCGTGGGGGGAAGTTGCGCATGGGGGCTGATGCGCATGGGGGGCTGATGCGCATGGGATGAAGTTGCGCATGGGGGGTTGATGCACATGGGGTGAAGTTGCACATGGGGGTTGATGCACATGGTGTTGATGTGCATGGGGGAAGTTGCGCATGGGTGGAAGTTGCGCATGGGGGGTTGATGCGCATGGGGAGTTAATGCGCATGGGCAAAGTTGCGCATGGGGGGTTGATGTGCATGGGGAAAGTTGCGCATTGGGGAAGTTGGCATGGGGGTTGATGCGCACGGGGGAAGTTGCGCATGGGGGGCTGAGGCACATGGAGCTGATGTGCATGGGGGAAGTTGCACATGGGGTTGACACACATGGGAGAAGTTGCGCATGGGGGGTTGATGCACATGGGGGAAGTTGCGCATGGGGGTTTTGCACATTGGGGAAGTTGTGGATGCATTGATGCTCATGGGGTTGATGCGCATGGGGGGAAGTTGCACATGGGGGGTTGATGCGCCTGGGGAAGTTGCGCATGGGGGGTTGATGTGCATGGGGGAAGTTGCGCATGGGGTTGATGCTCATGGGGAAGTTGCGCATGGGGGGTTGATGCGCATGGTGGGAAGTTGCACATGGGGGAAGGTGCGCATGGTGGGTTGATGTGCGTGGGGGTTGATGTGCATGGGAGGAAGTTGCACCGTGGGGGGATGGCATACGGGGAAATGTTACTCCTGCAACGCGGGTACGCTTTTTGCTAGTTACGTATAATTTATTAATTATAAGAAGGCTATATGCTGCCAGCACACAAGGAAAAGGAGAACAATGACGGGTTTTTTCCAGGACACAAAAGCTAAAAGAAAAAAAGGGGACATGCCCTGGAAAAAGAGGACATACCCTGGAAAAAGAGGACATATGGTCACCCTGCTTAGGCTCCTCATTGGAGAGTAGATCTAGGCCCTAAAGACTTTTCTGGCTGAAAACACCCATCATGTTTTCCCTTCTCCCCCCCCCCCCATTCCCCATGCCCCACTTTTACACCTTCCTGCTTTGGAAAAGTTCCCAAATAATCAATGAAAAAAATTATTAGACATTAGCTGACCAAGGCAAGGTGCAGTCAGTAACTGAATTACAAAAGAAAGCTTCTACTAACAGCACAATCCTAACCATGTGGACTCAAAAGGAAGCCCCATTGTGTTCAATGGGTCTTACTCCCAGGAAAGTGTGTTTAGGAATGCAGCCTAAGCCAACCAATTCTCTTGAACTGGACAGTAAGGGGAGTGTTGTTCAGATGAACCAAAGTTTGTCCATCTCCCTGAGGCCTATGGGACCTAATGCTACCCTGCCATCAGTCCTATTCTCCTGTTCAAAATAGCATGTGACTGATGGATCATGCTCAGCACCACATACACATGTATCAAACCAGGCATCAGGAAATGACATCATCAAGACATCATCAACTACCAAGCTGGATCAGAGCACTTTACTTCTTGAGAATGGGAAAAGATGATGGGGAAAATGTGTGGTACAGCAGCATCCTATTTCTTTGATCTCGCCCTCAGGATCACATCTATTCATGCAGTTGTCATTTCAAACGCAGCGTTACCCTCCCACACGCATTGTCTCTCACAAAGCTACTGCAGAAACAACAAGTGCTTTCAGGCATGCTATACTGCACTTGAATTGGTCTGCTAATAATGACAAGAGGTCTGCTTGTTTTCTTCTCTGAGCACTTTGCTTTCCTAAGCCACCATCTCTGCTGCAACGCTAAGGCTGGAAATTTTACTAGGCTTTGTTCTCAGACCAGAAACCAACAGTTTTAGGATACTCATGGTAGAACGTGCAACGAAGAGTGCTGAGTTACAGGCCAGATGTTTTGATACTGACAAGTGGAGCACTGTTATTGACTCAGTCTTGCTGTGCATTAGCGTTACAGTCAATAGTTTGACAGAACTATTTGACAGAATAGTTTCTACATTGCCAGACATCAGCACTTGTGCACTGTAGCAGAAAGACAAAAGATAACCGATCATGCTCCCCCTCCTTCACATTAACAAACCTATCAATCTGCAGTGTTATTTTCTTTCTTTTGTTACATTGGAACCCCTTAATGTGGTTTGTCACCTTCAGTCAGAATCTCTGCAGTCAGTATTCCTTCCTCCAAAGACATCTGTAAAAGTGTGTTTGTAAACCACTGTGCCATGGCACATGGCACTGGTGTGCCACAAATGGTCTGCAGGTGTGTTGCAGGGAGAGCGTCACTGATTAGGAGGTCCAATGGGATGTGAGCCCCCATTGACACCACAGTGTTCTTTGTTAATTGTTCCAAAACTGATGGTGTATCTTGACCACATTAGTGCCTTGCCAGTGTGCTGCAAGAAGCAAAATCATTGAGTTAGCATCTAGCATTCTCATTTTCACATTTGTTTCCTCGCTATTCCAGTTGTGAAAATAATATTATTATAGGTACTGTATATACAGTATGCAAATGAAAAACAACTTCTATATAGAATTCCTACTACCTGGATTTCGGGCATCTGTGGTAGGTTTTGGAACCTATCCCCCATGGTTTGGAACAAATATTGTTTTTGTGCATGTTTCATATTATATTATACTGTTTTATATTATATTCGTGGTGACCACATGTCTTATTGTTACTCAAAATATAGGACACTCAAGAAAAATGTAGGACATTAAAAACCAAAACACATACAGTGGTACCTCGCTCAACAAGTGCCTCGCTTAACAAACATTTCACATAACAAGCAGAAATGTCAAGAAATCTTGCTTCACATAACAAGTTCCGCTTCACTTAACAAGCAAGCACGCTAGGGGCACGTGTGCTATACAGCCCAGATGCTCCGCATGCTGTTTAAAAGGACTGCCGGCCAGCGCTGCTGCCTCTAACTACCCCCAACTTGGGAACAGTTGCCCGGAGGTGCCAGAGGCAGCTGCCCCTAACTGACCCCACCGACCACCTTGAACCTCCAGCAGCAGCCCAGGAAAGTGTCTTTGACTGCAGTCTCCTAACTATGTCTACTCAGAAGTGAGCCCCATTGTGTTCAATGGGGCTTACTCCCAGGAAAGTGTCTTTGATTGCAGCCTCTTAACCATGTCTACCCAGAAGTAAGCCCCATTGTGTTATATGGGGCTTACTCCTAGGAAAGTGTCTTTAGGATTGCAGCCTAAGTAGATTTCATAGGATCATGCACATTGAATGCATGTTTTGAATTCAAGTCCAGTGTTTTGTCATCATTTTTACATCCAGTTAATATTTTTATATGAATATTTTTTGGGTTGTGGAACCATTCGTGTGAGTTTCCATTATTTCCTATGGAAAAATCTGCTTCACTTAAAGAGCATTTCACTTAAAGAGCAGGCCTCCGGAGCATATTAAGCTCTTTATGTGAGGCACCACTGTATATTGTTTTCATGTGGATAATTTAAACACTGTATTGCAGCACTTATTATTAAATTTAAAATTACAACATATATTACATATAATAATTTACTAATGACAAGGCTGCCTGCTCAGAAGGAAAAGGAGGACAGTGAAGATTTTTTCTTGCCACAAGAGGACCTTTCCTGGAAAAAGAGGATATATTCAATATATTATATTCAATATTTTATATTGAAATGGTGCTGTATACATTTTTACACAAATTCTGTCTAGACAAGAGAAAAGATCAGGGCTTTTTATAGGTTCCCACCATGGGAGACTTTTGGTTTCACAAAAGAGAAAGCTCACTCTTTCAATTAATATGCCTGGGAATGTATGCTAAGTGGCTAGATGGATGTGGAGCATATTGTGATTTCAGCTGAAGACTGCAAATTGTTTCTGTTGTGCTGTATATACACTGGAAAAATTTTCTCAACTATACTTTGTGGAGAAGAGCTTTACTGTGTGAAATCTGTGATTCTGTGTTTAGAAGCAACCGTGTCAAAGACCTTGCAAAAACATTCACAGCACAAACAAAACGTTCTGGAGGTGTTTCAAGCCAATTCTTTGCTGGACCAGCAAATAAATGCTGATGATAGGTTCTGTTAACTGCTCCCCCAAAACTCCTGAATTATAACACATAACTGGCCTTATAAAGATATTATCACAACATAGGCAGATATTCTGGCACAAATGCATAGTATCCAAGCGCCAGGACTTAACACATCTTCCTGTTCCCTCTAGTTAGGCTGCATCAGTGGTAAAATAGCACATATTGTGTGCAATCCTAAGCATGTCTACTCAGAAGTAAGTCCCATTGTATTCAATGGGTCTGACTCCCACGAAAGTGTCTTTAGGATTGCAGCCATAGATTGACACAATTTTCTGATCAAATATAAAAACCTGATGTGGGATCACCTTACTATGATCTGTATACTTGTAACTGGACTAAAGGCTATCAGTGTTTCTCACTAAATAGTGTTTCTCAACCAGTGGTATGGTGCCACCAGTAGCACCTGAGGTGGTGTATGATGGACATCTGGAAAAAAGACTCCCACCACCAGGCAGCAAGGACTTGTACCAGCCTAACCAGGATTGTGCTGTCACTATGGGTGAGGGAGCATGGTGATTCTAATAACTATAAAGGCAACATCCACAACTATCAAGGCAGACCATACAACTGGAAATTCCCAGACATGTCTCTTTCTTTAGCCTTTTGTCTGGTTGTCCTCTAAAAGGGCTTCACTGTGCTCCGTTTTGGCTGTTCTCTTATGTTCCCTTTAAGCTCAGTTCTCCTGCACTCAGCCATCACCAATAAGGCTCCTGATCTGCCGAGGGAGTTGTGTGTGTGTACTTCCGTTTTATTTTTGTACTACCATGTGTATTTTTTGTGTAATACCATTTAAAATTTAATCACAGTGTTTAAATTAAACATATTTTGTCATGTCTTCCATTTTCCTTGAATGCCGTATGTTTTGGGGTGTCTTGTCCTCTTTTCCAGGTTTGAGCATATGGTCACCCTGCGTATCTGTAGGAGCTGTGTAGCAGGATCAGCCCTAACTTCCTATCCCAGACATTTTGTTTTATACTCCTGGGCCAACATAACCAGAATTGTAATTTTTGGTGAGGAAAGAGGAGAAGTCCTTGTGAGTTTTGTGGCTTTTAACAAGCTAGCACAGGACTATACATTATAGATATCGCATTTAGGAAGGAATATCCACAGTGGAAGCGTAACCTCCTGTTGAGGCTGAAATATGCATTCATTCAGGCTATATTTGTCTGCTACCTTATTTGTATGCTAAATTGAGGAAAGGTGGGATATAACAACGGGACCTTTTACACTGACGTAGTTATGGTGCCACCTATGGGAAACCTATGGGAAATGCATAGAGCAATCCAGTGTAAGTGCCTCTTACGTCTTCCCATAGTTACTCAGTATTGTAGGGATATACATACTTTGGGCAAAATTCAGCCAAACACTTTTCAGAGCTGGGTTTCAGTGGCAGAAATTTTGGCATGCAAATAAATTAGTGAAATAAACAGGATTAGAGAATGTGTAAGTTTAACCTTTTATGGCTTGTTCTTAAAATAGAGTCAGCATCCACCACTCAACACCACATGTGTGATCTGATTCTTGCTCTTTCCCTTTCCGGCTGTCCTGAAGGTCCATTAGATTGAGATGTTGAGGATCTCATTCACCATGTAAATCCATTGATGAAGACATGGAGCATATTGTGCTGTTGAAACTTGCTGAGCTTGGTTGAATAAGTGCCAAGGATTAACACCACGTACATTCACCATTGATTTGACAACAATGATATTATACGCCCTAGGCACTGATGGGATTTGTTCAGTGTTCAGGACATGGGCTTTGAGGTGGAAAAATGGGATTGCTAGTAACTTTTTAAGCCCCTTTGGCTGCACCCAGGCAGACTGTTGACATTATATAAATTCTTTAGATAAAATAAATATCTGCCTTTGTATAAAGAGAGCTGATATTTAGGTTTTCCAATGTATAACCAAAATGGAAAACCTATTCCAAGATATAGCACCATAAAATGATTCTCCTTGCTTGCAGATCTGAGGAAAGAAATACAGGAAGAAAAACTGTACAGGGCCAGGGAAGACTTGTTTTCTTCTTTAAAAGATTGTGCAAGCTACAAGGGGGAATAATTTATCTGCAAGCTACAAGGGGGAATAATTTGCCTTCCAATGTGCTTCACATACAGTAACTATCTCAGCTAACACTCCAGCAGCAGTTAATTTGATAACCTGGTCCATTATAAATCACTTTCATTTCTGTGAATCAGGATCTGCAAGTTAAACAATGGGCAAAATCCAGAGCACTTATGGGTCCATGCAGTTACCCTCTAGTGTTATCTTATGGAAAGTCACCTTAACTGCTCTGGAGCAAAGGGCTTAATTTGATTTTAGGCTATGGGCCAATAGCTAATCTATCCATCCATCCATCAATCAGTTTGTGCCAAGATGGGTTAATTGTTCCAGATTTGGTCTTAGACATGGAAGATCCAGGTTCAAATCCCCGCAGAGACACAAAGTGAATATCACTTGGGGGAAGGGAGGGGGGTTTATCTCCCACCTGAAACAAAAACAAAACTGTGTCCCCTTTGTGAACTTTTCTAAGACAAGCTTAATTGCCTGCCATGTTGCCATGGTAAGCAGGCTGCCTTTAATCCATTAACTGCTCCTTAAGGGAAGCTTATCTTTCAATTTGCTATGAGACAAAATTGCATATAAATAAATCATATATAAATATGTTAAACCTGTATAAACCAAAAATGTGTTTAAAATGAGTTTCACAGGGCAATATCACTATTTTGTGAACAATTCCTGTAATCCTTCTGTGTGATCTGGTGTAGTATTGTACAAAAATCAGTTCAACATGCCATAAATGCTGGTGAAAAAAGTATCCATTTGAAAAAGGTGACAATGTAAATTGTGCAAACACAGATTCTGACTGGATTAACACTGACTTTCAGGAGTAGAGTTTCTTGAGATGCCCTTCTCAATGCCTGCTTACTGTAGGGTTCCTGGCAGGTTGGCACCAGCCATAGCTGTTGGGTGCATGTTTATCCTCAGTTCAGCCATGAGCCAGCGCTGTCCAAAGATGCCTTCGTGGTCACCATTACTGCATGAAATGCTGTTTACCTTCCCACCAAGGTGGTACCTATTTATCTACTTGCATTTCCATACTTTCAAACTGCTAGGCTGGCAGGAGCTGGGATAAGGATGGGAGTTCACTCCATCTTGCAGCACCCAGGTCTTGATCCCAGGCCTGCCAGATGATAGGCACATTGTCTTAACTAACGGATCCCCGCAGCCCCGCATGTCTGCTTACTGTTGTATAGGAACAGGTGAAAGAATCAACAGGACAGCTATTTAACAACTGTTGGGGTTGCTGCAAAGATTGGCTGGTCACACACAGTGGCTCTAGTTTCTCCCGTTCAGCATGGCCTTGACTTTACAAGATAATATATAGGTAGCCCCCACTTATTGGACATATTTGGAACTAGAGCACCATACAAAAGTGAAAACTGTTGAAAAGTGGAACCCAGTCTTTATCAATTTGCAAATGCAAAAATGGCCACCAAAAAGATTTAAATTTCATTTGCAAAATCCTAAATAACACATAGGCTAAATACTTTCCTACAGCTGGGAGTAACCCCCAAATCCAGAGTAGTGACGGGAGCACATAAGAGACTTTACGTGCACCCGTAGTTACTGCACCACCTAGTGAAAACCTATGGGAAATTCATATTGGAATCCAGAGTAAGTTGTTCTTACACCAGAGCAAGAACTCCCCGTAAATACTCTGGATTTTGCCCTAAGACCCACTGAACACAATGGGGCTTACTTTTGACATGGTGAGGATTGTGCTCATATTTATTAACACATAGCAAAATATATAATAAATTACATTGAAATGAACAAAGGAACATGTAGGCAATTAATATCTTACGTATTTGAAAGATGGTTATTTACGAAGAAAGTTATAAGGAAATGTCAAAAACAGTTTGATCACCATGTCACATGTAAACCAACATCAGGGAAGACAATTTTAGTCTTTAAATCTGTAGAGAGATGTTGAAAAAATGGAGCATGTGTTGAATGAATGAGCCTTGGGAATAACTGAAAGATGTTGAAAGAGCAGAACCATCGGAAAACAAACCAGCAGAGAGTGGGGATTGCCTGTACTGTATCCAACCACTAATCTGGAAGTACAACAAAACCGATCATTTCTCATTGAGAAATCTTACAAAAGAATTATTTAAAACCATACAAAAGAAGTCCATGTTTTCCAACTGACCCCAATTTTAAAAATCACATACGGTACAGTGTGGTTCACCATTCTTTTTCCTTTGAGGTTCTTGAGATCCAGCTCAAATTTCAAAGAAACATTCACAAAAAGAGTGCTTTATTGACATAACACAAACTTCCTTGTCTTAAATATTTATTTATTTATTTAATATTAATATTTTTAATAACTAAAAATTATTTATTTATTTAATATTATTGTCTTTATTTCCATCTGAAAAAAAAATCTGTAAACCTCTATGAAAAAATATTTTGGTTTCTTTCTTGTATTCGTATTCTTAATTCATATATACACACAGCTACAGGTTGTTGTTTTTCTTACAGGTTATTCCAAAATGAGTTTCATTTGAAATCAATAAACTATTTCCAATTTTTAATAAGTCTATTTTGCTTTTGCTTTTGCATTATATCTGTGTCAAATGAATTCATGTTTTTGTTTCTTGGTGGGGAACAAGCAAGCAGGGAACAAGCAAGATCGCAGTGGGAAAAGAGCTTGTTGGAAAGCCTTGTGCTCTTTCGATAAATTCTCCACTAATGTCAATGAACTCGGACTTTTGGCTAGGTGAGGTTTCTTACCTCTGGACAGCAGAAACACCCAGCTATATTCACAGAATGCTGCAAACCAGAGGTATCTGGCACTAATTCTAACCAGACTGTCATTCTCGGGTCAGCCCCTACATTTCTGCTGACCAGATTGGCCCTCATCATGAGATCATGTCTTTCCAGAGAAATCCCCCTAATGCCTTCATTCTGTAAAGTGGTATATATAGAGGGAAGTTTCCTACATCTCCACTGTGCATTCCAGCAAAGACCTCACTGTCACCAAAGTGACTGCACTGTCTTCTCTTCACCACCAAGCTTGCAGCAGCAGAGAACATGGATATTACCATTCAGCACCCCTGGTTCAAACGAGCTCTTGGACCCTTAATTCCAAGCCGTTTGTTTGACCAGTTTTTTGGAGAAGGTCTTTTTGAATATGATCTCCTGCCTTTGTTTTCCTCAACCATCAGCCCTTATTATAGGCAGTCTCTCTTCCGCACCGTTCTGGAGTCTGGTATTTCGGAGGTAAGACACCCATTCCTAAATTATTTTAACCTCTTTTATGTGGTAGTTACTTAACAGTAAGAAACAAACTACTAGTACTTCTTATCACTGAAATAATGTAAATTCATCCTTGGATTGAATTTGCTAGAGAGGTCAGATATCAAAAAGAACAACACTCAACACAACTTGCTATTACTTAAAACTCTGGTTCAGGAATGTTGTAAGAAAAAGTATTTTGGGGGAACACATTGTAAACATTTCCTAAATATATGAAGGAATTATGCTGAATATTTGAACGAATATTAGAGGAATGCAAATGTAGGCGGGTGATAGACTCATATTCCTTGCATAATTTTTTAAATGCAAAGCTAGTAAATTCAGATAGAAGGAAATTCAAATGTTAAGACACAACATTTTGTTGCGTTTAAGAAAAGGTTAAGTGTTGTATGCCTCGTGTAAAATTGGGTGGCTTTGGAGGGAGAATAGTTTGAAAGTTCTCTTCAAAGTTAAAGCTGGACGTCTCAGGTTCAGAAAAATCAAATCTGATATGTTATCCCAGTGAGAGTATTTGTGATTTTTCGGTATACTCTGTAAGTTATGCTTCAGAAACCTGGCAGATTAGGAGTGGTGGTATGTCTGAAAATCGTCTGGGTTCGTTTGAAAAGTATCTGGGTTCACAGAATCAAGAGTAATTCCCACAACTGCTCAAAGGATCTAATTTCATTCTGAACTCAAAGAAACTATTTGGTAAATTTCACAGCTTAAGTGCTGAAATGTTCAACATAACCAAATGTAGCCCTACCACAGGGACAGGGATGATGATTCTTTGAAAGGACTGGAGTCATACAATGTTTGTAAACAGCTTTTATGCAAGCTTGTATAGGATCCTAGACATATCCAAATCTATTCATAGTGTTTAGAATAAAGAGCCCAATCCTATGCACGTTTACTTTTAAATAAGTCCATTATACTCAATCCACAAGACAGGGTGAGCTCCTGTCCTTAGCCCAGCTCTGTGACACCAGCTGGATCCAATCGTATTGGCTCTGCCTTTCCACTGGACTAACTCAATGGCGTGGAGAGGGGGGATTTGCTGCTTGGGTAACAGCCTATCCTCCATAACAATCCAACCCAGGCTTTCATGCTTCGCATGCAGCATATGCAGTGCAGAGCACAATACCATAGTCTTTCAAGACTGATGGAGGCCTGCTTTATACTCAGTCAGGCTTATTCCCAAGTACACGTGGATAGGATTGCAGCCTAAGGCAATTTATCTGCTTTAGACCAATATTTTCCAGGTGAAAATATTTTCCAATATTTTCAAAGTCTTTATTTAGAATTCTCTTTTCAGAAAACAAATCCTTTTGCAAACAGTGTTAGCTTTTGACATTAGCAGAAAGGCCTTCAGCTAATTTCATTGTGCTTCAGAACAAACCTTAACAACAATCAGAAATAAATATATAATCAGTATAATTTAAGAATCACTTCAGTTTATGAAAATAATCCTCTATGTTGGCATCAATTTTTTAATGTTTGGGGTGGTTTATTTTAATTTTAATTTAATAAATTAAATTAATTTAATTTAATTTAAAAATTCAATTTTTTAATGTTTAATCAATTGGGGTGGTTCTCATAATTTCAATTTCAGGTGAGATCTGACCGGGACAAGTTTTCCATCTTTTTGGATGTAAAACATTTCTCCCCTGAAGATTTGAGCGTGAAGGTCATTGATGACTTTGTGGAAATCCACGGCAAACACAGTGAGAGACAGGTGAGCAGTGAGAGACAGGTGAGCAAATTACTCAGTTGCAAATGTAAAAAAGTGTCTGTTTTTCTGTTGGTATTAACTTCTACAATTTAGCTCAGACACTCAGAGCGCAATTCAAAGTGCTCTCTGGGCTGGCGCAAGGGACTTTAAGTGCACTTTTATGGCATGTGGCAGCTAAATCATGACACAGTGGTGCACTGACCTAGCTGCACCATCCTGTGACTCCATGGGACAGCACAATGGGAAACTTTTGATGGCCTTTACAGGCTGGTGCATGGTCTGGAGAGGCAGGAGGGGGGGTGGGTGAAGGAAAGGAGGGCAGAGAGTGGGAGATGTGGTTTGGTCTAACTGTTATGCCAGATCCTCGCCACGCTTCTCAGGGAAGCCAGTACAGCTTCTGAATGGTCCCATCTGCTCAGATCAAGGCCGCCTCAAGATGTGGCCCAACCCTGAATGAACCCATTGGGGCTGCTGTAGCCCTACCATGGGGATGGGGATGAGCCTCTCCTGCCCTGCAGTAGTGCAGCAGCAGCAGGGTGACCAGATGCCAAACCCAAAATCCCCTGCAAGATCCCTAAAATTCCTGTCTCCCATGCCAAAATTCCTACCAGATTAAAAAAATGTAGATCAAATGTAGGACATGTTGAAATAAAGGTAAAAAATAATTGTACTGCTTTTCTGTACTAAATTTCAACATTATAGTATACGGTATATGTAACTATATAATGTAATATTATATTATATATGTGTATATATAATAAACATAAAGTTATGTACATATTATATACTTATGTATATATAGGATGTCCCCAAAAATATACTCACATTTTAACTGGCTTTGTAATTGATGGGTCAATCAAGAGTGAGTACATTTTTTTGGGACACCCTGTATTTATATATAAATGTTTACAGTGTGTTTCCCATGGGCAGAACATCTGCTTCAGCCTGGCCGGGGCTCCTCAGACCGTGTGCACCTCCTCATCTTTTCTGTGCAAAGTCTGAGGAGTGCGGCTAGGCTGGAGCAGATGTTCTGCCCACACCTGCCTTCCCCCCTTGGAAGGAAGCTGCATCAGATGGCCGGTGGTTGCGGAGAAGTGTGACTGCCCCCCTGACAGAGTGGCGGCCAGCTCCAAGCCTTGCTGCCAATGGGGCAGCCGCTAGGAAGCCCCAAGGAACCTGGAACCTGTACTTTTCTGGGAAAAAGGCCCCCTTCCCTGACCTCCAGTCCAGGGGCCCAATTTCCGGGGGTTTCCAGGGAAACCCGGAGGTCTGGGCACCCTGAGCAGCAGTTTATAATGTTTGCTGGGTATTGCGCAGGTATTCAATGCATGTTATGACTCTGCTGCCCATGTACATCCATACTGAAGCACCAAGATCATGTGGTCAGAGTTACTTAATCACCCTTTTCACTTCATGTACCTGTGTTGTAGGAGTAGGTACCCTCATTGTGCCCTCATTGTGCAATACCCTCCCATGCACATCAACACCCATGCACATCAACACCCTCCCATGCACAACACCTTCCCATGTGCATCAACCCCAATGTGCATCAACATGCCATTGCATATCCCCCATGTGCAATATCCCCAATGTGCATCAACATGCCATGTGCATATCCCCCATGTGCAATATCCCCCATGCGCAACATCCCTCATGCTCATCATCCCCAATGCACGTCAACCCCTCATGCGCAACACCCCCAGGTGTAACATCCCCCATGAGTATGAACTCCCCATGCACAGCATCCTCTCATGCACATCAACACCCATGTGCAACATCCCCCCAATGTGCATCAACCCACCATGATCAACACCCCCCATCCTCAACAACCCCCATGTGCATCAATCCACCATCCACAACATCCCCATGTGCATCCCCCCATGCTCATCATCTCCCATGTGCATCAAGCCCCCATGCGCAACATCTTCTTGTGCGCAACATCTAGCATGTGCATGACCTCCCTATGCACACTATCCTCTCATGCACACCATTCCCACATGCACACCATCCCCCCAGTGCACCTTTCTTCCTAGTGCATCAGGCTCCAGGCACCAAATTGCTGGATGTTAATCAATCTTCAATGTTAAATATAGAACAAAAACAAGTTGCACCCTTTTCAGTCCCTTAAGGGTTAAATTTATCAACGTCGGTTCTTGGTGGGTGTTGATTTCGCAGAAGGAACACCCTTCCCAAATTTCATGCTTCTAGGTCTGGGGGTTGGGGCAGAGCATCCCTCAGTCAGGGATTCTTCAATGTAAAGGGAAAAAAATGTGTTGCACCCCTTTTCACCCCCTTCCAGTTGGAATTAAAAAAAAAACAGTTCTTAGTGGGTGCCTTCATCACGGAAGGAACACCCATCTGAAATTTCATGCTTCTAGGCCCAGCGGTTCTGGCTGGGTATTGATGAGTCAGTCAGTGACTTTTCTGTTTTATATCAAAATCAGCTTTGCTCAAATCCTCCGGTGGAGTGGGGGTGAAGCATATACCTCACACTTCATATTTTCATCATGTCACTGATTTTCTTTGTCTCTTCCCAGGATGACCACGGTTATATTTCCCGTGAATTCCACCGTAGGTACCGTCTCCCTTCCAGTGTGGACCAAACAGCCATCACCTGCTCTCTGTCGGCCGATGGCATGCTGACCTTCTCTGCTCCCAAGGTCCAGTCCAACACGGACCCCAGCCATAGCGATAGACCCATTCCTGTAACCCGTGAAGAGAAGCCCACCTCGGCTACTTCTTCTTAGGCTGAACCTGCTGCTGCTGAAGCATTCAGGCTGTCACCACTTGCAGGCCTCATTCACAGAGCCATTACATAGATATCAGTGAATATCTAGAAGGGTTTCTTTTTGTTCTAATTTTTCTCTTGGATGGAATGAGAGGCTGGGTGAGCAGTGAGAGGACCTTGAAGCTTAAGCCTAACACACTGCGATGTCAGGAAGACATGGAAGGATGGGGTGGTGCTGCAGTGCTGACCTACTGGCTAAAACAGTCTAGATGCTTTGCCCAATCCAATAACATGCCCCCCCAAAGTGCCCAGAGGCATTAGCTCTCACTGCATCCTAAGTTTGGTGTAGCTAAAGCAACCGTTCAGACTTGTACTATCCCAGTGTCATTGAGTGGCACAGCCTGGGACAGCTGAGCTGATAAGCAAAGGATCAGATAGAGAGTGGGTGGCACTTGCAATAAATGTGCAATGCACATATAAGAAGCAACAAGAGGAATAGCAATGCAAAGCTTCTTAGTTTTTCAGCCATGTATTTTTTAAAAAGTAGTATATCCATTTTACATCCTTTTTAGTGACCCTGGTGCAAGGACAAGCACATCTCTCCATTGTCTTTGTAGACCCTTAGGGGGTCTATCACAGTGCTGCTGAGGCTTCAGTCCCCTCCCGAGCTCTTCCCAGGCCTGCGTGTATCACACCATCTTCCTTAATCTTGCTGTAATTCTAACATAGCTCCACCTGTTCTACTGATATCTGGCACACAATCTGAGAACTCAGTCCGTGGCAGTCAATAAAGAAAACGTGAACTAAACAACATGGTTTTTCCCCCCCTTTATTCTCTTTGCACCACAAAGAGAGCATGAGTTTCAAAAAGAAACATCAGTGCCTCCACTTCTCCAGAAAATAACACAACATGTTTCTTCAGAGGTGTAATTTGCCCTTGCTCATATATGTGTGTATTCCTTTTAAAACAGTGACTGAAAAAGAACCTCATCCAAAACTGGTGAGACCAGAGGGCTTTTAACCCTTTCCCTTAGCACTGCAACCTGAAGCTGCTATTTCAGGAATCAATGCTGAGGGTTTCCAGATACAGAGTGTTTGTGCCTTTAATCATTATATGGAAAAGGAAATTTTGGTATATTTTTAAAGCCTTCCAGACTGAGCTTCACCTGCCAAAATGTCCTCTTCTATACAATTGTCAAAGTATAGGCACTTTGTTCTTTGTATCTGTAATCCTACAATGTTGAATATAGTTTGGTGCAAATATTGGTTGTTGAAAAAACTCAAGACTAATAATCAAACACTAAAAGTAGTATGGGCAAAGAAAAACTATCTTGGAAGAATCCAACTTTTATTGTCACTAAAGGCAATATTTCTTCCTCCACAAACCCACATATGGCATCTGTGGTTTTTTAGCCTTTTAGTGATGGAAACTTTTCCTAAGCTGCCTGGAGCACTGGGATTGCCATTACACCCAAATGGCTGCCTTGGTATCCGGTGTGCAGCTGGGCAGCCATCAGTGCCTCCTCAGGTGGAGGGAACTTTCTTCCCTTTCCCCTGGGTAAGTAGTTCCAGTGGTTTTGGTGAGTTGGTTTGTGTTGTGGAATACTGGCATTCCATCAACATTAGCCCACAGCCAGCTGGCTATGTGCTAGCTCTGGCTCTGGGCTGGTGCTAAGGACCCACAAATGTGCTGGATGGCACATTTGTGACACTCAGTGCTGGCAGAAGGCTCACAGTATGAGCTCAGGCTCAGGATCTTAATGAGTAAAGCATAACAAGATTATTTCCCTCTGTAATAATGTGCTTTGATTCAGAAAAAGGTAGACTTTTTACTTCTGGGATTATGTAAAAACAAGTGAAAGCCTTCCTGCGTTGCAGGAGTAAAATTCCCCTTCTATGCCATCCCCTCCACTGTGCATCGTCCCCCTACCCCCATCATCCCCCAAGGTTAAATTTCTCAACATTGGAGCATCCTTCAGTCAGGGATTCTTCAATGTAAACAGTGGTGGGCCTGGCCTGGCCCAACAACCAGATTGCCGGAAGTGGGCGGGCCAGGCCGGGGTCAGGGGTCAGGGTGGGGTCAGGGGGCAGGGCTGAGGCAGGTCAGGGCTGGGCCGGGGAGTATTCAGCTGGGCTGAATACTGGGAGTGACTTAGCCCAGTCCTGTGCAGGTCTACTCAGAAGTAAGCCCCATTATAGCCAATTGGGCTTACTCCCAGGAAAGTGTGGATAGGGTTGAAGCCTCAGAGTCCAGTTCTGTGCAGGTCTACTCAGAAGTGAGTCCCATTATAACCATTATAGCCATTATTCCTTTACCTTGAAGATGCTTCCATGACCGCCCCACAACTGAAGGATGCAGCACATGCCACGCTGACACAACTATGCCATTACTAGAAAGATGGTTAGGGTTGTATGCTCAAAGAACATAACAATAAACAACAATTTAAAATAATAAAAGTCTAGCACTAATATATCACTCACTGAAGTTTCACATCCATAAATCTCAGTGCATCAGCCAACACCACCATGGTCAGTGTGGCTCATTCTGGAATAGGCTGGTCAACACTCAGGCCAACAGACCAAGAAAAGAACTAAGTGTGCAAGCATAACCCTATTTACTCAGAAATAAGTCCCATTATATTCAATGGGGCATACTCCTAGGAAAGTTTGTTTAGGATTGCAGCCTAAGACCAAGGAACTTTCCAAAGGGTGACTCTTATAACAAACTTGGGCTCAGCCGCTGCTCATAATAGGAATCCAAACATTTCAGAAGGCTATATGATCCTGACCTCTTTACTCATGGTGAGGAGTTTGCAATCAAGGTGTCCTTGAGGTCAATTAATCACTCTGGGAAAATCAGTATCTAAAGAGATGGATCAGCCATTCCCACTAGTTCTCAGATCCAAGTTCCTCTGTGGTATACCATAATTAAAAACTTTCTCACACTCCAGACTGCAGCCAGCTAGCAACCAAGCAGAAATTTTCCTAATAATCTATGTATGATGCAATTTAAAGTGTTGTCTTATCTGGCAGGGTGGATACATTGACTTTTCTAAATGAAACAACTTTTTTGAAATGTCACTTTTTAAAAAAAAGTTTTGATTGGATATTTTGTTTTAAAAATCAGATATGTTTCTTAAAAATAATGGGGTTTAAAATGAAGTCTAACAAGTTAAAGTCTGCACATTCACCATCTTTTAAAACGGAATCCTTGATTCCTAAAACTGAATCAATGACCCTTTATAAAACACTAGCGAAATATACCTGGGTTGCGGGAGTAAAATACCCACCATACACCACGCCTATTCCGCTCTACCCCCCTTTCCACTCCCTTAAGGATTAAATTTATCAACATCAGTTCTTGGTGGGTGCTCATGTGACATAAGGATGGAACACCCTCCCCAAATTTCTTGCTTCTAGTTCCAGGGGTTGTGGCAGAGCATCCTTCAGTCAGCAATTCTTCAATGGAAAGTATAGGGAGGAAAACGTGTTGCACCCCCTTTCCATCTCCTTCTGGTTGGAATTAGTGGGTGCCTCCATCACAGAAAGGACACGCTCCCCAAATTTCACACTTTTAGGCCCAGCAGTTTTGGCTGGGTGTTGATGAGTGAGTCAATGAGTGAGTGACTTTTCAGTTTTGTACAGGTAGATGATGTGCGCAATCCAGAGTAACTTTGGGGAGTCCTTGCTCTGGTGTAAGAACAATTTGCTCTGGATTGCAATATGAATTTCCCATAGGTTTTCACTAGGTGGTGCAGTAACAACGGATACATGTAATGTCTCTTATATACCCCGTAGGGGTAGAGTTAAAACTTGCTTTTCTTTGCAAAAAGACAAGCATGGGGTAAAAACAATGGAGGTTATACAGTATAAACACACCACAGTATAAACAAGTCACATATATTGGATTGCATTATTGTACAAACCATGAACATTTAGACTAGTCCAAACATCTGCACTCTGTCTCATGGAGATCTGCCAACAACCAGGCTTTGATTCTAGAAAATGTTAGGAATGTAGTCTTTAAGTAAGTGTGCTTCCTTAAATCCTTTCATTTACACAGAGAAAAAACCAAAAAGATCTTTTTCTCACCCTTGCTTCCAGGCACCTTTACAGATCTAAGTGGTATAGCGTTCAAGGCATGTGAGCTACATGTAAGGTCTGGACTTATATGAATAGAAAGCGAAAAGCAGTGGCTTATCGAGGGAGGTTTAGGGGGTGCAGTTGCGGGCCTTTGTGGGGGAGCAACAAGCTGAGCATGACACTAGTGGCCAAAATTGTGAAAAATGAGGTATGTATGAATAATTATACCATCCTGTTATATATTGTTGGAAAGGTAATTGAATGCAGAATGCAACGAAACAAGCTATATATCTATATTCTATCAAACTCGTTATGGCCAATGAACCAGCCAATGAAAACACAAAAGCCTATGGAAAAAAGTTGATTTTTTAACTCAAAATTTTCCCATGATACTGATTGCTCTGAGAGCCAATGAGATGTAATTCTGATACTGTTTGGAACTAATAAGGTGTTAACATGAATCAACTCTCATTTCATATAACCATATTTTTTGGCTTACAGCACGTACCTTACTATAAGATGCACCTAGATTTAAAGGAGGAAAACAGAAAAAATGTTTTCCTCCTTTAAATCTAGGTGGTAGTGGTGCAGCAGAGGGGCGGGGTGCAGCTGCGTGAAAACCAGGTCAGCTGGAGTAGGCCCCACGATGGCCACCCAAGTCTCACACGGTCTCCTCCAGCCAACCCAAGTCTCGTGCAGCCATCACGTGACCTCTTCCAACCAGTCCAAGTCTTGCATGGAGGCTGGAGAGGCTGGAGGAGGCTGCGTGAGACTTGGCAGCCAGTGCGTGGCTGGAGGAGGCTGCACGAGACTTGGGTGGCCATCGCGTTGCCTCTTCTAGCCAGCCCAAGTCTTGTGCCAGATCCGGGCCAGCTGCCTCCAGGAGGCATTATGTTCATAAGATGCACTGATATAAGCAGAAAAATATGATATATGCATTTATCACAGTACAATTACCTCTGCTATCTGGATATACAGACACTTCTAAGTGGTGCTCTCTTACATTTAGCAGGGAAAATATAACCATTCTCTACCCCAGCACAGTTTCCCTATCCAATAAAGGGCACAATTTTCATTTTTTTAACTTAAATCTGATTTTGTTGTTGTGGAGGGAGGGGGGATGGATAAAATCTTCTACTCCAGATAGCAAATAGGTGCTTTAACTATGCCACTAGCAGAGCAAAAGAGTGGAGAACTGCTGAGTAGGAGAAGGAGGCAGGTTTTTCCCACATTTCTTATTAAAAATACCCAGGGAGGACATCACTTCTGGTTGTTACATCACTTCTGGGGCAACGTTTTGAGCTTTGCATTGGACTACATGATCATTAGCTACACCACTGGTATACCTGCTCTATTTAGTGACACAGACATTTTAATGGCTATATTCTAGTAAGAAACCTGAAGGGAAAAAAACCTGTTTGGATGCCTACTATTTTTAGGAAATAAATTACTATGAAAACAGGAAACTCAAATTCTAGTTAGACATGGCAGTATGGCATGTAGGTACATTTCACATGAGTACACTAATAAATGCCTCCTGGATGCCTCCAGGATGACACTGGAGATTGCTGGCTTCTAAATGTCATTTATTGTATGCATTCTGGAGAACAGACACATAGCTGTGTTCCCCACATTAAATCATTTGCAGTACCTCTAATCATTCCTGGAATCTTAATGCCCATATTATGGTTTTCCTCCTCAACCTGCAGCCAATCAGCTGCCAATTCTGTTGGCTCCTTCAGCCTGTGGACTTAAGCTGCAGAAGGAACTAAGGCATCATATTCACTCAAATCTAATGTGCCATCAAATCTAATGAGCATCCCTATTTAAAAGGCTTGAGATTAAAAAATGTTTACTGGCAATTGTAATGCACAGCTGTAAAGCAGATACAAAATTTAACTGCATATAATAATGAGGTATGATATAAATAAAATGGAAATGAATTCATGATATGATTTTACCTAATTGTACTACTTTATACAACAGTGGGTTTATGTTACATTTTAATCACAATATAGTAAACTGTTAAACTAAATACTGACCTCTACTTATAACAAAAATACTGTATTTACTTGAATCTAACATGCTTGAATCTAACACGCAATCAAATCTAATGTGCACTTAAATTTTGGAGTCCAAATTTGGCTGAGAAAGGTGAGCATTACATTTAAGTAAATACGGTAGTATTCGACTTGTAGTTTTTGAGAAAGCATGTCACATATGAAGACTGTCTCTCAAGCTATAAAAGTTTACATATGGATGAGCAGATGGTGGTTCATGATCCATCACTGTTTTTTTAATACAGGTGTCCTTTGTTAGCCATTTGGTTCTGCAAAGATCCTTTGGATTAAAACAATCTGTGGATAAAAAAAACAGTGGAAAAATAGGTTAAAAGGCCCACTTCTAGGATTCTGGCTTCTATTGGAATAATGCCTCAACATGCATAGGGGCTTATTCTTGAAATACCAAAAATGTGTTATATAAAAGCAGCTTAGAAAATAAAAGGGCACCCTTTTACAGTGGTTCAAAAACAGCTTTTCTGCAGTTTTCCCCTTCTCTGGAGATCAGCATGTTAATTCTTGTTTACAGTGGACATTCGTGTTGAATCAAACCCATGTATAAGAAATTTGTTTACAACAAGGTTAGACCTGTAGATCAACAGGAGTTTTGGATTTAGTTCAGAGTTTAACAATATCAAGGGAAAATCAATCAGCCAACTGTATTTATATACTGCTTTTCAACAAAAAGTTCACAAAGTGGATACAGAGAAAATGAAATAACTCATGGCTTATTGGTCCCTATCCCCCAAATGTCTCACAATCTAAAAAGAATTGCAAGTAAAAACCACATTGTTAGTGCTCCACTTCTCCAAATTGCAAGCAGTTCTACCGTTAACCATTAACATTAAAATGTTAATCCTCATTTGTCCTTTGCAAGTAAACTGGCCAAGCATTGCTTTGGGGCCTTGTTCTAGTGCTGCCTGGTACACTCACAAATTCAAATCTCAGTCTCACCACAATATATATATTTCCCACCATGACAGGCCTTGTGTTAATGGCACATTTTTCAATGTCAGTGTTTTTCATGGGTGAAACTGGAGCATTAGTTGCCATTGATGAGATCTTTGTGTTGTTCCCAAGACCTAATCAGGTGTTATATTTGAATGAATGAGTGGACACAGGTGCTTCTAATCACTTCAAGCATGGCAAGTCTTCTCTAGCCTCCAACTATTTGCTTAATAAATTTACTAACCCAACGAGCTGATAGCTTTTCACTCAACAATCCACAAGGGGTCAGGCATTCCCATCATTTTACCAAAGTTGGCAAGTTGGAAAAGTGGACTGTTGATGTTGAAGGTATCACCTTAGCAGAGATAGTATCATTCCAAAAAAAAAACCCATCAAATAACAACAAATGCTTACTTGCAAATGGCATAAAATCTATCAGAGTTAGCAATGGACATGTTAAGCTGGTCCGGGCTGAAATTGCCATTACCTGAATCTTTGATGAAGGAATGGTGGGCTGTGGGTGGCGTAAGCGGTTAAGACGCTGTGCCTGCTAACCAGCAGGCCAGGGTTTGAGACCCGGGTCAGCCACACAAGACAGGGTGAGCTCCTGTCCTTAGCCCAGCTCTGAGACGCCAGCTGGATCCAATCGTATTGGCTCTGCCTTTCCATTGGACTAATTCAGTGGTGCGGAGAGGGGGGATTATGGAGAGAGCCTATCCTCCATAACAATCTAACCCAGGCTTTTGTGCTTTGCATGCAGCTTATGCAGCGCAGAGCACGATGCCATAGTCTTTCAAGACTGACGGAGGCCTGCTATATCTCCAGATGAAAGAATAGGAAGAAAATGATACCATATTCTGAACTTCTCAGATCACCACTTTAAAATACCAAATATAGGAGAAGATGTAAAATTCTGACACTAGTTATTTGTGTGAGATGGGATGTTTTATGCCAGTCTGTTTCAAACCCCACTTTCTACACATTCTCTGAATAAGCAGACATGACCCAATCCTATCTGAGCTGGCCCATATCCTAGCACTTCTTCCTGTGAGTTAAAAGACACTCAGGAAGCATGAGCAGGAACACATTGCTAGGGATATTGATGGGAAGATTGGAATCTTTCCCCCTGATCTCTGCTCTGTCACTGCCTGCCAGAGCAGGTAAGTCAGCAGGAGAGACAGGAGGGGTGGAAAGGTGTAACAGGGGTGAAACTGGGTGGGGAGAAGGAATAATGGGGTGGTGAGGCTCAGGAGGAACACGCAGCTAGCACAGGTCTGAGGAGATCCAATGTGAGTCGGGAGACTTACAGAGGCATAATTCCCAACCTGCCCCCCTACTGGAGCTGTTTTGATGCAGCTGGACCAGCAGCAGAGGTGTGCAGAAAGGATAGGATTGGGCTGTCTAATACTTTGTTAAAACACATTTACATAGGGGACACATTAATTGTATTAGGGCTGTGACTCAGATAAAAGTGTAGCTATGACTGAATTTGTGAAATGCTTTATTTATTATTGCTTTTTTCACTGATATAAAGCCAAATAGGATGTAGTAAGTGTTAGTTATCTGATTATCAGGTTCTGATTATCACTTATCAGTCATGGGCAGGATTCTAGTTATGGCCTTTTGCTTTCTGTGCTATGCACAGTTTACCCGATTCCTTATTCATGGGCTTGTGTTTAGTACATATGCCCCACTGCAATTTTGCAGGCCACAAAGATAAAGGAGGACCACAAATTCTTTTTTACTTCTGGCACAGAAGTAAAACACAGTATCAGAAAAATAGTGTGGCTCTGCTGTCAAAAAGTTTAAAGACCCCTGGCCAAGCCTACATTACCCATCTGCATGTTAAATTGATCTGCATATTAAATTGAAGCTTGTAATACACATTTAGTCCACTTGAGGGCAGAACTCCCAGCAGGCCTCTGTCAGTCTTCAGAGACTATGGTATTGTGCTCGGTGCTGCATATGCTGCATGCGAAGCACAAAAGCCTGGGTTTGATTGTTATGGAGGATAGGCTGTTACCCAAGCAGCGAATCCCCCCTCTCCACGCCACTGAATTAGTCCAATGGAAAGGCAGAGCCGATACGATTGGATCCAGCTGGTGTCGCAGAGCTGGGCTAAGGACAGGAGCTCACCCTGTCTTGTGGGGCCGACCCAGGTCTCAAACCCTGGCCTGCTGGTTAACTGGCACAGTGTCTTAGCCACTTGCGCCACCCACAGAACTCCCAGAAAAGTACAGTTAATGTGTTCCTGCTCGGTTTTTTTTTAAACCATCCTTTGAATGTATGGGATGTTGGCATAATGAAGATATGCTATGCATGGCTGGCAACATGTGAGGAGGGCAAATCGGAGCAGGCCCCTAACACATTTGCATTTTCAATACAAGTCAGGATGCCATCATAATGGCCCTTATCCCTTCCAACATTTATTTGTCTTTCCAGGGGAAAAACTGTATATTAGGGTTTTCTTATTTAATTATTTTTAAAATAGATACTTTATACTTCAAAGTCTTAAAATTCTGCATGATGTCAATTTTCAAAAGAAAATAAAACATATTCTAGAGAAGTAGAGTGACAGAAGTTGTTTGATAATGTAATTTTCTTACTGTTCCACACTGAAAATGAATTGGCTTTGCCCTTTAGAGAGCACCATGTAAGGCAGCCAAACCTCCTCCTTTCCTCCTGCACAACAGAGTCTGCTCAAACAATGCAGGCTTCCCACTTCCCCACCTTTATAGTCCCCTGTGTTCTGCTGTGCGCTGGATGTTTCCTGCCTTTGTTCCAGAAAATGACAAACCCATATTGTTCTTCAGCCGAGAAGGAGCAACAATACACCTTGAGCGGAGTGGAATGGCTGGCATTAATCAAGCAATCACATTACTCAGTCTCATGTGGATACAGTGACACCATCATGCAGTGAGGGCTATGAAGGGCAACAGCCCCACCCCTTTTGGCTTGTTGCTCCTTTAATGAACATTTCTTGTTGAAAATAAACCCACCTTTTTGTTTCAGTACAGTTCTGTGTGCTTGTGCATTTGCCAAGACTAGGGTTGTTTAATGCAGGGGTGTCAAAGTCATTTCATACAGAAGGCCGCATTAGCATTAATGGTGTCTCCCCAGGGTCACAATCCAATTTTTTGCATGTCTACTCAGAAGTGCCTTCCTTTCTCTTGAGCTCTTTCTACCACCCTGGGAAGCAGCCGCTGCTGTGCATGAGCTCTCCTTCCTCCTGGGCTCTTAATCCAGCTCAAAATCAAGTGTGTTGCCACCACTACAGAGCTCACTATGCGTGCGCCCCGGGGCACTGTGCATGCTTCAGTTGGCTTCAGAAGCAACACTGCGCATGTGCTGACCTTTGGCGCATGTGCAGTTTCCTCTTAAGCTGGTTGGCTTCAGAGAAGACTTCCTTCTCTCCAAGGAGGAGCAAGTCCATGCCTCTGCGCAGCCCCATGGCCTCTGTGCAGCTGGCTCTGCCTCTGGAGCAAGGGCCAGTGACTGTGCAGAGACACACTGCACATGTCTGACATGCGCAGTGTGTCTCTCTGCCGGTCATTTTGTCTCAGAGTCTGTCTCAGATCTGATCTGTCTTGGAGTTGGCCGAAATGGGGGGGGGGGGCTGTGCCCAGTGCACTGGAGGAGTGTCAAACTCCTCTGGCGTGTCACCCCCCTGTGGTGCATCACCCACGTGCTGCAAAAAAGGTGGGGGAATGGTGTCTCCCCTCAGGAGGATGCCAGAAAAAGGTGGGGGGACAGCGTCTGGCAGAAAAAAGCAGTGGTTTTGACTGATTCTAAAGTATGGTTCTCATCCATCTTACAAAGCCAAAGAGTCAGCACTGTCTGAAGACACCTCCATCATCATGTTGCTGGCATGGTATATGGAACATTATTACCTTCCCACCAAAATGGTACTTATCTACTTGCATTTACATGCTTTCAAACTGCTAGGTTGGCAGGAGCTGGGCAAGAGATGGGAGCTGGGCAAGAGTCTTGCAGTACTCAGGTCTCAAACCGTTAACCTGCCAAACTACCTCTTTACTTAGTCAAGTCTATTTACTCCGAATAAATCTCACTGTATTAGGATTTCAGTGTAAGGACAGTACTTTCTTCAAGGGGTGCAGCTATGCTCATATTAACATTCCCTTTTTGCTTGTGCAGCTGCAGCCACCATTATCCAAATCCAGAAGAGGAATGCACAGTCAGCAGGAACTTCTGTAACACTTCCAGATAGTGCCCATCCTGAACCATCGTCATTCAAGCTAACAACCTGACCATAGTCATTCAGTCTAACATCCAGTCATCCTGAATACCATGGTGCTATGCTGACTCTGCTCCCAGATGGTGCTAGTTGGCAAAGCAGTCACTTGGCACATCAAGTCATTGTGATCTCAAATTAAGGATGTCTTCTGAAATCCAAACCTAAAAGGTCAAGACATGAGTGAACAAAATCAAAAGATTAGAAATGTTGCGTTTTATTTGGGTCTGTTTGAGCCCATTTTATAGGGTTCGGACTTGGACAGAAAGTTATTAATGATACCTGGATAAAGATACATTCTAATTTTATGTGATGGCATCAGGAACTGGCGTCTCAGTTTAAACTCAGTCTGAGGATGGAATAGGCTAAGAACTGTGCCTGTTAACCAGCAGGCCAGGGTTTGATTCCCGGGTCGGCCCCACAAGACAGGGTGAGCTCCTGTCCTTAGCCCAGCCCTGCGACGCCAGCTGGATCCAATCATATTGGCTCTGCCTTTCCATTGGACTAATTCAGTGGCGTGGAGAGGAGGGATTTGCTGCTTGGGTAACAGCCTATCCTCCATAACCAACCCAGGTTTTCGTGCTTCGCATGCAGCGTATGCAGTGCTGAGTACGATACCATAGTCTTCCAAGACTGACGGAGGCCTGCTTTTTTTATAGCAGTTGATACAGTAAGTATACCTTATATATAGTGCAGGGTATATAGGTATATAATAAATGCAGATTTACTGTATAAATGTATTGTATAAATCTAAGGTTAAGAACTGATAGCAGTTGATACATTAAGTACTATACCCTATGCCCATCAATGTACTTCCACATATATAATTCATTGTTCACTCAAACAACTAGTTCTTAAAGTATGAAGTGATGGGATTCTGTTCTCACATCTGTTCTGCAGAGGTTATAACCAGTGTACCACAGCATAGGTGGAGTTTATGTTTTAAGGATCATGGAGCAGTTAATTCTCTTGATACAGGTTTACAATAGGAACTTACTTTTGTGGAGAGCTATTGCTATAGGAAAGCCATTACTCAGAACATTTTTGGTTCACAAGTGATGACCCTGCTAAAGTGAGGGCTCCATTCATGCCTCAATTTGGAGAGCTAAAGTGTTCATAGACTGGATGTTTTAACTATTGCCTCAACAGGGCGTGCTCCTTTATGTTTGTTTTTAGAAACAGATTTTTCCCAAGCCACTCCAGAAGAAATGTAAAGCTAGCAGTGGCATAGCTAGAGGGGGGCAATATTTACCCTGGAGGTGCCACATTGTGGTATAAGTATCCCCTCCCACTCACCTGAGCCATTTTGGAAAGTGATGACGACATGCAAGAGTGCCTTGTGTTGCCATCGCTGCCTAGAATGGTTCCAAGGCCAAGTAGAAGGGCAACTTACTCAGCACATTGTGGTATCTGAAGTGCTTACTATCCTGAACTATATCACCAAGAGAGTAAAAAAGAAAACAATTTAAAGCCAAACATTTATAGAAGATGTCATAAGTTCAGGGAATCTTAATAGTATTAGGATGAATTTTCTTGGCCTGGGTGATGTTAACAGGGAGCTAGTCTAGCCATAAGCCTCATGCATCTCAGGTTCCATTTTAAATCCCAGGCTCTATTGTGGAGGATCTCCTAAACCTTTGTAAAGGTTGCAAGTATGATTCATCCACCCTCAATTTCCTTAAAATACTCAGAAATACCCTCTGCTCCATGTATGACCTCTGCCAAGAGGAAACCACTAAAGCCCTCTTGACTCATGGAACTATATTAGGCACTTTCCAAAGTAACTTATCATGGCTGTGACAATGAAGCCCTTCTTAAACTTTTCTATAAAATACCTATATACCCACCTGAATAAATCACCTGAGCATATATAGATCATGATCCAAGGAAAGATATATATATATCTTATATATATATATATAAGCACATCTCTTTTTCCTTCCTCTCTATGCAGTTTAACCTGTTCCCACTTTTTGTACAGGATAGGGACCAGAGCACTGTCCAAAAGTGAAAACCCTTGAAAAGTGGAACCCAGTCTTTTTCAGCTTGCAAATGCAAAATGGCCACCGAAAAGACATAAATATCACTTGCAAAAGCCGAAATAACACATATTTATTAACACATAGAAAATACAAAACATATTACAGTAAAATGAACAAAGGCATGTATGGGCAACGAATATCTTATGTATTTGAATTTAAAAAATGGCAAAAACAGTTTGATCATCATGTCACATGCAAATCAACTTCAGGGAAGACAATTTTAGCCATTAGATCAGCAGAGAGTGGTTGTAAGGGTGGAGCATGTATTCATGAATGAGTTCTGGGTATAAATGAAAGGTGTTGAAACAGTGGAATTGTCAGAAAATGAACCATCAGAAAGTGCAGGATGCCAGTATAGCAAGCCTGTATTGTGAAACCCTGTATTTTATTTTTGATTTATTGAATTCTTAATTAACGCTCCTTTTTGTTATCACAAGTGTTAAACTCATCGCTGTTCCTATGGTCAAGATATTTTAGCCCAGCCTAGAAGTTAAGCCAGTGATTTTGCCGCAGATAGTCCTCAGGTGTGCCACAAGAAATTGGGGACAGAAAATTGGAGGATTTGAACAGCCTGGTGTGCCTTCAGTGGTAAAAACAACTGATGGTGTGCTTTGACAATTTCAGTGCCTTGATAGATGAAAATAAGATGTGCCATAAGATGAAAAAGGTTGAAAATCACGGAGTTAAGCCTTTCATGGATGGCTATATATGGGAGGGGTATGATGCTGTCTTTATGTGTCCCTTGCATCAACATGTTCACTAGGTATGTGTCCTGGGTTGTAACTTGTAATGTTAATTCTGATCATTATGAATAAATTTCATCCATTATAATTTTTATTTAAAGAAAATTTAAAACCAGTTTTCATCTCCAAAATGCTAGGAAAACATGGTACATATATTGTATTGACTATATTTAGATAAAAGAATAGCTGAAAATATTGTAGCCAAATTTATGAATCCTACTGAATCTTAGAATAAGTGAATTTATTGTATAAATGAATATTGTATAATTTATTGTATTTATTGTATAAATGAATTTACTATTCTTATAATTGTCACTCAGAATTACCTCCATAGCATGGATGGGGTTTAGAGACATACAATAAACCTATTTTATTTACCCAGAAGTAATCCCCACAGCACTAATTTGCACCCTCCCAGAAAGTGCATACAAAATTGCGCCATCAGCAGCAAAAATTTTAAAATGCAGATTAATTGTATGTGACCTCAGTTTGATAAATCAAGTGCCTGAGGACTCCATATACGTCATTTTCTTTTTTTAGGGTTACAAATTCCTAATTCTGGCAAAAGAGGGTGCTTTTCCTTTAATATAACAATATAATTTTCTCTCTGATGGGAAGCAGAGAGAAAATTTGGCAGGCACACAATTTTCCACTGCTGCTGCAACCTGTGATAAGACAAGCAACACCTGTCAAAAGTCTCAGTGCCGCTTGGTTAAGAAAGATGCAACAGCCTCATTTCGGTTGAGACTCATTTCGGTTGAGACTCATTTCGGTTGAAACATGCAACTTTTGCTTGGGAGCAATTCTAGACAGACCTAACTGCAAGAAGTACTCCAAAAACATCCCACAAGGTCAACTTTCTGAAAGCGACATAAGACAGTTCTAGCAAAAGGGCATTCATCTTTCTTTGGAACTTGATCTGTATTGCTAATTGTGGTGACGGTGAAGGGTGAGGCAGCTGACTGTCTGGCCAAGCCCTGCTAGGTACTGGGGGAGAGATGGATAAAACCCTGAGGTAAAAATAAAACACCGGCTTTGATCCGAAAAGCATTTTTCCTGCCTCAGGTTGTCTGAAGTACTGTTTATAGAAGTGCTCTGCACAACGTCTGTTCAGTTTTTCAAAACTACAGAACTGAGGGGAAGCACAGTCACACATTCACAATTCCTACCCCCCCTCTCTCACACACACACAAAGACAGCCATGATAAGAATCTAATGTGACAGCAAAGACTGGACAGGTTTTAATTCATCTTGACAGTTCCAACATCACTGCACGCCTGAAAGAATGTGCTACTAATGGATTGAGTGGCACACAGAGTAGGTCATGAACCCTAGGGTTCTCGGTTTGTGATAGCAGAACACCTCTCTTTGTATATGGGTGTGTGTGTGTGTGTGTGCAGATGTCTATGTGTATGTGTACACTCAGAGCACAATCCTAACCCTATCTACTCAAAAGTAAGCCAAGTTATTTTCAGTGGGTCTTACTTCCAGGAAAGTGTGTTTAGGATTGCAGTCATGTAAAAGTAAATATTTTCTTTTTCACACACATACACACGCACACTACCACAATATTGTGGATGTGAGTGCATTTTTACTTGTGTATATAAGTACAGTTTGTACAGGGTGGCCCATATGTCCCTGCCCATCCATATGTTATTATGTTATATTCAATTATGCATTGTGTCTAAACATTATAATTCTAATGATGAGTTGAAGGTAGCTGTTACTGCCGCATTTGTAACAATAACCCCTGCTACGTTGAGGAAAATGTCTCACAGAACATGGCATCGCATAATATTATGCAGCAAGAATGAAGCACAGCACACAGATACACTGGATACATATATTCCTACAATCCAGAGTAAGTATGGGAGCACATAAGAGACATTACATGCTCCTGTAGTTACAGCACCACCTAGTGAAAACCTATGGGAAATTCATATTGCAATCCAGAGTAAATTGTTCTTACACTGGAGCAAGGATTCCCTGTAGTTACTCTGGATTGCGCCATATGGACAGGTAGGGACTTATGGGCCACCCTGTATACACAAAACTGTATATACATATGTATATGTATAAATATGTGATACACATACAATGATACACAACTGCATACTTACAAATAGTATTGTACGTAGTGTAATATATATGTGTTGGATGTGGGTATTATACAACGTACACAAAGCATAGGCTAACATGCCACAAGTAAGGATGGGTTGCATTCTACAAGCAAAATAGACACATTTTGGTCATCACTGCAAATGTCTCTATTTCAGTCCAATCAGAGTATTTTGAATGCATGTGTCAGAAGCAATTGCGTGTGTATATGATATTTTCAGATTTACATTCCAAGTTATACCTGCCTGTTCCCACCCTACAACCTGACCCTACATCCCATGTACAAAGGGAATAACCCTAGCATTTCATCTCATTGTGCTTTGGCACGCTCTTTGTCAGAATACTAACTGTTGTTTCTGCCCTTAAATTCTGTTCAGACTGTCCCATTTCTAGCAATTTGGTGATATACATTTCAGCTGTCTGTTATAGAAAAACCTCAAGAATGCTATCTTCCCCATATATATATATATTCATGCACATGCATATGCATGGACATGTTCCCACAAAAAAATAGCATGTATTCTGAAATCATGGATGTATTTTTGGATGCCAGAGGAATTCCCCATTTCCTGATCCAAAAATTAAGACATGAAGTAGGACTTCTCATATCCCTCCATTCTGACAGTCACATGTGTGGATTATGATCTTGTTTGCCATTGCAGAGTTCCCATGCGGAAGCTCTCATATATCTGCACCCATTTTTTGTGCAGTTTGGCATATTCTGTGCTGGGGTACAGAACAGCTACAGAAGGGGGGGACCAGTAAATACTGCAGGTGCCTGAACATGCCATATAAGCAACACTTCTATCTTGCTTGTGCTTGGAATGGAATAGCTCCAATGGTGAGTGGGAGGGACGGCTTACACAAAACATTGCAGCACCTGCAATACTTTACTGCACCACTCTTCCTATAGCCATGCCACTGAGGATCTGGGATGAGGCATATTCCATATGCCTCATATGTAAAAATGCTGCTTTCAGACTTTTTAAAGAATATTGTCTACTGAACAGATCCCTACAAAGGTTAGGGGAGATTTTTTTTAAGAAAATGGGAAGGGAGAGTACATGAGCACACACAACAAGTAGGTACAAATGGGGCTAGATTTCCCATACCTTTACTTTAACCACTTGCTAAGAGGGAATTTTGGCAGGAGCAGCTCAACATGGAAGGGTTTAAAAAGCTCTACCTCCCAAAATTCTGTCTTCTATATAATGATTACAAGTATAGGTATATGCTTTGCCCCTGTTTATAACAAGGAACTCTACACATAACAGAAGAGTTCAGGCCAGGGAAAAATATTATGCAAACCAACCACCCAAACTATGGTTGTGAGTACCACCATGAAGCCACCCGATGTAGCTTGTATTAGGGTGCAATCCAGAGTAACTATGGGGAGTCCTTGCTCCGGTGTAAGAACAATTTGCTCTGGATTGCAATATGAATTTCCCATAGGTTTTCACTAGATGGTGCAGTAACTACGGGTGCACGTAATGTTTCTTACGTGCTCCCATAGTTACTCTGGATTGTAGGGTTAGAGCAGATCACGGGAAAGCTTTAGGCGTGGCAGATTTAGGCTGCTGTTCACTCTGAGTCTACCACTGCCTCTTTCCAGACTACGGTGAATGGTAAGCTGCACTGATCTGCTTCCAGTTTGTGAAACAGACCATCTTCCTCCATACTTTCTGTGCTCCTCTCACTGTTCCCACAAACGTAGAAGTTGTAGGGCTTCCAATTTTATTTACAGGGACCACATAAATGAAGGATCCCTTTGTTTGTGTGGTCCATTTAAATAAAACAGGAAGTTCTGCATTTTGGGATTTGCAAAAACCACAAAATGCTTTTTTCTTCTTCTGTGGCAATGGGCAGTAATACAAGCTGTATTGTCCCTGGTTTTGAGCTGTGGTTGCAAATTGTTAGTACAGACACAAAACAAAATTCTTTTTGTTTATTTCCTAGATCGGACATTTCCTCTTCCTGTTATTTCTTCATCATCTCCATAAGTAGTTACTAGCGAGGAGGGGCCATCAAGTTGTTTTTTATGTACCTCAGAAGCCACTCTGCTGAGGCTGATTACTCAAGTTGCATGATTACTGTTGCACCTGCTTTAAATGGTACTGATGCCAAATTAGATGGAAAAACATGCAAATATCTTGCTAGCTTGCTGGTAAATTAGCATGCAAATGGCATAAAGGTGAGCATAGCTTTGAAGAGAGATGCACCAACATCGTTTGACTAATTACTGAAGCAGGGAAATGAGAAGAAAATAGTTGGGGGAGGGAGAAATCCAGTAAACATCAATCTAGTCATACATCTATGTTACATCAAGTTCTTGGATAAGTCTGTTGTTTTTTTGCTAAATTATGGTGGTGACAGATAGCTTCAGGCTTTATGATCATAACCATTAAAAACTCATAATTCATTGTCTGAAAGCTTCCTACAATAGTGAGACATACCCTTCAATCCAGAGTAACTACGGGAAGACATAAGAGGCACTTACTCTGGATTGCTCTATGCATTTCCCATAGGTTTCCCATAGGTGGCACCATAACTACGTCAGCATAAAAGGTCCTGAAGTTACTCAGGAGATTAGCCATATTCTTTTTATTACATTTCAAGAAGTTTTGATTGTAAAATTCTTTCAATACCTTGCCATAGAAACATAATATAAATATTTTAATAATTGACTTCAGGAGGAACAATAGAAAATTAGAATTATGTTAAAAATTACTCTTAGTAATCCTAAAAATCCTAACCTGCACATAGGCCAGCATAAACCCCAGTATAAGTGGTATTTACGATCTATTTTAATGGTGTTTTATTATATTCGTAATGTTAGCCATATGCAGCACTGAGCATGATACCTTGGGCTGCAATCCTGAACACACTTTCCTGGGAGTAAGCCCCATTGAATATAATGGGACTTACTTCTGAGTAGATAGGGTTAGGATTGCACCCATAGTCTCTCAAGACTGACGGAGGCCTGCTTTTTTTAGCCGCCTTGAGCTCCCTCTTGCAGGAGCGGGATATAAATTAAATAAATAAAAAATAAAAAATATGTGCTGTGCTGACTTGGGGGTATCAGAAAAGTGCTATAAGGAGGGGACAGAGATCTGCACAGGCATACACAGATCTCCCCATGCCACCATGGAAAAATATGCCATGTGTGTTGGGGCAGCCTATATTTGTTAGGATTGCACTCTTAGTAAGTTTTGGGTTTAGAAATTTGTGGATTTTTCTCCCTGTTTCAGCATAGTTAAGTGCAGTGGTTCTCAAAGTGGGGGTCAAGTTGGGGATTGCAACTTCATTTCAGGGGGGTTGTGAAAAACTGGCTGCTGCCATCTTGGAATCTGGCACTGGACACCACCATCTTGGAATGTGGCACTCAGGCTGCAATCCAGATCTTTCTGGGAGTAGGCTACGTCCCATTGAACACAATTAGACTTACATCTGAGTAGACATGCTGGAGTTCTGGCATCATAGTGATGTCACTTCCAGCCATGAAATCAATTCCAGGGGTCCCAGACAGATTGTCATTGAATGAAATGCTTGAGAACCACTGGTTTAGGTTTGTTTGTTTTCTTTTCAGTTTAGCAGCTGGCCTCCATCAGTTTTGGAAGACTATGGTATCGTGCTCGGCGCTGCATATGCTGCATGCAAAGCACAAAAGCCTGGGTTAGATTGTTATGGAAGTTAGGCTGTTACCCAAGCACTAAATCCCCCCTCTCCACGCCACTGAATTAGTCCAATGGAAAGGCAGAGCCGATACAATTGGATCCAGCTGGCGTTGCAGAGCTGGACTAAGGACAGGCGCTCACCCTGTCTTGTGGGGCCGACCCGGGTCTCGAACCCTGGCCTGCTGGTTAATAGGCACAGTGTATTAACCACTTGTGCCACCCACAGCCCTTTTTCAGTTTAATTTTAAATTTATTTTCTTTTCAATTTATTTTCTTTTCAGTCTAACTTTAAAATGTCCTAAATACTGGTGTTTAAAAGGCAATTGATTTCATAATTTTCTTTCAGAAACATGTGTTTATGCACATATTCCAAGCTACATTTTTTAATCTACTCACATGTGTACAATATTTACAAAGATCATGGCAGCTGAGGGACATTATCAACTCCAGAAAAAAACATGGACCAAAATTGCTAAGTATATGTACCAAGCAGCTGGTCACCAGGCAGACTCAGCCATAAGAAGGGGTATTGCTGCCAATCAGCTGGAATGCTGGTCTGTGGTCCTGACATTTTTGGTCTGTAGTCCTGTGGCCATTTTTAGCTCTCAGCTGCAGCAAGACACTTTGGTCAGCTTCAAGAGCAATGCTGGTGCTGGTACCAGCTCTTAAAAGTGGCCAGAGTGTGAGCTGGGGGCAGTGGGGAGGGGGAGAGGAAAGATAGAACAGGCAGAAGAAGAATTGCAAAAGAAAACAAGAACAAAAATAACAGAGGAACAGAGAAAGAGCCAGAGCCAGAGAAGGACAGATAGAAGAAAGGAGAACCCAGGAAAAAGAAGGCAGGAAAGAGTATTATGTCCCAAAATATGGTTCGGGACCAAATTTTTGGTGGGTCTTGCGGAGTCTCCAGTGAAACACAGGTGATGGAAAGTTCAAATTGCTTCAAGACCTGAGGCTGTACAAAAATTGGATAGCTGTCAACTGCCCTGTAAAAAGTTGAGCTTCTGCAGTTTGTGAACTTGTGGAAGTTTGTGAACTTCCACCCAGGGCTGTGGGTGGCGCAAGTGGCTAAGACACTGCGCCTGTTAACCAGCAGGCCAGGGTTCGAGACTCAGGTTGGCCCCACAAGACAGGGTGAGCTCCTGTCCTTAGCCCAGCGATGACAGCTGGATCCAATCGTATTGGCTCTGCCTTACCATTGGACTAATTCAGTGGCGTGGAGAGGGGGGATTTGCTGCTTGGGTAACAGCCTGTCCTCCATAACATTCTAACCCAGGCTTTTGTGCTTCGCATGCAGCATATGCAGTGCCGAGCATGATACCATAGTCTCTCAAGACTGACAGAGGCCTCCTTATCTGGTGTATTTCCTCCCCGCCCCTAAGTCCATCTAAAATGGAAATGGGGGCAGGTGAAGGCTGGTTCACATAACTAAGGTCCTCAAGCCTTGGGGCTAGGGCCACTTTTAATGAATAGGATTGATCTATCCATGTCTTAAGTTTTGTGCAAATTTAAAAAAATAAATAAATTACAAATAAATAATTTCATTCTATATTATCCTTTTTAAAGTTTCATAAAGCTAGGAGGATGTAGCTGCTGTACTAACCAACTCTGCAGGCTTTTCATTACTCCTGTGGGTGGTGCAAGCAGTTAAGACGCTGTGCCTGTTAACCAGCAGATCAGGGTTCGAGACCCAGGTCGTCCCCACAAGACAGGGTGAGCTCCTGTCCTTAGCCCAGCCCTGCAACACAGCTGGATGCAATCGTATTGGCTCTGCCTTTCCATTGGACTAATTCAGTAGCGTGGAGAGGGGGGATTTGCTGCTTGGGGAACAGCCTATCCTCCATAACAATCTAACCCAGGCTTTCGTGCTTCGCATGCCGCGTATGCAGCGCAGAGCACAATACCATAGTCTTCCAAGACTGAGGGAGGCCTGATGATCATCATATCCTTTACCAGAGGTTGAAAGATGATCTACATGATTCACAGTCTCGCTTTGAGACTGTGGAATAAGCAGGAGCCAGTGGCCCCAGATTGGGAAGCAGTCAGCTCCAGACAAGAAAAGTGCTTATAGTTTCTATGATAGCAGGAAAGCTGGAGTTGATCTGGGGCCCCACACACCCCTGATCTATCATCTAGGTACCATGGTGGCAGAGGCAGGTGGGGTGGAAGGAAGGCAGAATTGGGTGGGGCAGATAGAAACAAGGTGGCAATAGGGGAAATTGTTTCCTTATCCAGAGGGGACTTCCAGGATTGCCCCCCGTCCCCATAGAATGGCATAGTTGGGAAGGAACAATCAGATTGGGCTCTCGACTCTACAAACAAGTGCATTCTCACAACAATTTTTCACCCTCTGTACAATGGCTGGAGCACATTTATGATGTCAACTGCTTTTCAGAGTCATTTCTTCTGTCCCCCATAGCAGATATTTATCTGCAGGATATACTATTTAATTTACATATTTTGTCCAATCCACCTTGCCCAAAATAATTTGCACATTTTCTTCCTCCTCAAGTTTTTCCACATTCACTCCATCTCTAAGACTATAGAGGCTTTTCATTTCATAGCTCTTGCTATTTAGTAAAACATTTTATCCAGGTCAATACACTTTTCATTTCAGGATAGATAATTGTGAACATATTCCCTGCAGGAGATAGAAAGTGAGGGATGAGTTATCAAAACAACAACAGTAACAACAGAATTTCTGAAAAGGCATTTTGATAATATACATATAATGGTCTCTGCTCAATCAGGTCTTTCCTAATAATCATATTTCCATCATATGTAATCTTTTAAGAAATATCTACCTTTTGGTCAAATTATTTTATTTCTTTTCCGCAATATCGTGTTTTAAAAATTTAATTCAAGAATATATGTTGAAACTTAATTTAGGTTAATTCCATCTGATAATCTCTGTTTTTTCTTGTTTATAGAAGCTGAAAATTTGGTCCTAAATCCATTCATTGTATTCTTCATAAAAGTGTATGTAGCCTTTATCGAACAGAATCATCATTTTTTTTACTTCATGGGAATTGACCTAAATATATATGTTGAGCTAAATTATCTGAAGAAAATAGAATTGGGCTTTCATGAGGAGCCAAAAGTATTCACTGATATACTGAAAACTGAAAGTGCTCAGTTTTCACTGATAGGGGTATGAAAATAATAGGGAATATGATATGGGTACATATTTATTTATTTATTTATTTATTTATTTATTTATTTATTTATTTATTTATTTATTTATTAACTTCAACACTGGGATTTGCAGAGGAGGGAAGTATTTGCCCCTACCCTTCAAGAACTGCAAAAGAACTTACCATTTAGTTATTAGGAATTTAATTGTTAGAAACTTGTATGTGTGTGTGCATGAGTCCACATACAAAACCAGTTCTAGTGACAGAAAAGGCATCATAATAAAAATGCTGAAAGTAATTTCATGATGCATCCTAAAAAATAAATTAGAGCCAGCATCATTCAGGGGAAAGTCAAATGTTTTGCAATCTCCAGTGTATTTACCAATCAATAGCAACAATCTTCAATCTTCTAATATTTTACCCACTAAAATAGCTACTGCTACTGCAAGATGTCTTCCTTTTCGTTTTCCTCCATTCACTGTTTTTATGACTCGCTCTAGTTTACAATACTGCAGAGCCACTTTGAACAAAGTGGGTAATCCCATCATTCATTCTGTTATGAAGTGTGAATTCTAATAAACATTGAAGATGATTATACGAAGAAATATTTAATGGGCACAATCCAGAGCAAGTTCAGCCTGCTCTGCCCTAACTGCTCTCTCCTAACTATTCTGTATCCAGAGCAGAATGTTGTGCTGCATCCAGAGAGTCAAGAAGCCTGGGCTGCCCTAACTGCTCCATAGCATGCTAAGTAATTGACACATGGGGAGGACTTGCTCCTGAGGAGAAACCTCTCAGATCACACTGAACAAGGAAAAGCTGTGTTGCCTACATTGGTGACATGACTCTGCGCATTACCCGGTGTGGAAGTCTGTGCGTCACCCCTGGGATGTGCGCATCCCCTACCTCGACTGCTCAGTTGCCAAAGTTGGCGCCTGCGCAGTTGTTTCTGAAGCCAACTGGCTTCTGACTTTCGGCTTCAGAGGAGACTGTGCAGGCGTCAGAGTTGGTGCCTGTGCAGTACTCTTTCTGAAGCCATTTGGCTGCCGCTCTGCCTCCTGAGTGAGGCCAAATGGCCGTGCAGAGGCACAGACTTCCTCCGCTCTAAGGAAGTATCCTCTGAAGCTGTTTGGCATGCTCAGTGTGTTTCTGCACAGTGCATCTCAGCTGGCTGTTCAGGCCACCTCTGAGGACAATTAGCAGCTTCTGGCTGCTGCTCCACCTTGGAGCAGGTCTGAATGGGCGTGCTGATGCCTGGGGCCTGCCAAAGGACAGTCAAACTCCTCCGGTGCATCACCCCATACGGAGCGCATCACCCAAAGCAGCCCACACCAGCTGCACCAGTCAGGTGACGCCACTGGGTGCCTGCCTTATAAGGAGTCCCTGATGAGATGCCAGTACATTCTATAGTGAATACAAGGGGCTTCTTGGAGTGGCCTGCTGTATCCTGAGGTTTGTGGGCAGCCGTAGTTTGTTCCATATCCTGAGGTTGAGAGGAAGGGGTTGCAGCTAGTCTGGCCAAGAACTCAGATTTTTGGTCAACACTGCCATTCTTACTTGTGCCTTATCATGGACCCTTATGGGTCTTCTCATTACTATACCTGCTCCTGAGGTGGTATATCTCTGAGAAACTGGAAGAGGGCATTTCTGCCTTGGAAACAGGCTTTGAATACAGAGTAACTGCTCTGCCCTAGGCAATGTTAAACATGCCCTCAGCATGCCTCTCTTGAACTGCCTAGGGCAAAGCAGCTAGGGCAGAGCAGCTACACCTCTCAGAGCAGCTACTCCTATGTTGCCTTGCTCTGCCCTAAGCCTTTTCCAGAGTAACTGGGCTGGAGCATCTTGCAGTTGCTCCACCCTAGTGATAGACAGTGCAACCCAAGGGCTCTTATGTGGACAGATTAGTCGCTCTGGATTGTGCTGTAATATAATTGTGGAGCTGTCCCATCTTATATTCTCGGTGCCCAGAGCAACAGCAGCACCAAAATGGTGACCACTGTAACCCATGGGTGCTGAATTCAGGGGAAACTCAACAGCATGCTAATATTAAATTACTAGTGGTGTAGTTGTACTGTATCTGTTTTGAATAATGCATCAAAAAATTTCCTAGATGTATACCAGCCTAATCTGTCCTTTGGCCACAATTCAGTGGTCACATATCACAGTTATCACATTGGAATTTCCAATCACTTATTATGGAATAACTTTGGTTTGGTCCAGTGGAGGGTAGCCAATCAATGTACAAAGCAGTGTGAATCTGTGCCAATGGAAAATATATCCTTTCTTACCATCCCCGACTAAGCAACTGAATTGTATCAGTGATGGTCTTGTCTTGCATATGAATGTTCTGTAAAACATTGCCAAGATGTTTTACTGATGATAAAATGCTGCCAAGATGATGATAAGATGCTGCCAAGATGATAATAGTGATTTCTAGATAGGTGAGAAAGAAGCACGTTCTAGACTCATTCAGATAATCTTGTTTTGTGAGTGAATGACACTTTTGGAATAGAATATAGATCAAACTTGTAGCTCAGAGTTTCATTTTAACCTTCCATCAGTAGCATAAACCATACCTTCAGTGAGCAATGGACTATTAGTCCATAATAAATTTTAAGCCACAGTGAAATATCACAACTCAAAAATTTTACCTTACATTTCCAACAGGATTTCAGCTTGCTCTTATGTGCAGTAGTAATGAGAACTGTGAAAAGAAACTAGGAATTATTCAATAATTAGCATGCTTCAAGTGAGATTTGGTGTCTAATCTTACCCATAAATATGCACCTGTGGTGAATTATGAATCTTAGCTTAAAAAAAATTAATGTCTTTTTGGCACTGACATCTAGTACATATTGCCATGTAGCAAAAAGCGGCAAGTGGAGGAAATGTAGCATTTCAATGACAATAGCCAGTTAGTTTAATGTTTCATTTAAATGAGCTTTATCTGAACCATGCTTGTTTTGATTCACCAGTCGTTTTGTGCAATTTTCATGTCACACATACTGAGTTGCCTTTTCAAAACACAGGTGCTTTCATTGTAATACTTATGCATGCTGTTTAATTTTATCTTTCTTCTTCTTTTTGCACCTCAGATAGTCAAAATCAATAGTCTTCATTGGTCCTGAGAAATACAGAGGAAGCTGGTTTAATTGTAATGCAGAGACACAAAGAGCACCATCTTCTGTGCTCATCCCTGTTGATATGAATGGTTATTGCTCCAAAGTACAAAAATAATTCCCTTTATCAATGACTGTCTCAGCTGTAAAACCATTTAACCCTCCACTCATGCAAATGCATTAATAAAAGATAATTTTCCCTGTACTAAACTCACCCTTACCAAAACCTCTGTTCTCTTATGTTGGAGGTGTGTTGTGCTTACCTTGATGCTGGAAAATTGTTTAGGAATGTTCCCTTGCCTGAAATACATTGTGCAGACAGAAACACTGTATAACTCAGTGGTTCTCAAATTTATAGGAAGATTTGCTCCCTTAGTTACAGTGCAATCCAAAGCATGTCTACTCATAAATAAGTCCCACTGTGTTTAATAGTACTTAATCCCAGGCAAGTGTGGTTAAGTTGTGCACTTGGTCTAGCCTATTTATCATTGGGCTGGCCAAATTCCAAGATAGGCTAGCCCAGTTTCACTAGAAAGGCTTGGGCTGGTGTATGTCAACTTAGGCTGGCCCAAGATAGATGGACCTGGGCTGGCCTGGTTGTGCCAGCCTAGGCAGTTCAGGAGAGGCATGCTGAGGGCATGTTCAGCATGGCCTAGAACAGTGCAGTTAAGCTGTATCCAGAGTCTGTTTCCAGGGCAGACGTGCCCCCTCCCAGCTCCTCAAAGTTAGGCCACCTCAGATGCAGGAATAAATCTGAATATACATATGGGGAGTCCATGATAAGCCAGAGAAAAAACTACACCAACCCACCTCAGGATATGGCACAGCTACACCAGCCCAGTGAGCATGCTGTCCTTGTGCTGCTGCCTCTTCAGCAGCAGTTGGGTCAGCCAGAGTCCTTCTAGCCCTGTGGATTTGGCCTGTCAGCTCAGGATTTGGGCATTACCAGTCTTTGAATGGCTAAGTAGGGCATGGATGAAAAATCCAGTATTGCACTCCTGCAGTGGAAGGGGAGCTATTTTTAAACATCAGAGGGGTTGCCAGGGTCTGGGAGATGTGGGGGGCACTGTAAAGCTCCATAGAAAGCTTGCAGGGTTTCCCACAGCTTGGAAATAGTGAAAGTTGCAATCATCTGAAATTGAAAAGTCATTTGAAATTGAGTCATTTTAATTCATAGGGTATGTTTGTAGTAAAAATGAAATACAATTCATATAATTAGATATTATGTTTGATGTAGATTATGTGTTTCTGTGTGTTTGCTTTTGTTATCTGAATATTTTGTATTCAAGAAAAAAAGTGTGCTCAGGAGGACTTAATTTTTTTAAAAAAACATGCTAATTACAAGGCAGAAGTGCTCTAGTTGCCACAGCCCTCATTCTCTGAGCTTGGGAGGCATGCCGAGAGGATTGCACATCTCTTGATAGACTTTTAACTTACCTGTGAGTGCCAAAGTATATCAGAACTATGAGTTCATGTGCAGGACTGGCCCCAAACAGTGTAACACCCAAGGCAGCATGCTAAATGTGACCCGCACTTATCCAATAATGTACCAGCCTTTACTTCTCCCAGTCTTCAAAGTTCTATCTCACACCAGCCATTAAGGTTTTCAAAGGTACAGTACAGTTCAGTACTGTAGAGTATTTTTCTTTATTACAATGTTTTGTATTATATCACAGTGTTTTGTAATCATTTTTTATACAATAAATATTTTTGGTCTGTGGAACCAATCGTCTGAGTTTCCATTATTTCCTATGGGAAAATTAGCTTTGGATTACATGCATTTTGAATTACAAGCATGCTTCTGGAATGAATTATGCTCGTAAACCAAGGCACCACTGTATACGAAATTCAAATGTATCAGTTTATATCTGGAGTTGTCTCTGGTGACTCTCTTAGATTTATGTCTTTTGGGAATTCTTTACTTACACTGCTATTGAAAATTTAATTCAGCATATTTGAGTCTTCTGGAGAGAAATTAAGCTTGGGAACACTGTGTTTAAAAACACCTTATAGTCTCGTTTATAATATCCTCAAATTAGAATAAAGTAAAAATGGCATTTTCTATCAGAATTAATCACTTCTCTGAGCCCACAAATGTCATGAATCATGCACCCAATGACATACAGCATATTTCCCTGGTGGTACCTCATGGGAACCTGAAATGAAACACAATAGCACTCAGGAGAAGCAATTACACTTCCAATTACCTAAATATAAAAATGATTGGCAGCTTTCACCTGCTGGAGGGTTCTGAGCAGGAAAGTACCATAACTCTACTCTGTACAGCAGGGGCTGGCAACTTTCTTCAGCATAGGGGCCAGACATTGGGTCCATCAATAGTAAGAAGTATGAATATTTGATTACACATGTGTAAATGTTCCAGTTGGTCCATAAATCTAAGAAAAAAGAAATGGACACAGTGTTGAGAGATGCATAACCAGAAAGAGAATTATGTTCAAAGGAAGTTTCTGTCCTTGATCTGCTTACAATGTAAACCTTAAAGATATACTCATAGTATATTTACTCGTCTCATCGGTTATCATGAGATAACCCTCATCTTTTTCACCCAAATTTAGTCTCCAAAATCAGGGTGTGCATTAGATTCTTTGGTTAATTAGATTTGAATAAATGAGGTATTTTGATTAAAGTATAGGGTGCACATTAGATTTGATGGTGCATTAGATTAGACTTACCTGGGAGTAAGTCCCATTGAACACAGTGGGGCTTTGTGTAGACATGGTTAGGATTGTGCTCTGTGCGGTGTGTTCTGGTAGGAACCATTCTCCATTTAGTCAGGGAACTGGCCAAGGAAGAGGCAATTTGTCTGGCTCCCCACTAAATGCCGGGTAGTGGCGGTGCCAATAGCTGATAGAAAGAGTGAAGGAGAAATTGAGCTCCATTGCCTCCCCACTCCTTGAGCTGCTTTTTACTAGTGGTAAATAATTGCCATTTCCCTTCCTTTCTCTCAAGCTTTTCACAAGCTGCTGAGATTTATGCTTTCTGTCACCACCAAGGATCTCATTTAGAATTTGCAGTCACAGATGCTCAAAGGGTTTCCAGCCTCCTCCCTGAGCCTTGAATACCTGTTCCCTGCTGTCCTGCACTGTGATTAGCTAGTGGTGAGTGACATCTCTTCCTCAGTGATAGATCTTTTGTCAGACTCATACAGCGGCCAGAGTTGAGTCTTTTGTTCCTTCTCCTAATGTTTCCAATTTCCTTCACCTGAGAGCCTGGTGACAGGAAGCCTTCTTCCTCCCCCCCCCCCCCCACCAGCACAGTGGTTCAGCCATGTGGCTCTCATTAATGTAAATTATGGCTGCGCCATTATAAACTGTGTAGATCTCACTGAAGAGTTACCCCATGGTGCTATCATTTTGCAAAGATTTCTTATATTTGCAGCAATCACTACATGCAGTGAAAATTGGAGGATGCTCCCCCCTTCACATATTGAATAGCTGCTCATTTACCAAATCATCATTTTACATAAAGTATTCAGTGAGGGTAGATGAGAGAGGAAGGGGGGCCTGATTGAATCAAAGGGAATACATTCCCCTTCTGGTCTTGCTGTTTCTTAAAAGAGATAATAAACTGCCAATTCTCCCCCCACAATAGGGCCAGAAAATGATTTTAAAAAAAATATTTGCAAGAGATAAGAAAGCCACTGATTTTCAGATTGACCTGTGCACTCAGGACCACTCTGTGAAGTCTTTTTCATTGGCAGACGGCAAGCTTCGTCATTGGGATCGCCCCTGTGCGTGCCCTCTGCTCCTTCAAGCTGTCTTTCAAAAGCAACTGTCCTCTGAAAAACGGAATTTACTAATAAGCACACACTTTAGGATTTGGTACAACTACATCAGTGGGGATTCAAAGTAACCCATACCTTCTAAACCACTTCCCATCAGAAAGGTGAATTAGTAATTCACTGGTTTACTGGTCAACCCATTTTCTTAATTTAAATTATTGACGAGTTCCTCCATTTGGATGTCATGCATTTCCTATTTCCAAGAGCAAGCTCTCATATTCTATTCGGCTCCAAACATATGACTATTTGAGTTCTTATACTAGTGCCTTTTCACATGGTTGACATACGAATATACCGCATTTACAGGTTACATTTGCTATCCTACTCTGTGTGTTCAGTGGCTCTTTGTGAAGTGAAGCCTATGTGAACAAGTGTGATCCTACCAGAGCTGACCCAAGATCATATCTGAAACGATGTGCCAAATGATGGCCCCCTTACCTGATGATATGGCAGACCCTCCTCCTCCCATTGTCCAACAACTCAGGTCATTCCCTTCCTCCCTCCTTCCAAGTCTCTTCCTTATTCCTCCCTCTCTTCCCCTGCCATTATTGGACTTACCTCCCCTGGTCCAGGGGTGATCCTCTCTTTTGAAACAGCTGGTGGAAGCCACTTTATGGGTATGTTCTACTGTTGTAAAATCCTTTGTGTGACAACCCAGTTCTGAATAGGATTGGGCCACTAAATTCAGGATCCGCTTCCAGTATTCCAAAGGATGGTGGGCACATTTTTTTGGAAAGGCACAATTTGGCTGCCATTTGTGGATTGTGCCCCCAATAACTTTGCAGTGCTAAAAATGATGCCTGGGTGCTCTTGGATCATGTTCTGCTTCATTAACACCTCAACAAATATTGCCATCTCTTGGGAAGACTTGTTGGACCCAGTGACTGCAGGGTAAATGTGATTTGAGACCAGTATGAGCAAGCCTGACCTAGAAGACTTTACAGGTGCTGCAACAGCATTTTTTGGTCTCCTGATGTAAGGGGGCTTCCTGGATAGCATGGCTAATGTTTCCATAATCTTTACATCAATCTAGACTAGAGATATGGAGATATGATGATGAGATATGCCCTCTTAAGGTCCTTCAGGCCACCAGTTTGACCCATCACAGGCTTGAATCCTGGCAAGTGGCTCCCTTTCAGGAAGTGCAGGCTGTGTTGTGTCTACAGAAAGGGAAAGGAAAAAATAGGTAATGAGCCCAACTGCTGTCTCCTTTTTGTGATGTCCTTGGAAAAGAAGTCCACCTGAACCTTGACTGTCTGCGTAGCTGACTGTTGCCAGCTGAATCAATTCTTTCATAACAGATTATTCAAAAGAAGCTACCATAGGCAAGCAGACTAGCCGCATACAGCCACTTTTCTTCCTTTTCTATACAGTCAATAAATAGCTGACATTTAAAAGGCTCCTCCTGGCGTCACGGGGAGAGCTCATTAAGGAGAGAACTGACGCAGGGACAATAAGAGCTATAACCTTCTGCTTTTAATGAACTCCTGACTCTGTGCTGTGTTGGGCTTGAATTTCCCCCACCCTTCCTATCTCCACTGTTTCCTCGTCTTTCTTGTTATTCTGAACAAAGGGAAATAAAATAACCATTTTTAACCAATCAAGCCGTGAGCTGCAATCGCTCCCAATGGAATGCTGAAAACCTATGAACAAGTGCATGAGATATAAATGGATCATCAGGGTATCTTCCCTCCTGATCCACCATCCTGCTCTGTACCCACATTCTCCACAGTCTGGCAGAAGGAAAATGTTGCCATCAATACTATATGGTGTAGGGTCCTGTTTTCTCTGGACATCACTCATTAACTGTATAGACTGTCATTAAAGGAAAGACATGAAAGCATTTCAAGATCAGTGTGAGTGTGTGATACAAGTTGTGAGAGTGTCATCAAGTTGGTCTCCGGATTTTTATAATATTGATTTGTTTGGTGACGTGCTATTTTATGTTTAATGCTGCAATCCTATAGACTCTTTCCTGTGTTCCTTGAACACAATGGGGCTTACTTTTGAATAGACATACTGTAGCTAGGATTGTGCTCTAAGGCTGCAATCCTAAAGACACTTTCCTGGAAGTAAGACCCATTGAATACAATGGGATTTACTTTTGAGTAGACATGTTTAGGATTGTGCTCTAAATAAAGTTAATGCGGGGGTTTACACATTTATCTTGTGCATATATTCTACAGGTAATTTATTCTGTATGGTCTGATACTGGAAGAGGTCCAGCGTGGAGGTGATGCAGTTAGCTTTTGTACTGGGTGATGTAAACTCTAGTGGCATCTCTGGGGTTGCAAGTGTCAATGGACACTACGAATTCAGCACACAGTTGCATTTTCAAAAGCAACCATTTGGAAACAGATTTGACAAGCAGGCTGATTAGAGCAAGGAATGTGTGAAATTCCTAGAGTTTTTTTTCCCTCTGGAGAGTCCTTACATCTCTCCTTCTTTGGCACTCCTGGGGGTCTTTAGGAAAGCTACATTATACTAATGTTTTCAAGTGCATTTTTTCAAGTTCTGCCTGTTTGAAAAAAAGGTTAATAGAACCGTTATTTGCAAGCTTTTGAAGTGCTTGATTGACAAGAGCTGGACTAGAGACAGGAGCACACTCCTTCCTCCAGTACTCAGGTCTAGAACCTCACCTCTGCCAACCATCAGGATTCAGTGGCTGCTGCTGCTGCTGCTGCTAAACCTGCCCTATTGATGCACTCAATCCACGCTCTCTTAACTCCATTCCAACCCCACCATACCTATCCTGCCTCCCTTGCCATCTTACCTGGATTAGTGGTCAGCTTCTGATCTTCTAGTGCTAGCAGGAAAGCTGTAGGCATTACACCAGCATCCTCAGAAGCGTGCTGAGTAGCGCATTGCTGGAGTATCTTTTATGACTGGTCCAGACTGTTTTATAGTAATCAGTGCCAGTAGAAGAGGCTCTGCAACAATAGCTGGAGCAGGGAGGATTGTGCTTTAAGTGACCTGAAAATGAGAGGAATTTTCAATCCATGTCAAAAAGCACAGTGTCACCATATCCCCAAAGAAATTTGGCTGACAAGAATGGCATCAGTGAAAACAAACTGAGCCTCTCCAGTTCCATTGGCCATAACTTGACAACTGGGGCACACTCCCTCTTGTACTGACAACATTCCCCAGACAGTTTCACAAAAGGATGCAGAAACTTCCTAACTGGGAAGGAAAGAACTCCATAAGAGGCAAAAATGTTGGAAACATCAAGCTCTCGCCATTCTGCCTGACTGGTTCTACCCAGCAGCCCCACAAAGGCAATATGCATGACACAGGGGAATATTTTGTGGTTTTGTCTGACCTTATATGCCAGATCCTAACCCAGAAGAACACCACAAGTCATATGTATCATTTCCCATAATCATTATGTTCCCTTAGTAGCCAACTTACTGTGTCTGGGAGTGCTGACAATAAAGATTCATCTTGTTTATTCAGACTACTGTTCTGGCAAGGACTTCTACTTTGTTTCTGGACACAGACACGCAAAACTCAAGTTCATATTTTATGTGTAGCACAATGTTTCATCGACTATTAGAGCACATAAAATACCTTAAATTGGTAGTAAAGTGCTGGGGCAGGGTGCCCATATGTCCTCTATTTAGTCTTGTGTCCTGGAAAAAAATCTTCATATCCTATTCCTTGTGAACAGACAGTATGTAGCCTTCTTATCTATATATATAAAAGAGAAAAGTCAGAGTCAGAGTCACCTTTATTGGCTTCTGACTGACTGACTGACTCACTGACTGACTCATCACCGCCCTGCCAAAACCGCTGGGCCTAGAAGCGTGAAATTTGGGGTGGGTGTTCCTTCTGTGACCGAGGGGTGCACTAAGAACCGGTTTTCGGAAATTCCAACCGGAAGGGGGTGAAAAGGGGCGCAATGCGTTTTCCTCCCTATATTTTGCATTGAGAATTGCTGACTCAGCAACATTCCGCCCCAACTGCTGGGCCTGAAGCATGGAATTCTGGGAGTTCCTTCTGTCACCTGAACTCCCACCAAGAACCATCTGGAGAAATTTAACCCTTCAGGGGCTGAAAAGGGGGCAACGTGTTTCTGTCCTATACTTAACATAGGAGACTGAATAACATCCAGCCAATTTGGTGCTCAGTGTCTGGTGCACTGGGGGATGTTGTTCGGAGGAATAGCTTGCACTGGTGAGGATGCTGCCCATGGGGGGAAGTGGCGCTTGGGGGAAGTTGCGCTTGGGGGAAGTTGCGCATGAGGGAAGTTGCGCTTGGGGGAAGTTGCGCATGGGGGAAGTTGCGCATGGGGGATGTTGCACATGGGGAAGTTGCACATGGAGGAAAGTTGCGCATGGAGGAAAGTTGCACATAGAGGAAAGTTGTGCATGAAGGGAAGTTGCACATGGGGGAAAGTTGTGCATGGAAGGAAGTTGCGCATGGAGGAAAGTTGCACATAGGGAAAGTTGCGCATGGGGGGATGATGCCCATGGGGGAAAGTTGCGCATGGGGGGAAGTTGCCCATGGGGGGAAGTTGCACTTGGGGGGATGATGCAGATGGGTGATGTTGCATATGAGGAGTTCAGGCACATGGTGGATGATGCACATGGGGAAGTTGCGCATGGGGGACTGATGTGCATGGGGGTAGTTGTGCATGGGAAGAAGTTGTGCATGGGGGAAGTTACGCATGGGGGAAGTTGCGCATGGGGGGATGTTGCGCATGGGGGAAGTTGCGCATGGGGGGAAGTTGCACATGGGAAAGTTGTGCATGGCGTGTTGATGCGCATGGGGTGTTGATGCGCCGTAGGGGGATGTCGTATGGGGAAATGTTACTCCCACAACGCGGGTACGCTTTTTGCTAGTCATTAATAAACGGTATGTAATAAATAATATATAATTGTAATAATATATAATTGTAATAATTGATCCCGGGATTGACCCCCACACAAAACCCAAACCCACATACCCCACACCTCCACACCCACAATTCCATACATGCCATAAAACCCTCTAGCTCCACCCTTACTTGCCGACATAGGCATATTATACCTTTTTGGAATCGGGATGATCCTGTGATTAACTCCCACACATAACCCAACCCCACATTCCACATCCACACACAACACAACACCACACACATTCTAAACCCCTCTACTCCACCCACACCTGCTCTACATAGACATATTATACTTTTTTTGGAATCTGGATGATCCTGGGATTAACCCCCACACACAAAACCCAACTCCACACTCCACACACATACTCCATACTCACAATTCATACTTATACTCATAACATAACTCCACACACATAGACACACTAACCCATTCTTACACACACAATGTAGCCCAGCCCCCACACATACCCAACCCCACACTCCACACACACACAAAACACACACAAAACCTAACCCACTCTTTCACACACACAACATAGACCAACCCCCACACACAACCCAAATCCACACACATGCTAACCCACTCTTACACACACACACACACACACAAACACACTATTTAGGCCAACCTCCCCACACACAACCAAACACTCCACACATACACACACAGACACGCTAATCCACTCTTTCACATTCACACAATGTAGCCCAATCCCCACACACAACCAAACTCCACACTCCACCCCCACACACAACACAACTCCACACACACAACACCACACTCTGCACACACACGCTAACCCACTCTTTCACACTCACACAACGTAGGCCAGCCCACACACACTACCCCACACTCCACACACACACAACACAACTCTACACACACACAATAACCCACTCTTACACACACAATGTAATCCAACCCTCACAAACAATCAAACCCTACACTTCACACACAACAGAACTCCACACTCACAACCCCACACTCTACTCACACACTACACAACTCCACATTCCACACACACAACACAACCCACTTTTTCACAATACATAACATAGCCCAAACCCCACACACATCCCAACTCCACACACACACACACAACACAACTCCACACACACCCACTAACCCACTCTTTCACACACACATACAACGTAGGCAAACCCTCACACACAACCCAACGCCACACTCCACACACACATGCTAACCCATTCTTTCACACACACACAATGTAGCCCAACACCCCAGAACCCAACCCCACACTCCACACACAACACAACCTCTCACACACAATCCCACACTTCATACACTCACACAACACAACTCCACATGCACACACACACATGCTAACCGACTCTTTCACACACACACACACAACATAGCCCAACCCCACAACTCACACACAGCACAACCACACATACACACACAATGTATCTCAACCTACACACACAACCCAACCCCCACACTCCACAAACACACACAAAACCCAACTCAACACACAAAAAAGTTTTCTAAGTTTTCTAAGCTGGACCAGAGGTCCCTTTAGTTTTGGTCTTCCGCAGGAGGTGGCTTAAATTGTTTTCAGTGGTACTGAGTAGTAACAAAACATGAATCTTAGGTGGGTTGCTTCCAACTCCAGATAAGACCGGTATATATTTTCTGATCTCAATTCAATATGAATTGTTGTCATTTTAACATGACATTTTCCTACACTTAACAAACACTGTAATATCAGCAGTGGTCATTGGGCTAATCCAAGACTTTAGTTGCATCCAGACGACAGCATGTAAGCACTTCTGAGTCATTGCTTTTCTGTAATTTAGCTTATAGTGAAATCAAAACTAAGGTTCCACATGACATTTAATATATGGTAGTGCTACATTATCCAGCAATGCCTTTCCCATGACAAGAGGCTCCTGTAATATTTCATCACAACTAAATTGTGATTCAGCAAATGGCCTTTTCAATGTTAATTAAAAGTGTCCTATTTGCAGATTCTTCCTGTTTCATGGTTCCTGCTCATCAGGTTAACAGTGATCAGTGAGGAATAGCCTTTAAATTGCCCCTCGAATAACTTTTCTTGGCTCATTTTTGATCCTGGGGGAAGGCTTTGTCTTAATTCTGTAATTATCCTGAAAATTATAAGTTCAGATCAAGAACAATGAGTTGCAGGGCCTATTCAACAATGGCACCCACATTATAGAATTATCTCATGAGGAAAGCTCATGGGATCATTACTGTGGTCTTCAGAATAATAATGAAATTTTACCTCCAGCAATCATTTTGGACAGTAGCAGTCCTTGGTTTTGTTTTTTTAATATAATGAGAAGTTTCCAGGTTGTTTATATACCATTTTTTGATATATTACAAACTACCTTGAGGTATGCTTGGATGTGTGCAGTGGGATCAAGATTTCGAAATAAAGTTATAATTCTCTTAGATTAGCTGTCTTCTATCCCGCTAGAAAAGATTCAGACTTCAGATTAAATTGTCTCTAGAATGCAGTGGAACAAATCAAGGCTTTGCAGATGCCTAATAGCTTGGCTGAGCCTCTCTTTTATTTTGTGGATGATTGGCTACTTTCAGAGAATCATGCTCTTTTAGCAAGTGGTTGCTTCAGCTTGGCAACTGCTAACAAAAGTCTGTTTCTGACTCATTCTTATTTTGACCAAAAAAGTACAAAAAAGGTACAAAAAGATTCTTTGAATACGCTGGAAGAAATTTAAAAGAAAAACATCACATCCACCCCTTGTCATTCACAGTGAGGTTTACTTTCACCCACCACCTGAACAACGAGAAGACTCATCTGATGAGGGCTTGAGTCATTTATGTTTCTCAGCAGGTGTGTCAGTAATTTTCTCAAGCTGGTTACATCAGCAAAGCCTAGCAAATGCAGTAGACCTGAATCATTCAGGCTACATTTGCAAATGGGTTGCATTTTCTTCCTCCATCCAGCTTTGCCACAATGAGAAAATGGAAGTAGTATTGACACACCTGATATGTTGGGAAACAGAACAGGGCCTCTATGGAGGAAAACAGGGAGAACATATCTGATATGAGTTCATTTGACATAGTATAAATCAGTGGTACTCAAAGTGGGGTTTGGGACTCCTTTGGGAATTGCAGCCTCAGGACAGGAAGGTCACAAGAGGGTGGGTTTTGGAATCATTTTGGAATCTGGCAGTGGGTTTTCTTGTAAGTAAATCTCATTGAACACAATGGGACTTACTTCCAAGTAGACATGAATGAGCTCTGGCATACCGGTAGGTTTGACAGGGGGTCCGGAAAAATTTTTAAATTTGAAAGGGGATCCTGGGCTGAAATGCCCAAGTATCACAGGAATATTGGATGAAAGGTAAATAAATACAAATAAAACTTTGTATTAATGTCCTGTTTATGGACTTTTAGAAATGATTTGTAGTCTTTTATTGGAAAATTGAGGTTATTCAGATAAATGAAATCATTTCCAAATATATAACATAAGAGACACTAATAGACTATGCAGTGGTTTCTTATAAGCTGTTAGCAAAGAATTGATTGGTACAAACAAAGTCCCTGCCTTATCGGGATCATTCAGGTGTAATCCAATCCTCTGTATTTTCCAAGGTGCTGGTGGGGAGCCCAATGTTAAGCTATCCCAAGCACCATTTTAGTAGCCAAAATGGCTACCACAGTATCTCGAGCACAACTTGCCAACCGCCAGCAACTTGTCAGGTTAAGGGGACTTTTGTCCCCTTCCCCCAGATAGAGGGTGGGGTAGCCATAGAATCAGGAGCATTCATATCAGGCCATATGGAGGTTCTGCACCTGCTCATCAAGGCTCTGGCCTGCTGCATCAATGCTGGGAAATTTCAGTAAGATAAGGCTGTAATGGTCTGGTTCATTACAAGGCAGCTTCATATGTTTATCTAAGTGCCTTCCATAAATATAGTTAATACTTTTAATGTTTTTAAGAATAATCCTTTTGTCTATCCTGAATGCACTGGTAAACAGTTTCATTGGGTTATCCTGACTTTTTCTATCACAAGTGGAAGAAAATGCCATTCATATTCTCCATAACTTTGTAAATTGTCATCATGTCCTTCCTCCCCTAAATAGGGAGCAAGAATCATGTCCTTCTTCCCCTAAATAGTAAGCAAAATAACATGTGAGATCTGTGATCAACTCATCCAGCACAGAACAAACCACATTATACAGAGCCTGACGAATGGTCCATCCAGTTCTGTATTTTCAATATAGACCAGGAGCAGGTCTTCAAGGTTTTGGAGAAAGGTCTTTACTTCCCCTACCTTAAGATGCTAGGATTTAAATCTGGGCCTTATGCATACAAAGTAGGTGCTTTCCCACTTCGCCATAACACTTCCAAGTACTGTTTCCTTTGCTTGGAAGCAGCCTGGGGTGGAGGAACAATGCAACAGTGTGTCACATTTTGTGATGACGCAAAAGATGTTGCACTGCTGGAAAATGAGTTCTGATGTGTAGCTGGGGGATAGGTTTGGGCAGGAAGTCCTCTTTGGCCAGGTTAGGTTCTGGAGGCAAATACATCACTTGAACAGAGGTCAGAACAGCCAGTTCTTGCTGACCCAGCACTCATCCACAGCTGCAGAAGCACCTGCAAAGGATGTTCTGCACCTGCTCTAAAGCATCAGTGTATCCATCTGTGACTCAGGGATCATGTCAGCTCAGGCTTGGAGAAGCTGGGTTATCATAGCATATTTATGTATCTGCACTTCCTGTGATTCACATATCAATTGTTTCTTGTTTAGAAAACAACACTGTGTAAGATTATATTGAAATTCCTCCAGTTCTTTCTTATAGCAGCATACAGTGTCACTCTATAATTGGAGTGGTGATTCACTTTTCCTTATATTGTCCTAAGGAATATCCAGAAAAACAAAATATCACTTTAGGCACTGCCATTAATCTTTTGAGGATGGAACAAAGTTGATATAAGCGGAAGCATTGTAACACTTCACACACTGAACTCAATGTCTTACTCATTGTCCTTGTTGATAATCAACAATGGAATTGTAACAGTTTATCACACTAGTACAAAGACAGCACAACCTACTAGTAGATATAGTAACAGTTTGAATTCTAGTTCAATTCCTAATCAACATTGATAATAATTTGGTTCGCAGCTTATCTGCCTCTCTGAGTCCAGTAGGCATGTACTAATCACCCACACTTGGATCTGCATAATCATCAAGTTCATATCTGTGGTTATTTCCTCTGTGTTGGAGAAAACTACCTCTTCTGAAGAGAGTACAGTAGTTTACCTTCACTATGAGGACACAAGGGAAATACGAGCTGGCTCACTTTGCAAACTATGGGAGAAGGACTTGTTGTACACAGAAAGCTACCAATAGCATTCTGAATAAATGATGCCCTAATATTGTCATTTTCATAAGTTAGCATAGATTATATTTTCAACATGCTACTAATTGCTCAGCATAAACTGCAGCAGTTCACTCTCTCCCTTCCACTCTAGTAAACAGTTGCATTATTTTTATGGTTCCTCTGGGCTAAGAAGGATTTCATGGAAATGGAATTCATGGAAATGGAAGGAAGGGGAACAGTTTTTGCTTTTCATGCACTGAGCTCCTATGCTAGAAAAGTGTTATTTTATATGTTATATAGGTTGGCACGTATATATTTAGTTGGGGATATGGAGGGCTTTGGCATTTTGGGGGACATTATCCTCCCTATTAGTGAGGGCCTGGGTGACCATATGTCCCCTTTTTCCAGGACATGTTACTATGCAATCTATTGAGAGGTAAGTCTCATTGAGTTCCAAAGTACGTGTAGCCCTGGACACCTAAAAATATAATCTTTAAAATTATAGTGCTATGTTCTGAAAACAAATACCAGTATTTCAGACCCACTCAATGGATTCACAATATTTAAAAGCAAAACAGTAAAATAAAGATATTACTCTTTTTTGTACTGCTGAGATCACGAACTGCCAGATCTGATTTTCAGTGAGGGAAAAAAATTTTCCTTGAACTTTCCTTGAATTTTTGTATGCACAAGCGTTTCAGAACATGTCTGCCTCAAGGTATGCCTTACAATTAAATAGTAGCTTCTGTGGTGTTTTCTTAAAAGTGCCTTTATGTTTTCTTAAATGTGCCTTTATGTAGTGTTTTCTTAAATGTGCTGTAATCACCCCATTACAGTTTGATCAAGCCACCTCGATGATGAAAAATTATTGGCAAATAAGACAGATTAGTTTAATCAGGGTTCTTTTTGCCCAGGAATAGAGGGCATTTGAATTTTCAGATGCCACACTCATATTGCAAAGTATCATAGGCTGCAGAGAGAGAGAGAGAGAGAGAGAGAGAGAGAGAGAGAGAGAGAGAGAGAGAGAGAGAGAATGATATTCATTCAAGATTAAAGGCCTAACCGTATCTGTGAGATATGCTGAGATTTCACATATTGCTGTACAATGACACCCTTGTTGGTGTAGAAGTCCACCCTTCAATGGACATGCCATAGATGCTGTGCATTGCTAGATAAAAGCCATGTCTATATAGCATGTTAGTAACTCAGATTACACACAGTGTAATTTTGCAAAGCAATTTTGTAAAAATTGTTAATTTCATTAGGGCAACATGACCATATAGAGTGGAGGACAGAGTGCATCTATCTTTAACCACTGCATATTGGAGGGAACTGAGGCAGTTTTAGCTCATCATAGAAGGTTTTAAAAAGAAGCACCTGCCTAAATCCCCTCTTTTATGCAATAGTTAAAGGTAGAGGTACAGTGGTACCTTGGGTAAAGAATGCCCTGGGTAATGCCCAGAATGCCCATACTGTTCCCCTGGGCTTCCAACTTGGGTAGAGAAGCTGATTTGGGTAAAGAAGGCCAAATGGCAGTTCTTTAAAGTTAAAGACCCAGCCGGGTCTGCAGGGAGCCAGGCTTTTAAAGTGGCAGCCACTTCTCCCAGCTACCTGAATCTCCCCCCACCACTGTCTCCAAACACCCTCCCACCCCCCCCCCAGAAGTCCCCCAGTCCCCCCAATGGGGCTTACTCCCAGGAAAGTGTCTAGGATTGCTAATTCCTAACCATGCCTACGCAGAAGTAAGCCCCATTGTGTTCAATAGGTCTTACTCCCAGGAAAGTGTCTAGGATTGCTGATTCCTAACCATGCCTACGCAGAAGTAAGCCCCATTGTCTTCAATAGGTCTTACTCCCAGGAAAGTGTCTAGGATTGCTGATTCCTAACCATGCCTACTCAGAAGTAAGCCCCATTGTCTTCCATAGGTCTTACTCCCAGGAAAGAGTTTTTAGGATTGCAGCCTCCTAAGTGTCTTTAGGATTGTGCCTTTAGGATTGCAGCCTAAGTAGACTTCATAGGATCATGCACATTGAATGCATGTTTTGAATTCAATTCCAGTGTTTTGTCATCATTTTTACATACATTTTTATATGAATATTTTTTTTGGGTTGTGGAACCAATCATCTGAGTTTCCATTATTTCCACTATGGGAAAATCCGCCTCACGTAAAGACATGCCTCAGGAACAGATTAAATTTGTTAAGTGAGGCGCCACTGTACTCTGTCTTCCATTCTATATGCTCACTCGAGAGAACAATCCGTAAATGAAACAAAAACGTTGCAACAACGTTCATTGATAAGGTCCCCACAGTATAATGAAATAAGAAAAACAAAGAAAGATCTTAAGGGAAACTTTCTCAAATTTAATTTCACAATCTTTTTTCTGAAGAAATGTATCAAATTATGTATGCAAATGTCATATTTGTTTGTAGTACAACAAGCTTATTTTTTTTAGTTCTCCTTATCCCCTACAACTCCATTATGGCTTTTAGCAATCTCCTTTTTCTTATTTGGGTGACTCATCTGGGCTTGGGATACTTTTCTTTCTTGTATTTTTGCTTAGCTATTTATAATCAAAATTAGAGATGTTCGATTGCAGTAATCATTTTCCCCCCTAATTACATCCTTCAGAAAGGCTAGGTATACTTCAGGATTTAGTCATGAAATCAGCCCTCATGTAAAATTCTCTAGCATCTTCAGATAACTGTTTCTCAAACTGTGGGTCAGAACCCAACAGGTGAGTCATAAGCCAATTTCAAGTACAGTGGTACCTCTCATAACAAGTGCCTCACATAACAAGCATTTCACATAACAAGTATAAATTTCCAAGGAATCTTGCTTCACATAACAAGTTCAGCTTCACTTAACAAGCACTTGTGCAGCACTGATGCTCCACGCAGAGGCTGTTTAAAAGGGCTGCTGGCCAGTGCTGCTGTCTCTAACTGCCCCAACTTGGGGGCAGTTGCTTGGGGGTGCCAGAGGCAGCTGCCCCTAACTGCCCCCAAGTGCCCCCACCAGCCACCTTGAACCTCCAGCAGCAGCCTAGGAAAGTCTCCCAGGAAAGTGTCTTTGATTCCTAACCGTGTCTACCCAGAAGTAAGCCCCATTGTGTGCAATGGGGCTTACTCCCAGGAAAGTGTCTTTAGGATTGCAGCCTAAGTAGACTTCATAGGATCATGCACACTGAATGCATGTTTTGAATTTAATTCCATGTTTTGTCATTATTTTTACATCCAGTTAATATTTTTATATGAATATTTTTTGGGTTGTGGAACCAATTGTCTGAGTTTCCATTGTTTCCTATGGGAAAATCCGCTTCACTTAAAGAGCGTTTCACTTAAAGAGCATGCCTCCGGAACAAATTAAGCTCTTTATGTGAGGCACCACTGTATGTCCCCATTTCAGGATTTGATTTTTTGTATATTAGTATGTTTAGAACAAAATATATTTTATCTATATTAGTAGTATAGAATTTTCATATATTTTCATATAAGCTAGATTGGTGTTTGGTCTGATTCAGCAGGACTGTTCTTATCTTCATTCACAATCTCCCTTTCTCTTAAATGAAAGTGGCTTTTATCTTAGAATGTCTTTTAATTTTCTCCCATTCTCCCCAATAAACTAGTGGATTTTCTGTTAATAACAAATATTGTTAACAGTAACAGGAAATTCACTAGTAAATTGGGGAGAATGGGAGCAAATTTAATTCTATACTACTTAGCATCAAACACTTGAAATTACCTCATAATACTTTCACACAGATAGGAAGTCTGTAATATTTATTATTATCTTGCTGTTATTTATCCTAATTTGTCAAACACTGTGAAGGAGCCATATAAAGTAGACTAGGAGAGACTAACAAGGAGACAGAATGACTTACGACAACCTTGGAATGCAGCAGCCAAACACAGTAATTCAAGTGTGCATAGCATCTAGGTCAGCGTCCTTGTGGTAAATTGTTGGACACAGAGTGCCTTCTTGGGGACTCACTGTCAAAGTTAGTTAGCCAAGCTGTTTAAAAGGTCCCCAGGCTTTCTTGACCATCATGACATGAAAGCAGGCCCTCCAGCCCAAAGGGAAAGCACAATGAGACCGTCTATCCTGCAGGTGACATCAGCTGTTCCTGTCAGCTGGAAAATAATGTTTCTTTGGAAAGCAAAGCTGAACCTGCTGCATCTTAGACATTAGGTACAACTTGCTTTCCTGTTTTGCTTTTTATTTGGAATTGTCAGTAGAGTACAAAATTTCAAAATGCACCATTCAAACAGGAATTCATTGGAAAAACATTTCTAAAGGAAAATGAGAAAAAACAAGCAGCCAAATAAATGTACTTTTGAATCAAACAATAACAAATGCGTGTTGAACAAAATACTAAAGTCAAAGCCCTGCCTGCATCTTAATCCACCAGTGCAGAGCCAATATATATCTATATATTGATACTATACTATATCGAACAGCTATATCCAGTCTAGTGTCCTCTATAAAAGTAACAGAATGATGCCTGATCATCAAGACATTTTCTGACTTCTGCTTTCCTGTTGCATCTCTATGAAGAGGAACTCCCAGATCCTGGCTACTGGTTTTTAGTCAGCAGCACCTTAGCATGTATGTTAGCCACAATTATTACCATACTTTTGCTGCTGTCTGCAAAAAGAAAAAAGAAAAGGAAAAAGTAAAAAACCTGCAGTTAGGATGGCATAAGCCCTGATAAATCCCATGCTGATGTGGGGTGTCACAGTGTACAGGCATATGTCAACCTCCCCATACCACCACAGGAATATACACCATGTGAAATATGCCAGCCAAAATTGGTTAGGATTGTGCCCTTTGTCTTTTTGTAAAGCAAGTCAAGCCATTGAAGCAGCAAAAAAGCACATACACAAAATAGAGCTGCAACTTGCAAGCACACACAAAAGTGAGTCTTGACTCAAGTCTATTTGAGTCTTTTCATAAAACCTCTGAGACCTGAGTCAGTGCCCAAGTTTTTAACATACAAGACAAGTCCATACTAGTCACAAGTGTTTTTGTGATTTGAGACCAAGTCATCCAAGTCTCAGCCCATCCCTGTCCAGTCCATGGCAGGGCCAGAGGTGGAGAAGGGAGAGGAGCAGTGGTGGGCTCCAGCAGGTTCGCACCTACTCTATAGAACCGGTTGTTAACAAGAGATAGGACATATAAAGTTTAAAAATAGCCATTTAAAAGTGGCTGCCAGATGGGCAGAGAACTGGTTGTTAATTTCTTTGAAGCCCATCACTGGAGAGGAGGTCTGGAAAATGGAGGAAATGACAAAAGCAGAGACAAAGAAATAAAGTACAAGTTGGAGGAGGAAGGAGGCGAGATATACTGTACAGGTAGATGGAGTGGGGAAAGTGAAATATCAGGCTAGAAGAAACAATGGGGAAGTGGGAGTTATACATTCAGGTCTTTGCATATATGTTATATTCCTTTCTATAGCAGCAGGAGTGTGCTTTAAGAAAAACTGTATTGCATTGATGTCAAGTGCTTTCCCATCTCTAGATTATGTACTTTGGCAGGTCCACAGAGTCTAAAGCTTTACGCATAGTTTCACAATATTGCTTTTTTTAGGCTGACAACATGCACTACCATTAGTCCTCCACCAAATTGATAAAGGTGGCATTTTACGTATTTTGTCAAGAAGTACCTCTTAGGATAAAGCAGAACAAAAAAATAGGAGGAGGAATGAAACAGAGTGTACAGATGTTCGTTGCAGTGACGTCCAGAGTGTGATAAGCTCTCTTGAACTGTGTTTCAAGTACGACTGGGTGACAAGGTTTGAGGATTACAATCAGTGGTAGGATTCAAATAAATTAACTACAAATAAATCAACTACAAATTAACTTGTCCTAATAACCTAAATTAACAACAGATTCTCTGTCCCATTAGTAACCCGTTCTCAGAACCAGGCGCTCATTAGCAAAGGCTTCTATAGAACATGTGAGAACCCCCTGAAGCCCACCACTTATTACAATATATTCCCGAACTTGGCACTGAAGAAAGGCTGTCATCTTATTAATAACTAACCATTCCCTCTTATTTTTCATAAGTCTCACCCATTACAAAACCCTCACAGCCACAACATCATTGTTCAAATTGTGCAACCCCTCAAACCATTTTCAGGCATGGACATATGAAGAAAGATGGCAATTGGAAGTGAAGGCCTGCTTCTAAAAGTAGCATCACAGAGAGCCACATTCACTGTTTATTACATGTTACACAATGCTGACGCCAGATTGTTGGGCTAAACTCAGCAATGGCTCCTTATGCTGCCCATGATGCAATATGGGAGAGATACCACTACCACCAAAACTGAAACTTATTGGTCCAGCACATGGCCCTCTGATAAACATGAGCCCTAGACACCGATCAAACTGGCCAATCTCTATAGTTGCTCATGGGGGTGTTGCTCATGGGGGGATGATGCGCATGCAGGATGATGCGCATTGAGGATGTTGCAGATGGGGCAGTGTGCACGGGCAATGGTATGCATGGGGGACATTGCTCATGCAGGGAGGGTGCACATGGGGAACAATGTGCAGGGGGGGATGATGCGCAGTGGGGGGATGGTGAACGGGGGAAATTTTACTCCTGCAATGTGGTATGTTTTCACTAGAGTTATATAAGGTTGGAAAGATAATTTAATGCAGAATGCAATGAAACGAATTGCATTGGAATATCTATATTCTATCAAACTTTATGGCCAATTAGCCCGAAAATGAAAACACAAAAGCCTATGGAACAAAAAGTGAATTTTTTTTAACTCAAAACTTTCCCATGATACTGATTGCTCTGAGAGCCATTGTGATGGAATTCTGATACACTCACAACTTCATTGTCTTCATTGGCATCCTTCAGTCTCGAAAGACTATGGTATCGTGCTCAGAAGTAGAGGTCCTAAAACAGCATCTTTTATGACTAAACAGGCAAATTTGAGAGAGGCAACCCCTTCCACACTGAAGGCAGATACAGTATGTCCCCTGCCCGGCCCCCAGATTTTGCTGTTTCCGGGACTGCCTCTTTGTCTCAGCCTGCTGAATGAGTGTCTCATTCACAACTAGGTGCAACGAAATGAGGTGCTTTTCCCCAAGGTAAAACTAGACAAACACACTAACCATATGATATCCCCATATAAATGTCAATACCCCATTGCTCCCAGCAATTAAATTTTGCAAAAACTTACGACCCTGCATTTAAACTCAGTACTGCACTTGTGTAAAACTGTTCTTGAATTGGTTTGTCCTTGCTCTCAATACCCTGAATCTTCTTCTCGATGGCAATAGTTCAAAGAGCTGATGTCCCGGATGAGAGGAATCTTTCAATATAGTAGATGTCTTCCTCTTACATATGTTCCTGTACAGTTCTTCCAAGGAGGGGAGTGAGCAGCCAATGATATTTTGGGCCGTCTTAATCATCTTCTGAATCGCCTTTTTCTCTGCCACTGTGCAGCTCGTAAACCATCCACAGAGACAGTGGGTTAATATGCTCTCAATTGAACTCAGATAAAAGGTAGTCAGTAAATTATCAGCCAATTGTTGTTTTCTGAGAATCCTTAGAAAATACAACTGTTGTTGTGCCTTCCTGATTAAAGCAGCGGTGTTCACACTCCAAGTCAAGTCATTTGTTAGATGTTCCCGAGAAACTTACATTCAACCACCTGTTCCACACAACCTCCAATATATACAGAGGCTGGATATCTGCCCTTTTTTCCCCTAAAGTCCACTATAAACTCCTTCGTTTTTTGAATATTAAATAGGTGTTAATATGATTTTGAATATTAATAGGGTGTTAATATGAATCAATTCTCATTTCCTTATGCATGTATCATAATATAGTTACCACTAACTGGGTATTACAGGCACTTCTGAGTGGTGTTCCTCTTATATTTAGCAGGAAAAAACAATCATTCTTCTTTACCCCAGCACTTTTCCCCTAACCAATAAGGGTCACAATTTTCATTTTTCTTTACCTTGGCTGCAATCCTAAACAAACTTTCCGGGGAGTAAGAGCCATGGAACACAATGGGCTTTGCATCTAAATAGACATGGTTAGGATTGTGTTCTTAATTAAATTTGATCTTGTTGCTGTGGAAGGTGGGGATTACAGAATCTTCTTTGACTCCAGATAGCCAATAGGTGCCACTAGCAGAGCAAATGGGTAGTGAACTGCTGAGGAGGAGGCAGGTTTTTCCCCAATTTTCTTTTTAAAAATACCCAGGGATGACATCACTTCTGGGGCAACATTTTGAGCTTTGCACTGGGCTACATGATCATTAGTAATGCCACTGAGTTGACCATTTGCAGCTACTGGGTCTTAATTTGTCCTCTTGCCCTGGAAGGACCTACAGTACCTATCCCCCATAGGGTGTAGAAGAGCCTGCACTAGTACCACTGCATTGCCACATAGAAAGAGTAAGAATTGGGCTGCCTCCCAGTTACATATCTGAACTCTGAAGAAACCCACTTCTGGTAGGATCAGTTTAAGTACAACAATATTGGCATTTTAGATTACAAGTGTCCCACACTTTCTGAAGGTTTGTTTTTTGACTTCTGGGTTTCTTGCTCCTCTATTGCACCTAGTGGAACAAGGTAGTGCCTCAGTATCTGCAAGGGTTTGATTCTGGGAATGAAAATTGGAATGATTGCTTGCTTGACTGCCTCTCTACAATAGTATAAAAGCAGTTTTTAAACTGTGATTTGTAGTGGCCTGTTGTGCTGAGTAAAATCCATGTATAAAAAATCCACGTATAATAAGGTTGGACTTGTAATAGCTGCTGGGGGAGGCAGTTGGAAAAACGGTGCCAGTAGTGGGTACCAGAAAGTACCCCCAGTAAAAAAGCCCTGGTTATACCCAGAAGTCATTCATTCATGTTCTGCTCTTTCTACCCCTCTGCTGTTTCAAATGCTAAAACTGTTGATTTGCCTATGTCCAGTGGTGGGCTCAGGCTGGTTCGGGCAGGTTCGCCCAAACCTGTTCCTAATTTTGGCCCACCGCTAGTGATCCAGTTGCTAGCAGCGGGCCAAATGGTTCGCCCGGGCGAGCCCACCACTGCGCCTACGTCAACATTGATGCAGGCAGAATAGCGTCCTGAAGGCGGAGTTGCGTCCAGAGCAGGACGCGACTGCACTTCATCAAGCTCGACGCAAGTGCACTCGCGTCCTGAAGAGGACATGACTGCGCTTGCGTCAAGATTGACACAAGAACAGTCGCCTCCTCTTTAGGACGCGGCTGCATCAGGGTTGGGGCCCGCCCCTTACCCTGCCCACTCGCAGCCAGTGAGGAGCGCAGAGCAGCGCAGCCTCCCCGGCCCCACCCCTGACCCTCCCCAGCCCCAGCCCCTCCCCTCCCCTGGCCCCGCCCCCTGCCCCCACCCCACCCCCTGCCCCTGGCCCTGCCCCCAACTTCCGGCAAACCGGTTGTTGGGCCAGGCCGGGCCCACCTCTGCCTATGTCCCTCATGTTGATTTGCCGAGAGAGAGAGAGAGAGAGAGAGAGAGAGAGAGAGAGAGAGAGAGAGAGAGAGCATACTCTGTCACTTTAGCTCCTGATCTATTCCTATTCTGGAAAGGTTAATAATCAACTGTTGCAAGCAGAGGACTTTAAGAGCATTTTCTTGGATTTCAAAGAAAAAGATTGAGGCTGCAATCCTAAAGACACTTTCCTGAGAGTAAGACCCATTTAATACAATGGGCTTACTTTTGAGTAGGCATGGTTATGATTGTGCTCTATGTGAGGAAATTTGGGACTCATGTTAAACAGAGGAAGGAGACCCTTTCCCAAAGTCATCTCAATTTTTACTGTACAAATGAAAATATAGGTAATAAATAAAACCTTTTAGGCCTATAAAGTTCCAGCTTTGTAAGTCCTTAGATGTTATGTAACCCTGAAAAGAACGAACCTGTTTTTCAGGGGAAAAAAATAAATTTTTTCTAGGTCACTTCCTGATGTCTATGGAAATTTCCAGCTACTGTTTCATCTACTCCACTCCATGTCATGACTGAAGAGGAATCACAGGATTCAGGTAGCATGGTATGAACAATCCTTTCACACTCCTGTAGAAATTGTTTAACATACTGACAATTATTGTTTAACATATTGTTTAACATATTGACAATTATTGACAATTATTGCTTCTTCACAGTTGAGGCCAAGTGACTCCATAAACTCAAACAAAAGAGCAAATGTTCAACACAAAGATAAGTTTTCAATCTCGGGGATGGGGGAATAACAAACTGCAATTTTGGATTGCATTTTTAATATGATTTTAGAAAACATATCCCAAGACGTTGTTCTGGCACTTGGCTTCTCCAGTTCATGCAGCTACGGCTTGGCATTTTGTAACTTGCTGTCATATTTGCTAACTGCATCTCGCTGTTTTTCAGACTTGTATGATAAAGAGTTTTAACACTACAAATTCTTCTTTATATTATTTCTGATGAGACTATACAGGAAATATGATAGATTAGGGATATTGTACATGTTCTTTTCTATTTATGTCCCAGCTAAATTTCAGAGCACAGCATTATTTACAAGGCACAAATTCACATAAGACTTCATTCCAGTTCCATGTACTAGGTTCACATAGAATAATAGAATCATAGAGTTGGAATGGACCCAGTGGATCATCTAGTCCAACCCCCTACCTGTAGCAGGAAATCCTCATCTTGTGGGGACCTGGGTCTTGTGGGGACCTGGGACCCTGCAGGTTAACAGGCACAGTGTCTTATCCTACAATCCAGAGTAACTATGGGAGTACGTAAGAGACATTATGTGCACCCATAGTTACTGCACCACCTAGTGAAAACCCATGGGAAATTCATATTGCATTCTAGAGTAAATTGTTCTTACACCAGAGCAAGGACTCCCCGTAGTTACTCAAGATTGCACCTTAATCACTTGCATCACCAGAGAACTCATATGTGAAACTTCATTCCAGATCTGTGTATGAAAGAGGGATATCATATATAGACCTCTGCATGTTCAGTAGAACATCTGTATGGTGTATCTGCACATACTTATAACTATGTTTTTAGTTTAAGAGATCATGAGTCCAGAAAAAGCTGAACTGTTTCCAGATCAGTTTACACATCCAGTTGTACATCTGTAAGCTCTTACCATCTATTGCAGGGGTATCAAATTTGGTTTCATATAACAGGCCAAATAGTATTCATGGTGCCTGCTAAGGATCAGAACATAGTGACATCACTATGCAGGAAGTGATGATCGTTTAATTTTCCCCCCAATTAAAGAAATTATTTTATATATGGTCTGGAAAAATTAGAGAACAATGTCATTTAGACTAACTCCACAAGATCGGTGGTGGTATGTTAGAGGAACCCTGGACTCCTTCTCTCAAATAAGTCCAATTTTATTCTCTTGGGCTTACTTCCAAGTACGTGAGCACAGAATTGTAGCCCCTGTGCCAAATGGCAAACTGCTAAATGTGTGTTTCAAAATAAAAGTTTATGACATGATATGGGAATCTGTTATTCATTAGGAAAGTAGTAGACAATTCCACAAGGTTAGCAGGAGCCTAAGCAACTTTGAAGTTCTCAGCAGTTAATTCTGAAGATGTACAGACCTTTATATAGGGTGTAATTTTTCCACATTACCCCAAGTGTTTCCCAAAGAAGCAAACATATGGGGAACAGTATCAACAGATCAAGGAATAAGGATGAACAAAACCTAATGTTAAGGGTTGCCCTCCTATTAACAGATTTCTTTTTTCTATTTGTCACCAGGACTCTCATTCCAAACAACCTTCTTTGCGTTTTCTTGGCTCAGTGCTGACTCCCCCTCATTTCCTTGGACACATTTCCTTGGACACATCATGCAAAGACGCTGCTGGGAAAGGTCTAACATCCTTGCAATGTGAGGCTTAGCCATAAAACTTTAGCCAGATGATGAAAATAAACATATTGTTGTTCCCATAGCTCATTAGAGGGAAGTCACATTTTGTGTGTACAAGGAGTTTAACATGCAAATTAAAGACGCCACAGTGCTGCATTTGGTGTTCAAACACAACAGCATTAGGTAATATATAATTCAACAGTGTGTATGTACTATATCATTTATTGCAGATAATTGTTGTTTGAAGTGGCCTCAGATGAACAGGTGTCGTTTTATTGAGACTTGAAAAAGAGAGTCCGACCAAACCGAAAAACAGCAATTGGTACAGGCATGAATTTGATGCGCAAGCCAAAATATACCCTCCAAGTTAAAAGTGAAAACATCTTTTTTGCACTGTAATATTCTAGCTGACTCTTTAATCCCAGTTGTAGTTTGAACAGAAATCAAAGCTAGAATAAAAAAGAAAATGACTTGCAATCCTGTAAGAAAAGAAGCCACACATTCAAGTTGTGGAGCATTTCAGCCCATGACCCCCTTCTGAGAATGACACTTTGTCCAAGACACACACATCCCAGAAGTGATGTCATCAACTTGGAAGTGATGTCATAGCCTGAAGTGATATCAGACAGAATGTGACATTTCTGTGATGCCAGAGCTCCTCCCTGCCTGCTCAGAAGTAAGTCCCAGTGTGTTCAATGAGACTTACACCCAGGAAAGTATGGATTGCAGGCTGAGTGCCCCATTCCAAGACAGTGGTGACCAGGGACAGATTTCAAGATGGCCAGCGCCCAGCTTTTTGTGACCCCTTGGAAAGAACCTGCAACCCCCCCCATGGGGATCTTGACTCCAACTTTGAGAACCAGTGCATTAAAGTCTGAAGTCTAAATAAAATGTATATACCGGTAATGTATTAATAGAATGTTTTGAATGCAATGCATGACTTGAAGCAGAGATTAATTTTTGTATGAACTCCAGAGCTTTTATTAAATTTTATTTGTGTTCTTGTATCTGACTTTTCTTGGGCTGTGGTGCCTCAGTGATTAAAGACACTGTGTTTGTCAACCTGAAGGTTGGGGATTTGAGACCCGAGTACTGCATGTGGAATAAACTACTTGCCCAGCTCCAGCCAACCAGTTCAAAAACAAGTAAATGCAAGTAGATGAATAGGTACAACATCAGTGGGAAGGTAACACCCTTTGGCGCCTTGGGTGTTTTGTCAGCCACATGACCATGGAGACATCTTCAAACAGAAAGGAAAGAGCTGATATCAAGGCAGCAGTTCCACCTATATCCTACCTCTCTTCCCAGTCTCAAGTCTTCTGTCCCAAGTCTACCTGGGCTGGCACTGGTCCAGGTAGACCCAGTAGGACAGTGAGAATTTACTCTGGGGCAAGGGAACAAATGTACCTTGAAGAGGCCTTTGCAGGCTAACCCCCCAACCCTGGGATGCAGCCCACATCTTATCGATGTGGCTGCATTGCCTTGAAAACAGTTAGGTAGAATTGGGCTGCCCATCATTTTGCCTCACTAGCATCCCCTTCCCCCCCGCCCGAGTGCCAAAAGAAGAAGGTGGCAATTCACATATACAGTGGTACCTTGCTTAAAGAGCGCCTTGCATAGAGAGTGTTCCACTTAAAGAGCAAAAATTTCTGTGTGGTTTCGCTTTGCTTAAAGAGCATTTTTTGCATAAAGAGCAAAAATTTCTGTGTGGTTTCACTTTGCTTAAAGAGCATATTTTCGCATAATTGGCTGGGCTCCCTGTCTTTCTCTCTGTCTCTCCCCAGCATTGGCTGGGCTGAGGGAGTGAGGTGGGACTTTCTCCCCCCTGCAGAACATGGAAGAGACCAGCAGGGAGAGCAGAAGAGCTGAAAAGCCTCTTCATCAGGGGAACAAAGATGGCTGCTCTTCTCCTGCAGCCAGAGAACTTGGTCAGTCCAGCCTATGCAGCCTCCATAAGGTAGGAGGGAATACTCTCCTGCACCCCCTCTGCAGCCCACTCAAACAGACCCCTTGCCCCCAAGGAAGCCCCCCGCCTGGACCCCATTACAACCACCCCTCTGCCCTCCGCTACCTTCCCTGCCTGCACTTTTCCTTTCCTGTGAGTAAGCCCCAGTCTATTCATTGGGGCTTGATTCTGAGTAGACAGCATAGAATCTTGCCCTTCTGACGTTGCTGTGCATGCAAAATGCAGCCTACACACTTTCCTGTGAGTAAGCCCCAGTGGATTTAATGGGGGTTGATTCTGAGTAAACAGCATAGGATCTGGCCCCTTTGCTGTTGCAGACTGCTTATCTAGTTTGCATAGACAGATCTCACACACAGAGAGAGGTTCCTTGTGAAGGTTGCTCAGAAATACGCCAGTGACTCTTAGGGTGCAATCCAGAGTAACTACGGGGAGTCCTTGCTCCGGTGTAAGAACAATTTGCTCTGGATTGCAATATGAATTTCCCATAGGTTTTCACTAGGTTGTGCAGTAACTATGGGTACATGTAATGTCTCTTATGTGCTCCCGTAGTTACTCTGGATTGTAGGGTCTGTGAAAATCAGTCATCCTTGCCCATAAAGGTTTTTCTTTTCTTTTTTACACAGAATATTACAGTATTTTATTACAGTAATTGTTGTCTGTATTATATTATAGTGTTTTGAATTCAGTTCCAGTGTTTTATCATCATTTTTACATCCAGTTAATATTTTTATATGAATATTTTTTGGGTTGTGGAACCAATCATCTGAGTTTCCATTGTTTCCTATGGGAAAATCTGCTTCACTTAAAGAGTGTTTTGCTTAAAGAGCATGCCTCTGGAACGAATTAAGCTCTTTAAGTGAGGTAGCACTGTACAGTGTTTTATAAGTATTCCCCACTCAGCTACAAAGAAATATGGATTTCACAATCATTACCAACTCTTATTTGATCTAGGTATCTATTGTTAGTATATATGAATTTATAAAATGAATTGGGTAGACCTTTTGAAAAAGAAACCTAGTTTTGTTCATTCTTCAGGAACTAGTGTCCATCACATTACGGAGATGTGCATATCTGACACCCAACCTAGTTTAGCACAGTACCATCAAAGCATAGATAATGAATATGTTCTAAATATTTTCACATTTTGTTTTCTTACCTACAATTGCTTTGATCCTTGATGCCTTTCAACTTGCGTGAATTTTGAAAAGCACTTGACTGGAGAGTACTACAAGTTCAAAACCACTCTATACATTATTGCTGTGTTCTTGTGCCTCACTTGTGATAAGAAGTTCCAGGAACTGCGGCCCAGACTTATTTTGAAGGACAGATTGCTAGAGATTCATATCCTATAATCCAGAGTAACTATGGGAAGACATAAAGGGCACTTACTCTGGATTGTTCTATGCATTTCCCATAGGTTTCCCATAGGTGGCACCATAACTACACTGGTGTAAAAGGTCCTGTAGTTACTCTGGATTGTAGCCATAGTGTCTTTTACACATTTGCTTTATTTACAATGGGTTTGGGCATTTGGGCAGAGTTAACATAAACATAAGAACAAAACAGCCTTCACTGGATCAGGCCAAAGGCCCATCTAGGCCCAGCTTCCTGAATTACACAGCTGCCCACCAGATGCCTCATTGAGCACATAAGACACCTGCATCTACATGCTCCCCTGCATCTGGGATATTGAGGTTGTCCTCTAGCTATACATCTATCTATGTAAACACACAATCCAGAGCAACTACGGGAACTTTTACGCCAACAAAAGAGACATCGATGTAGTTATGGCACCACCTATGGGAAACCTAGGGGAAATGCATAGAGCAATCCAGAGTAAATTTTTTTACGTCAACGTAAGAGCTCCTGTAGTTACTCTGGATTGTGCTGTAAATGGCCAGATGTTGTCTCCAGGTTTAACAGCAGTATGTCTCTGAAAATAAGTTGTCATTATCAGCAGCCCATGATTGTAGCTTTCCCAAGCATCTGGATGGCCACTGCTGGAAACAGGATGATGTTAGAGAGATGATGTGGCCCTCCTGCCAAAACATTTGGACCCCCCTGGACCAGATGGACCTTGATTGGATGTGGCAAGGGTTATCTTCTTATGGAATGAGGTATTAATTCATGGTGAGCCTGCATTCCACTCTAGATTCATAATCAGAAATGCCAGGGGAAAAAGCCAGGCAAAGAGATAAGACCAAGAACAAGAATTCAGAGTAGGCAACAGCTCAAGAAAAATGTCCACAAAAAGTGCAGGGCAAGCAAAAATAAAAGCATCAAACCAGCATGTGTATTTTCCCCCGAAGAGATCATGCTTGTTGGGTGAAAAAGACAAATGATTTTAGTGAAGATTCTCTCCGGTATCTCCCAGTTTCCTTTCATAAGGGCTGCTTGGAGACTGTATCTTTGGAAGTGTGTTTACACATATGGTTGGCCTACAGCAGGGGTGTCCAAACCCTGGTTCTGGGGCCGAATGTATCTCTCATATGATTGCCCCCTCTATCAGGCCATTGGCAAGCATTGTAATGTCTCTAATACAATTTTATATGTAAATTTATGCAAATTTATTCAAATTTGAAATGTAAATCATTTTTCCGGCCCCCAACATAGTGTCAGAGAGATGATGTGCTCCTCCTGCCAAAATGTTTGGACACCCCTGGCCTAGAGCAATTTACCCAAATTGCCCAAATAGGGCCTTGCAACAGAAGGGGCCACACTTATCACCTCTATAGCTGATGCCCTCATATGGAAACTTCCATACTGAGGCATCACAAGAAGGGCATAGCAAATGTATCATTGCTGCTGATTGGTGTTTTGAATTCCGTGCATGTAATCTCCTTTTCTGTAAGAAGTGGCACAGCAGAAGGTAAGGTCTATTCCACATACAGGAAGCACATGATACACCCTTTGTCTATGTAAATCTTGACGTGTGCTTCCATAAACAGAGACAAGCAAGGCTACAAGGTGATGGAAACAAGATGCCTCCACCGTTTTCTAGGGCATTGTGTCGGGTGTCTTTGCAGATGACTTGCCTGCAGATAAACAATCCAGGTGAGAAAGAACAGAAGGCTCTCCTAGAGCACTATCCTAACCATGTCTACTCAAAAGTAATCTCCATTGTGTTCAATGGGTCTTACTCTCAGGAAAGTGTCTTTAGGATTGCAGCATCAGTGAGCCTTCCATAACCCAACTCAAGCTGGAAACAATATAAATGTAAACTATTCAAAGACACAACCTCAACACTGCTGGTCTTCTAAAATGAAGACACCATATGAGAAGCATATAAGTGAATGGAAAAGGGTAAGTAGATATATGTCAAATTATAATATAATCAAATGCTATCAGTTTAAAAACAACGTAACCACCCTTCTAAATAGGAAAAAATAAGGCAATTGAATTGCTCCCCTCCCAATCAAAGGCAAGGAACCTGACAATATTCCTTCACTATATTGGTTATATGCCCAGTCAGGGCGTCTGCAGGGCTCTGTTAATATGTCAAACATTATTTCTATCAGCTTTAATCTTTCATGATTTGGCTCCTATCCTGTATATGAGCATGTTTTTCCTTGGGGCATCTCGGAGCACTCAGGTTTGAGTTTTTAGCTTAGAGACCAACCTGTGTTGTCAGAATGAGTTACTTTTGACTTCCCAAATAGAAAAAAATTGATTTGAACATATTAATTATGCTAATAGTCACAAGAAGCCATGATTGCCTTGATTTTGTGCTCATTTTCCCTGAGGCACCATTTATATCTGATTAAACACTGTCATTCAGTTGCTTGCGGCTTGTATTCAGTTTGTTTGCATTTGAAATATGTTTTTCTGCAAAAACCATGGTTGGGCCATGGATGACACAAATAAAATGGCAGATGTTATTTAGATATGAATATATCACACTGATACATATTTGAAAGTCCTGAGGTAGTTTTGTTTGCTCTAATTTCTGTGTCCTTTTTGAATTAAATGGAGGTTTGTTGGCATTTATCAGGGGTATCTAAACCCAAATGTGGCCCACAGCAAACCTCAATGTGGCCTGCAGAAAGGCCCCTCCATTTGGCCCATGGACAACCCTTGTAATCCTCCAGATCTGCCTCTTATACAGTGTTATATGTCAATTTAGGTAAATTTATTAAAATTTGAAATGTAAATCATTTTTCTGGCCCCTGATACAGTGTCAGAGAGATAACATGGCCCTCTTGTCAAAATGTTTGGGCACTCCTGGCATTTATGTTTGAAAACACTTTCTACTGAATGAACATTTAACCTCTAGATATCATTTTTTTAAAAAGTGAAAATATGCAGCGGGAAAACATTTCCACATTATCAACACAAACAGAGAGGGAAGAAGTCAAGCAGAGGCCAGGAAAAGAAGTGATGTGCAAGAAATGGAGGCAATTGGGAAAGCTTTTAGAAAAATGGGAGGTGGACAAGAGAAGAGGCGACGGTAGCAATTGGCCACACGGTCACATTTCCACACACCCTCCCCATCAAGATAGTCAAATTCATGCCGCTGTAGGAAAAATGGGGAAGAAAACTGAGGTTATACAACGCATCCTAGCTACAACACGATATGGCAGTTCTCCAAATTCGTGGTTCATGGGGCATGTCCCAGCCTCTCTGCTGAAGGGATTAGTTGTGCAGCAATATTTCAAAACTACCTAACAAAAGATGTAATTAAGAAGGCCTGTCTCCCTCCCTGGCTGGTATTTAGTGGAAGTGGATAAGAGCACCTGTGCGTTCCCATGTCAACTCAGGGTCAGTTCTGACGCAACCGCTTTTCATGCGTGAAATGGCTTTTGAAATAGTTCTCAAGGTTACATGGATGTCCAAATGTTCACTCAATGTCCTGCGTGCAAACATGTTCCTAGACAAGCCTGTGAAGACAGCTCCTAGGCCGCACCTTAGGGATGATTTTTTTGGTCTCTTTCAGTGTTTTGTTTTTTACTATACCACAATATCATACATTCCAATATCTGAAAGATGAAAATAAATTACAATATCCCTCTTCTTATGCTGATAAACTCTGTATATCTTCCCTTATTTGTTGTTGAAAGCTCCTTTCTATGTATTCTTGAATTTACATTGTATGTAAATTTGTATGAATTTACAAAGAAAATAGACTGCAATCCTAATTTCCACTTAGGCTGGCATAAACCCCAGCACAAGTCCTGTGCTGACCTGGGGGTGTCAATAAAAGTGCCAGAAGGGATTTCTGCCCAACTCCAGGTGGGTTAGGGCAGTGCACAGGCAGATACTGACCTCTCCACACCATCATGGGAAGATATCATGGGTTAGGCCGGCCTAAATTGGTTAGGATTACACCCTAAAGTACTTTGTGATAGGCTGTTCTGCTCTGTCTTCAAGCTGTGTAAGCTAGAAAAATGTAAGTCTTCTGCAATACAATTATTAAATGAGTTCTTGAAGTATGTAAATGGAGGCAGCAGGCTCTGTACAGGTACATTTCCAAGTATTTGCATTAGAGAATCCTAACTTCCAGTTATGCCAGCCTAAGCCCAAGCATAAATCAGGGGCTGAACTAGGGGTATCATAAAAGTGCTGTAATTCACTTATGCCCATGTCCTGGGGACGTTAGGCCACTGCACAGGCATGCACCAACCTTCTCACACCTTCATGGGAAGATAGGCCAGGTGAGTTAGGTCCTTAGGCTGAAATCCTAGCCTCCTGTTAGGCTGGTCTAAGCCTTAGAATAAGTCCTGTGCTGACCTGGAGATGTCACCAAAGTGCCGTAAGGCCGTAATATACATCTGTGCCACTCCTGGGGGAGGGATATGCCAGTGCACAGACATGCGCTTGCCTCCCTACATCAATATGGGAATGAGAAGACTGATGAGCTGTGTTGGTCTAGGTTAGGATTGTACCCGAAACCATTTAAACATTTTATTTCCTCTTAATCTCACTCTCTCAAGTGGTGAGTTTATGTCATAACAAAGTATGGTTATGATATATATGCCTATGAATTGGAAGCAAGAGAATTGTAGTCCCTTGTAGTATGTAGCAAAAAGTGTAACCACATTTGTCACAAAATTTGAACAGTTGGAGAAAATGCAATATTAATAGGCAAGCCAGAGCCCCTAGGCTGCATAGGCACATTTTCCTGAAAGTAAGTCCCCTTTGAACTCAACAGACTTTATTTCTGAGGAGACATGCAAAGGTTTGCACTATGTGTATCACTCCTCCTTTTCTCACCTACAACCCAGAGTAACTACGGGAGCACATTAGAGACATTATGTGTACCCGTAGTTACTGCACCACCTCGTGAAAACCTATGGGAAATTCATATTGTAATCCAGAGCAAATTGTTCTTACACCGGAGCAAGGACTCTCCATAGTTACTCTGGATTGCGCTCTTAGTGAAGTATCTTACAACAATAATCATGGAAATATTTTTGAGAGTGAAGCATTATGGTGGCACAAGCCTCCACATATACATCTAACAAACACATCCGATAGGCTGGCTTTTACTGCAGTGACTCAAACACTGGATTTATCTCTGCAGCTAAAAGGTCCAGGCTTATTCCTGGCAAGCGGTGTAAAGCTGCCTGCTTCTTCTGTGCCTGCCAGAAAACCTCCACACCATCTTTATTGTCACATTTGGAAATACAGTACATTTTAAGCTTATCTTGGTCTGTGCGCTACATGTGACACATTTGATAAGCAATTGCGCACAGCAGGACAACTCACCGTATCGCTGGCAAGGAGACAGCTAAATGAGGCAAGTAAAAGGTCTGCCCACATCTCCCGCCACATGTCGGCGCTTGCACACATCGTTATTTTCCATCACTGCTAGTGAAAAAAATATCCATTGAATTGTGTTTCCAGCCAGCAAATTCCTTATTTTCTGAGAATTATGTCTTTGAAAAGTCTTGTGGAAGTCCAAATTAGCTTTAGAATATGGAAAACTGCCTTAACCCTACCCAGCTTCTGCCACAGTTTAGATACTGCAGATCTTACAGTAATAGATTCTTTTGGTCCTTGATGTGGTTCTGTCCATTTCTGAAATGACACCACATGCATCCACTTTAGGGTCGCTACATGTCCTGAAAAACAGTCCTGATTTGGGAGGATTGTGTTCACATACTGGCAAGTGTGACAGAGGGTCCTGTCACAATTTTGTAGAATTATGGCAACCCTAATCCATTTCATGTTTCCATATATATTTCTTTGAATCAGTGAAGGGAAAAAACCAAATGCACAAGTGTCAAATGAGGAAGAACTGATTATCCCCTCCTATAGCACTGAAGAGGATTTAAGTGCGATATAATGATATGATGTAGCAGTTAGGGAGTTGGACTGAGAACCAGAAGTTCTTTCTTTCCTTTCAGCCTTGCCCAACTAACAGGGTTGTTGTGAGGAGGGTAAGAGCTAAAACTTTGTAAGCTGCTTTGGGCTTTTGCTTTACCGGGGAAATGCAGGGTATAAATCCCATGAATGAATGAATGAATGAATGAATGAATGAATGAATGAATGACAAATTGGGCCATTGCTAACACCACAACCAATGAATGAATGAATGAATGAATGAATGAATGAATGAATGAATGAATGAATGACAAATTGGGCCATTGCTAACGGCCACTATGCTATCCCAACAACAGTATTTGATTCTAGACAGAAGAAATACTACTGAATCGCTTCACATTATTAGGTGTTTTGTTTTACAGATTTATTTGTACTTTCATGGTAACCGAAATCTATACAGACTAAGGGCAAAATCAGAGTAACTACATGGAGGCCTTTCTTCCAGTGTAAGAACAACTTACTCTGGATTGCAATATGAATTTCCCATAGGTTTTCACTAGGTGGTGCAGTAACTACGGGTGCACATAAAGGGCAAAATCCAGAGCAGTTACGGATCCACGCAGTTACGTCACCTTCTAGTGTTTCCTTATGTAAAGTCACCTTAACTGCTCTGGAGCAAAGGGCTTACTTTGACTTTAGGATATGGGCCAAAGTCTCTTATGTGCTCCTGTAGTTGCTCTGGATTTGAGGGTAAATCTTGTGAATATTTTCACTGTATTTAGATTCCAATCATGCTAACTAATCTTGGGTTAGATCACAATTTGAATATGTTCATGCGGATGCATATCAGAAAGAGATTGCTTTGTTGTGGTAAATTGCTCCATCAAATACGTTGCCCAGCTCATGTTGTGTGCAAGCATGAGACTAGGATTCTTTTAGACTATTTTTCACAAAGTAAAAGCAAAGATTAAACCTAGACTACTATCTTGCAGATCCCTTTAACTATAACTTGATCCCTCTGGGTAATCTTTCCCATCTACTGTACATATGCTACTTCTTATTTATCTCCACTTTTCTTGCCTTCTCCATTTTGTATGCAATATACACATACAATATACACATTTTTATGTGTATACACAATATACACATTTTTTCTGGTAGTTAGGCTTTTTCTCCATCTACCTACAAAATAAATTAGCAGTTGTATTTTATTTTTAATTTTCTGTCCTTACTGTAACATCCTCACAGTAAGTTGACTGCGTTGTACATATCTCTTGGTCTCTCTCATCCTTTTGAAATAAAGATCAAGCCTTATTATATGCAGGGATTGGTTCCTGATGGGTGCCAATGGCAAGGATATATTATTTGAAAAAGCCCAAAAATGTCAGTGTAATAGTTTTCATGCAGGGAGAAGAGTGTGTGTGCATATGGTTGTTCCTGGCTTTGCTTGACTCCTTTATAGGGACAAAGATCTCCTTTTTCTTGCTTGCTAGCTTAGACTTGTGGATGAGGGGAATCCAGTCCAGGATGTCCTTTTAAAGTGCTTGCATTCAACACACCAGGCTAACTGGCAAGGAATGTGCACAGGAGGAAGGCACACACAGTGCTCTGTGTGTGTGTGTGTGAGAGAGAGAGAGGGGGGGGGAGAGAAAGAGAAGGAAAGGGGAGGCAAAGGCAGATCATAGAGGATGTCTGACAAGGTGCCATTTGTGAAAGAGAGCAGGGGAGAGGGAGACCGGAGTGATCCCTGAACATTCACACACTTCCTACCGAGGAGGGTAAGCAAAGCTAGGCACACTCACTCTTTTCCCTGCCTTCAAATGATTACAGTGACATTTATTGAGCAGCTGAGCCATTTGCATTGTGTTAGATCTATGAATTAAAAAACATACAAATAACGATCCATCTATACCCTAAATCAGGGGTCTCCAAACTTTTTGGCAGGAGGGCCACATCACCTTTCTGACACTGTGTCAGGGACCAAAAAAACTATTTAACATTTCAAATTTGAATAAATTTACATAAATTTACATATAAGAATGTATTGGAGTGGATTACAGGGCTTGTCCAGGCTCCAGATAGAGGGATCTTGAGGCTTGCCAAGAGCCACATCTGGCCCCAGGGATGGGGTTTGGAGACCCCTGCCCCACATGGTCCACGGAGATATTTGCCAATATTTCCATTTGCATAAAGATCCTTGCACACGTTTGAATACTTTATGTGCACATGTTATTATGCATGTCCCTGAACATGCCCAGTAACAGATATGGCAAACAAAACCTTCTGCGTGCACACACATCTCCACTCTGTGCACATACTGTTCCCTTAAATTGAAACCAGGGTTTCTTTTTGACTAAGGGGTGATACCCATCTATTGTTGCAGTCACCATCACAACTGTTTGCTACAACTGGCCACTACTTAGCTGGTTTTATCAGATGGCCTGCCAACTTTCTCATCTCCCCATCTTCTAAATCTTTTTACAAGTCTAGATAATAAAAATATTCTCAGTTTTTTATTTTTCCCTCTTTACCAATTAACCAATGGGAATGCCAGACCTGAGAAACCTTGTTATCTTGAAGCTTCACACAGTCATGTTATAGTCACAATAGAATAAAGTAATTAAGCTCATCCCTTTCATTCAGCACATATAGGTTCATCTAAACTTTGAGCACAATCCTAACCATGTCTACTCCAAAGGAAATCCCATTGTGTTCAATGGCTCTTACTCCCAGGAAAGTGTCTTTAGGATTGCCACTTTTGTCTCTTCAGTGTGGACCAATGTATTCTTCTTCAATATACCAACATGCCTGTTATTTTGAGGGGGAAATTGCATTAAAGCTCTTGAACAAAGAATTAAGTTAAATTCATTCTGTGCACAGAAGGTGTTAAGTAGAGAACAAGGAATTATTTCCATAATATGAAGATTTTTAAGTCCCAAACTTAGCAAGCACTTATTCCCTTGGACTGTTATTCAGGAATCCTTTTCAGCTCATGGCACACTGACAAGGTGCTAAAATGGACTACCATTTGTTTGACCATTGAAAAGACACACCATGCTGCTGGTAGGGGACTCAAATCCCCAAGTGCCCTATTAATAAATGATATTCCCCAAGGTCTCACAGGCCTGCACACCTGCAGATCATCCACAGCATACCAGTGTGCCATGGCGCAACGGTTGAAACTCACTCCCCTGGGAAAATACATCCAAATGTCATATACTATCGGTTTCAAATTATTTGGAGTTTGCAAATAATTGGAGTTTGCAACTCCAAATGACAAGCTGTGCTAGTCATCTGCTTGTTATCACCCTCCCCCACCTAGAGGTGCCACCTAACTGCTTTCCAGCCATCGGCTGGTAAATGTCCTAAATACATCACATTTGTGGCACAGGATGGAGCTGTATTGGTTCAAGCAAACATTAAAATTGTGCTGTTAATATTTGTTAGTCTTTCCATAATGGGCTTACAACTGACTTGATAGCATAGAAGACCAGGGATGCTCCATTCAGCTTAATACCGTGCAGACTCTGTTTTGTGCAGTGACATATAGAATTGTATAAGACATAGAATGCTGTCTAGTCCCACTCTCTGCCACTAACCCTACAATCCAGAGTAACTACGGGAGCACGTAAGAGACATTACGTGAACCCGTAGTTATTGCATCACCTAGTGAAAACCTATGGGAAATTCATATTGCAATCCAGAGCAAATTGTTCTTACACCGGAGCAAGTACTCCCCATAGTTACTCTGGATTGCGCCCTAAGTCTGCAATCCTAATCCCTAGTTAGGTTGGCATAAGCCCCAACACAAGTCCCATGCTGGCCTGGGGTGTCACCAAAGTGCCATAAGACACTTCTGCGCCACTCCTGGAGGAGGGTTAGTCCAGTGCACAGACATGTGCTTACCTTTGTACATCACCACGAGAATGGGCATACCAATGAATTGTGCCAGCCTAGGTCAGGACTGTACTTTACGTGCAGATTTAGGGTGCAGTCCTAACGTACACCAGCACAACTCATCAGTTTCCCTGTTCCCATGGTGATGTAGGGAGGCAAGCACATGTTTGTGCACTGGCCTAACCCTCCTGAAAACAACTTCATCACAAAGCACTGTTTTCATAAGAGGTCCACTCATGAGTTTGTGCTCCCCACAACTCAGGCAGAGTCACACAATGCAGAGAGAAAAGCAACCTGTTGGGTTTTAACACTGCTATTACTCAAAAGCTGTACAGCTAGGGCAGAGGCGTAATGAGGGTATAGTGCAGGATGCAATCTGCCATGGGCGACAGGGCCCCATCTCTCCTGCTACAAGCACGGGGTTGGACTAGATGACCTCCTGGGATCCCTCCTAACTGTTTTGATGGCGTGAAATTTCAGTCCTTGCCACGGGTGAAATTTTGCCTAGGTACACCTCTGAGCTAGAATAAGAAGGGGCTGAAAAATGCACTGCCATAGTTTGACCTCTATAAAACATCAGTGACAGCTTATACAACTAATCCCCACAATTCGTGTCCAAACCCATTCAAAGACCCTAAACAGCAAAAGAACGTTCAGTGAAATAAGCTTACCATGAATTACTAAGCTTATGCTTGACAAAGAAGTGTCTCTGGGTGTGGTTTCCTACAGCGATTTCATAAGCAGAGCAGGTCATGAAAGATGCAGTTAATAAACTGTACACAGGAGGTAATTATGTGTACCAGTCACTCTTTCTAAACAGATTGGGGCATAGATAATTAAAAAAAAACAAGCTTGAAAGGGAGAGCATTGTGAGAAGTGCATTTGCTCTCACAAATATTGTGATGTCCAAACACAAATGTAAGAAACTTCATGTACCATAAATCAAATACGAACTTCATGCCCTGAGAAGTATCAAATGCTTCTACCCTCCCAATCCAGGGCATGCATTTGTGGTTCTTCCTGAGCCCTGCTCCAATTTTTTTCAGGAGGGGGAACATTGGAAAGATATTGATGACATTCTTGTGCTGCCTTAATGGGGGAGAAGGCAAACTGTACAAATTGTACAAATCCTATGGCCCATGAGGGGAGATGTAGGGAGAAATTTGGACCCAAGTGTTTTATATATCATAATTTGAAAAAATTAAGATCCAATTATTGTTATGATATTATGATCCAATGGAGAAGGAAATTCTGGGAAATTTTCTCCCCCAGAAAATGGTGTACTCCCAAAAGAGTCCAAAAGAAATTTTCTGTCTCCTGATAAAATTCCTCTCAGAGGTTCTGTCTGACAGAGAAGATGTGGGCACCAAGTGTCGGGGTGATGGGCAATTTTTATCTCCATTGTATTGTATCCAAAGATATTCTGTTTTATAAGAATTAGAGCACAATCCCAATCATGTCTTCTCAATAGTAAGTCACATTGTGTTCAATGGATCTTACTCCCAGGAAAGTGTCTGTAGGGTTGCAGCCTTAATGATTGCCATCCATTTCTCCACTCCACCTAATCTAACACTCACAGTGTTAATGCGAAGATAAAATGAGTGGCTGTGTGAAGAGCCATGCATACCATCTCTAGTGCCCTGGAAGAGCCGTACTAGATTTAGTACTGATGGAAAATTTATTTAATCAATAAATACAATGTGTTCCTCAAGGTTTATGTTCTCGATCATTTAAGAGAAAATTCTGAGATTTTTTTAAAGAGAAAGATCACCTTGGTTTGAAAAGAACCAAAGTTCATCTATCCCCACCCAAAGCAGGATCACCCACTTCTCACTTAAACTAATGCTACAGAATTGCCCAATGTGATGGAGAAGATGGGAGGTTCAGTCCATCAAAGAGCCTTCAATGCATTCTGCAACAGAATTTTGAAACAATCCATCACGTAGAATTTCTATAGAACTGAGTAAAGAGATTAGAAATGGAGAAAACACCCCTATAGAGAACTGAGTACAGCTAAAAACAGATTGAAAGGACAGGTCATGGTCTCTTTTTCCTGTGTGAAGGTGGCTCCTTTTTCCATTTAGAGAAGGAGGGATCATTGGGGAATTCGTGTACAGAATAAATTAGCACAGGCTGCGTCACTGTGTTGGTGTCCCAGATATGTCCCATCCTTTAAAAAATTGTTTTGTAGTTCACTAATTTACTGGGAGGTGCCTATATATTCATTTTCTGCAATTTTTGCCACCCTTCATTCAAGAACCTCAGGGCAATGTACATGTGCTTCCTCTCTTAAACCCTGTGATGTGGGGTAAGCTGAGGGATGGTGACTGGCCTAGAATTACCCAATAAATATCATGGCATCTTGAACTCTCAGTTCTTCCTAGTCATAGCCCAGCACTCCAACCACTACACCAACTGGTCCCCAAATGACATGTGTTCAACACAGTGTGGCACTTTACCCAGCTGGCTTCAGGCTTAAATGGAATTCTCAGTCATTATATAGAATTTTCTCAGAAAAATTATCCTTAAGAACATGCCTGTGGCAGGAGACATTGCTTGGACATTGTTGTTATGTCCAGCACTGCAGTGGTGTGGTTATTTCAGTCTTAGAGCACAATCCTAACCATGTCTACTCAGATGTAAGCCCCATTGTGTTCAATGGGACTTACTCCCAGGAAAGTGTCTTTAGGATTGCAGCCTAATCAGAAACACAGTACAGGGCAGCACTATTGGAAATGCCATTTCTCCTGGCATCCAGCACTTACGCAATGCCCTCTGAGTCCGGGAGGGTTGGTTGCTAGAAGTGGTACTTTCAAGCACAGCTGCTTCCAGCCTTACATATGGCAGGTTTCCTGGAGTTTAATGTTTTCAAAAAGTCACCAAGCAATCCCAGTACCCTGGTAAGACTGTTTTTATGGGGATAGCCATGAAATTCAAAAAGCTGTCACTTATCCTACAACTACTGTCTAGAATGACAGCCCATGATAATGTGGAATTCTCATACATCTCTTTGCCATAACATTAAAAAAAGAATCATGTGGCACAAAAATCCTCTGTCTCTAACCTGTTGACTACACAGGTTGCTACTCAATTTTACTATAATCAGCTTCCGGTCAACAAATATTATGCATTATGATATATATCCATTGAAGAAAGGACAAAATATTTTCTCATGCTCTTTGGAAATTGAGTGACCTTTCTGTATCCAGTCCTATATTAGTTGATTTCTTAGGTATGTCAATTATCTAAAAACAGCTTCTTCCTAATCTGCTCTCATGAGCCCCATGTTATAAATCTGTGCACTCTTGACGCCAGTGGAAAAAACTGCATCACAAGTCCCTTGGCAATGGAAGGGTGTGACAGAAACAAGGCAGAGGAAGAGGTCAGGAAGATGGTGGTTATCGTTTATGCAATGTCTCAGCAAGGCAGCCTCTTGGTCTCTCATACTAGAATGCACAAACACCCATGGAATACCAGCAGTCGTCAGTTACTTGTGGCATTTGACACTGTCTTTTTCCTTCCTCTTGCAGCAGTTCATCTGAGCAATTGATGGGGAGCTGCAGCTGAGCAACTGATAGGGAGCTGCAAATCCAGGTGCTCCGAAATGTGGCAACTCAAGGAGTAAGCACAGAGCGGTGACCCTCACCCTTGAACATTAGCATTCTCATCCCCCTCACACAGGTACTGATACTGGAACACATCACAGTAGCATGAAAATGAAACATGGCAAATGAAGTAACATGCAATTCACTGCTGAGTTCACACCGCCAGATGTATATGGAGATAAGTTGTTTTCTATAATCTGCAGCTGATGCAAGGTCAGAGGCCCTATTTCCAGTGCAAGAGGAAGGGGTATTACTTATTTGGAGTATTATTTGCAATACTCCAACTTCCAGATCCAACCAACAGTTCCAACTGACAAAACCCAACTGTCAGTTTAAATGCTGAAAGTTCTAATCAGCCCACAACTCACACAGAAGCAATAGTTAGGTTCAGAAACCTAACAGACTATGGGCACAATCCAGAGCAAGTTCAACCTGCTCTGCCCTAACTGATCTCTCCTAACTATTCTGTATACAGAGCAGAAAATTATGCTGCATCCAGAGAGTCAGGAAGCCTGGGCTGCCCTAACTGCTCCAGAGCATGCTAAGTAATTGACACATGGGGAGTACTTGCTGCTGAGAAGACACCCCTCAGATCACACTGAACAAGGAACAGCTGTGGTGCCTACAGTGGTGATACGACTCTGTGCATCACCCGGTGTGGAAGTCTGTATGTCACTCCTGAGATGTTCGCACCCCCCTACCTGGACTGCGCAGTCACCAAAGTTGGCGCCTGTCCAGCTATTTCTGAAGCCAACTGGCTTCAGAAAGAGTACTGCGCAGGCACCATCTCTGATGCCTGCACAGTACTTTTCTGAAGCCATTCAGCTGCCGCTCCACCTCCTGAGTGAGGCCAAATGGCTGTGCAAAGGCACGGACTTCCTCCGCTCTAAGGAAGTCTCCCCTGAAACTGTTTGGCATGCTCAGTGTGTTTCTGCGCAGTGCATCTCAGCTGGCTGTTCAGGCCAGCTCCGAGTACAAGTGGCAGCTTCTGGCTGCTGCTCCACCTTGGAGTAGGCCTGTATGGGTGCGCTGATGTCCGGGGCCTGCCAAAGGACAGTCAAACTCCTCCAGTGCATTACCTCATATGGAGCGCATCACCCAATGCAGCCCACACCAGCCGCACCAGTCTGGTGATGCCATTGGGTGCCTGCCTTATAAGGAGTCCTTGATGAGATGCCAGTACATTCTATAGTGACTAGAAGGGGCTTCTTGGAGTGACCAGCTGTATCCTGAGGTTTGTGGGCAGCCGTAGTTGTTCCATATCCTGAGGTGGAGAGGCAGGGGTTGCAGCTAGGCTGGCCAAAAACTCAGATTTTTGGTCAACACTGCCATTCTTACTTGGGCCTTATCATGGACCCCTATGGGTCTACTCATTACTATGCCTGCTCCTCAGGTGGTATATCTCTGAGGAACTGGAAGAGGGCATTTCTGCCTTGAAACAGGCTTTGGATACAGAGTAACTGCTTTGCCCTAGACAATGCTAAACTGTCCAGACTGGGATTGCAGCACATCCCTGCCACCGCCAGTTTCTATCTGCCTTTGAAAGTATTGTTGCAATATATGGCATCCTTGACCGCAAATTACAGGGGCAGGAATTTATCTAAAATGTAACCTCCTGCATCTTTGACTCCATGACCATAACCTAGAGCCTTTGTGTCAATAAAGGGTGATGGAAGAGTGATGGAAGAATGGAATTCAGATGGAGAGACTGGTTCAGGAGACTGAAAAGATGTTTGAAGGTCAGTAGGAACAATTCATTAGCAGATTGCCTTTGACTTGTATACAAGTTTATTTTTCAGTAATATCAGACCACAACCTCTGTAGTAGGAACCCAACAAAATTCTCATAGAATTCTCTTTTGGGGGTGTATAAGCCTTTGGTCAAGAGAAACATCCAGCATTTCTCAGTACTGAATGTTCCCGGTTCTTATTCCCAGTGTTTTATATCAATAATCTCTTTAACTTTAGTATTATTGTATGTACTCTTGATATTTTGGTCCTGCTAACAAAAGGCATTCTTTCAAGTGGGTGCTCTTCTTTTATTTAGCAGGGGAAACATAACTAGCCCTCTTCACCTAGGGTTCCCATATGTCCTGAAAAACCAGGACTGTCCTGGTTTTGGAGGACCGCATTCAGATACTGGCAAGTTTGACAGGGGGTCCTGTTCCAGTTTTGCGGAAGCAAATTATGGCAACTCTATTTTCATCCCAGAAGTCTTTTATAGTGGCTTCTGCTGGTATTCTTTTGCATCTTTTAGACTTTGAGCTCATTTGGACAGATAGTCATTAGTTATTTATTTTCTCTATAATCCGTTGTGTGAACTTTCATTGAATATTAATACTGTTGATTGATTGAATTGATTTTCACTTTTCTGTTTTCCAGGATGTATTCCTCAAAAGCTGAATTCTTTTTCTATTTATTTCATAATTTTGTTACAACATTTCTGAACTGGTAGAACTGGGACATTGGCAGCCTATTACCATATTTGTCTGCCCAACCCCTTATGTCAACCCCTTATGTTGATCATCCCCCCAAATTGCTAAAAATGCACATTAGTTTCCCTTGATTACAAATCCTCTCTCTCTCTCTCTCTCTCTATCCAACATATGGTTTCAGCCAAACTGAAAAAATCTCTGTATTTAGCTCAAATCGTTAACATCAAAGCTGCACTGTTATTATATTGTCAGTCCTCCCCCCTTACTACCAGAGATCTTAATATGTATTTCAATGCTCAAAATAAGACTGTGCAAATTATCTCCACTGGGACTCACCCTCATCAAGGACCTACCGAGTTACAAATTGCACCTGCCAGACATGAGCGGCTTCCAGAGATTTCCTCTTCTGTCATATTTCCTGCCATATCAGATTTTAAAAAATCTTTTCAACTATTTTCTTTTGAGCCCCCCAGAGCCACCTGGAGCTTCTCACAATTCAACAAGCAACACCTCCTTGAATTTTCAATTCAGTGATTTGGGTTTCCAAGAAATCAGTTGCAACACATGGAAGTTGAAAGCTAGGTTATGTTTGTCTCTCCAAAGATTGTTCCTGAATCAAAAGAACAAAACTTCTAGTTTTCTCTCAATTCATATTTTGCAATTCTTAAGAATTCTGCTAATCTCCATATATGCAAAAAATAAAATGCAAACCTAAGCGTTTGCACTCCCCTCCCTTCAAAAATAGGGTGACGAGAGACAATGGCCACAGTTTTTCAAAAATACTTCAACTGCCTTTTAAGAAAAATAAAAAGATTCAACAACAAAAATGCAACAAGGGACAAGAGGTATATTCTAAATCAGTGTTTTTCAAAGTGTGGCTTGTGGAGTAGTTGTTGGTCCATGAGCTGCTGCTGGTCTATGGAATGATTCCGGGAACTTCCTTCTCAGCATCTCCCAAAGCTTGCTGTACAACTTGGATATGCATCAAGCCACAGAAGAAACTCTGAGAAGCCAGAAGGAAGCAGGAAAGGCAATATATATAGTTCTGTCGCCCTTGAGGGAGAAAATTGCCAGTTCCTGACAGCAGACCCTTTGAGTGGCACTGTTCTAGCTGACAGAAACAGTATTCTTATCTGACAGATAAAATGTTGTATCTCTCCTGCCTCAAAAATAGTTTGTTTCTTTTTGACCCTGTCATATTACCTGATATCCTGCCTCTAAAGAAATGAGGTAATCAAAATGAACAAAGTCTTCATTCCTCATTTCTTTTTATCACCAGACTCCAAAATGTAGTGTTTGCATGACATGAATGCCAGACAAAAGGAAAAGCGGCCTCCTTTGTGGGTTGTGGCTGTCAGACCACAAAGGCACAAATAACAAACTTCTCCTCTGTGGGAAGGCACATTACCAAGTCCTCCTGTCTGAGGGGGAAACCACTCTCACTATCGGTTTGTAATGAGAAACCAGCTCCCTCACCTAATTCTTAGCAGTTCACCTCAACATGGTAATTAGTTTCAGCTATCAAGGCCTGTTTCATTTCTTCAGTACCTTCCGCCTGCAAATAGCTCCATACGACAGAATCATTATTTTTAGAAAATGGTTGTGTTTAGTGTTTAACGGTTTGTGTCTGACTATGAGAAACCTATGGACTGTGGCAGTTCAGTGGTTAGAGATGCTGAGTTTGTCAACCTGAAAGTCAGCAAGTTTGAGACCCTAATATTGCATGATGGAGTCAACCCAGTTCCTTGGTTACTTGGAACTGGTTATTTGCCCAGTTTCTGCCAACCTAGCAGTCTGAAAGCATGTAAATGCAAATCATAAACCCCCTAAATTCCCACTCCTCACCTCCATGACTAATTTACCAATGCCTGCAAGTGGCTCCAGCATCCTGAGGCTATGCAACAGACACCATTCCTCTTGCCATTTGCTTCAGGAGCCTGACAGTGAATAAAAGTGGTCTTTTTTTACACAGATAAATAGTGCTTTGTACTGCCACTAGTTGGGGTCTTAGGACTGGGGCCTCATCTTCAGCAAACTCATGCATGTTGGAAGACTGGCAGCCAGTTTCTATCCAGAGCTTTTACTTTGCAAGACAAGTGTGCCCTCATATCTGTGGGGGATCCATTCCATGCTCCCCACACACCCCTGTACCTGCTTTATAGATTTAAAGGAATGAAAGCATCTTGTCTAACAAGGTCGCTTTAAGCTTTCAAGCATATAATGACATTCAGGCTGCCTCCTGGCAGCCTGGATGCTTAAAAACACTAGATCAAACAAGAAGTGGAAACAAATCAAGTAAATCACTGGCAAGGATCCCTGGCCATCACAGGGCCCACCTGTCCAGTCTGTCAGGTGGCATAATTCTCATTATGGTGCTAACAATTCTACCCAATGTATAATGAGGTGGCACCATAGGTGGCCTGGTGCCAGGCACTGCCTCAGGGCCTCTAGCAACCTGGTGCCAACACTGCATACATCAATGATGACTCAAATACTGGTGCCGTCACAAGAGAACTAGATAGAAAAGATGACGTGTGGGAACCGAAACTAGTCTAATTATATGGAAGTGTTGTGATGGTGATTTTTGTGAGGCGGACAATTACTTTTCACTGTTTGGGTATCATGCAGGCCTTCTCAGAACAACAGCCAGCAACTACTGGCCAAGAATAACCACCCCTGCTTCTTGCCCTTCAAAATTCAGACCCATTTGAAAATCATGATTGATTCAAATTAGCTTACTCTTTCTATCTGGGATATCTGGGTGATATCTATCAATCTGTCTGTTGCCACCATAAAAACATTATCTTCATCTATCTATCTATCTATCTATCTATCTATCTATCTATCTATCTATCTATATATATATATATATATCTATATACAGAGAGAGAGAGAGAGAGAGAGAGAGAGAGAGAGAGGAATTGCCTATGATCATAAGGTTTTGTCTTCCTGGTGAATATGATAGAGGAAATTCTAAAAACAATCCTATTCTTGTTTATTTGAAATTTTACACCAAAGAAAATCAGTGTACAATAGCCTTCAAATTATTTATTACGCAGGAACAGCAAACTCAAAAGAGGTGTTCTGCGCATACAGTTGCCTACATATGTTTTGTCACTTTGTTTCTTTTGCCCGGTGGGATCTCTGCTGGCATCACAGTATACATAAGCCTGCTAACTACGTAAATGAAGAGGTACTTACATCAGGTCAGTTTTCAAGATAGTATTTTGAGCTATACAACACTCAACATTTTCTCTCCCACTTTCAAAACATCTACAAAACCATGAAAATATTTTTCTCCCTTTCAACATTAGCAAGCCCCTAAATCTATCTCTGTGTGTCTAGTACTTGTGCTACCAATATGTTGTTATGGGGATCTGAATTGTCAGTGTGAATTTTAAATTGACTTCTGTACCCTAGCTAGCTAGACTCCTGTAATTAACCATCTCCCTTTGTTTTGCTGTGCTGGACAAACCCATGCTATTAAATGAGAATCCCCACACAACCTTTCCAAAGTCAACAGTAGCCTTCCTTAAAACATCACCCTCCCTTATGGTCATTCATTCTATACCATAAAAGCAATGAAAATAAAATATCAGAAAAGCAGCACCAACTCCTGCAGTTCTGTCTGGTTCAGCAGCGCGATTAGAGCAGAGAGCCTGGTTGTGCATCTGGTTTTTTTTTTAAGTCCTACATCATCTCCCATCTCCCTTCCCCATCTTCTTGCGAGGCAGCTAACCTCATAGTGACATCATGCACCTGCCAGTCAGAGGGAGTTAAAAGCACCCTGAACGCAACCCCATCAGGCTCCACTGCTAAGTGACGCAAATGAAACACTTCTAACCATCCCTGCAGCTGCCACTGACTGCTCTGCCCATAGCCCCTTAATTCCACTGGGAAGAGCAGGAGGGGGTGACTCAGCCTGTTCCAGCATGGCCTGGTAATTTAGATAATCAGCCTACTCTTTAAACTTCAGCCAACATGGCATGTGAGAGCAGTCTCCGAGGTCAAGGAGAAACTGTTCTTTCTCCGAGCTACTGTTGGACAGAGAAGTGCTGCTGCATCACTGCTGAACAGCTTAGCTGGCGCTTTCTAAATCTGAAGCTGCATGCGCATGCAGCCTGTCCTCCCCCCTGTGCACCAACATTGTCTGACTGCTGTCCCTTCAAAATTAGATACTTGGCCTTTCTTATCTTGCACTCAGTGACATGGCCAGAGATATATAAACAGGCATTTCCTGTATCAGAAGGCATCATTTAAAAATGTAGACAAAAATTAGCAGAATGACTGCAGAGCAATTCAAGGTATGCTATTCATCTAAGGCTGCACATTTTCCTGGGAGTAAGTCCCACTGAGTATGCATGCATAGAACTGTGCTCAGGGTGACCATATGTCCTCTTTTTTCCAGGACATGTCCTGGATTTTAGCCTTGTCTCTTGGAAATTAATAAATTACTGATACATATACAGTATGTATTAAATTTAATAGTTTTATATGTAACAAGTAATATATAGTGCAATTCTAAGCATGTTTACTCAGAAGTTTCAAGAGGACTTACTCTCAGGAAAGTGAGTTTAGGATTGCAGCCATAGTGTTTGAATAAAGCACATGAAAGCAATGTATAAGTGTAATTAGCTTTTATTTGTCATTTCCTACATTATTCTTGGTTGACCTATATTTTGGGGGACCTTGTCCTCTTTTTTTGGTTATGGCATATGGCCACGCCACCCTTACTGTTCTGTTTGAATATATTTGCATGCTTTTGTTACAAGATGTTTGTTCTTACATAAAATGAAGTTAATAGGTCTCTTCTTATCCCAAAGACCGGTGCAAAAGTACTTGTGGTTTCTCTGGGCTAGAATTACTTTCTGTTTGTCATTCCATTGATTAAGCAATCAGAAGTGAAGCAATCAGAAGGGTCTGTCTGGGCACTCAGAGCCAGAATAACTTGGGTTGGCAGGTTTGTGATCTCAAAAAAGAGAAATGCCTGAGCCCCAGAACGCTCCTTATATTTCAAAACTGCAGTGTCAAGACTCAGCAGCCTCTGTGCGTCAAACACTGAGATGAGGGCAGAACTAGAAAATAGAGACACATGAAACCTAAAACCACAAAGGGAATGTTGAAATGCTTCGTGGAAAGCGGCTGTTGTCATTCAGCAGTCTTGTCATTTGGAAGACTCAAGAGACAGCAATCCTAGAGCACTTTCCTGGGAGAAAGTCCCATGGAACACAGTGGGACTGGCCTCTGTTGTGAACAGACTGGTCCAGGTTGTGCAGAAAGACTCCTTTGGAACTGATGACAAGACAGCAACTGACATAAAAAAGCACACAATGACTAGACTCAACGTCAAGAACAGAAAGTTGTTTCCAGTGTTAGATAAGAAGCTTCTAGATCCTGAACATCCTTTTGGGGGAAGATGGTTAAGGTTATAAGAGAGATACATACAGTGCAATCCTATTTGTGTCGACCTAGAAGTTTCATTGATTCAATTGAGCTTTCTCCCATGAAACTGCTCTTAGGATTGCATTTGCAACCATAAATCAATGGAACTTACTTCTGAGTAGACACGAATAGGATTGCACTATATGTCTCTCTCTCTTAAAACCAATGGTACTCAAGCATTTCAGCTCAGGACCCCCTTCTGAGAATGAGAATCTGATCGGGACCCCCCAGAAGTGATGTCATGGCTGGTAGTGACATGTGCCCAGTGCCAGATTCCAAAATGGCTGCACCCAGCTTTTCGTGACTCTCCTGAAATGAAGTTGCAACCTCCCAAGGGTTCCCAACTCCCATTTTGAGGACCACTGCTTTAGTCAACAGCACCGGCAGGCAGAGCAACAGTACAGGCAGAGCAAGATCATAGTGTAGGAGAAAGAGGGCTGTAATCCCCTTTTCTTGTCCCCCATGCTGCTATTGAGGCCAAGAGGAAAGCTCCAACTGGAGTTAACTCACCAGCATTGAAAGCTCACCAGCATTGAAAGCAGCCCTCACCAGCATTGAAAGCTCCAACTGGAGTTAACTGGAACATTCCTTCTAGGGCAAACACTATCAGTGGCTTCCTAACTCAGATAGGGAATGTGGCAGGGCCAAATGATTAAAGCCAACTTGATGCATACTACAGACCTAATCCAGAATACCTCTCATGGTATGGTGTGACTTCTGGATGAGTCTGGTTGGGACTGTCCACAGCCACTAGAGCATATAAAGGCCCACAGCCATTAGAGCAAATACATGGCCAAGTAAATAACTGAACCCTTTGTACCAGTGCAAGTGATAGGGAATCAGTGGGGCAGAGGAGTGCCATGGAAGATCCAGTTGAGACCTTTGCTCTGAGACCTTTACGTAATCTGCCACTGCCACTCAATGGCCTGCAGTTGCCTTGGTCTGCCTGCAATTGACTACATACGCATTATCACACTATGTAGTTTAACCCTGGGTCCATTCTGTATTAACAAGAATGGAACAGGCCTGGTGCATTAATGCATCCTCTCAATGTCAGGTTGTAAAACAATCTGTTTGATGTATCTCTTCTGGTAGTTATGGCCCAATTTTATCCTCAGCCAACTACTAGCAGGCAGCAGTGGTAGTGTGGGCTCCACTATATACTACAGGTTAGCAAAAGACTGTGACATGACACAGAAGTGAGTAAAAGAGATGTTTATTTACATACTCTGCTGTGTCATGTTCCCCAATAGGTCTACTCAAATCTGCACCAGCAATTTGAGTGATGAATGTCCAAGATCAGCCAAGATGGCACGCTGGGGCATAGAATATGGCATAGCTGCTCCCACTGATGTCTATCCTTGCACTTGCCCAACACACTCCCTGCAAAACACTGATCCATGCATAGATCCTCCTCCTATCCAACTGCAGCTTACCCCTGCTGTCAACTTACTAGCACCGATGGTGGCTGTGCTCCAGTGATATTCATATGTGCTCTCCAGTCATTCACACAGCCAGCCTCATTGCATATGTTATTGCTGAAAATGCAATGCCATCAACGTTAGCCTTCCATTGATAGACTGAGTCATAGAGAGTTATGATCATTGTAGCAACTCCTTGTAGTAAAATCACAACCAGGCTCTTGAATGTATTCATGGCTATCTCAACCTTCACTGAAAGCAGATGACCCACACAAGACTGTTATTTTAAAAAAACAAAGGAAAACATAAAAGACATTGATCTGAATTTTACAAACTCCTAGATAGCTGATATTGACATTAGAATGATGTCTGAATATGACATATTAATCAAATCCCAGTTTAACAGAAGACAGGAAAGAATCCCTTACTATACTCAGCTCATGCATAGAAGCAAGAATATAATCTGCAGACCCTGCATTATTCAAATAAGCCCCCTTTGTATAGGTTTAATTAGGGAAAATTATAATGATCTTGTAATATGAATAAAGGGGGCCTCGCCTATTGTAAATAAGCCATGGCAGAGCACCATCTGGTGGACCTGAAAAATATTTGGGTTTTTTTTTCAGTAGGCTCAATGAAGAAGGTAGGTATCTTATATTTTCTCTTGCAGGGCACCTCTGTTCCTTTAACATTTGTATTACAGGCAGAAACTGAACAGGTGAAGCGTTTTCCCCAGCATGCATTTACAATAGAGATAGAAGCATCACCCTCTAAATACCTTCCTTACATGGAGTTCTTAAAGGCAACTCAAAATTCAACCAAAAAAAGTTGACAACCCTAACTGGGTAGTAATTGTTAAGACTTCTCTGTTCAGTGTGCATTAAATCTATAACAGAATGATTCATTTTGTTTATTTATTTAAAGATTTTATATCCTGCCTTTCCCTTGCCAAAGCATGTCTTTTCCCAAGCCTGTCAAGCCTGTACATCTTGAAAGCTGACAGTGGATCTGCAACGGAATAAGTGAATTCTATAAAAGGAGAAGTCTAAGTTGCTTTTATTTCAGTTTGTCTCCTATTCAAAGTGCCCACTTGTTCCTATTTGAGCCTTGCCCATTTCACTTTATTATTTTTTAAATAATATTGACTAACATGTATTTAATAAACTTTTGAAATCAACCGCTCATTTCATTCAGTCTGGAAGGGAGCACTAGAACCTCTCACTCTTTTTCTGATTTCCTGTACCTAACTCCATAAAGTCTTAGGTATATCCCCACTCCATGGACTATGTCAGTGTCACAGCTAGTCTTGGCACAAATATTTTGAGCACAAACAGTGCAATACTAAGCATTACTACTCAGAAATAAGTCCCATTGTGTCCAATAATACTTACTTCCAGGAAAGCGTGGGTAGGATTGCAGCCTCTGTTATGCATACCATATAAATACTAAGGAACCACATATGACTCTACCAGAGCTGCTAGGACTTATTCTGTGTTCAGCTAGTCAGTTACTGCAATCCAGTGCTAGTTTCAATAGTCAGTTCAGTAGGGTTGGTTTGAATTGCAAGAGGGGAAACTGACAAGATGAGAACAGGGTGACCATATAGAATGGTGGAGAGAATGCCTGTAACTTTAACCATTGCATAGAAGAGGAAATTTAGGCAGGTTCAGCTCAACATGGAAGGGTTTAAAAAACAGCACTTGCTAAAATTCCCTCTTCTATGCAATGGTTAAAGGTAGAGCTCCAACTCTGATCTCCTTTCCCCCCTGGAAAGAAACAGAAGAAGGAGAGGATGAATATAAATGCTGCTTGATTATTTTTATTATTTAAGGAACTTATACATCTCTGCCAGGGTGATCATATGACCTGATTTTTCCAGATATGTCCTCTTTTTTAGCCTCCTGTCTGGGTGTCCTCCAAAAGGGCTTCATTTTGGAACTTTGTAATGGTGTGCAGTACCATCATGTCATATGTCGTTGGATTCATACTGAAGAGCAGAATCGAATGCAGAAATCGTTTTTGAAATATCTCCTTCCTATCATAGGTAATGGCCTAAAAACTAAAAATCAAAAATATGCATTCAGCTCTATGGGAAAGTGAAAGTGCCCAATATCACAGCTTCACTGATGAGTAGGCAAATGTGCCATTGTCCACCAGAAAGGCCAGGCTGAGAGGAATCCAAGATCATGTCCTCCTTTTTAGGTTCAGGCATCTGGTCATCCTGCCCTCCGCATACCAAAGCAAATTCCCAAAGTGGCATACAAAGCTTTTATCTTTTTGTCTTACAACAACCCCCTCAGGTAGGTGAGGTTGAATGAGTGACTGGCCCAGAGTCACCCAGGAAGCTTCATGGCATGGGATTTGAACCTGATCATCCAGGTCTCAATCCAACTCTTTAATCACTACACCATCCTGGCTTTTAAAAAAAATATTTTGGCATCCTTTAAAAGTTTAAAATATGACTACATGGCTCTGTTGATATGCTTCTGAATTAAATTGGTGCCAGTTGAGGTGCTGGACTTAACCTCATACAAAAGGAATGTAGGTCTGGGATCTTCTAAAATTCATTTGAAGTGGGATGGAGAAAAGACTTTTCTATTTAAACCCATAGGGGTCAATGGAAGTTCAGCCCATTCTCATGCGGTGGGAGCCCACATGCTGAGTTCATTATTCTGCTTCTCCTTCTGTCTCATCTGTCATTGCTGGATCCTTTGCTTTTCCCTCCTTTCCCTTGGTCCTTCTCAACAACTTCTTGAACTTCTCAGCCTTGCTACCCTGCAAACAATACATTTTCACCCCCCAATCCTACCTACTTTTGCATTTCTGTCCAGAAATGGATCCATTTATTTGTACTGAGCCTACAGTTCTGCTTTGTACATTCTCTCAACAAATTAAATCCTCCTAACTCAGCAATCCTACCCTTGAATTGTGCCTGATGGGTGAGGAAAAGCTCTCCCTAAATGTACTGTGCTTATGTCAACGAGAAAAAAAATACATATGTACAATGCACAATTGCAGAGCATCAAAAAGGCTCTGTCTGTGGATGGAAGTCAACTAGTTGGAACCAGAAATCTATCGGAAATGTCTATATTCTCTTATTTCAAAGATCATTTTCACGTCTGATTATGGCATAACATTACATCCAGTTAAATAATTACATTAACATTACATCTAGTTAAAAATAGAGTTGATGGAGAATGTTAGACAACTTCACTCCACTGTCTACCATTCTGGTGCATGGTTGAGCATTGCAGGTAAATGCTGTGTTTGTATTGGTTCAAGTGACACTATAGGGTTCTGTTGGTATGTGCTGATTGGTGCGTTCCATGCATGAGTAATCAGAGGACGCAGTAGGTGCATCTGCCATAGTTGGTAAGTTAGCTTGTCTGCAGCTATTGGCCTGTTGACTGCTCATGGAAGACAAGATTGCTACTACGTATGTTGTGATGGTATTAGCTCAATTGCAGTGATTGGTGTACTCTGAGATCATAGGTTCACCATGTAAAACTCCTATTTCTTAAAATGCTTCCAGAGGTGCAATGATTCCCCTCTGCAACTCAGACTCTACGTGATCCAAACTGACCACAAACATTGTTTAATTCCAGGCTGAGCTGAAAACTAGTCTCTTATCTTTTCTAATTATGTTAAATTGGAGGAAATTGCAGCTCACATAATTTTCTACCGGGCTAAATTACTAAATTCTTATATGGGCCTAAAAGAGATTGCCTCTTCCAAAGGAAGCTCACAAACCAGTTTTACAAAGTGGGGCTGCAAGATTTGGATTTGTTGACAAGAAAACCTACAATCTGGGAATGCAAGAAACTTTCTTAGTTCTGAGCAATGTTTTCATACCTCTGTGCAAACACTCATTTTTGTAGGAATGAACAAAGAGGGATATTGGAATCATGCCCACCACCCCTCCAAGCATTCATGGTGTTTGACCTTCATATCTTGAACCCATTGACACTGTGGTGAGGACCAGTAGGTCTGGCTATAATCTCCAACCTCCCTACATACACCCATGCACATACATTTCTAAAAACAAGGGGCACTTGCAAAGTGCAAGCTATTATGGAAGAAAAAAGTCTGTCAGCAGATCACTTCATAAATAAATTCATAAATAATTTCTTACAGTTAAACTTTAGCAATATTTATTCTTACATTAATACCCCCAACTGACATTGTCTTGGTGACAGGTCCTGTGACAGATCAGGTCAGGTCAGGCAGGTTTCCCCACTGTCACATCAACCATGGTTTGGACAACTCTGATCCAGAACAAGAGGACCCCACCACCACACAGGACAAATGCTGAAGAATTTGCTTTTTTACCCCCCAACGGACATTTTTCTGAGGCCTTTCTGAGGCATTTTCCTAAAGTTTTGATGATTGGCACGGACATTTTGAAAACATTAAAATTGTAACTTATTTCAAAGGTCTTGCTAAAGAAAAAAAATCTATAGTTTATGAAGGGACACTTAAATGTGTGAGAGTTGGTGGATAGGTGTGGATGTGGGTGTTTAAGGCAAGTGAAATTTCTACATGTGTTCTTTCACATCCCTAGGGTTAGAAATGAAATTTGACATAACGTGACATTGGAGTCAAATTTCACCATTTCTCTCAAGCAGAATATCTGGGAATTTTCAAAGGCAACTACTGTACAGTGAAAGTGAAGTGAAATGCTAAAAGTCAGACCAATTGCAGTACTAGTTTTCATTATTAGAGCCACTTAGAAGTCATAAGGTGACAATGACATTGCCAGGAAAATGCAGTGGAGTGTCATATATGGATTACCATTGAGATGCCAAAGTTGCACAGAAAAGGGCAAGCCCAAGGATACAAGTGAACCAGAACCAGACCCAAGAAAAACTCCTTCAGACAATCCCCCACGTGCATATAGAAGACATCTATGTATATTATTCTGGCTCTCCCTCCATTTTACGCAGGGAGTTTGTGTGAAAGGGGTTACTATGCATACTGAAACGGCAGGCTTTTTGTATCCGGCATACTGACATTCCAAGTGAACACACCAGAACTTGTTTATTCCACCAGCTGCTCACATATTTGAATCTGCGTACCACACAGTAAGCTTTGTACCGCAAGCCTGTGTGCTGCTTAGTCACAAGGAAAGCCTTTGCTAGCTTGTAGCCTCAGGTGAAGTGATGCAAACTGCCAAAGAGGAGACACAGAAAAAGAACATTATATGATTAAATTAAGAACGAAAAACTAAACCCTTCCTCTCAAACATCACATTCTGTAAACTTATTTTTTTTAACCCTTGTTTGCATTACATACATTTTACCCTTTGATCTCCCCCCCACTGCCTATAAAGCTATGGGGTCTATAGCCTATGAAGTTATCCAGCCAGTGGAAAGGTTCATGGGAAGCTAGTTCTGTGTATAAACTAATTCCAGGGGGAAGGCATGAAGTTGCCAGTTGAATACCTAGTATCTACAGGTATAGCTGGAAACAACTCCTTTCTGTAATCCTGGAAGGTCACTGTCAGAACATCAAAAGATGTTTTGATGCCTGAGGCAGCTTGCCAAATATTGCCCCCTTTACCCAATGTTGTGCCAGCAATGTTCCAGCTGTAAGGAACACGGCAATGTCCTAGCTCTCTCCATACTGTATTTACTTGAATATAATGCGCCATCGAATCTAATGTGCACCCAATATTTATAACCAAAACATCACATTTATTCAAATCTAATTAACCATTGAATCTAATGCACAACCTGATCTTGGAAATTAAATTCAGCTTAAAAGGTGAGCATTAGATTCGAGGAAATACAGTATTTCCTTTGCCCCCTTCTTCCTTTTCCAGGAGTTAAGAGGAGCAGCAGAGGCAAGTAGACAGATGGAGATGGACGCCAGCAATTTGTTTCTTCAGCCAACAGATTCAATTAGCCTAATCATGGACAGGCTGGCCCTGGATGAGCTGACCCTGGCCACCACTATTCAGATACCTTTGCCTTCAAGCAGAGGGACTTTCCAAGAAAGTGCAGTCAAAGCAGCAGGAGCAGGTGAGAAAGGGCTTGGAGAGGTACTTTTTCTTCCCTGTTGTTCAAAGCTAGCTGAAGAATCTACAATACATCCCGGTATTCACCACTTCGTTGCTCTATTTATTCCATATCATTCTTAGTCCATATAACCATTAACCTGATTATGATCCTGAATTTCACATTGTTCTCTCAAAAAAGATAACAAAGAATGAGGTGCGGTCAAATGAAATTAAAGTATTTGCGCTTGGATCAGCTAGCATGAAATAATATGTGTCACTAACTCACTCAGCATGTTAGCTGAGAATCTCAAAGCAGCATGGTAAGTCTGCATCTTTAGACGTAATCTACCTAGGAGATTATCTTGGCGTGGCTTGCAGGATAATCTCATGAAGCCATTCCATGTGTTTATTCCCTGCCTGCAATACACCTAAGCTGTCTCAGGAGTCTTCCATGTCATGTGAATAATTAGTGAGCATTGAGGGGCTCTCAGTCCAGGCAAGGCAGTGCCCAAGATGGAGCAGTTGTTGGTTTAAAACAACCTGAGTCTTAACTTGAGTTGACTCTACACTTGACTCAAGTTGAGTGCCCCTGAACACTGAGCAAGCATCCCAACCCAGACACAGGAGACTTGGTGACTCAAGTCAAGAAAAAACTGAAGTTGGGGGGCTCCAACTTGAGTATTGAGTGTTAAAATACTTGAGTGTTTTAGAGTTTCCAAACTTTTTGCAACTTTAGAATATTTGAGTGATTTGAAAAATGGAATTTTTACTACTTGACCCTGAGTGTTTTGACTCCAATTTCAATCTCTGCTATCCACATACACCTGCACACACAAATATCATGATGTGGGAAATATCTGAAGGGCTTTTTTTTTTGTTTAGAAGCTTTTTCTATCCATCTATCCGTCTGTCTGTCTTCTTCAGCATAACTGGATGAACAGTTACAAATAAATGCTTCTTCCCAATTCTCTACGACTATATAAAAAAGCACAGAAATCTTAACTTGCTTCATTATATGAATAATGGGGTAAGTAGGGTGAGGTATGCAAAGATGAAGAGATGAAAAGAAATTATTCTGTAGAGGTCATCAAATTAACAGAATTGCATGAAAGAAGATGTATATCAGCTAATTCAAAATGTATGACTATGAAAAACATCAAAAGGTCCACCATTTTACTATCCACTTAATTTGATACTTCCTATAGCAATGTGACTGACGTCAAAACAGTTCTGAGGCTCTGACATGGAAAAAGGCCTTTGTTGTCCAGCTGGCTCATGACATGAATATATTTCAGATTTTTAGAAAAATGATACTGGGGGGGGGATAGTGGTGTTACCCCCTTCAGATCCAACCTTTTTACACTAACCCAGTCTATTGGGTTGTAAGAGATGTACTTTTATTAAAGAAGAAACCTGATTCTCAAGATGGTTTGATGGCGTAAAATATGTACTGATCATCAAATATGAATAAGGTCACTGTTTAAAAATCAGATAATATTTAAATATGGGTCAGATCTGGAAAAAGGGGGTGGAAAGTTGTAAAAGAGGCATGTTGCTCAGGGTCTGTGGAACTGAGTTTACATAGATGGTAGATTTGGTAGATATAACAACAATGATGTCCAAGCACTGTTGGACACAGTCCGCGCTGTTGGACAGAGCACCGTGGAATCTCTTCAGTATGGGCTGACAGATTTCTTGCCATCATGTCATCTGGAATGAAGTCAGCTGGTTCCATGTGAGACAGTTCCTGACTTTTCAAGGACAGTGAATACTGAAATCCTACATTTCATTTCCTTGTGCAATAGAAGAGCCAAAGAGGCAGCAATAAAGTATACTCGGGAGCAGGAGGTGCATGCAGATAAAAGGAAGAAAGATTTGTGGTGCTATGGTAAAGGGAGGATAGTAAAACCTTTCCCATTACCTTGGCATCACTTCCACAAACAAGACTGAGAGAGAGCACGTCATGACAGACTCACTGTCTTTCTTTTCAGCAATTGTTTTCGTAAAGTTTTCTTGCAACATATCTTGCTGTCTTGGGGATAATACGTTATTAATAACCCCTGACTATGTGGAAAAGGAATTATATGGTATTTCAGCCACATTCTTACGCAGACAATGCCTGTGTTTCTCTCTGAGAATCTGCTGTGGTTGACTTGACCATGTCTTCAGATGTTAAATTCAAGTGCCCCTGACCTTGATGGGAATTGTGGGCTATTTCAGTATATTTCAATTAGACATCTGCTTAAGTCTGTTGTTGATCTGAAGATGAAGGAATGCAAGAGTTGTTATACCAATATAAGTGTGTAAATAGCTGCCCTTACCGTGGTACAGACATGTAACCCCCATTTGAATGGAAGCACTGGGATCCCTCACAAACATTTGACCCTGCTGAAAAATGCATGTTGACAATTTGGCATTATAAATACGGATCACAATTTTTGAAAAAGCTGTGAACAACACGTTATAGGAAAGGGGAATCTCCACTGCTCCTCTGCCTTTATGACAAGGTAAATACTTCAAGGAGAAATATAAATTCACTGTTAAGCCCAGAAAATAAACACACCATGTTGCTTTCAATAACAGGATACAATATCTCCAACTTCATCCCGCGTGAGTCTTGATTGCATGACTTCAGGGAAAGCTTAAAGTGTTGTGTGCTTGCTCTAGCACAAGGAATGTCAAAATATGAAATCTACATTATCTCCTGCAATGGCAATTTCATTATTTAGGCATATATTTACATTTTAATTTTGATTAATGAGATACCAATTATTCACAGGAACATTATAAGTGAGCCATGGGAAGGCAATTGCTTAGTCTGAAGACTACAAATGTGAAGAGGAAACCCATTTTTTATATTTCAGATGCACAGGACCACTTCAGGATCCACTGCAGTGTTTGGAGATGCAGAAATTCATTTTGTTGTACCTTACTGTGATGAACCTCAGATCCTAACACCTGCTGAGGAGCTAGAAATGTACCCTACTGCATCTTACCTCTCTGCAGTGAATTGCAAGCTTGAAAACTGCAGAGACTGAAATGGGTTACAGATGAGCTGAATAAATCAGAACAATTATATTCTGCTACGTAGGCTATGGGTGCACATCAGTTTACTTGGTTTTGTTTGGTCACAGCATTCCTGCATAAATGCTAGAGCAATTGCTGTTTCAGCAAGGTGAAGTCTAGTCTGCAGTGGTAACATTGTTGTTTCACTCCCCTCTTTCACCTCATGGTATAGTGTATGTCTCATGACCCTCTTTCCATATTATTAGAACATGCAACAGAGAATACATATATAGTAGTTGGAGAGAGGTCTCTTCTTGTGCAAATGGAGTCTGTAACCTTTGCAACTACAATAGAATAAAAATTACAATAGATGCAAAAAATTCCTTATTTAAACCCCTGGACTTATTTACACAATCCAAATTCAAAGTGTGGTTGTAATTGTTATTATGAAGAATACCCGTTTGTCCATTATATTCTCATGAGGGCTGCAGTGGCTCAATGGTTAGAAAGCTGGGGTTAAAACACTGTTTGAAAGGAATTCCAATCAGCAGGTCAGCAATTCAAGACCTGAGTAATGCAAGACAGAGCAAGCTCTCCTCCATTGGGTGCAATCCAGAGTAACTACGTGGAGTCCTTGCTCCGGTGTAAGAACAATTTGCTCTGGATTGCAATATGAATTTCCCATAGGTTTTCACTAGATGGTGCAGTAACTACGGGTACACGTAATGTCTCTTACGTGCTCTCGTAGTTACTCTGGATTGTAGGGTTAGTCAAGCTCCTGCCAAGCCAGCAGTTTGAAAGCATGTAAATAGGTACCACTTCGGTGGGAATGTAAGCAGCATTCTATGCACAATGCTGGCCATAAGTTGGAGATGTCTTCAGAAAACACTGGCTCTTCGGCCACAGAAAACGGTGATGAGTGCCATACCCTATTGCTAGTCACAGTGAGCAGGGCAACCTGCAAGGGTTTTCCTTATCTTACCTTACCTTACTTATATATTCTGATTGGGATTTCTATATTGGTTTGGTTTCCTTCCCTTTCTCTGTTAAAATAGAAAGTACAGGAATAACCTAATTATTATCTGTAGAAAATACCAGTAGCAAGCCAGCACACCCATTAAATTCCATAAAGCCCCAAAGTGGGTTTTGATAAAGGCAAGAGTCAGTGAAACTTGTGGTACCACTGATGGATGTGTGCCACAGTAACAGCCTAGTAAGTGGACCAGTCATTTGTTGAATAAACTGATTCAGAGCCCAATCCAATCCTTCCCCTGCCCTGTTGTTAGTACAACCCCACCAAAAACAGGTGCACTGTATTAGCCAATTGAGAGGCTTCAACAAAAAGGGGAATTTAAAGTCCCTAACCTACTTGATTCAGTGGGTGCTGAGAAGTCCAGCAATGCTTGGGGAGTAGTGATGCCACCTCTGCACGCTCTGCTCCACTGGCAGCCATATAATAACACAGCCATGGAAATGTGTGCAATTTTATAGACCTATGTATGCACAGCCCAATTTTAGATAGATTTGGACTATCAGAAAAAGAATATGAATAATCTACCTGCTACCTCCTTCTCATTTCTTGCCCCAATTAAGAGAAAATTATTCCTACTACAATTTGGGTAGGGAAAATGGCAGATGTATAGCTGTGTCAATATTCCCAAACTGCATACAGAGCAAAAACATTTGCTGCTACTGTGGTCTGCTGTGGGATTGTAACTGAGGAAAATCAATGGAACCGAACAAATAAAAATCAATCCTTGAATCTTTGTTATGAGTTCAACCTGATAAATGATCTCTTTGCCAACTAACCTGACAAAACGTTAAACATAATTTCTGGAGTTTGAAAACTTAATGCCTTTTGCTGAGTTGGTGTCCTTTTGATTGAAGCATTTCTTATAGAGCAGCCCATTTGATATAGACTTTAACAAACTGAAATCTTAGACTTACAGATTACTTTCAAAGAGCAGAAAAGGGAAATTAATGGCCTGGTCCTATCATCTCCTAGCTCACAGAATAAAAAGTCACCAATGTAGTGGCTGTTCTATACCAACAGGGGATCAGTCTGGGCAGGAGAGGTAAGTAAAGAAAAATGCTATATACCTTTCCAGCCACTGCCTGGTCCCTTATGTGCTTACTGAGATCCATGTCAGCTGCTTTGCTGGCACAGATCTTAAAAGCCTCATGTGATATAAATTGTTCTCAGTACAATTTTGTTTAAATTTAACTTTTTCTCCTCTCTTTTGTATTTTTCTCCCAACTTTCTTAATGGTTACATACAGATTAACTAGTATAGAATCATAGAATCATAGAGTTGGAAGGGACCCAGAATGTCATCGAGTCCAACCCCTTGCCTGCAGCAGGAAATCCTCCTAGAGCAACCCCAACAGGTGCTTGTTGAGCCTCTGCTTGAAGATCCCCAGTGAGGAAGAGTCCACTATTTCCCTTGGCAATCTGTTCCACTGCCAAACTGCCCTGACTATTAGGAATTTTTTTCCTGATATCCAACGGAGTACTACAAGAATAACATTCTGTTTCTTTGACTTTAGGTACTCTGTTAGTTCAATCTAATATGGCATTTGCCTTTTGGTGACAAGGATGCCGCATGCCATCAGCTCAGATAAAAGAGACCCCTTCCTGCAGCACAGAGCTGCCGGCCTGTGTATATATATGTGTGTATATATATATATATACACGAAGCAAGCTAGTTTGCATTTAATCTTTATTATGCACTTCCCATCATTTTTCTTATTCATCATTTTGCCACAATTAATTCTGCTTGGTAATCTCTTCCTCCCCACCAGTGAATTCTCCATCTCTTCCAATTCTACATAACATTCTAGTATGACTAATCCCCTTTCAACCCTGCAGTTAATTGTTGCTATTTGCATTATATTTTGCACCCAGAAGCACCAATCAAGGTCACAGTCATAATGCAGTTCTCCATACCTTTGATATAGGCCCAACAAATGGATGCATAGTTTAGGCAGTTATGAAACTGGCCTGAATAACATCCAGTGCCAGGACTGCAACATGCCACCCTCTTTGCAACACACTGCCTCCTCCAATATTTACCCAGACACATGGAGATTCATGCAGCTTTCCCCCTTGATGCTCCAAAAACCATCTGAGGATTCAGGAGAATGTAAAAAGTGACAAAAAATCAGAAGTACTGTTGTGGGAGCTCCAGAAGCTCAGACAGTTTTGAAGCACCAAAGGGATATCATGCAGGGAATTGCAGTCTAGAGTGGCAGTGTTCAGGTGGAGGCAGTGCCATGGCACATGTGGGATGCATAAAGATGTCCACCACCAAGATGTGGTGAATGAAAGAAACTACTATAAGTAAATGCTATGATGCAAATCTTTTTTGTCAAATTGTCATGCTGTTGATGTCATGATGATGATGTACTGATGATATAATGCTGTCCAGTAAAAAGCAGCATCTAACTCTAATGGGTGATAGCCGTATGCTATCCACCAGTGGCAGCATCACAGGAGTATTAGTATTGGCACACATCAGTCTCTAAAGACTATGGTATCATGCTTGATACTGTATGCGAAGCACAGCCTGGGTAGATTAATATGGAGGAGAGGCTGTTACCCAAGCAGCAAATCCCCCTCTCCACGCCACTGAAATAGTCCAATGGAATTGCAGAGCCAATACAATTGGTTCCAGCTGCATCGCAGAGCTGGGCTAAGGACAGGAGCTCACCCTGTCTTGTGGGGACCCGGGTCTCGAATCCTGGTCTTCTGGTTAACAGGCACAGTCTCTTAACCACTTGCGCCACCCATAGCCCTTAATCATAGGAGATAGTGGTAGGTAGTAATGCAGCTAAGGAGATGGTATGTGGCAAGTACTGCAAGTGATGCAAAGTGGCCTCTCCCACTTTCCATCAAAGCTATTCCTGTCAGTGGTGGGCATTCACCCAAGCAAGCAGCATCTCCTGCACATTGCCATCACTACCAGATAAATTATGCCCTTGCCCTGTGTAGAGGTGTCAGATGATCTGTTCAAAAATAAAAGTATCGCTGTGTAGCTGTGGTGTCTATTCCAAGTTTTAGGGAACCAGGCGCTTCTAATACAAAAGATATTGTGATCCGTACCTTAGCCCAGCTCTTTGATGCCAGCTGGATCCAATCGTATTGGATCTGCCTTTCCATTGGACTAATTCAGTGGCATGGAGAGGGGGGATTTGCTGCTTGGGTAACAGCCTATCCTCCATAACAATCTAACCCAGGCTTTTGTGCTTCGCATGCAGCGTATGCAGCGCCAAGCACAATACCATAGTCTTTCAAGACTGATGGAGGCCTGCTTTGCTTTGTGTTCTGTAGGGGTCAGAATAAATCCAGCTTAAAAAGAAAGATGCCCTACAAAGTCCCGACTTATCAACCATCTTCTCAGATTCCTCACATAACCCCACCAATCATCTATTGTTTTCATTTGGCCTTAGTTCTAGACCGAGGGACGGGATGGGACAAATACGACAACTTTACAGCCATCTGCGGCTGAACGTGCAGATGTGTGTAAATCAGTATTGGCTATTTACCTTTCACCCAGGAAAAAGTGTAAGCTCCACTTGCTTGGTATGCAAATCCAGAGAGATAGTAGGATTATGGGTCAGAATTGCCAAGTACACACCTGTCATTCCATATTAATTACTTTCTGCCACCACCACCACCCCACCCCCCCACAGCTGTCAAGCTGGCTATTTGGCCAATCTGAAGTGTGAGTACTAAATTATTTTATTTTCTCTTGGGGACCAATGGTAAATTACATGCAAAGGCATGTAACTGTCACCTGGGGTTTTTTCTGGCGTGAAAAACTGCTTTAGGAGGAGCACAGAAACAGATGGGGGACAAACATGGCCCCATACTAGCTGGTCTGCTCTCAGTCCCTCTCCCCAATGCACATTTTCAAGCCAACACTCTCTGTTTGGCTCTTGTTACATACAATGGCACATGAGAAGCAGTCAAGTCTTTTTTACTGTGTCTCTTGCTGCAAAAAAACCTCCCTTTTTTCAAACTAATTTCTTAAGAGCTGCTATGGGCGGGTGGGAAGGTGGGAGGATTTGAGAGGATTTCCCTTTAATTACATTGTAAACCCAAGCTCAAGAATTGCCTGTGCTTGCCTCTTGATACGAAAAAGTGTGTGCAACTACAGCGCTGTTGAGTTTCTGACACAAAGCGACAGTTCTTGAGGGAGACAACCTCAAGCAGATTGGCTTCAAAACTATTAATTTACTTCCATCTGTACATCATCACATTCGGGCTTGGATTTCCTTATGCCTATTAAAGTAGCCTTATTGGCTTTCTGCATTTACACAATGAAGGTGAATAAAAGCAACCAGAGATCTCACAGTAAAGGAAATACAGACTGAAACAAATTGAATCTGCATTAATTTAACCAGGGGTTTATTTGCCTTTTGAGTGCAATTTGAGGCCTGGAATTGGCCCACTGGTTTCCATATATTTTTCCACATCTCATTTCTGTGTGTAAATGATTACACCAGAACCATCTAGTAGCCACCGCACTCTAGAACAGTGATTTTCAACCAGTGTGCCATGGCACACTTGTGTGCCATGGATAGTCTTCAGGAGTGCCATGGGAATTTGGGAAGGGACATTTATTAATAGGAAAATTTGGGGATTTGAACAGCAAGGTGTGCCTTGTCAATGGTTAAAACAACTGATGGTGTGCCATGAGATGAAAAAGATTGAAAGTCACCGCTCTAGAATGATGCCATGTGTCATAGAGGAAGATATCTCAAGAAATGAAAATGAGAAAATGGTGGATTTATGGCACTAACCAGTCACTGGCCTATTTAACAACACTGATGGTTTAATCTTAATCTAGGCCAGCACAACTCATTGGTCTTCCTGTTCCTGTGGTGATGTAGGGAGGCATGTACATGTCCCTCTGGATTGATGCAGAAATATCTTACGGCACTTTGTTGACACCCCCAGGTCAGCACAGGTCAGCACAGGACTTATGCCAGGGCTTAGGCTGTCCTAACTGGAGATTAGGATTGCAATCTTAGATCCCAATCCTAGCCTTGTTACAGTCAATGGTATTTCTTCCATGCATGACTAGGCTGAGGCACTGCAAAGAGCAGAACTCTGCTCACCATCATTTTGTTAAACGATAGCTTTTCAATAGGACTAACTTATAAAATGGTATACATAGTAAAAACCTTCTATATACCAGTATATAAAACTGAAAGGTCACTGACTGATTGACTAACAATGGAATCCTAACCATGTCTACTCAAAAGTCAGCCCATTGTGTTCAATGGGTCTTAATCCCAGGAAAGTGTCTTTAGGATTGCAGCCTAAGGTTCCAATCCTAAACACACTTTCCTAGGAGCAGGCCCCATTGAATACAATAGGACTTACTTCTGAGTAGACATGCTTGGGATTGCAGTGCATCTCACTGACTCACTCACTCACTCATCAACGCCCAGCCAAAACTGCCGGTCCTAGAACCATGAAATTTATATGCTGAACCCACTAAGAACCAGTTTAAAGACATTTAACCCCTAAGGGGGGTGAAAAAGGGTGCAACGCATTTTCATCGTATACTTAACATTGAAGACTGATAAAACCCAGCCCCAAAACCCAGTGTTGCACAGGGTGGGGATGGTGCACCAGGGGGGATGGTGTACAGTGGGGGATGGTGCATGGGAAGGTGTTGCACAGGAGCCAGTGTTGCACATGGGCCAGTGTTGCACAGGGGGTGATATTGCTTGGGGGTGTTGGATGGGGATGTTTGACGGGGGTGTTGCATGGGGGTGTTGCTGACAGGGGGTTGCAGCATGAGGAGAAGGTGTTACCTGCAGCAGTGGGTAAATTTTGCTAGTAAGTTAATAAATGGTTCCCTGTCCCAAGGGCTCACAATCTAAAAAATAATAATACAAAAAACACCAGCAACAGCCACTGGAAAAGATATCATGCTAGGGTGAAGAAAGACATGCACCTCTATTTAGAAATTTTTAAGTTATAGTCAATAACTTTAGATAATAAGTATATGTGCTTGATTATCTAAATGACCACTGAATAAAAGGTTTTCACAGCTTCCTTTTAACATATGCTATTACTTCTCCTTCGGTGTGCATGATGATTATGATTTAGCTATGCTTAAATCGGGAAAAGTACAAAGAATTTAAAATGACCTTTAAGGCCCAACATTATTGTAGGTTATTTCTAGAACCTGTAGCAAATCTATTATATTTAGAACTGCTGCAAAAGTTTCCTTTCCCCAGGGAAACCACATACCATCAAATGCCATTTTGATGGAGGTGGTTGCATGGGGAGACAGCTTCAAGAGCAGTGGTTCTTAAACTTTTAGGGAGATTTACTCCCTAAGTAAGTCTTTGCAGGGAAGGAACAAGAGCAGTGGATCTGGCAACCCTTCTGTTTAGTTGAAAAATAGCTTTCTTCCTCTACAAGGGCACACACTTGTGTATCAGTTTGCTTCTTTTCCTTCTTCCCTGCCCCTTAAAATTTTACATAAACTGGGGGGTTGCAATTTAAGTACCACTATTCCTCTATCCCAGGGCATTTCTGCTTCAATGATGCTCAAAGAGTCCAATAAGTGGTCTGTTAGAATCGTATGTGACGTAACTTTCAATGTGCCATTTGGCTTTGTTTTGTTTGGGCATCTTTTAAAAAAAAATCTGTGATTTTGAGATGCTGTGGCACACTGGTGAGCCATGGATGATCTGAATGTGGGCCACAGGATTTTTGGGAGGGTCATAGGGCAATTGAGGGATTTGTGCCCCCCATCAGCAGCATGGTGTGTGTTCTCAATGGTTAAAAAAACTGATGATTTCCATTGACAATTTTAGCATATTGTCTGTGTGTCATGAGATTTAAAAGTTGAAAATCATTGCTTTCAATAGTACATAAGAACATAAGAAGAGCTTCCACTGGATCAGGCCAAAGGCCCATCTAATCCAGCTTCCTGTATCTCACAATAGCCCACCAGTTACCTCAGGGTGCACATAAGACACCTGCATCCAGGTGCTCTCCCCTGCATCCGGCATTTCGAAGTGGCCTACATCTACCTCCATCTATGCGCGCGCGCGCACACACACACACACTCCTCATGGCTTGTAACCTATATGGTCCTTTCCTCTAGGAATTTGTCTAATCCCTTCTTAAAGGAATTGAAGCTAAATGCCATCACCACATCCTGTGGCAGGGAGTTCCACAGACCAACTACATGCTGGGTAAAGAAATACTGTTATCTCTTGTCTGCCCTAACCCTCCCAACATTCAATTTTAGAGTATGTCCCCTAATTCTGGTGTTATGTGAAAGGGAAAAGAGCATCTCCCTGTCCACTGTATCCACCCCTTGAGTAATATTGTACATCTCAATCATGTCTCCCCTCAGGTTCCTCTTCTCTAGACTGAAGAGCCCCAAACGCTGTAGCATTTCCTCATACACAGTGCTGGATTTACCATTGTACTTAGGTGTACTTACAGGGCCCCATTGGGCAGGGAAGGCCCCATCTTCTATGAGGACAGGTTTTAAAAATGGGAAAAAAAATTAAAAAACCCCCAAAACTCTCCGTTCCCCATGTGCCATGCTGGAAGCTTCTGAGAAACTGAATATTTTTTTCCTATGATACCCTAGATCAGGGCTCCCCAAAATTTTTGGCAGAAGAGCCACATCATCTCTGACACTGTGTCGGTGGCCAAAAAACTAATTTACATTTCAAATTTGAATAAATTTACATAAGTTGACATATAAGAATGTATTGGAGTGGATTACAACGTTTGCCCAAGGACCAGATAGAGGGGTCTTGCTGGGGCGGAGCACACTGAGGCTCACCGAGGGCTGCATCTGCCCCCCAGGCTGGGGTTTGGAGACCCTTGCCCTGGATGAAACATGAATCCAAATGGGGACAACATGCACCTGAGGAGAGTAGTGAGTACTATTGAACCCTATGGTGCTTTTCCGAGTATGCATGCTTAGGAATGCACTGAAGGTTTCTTTCTTGGGCATGTCCAGGCTGGAGGCACATGTGGTGATGGCTGCACTCCTGACCACATTTGCCAGGAAGTACTTTATTTATTTTTGGAATCTGCAGCAAATCTATTATATTTAGAACTGTTGCTTTCAGTTGTCACAGGGATCTCACCAGTGGTGGGATTCAAATAAATGAACAACAGGTTCTATGTCCTAATAACCTAAATTAACAACAGGTTCTGTGTGCCATTAGCAACCGGTTCTCAGAACCAGGTGCTCATTAGCAAAGTTCATGAGAACCTCCTGAAGCCCACCACTCATCGCATTCTGATCAGGACCACAGAGAGCAAAGGGCTGTTTTTAGAGGTCCCCAAATGTGCTTTTGTTCTTGGAAAAAAGCTGCAGGGGATTAAACAGAAGGATGTTCTGCAGAAAGCAATGAATTTTGGGTCTGTGGGTTGTTGGCTAGAAAGCCATGAACATGCAAAGCAAAAGGCCAGTGTTGGGCAGTGGTACAAAGAAGGGGATAGCAGGGGCTGTATTTCCCACAATTTGAATTTACCAGCAAGATATTTAACTCTTGGTCTCTTTTCTTTCATCAATTTAAGTCTAAAACAGGTTGAGTTCTACCGGATGGACCAGCCTCCCTCATCACAGTGATTCAGAATATTGTTTCCATCTCTCAACACAGCCTAATTCCACCCACTCATTCATTTTGAATGACAGTGAGACACTCATTGTGTTGAATACACTGTCCTAACATGCAAGTTTGTTACATAAGCTTTAAACACATCGTATCTAGGGATGGATGATAATAGAGAGTTCCTTACTGAAAGCAAATTGTTTTCTCATGCCTGTTTGGTCCGACTGAAGTTAAATTGTGAATGAAGCATGGGAAAGAGGCATGAAGTCAAACTGGTGAAGACAAAAATCAACACAATGTGTCAAACTTGGAACACAAAAGCACAGCCATCACAATAAATGTAACTGAAGTCACCCCTCATGCTTAGCCCCATAGCTATATCTAATCGACCTCCATGCATTAGCACATTTCTAGCTCTACACCCCTGAAATTGTTCAACCTATTAAAAGGCAGCTATGCTTTGTGAAATAACAATTACGGTAAGTTAAAAGAGCATGCCACTGCAACTCTTGACAGAAAGTGGGTATATTATGCAACCAAAAACGTAGATAAGAACCAGTTGAAATGCAACCAGGAGACCAAACAATACAAACAACTCATGAAGTTGTCTAAATTCTGCTTTTCTTTCTCACATTGGCATGGTCTGGTTTATTTACTCAAATCTAATGCACCACTGAATATAATGCACACCATATACCTATAATCAAAATACTGTATTTACTCGAATCTAATTCACCACCGAATCTAATGTACACCCTGATTTTGGAAACTGAATTCGGCTGAAAAAAGGTTTTAGATTTTAGTAAATATAGTATTTATTACATATTTGTACCACCCTACTTTAAGAAGCCCCAGGAGGTGCTCTTTCACCCTGGGTAACCTGTTTTTCCAGGACATGCCCTCTTTTTGAAAAAAATCTTCATTGTCTTCCTTTTCCTTGTGAGGCAGCTTGTAGTCTTCTTGTAATTAATAAATAATATGCAATAAATTATTACTTATAATAATTTATTAATTACAAGAAGGCTAGAAATTTTAAATTTGGTTTTAAATTTGATAATTTTAAATTTGATAATAAGAAATATAGTGTTTAAATTAGCCACATGAATGTTTCTGAACTGGTTTGAAGATCACCTCCTCTCTCTGTGTTAGAAAGTGTTTATGAACTGATTTGAATTCATTCATTCAAATTCTGTCTCTAATATATTCATTTATGTAAATGTATTCAAATTTGAAATATAATTGATTTTATTTCCACCCCCACCCTGGACACCATGTCAGAGAGATGATGTGGCCTTTCTGCCAAAGAGTTTGGTATATCTGACCCCATAATGTTGTTTTACACAGCTTGGCTTTGCAGAAATGTATCTCTTGTGTTATGGGAATACATTATTGTATGGGGATATTATTAGAGTTGTAAGCCCCCCACCCTTATGCAAACTAAATGCAGGCATTACATATTTATATTGGTGCATACACTGAGGATGTATGCATGAGGAAGCCATAGTCAACTGCAGTTTCCCAATAGGGAAAAATATAGTGCAGAGAAATAAATAATGCTTCTGTCACAATAAGTAAAGATAAAAGTGACCACTGCTAGTCATGACTGACTCTAACATGTGGTGCTCATCCCTGTTTCTAGAGCCATAGAGCCAGCATTGTCTGAAGATGCCTCCATGGACATGTGGCCTGCATGAGCATAGAACGCTGTTACCTTCTCACTGAGGTGGTACCTATTTATATCTACTTACGTTTGCATGCTTTTGAACTGTTAGGTTGGCGGGGCTAGGCTAAGGACAGGAGATCACCTTGTCTTGTAGTACTTGGGTCTTGAACCACCGACCTGTCAATCTTCAGATTGACAAAACCTTCAGATTTTCTGTCACCAAACTTATGGAAAGTCCATAGGTTTGCATGGTTTTTCCTATATGGCAGTACTATGTAAATAGAAGACTCGTCACATACGAGTATCACGGTAATTTCAATTGAAGCTCTATATTGAAGAGGCATCAATTCTATGCACATTTACGGTGCAATCCTAATCAATTTAAATTGGCACAACTCACCTGGCATATCTTCCCAGGATGGTGTGGGAAGGCAACCTAGGCCAGCACAACTCAACCAGCACTATCCCAACCTAGGCCACCACAACTCCTTTTTCTTTCTGCATTTTTGTATCTTACAGCATTTTTGTGACACCCTCAGATCAACACAGGATTTATGTTGGGGTTTAAGCTGGCCTGACTGGAGGTTAGGATTGCAGTGTTACTTAGAAATAGATTCACATGGTGGACCTTCTTATCAAAAAGGTATAGGCTGTATTTTATGTAGGTACATCAGAACTAAACCGCTTTTATCTAAGAATTGGTTGGCTGAGGTGCCTAAGCAGAAAAGTGGAAATATTTCCCACTCTGAATTATTTTAGAGATGGAAACTACCTTAACATATGTTGTGCTCCTTTATGCGCACTAGAATTGTCTGAGTTATTACAGAAGCTGACTCATCCGTTCAACAAAGTTCAGTAGAAGGGCAAACACTCTTTCTCTTTGTTTCTCTGTTAAGGGGGGAAAATGTCTCTCAGAGTGAAGGATGGATTTACTGTTCTTTTTTCCCCTTAATTTCCAAACAACTAGGAAGCCTTTTTAAATGAAATAAACTACGGATACATCATAATATGGCCTTTGAAAACATAATACTGTAGTTGAAGAATACAGAAAATAAAACTACTAAAAGGGGGAAAGGACGATCTTCTGCTTAGCTGCCTTTAGATTTTTCATGACATATAATCATTTTGTTTTGGAAAGTCGCCAGACAAATGTGTTTGCAATGAGAAAGAAGAACGTACCTGTTAATGTCTTCTGAAGAACATAGTTCAATTCACATGGAATTTCTGAAAACTGGTTCTTAGTGACTCCCTCCATCACAGACGGAAAACCCTCCCCAAATTTCACGCTTCTAGGTCTGACAGTTTTGGCAGGGCGTTGATGAGTCAGTAATGATGATGAAGATTAGTTTTATAAAACGCATTGTGCCCCTTTTCACTCCTTCTGGTTGGAATTTCTAAAAACTGGTTCTTAGTGGATCCTGCCATCATGGAAGGAACATCCTCATCAAATTTCACGTTTATAGGCCCGGCAGTTTTGGCTGGGTGTTGATGAGTCAGTGATGATGATGAAGATGCCTTTATATATATCTTCTTGTGTGTCTTCTCTTGTGTGGTAAATCCCCACTTTTATGGATCTGGTACTTAGTGCCTGTTCTTGTGCTGCCATGATGAGGCCTTCTGTGCTATCTTTGAAGCCAGCTCTTTCCAGCCACTGATAGGATTTCCCAATATCAGCGACTTCGGTTATCTGGCGATGGTACATCCTGTGCAGGGTCTTATCTTGCCAGGATTCTTCCTCAGTTTGATCTTCCTTCCGTATTTGCTGTTGCTGTTGTTGCTGGAGACATTCTCTCATCAGCTCGTCTTTGGGTGCCATCTCACTGATGTGTTCCTGAATATTCTGGGTTTCATCCAGGATAGTAGTTTTGATGCTCATCAGACCCTGGCCGCCCTCCTTCCGACCAATGTATAGTCTCTGGATGTTAGACTTGGGGTGGAAACCCCCATATATTGTGAGGAGCTTTTAGGTCTTCACATCAGCCGCCTCCATTTCTTTCTGTGGCCAGCTTACTAGGCCAGCAGGGTATCTGATGACTGGCAGCGCATATGTATTGATAGCATGTATCTTATTTTTCCCATTGAGCTGGCTTTTCAAGATCTGTTGTATTCTTTGATGGTACTTGGATATTGCTGTCGTTCTTGCCTCCTCTTCATGATTTCCGTGGGATTGTGGGATACCTAGGTACTTATAGTTGGTCTCTACATCTGTTATGTATCCTGTTGGTAGTTCTATCCCACTGGTCTTAACCACTTTTCCTCTCTTTACGATCATTTCGCTGCACTTATCCAGGCCAAATGACATCCCAGTATCCTCACTGTAGATCCTTGTCAGATGTATCAATGAGTCGATGTCTCGTTCATTCTTTGCATCCATATAGAGGAGGTGGCTGATGGTTCCACTCTTGAACTTGTACCCATATCCAGTCTTTGCAATTATTTGGCTTAAGGGATTCAGGCCTATGCAGAACAGCAGGGGAGACAGTGCCTCACCTTGATATATGCCACGCTTGATCGATACTTGTGCTAATTCTTTTGTGTTGACTTCCAATGTTGTTTTCCATTGCCCCATGGAGTTCTTAAGGAAGGTCATTAAGGTCTTATTTACTTTATATAATGCCAGGCATTCACAGATCCATATATGTGGCATTGAGTCGTAGGCTTTCCTGTAGTCAATCCAAGCTGTGCACAGATTAGTCTGTCTGGTTCTTGAGTCTTGGGCTACAGTACTATCTATGAGCAGTTGATGTTTTGAGCCCCTGGAATCCTTCCCAATGCCCTTTTGAGCTGTGCTCTTGTATTGGTTCATATGCTTTTGCAGTTTAGTGGCTATGATGCCTGATAGGACTTTCCATGTTGTAGAGAGGCAGGTTATAGGCTGATAATTGGATGGTGTTGTTCCTTTTTGCGGGTCTTTCTGAATCAGTACTATCCTCCCTTGTGTGAGCCAGCTTGGGTGGGAGCCTGCTACTAGCAGCTGGTTCATTTGTGCTGCTAGTCGTTCATGCAGTGCTGTGAACTTCTTTAGCCTGTAAGTTTGGATCATGTCTGGCCCTGGTGCTGTCCAGCTCTTCATATTTCTGATTTGTTGCTGGTTCATCCCCCCCTCCCTTCGTATATATGGGTAGTGGAATGAATTGTCTGAATGAATAGTCCCATATCTCTTATGGGAAAATTTGCTTTGATATACAAGTTTTTTAAATTACAAGCATGCTTCTGGAACAAATTATACTCATAAACCAAGGCACCACTGTATATGCTTGTTGAATTTCAAACCATGTTGCTTTTTCAGTGTTTGTTTTCCGATGGACTAATCCGTGATTTTTCTGCCATATGCACATGTAATGAAGCAAAGAAACCAAACGTACTTGTTAATATATCCCAGAAATTGCATAAGGTTAAAAAAACAGCTCCCTATTTGTGAGTCTTGCATGGACACACATTGGTATAAAATATGGGCCAGAGCTTCAGAAGAGATTATACAATGATGCAGGTGTTGCAATGAGCTCCAATTTGGCTGTTAGAATGAATGATCAGATTTCCAAACCCACAGCAAAAAAATAACAAAAAAGCTGTTAGTTTAAAAAAAAAAACAGGACCTTTTTAAAGTCTTGCATTTTTAAGTCTAAAACTTGACCTCGTGGAACAGTGGCATACCTAGGAAGTGGTGTGGCATAGTGGCATAACTGGGGGGGGGGGTTCCTTGGGTTGCTATATGTCAAAGAAAAATGGGACTGTCCCAGTTTGGGGGGATCGCATTCACATACAGGCTAGTTTGACAGGGGTCCTGGCCCAGTTTTGTGGAAGAGAATTATGGCAACCCTCGGGAGGGCAAATACTCTTGGGTAGCACTGGGTAGCACAAGGAAGTCCCCTTGCTATCCCCATCCTCTCAACCTGAGGGGGAGCCAAAGAATCACATCTGAATACAATTCTGTGCTGCTCTTGGCTGTTCCCCCTTCTTCTCCTCCTTTTTAGGAGAAAAGATGGAGCCCAAAATGACCCTGCTCTTGGAAACGCAGCCCCTCCCAGAGGGAAGCTGCTCCAGGTCACATCTTCTAAGGAGATGAGCAAGGGGGTGTCTCAGACTGTGTGGGTGTAATTCTGGGCTCCAACTTTCTTCTTCAAAAGAGATGAAAGATGTAGCCCAAAGCAGCATCGCACTGGTAGTAGCAGCCGCTCTTGGTACAATTCCAGGCCACTGTAGCTTTGTCTTTCATCTCTTCAGAGAAAACCAAAGAGGTGACCCACGGCACCACTGCACCAGGAGTGGCAGTCACTCTCCAAATACAATTCTGCACTGCTGTGGGTTGCATCTTTCCTCTCCTTGGAGGAGGAGAGGAAGGAGCCAGCCCAGTATAATACATAACACTGGCAGATACAGCCTACAACACTGTGCCAGATATTTGATGCCGCTCTTTGCCCAGCAGATATTTTGTATATCACACATACCGTGTGTGTACTGGATATACAGCTGAAGAGTGGAATGATTGCTTGCATGACTGCATCTCTGCAATAGTAATAAAGTTGTTTTCAAAACTGTGATTTGCAGTGACTATTCATGTTGGGTCAAATCCGTGTATAAAAAAAATCTGTGTATAACAAGGTTGGACCCCTATCAAAGGACCTGTGTCAATGGCCATATTTCCAATTCTCACCCACAGGGACCAATCATAGAATCATAAATCCAATGTGTTTGCAGGGGGATGAGAACTTACTTTCAGAGCAGGCTAAGGAAGGGCAGCAGATGGGCTTCCCCAGGATGCTTCCTTGGAGTTCCCAAAGAACTGACCTTTCTCTTTAACATCTTTGCTCCTTATGAGCTTGATCATTGGGTTGAGGAGTTCCAACCCTTCTGGCCACAAGGTTCACCCAAGGTCTTCTGAGACTTGTCCAGGCATGACAGATGGATGGACAGACAGACAGAAAACAACCAGACTTTTACTTCAGAGTGGATGAGATTCTGTATTGTGGGAGTTCTCCCTACCAACACTGAAACCTTTAGAGTTTCTGGAGAGGGGGAATGGTGAACTGCACTGACAGTCTGGAATATTAATCTTAACTGACACACTATCTATCTATCTATCTATCTATCTATCTATCTATCTATCTATCTATCTATCTATCTATCTACCTACCTACCTACCTACCTACCTACCTACCTTCCTACCACTTTTCAACTAAAACATTCACAAAGCAGTTTACAGAGAAAATGAAAAAAGAATTAATGGTTAATAGGTCCTATATGGAAGACGATGTCCTTTTCATGCTTAACAGTCCTTGAATTGAGGGAGTATAGATTTCCGGTGGCACTGGCAGCCAAAAACATTTCTGTTGACATATATATATATATATATATATATATATATATATATATATATATATATATATATATATATATATATATATATATATATATGCAGACAACTGTTTAAAGGGATTCTTGATTTTCTTTATCCTGAAACATGTTTGCCTTGAATAACGTATTTCTCAGGGACCTCTCCCTAGTCTTTATTTTTAGCAACAGGGAAATGTATGATAATTAAATGCTCATCCTCCACCTTCCCTTTTTGTGCTTGATGCAAAACATATTGTGTTGAAAGAGAAGTGCAGCTTCAAAGTTTAAATAGGAAAAAATAGACTCGCCTGAGTGCAGCTGCACCCAAGGATCATTTGGAAAATTCTGATCTGACACATTTTTCCCAGTTTAAGACTGAACAATTTACAAATTTGAACAGAATAAACATACTAATTTTTTTACAACACAGTCCTAGGCAGGTCTACTCAGCAGTAGTCCAACTGTGATCATTGGAACTGACTCCCAGGAATTTCAGTTAGGATTTCAGCCTTACTGTCCATATTCAGACAATTATCTCCAGAAAAGAGATATCTCCAGAAATAAGAGACTTGGGGCCTGATCCTGAAGATTGTGTGCTGGCTTTCCACTGGCGCAAACTTATCATAAGGCGCATTTGTGAAAATGGAGGTAGCACACTCTGGGGTAGCTCTGGTGCTGGGTCTGCATTCCCCTACCTGACAGTTGCCTGTACTGCCAGGTGGAGAGGTAGATGAGGATGTGGCAGGGAGGGGGGGAGATGTTCTAGGGTAGGAAAATGCATATGCATTTCATATGTTCAGAGAAGGTGAGGTGTTTTTAAATTTATTCAGACCCAACAGCATATTTGTGGGTTGGTTTCAAATGGATCAACATAGTAGTTTAGGAAATGTTGCCCACAGACAGGGAGGCTTGTATATTATTTGAACACTTCCAGCCTAAAACAGGTGAAAATGACAATATTTACCATGTTCCAAACTAGCAATGCTTACCTTTCGCTTGGGAATAACACACACTAATTGTCAGGAACACAAATATGATGTTCTCTAGGTCAGGGATGGGCAGCTTCTAGCTTGAAGCTCTGTTTCTTCACTACAGACAGCCCACAAAAGTTTAGCAAGGTTATCCCATCACTTCATACACTCTCAGAATCCCAGTTTATCAGGAACAATTTTCCACCTTGTACTTATTTGGACTCTAGTAAAAGAGATGGCAGAGGTGGCTAGATGGTGTTACAGCTCCTGTTATACATGGATTTCTTATACATGAGTGGCCATTTTTAAAATCACAGTTTAAAAAACTGCTTTTCTACTATTGTAGAAGCAATCATTCTTTCAGTCCCAGAATCAAAACCCTGCAGATATTGAGGCTCTACCTTATTCAATTAGATGCAATAGCAGAGCAAGCAAGATACCTGAAAGTGAATCTTTAAACCTATTTTTTTCCATTGTTTTCTTTATATGCTGATTTTGGAACCCTAGTGGATGAGGAGACACCTGTACTTGAATTTGGACAAACTTTGGAAGCTAATGGATGATAGGGTGGCCTTGCATGCTGCAGTCCATGCTGTCACAAAGAGTCAGACATGACTTAACAACTAAACAACCAAGCACACCCAGAAAGTGTACGCAACCCCACTGTTATACCTACAGGTATAACCTACAGGTATAACCCAGGGGCTTTCAAGTGGTTCTGTGCCACCCTAAGAGGTTGACTGTTTTTTCATATTTGTTCCTTCAGCATGTTTTTTGGGGAGGGGAATGGACATAAAAATTGTCATTCTTTCTGAGCAGCTCACAGCTGGTTGTATCTTTGCCTTTTGGATATGCTTGAATATATGTGTGGCTCAAGTTATCATTCTTCAGGTTAAGAACATAAGCGCCTCCACTGGAACAGGCCAAAGGCTGCATATCACACAGTGGTCTACCAGATGCCTCAGGGAGCATACAAGACACCTGCATCCAGGTGCCCTCTCCTGGATTTGGCATTTTGAGGTTGCCTACATCTACATCTATCTATGCACTTGTGTGCACAAACACATACACACACACATAACGGCTTGTAAACTGTGGTGATCCTTTCCTCAAAGAATTTGTCCAATCCCTTCTTAAAGGCATAGAGACTTGATACCATTACCACATCCTGTGGCAGGGAGTTCCACAGACCAACTACATGCTGAGTAAAGAAATATTTTCTTTTGTCTGCCCTGACACTCCCAACGTTCAATTTTAGTGGCTGTTCTCTAGTTCTGGTGGTATGTGAAAGAGAAAAGAGACTATCCATACCTTGCATAATTTTGTATGTCTCAATTATGTCCCCCCCATCTGGCACCCCGTTTTTAGACGGAGGAGCCTCAAACACTGTTGACTTTCTTCATATAGGAGGTGTCCCAGACCATCAATCATTTTGATCACTCTCCTCTGAACCTTTTCCATTTCCTCTATATCCTTTCTGCTCTCTCTGCTCCCAGTAGATAAATAATGACTGGGAACAGGGGACTTAATTAAGATAAAAGCCCCTGGAGGGGACATTATCTATGAAGGAATGGGAATTTCTATGTGTCTATTGATGTGACAATTTTAATTGCAACAATACTGCTACTGGCCATGAAAATCTTAGGGTCTGTCTGTCTGTCTGTCTTGTCTGTCTGTCTCCTTTATAAATGCAAGCATCTAAGGAGACAGACCATAAGCTTCTGAGACTACAGTGAATGATTATTTGCATTTACTACTATTTCATTTACTTGACTAAAAATATCTTAGGATGTATCTTGAAAAGTGTGAGGTGACATTACAGTAGTAGCAGCTGGTGGCAGCCTACACAGTTAGTTTCTACAATCTTATTTATCTCACAGGAAAAGGCCCACTGACCTATAGCTCAAACATATTCACATCTGGCATAATTCACCCACTCAAATGCTGCTCCCAGGAGTGGCTTCATATGATCGTATGACTCACCCACCAATGCCCCGCCAAAACTGCTAGACCTAGAAGCCTGAAATTTGCGGAGGGTGTTCCTTCTGTGAAATCAACACCCACCAAGAAATGATGTTGAGAAATTTAACCCTTAAGGGGCTGAAAAGGGGTACAACATGTTTTTGTCTTATACTTAACATTGAAGACTGATCAATACCTAGCCCCAAATCCTGAACCTGCCAGATAGGGATGCCCACCATTGTGAGGAAGGGGTATTGCACATGGGAGGGGGTGTTGTGCATGGGATGTTAATGAGCATGGGGGTTGATGCTCATGGGAGGATGTTGCACATTGTGGCTTATGCTTTTTGGGGGTTGTTGTGCATTGGGGTTTATGCACATGGGGAGTTGATGCACATGGGGAAAGCTGTGCATGGGGAAGTTGCACATGGGGGTGTTGCGAATGGCGGTTTATGCACATGAGGATGTTGCGCATGGTGGTTTATGCACATGGGGTTTATGCGCATGGGGTTGATGCACATGTGAGAAAGTTGTGCATGGCAGTTTATGAGCATGGGGGGATGTTGCGCATGGAGATGTTGCACATGGGGGGTTGATGCGCATGAGGGTTGATGCGCATGGGTGTTTATATGCATGGGTTATGTTGCGCATGAGGGTTTATGTGCATGTGGGATGTTGAATGGGGTTTGATGTGCAGGTGGGTTGATTTTTTTTTTTTTTTTGCATTTTAGATTGTGAGCCCTTTTGGGACAGGGACCCATTAGCTATTAATTAGCTATTATTATTTTTCCATATTCTTTGTAAATCGCTTTGTGAACTTGTTAGTTGAAAAGCGGTATATAAATACTGTAGATAGATAGATAGATGTTGTGCATGGGGAGCTGATACACAGTTGAGCTGGGTATTGATCATTCTGGGTATTGATCCGTCTTCAATGTTAAGTGTAAGACAAAAACATGTTGCACCCTTTTTCAGCCCCTTAAGGGTTAAATTTTTCAACATCATTTCTTGATGGGTATTGATGTCACCGAAGGGTATTGCACAATGAAGGGATGGTGTACCGGGGTATTTTACTCCATCAACACTGGTACATTTAGCTAGTTAGAAAATAACGGTTCAGATTAACACCCAACCTACACATAACATTTTACGGCTAGCTTTCTTGATATGAATATACCTCCATTATTTATGTGGAATGTAATTCTCCTCTCAATCAACCTGGCATAACAGTGGGCTGCTCAGATCTGCAAAAGTGGTTTAGCTGATGGGCACAATCCTAACCATGTCTACTCAAAAGTAAGCCCCATTGTTTTCAGTGGATCTATTCTTACTCCCAGGAAAGTGTCTTTAGGATTGTAGTCTTAGCTATTTAGCTGGTACAGATCTGAATAGTCCGACAGAGTTACTTTAAGTCACTGGTGTCAAACACAAGGACAACAGGCCAAATCTAGCCCACCTCACCATTTTATTCATCCCATGAAAGCTTCTCAGGCTACACTTTCCTGGGAGTAGGTCCAATTGACTATAATGGGACATACTTCTGAGTAGACATGCCTAAGATCCAGTCCTTGGGAGTCACCGTTAATGCTAACATAGGTCCTCTGTATGAAATGAGTTTGACAACCCTGCGTGATTATGACTGCAATCCTAAACACACTTTAGGGTACTAGGGCCCAATTGAATACAGTAGGACTTACTTTTGAGTAGACAGGCTTAGAATTGCACTGTAAGAGTGCAACTGGAAAAGGTGCAGAAGAGAGTGACCATAATGATTCATGGGCTGGCGCACCTCCCTGACGAGGAAGCGCTACAGGATTTGAAGCTCTTCAGTGTCTAGAAAAACAGGTCCCTGAAGGGGGACTTGATAGAAATATGCAAAATAACGCAGGGGATAGAGGGATGCTCTTTTCTTACGTAACACCAGAATGAGGGGACATCCACTACTACACTTTAGTGTTGGGAAAGTTAGCACAGACAGAAAAAAATTTCTTTACCCAGTGTGTAATTAGTCTGTGCAATTCCTTACCATGGAACATGCTGATGGTATCTGGCCTAGATTCTTTTAAAATGAATTGGGCAGATTTCTGGAGGAAAACTCCATCACAGTTATGTTGTTATGTACAGTTTGAGATTATCTGGTCACTCATTAGATGGGTCCTGGGCTTGATCCAGCAGGACTCTTCATACATTCTTATATTAATTATGGCAAATGTAATGCAGACATTTGTATCTTTCAATGCATAACAAAACAGACACAGATATGCTGAGCATCTGGGAACCATTCTCCTGCACATCTGACCTGCAAGTGTCTAAATTTTCTTTAGGTGCAAACTTGTGGGTAAAACCTGCAGGAACTGTAGAAAAACAAGCACAGACTCACAAAAGACTGTTCCAGTTTAGGGATAGGGTGGATCTCACACAGATCCATAGAAAAAAAACTTATCACATCTTGAGAATTATGTCACAAACTGACTAGGCTATTAGCATGGCAACTTGCCATGCAATAAAAGCACACATATAAGGACAGCTTTGAGGTCTTTATTACAAGAGTCATCATACATAAAAACCAAAAACACAGGTATAAAATGGGGGATACTTGGCTTGGCAGCACAACATGTGAGCGGGACCTTGGAGTCGCCGTGGATCACAAGCTGAACATGAGTCAGCAGTGTGATGTGTCTGCAAAGAAGGCAAATGCCATTTTAGGCTGCATTAAGAGGACTGTAGCTTCTGAAAGCAGAAGTAGAACCAATGGGTAAAAACTGCAAGAGAGGAGATTCCGGTTGGATATCCGGAAAAAATTCCTGATGGTTCGGGCAGTTCGGCAGTGGAACAGATTGCCAAGGGAGGTGGTGGACTCTTCCTCACTGGGGGTCTTCAAGCATAAGCTTGACAAGTACCTGTTGGGGATGATCTAGGAGGATTTCCTGCTGCAGGCAGGGGTTGGACTAGATGACCTACTAGGTCCCTTTCAACTCTAGGATTCTATGATTCTATGGTACATTACAATTTTTAAGTGAGGGTGTTCACGGTGACCAATCACTCTGGGTACATGTGAATTGTGAACCAGATAATTGAGAAAGATTGATGACGAAGGTAGAAAAACAAACATAGGAGGAGGAGGATTGGTAAAAAAGCTGGTAAATTGACAAATTATTCTGGAGCACTTTCAAGCTCCAAGTGCCTGGGATCAGGGCCATTCTGGAAGCCTTGCACCCTGAGACCTAACCCCCTTGCACCTTCCACACCAGCCAAAACACATCTTTGTGAGTGCTTTGTTTACTCGTGAATAAACACAACTGCAGTTTCACATTCAATGGGGAAACTCCTCCTGGGGTGATTTTGGGGGCTGTGTTCCTTAGATCAGGACCCTTCTGGTATGCTTGGTTTCCTCTCTGCCTGCCCTTTCTGGCAGACTGTGGCGCTATCACCTACTTGCGAGTAAAGCTGCAATATGTAAATTTGGGGGCTTTTTAGGTTTTTTTGCCATAACTTTGGCTAGGAAGGAACTAGATCATAACAGATTGCTGCATTGGATTCTGCTCTTCAAGACAAATGCAACAACATATAACTTGAATGGGTAGTGCGCACCATTGTGAAGTAGCTTTTTGGAGGTGCTACAGACCCCCAAGTGCTTGTCACCCCTCCAGGGTGCATCATATGGTCGGACTGCACCCCCTGCACCACCCTAGCAATGCCAGTGACTGTAAGAACGTTTACTTGCAATAGTTACACTTTCATGTTATTTCAAAGAAAATGCAACTGATGTGGTTACTGTTGTTATGGTTGTCCTGCATTGGGGTAAGTGTTCAAAGCGAAAGTATTGTGGTTGGTGCTTCAGACAGATTGGAATATGTATATATATATACATATATATATATCTTAACCTTTCTAAAATATCAACCACAATTTATTCATTTTGTATAAGAATATATCTGAGAATAACTTCATTCCACAGTTTCATTTTATATATGTTTGTGTTTCATTATATACTAGCGAAATGCACCTGTGTTGCAGGAGTAAAATAACCCCCCATGCAACTGTGTGCCATTTCCTCCATTGCGCCATCCCTCCAGTGCAGCATCCCCCTGTGCAACATTCCCCATGCGCAGCACCTTCCCCAGGCACAACACCCCCTGTGAAACATCCTACCCTCCCCCTGCTTCCCCCCACCGCACAGGCACCCCTACCGGGCAGGTGCAGGCTTTGGGGCTGGGTGTTGATCAGTCTTTGATGATAAATATAGGCTGAAAGTGCATTGTATTTGGTGGAATTTTTGGAAGAGAATTATGGCAATCCTATTCAGGGAGCACACAATACAACAAGAGACCTGCATCCTGGTGCCTTCACCTGCATTCTGAAATTAGGTCAAACATGCACCAGTGATACCATGCAGATCTATGCGGTGCCGCCATTGATCTTGTTCCCTCCAGGTCCTGATCCCCTGCCCAGTCTCCTTCTGCCCATTCAACTCCTCCTCCCCCCATCATTATTGGGTCTCTGGAAAAAAAGGCATGAGTTGAATTCATCTTGGTAACAACACCACCCCAATAGTATCTACAGTCAAAATCTCTGTGCTGGAGTTGGATGGAAAATAAATGGTCAAGCACATTAGAGAGCTCTGCAAATGCCCTCCACCTGATACCAAGGTGAAAATATATAGCAATCATGTGAAAAGCTGTGTTAAGCTTCTTAGGCATGCATTTAATTAAGAGGTAATGAAACACTGTTAATTAAGTGCTCAAGGAGCATTAGAAAACTTGACTGGGGATTTGGAGATACAGTACATACAAAGTGAATACTTCTTTGTTGTTTTTCCAGAGGGTTTAAAGAGAAAGACAGCCAGCCTGTGCTGTTTATTCGGCTTGGATATACTGGTAGCTATAGAGATATGGAGCTGTCATCTGAATCAGCATGTTTCTGGTGGCGTCAGTGTTTCCTTATTACTTGTTTCTGTTCCCATGGCCCTATTATGTGACACACCCTAAACAACTGTGGTCGCTTCCTGATGCTGTGCATGATTTTAAAAATATTTCATTTGCATTGGTGCAGCAAATCTGATGTCTTGACAAAGCCAAGGGTAAGAATGCCTGATAGAAGTTGTTCCTGCCTTGCCAGTGACAGGACTAAGTTCAAAGCATTTGCGTATGCGCAACAGCCCAATCCGAACCTGCGCTGGAACAGAGAGGCCGCTATGGCCTGCACTTTATCTAGCACAAGTTAGGAGATGGTTGGAACTGAGTGACCTCAGCATAAGGAAATATTTTTCCCCTTATCCTGTGTCCAGCCCCAGCTACCCTTATGGGGCTACCCAGATCTAAGTCAGGTGGTGGAAATCCATGCAGCCCATGTAAGACTGAAAGGCCAGGGGCAGGGAGTGCAGGATAATGCAACACACATTGCCAATCCAATTCCCTTTCTTTGGTTTGAGCCACCTCTCCTCATCCCAAAATGACCCCCCTAGCCTATGTTCCTCTCTCCTGCCACCCTCTCCCGTCCCCTGTGCCATCATGCTCAAATTTACCTTGTGGACAGTCCAGATCTGCTCATTGTAGGCCTCCACACTGGCTCAGCCAACCCCCAAGTCAGCATAAACTTTCTTTATGGCATGTTTGTGATTTTTGGGAGCTGGCACAGGGCACCTGCTCAATAGCGCCTGTGGGTCCATTTGCACCCTAGATTACTTTGGCTTCTTCACTGAAGACAACAACTTAGCACCCATCAGTCTCTAAAGACTGTGGTATTGTGCTTGACGCTGTATGCGAACCACAAAGGCCTGGGTAGATTGATATGGAGGATAGGCTGTTACCCAAGCAGCAAATCCCCCCTCCCTCTCCATGCCACTGAAATAATCCAATGGAACGGCAGAGCCAATACCACTGGTTCCCGCTGAGACGCAGAGCTGGGCTAAGGACAAGAGCTCACCCTATTTTGTGGGGCCCCAGGTCTCGAAACCTGGCCTTCCAGTTAACAGGCACAGTGTCTTAACCACTTGCACCACCCACAGCCCACAGACAACAATTTTTATTAATTTTGTACTGGACCCAACACTAGGGCTTTCACCAATTTGCCTTTCAACTGGAATAGCAAATATTAGCATGTTATGTATCTCCAGGCTATCATGAGACCTCTTGATGTCTGAGATGCATTCCCAAATGCTGTCCATCCTCCTCCCTCCACCTTCAATGATGTGCCAACCTCTGTTCCTCTCCAGTGATGGGATTCAAAGAAATTAACTATGCCCATCTGGCAGCCACTTTTAAATGGCTATTTTTAAACTTTATATGTCCTATCTCTCGTTAACAACCGGTTCTATCGTGTAGATGCGAACCTGCTCTCACTCTCCAACATCTTGGCTCTGTGGCATTAATAATTGCAATGATTACAGTACGTACAAAGATAGTGCATTATGTTCTTAAAAAGGCTACAAATGCAATAATGAATAAGAAAGTCCAATTGAATAAATGGTGAGAATGGCAAAAATATTAATATCTATATATATATATAAAAGAATCTGACTCACTCATCAATGCCCAGCCACAACTACTGGGCCTAGAAGCATGAAATTTGGGGTGGGTGTTCCTTCCATGACTGAGGGGTGCACTAAGAACCAAATTTTGGAAATTCCAACCAGAAAGGGGTGAAAAGGGACACAACACTTTTCCCTCCCTGTACTTTACATTGAAGAATTGATGACTCATCAACATTCCGCTCCAACTGCTGGGCCTAGAAGCATGGAATTCAGAGAGGCAGTTCCTTCTGTCACATGAACGCCCACCAAGAACCGATGTGGAGAAATTTAACCCTTAAGGGGATGAAAAGGGGTACAACCTGTTTTTGTCCTATACTTAACATGGAAGACTGACAAACATCCAGCCAATTTGGTGCTCATTCCCCTGTGCAGTGGGGGGAATGTTGTTTAGAGGAAGAGGTTGCACTGAGGTGGAAGTTGTGCATGAGGGGAAGTTGCACATAGGGAGAGTTGCGCATGGGGAGATGATGCGCATTGGGGTTGATGCTTATGGGGGAGATAATGTGCATGGGGGGTTGCTGCCAATGGTGGGCTGAAGCCGGTTCTGGCCGGATCAGTCAAACCGCTTCCTGTTTCTGGCCCCCTGCTACCGATCCAGTAGCTATGGGGGGTAGACCAGCTGGTGGAGATGCACTGCACCTGTGCCAAGGTTAGCACAGGCGCAGTGTGCTGGGGTTGGGTCCCACCCCTGGCCCCACCCCTGACCCTCCCCAGCCCCGCCCCTGACCCTCCCTGACCCCAGCCTGGCCCGCTCACTTCTGGCGAGCCGGTTGTTGGGCCAGGCCGGGCCCACTACTGGTCGCTGCACATGGGGAAAGGATGTGCATGGGAAAGTTATGCATATGGGGGAATTATGCACATGGATTGCTGCGCATGGGGGACTGATGCGCATGGGGGGATGGTATTAGGGGGAATTTTATTCCTGCAATGCTGGTACGCTTTTTGCTAATTGTTAATAAAACACCTATTGTCTGGTGTTGCTTTGGCCTAGAGTCAGCTCTGAGTGGTTGCTTAAAGCCACCTAACCTAGTTTGTGATCAAGCTGACATTTGATCTGGGGACTTTCCAGGCCAGGTTCTTTGCTGCTATACTACACTGGGTTTCAAGAGCAAGCTTATTTTAACTGTCTGGTTCGAGTCAGGGGAAGTTTCAGTGGAGGGAGATCCCTGTTTCCACTGCCCACGTTTTGAGTGTATTTCTTGCACACCAGTACATTCCAAATATCACTGACTGGGTTATGTTTTATGGTAATTACATGAGAGAAGGCTGGAAGGTGCTGGCTTATCTCTACATACCATGAAACAGCAGAAGTGAGAAAATGATTCATGTCCTTGATGTGCAGGGAAATTCCACATCACAATGCAAACAAGCCTGCACAATTCTCATCAAAATATCTTCAGTCTGCTAGGAAAGGGTTTCCCTATGAGCTCAAGTGTTTTCCATTAAGCTAAATAACTGGAGAACACTGACTTAGATGGACCAACAGCCTGACTCAGTAGAAAGTAGCTTCTTAGGTTCACAAAATGGTATACAGTACTGTATATCACATTAAATCATTGCACTATATCAGGAATGTCCAAACGTTTTGGCAGGAGAGCCACATCTTCTCTCTGAGACTATGTCAGGGGCCAAGAATAAATAATTAATTTACATTTAAAATTTGAATAAATGTACATAAATGAATATATTATAAATGGAACTTATGTGAATGAGTGAATTTTACTGAGACAGTTATGCAAATGGGTCAATTGAGGATGTGCTTTTAACAAACATGTAAATCAAGCCAGAAAAGGGGCTCAATCAACAGAACTTTTGACTACATATCTATTGCCCAGAAATAGAACACATGGAAACATACTGGTAAATTGTTTGGAAACAATGATAAAAATGGGACTCAAAGTGTGGCCAACCTTTCCATCACTCAAGCAGAGAAAACTTGGACCACAGGGCTGGGTGGGCTCCACCAAGTCTCTAGTGGGTTCAAGGCTTATAGTTTGGGAGCTCCCCACAGGCTGGATTCGGGTTCTCCAAGGGCTGTAATGGCCCATACTATAACACCGGTTTAGATTACATCCTAAACGTAAATGATCAGTGAGGCCATGGGGAACTGCTCTTTACATATACTGGTCGATACTAACAAGCCTGACAGATACTAACAAGGGAAAGTTCTCAAAGTGTTATGCAAATGTTATACAACTATGTGTACCAGCGCGTGATGAGGATGGCAGCAAGAGCATGCCAGCAAGCTCCAGCATGTTTGAAGCCCATTACCTGCTGACCACAAATACAGCTTTGTCTGCAGCAACAAGCACTGTATCCACGGAGAGAGCCTTTCTTTAATAAGGTATGCTGGGCATCTAGTATACCTTCCTTGAAATGGGGAGGATCTCTCCCCATAGGGGAGACAAACATTGTAGGTGGTCTTCAGAAGGTGTCAGCAATGAGGCAGGACTTGCCGGGTTGGGCTCCAACTAGGCATTGGTGTACATACATGTATAACGAGCTTGTGAAACATGCAAAAGGACCCTGTCCGGGACAGAATAATCAAATACAGAAGTGATTTTCCAGAAAAATTATTTATGAACCATAATTAGACAGCTAAGGCAATCCAGAATCTAATGCAGGGTGTCATATACTGAAAGCAGGTAGAAAAATTAATTCAGGGAATCAATGTGGAAGATAAACTACAGAAAATGTTTTTTAAAAGATAGTACATCCAAGGAAAAATTCAACAAAAATTCAATAAGAAAAAAATATATCCAGTATTTTGATTGAGGAGAAAAGGAATGTCACTCCCTTTCTTTAGGCTAAGTTTCTACATTTTTTGCCCCACTTTCTGTTGATTGATCAATTTTGCCAAAAGTAGATAAGATTTCCACAATAAATAAAGAATTAATCATTTCTGCATGAGAACATACGAAGAGCCTCCACTGGATCAGGCCAAAGGCCCATCTAATTCTGTATCACACAATAGCCCACCAGTTGCTTCAAGGAGTACATATGACACCTGCATCCAGGTTCCCCACCCCCCCCCCTGGCATTTTGAGGTTGTCCACCTCCACGCACACCCCTAATGGCTTGTAACCCATGATGGTCCTTTCTAGGAATTTGTCCAATCCCTTCTTAAAGAAGAAAAATGGCTGAACTTGAGATAAAGGATAGAAAGTCCAATCTTATCCAAGTTTTGAACACTGATGTAGCTGTGCCAATGGGGCATACACTGCATCCTGCAGCAGGCATTCAGCCATGCAGGTTTACTCAAAGTAGGATGTTTGTTCCTTTACTTCTGAGCTACACTAACTCAAAAAGTTGGATAGGATTGGACTCAAAATGGTGCAAATAATATGTCCTTAGAAAACAAATGAGAAACTTTTACAGGATACACTTAACACATTTTTTATTGGACCACAGCTTATTAAAAATTAAGCAGGGCCATTCAGCTTTATATGTAAAATAAGAATTGGAAGATCAAGCAAGTATGCATTTTATTAAAAAGATGTGATCAAATCAGAAGCATTTTAAAGTATATTTACTTGTACTTCCAACAGTAGTCAAGAGCAGGTTTTTCCCAATCTAATTAAGATAATAGACAATTTTAATGGGGCATTTAATCCAAGATTAGACAGACCAACAAACACAGGATGTGCTAATAAAATTCCAAATGTTTTTAGAACATTTGGATATGCACATACTTAGAACATTTGGATAGGGCATTGCAATATGCAGGATAACTGGCAATATTATCACCCTAACATCATGCACACTGTTCTTCCAATCACAATAAATTACATTATTTTTTGGAAATATCCTTATTTCTCATTTCTGTCACAAAAAATCATAAATACGATTGTCCCAAATCTTTTATCAAAGCTAGAGCACAGCCCTGTACCATATGAATAATAATACAGTATACCCCTGTAGAGCATGGCATAATGTCAAACATTCCTACAAGCAGGCCTCCATCAGTCTTGAAAGACTATGGTATCGTGCTCGGCGCTGCATACGCTGCATGCGAAGCACGAAAGCCTGGGTGAGATTGTTATGGAGGATAGGCTGTTACCCAAGCAGCAAATCCCCCCTCTCCACGCCACTGAATTAGTCCAATGGAAAGGCAGAGCCAATACAATTGGATCCAGCTGGTGTTGCAGAGCTGGGCTAAGGACAGGAGCTCACCCTGTCTTGTGGGGCTGACCTGGGCCTTGAACCCTGGCCTGCTTGTTAACAAGCACAGTGTCTTAGCCACTTGCGCCACCCACAAGATGCAATTACTATCAAATGTTATGAACGGTGCCAGGATGAGATTAGTTCTCAGCCAGGACATAAACTGGGTGATCCATAAACTGGGTATGATGATCCACCATACTGACCTGATCCACACTGACCAGAATCAGCAGATTTCATGGGCAGTGTTTGGATCAGTTCTGACTTCAGAGAAAAAGATGAGATTGTCACTGTAGCTCTTTCCCACTCTTAACTGTGATGTCTTCACTTTGGAGCTTCCAAAAGTCACTCAGCTCCCCTTATTGGAATGATGACTTACTGAAAGACATCTTCAAATGTGTTTTGTTTGTTCAGCTGAAACAGGACTGCATGATCTTTGCCTTATAGTACACGGTTAGCAAGTCCCCGCTCCTATAGCCACACAATATTTAAGGCGCTCTAAGGCTTCCATGACAGGTTGTTTGTGTTCAACCATACAGACAACTACTTAAACAGAAATCATTCAGGTACCTTAGTCCCATCTATCTACATTTCTTTGAATCAAAGAGCTTGCTTTGAGACAACCTTTTTCTATTACTTCTCATCCAAGACTGCTTTTAGCATCTTTCAGTGAGCAGGAGTTATGCTACTTGAGCATCTTTGCAGGATCTTGTGTTGGTTGGCCAGGAAGAAGAACCAGGTGTTTCCTCCCTATGACTATTAAGTCAATTAATTCCCCTTTTCGGAATGATTTATTGTAAGATAACTTCAAATGTGTTAGTTCTGCTGAAACAGGTCTGGATGAGCTTTTCCTTACAGTATGTGGTCAGCAAGTCTGGCATTACCCAAGCATACTAGCGAAGTCCCTGAGGGTGGCATGGGATTGCCTTACAGAACTTGTATGACACCACTTGGCCAGCGCAAGGAACCTGCGCTGACCCAAGAGTGCTCTACAGTTGCACTTAGATTATTACGATACAACATTGTAAGAATATTGTACATAGTTGTACTACACTTTCAGAAGTTTTTTATCTTTATTTTTATAGTGATTCTCAATGTTTCTCATTTTATTGTGTTTCTCTTTTATTATAATAAAGATATTAAAAAGAAAAAAGAGCCTTATTGGATCAGGCCAAAGGTTAATCTAGCACAGAGTCTTTCCAAGAGTGGGCAGCCAAGGGCATCAACAGCACGCACCTGTGGTTTGCCCCTAACAGCCACTTATATCCAGAGAAATGCAATCATTTGAATTAGATGTTCCATTTGCTAAAAACACACTAACAAAGTTTGCCATAAATTTCCTAATCCCATTCAATTGCGGCTTTTCCTTTGGAAGGAGAACATGGGTACACAATTTCCGAGATATATGACACCATGCGTGGAGCACCTTTCTCTCATAGTTAAACCACAGTAAACTCCCAGGTATTTTGGAGGTGAAGTAGGCTTGCAAACTGGTATCATTCTGTTTAGAAATCAAACAGTGGTCTGGATGCCGATTTTCCTGCTACCTGAAGCATAGCAAGGAAAGTACCTGGTACATTGACTGGTACCCTTGCATGAATGCACTGTAACTGATTCAGTTGGATATGATTGGAAAGATATCCTGTAAAATAAAGTCTGAAACAAAATCTGGCCAGTCCTCTCAGATAGAAACATCTGCTTATATCTGACAGGTCAAACTCATTCAACACCTTGTTTTTAATTTTTCTATAAAAAAGGAATGTCTTTATAAGTTATTAGAACTAATGTTCTTCTCCGTACATAATACTTTATTCCATTCCAGAATATACATATTCCAGGATACTTGGCATTTATGTTGCTGTTTGTGAAACAAATATATGGCATTATTGTATCTTTTCACTCAGTCATGCAGACCCAATTTATTATAAAGTTCTCATCTCTTGCAGTCAAATCATCTGACAAGGAAGACTAACACTGGAACTTTGAATGTAGAAATATACATTCAAAGCCAGGATTGACCACAAAACATATTTTGGAAAACTCACAAATGATTTCTGAATATGAACGTTAAAAAAAAGGCTCAAGTTGAAATCCTAACCAATTTTCCAGCTGCAGGGTAAGAGCCCCACAGTTTCTGCTGCTTACTATGCACTGCAGTACAAGGGAGATGTTTTAAGTAATAAATGACACTAAGATTATTGATATAATAGAACAATCCTGACTGCAGGACCTAGAGAGAAAAGTTTCAAGGTCATTGACTTAGGAAGAGATCCCAAATAGCTGATCCCAATTTGCAGTTCCTATCTAAACAGGTAAAGCCACAACTCTCAATGGCCCAGATTTAGAACAGCATTGACATCCAGACATGGTGTGCAGCAGGCATCTTATGAGTTAAACACATAGTTAGTCCTCCCATTTCCTAGTGGTATGAAGCCAAAGTAGTTATTCGGCCAAAAGTATGCATGCACAGGCAATTTATTTCTGCTTATGCAATGGGAGAGGCATGAGCTTGTGGAAAATTGAGCTTTCTGAAGATCTTGTCCAAATTCATACGCAAAACAGATGACACAAAGCCTGCCAGCATCTCTCGTTGACAACTGATGAAAGTAAAAGACAAGCACTTGTTTCTAAACAACACCCATCTGCCAATCTGTTACTGCTCCTCTATTAGAGACAAAAATCTCCCTCCTCACTTCAGCCCCCAGTGCAAATTACCATGGTTCCTACCATACCAGGAAGCCAACCATATAGAATCTTCTCTATGTAAAAGCCTTAACCTATGTGTGAGGATGTCTGCATTTTCTGGCCAACATTCCATGTGACTCAAGCAGGATGAGGAGAGGGACCCGTCAACATTCCAACTGCCACTGAAAATATGGGGAGATGCTGGGAAAAGGATGGTTTTTTACTGATGAATATTGTTTTGTTGTATATTGGACAGCTGCGGGCTGTTATTAGTACTGCAGTAATTACCATGAATTCCAAAGAGCACTGCTGTGGATTAGATTCAATAGCTGATGGGTGCTAGTGGCAGCCTGAGGAGGAAGCTGGTACCCTATTTACGTCACTCCACACTGGTGATGACAGCATTTGCCCGTCTAAAAGTAGGTCTGCCAACCTACTATTATTTTACTGGTCTGACTAGAAAAGCTGCATCTCTGGGAGACACCTGGTTCTGAAAAACAGGTACACTCAGGACATTCCTAAGGCTAACAAAGGGTTTTGTTTTGTATTTGCTACTGATGTCACCTTTTAAATACCCATGACCAGATGGATCCCATCAAGCCTCACCCATACCCACACATGCACACAGAAACCACAGAGTTAATGTCAACTACAAAAATCACAGAAAGTTCACTTCATTCTCTTGGATATACTATAGCTATTTAAAAAACCACAAAATTTGTGTGATAAGACTAGGCCACCCCAATTCACAGCCTTCTGATGAGTAACAAAAGAAAATCAGAGCCAAGTAGAACATCACTGAAACATCCTCAGATTTGCTGACTTCACTGGGGGTCTCAAAGCCTTGGCCAAACACATAGAAAGTTTTGCACCTTCTTTCCAAAAAGTCTCAAGTGGACTTTTTGCCAATTGGCCATAACTCCCAGAGCAACAGTACAGCTTGTGGAGGTCAGTTTCAGCCTCAAGAGGCATCCTCCGAGCATGAGAACATTACTGGCATATTGGAACTACTCAGAACTTCACCGGTTATATCACTGGCACAAGTCTGTCTGGACCATGCAGATAGTAAGCCTGATAAGGTTTGAATTTGGTGTCCTTGAAAACCAAGAGACTCAATCAACATCTTTAGTAACTATTAGGTTTTCCACCTTGTGTCATTTCTGTACATTTAACATGCCTTTATTATTTCCCTTGCTTTGGTTTGATCAAGATCTACCAGACAACACATTATTTCAAAACTTTTTATTTAAATATTAAATAAAACACAACTAATCTTAATATACATCTCTCATTTTTACGTAAGAAATAAAATTGATCTTCAGTCATGATAAAAAATACAAACTATACATAATAATTAAAATCAATCACATAGTGTCTTCAAATAATCTATTGCAATGCAGTCTGCAGAACAGCACTGTCAAGAACACTACAAGGAAAAGAGACACAAACCCTGAAATGTTGAAAATGACCTTTTTTCTATTTCAGAATAGTTGCAAAGCTTTTTTCTATAGCAACTGGAGCGGGAAGAAGTAATCTAGAAGTAAAGTGCTTGTCATTGCTCAGAACAACAAAAGACATTGTTTTGTGGCTTCTTGATCTATGGCATTAAAAAAAAGACAGAAAAGGAACAAAATGCAGTTTTTAATGTGTGCTACTATTTTACGAAAATGAAGGCAACATTGCTGCTTTGTGATGATCTTGCTTCGCTCATTTTAACCAATTCCACAAACCACAACTTTGAAAGTTAGCTTGAGCCTGGTATTTTCCTCTGCTGAAAGGCACCAATCAGAGAGAGGGTCACATACAGTAATTTCCCTACACCTTGAAGTATTCAGACCACATAGCAGCAGCAGCAAGCTGAAGACACATCAGTATGTATACTGTACATAAAAAGAGGTTGAAGAGTCACAGAGCCATATAATATTATCTCTTACTCACCCATGCCTCCCAACCACCAGACAGTCTTTGGCTTATTTTGTTTTTAAAACACATGTATAACACTGCAGGTTGCAAGAAGCAGTAGGAATTTGAAGGCACCCCTGTGTTACATTTAAAGAGATGGGTCCTTAAAGTATTAGACAAAAGGAAGCTGTTTTTAGACATCTGAATGGTAATTTTTGGCCAAGCTGGCTCACTACTTGCTTACTTGCTACGGTAATTTTCCTCCCTTTTTCCTCCATCAATTACAATGAGGTTAAAGGTCTCCTCTTTTTCTGAAATACCCATAGTGGTTTCCATTGACACCAAAAGCCATTAAATGCCAGGAAACTCAAAAGCTTATTTCAAAACCAAGATAGTAGTGTATTGTCTTCCAATTCCTATATGCACTCACACATTTGAACTCGCTCTTTCTCACTCACACACAGTATTAAAACCACATATAAAAATGCCTAAATTAAAAAAACTCTTTTGTCTATCAATATTTAAAACAAAACCCAGAAGTTGTGCTGTCTATTTCATTTTAGTTTGTTCACTAAATGACTGTTTCTGAAGATCATCGCTTTGTGCTATCCTATACCTTTCAACTGTCAGTATAATTCTCATGACCCCTGAAATATTGCACATTTCCCAATGAGTCAGTTCAATTTGGACCCTGATAAGCTAAATGCATAAAATCCTCATGAGTGATGGCAACAAATGCATTCAGAACTGAGAAATATTCCATAGGCAATCTCAAAGCAATGAGGGGAAAGGTTAAAAAATGGAACTAGGAACACTAATCTAAAGATACTTTTCCTTTGCCAACACCTCTAGCAGCTCTCCTCCCATCACTTCTGCAACATATGAACAGCTCGTTGCTGATACATGGAACATTCCTAGTTTCTTTACAGCAAACACACACACAAACACAAACAGAGACAGACAAGTAGGCTGACAGAAGAGAATAAATTCCCAAGAGAATAAATTAATTGCTTCTAATGATTATGAACTATTTTTAGCTGCTGCAACGGAGGGACTAAGCAAAAAGCTCAGTTTTCTCTTAAGGTGTGAGTAGGGGAGGGGAAAAGCAAGAGGTATTGGTTTCTTTAAAATGAGCATCAAAAATGAATGCCAATGCTTTCATCGTTGTTCTTCAATCAAAATATAATGTCATGAGCCACTTCTGAGTCTGTGTTTGTGTGTATATTCTTTTAAGAGGTAATCATTGTCTGTACAAATCCATGAACAAATATTGTGATAGGTTGGCTCTGGTCCCTTCTTTGAAAAGCCATTCCCTGTTATGTCACAACCACTGCCAGCCACCAGTCTTGCATAACAGCAAAGCTGTATTGGCCTAACATTAATACAGTACCGGAAAATGTGTTCTCCCTGACCCCTTCCCTCCAACCCCATCCCCGTCATCACTTTCTTCAAAAGTTTTTTTTCTTCCTTTCAGTTTATGGTTCTGATTGTTCAGTGCAAGAATAGTCGAGGCCAAAAGTCATACATATTGCTTTTTCAGTTCTATAAAGTTAATAGCTTTACTGAGCCAAATGGCCTCTTCACATACTTCAATGTGTTATTGCTTCTGAGAGTTATTCGCTTTCACACAAAAAAAGATCCATCCACGTATCTTTAGAGAGCGCAGAACTCCCACTCCAAAGAGATACGTGGATCAAGAGAGCAGAATTTTCATTTGACCAGGACAAATTTGCCCATCTGCGGGGATGTAAGATCCTCCATTTCACAGTCTCTGTTCTGCAGAGTGACCATTTTATAGCTTGGAGATTGCACAGCAAAGCTCTTCTGCTGGGATAAGATGGAGGCGAAGGGGGATGCATTGCCGCTGATGTGTAGGTGGGCATCGAAAAGGTGAGCAGCTGAAGATACCGGAGAAACACTGACCCCGAAAAGATGGGGCTGACGCAGCTGGACATTGCCGAAGGCCAATTCTAATGAGTTCTCACTTTGCAGTTCAGACAGGAGGAGGGAATTGGATGCTTTGTTGCCTGTAGTGTCAGACAAGAGGATGCTGTGTGATTCAGACACCTGAGAAGGCTGGTGACAGGCTGGCTGGTGATGCTGCAACTGGAGCATTCTGAACAGAAGAAAGAAAGAGAGATGAAGTTATCCATTTTTAATAAGTTCCCTTGTTCTCAAATACCAGGCCTCCTCTCTTACACGATACAGCAATATCCTTGCTGGATATCAGAAAGTCACAACAGTTCAGCCAAAATCTTAAACAGTCAGAAAGTGTGCAATATTGTAACTGCATAACTAAGCAATTGACACTACAACTCTTCTCTTTGCTGCAACCTTCTGAAAGTGACACCCCAACCCTTATGCAAATATCCAAGCTACATGACAAGAAGGTGACTGGGATCATGTTCTATGACCTGCAGAGCCCAGTCACATTCTCCTTTATCAGGGTGACCAATGGAGGACAGTGTGCCTATACCTTTAATCATTGTATAGACTAGAGGAGAGAATTTTGGCAGGTGCAGCTTTTTAAACCCTTCATGTTGACCTGCAGCTGCTTCACCTGCAGAATTAGTTCTACCTTCTATAGTTAAAGGTATAGACTTCCATTGTAGCTGGGCATTCTGTCTATGATTCCCTCACCCCATCCATCACAAACTACAATAAATCTTATAATAATTGGACAGATTTAATCATACAAATACAGACATCTTCATGCAACAATTCAATTATAGTACATTTAAACCTGGACACACTGTTTCAAAAATTGATGCTCAAAAATAGAGCACAATTGCTGATCCTAAAGTGACACTAAAAATAATAGTTTCTTATTTCAGTATGAACTAAGAACTGATGCAAGATTATTATTACCACGATGGCCAGATTCTTACACGGGTGGGTAGGGTCTTGCATCAGGTACTGTGCTCTTACCTTTGCTGTTGAAGCACCTCTTCCAAGAGGTTTCTGCTTTCCCTACTGCTGCTGCCACTACTGCTGTTGCTGCCACCACTGCCTCCACTGCCATATATGCAGGTATTCTGCTGTTGGGGATGCTGGAAAGGGCTCATGCCATTGCGTGCCATGCGAGCAGATGAAGACTGGCACACCTGCCGAGCAAGCCCTTTGATTTTATTCAGTCCCAGGAAACCTTTGGCTCTAGCATTCTTCCGTAGCTGCTGTCTAAATGCTTTCAAACCTACAGAAGAAAAAATACACATCAATTTACAGGACTTTTTAACCTATTTTTTGTTCAAATTTTTTGTTCAACATTTTGTGTTGCTACATACGATTCTGAGCCCTGTCCCTGCCAATCTGCAACTCTACACAAGAGCCAGATTATCTCTTGCACAAGAACCCACCCCCCCTCATTTTATCTGCCATGCACCTCCTCTTTTCCCAATTTCATGAACTTATAAATTGCATGGTTGTTGTTTATGATTATTCTGTGTGACTGACATGTAGAACATGGACAAACTGTGTGTTGTGTATTCTAATTCTATAGAGAAAACAAAAGGTAAAACCCCAATTCTATCTCTGAGCATTTGTATATGCAGTAATATTATTTAACAGGGAAAGAATTACCTTGAGTTAATGAGGTATCTGATGCTCTCCTTCCTTCCTGGAAGCTGACCGGCAACAATGAAGCACCACCCAGGGAGCCCTGAGCCTGCAATACTGGTGTGTCCAAATGGGATGTCAAAAACGATGATGTAACTCTGGCTGTGGCTGGATGCATCATCTGATCTCCCAAACAATTGCTCACTGTCACAGAGCCATCATTTGCTGAGGAAGTGAGGCAGCTGTCAGAACTGGTTCCCTCTGTAGGGCTTGTGGATGATGAAATGACTATGCCTATGAGAGAAGCAGATATAGGGAGACCATTTAAAAAGTTAAAATACTACAAGTCAACCAAAAATGTTGGACTCAGACTAATCTCTACACCTACAGAAAGTCTGCTAGTAACAAATCGCCCAGACAATAACTCAGCCAATATCAAACACTGTGAAACCCCAATCATGGCAAGAATGGCAACAGTTAAACTATGAGAAATTATGGAATATTTGTATTGATCAAACAAGTAATTTGTCCAATAGGGGCTTCTTGTTCTAAAACGTTTGAATATTGATTTGGGAAACTGTTGAAACTAGGGATATTTCAGGTTACATGAGATAGAAAAGTACTGGTAGCCCATTAAACATCGTTTTTTTTAAAAAAATAAATGCTGACCTAAATGCACACAACCCTTTCAGGATCTTTACAGCTACTGAATAATTTTATTGAATAATAAAATATTATTATTATTAACTGAGTAATTTTATTCTTATTAAAGATAAAGATACTGCCATGTAGAGCCTAGTGTTAATAATAAAGTATCCTGGTCTCAAATCATGTATGGCATAGATTGGAGAAGACCTTGCAACTTTGCAGCCAGGGAGAAAGCCTATTCAATAGATTTTTTAAACTTAAAAAAAAAACTTGGGAGGGGGAATGGTAGAGAGTGAGCACACACTCTCCAAAGAACTCAGGAAAGAAACAATAACAATATAAAGAAATAATGTAAAGAATGGAGTGGACAAAAATTGCAGGTGTCGTAGCGATGATGCGCTCTGATGGTGTTTAAAGGACAGCGTGAGTGCCCTAGACTTCAGTAAAATATCAGAAAACTAAAGTCTCTAAAAATGAAAGGGGGAACAGTTTTAAAGGTTGATTGATCACCATCCACATAGCACAAATCACAATGCATATGCATAGTATTTGTGTGGTAGCGGTGGACTCCAATGACAAAATACTGCCATTTAAGTCCGAGAAAAATATAAAATGAGGTAAAGGCTCCTCATTAACAGTTATTTTTGTAAAGGACTGTAAATGTAGGAAATCCCATGAGAACTGTCAAAAGGGCAGTTAGCTTTCAAAGCCTGTTCACTATGAAAAAAGGTACAAAACAGACGGGAAGAGGTGGCATATAATCCTAAATCAAAACCAGCAGTGACTATCACACGTCTACAACACAAATTGGAAATACTCTTGCTCCCTTAATCCATACTCTGCAATTTGTCTTTCTTAGAGCACTTACATGGTGGAGAACACTGATAAAAATGAGTTGTGACTTCAGCCAACGTGTGCCTTCGACTAGTGTTGATGGGGAAGTGAATTGGGTTGAAGGCTTTAATTTCCTCCTCCAGTTCTTTGTCCTGCCTAACTTCTTCACTGATGGTGGTTTCTAGGAGGTTGTTTGGAGAGATTGATCGATTCCTAAAAAGGCTGTTGAAGTTTGGATCCACAGGAAAGAACACAGGCTGAAAAGGTCAAAGACACAGGAAGTTACAGAGTGCACTTGAATGTTCTTCCTCACACCCATTTCAAGACAATTTTGTCATTACTACAGTTACTTTGCTAATCATGACATTCTGTACCTATGATATAACTTCACAAGGAGGCTAGGTGCAACTGTATGAATTTAAACTCAGGTCTCCAAGTTGCCAACTCAGTATGCCAACACTGAACAGACATAAATTTGAGCATAAATAAATATGTTTGAAAAGGGTAGATTTTAAAATTTACTCTGTACTTTGTAACCCCAACACAACAACATATTCCAGTCAAATAAGCCAGAGTATTAAAAGCACCAACCTGTAATGGGTTATTTATGTCACAATCCATGTCAGACTGCAGAGGCGATTGAATCAGATTCTGAGGCTGCTGATAAAGCAGAGCTGATCTCAACGTCTCAGTGGCAAGACTGTCCTGAGGCAACTAAGGGCAAAAGGAATTTGAATATTTATTGCTATTGACTGGAACAAATATGGAGAAAATGCTCAATTAATTTGCCCTCAAAAATATACATGTAGAGAATTCAGCTTTATATCTGAGAAAAATAAGACTAGATAGGACAGACCAAGTCTGCCAACTCGGTAAGCCAACATGAATTAATTTGGTCTTAAACCCTGTCACAAGATAACAGAATTCAGGTTTTTACCAAGTTTCTCATCAGTACTGAAATCTCCCCACCCACCCTGCTCATTTTAAGAGCAGAAGGTACAGTGAAATAAGAATCAAAAGAAAAAAATCATAGGAAATTTGACATCCACAATGGAGAAACAAATTATTTTTACCTCAATGTTGCTGAAGTCTGAGCTCCTTGGCCTTTGCAGACGGCTGCTTACTGGACGATTTGACAACTGATTGCTTCGGTACTCCTTCAGACGCTCCAGGAGAAGGTAATAAATTGCAGCAAAATGGTTGTAGCTGCTATTTTGAAGAGACTAAAAAAGACAGTACAGACAAAGATTATAGTCTACTAGCTGGGTTTAAAACGGTTGCCATCTCTAAACTAAAGGTTGCAATCCTAGGCACATTTACTGGAGCACAATTTTCTGAAATCAGTGGGGATACTTCCAAATAATGCACTGGAGTTTGTACAGCATGTGGAGAAGATAAGGGTGGATGCATTATGAGAAAAGGCAAGCTTGTTCTCATTAGGATAAAAAATGGGCAGTTGTATTATGTGCAGTTTAAAGGCAGGAAAACAAGCAGCTTTCAAAACAAGTCTCTCATAATTTGTAGAACAGCATGCCAGTGCTATTCACGAAGCACTCTGCCTAGTGTTTCTAAATACTATGCTGAGAAAGATAAATTATCACCACCCACATTCACACTTCTTTGTTAACTTAAAACTTGAGTGGCAAACATGCTGCTTTTCCTAAGGAATAAATCAGTTACTCGGTTTATATAAGGAACAAATGCTTCTCAAATTCTGCAGACCCAATCAAAGGCTCACCTCAACTGTTCTTTGTCTGTCAATGCCAAGGGTATGCATTATCCCAAGGACCTGCTCGTTGTAGTCACCCAGGTTGGAGTTATAGTTATGCATGGAGAATGACAACGTCTGCTGTTGCTGAAGGGAAGGATCTGCTTGCATCCATTTGTGCTGCTTTATTTGGGCAATTGTGATTCTTTTTGTGGGATCAACAACCAGCATCCGTCGAATGAGCATTTCACAGTCTGTTTTTAATAAAAGAGAGATATACAAAAAACCTTGAATATAAGAGGTAAGTTACATTTCTGAAAATTAAACTAGTGGCAATAATATGGGCAAACACTGTCCGTAAAGTATAAACACAAAATGTTTGACAAATCAAAGTAATCAGTTTTCTCATGTGTTTTACAAATGCACCATACTTCTCAAAATATTTTAATTTGCTTTTGAGTACATGTGATCAAAATAGCTACAAATTGACCTGTAAGAACAAGAGTATAATAGGTATGCTGTTGAGAACCTAAAGTATTTCAGGCCTTAACGGTGTATTTTCCTTTTAATGCCAAAGAGAGAGAGAGAGAGAGACCAGTATCATTGTGGCCCCTTTTCTCTTGAAAGAAAATTCCAATCTCTTCTATAAGCCAGAATGAGAATAATTCTTTCCTATACTGGTAGGCAAGGCATCCTAAAGCTACTATGTGAGTCTAAGTTGTATGTTATTTTTCAGGAAAATATGAGTAAAAAAAATCCAAAAGGGAAGTGACAAAGGGAAGGAGTTATGAACTCCTATCATCTATAGGAATAGTACATACCTTGGGACATGAAGTAGGGAATGCGGAATCTTCCCTCAAGCACCCTTTGTCTTAGGGTTGGTAAATTGGGTCCATCAAATGGCAGAGAACCACAAACAAGGACATATAGCACCACACCAAGGCTCTGTCAACAGAAGGCAAACTCATGAATGACTGAAATGTAGAGACTGTAGCTTATTAAGCACCATCTCTTTTGAACATTAAGACACAAGTGTAGAAACACTGTGTAGAAAAGTAAAACGGAGCCTAATGCCTACCCATATATCAAGGTGAGGACCTTCATATTCCTTTCCTTCAAAAACTTCTGGGGCTGCATAAGGTGGACTTCCACACCAGGTGGAAAGAGGCTCACCAGACTTGTAGAAGTTCCCAAACCCAAAATCTGTAAAGAAAAATGAGAGTCTGAAATGAAACATTATCAATTTAAAAAAAAATAACAACCTTGTAATCAAAATAAGCAGGGACACCACACCTTTGCTTCTTTGTCACAACTTCCTATTCTGATAAAAACCACAGAAACAGAATGCCACAAAAACAGCCATCCATTCAACTACTTCCATAAAATTATAGCTCAATAATGCAGGATACTTTCTACTGAACTCTATGGGACTTACCCTAACAGATATGCATAGGACTGCACTGCTAGGTTTTTAAATATTTTTCCTCATCAGGAGTTATATGCAAGATTTACAGCATAAGGAGTTTATGAAACACTAGTTTTGTTAAGCTAAACCATTCTCACCTGCAAGCTTGATGTTCATATTAGCATCCAACAGTAGGTTCTCTGTTTTGAGGTCTCTGTGCACTATGTGGTGGTTATGACAATATTCTACAGCTGAAAGGATCTGCCAAAATTTCTTCCGAGCTTCACTCTCACTCAGATGACCATGAGAAGTCAAGTGATCTGCCAAAAACAATGACATAGACACAAAAATGAAATGCTTATCAAATTTCTCAAGATCCTTAATCCCCATGCAGCAGGTACATCTCTAGTTTTAGTTATCTTGACTTTGGATCCAAATCTGCAATGTTCTTACACTCATAAATAACTAAAAAAAAAAGCGCTGCAGCAAACCCCTTATTATCTGAGTTTTAATTAATGAACTTTATTCCAGGCATACACTACATCTATCAAAAACATAAATTAGCTGAAGTTGAAAATAGCCTATATAATCCTGAACCTTTACCTTCATAGTAAATATTCCAGTTTATCCTAACTTATCTAAACATTTTTTTAGGCAATTTTTTTCTCATGTATCATTCAAGTAACTATGGACAATGTCAACTGCTAGGTTTCTGTGATGAGAACTTACCAAACATTTCTCCATTTTTTGCAAATTCAGTTACTATGTAAAGCATATCTTTTGTCTCCATAACCTGAGGAAAGAACAGGAGAGAAAAAGGGGGGAGGGAAATACATTAAAAATTATCAAATACTCATATAAACTTCTGAAATGTTTAATGATTACACACAGCATAAAAACATATTGAAAGTTAATTTATTCACACAGTACATATTAATTGAGAAGAGATGACAAGACCATGTTTCTGAACTCTACCAAAATGTCTATACAAATACAGTAAGTTATTTTAAAGACACTGCTCTCTATAGCCTAATGTTTTATTTCCTTTTTAATACATACTAATTACAGAAGCATATCACTACATTTTAGGGACAGGTTAATAAGATTAATGATCACACTGCTAAAAAGATGGGTGGCAAATGAATGCACAATACAAACATGAAGTGATTGGAACTAACACACAGTGTGCATGCCATTGTATGAGTTTATTTACACAATAATATGTCAGACATGCCTGTTAACCCTCAACAGCTTCCTATTTGTGCAAAAGTATTTCTCAACATTCAACAACATCAAAGGGCTATTTTGCTGTTCCACTTCAAAAACGCTCTACTATTTGAAAACTACTTTAAAAAATGACTTTTAAAATTAAATCATAAACACAGGATACCCATCCAAAACAGCACTTCTCTCAGTTAGGTGTTGGCTTACCAAAAATGATCAAGAACAGAACAACGTCAATTGGTAGCTTCATTGCATTGAAAACTGATTTTTTTTAGCACTCTAATTAAGCAGGGGGCAAACTGCCTTGATTTATGTTTTTTATTTGCTGTGTTACTTTATTCTTGATTGCTTTATAAGCCACTAGGGCATTTGCTTTGGCATGGGAAAAATCAGGATATAAATTCCTTAAAATAAAAATTAAAGGCAGGGGAACTCCCGTTCCATATATAAAAATAAAGCAAAAAGCAAATTTTAAAAAATCGTGTGAAGGAAGACATGAAGTATTTTAAATGTTCTGAGAAAAATACCTAATGAAGTTAGTCACAACACTTAAAACTATCAAAATCACCCCACATCCCCATACACCTAATCCCTACAGCACAAACTCTATCATAAGGGAGCATCAATCACAACATTAAAATGAATACAAAATGTTTCAGGGAAGACTAAAAATGGAGAAGAATGAGCTTCCCAATAAGGACTACCTTTTTCATTTAACTGGATAAATTCAACAAGAAAATTTAAGCCAATTCTAAAGCACTGAGATATTCTTTTTTACCCTTGCTACTTCACACAATGATTCTCTCAACCTGGAGCATGTGTACCCCAAGGGTACTTGGCAGGACCTTTAGGGATAACTTCAAAAAGAATTCAATAATGGTGGGAAAAGCCAGGTGTGTATTAAAGTAGCCTTGCGGAGCTTCTATCAGAGGTACAATTTATGGAAAGGGGCTGACAAGAGGTCCACAAATGAAAAATGGTGGGAACCACTGCTCTACAGCAATCATACAATCTTTATGCAGCTTCTGCTGCCATGCCTATAATGACAAATGATATAAACATGTGTGGTAACTGTAACGCATATGTATTATTTAAAAGCCAATGCCTTCATCTAAATACCTGTCTTACTGGCTCTTCTAATTCTCTTGTTTTGTCAAGCTTGGACCAAAAAGGAGAATTACAACACTTCACTACAGCAGCAACTGATACTTTATATTTGTCTTTAGTTTTGCTATTTTCTAAAGGCATGATGTAGTCCTTCCTCAGACAACCATCCACAGTAACTTCCTCTCAAACCACATAGCAATGTTCAAGTCAATTAAGAGTAATTTCCAGCTCATACCAATTAGATATTTAACATTTTATAAAATTAACCCCTCTCATCAGATGACTGAAATTTTCTGCATAGTACACCAATTTGTTCATTCATTCTTTCTTTCTCTTAAAGAATGTACTTGCTGTTGGTGACATGGTGATTCAAGGTGTTTTGGTTGCGATTTTTTTTTTTTTTGCAGTTTCCAAAACTAAAATGGAAAGGAAACTTCCAAATCACATATGATTCTAACCGTGTTTACTCAATACAAGCCCAACTGATCATGACCTATTTATGCTTTATGTGATTCACTTCAAAATTATCAACACTATAGATGAAAGTTTAATTACAAATTATTCTAAATCTTGCACTCTAAGCAGAAATTTTTTTTTCAAAAGTATCAATTATAGTGTGAAAGCAAAAAATCATGAATACCTGTGCATATAATTTCCTTTGGAAAAAATACCTACAATATCCCTAAGTTGCACTCACAGTTACATTACTTGTAGTTATCTTTGAATTAAGACTGTCCAATAGTACTAAATACAATATTTGCTGAGGTCAGTCTTCTTTTGTTTCTGCAGCTGAAAGAAGTTTAATGCTCCTACCTCTCACTATCAAACCAGGTACATTTTAAGATCATTAGCAGTCAAAGCCATAATGAGCAAGGCAGAGGACAGAATGATCTCTTACCTGATACAGCTTGATAATGTGGGGGTGATTCAAAAGCTTCATTATCTGAACTTCTCTATAGATTTTCTCCAAATTGCTTGGATCTAATCGAGTTTTGTCTATAATTTTTATTGCAACCTGCAGATCAAAAAAGGAAACTTGTAAAATATAATTCTGTGCCACTGCACACTGTATTAGTGCAACTAAACCTGAAAGCTGTGAAAATGCATATTTGGGGGAAGTTAAAATAAGTCTATACAGACATTACATGGTTTACAGTAAAAGAATTACTCAAGACACTTAGGCTACAATCCTAGCCACACTTTCCTGGGAGTAAGTACAATTGAACTCAATGGGACTTACTTCTACGTAGACATTCTTAGGATTGCACTGTAAGTGCAAAAAAAAACCACACTTTTATCTTAAAACAAATTACCGGTACTTCAATGCATGTGATACTCAAATGAAATAGGTTTGCTTACAACAGTTATAAGCAAGCTTACTCCAGTTATAAGCAAGCTTACTCATAAGTCCAACTAAACTACGTAAGACTAAGTCCTCAGCAAACTGCTCAAGATAACTGCCTTGAATCAACGTGCCAGTCCCTGAATCCAACTTCACTGACGACTCTTGACAATCCATTTATAATCCTTTGTATAGCCTGGATTCGATATGCATTCCAGACCAAGTCATAAATTCACCAAAATAACAATCAAATTTTTAAAAATGTTAACAGTTATTTGATGTTAACTGATGTTGATGTGAATATTTTATTCACATCCTTTAAAAAGCTGTACTATACTGCACATTTCAAAACTTGACAAATAGCTAGGAAAATAAACTAAAATAACACAATAACTGGAGACTGGTTTAATTAAGTCAGCAACGTAGTGAAATTAATCTTAGAGACTTGTCCACTCTTTCAAACTGATGCAAGTTCAATTACATTTACCCCAGTGAGTTCACACTTTAGCCCTTAACTTCTTAATGCAAAGTTTACGCCACTTTTTTTGCAAACTGAAAATCCAACAAAAGACTGTCCAACCTTTTACACTAGATTTCCCATACAGATTAAGGTATAAGACATCACTGACCCACCTGTGTTTTGGTTACTCTGTGTTTCGCCAGTTTTACTACAGCAAAATTGCCTTTTCCCAAGGTCTTTTCAATATCATAGAATCCAACCCGAAGAGGTCTTTGCTGGCTTTGGTTTGAAGTGGGGACAGCTGTATAGTCTGACATGATCACCATGGCTTGATGTTGATGGGCGACAAACACTATTCAGAAATGTCTACATAAGCACTCTTCTTTAAAGGCTGTGATTTGCACCTGCAAATAGAACAAAATGAAATTTTACTGAGATTTCAATTCCTGTGATTTTTTTAATCCCTCAATTGCCTTGAACTTCAATTGTTAATTCCAATGCATTTTCAATCCCATACAGAAAAATGGGGTAATTAAAACAAAGCTAATATAAAAATCTATCTTCTGTTCCATGCCCCAGATTAACCCCAAAATAAAGGGGAAAGAATACATGGTGTTGCTGCTTAGGAACGCTGTTCTTTGGCTATCATCAAGAAGGAGACAAAAGTGGTCAGGAAAATTCTGGTTCCTCAACAAAAAATATTAGGGAAGTTTCCAATTCTCACAATAATGGGAAGTTTTGGTTCCCAGAACTCATACTATACTGTTAATCATACAATACTAATGAAAAAATAATAATAATAATAATAATAATAATAATAATAATAATAATAATAATAATAATATTAAGAAAGAAAACTGTTTCCAAAACTTTCCAGACCTGTTCTTTTATACCTGCTTCCTATGCCTTTTATACCTATGTTCCTATGTTCTTTTATACCTATACTTCCTATGCCTATGGATCTGGTACCTATAGAGGTAACCAAAACTCTGCTGAAAAAGGGGAAGGAGTCGAGTGGCATTAACTGGGGGCTGTGCACATATTCTTTGAACATGCAACTCTTAGACCTGGGATGGGCATCTGGGAACCAGAAGGAAAGAGTGCAGAGGAGAGTTTAAGAACCCAATCCCAGGCATGTCAGAAGTCCCATTAGAGTCAATGGGGCTTACTATTCAGACTTAAAACCCACTAAAATCAATGAAACACATTCAGAGGAAAGAATAGCTCGGATGGCAGCCCCAAGATAGTAAGGCTGCAATTCTATCCACATTCATCTGGGAGTAAGCCACATTGACTCTAATGGGGTTTAAGTCTAAGTAGTAAGCCCTATTCTATAGACTCTAATAGGACTTACCTATGTAAACCCTATCCACATTTACCTGGGAATACACCCTACTAACTCTAATGAGACTTATATCTGAGTAGGGTTGGAAGCGCTCACTCCTAGGCACGTCCATTCAGACGTTCAGTGCCCTTAGAGTCAATAGGGCTTACTACTCAGATTTAAGTCCCATTAGAATCAATGGAGCTTACTCCCTGGAGTATGTGCACAGGATTGCAGCCTCAGTCAGAGCCCAATCCTATGCATGTCTATTCACAAGTAAGTCCCAGAAGAGTAAATAAAGTAGAGCTTACTACTCAGAGCTAAAACCCCATGAGAGTCAATGGAACTTACTCCCAGGAAAGCGTGGATAGGATTGGATCCTCACACCTCAAGCTTATGTGTCTACTCAGAAGTAAGTCCCACCAGAGCCAATAGAGTAGAACATACTACTCAGAGCTAAACCTCGTGAAAGTCAATGGGACTTACTCCCAGGAAAGGAGTGCACAGCCACAGAGAACAATCCTATGCATGTCTACTCAGAAGTAAGTCCCATGAGAGTCAATAACTAAGTACTGCTTACTACTCAGAGTAAGTCAATGGGACTTACTCCCAGGAAAAGTGTGCACAGGATAGCATCCTCAGGGCACAATCCTATGCATGTCTACTCAGAATTAAACCCCATTATAGTCAACGGGGCTTACTCCCAGGAAAGCATAGTTAGGCTTGGAGCCTCTCAGCTTAAGCCAATGCATGTCTACTCAGAAGTAAGTCCCAAGAGAGTCAACGGGACTTACTCCCAGGAAAGTGTGGCTCAGGAAGGGCAGTGAGGCTGCCATCCCAACAAAACAGTTACCTGGGAGTCAGCCCCACCGACTGTGCTGGGGCTTACTTCCGAGCAGACCTGCCCAGAGTTGGGCTCCCAGCCCTGCCGGAGGGGCTGTGTGAGGGAGGGCTTCTTCCCGGTGGGAGCGTACCTGGCGCAGGGCTGTCTCTGCCGGCGCTGCCTGAGCCTCTGCCTCCCTCGCCGGCTGCCAGGGAGTCCAGTGAGGGGAGGAGGCAGGGCGCTTCACGCAGGAGAAAAGCCCTCCCCCCTTCCTCCTCCCCTCCCTCCCCTCCCAGACAGCCCCATTGACGTCACTTTGACGCAAGAGCGACGCGGGCCCGGACAGCGCCAGGCTGAGGGAGGAGGGAGGGAGGCCGGGGAGCCGTTGCCAAGACACCAGCGCTCTGACGCGCGCCACCGTCGCCCTGGAGATCGGGGAGGGCGGGGGTGACGTAGGCAGGGAGGGAGCGCGCGCTCCCCCCTCCCCCTCCCCCTCCCCCTCCCCCTCCCTCCAACCACGTGAGCCATCGGTTATCAGTTGCAAGGGTCGCCCCCTGCTGGGCTGCCTCGGTGGACACCCTTAACACCTCACGCGCCGCCCCTCAGCACAGCCTCCCTCAGGCAGCCCCAGCACAGCCTTCCTGAGAGTAAAGCCCCATTAGGGTCAATAGGGCTTACTTCTGAGTAGACACGCCTAGGATTGATTGGGCTCTTCCAAGCACATGAGGAGCTCAAGCTTAGCCAGGTCTACTCAGAAGTAAGCCCCATTAGAGTCAATGGGGCTTACTCCCAGGAAAGTGTGGATAAGGTTGCAGCCACCTCACAGCCCAAACTTAATGTGAATGGGGTTTACTCCCAGGAAAATGTGGATAAGGTTGCAGCCACCACATAGCCCAAATCTTAAGCATGTCTACTCAGAAGTATGCCCCATTAGTGTGAATGGGGTTTACTCCCAGGAAAGTGGGAATAAGGTTGCAGCCTCAGCCCAATGTTAAGCATGTCTACTCAGAAGTAAGCCCCATTAGTGTGAATGGGGTTTACTCCCAGGAAAATGTGGATAAAGGTTGCAGCCACCTCACAGCCCAAATCTTAAGCATGTCTACTCAGAAGTAAGCCCCATTAGTGTGAATGGGGTTTACTCCCAGGAAAGGATGGATAGTCACAGCCCACTCCTGGGCATGTTTACTCAGAAGTAAGTCCCCGTGGTGTCAATGGGATTTACTCCCAAGTAAGAGCCTCTGACTTCTATCCACACTTATCTGGGGATAAAGCTCTATGCACACTAATGGGACTTACTTCCGAGTAGACATGCCTAGAGCCCAATTCTATGCATGGATTGAGCTCAATCCTATATATATCTATTAGTATAAATCCCATTAGTGTCAATAGTGCTTGACTCCCAAGATCTTAGAGCCCAAGCCTATGTATGTCTACTCAGAAATAAGTCCATTATAGTCAATGGGACTTACTCCCAGAGGTATGTCCCATTGTAGTCAATGGGGCTTACTCCCAGGTAAGTGCATAGAACTGGAACAATCAGCTGCTATCCCATGCATACTTCCTTGGAAAGAAACCCTATTTACACTAATGGGACTTACTTAAAATTAGACATGCACAAGATTGGGCTCTTTAACAACTCTTGTGCTTCACAGCTCCAGACAGGCAGCCATCCCATGTGCACCCAAATCCAAATAGGATTATAAATCCTCACATGCCAAACCCGGTGAAAGGATTAAAAGGCAGCACACGGAGTGTAAATTAATCACCTGCACACCTCAATCCAGGCTAGTCCAGCAGCTTCACTGACACATTTGAGCACTAACCCATCAAGACCTATCAAACTGGGAGTGAACAAATGTGGCTGTGTGCAATGCATGGCTGGCAGCCAGGCATCAAAGTCCACCCACCACCACCCCCCAAAATATTCAACTCATTCAGACCATTTTGCACTGAAAGGTACGCCCCTTGTCTAGCTCCAGCAGCAGCTAAGTCATAAATATGAGAATTACCCCATGTAATTCTCATAGTTTATTATTAACACCATGTGTTCCACATCCCTGGAAAAGTCTATGGTCCCAGGAGCATATCTGTCATTGTTTCAAATAATGTTGTCTTCCATTCATAGATTTCTGTTTCCTAGCATACATACATACATCAATACATACATACATACAATTTATGTATATCAGAAAGGATAGCATCAAAAAATTGCATGAACTAGAGAAGGGATCAATGCTGACAAACCCTACAACCCAGAGTAACTATGGGAGCACGTAAAAGACATTACCTGCACCTGTAGTTACTGCACCACCTAGTGAAAACCTATGGGAAATTCATATTGCAATCCAGAGCAAATTGTTCTTACACTGGAGCAAGGACTCCCATAGTTACTCTGGATTGCACCCATAATGAAGTTTTTGTTAGCTTTTTTAGATTGTTTTGCTGCTCTATCTCATCAGCTGTTTATTTCAGAGACTTACCTGGAAATGGCACTGAAATCCCTCAGAAGCAGAAGCAGGCAACTGGCAGTGCATTCAAGGGAAGGTTCTGCATGCAAGAGTTCCCAATGTGGCTATAGGGATCCAGGCTCCAAACTGAAAAGCAATAAATACAGAGGGGAAAGTGCATCATGGATAGTACACTTATTTTCTTGATATGCGTAAACAAACAGTCCTGGACGAAAACATCTGGCATGACCTTGACAGTTTGTTCTGCATTTAATTTCTAGGTCACCTTGCTCCAACTCCTACAGTTGATGCCATTTAAATTTGCCAGGCGTTTGCTCAGCGGCTGTTCAGAAGAGCAGCAAGGCAATTTGGCTGCCTGCCAGGAGACTAAAGACCTACTAGTTTAATTTGTGGAAAGCGGGAAAGAGGACAGCGAACCTCCAAATTAGTTGCCTCAGCACATGAGAAGCAAGGTTTTAGCTAGCAGCAGCATTCATTTGGGCCAAGACACAAGAGCTGTGATGTGGTGGAAGAGTATTATACAGTATATGAATGTATGCAGTGCTTTTTTCTAGAAATAATGGGTGGGGGCTACTCAGCATGACGATGTTACAAATGTAGGGGTACTCGCCATGAAGATGTTATTTGTAATCTTAGGCATATCTTCTTGCGGAGGGGGGGCACAGAGGTGCCAGTACTCATCACATAGGTAAGTACTGGTAAGTACTGGTAAGTCACATAGGTCAGTACCGGTAAGTACCCCTTCAAAAGACCCCTCTGTATGTATGTACAAACTAGTAACAACCGGCAACTGTTGCTTGAAGAAGGACAATATAACATTTGTCATCTCTCTCTCAGTTGGCTCCCTAGCCTCTTCTCAGTTAAAAATGACAGCTGAAATGAGAATAGAACCCTCAGCCTTCTCTGTACTCAAGGATCATGGGAATAGAACCTTCAGCCTGCTTTATTGACATGGAATATAAATGTATATTGTTCACTTGATTACATGGTTCATGACCTCCAGCTCAGATTTTGTTTCTTTGGTATTTTTCTCTCCATTATAATTACTGAATAGTTAACAGCATATCACAATAGTTTGCTGCTGTTGTTGTTGTTTTGAATCCAGACCAAGGTGAAACATGCAAATATAAAAGCATTCAGTTTTAATAATGTTAAATCATTCTGAAATTTCCCTTTCTGGATTACCGGTAATTTTAATTTTGAAATATCTGGATTTATTCTCACACACAGCAAGGGAGTGAGGTTAATGTTAGATTGCTGAGTCCTAAAATTTAGGTTCTAGTTCTATAAGAATGAAAGGGTAAGATGCATGGAAGAAAAAAGACTTGTATAATATTGGGCTGCACATCCTTCAAACTGTGTATATGTCATCTGTGCCTACCATATGATTCATATGCAACAGTGTTCCTATGAGCCTGAAAGCGACAGTGGGTTGTAAGAGGAGAGTGTAGGTGGCAGACAATGAAGGCTTAGCAGACGGAGGTCTGGGCTTCTAGGCAAATATTTCCCCAATGACCTTGGATTTCCCTCCACCTATTTCCTGTGATGGGATGAGAATCATGGAGCTGACTGAAGTGGTCACCTCAGACAGCAGTTTAGTGGGAGAGCTCATTTTCATCTGCCCACATTCCTCCACCGAGGAATGCAAAAGAACAGGGGGCTGGAGTGTAAGAGGAAGTACAGAAGAAGGGAGAGTGGTGGGATAGAGTGCTCTATTCCATCATTCCCCTCTTCTCCGCACTTCCTTTTCCACCCCCTCTTCCTTTTACAACATAGGACTTTGAAGAATCAGGCTGATGCATCTCTAGGATGCCTCAAGTGCCAGGACCTCTTGGGCTAGAACTGGTGATGACATCTATCTGCCTGGTGTGTAATGATCAGTTTAATGCCTGTACAGTGCTCAGAAAAACTCACATGAAATACCAGGCTTAACATTCCTTCTTATTAGGAAATGAAACTCATTGTTCTCATCTCAGTTCTTGTAGCTCTAACAAAACAGTATGTCCAAGTACAGCTGCTGGATCTGAACAATTCTCTCAGTGGCTATCAACAAAGAAGCAAACTGGGACAGGCAGTAAAAGAAGACACTGTCCTTAATCTAGCATGGCTGGAAGAAGGTAGCAATTTACTGTCATCTCAAGAGACAGGATCTGTCACCTGGAGAAGGACATCATAGACTTGCTCAGCACAAGTAATAAATCATCGTTTATGTCTACTCATGCAACATCAATAAATGGGAATCTCCTCAAACCCTCAATATGGGACTTATCTTCAAAAGGGTGGATCAGTGAGCAGTCATGATGCCCCTTCTTTTCCCAGTGGTAGCTATTCAGTATGTGCTGCTATTATGTTGTTTTATTCTGTGGTGGTTGTAGTGCCTAGCAGTTAATGGTTGCCCTTACTTTCCCCACTGATCAGGCCAAGAATTGCTGTGGAAAACAATAGCTTTTCCTTGCATCATCCAATGCTAGGGAAGCCCAGTGTGCTGCCACACAGGAAAGTCCATCTAGAGAACTGAGTTGAGCCCTTGGGTTGGAGGGGGGGGGCGGTCACAAGAGGTTTGGATCCACCATTTTGGATTCTGGCACTGGGCTTTCCTGAGAGTAAGGGTGCAATCCTAACCATGTCTACTCAAAAGTAAGCTCCATTGTGTTCAATGGGTCTTATTCCCAGGAAAGTGTCTTTGGGATTACAGCCTTAGTGCACAATCCAGAGTAACTACAAGAGCTCTTAAGAGACATTTATGTTGACATAGTTACAGCGCCATCTAGTGGAAACCTATGGGAAATTCATAGAGCAATCCAGAGTAAATTTTGCTTACGTCAACATAAGAGCTCCTGTAGTTATTCTGGATTGTGCAGTTAGTCTCATTGAATGGGACTTATTTCCAAGTAGAAATGGAGGAACTCTGGCAGCACAATGATGTCACATCCTAATAAGTTTGACAGTGTCCCATACAGATTTTTAAGTTTGAAAGAGGGTCCCAGGCAGAAATGCCTGAGTACCACTGATCTAGAGTAAGCCTCCCCAATGGTTTGCATGGGTCCCTGACACAGCCCCACTTAAAAACAGTAGTGAGACTGGAGTGTTCTGGAAAGTGTGACAATCCACATTTTCCCTCGTAAACTGTGGCCAAAGATGGAATCAGTTAAAATAAAAAGGAGTTTGTTAAAAGACAGAATCAACAGAACAAACAAAGAGAAGATCCAACGAGTCATAAAGCAAGATGAATAAGATACAGGACTGACCAAGAGGGGTATCTGGCAAAAGGTTAACATAAAGCTTAAAAGTCTGGAAAAAACATTAGCATAATGCTTAAAAGACAAAATGTGAAGTCCCTGAATGCAACAGCTGGATATTTTTCCCTAAGACCTAATCAAACTGTTCCAGGAAGAAGGGCTGGGTCTGATTACAATCCTACAAGAAGAGAGTGTGCCCTTCAAAGAATAATAGAATTATAGAGCTGGAAGGAACCCCCAAGTTCATGTCATCCAAACCCCTGCCTGTAGATCCTCCCACCTTTAAATGTCCTCCTCTGACCTAGAGCAGGGTGTCAAATCCATTTCATACAGAGGGACAATGCTAGGTGCTGGCTGAAGGCCTGAAGTGATATAGTTAAGCAGAGAGGCTGCAATCCTAACCACACTTTCCTAGGAGTAAGCCCCATTGAACACAATAGGACTTAATTATGAGTAGACATGCATAGGATTGTGCCCAAAATGACATAATTAGACGATTTCCAGATGACGACCAGATGATGATGACCAGAAATAAACACTTTGTTCTTATTTAGGAACTCATAAGCTGCAAATCTGAGACTGAGAAGAGAGAATGTGCCAATCTTGTGCAAATTGTCAAGATTGAATGGAGCCGCATTATCACACTGGGAGCACCCAATTATAACAGGAGCCAAATAAATTGCTTCCCCTCCTCGCCCAGCCTGGTAAGATGGGCTATCACAATCAATTGATGTCATTTGTTTGAGAGAAATCCACTCACAAAAACACACAACCCATAATGCAGTGATTTTCAACCTTATTTGTTTAATGGCACACCAACCAGGTGCCAAAATTGTCAAGGCACACCATCAATATTTGGACAATTGCCAAGGTACACCATACTGCTGATAGAAGGTTCAATTCCTCAATAAACCCATGAATAATTGATGTTTGCTTAATAAATAAATGTGTTGTCCAAAGTCGCACGGCACACCTGTGGATCACTAGCAGCAAGCCAGTGTGTCACAGCATTCTGGTTGAAAATCACTGCCATAACGGTTTGTCCAGGATACTAAGTGGTCCTCTTGTAATGGTGCTTAATTCTAAAAGGACAAGGGCTATTGCTGGAGAATGATACTGCAGCTTGAAGGATGCGGAAACGTCACAGAAGCTTCTGGAGGGTGAAAAGGAAAAATAGAAAGAAAATGGAGGGAATGAAAAGATGATCACCATGTGTCCCTTCTTTTCTTCCAGGTCAATTGGAAGGAGAAGAGCAAGACTGCATACAAAGGCCAGAGCATGTTCTGAAAGGTGAAGAGGGAGGAAGGAAGATGAGGAAGGTAAGCCAGAGAGCAGATGGGTGGGTGGGAGACTGAGGATGCCCACTGAAGGAACTAAGCTAATCAGCCCCCAAAGCATCTGGTGGGATTAGACTAAAACCTTAGGCCTGGTAATTAGTGCCTTCAGTTTAAATTAGTGCCTTAAATTGTGTCTTAAATTTCCAGCACCACACCAGTGTAACCACAGTGCAGCCCAAGATAATGGAACAAACATTCCCTTACCTTGAAGATGCCTTTGTGAATACTGAAGCAATTTGACAGAAGAGGGACGTCAACCCAGAGTTTCCTATAAAAAGGCACCTTTTTAAGGCTTTATCAACCATTAACTGTACATTCGGTTTCTCTTTCTCTGTCACATCAACCCCCTTTGTCTTAATGCTTCACTGCTTCTAAAAGTTATCACACTTTTTAGAGTTTGGCAGAACAGGTTTAGCCATTTTTTTCCTCATTGAAAACCTATTGCAATAGCTTGGTACCTTGTTCTCTGGAAGGGATCAGTGCTGCTGTGCTGACCTGTTTGCTTGCTGCATGGTTGAACAGGTCATCTTCTGGCGTTCGGCAATGACGTCATACATCATTGCCAACTTCCAGTTCAGCTGAGCTCTGAGCTTATCAGAAACAATGCCGGGTCGTCTTTGCTATGCCGTTTATGTAATGATTCACTCGAGAAAGCAGGTTTCCCACTTTTTGATCAGCCTGTTCCTGTTACTCATTAATGCAAAGAGTATTGCATTACATTTCAACCAGTGTAATGGCAGAAGTTTTGAAAGCATTAAATTTTGTAAAGGAAAAAAAGGATCATTGCATAGTAGTTCTGCTACACCATTTTGAAATTTGGGTAAAGATGAGTTGGCATGAGATTTCTCTGAAAAGCACAGTCTACAAGGATATTCCTTTATCACTTTGACCATCTCAGCATGGAATCAGAGCATCTCTTCTAGGCATGAGTTCATAGGGTCTAGCGTGCCCTGTAATGATGTACACAAAGCTCCTGCACAAATAGACTTGCCCACTCACTTCAGCAGAATGAGCATTTCTGCAAGTACTCACAGTACTAAGTGAGCACAAAAGCAAAGTATAGATTAATCTGTCTTAATAGATTAAGTATAGATTAATTAACCTTAAGTTGAGAACAGCTCAGATTCTATGATGTAGAAGACTGATAATTTGCAAAACAGGTTGAGGCCTCCAAACAAGGGATATTTGTTGATGGAATATCCTGTAGACATTTACTGCCAGAGTGGGGCAGAACCACTGGCTCTGTAATTTGAATACCCATTTAAGAAATAAATACAGTAAATGAATAAATAAATAAATTCCCCTTTTCCTTTAAAAACAAGTAAATTTTTTAAAAAGCATTTCACCTGCTGATGTGCACAAGAATGCATCTCCATAGTTATGCTATTTCCTCCTTACCATATAGCTGCTTAGGAAAACAGCCATAGGGCACAGAGAAGGAGATGGGGTGGAACTCACTTGACATGATCAAACAAAGATCTCAAGAGATCTTGACGTTGTGGTAAATAGCCCCACAAAAAGCTTGAAATATAGCAATGGCGAAGAAGGTAAATGCCATGCTAAAGGTCAATAGGAAAGCCACATTTGGAACACTGTGTCTGGTTCTGGTTGCCACATCTCATGAAGGATACCGTAGGACTGGAAAAGGTGCAAAAGAAGTAAAGCAAAATGATCAGTGTGCTGATTTGACCAATGTTCCCTATAAAAGAATTCTAGAAAAAGACCAACGATCTTGAAAAGGTGTGTGCGGAGCCTAGTGGAACTGTGCAGGGGCAGCAATGGAGTGCTTGGCAGTGATGTCATCACCAATGCCAGATTTACATATAAGCTAAACAAGCTATAGCTTAGGGCTCCACTCTCTTGGGACCCCCCACCCAAAAAAAAAAAACATTTAAAGGGAAAAAACCTGGATGTAAATTTCTAAAGTATAAGATAAAAAACAAATAAAATAAGACCTACACACAGCAACAGTGTTTTGTGTTGTGTAGGCTCCCATGATGTAAGTAATGGGCCCTGCCTGCTAGCCTGCTCCCTAAAATATCACTGGTTTGCTCATTTCTATATATATAGGGTGCCTATGTTCTGCGTGGACTCTTAATATACTTCTTAACTGTATTTCTTATACTTCTTAATTGTATTTCAGTTCTCCAATACTTTGATAAAATACATATTTTGTTATGTGCGAATGGCTTTAGATACCCATTAGGTCCATAAATTACCATATAGCATATACAAGAAAAAACAGCTACAATTTGTTGTTGACAAAGGACAGCTGGACATATAAAGGGCCCGGTTACCTTCAGTAGCTTAGGGCCTCATTAAACCTAAATCAGGCCCTGGTTATCACGCAATTCTGGAGTGCTATGAAAGATCCTGTACTGGGTTCCAATTCTACTCAAACAGCCATGCAGTCGTACAGCTTAAAGGGAACAATGGGTAGGGAATCTTGTTTAGAAAGAAACATTCCTTGATAGTATTAGACACAAAGGTCCTTAGATGAAACTGATTGGAGGGAGATTTGGGATAGACAAAAGAAGGTACTTTTAAACATAATGTATAATTATGGAATTCAATGTCACAAGATCATAGAATCATAGAGTTGAAAGGGGCCTAGTAGGTCATCTAGTCCAACCCCCTGTCTGCAGCAGGAAATCCTCCTAGAGCATCCCTGACAGGTGCTTGTCGAGCCTCTGCTTGAAGATCCCCAGTGAAGGAGAGTCCACCACCTCCCTTGGCAATCTGTTCCACTGCTGAACCACCCGAACCGTCAGGAATTTTTTCCGGGTATCCAACCAGAATCTCCTTTCTTGCAGTTTGTACCCATTGGTTATAGTTCTGCCTTCAGAGGCAGCTAAGAACAAATGAGCCCCTTCCTCCATGGAAGGGGAACCATGGAAGCATCTTTGGATAAAGCTGGCTCTGGGGGATAAGCACCCTACACTAGCTTTGGTTATGACTAGCAGGGGAACCTGTGGGGGGAAACATCTACTATTGTAATTTTAGTGAAATTATAAACATCAATATATATAAACATCAATACTATACATATAAACATCAATACTATACAACTCCATATGAACATCATCAAACCAACCAGCTGCAGAGATAAAATCATTTTGAATCCATGGTTTTGTTTTATTTATTTAGCATATGGCAATATGTGGTTTAGTGATAAAATCAGATGTTAACATCCAGACGGCCCCGCCACTCAAGGACAGAGTGGTCCATATTGAAAAAGTCAGACATTGGGCCAGTGTAGGCTCTTGAAGGACACAATGTGATGGATTTTTTGTTGTGGAGCACCACAGTCACACTGAGGGGTAGATGCAAGATGAATCCATGGTGGTACCATGTTACTGGGAACTTTGGGGGAAACATGCCCAGTTTCTCTCATTTATATCTCTTAATGATGCATTGGCCAGTGCTCAGAAGTCAGTCCAGCCAAATGGAGTTTCTATGAAGATGTTCAGTTAATACCTGACCTGTATTCAGCCAACCTCTGACTTTGCCCTTTTTTGTATTCAGCCAATTCCAAACACTGCCACTGTACAGAACCCCAAAGAACAAACTGCATTCCAGAAAAAACATATTTTGACTCTCAGTTGCAAACTGGCCAAAAGAAGTTGTAAGTAAAGTTTAACTTCAAAGAGGGACTTATTTCCAGTAAAGTGGCAGGTTACTGAGATCATGTAAATCATCATGCTTTAGGTCTCCTAAGTGACACTGAAGTGCCCCATTGTATTGCTTGATGCTGATTCTTTTTAATGTTTTCAGCATTACCCCTGATGGGTCCTAGCGAATCTGCTCCACCATGCAAAAATTCTCTGCACATCTGAACCTTGACACTACACAGCACACAAACTATGCTCCCACCCCCATGTACCAGAGACAAAGATCAAAACTTGAAGGCAGCAGTTTTCAAACCTCTCAGGAGGAAAAACTCCTAAGGTACATACAATATATCCTGATAGAGGAGGAGCAAATGCAGTCCCCTAAATTGTGCTGCTGGAAGGGGGGATTCCATGCAAAGATCCCAGAACCCTGAAAATGTAGTTTCCCAGGACACTTGAAACCTGAAACATTGCCATAGTACTGTCAGGCAAAGTGAACAAAAAGGCAGGATGGATAGGATACAGTCTGCAATAGCACTACTAATCTGCCTTCTTCCAAGACTCAATCCTTCCCCTCCTATCCCATTATACACCATCCCTTCAACTAACTTCCGCTGCTCATTGCAAAGCTAACCTTTTGTCTTGTTCCTTTTACTCTACTTCTTCTCTAAAGTTTACACAAAACAATCTCAGATGTCTAAAAAACATTCACAAATATGTCCATAAAATTTAAGAAAAAATACAAATACTCTATAGGAAAAGCATTAATACACCGCCCCATCCATCCCTCCTTATACACACATGCACATGCACATACACACACACACACACACACACAGAGAGAGAGAGAGAGAGAGAGAGAGAGAGAGAGAGAGAATTAGAACATGTTAAACAACATGTTGTAGCACCAAGTTACATGTTATTGAAGTATACTCAGCAATTGTGTACTTATTTTCCTTACTCTAAGCAGCAACTGAGGAAGCATGGTCAAGCTTGGGAATGTTACACAGCTGTATCTCAATCTAGATTGCCCTCTTTATCTCTCTGGTGGTCCATTGGTGCCAAAGTCAGCTGAACATCTCCTCCCTACACTTGCTATTTTGAGGGGAGGTGATTCATGAACACAATTGCCAAGCATGTGGTTTACAGAAAATCTAATTTGACCTTCATTCATTTGAGCTTCACTGGGAGCTGTCATAGTTCATTGTGAAAAAGTGATATTTTACAAGGGGTGACTTTCCTTGGAGCATGAGCTCCTAACCTCAAATGATATTCATCACTGACATTCAAAGAAAAAGAAAGAAAGAAAGAAAGAAAGAAAGAAAGAAAGAAAGAAAGAAAGAAAGAAAGAAAGAAAGAAATTCTAATCATGTCTACTCAAAAGTAAGCCCCTTTGGATTCAATGGGTCTTACTCCCAGGAAAGTTTCTTTAGGATAGCAGCCTCAGTCAGTCAGTAAATTAGTAAGTAAGTAAACAAACAAATAAATAAATTGGTTTGTTCCCTGAGGGCGCATTCTTAACCAATTTAGACCAGCACTCACCCATTTCCCTGTTCCTGGAGTGGCATGGGGAGGCTAGCACATGTCTTTGCACTGGCCGCACACCCCCAGAAGTGGCACAGAAGTGCCATACAGCTCTCTTGCAGCACTCCAGGTCAGAATAAGAAATGTGCCAGACTAATAAATGGTTAGGATTGAGCTGTAAAGACACTGAATTTGTTGAGACAGTGCAACAGTTCAATCAGTCAGAGCCAGAGGTTTCACTGTCACAAGCAAAAGACAGTCAGGTTTGTCACACGGCTGCTTTTGTGCACAGTATTTCACAGTCAAGCAGCTACGGACACAGGCAGCACAATCCAGAGCAACTAATCTGTCCACATAAGAGCCCCTGGGTTGCCCTATCTCTCACTAGGGTGGAGCAACTGCAAGATGCTCCACCCCAGTTACTCTGGAAGAGGCTTAGGGCAGAGCAAGGCAACATAGGGTGCCCTAAGAGAGGTGGACCTGCTCTGCCCTAACAGGGGCAGCCTAAGAAGCTCAGGAGAGGCAAGTTGAGGGCAAGTTTAGCATTGCCTAGGGCAGAGCAGTTACGCTGTATCCAAAGCCTGTTTCCAAGGCAGAAATGCCCTCTTCCAGCCCTCAGAGTTATACCACCTCAGGAGCAGGCATAGTAATGAGTAGACCCATAGGGGTCCATGATAAGGCCTGAGTAAGAATGGCAGTGTTGACCAAAAATCTGAGTTCTTGGCCAGCCTAGCTGCAACCCCTTCCTCTCAACCTCGGGATATGGAACAAACTACGGCTGCCCACAAACCTCAGGATACAGCAGGCCACTCCAAGAAGCCCCTTGTATTCACTGGAGAATGTACTGGCATCTCATCAGGGATTCCTTATAAGGCAGGCACCCAGTGGCATCACCAGACTGGTGCGGCTGGTGTGGGCTGCATTCGGGTGATGCGCGCCATATGGGGTGATGCACTGGAGGAGTTTGACTGTCCTTTGGCAGGCCCCAGGCGTCAGTACTGCCCAGGAGCAGCAGCCAGAAGTGCCACTTGACCTCGGAGCTGGCCCGATCAGCCAGCTGAGGTGCACTGTGCAGAAACACACTGAGCATGCCGAACAGCTTCAGCTTCCTTAGAGCGGAGGAAGTCTGTGCCTCTGCACAGCCTCACTCAGGAGGCGGAGCAGCAGCCGAATGGCTTCAGAAAGAGTACTGCACAGGCACCAACTTCAGAAAAGTACCGCGCAGGCGTCAGAGATGGTGCCTGTGCAGTACTCTTTCTTAAGCAAGTTGGCTTCAGAAACAACTGCACAGGCGCAAACTTTGGCGACTGCGCAGTCCAGGTGGGGGGGGGTGCGCGCATCCCAGGGGTGACGCACAGATTTCCGCACCGGGTGATGCGCAGAGTCGTGTCACCTCTGTAGGCACCACAGCTGTTCCTTGTTCAGTGTGATCTGAGGGGTGTCTCCTCAGGAGCAAGTCCTCCCCATGTGTCAATTACTTAGCATGCTCTGGAGCAGTTAGGGCAGCCCAGGCTTCCTGACTCTCTGGATGCAGCATAACTTTCTGCTCTGGATACAGAATAGTTAGGAGAGAGCAGTTAGGGCAGAGCAGGCTGAACTTGCTCTGGATTGTGCCCTTATCTCATTTTTTTACCTCGCTCCTGAATAAGAAAGCCTCTTTGTTGAATATTGCCTCACAAAAAGGCGATTGACTAAATACCCTATTTATTTAAATGTTTACCATGTGTTCTCAGAGAAAATAGCAACAATAATAAACTTTCCTCCCTTGGAAAAAAGAGAGAAAATACTTCTTTTGATATCCATCTCTCTATGGTTACAGTCAACCTGGTTTATTACTGCAGGAGTCTCAGTGACTGCTGGCAAACACTGATGCCTTCTTCTTTCTCTCCTCATAGTTTGTTTAGAAAACAAAAATGTCTTGCTCGTCCCACGAGGGGCACACAATGAGTGGTTGTTAGACTCTTTATGACCCCCAAAAGACTTTCTGCAGCCCAACAGGGGGTCCTCATTTGTTTAATTTTTTTATAAAATAAAATTTAATATCGTAGCTATTTATTTATTTAGTGTAGCTAAACACGTAGCTGGTTGCCTTTGAGCCTTGCACTGTCCAGTCTCTCTGTAGGTGTCACCATGGGTGGTGACGTCACCATCCTTGGTCTCCAGCCTAGGCCTGAGAGATGGCTCTCCAGCTGTTCCTCAGCCAGGACGGCTGACAGCTGGAAGTACACTGGAAATACAGAAGGAAGAGGAGAGTACAGTAAACAGATCAGGACAAACAGGAGCTAAATAAGAGAAGAGATGTGGAATACAGAAACTGAGAAACAAGTGAATGAGGTAGATAGAAGAAATGAGGTAGAGGGAAGAAAGCAGGAGGGTACCACAGTCCTATGACATTGACTTGTCTCCTTAGGAGGAGGGTCGCAGGAGATGGCCACAATAGAAGACTGGATAGTTAATGCTGCACCCCAATGCGCTTTACACAAGACCAAATGATGATGATGATGTGGGCAAGATGGAGAAAAATTGGCAAGTGTCCAAGAGATATTATCCACCCTAGGGCGCAATCCAGATTAACTACAGGAGTCCTTGCTCTGGTGTAAGAACAATTTACTCTGGACTGCAATATGAATTTCCCATAGGTTTTCACTAGGTTGTGCAGTAACCACAGGTGCACGTAATGTGTCTTACGTGCTTCCATAGTTACTCTGGATTTTAGGGATAATCTATTACCCACCCTAACCCCTAACCAAAACAAGTTCTTATCTGGAGAGCCAAGCTGTGTCGCTCAGGCTGACACAGGCAACTGAAACTTCAGATCAATGACCAGGAGTATCCGAGAAAGGGGTGGGAAGCAGTCAAGCAGGCTCTAGTTATAACTTTGTGGTTTGGTTTCAGCTTTATCTGAGCTTTATTGTGATTTCTGCTTACAGGCGCTTGGCTTTATCGTTGCCTTATGTCAGCTTTATCTCCACTGCAGTAAGCACAGCGTGGTGCTTCACAAGCCTATCAGCCTGGCTTCAGAAAAGGGAAACATGAAAAGAGGAGAGCAGGGCTACAGTGAGTTTGCTAGGCTCCCACACTTCAAGGGAGAGCAGGTGGGTGCAGCAATGCAGGTGGCGATTTGTGCCATAGGTTGATGACTGGGGATGGAGAAGAAAAGAGGCACTAGGAAGAACGAGCAACAAAAAATTATCTGCCTCACTCTTGGGAAAGCTGTCTTTCCCACCTCACCTTAACTGCCCCCCCTCACCCCAGCAATATCTTTTCTGGTGGCTTCTGCTGGTGTTCAGTTGTATCTTTTAATATTGTGTCCCCTTTTGGTACAGGGAGTCCTTAGTTATTTCATTTCCTCTGTAAACTGCTTTGTGAACTTTTGCTGAAAAGCTCTGGTTGACTGGTTGATTGTTTAAACCAGGGGTCTCTAAACTTTTTGGCCAAAGGGCCACATAAAATACCTTGCACAGTGTCAAGCGCTGGGAAAAAATAAATATAACATTTAAATAAACAGACTAGAGTTGGAACTTAGATTAATAAATAAATGGACTGAAATTTCCAAGATTTCTGCAAGCACCAACATACAGTGCAGAAATAAAGCACACACTTAAATAAACCCCCATTTCCCCTACACCTCCATCACAACTCTAGTCATGTTTGGGCAACTAGGTCAGAGGTTCTTAGGGAAAAGAGGCTGGCTGCGGGCTGGTTTGAGGCTCACCATGGGCTGTATCTGGCCCCTGGGCCAGGGTTTGGAGACCCATGGTATAGACCAGGGGTGTTCAAACTTTTAACTTCAAGGTTCCTGAAACTTTACCAAGTGTGTAAAGGAGTGAATTTCAGCATAGTATACAGGAAGGTTCTGTTCTGGATCCTCCCATGGATAAAACGTGGAAAAACAGATTTAAAGACCCACTCCAGGTTTCTTGCTGCTTCATTAATCCTGATGGAATGTCATTGTGCCTCAATATCTAGAACTCCCTACTGATACAAAAATTGTTTTAAATAAAAGCAGTTTAAAAAACAACAAAGTGTGTCCCTTTACAATGCTGAAGAGTTGAGGCAGTCAGCTGTTAGAAATGCAAACTACCCACCGCTTTTGCCTGCCTTAGCTGAAGAATGGTACGACTGCTTGCATAAATGCCTCTTTACAACAGTAGAAAAGCAGTTTTTAAGCTATTATTTGCAGTGGCCAATCGTGTTAAGTTAAATCCAATCGTGTTAAGTTAAATTTGATGGTATAACGAAAGTTGGACCTGTATAATAAGGGACTTGGCCCCTGTTGCATCCCACAGCACAGGTCCACAATGCTATTTTGGAAAGAGGTTTTCCACATCATATCAACCCCAGGGATGTTCACCTAGTTACAGGTAGCCTTTCAACAGTGACATAGCTGAGTGGCTACAGGGGATGCAACTGCACCAGGCTACAAGCTCTAGGGGGGCTACATGCTGAGCTTGACAATAGTGGCTAAAATTGTCAAGAATGGGCTATATATGAATGATAATACAATCGTGTTATATATCATTGGAAAGGTAACTTAATGGAGAATGCAATAAAATAAACTGCATTGGAATATCTATATTCTATCAAAAGTTATGACCAATTAACAAGAAAATGAAAACACAAATGCATATGGAACAAAAAGTGGATTTTCTTAATTCAAACTATCCCATTGCATTGCAATTGACTATTGCATAGAAGATGGCACTGAGGCAGGTTTAGCTCATTATAGAAAGGTTTAAAAAGAGGAGCTGCCTCAATTCCTTCTTCTATGGTAGAGGCACTCTGTTCTCCATTCTATATGGTCACCCTGCTGGAGTGGCTCAGGAGGGCAGGCAGAGGTGGCAGAGATACAGGGTGCCACCAGGTCCATGGAAACACAATGTTAACCTTTTGCCACCACCATCCGGTAGGCCTGCCACAGCTAGCAAAGAAGTCTTATGGTTACTGAGGCTTACCCTGGACTTTTGTCTTTTAAAGCTGGTCCTCAGATTAGGTCTCTTCATTCTTTGTTTCTGAGAGTTGGTCTCCCTGGTCTTGCAGTAAATAATCAGGGTAAGGTTAGAGCTTCTTTTTATCTAATCAGAGTTTGTGCGCTGTCCTTTATCTGTGGCAAAGGCAGGACAAATTTAATCAAAGTCTGATAAGGGAAACAGCTGGTTTATTGCGGCAACAAATGACCTTCCTTTTGAGTCTTCCACCACAACTCCACTATCTTAAAAGTTAACAGGGAATTTGGGTGTACTTGGGAAGTAAAATTTCCCATTCTGAGGAATTAGCATATTGCTCTTATTCAGGCTTTACATATCATGGAGCCTGGATAAAAAGCCTTATAACAAGGAGAGAGGAAATCTTGGAAGCAACAAGTGAGAAATACAAACATGCAAATAGGGTCACCCCACTGATGAGGATCTCAGGTGCCAATTTGTAACACTGGGAGAATTTGGTGGTTGTCAAAGCCAATTATGGCCTAACTAATTACATGCTCAGTCAGCAACACTTTACATGCAGTGAGAAAGAAAGATGATCAAAGGGAAGGCGCATACTGCATGATGTAAGAATTCAATAAACCAGCATTTGAACAGAAGATTTCACTATAGTCTTATACTTGTTTGCTTATGGTGATTTAGAATGTGGTTAGAATCATAACCTTCATTGGTTTCTTGAAGGAAGCTGAACATCAATAGCACACCTACTTAAATCATGGTCTTTGTGCCAGTAATGCACCAAAGTGCAAATTACAAGCCTTGTAAAGGTACTTTTTGTAAACATTGAAGATCTGCAAGGTGCCAGGGGATTGATAATGGGAAGCATCAATGCCATATAAATATTTTTAAAGGGTTCTGATCATCATGGCCAACGCTTTGAAACTAAGAGTGGCAGAAAGGCCATATTCAGAAGATACTTTCTTCAGCACTTCTTGGTCTTGTTTTACAGGAACTGGATCACTAGGAGGTCATCTTAGTTTGTCTATATGGCCTTCAATGGCTATGAGAGGATCCTCTGCTTAAGGCTGTGTCTGGATTTGCAGGTGACAGTGATGGTGCAAAAGGTGGTAATGATAATGATAATGAAACCTTTATTGGCATTATAAAACACTATAAAACAACACAATCAATACTCCACCAAGCAGAAGCAAAAGGGCCATCAGCTACGTGATAGATTTACCTTAATAATACAAGCTATATAACAAGCAAGCTGCTTAATAAAAAGGTGCAAAAGGTGGTGCAAAAGGTGACAGTGATGTTTGCAAGTTTGGAAGGTGTTCCTTGATGTTCAAAGTTGACCACACTGTAAAGGACTCCATCCAGTTGGTTCTACAAGATGCCCATGGAACCATTACCTACCTCACACGGTTGTTGTAGGGACAAAATGTACAAAAAGCTATGTGAGCCACCCTTAAATAAATAAATAAATAAATAAATAAATAAATAAATAAATAAATAAATAAATAAATAACACGAGGGGTGTTGAACATTTCACCATGAGGGGTGGTGAAATGTTCTGCCTGGGGAACATTTGTGGCTCTCATCAGAGACTGTTGGAGCCATAATTTCCCAAGTGCATCAATTCATGTCACCATGTGCTTTCAGCTTTTCCCTATGCATTATCTTAACTCCGCCACTGGCTCTGAACAACTCATGTCACCATGTGTTTCTGGCTTGAACTGACTGTTTTCATTGTGCAAGAAGTGTGTGGCAGTTCATAGTTCTCATGGAGAACCTGAACAAAAAAAATTAATTGATGCACCTATGTTTTAGTAAATTATCCATGTTTTAGGACGTGACTGTCTTTGGTAGGTGTACATATTCTTCATCACGTACAGTGGAAATATGTCACTGACCATTTTTAATCTCTGGACTGCTACTCTTTTACTCCCTACAGGATTTTCTTGTGCTCCTAGCTACTGACATCATGACAGATCCATTGTATGACAGGCAGTTAGCTATGGAAAGATGCCTGCAGGTCTTTCTTACTTGTAATTTTTGTACTACTGCATCCACAAAATCAATGATGGCATGTTTGCCTGCACATAGCTTGCCTTTACATCTGCTACAAGTTTGTCATCTTTTTCCATTTCAGATACAGTGCACCAAACCACTCTGGTATGATTATGACATGAAAATGGCACTTAAGTAGCTATTTTGAGCCAACAGTGTGATACAAGTAGCTAAAAGACTGCAATCCTAGCTACACTATCACATAAATCCCATTGAATTCCAAGGGGTTTAATCTGGAGTAGAGATTCATCAGAGAGCATTTACAGTCCTATACATGTTTATTCAGAAGTAAGTCCCAGTGAGTTTAATGAGACTTTCTCCCAAATAAGTATGCTCAGAATTGTGGCTTTAGGCTCCAGACTTATTCAACTTTCCAGCAACAGTGCAGCCACTTCAATAAGGTGTATTGTTGCTGCCACATAAATCAGGATGCAATCCCGGAGACCTCCTAAATTTTTTCTCTTACTTCAAGGCTGCATCAGTCTGAAAAGATGGATAGAGCTAGACTTTTTTTAATAAAGATCTTTCAGGCCCCCTAGGTCTATTGAACTATGTATAATATCACAAGAATAAATTAGGATGATTTTTCACAAAACTAGGAAAACGTGATAACTGCAGAAACTGTATTTTGGTGAAGGAATCTCTGTGGTCATTTAGCAGAAAATTAGGACCTGAGTCAACCCTCTGATATCAATAAAAGATATCCCCAATTTTTGGCAGCGTGTAGATCAAGTTCTTAAATCCCTCGTTGTGGAGAATTTGCTGATACGGCTTGATACAGTGAGGCAGGTACACTAATTGGACATGTTTATCCTTTGTATGCATATTTATTCTGTATTCCGAATACAAATATTAAGCTAGATGTTTTCTATCTGTCTATCTAGAGTAATTATATACCACTTTTCAACTAAAAAGTTCACAAAGCCGTTTACAAAGAAAATTAAAAAATTAATAGCTATTAATATTAATATACAAATATTAAGCTAGATGTGATCTGGGGGATACACATAAAGCAGGCCTCTGTCAGTCTTGAAAGACTATGGTATTGTGCTCGGCGCTGCATACGCTGCATGTGAAGCACGAAAGCCTGGGTTGGATTGTAATGGAGGATAGGCTGTTACCCAAACATCAAATCCCCCCTCTCCACGCACCTGAATTAGTCCAATGGAAAGGCAGAGCCAATACAATTGGATCCAGCTGGTTTCGCAGAGCTGGGCTAAGGACAGAAGCTCACCCTATCTTGTGGGGCCGCCCCAGGTCTCGAACCCTGGCCTGCTGGTTAACAGGCACGGTGTCCTAATTGCTTGCGCCACCCATGGCCCCTATGTGTGTCCACAGGGACACACATAAACCCTGCCAAAAACAGAAGTTACCTTTGCCCATTGATGGCCATGCAATGCAGCACTTAGCCACACTTCCAACAGTCCAGGAAGGAATCATACCATACCACTCATGGCGTGCCCGGATCATTGCTTCAGCCCAGTCAGTGTGGCAATGGGAATGCTACAACTGGGCATTGCAAATGAAGCTATAATGCCAAGCTATAATGTATAAGAGCCTTGCCACTAACTGATGATGAGAGATGGGGCAGCTGGAACTGGAGCAGAGGGTGAGCAGCGAGAACCCACCCCACACACTAAGGGGGAAGTCCACAAGCCCAGTAGTACCCCCGAGCATCTCACATGGCATAGGATCATGATGCCCTCACCACAATCCTGCTGAAGCATATCTGGATCCCACAAAATTTAAGCAGTCACTTTTTAAATACTCAGCACATACTAATTCAGTGGGTCCCTTTTATTTGTGAATTGATTTTTTATTTATAGCTTGCTTTCTATTATAAATTAATAACAAAGCAGTTTACAAAAGAATGTTTAAACCATATTTTGATTTGTTTATATTTATTTTACATTCCATTGTTATAATCAGGGCACTGAAAAGAAGCCCATGCTGATGCCATAATGAGTGCAAAAATCAGTGAATGAAAACCTTGCCATAATCCTGCTCATTTGAACAAACATAGAAATCAAAATTATAACTGCTCGTCACTTGAGTGTATTTTCTGCAGTGGAAACAAAATATACCACATTTAGCAAGAATAAATAATAACAGATATCAGTAACCAAGTGAGCAAATTAAAAAATAGGTCTCTTTCTATGAGAGTGATAAGTGTCAGAAAACATTTATTGCTTCCAGTGTGGCAGTACATAGAGTGCAATCATTCTAAGAGGACTGAACAAGAAGCTATTTCATAAAGCAACTGTCTCATTACCAATTTTCCCTGGTAATATGTGCTCAATTCACTTACCATCTTTCTCTGTTTCCCTGTAATTGTCAGTCTATTTGATGCATCATAAACTGTCCTTTCCTACGTCAGATGCATTGTGGTAATCCCCACCCACCGCTCCATGACAAACATTGTAATTCTCCTCTCACTGATATCAAAGCTGACATTTTCAGCAGTAGTTATCTGATATCAAAAAGCAGGAAAGGAAGGAAAAAAGAGTGGAATATTAGAAAGGCTGATGTGGCAACAATGTTGAAAAGGGGTCAGTTATGATGTAATAAACACATCACTACTGTTTAAAAGTCAGGTACATGCTCTTGAATAACCATAATTACAAAACCTGGGCAGTACAGCTGATTATCTGAGGCTGCAATCCTATATTCCTATTTCATATTCCAACCAGAAGGGTGTGAAAAGGGGCGCAATGCGTTTTTGTCCCTAAACTTTACATTGAAGAATCCATGACTGATCAATGCCCAGCCCTAGCTCCCGGACCTAAAAGCATGAAATTTGGGGAAGGTATACTTTCCATGATGTGAGCACCCACTAAGAACCTATTTTTAGAAATTTAACCTACAGTATAAGGGGATGAAAAGAGGTACAGTGTGCTTTTGTCCCTGTACTTAACACTGACGACAGACTGCTTGCACGAAATTTGGAGAGCGTATTCCTTCTGAGAGGGCTGTGGGTGGCGCAAGTGGCTAAGACACTGTGCTTGTTAACCAGCAGGCCAGGGTTCAAGACCCGGGTCGGCCCCACAAGACAGGGTGAGCTCCTGTCCTTAGCCCAGCTCTGCGATGCCAGCTGGATCCAATTGTATCAGCTCTGCCTTTCCATTGGACTAATTCGGTGGCATGGAGAGGGGGGATTTGCTGCTTGGGTAACAGCCTATCCTCCACAACAATCCAACCCAGGCTTTCGTGCTTCGCATGCAGTGTATGCAGCGCCGAGCACGATACCATAGTCTTCCAAGACTGACAGAGGCCTGCTTATTCCTTCTGAGATATAAGGACACACTAATAAATGATTTGGTGCCTGGTGGTGCCCAGTTCCTGATGTGAGGGTGAGATGGTGCACCAGAGGGGATGGTGCATGAGGGTGGGGGATGCATGGGGGATGCATGGTGCACCAGAGGGGATGGTGCATGGGGGGATGCATGGGGGGATGCATGGGGGTGCATGGAGGAATGGTGTATGGTGGATGATGCACTGCGAAGGTGGTGGACTGCGGGAATGGTGGACTGGAAGGATGATGCACAGATGGGATAATGCATGGGAGAAAATTTTACTCCTGCAACAGAAGGTAAATTTCACTAGTATGTAATAGTTTTAAATTTTTATTTGAGTGTTTTTCAATTTTATTTTAGATTTTTAGATTTTATTTAGTCATCATTTCCTATATTTTTGTGAATATCCCACATTTTGGGAAGACCTTGACATTTTGGGAAAACTCTTTTCTGGTTATATCTTTGGGCCACTGCAGCAAACCTTCCTTATGTGGATGAAAAGTGTGGGGCAATTTCAGTTTTGGATCAGTATCTCAGATGATATTGTCGCATGGATAACATGAGCGCCCAAGCAGCCCCACACAATAAAGGAGATGTGTATTCACAACACACACATTTCTCAGTACCTCCTTTTGGGGAGGTTTCAAGACACTTCCTTTAATTGCTCAAAATTTCCCCCTGACTTGAGTCCTTAGGATACAATTGCCATAAATCAAACTGCAGCTAATGAGTGGATGAAACAGTGTTAACAGTTCTGGTCCCTTCCATCTTTCAAGTGGCTTCTTTACGATCTCAGCAGAATTCTCACTCAGAGCAGCTGTGCCATTCAATAAGTTAGGCTGGAGTGGAGATAATTGCTGCGCTTCTGCTCCAAAAACAATTGTGGCCTGTCCGTTCAAAATCCCACTTTTCCATTTCAAGCAGGGATGCCAGCTTTCCCGTCCTTTGCAGCTTTTATTTACACACAGTGCTTCACCACCACCTTTCGACAATGAACCAAAATTGGCCTGTAATTTGGAAGAGAGCTTCAATCAAAAGCCTTGCTGCCAAAGGTCACCTAAAAAAAACTGTGCGTTATTCATGCAGCTGTAGATTTCTTCCAAAAATATCAACATATTCTCCTTTGGTGTGGAGGATATACACGTTCTGACTCCATTCCTTGCTGATAACCTCTGAAGATTGCTCCTGACTCACAGCCTGACCTACTTAATGAAATGCTTGATTAGGGTAAGATGAGATTGTAAAGCACTTTCTTCACCAAAAGCGACTACTGAAGTTATTAAGGACGCCTCCTGTTGTGGGAAGTAGCTTAGACATATTTGTCCTGTAAGCACCTGTCTACTGTGCAGCTGCTCTCTATTTGTCGTTTGTATTGCATAGATTAATGGCAAAGAAAGGCTGGTGGATAATTGCATAATAATCACTGTTTGCCGTGCAGGATACCGGCTTAAAAGTCAGGCCCTTCCAAGAGCCATTCTTATGGCTGTGTTTTTGGCACTATTAAGAAGGCTTTTTTATTTGGACAAGATCTTGTAACCCTTAGATGACCAACCAGATTTATTGACCGGCAATTATAATATATGCAAATTAGGCTATTTTTAGATGGTCATCTAAGGGTTGATGAGCAGGTAGACTATATATAAATGAGTATTCCAAAAGGGATCAGATAGACCACTATACAGGATAGTGGACTAGATGAGTCCTGCCTGGTCCAGCAGGGCTCTCGTAGGTTCTGAGACACCTAGAAAATCACCTCTGTGCGCTACATCTCCACAAACATGTAGGTCATACTTACTGAATTGGCGAGCATGTTGGTTCCAAGGATTTGAATCAGTCTAGATACATTGGATTTTCCAATCAGTCAATGCAGCGATTCTGGCATGTCAGGCTGCCCACCCACTGGGTATGATTTTCTGCTCAGTGAACACTGAATTTTAATTTAATTGATTTCATGCAAAAGCAAAATGTATTTGCACCACACAGCTCCTTTTTGAAAAAAAACAAACACAAAACTACAGCAGTTGTCTTTTCATCCATCTTTCCACAAAAGCAGAAGCATGCTGGGGAAAGAAGCATTTGGGTCAGCTATGTGTGATGCAGTAGCAAGTTCTTCAGCTTTTTCAACAAAAAGCCACAATAAAAAAAAAACCATCAATATTCTTTGAAGCCTACTAGCACACAATTTAAACCCATATGCTGCAATCCTAAAGACACTTTCCTGCAAGTAAGACCCATTGAACATAATGGGCTTATTTTTCAGTAGACAGGATTGTGCTCTTAGAGAAATAACAGAAAGATTAGAAACAAATATGGTATTTCAGAAAAAAATATCTGCTTGTCTCCCATTGTGCCCATGGAATAGCTAGGAATAAGAGACAGTGATGTGACCAATAAAGTAAGTTTGCTGTTGTGGTTGATAAAATACCAGCAAGTATAACCTTTGGTCTACTGGAGATGGAGATTGTAGGATGTACTTCTAGCTAACATGTTATATCAACATGTTATATCTTGATAACATATTCAAGTCAAACTTCAAAGCCCAAAGCATGCTGACTTTGGCACACATTTAATGCAATGAAGTCTGATGGGAACCCTTCCAACAATCCCTGCATTGATGACTGGTAGTGCTTCAGGTGCTTGAGCAGGACAGGGATGGGTGGATTAAACCATCATTCATAACAAAAAAACAGGACTGCTTCACCCATACACTTCCATGCAGCTGAGCACCTCTTCTCTGAGGGCCAAACAGTTACAGTTATCACAAGCTCAGTGCACATAACCTAAGGTCAAATATATGGAGGAGGCGAGGAAGAGTAAGGTCAAATATGGATTGGAACATTGATACGAGGAAACTTTAAACCTTAAAACTTTATTCACTCTCCTGTTTACTTTTTGTCTCAAAAGTAAAGGTCCCATTTACACCAATAGGAATTTCCTTCCCATCATACAGAGATAGAACACTTTCCTGTGTTTGAAGAAAGCACACCAACAATAAGGAAAGGTGGCTTTTTAAAATCAGAGGTGGGTAGAGGGGGAAACGTGAGGCAGTGTGTACAGGCTTTCATTGTTCCACAACCCTCTTATCTCAAGGGGTTTTCATTACATTTCCATTAAGGTTGTTGCTGCAATTTATCTCCTGCAAATTAGCTAGTGGATGTAGGGGAGACAAGTCACTCAAGGATTTTCACATAAGATTTGGAGCCAAGATATACAAAATGCAGTCACGTCACTTATTTAAACTTCTGCAGCACACTGACTTTTACAGAGTTAAATTTAGGGTTCTGCCTCTGCCTCGTCACCCTGAAGCAAAGAAATCAGCCAGCCAGCAACTAGCTGGAGTCCCCCACCAAGCTAGCCACAGTGGTCCACTTTATTTAACCAGGTCTATCCAGCTGAATTATATGGCTTATTCTGCATTTCCGTTGTCTTTTCTGATTTTATCTCTCTTGCCTGGAAGGGAGACCAAGAATGCTCCAGCAAGGGGGGGGGGCACAATCTGCTGTTCTTTTTACCCACCACAGTAACAAAGCAGTACATTGTCACTTCTGTCTCTTTCTCCCATTCACTTTGGCAAAGAAACAGAGGACAACCAGCTTGGGTGGTACTTCAGGCCATCCATACTTTCCAACAGGAAAGCTGCTGGAAATTTGATACCAAAGTCCACTAAAACCCAAGGAAAAGTTCAGTGGGTCCATTGACCTTTAAGGGCTCAGGCTTTCCCCTGTAATTCCATCTCCAAAGAACGTAATTCTTTTAGAGAAGTTAAAATGCATTATAAGATTGTGTTCCTGTTTTACCATTCAAGTATTTGCTGTAGGCACTACAAAATTGTCATAAGATTATGAATAGAAGGGGTGAAGATCTGAGTCATACCAACTATTTTCTATTCCTATATGGCCCCATTTTGTTATAGCATAGCTTGATTGTGATGTGATTCTTTTTAAAGGCCAAAAATTATTCATACAAGCAAGCAACACAACAAAATAGCTGACTGGTTAGAAATGAACAAATAGGGTATGTCCATCGCAGTTTATTTTTGTGTGTAATCGTTTATACAGCACCATGTATGCCACACCATTCGTACCTGTCTTTCACTTATTTTCCTTATGAATTGTGAAATGAAACTGTGAGCTTTTGGGATTTGGACTTTTATCTGCTATATTTCACTGTATCTCACCCTGTGCCCCAGAAAAGAAACAGGCTACAGAACTTAATAGAACCCTCCGATCTCCTGCTCTGTTACCATCAGTTCTCTGCTTATCCATTTTTTTCTATGAAATGTACCTGTTTGATGACTATAGATAGGGGAGGCTGGATCCTGCCGCCTTAGCCTCTATGCCTTTAGCAGAAGATTCAAACAAAATCTGCACACATACAATTTGAAGTCCTGTAGGCTGTATTCATACGGCTTGGAAACCTTGCATTTTCAAGATTCTTAGTGCACACACAGAGTAACCATGCAATATAGTTGAATGTGCCTAACTTTTATTCACCTTCAGACCAATATGCATGTCAAGGCTGACATATGCACTCTTCCCTGTCACACATTCAATGAACATAGATATGTTGTGTGAAAAGAGCTTGTCAGACTGAGATAACTGGAAGTCAGTTCTGAGGCAAGACCTTGAAAAAGTGGCTGCTGAAGTTGAGAAATTCTATTTGCTTTTTGGTGAAAAAGCTCAGCTGCCCTTCATGTGAAAGCTGAAGGAGAAGTTTGTCGGCGAGCATGTCAGAAATCAGGGGCCAGTAGTGAAAACCAGATTGTGAACATAACATCTCAAATGTACAGTAGCTGGTTCTTTAAAGACAGAACCACTCTGTGTTTGTAAAAATCCCTTCGGAGATTTAGATCAGCCTACCTATAACTACCTTAAATTAAAGTCTATGGAGCAATCCAAAAGACCAAAAAGGCAGTATAGAAATGCTGTGTTGTTATTATTGTCTACAAGTGTTTGATTTACAGCAGGTTTCTACACATCATTCCATTATAGTTGATATTTCTCAGCTCATCCTGGAATGTTTGGGGCCTTCATCCTGGAAGGTTTTCTTAGGCCTTCCCCACTTCCTTTACACAGCCCCCCTATCCAATTAATTGTTGTCTTGGGAGGACACTGTTTACTCATGCAGAGCACACACCCAGCAAATCACATTCTTCTTTCTGTTACCAGATCAGAGAGTCTTTGAGATCCACGTCTTTGAAAAATTTCCTTGTTTGTAATATGATCACAGTATGTAATATGAAATATATTTCTGAGATAGTGTTGCTGGAAGACATTGCTCTTCTTGTATATTTCCAGGTCTCACTGGCATAGATAGCAATTGGTATGACAATAGCATTAAATAATTTAATTTTGGTTGCTATGTTTATAGCTGACAAGGACCAAACTGAGTGCATTTGATGGAAGACAGCAGATTCTTTACCTATTTAACATTTCACAACTGCTTTTGTTCTCCCATCTGCATCCAAGCTAGCTCTGTTAATATTAATAAGAGTCAAATGGTTCAGCACTCTTTTGGGTGCTTATAAGATACTTTTGTTGCAATTCCAAAGACACTTTCCTGGAAATAAGACCCATTGAACACAATGGGGCTCACTTTTGACTAGACATGGTTAGGATTGTGCTCTAAGTTTCTGTTCCCTGTATCACAAGTGACTGCATCAAACTCCTGACTTCCAGTTATAACAAACTGACATACCTGTACATGCCCCATTCATCATTTGAAAAGAACTTCAGTTTCTATGCCCTCTCTGTTTATTACAGATGACGGGTGGGATGAAGATTGCTGACCTGGGAGTGGGAGTAGAGAAAGATTCACCACTCTTTGTAGCTCTTTAGGCTGAGGATGAGAGAAGAGGATCATTGGAAGTTCTTCTGTATGATGTGATGTTTAAATGTGAATAGTAATTAGGAAGAGAGGGGACAAGCCGGCCTGGCCAGATCACCAGTGCCATCCAAGCAAGTATTGTAACTCATAATGCTGTCCCCATTCACAATCCTTACATAAATCCCCACCTTCCCACAAACACTTCTTTAAAAATCTTGCATGTGCATGACTGGACACATAGCTGCACAGTAGGTAGCTGGAACGGGGAGAGAAAAGTATGGGTAAAAGTACACTACTGCCCAGTACTACTTACCACTTGCTTTGAATAAGCAGGAATAGATCAGTGGAAACAGATCAGAAGGGATCAGTACCTCCATCTGTGGCAAGACAGATTGGGTGGAAGAAAGATGTGGGGTATGAAGACCCTCTTGTCCCATCTCACCACCTCCTCGAACTCACTTGTACTTATGAAGGCTTCAGGTTGCTCATCTGTGGGGCAGCCCTGGAAATATGAGAGTCACAGAGAAATGAGATTTCTCTCATTGTTATATGTTGTTTTGAACTTGCTGTCTGATTACTTTTGAATAAGTCTGTCATTATAGTTTAGCAAACAAGTGGTGCCTGATTAGATTATGCAAACGGGTCCCTGCCATTGCTCTGCAAATGAATTGCATAGTATTGAGGAAAAACCCACAGTCATTCAGAAACACTAGCATGATTCTGGGAAATCTTGGATTTTCCACCCATTCATAGTAATCAGACAGCAAACTCACTAGAATAGTATAATTTATGCAAGCTCTTTTCTCTTTACATTCCCCATGAATATGAACTAAATCTGTGAGCCCTTTGGAAATCGGAATTTGAGGCTTATAGACAAAGATGAATAAACAAATTTCTATTATTCATATCCCCTGTTGATTGTCCAATAAACTCTTTTCATCACAGAAAATATTTTTAACCACAGATAAATACATACTTATTTCATCCAAGGTACACTCCTTTCCCCTCCGTCGCTCCTGTATTTAGCAGTTAGAGAGGGAGTAATGTGTGGCCCTCCACTGAAAAAAGAAGCATATACCCAGTATAGATATCTTTCTACATAAAAACTTTACGTGTGTGTAAGGGTTTCCACATCTTCTGGCCAATGTTCCATGTCAATCAAGCAGGCTGAGGAGGTGCAAATGTCCACATTCCAAGGCCAGGCCAGGCCGAGTCTAGGGGGCAATTGAGGAGAGCCATTTTGGAGAGAGATGGCAAAAGGCAGTTGAAATGCTTGTAATAGAGATGCTTTTTTCTGATGAATGTTGTTGTACTTCTGCAAGCAACAACTGTGGGTAAGTGTTATTATTATCACAATATGCAAGATTCACGTTGTTAAGTGTCAAATATGAGCCCTGTTCTGTTGGTCCAAAAGCAATATTACTGCCACGTTCTGGACAAGTCATAAACAATGGAAAAGAAAGTAGGTGGAATTAGTTGAATCAAGCTTGTCATTATGACCACAGAGGCAATGTTGGCTCTTCAGCCCTATAATGGAGATGAGCATCACTCTGTAGAGTTGGTCTTGACAAGCAAGGCAATTTGTGGGGGACACCTTTGGAAGACACCGGTGTGCATAAGATGCAGGCCAACCGAACACTATTCTTCTTGGCTTGTGATATTGTATAACTCAGGCTGCAATCCAAACCTACATTTAGGCTGGCATAAGCCCTGGCTTGAATCCTGTGTTGTCCTGGAGGTGTCACAAAAGTGCCGACAGGCTGCGGTCCTCAATGTTGTGAGGATCACGGCCAGGCATCATGGGAAAAATTTCCCACAGCCCAGACAGGATGTGCAGACACAGTTCTTCTCGAAGATGCACAGGCGCAGTTCTCCCAGGCCCCAGGATGAACTGAACAGGCGCGGCCCAACGCCAAGATGCACCTGTGCAGTTCATCCTGCGGCCAGGGCAAACTGCGCAGGTGCAGCCCAGCAGCTGGGCCGTGCTTGGCAGCTGGGCAGGCACAGCCTGGCTTGCCTCAAAGCTGGGGAGAACAGACAGGGTGAACTGCACAGGCAGAGCTCAGCAGCTGGGCCGTGCTTGCGCACAGCTGTGGGGTGATTGGGCAGGGCTGGGGCTGAGCACCCCCAGGGTTCCTGCCTCTGATCCAGAACACAGTGCCAGCACGGCCTACTGGGCAAGACAATGCAGACTGGCACTGGGCCATGGAAGCAGGGGTTGAGGACCCCTGCCGTAAGGGACTTCTGCCCTGTCCCAGTACTGGAAGGGTTGGTCCAGTACATAGGCATACACCAACCTCCCCATACCACCACAGGAAGATATACCAGGTGAGTTATGCCAGCCTAAATTGCTTAGGACTGCATCCTCATTTAGAATTGTTGGGAAAGGAATGTGAAGAGTTTACAGACGTGTTGAGGGATTGGTTGAGAGGGGCCCTTAAAGGTAGATAGCTGGTCAATGGCAGTTATTAAGATGACAGTGGAGTGACTAGTGAGGAGAGGAAGAAGAGAAAAATCTATGAATAACTGGCAACTAAAAGTTGCCTGAATGACAATATGGTGCTAACGGATGCATCAGTTTGGGAGTTCACCACTGAGGAACTGCAACTCTTCCCATATACATACATCTGGCATTAAATTGAGAGCTTTTATTTCTGAAGAGATGGATTCCAGACAGACTTGGCCTTCTGCCACTTTTAAATTAACAGTGGTTTCCCAGAATCTAGGCCGCATTTGACCCTTCCTTGATGGTTAGGAATTTGCCAAATACCATTTGTTCAGAATTTCAGCGCTGATTCCACTACAAGAACAGATGCCCTTTCCACATGTCTGGAGTTCTATAAGGAAAACCACATCCGAATATAGTCAAAAGCTTTCCGATGCAAAATCCACAAGGTAATTTCCATGTGGCACTTGTGACTCAACAAGCTGGAAAATAATTGTCCTCAACAACCTTGAAGGCATTCCTTTCCAGTTGGCCTCTACTTTCATTCTGAACATAATTCCTGCTTCTCACCCCAAATACATCTGGGATTGAAGCAGCAGTATTACATAGATACATCACTGAGAGTAAATCCCATAGAATTCATTTGGATAGAATTACACTGAAAGTCTATTTCAGAAATAAAATTAAAAGAATGGTAAGAATCAGACTGAAATGTGACCACGTGAGTGACTTTATAGACAAAACTCAAATTAATGGGAGCTGCCACATTTGTTTATGGTTAGTGTCTATTTTTGACAACAGAACATGTGCAATCTCCAATCTACTGGTTACACTCTGCTGGGAAGAGATCAGAAGTAGTACCCAAATAGAAAGCACAGTTATGGGGAATGGACAGGAAAAATAGAAGGCAGTGAAGGGGAAAGGACAGTGAAGAGATCATCTCCAGAGCAATGAGCCACGTTTGGAGTACATTGATGGCTGAAGGCCCAATCCAATATGATTTGGTCACACCTAATCACGGATCCCTTGGAACAGTGGTACTCAAAGTGAGGGATGGGACCCCATTGGGGAGTCGTGACCTGGGTTGGGAGGGTTGCAAGAACATGGGATTCACCATCTTGGAATTCATGGGATTCACCATCACCAGGCTTCCTGGAAGTAAGTCTCATTGAATAAAATGGGACTTACTTCCATGGAGGAGATCTGGCATCACATCCTGGTAAGTTTGACAAAGGGTCCTGGACAAAATTTTAAATTTGAAAGGGAATCCTTACGGCAGGGGTCCTCAACCCCCGCGTCCATGGCCCAGTGCCAGACTTACTTCCATGGAGGAGATCTGGCATCACTTCCTGGTAAGTTTGACAAAGGGTCCTGGACAAAATTTTAAATTTGAAAGGGAGTCCTGGGCTAAAATGCCCAAGTACCTCTGTCTTGGAGAATCTGATGAAAGCTATAGACCCCTCCTCATAAAAATGCACATGAACACATAATGGAATGCATGATTTCACACACCCCCTGAAGCCCATTCATGCACCCAAAATTAAGAACCTCTGATTTAGACGATCTCAGACCATACTGGGAGCTATGTCCATTTTTTAATAACATCAATCCACAAGTACGGTGAGACCATTTATTTTTTTGCTCATACAGGATTTTCACTACATTTTCAGCAAAAGGTGAATATGAGCCAATTTGCATGAATGTTCTAGTTCTAAACAAGGAGTTTACATGGTGCTGTCACCATTTTCCCAACAAATTGTTTATTTTAACTAATCTTGTGAATGAGCAAACACATCTTTCTACAGGAAACAACAAAAAGAATCCCATGAAGTTTGTTAGTAAAGGAACGAAGCAGAACATCACTCTCTGGGAACAAGAAAAGTGAATGTGTCCCAGTGATAGCAAACCAAATTATTTTTAGTTGGAAAACTAGCACTGGTGACTATATGTTAGGTCAAGTCCAGGGTCCTCTGTATAGCAGTTGCTGGAGGACAACGCTGAGAGCTATTCACTCATGAACTACATCTATGCTTTCCTAAATGTTTCCTGGTCCAAAGCAAGTTTCTGGTTTTGATCTTTAAAAGCCTTTGTGGCTTGGCCTAGGTTATGAGACCACATTTTTTGTATGGTCTGACTTGTCCTGACTTGTGGGGTGTGGATGGCGCAAGTGGTTAAGACACTGTGCCATTAACCAGCAGGCCAGGGTTTGAGACCCGGGTGCCCACAAGACAGGGTGAGCTCCTGTCCTTAACCCAGCTCTGCGACGCAGCTGGAACAAATCAAATTGGCTCTGCTGTTCCATTGGACTATTTCAGTGGTGTGGAGATGGGGGGATTTGCTGCGTGGGTAACAGTCTATCCTCCATATTAATCTACCCAAGCCATCATGCTCTGGAGAGGACACTCAGAGCACGATACCATAGTCTTTCGAGACTGATGGATGCCAATACTACTACCAGTACTACTGCTGACTTGACCCTTCCAGTCTTCACAGAATCCCCTCTTATAGGTGCCATCACCTATGGAAGTAGGATGGACAGTGGCAAAAAAATATGAGGCCTTCTCAGTAATGGCACCAATTTTTATGGAATATCTTCTCACTTTATGTACTGCTCCTTCCTTAGCAGTTTTCCGGCAGGACCTAAAGATATTTCTTTCTCTTCAGGCACACTTTCTGAGTTTATGTTTCTTTTAATATTGAACATACTGTGGTTTTTTATGAGGCCTTTATAAGCCTTGGCTTTTTAATTAAGAGGTGCTGGTTTATTTGATGTTTCAAGAGTATTTTAATGCTTGTATGGTGATTTATAGCTTTAACAGCCCAATGTTAATCAACTTTCCAGCTCCAAAGCAGCCACAATGCAGCCCTCAAAATAACAAACCATACCTTGAGAAAGACCCCATAACAGCCTCACCATCGCTGTGCATATGCCATTGACACAACTTTACTGAAGCAGGAAAATTGATTAGGGTTGGGCTGTAAATGTAGTAATTTTTATGGCTATGTAAGCTGCTTTGGGTGCTTTTCAGAGAGAAAAGTGGCATACAAAATGAATAAATGGAGTCCCTTTTGGTGTGGGAGAAAGTTGGGTGCAAGTAAGGCTGCAGTCCTAAAGACACTTTGCTGGGATTAAGACCCACTGAACACAATGGGGCTTACTTTTTAGTAGCTATGGATAGGATTGTGCTCTAAGTAATAATAATAATAATAATAATAATAATAATAATAATAATAATAATAATAATAATAATAATAATTATTATTATTATTATTATTATTATTATTATTATTATTATTATTATTATTATTATTATTATTATAACTAGGCATTTATATACCGCTTTTCTGGACATTTTTTGATTGCTCCTCAGTCTTTAATCAAAGCGGTTTACATGGCAGGCGAATCTAAACCCCCGAAGGGATTTTTACAAACACAGATTGTCTCTATCTTTCAAGAGACACTACATTCAAGATGTTACTTTCACAGTCTGGTTACAACACTGGCCCCGATGTCTGAAATGCTGGCTGACCAAGTTCTCCTTCAGTTCTCACGAAGGGCAGCTGAGAAAGCTCCTTCACTCCCACTGAAAAGGAGATGGAAAATCTCAGCTACAGCAGCCGCTTTTCAAGGTCTTGCTTCAGATCTGACTTCCGGTTATCTCGATCCGGCAACCTTCAGCTCTTATCTTCAGGCAAACGGAGGCTCTACCCTCTAGACCAGATCTCCTGTAAGTAAGTAAGGCTGCAATCCTAAACACATTTTCCTGGGAGTAGGCCCCATTGAATACTATTGGACTTAATTCTAAGTAGACACACTTAGATTAACACTGTAAGTAAGTAAATGAATGAATGAATGAATGAATGAATGAATGAATGAATAAGGAAGGAAAGGAAAGGAATGAAGTTTGGCCACTATGGAAAAGAGGGTGCTATACCAGTCAGCCTTGGGTCTGATCCATCAGGTTGATTCATAGATCCTTACTTTAGCTGATTTCCACATAAAGTGAGTTAGGCACTGGCCAGAAGATATTTATCTCGAGTTACCCTTTTCCTTGTATGAATATGTAAACTCAGGGCGCAATCATAACCATTTTAGGTCAGCACAACTCACCATCTCCTGTTCTGTGGTGGCATGGGAAGGGGGGGCTGACACATCTGTGCACTGGCCTGATTTATGGCACTTTGCAACACCCCCCAGACTTGTGCCAGGGCTTGTACCGACCTAACCACCGGGTTAGGATTGCACTGCCAGTTACCTGGCTGTAAAATGGAAATAATAGATATTTTTCTCACAGGATTATGAAGATTACCAAAATAGAACACAAGGCATTTTTCAAATGTAAAAAACTATAGAGAGAGATATGTGGCAGTTAAATTTATTCTTTTATAATTCTCTTATCAAAATCACATCATCATCACTGGCTAATCAAACTGCAATGTGAACTCTTAATCTGATATGTATGCCTAGGTACTGATTTTACCGTGAGCCACAAGTAGCTCAACACCTCCTATTCCAGACCTTTGTTCCTTCAGTATTCATAGTGTCATTGTAGGTGCAGTGGGGAGATGTTAACCTATCGTAACATAAAGTAGATCTCTACAAAGCAGCATTTGCAGAAGCCGAAGATTCTACCTGAGATGTTCTTTTCATTTCAGCAATACTATAAAACATTTAACTTTGACATCCAGAGATCACAATATTTTGTCAAATTATTCAGAAACTAACAGCTATTAAGGAAACCTAAATATCAGCATGCTGTTTTAAGAATAAATCAGGGATATAATCTTTGAGTGAAAGTGCTGGTGGGTGGCTATAATCACAAATCTCTGGAGGGGAAAAAAAGATATTTTGCCTGGAAAGTCTTTATTCATTATACCCAAATGGCATTACCAGAAATGTGAGCCACAGAATCCTTGTGAAATACCTGTCTCGCTATATAATGTATAGAACTGTAGTTTTAAAGGGGAGCTCCAACCAATGGCCCAGTAGGTAAAGGGAACAATCAAGAGAAAAAGTTTGGGAACCACTGAGGCACAGCTTCTGCTATTAAACTCATTTGGTTTCACAAACTAGTGAACCCTTGTAAAAGGTGAGCATTTATGCTCAAAAGATTTAACATCTTTCTGATCTCAGTCCTCTCTGGGAGATATCAAAACATCCCACTCGAATGCAGAACTAGTATATTCTGTTGTTTGGAGCCTGACATGGTTATCCATATTTTGTGCCACTTCCCTGATCACAGTAAGATCCGTGACTGTCTCCTGGAGCCAATCCTATCTAACCTTACTGGCCCTACTGAAAGTCATGTGGCCTCCTCCTTGAGGATAGATCCAGGGCAGTCACTGATTTGGTAGCAGAATTCCTGATGGGTGTTTTAAATAAAAGTAGATAATAGAAAATCCCGAATGCATCAATGGGTGATATGCCCTAATATGCTGTTTTAAAATGGTTTTTCCTTTTAAATCTTTTAACTTGTATGTTTGACCTAGCTGCAATGTTCTTTCTGTATGCTTGCTCTTTTTGATGCCAATAAAGGTTGATGATGATGAATCATGATGATGATGATGAAGAAGAACTCATTTGGTTTTGAAAGCCAAACAAAATTTGGACTAACTTCATTTTCTCTGTAAACTGCTTTGTGAACTTTTTCGTTGAAAAGTGGTAGGTAAGTAATCCAGCTATCACAACAGACTGGGAGAAACTGACAAGCAGAAAAGCTTCAAAAATGTTGGATGAAACTGCTTAGCTGGAAAGTAAAGATAAGAAGATCTTTTTTCAGAGAATTATATTGACCCAGTGTTGGAAATGGCAACTGGAAAACTGAAAATGGCAGCAAAGTTATTCAAGCCTGCAGCAAAACTACCTCCCTCATCCACCAAGTGAAGACCAGACATTGCTTTAGGAGGGATTTAGAAGAGGATCACACAAACTCAGAATACCATTGGTATATGTTCTATAGGGCTGTGGTGTTAAGAGCACAATCCTAACCCTGGCTATGCAAAAGTAAGCCCCATTGTGTTCAATGAATCTTACTCCCAGGAAAGTGTCTTTAGGATTGCAGATTATGGGCGCAATCCAGAGAAACTACGGGAAGTCCTTGCTCTGACGTAAGAACAATTTACTCTGGATTGCAATATGAATTTTCCATAGGTTTTCACTAGGTGGTGCCATAACTACGTTGACGTAAATGTCTCTTACGTGCTCCCGTAGTTACTCTGGATTGTAGGGTAAATCAGTTATTTTCAACTGCTGATATCTGGTAGTGTGCTGCAATCAGACAAAAAACATAAAAAATTGTGCTTTCTGTAAGCACAGAAAGTGTTTCAGTGTGGTTCACCAGTTTGTATATCATTGGTCTGATAGCAATCATTGCTTGCTATCAGAAGTTTGGAAACATTGTTGCAAGGCTGCATTCCTATACACCATCAACAGGGAGTAGATCCTACTGAACTCAATAGAAGGCGAGGACTGTATAGGACTACAGTGTAAGTGAACATAGGGGTTCCCAGCAAGCAAACCAAGTGAATAAGCCATTTTCCTGGGATCTAGTAACACGACATACCTAACAGATTACGAAATATTAACTGTAAATTTCCTACTGTAAAATTTTCTCTTACAAAAATGTTTTTTGTTAAATATTAATATATAGAAGGTATGGGGTACCACTGTCTCAATCTTCCTCTCGCTCACTCTGATGTGAATGATGTGACTAAGGGGGTGTCAGACTGATATGGAGGGTGGGACACCTCTTATCAGTTCTCCATCTCCCTTCAGTCCATTCCTCAAAGTGGCCTCTTCAGTTAGTTTCATGGCTGGGCTAACTCCCGCTGTCTTTTTTATACATAGTGACTGACAGCAGAGAAGCATGAGGAGTAGGTGGGGGTTACTCATAAGTATAATGTCTCTGGGCTTAACGGTTAAGCCAAAATGTGGGCTTGATATGGCCCACAGACCGATTTGTGAGGACACCTGCTATAGACAGGAAATGCACTTCATATGAATGCATTCTCAGCTCTGCATACATTTCAACATTATGATTCACAGGACTTTTTGTTCATATGGAAAATGGAATATATGATGTAGTGGTCCAGCTGGCAAATCTGAGGCCATAACTTCTGCTTTCTAATTTGGAATGTGATCTGGAGCATATTGCTTAATACTTCCCTCCCTTGGATTTACTTATGAAATACTAGTAAAAGCTGCAGCTGTCACTTATGGAGGTACAATATAACAATATTCTTTAATCGACTTAGGAAAGAGTAAATTAGAGAGAACTAGACTGCCTGACCCTAAACGCCTCTTGCCTCACGTTCAGCGGAGGCCTCTTCTCTGTCCCAAAAGCAGTTGGAAATGGAGACTGCTCATCTCTTGCCGTCCTCCAAGCCTGGCCCTGGGAACTCTGCTTGACCCTTGACGTTTGATGCCAGAATGTGCAGACACACACTACACGCTAACACACAGGTTAAGACTTTTATGTTGACAGAAATCACATTTCAAGGGTGCGGATCCAAAGTGCCATTTTGTACATACAGTATCTTTGATTTGCATACACTGTGTTATCCAAACACAGCTAGCCCATGAAGACATACACCAATTTTACTTACACTGGGAAAAAATCATGGGAACAAATGAAACTAAGCTGGTGCTTCACTGTTCCTCAGGTTAAACCAAAGATTTATGCAACAATGGCTCAAAATGTATACTTTCAACTTTTCACAGAACTCTTACAAACAGATCAGGACTGACAAACCTCAGATTAGTCAGCGTAGAACAAGATATTCAGAGGTGAACGCTCTGTACCAAAAAATAACAAAGTCAAGTACATAACCAGCCCAATGTGCATTCAGAGCATGAACTGCTCAGGAGGAAGAGGTTATCATTCCCTCTTTCCAGCTATGCTGGTTTGGATGTTGCTAGCCTTATGCCAGGCAGAAAAACAAGCATCCTATTAAAAAAATAACTAGATATTAACTAATCATCTGCCCTAAGTAGTAGGAAACATCAGGCATGTGGCAACCACATTAATCAGGCTGCAACCATATGTGATGATAAGCAATTGTGTGTATTTTTCCTCAGTCATTGTTTTAACCAAAAAGAGCTTCAGCTTCATGAGTTTTCCTCAAGAGAAGGATAAAAGAGGGGAAGAGTAAATGGGAAACAGCTGAAGGGGAAAGGATTCAGCAGTGCAATTCCTCCGCTTATAGTCTGATCCGATTTGGGCTGTGTGCTGTTGCAAGTCACATTCTGGCACCGCAGGGCCTTTAGAGGCAGCACAAAAGCTTCGGAGTTGCCACAAATGGGAAGAAACACAACATGCACACCAGCAACTCTTGAAGACCCTGGTACATGGTAAATAAGTAGCAGTGGTGTGGACAGGACTGGGAAGCACAGACTGAGTGTGGAAGGCTGAGGCTCGCAGGCAGGGCTTGCAGTCAATCCTAGCAACACCAGCATCCTCATTCCTCTTTTAAAACTCAGTATTCCTTTCTATCTCCTTAGACATACATCAGCTATATACAGGGTTGCCATGTGTCCCGAAAAAAGGGACAATCCCAATTTTTTCCTGGATTGTGTCCAGAAAAATGGATTGTAGGGTAAATCAGTTATTTTCTGGGTCAGAGGGTCCTTCCCAATTTTGTGGAAGAGAATTATGGCAACCCTAGCTATATAGCTCAGAGAAGACCCACAGACCACCAGAAAACCTACAGAGAGGTATGAGTGGGCTTCCTAAGACTGCTTTTCATTTTAAACAGAAATAAGAGGAAAGATATGCATGTCATGTTTATTTTCAGGCCTCAGTTGTGCCTTTTGAACTCACCAATGTCTTATCCACCCACCTGTGAGTTTGTGATTCAGCTGAGGTAAGTGTCCTCACAGGAACCCAACAGGCACACATAAGGCTATTAAGAAGCCTATTAGAGTCTATGACTGGAAGCAGAACTATCTCCAACATGGCCAGCTGGGAAGACAGAGTCATGATGAGAGAGCTTTGGGCAAGAATAGCATGTGGGCAGTAGCAATTTCTGCTCCACTGCATGGGTAGAGGGCTGGGCAAGAGGATCTGGAACTGGAACTGAAACCCTACCCTTGCCCACTAGAAACCTTTCAAAGTGTCCTCTTTGGCTGTACAATATTTATTTAGCACCAGCTGTGTGTCATCATCAGGAAAAAAGTGTCAGACCTGCTCCTCAAGGTGAGGCAAAGAACCAGGTCACAGTCCCTTGGGTTGCCACCGGCTTAGGTGCTCAGATGTTGTTGCAGAGTCTGGCAGCTATGTGACATGGGAGACTGAAGAGGCCACAGAAGAAGACATCCTTGTGCCATAGACTGTAGGGACAAGTACTGAAATGCACCCAGAATTCTTAAATAAAACTTTTCAAATGAATCAGTAGCCATTAGCCTCCTTCCCCATTCATCCATTCCCCCTTCTTCAATCTATACAATCTGTTCGCTCTTTTTGTATTTGAGCATAGTAATCATAAGAACATAAGAAGAACCTCCACTGGATCAGGCCAAGGCCATCTAGTCCAGCTTCCTGTATCTCACAGCAGCCCACCAGATGCCTCAGGGAGCACATAAGACACCTGCATCCAGGTGCTCCCCTGTATCTGGCATTTTGAAGTTGCCCACATCCACATCTATCTATGCACACATACTCACACACATCCATCATGGCTTGTAACCTGTGATGGTCCTTTCCTTTAGGAATTTGTCTAATCCCTTCTTAACGACATTGAGGCTAGATGCCATCACCATATTCTGTGGCAGGGAGTTCCACAGACCAACTACACACTGGGTAAAGAAATATTTTGTCTGTCCTAACCCTCCCAACATTCAATTTTAGTTCGTGTCCCCTAGTTCTGGTGTTATGTGAAGGGAAAAAGAGCATTTCTCTATCCACTCTATCCATCCCTTGCATAATTTTGCAAATCCCTTGCATATTTCTATCCTTCTCCAATCCTAGAAATACTGCTTAGCTTTCCTTTCCTTAGAGTACACATGAGGATTTGCCATTTTTTAACTACCCAGAGAGCTAAACCTACTGTAAGTGTTCCAGTTCCTGCTTTAACCAGTGCACAATCAATTCATTTCAAGGCAATGCAAATTAGGAAATAGTTCCAATATTTCAGATTTCTGCCAGCCTTTGCCCAAGTAGCACCAGACTTTGCTCAGGCCATGTTTAACGTGACCTACAGTATTTACTTATTTGTTTGGGGACCTTTATCCAGAGAAGGTGAAATCCCTGCTAATGCCAGCTGATTCATTCAGACCAGATTCTAAAAACTTGGGAAATTGTGTCAGTACATTACATTCTCATCTTGGATTCAAAGTCAAACAATGATTCACCTTGCATGGAATTGTTGTTCAACATATTCTAACATGAGGTATCTGTTTTTGGAGGGTCTTTCTTTCAGGTAGGGGAGCTTCTCATCCCTTTGGCAGATATCACCAGCAACTGGCTCGCTAAATCAGATGGGTCAGGGAAAGAGCTGCTTGCACTATAAAGGTAGACTTCTTCAAATGTCTTCTTCCCTTTCTGCTATCCTCATGGATGGCAAACGAAGTAGACAGACAGCAAGAAACCTAGACTCCACTTACTGTTAGTGTTCAACTGTTAATGTTCTCTCCAGGAGTTTGAGAACCAGATTCAGTCTTTGGAAAGTTTTTGGCTCAATGGAAAGCAGAGTTATGATCCTCAAGAAAGTACCACTGCAGGGAAAGGAGAGCTGTTTTTAACCAAATCAGAGGTGTAGCAAATGATCACATTTATTTCATTGCATTCTTCATTAAATTGCCATTCCAATAATTATATATAACATGAAGGTATTACTCTTAATACAAACAAAACCAAGAGGCCGGGGAAAACTTTTCCCCTTATCCCCACTGAGAGTCAACTGAGAGTCAAGGTGGGTCTAGTTGGTTCTACATCATCTGACAAGGTGGCAAAGTCTGGATCTGCTCTGCACTGTCTGAAAATGGGGTAAGGATCTGGCATAACTGCAGGTTCATGGTCCCACCTTCTGCTTCCCACCTGTAGGGTTGCCAAATGTGCAGGGATTGTGTTCATATACTGGCAAGTTTGAAGGGGGTCTTGTCCCGGTTTTGTGTAAGAGAATTATGGCAACCCTACCCACCTGCCTACCCCCAGAAAATCCCTCTCCCCACCACCACTCCAGAATGTCTTCCTCCTGCCTCATCACCACCTTATCCACGCTTCCCCACAGACCAGCATTCAAGCTGAGCTCAACCAGCATGGACCCACCTGCTGCTGGCTCTGCAAAAGCTGTATCTGGCCTCTGTGAGCCAGTGCACCTCCATGTGCAGGCATGGCATTCTCCCATGGAAGAGCAAACATGCTTTACAGCATGTTGGTGACCCTCCTAAGCCAGCAAAAGGGAATTGAGCTGGTCCAGGGCACAGTTAGGATCGTGCCCTTAAGTTACACATGCTTGCAAGTGAAGATAGGTGAATCATGAGTGTGATGGGGGAGAGTATGAGTGTAACGGGGATAACTCTTGATGTAGGGGTATCTGAGGTGGCAGCAGGAACATTTCCCCCACAAATATAGGGGGTATACCTATACCTATCCACACATTTCCTGGGAGCCTCACTTCTTAACAGTAATGGGCAACTTTATTGTGGCAATAAACTCAATTTTCTTTCAATGTTAAATCGCATTGATGATGTTTGCTGCTTTTTGAACAGCCATAAAGCAGGGTTGGGCTCCATTCCATCACTCATTTCTAGTGATAATGATATGCGCCGCACACTGGATGATGATGCCTCTCAGCGTGCCCTTATACAGATTTCTGTATCTGCTGACGTCTAACAAAGGGTGTGTCAGATAATTTCAGAGGGCAGGACAAAAACAGTACTTCGTGATCCTTCACTTGGCACTGTCCTGGTCACTAGAAAAACAGCACACCGGACTCAAGATATCCTTCTGGACAAATGCCACAAACAGATAATCAGCACTGGAATGAGTTACTCATAGAAGAACATACTACAATTCTTTACAGGGTTGGCATAGTACAGCGACTAAGGCGACAATCCTACACATTTTTACCTGGAAATAGGTTCCGTTTGACACTGTGGGACTTACTTCTGTGTAGACATGCAAGGGAACAGGATGTATGAGACTGACAGCTAACATGTGGTAGAGACTATCTTGTGCTGGAATAGGGAAGCAGGGAAGCAGGGAAGCCCCATATTGAGTGTGAGTTTGGGGCTGCAAGTGGCTCAACCTGGGGAAGGGAAGGGAAATGCTCCCCCTTACCCAGGGGATTGCTACTACAGCCCCTGTGGGTATACTCAGATCTGTGCCGTACTACCTGGGAATGGGGTCAGGATCTAGGACAAGTACAGATCTTGGCCCTACCACTATTCTTCTACTACCTGCCCACCACCTGCTCTGTCCCTTCCTCAAAATGTCTTCTCCCCATGTACCACACAGATCTTTGCACTTGCTGAGCTTGGCCGGCCCAGACCTACCTTTCTTTGTGAGCCCAGGTGCTGGATGCAGCCTCACCAAGCAAGCCACTTGTTTTCAGTTTCAGCTCCCCAAATGCAATATGGAGGATAATATAATACTTACCTTATAGGGTTATTGTAAGGTCAATGCATATGAAGTGCTTTGCACAGTAAGAGCACTGTACAAATACTAAGAGTTATTACATGCTGCTCCCACAAGGGAATTACGATATGCTGCTCCACTTTTTTGTCAATCTTTCTCATTTTGCCCCGCTGCTTTCCCTCTTTAATTCTCCCTTCTTACTCCCTTCCCCACTATTGACATCATATATTAGCCTTGTATCAGCCTCTTGTTACAAGTAACCTTTCAAGCAGTCATTAATCCAACCCTCTTGATGATTGTATACAATGCCATTTCCCTTTTCTTTTAGCAATTGTCTCCTTCCTTCCTTCCTTAGCTAGCTGTACGCAGCCCTTTCTCTGGCCTTGAGAGGTTATTCAGTTGCCAACTCTTTCCTTCTAGGGAGCTGTTCTTTTGCTTTTGTATCCAAAAAAGTGAATTTTAAGCACAAAAATTTTCATTCCCACCCATCAGAGAGATGCCAAAGCCATTCCCAGAATCTACAACAAAGAAGACCTTGTGTAACCAGGAGCCAGTTTGTGTAATTTCCCCTTTGATCAAATACATCAAATGCTGTAATGAACTTCTGCCCCTTTTGGGGCAAGGCACTGTACTAGTACAGGAACAAGATCTCACACAGCATGCCAGCAATTGTGACACAATAACCTAGCCATGGAATTTGAAGACGTACCCTCATTTTTCAAAACTATGTCTTAGCAGGGTCAGAGGTTTCCATTGTTCAACTATTGTCGCACACTCATGTATTTAGTGTTTTGTTTAAGTAATTTTTTTCTTTCATTTTATTAACTTACTAGCGAAATGTGCCCACATTGCGGTAGTAAAATATCCCCCTGTGCACCATCCACCCTCTGTCCCATCCCCCACTGTGCATCATCCCCCATGTGCAACATCCCCTCATGTGCATCAACCACAAAAGCGCAACATCCCTCATTGCGCATCAAGTCCCCTTGCACATCAAACCCCCATGTGCATCAAACTCCTGTGTGTATCACCTTCTGTGCGCATCAACCCTCCCATGCACAACATCCCCCACGTGCACCATCTCCCATGCACATCAACTCCCCAAGCGCATCAACCCCCCTGTGCAACAACCCCCCCAAGTGCATCATCCCCCATGTGCAACACCCTCATGCGCACCATCCTCCCAGTGCACCTTCCCAGTGCATCAGGCAACAGGCACCATATTGGCTGGATGTTGATCAGTCAGTCTTCAATGTTAAGAATACGACAAAAACACATTGCACCCCTTTTCAGCCCCTTAAGGGTTAAATTTCTCAACATCGGTTCTTGGTGGGTGATGATGTTACAGAAGGAAAACCCTCCCCAAATTTCATGCTTATAGGTCCAGGGGTGGGGGCAGGGCTTGGACCAGTCAGGGATTCTTCAGTGTAAAGTATAGGGAGGAAAACGCATTGTGCCCCTTTTCACCCCCTTTTGGTTAGAATTTCCAAAAAATTGGTTCTTAGTGGGTGCCTCCCTCATGAAGGAACACCCTCCTCAAATTTTATGCTTCTAGGTCCAGTGGTTTTGGCTGGGCGTTGATGAGTTAGTCAGTCAGTGAGTCAGTGAATTAGTGAGTCAGTCAGTGACTTTTCAATTATATATATATTGATTGACTTTTAATGTGTAAACTTTTCAAGTTTGTTATGGAGTTTGCTATCGAGTTTAATAATTATAGAAATTATAATGACATGATAGAATATCAGAACTGGCTAGAGTTCCTCCACCAATGGTAATATGGGATGTCCTTTCTTCATATTCAGGAACTAGTCCTTGAAGGAATGGTCATCTGACTGGCTGTGCATGGGCAGATCTTTACAGTGGTAGTGCCAACACAGTGGAATCAACTCCCAATGGAGGCTCCTTAGATGACATAATACTAATAAGTGGCAAAGAGCCGGAGCCCTAAGAAGCAAAGAATTCATTTTTTTTCCACTGCCACTCTACGTAATGTAGTTGCAGTGATGAAACATGCACTGAAATAGTTTAAAATGATGAAGCATGCACTGAAATAGTTTAAAAACTATTTTAAACTACATTTTTAACTTACCTCTCTATAGACTGCCTGTCTGTCAGTGGGTCTCCTTGGACTTAGACTAGCTATTTTGCTGGCATAAGTCCAAGAGTGGCAGGGGGGATGTCAGGCCAGAAAAACAGAAATAAAATCTTGTGTGCCGCCGCCATCAAGATCCACCATTCCTGCTACTGAACAGCACCCCTGCCTTCCCCACCCAGGTTCTCCCACAAACCTCCCCCACTAACTGCACCAATGGAGTATCTGGGAATACTAACCAAGCTAACTGCACCAGTGGAGTATCTGGGAGCCACTGATATACCCTTAATCGCTCAATGTACTATAGCAATGACAACCCCATAAGATGACAAAATAATTTATAACAGTGTATCAAGGGATTTGCCACCATAAGCCCTACATATGTTTGGGCTGCGCAGAGGGGATTTTTCAAGAAAAAAAGTAAAATATTTGTTATTAGTCAAAGCTTCTAGTCTTAAAAACTAATGACTCTTATTATTTAACTTGCATATTTTGGTCACTAGCAATTCATAGGCACTGAAACATATATAAATATTGGGATTTGGCAAAAGGATAATAGACGTTCATGTTAGTTATGAGGAAATCATTCATGTTTCTGAAACTCTACCTGGTAGAATGGCAGCCAGCCACACCTAAAGAGGAGAGCTGGTGATAGCCCTGAGGCAATGTGACTTGGTGAACTGGGAATACATCTTTCAGTATGCTGGGCCCATCCTGAACAAGTCTGAATGACAGCTGCAACTAGAGCAATGTGTGTTCCACTCTCAGGATGGTTGGCCGTTTGAAGAAAGCTCTCCATCTGCTCCCTGTCGATCAAGGAAGGCAGCCTGATTTTCAAGTATTTGTTTAGAGCAACTCCACACCAACTCAGTGATCTGGCAGCAGCTGGCTTTGAAGCTTCCATATGATTGGAACAACACACAGCATAATTTCTTGCAAACCTTCACCCCTACAGCCAACGGATGTCACCATGTGTTCTGCCAGAATCCTAGTCCAAGCTTTGGCTAGAGAACTTATACTGTATACTCTTCAAGCTAATTAGTTCCTCGCCTTTCCACAACAGCATCCCTTTTCCTGTCCTGCAGTGTAGTTCACCTGGTGAGCAACTTCCAGAGGTCTTCCTTCCTCTCCTTTTCCATCCACAGCTTCTCCAACCACCACAGCAGCACCTTGTTTCTCAGCAGTTCCAGGGCAACCTGAAATTTTTTCAACCTTTTTCATCTCATGGCACACTGACAAGGTACTAAAATTGTCAAATCACACCATCAGTTTGTTGACAATTGACAAAGCACACTGGCACTCTCTAGACAGGGCTCACATCCCCCAACGGCCCTACTAATAAAAGATCCTCTTCCAAACTCGGCACACTTGCAGACCATTCATGGCACACCAGTGTGCGCAGTGGTTGAAAATGGCTGTCCTAATTACGTCACTCCTTCTGATCTGGGATTAATCCTAGGTTTCCTGGCTCATCTTGCCAGAGCAAGGGGCCAATGTTGACACTACACCCATGTCCTCAAGGGATCTTATGCATTTCCATTATGCCATGTAGAAATATTAGTGGATGATTTTGAATTGGCTCTGAGACCAATAAAAGTCCTTTGTGGTGATCTCCCTCTTTTGTTTCCCAAATAATTCTCTATTCCAATGCTCTATTCCAATTAGAAGTGGACATTTCCAAAAGAACAGCAAATCTGGCAACATTTCATCCTATTTGTCAACATTTCAAGAGTTTCCCACTGGAACATTTATTTTACCTGACTGTTCTCTGTTCCGAACATCAGTCCCTAGACAGTGGCTGCCCTCAGTTCCAAAACAGGAAGTAAACAAGGCAGACAAGAACCTTCCTTGTTCCCTCCGTGTGCACCAGTGAAAATAAACTTGGAAATTAAATAATTCCCTTGTAGTCACATTGCGTAGACATGGCTCTTCTTGCTGACCATCATTATACAGTTCCTAAGATGGTCTCTGTTATACACTTACAAAGAACCATTAAGGAATCTGATTTGGGGTTGTGTTTTTGTACTGTTGTTCTGCATGTTGCAAGGTAAAGTTTGCATATAGTTGTCGAACTTTTGTCTTTTTTTTCTTCGAAGTCATTTGCAAAGTGCATGACTTTTCATGAAAACAGCATGGGTGACGTGAGCCTGCCAGAATCAATAGATTCCAGTAAAACCTTGGATTCCAAAATGTGTTAGTGAAGAAAGTGCTTAGTGGAGTCTTCTTTTAATGCATCCAGAATATCTTCCCAGTGGAATAAGAGAGTGGAAGTTAAAACTGAGGGAGACAGATAAAATGTAAACCATGTTGCCCCTGACACTTTATCCCACCCAGAAGTGGGGCTGCACTTAGAACTCGCAGTTTAGCTATGAATAGGCTTCTGTCAACAGTTAAGACTAACGCAAGCTAAAGTGGTATTTATCTTTGGTACTATTGATTAGATTCCATTCTAATTTTGCTGCATTTGTGGCCCTTGGCATTTATACCATACATGGTTAAATTGAATCTTTGTTGGTTCTGAACAGGTTGCCAAAAGGTCAGAATTTTTGTTCAGTACATCCTTTATCATCCCAAATGTTGTACACCTAATCCCCAAAGGATATGCCATATAAGTGAGAATACTCTGACAAAGATGTCTTTTTGAGTCAGCATGCAAGGTTATTTGATGAGCAATGTATGAACACACACATATTACCTTTTCAGCATGGTTGGAGTAGCAAGAATTACTCTCCTTCAACTCAGTTTTTATTGAGCTGTATATCTCAAAGCGAGTTAGTCATGACTGATAAGTCCCAAATGGATCGCTGTGTTAGTGTGCAAAAGGAAAAAAAAAACAAGGAGCCTTGTGGCACCTCAAGGCCTAGCAGATGTATTGTAGAACATGCTTATGTGGATTACAGCCCACTTCATCTGTGGCATAAAGATAAATTCCCAGTTGATCGGTACTGTATATATGCAGATGGGAATGGAGTTTTTTTTTTTTTAAATAGAAAGCAGGAGTGACAGATGGCATGAATGACTAACAAAAAATTTATGCAGAAGTAAATTCAGAAATTCTTATTCAGAAGTACATGTGATTAAGATTTCCCATTGAAATAAATGAGACAAATTAATCATTACCATCTTCTCTCAGTGATTACCACTGTGCTACACATTATTAACTTTTGCAGGCTGCAATCCATTACATTTACGTATTTATTACATTTACATTGTGCATCTCTGCTAATGTACACAAGGCAATTGTGTACATTTAAACAGTTGCTTAGAATTTAATAGACATTATACAAAAGGGGAATGACCCAAAGAGGAAGGAGGAAAATAAGTAAATTGTAGTACAACAGCAGAATAGTGTTCTGAGATAGAGAGACCCATATGCAGGTAGTCCTAGCCAGGCTTCTCGACAAACCCTGGGTGTCTTTCCTCATGATGCAGCCAGGTGGAATTTTCCTTCACTTGGAATCATTTGAAGCCTTTCCTTCAGGGGAAAAAAATCCTTGTTATAAGATCATTGTGCATTAGGAACAAAAACACTCAAAAAAATTGAGATTTCTTCCTGTTAATTCGCATTGTTTAGTACTCTTGAAATAAGTTAAAGAAAGTCCCAGGGACAGCTGCTACCAGATCAGTTTCCTTAGAAAGAGAGAATACTGGTAAGGTACAGTTTTTTAAAAAGTAATTTTAAAAATCAGTTTATTTCCAAAAATGCGAGCTGAGCATGGGGCATGGACATGCTCCAGAAAAGGAAGTCTTCAGAGTTAAAGCAGTATCAGGTTTGTAAACAGCATGCCCCCTTAACCACCTGTCAAGGATCTCTCTCTCTCTCTCTCTCTCTCTCTCTCTCTCTCTCTTCTGGCTATATTCCAGATACCAAGCTGCTTCTTTTCCATCCTGTCCCAGATAAGGGTTGTATGTCATGTCTACTAGTCACCAACCATCAAAAGTCATTACTCAAAAGTCAGTAGTCACCTGCCACCAGAAAGCATTTTCTAGATACATTAATACCTACTCAGAGCATATTTGCCCATTACACTAAGCGAAAGATGGGAAAAGGAAAACCTTTCTCTATGTGAGCTTTCATGCTATTTATGGTCATCAACCCTAAAGTCTTCTCTTAGTGTCTTTCTGTCAAAAAACATCCATTGTAAGGAGCATTTATATAGCCAGGCAGCGCACCAAGTACTGTCTCACAGGTGCCTCAACAGTGGCCCATCCTCCTCACACCAATTCGCATGTGAGGCAGCCACAGCACCTATTTATCTCATTTAAAATAGGGATAAATTAAGATGGGAATAAATTAAATTTATTTAATTTTATTTAAGTTTTTAAATTTTTTAATTTTATTTAATTCCAAATAGGAATACATTTATATCAATTAAAAGGGGTAAAGTAAAATATACAGTGGTACTTTGGTTTACAAGCATAATTCGTTCCAGAGCCATTGTAATCCAAATCTCATTTATTTTCTCACTAATGAGAAAATGAGAAATAATGAAAACTCTATATATGAACTCTATATAATGAAATCCATTATTCATTATATAAATCCATTCATTCAATCCATTATATAAAAATATTCATATAAAAATGATCAGAATACTGTCATATAATACAAAATAACAAAGAAAATACAAAATATAAAGAAAAATAAAACAAATTAATCTGCACATAGTTTCTCTGGTTTCTCAGGCTGCAGTCTGCCCCCCCCCCCCTTACAAAGGAGTGAGCCACACTGATTATAATAGGACTGATTATAATAGGACTGATTTAAAGTAGACCTGCAAGGCTTGGTCTCTCAGGCTCCTTTCCATTCCCCTCTTTTATAGGAGTGACCTCATTAACTGTAATAGGCTTATTTCAGAGCAGACATGCATAGGCTGGTCTCTCAGAAGAGGCTGAGCAGGTGCTGGCGTATCCTGGCCTGAATTATTTTTTTTGCTTGTATTGCAAGACAAAATTTATTAGAAATGTTTGCCTGCCTTGCAAAACACTCTGAATCCAAAATGTTTTCAGTTCAAGGTTTTACTGTACCAGTGTGTATAACTTGATTGTGAAGACTGCTTTCTTCTGTGCCTGCAGTGGCTGTTTATGGCTTGATCTTGGAAAGCATAGATTGAGGTGACATGATCCAGGCACCCTGCTGAAATCAAGCAAGTCTAGGCCTCACCCAATCACGCCCAGATGGATGATTGCCTTCTGTGCCCCATCTTGAATCCCATGATGGGAGGAAAATGGGATATAAAATAAATAAATGATTCCTGAAAGTACCTATATCGTCAGAATTTGGCCATCAGCAATGACATCTGCAGGGCAATCAGTGCAACTTCTGGAAAAGAAGAGAAATGTGTGTTTTGCTAAAAATGGCCCAAACCCAGACAGGGCCTGTGCACCTATCCATGAGGCCGGTGTGCCCTGGAGTGCCATGCCCTGACTGGCCACCTCAACCTGCTGCTCTGCTTCTCTTCTCACTCATTTACTCACTGTCCTGAGAGCCTTGCTTTCAGTGCATTTCAAAACAGAAACTGTGAGGAAAGTACTTCAAGAAGGCAATAAGCTAAGGCCAAGACGAGCAGAATAGACAGGGAACTGGAGAAAGAAGAGGCCAGGGAGTAATAGTAGTTATAGCAGGAAAAAGAGAGAGTTAGGCAGGACAATAAAAAATATACAGTAAAAAATAAGGTTCACATAGGGTTGTCATATGTCCTGGAAAACCGAGATTGTCCTGGTTTTCGGGGATTGCATTCAGTGATGGGATTCAAAGAAATTAACAACCAGTTCTATGCCCATCTGGCAGCCACTTTTAAATGGCAATTTTATATATATACTTGCCAGTGTGTGAATGCAATCAGTGGTAGGCTCCAGCAGGTTTGCACCTTTTCTATAGAACTGGTTGTTAACTAGGGTTGTATAGAACTATGTTAACAACCAGTTCTATAGAGAAGGTGCAAACCTGCTGGAGCCCACCACTGATTTGCATTCACACACTGGCAAGTTTGATGGGGGTCCTTTCCCAGTTTTGTGGAAGAGGATTATAATAAATAATAATAAATAATAACTAGGCATTTATATACCGCTTTTCTGGAGTGATCAGAAGGAAGATTATGCCAATCCTAGGAATACAGCATCATAACAATTCTGCATAAAGATCTGGAGTATCCACGCTTTGAATATTGTACACAATTCCAGTCAGTTTTGGAGAAAATTTATACAAGCGTGGAAATGAATCAAAATTATCAGGGCATTTATAATAAGAGTTAACATACACTAGTTTAGAGTTAACATACACTAGTTTAGAACATAAGAACATAACATAAGAGTTAACATACACTAGTTTAGAAAAAAGCACAGCCCAGGCCTACCTAACTCTCTCCCTCCTACACACCAATGCAGATGTGCCAATGGAGCATGTGGTATATCTTGGGGGGAGATTGGAAAGGTCTCCTCGGGTTAGTGAACATTTGCTCACTTCTCCCCCATCATCTTGGGACTCAAGGGATGGTGGGCATGTAATGGTGGCAACAAGGAAGACATTTAAACAGTTATTTAAACTATTGTTTTTTCTCGTTTGGGGGAAGCTGTCCACACATACTTGAATTTTCATGAGACATTCATGCATAAGATTCTATTTACATGAATCAGTCATGCATAAGATGCACTGTTAACATGCAATTTGCATGAGATGTGTTTATATATTTAGACAAATGCATGCAGATTGGCATCACTTGCCGCAAGGAGAAGGAACCATAGCTCCATGAAAGGGCACTTCCAATTGTGTGCTTTTCCAAACTCCCACATCATACCTGTGGACCACTCACTGCACACTGGTTGAAAATCACTGGTCTAAGGGCACAATACTAACCAATTTAGCCTTGCCTAACTCACCTGGGCTGTGGTGATGTGGGAAAGTCATGTGCTTTGGCACTGGCCTAAACCCACAGGAGTGGGACAGAAGTGCCTTACTGCAATTTTGTGACACCCCTAGGCCAACACAGGTTTTATGCTGGAGCTTATGCTGGCCTAACTGGAGATTAGGATTACAGCCTTAGGCTGCAATCCTAAAGACACTTTCCTGGGAGTAAGACCCACTGAACACAATGGGGCTTACCTTTGAGTAGACATGGTTAGGATTGTGCTCTAAGACAATGTTCTCTGTTTAGAGCTTTGCGAAAAGTCCATCAGCCAGGAAGACACCCCGAAATTCACTCATGCAGCTCTTTTAGGCAAGAAACTGCCTATCGTGAACCTGTTGATGCCTAAGACTATAGATGAGGCAGCAAACCAAGGAATACCATTTATAGCCTTTTGTGATGGGATGTTGGCAGTTGTGGTTGAATCTCCTGTATTTCAAGAGAAGTCAGAAAGAATCACAAGGTTGTTTTCAGTGTTTGCACTGCCTGAAAAACTGTTTGGAGGAGTGAAACTAAAAAGGATTTACTAGCACCAAAAAAGACCTCTGCATATATTGGAATGTTGGACATGTAACCTACTCTTCCCCTCTTTCTGCAGCTGTCCATATTAAAAGGTTCTTACTTTTCCCACACACAATCATACAAAGCCTTTCATACTGAAAGTAGAGGAATATCGGTCTTTAATGGTATCATGGAAATAAGGAGAGGGGAGAAAAGCAAACAGTTATAACTGACTTTTTTGTTTCAGATTTTCATGGATACATCATTATCACCTGATATGTTGGCAATCAGAGCTGAGTGGATCCATGCAGAGGTCAGACCATCATGTGATTCCAAGGCTGCAATCCTAGACACACATACCTGAAAGTAAGCCACACAGAATATGAGACTAATATCAGAGAAAACACGTACAGTCTTGTGCTTCAAAGTTCATACCCAGCTCACAATTTGACATGGATTTACTACACCCAGGAGTTGCTTAAAAGCCCAATCCTAACTTCTTTTTGCATTGGTAAAAGGGCAGCAGCAAGAGTGGCAGTCACAATCTACCACCCTATCTTCCTCCATGCTATTGCTGAAGATCATAGTAGTGGGTTTAGGGGAGCTGGTAGGGGGCTTCTGGTAGCCTCTTCTCCTCCATGGAGCAACAGCAGGATTGTTGGCATGACTTGAATTCATTTAGGCCAGTTAAGTGGTTTTGAACCAGTTCTCTGTCAATCTTAATCTGCTCTTCTGCACCATCCAAGTTTTCATTACCTCTTTAGGGATGCAAGCAAATCCCCGCATCAGCCAATGATCCCGCACCCCCATTTGCACAGCCCTCCTTCCGAGAATAGACGGACGCAAAGTAGGAGTTGAGCAGCTCTGCCTTCTCCTGGTTTCCAGACATCTGCTGTCCATCTTTGTCCAGGAGCAGCCCCACCCCCTCGTCTCTCCTCCTGTTCCTTTGGGCATATCTAAAGAAGCTCTTTTTGTTATCCTTGACTCCCCTGGCCAGCCTCAGCTCATACTGAGCTTTAGCATTCCTGACCCCCTCCCTACAAGACCGGGCTATCTGCCTGTACTCCTCTCTGGTGATCTGTCCAGTCTTCCACTCACTATACTTCTCTTTCTTTAACTTCAGCTGATCCCCAAGTTGCTTGTGGAGCCAACCTGGTTTTTTCAGGTTTTTTCCCCCTTTCTTTTTCATGGGAATTGTTTCTGACTGTGCTTGTAGAAGCTGCCTCTTAAGGAGCTCCCACCCATCTTGGGCCCCTTTCCCCATTAGATCATCAACCCATGGGATTCCACCTATGACTCCTCTAAGCCTGTAGAAATCAGCTTTCCTGAAATCCAATGTATAAGTTTCACTCTGCACTCTTTTTATATTATTCTAAATTCCAGCAGCTCATGATCGCTTTCCCCTAAAGTTCCTGCCACGTTGACCTGGTCAATCAGTTCATCACAATTAATTAAGATCAGGTCAAGGATGGCCCCTCCCCCTGTCATTTCCTCCACCTTCTGGACCATGAAGTTATCTTCCAGGCCCAACAGGAATTTATTGGAGCTTCCATGTTTGGCTGAGTTTGTCTCCCAGCAAATGTATGGATAGTTAAAGTCCCCCATTACTGCTACCTCATTTTCCTTGCAATGCCTGCCAGTTGCTCCAGGAAACTGGTCTGGATATCCCTGTGGAGTGCGTTTGGGTAAAGGTTAGGGGGAAAATGTCCATCTCCAAATTCCCACAGCACACCTGAGGACTATCCATGGCACACCTGTGTGCCATGGCACACTGGTCAAAAAATCACTGCATTAAACTATACATTATATATACTATACTATGCATATACATACTATGCATGTATACAATTATATACTCAAGGCACAATCCAGAGGCACCCTTAGGCCAGCACAAGTCTCTTGCACTAGCCAGGAGAGTTGTAAAAGTGCCGTAAAGCACTTTTATGTTGAGGGAGTCAGACTGCCACATCTTGCACTGGATGCATCATAGGCATACCAGCAAGTTAGAGTTGCGCTACCCAGCTATCCCAAGACAAAATACAAATTTAACCCCTAGGTTCCTAGTAATAAAACATTCTGTTCCTGCGTCTTTGCTGTGACTTGTACTGTAAATCCAGAATAGGCCAAATGCATCCCAATTTAAATGGATGCTACATGTCAGTGTTTAGGCTGTAACTTGAGCTGGATATCAGGCCCTGCGCTCACACGCCCTTTCTGCACCTGTTTGTCGAGGATAAACTCTCAACATTCCCAACTGCTCAATCCTTGGTGGAGTGCTTCAGATTCTTACAAGAATCATTGGCAGATGTCAGGTTACTGCCACTAAGGATAGCGTGAATTTCAGGAACACGTAAGGCAATTGCGTCATGATTGTCCTTTATATTATTAAGGCCAGTTGTTCCCAAATGTTTTCAACTGGTTGGTCCCTTGACTTACTGGGCCATTTGCCTTAGCTCCCTGTTAGGGCTATAGTCATATACAAATAAGCAGGATTTTATATTTATAGGATTATAATATATATATATTCATCTAAGAGGGCTTTCCTGCAAGTGCTGCTTTTCTCCCAAATTAGGGGAATAGTAGGATGGGGGTGAGACTTCTTGGTCATGGTGGCATAAAAATGGAACTCCCTACTGAGGGATTTAAGATCCAACCTTATGGGAGAAAATCTTTTTTTTCTGTCTGACATTTAGGTAATTGGTTGTATGTCTCCTGTGCCACTACCTACTGAATGTACGTTTATATTAACTGAATGTAAATTGTTTGTCCTCCTGCTTTTATTTTTTTATTTTCTTCATTGTTTTATATATTTTATTTTTATCTATGGATTATAAGCCACCTTGAGCATCTGTCCTGACTGAGGAAAGGTGGGATAAAAATATTTTAGATGAATGAATGAATGAATGATGTGTAGTTCTAACCAAAGAAACTTCCAGAGATCCCCTCACCCCACATGTGCGCATACACACACACACACACACACACACACACACACACAACACACACACACACAAACACACCTAAAATGAGGGAGAAAGTCTTCTAGCAGGAGGAATGTTTGGAATAATATTTCTGACTTGTTTTTTGTTCATAACAAAACAACAGTGACCTCTTTTGGGGTGCCCATTTGTGGTGTGTGGCTATGTAGATTGATGAGTGAGATGAACGCAAGACATGTTCTGCAGTCATACTAGGAAGCAACAAATATAAACAATGAAGGGCTCCAAGAACTTCCTTCTTCCCTGTTCACAGGCCCACTGTGAATTCCGATACTAAATATCAGCAAAGACATGATTTTCCCAAAGGTTTTTCTGACTGAACAGACAGGTTTTTTTCTAAACCCAAATTCAAAGAACATTTATATCACCCAACCCCAGCTACTTTAAATGGCTTTTGCCCTATTGTTCACTTGCATGAAAATTGTAAGGTCAGATCTCAAATCTGTCCCAATGAGATTTGAAAAGAGATCTATGATTAAAACTGCAATCCAAATACCCAGTTAGGCCGATCTAAGCCCCAGCCCTAGTACTTTGCTGACCTCAAGATGTCTAAAAGTGCTGTAAGGTACTTCTGCGCCACTCCTGGGGAAGGGTTAGGCCAGAGCAGAGAGATGCACTTTCTTCTTTACATCCCCATGGGAATGGGAAGAGGAAGACCAATGAGTTAAGCCAGGCTAGGTTAGGATTGCACCCATAAAGTCTTAGTTTTAATGATGCAGTTTAGGAAAAGGGGCCAAATATCCAGGTAGTAACAAGAACCTTTACTCCCAGCATCACTAATCCTGTCAGAATTCCTACCCTATGTGCATGGAAGTAAAAACAAAGAAAGGTTCACTCTGTCTTGAAGCACCTGGGTATCAAACCCCAGCCTGCTAGTTGACAGGCCTCACATCTTAACCACTGAGTACTACAGCCTTAGCTCACTAGTTAGCTTCATGTCTCCCTGCACCCACCTCAGAGGGTTGCCATGAAGTTAAAATGCATCCCTGATTTTCTTGGTGAAAGCACAAGATACAGATTTTAGAAGCACCTATTAAATTCTATGAAACTGATCCGTGCTTTAATACTGCACCTCAACCAAACAAATTCAGAGTTGTGGTCAACCACTGTATCCATACAGCAAGAGCTTCTTAGAAACGTATAAATCAGCTGTAATTTTCTATAAGCAATAATGACAAACAGACAACCGGCCTTGAGAACAAGATTGCCACATCTGTCAGCTTAACCAAATAGACAGTGCTGTCCAGACAGTGATCAGTGAACAGTTAAATGCAGCAGTCTGGAAACTTTGACCAGATGACTTCCTGATAAAGTTTATACAAGTACAGCTTTGTAAAAATGTGTGTGTGCAAGGATGCTCGGGTCTACGTGCCACATGCCCTGAATCAAACTAGGAGGGGTGGAATTCCAGATGGAATAATCTTGAAAGAACAGCGGATGAATGCGGATGAGTGCGCAGGGTCATCATGCCCCTCTTGTACCAAAGCCCCAGAGACATATCGAAAGTGATGTCATTCCCACCCCACGATGCTTTGTTTACATAGACGGACATGGATGGAAGGGAATCATGAGTTCCGACAGTGTTTACAGCTCTTTAAATCAGAAGCATATTAATCAGACGAGTCTCATGCCCACAGCAATTGGCTGGAGTGTGTACTGAGAAGCATCACAAGCCTACAATTACTTGTGCATGATGCTTTTGCCATCCTGGAATTTTGTGCCAGAATCCTTCAACAATGGGAATCGATATGCTTCAAGAAGAGCAATGTAGTCTTTTATTTACTTTGTCCTCATCTGTGCTTGATTTTTAGGAAATGTCAGAGCCATAGCTGACTGGGAGCAACACCCCTCCAGCTTGGAAACCTTTCTCCCTTACCCTGACGTGTGAGAAGTTGAACCCTCTTACAGTTACTTGGAATGAAACTTTGCATTTGCAGGGGAAATGTTTCCCAATATGTTGTCAGTTTATTAAGGGCAGGGGGGCATTTGTATAGCAGAGTTCCTAGGAAGAGGAAGTGCTTAATACGTAAGTAGATCTTACTTGCAATCACCCCTTCTAGGGCATTCCGTTAGTGCAATTATTTCTGGAATTGCAACTGGATGGAGGGGGTGGAGAGGGAAGCAGCTAAAGTAAGAGTTTGCAGGAAATGATTGGTTCTTTGAAAAAAATAAAGTAGGGGACAGGGGTAGGATAGTGTTAAGCAACTCCCTCTCCTTGCCAATTTTCTGTTGCAAATGCCCCCTGCCACCTGCATTAGCTTTACATGTGGTAGGATACCTCACACCTCATACCATATAGTTAAGCCCTAAGTAGAGAGAGAAATTCCCTGTAACACCTGCTCAATTGGCAAGGTCACCTATTCTCATTTTTTATTTTTGAGATCTGACACTACAGAGGGATATCAGGCCAAAACTCTGGTACAAATCAAACCTTGGATCTATGTTTTACTTTGATTGCCTACTCTTTACCACTTTAATCTACAGAGTTCTGGCCAGTTCTTGGGAATTCTTTGTCACTGAAAGTTATATCCTGAGAAAAATTTGTTTCGGAGCTGGATTTACTACTACTGTCAGAGCCAGATCCCACTGGAGATAACATGTCACTGTCCAGTTTTTCACAGGATGATGGTGTTGCTGCTATGTAAATAGCCTCTAAGGGTACAATACTAACCTAGGCCAGCACAACGTATTGGTCTTCTCATCCCTGTGCTGATGTAGGAAGACAAGCAAATGTTTGTGCACTGGCCTAAGCCTCCCCTAGGAGTGGTAGAGGAGTGGCACTTTGGTGACACCCCCAGGTCAGCTGGCCTAACTGGAGATTAGGATTGCAGCCTAGGTCCCTGAGGTGGTGGGGATGCACCATGTAAGAATATTTGTGGCATCCTGTTGCAGTCAAGAGTAGATGAAATGGCTTACCATTATAAGTACACCTCTTGAACCTCCTCCAGGTGACCAGGTTAGGTCAGAGCTGGCAACACAAACAATCTGATTGTACATGATAGGTGGTGATAGACACACACCACATTTCTGTTGCCAGGAATGTGCAGTCAGATAAGAAACAGCATCACCGGACACAACATTTAAAAAGACCCAACAAAAAAAGAAAGTACAGTACCTTTACTTTCAGCATTGCTCTTTTCTTCTCCAGCATAACGAGCAAGTTAAGCAGCATACATGCACACAAACATTACAATTCAGCTAGCAGCCAATTTGGCAGCAAGCATGGTTGGCTTCCAATGGAAAATAGAAATGGTGACTGCGTCAGCAATTGCTGGAGAGTCAGCAGGCAGAACTGCCTCAAAACAATAAGGCAGCAATCGTTGCTAGCTTCTAATCTGAAACACACAAGGTGGCTGGTTTCCAGTCAAAGACATGCAGGATGCCTTCATCAGCAATCACAAGGGAGGCAGCAGGCAGTAATGCCTCAGTTCTGGTTGCAAGAAAGCAATGAAACAGAAGGGAACCTGTGCATAGGAACCAACTCTCATGCTAAAGCACTAATGGAGGCAGATATTGAGCTGCCTGGGGGGGGGGTGTCAGTGAGCCAGTGAGCAATAAGTGGAGGAAGATATTTATGTTTTACATTTCTGGATGTAGAGGGGAGAGAGAGAGAAAGAGAGAGAGAATAACCATGTGGCTGTGCCTCCCTTGACCTGGACTGCACTGCACATCAATGACTGCTGCCTGTATAAATCATTGGATCCTTGCCAGAAGTAATCCTACCCTTCCACGAATATTTCATTTTGAATTGTTTATACATGCTCCATTTGAGTATGTATTTTAGAGACCTCAGCTGTTCACCTTGATTGCACTAATTTTCATGAAGTCTCTAACCCACATCTGCCTACAATTAACAGCTGGCTTTACCTGGAGCACAGCCTGAATCCTACTCCGTATGCACAGCATGCAGCTCAAATTCCCAGCTTGAATTATTATAGCTTGATAAGACAAATTTTCCTCTACCGACATAGTCAAGAGATGGGCAGATTTCTTATGCATTACCTCATAGATTAGGTCACTTTGTTGAAAAACAGTATCATAATGAACAAGAAATGCAATTAAGCATTAATTTACAGGTATCTCAAATGTTTTGTTATAAAATACGTAATGTGCCAAAGTGACTCGAAGCAACCATCCATCAATTTCCCAGGTTTAAAGTCATAGAAATATTAATGCTCAGCCATTCATTCATTCATCCATCCATCCATGCATCCATTCATTCAGGGTACTATCCTAACCGATTTAGGCTGGCATAACTCACTCCCCATTTTCATGGTGTCGACACTAATTTGAGCATATTTCCAACACACTCATGATTTCTTATCTTAGGAATATAGGGTTGGCTCTTTAAATACTGTATTCACTTGAATCTAATGTGCACCTTTTTCAGCTGAATGTAGTCTCCAAAATCGGGGTGCGCATTAGATTGGATGTTGCATTAGATTCAAGTACATACAGTAGTATATTTTAATTATACAGATAGGTCAGTATTTTACTATATAAGTTCACAATATAATGGACTATATATTTTACTGTACAAGTTTATGAAATAAGTCCAACCTTGTTATCCATGGATGTTTTATATACGGATTTGACTCAACATGAATGGCCACTGCAAATCAAAGTTTTAAAAACTGTTCTTTTACTGTTGTAGAGAGGAAGTCATGCAAGCAATCATTCCATTTTTTAAATCCCAGAATCAAACCCCTACAGATATAGAGGCATTACCTTATTCAATTGGGCACAATAGAGGAGGAAGAAACCTGGAAGTGAGTCTTTAAACATAGTTTTCCATTATTTCTTTACACACTGGTTTGGGGTTTTTTTTTTTAATCCTTGGGAGGTTCTGGAACAAAAGCTTAGTGGATAACAAGGGACACTTGTATTGTAATTAAATGTTTCATAAACTCTGTTGAGTCTGAGTTGGGACAGAATCTTCCCCAGACAGCAGAGTGTCCCAGCTTAACCCATATGAGCTGGATGTGAGCAAGAGCAATTTACAGGCCCAGCAACCCCCACAAACTCATGACAAACTCATCATTGGGTATTTATATGGGTATTTATCATTAGGTAAAAATCACAAAGCCATTGTCATATTATTATTGTCATTTAAGTCATTGCTGTATATTGTAAAATTAAATTTTGCACCTACTTTGCAGTTGCACATTACAATCACCAGTAAACATTTTTTACATCTCAAACCTTTTAAAATAGGGGTTCACACACACACACACACACACACACACACACACACACACATATATAGTGTATGTGTATGTGTATGTGTGTGTGTGTGTATATATATATATATATATATATATATATATATATATATATATATATATATATATATATATATATATATATATATATATATATATATATATATATATATATATATATATATATAGGCTCTGGATACAGTGATGGGCCCAGCCTCCCTTAAGATCCGGTACGCCGGAAATCAGGGGGAGGGGCCGGAGTCAGGGGGCAGGGCGGGCCCTAACCAGGCCAAACTGCACATGCGCCACACTTGGCGCATGCGCAGTGCGTCCCCTGAAGCGCCCTTGGCGCCAGGACGCTAGGTGTCCTGGCGCCTAGCCTCAGGACACTCAGTGCGCGTGCGTCCAGCTGGACGCAGGCGCACTGAGTGTCCTGGGGCTCGGCGCTAGTACGCTTCGTGCGCGTGCGTCCAGCTGGACGCACCCGCACTAAGCTTCCTGGTGGCGAGCCCCAGGAGACCCAGCACCGGCGGACGCTGGCGTACCAGTCCCCGCAGCTCTTGCAGCCGCGGATCTGGCCAGTTCGCCGTCGTCCACCCTGGTGGAAGACCCGGTAAGGGTGCGTAGGCCCGTACCGGTATCTGCCCACCTCTGTCTGCTCTGCCCTAGGCAATGCTAAACATGCCTTCAACATGCCTCTCTTGAAGTGCCTGGGCTGCCCAATCTAAGGCAACACAGGGCCACCCCAGTGATAGATAGGGCAGCCCAAGTGCACTTCTGGATTGCAGCCTATGAAAACAGTGGGAATAGGGCAATGGCTTGGAAAATGGACATTGTGAGCCGAGCTTTTTGGCCAGATTCATCTTTAGTCTTTGGGAAGGTATCTTGCTCTTTAACAAAGTCCAAATTGAACACCCCCAACACTACACCCCTTAGGAAATGAGTTGGTAATCAGAGGCAATCACGGACAGGATGAGATGCAGACAGAACCACCTCCGTATGCAATTATCGGTGACCATTCAGAATGGAAAAAGCCAAAGATCAGCAACTTTTGTATCCCCTTGGAGATTTGTTTCAGTTTCACTGGCTTCCTGTGCGGAACGCTTTATGATTGTAAATGGAGCTGATGTCCATCTAAAGCAGCACTAGCTGTGTGGCAAAATGAGTGCATAAGCAACCTAAAGGTGTCTGGGGAAAGAGGCCTGGAAGAATTTGCTCACTCACTTACTAGAAAGATGAAGGCGATGACAACACACAAAAAGCGGAAGCTTCTCCATGACATTGATTGCACAAGCAGCAACGTTGTATCGAACATACTTCACAGTTTAAAGGAAGGAGGGTTGCAAAATTCACATTCTTTTCAATAATGACCGTGGTAAATTATACAGATTAAAAAATAAAACAACCCTAGGTAAACTCTTAGGGAGGTATTTCCTCCAGTTCCCCCCACCCACCCACCCAACCACCCACCCAGAATAACTCCGAAGGGCAGGGGTCACCTGCAAACCATGGTGGGGCACCCTTGGCTTCCCCCTCTAGCTATGCCACTGGCTTGGATGGAGGCATGCTCAGTGTTTGATGTTGCAATCTGAACCCCAGGTTAGCCCGGCATAATCCCCAGCGCAAGTCCCATGGGCTGGGCTGGAAGTGCCGTAAGACACTTCTTCACCACACCTGGTGGACAGTTGGGCCAGTGCACAGACATGCACTTGCCTCCCTACATCACATACTTTCCTACATACATTCCTACATCCATATTCCTTACATTCTTTCAACTGAGAACTGGAAGACTGGTGAGTTACGATTGGACCTAGGTTAGGCTTGCATCCTTAGTTTTTGCTTTTCATAGAATCCTAGAGTTGGAAGGGACCTAGTAGGTCATCTAGTCAACCCCCTGCCTGCAGCAGGAAATCCTCTTAGTGCATCTCCAACAGGTGCTCATCGAGCCTCTGCTTGAAGATCCCCAGTGAGGGAGAGTCCACCACCTCCCTTGGCAATCTGTTCTACTGCCGAACCGCCCTCACCGTCAGGAATTTTTTCCTGAATTTTTCTTTTGATCAGCTGTTTTTAATGGCTTGGTATGTTGTCCTGCAGACTTCACAGTGATCACACAGACCAATGATGTGCAGAGTTCAATGAGAACTTTCAAGGAATACTTTCAAGCTAAGCTAAACACAATGATGGAAATGTGCATAAATGTATCTTTTAAAAAAACTTTACCAAACAACTGCCTCGGGGAAAAAAAGCAAATTTTACCCACTGTACCATTTTCCTGATAATAATATTGAAATGTATATAGTGCATTTGGAGCGTGAAAATGTCCTTTATATATGCTTATCTGGATGTAGCTCTTATAAAAACTATGTAAGATGAATATTGTTATCTCCATATAGCTGGCATGAAAACAGAGGTGGTGCAGCTTGCCTAAGGCAACCTAGTATGTTCATGTCAGAGGTGAGACTCCCAAACTGGGGAAGTCCCTGATTCACAGCCTATAGTCTCTTGGTTGTTACACCAGCTGATGAAAGCTGCCTTGAGCAATTTCTTGCCCTGTATATTTGCCCTCATATGTTTTTCCAGTCAAGACGAATAGCAGTTGATAGAGAGGGCATGGGGTTTCCAGACGGCATGGGGGAATGGTTTTTAAAATAGTCCTGCTGTGTGCAGTTGCCCTGATCTGGATCTCTCACTGCCATCCCCACCCTAATGTCTGATATTTAGAACATCTACCAAGACAGAGGAACTCACTCACATCTGTCATCACAGTTATTTTAGTCTTCAAACTTTGTCCTATTGAGGTCTGGTCTGGTGTCATTGCTACAAATGTGAGTGAAGAAAGCATCTCAGTCACAAGAGCTGCTTAGATGGGCCATTATGGCAGCATTTTAGACACTGGTTGTGAGCTTTGGGGGTCTGCCTATAGGGATAATAGAATCATAGAATCATAACGTTGGAAGGGACCCAGTGGATCATCTAGTCCAACCCCCTGCCTGTAGCAGGAAATCCTTGTCTTGTGGGGACCCGGGTCTTGAACCGTGGCCTGATGGTCAACAGGCACAGTGTCTTAACCATTTGCGCCACCTCAGTAATCTTAAATACTGACTCACCAATCCTAGCTCCACCACACTGCATGCTGCAGTGCGGAAGGGGTGACTGGAAGGCCAAAAAGAGGTAAGGGAAGAAATGGTTTTATTTACCCCTCCATAGGAATGTTGACCTAAGGATCTTTTCTGATCCACCAAAGAGAAGAAAGAGCACGGTGGGTTGAAAAATTGATAAGATCCAGCATGCAGCTTTATCAATCCACCCCCTCAAGCCTGAAATACAACCCCTCCCCACATGCCCTCCCCAAACCACCCATCCCCTAAACTACTCGTTGCCCTCCCAGTGTCTACCATACCACCTAAGGGTCCTATTGACACATCTTACCTGTGTCAGTGGGATCTTCTAATTAGTCTAACATGTGCAACAGTGATGCAGCGTTCACAACACCATAAGCAGACATACAGCAGTGAATCATGAGTTTCACTGCCATAGGCGCTATAGAGAATGGGACCATATAGAATTATTGTTTCAATATATTGGGCCTTATAGGGTTATTGTTACAATATATGTGAGGTAACTTATGTGAAGCACTTTGAAGTCTCAGATGTAAATTGTTTGTAAAAGCTATTTCATTAACAGAAACTGACTGTTCTCTATTCTTCAGTCTTGTATCCCGCAGTTCCAGTTTAATGTTCAAAGAAACATACATAAGGTCATCTATCTCATTCTTAAAACAAGCCTGGGGGGTAAATTTGGTTGACGCAAATATCCCAGGTCACCTTTATGATTTCAGGGATTTCAGGCTCAAGGCTTCTTAATCAGAACTTCCTGCCTATGACACCTGCCTATGTTTGATGCCAGACTCTGTAAGGGGTATTTGTGCTGAAATGACAGATTGAAAAAGAAGAGAAGCAAGCAAGCTGAATTTCTATGTGGATTTTAAAGAAATTAAGGATCAGTAAGAAAGTCCCTTTGACCTAAAATCTTTTGAAAGTACTGGGTACTGGAAAGATACCGCTTTGTGTTCAAGATTTCTCTGCTACAGTGCAAATGTCAGTGGATATTTTTCCCCATGAGTTTTAAGCATGATATGGTTTTGGCTCTTCCTCTCAATCCTCGTCAGTTGTAACTACCACATGCCAAGTTTTGGGCCCTGCTGAGACACTTGGAATGTGAAGCTATGGATCAAGCAGATGACGCAGGAGCCAGATGGTCTTCATGTAATTTAAAGCTGCTGTTGCCAGTTCCTTACATCATGTCAGTTTCAGGGGAAAAGTGTCTTATTGCCACCGCCACCATCTCTGCCTCCACCATTCCATTCTTTCAAGCTAAGTGATAGAGAATGAAAATGGGGATGAGAGAAGAAAACATAGCTTCATTGGTAGAGGGCATACTTCTTGACAAGCACTCACAGTTAAGGTCTGGATGGACCATGGACCAGGGTGGTGTTTGGCCAAAAAAAGGGCAGACAGGTGGAAATAAATCTGTATCTATCTAAATATCTGTATCTAAAAATCTGTATCTATCTAAATCTGTATCTGTAACTAAATACCTCTAAAGCAGTTTAGAGGTATACCTTGATGGCTTTCTTCAGCAATAAGTTGCAGAGTAGCCTAAGAGAATCAGTGCTGTCATTCAGTTGCATAGAAAAGTGGTCAGCCCACACATTGGAAAATGGCTACCTACAACAAATTATACCTTGGGCAGCACTGCTTACTTGAACATTGGCATTCAATTAAGTGATTAATTAAGTAATTAAGGCTCAGCAGCTATACAAATGTTTGGCCGTGGTGCAGTGAATGCCCAGACCACTGAATGCCCTCAGCAAAGCTCTCCAGTGGTGTCCCCAACCTAATACCGTTCCACAGGCACTGCTGCACATCCAAGGAATACTCCCTGGAGATTTCAGTGATATGGGGACACCTGAGGGAGCTCCCATTTTGTGGTGGGAGTACCAAGCACAGCAGTGATATGCCTACGCATGCTACTGCTACTGTTGGTATGGAGCTTCAGGGGGCTGGAAAGGTCCTCTGCAGACTACAAGCCCTCAGACAGTGACCAACCTGTGCAACCCCCATGAATATGACTGTGAAAATAGATATTCCTGCTGTAAACAATTTTTGAAGGGTTTGATTATGTAACCATTTACTGCCTGTGGTACAATGCCAGTATTATACAACTGTCAAAAAGTGGATAGGTGTATGAGGGCATAAGACCTTATCCCTGGCTGTTTTCCGGGATAGGGGAGAATTTGGTTAGCAACAACTAAGGTACTACTTAAATTTCTAATTATCAGAGTAGGTTTTTCTTTTTTGCTGAGAACTGTAGTTATATGACTATGAATCCTTCATTTACAATTATAGCACAAGCACATCTTGTGCCAGTCAGCAGGTCCTCATAAGAAATGGGCAGAACTAGTCCTGCAATTAAGGCAGGATGAAAGAAAGACTAGTCAGCATTGATTCTTTCTCTAGTTCACAGCATTAGTGATCAGAAACTAAAGAAGGCAGGGAAAATAAGAACCACAGTTGAAAGATCAAGGATGTTAATTCTGCCAAAATAGCAGACTGTAGTCCTTCCAGGCAGTTCCGAGGAACTAATGATACAGATCCCCAATTCAAGGAAATATAAAACAGTCTGCAAATGTTGATTTGCTGGCAGTCCAAAATGTGGCATATGGCTCTTCAGTATGGCATCTCACTGAACAGGCTGAGTGGTGTGCCTCTTTACGCAAAGCAGTGTCGTAAATGACAGTCAGATGCTGCTTATAGAAGTATATTTTTGGGTACTTTCCCTGATGGCTTGCATAAGAAGAAGAGAGTGCAATATACCTACAAAACAAGGGCCACAACATCCTAGAAGCACATTCTCTCTACTCTTGACAAATATGCATCTCTACCAGTCACTTCCTGGCACCAAATTCAGAGAAAACTGGTTGGAAGAAAGCACCATCTGTTCATGCCACTGATTTGCTGATGTGTTTGATGTCATTGTTCCACACACCCACCCCACTTGTGATGTCACAGTTCCACACACCCAACCCGAGCAGTTTTGCAACTTTAAAAAACGTAAGGGTTGGTTTTCCAAAGACATTTTTTAGACAAATGGACTTCCTCCAATTGCACAAACATAGGAGACCCCCTTAGTAAATTAGGCAATCTGTCTTCAAAATAGAAGCTAGTACATCTGGCACATCTGATGAGTGCAATGCAAAAGCAGGCAGAAGCTAGGCTTACCCTGCTAAAGGCAGGGAGGAAGAAAAATACCCGCTTCTATTTTTAAGTTGTGTCTGTTTGAACGCATAATAAGATTCCTATACAGATCCAAACACTTGCATAAGTTCTTCAATCCACCTTCACTGATCATATCCAGGAAGCAGTTCTGCATCTCTTTCAGCAATGAGTAATTGGGGGGAAAGTTGGAAGAAGCTTCTTATTCTCTCAAAACAACCTGTTTCAAAGGTTCACTGATTGCAGGGCTTCTGTTAGGCATTAGGGCTAGCAAAAAATGGACTCAGTGACCCTTCATCCATGTTAGCACCTCCCTGTTGCTTTCACTCATGTTACTGCTTCTCCCAGACAATCCATTTTAAACAGGATGATTGAAGGCAGGAGCACCATCAAAGGCACCACTGAATCATAAACAGGATGATTCAAGGCAGATTTCATGGGGACAGGATTTGGGAACACATATTCAAAGTCTTGCTTCTGGAATTGTAATGTTCCACCAAAACTTAGTCTCACACAATGGGACAAGAGGCTGACTGGTTGATACATTGCAGATTTGTTGTGGTGGGTACCTGATTGAAGGCAAAGCAAGCAATTATTGATTAGACAGCAAACCCATACATATTTTCAACTTAATTAACTTCACCCAGACCACGATCTTGGGTTCCTCAACTGTGTAACTTGTGTCTAACTGGAGCCCCTTCTTCTGAAGAAAAGTCTTGGGCATTATTTCAGGAGTTTTAGAGGCTGTTAGCTTCAAATCTAGGGTACATTTTGTTCACCTTCAAAGAGGGCAATACTGACAGTTTTCTCTTTTTCCACCACCAGGAAGCTCCTATTCACTATCCTCTGGTCAACCTCCCTTCACTTGGTCCTGGGTTCCCCTTGATTTTTTTCATCCAGCCCCCTTCTTTTTTCTTTCTTTTTTTTGCAGTGTACTGTACCCTGTCTCCTCCTTCTTCTAATTTTGCTTGCTTCACCTTCTTTCCACTTTCTCCTCCTTCTCTCTAGTCCCACCAGTCTTCTTCACCATCCCAACCCCACCAGAGGCTGAATTTAAAGGACTGCACCCAGCTCCATTCCTCTGATGCCATCTGCTGGCTGTTAACTGGCTCCGAAGGAGTCTAGAGCTGAAGGCGATTCAATGATCGGCCATCATCATGCCAAGTGGCAGAGCCTCAGTCCGGGTTCAAAGGTCTTCTACAACTGCCTGTCCCGTTAGCCTCCTGCACCCTCAGTCAGCCTCTCCAGAGAAAGAGCTGAAAGATGGCTGACAAAATATTGTTCCTTCCAAGGATATAATAAATGATCTCTCTGTTTTTGTCTTTCTGTGGATCAAGTGCAGATCAAGAATGGAATTGTGCAGACATTTATTCACATCTTCCTTGGTTTTCTGGCCACCGCCTTTTCAAGAGCTAATCTGATCCCAGCAATAGTTGTTTCCTAGCTGGGTCTTGTGCTGCATCCAGTACATATGACATGCTAGGCCAGCCCTGTGATCGAGCAGCATTGCATAACTCTCTCTAAGAACCCTTGCTTCCAAGAAAGAGGAAACAATGCCTGTGTGACTCTTTCAGTGCGCAAAAGGTGACTGAGTGCATCGTCTCCGGGAAAGGGTCATCCCCTCTCTCCTCCTTTGCCAGTCCTTCAAAGGCCCTTCAGAGTACAGGGTTTGGTTGGTGTTGATGCTTAAGCATTCTGTTTGTGCAACTTTCCCAGCTGGACACATGAGCACTGTGTTGGTTAAACGGTAAAGACTGTACTAGGAGAAAGGGGAAAAGCACTGTAAACAAGCTGTTCAGCAAAGCAGCAAGTCAGATTCCAGCCAGGAAGGATCACCCCGTTTCTGTCATCATGTTACCAGTATGCATTTCTGCAAGGGGGTGTTTGCCTGATCATAAATGCAGGAATGTGTGACCGTGAAAGGAAGAAGAAATTGTGCATCTTGTATCTGTGAGTGCATGTAAGAATGGGGCTTTCATGGGAGTAAGAGCACAATCCTAACCATGTCTACTCAAAAGTAAGCCCCATTGTGTTCAATGGGTCTTACTCTTGCGAAAGTGTCTGTAGGCCCATTAAGGCCCATTAAACACAATGGGGCTTACGTCTAAGTAACACATGCATGGATTGTGCTCTCAGCCTTACTAGTAAGGTGTCTGCTTATTATATGGAATAGATTTTCAACCTTTTTCATCTCACATCACATTAACAAGGTGCTAAAATTGTCAATTGTAAAATTGCACACCATCAGTTGTTTCATCATTAAAAAGACACACTTTGATACTAATAAGGGGCTCAAATTGCAAACTGTCATACTAATAAATGAATTCCTGTGACACATCAGAAGACCATGTATGTGCCACAGCACAATGGTTGAAAATCATAAGGAGTTAACAAACTATTATGAAATGGAGAACTCAAAATGTACATTTAAAGACAACTTAAGGAATGACTCAGAATAAAGTTTTGGTTTAGACTGAATTATACACATTTCTGTATACAGTGGTACCTCACTTAACAAGTATCTCGCTTAACAAGTGAACCACATAATAAGCAAAACTTTCTCTAGGATTCTGCTTCATGTAACAAACTGTGCTTCACATAACAAACAGACTTGTTGGCAGTTGGGGCACATGTGCTGGCCGGCAGCCCTTTTAAAAAGCATCAGGGCTGCCTAGCACTCCTGCCCATAGCAAAAGCAACACTTCTACGCTGTTCTTCCTGTGGCCGGGAGAGGGAGAGAACAGCAGAGGGAGAGCAGAGCAGTGGAGAAGAGGGAAGCAGCTCAGGGCTAGCCAGAAGGGAGCAGGGGAGAGAGAGGCTTAGGATGAAGAGGAGGAGAAAGTGGGGAGACACTTGGAAAAAGTCTTTGATTACAGAAGAAAGTGTTTTTGATTGCAGCCTCCTAACCATGTCTACCCAGAAATAAGCCCCATTGTGTTCAATGAGGCTTACTCCCAGGAAAGTGTCTTTGATTGCAGCCTCCTAACCAGTGATGGGCAGCGCCCAGTTCGGGCCGGATCGCCCAAACCAGTTGTTAGTTTCCCCCCCCCCCCGCTACTGATCCGGTAGCTACAGGGGGGCCAGAAAACCGGGCATACCGGTTCGGTGGCCATTGATGCACACGCAGTGCATGTGCTGAAGCTGGTCGACCAGCTTCAGGACACGCACTGCACATGTGCCAACCTTAGCGCACGTGCAGTGTGCCGGGGTTGGGGCCCGCCCCTCGCCCCGCCCACCGCACCCGCAGAGCGCTGGGGTGGGTGGCGTGCCCTCCCAGCTCCGCCCCTGGCCCTCCCTGGCCCTGCCCCCAGCCCCGCCCTGCCCCTCCCCACCCCCTGACTCCAGCCCTGTCCCCTGACCCTGGCCTGGCCCGCCTACTTCCAGAGATCCAGGAAAGTGTCTTTAGGATTGCAGCCTAAGTAGACTTTATAGGATCATGCACATTGAATGAATGTTTTGAATTCAATTCCAGTGTTTCGTCATCATTTTTACATCCAGTTAATATTTTTATCTGAATATTTTTTGGGTTCTGGAACCAATCATCTGAGTTTCCATTATTTCCTATGGAAAAATCCGCTTCACATAAAGACGTTTCACATAACAAGCATGCTTCTGGAATGAATTAAACTTGTTATGTGAGGCACCACTGTATATCTCTAAACTTCCTTCAAAATTATCCTCCAATCGTCCTCCACAAAATCTGCTTTTTCCAAAAGACTCTCATCAATGATACATTTTCCGTCACTGATGAAATATAGGATCAAATAAATAATGAGAAAAACCAGCATGCCCTTTGCACAGTCTGCATGTGATCTGAATTTTCTTTCAATAATTCCATCTGTTATGAGTTCAACCCCTCAGGATAGTCTTGTCCTCAGAAGAGATTTCAGTGTTACACCTAATCCCTATTTGGAAAGGCTTTCATCCAAACCCAAAATTTTACAGCTCAAATCTGAACTTTTTTTTTAAATGTGGAAATATTTCTATTTGGCAAACATACAATCTTTTCTAAATCCACAAATGGAATTCACTTAGAGCAGGGGTCGGGGTACTTTTTACCTTTTACCCCAAAATATATTTAGATATGTGGACATTACCCCCTTGATTTGAAAGGAAGAAAATCATATATTATTATCTGCATTCAAATACAGTGGCGCCTCATGTAAAGTATATTCCACGTAACAAACAAAAATTTCTCTAGGATTCTGCTTCACATAACAAACACACTCGTTGGCAGTTGGGGCAGATGCGCTGGCCGGCAGCCCTTTTAAAAAGCATCAGTGCTGCCTAGCGCACCTGCCCATAGCAAAAGCAATACATCTGCGCTTTTCCTCCTGTGGCTGGGCATCCACTGGGTAGAGGGAGGGAACAGCAGTGGAGAAGAGGGAAGCAGCTCAGGGCTGGCCAGAAGGAAGCAGGGGAGAGAGAGGCTCAGGATGGAGAAAAGAAAAAAAGTGGGGAGACACTTGGAAAGTGGATTGGATTGCAGAAGAAAGTGACTTTGATTGCAGCCTCCTAACCATGTCTACGCAGAAGTAAGCCCCATTGTGTTAAATTGGGCTTACTCCCAGGAAAGTGTCTTTGATTGCAGTGTCTTTGATTTATCCTCCTAACCATGTCTACCCAAAAGTAAGCCCCATTGTGTTAAATGGGGCTTACTCCCAGGAACATGTCTTTAGGCCTGCAGCCTAGTAGACTTCTTAGGATCATGCACATTGAATGCATGTTTTGAATTCACTTCCAGTGTTTTGTCATCATTTTTACACCCAGTTAATATTTTTATATGTATATTTTTTGGGTTGTGGAACCAACTGTCTGAGTTTCCATTATTTCCTATAGGAAAATCTGCTTCATGTAAAGAACGTTTCACGTAACAAACATGCCTCCAGAACAAATTAAATTTGTTATGTGAGGTACCACTGGATGTGGCTTCTGAGGAGCTGGAAGAAAAGTTTGAAGTAGGTGATAAAATAGTGTTGGATTGGACAGGATGACCATATGTTCTTTTTTCCATGACATTTCCTCTGTTTTAGCCTTGTGTCCTGAAAAAAAATCTTCATTGTCCCCTTTTTCCTTATGAGCAGGCAGCATGTAGCTTTATTTATTTATTTATTTCATAAATTATATGTAATATGTAATAGTTTTAAACATACAGTACTAATATGTAATATGGTGTTTAAGTTAACCACATGAAAATAATATATATGAGTGTTTTTAGCTTTTAAAAATGTCCTCCATCTTTCTTGAATGTCTTATGTTTTGGGGGGCCTTGTCCTCTTTTTGTGGTTATGACAAACAGTCACTGCATACTGGAGAAATGTGGGGGTCAGGGTGACCATATGCCATAATAAAAAAGAGGACAAGATCCTGCAAATGATTGAAACAAGTGCAGGATTCAACTAGAGTGGGGAAGAGAGCCCCATCTATTCAAGTTTTCTCATAAGTAAGCCCCATTATAGTTATTGGGCTTACTCCCAAGAAAATGTGAATAGGATTGCAGCCTCAGAGCCCAATCTGGTGCCTTTCTATTGAGCAGTAGACCATTGCAGTCAGTGGGGCTTCCTTCCAGGAAAGTGTGGAGGGGATTACAATCCAGGATCTTGCCCTTGCCCCCCCCCCCATGGGATGTACCTGTGCTGTGCTGAGGGAGATCTCCCTTTGGGGGCAGGCAGGGAGGCTTCTGCCTCCTCATGAGTAAGCCCCTTTATAGCCAATGTGGCATTGAAAGAAAGGAGAGGAAAGCAGCCCCCTCAGAAGTTGGTGTGTGCCCTATTGGGAGAGGAGAGCAAGCAGGGAAGAAACTCCCCTGTTTGGGGGTGGGCATTAGCTTTGCAGACTCCTCTGCAGCAAGTTCCCAGACTGGAGGGAGGGAGAGAGGAGCTGAAAAGGCTGCCTTCACTCACTGCCCAGTCCCTACTGTTGATTCATATGCATATCTGGTGGTTGATTACCCCCAGGAATTTCATTATTACCCAAATTGGGGTAATCTACCCCGTTCCCCGACCTATGAGAAATAAATTTCCAAATGTAGATACAATATACAAGATGGACAAAAATTTGACCTTTGGCCAAGGGAGACAAGATTATGATGTGCCTCTCCAGTTATGTCACCAGCACCACTGGCAAAGCTAAGGGGATGCAGGGGATGCAGTTACATTGGGCTACAACCTTTAGGGGAGCTATAAGTTGAGCTTGACATTGGTGGCTAAAAATGTGATAAACGGAGTATGTATGAATGATAATACCATCGTGTTATATATCGTTGGAAAGGTAATTTAATGCAGAATGCAATGAAACCAGCTACACTGGAATATCTACATTCTATCAAAAGTTATGGCCAATTAACCAGAAAATGAAAACACAAAAGCCTATGGAACAAAAAGTTTTTTTTCCCCAAAATTTTTAAAAACTCAAACCTTCCCATGAAACCTATTGCTCTGAGAGCCAGTGAGATGCAATTCTGATACTGTATGGAACAAATAAGGTGTTAATATGAATCAGCTCTCATTTCCATGTATTATAATACATATATCATAATACAGTCAATCCATGCTAACAGGGTATACAGGCACTCTGTGGGGATCCTCTTACGTTTAGTAAGAAAAGAATAACCATTCCTCTTTGCAGTTTCCTTTACCAATAAGGGGCACAATTTTTTATTTTACTTAATTAAATTTGATTTTGTTGTTGCAGTGGAAAATAAAAAAATTTAAATACCAGGATTTAATAAATACCAGGAATAAATACCAGGATGTCACCTCCTGTTGTGACATCACTTATGGGGGCAACATTTTGAGCTTTGTACCTGGCTACATGATGATTAGATACACCACTGACCAGCACTATCCAGTGAGTCCATGGTTCTCAAACTTTTTCAATCAGCAGCTTCCTTGACCTACTGGATCACTGACCACAGTTCCCCATGAGGGCTGCAATAGGAGGTCCCAGTATTAATGTATCCCATTTCCACTTATTCGCATGTCTATGGATTGGGTCCATGTCCCCCACCCCGAGCACTCCAACTTTGTGCTCCCTTTGCTCTGCTCCACTTGTCTCAGGCCCTCTGAGCCCAGCAGAGGCTACAGACATCTGCTTGTGGCATGAGCCTAGGGTTGCCACATGTCCAAAAAAACATTTTAATGCCTTCTAAGACAACTCCAGAAGGTGGGGATAGGCTTTCCCTCATATCCATGGATTCAGGTATCCATGGGGTGGTTCAAGAATGGAACACCCACAGGGACAGAGGCTTAAATGTATATTGCATAGGGTAGCAGATTTTTTATTTTATTTTATTTGCACGAATGCCACAGGTCCTATGGCTAATTTTTATGGATCTCTGGGGAGCCATGATTCAGAGTTGACTTCAGTAAGTGGTTTTGTGAACATAGTCACATTTACGGCAGTTGGTAATGGTTATAGGAATTTGTTTCAATTTAAATTCCAACAGAAGGCTACAAAGCATCTCTGAAAGTTGACACCAGTAGAAAGTGTCAATAATACACACGTCTGATTTTACATCAAATCCAAAGTCCTCTGTAATGGAGTGCTTTCTAGCTTATGACTTGATTGTCTTAACCAAACATTGATATTCTGTGGGAAGTCAACTCTAAACTCTCTCACACTCTCATAGATCTTGAGTGGAGATAGCCTGAGTAAATATAGACAAGCCATATTATAAATGACTAATTTTATCAAACCTTGTCCTGAATCTTGATTTGTCTGTTTAATCATCTACTGCTCAAATGGATGGTAGTTCAAATGGATGGTAAATATTTATCTTAAAAAAATCTGTTACAGTGACAGCTTCTATGGTGTTATGTAAGAACAGTCCTTCTCCCTCGCAAATACCCAGAGAATGAGGAAATAAATAAGTCAGTAGCATGGGGAGTACAGAAGTTGTACACTCTGAGCATCATAGGGGCTTAAGGTCTGCACTAGTTATGGGCTTGTTTTTAGCTGGATTCTCTGGAACTAGAAAACCAGGAACCGAGAATCAGGATAATGTAGTAGTTTGGGAGCTGCCTTATACTACCTTACACCATAGTAATGGTGCCCTTGTCCAACATCATAGTGCCCTGTCAGCTGCACATATCCTTTATATGATAGTTATCATCCATATCTATATATTGAGATACTGATAGATGATAGTAGATTGTACAATCCAATACCAGAATTGGAGCTGCTCTGTTGAAGGAATAAGGACTTGAGCACACATTAGTATGCCTTAGAGCACAAGCCTAACCATGTCTACTTAAAAGTAAGCCCCATCATGTTCATTGGGTCTTACTCCCAGGAATGTGTCTTTAAGATTGCAGCCTGAGGGGTGCAATCCAGAGTAACCACAGGGAGTCCTTGCTCCGGTGTAAGAAAAATTTGCTCTGGATTGCAATATGAATTTCCCATAGGTTTTCACTAGGTTGTGCAGTAACGTAAAGTCTCTTACATGCTCCCGTAGTTACTCTGGATTGTAGGGTAAGTCACAAACTGTTAACTTCAGAACCGAAATAATCCTCAAATTAGACAGGTGATGAAGTCATCACATTATCACTGAATTTCTGGATTGTTGAGATCCTGGAACAGGCTATGCAGAACCTCCTGTCCAATTTGTTTCATGCCCAACAGATAATGTGGAATCACTGTACCACTACACAGCAGATTGGATGAGAGTTTTGAGTGCAATTTTATGCATGTCTACTCAGACGTAAGTCCCATTAGACTCAATGGGGCTTATTCCCAGGAAAGTGTGATGAGGATTGGGCTGTTTGTTTCCCAAGCTAAGATCCATGTGGACCAGATGATTTCAGGTAACAGTCTACTTTTCCCAAGATCTCAGGGAAATGGACAGTGGCACGTGCATATCCAGTTATCAAGAGTGGAATGGTTTGCACTCACTTGAATTACAATGTGCACCAGAAAAGACTTTCAGTGAAAACTGTGCTTAAATCACAAAAAGATAACAATTGTGACTTTATTTGAAGCCAAGAATATAAACTTTGGCAATGTTACTATTTAAAACGAAACTGGCAACAGCAAAGTATGTGGTCATTTTGTGTGTTGAAGTCACAAAAAAACCTTGAAAAGATAAATGAGCTAGTAGATAGTTACAGGACTACATTTGCATCAAGAAAGAATGTCTTCTTTCATTACCTCTCTTGGGAAATTATTTGTTTATCATGTTTTCTGAGTTTCTAACCCTCGCATCCTTTCCCCTGAAAATGAAAAACTGCACCAGAATCATGTTTTTAAAAAACTTCTGTGAAGATATCCAGCAAAGGTAATGTGCCTAGCCACAATACATTTATTTAAACCAGATTATATCCTTGAATTCTTTGGCAAACTTATAACACTTCCCCTTATATTCAGTTCGGTTGACTCAAGCATACTCAACCTTTAAATTTGCTCTGGAATAATTTGTCAGAGCTGTAGTATTTTAATACATATATGTAGTTTATTTCTATATGTGTATTGAATGAATAAAAATACCATCTGAATTTGCAATTATCAAATCAACCTCTTCTGTCATGCAAAATATCCAGACTTCACCGTAAGCGGACTCCATAGAATTGTATTTTACAAGGTCCTGTTTAAACCTGGACCTTGCAAAGGGCAAGATAAGTTTGACTTGGAATACTGTTTTGTTTTGTTTCCCAGTTTTTCATTTTTATAATAAATATTTAATATTTTCTTGAAGCCTATAGTTTGGTTTTATTTGAAGCAAACTGACAACGGAGATACAAAAATAGCTGAAAGACATAAGTTGCTGTCCAGGCTCTGTACAGCCAAACATAGCATTACCATCATTTGCATTACCAATAAAAGCAATATCACTCTCTTTTACATGGTCTCTGTAAAGGAACAGATGGGAAAATTGGTGCATTATATTCAGGGTGACCATATGCTCTCTCCAAAAACAAACCTGGTTTTACATGCACAAAGGGGTCATGGCATGCAAATTATGCAAACCACTCTTTATATAGGCAGTGAGCACTAATTCTGCTTTAGAGGTAAACGGGAGTTTTCCCACTCCACCATAGTTCCCCTCATGGAGATGTAGCAGCACCAGCGTGGCATACACTGCATCCCACGGGGGGAGTTTCAGCCTCCCAAGGTCTTTTCCAAGGGAACATTTATTTCCTTGTCCCAAGGTAAGACCCTGCTGGGTCAAATAAGATCTATGCCAATGATATCATTTGTGCAAGTTTTCATGGAACCATGAAAAAATCCTGCCTAGGAAGAGAATTTGGCTTCACTGGACTCTGCTGCTGCCAAACTCAGTCCCTTTGTAGTCTGATGTGCCACCTTTCCCACCCCATCCTGTTCCATCGACCACCACCCTCTGTTTCACCACTATCACCTCCTTTCCACTTGCAGAGTCTGTTGCTACACATAGGTGAATACTTCCCTCTTCCAGCAATGGACAGCCAGCACACTCCAGCATCAACTCCAACATCAACACATATGATGTTTTGTGACAATGGAAAAATGTCTCACATCATCCAAACACTCCTGGCACTACAGTTAGGATTGAACCACTGGATTCTGACTCCCCTGCTCTTGGACATCAGATGGACTTCACAGTCCAATAAGTCGGTTCAAATTCAGGTTTCTTTGTCAGTGGGGGGGGGGGGGGAGAAGGTGATGAACATGGTGAGAGGAAGAAAATACAAGATTAAGTTGCCTCTTTAAGATGCTGAAACATCTCAGAAGTGTCCAGGGCAGCATTTCTTAAAGAAGTGGGTCACAACTCAATTTTTGGTGGGACACATAACACCACTTGCTGCCCCACCAAAATATCTGAGTTGCTGAGCATTCAACTTCATCCATATCTTTCTTCCATAGTAAAGCAGGCCTCCGTAAGTCTTGAAAGACTATGGTATCGTGCTTGGCGCTGCATACGCTGCATGCGAAGCATGAAAGCCTGGGTTGGATTGTTATGGAGGATAGGCTGTTACCCAAGCAGCAAATCCCACCTCTCCACGCCACTGAATTAGTCCAATGGAAAGGCAGAGCCAATACGATTGGATCCAGCTGGCGTTGCAGAGCTGGGCTAAGGGCAGGAGCTCACCCTGTCTTGTGGGGCCGACCCGGGAATCAAACCCTGGCCTGCTGGTTAACAGGCACAGTGTCTTTACCGCTTGCGCCAATAAACATTATGAACAAATGGGGATCTTAAAACATGCAACATGAAAAACACTTTGTACGCTGAATTTGTTCTGTAGCTGTATGATCCCTGTGATTGGGGACTACAGGACTGAAACCTGAGCATGGTTAACTTTGTACTCCATGAGCTTCCCAAGAAAGTCTATGCAGGCAGGAGCCAGACTGATGACATTTGATCTGCACCGGTGCTCCTGAACAGGAGTCAATGTGGGGACAGGGAACACAATTTTACCAAAACGAATAGGGTGCCATCTCAATGTCTGCTTTACTGTACTTCTAAAATAAAAGTAAACTGATATTGTGGAGTCAGTTTCTATAACTGTTCCCTGCTATTTGCTAACCTTCCTCTTGTATCCTCAACAACCCTGCTTCAAAGATATTATTGGAGTATCTTTGGACTTTTACCTAAGAAAAGGTTACAAATAAGAATAAAATGAATGAATGGAGCAGTATGCTGGAAGAGCATTGATGGGAGGACTTACCAGCAGGATTTTGCTGGCCTCCTCCTATATCTGCTTTACATATTTGGGCACATTTGACACACCTTTGGGACATTTTGCAATTCACTAAACCAGCATTTCTCAAACTGTGGGTCAGGAGGCCATTTCAGGTGGGTCATGTAGGACCTAGCTCAGCTGCCACTGAAAAAAAACAGGACTAAAAGTACAGGGTGCAGAGCTGCTGGACAAGGTGAAGTCCTGGTGGGTTAAGGCATGGTAACTTGAGAAGATGGGATGCTGAAAAGGGAGAAGGTTCATTGGTCCAAGTCCATGTTCTACTTTGACCTCTGATATGGAATGTTTTAATTCAGAGCTATGCAAAATAACAACATGGGCATGTTGTGTAATGGACCTCTTGGCTGACTGCAACTTCGGCTTCAGTCCTAAATTGATGGTGTCACTTCAGGCCATGACATCACTTCCTAATTAATGATAAGTGGGTCCCAACAGGTTGTTGTTCTAAAAAGTGAGTCCCAGTGGTAAAAGTTTTGAGAAACACTGCGTTACAGTTTTTTTCCTTGTCACACAACAACTTCTAATTAAATGCTCTACTTATTAACAAGAGTGACAGGTTTGTGGTGGCCACCACAATTCAGTCTGAACTGAACTGTGTGTCGATCACGAAACTTCCATGTATCTACAACTGAGCCCAATTTATTAATTTCTTCTTCTCCCATATATTGATGTTAAAGTCACACATTTGGACTGAGACAGATTTTTCCCCGCAACTGTCAGATTCTTAATAGTGCAATACAAAAGAGAAAGATGCATAACTGGGACAAAAACACTGACCTTGACTGACATCTATTTTCATATGTCATCTTGCGCAAATAACAAAATACAAGCAAATAATTTTGAGACCTAGAACTTTTCTCCTCCTCTAATTGTTTGATGCATGGGGGCTGCCAGGACAAATACGTGCATAGGAGGCTACCATTGTGAAATATGTGTTTCCTTGGTTTTTAATTCTCCCGGATTGACAGGAAACGAGGGACGTTGACTTCCTGTCAACTGCAGATGTCTTATTCTTTGTATTCCCCGAATAGGAAGTACTGGAGTTCTTCGGCCAAGTATATGGAAACTTAATTTCATTTTCAGCACTGGATTAATGTCTAGGAAGCTCTAGTCTTCCTCACGACGAACGGCTCAGACGCTCCAACTTACGCCAAATAGTAACATAGCTTTATTGGGAGGAAAACAGGTGCAGTCATTGATCCTAATTTGAAGTTCCTTATCATTGGAGTCTTGGGGTCTCCCTTTCTCTGTGAAAGCTTCCTTTCCTGTTAATGGCAGGCTGGAAAATACCTGTACAGAGGGCACTATAGAAGGGATAAATTACATGTGAGAGGATGCAATGTGTGCTCCTGTTCTTGTTTTTTTAAGATTACAATAGTAGTTGTGGTAAGGGGCCAATCAGGTTTGGGACTTGGAGACACACAGGGTGAGGACTCTTTCTCCCAATTTTCATAAATTGTACCCTCCTAAGAGGCGGCTACCCCAGGAGGAAAACTCATCATCAATACTGGCAACTTGGTATTAGTGAAATCCATGCACTTTGGTGCTGTTACACTGGCCACATGACTATGGAGGTGTCTTCAGACAATGCTACCTCTTCAGCCTTGTAACAGGATGAGCATTGCTCTCTAACCCTACAATCCAGAGTAACTACGGGAGCACATAAGAGACATTACGTGCACCCGTAGTTACTGCACCATCTAGTGAAAACCTATGGGAAATTTATATTGCAATCCAGAGTAAATTGTTCTGACACCAGAGCAAAAACTCCCTGTAGTTACTCTGGATTGAGCCCTAAGTCAGTCATGACTAGCAGGGCATGTTGCAGGGGACACCATTACCTTTTTATTGGAACAATAGCACAGGAAGTGGGTTGAGTAACCTCTCTTCCAGTACCTTTTCCTAATCCTGATTGTCCTTCCATGCAGCTTGTATTTTGCTTTTATACTTGTACCTTGGATTACTAGTAACCTGGATTGCAAGTGCTGAATTAACTGCAGTGGGATGAATTGATTGCTTTTCTATAATTTCTTATGGGAAAATTTGCTTTGATATACAAGTGTTTTGATTACAAACATGCTTCTGGAACGAAATATGCACATAAACCAAGGTATGACTGTACTTCTTTTTTTTAATGGACACATTTAGGCTGCAATCCTAAAGACACTTTCCAGGAAGAAAGACCCATTAAACACATTGGGACTTACTTTTGAGTAGACCTGGTTAGGCTTGTGCTCTTAGTGTCATGTGAAGTTCAAAATATGTCACACATTAGAATCTCAGCAAGTGCATGGAGTGACAGGGAGATGAGCCACTTCAACATTTTGCCATCTCTAGACATTTATATTTGCTATTTGTGGGTGGTGGGATTTCAATGCATGCATATATTTGTAAGGAAGAGGTAATCATTGCTAAGCATTTGTGTAACACATTGACAGCATTTGAAGCACTGCACAAAAAATATCTCAGTAACCTTTACAAAATATTGTCAGGGCTACTGCACTTGACAGCCATCTGTCTACCTATTCATGTACAAGTGGAGGACATGATCTATTTTTAATATGCAATTGAGTACACAGGTGAGGGAACAAAATTGTTTTCTTCCTACGTCATTGTATCCTGTTGCCTCAGGCAGTTTACTCACAGCCCAGATCTGATATTGGAAGTGAGGTGGACTGGGAAGGAGATGGCTAAACTTAACAGAGTGCAGCAAATTAATTCATCATCTCAGTCAATTTATTTACTGCATTTTCCAACTTGTATTAGGAAAGAGTCATTTACAGAAACATATCAATATAATGGTTGTAAATGTAACAGTCCAATCCTATTAGGCCTTTCACTACTGAAACGAACATTCCAGCAGTTTAAGTCCCTTTACGACTGGACTTCTGTCAGCTATATAGCTTGCACAGGTCTAAGTAGACGAACCAAATTTTAGGACTGGCATAGCTGTGCCAGGGGGGTATATGCTGCATCCTAAAGTTGGGGGACAGTCATGGAGGCCTCCTCAAAGTAAGGCAATGATTGTTCCCTTACCTCGGAGCTGCATTGTAAAATTGGTTAGGAATGCTGGAAAAGCTGGAAAATAGATTAGGAATGCACCCTCAGCAGCCCAATATGGGCTGACTTTCTAGCTCAAGGAAACAAATATTCCCTTAATATTCCCTTAACATGAATAGTCCTCCAGATGCTGCTCCCACATCACCAAGTGGAGAGTTAAATGGGATTGGGTTGCAAGCAATGGTGGGTTCTCATAGGTTCTATAGAACCCTTTGCTAATGAGCGTCTGGTTCTGAGAACCGGTTACTAATGGGACATAGAACCTGTTGTTAATCCTTAGATTACCAACCAGGTCCATTGGATCCATTGGAAGTTTGTATTGTGTTTTTTACTGGAATTTATTATTATTACTTGACAAGACTTTCTGACTTTTTTACTGCCGATTAGACAGTTACAAATCCAAAAGCATGAAAGTTTTGAATTTACAGTTTTTCTGTAAATTCCATTTCAAACTATTGGACCCATGCTGCCTTTCACTGGTTATTCAGTATCACCTGCTGTGACCATCTACATGTCTACATATCTTTTGTCTGTTGTGAGAAACCTTCAGGGCAATACACCACCTGCTGAGAACATCTACATCTTTTTTTGTTGTGGGAAACATGGGTCCAGCAGGCCAGACCCGGAATAATATGTTTGAGTTGGAATTTACAGTAAAACTAAATTCAAAACTTTTATGCTTTTGGATTTGTAACTGCCTAATTAGCAGTAAAAAAAATCAGAAAGTCTTGTCAAGTAATAATAATAAATTCCAATAAAAAACACAACACAAACTTCCAACTGGATCCAATGGACCCGTGCGGTCTGATGTGGTAAAAAAAAAAACCAGTATTCTTTAATTTAGGTTATTAGGACATAGAACCTGTTGTTAATTTATTTGAATCCCATCACCGGCTGTAAGTGTTTGTTAAAATCATAATGTGAATGATATTTTCAATACAATAATACTGAATATTATTATGTATATATAATATATTGTTGATTATTGTATTAATCAATAATAATAATTCAATTCCATACAATACAATCAATACAATTGACAATATGACTACACAGAAGTATGCCCCACTGCATTCAGTCAGACTTACTCCTGGGTAAATATGGATAGGATTGCAGCCTGAGGCAGAGATGGAGGCATGCCTAATGCCACCTACTGAATTCATAAGGCAAGATTTGAAAAAGGGACTCCCAGCTCATATTTATTTTAAGTTGCAAACTTTAGAGCCAAATAACCATTCCAGAAGGAGCACATGGTGGTGGGAAGATCCCGGTTGAGCCTCCCCATTCATGACACTTGGTTTCAAGAACCTCCATGAATATCTATGGCAGGGGTGTCCAACATGTGGCCCGGGTGCCACATGTGGCCGAGGACGAGGGCAGATGCGGCCCTCCTGCAAAGCTGGCCACCACCATTGGAAAAACCAGCTTTGTGGCAGCAGCCATTTTCAAATTTCGTGTGCTTCTCTGCGCACTGCCCTAGGCGGCCACCACAAAGCTGGTCTGGGCTGCCTGGCTCCTCCCCCAACCTGCCTCCTGGCACTCAGAGCGCTTCAGGACCCTGCGGACCTTGCAGTGCTTGCTCACCTACATCCCCCAAAAGCAGCCTCAGCCTTTATCCCAGCTGCTGCCTGCTGCCTGCTGCCTGCTGCCCTTGAGACCTACTCAGAAGTAAGCTCCATTAAAGTCAATGAGGCTTAATCCCAAGTTGCATTCTGAGAGCCCAATGATGCATAGGATGGGCTGTGGAAAAACCCTAACCATGGAGATATGCTGCAACCCTACTCAGAAGTAAGGCCCATTGTACCCAATGGGTCTTACTCCCAGGAAAGTGTGTTCAGGATTGCAGCATATCTCCAAGATTAAGCTTGGAGAGGATCACAGCCTATCCTATGCATCATGCCTCCTCAGAAGTAAGCCCCACTAAAGTCAATGAGGCTTACTCCCAAGTTGCAGTCTGAGAGCCCAATCCTATGCATGGCTAATCAGCAGAAAACCCCATGATAATCAATGAGACTTACTCCAAGGTTTAGCTTGGAGAGGATCGCTGCCCATCCTATGCATCATGCCTACTCAGAAGTAAGCCCCATTAAAATCGACGAGACTTACTCCAAGGTTTAAAAAATGTAGGACAAAATATAGGACATTTTGTCCTATGTTTTTTTAAAAAACGTTTTTAGTGTTTATGTGCGGCCCAAACCAACTCATCTTCTTCTAATGCGGCCCAGGGAAGCTAAACGGTTGGACACCCCTAATCTATGGAGTATTCCGTTCACATTATACATTTTCACGTTTTACAAAGGCAGTTGTTAACTGTGGTAACAAGGCAGCCAATGAATCAAGATGAATCAAGCTCCCTTTCAAGTGACTTCAAACCCTTAGTTTCAGCTCAGAGGCAGCAATTGGAAGTGATTTTCACTTGGGGGAAGGGAGGGGCTCTGCCCCCCAGCTTAATCTGACCCCCAAACTGAACTCTATGAACTTTTCTCAGCAAGATGAATTGCCTTCACATTGCCACGGTAAGCAGGCTGCTTAACAGCAGCTTAAGGGATGGTTATTGTACAATTTAAAGAGCCAACCTAATTTGCTTTGAGACAAAATTGCAAATAAATTCAGTAAATCACATATACAGTGGTGCCTCACATAAAGAGCTTAATTCGTTCCGGAGGCATGCTCTTTAAGTAAAGCACTCTTTAAGCGAAGCAGATTTTCCCATAGGAAATAATGGAAACTCAGATGATTGGTTCCACAACCCCCAAAATATTCATATAAAAATATTAACTGGATGTAAAAATGATGACAAAACACTGGAATTGAATTCAAAACATGCATTCAGTGTGCATGATTCTGTGAAGTCTACTTAGGCTGCAATCCTAAAGACACTTTCCTGGGAGTAAGCCCCATTTAACATAATGGGGCTTATTTCTGGGTAGGCATGGTTAGGAGACTGCAAAGACACTTTCCTAGGAAGCTTACCTGGGCTGCTGCTGGAGAAGGTTGAAGGTGGCCGGTGGAGGCACTTGGGGGCAGTTAGAGGCAGCAGCGCTGGCCTGCAGCCCTTTTAAAGAGCCTCCACACGGAGCATCAGAGTTGCATAGTACACGTGCCCATAGCGCGCTTGCTTGGTATGTGAAGCAGAATTTGTTATGCGAAGCAAGATTTCAGTGCATATGCTCTGAAAAAGACCCCTGGTCCTGAGCAAGCAGGCCTCCGTCAGTCTTGAAAGACTATGGTATTGTGCTTGGCGCTGCATACGCTGCATGCAAGCCTGGGTTGGATTGTTATGGAGGATAGGCTGTTACCCAAACATCAAATCCCCCCTCTCCACGCACCTGAATTTGTCCAATGGAAAGGCAGAGCCAGTACAATTGGATCCAGCTGGTTTCGCAGAGCTGGGCTAAGGACAGAAGCTCACCCTGTCTTGTGGGGCCGACACGGGTCTCGAACCCTGGCCTACTGATTAACAGGCATAGTGACTTAACCACTTGTGCCACCCACAGCCCTGGTCCTGAGCAAGATTAGTTGACAATTTCTTATGAAATACAGGATGAAAAAGCAAATAAGTGCATGTTTAGTTACATCTGTTAGAGACATCATATTTTCCTGTGACCTTTTGTATTTCTTGGTGTAGCCGCCTAAGGGGGACGTGCTCACCTGCCAGGCTATAATACAAGGTGTTTGAAAAGTAACTCCCTATTTTACAATACTTATAAATTACAATATAGTTACTTTTAATCACCCTGTATATTTATACTGTATATATAAAACTGAAAAGTCACTGACTCACTGATTCACTGACTCATCAACACCCAGGCAAAACCGCTGAACCTAGAAGTGTGAAATTTGGGGAGGGTGTTCCTTCCGTGATGGAGGCACCCACTAAAAACCAGTTTTCAGAAATTCCAACCAGAAGGGGGTGAAAAGAGGTGCAATGTGTTTTCTTCCATATACTTTACATTGAAGAATTCTTCCATATACTTTACATTGAAGTCTGCCTCAACCCGCAGACCTAGAAGCATAAAATTTGGGGAGGGTGATCCTTTTGTGACATGAACACCCACCAAGAACCAAAGTTGAGAAATTTAACCCTTAAGGGGCTAAGAGGGGATAAGAGGGGTCCTATACTTAACATTGAAGATTAACATCCAGCAATTTGGTGCCTGATGCACTGGCAAGGAGGGTGCACTGGGGGGATGATGCACATGAGGGGATGGTGCACATATGGGAATGGTGCACATGTGAAATATTGTGCATGGGTGTTGATGCACAATGGGGGATGTTGCACATGGGGGTTTAATGTGCATGGGGATTTGATGCACATGGGTGTTGATGCACATGGGGATGTTGCACATGGGGGATGTTCTGCATGGGGGATGTTGCACATGAGGGACATAGCGCATGGAGGGATCTTGCACATGGGGGATTGATGCGCAGGGGGATGTTGCGCATGGGGGGTTGATGCACATGGGGATGTTGCACATGGGGGATGATGTGCATGGGGATTGTTGCACACAGAGAATGATTTACATGGGGGATATTGCGAAGTGGGGGAATGGTGCACATGGGGTTTTTTGTTCATGTGGGAATGGTGTGCATGGGAGGACAGTGTGCATGGGGGGATGGTGCATTTGAGACTGGTGCACATGGGCTGGTGTTGCACATGGGGGATGTTGTATGGGGGGTGTTGTGCATGGGGGGAATGGTGTATGGGGGGAATTTTACTCCCACAACATGGGTATGTTTTCGCTAGTTGATTTATAAATGTTTTTGGGTTTTTTATTGTTATTATGATTGTTTTGCCTTTGTTTTTATATTTCCCAGCTGTTATTTACTTCTGTCTGCCAAATATAATTAACTGATTGTTGGTTGTCTTGGTATTTTTTGATACTAATTCATAATAAAATGAATGTTTAAGAGCAAGAGGGCAAAAAATCACAGTGTCTGTTTTTGAGAAAAATTGCATGCAGTGTTCACGAAAATAGAAAATTACTCTGTCATTTTAATTCCTCCCAATAATTTGAACAATTTAAAGCTTATTAAATGCTTTTTCTGTGTGAATCTTGATGGCAGGATTCTAGTGAGCTACTGAGAGAGAAAAGATTTAGAGTATTCTTTAGTGATTAAGGATTAAAAAGGTTTTATGCTCTCAAAGTCTTATATGCAAGAATTTTAGTTGTGAAAAAAATTGTAACCTTAACACAGTGTTAAGGTTACAGAGTTGGGGCTAGGAATCCCACTGGCTTATTACTAAATTTAAAATTATTATATATTATTTATTACATATAATTTATTATATAGGAAATTACGTTTCCTTGTACAATTAATTTTTTGTACAAGGACAATTAAGTTTTTTCCCGGGATTCAAGGATAAAATCCGGGACATTGCCGGGGAAAAAACAGGAGTTATGGTCACTGTACTTTAAGTGGTCCACTCTTGCTCCAGACTAAATCTTATTTTCCAGAATTCTCATTTCCCTTCAGCAGCTCAGTTTCCTTCTATCACAGCTGGGCCAAACATTCACAGAATACTAAGTTAATAAATATTGCTAGTTTCCTAAAAGTTATAGATATTGGCAGGACAGGGATGGGGAGCATGCAAACTCCTCCTGTCCTGTTGGGCTCTGAGCATGATATGACATGACACCACATTTTTACTCTGTACTTCCTTTGCACTGTGAAACCTCCCTCCACGATAGAAGGGTCAGTCACCTTCTCTGACTTCACCATTTGTGCTGGAGTTTCCGGAAATTGGGTCTCTCTTATGCATTAGTGAATACATTGGCTTCTTGCCACAGAATGCAAGCTAAGTACATTCCAAGTTTTCTGTGCTTTTTCAAAACCTGTGACAAAAGCCAAGGGGTGGCTTACTTTGAAGAAAAAGAGCAAACTGCACAACTATGACTGCAATCCTATATACTCTTACCTGGAAGTAAGGCCCACTGAATATGTGCAAGGAAAGTACTTCTGACTCTACATGCATAGAATAATACTGACAGAAAATTAAACCGTATAGCGGCTACGTGATGAACATCTCCATAACCGCAAATCCCTGGTAACCAACATAGTCTGCAATCCTAAAGACACTTTCCTGGGAGTCAGACCCATTGAACACAATGGGGCTGACTTTTGAGTAGACATGGTTAGGATTGTGCTCATAGGCATGGTTCAGGTGCAATGTAAAACCACAGTCACACAAAGGAAAAAATGGGAAAGGGTACAAAAGGATAAATTAGAGAGTAACATGAGGTGAATTTATGTTCACAGTTTATAATTAAGCTTACACTTCAGTTATACGCATAACTATTGTATGATGTAAGGATTTTCTGAATATTCTTACAGGAAAGTGTGAGACAGCGTCATCCTCCTTCCTTACCAACGTCAGTGGCACCGCTGCTAATTGTTTATCTAACCATGCTGATGCATTAGAATTAACTTCACATTTATTCTTCTTGAACACTTCCTCCTTGGACTGCAAATAATTAATCTCTGAATCATCCCTCATTATCATGAGAACCACTTCCATGTGATCTGTGGTGGTCCCTGACTGCGCCATTCTTGCCTGCTTTAGTTCACACAACTGTTCTGGAGCCAAAGAGAAGTGCGCATTCAACTATCCTGGGGAAGAAAATACTTTGTTGGTTAAGTAAATAGCATTTTGGAGAAAAATCTAAGGGCCAAAACACCATGAGTTACTTATTAATTTGTTAGTGGCAGGTTTTAAATATATAGTGGTATCTCGCTTAACAAGTGCCTCAAGTTGCAAGTGTTCCACATAAAGAGCAAAAATTGGGGATTTTGCTTCACTTAACGAGCTTGCTTCATATAACGAGTGCCCATTGGCTGGGCTCCCCCTCCTCCTCCCTGCATTGGCTGGGCTGAGTGAGTGAGGCGGGGTTTTCTCCCTCCCCTGCAGTACCAAGAAAGAGGCCAGCAGGGGGAGCAGAAGAGCCTCCTCAGTCAGAGGAACAAAGATGGCTGCTCTTCTTCTGCAGCCAGAAAACATGCTCAGCCAAGCCTCTGCAGACTCCATCAGGTAGGAGGGAAAACTCGTGCATCCCCTCTGCAGCCCCCCACAAACAGACCCCTTCCCCCTAAGGAAGCCCCCCTGCCTGGACCCCATTACAAACACCCTCTCCCCCCAACTTCCCTGCCTGCACTTTTCCTTTCCTGTGAGTAAGCCCCAGTGGATTCATTGGGGCTTGATTCTGAGTAGGCCCTTCTGCTGTTGCACTTCATTCAAACTTGGAAAGAGTCAGGCTGCAACCTACACACTTTCCTGTGAATAAGCCCCAGTGGATTTAATGGGGCTTGATTCTGAGTAGACAGCATAGGATCTTGCCCCACTGCTGTTGCAGACTGCCTATCTAGTTTGCATAGATATGTCTCACACAGAGAGAGGTTCCTTGTTAAAGATGCTCCAAAATACACCAGTGACTCTTTTAGTGAAAATTATTCATCCTTGGCCATAAAGGTTTTTCTTTTCTTTTTTACTGTACAGAATATTACAGTGTTTTATTTTAGTAATTGTGGTCTGTATTATATTATAGTCTTTTTAATTCAATTCCTGTGTTTTGTCATCATTTTTACATACAGTTAATATTTTTATATGACTATTTGGGGGGTTGTGGAACCAGTCGCCTGAGTTTCCATTGTTTCCTATGGGAAAATATGCTTCACTTAAAGAGCATGCCTCTGGAACGAATTAGGCTCTTTAAGTGAGGCACCACTGTACATACGTAATATTCAATGCTCATACTATATGTAAACAATGTACACACAGTGGATATACAAATAAACAGTTAATCACACACTACACAAAATATTCATATATCAAGGTATAGGGAACTCCATAACCATGGATCTCATATCCACTGATTCACTTATCCATGGATTGGGTCCAGACCCACCCCAGTGCACACATCACTGGATCCATCACTACTGGAGGCATGGGAAGTTCTGTTCCCCTCATCTCTGGAGGGACCTCTGAGCCTAACAGAAGCCGGGGCCATCCCCAGCCTCTGTTAAGCTCAGATTGAGCTCTACAGCGTAAAAAAGACAATTTCCAGTTTCACAGAGAAACCAGAAGTGTTTTTTAGTGTACAGCTTCCTTGGACCTCCCAGTGTCATATAAGGCATTAAGAATGTCACTCCTGGTTTCTCCATGAAATACAAAATTGAATTTTTTAAGTCTGTAACACAGTGATTTTCAACCGGTCTGCCACAGATAGTCTATTTACATAGCTCTATTTACAAACCACCTGTTCATTCACAAAATGTAAAATGTGAGTAGTTCTATTCCTTGTGAATTCTACAAGATAGTCATTCCTGACATGAAAAAATGCTCAGCCATCTTCTTTTCTTTTTGAAAATATTTTAAAAAACACTATAAAATAATAAAAGAAAGGTTATGCAAGCCTGTGATCTTGGACCTGATGCTTACGATTACATCAGTCCCAAATGCAAGCATTTGTACACTACAAATGATTTATACAAAAGTCCTATTTCAGTATTTCCTTCGTGAGAAACCACTGGGGAGCAAAGACTGAAGCAAAACAAAGCAAAACCAAAAATGCATTTCCATCAATCAGTCTTGGGGAGTACACTGTTTTGCTGTAACAATGTGACAGAGGTGGCTTTGTATGTGTACATGCAATTTCTTTGTACAGTGGATTCACTATAATTATGGCCAGCAAAGATCATGCAGGACTGGACACTTTAGCATGTGAAATTCCTTAAGAGGACTCTCGTATAGGCATATTGTGAAAACGCAGATCCTATTATGTGCACACAAAAAGTGTGAGTGAATGGGGAATTCCAAACAATGTAAGCTGTGTGGAAGTAGTCCATAGCCATACCAATGACCTCTTTGTATTTTAAAATCTCATGTTGGGCTCCCTGGCTGAAACTCAGTCTGATAAATGAGGTAAATTTTTTAGGGCTTTTGTCATCAATATAAATGTTTATTCATCATCATTATCATCACCACCACCACAGTAACACACGTCAGTGACTACAGAAACTTTGTCTGTACAATAAAGATAATATTTTGTAGTGACTTTAATTACTTCCTGCTGAGCACAGGGAGATCTCTTGAGGGTTTTTTTTCCTACATGGACATCACTAACAATTCAAAGAAGCCAATTCAGATGACACTAAATGTGAATGGATGTCAGAAGAGATCCTTTCACTGCACTTTTGAAAACAAATTCTGAATCAGAATTTAGCAAATGGTTTAGCATCAGATTTTAACTATGGATATATTGAACTCCCCCCACCCAATCAAAAAGACCCTAGCAAAGCAAGCCTGTGATAATTGGCATGCAAAGGACAGGGTATTAATATGTGACTTTCAAGATGAACTTTCCACTTGGAAAGCAACATTTGCAGAAAAGAGAAAAACATCTAAAAATAAATGCTCATCAGTCTTGCATACACAGAAATACCAAGGGGCAAAATCTGACTTTCTGCATTGTCAGATGACTCATTCCCCTCCCAGTTGTACCTGGTGTGGAAGGCATTTTTTTTAGCAAAATGATTCATTCCAAACGGCCACTGGGTTTTCTAGCTGGGCTGAAAATTTGGAGAGAAAAACTGACGTAAAGGCCAAGAGACTTGGAAGGCACCAACTATTTGGAGAACCAACTTAGGCAGGCATTAACACTCAGTTGTCACTCGTAAATCTTCAATTGCTTTGACAGGTGGCCGATGAAAATACCTATATCTTTCCGAGAGAACACCATTGCGTTGAAAGTGGAACAAGGCCAAAACAACAGCCTGTTTTATTTATAAGTAGCTGGAGAAGAGATGGGGAAGTGGGCCTGAGATGTGTTTGACAGATAAATTCTCATCCTGAACGCGGATGTCACATCGCTTCATTACTCATGGCAATGTTTTCCTCCCCACCTACAAAAGTTATCTGATATAAGGTGTAAGTAATTTACTTCCGTGACTAAGGGCAAAATCCAGAGTAACTATGGGGAGTCCTTACTCCCCATAACAACTTACGCTGGATTCCAATATGAATTTCCCATAGGTTTTCACTAGGTGGTGCAGTAACTACAGGGGCACATAAAGTCTCTTACGTGCTCCCGTAGTTACTCTGGATTTGGGGGTAAGGCTGCAATCCTAAAGACACTTTCCTAGGAGTAAAACCCATTGAACACAATGGTTAGGATTGTGCTCTAAGCTGCCCCCTCCCAAAGGCTCAAAAGGGAAATTACAATTTGGAAGGAGATAAAACATTTAAGGTCTGTGCTGTGCTTGTCAACCTAAAGGTCAGTAGGTCGGTGGATCAAGAGCTGAGTACCTCATGATGGCGTGAGCTTCCATTACTAATGGTGGTGGGAAAGACAACAACAGGAAGAGACCAGAGAGGAGGGGAATGGAAAGGAGAGAGGGTTAGGATGGAGAAAGGGAAGGGGGAAGAGGGCTCAGACTATGGCCAATATTCTCAGGGTAGCCAGGTAGCCCTGGCTATGTCTATGTCAAAAGGAAGTGCCTGAACTCAACCTAGTGCTGTCAGCCACTAGGCCCACCAGGTCCTGATGACTTGTCAGAAGTTTCACAAAGGCCCCCTGGAGATACACTATCGCATACACTATCACACTGCAAAAAGAGAAGGACCTCCACGTACTGTGCTGGTTCACATCCACATACTGGATGATCTTCTTATGTGTGTCAAGCTAGACAACACCATGAAACACATTTTTTGCTAACATTTACATTGATTCTCATTATATAATCATTTATCAGTTTAACAAGCCCTTTCTTCTTTGCAATTGAAACATTTATCTTTTATTATGATTCATATAATGCTGATTGCCCCCCAAAAATCCAAGTGAAACTCATTCATTTCAAATTCATCCATATATATAAACCTGAAAAGTAACTGACTGACTCACTCCTTGAAAAGGAGGGTGTTTTTGCACATGGGGTTTGCACTTGGGGGGAGGTTGCATGGGAGGGATTTGCCCAGGGGGGTGGAGCTTGTGCAGGGTGGGAGTAGCACAGAGGGAGGTTTTGCATGTCAGGTTAGGGAACTGCCACTACAAGGGGTGTGTTGTTACAAATATTCTTGAAATTTTACTCCTGCCGTGTGGGTCTATTTTGCTAGTCTCTGTATATAAAACTGAAGTCACTGACTGACTGACTTAACTGACTGATTGGCTCATCAACACCCAGCCCAAACCACTGGACCTTGAAGCATGAAATTTGAGGAATGTATTCCTTCTGTGATGAAGGCACCCACTAAGAACTGGTTTTTGGAAATTTCAACTGGAAGGGGGTACAACACGTTTTCCTCCCTATACTTTACATTGAAGAATTCCCTGACTTGATGGACACTCTGCCCCAACCGCTGGACCTATGGACCTATGGTAAATGAAACTTATAGTGAGGTCCTATTCATGTCTACTCAGAACTAAGTTTCATTGAAATTAATGGGGCTTAAAGCACTCCCAGGAGAGTGCTTTTAGGATTGCAGCCTTACCTGTATTGCACCTTTACTTGCGAGTAGAGAAAAAATGTCTTAGACATTTGAAAACGGCAGGCTGAGAGGAATCCGTTGTCACTGTCCAATGAACACATCCCACAAATCACCCAGGAAAGAGAAGGAAGTCCCTCTTCCAAGCATACCTGATGCTGGGGCAGTACGTCACTGAGTACTATGTGGGAGCAGTAGCAGGGGTGAGTACTCACATTCATCCCTTGTATGTGAGGAAATATTAACTGCATCTGTTTTCTTGCCAATATTAGTGGAAGGGTGGTATAAAAATATGAAAATATTAATATTTTTATTAATGGTATTAATTAACACCGATAATAATTAATTAAATAATATTGTGGTATGGGAATATTGTGCTATGGGACTGTGGTATGGGAGCGCCCCAGATGTCAAATGACCTAGCTATGCCACTGCTCCAATCTGATAGGTTCTGCTACCTGACCTCACATTTCAGAGAGTTCCAGTTGCGTCTTCTGACCCGCCATCCATCCCTAACACTGCCAGTACTAACAGTACTGCCCCTTTAAGAGAACACCATCCAACAGCTCAAGTATACCAAAAATCAGGGCAAACCCTGGAGCTGCCATGCTGGAAATCAATAAGACTCAGCTCCCGAGAGCTATATAAATATAGCACGCAACTATGCCAGACGTTTGGAGAGTTCTTAGTCGCTCTGCAGAGGGTGTATTCCTACTATAGTAAAAGCAAATTCCAAGATCCTTAGTAGAGTTATGACCTCTGCACATTACTAGAGAACTCCACATCATCTTCTGGAAGCTGATTCCGTCTCAGCAGCTGTTGCATGAATACAAATATTTCATGATGTTATAATGTTATATTTTAACAATACCGAGGAGATAGTTGATAGCACATTATTTTCAAGGTAAGAATAGAAATGGGTGTTTTCTGACAGCTGTGGTTGCTCCATCTGCAAAGATTTTCTTTACTCGGGATAGTAAAAGTTGCCAGCACATCTGTGCTTTTAACAGCTACTTAACAGGCAGAAATTCAACATGTGCAGCACCTGAGTGGTGTGAAGATTTCAAAGTTTTGTTTGTTGAGTTTATATCAGTCATGCAACTTCAAAGGGCATAGAATCAGGGTGACCATATGTTCCCTTTTTTCAAGACATGCCCTGGATTTTAGCCTTGTGTCCTGGAAAAAAATCTTTCTTTTTCTTATAAGCAGGTAACATGTTAGCTTCTTGTAATTAATAAATAAATTATATATAATAGTTTTAAATTTAATAAGAAGTAATAGTTTTTTAATTAAGCACATCAAAGCAATATAAATCAGTGTTTTTAGCTTTTTTGTCATATCCTGCATTTTTCTTGGATGTCCTACATTTTGGAGGATCCTTGTCCTTTTTTGTGTTATAGCATATGGTCCCTCTGCATAGGCTCTCCCCTAGAAAAAAAATTCGTATGGTCAGACACTAAATAGGAGTCATGGATTTTCTGGGAATTGGAAAGTCTACCATCAAGAATTTGGTAAAATGTTTGTAAAGAAGTTTGTCAAGGCAAATCATTTGCCTTGAGTCTTTCAAGCTTGGACTCACGGTAAGAATGAGCCACCTGCTCCTTCTTGATCAAATTACCCTCCATGGACATAACTACAAGAGGTAGTTAGGATTCCTCCTCCTTCAGGTCAGCTGTTAAATGATGAATGAAAGAGTACACAATGTCAGAAATGCACAGTTTGCCATGGAATTCCAGTTAAAACATTCCACGGTATTCAGCAGAGCAGAAGCTGAGACGCCAGGTCAACAAGTGCACATAGTCAAAAGGGCAAGACAAGAAGAGGCACAATGTAGACAATTTCACTCGAAAGATCAAGTGGTGAAAATACGCAAACCCACTTTCTCAACAGCAGCCGGCCTCCCGTGGAATGCTTGTAATGTCAATTTATGGCTTCTCAAAGCACTTCACAAATATGACCTCAGCCCTGCCACTGCTCAAAACTATTTCCTCAAATGTCAAAAGGTATGCTTCATTCTATGGTAATTATGTAGTTTCATTTTGGATTTGTATACTTTGCAATCCTGCATACATTTCTTTGTAAACACATTAAAAAATTAAATCTAAATGTTAGTTTGAAACCAAATAAAGCAAAAAATGACCAAAATAACAACACATCATTGATCACTGAACTGTATGGAGTAGCTTTGCAGAGACTTGTGAACTGTCTTGAGTTCCAGACGGGGTGATCATATGACCAAAAATTCACGGATTTGTCTGGAGTTTTAGCCTCCTGTCTGGGTGATTTCCATTTTGGCTTCATTTTGGAACTTCACAATGTTGTGCTGTACCCCATAATGTCATATGTCATTGGATTCATACTGAAGAGCAGAATCCAATGCAAAAATTACTTTTGAGGTATCTCATTCCTATCAACTTATGGGAAAGAAAAGTTCCCCATATCACGGCTTTACTCATGAGTAGTTGAATATGCCATAGTCTGCCAGAAAGGCCAAGCTGAGAGGAATCCAAGGACACCATAATGGTCCTGATCCAATGAATGGAGCCTCCAAAAAGAGGCCCCAAAAAGAGGCCCCTGATAATTGTACTGATCTCTATGGGAACTAAAAAGGAGCCGTATTGCGTTTTACTCGCAAATAGTCAAACCTGCCTTAGATTTTTTGGGCACTTTGAGAGAAATCTGGTCCTGATCCAATAAATGAAGCCCCTACCAGGCACCTCACAAGGAACCCCTTCTTCCAAGCTCCACTGCATTAAACACTTTTGAAACTGAGACTGAACAGCAACTGTTACTCATGAGTAAGCAAGCATGCCTTGGCTGGTGTAGAAGGTCAAGCCAGAGAATACAAGGCTTCCAGAATGGTCCTGCTCCTGTGCACTTGGAGCTCAGCAAATGCTCCATAAGGCAGCAGTTGAGTGATTTCGGCATATGAATGTTTTCAGATTTTATTTTGTCATTCCCTACATTTTGCTTGGATGTCCTACATTTTGGGGAGCCTTGTCCTTTTTTTTTAGTTATGGCATGTGGCTTTGAGCAACTTACATGTGCACTGTTGGTGAAAACAGGTCTTGCAAAGGAATAAGAATATAGTGTTGAAATTAAGTACAGGAAAGCATTACGAGTGTTTTTAGCCTTCATTTTAATATGTCCTACATTTGATTGGGTGTCTATATTTTTAAAAATGTGTCAGGAATTTTGCTTGGGTGTCATTTTAGGGGACCTTGTCCTCTTTTGGGGGTTTGGGCATAACTGGTCACCCTCGTTCCAGATCTACCTCCATCTTTTTTATCTATGCCAGGGGTATCCAAACCACAGCCATAGGTCTGGATGCAACCCAAGGGGAACCACTAACTGGCCTGCAGCCAACATCTGGTCTCATAAGAGCTGATCCAGTTGACCAAACAAGACTGGCACTGTGATGGTGGGGTGGGAGAATGGGGGTCCATTTATGCACATGCTTTATTCTTGTTCTGTGTATTGGTGCTGTCAGAAATCCTGGAAATTTGAGTCAATTTATTCATCTAAATTTCACCTCTAATACAGTACATTTATTTAAATTTTATATTTACATTTTTTCCTGGCTTTTGACATTGCCAGATTTTGATGCCGGCCTGTTGGCTGAAGTTTGGAGACTCCTGATCTATGCCATTGGCTTTTCAGGCTAATTATGGAAATAGTATATTTCAGACTAGTTATGGAAATAGTTATGGAAATATTAGTTATTGCAGACTCCCTGCCAAGACTTTTGCTTAGTCTACAGCATCATGTGATCCTGGCTTTAATCAACTGCCTTTGTCCCACACCAAGGGGATCAGATCAGTACGGCACAGATTCCTGTTCATAGCCCTGATCAGAATGGCACTGAGATATATATCTGTCATTTTAGTGAGATGGGCAGAGCCTTGGAAGCAAATCCCAGGTTAGTATTATAGTGTCAATATGATTATAAAGATGTCCTGCCATAAAGGGCATGCATGATGGTTCTCTGTTCAATACTTCTTGAAACATCTGCATTTCCCTTTTCTTTGTACACATTCAGCAATTTGCATCACAACAGCTGTCCAAGCAGCCTGGCCCTGGACAATCAAGGTTGTGCGCTCCACTACATATGGATAATAATCAGGTGTACTCTTTTCAGAACTCCCTCCCTGTTTTTCTTGTCTATTAGCTAAACAGTAACAACTGGTGGAGAAGATATTTCCTGGCAGTCATCTGAAGAAATTACAGCACTTACCGGTACCTTAAGCCTATAACTCAATTAGTTGTTAATGCCAGGAAATTACCTCTCTATTGGTCTATTACAGTTATAATGAACATGAAATTGATATACTGAGTTTAGCACTTTAAACTCTGTAGAATTCTTGAGCTGGTCTGCTTGTTCCTCCAGTGATCAATTTTCACAAAGGGTTTGGTTATCCTGACTGTTGTGAATAGATCAATCACTGGCCAAGTGATGTGTAGTCAGGGATATGGCAATACAGAGAATAGTGTTAATAGTCCTTAATGGATGGGATTTAATTCACAGAATCTTTCTCCAGCCTTCAGAGAATAACAGTCTCTTATACTATTTAATTATTCAGGATGCAAATACCCTCATACAGTTGAGGGACTGCAGTGGCTCAGTGGTTAAAGGTGCTGTTCCTGTCGACCTGAAGATCAACAGGTCAGTATTTCAAAACCTAAGTGCTTCACAATGGAATGAGCTCCCGTCACTCATCCCACCTCCTGCCAACCTAGCCGTTGGAAACCATGCAAGTGCAAGTAGATAAATAGGTACCACTTAGGTGGGAAAGGCAACATCCTGTCGACAGGCCCCTGCCACAGGCCAGCCAGATGGGACACAAAATCACATTAACCATGGTTTGGATTATTCCAATTCAGAAGTGGACCCTGTGCCACCACACAGGAAAAATGCTGGGGAAAGTTGCCTTTTGCCAAATACCCTAGTACAGTACTATCAGAAGGAAGAGTGTGGGCAGAGACAGAAATGCTAAATGAGCAGAGAAGCTACCTGAAAAAAATTGTAAGCAAAGATAATATATTGAAAAGAAGAAACTTGCAAAAACAATGAATGGTAGAAGCATGGAGTTGGAGAAAGGGGTGGGCAAAGAGTGCATTGTCCTTACAGTCTAATTTCATGCAAGTCTTACATAGTATACCTAGTTGTAGGCAAATTTCCTTGCATTCTACACATTGTAGCTGTTCTTCCCACAGTGTATTTGTTCCACACCGTGTCTCTTGACCCTCTGCTCCTGTGGTTATCTTTGAACATATGGACTGCAATGTAGGAAACAAAGCAGGACAGTGGGACATGATAACAGACATCAGAAAAATAACAAAACTGACAAGCCACAGTTCTGATGCATTCTATGGCCAATGATGACTTTCCAGTAAAGAGACGATTTAAAAATCAGCATTATTTCAATAATCACAATCATTAAGAAACTAATATAGCCTGTGTTAACTAAATGCAGTTTTATTCAGTCCATTCCATCTTTTGACTTCTAACAGTTTTAAGCAGAAATTATATACTGTGAACCTGAAGGCAAAACATATTCAATGTCCTGGAACAACAGGTACATTAACAGCAGCACATTTTCATAAATCAAGAACTATACATATTACAGCATTCTATAAAAAAAATATTAAAACTTGCTTTCTTCACATTGTAACTGTATCTTCACCAAAAAGGTAGTGTTCATAATTCCTGAGTTTCAGAAACAGCAACTCATCTTGTACAAAACCTGGGGCTTATTAAAATCAATCAAGTACTAAAATCTGAACAAGCCTTCCTCAAAAGGAAACATAAACATAGATCTGCTGAAATATTCTGCTGCAGGGACCTTTATATGGAAGCTTATCACCTTGGAAAGTGTAGCACATAAGAGCATGCATTAGTATCCAGGCTTCCATTATCTGTTAATACTGGGGTACCTGTTTTCTACAAACATGTTGTCATTCAAAACGACAATTGCAGGAAAAGAAGTGGCAATTTAATGGAATGAGTTATTTAATTTATCCTAATGATAAAGGAGGTGCTAAGGTTTAGCATTCATATCAGTAGAATTCAAAATATCTTAGTTAAGCAGAAGTGATAATGGGAGGAGAAGGGCAGGTTTCTGTTCCTTAAAAGTAACTGTGCCTACCACCTATAAAGGTGGATTGTTAAGTGTCAAGCCAACAATGGGATCACCAAATATAGAATGATGGACAAAACATAGTGTATAGGAAAAAGACAGTGCTCACCCATTCTAGCAGTCAAGGTCAAAAATGATAATGAAATTCAAATATGGAATGATGAAAAATATACTAATAGGTCTCTCATACTTGGAATCTTTAGATCTGAATGAAAAATATTTACACAATTACTGGGTTTCTCCCTCCTTCACTGGATTTGGGAACTAAATTGTGTTCCTATCAAAAGCCAGGAAATTAAAGACCATCCACAATGTAATATCATTGCAGTAGGATGAAGTCTAGTGTAGTTAAGATTCAAACATGAATCCAAAGGGTCAGTACTTGATTCTGCCTTTAAACTCTTGATAAGAACAGAATTTTTAAAATATAAGTATTCTTTGTTATCCACTTCTTTACCCATATGAAACTTACTGATGAGAATTTGCTCAAAATTTATTAGCAGGGGTTTGATATTGCGAAGCTAGCTTGAAAACTTGATGAACAGTACTGATGACTTTTTTTGTACAGGAATACTGGCCACACATATAGATTACATATTAACTACAACAAGAGTTGTTTGAACATATATTAGTTTCAATTTTACAACGAATGGCAGTATTTTAAAAACTGACTTTAGATAAAATGCTTTAAATGTTATTAATGTCATAATCAACATCCTTATGTTTCATATTCTAGTACTTTAAGATCTTCAAGCAGATCTTGGGCAAGCATTTGTAAATCTGTGTTGCGGCTCTTTGACAGCATAACAATACGTGAAAATGGCAAAGTGTCACGCAACTCAGAAGCAGACTTTGTAAAAATGTCAGGCTCTAAAATCACAGACTGGAGAAGCCGTAGAACGTGAAGACATACTTCTGGGTCTGGATCTAGGAATGAAGGAGAAAACAGTCAAGCTAAACTGTTAGCATTTACAAAGCAACATATTCCTAAATTATCACCCTATACTAAGGCTGTCTTTGCTCACTCTTTTGTTTGCCTTATTTATTACTTAGAACTGTCCAAACACGATGAGAGCTATGCTCTAGTCACGCTTGGATGATGTTCCAAGGCCCACAGAGGTCATGTGTGTCTGCCATAGCCTCTGTGGGCCTCAGAATGCCTGTTTTGGGCAAAAGTAGCAACTTCTGGTTTCTTGTGGAATCCAGATGTGACATTTAGATGCCTTTAAACGATGTTCTAAAATCTGGGCAGCTGGGTGTTCAGTATCTCTAACACTTTTCAGCTTGCTCTTGGAACACAGAAGTACAAAGTATGGATCTACTCCCCTCTTTCCAAGAACATAACCATGTCTCGCCCATTCCCAGCAACAAATATATTAAAAGTGCTCAATTAATTTTAAGAAAATAACTTTCTGAAGTTTTTTTAAAAATTGTTTTACAAATTGTGGCCGCTGATAATTTTTGTATTTTGAGGGTTTGAAAGAATAATACTCGGAACGTGGTGCTTTTGCACTTGTTTGGAAAATGAGGTGGCTAAGTTGCTTGCCCAATACCCATGCATTTCAATGAGAGAGAGAGAGCCTCTACAAGTCTGCGTCAGGAACTTCCTATCACGTAAGTACAGAACACGAAAAGACTGTTACAGAAACATTTTTGGCAAGTTAAAAATTTGAAATAATATTATCTGGATGCTTGTTTATGCTTGCAATTTGCTATAGTATATATATAATTGAATACTATCATAATTATAACTGATACAATTTTGAACATACTGAAAATCAATCTTAACTTCTCCAGCTATCTCTTGCCAGTGACGGCTTGATGTCACTAGCACAAGCAGGATGCCCAAGCCACATGTGTCATTAGCAGTATACTCTCAGATGAACTGTCCTCTTTAATGGGTCTAAAGCAATTGCATTACATCATTGCTAATCTGCAGTACAGAAGCGTACTGTGAGTTCAGTTCACACATGCCTGTAACATTCTTTGGTCACCAAAGGCAAGATTTACCATGCTGACAAGAACTGTATACCAAGTTCAAGCCTGACTAATTTACAAGTTTTCCCACTTACCCCACTAGTACTATTTTAAAATAATTTCATGCTACTTATAAGAAAGCTACATTACAGCTGCCTATTGACAACTTGCCAAATAGGTTTAGATCCAATGAACACTTATTTGAGAGGTAATCTCAATAAATTCAGTGAGATTTACATCTAAGTAAGAACATGCATGGTCAAGCTGCAATACAGACAGTATTATCTGAGAATAAAGTCACAGCTGCTTTTAATGGTAACTTAAAATGGCTTGCGTGAAGGAATGTAAGAGGGGGATCTTCAGGTGGCAGTAAATGGGTGTGACATGGTATGAGATATAGAACTTGAAAAGAGAGTGGGATAGCGCTTTGAAAGGGAGCTACCCTGAAAAAGGTGGGAATATATATGTAGGTAGAATTTTCTTTTTAAAGTCTATTTTTTTTCCAGATTTTGGTGTTTTATTTCCTCCTTTGTTCATTTAAAAATATGGGCCTTCAGGACAGAACAGTTTTGACAGCCTGAATTCTGGAGATATATGGGACACAAAAAAAAATCTAAGCAGCAGTAATCTTAACTTCATTTTTAGAATAAACTTTACAATAAATCAGTACTAAGATTCAATACAGATAATGAATCCTTGAACATATTTGTGGTTACACAGGTATCATTTCTGTTCAGGAGATGGATGACCTATTCCCACATTTCTGAGAAATACCACACATTATGTCAGGTCCAGGCAGGCAGAATTTTCCATCTACCTTCTAATGAAAGATTATTTCATCAGTGGGAAATGTTAAATCTGTTGAGCAGAGGGCCCCTCCAACCTGCACTACTTGAAGCTTTCAATTATTTCCCTAAGTTATGCTCCAGACTCGATATAGGTGGGTGATTATGAGCTAGAAGTCATATGAGCTATAAGTCATGCAAGGGGTGGTATAGCAAAGGAGATTATAAGAACAGAAATCTGAAGTTTCAAGAAGAGACTTGAAAAATAGGTTTAGAATGAAATCCCTGGTCTATTTTTTTATCTATTTCACATGCATACATGTTGACACCAAGCCCTGTGATGCCACTGGATGGTAGGCTTAAAATACAGAGAACAATCATTTTTATGTATATTATTGCAAGCTCAACAAAATCTACATTAGAAAGCACATGGTGTTGTTTAATTAAACAGTGCAGCTACCTAAGTTTAAGAACATTTTCACTAATGAATGTACAGTACCATTTATGTATAAACAATGAACACTCTTGTGGCACCTTAAAGAGTAACAATTATTTCAGCCAAAGAAACATTATTTTGTAGACTGCAGTTCACTTCATCAGATGTAACCGTAGTCTGTGAAAGTATGTATAAAATAGACTTCAGTCTTTAAAAGTACCAGAAGGCTCTGGTTATTTCTGTTGCTATAAGTCACTGGTCTCCAATCTGCAACTGTGACCCAAGGGGCACTGGAATAATAATAACAAGCACAAAGCAATAGTGACAAAGCCTTCCATTCTACTTTGCAGCCACCAGTTTTTGCAACCAAGTGTTGCCAAAACTTTCACAGGGAAGTTGCTTCCCCAATAAATCACCACAGAAAGCTCTGTACCCCAATTTTCTGGAGAAGCAGTTCCCTAGCCTGAGGCTTGGCAATGACTAAGTGTGAAAACTGTGGGGCAGAATAGCACAGCAACACAACCACTGCACCTATAATGTTTTTCTGGGGTGCCAGATCCAACCCAAGGGCCAAAGTTTAGAGGGCCTTGCTATAGACTGACATGATTTTCTCTCCAGAAATTGTTGGCATTTCAATATGAAAAAGGATCTGGGTGGTAAAGACAGAAGAAGATATAGAAAAAATAGTTGTAGGGTGTCCAAAATCATCCACTTAATCAAATGGGTGTGTTATAAATAAAACCCAGATTGCCTGAATCTTCTTCCTATATACAGCTTGATGTTTGTTATAATTAGCCAATGAATCCATTTTATCCTGAATATTTATTTACTTCAGTACAAGATGAAAATTGTCTGAAGGCATAACATTTCTCATACTATTCTGATGAATCATAGAATCAGAGTTGCAAGGGACCTAGTAGGTCATCTAGTCCAACCCCTTGCCTGCAGCAGGAAATCCTCCAAGAGCATCCCCAACAGGTGCTCGTCGAGCCTCTGCTTGAAGATCTCCAGTGAGGGAGCATCCACCACCTCCCTTAGCAATCTGTTCCACTGCCGAACCGCCCTCACCGTCAGGAATTTTTTCCAGATATCCAACCAGAATCTCCTTCCTTGCAGTTTGTACCCATTGGTTCTAGTTCTGCTTTCAGAAGCAGCTATGAACAAATGAGCCCCTTCCTTCATATGACAGCCCTTCAGGTATCTGAAGAGGGCACTCATGTCTCCTCTCAGCCTTCTCTTCTCCAGGCTGAACATCCCAAGTTCCCCCAACCTTTCCTCGTAGGGCTTCCCTTCCATCCCACTGATAATTCTTGTCACTCTCTTCTGGACTTGCTCCAGTTTGGCTGCATCTTTCTTAAAGTGAGGTGCCCAGAACTGAACACAGTACTCCAGGTGAGGTCTCACCAATACAGAATAAAGAGGAACTAGAACTTCTCACAACTTGGAAGCTACAGTTCTCTTAATGCAGCCTAAAATGGCATTTGCCTTCTTTGCAGACACATCACACTGCTGACTCATGTTCAGTGTGTGATTCACGGCGACGCCAAGGTCCCGCTCACATGTTGTGCTGCCAAGCCAACTATTCCCCATTTTATACCTGTATTTTTGGTTTTTATTGCCTAAGTGCAGAACCTTGCACTTCTCCCTGTTGAAATGGATTCTATTTGTTACAGCCCAGTATTCTAGTTTATCCAGATCCTCCTGGAGGTTTCTCCTGTCTTCTGTTGTGTTTGCTACTCCTCCCAGCTTGGTGTCATCCGCAAATTTGATCAGTCTCCCTCGTATCCCTTCCTCCAAATCACTGATGAAAATGTTAAAGAGACAGGTCACAAGACAGAGCCCTGGGGCACCCCACTCGAAACCAACCTCCAGGTTGATGCAGAACCATTTACTAAAACCCTTTGGAGTGCGGCCGTCGAGCCAGTTGCAGATCCACCTAACGATTACCCCGTCTAGTCCATATTATTCCAACTTCCCAATTAAGATATCATGTGGGACCTTGTCAAATGCTTTGTACGGTTGCAAGTGAATGATAGCAAAAATCAAAGATCCAAATATAAAAATACATTGCCTGCCTTACATCTTATCACTTAAAAACATCTGGTATTACTTGACTGCGACCATTAGCAGTGCCTGACTGCTTGGCTTTTCTTACAAATTATTTGACTGACAAATTAAATGCAGAGATATGACATGCAGAGATAATTAAATGCAAAGATATAATATAGTGATTACTGTCATTTGGCTAAAAATAAGACACATTAAGATAACTGAGAATTTATTTACACTATATATATTCACATCTGTTACATAGCAAGAGCATTATTTGATATATTATTAAGAAAAAAGCTTACCATTCAAGAGCCACGAGAGTAATGGGAAGAACCTTGGGCTTTCACTGATGTATTTCAAGCCTTTTACATTGATACTTACATTGTATAAGGACATCAGCATCAGCCTAAAACAAATATTTAACAAGTGACTGAACTGTACAGATTTGCACTCTTCTAACATATATGAACAACTTACTTCCAACAAACCTCAAAAACTTTTAATGCATTGCCCACATTCAAAAAACCAAATATACTACATATTCCAATACTACAAACAACTTTTTTAGTATTAAAATAACTGTATGATTTTTATTATTTCAGTCTACAGATTAATCTGCACAATGTAATAATGCAAAATCCGGAAATCTAGCAGCAGTGAAATCTCACTGAACTGGCTGGAGTTTACGTGAACACAGCCTTAAATGCAAACAACAAAATCAATGAAATTGGGACTCCCCAGTGGATAGCCTATTCTAAAAAAGAACTGTCTGGAAATCTTGTGCATAGAAACCTAGTTGCAATGGAAAATGACTTTGGACCTAACCACCGGCTCAGCATGCCCCCAAGAGCAGTTGGAAATGGTACCATCATTGGCATCCTTCAGTCTTGAAAGACTATATGTATTTGTGCTCTGAATGGAGGTCATAAAACAGCATCTTTTATGGATAAAAAGGCCAATTTGAGAGTGGCAATCCCTTCCACACTGAGGGCAGATACAGTCTGTCCCCTGCCCAGCACCCAGTTTTGCTGGTTCTGCGACTGCCTCTTTGCCTCAGCCTGCCAAACAAGTGTCTCTTTGAATTGGAGAAGGCCATGCTGCATCTTTTGCCTCAAAGCTGAACAATCAGAGGTCAAGGTTTCCCAGCTGTTGATGTCCATTCCCAAGGCCTTTAGATCCCTCTTGCAGATGTCCTTATATCGCAGCTGTGGTCTCCCTCTAGGGTGCTTTCCCTGCACTAATTATCCATACAGGAAATCTTTCAGAATACGACCATCACAATCCTAACTACCGTATTTCCCGGCTTATTACACGCACCGGACCATGAGACGCACCAAAGTTTAGAGGAGCAAAACAAGAAAAAAATATTCTGAACCAAATGGTGTACTAATATATTTAATAAAATATAGCAGAATAATATTTCAACCATGTAAAGTCTACAGTGGTATTAAGAACCATTATCACTGTCATTAACCAATGAGGAAAGACTTTAAGCTTCAAGCACTCTTTTAATTTTCTGGTAACCCCAAAAACTCATCATCTCTATAGTGTCAGTGATTTGCAACTTTTGCACAAATCTCATTGCAAATGATCAGACAACAATATTTTGCACAAAACTCATTGCAAATTGTCTAGGAAGGCAGGTAAGTTGGGGGATTCTTTTGGGGGGTAGGTAGGGAAAGGTGAAGGAATCTAGATACATAGGGAAGAGTGAGGGAGGCACAGGCATGGAGCAGGAGGGACCAGGTCTTGTGCATGTCTACTTTGGAGCAAGTCTCCAAGCCAGGGAGAGCTGGTTAGGATTGCAACTGTGCCAGGGTGACCAGATGCCAAACCCAAAATTCCTGAACCCGAAGGCCAAAATTCCTACCCCCAGGGCAAAATTCCTACCTGCTTAAAAAATTGCCAAAAAATGTATTTTTTTTGTTTTTATATTTTTGATTTTTACTTTTTTGTCCATAACTTTTAATAGGAAGGAGATATCTCAAAACGGATTGTTGCATTGGATTCTGCTCTTCAATACGAATCCAACGACATATGACATGATGGGGCAAGGTGGTCCAGGATTGGCCCTATCACTCAATCAAACACAGACATTTCCTCCCCCTTTTGGAAGAAAAAAAGTGCGTCTTATAAACCGGGAAAACGGTAATTTAGACCAGCACATTCATCCATCTCGCTCCATTCCTGTAGTGGTATAGGGAGGTCAGTGCATGTCTCTGAATTAGCCTCCCCCCTCCCAACTGGGAGTGGCGCAAAAGTGCCTTTCAGGACTTCTGCCAGGACTTGTGCCAGCCTAACAGGGGGTGAGGATTGTGCTTTGCTGTCTCAGTGGAAAGGAAACATTTTCCTCAAAAACAAGTTCTTTAGTATTAAATTCTAAGTCATGATCTAAATTGAAAAAACACATTTATCCAGTAGCAGATAAAATTTTATTTAGAAATCCCAGTGTTATACCAGTACAGTCAATAGTTCCTCTCCCTCTAGACCAAGTTAGACATGCCATGACAAGAGTGTTCTGTGATCAGGTTGTTACAACTGGTCAGTTGAAAGCACTAGCCTTAAGGCTCTTTGGCTGATAACCTCTTGAAGAAATTCAAATGATAAAGAACTTCCACCTTACACTTTTCCTTTTGTGTGTTGCATCTTATAGTCACAGTGCTGGAATAAGATTGCTGGGTCCCCAATGGTGCACCTTGCCTATTCTGCTACCTATTCTGAGAATTCTGGACTTGGCACAGTTGGTGGGCCTTCTGAAAAGCATAGCCTCTCAGCCAGTGCATGGCCTGATACCATCCCTATGTGTCGTAGAACATCCCTATAGTGGAACATGTTTCTTATTTTCATTATATATGGTGGTGCAAACTGCCACTTTTCAGAAAATGACCAAAAGGATCCCTCAAGAATATGCCCAATTGCTTTCTTCCTGAATTACTACATTAGTGATCTAAGCTAAAGATTTAGGATGTCTCATCTCTAAGAGATCTACAGCGAAAACTGAATTTTAATTACCATAAAAATGACAGCGGATAGTCAAGGTTTACAGGAGAATTAGAACCAACAACAGAATTTCATCTTTGAGCACCATCACTTCCAACATGATGTCCTGAAGTAACAGGGAAACATTTAAGCTCTTCCATGTCTAGAGGGCACTAGATGAATAACTTTGGCATGGAGGAGTTTATAGGTAAGGAGTTTTCACAAAGTATGAAAGTGATGCTGTCAGCTGACTTTGTATCTGCTCAATCCAGAGGGAGGTTGCTGGTGTCACTAAAGAACTTCCTTCCAGGGCAACTTGATTCTCATGGAGCTACTGCCCAATTCACTACTTAATATTGCTTAACATCACTAACCCTACAATCCAGAGTAACTACGGGAAGACGCAAGAGGCACTTTGAATTGTTCTATCCTTTTCCCATAGGTTTCCCATAGGTGGCACTGTAACTACATAGGTGTAAAAGGTCTCATAGTTACCCTGGATTTTAGTCTAAGACAGGGTCAGGTAGGGTGAAAGGCAGCAGAGTTGTTTTGTGGTCATCTGATCTCTCTCACTTTCTCTTTGGCCTCATCAAGAGCTTTAGCAAGAAGTGCTGTGAAGCAGATCAGCTTTGTAAGGAAGTCCCTCTCTTAGGAGGAAGTAATCAATCCTTATCCTGCCTTCTATAATAACAGGGGGCGAGTTCCCAGTAAACCAGCCTGTTGACTTGTTTTGGAGGAAGAACAGACTCACGTATGTGGGAGGAGACTTGTCTGGCTACCTTCCCAAGTCAGAGGAAGCAGCCTGAGTCATCACATAACACATTCTAAAGACTCTTCTCCCTTCTACCTGCCAGTTTGAGCTGAATTAAAAAAATAAATCAAGCCCCACATTACCGAAAGCAGCACACAACCCATTGACACAGTTGCATTTGGACTGGAAAGTTAAGATTGGATTGGGCCCTGAGAGACAAGCCATTCTTTTTCTCTCTCAGCCTCGGCACTCCCAACTGCAATACAACAATACTATTAGTATTACTTATTTACAGGGTTGCATTTAGGAAAGATATGTAAAACACTTTGCATACTCAGCAAAGTGCTGTAGAAATCTTAAGTATTATTATTAGCAACATTCGTATTAAATTTCTAAAACTTTTTCCTCCTCTAATCACCATTCTTGAATCTAAATAATAAAGCTTGATTGTTCAGCCAGATATTAAAGAAAAACTAATCTTGAATTTCAAGGATTGGCCAAAAAAAAAGCAAACAAGCTTCCTTTATTTTACATTTTGGAGAGGCCATAGCATATTTATTCAAATTACAAAAAGTACCAGTAATACACCATACCATTATTTCTGCAGCAACACTGCTCCTGTTAAACCACTTGTTGTGGTTTACACAGAACCCTGAAAATATACACACTGAGCTATGCTCAGCTATTTTCAAAAGCCTCCAGAGCTGCACTTTGTAACCAGATGCTTTGCTAGTACATCACGCAATAACACAAGATAATATAATTTCAAAAAAGAAACACGTCTTGTCATTTTCCACAGAAATAATATAGAGACATTCAGTTTCTTGCCATAGAGAAAAGGAATTATTGATGTTACCCATTGGGTTTAGAACCTGCATTATTTAAATGTATTTGATGAATTATTAAATTAAATTGCTGCTGTTTTAACACTGCTGCTACTTACAGCTTTTAGGCCTATATCCTAAAGTGAAATTAAGCCCCTTGCTCCAGAGCAGTTAAGATGACTTTCCATAAAATAACACTAGAGGGTGATGTAACTGTGTGGACCCGTAACTGGTATGGATTTTGCCCTTAATCTTTTTTACATTTGTTCACATGGGTTTTTGGCTGCGGTCCTATTCATGATTATCTGGGAGTAAGCCCCACTGACTATAATGGGACTTACTTCTTAATAGAGATGTCTGGGATTGGGCTGTCAGGTTTTAAATGCTTTTGTAAGTACTACAAGTATACAACTGAAAGATAAAAAAATGTTTTAGATCAATTGATGGAATCCCAGCTGTGTTGTAATAGTGCAATTATACTACATTGAAATTTGTTTTGGATCGAAAAGTATGTCAAGGTCTACCTTGACATAGCTACCACATTAAAGACTGAACACAGAGCAAATGTAAGGTTTGCAGCTCTGAACTTAATCTGGGCATGTCAAAATCAGTATTCTATTATGCCAGTATTCTATTTCTTTATGTACAGTATTTACATTTGCCACAGCAGAACAGCAATCAAATAAGCTTTCACAACTCTATGCAGATATAAAATGTTCTTTCAATTATTATTTAATAATGAACCTTTGCTGTGGAGTGAGATGAAAGGGGAAAGACTTTTATAAACACTCTTTTCACTGACTATGAAAATAATGAACATGTTGATCTTTAGGTAGCAGTGTTCTAGACAGTGTTTGTTTCCTACAACTGATAGCAGTGATTGTCAATCACTGTGTCATGGCACACTGTTGTGCTTTGGATGGTCCATAGGTGAGCCATGGGAGTTTCAGAAAGGTCTTTTATTAGTAGGGAAATGAGAGAATTTCAGCCCGATACAAAGCAGCACGTCAATGGTAAAAAAACTGATGATGTGCCTTGATCATTTTTGCACTTTTTCAGTGACGTGAGATGAAAATGGTTGAAAATCACTGCCCCATATGCTAAGATCAGCATCGTGATCAGTCCTCACTCTGAACAGCTTCATTTTCCCTCAATAGAAACAAATCTCATAAAACAGTGTTGGCAACATCCAGAAACCAGTGTGAGAACATTTCAATCCCCCAGACACACTACTGACCTTCAGATTATCATTTTACAACAAAGGAATGACAAAGGGAATGTCTACCAAGAAACTGCTGGAACAGAATTTATCAAACGATAATCTGGCTGTTAAATTTGGCTTGAGAAAAGATTTGCTTCCTGTCTCACCATTAAGTAGTTAAGGGTGCAATCCTATCCAACTTTTGAGCACTGACATAGCTGTGCCGGTATGGCATGTGCTGCATCCTGCAGTTGGGGAGCAGTCACAGAGGCCTCCTCAAAGTAAGTCAATGTTTATTCCTTTATCTTGGTGTTGCATTGCCCTAATGCCAGTGCTGGGAAATTGGTTAGGACTGCACCCTAAGTTGAGCAAAAAAAATATTATTACCTATCATTGCTGATATACTCTACAATCCAGAGTAACTACGGGAAGACATAAGACGCACTTAGTCTGGATTGCTCTATGCATTTCCCATAGGTTTCCCATAGGTTTCCCACTGTAACTATGTCAGTAACTATGTAACTATGCCAGTGTAAAAGGTACCGTAGTTACTCTGGATTGTAGCCATAATCTATATTGCACTTAGCTCATAGCCCACTTTGTTCCTGCTTCAATATTTTGATCAAGACAAATAACAGAACAATCATAAACAAGCTTACTCAGAAGTAATCCAGTTTTGTTAAAAGGAGCTTACTTCCAATTATGTTCATTGTATTGCTCTACAAGTAAATGGCTTTATCAAGTTTACTGCCGACTACATCTCTTTTAATGGGCAGGAGGTCTGGTCTAGAGGGTAGAGCTTCTGTTTGCCCAAAGATAAGAACTGAAGGTCACCGGATCTCGGAAGTCAGATCCAAAGGAAGACCTTGAAAAGCGGCTGCTGTAGCTGAGATTTTCCATCTGCTTTTCAGTGGGAGTGAAGAAGCTCTCTCAGCTGCCCTTCGTGTAAGAGCTGAAGGAGAAGTTTGTCAGCCAGCATCTCAGACATTGGGGGCCAGTGTTGTTAACCAGACTGTGAATGTAACATCTTGAATGTAGCCAGTTCTTGAAAGATAGAACCACTCTGTGTAAAAATCCCTTCGGGGGTTTAGATCTGCCTGCCTATGTAAACCGCTTTGAATAAAGTCTGAGGAGCAATCCAAAATTACAGAAAAGCTGTATATAAATGCCTAGTATTATAAATGCCTAGTATTAGTATTATTAATCTGGTCTCATCTTTTTTCTTTTTCTCTACCTCTCTGTGGGTGTATGCATATGTCTGCTTGCTCAGGATTTCACTTAATGCAACTGAAGAAATGGATTGCAGCTCAAAAGCTTAGGCTGAAAGGAGGAGAAATCAAAGCCACCCCTGGCCATTGCCTCCACAGGGAGAATTGTGAATGACTGCTATTCAATACTATTAATCTAATAAAGTTATATAACATTTATTACAGTAGAAGGATTGATACATCTGGACATGGTCCTACAGTCTGTTTATCAATACAAAGATAAAAAGAGATTAAGGCTGCAATCCTGAAGTGTACTTGGGCTAGCCTATCTATCACGGGGCTGGCCCAATTCCAAGATGGGCCAGCCCAGTTACGCCAGAAAGGCTTGGGCCGGTGTAAGTCAGCATAGGCTGACCAAAGACAGATGGACCTGGGCCGGCCTAGCTGTGCCCACCCTAGGCAATCCAGGAGAGACATGTTCAGGGCATTTAAGCATGGCCTAGAAGAGTGCAGTTAGGCTGTATCCAGAGCCTGTTTCAGTACAGAAATGCCCCCTCACAGCTCCTCAATTAGACCACCTAAGGAGCAGGAATAAATCTGAGTGGACCCATAGGGGTCCATGATAAGCCAGAGTAAAAATGGAAGTGATGGCAAAAAATTCTGAGTCCTAGGCCGAAACCACCTCTCCACCTCAGGATACAGCACAACTACACCAACCCTGTCCCTGTGCTGCTTCCTCTTCAGCAGCAGTTAGTCCAGCCAAAGGTCTTCTAGTCCTGTGAATTTGGCCTAACCTGTCAGCTCAGGATATGGCATACCTAGGCCAGCTTAGCTGGGCCATTTCTCTGACCTAAAGTCAGGATTGCATTGTGACAAAAAAATACATAGCAATTCATGTTTTTCTTTCAATTTTTCTTTTTTGACTGGTAGTGGTAAACGATGAAAGCACTGTGGCATGGAATGCTGAAAGAGGGACATTCTTGAGAGTTTAAACAACTTTGCTAAGCTGTCCAAAGGGTAAAGCTCAACTCTGACATCATCTGCATGCAACTGCTCAGGAACACAACTCAGCCCTTCAGCACCTCCTCCTTTCAATTGTTCTCACATTCTCTATGCTATAAAATGGTATTCATTCTTAAATTATTTTTATTAGACATATCAGTTCAGTTATACAGTACTGAAAGTTTTCTTAGAAAGAAATACAGACTTAAGGCTAATAATGTTTTTGTATGGCAATGCAACTTCAAAAATTTACCTGTTAGCACCCTCTGCTGCCTTTCCTTTGTAACAACATATAAAAATGAACAAAATTTATAAGCCAAATCAAGGTTTATACTATAGGTTTATAACTATAAACTAGATAAATACTAAATATTAATTGTTTTCTGCCTTGGAGCTTCCTGTTGAAACTATAGATGCAATGATCGTAAGAATTTCTGTGTCTGAACAAAGACTTGCATATATACACTGCAACTTGTCATGCCTCATTCCAGGATTCAAAAGCAAGATGACCAAATCCAACACATGCATAATAAAAACTGAGTTCAGCATGTCTACCTCCTTGATAAGTTTTCACAGCTTCAATCTGCAATCCTAACCCCCAGTCAGATAGGCATAAGCCTGGGGATGTCACAAAAGTGCCATAAGGCACTTCTGTATCACTCTTGGGGCGGTAATTAAGCCAATGCAGACATGCGCCAGTCTCCCCACAGCCCCACAGAAACTGGGAGATGGGCAAGTTGTGCTGACCTAAATTGGTTAGGATTGTGCCCTCAGCCTCACAGAACATTCTATTTTCGTTTATCAAAAGTTCCCATGTCTCTTCCCTGAAGGGAGTTGCTCACCTTTGTACCATAATTAGTTAAATCAGGCTGCAATCTTAATCCCCAGTTAGGTTGGCATAAGTTCTGGCACAAGTCCTTTGCTTGCCTGGGGGTGTGCCATTCTTGGGGGAGCGGGATTAGGCCAGTGCACAGCTATGTGCCAGCCTCCACCCATCACCACAGCAAGAGAGAGCTGGCCTAAATTGGTAAGGATTGTGCCCTCATTTTTCCAAGTAGAAGGGGAGGGCAATGAAAGAAACTGCTTGGGAAGTGTTCAAGATATCACTCAGAGCATGTCTGCATAAACTGCCTTTTGCATGATTTTGTTTAAAAAGGCAGGAATTTTCTTATCTGTAAATGTCCTTTTCTTGGAGAAGAGGAAAAGGTGCATTCAGGAATGACTGGGTTTGCCCCGCCCACCAACAAGCCAGGGCCGGACGTCGTTTTGTCTCCTTCCTGTGCAGGGCAGCCCCTCCCAGTCCGGATACCAGAGACCGTAGAGAGGATCACTGCCACTGACAATAAAGATTCCAAGGAACCTTCTAAACTCAGAACACGAAGTTGCTGAGGAAAAAACAGACTTGGAAAAAAGAACAGCAGCCAAGAGCCAACGAGAGGACACTTACAACAGAGAAAAGGAATGCCTCCTCCAACTTGAACAATAACAGGGACCCATTGAAAACTCCTGGACCCCAGTTAAAAACACAATCCCTTGAAAAAGTAAAAAGGGCTGAAGAGAAGTGAAGTTACGTTGCGACTCTGCTGAGGTGGGTTGAATGCACCTTTTCCTCTCCTCCAAGAAAAGGACATTTACAGGTAAGAAAATTCCTGCCTTCTCTGGAGGAGGGAAAAGGTGCATTCAGTAATGACTGGGATATACCAGAGCCTCACACTCAGGGTGGGAGAGACGCAACCCACTTCACTGAGAAAACACTTCATGGAGTACTCTACAATCAAAAGCAGCTTCTGCAGAGGCTGCCTGGACAATTTTGGAGTGACAAATAAAGGTATTTGTGGAGGACGAAGCAGCCACCATACAAATTCAGTCTAAAAATATAATTCCCTCAAAGACAACTTAGGTAGTGGCCCTTCTTGCTGAATGGGCTGTCACTCCCTCAGGGGAATCTCTCCCTACTGTCTTATATGCCTCAAAGATGGGTGTTCTTGGCAAAAAAGAAAAAGACAATATTGAAGCTGTCTTGCCCCTTGAAGGACCCCCGAAAAGGACAAACAGAGCTTCTGACATCTTAAAATCTTTTGTACCATCCAAATAAAAACTTAGAACCCATTTAACGTTAAAGGGATGCCAAGACCTTTCCAAAGGAGAATTTGGATTAGAACAAAGAGTGGGTAACACAAGTCTTTGTGATCTATGAAAAGGGTGAGTTTACCGTAGGTACAAGAAAGGAGGGGTCTAACCTAAGAGCTACTTTATCATCCTGGAACACGCAATGGTTAGGATTAATAGAAATGGACCCCAATTCCAAGACCCATCTGGCTGAAGTGGTTGCCACCAAGAAGATGGTCTTTATGGTCACAAACCTGACAGACACTGAGGCAAGAGGATTCAAAGGGTAAATCCATCAAGGCCTTGAGGACCAGATGGAGATTCCAAGTCAGGTAAAGGTGCCCTGTAGTGGCTTTAAAAGTTTCAAACCTTTTATAAAACATTAGATGTCAGGATGGCCGGAGAAAGCTCCAGACAGCCTAGGACCTAAAATGGTACTTGATCGTGGAAACTTGCCTCTTAATAGAGTTAGTGCTCAGTCCTTCCTCAACACCCTCTGAGAAAATTCCAGCACATGCGTTACCTTAAGCTTTCCTACTGAGACCCCTTTAAATGCACACCCTTAGAATTAGACCCCTTTAGACTCTCACTATTAACTGCATAGAGATCCAGGATAGCTTGCAGAGGTCTCAGGTGAAAAAAGGACAACGGGATCACAACCTGACATGATACCATGAAACCCGAAAGGTGCTCAGGGTCATCAGAATTGTCAAAGATGCTGCCCTGATTTGAAGAAGGAGAACCAAGTCCTTTGGAATGGGTTCGCCATTCCTGAGTGACGATACTTGGAAGGCCTGAGGGAAAATAATTGTTTTGGAGCATTTTTTGGGAAAGACCTCAACTCTCTCCTGGTCAGAACTGGAGTCGAGTTAACTGGCCCTATGGAGATTAAGGCACAACGATGATTTGTATACTGTCTTGTTCAATAAGACCGAGGAGGAAAGCTGATCATGTGTGCAGTAAGGGTCTTTTGGTCTGAAGCAGACAATGAGGATGAAGAAGTAGAGGATGACAAATCTAATTAATGTCTAGAAACTTATAGGCCAAAATATCATCCTTGGTCCAAAATAACTAACGCCAGGGTTAATGTTTCCTACACAGAAGGAAAATCAACTGTCCTCTTATCCCTGTTTTCAAGGGACACAGAGTCAAAAACTCCACCAGAGCGTTTGCTGCCCCAAGAGGCAGAACTGCCTGTCTAAATAGGGATTGTGTTTCAAACACCCAACGCCTAAGGCAGATATTGAAAAAGGTAACAAGGGTTAACCCTTTTAAAATATACTTCCCAGGATTGTGGAGAAGAGAGTTAGGCCAGATTGTGAATTTGCCCAGGTCTCAAACCACTGATCTGCAGACATTCAGACTTATAGGTGTAGTGTATTAGAATTACACCATTACAGCCTCTTCCGCCCAACAATTCTTAACTTGGGACCTGGGAGTTGGCGTCCAAAGTCCTGAACCCAAATAATAAGTTTTTACACTCTCTCAGTGTTACTTCAACTCTTGTATAGCATGGGTCTTCTGGACCTTTATCAAGACAATGCAGCCATCAGGACCTCTACTTTGGAAATCTGCAATGGCCAAAGTTTCCTGAGGCAAATAATAAAGCTTACCGACCGATTTCTGGCATGTGCTCCCCTGGTGTAGACACTGTTCCTTCTGCATCCATGATAGATGGGCCTGCCTCAGAGAAGGGAACTTCTGCCATCTTGGGAATGTCCTGCAGAGACACATACTTCAACCGCTAGCTTTGTTAGCTTGGTGGAAGAAATAGTAGTCGAAACCTTGGGATTATAAACAAGGGAGACCATTATTACCAAGCAGTCTTGCCTGAGGCTTGATACCTTCAGAGCAAGACTCGGCCAGTCTGGGCTGGTTTAGGCTGGTTCTTTAAACAGTTCCTCTACTGTGCAGCAGGATAAGAAATATGATTACCTTAGACCAGTGATTTTCAACCAGTGTGCCGTGGCACATTGGTGTGCCGCGGATAGTCCTCAGGTGTGCAGTGGGAATTTGGAGATTGACATTATTTAATAGGAAATTGAGATATCTGAACACCCTGGTGTGCCTTGTCAATGGTAGAAAAAACTGATTGTGTGCCTTGACAATTTCAGTTCCTTGTTAAGTGTGAGATGTTAAATCCTTGTTAAGCCCTGAGATGAAAAAGGTTGAAAATCACTGCCTTAGACAATAATCTAAGAAACTGGTCCACAGGAAAAACGGCATATCTAGGCTGTTGTACACACTGGAGTTTCCTTCTCCTGAGGATTTGTCCCTTAGGAAACCTTTGAGGAGCCTGACAACATGAGTCTGGGGGAAGCCTAATCTTTGGATGACCTTATAGATGATGAACACTTGCAGTTGTTTGAAGGGGTCAGTTCCTCTAACTCCAAAGGGGAGAGTGACTGAGGAATGTAGAAAAGGCAACAGAGGCCTTATAGTTCTCTTAAGGCAAGAACCCAGCGAGCAAGGCTCCTGTGGAGGCTCTGCTGCAGGGCATAATCTTTCTATCACAGCTTTTTCCAGAAGGTTCTGGACCCACAATGCCACATGTGCCTAGGCTTCCTGAGTTTTGTTTCTTTTATTATTATTATTATTATTATTAGTAGTAGTAGTAGTAGTAGTAGTAGTAGTAGTAGTAGTAGTAGTAGTAGTAGTAGTAGTAGTAGTTTTGGTTTCATTGTTTTCTTTCCCTTTAACACCTACTAGTCCATGACCTCAGAAATGTGTGGTAAATTACTGAACCTTGTGAGTAATTTTATTTTTGCTAAGACAACAGCTATGAGGCATTACATTTTGAGACTCATCTGGGTCCCCGTAGGGTGTGGAGAATGAGACACTTGGCATCTCCATGTCTCTGCACCATCACTGCCCTCACCACTGGTCACTGCTGGACAGACAAGAGGACAAGTAATACAGTTCCTGTCATGAAAACACCTCTCCAAAGGTGCTCTGCATGCAGTTTCCAACAGACAACCTTAATATCCTTCCTGCCTCCCCTCTCCAATCCAGGCCTGGGCCTTGAAAAACTCACTGTGCACCTTGCTGACGGAAGACTGGAACAGACAAAATGTCCGCCGATAACCACCAGGATCACGAAAAAGGCGGGCGCAGCTGCAAGTGCCAGTGTGAGGCGCAGGAAACTTGGTTCCTCAAAGTGGCGGGTGCGAGTGGTGGTGCCCGCCCTGAGGCCTCCGCTGCCATTGATAGCACTGGCTCCTCTGTGCACTGGTTTGTATGCTGGTCCTCCGTGCACCGCCAAATCCTCTCGGGGAAGCAGGAGTGGTGGGCGCTGTGGCGGTTGGTGCGCACACAGCCAGGGAGCTTTTTCCATGCATCTGTCTCCATACGTACCCTTCTTCCGCTCCCAAACAAGCTCTAGCGCTGGAATGGAGGCAGTGCCCACAGGCGACCTCCACCCGGCCACTGAGTGGGTCAAATGAGGGGGCAGGGCCCTAAGGATACCCTCCTCATCGCCCAAAAGCCCACGGGCACGAACGGGGGGGCAGGGCCCTCAGGATACCCTCCTCGTCGCCCCAAAAGGCCGCCAACTGCGGCTGCAGCTGCCAAAGTGTGGTGAGGGGGGATCCATATAGGGCCCCCAGCACCAGATTCCCTCAGGGTCTGTGGTAGTCCCAGGCCAAGAGGGGCAAGCCAGTCCAGATGCCCTGGTTCCCAAGCGTCGGTCAGAAAGGGAAAGACAGGGCAGAATGGAGAGAGAAGCACAGGGAAATGGAGGCAGGTGTAGAGAAGAAGTAGAAGGAAGGAGACAGGCCCTCTCTGTAGGCCTCTCCTGCATGGTAGGCCTCAGTTGTCCTGTAGGCCTCAGTAGGCTTCTTAGGCCCTATAGATCTATCCTGCCTTGTCCTGGACTAATCCACTCCATAAAGAGAAAGGAGCACAGGGAAACGGAGGCAGGTGTAGAGAAGAAGTAGAAGAAAGGAGACAGGCCCTCTTTGTAAGCCTCTTCTGAGTCGTAGGCCTCAGTTGCCCTGTAGGTCTCAGTAGGCTTCTTATGCCCTGCAGACCACTCCTGCCTTGTCCTGGACTACTCCACTCCATAAAAAGAGCACAAGGAAACAGAGGGAGGTGTAGAGAAGAAGTAGAAGAAAGGAGACAGGCCCTCTCTGAAGGCCTCTCCTGCACTGTAGGGCTCAGTAGGCTTCCCAGGCCTTGTAGGCCTCTCCTGCCCTGTCCTGGACTAATCCAATTCACAAAGAGAAAAGAGCATAGGGAAATGGAGACAGGTGTAGAGAAGTAGAAGAAAAGGGACAGGCCCGCTCTGTAGGCCTCTCCTGCATCATAGGCCTCAGTAGGCTTCTTAGGCCCTGTAGGCCTCTTCTGCCTTTTGCTGGACTAATCCACTCCATAAAGAGAATAGAGCACAAGGAAATGGAGGCAGGTGTAGAGAAGATGTAGAAGAAAGGAGGCCTCTCTGTAGGCCTCTCCTGCATTGTAGGCCTCAGCAGGCTTCCTTAGCCCTGAAGGCCTCTCCTGCCTTGTCCTGGACTAATCCACTCCACAAGGGGAAAAGAGAAGGCCAGAGGCAGTATAAAGGCAGACAGACAGAAAAGAAGGTGAAAACAGAAGCCAAAAGGTAGAAAAGAGAAGGAGACTAGCTGAGCTCTATGGAGCACAGCAAGACGTGGCCTTGCTCAAAGGGAGCCAGAGCCGGACTGGGAGGGGCTGCCCCGCACAGGAAAGAGACAAAACGACGTCCGGCCCTGGCTTGTTGGTGGGCGGGGCAAACCCAATCATTACTGAATGCACCTTTTCCCTCCTCCAGAGAATGCAGCAGTACTGGCAACTTATTTTTCATTCTTTCCTTATTTCCAATAGGAAAAGTGGCATCAACTGAAAATGCTCAAGTAGCACAGACAAACCAGAAAAACCTACTTTTTTCCCTTAAGGAGTACATAGAAAAGGGAAGCAAAACCTGCCTCTCCCTGTACTTTGCTGGTTTTAAATAGTTTTCCTGCAGCCTAACCCTTATAAGAGAAGTGAAATTGGCAGGGAGAAAACTAAAAGTGGCACAAAGCAGAGAGATAAAGTGAGGAAATGAGTGGCTTTCATTTTCTTCTTGCACTCCTCTTTGTGCACTTTTCTATAATAAAGAATACCCACCTGCTCAATCAAGTAGAGGTGTATTTTTGTGGTAATTTTCCTTTCACACTATTCATTCATTGCACATTCTAGACAATGTAGGTTGTATATCTGCTTTATAACCTGAAATTCTTACAACAACCCTGCACATTCGATATGTATTATTAATCCCTGTATTACAGATTTAGAGGTTGTAGCTTAACTGGAGACTTCTCAAGCGCGAATTCAGTGGTTCCCAAACTATGCATCATGGTTTCCGGGGAAACACAAAAACCAGCCAGAGCAGCTGTGGAACCCACTACCCTATACTATATACAGGATTGTAGCTGTAATGGGGAGCAACAGCCATTGGCCCAGGAAATCAAGGGAGCCATCAGTCGAAAAAGTTTGGGGATCACTGCCCTACTTTATAATGTGAACATTCCACCATATAGCACCAACTCCACCCAGTGAACATACACTTTCAGTTTGCTACAGCATCCTGGCTTCAGGTCTCCAAGAAGTTGCATTGCTGTATCCAATAGTACTTGATTTGAATTAACCAGGAATTCACGACCACAGGCTAAAGCAGCAACATCTACAAAAAAAACACACATTAACAAACAATAAACAATATACAGTGGCGCCTTCATGTAACAAACGCCTCACATAAAATATGTTTCACATATCAAAAATTTATCTAGGCTTCTGCTTCACGTAACAAACTATGCTTCATGTAACAGATACACTCATTGGCAGTTGGGGCAGACGCGCTGGCCAGCAGCCCTTTTAAAAAGTGTCAGGGCTGCCTAGCACACCTGCCCATACTAAAAGCAACACTTCCACTGTGGCCGGGGGTCCGCTGGAGGGAGAGAACAGCAGCGGAGAAGAGGGAGCAGGGGAGAGAGAGGCTCAGGATGAAGGGGGGAGACACTTGGAAAGTGTCTTGGATTGCAGCCGCCTAACCATGTCTACCCAGTAATAAGCCCCATTGTGTTAAATAGGGCTTACTACCAGGAAAGTGTCTTTCGGATTGCAGCTTAAGTAGACTTCATAGGAAAATGCACATTGAATGCATGTTTTGAATTCAATTCGTGTTTTGTCATCCTTTTTACATCCAGTTAATATTTTTATATGAATATTTTTTGGGTTCTGGAACCAATCATCTGAGTTTCCATTATTTCCTATGGGAAAATCCGCTTCATGTAAAGCACATTTCACGTAACAAACATGTGTCTGGAACAAATTAAATTTGTTACGTAAGGCGCCAATGTATTTCAAAAAGAGTGTATTTGTATGCAACACAATCTATTCTATATGTATAAAAGAGAAAAGTCATTGACTGACTGACTGATTGATTCACTGACTTATCAACACCCTGCCAAAACCTCCAGTCCTAGAAGCATGAAATTTGGGGAGGGTATTCCTTCCGTGACTGAGAGGTGCACTAAGAACCGGTTTTCGGAAATTCCAACCAGAAGGGGGTGAAAAGGGGCACAATGCATTTTCCTCTCTATACTTTGCATTGGAGAATTAATGACTCATCAACATTCTGCCCCAACCCTGGACCTAGAAGAATGAAATTGCACTCAGGGTCGTTTCTAAGTGGTAGTTACAAGTCAGCACCTAAGATACCTGGGCCTTATCTATCTAAGAAACCTCTTCTACTTCTATTCCTTCACAGTTTCATCACAGAGACATATTTATGCCTGCCCCCACCTGTAAGATATTTTCTCCTGCAGACACACACCAGTTTAAGCATCTTCCAAAAACGTTTGTCTCATTCTAATAAGGGGTAAAATGGGATGAGGGTAGTTTTAAACACTGTCAGACTTTAAAATTTTGACATACTATCACCTTTGAAATGAAATAGGTTACAAACAAAACAATCAATAAAATACCAGTCTTAGTGCACAATCCTTACCATGTCTACTCAAAAGCAAGCCCCATTGTGTTCATTGGGTCTTACTCCCAGGACAGTTCTTTAGGATTGAAGTCTTAGTCTTTGTCATTTTAGCAAGTTAACTATCAAATCACATTTTAATTAATTTTATTTTCCACAGATCTGAAGGGATATCAGTGGAATAATAAAAATTTACATTGTATTTTAACAAATGCATCCACTGTAATATTGATTATTCTTTTTCTTTTTCTTCTATAAACAAAAAATTTAACTAAAAGAGTAATCGGTGATAATACACAACATAGCTTATTTCTTCGAACCTAGGAACAGTGGTTATCCCAACAGACAAAAAGTACAAAATATATTTTATTTATTATCAGATCAAAGGTTAATCTCAAAGTTATTAAGATTACAAATGATAAGCTGTAAATACTTCTGAAGTAGGAATACTTCTCAAGCATTAAAAAGGTGAAATCATTAATATAAAAATTTAAATAAATCATAAATCTTTTATTAAAATTAAATTACGAAATGTCAGTCCAACAGCTAAATCCTACTCCCCCTACATGTGCTGGTGCAGCTGTGCTGAAATCAGGCATCTGTATCCAACAGGAATAGTGGTGTTGGACTGGAAGACTTCAGCGGGGTAAAAGGGTTTAAATCCCTTTACAAATCTTTCTAAGCTCCTGTTTTGCAATGAGTCTCCTTGGACTTATGACAGTTCTTGAGCTGGCACAAGCCTGAGGTGAGAAAAGGAGGTTGCTTACAGCAGGGATAGGATCCAGTGCTTGCCATCACCACCAGATCCACCCTCATACTTTCCTCTATAGGTGGCTGGTGATTTGTCAACACACATAGGAAGGTGCCAGCCTTTCTGTCAGTGCTTTAGCTGTGCACTATAGTCAACCCTCATCATCCATGGGTTTACAACCTGCAGATTTGGCACAACAAGGCTGCTGACCCGAATGTCAAGGCCTCAAGAACCTCCTGTATACAACCAGAAGGGTCTAGGAGGTGTTCTAAGGTGTAGGTTGGAGGCGGCCTCTTAAAGCCAAACAGAGCTTCCAGGAGGCCCCCAAAACGCACTTCTGGTTGCAGCCAGGAGGTCTTTTGAGGGCTTTCCACATCCACATAAATCAGTATCTGTAAGGGATCCAGGAATGGAGTCCCCATGAATACCAAGGACCCACTGAACTTTATATACTGTCAGAAGTGTTTTTGTGACTGCCATAAGACAGTCAGCACTGGAAGAATACTAGTTGCACTAGTGGGAAGAACCCATGAGACTGGGACGCAAATGCAGTAGAACAAATATTTAAAACAGTAGATAATTTAAAAACAAAGTAAAACAACTTGGTTTGTGATGTATTTTACTTTTCCTATGGCATTTCAAAAGTCACTTACTTGTAATAATCCCTGCCAAAGCTAACACAAACTGACTTTCATCAGAATCCACATCCTGTTGTTTGACATCTTCACCTAATGATCGCACAAAACTCTCCATTGTTTGTCCAGCAATGCTAAAAAACTTTAGAGCTTTACTCTGCAAGTTTGTGAGGAAAAAAATTTTTTATGCTTATAAAGTTACAAGTTTAAACTATGTCTTAGTTTAGGGGTGTCCAAACACTTTTTGGCAGGAGGGCCACATCATCTCTCTGACACTGTCAGGGGCCAGAAAAATTATTTACATTTGACATTTGAATAAATTTACATAAATTTAAATATAAGAGTGCATGTAGATAAATTACAAGGCTAGTCCATGGACCAGATGGAGGAGTCTTGCTGTGGGCCACACTGAGGCTTGCCGCGGGTTGCATCTAGCCCCTGGACTGGGTTTGGATACCCCTGGTATAGACTATAAGAAAAATTACAAATTTACAAGTCAAAGGACACAATCCTAACCATTTCTACTCAGAAGTAAACTCCATTGTGGTAACTGGGTCTTACTCCCAGGAACGTGTATTTAGGATTTCAGCTTTAATATACAAGAAAAATTATGCTGACACAAGTTGATTTGGTGATAAACAGTCTCTGAGGTTTCACTAAGGACTTGTAAGATGCAACAGTAATGAATGCCTTTTCCATTTTTTAATTTAAAATATGGGCAGCACAATCTCAATTTGCAGTGGAAGGGGTAGGCCAGTCAACCTGCACACTATCCAGCATAAATTTGGGGCTGCTTGGAAGCTGTGTGAAGAGTTAATGGAATGACTGCTGCTGCTGCTGATTGGGGAAATGTCAAATTATTCTCTTTGACTGAAAAAATATTAGCCAAAGAGGATAGTTCCCAAATATGGTTTCTGAAATATGCCAGTTTAAGCAATGTTAAGAGTCTCTTTAATTTCTAACACTTTTTTGTCAAAACGATTTCAATCAGAACATGGTCAACAACGACATATGTTCACCACTTACTTTCTAGAGTTCAGATCAGTGGTTCCCAAAGTCCTATTCAAACTTTGTGGGAGGGGAGCAGCAACACAACTGCTATGATCATGTTGCTGCCAGGTAGAGTTTTTTCACTTACAAGGGTGTTGACAATCTTAATAAAAAGGGGGAAAGACATTTCCATTCTTGTCCTGAAACAGGAAATGGTCCCCCTCATTTCTTCAAGATTTTGAAGCTGCTGAGAAGGTTGCAGAGGCGACTGAAGTCTTTTTTATATATGGAGAGACATAGCGATAGTATGTCCTCTGATTTCTGGGCCATTTCCCTTTAAGTGAATGGCCCTTTTTAAATTCCATAATGCAGTGGCCTTCAAAGTGGGGGTCAGGACACCCTAAGAGGTCAAGACGTCTAGTCAGGGGGGTTGCAGCAGGGTGACCATATGACCGGAAAAACCCAGATTTGTCCGGATTTTTAGCCTCCTGTCCGGGTGTCCTACATTTAGGCTTCGTTTTGAAACTTCGCAATAGTGCACAGTACCCCATCATGCCACATGTCATTGGATTCGTATTGAGGAGCAGAATCCAATGCAAAAATCACTTTTGAGATATCTCCTTCCTATCAAACGTTATGGCCAAAAAACCAAAACACAAAAATAAAAAAATACATTTTTTGGCAATTTTTTTAAGCGGGTAGGAATTTTGGCCTGGGATTAGGAATTTTGGCCTTGGGGTTCAGCAATTTTGGGTTTGGCATCTGGTCACCCTGGGTTGCGGGAGGGTAAGATCCACCATCTTAGAATCTGACACTGGACCTTCCTGGGAGTAAGACTCATTGTACACAATGGGACTTACTTCCAAGTTGACATGGAGGAACATTTCAGTTTGACAGGGGGTCCCAGACAGATTTTTAAATTTGAAAGGGGGTCCCGGGCTGAAATGCCTGAATATCACTGCCTTAATGGATTACAATCCATCACTTTGGGAACCACTAGCTTAGATCATAGCAAATATATTCCATTGGTGTGTCTTGACCAAAATTGAACTGAGTTGTTGACCAAGCTGACAAAAAAATTGAACTGATATGAAAAAGAGGCTATGTGAACCAACCATTTTAAATCTATAATTTATCTAGAATACCTATCTATTAAACATTTATCTAGTCCCTGTACTTACGCTTCCTAGAATAACTTGAACTGCTTCTTCATTACTCGAAACACTCCATAACAAAGTGCATACCGCAGCCCCCATTTCTGTACAATATTCAGCTTGTTGCAGTAACTGTTGTTTTGCCTCATTCAACTGCTGTCGAACTGTTAATTTTTCCTGAAATTAATCAAATTCCATATAAAGACAATTAACTTTACAGAAGACCTACTTAAATGGAGGGGGGGGTGTTGTGACACTCTTGTTCATGCAAAGGTCCCCACTCCCTTTAAAAGGTGGCATAAGGGGGAAAGAAGCAAGGCAAACCCCAGGATCACACTCCCTTGGGGGGGAAATGGGTTAAAAATAAGTTTAAGCTATTTTTAAACTTAACAGAGGTGCTGCCAGTGTCTGTGGGATGTAGGGAGTCCTGGAGGGCCCCACAAAATGCTTGCAGGGTTCCACACAGGTTGAAAATTGTAAGTACAAATACAAGTTTCAAGCTGCGAGAAACATTGCAAGCACTTTGGTACTTTGTTGCCTTTGATGCCATCACATAAACTTATCAACAGCCCAGCTGATTGTATTTTTGGTAATGCTCATGTCAATTGAAATGGAAAAAGTTCAACTAATTTTGAAAAGAAATAAGAATAAAAGTTAAAGATGGATTTTGGGTCAAAGATGGACATTTAAAAACACTACCTACCTTTCTTTCTTTCAGACAATCTGCTTGAGCTACTTTCAGGCGGGCTTTAAGATGTTCACAATCCATTCTCAATTGTTCCAGTTCACGTTCTCTTTTTTCTACAACTAAACAAATGAAGTATGAAAGGGAACACAAATCAGAATATTCTCAAAGATGTTTACTTTTAGCAAATGGCTAATCATAGATTAATATTCAGTTAGAAAACCATAAGAATAAAAACTGGTTAGATAACACCACCCAACAGTGGTTTTGTTTCCGAGGTTTTGTGAGTTGATTATATGTATGTTTGGTGTGCTGATTTCAAATATAACAGTAATTTTTGCCTATTAGCTCTAGTTTTTGAGATATAAACATCATGGCACCCTATGGCAAATTAGACTTTTGACTGACAGACGCATAGACACTCATTAGTGCTGTATCTCAAAAAGTTTAGCTAATAGAAAAAAACTGTTCACATATTTGGAGTCAGCATGCCCAATATACCCAAAATCAATTCTAACATTCCAGGAAACAAAAATTTTTTCTTGCACAGTGTTAAAAACACACGCCTCTCTGACTTTCCAGCAAGCTATGTGAATAGGATGCTCATTGCATCCTGAAGGGGCCAGTTAAGGAAGCCTCTACAAAGTAAGGGAATGATTGTTCCCCAGGGCATAGCTAGGGAGTGCAGGGTTGCTGTTGCACTAGACAGCAAGCTATGGGTGGAGGGCAACAAGATGAGCTTTACACTAGTGGTCAAAACTGTGAAAAAGAGCAAATATGAATAATAATACTTTACCATCTCTATACATAAAACTGAAAAGTCACTGACTCACTCACTGACTCATCAACGCCCAGCCAAAACCACTGGGACTAAAAGTGTGAAATTTGGGGAAGGTGTTCCTTTTGTGATGGAGGCACCCACTAAGAGCCAGTTTTCAGAAATTCCAACCAGAAGGGGGTGAAATAGGGCACAAAGTGTTTTCTTCCCTATACTTTACATTGAACAATCCCTGACTGAGGGACGCTCTGCCCCAGCCCCCAGACCTAGAAGCATGAAATTTGGGGAGTGCATTCCTTATGTGATATCAGCACCCACCAAGAACCAATTGTTAGAAATTTAATCCCTATGAGCACAATCCTAACCATGTCTACTCAGAAGGAAGCCCCATTGTGTTCAATGGGTCTTACTCGCAGGAAAGTGTGTTTTGGATTGCAGCCTAAGGCTCTGAAAAGGGTGCAACACATTTTCAGCCTATACTTAACATTGAAGACTGACTGATCGATATCCAGCTGATGCATTGGAAAGGAGGATGCACAGAGGGTGATGGTGCGTGTGGTTGGATGGTGCGCACGGGGGGTGGAGCGCATGGGTGTGAATGTGCAGGGTGGTGGTGGTGCATATGGGGGATGATACAAATGGGAGGATATTGCACATGGGGGATGGGGTGCATGGGCAGTGAGTATACATGGGGGTGCACATCGGGGTGGTGCATGTGGGAGGGTGATGCATATGGGGGTTGATGAGCATGAAAGGTTATTATGCAGTGGGGGGATGGTGTACAGGGGCAATTTTACTCCCGCAACATGGGTACGTTTTTGCTAGTCATGTCTTATATCAGTGGAAATGCTATTTAATGCAAATGCAATGAAACAATATCTGTATTCTACCTATCAAAAGTTATGGCCAATTAACCAGAATATGAAAGTACCAACTGCCTAAGGACAAAAAAAGGGATTTTCTTAACTCAAAACTGACTTATAAGACTGATTGCTCTGAGAGTCAATGAGATGTAATTATGATACAGTATGGAATTAATAAGGCGTTAATATAATTCAGCTCCTATTTCCATATATCATAACATAGTTACCCACTGCTAATTGGGTCAAGAGGAACTTCTAAGCGGTGCTCCTCTTATGTTTAGCAGAGAGAAAATAACCATCTCTCTTTGACTTAGCATGGGGGTCTGTAACCGAGAAATGCTTTGTATTTTCTTAATGCAATTTGATTTTGCTATAAGGGGCTACAAAATCTTTGACCCAAGATAGCAGATAGAAGCCTTAGCTGTGCCACTGGCTGTGGGGATGCAGCAGTGCAAATGGGTGGAAAGCTGATGGTGGAGCGAAGGCGAGTTTTCCTCTAATTATATTTTTAAAGCCTGGCAATAACATCACTTTCTGTTGTGACATCACTTCCAGGGCTCCACATTTTGAGCTTTGCACCGGACTACCTGACCATTAGCTATACCACAGTTGTTTCCTGACCTTAGAACTCAAGGCAGATGCATCAGTTCTGTAATGCTGGACAGGATTAGGCCCGATGTCTATTTGGTCTTTAGTTTTCCATTTTTCCCAGTTACTTCAAGAACTAAAGTTAATGACCACCCAATCTTGGGCCCCAAGTTTTATTTTTCCACAACTGGAATGTATTATATAGTTAATCTCACTTCAGACAGATCTTGCAATCTGTCATCAGAATCTTGCAATCCCTTAAATTATGAAGAAAAATGTATGTGGTTAAATGCAGAAGGATAGTGCGTGGGGGGATATTTTACTCCCAGAACACAGGCACATTTTGCTAGTTTAACAGGATAAATTGATACCAGAGGTGAAACTCACAAGTTGGTAGCAGGAAGGGAAATTTGGATAGGACAGAAACTAAGCAGGTATGAATCTTGTAAGTGTAAGAATGCCAGGGGATGTAAGTGCTATACAAGTCATGTTGAGTTTTATGCTGGAAGAAAGGCAAGATATAGTATAGCTTCACAAACCAGCTCTATAAACATGCAGTGTAATTTGAGTAAGACTTATTTCCTGAGATTATATGGGAATGCAGGATGAGATGAAACAGATTCCCTAGAACAATTGTGGAGATAACAAACATCAGGAGTTTAAAGGAAAATTTGGATATATTGATCAAGCATACGGTTTTATCCTACTTCTGTTGTGAGCCCTATGGGAAAAGCCCACTCATTTAGCAACCCATGAAAACATACTATTATCTATAAGATGTTTTCATTTTCTTATCAGGCATTTGTGACTACACGTGCATCTGAGAATGAAAACAGATGATCCACAGAATACAGTATTTTATAACCTCCTTCACTAAGAATGAAGACTTTACATATTATTTTTCAAGTGTGTATAAGAAACTCCAACAACCCGTCTGTTCCCAGAAAGGGAAATAGTTTGAAAGCACAGAAGCAAGATGGGAGAGAGGGTTTTGCTTCTGTTATATCCACTATTCCTCCCTGCACTATTTTTTTCTGGAAGGAAAAGGTAAAGCTGTTAGGTGTGAACTCTGTGTCCCTACTTTGTCCTTAGTGTTTCCTTTCAGAGATACTTCAAACTAGGTTACCTTTGTTTTCATCAGTAATTATAACATTATAATGCTATATATAATAGTAATTACAGCATTAATGATTGATGCAAATATAGTGGAACTCACTTGCTTCAACAGCATCCAATTTTTGAACACTCTCCACGACATCGCCATTCAATATTTGTGGCAAAATATCATGCAACTGCATCACTTCAGTTGTCAGCCTCTCCAAGACGCTCTTTCTGACTTTAACAAATTCACCTTGTGTCTCAATGGTCTAAAACAAGAATTTTTTTACTTTTTTTAGAGTTCTTTATTTTAAATTCTGAAATTAACTTCTGAGTTAGCTTTTCTGCTATAAATCATATAGGCCACACTCCGAAAAACAATTACTATACAAAAAACAATTACTACAATCTGAAGCCCCAGTTAAGCTAGAATAGATCCCAGCACAAGACCTATGCTGGCTTGGGGGTGACACTTTCTCACATGCTGAAAGGCACTTCTGTGCCACTGGCGGGTTGGGGGAGGAGAGGGTAATGTAGGTGCACAGTCATATCCACTTCCCCACAACACCACAGGAAAAGGTGTGTGGATTATGTTGGCTTAAATTGGTTTGGATTATACTCATAGTTATGGTTTTAGGGCCCAATATCATCCAATTTTCCGAAGTTGGTGCAAAAACGCCAATAAGGCATGTACAGTGGCGCCTCATGTAAAGAACGCCTCATGTAAAGTATGTTTCACGTAACAAACAAAAATTTCTCTAGGATTCTGCTTAACGTAAAGAACACATTTGTTGGCAGATGGGACAGACGTGCTGGCTGGCAGCCTGTTTAAGAAGCGTCAGGGCTGCCTAGCACACCTGCCCATAGTGAAAGCAACACTTCCATGCTGTTTCTCCTATGGCTGGACGTCCGCTGGGCAGAGGGAGAGAAGAGCAGTGGAGAAGAGGAAGCAGCTCAGGGCTAGCCAGAAGGGAGCAGGGGAGAGAGAGGCTCAGGATGGAGAGAAGGAGAAAGTGGGGAGACACTTTGAAAGTGTCTTGGATTGCAGCCTCCTAACCATGTCTACCCAGAAGTAAGCCCCATTGTGTTAAATGGGTCTTACTTTCAGGAAAGTGTCTTTAGGGCTGCAGCCTAAGTAGACTTCATAAGATCAAGCACATTGAATGCATGTTTTGAATTCAATCCCAGTGTTTTGTCATCATTTTTACATCCAGTTAATATCTTTATATGACTATTTTGGGGGTTGTGGAACCAATTGTCCTAGCTTCCATTATTTCCTATGGGAAAATCCGCTTCATGTAAAGAACATTTCACATAACAAACATGCCTCCAGAACAAATTAAATTTGTTACATGAGGTGCCACTATACCACATTCTGAGTTGGGGAAGCAGTCACAGAAGGCTCCTCAAGGTAAGAGAACACAGGATTGCAATGTACTGTATTTGCACCAGTGAAAAGTGGATAGGATTGAAGCTTGGGAGCCCAATCTTAGGTGTGTCTCCTCAGATGCAAGTCCCATTACAGCCAATGGGGCTTACTCCCGGGTAAGCACGGACAGGAGTGCAGCCTGAGAGCCCCATCCTAGGCAGGTCTCCTCAGAACCAAGTCCCATTACAGCCAATGGGGCTTACTTCCAGGTAGGCGTGCAGCCCTCCCTCAGGTGGTTCCCCTCAGAGGCAGGGAACGTGAGGGGTCTCTGGTCTCCCCAGCGGGGCTGAGGCGGCGAAGGCTTCGGTTGGCGTTTAAACGCGTTCCAAACGATTCTAACGCCTCCGAGCCAACGGTCGCCACATACCTGCTGCTGCTGCTGCCCCTCCCCTGAACTGCACGCGCTCCCGCTACTCCCGCGCTTCATACTAGCCCAAGCCTAGCAGCAGAACGCCCGCCTCTGCAGCCCCACCCCCTCGTCACGTGACACTCGCTCAAAAACTCGCATACCCACAAGCACCCTCGACTTCCGTCACAGGAATGGTTTCCGGTGACCGTTGAGGGAAGTTTGTGCCCCTCTAGGACTTAGCAGCTCTGTGGTCCCTGTGGGTTTCCAACCCATAAGGATAGGAAAGCTGGCCTGGCCTTCAGTTTGGCTCTGGTAGCTCCTCAGTCTCTCATAAAGGTCTTCACTGGTGACAGCACCTGTGTCTACTCAGAAGTAAGCCTCATAGACTTCAGTGGGGCTTACTTACAGGTAAGTATGTGCAGGTTTGTAACCTAAGGCTGCAATCCTAACCACAATTACCTGAGTGTAAGCCCCATTGACTTTAATGGGGCTTACTTATGAGTAGACATGAACAGGCGTGTACTGCTGTAAGGCTGCAATCTTACCCATACTTTCCTGCGTGTAAGCTCCATTGACTATAGTGGGGCTTACTTCTGAGTAGACATGAACAGGAGTGCACTGTAAGGCTGCAATCTTACCCATATTTTCTTGCAAGTAAGCTCCATTGACGATAATGGGGCTTACTTCTGAGTAGACATGCACAAGATTGGAGTCTAAGGGTGTCAGCACTAACCTGCGAGTAATGACCTTACCTGGCATATATATTCCTGCTGTCAATGGTTCAAGATAAAAGAGATAAGAAAATAGCAGATGAGAAAATACTGAATTTTATTTTATATATAGGTGTACAAACCACTGTAGAGTTGGCAATTTACAGGAATGAAAAAGGATGATGATCACTGGACCAAAGTGCCACCAGATAAGAGAGGAGGCATCTGCTGTACCCCTTCAGATGTCAGGTAGATTGTGTTTCAGTGCCACTCAGGTTCTTAGCAATTGCACTAATATTAGCTTCCGCTAGTCCCAGGTATCTTGATGGTAACTATTTGGTTAGAGCAGTGGTGGTGAACGCAAAGCCCTCTCTGCTGGCACATGAGCCAAGTCACTCCAGCAGCACTGGACAAGGTGCTCCTATTTGGAACAAAGCGTGCTTGTGCCCAGCACGCATGTCCAGAACACTGGGCATGCAGACTAGGCTCAGGGTGTTCCTGAATTCCAGCCATTCACGCTGGGGGCACTGCCATGGTTTTGGGCTGCAGTCTGGGCACTGAAACTGGAAAAGGTTTGCATCACTGGGTTAGAGCGAACCTTGCTGTGAGGAGTCAGATAAGGTCATAGGAAGAGGGTGGCCCCAACGGTGGATCCCTTAACTTATTGTGAAAATACAAACCCTTAAATCTCACCACATTGCTGATTCCAGAGCTTAAATGCAAAATTGTGGCTTGCCATGTAGGACGGAGGCTGAAAATGTGGTTCACAGTAACCCTGCAATGTGAGCTACTTTTATAGAGTAACCCTTTTCCTAACCCTTTTCTCTTCCACGCCATTGCCACACAAGGACACTTCCAATACCCACAGGCTTCCAATGGCTATGGACTGGCTCTCAGGCAACAAGTGCAAGCATTTTCACTGCTGAAGGCAGCAGAACTACCCACACTTCCCAGGGAATAAGCGCCACTGACTCTAATGGGACCTACTTCTGAGGCACAGGATTAGGCTCTATTAACACAAAATGAACTCAAATGCCTCTCTTGGCTGCTCCCTCCTGTTCAATGGGCAAAGACCACTTACCAAGGTGACTATATGATATCACTGAAAAAGAGGACAGCCACTGATATGTAGGACATCCAAAAATGAACATGACAGATTAAAAGATAAAAATACTCATATATACGTAAGTGTGAGTATATATTTAGTGCATATAGACAGACGTGTATATGGGCTGTGGGTGGTGCAAGTGGTTAAGTCACTGTGCCTGTCAACCAGCAGGCCAGGGTTCAAGACCCGGGTCGTCCCCACAAGACAGGGTGAGCTCTTGTCCTTAGCCCAGCTCTGTGACACAGCCGGATCCAATCATATTGGCTCTGCCTTTCCATTGGACTAATTCAGTGGCATGGAGAGGGGGGATTTGCTGCTTGGGTAACAGCCTATCCTCCAGAACAATCCAACCCAGGCTTTCGTGCTTCGCATGCAGCGTATGCAGCGCTGAGCACGATACCATAGTCTTCCAAGACTGACGGAGGCCTGCTTTTTTTTAATAGACAAATATAGATACACACACTCATCGGATAGATAAATTAGATAGGTAAAGATAAGATATATAGAGATAGATCTTTCAGGTGGTTAATTTAAATACTATATTATACACTATATACATTATTAACTTTAAAACCAATGCATGTAACACACACACACATATATACATATACATATACATACACACATACATACATATATACATATATATATATATATATATATATATATATATATATATATATATATATATATAGCGAGGAGGCTGCCTGCTCCCTGGTCCCAGGACAATGCAGATTTTCTTTACATCCATCTACTCCCCCTGAACTGAGAACACAGCCCTAACCGTGTCTACTCACAAGTAAGCCCCATATTGTTCAGTGGGTCTTACTCCCAGGAAAGTGTCTTAGTGATTGCAGCCTAGGGTTGCAGCCTCCTTCCTCCCTTGATTTCCCTAGAGAGCTTCCACTGCCCAGAGCAGCCGCCAAAGAAACCGGAAGCGGGCATTGTCGGAAGGTTCGAAGTGCGCGTGTCCGTCATTGTGACGTCACCCACGAGCGTTAGAAGGCCTGTCGGCCCCGCCCCCTCGGAGGCTGCGCGTTCTATCCGGCCAGGGAGTGAGCGTGGAAGGGGCTAAGGATGGCTCCCGCCAGCGTCCCCTCCGCCACGCAGCCACCCGAGATCCAGTTCGCTCAGAGACTGGCAGCCAACGAGAAGAGGATCCGCGATCGCGCTCTCAAGAAGCTCCGCGGGTACATTGCCCTCAGGACACGCAGCCCCGCCGGTGAGAGATACACGTGGCGCGGAGGGAGCACAGGGACAGCCCCCGGTCGGGGCTGGGTGCGTCTACTCGGAAGTAAAGCCCATTGGGGTCTATGGGGCTTACTCCCAGGTAGCTGTGGAGAGGTCGCACCTTCAGAGCATGCTTTTGAATTGCTAGGTTGGCAGGTGCTTGGCTAAGGATGGCAGCTCATCCCATCTGGCACTACTTGGGTCTTGAACCACTGACCTGTTAGTCTTCAGATTGTCAGGCACAGCGCCTTTAACAACTAAGCCACTGCAGCCTCAGAAGTAAGTCTTATAGCCAAAAGGGCTTACTCCCAGGTAAGTGTGGACAGGATTTGAGCCAGAGCCCAATCCTCAACATGTCTAATTCAGAAGTAAGTCCTAGTAATATTAATGGACTTATTCCCAGGAAAATGTGTTTAAGATTGTAGCTGTAGTTACTTGGGGGCATACATTGTTATGGGACGGAGGTGGCCACACCACAGCTTGGGAGCCACATGCAACTCTTTCACTTGTATGGAAATATGTCGGCTGAGCTCCTTTTTTGCTATATGAATGGCATAATATGAATGGAACCCTAATGGATAACGAGGGACTCCCATATTAGGGTATAAACTGAAAGTCTGTATAAGTTTGTTCATTTACTTACTATTACCATACCGCCTTTCTCCATGAAGGGACACAAGGCAATTTACAACATATTTAGAAATGCAGAAATGTAAAATTACAATTGAAAACACAAGTCAAAATTAATTTAAACCATCACAATTAATAGAATCTTAAACAGCAATCAGGCGTTGATACACTTAAAAGAGCATCAGCAGCAATTTTACAAAACACCAAGCCTGTAAAAAAGGCTGAAAACTCGAAAAGCTCATCTTGAAAGAAGCATCCAAGTCTAGTTTAGCTTTTGTGGGCTGCAATCCTGAAGTGAACTTAGGTTAGCCGTTCAGCGCAGGATAATTCCAAGATAGGCCTAGGTACACCAGAAAGGCTTGGGCCAGCAAAAGTCCGCTTAGAATGACCCAAGATTGATGGGCTGGCCTAGTAGTGCTGGCCTAGTGAGCATGCTGCCCTTGTGCTGCTGTCTCTTCAGCAGCAGTTAGGCCAGCCTAGGGGCCACCTTGTCCTGTGGATTTGGCCTAATTGTCAGCTCAGGATATGGCCAAGTTAGGGCGCAATCCAAAGTAACTATGGGGAGTCCTTGCTCCGGTGTAAGAACAATTTACTCTGGATTACAATACAAATTCCCCATAGCTTTTCACTAGGTGGTGCAGTAACTACGGGTGCACATAATGTCTCTTACGTGCTCCTGTAGTTACTCGGGATTGAAGTGTTAGTCTAGCTTAACAGGACCATTCTCTCTGGCCTAAAGCCAAGATTGCACCCATGCTAAAATATATATTTTAAGAATTTTGATGTTTCTTAAATAGTACAATACTCTAGCTTCTCTCTTGTGACTCTCAACCACAGAAGTTTATGGTATGTGGCTCTTACATTAAGCAATTGTGAAAACCATTGTTATGAGAAAAACAGATTGGTCTTGTAAGTGTGGGTGCTGTTAAACTTTTCTACTTTTCTTTCTCATTTTTTTTCCTGTAACATTTTTTTTCCTTTTGGTGTTTTAAGATGGCTTTAGCGAAGAAGAATTATTGAAAATATGGAAAGGACTCTTTTACTGTATGTGGATGCAGGATAAACCGTTGCTACAGGTATGCTTTACTCTGTTCATGCTAAATGTAGAATATAGTTCAAGTGTCTGTGGATGTAATTCTCCTGTTGTGGGTAAACTTGTTGGTGTTTTTATTTGAGAAGGAAATTCCATTTCCAAAACATGCCCAACACTGTGTGATATACCATTTTATTTCAGAATTTAATATTCTACTTTTCTAGCCCTGGAAAGGGAAGTTCAAGGTGGCTTACAAGTAAAATAAAATTAAGCACTAAAAATAACTATCTACTAATTGGATCGTTATGCAAAACAGCAGGAAAGGGACAAATTAATCAAAGGTGAGAGCAAGTTATAATCTGACTTGATATACTGGGATTTAAACTGCAAACCTGGGAGTGTCTCATGCTAGCCTAAATTCAGCATGTCTAATTGGCCTGATATCAATCCCATGTAAGTTGTGCACATGTGCATAGATTTGGCTATTGTTGCTGCCTTATTTATAAATAAAGAGAAATTGAGAGGAACAGTAATTTGTATAAGTACATTTCTGGGACACTGGAATATCTGGTATCATATCCTGGGTTGTTCAGAAATTCTGATTAGAACAAACTGGTATTTGCCAAGTTTGGATGTGTGGCAAGAAGAGTATGGAAATAGAAAAGAACACTAGGGACTTGGAACCAGGATTAAACCATGGTTCTCCATAATGGCTGAACTGGGTCACTGAGGTAGCACAGATAAGTTATAAGAAAATAAACTCATTTTTTGGATCCCTGATGTAGTGATGTTCCAGGATCAAAATAGCATCAAAAGGCTGAGCTTTAAAAGGCACTTTTATGTCCTGTCATATTTTGCACAGTGGTTCCTCTTCACCCCAGCATGGTGCTTTTTTAAGTAGCTCCTGCCTCTTTCTTGTCTTTTATAGAATGTGAGTGCTGTGGAAACAGGGGACATAAGTAAACTCCTCCATAAGTGAACAACCTTTACCCCTTGATATCTGCAGGGTAACTGTTCCCAGAACTCAGTGGATCAGGGGTTCGCATCACTTGGTGTGGGAGGCCAGTGCATCACTCAGGGTTCCCAGACCTCCAGATTTCCCCAGAGGCCTCCTGAAATTGGGCCCCTGGTCCAGGGGGCAGGAAAGGGGCCCCACTCCTCCGGAAAATAGAAGGGCGGAAGTCACTTGGGGGGGGTTAGGGGCTGCCATAATCGGCAAGGCTTAGTAATGGCCAACCAGGCAGCCATTTGTTTGAATAGTGAAGGTGGCGCAGGCACATGCAGCTCTAATGAAGATGGAGCGCTTTCAGGTGCAATACAGGTGGGGGTGGAACATCCCTCCTGAGATCGGGCTGTGCGCGCCTCTACTTTCACTCTCCCAGAGGCAGCCGCAGACTGGAGCAGCTCCACTGCATGTCTCTGGGAGAGTAAAAGTGGAGGCATGCGCACTGAGAAGCTTTGAGAAGCACTGCCTTACAAATTATTTCTTAAGCTGTGTTGTCACACACCCAAATTTTCAAATTATTACTAGTGATTTTCAGGCCCAAATTTGTGGGCCATTAGCAGCAGTGTTGAGCTCTATCGACACCAGTGCTATGTGTCGTACACATTTTTTGGTGGTTTGGGAGTGCGCTTAGAGTGTTTGGATTTCAATCTTAGAATACTCAATGCATGGTTTGTGTAATCTTAGTTTTCCAGTAATTTTTTCCCATTTTAGGAGGAGTTATCAAGCAACATATCAAAACTTATCCATATAATTGAGGATATGGAAGCTCGTAAGTCTTTGGATTTCATATGTATTCATATTAATTATTTACAAAGTGAAGCATTATTATTTACATTGTGAAGCAAAGTCAGGATTTTTAGTGTTTACAACGACGCTGTAAAGCAAACATTTTCCACTGTGCCACTCCACACTAGTGTGCCAGGAATGGGCTAGAGGTGTGCTGTGGCAGATCAAGGGGGAGTCATACATTAGTAGGACTCTTGAATGTGACCCTCTGGCTAGCAGTGCAGTATACCTTGTAAGTTGGCAAAAAACTGAGATGTGCCTTGACAATTCTGAGTGTGCCATGAGATGAAAAAAGATTGAAAATCCCTGTACAGGCAGGCCACTACTTAAGAACCTTCAACTTACAAACTTTCACAGATATGATCACACCTCTGGGACCCGGAAGTGGCTTGTTCGTATCTGTAAAAGTCCTTTGAAGGTTTGTTTCCATCATCTGGAGCACAGCAGCTGTTCCCTAAAACAAGGAGGGCTGCTGTGCCAGCTACAAAGGCTAAAATGGGCTCTCTCTGGGGTCTCAGCTCTCCCTCCAGTTGGATAAGCCTCAGGGTCAGCTCCCATGAGAGGAAATCCCTAGCACGCTGAGGTTTCTGGGGTGGACAAACATACCCTCTCCCTAATACAGATGGGAGATCCCCCTCAGGAGTGTTCTAGTCTGTAGGGTGAGGAGCCAACCCGGGGTCCCAAGGGCGGTTTTGTTGGACTTATGAAAAACTTATGAACAAATACATTAAAGTTGCTACAGTTTAATTTGGTTTTAATACTCACACAGTTCACAAAGTTTGTTTACACATATGCTGGTTTCTTGATCTCAGGTAAACAACTGTAAAGTCTTAACACCACTGGTATGGAACTTAGGCATTTTCTCTGTTTTCTGCAGGGCACTTGTTCATTCAGACTTTCTGGCAAACCATGAACCGTGAATGGAATGGAATTGACAGGCTGCGCCTTGATAAATTTTACACGGTAAAAACAAACTCTGCAGGTGTTTAAGGACAAATATTCCCATGATCCAGACTGACTTCACAGATGTCAGCTTATAGCAATTTGCTGTTGAGAAGTCACATGTTTTAATCATTCAGTACTTTGGGAACAAAAACATGTTGTTTTTATGGGAGCCAGAATAACAAATTTCTAGTTGTTGTTGCTTTTGTTGGGCATTCTGCCAAAGCACGATGTAACTGTCCAGAGCTGTAACTGTCTTTTAAGGGTCTCCAAACAACAAAATAGGGATAACCTATTGGTCAACTTCAAGATTTTATCCATTCTCAGCAACACGGATTTTTGATTTGTTCAGATTAACAAATATTTAAAAATTATTGATTATTGCAACACGATCTGTGTGAGACTGCCCTTGAAGATGGTCTGGAAATTGTAGTTAGTGCAGAGTGTAGAGAGCGGCTCGTGTGGTTACTGGAGGTCAGTGGTTTGACTCTGTCACATCACTGCTCCAGTGACTACACTGGCTGCGGTTTGTTTCTGGGCCCAATTCAAGATGTTAACTATAACCCATAAAGCCCTAAACAGCCTGGAATCAGTGTATAGTGGTACCTCATGTAACAAATTTAATTCGTTCCAGAGGCGTGTTTGTTACGTGAAACGTTCTTTACGTGAAGCGGATTATTTCCCATAGGAAATAATGTAAACTCTGACGATTGGTTCCACAACCCTAAAAATATTCATATAAAAATATTAACTGGATGTAAAAATGATGACAAAACACTGGAATTGAATTCAAAACATGCATTCAATGTGCATGATCCTATGAAGTCTACTTAGGCTGCAATCCTAAAGACACTTTCCAGGGAGTAAGACCCATTGAAAACAATTAGGCTTACTTTTGAGTAGTCATGGTTAGCATTGTGTTCATAGGCTGCAATCCTAAAGACACTTTCCTGGGAGTAAGCCCCATTTAATACATTTAATAATTTAACATGGGAGTTAAACATGGGAGTAAGCCCCATTTAACATGGTCAGGAGGCTGCAATCAAAGACACTTTCAAAGTGTCTCCCCACTTTCTCCTTCTCTTCATCCTGAGCCTCTCTCTCCCCTGCTCCCTTCTGGCTCGCCCTGAGCTGCTTCCCTCTTCTCCGCTGCTCTTCTCTCCCTCTGGCCACAGGAGGAACAGTGCGGAAGTGTTGCATTTGCTATGGGCAGGTGCGCTGGGCAGCCCTGACACTTTTGAAAAGCGCCAGCACCTCTGCCCCAACTGCCAACGAATGTGTTCTTTACGTGAAGCACAGTTTGTTACGTGAAGCAGAATCCTAGAGAAACTTACTTTACATGAGGCATTTGTTACATGAGGCGCCACTGTATTTGAGAGACCGCCTTCCATGCAATCCAGTCCATACTCTTAAGGTTATCAGAGGGAGCCCTCTGCCACCACAGTCCGCAATCCTAAGCTTTTAAACTGTCATTTTATTGCTATCTACTTTTTATATGTTCCATTTTAATCAGGTTTTTTACTTGTTTTATATAGTTTTTAAATCATATTTTATCTGTTGTTTTTAATTTATTGTTAGCCATCTTGAGTGCCCTTTGGGGGAGAAAGGTTGAATACAAATCAAATGAAAGGGTTAGAAAGGGTTTAACTGCTGTGTAATCAATGCTCATTGAGATTTGGGCTGTATGGAGAAATCATTATAATTTGTTTGCTTGATAACATAAAAAGTGCAAGATCAGACTTGATTTCTAACAAATCCATCATTTTGACAATGTGTTCTGAGGATAGGGAAAGACATCAGTTTCTGTACTGATGTCTGTACTGAAAAAATAATTTTCCTCACCATAGAAACCTTACTTGAGATGTCTGTGTGTTTATTTTGCAAACGCTCCTATAACTTGAAAAGTAGTGATGGTCTGCATCTTTTCCAATCTAGTTGATGCGTATGATGCTGAGAGAATCCTTTGAAGTACTAAAAAGAAATGAATGGAATGAAAGGTAGGTGATGGTCTGAGAAAAAAAGAGAAAGGTAACAGAGATGGTCATGATTAAGTAGAAGATGGCAAACTATAGAATCTAGAAGTCCCAAGTCTTCATAAATACATTACATCCTCCCCTATAAGTTAAATAAGGTTTTTTTCAATGCCATGGCTTGATCATAAACCTGCTCTACTCATATGAATCCTACTTATGATACACTGTCTCGACCAAAATATGGATTTGTGCAGATCATTTAAATCAAGCAAATTAACATAAACGTATATTTATATAAATAATTCAGGCAGCCCACAGTATTCATATGTTCAGCATCTATGGAATGCATCCAGCATCTGCAGATATAATGTTTTGTGGTATTTTTTTAGGGTCATTTTCTCAGGGGTCATTTATTGATGAGGGTCATTTAGGGTCATTTTTTGATGAGAAAACGTAACCCTATAAGTGTCCTAGTAGACTTGTACACATACTATCAGCACAATCCAGAGCAACTAATCTGTGCACATAAGAGCCCTTGGGTTGCCCTGTCTATCACTAGGCTGGAGCAACTGCAAGATGCTCCACCCCAGTTACTCTGGAAGAGGCTTAGGGCAGAGCAAGGCAACATAGGGTGCCCTAAGAGAGGTGGACCTGCTCTGCCCTAGCTGCTCTGCCCTAGGCAGTTCAGGAGAGGCATGTTGAGGGCATGTTTAGCAATGCCTAGGGCAGAGCAGTTACTCTGTATCCAGAGCCTGTTTCCAAGGCAGAAATGCCCTCTTCCAGCCCTCACGAGTTATACCACCTCAGGAGCAGGTATAGTAATGAGTAGACCTATAGGGGTCCATGATAAGGCCTGAGTAAGAATGGCAGTGTTGACCAAAAATATGAGTTCTTGACCAGCCTAGCTGCAACCCCTTCCTCTCAACCTCAGGATATGGAACAACTACGGCAGCCCACTAACCTGGGGATACAGCAGGCTACTCCAAACATCCACCCTCCACTAGAGGAACTGCAGCTGTAACTGGTTGTCAGGAACTTCTGGGCTTTCTTATAAGGCAGACACCACAGCTGTTCCTTGTTCAGTATGATCTGAGGGGGGTCTCCTCAGGAGCAAGTCCTCCCCATGTGTCAATTACTTAGCATGCTCTGGAGCAGTTAGGGCAGCCCAGGCTTCCTGACTCTGTGGATGCAGCATAATTTTATGTTCTGGATACAGAATAGTTAGGAGAGAGCAGTTAGGGCAGAGCAGGCTGAACTTGCTCTGGATTGCACCCTATGTTGTCCTTCATGTGTATTTATTTCAATGGAGAATTCCCTATCACATGCATGTGTACACAGACAAGCATGCATCTCTTCAATTGGTTCCAGAATGAAGGATTGCAGGATCTGGGAGCTTCAGCACTGCTCCCAGTTGGATAATCATGTTAGACTTGACCATATGTTACTGCATGTGCTAACAAAGCTGAATAGAGTTTCTATCAGACATTGGGATTAGACATCTTTCTGGTAAGTGTCATCTGAATTTTTTGGAAGGGATGCATTGATGATTCTTTTGGAACATCTGAAATATCTCATGATGTGACATGGTTGAGTAATTATTATTTTTTCTTCTTCCTCAGTTTCAGTGAGCTACTTCTGAATCTGCTAATGAAGGAGGTTATTCACTCTGACAGCAAATCTCCTGTTGGAGTAAAATTGCATTTTATTGACATCTATCTGGAAGAACTAGCTAAAGTTGGGGCCAAAGAGGTGGGCATTAAAGTCTTTATGATGCACACTGCTGGGCTAGGTGGCAAGTCATGAAGTATATCCTTAGAACTACTGCCATCAGGTCTTCTCCACAGAGGGAGTTTAATATCCTGTTTTTTGTTATGGTTGTTTTCTAAGTTTAGTGAGTTATGACCAAGGCTACAATCCTATACACAATCATATGGGAGTTTTACTGAATTCAGTGGGACATTTATAAGTACACGTACGTAAGATTGGATGGGGAGTTCCGTTGAGATCAGCCATCAGTGGGACTTAGGGTCCAATCTTACAGGCAGTTGGATTTCCTGAGCTCCAGTGCTCGTTGTCATAAATGCACTTTACAGTAGGCTTGTGTCACTGTGGGAGTCGGGACATTGGTACTGGGCCCAGCACCAGAAGGAAACCATCATAAGATTGCCGAAGCACAGTAAGACTGCAGGCAGCAGTATAGCCTTTCAGAGTGGGGAAGGAGGTGTTCTGGGCTGGGGGATGGAACAGGAAAGGGGGGCAGGGCAGAAGATGGGTAGGATTGTTAAAGGATAGGGCCAAATGTGTGTCAAACTGCAGAACACAACACAGAGGATCTTGAATCTACTCAAGTTGCCAGTACAACTTGAGAAGCCCTTTTGCATGGTTTCCCTGAAGAGACTTCTGGCAGCTTCTCCTGGCCTGCAGGATAAATTGGTAGCAATTTTGGTGCCACTGTTACTCCAGATTTTGGGTTGGGTTGCCCATCACAACTAACTTTCTTACAGCACAACCCTATGTTTTTCTTTTCAGTAGTAATCAGTTCAGTAGGACTTCCTCCAACATAAGGATGTTTTGGATTGTAGCCTCAGTCATAACTATTTCAAGTGTACTTCATAGGATGTTTGTTGTTTTTTGCTTAATTTGGACTTTTTATGTTATTGATTTCCATTTTTCTATTACTATGTAATTTTTAATGATTTCTAATTTAGGTGTCAAGTACTAATGTTAGTGCTTCCAAAGTAAATCATCTCACAGGGGAGGGGGGCACCTGGCAGAAGTTTTTTTCTATTATGTTTAATTTTTAAAAAGGAAAAGGTTTGTTTGTTTTTATAACATTTTCTGCAATTCCATCTGAGCTTGCAAAATCAGTGTCAGCAAGAGTATCTTGATATCAGTTTTCCATCTTACATTATTTTTGTACAGGGTGTGTCAGAAAGGTTTGGCTTGATGCATAATGAAATTATTAGTTAATATTTAAATTACTTAGTACATAATTTAGGCTGCAATCCTAAACGTACATTCTCGGTGGTAAGCCCCATTGAACAGAATGAAACTTTCTTCCAAGTAAACATGCAAAAGGATTATAATGAGTTGCTACTTCAAATTCTGACAACATTTTGGTTTGGTTATGTAATGCATAAATGCAATTGGCAATAATCAGCTAGGAAAGAAATATTATAGGCAGGTTGGATAGCAATTACCATGCATGGTATTGTTAAGAAATGAATCAAGAATAAGACTGTTAATGTTATAACATCCTTGAACAAACCAATGGCGCAGCCACATTTGGAATACTCTTTACTGTTCTGATTGCAATACTAGAACCAGGAATCATTCAAAGAAACTCACTGGCTGGAGATCTTGGTTGAATAAAAGAAGAATTTTAGCCTAAAGCTTTTTAGCCTGAAGAATTTGTCACAAGCTTCAGTGGCTTTATAAGGAAGACTGAACACACATTCAGTGCTACTATTCATGATGTTTACCCGCAGATTCAGGAGCAGTATGCCTCTGAATACCAGTTGCAAGGGGAGTGAGTAGGAATGGCCTGCATTTCTCTTCTGCTTATGGGTTTCCGGAGGTATCAGGCAGGTCACCGTGGGAAATAGGATGCTGGACTAGATGGGACACATGCCATGAGCAACAGAACTATTGAATTACTTTTTGTTTGTTTTTTTGCAGCTCACAGCAGACCAGAACCTCAAGTTTCTTGATCCATTCTGCAAAATTGTTGCCAAAACCAAGGAGTAAGTTCAATATCTGGGTGTTACCACTTATATTTGGCTCTGAAAGTCCAAAGTGGTGTTTGAATTACTTTAAAGGCAGGAGAGAATAAAGTGTATTGTCTTGTAGAGCAGAATTAGACATGGTAAGAGAGTAGCAGGCGCAGCATCCATGATGAGGCAAGACTGGCTTCCTTTTGTGTGACTGGAAATAAAAGTATGCGTAGCTATGGGAACCATGTCAATTTCTTTGTACTGATAAGAAAACCAATCCTTCAGATCCTATTGCAATAGCAGAATATTAGAGAAAGTGAATGAATCAACAACTGATTTTGGTTCAGTGTTTTGTGTGTGTTGTAAATTGCTATTTTTTTGTTTTCGTGATCTTCAGGAATGAGTTTTCCGAAAGGAAAAATGGGAGAAAAAATTAAACTTGCAAATCCTTATGGTGTTCTTTTGTCTTCCCCAATGATTCAGTCATTTCCTTCTGCAAGCCATAATTCATGGTATTTTTGAAGCCATTGTGGACCAGTCCCCCTTTGCCATAGAAGATTTAATGAATGAACTGGAAGCAGGCAGTGATGATGACTTCTCAGACGAAGAATGGAGTGATGAAGAAAGTAAGCTAATAGCCAAAGGTCAGGATCTGCCTACGTTATCTGATAACCTCCAGGATGTATTACTGTGATGTGCTCTTTGTAAAGCAACCTTTTGAAAACTGATTGCAACCTTCAACAATTTTAAAATGAGGTGGCCCACTTATTAACAGGATGAATGCCAAGCCCATAGGACATTTGCTAAATCAGTGGTATTCAGGCATTTCAGCCCAGGATCCCCTTTCAAAAAATCTGCCTGGGACCCCCTGTCAAACTTTCTGGGTTGCTTCTCCATGTCTACTTGGAAGTAAGTCCTATTGTGTTCAATGAGACTTACTCCCAGGAAAGCCCTGTGCCAGATTCAAAGATGGTGGATCCTACCCTCTTGTGACTCCCCTTGTGACCCCACTTTGAAGATCACTGTGCTAAGTAGTCTACATTATCTTCTAGACCAGTGTTTCTCTAAGTGGAGGTCGGGACCCCTTTGGGGGTCGCCTAGAGCTTTCCTGGGGGTCGACTAAAGACCCCTGGTGCAGGGGGCCAGGTCAGGCTTGCCAGACCTCCAGCTGTAGCTGCATGTGCACTGGGGCTGACTGACAGCCTCGGGGCCCAATCCTATGCATGCCTACTCTGAAATAAATCTCACTAGTCAGGGGGGCCTTTACTCCCATGTAAATGTGGATAGGATTGCAGCCTCAGTGCCCAATCCTATGCATGCCTACTCTGAAATAAATCCCATTCTGTTCAATGTGTACATAGAACACACATTCATTTGTAACAATGAAAATACATCCTGCATATCGGATATTTACATTACTATTCATAACGGTAGCAAAATTACAGTTATAAAGTAGCAACAAAAATAATTTTATGGTCCCCACAACATGAGGAACTTATAAAGGGGTCACGGTGTTAGGAAGATTGAGAACCACTGTTCTAGACAGTTAAAATCCTGGTCCTGACACTGAATTGTCCTTGTCCAGTATTTCTACGTGTCCTTTTCCTGTCTCAGCTACACATACACCCCTCATTTGTGAGACCTTGATTAGAGGTTCACCTGATGAAAGCAGGATGCAAGCCTTTTACTTTGTCAGGCATAGCAAAAAACCATCTGTAACGGGCAAGTAAATCTTGGCTTGATAATGAACCATTCTGGCTAACTTGCACCCAGAGTGCTTTGATACATGGCATGCTGGGATGGCAAAAATGCTGGAGACATAAAGTCTGTGAGAAACTAGAAGGGAGTTATAAACATGCAGATTATTGTGGATTGTTTGCATTCTTCTGATAAAGGTGAGGAAGAAGCATCACTGGGATCTGATAACCCATTAGTGTTACCATTCACATCTCTTGAGTGGCCTGGTCAGAATTGTAAATTAACCACAGCTGGGGGGAAGTGGGAAATCTTGCCCAGCAACCTAGACCCAGAAAGTAAGTCTTGGCTCTGGTTGTATTTGAGATAGGATTGAGGCAAAATTTCCTATAAAGATGGGGGTTAGAAGAGACATGGAGGGGGGTGCTAATGGAGAGCTGAGCCGTGCTACTGGAACAACAACTATCCCAAAGCAATGATGGGAACTTAGAGCAGAGTGAACATCTTGCTCATGGACTATGTGTATGTTACGGAACAACTTACCAGCTTCTAGAAATACTGTGATCTGTTATAGTTAGGCTTCAAGTAAGAGAACAGGAGTTAGCTTTATTATTTTTGTTGGAACTGATGGGCACTTGCTGGGGGGGGACCCACGAGCATAGGGGCCCCATGCTAATCTGACATCAAGCCAATAATAAAGCAATTTTCTGGAAAAAAAAATGCTGCAAATGCTTGTTATAGTAAGAAGTTCGTACTAATTTCATACTGTGCCATCTAATCTGTGTGGCTTACTGAATATTATTGATTATTGTGTTTTTCAAGCCTTGTGTATTGTTCAAATGTTTAATATGTTGATTAGTTGCTGCTGTACAGCACGTTTTTAATGTTTTAACACCAGTTTTGTTGAAGTTCCAATAAAATAAATATATGTTTAATATTATCAACCATTTACATTTTATTCCTATGAGTGGTTGTTGTAGGGGCCCCCACCATACGTTTGCCCAGGGGCCCATAACAGTGTTAAGACGGCTCTGTTCTCACTCCCTCCACAGCTTGGGGGGGCTCTCTGGAGGCTTGCAGTGGGCCCCTGTGGCCCTGGCTGGCTACAGCAGGTGGGTGAACCCAGGGAAGTCCCTGTACTCCTTCCATTGTGTGTGATCATATCATTGCCTTCCCACCCCTGCCTCCATCATGTTAGAGATGTCTCAACATCAATGTATTTGTCTTTAAATATGCAACCTTAACTATGAAACACTGTGAACCAAAAAACACCCAAAACTACTATGACATATACATATACTATGACATCGTCCCTAAGGGCGCAATCCAGAGTAACTATGGGGAGTCCTTGCACCGGTGTAAGAACAATTTGCTATGGATTGCAATATGAGTTTCCCATAGGTTTTCACTAGGTGGTGCAGTAACTACGGGTACACGTAATGTCTCTTACATGCTCCCGTAGTTACTCTGGATTGTAGGGTAAGTCTCTTCTGTATTTTGTTTTCGGTGCTCTGTTACCCAGTTGTTTCAATTACTTGTGAACAATATGTTTATTTTCCTATGCAGACAAGAAATTGTTAAGCAAATCTCCACCTGGTACTGATGCTCAAGAGGGTCTTCAAGAAGATAGTAATTTTAACATTGGGCCTGTTCTCCAGGTAAGGATCTTTGTCAAGATCCTTTTTAATTTTTACTTAAGATGGGTTTGTACAATGTTTGAACACCAGAGGTTAGAATACTTGTCAGCCAGTGATTTAGATACAGCAGTGGTCCTTGAGGTGGTATCTGGTAGTGCTTGCAGTACCCTTAATCACCTGCTGCCTGCCAACAAGACCAGTAATGCCACACAACAAACAGCAGTAGGAGATTCAGCTCAGCAGGCAGAGTTCCAAAGCATGATTTTCCTGCTTTAAAAAATCCTCCTGTCCATCCTGTGACTTTTTGTTGCATCTAATCTGGCCTCCCAATCCAGAAGTGTAACTCAGAATGATGTTATTGTTAGTTACTTCTGGTGGTATTTCAAATACATGAACCATGTGAAGTGGCAGAAAGTAGGATAAACATTGTAAAGAAACACTGCCTTAAATCTGATAATGTGCAGATTGCATCCTTTCTTTTGAGCAATAGTTTTTTCTATGGAAATTGGAAAAGTCTCCATAGATGGAGCACTAAAGCAAAAAGTCTCACAGTGCTTTAAAGACCAACTATTTATTTCAGCATAGGCTTTTGTGGTCCATTTCATAAAATGCATATAGAAAAAAGTCTATACCAGGGTGTCCAGTCCCGTGCTTGGGGCCCAGATGCAGTCCTTAGCAAGCCTCCATGCAGCCTTGGCAACACAACTCCACCTGTAGTATCTCCACAGTGTAGGGGAGCTCTTCTCTCCGCACCTCCAGACGGTATTCTGAGAGCTGGGGATGCTGCACTCACCTCCCTTGGTGTATGAAAGTGCTTATAAACTAGTTTGAAGATCACCCCCTTTCTTCTGTACTAGAAAGTATTTATCAACTGATTTGAATTAATTCCTTCATTCACATAAATTCATCTCTAATATATTCATTTATGCAAATCTATGTAAATTTTTTCCAGCCCCCAACATAGTGTCAAATCATGAGGCTCTCCTCCCAAAACAGTGGTACCTCGCTTAACAAGCATTTCACATAAAGAGCAAAAATTTCCAAGAAATCTTGCTTCACATAACAAGTTCTGCTTCACTTAACGTGTGCTATGCAGCCCTTACGCTCCGCATGGAGGCTCTTTAAAAGGGCTGCCAGCCAGCGCTGCTGCCTCTCACTGCCCCCAACTTGCCAGAGGCAGCTGCCTCTAATTTCCCCCAAGTGCCTCCATTAGCCACCTTGAACCTCCAGCAGCAGCCCAGGTAAGCCTCCCAGAAAAATGTCTTTGATTGCAGCCTCTTAACCATGTCTAACCAGAAGTAAGCCCCACTATGTTAAATGGGGCTTACTCCCAAGAAAGTGTCTTTAAGAATTGCAGCCTAAGTAAACTTCATAGGATCATGCACATTGAATGCATGTTTTGAATTCAGTTCTAGTGCTTTGTCATCATTTTTACATCCAATTAATATTTTTATATGAATATTTTGGGGGTTGTGGAACCACTCGTCGTGTTTTCATTATTTCCTATGGAAAAATCTGCTTTACTTAAAGATCGTTTCACTCAAAGAGCATCCCTCCAGAACGAATTAAGCTCTATGTGAGGCACCGCTGTACATCCCAAAAACATTATACACACCATTGGTTTTCAACATTTTTCATCTCATGGCACATCTCATGACAAAGAGCTAAAATTATCAAGGCATCCATCAGTTTTTTGACCATTGACAAGGCACACCGTGCTGTTGGGATGGGGCTCCAATTCCTCAGTTGTCCTACTAATAAATTCCAAAAGTCCTACAGCACACCTGCAGGCCACGCATGGCACACCAGTGTGCCATGGCACAGTGATTGAAAATCAGTGGTCTATACATTATTTTAGAGAATCATAAGGTACACTACTGTTTTTCAATTTATGCTGGGATATTTTATTTTGTTAATTATCTTGCAAAAAGTCAAGGCAATTCTCTTTCCAAAAGTGTGGCTTTTTGTCCTGCTGCATTTACTGAAAAAAGCACATTAAGTTGCAAGTCTGTTGCAAGATCAGTTAGTTTTTCCCCCCCAAACTGAACAGATATAAAGAGAGATGCAGTACTTGATAGAGAAAACGTGGTTTGTAGGAGTTAATAAAGGTTAGGAAAATACAGGTGGGCTCTGCAGGGTCATAGGTTCCAAACTAATACTAATACTAATTTGGAAATATAGCAGATCTCAACCAAGATCACAGGGGAGAGACTTGGAGTATCTGTTTGTGTTGTGGTCCCAGTTTGCATCAGTGTATCTTCCAGCCGCTGAGTACAGGAGCGTGGTGTCATTAGGATCTCGCAAGTCAAATATACAAAGATGGATAGATCAGTTCTATAATTGAAGCAGAGGGTTAACTTCTATGTTAGATTATTATCCACACCATGTTGCTCTTCCTCCTGCTTTTTATTCAGTAAAAAAGCTAACCATACTTCCCTAGTCATTTGTAGTTTCAAGCCACAGTTAATTGAGTGTAAGAGTCTAAGAAAGTGTGAGAAAACTAGATTAACAACTACGCACAACTGATATAAGCTGATTTTTTTTGTTTGTTTCACAGTTTGATTATAAAATGGTTGCTGATGTGTTGTTTGAATTGGCCAGCAGAAAAAACACACCAGTTTATAACAGAAAACATATCTACAAAGTGGTTAAAAAGTAAGTTATCCTCAAATAAACTCTTCTTTGATAGTGACTTGTTTGAGTACCTCCTGCCTCCTTCCACATTCTTAAGTCCACATCCTGCCCTTTCCATTTATTTCAGTGTTTTTTTTCCTGGCAAGTGCAAATTCTTTATAGCGTATTTGTTTTTATCTGCATGTAGCAGAAATAACATAATTTCTTTCCACTTATTTTTCAGATTTCAAGACCTTGCAGAAGGTGAGGCTTTGGTAATGCTTTACTTGTAATTTTGTTGCAAAACAAAATGCTATTGGGGAGTCATCCACCTTGGGTCTCTTTAGAAAGAAAGGTGGGAGGGGAATACAATGCTGTAAATAAAGCCTGTGATTGTAGGTTATTTGCTATGGATGATCGGTATGTGCTGGGATAACCTTGGAGGTTATTTGGCTGAGTTTTTCTTAGAAGGAATAAAAATCCTGGTTTTCCAATTGTTTATATTTTTGAAGTGAAAAATTAATAATGATAGTTTCTGATGTTTCACATTTTGGACATCTGATAAGATCTTGCTGTTGTCTGGCTCTTTAAGTTAAAAACTTGACTTCTTGGAATTTTAAAAGAATGGGGGAAAAACTAGACATCTTGAATCTGTAAAATAATTTTTAAAAACTAGATGTAGACCCCGTGTCTGCAGATTTAGTATCCATATATCCCATTCTCTGCCCTCCCGCTCCCATTAACTTAAGTTCTTCCTGCTGGCACCAAAAGAGAATATTTATCTCTTTTACTGACTGCTGTAGGCATACAAGCTTAAAGCATCCAGGTTAATGGACTTTGGGTGTGTGGAGATAAGATTCCCTGTATCCAGTTTTTTCATCCATTAGGGGGACCCAGGACAGATTCCCTGCAGGTATGGGGGCCCTGGATTATACTGTGGGTAGTGATTTTAAAAATCTGTTTGCTAATATGAGATCAAGCAAAATTTCTTTTTAAAAAATGAGATCAGAATAATTCTCATTCAAATTCTCTTAAACATCAGGGTCTTTTCCACAAGATGACTTCCCTGAAGATGTATCTACAGATGAAGATGACGACACTTTCAGCAGAGGAAAGTGGAAAAGGAAATCTGGCAAAACCAAGCTGGAAAAAGGAGGTACACATGACAGCTGCTTGCAACATCTTATACATTCCGCTTGCTTTGTATTTATACCCCATTTTTAGTCAGTCAAAGCAGCTTACAGTTTAAATCCTAATAATAGGTGGAATCATGAGAGCATCTCCACCTTTAAATAAATAACCAGTTCATTACAATATGAACTGGAAGAGAAAACTAACCATTGCTGTTGAGCTTTTAAAAACGGGGAGGAGAGGAGCTTTAGAAGTGGTTCAGGGCTTGTGCATAAGTATATAAAATGTTCTAATGTAAAAACTGGCCAAAATAAATCTGTTGTCAGCCAAGCTCCCTGTTGAGTGTTCTATTACCAGGAAGGCTTTTGGGGATAACTTGGAAAGTGCCTTGTAATAACAACACAGCACTTATCCTGCTGTGGTCAGACCCATCGCTCATCCAGGTCAGCAGTCTGTCCAGCAATACTTCTGAGAGATATATCAGCACAACTAAATTTGGGCCCTTGATACTAATCACAGGCCCCAGCACCCAGACATCTTCCTCTTCCTTTAAAAAACAGAGCTGCCTTCCCACCTGGCAGCAAATGTAAGTGCTACTCATGTGCTTGATCTTTAAAGTCAATTAATTTGTCTTGACAGAGAATTCTACAAACAGACAAAATGGTGTTGTGGAGGCTGATGACAACACAGGCCTGCAAAAGAAAAGAAAGAAACGGAAGAAGAAGTCCAGGCCAGTGACTGATTCTTGCACAGACACTGGAAGTAATGAGAGAGAACCAGATGAGGTGATGGAATCCAAAGATCTAAACCAGGACAGTAAGTTGCCAAATACTAAGAAAAGTAAAAAGAAGTGTTTAAATATGGAAACAAATAAAATTTATCCCATTAATGAGCTTGATGAAACTGCTGCATCAAAGTCGCTGATGTGTTTGGTAGGAAATCTGAAGAAGCAACCAAAGAAGAAAAACTGCAGCCAGCAGAAAGTCCCTATTGATACTGTCCATCAGAATGGACAGGCAGATACATATACAGAAGACGATCCTGGTCACTGTGCACCAGCAGAACGTGATAGTAAAGTGATGAAGAAGAAACGAAAAGTAGAATCTGGAATGGTCACTGGAAATGGCTTTTTGGAAGAAACTGTGAAGCAGCAGCCAGAGAAGGAAAGCCTTGCAGAGACTGAATCCACGACAGTCCCAAAATTGAAACTGAAACAAAAATACAAGTTGAGGAATGGGGGAAAGAATAGTATTTTCAGAAAGAAAATAGTCTCCTTGAAAAAGAAAAGGAAGATCAAGGAAGTCCTAAATTCTGGAGAAGAAAGTGAACTTGCAGCTGAAATCAAGAAGAGCAAAAATGATGTAAGTAGAGCCTTCTTATTTTTGTTCTCCCTGCCATGTCTAATGTGCTTACCTAGTACACACTGTTGTCAAACCAGTCAACTGTTCTTTTAGGAAAGTACCAGTAGTAACTTTGGGAACCAGTGTTCTAATGCTCAAAGACTAGTTCTGTCAGCTTCGCATTCTGGAGCACAGACTCTGCTCTTTATCTTTATGTTCAGCTGTTCTTTATCTCCCTCCAGGAAACTACTGGCACTGTCCCTCTGCTAAAGAAAAAGGTGGTGAAGGCAGGAAATGACTTTGTAAAATTTGAAAAAACAACTCTGCCAAAGCCAGTATTCTTTCGAAAAGCTAAAGGAAGCATTACTTCCATACAGGTATGGGGGCCCCCTGATTCCTCAATAGCAGCAGCATCTAGATGCTGTCGGGTCATAAAATTGAACATACAGTTCCTATCTCTGGAAACATCTAACATTATTTCACTGCTTTGTTCCTTGGCCAACATGCTTAACTACATTCCTTACAGCCAAAGATACATCTGATTGCCTGCCAGTTATAGCACAAAGTACCAAATTAAAATTGTTCACTTTGTGCTAAGTCCATGAATCTCTTTCATTTTCAAAGTGCTGCTTAGATTGAGATCAGAAAGCAAACCAAGATCAGTCAGCACCACTAGATGTTTGAGAATGTTAGGAATGCCTCTAAGTTTAAGCATCATAAAATTCCTTTTGAAAGCACCGCCTGCCATGCTCTCTTTGAGCTTGTGTGTTCAGAAAATGTTAAAAGGGACATTTTTGGGAAAACTGGTCATTAGAAGTGTGCTTGCATTCAGAAGGATGTAGTTCATTGTAACTCATTAGAAACGATCATATTTGGACTGTAAAAAAGAAACTCACAAAGCATTTTACAAATCATAAATCAATAAACAAATAGTCCTGTGTCTCAAAAGGACTTGCAGTTGAAGAAAGAAACATGGCACAGTGGCTACAACTGCTACAAGAAACATCATGGTGGGGTGAATTGGAACAGTTACTCTCCACCTCCTGAATATGAGATCCTTCATTTTAAAAGGTGTCCCTTTGCCAAGTTTACACTTGTGATACTTTGTTCTTTGAATTGTAATATTTAGATTTTTAGTAATATTTTAAATATATTTGGAAACCACCTTGAATGATGAAACAATGAAAATGATCTGAGTACATAAAGGGAAGTAAAACCAACTCTGTTGGGTATCCTTCGCAGGAAAAAAGGCAGAATATAGTTTAATAAATAAACTAAATGTCATCTTTCCTTTCTGTAGTTGAGCAAGCTTCAGTCTTCCAACTCCAAAAAGGTCACTTTTGGACTGAATAAGAACATGACTACTGGTAGGTTCAAACTGGTTGTTTGCCTTTATTGTGTTGCTCTTTGCCTTCCTAAAAACAGTCAACTTGAGGCCCAGTCCTATGGCCCTACTGTGGATCTGTGGTTGCTGTAGGGCAGTGATTTTCAATCTTTTTCATCTCACGGCACACTTAACAAGGCACTGAAATTGTCAAGGCACACCATCAGTTGTTTTTACCATTGACAAGGCACACCAGACTGTTCAAGTCCCCCAATTTTCCTATTCATGAATGTAAATCCCCAAATGCCCATGGCACACCTGAGGACTGTTTGCTGCACACCAGTATGCTGCGGCACACTTGTTGAAAATCACTGCAGTAGGGTGTTGCATGAACCTTATAGCTGGTCCTCTGCCTGTGGAGTCCCTATTCTCCATTGCTTCTGAAGGGTGTTTTGCCCCTACACAGAGGCTTCTTCCTTGCTTGTTACAGTGCTGCAAAGTATTATAATTATAAGTATTATTAGCCACAGAAGGTCACTTTCAGGTCATACCAGTCCCACAACCCACTCCATTGGCCTCTGCAGGCCTGATAATTCCTGCAGAAGCAAACCAGAAGTTGCTTTCACAAGGCATTATGGGGCCTGCCGAGGCCTATGGAGTGTATCACGGGCCTGTCACAACCCAGAAACAGCCTCAGGTGGCTCTCAGAAATACGTTGTGTCATGACAGCATTTTCTTCCAATTGTACATGTACAGTTTAAGAAATGCTACCCAAAGTGTAATTGTATACTGTGGTCCAATGAAATGAATTACTAAAGTTGATGCTTTTAGCCTGAAATAAATATCTTCTATCATACTGTCAGGTCCTTTGGCAATAGAAATCGTATCAATTGGCATGTGTAATATTACGGTTGCTTTTCTATCCCCTTAAATCAGACTTGGTTATTAGAACTTGATCTGAATTCCTTTTGCACGTTTAACAGAAAAACATACCCGTGCCTAGCCGGAGAATGAAGCTAAGTAACTTTGTGCTTTAATCTTGACAGAATTTAAGAAGACAGACAAAAGTATTTTGGTCAGCCCCGAAGGAGCATCCAGAGTAGCTTTCAATCCTGAGCAAAAACCTCATCATGGGGTGTTGAAGTCATCTTTGGGCTCCCCTTCAAGAACACCTCTATTACAGAAATCCTCTTTAATGAAAACTAAGAAAAGACCAACTGCAGTGGACTTCTTTTAAGCAAATATGAACTTGTTTTGTACACACTTCAGTAACTAGTTATTTTTGAAAGTATTTTTGAAGTTAATATAATGTGCACCAGACATTGTATCCTAACTGCCTTTTGTGCAAACAAAGGCATTGCAGTTTGCACAGCGAGGAAGAATCTCAATCCAGTTCCGGAGGATTTCCTGATTCTCTACAGTGGATATTAAGAAGGTGCAGGAGACAGGGTTCGGGAAGTTCACTGAGGTGAGCATCCTTTTGCTGATAGGATGCAATTCAAGGTTCTGCATATGACCTGTGATACTGTTGCTGTTTGGCACTTCTTTGCCCATATAGTAAAACAGTTTTGTGTATGTTGTTGCCATAAGAAAGGTAAAACAAAGTAAATGTGCTCCTTGGGCTTCTAATTAAGGAGGCCCATTATTAAAAATTAATAATAATAATTGTGCTCTCTGTGAATGGCTGTCCAAAGATTTCTTCTAAACTGTTGTTGCTTGTATCTGTTTTTCCCAGGGGAAAAAAATGAAATTTGGGAATCTTAAGTGTATCCCTATGGAGCTAAGATGGAAACAACTGTCCCCCCCCCTTATTCCTGTTGTACTTGGTGTCTTTACCCTACAAGCTAGTCTCCTTTTATCTTTCTACCAAAAGCTTTGGATTAAATGTTAAATATTTGTTCCAAATGAACTACTATTGTAGGGGGGAAAAAACCACATGAACCTTGAGTTCATGTGCGTCTTGCACATCTCAGAACTAACTGTAACTCAAATACTACATATGACATATTTTCTGAAGCACCTCCCTTAATATTGTTGGCTGCCTCTAATTTGGCTCCACCTATTGTGCAAGAGAATGTTTGTTTTCTCTTCAGCAGAGTGCTGCATTTTATAACAAACTTCTTCAAATACAGAAGGGATCCAATGTATCGTTTGCATTTCCTTTCCTCAGTCAAAATGAACCAGATAATATGGAGCCCCTATTTCTGAAAGCCTTCATTCCATTTTGAAACAGGGTACAGATAGTATTCAAAATAAAAACTATGGCTTCAAATGACAACATAAGATGTAATTGTATTCAGCATGCAGAATATATTGGTAACTGTGCATATCTTTGCTTTCCTTATGATTTCAGTGCAGATCTATTATCAGATTAACTTATTCTGTGTGTCAAACTGTTTTAATTTAATTTTTTTTTACAAAATTTGGTCTCCACTTTCTCAGCCACCCTCATTTCTTCAGCACAACATACAATGCAAAAGTAGAATCTCAATTAATCTCCATTCCTCATCAGGAATCTCCATTCCTTAATTCAGGAACTATTGTAGGCACAAGATATGTTATCAGAGTCATGATGGGGATGACTTTTATTTTAGGTTAGCTGATGAATATTGCTGATAAAAATCTTTTTAAAAATTCTTGTTTGCTTAACTTTACATTTATTTTTTGTATAGAATCGAGAACTTTCTTGAAGTCACAAACTGTATTGTAGATTACTATGTTTTCAAGTATCTCCTCTTTATGGTACAACCGTGGCTTGTGTTGTTGGTCTGAGGATGCTTTTTTTGCCCCTCTCCCCTTGAAGTTTCCAGAAGTATGAAATGATCAAGATTGAGAGTCTGGTATGGATGACTCCTATAGAAACTGTGGCTATATAACTTCTCTTAAAACTGATGTTAATAAACAAAAACATGAAATCTGTGAGACTGCATCTGAAAACTGCTTAGGATAAGATTGTGAGGAACTAAATCACCATCAATTAGATATTGGCTTTAGATAAGCCTATTATAGAATGTGCATATCGGCAGTTCTATGTGCATTACATATATTTTGGTGGTATAATATTCCTTTGGACAATTGGATAGGACTAAAATACATAAAAGTATCAGCATAGCCTTTTATCTTTCTACTGATCTCAACCTCAGGGGTTTATGCTTATTCTAAGTCATGGATAGCTGTGTTATCAAATGTGTTGCAGAACAAAAGTAACACATCTCTCTTTGCTAAGTACAGGTGGAGCTTGTTTATCTGTGGATTTTACATCTGTGTATCTGGCTCAGCATGATTACTTGGGGGAGGAACAGCTTGTAAACATGCATATACATTTTCCTGTTCTTTTGTATTTGCCCAGGATTTCACTGTGAGTCTAATTAGACCAGTCATTAAATAGACACGGTGGTTTGAATCTCCTCTCCCCCAAGCAGAAGGCATTTCTGTTTGCACAAGTGGGGTATTAATTAACTCTGTGCCCCTACAATCCTGTTCTGGGGCTCCCAGACAAACCTTCAGACAAACCTCTCAGTGGGTGCAGGGGGCTGCTGTGCCAAGGAAGAGGACATACATGTTAAGATATGATTCGGCATTAGTTCAGCAACTCAATGCATGTCTGCTACATGGATTGTATCACATAATATCAAGCAAAAGCAGTAATCTTCACATTCAAACCAGCTCAAAAATATATTCTGAAAATACCTAGATTCAGTAAAGTTTAAAATAGCTTGTATTTAAAAAGCAGTCCTTTGTAAAGATCTTATTTTTAAAAAACCTGCTCACTTTTGTAATTACGGTATTTAAACTGAAACTAAAACAAAATCTGTTAATGTTGAGTTTAAAGCTTTGTATTAAAATATACCAGAGTAAAAAAATTATCAAGCTTTTGTGAGTGTTAAAGCATCTGTTTTTATCTTTTATTTCGTTGCCTTTTTGAGGAGAGAAGTGTTTTGCTGTGTGTTTTACCCTTCTATTGATCCATAGAGCCATGGAAAATGAGCAAACTACTCTTGGCTAATAAAGTTGTCTCTCTGAACATTGTATGTTCTTTTAATTTAGTTTTCCATTTTAAATCTGCTCTATCACTGCAGGTTGATGGATAACAGCATGTTACAGCAAATTTGAATATAACATTGAATAAGATCTTGACAAAAACAAAACAAAATCTGTCTGCACAAGCCTGGGTAGTTAAAAAGAACATTTTGGCCTCTCTAAGAAATTATGGGCATGGTGATAACTCCTTTCCTAGCTACTTGTGTACTGTATTTTGACCTCTCTGATCTTTCTGCTGCACCACTGGTTACCAACATTTCAACTTCTGTACCTCTTGGCAGCCCTTTTCTATAAGTTGTAACCCTCGTATTAGAATGTTTGTAATTAATATAGTTGCTGTTCTTTCAAATTTGTTTTCAGCTAATGATCCATCTCTGATAACACATGATCTGATTACCAACAACTAGCATCTGGTAGGCTTTCACATCCACTCAGATAGCTGCCTTCCTTCCTGCTTTGTCTCCACTGCAAGGCTTTTTGATACAGACCTACCTTCTGCCATTATTCAATTCTTTTTCAAGTGTCCCCAGAAGTCCTGGCAGATAATCCCTGGCATTACGTGTATCTCAGGTTGACAACCACTGTGCTACACAATAAACTTGCAGTTTGGGAGAGCGCGAACCCAAAAAGTCAAAATACCACGACACAAGGCTAGAGAAAAGAATCAAAGCATTCAGCTCATACTTTCAGATACATTCTGGAGTGACTGACAGATGTAATATTTTCAAACAGACCATTCCATTAGCTGCCATCACAAAGAAAACCAGAAAAGCACTGCTCTTCCACCACCTTCGTCATACTGTGCTGGTTGTATCAATATACATCTTGATTAAACCTTTCTTATGGATGCACTGATTAGGGATGTCATGATGGCAGGTTGTACAGTTAAGAGAAGACCATACAGTATAACATCAATACAGGAGTTTCCAGTTGGATAAAAAGATCCATTCAACACTGCTCCATTCTGTCACCTTCGCCTGTTTATTGTGAAATCAAACTAATGTGCCAGTACTTTTACAGCCCAATCCTATGCAGGTCTATTCTGAAGTATGAGCCATTAAGTTTAATAGGGCTTGCTCTATTTCATTGGAGTAGGATTTCACTGGATTATAACCTGAAATAATTCAAAAATAAACAACTCAATGAGGTCCTGCAGTGGGATAAAACATAATAATATATAGTATCTGCAAGTTCAGAGTGATCTCATTATGGAGACATGTAAAGTATACATTAGTGGGCCATTCAGGGCAAGTTTTAAATGAGAACTGTCCCAAATTCCATGGAAAGTTATCAAGATCCCAGATTTTGTAATGATATATGTGTACAGCATGTCCCAGCCCAGTCATGATAAGAACTGATGTAGCCTGCAACAGTGGCAGAAAAGGGGGCAGTGGATTTGGGGTGTCCTTCACCTTCTGTGCACCACCACCATCTAGCTATGAATGCAAGCCATACGAGCTACCCACTTAATAAGGAGGTGGAAGCAAATCACCCACCTACTTACTGCATGCCCTGTAATTTTTTCACAAACCCAGAAGTGTAGGATTTAAAAGGGCCACACAAAGGTGACGGGAGGGAGAGTCCACCACCTCCCTTGGCAATCTGTCCACTGCCGAACTGCCCTCACCGTCAGGAATTTTTTCTGGACATCCATCCAGAATCTCCTTTCTTGCAGTTTCCACCCATTGATTCTAGTTCTGCTTTCAGAAGCAGCTATGAACAAATGAGCCCCTTCCTCCCTATGACTGCCCTTCAGGTATCTGAAGAGGGCACTCATGTCTCCTCTCAGCCTCCTCTTCTCCAGGCTGAACATCCCAAGTTCCCCCAACCTTTCCTCGTAGGGCTTCCCTTCCATCCCACTGATCATTCTTGTCGCTCTCCTCTGGACTTGCTCGTTTTGGCTGCATCTTTCTTAAAGTGAGGTGCCCAGAACTGAACACAGTACTCCAGGTGAGGTCAAACCAATGTAGAATAAAGAGGAACTAGAACTTCTTGGGACTTGGAAGCTACAGTCCTCTTACTGCAGCTTTTCAGCTTTTAGATTAGCATAGTGAAGAGCACTCATTCATTCATGTATCGAGTGAATGATTTCTGGGTATCATTAAAAGGTACTGAATATATATCTTTTTTAAAAGCCTATATTTCAGTCAAATAAAGGGCATTTTCTCTCACTGCAAGAAAAGTCAACATAATTATTATCACCCAGGTAACACAACTGAAGACGGATGCAAACATTAATCAATTTACCATCTACCCCTGTAGCTCTAACTCAGAGCAAAAATATGTTTTGTGTAGATCACAGCAGTGGTCTGAGATTTCCACTGTTCTGTGTGTATTCTTTTTCTTTTTTCAGAAAAGAAAACGTGCTGAAAATGACTGTTGCCAAGAAGATAACCCCAAGCAATGGGGACTCAAGGAAGTGGCTCGTGACTGCCAGCCAACAGCAAGTGACGCACATATAGAGAGCAAAATGCAGAAGAACATGGTTTGTGCTGGGAGGGCTTGTCTGTGTGCTTACATCCTCTTTATCTTGTCTTTCCTTCAAAAAAACTGTTAGAGTAATTCTTGTAGTCTTCCAACCCAAATGGCTGTTTGGCAGACTATATAACGGATATTTCCTGCCAAGTAAACTCATGATTTACATGGCAGATAACCATGAAGTAAAAATGCCAACTTGTTAAATAATCCACTCTAAAATGTATTTCTGGTATAAAGCACTACTTTTAAAAGCCACTCACCACCCAATTTAGCGTCACGTGTCAGAGTCTACGAGCACAATCCTATCCATGTCTACTCAGAAGTAAGACCCATTATGTTCAATCAGTCTTACTCCCAGGAAAGTGTGTTTAGGATTGCAGCCTACGTTGCCTTTCCTGTTGTTGCATGTTCATGTTATGTCAGGAGGACAACATTTAGGATAGCTTTTATACATTAGACTTCATGCAATAACAGGGTGACCATATAGGATAGAGGACAGAGTGCACCTTTAACCATTGCATTGAGGAGGGAATTCAGGCAGGTGCTGCTTTTTAAACCCTTCTATAATGAGCTAAACCTGCCTGAATTCCCTCTTCTATACAATGGTTAAAGGTACAGGCACTCTGTCCTTCATTCTATATGGTCTCCCTTACACAATAAAAAAAGCAGGCCTTCGTCAGTCTTGAAAGACTATGGTATCATGGTCAGCGCTGCATACGCTGCATGCGAAACATGAAAGCCTGGGTTAGATTGTTATGGAAGATAGGCTGTTAACCAAGCAGCAAATCCCTCCTCTCCACTCCACTGAATTAGTCCAATGGAAAGGCAGAGCCAATACAATTGGATCCAGCTGGCGTCTCAGAGCTAGGCTAAGGACAGGAGCTCACCCTGTCTTGTGGGGCCGACCCAGGTCTCGAACCCTGGCCTGCTGGTTAACAGGCACAGTGACTTAACCACTTGTCTTGAAAGACTATGGTATCATGCTCGGTGCTGCATACGCTGCATACGAAGCACGAAAACCTGGGTTGGATTGTTATGGAAGATAGGCTATTACCCAAGCAGCAAATCCCTCCTCTCCACGCCACTGAATTAGTCCAATGGAAAGGCAAAGCCGATACAATTGGATCCAGCTGGCGTTGCAGAGCTGGGCTAAGGACAGGAGCTCACCCTGTCTTGTGGGGCCAACCCGGGTCTCGAACCCTGGCCTGCTGGTTAACAGGCACAGCATCTTAACCGCTTGCACCAGCCATACAATAACCCTTACACAATAACCACCTAGTAATCTTCATGATTGTTTGAATGTTGGACATACACTGTGATACATTGAAAAGAATCTTGGGCTTGAATTACTATATTCAAATCTATCTGGTGCAGGATTGGTATTATTAAAGCTACAGGATTGGTATCATTAAAGTCATGTATGTACCATAGCTCCATTTCTGGAATTGAGTGAGCATGGCCATTTAATAAGAGGGAAAAAGATATTACAACTCTTACTAATGACCTTTAATTCCATGTATTTTAAATATAATATAATATATAGTATTTTAAATATAATTTCAATGTGTGTCTCTTTTGTGCCTGATGTTAGTGGAGCATTGGCACTGAAACAGCTAGAAGATCAGTGACTCAAGATTTTGCAGCATAAAGCCTTGCAAGCTATAATTATACACTATTTTTATAGTATATTGATTATTTTGATATTGCTTTCCTCCTGCATTGGTCCCAGGGAACCTCAGACAATCTACAGTATAAAACAGTTTGACTGCATGATAATCACTACCACTGTCAATATAAATTTTAAGTTCAACAATACTTTCTTAGACTGTGGCTTTTTTCAACAAAGCTGAAAATATGTCAGTTCTGCTAGCTGGCACTACTGTTTCTATTTAAAACTTTCTGGCATTGATAAATGGCATTGATTTTAGTCCTCTTTGCATGAAAACCAGTATACAGAAATTTCTTATTAGAACAGCTCAAACTGACCAAAACCATGTCCAGAAAAGTGTTGGTTTGATATTGTCATCAATTTTCACTTAATTTACATTCAGAAAATAAAATGAGCTAGTGCAATCTCAGTCATACTCCCTGAGAGTAATTCAATGGAGTGTCTGAGTAGACATGCCTAGGAGCAGCTTATGTGTGAGCAACTTTCCTTGTTGACAACTGGCTTAGGATTTTTATTGTTAACATCAATGTTTTGAATTGTATGGAGGCAAGTGTATTCTTGAGGCTACTGTAGTAGTCACCAATGAAAACAGGAATTTTTCAGCTTTGTACTTTGGAGTTTAAATTATCCCAGTCTCAGTTCACCAAATGATTTTTTGACATTTTCAGTTATTTTAGATTGACCACAAAGACTATATATGTGATGTTTGTTGCTCAATGAAAAGTAATTTCCTGTACACTTGAGAAATTATTTTCCTATTTGGGAACTCCCAAATATATTCAAATAGGAAAAAGTAGCATCTGTTGTGTCAGTTTACAGTACTTCAAATTTTTACCCATCCAGAGAAGATGGGAATCTATGAGCAAAGCTATATAAAAGTCTGTGATAATAGAGAGCAGAATTCTGAAAAATTAATTTAAAACAAGCAACAATCTTTGTAACAAAGGAATTTGAAATCTGAGTTCCACAATCATGTGTCATGTAACATGCTGCAAGGACATGCTGCATCACATCCCCAAGTTCCGAGTCAAGTCCCAAGTCTATTGTGATATTGCAAAAGCAATTAAACCACAGCAACTAAGGGTGCAATCCAAACCACACTTTCCTGGAGTAAACACTATTGAACACAATGAGACTTGCTTTTGAGTAGGTATGCTTAGGATTGCACTGTTAATCAAACTGCTATCCCATATACCAGTGGTTCTCAAAGTGGGGGTGTTGTGTGAAAAGGGGGACATTGTATACCCCCCTTTTGACTTCTAGCCCTTGCAGGCACCGAGTTGCAATTTGAGCCTTACAAGGTGCTAGCTCAGAGAACACAAGATCATGGTAGCTCTGTCCCCAAGCACAAAAACCCCAACTTGTGAAGGTATGAGAGTTTATTAGAACAAAAATGGGGTACACACAAAGGTGGGCTACTGCTGGTTCTCACCGGTTCTGTGGAACCTGTTGTTAATTTTGGCACACCCCTAGCGAACCGTTAGCTAAGAGGGGGCGTCATCTTTGAATTGCATGCAAGTGTGTTTGAATTTCTCTTAAAGGGTCTCTGGGTCTGTCTTCCCAGAGCTGAAGCTCCACTCCCTCCTCCTTCCTCCACTTCTGAATCTCCCTCCCCTTCTGAGGGGGGCTCTCTCTCTCCCCCAGTGATGGGCATGGCCTGGCCCAACAACTGGTTCTCCGGAAGTGGGCGGGGCCAGACCTGGTCAGGGGGCGGGGCTGGGGTCAGGGTCGTGGGGTGGGATGCAGGGCCGGGACCGGGGAGGGCATGCCACCCACCCCAGCAAGCTGTGGGTGGGTGGGTGGGTGGGGCGACGACGAAGCGAGGGGTGGGCCCCAACCCAGGCACACTGTGCAGGCGCCAACATTGGCGCCTGCACAGTGCCTGCCCCGAAGCTGGCCAGCCAGCTTCAGCACAGGCACCACGCCTTCATCAACGCTGGCGCTTGTGCAGTGCGCAAAAAATTAAAATGGCGGCCGGCACGGTGGGAAATTTTAAAAAAGCCCCCGCACCAGTCCACCTGGTTATAGCCGTCCCCTGCCACTACCGGATCGCCAGCGGTGGGGGAATAGCAGCATCTGGTTCGGGCGATCCAGCCCGAACCGGTAAGAGCCCACCTCTGAGTGGTACCTTCCATAACAAGTGCCCCACATAGAGAGTGATTCACATAACAAGCACAAATTCCCATTGGCAGTGTGCTCCACTTAACATGCCTGCTTCATGTAACAAGCCCCAGGCAACTTGAAAACGACCTGGCTGGGTCATCTGGGGACATGAAAGGCAGGCGCAAGGAGAAACAGGAAGCGTTGCTTCCTAATGCATGACACACTAGACAGCCCTGATGCTCTGCATGGAGCCTGTTTAAAGGGCTGCTGGCCAGCACACTGCTGCTGCTAACTGCCCCCAAGTGCCCCACCGGCCTCCAACAGCAGCCCAGGTAAGCCCCCTATCCTCCATGCAGCCTCCTAACTATGTCTACTCAGAAGTATACCCCATTGTGTTAAATGGGTCCTACTCCCATGAAAGTGTCTTTAGGAGTGCAGCCTAAGGGTGAAATCCAGAGTAACTATGGGGAGTCCTTGCTCCAGAATAAGAACAAGTTACTATGGATTGCAATATGAATTTCCCATAGTTTTTCACTAGGTGGTGCAGTAAATACGGGTGCACGTAATGTCTCTTATGTGCTCCCGTAGTTACTCTGGATTGTGCCCTAAGAAGACTTCTTAGGATCATGCACATTGAATACATGTTTTGAATTCAATTCCAGTGTTTTGTCATCATTTTAACATACAGTTAATATTTTTATATGAATATTTTTGGGGTTGTGGAACCAATTGTCTGAGTTTCCATTATTTCCTCTGGGAAAATCCATTTTACATAAAGAGCGTTTCACATAACAAGCATGCTTTGGAACGAATTAAACTTGTTATGTGAGGCATCATTGTATTCTGTATCCAGAGCACAGAGTTATGTTGGATCCAGAGAGTCAGGAAACCTGGGGGGTGATGCGCATGGGGGTAATGCGCAGGGGGAGGTAATGTATGTGGGGGTAATGCACATCAGATGTAAAGCATGGGAATGTAGGGGTGATGCGCATGGGGGTGATGTGCACTGGGGGGTTATGCGGAATGCGGGAATGGCGCATGGGAGCTATTTTACTTCTGCAACGTGGATACATTTTGCTAGAACTGTGTGTGTATATGTGTGTGTATAAATGTGCGTATGTATATGCACACATGTATGTGATATGTAAGTCATATATGTATATATGCCTGTGTATGTACAGTATATAGACAGATGAGAATCTCTGTGTGCGTTTATATATATATAAATGTGAGTATGTATACACACATGTATGTGATATGTAAGTCATATATGTATATATGCCTGTGTATGTACAGTATATAGCTAGACAGATGAGAATTTCTCTGTGTGTATATATATAAATGTATGTATACACACATGTATGTGATATGTAAGTCGTGTATGTATATATGCCTGTGTATATACAGTGTATAGACAGATAGATATATGATAATCTGTGTGTGTGTGTGTGTCAGTGTTCCTGTCTTTTACTTCGTGTTGTCCTTGTGTGTGCTGTTCCTCCTCCAGTTGTGAGGGCGGGTGTCGTGCCCTGGTTGTGTCCCTGTCAGAGAGCGGGGGAGGGAGGTGTGTGTGGGGGGGAGTGTGTGGCCTGTTCTCCTCAGGCTGAGTGTGGGCGTCGTGGGGGGCGTCCTGCCCTCTCCCTCCTTCGGGGGCTGAGAGGAGGTGCCTTTAAATGGCCTTCTCGGCAGCGCTGCCGCCTCAGTCAGTCAGTCAGTGAGTGAGCGAGTGCGGCCCGTGATGTAAGCGGAGCGCCTGACTCTCCCCGCCGCTTCCGCCGCGCTCCTTCTCTCCCCGCCGTCCTTGGCCACCGCGGCCGCCGCTGGATGCGCTGAACAGCTCCGCAGCCGCAACACCTCCAGCTCTTCGGGCAGGGCCGGGCAGGGCAGAGCGCAGCGCCCCAGGCATGGAGGGGGACGAGGAGTGCAGGGTGCTCTCCATACAGAGCCACGTCGTCCGCGGCTACGTGGGAAACAGGGCAGCCGCCTTCCCCCTGCAGGTAGGTCGCCCGCCCGCCCCAAGGCAAGGCAAGGCAAGGCAAGGCAAGGCGGGCACCGTCCCTCTCCCCCAGGCTCCAGTCCTGTCCACACTTACACCGGAGTAAGCCCCACTGCCTGTCACGGGGCTTGCTTCTGAGTAGACAGACGTCCATAGGAGTGTGCTTTCATGCTGCCTTCCTGACACACCTGGGAGTAAGTCCCATTGGCTATGATGGGACTTACTTCTGAGTAGACATGCATAGGATTGTGCTTTCATGCTGTATTCCTGTCCATACTTACCTGGGGGTAAGTCCCTTTGGCTATAATGGGACTTATTTCTGAGTAGACATGCCTAGGATTGGATTTTATGGTGCTATTCCTATCCATACCTACTTGGGTGTAAGCCCCACTGGCTATTATGGAGCTTGCTTCTGAGTAGGCATGCTTAGGATTGGGCTTTTATGCTTTAATCCTTACCACTTTTACCGGGAGTATGTCCCATTGACTATAATGGGACTTGATTCTGAGAAAGCATGCGTAGGATTGGGCTCTGAGGCTGCATTTGTATCCACTCTTAAAACCTGGGAGTGAATGTCATTGATTGTATTGGGACTTAGGCTACAATCCTAAAGACACTTTCCTGGGAGTAAGACCCATTGAATACAATGTGGCTTACATTTGAGTAGACATGGTTAGGATTGTGCTCTTTGGCATCGGATTAGGCCCTGAGGCTGCAGTACTATCAACATTTGGGAGTAAGCCCCCATTGACTGTAATATGTCTTTTGAACAGAGTGCTTTCTGAGTTGAACAGTATTGGGATCTGAGCCTACAGTCCTATCCACACTTACCTGTTGGTAATCCTATTGGCTATAATGGGACTTCTAAGTAGACATGCATAGGATTGGGCTCACAGACTGCAGTCTTATCCACATGTACCTGGGAGTATGTCCCATAATGGGATTTACTTGTGAGTCTAGGATTGGGCTCTCACTTCCTGCTTGGTTCATGCTAGCACCTTTTCCTCCTCTCTCCAGTCAGATGAAGCTTTGCAAAGCCTTATACTTGCAAAGCTTCTGCATCTGGTACTACCTGCTGGCCAGCATCTTTGGATTGAACTGTCCTTGCGTTCTGTGTCATTTGTTGGGATGGTTGTTGGCCACTGTTGTGAGATACTCACCTGAAGCCAATGCTTGCTTGCCTCATAGGCTGAGATCAAGGAAGATAACTTTGGGGGAAAAAACCAGGAAAAGAATCTGGTTAACAGCCCTGCCAGACTATGACATCTGAAGCAGATTAGAAAGTGACAAGGGAAGATTAGCCATAATGACACTCTTCCTTTTAGTCCAGTAAACAAAACAGCCCTCTTCACTGGGCTTCTTAAATGCAATGAGTAGCACAAGTAGTGCGGGGGGGGGGGTCTTTCAATGGGGGACAGCATTGGTTTACAAAAAAATTTTGGCTAGCAGCTCCCTTGACCTATTGGGCTAAGTGCCATGGCTATCCATTAAGCACTGTCTTCAGTGCTTGATCTAGCTACGTAAGAGCCTTGATGTATGGGAGCGGTGTCTGCACATTCCATGTCAATCAGGCAGCCTGAGGGTTCTATTCCCATGTGTCTGTGGGTCAGAGAAGGCTGGGGAAAACAACCATCAACATTCCATTTACATTTCAGCTATCATTTCTATCTCTGGGGCAGATAACAGGCCAGGCTGAGAAGATATTAGGGGGCAATTGAGGAGAGCCATTGAGGAGAGAGATGGCAAAAGGGCACTTGAGATGCTAGAAAATGGGATTTTTTATTGATTACTGTTGCTATACTTTCCCAAAAAACATATGCAGCCCTTTCCTAGTACTATATAAGTTGTGGGTTTTGGCATGGATTCCATGGCTCCCCTGTTTCTTTTCCATAGTTCCCTGAGGAGCCACAGCTCACACTTGGGGAACCACTGAGCTACAGCAATATTAATGAATAAAGTGTGTTAAACATTACAATCTGGCTGTCCACTTAATCTGAGATTGGCTTATCTTGTCAGTGTTCCTCAGCCTCATATAAGCCTGGAGTGGATTTTTAATGGCATGTTCTTAATTTTCACTTCATGCAAAATGGTGATAAAACATCACCAAAAAGAATGCAAGGTGTGTGAAAAGTAAAATATTGTCAATGGGATTATGATTACTATAGTAACTGATATTTCAGTAGCTCTTTTTAATTAAATTGTATTAGAATTGGTCTTAGTACCTACTAAGAGTTTTTAAAAATCATAATTCTGTCCTTTTGCCTCCTTTCAAAGATACTTGAAGATAGTTTCAAACTGCCTTTGGCATGTTGTCTATGTGACAAAATGTAATGCTTCTGGGGTTATTAGATTCCAGAAAATCAAGATAGTGACTTCATGAGTAATGTAGAAACTTATATATTTTGCACTGCTCTGCACATATTGCATTGACAACCACAGAAGATAAATAAGTAACCTGGCCCACAGCTATTTATTCCACAAATGGCTTGTTCAGCTGAACACAGGTCAATGGTGTGATTGCATATACTGAACCTGTGGTTAAAGTGCACACGAGAGCTGAATACTGGGTGTTTCTGTACACATTACCAGTATTAGGGGGAGTAAGTGTCTGAGCACCTCTATTCTCCCTTATGTAAAACTGCACTTAAATGACTACATCTGAAGAACTTCCAGATTTTTAAATAAGGAAGCTAGTAAAGTGTTGTTCAGTGTAAAATATTTATTTGCTAGGCACTGTTTCAAGAAGTTTTAAATATTCTGTACCTTCACCTCGCATCATTTTTACATGCTGCTGCTGCTGTATGGGAACACTGGAGGGGTGACAAAAGGGAAAGAACTATCACTACAAACTGCATGAAGAAAATGGTCATCAAGAGACTGGGGGAGATCCAAAAATAGCATGCATTCTTTTGTCTGAATATGTGTTTATTGACTCAACATCTCCTCTTTAATCTGTCTGTCTGCACTAAACATCACAACATATTTATTTGCTGCCTGCCTGTCCCATCAAAGTTGCGTAAAATAAAGGTAAAAAATGATTTAAAGCTATTTCTGTCAGTTCATGCCATCAGTTGTCTTCCAAAGTATCACAGCACTTTTCTGCTCTTTCCTGTTGCAGACTGACAAGGCCGTTCTTCTGAAATTTGCCCTAAACCAGTGGTTCCAAAACGGAGCCATGGCTTCCTTGGCATCCTCTTAATAAAACAAAGAACCTGCTGCCCCATGCACTACAATACAATTGCAATGTATAGGATGTCCTATCTATACAGCTGTAACCCTAATGGGGAGACACAGAACTGGGGAGCCAATGGGGAGTCAATGGCCCAGTAGGCAAGAGAGCCACCAACTGAAAAAGTTTGGAACCCATTGTCCTAAATTAGTAATGTGATGCAGACAGTAGGAGAAAGTTGCCATGGTGAAGATTAAGCATTTTATTAGCTGCTATTTATTAAGATTAAGCATTTATTAGCTGGAGACGGATTATATATATGGTCGGAAGGGGCAAGGTCTGGGCTATAAGGGGGATGAAAGAGCAGTTCCCAGCCCAGCTCGTTGATGGTCTGCACTGTTTGGGCTGCTGTGTGAGGCCTTGCGTTGTCGTGATGCGAGATGACTCCTTTTGACTGATGTCCTCTGCGTTTGTTCTTTATAGCCCAGACCTTGCCCCTTCAGACTTTCACCTGTTTGGTCCCTTGAAAGCGTTCACGAGAGGTACGAAGTTTGAAAGTGACGATGAAGTCAAAAGTGTTGTGAGCGACTGGCTGAGACATCAGTCTAAAGATTTTTACACTGAGGGAATACGGAAGCTTGTGCACAGATGGGAAAAGTGTGTGACAGTGCTGGGAGACTACGTTGAAAAATAAAAAAAATAAAGCTTCTATCTGTATTAGAAGTCCTTTTATAGAAAAATTCACCTTATTTATTGAATCACCCTCGTGTGTGTGTGTATATAAATATATATATAAAAATATATATAAAGTACCCCAGGAATGCTGTGACATTGTAATTTAGCTTACTGGTATATGTGTGTCTTTGCTCTCATTAGCTAGTCCTTTTCTTATGGCCTGGCTTAGTTGAGCAGAAAAAGTTCTTGGCTGTGCCACTCTTAGAAGCATTGAGTGCACGCACAGAATACTCACATTTGTGTTGGAATGCATTTTCTCAGGAAGAACCAGTTGTGGTTTTTGAGAGATGGTAACTGGTTTGGGTATATTTTCTCCGGTTGTCATGTATGACTGTCATTGATTACTGATAAGAGCAGAAACATATTTCAACATATGCAATTGCTATTTTAAAATGTAGATACATAGAGTGCTCCTTTTAGTTTTTTGTGTCAATTACTGCAGTGCTTGAGTATATGGGTGGCTGTGGGTGGTGCATGTGGTTAAGACGCTGTGCTTGTTAACCAGCAGGCCAGAGTTCAAGACCTGGGTTGGCCCCACAAGACAGGGTGAGCTCCTGTCCTTAGCCCAGCTCTGCGATGCCAGCTGGATCCAATCGTATCGGCTTTGCCTTTCCATTGGACTAATTCAGTGGCGTGGAGAGGGGGGATTTGCTGCTTGGGTAACAGCCTATCCTCCATAACAATCCAACCCAGGCTTTCATGCTTCGCATGCAGCGTAGGCAGCACCGAGCACGATACCATAGTCTTTCAAGACTGATGGAGGCCTGCTTTGAGTATATGAAAGACCAGTGTACATTTCTGTTCCAGTGCAGACTGCTTTCTTTTACTTTAAGCAAAGTAATTTTAGGAGGTTTAGAAATGCAGATCAATTGAAAATAAACTACACACACAGAAAAACAGTATATCCTATTAAGTCCAGTGGAATTTACAGGGTGAATAGGGTTGGCATATTAACTTTTAGAAAATTCTGTTGCTCTCAAAATTGAAATGTAGTGGGAGTGACAACCTTTTATTCTGTTGCTAGAGCTAAGAAACATCCTTAACGCTGATGTACAAATGCAGAAGAATCACATGGTTTAGCCCTATTTCAGACTGCAGGTGGAAGATTGTGTGTTGGAATGATTTAGAAAAAATTTTCATTGGAGAACTAGAATGTGAGAAAGTAATCCTGACATTTCTTTTCTGAGTATTTCTACTGATACTTTACCAAATAGCAGTGTTTTAAATGTCATAGTTTCTGTATTTCATTGTTTTTTGAGTAAATTAGAAGTCTCAAAAGAATTGTTTGGAGCTGTTAAATGATGTGGGAGTTGCACTTTAAGAGAAAAAATCCATTTTGAAGCATTTTGAATCCTTGGATTGATTTTCTACTGCAGAGAATGACAGACATACTTGAGCAGTTCTTTAGAAGATAAATATAAAGAACTGTCACAAATTGTTGTCGATGGAGGAAGTGGTGATATACTGTCATGAAATGGCATTTATCCAAGTATTCCAAAGGCGTCCATTTGAACCTGCCTACCAGTGCACTCAGATCAATAACTCCCTGTGCTGCCTGGGATCTAGCAAGTGGGAACAAGAGATGAAATATTTTCACTTGTTTGCCCAGGCTGTGGCATGCTTTGTCCAGAGGGGCTGCTACCTTTCTGGGAGCAAGGTTGTCTTTTTCAAGGAGCATTTGGAGGGGAATAAGTACATTGTCTGTGTTTAAACTTTATTTTTAGACTATTTTGTTGTGTCTGTGCTTTAATCAGTATTCTAAAGGTTGATTTTGCTAATTCTTTTAAAGTTTTGTGATATTGTTGGCTCACTTGAGGGTCTCCCAAAGAAAAGGCTAGCACATTAATGCTGCAATCCTAACCTTCAGTTAGCCTAGCCTAAGCTCTGGCGTAAATCCTTGGCTGACCTGGGGTGTCACAAAAGTGCCGTAAGACACTAATGCACCACTCCTGGAGGAGGGTTAGACCAGTACGCAAACATGCACTTGCTTCCCTACATTTCCATGTAGGAAGACAGATCAGTTGTGCTGGCCTAGGTTAGGTTTGGATCCTAAATAAATGAAGAGTTCCAAAATTTCTAGCTGTAGCATGCTTCCTATTGTTGAATTCTGAACCAGTTCCAAAAAACTACATATAAATCATTAAATATAATAGTATGTGGGGAGATGGAAATGTATTTCCACACTGCACAGTCCTGTTCAGAAGTCTGCTGTTTTAGCCCTGCTGATAACATGTGCACTTAGGCTGCAATCCTGAAGGATTCAGGAAAGTGTCTTTAGAATTCAGTGGCTGATCCTGGTATCCCTGTATTGCATAGGGTAATTAAACTAGTAACTCTCCTAAAACTCTGGTGCTACTTTGTGGCTGTATTAGACTTCAAGTCTCAGCTCTTCTCTCCTGGTAAACTCAGCCCTCCCACCCCCAGTAAATCAGTCCAATACATTACTAGTTGCTCTGTTAATAAAGATATTACAGATGTCCTTGAAGTGGGCTTTGCAGTATTTCAGTGATATTGCAATTAAACAGCCCCTGCGTTTGCCATCTGGTCTAATTATGAATGGAATAAAGGCAAAGCTAGTGATATTAAATAGAACGTCCACCTCATCAATTACTAGCTTCATTTGACATCTATGATACATTTAAATAGGGTTTGAGGATCATTCTTGTTAGTTGTTGGAGACCACATGGCTCTGACTATGGCTTTCCTGTATTTGGAAGCCGAAATTTCTTTTTTTCCTCCACCAGAGGATAATCATCATGCAAGTCAGTGCTGGGCAGACGTCAGAGCATGCCAGAATATGCTCTGATGCAGTGTAGAAGCTGTGAAGCTAATCTGTACTCTGTAGTGGCAGCTGTTTCTGATGGCGAAGGTAAGTGGTTGTTGGGAGCCTCTGCAGGCTAAATTGCCCTGAATCAGAAATGAGAGATGTTTCAGCATTCTGACTCATCCTGACGTTTTGCTGCTATTTATAGAAGGACATGAAAGCTCTTTTTAAAAAAGAATGAACAGTAGTAAAGAGGTTAAAAAATGTGGTAAAGAAGCATTCCATGTTTGCAGCCAACTGAGCAAAAAGAATCAAATAAAATCATCTCTGACACTGGCAATCCAATTTCGCAGTTCAGAAATTATTGTCCTTTTACTGTTACTGTAAAAATTTAACAGGTCTAGCATTGTCATGTCTAGTTGATTCTTAATTTTCCCAATAAGAAAACACCAGCAGAGTGTGCAACCAATAGGAGTTGCATATTTGAGGAAAAGTGAGTTTTAGGGCCAGTAGATGTCTGGGGTATTTGAAGCATTTGATTACCCCAGATATCTACTGGCTAAGGTTTTGTAAACCAGCTGGAGAGATTTCTTGGTGGAACAAGAACTTCGTTGTCATTGCAAATGTGCGAGTACCGTTCTGGCAATAATATTCAGTACGAAAGCTGGTGTAGAATAGGAGAGTGTTGAGCAGGGACTGGCGGGAACTCAGATTCAAAATCCCATTTGGATATGAAGACCACAATCTTCACCCAGTCAGTGGCGTAGCTACAAGCATGGGCTACAACCTTTAGGGAGGCTATAAGCTGAGCTTGACATTAGTGCCTAAAATTGTGAAAAACAGGCTACATATGAATGATAATACCATCTTTCTTTATATCATTGGAAAGGAAGTGCAATGAAACAAAAGTTCTATCAAAAGTTATGGCCAATTAACCAGAAAATGAAAACACAAAAGCCGATGGATTTTCTTAACTCAACTTTCCCATGATATTGATTGCTCTGAGAGTCAATGAGATGCAATTCTGATACAGTATGGAACAAATAAGGTGTTAATATGAATCAGCTCTCATAATGCAGTTACCCATGCTAAGTGGGTGTACGTGCGCAAGTGATGCTCTTCTTATATTTAGCAGGGAAAGAATTCCTCTTACACCCAGCACAGTTTCCTTAACCAATAAGGGGCATGATTTTCACATTTTCACTTACAGTATCTAGTCCTTCTTAGGCAAGCAGAGCTGCCCATATTGTTTGAATATGAGGTTGAATCTCATCTGATTGCTCCTTACGGCCACACTACGCATTGCATAAAAATTTGCTGACCTTCGTAGTATGGAGGAGTGCCTAAAATGGGACAAAACTGTGATAGAGGACTTGTAACATTTTGTCTCTGCCACAGTTCTGGTCCTGATTACACCCATTCTTGTGCTATTTACATTAAGAAAAAAGCTTCAACCCCAAAGCCCATTTCAGTAGAGAGTAACACATACAACAGGAATCCGTTGATTTAAAAAAATCCACACTAGAACTTGTGACTAAAATGTAACAGGTTTGTTTTCTCACAGCTTGATGTCTGTAGTGACACATTGCTAATTGCAGTAGGAAGTACATCTGCTGTTTTGCTAACAGTATCCTTAGTCCAATTGTGAGTAGGATATGGCCTAGGAACTTGCACTTAGAAGCAATGCTTGCATGCACTTCTAAATTTTAGCTCAAAACTTTGCACCTGTTAGTACAGCACATCTCTGCTGGGATTAGTGAGAATCCCAGCAATGTCTTTTCAAGTGGCTTCTGCTGGTGTTCTTTTTTTTTTTTTTTTGCATTTTAGATTGTGAGCCCTTTTGGGACAGGGACCCATTAGCTATTAATTAGCTATTATTATTTTTCCATTTTCTTTGTAAACCGCTTTGTGAACTTGTTAGTTGAAAAGTGGTATATAAATACTGTAGATAGATAAATACTGTAGATAGATAGATAGATTGTTTTATAAAAGATTTGTTTTCATGAAAACTTCCATATACAAATTTTGGGTTGTTTTCTGACTGTGTGAACAAAACATTTAATAATAATAGCAAACTTTATTTATACCCTGCCTTTCTCCTGGAGGGACCCAAGGCGGCTTACAAATCCTTAAAAACATCAACAATAAAATCCAATTCATTAAAACATTTAAAACGGTGATATTAAAACAATAAATATGATAAATCTACATTAAAATACAGATTAAAATATTTCACATTTGCTTTGGTTGTGTGGTGCTGAAAAACAAAATGCATACAATATATATTGATTTAATTAATTAAAATCTAACTTAAAGCATTTAGGGCAAAATCCAGAGTAACTATGGGGAGTCCTTGATCCAGTGTAAGATCAACTTACTCTGGATTCCAATATGAATTTCCCATAGGTTTTCCCTAGGTGGTGCAGTAACTACAGGTGCACGTGAAGTCTCTTATGTGCTCCTGTAGTTACTCTAGATTTGGGGGTTAGTCAACTTCTGATGCACCCTCCCCTCTCTGAAATTGGTTGATCACATCTAGTTTAATATTTTGGTTTTAATTAATTGAGTTTTGTGCTAAGACAAAAATTTTCCAGTTATGATTTCATGCTGAAAGGGAGAAATATTGGTCAAATTTATGCCATTGGTCAAACATGCCTGAACAACCTTTTTGGCACATCACTTCTTCAAGCACCGCTGCTCCTACTACAGATACAGATTTGTACAGGATTGGGTGACTTTCCCAACAGCTTGAAGCTTCATTTCATACCCTCCTTACCTAAACCATTTCTCTTTTGAAGCACTGGATTACTACATGATCCCATCCTGCCCATAAGTGTCCTGTTGTCCTCGTCATCTCCACTCTCAGAAGGATTGGACCAAGCAGGACAGTGGTTGTAATGGTTGTTACATGTAATGATGTTACATGGTTGTAACATCATTGGAGCCAAGCACCGTCTACAATACTGTGGAATATTGCAAGTGTTGAAAAGCAAGACCTCAAAGTCTTCTGGGATGCACAGAATTAGACATACGGGACGTTTATTTGAAGACCCTGGCTATACCTGTTCATGAGTGTAATCATGCATAATCACTAGTACTCATGGCTTTAAACACAGCTGACTTAATTTGGGGAGTATGTAGTTAATTATGTAGTTTTTGTGTATTATGTAGTTTAAACTACATGTAGTTAAAAACAAACCCTATTGAAATTTATATTTTCTGCTGCTTTGGACAATAATGACCTCTTCAAGGTCATAATAGAATACAGGAATCAGCACTGTTCCTACTACCACTCTGAAGTAGCTAACTGAACATCTATTCCCAGCCTGATGCATTGTTGCTTTGCTTATCTGTCAGCCAATTGCCTATCCACTGTAATGCATTATGACCCAGCCAATGTATCTCCAAAATCTTAATGAGTTTTCAGTGTCTCACTGTATTCAGTTCTTTCAAATACAGCTAAACTAGGTAGTTCCATTATATCAGCTTGATGCACTATTGTTAAAGAATAAAGAGAGATGAAATTGGGTAGAACCAACTTGTGATAGGTTGACCTATGCTAGCCATTATGTTTTGCTTTGTAGTTATTTGGACTTTAAGCAGTTAATCTGAGATGAAATATATTGAGGGTATAAACTAGTATAGCTTACCTTATCCTGTTTTCTTTGGGACACAATTTACCAGAATGGGTCATGTTCCCAAATGTTAGCTAATGCCAAGGCAAAGCCAAAATAAAGACCAAAATTTTGCTAGTATACTACTAGCAAAATTTACCCATCATTTACCCATACCCATCAATTAAAATTTAAAGACTATTTGTCAGCACCAGATGGCTGGGCACCATCAACAGTGGGCACCTCTGCCAGGTGTCCCTGCTGGGCACCACTTAACACCGCGCATCCCTACTGGGCACCAGGCACAAAATCAGTTATTAGAGAGTCTTTACATCACAGAAGGAATATCCTTCCCAAATTTCATTCTTCTAAGTCCAGGGGATGAGGCTGGGAATTGAGGTGTCAGGTAATCTAGTCTTCAGTGTTAAGTATAGGGACAAAAACATATTGCACCCTTAGAGTTTGAATTTCCAAAAATTGGTTCTTAGTGGGTGTCTACATCACAAAAGGAATACCCTCCCCAAATTTCACACTTCTAGGTCTGGTGGTTTGGACTGGACATTATTAGTCAGTGAGTCGGTCTACAATCCTAACCTCCATTTAGGCTGCTTAAGCCCTGTCATAAGTTCTGAACTGACCTAGATGTGTTACAGAAGTGCAATAAGGCACTTACTTGATAGAGCAAAAGTCCTGGCTAGCTGACTTCTGCTTTCCACTTGACTTGCACAACTTCATTGACTATAATCCAAGTGCAAACGAGGATAGAATCTTGGCTATCTAAAGCATGTGTAATGTTTACCACTGTGATACTCATCATACTAAAAGTGTTGGGAATTAAACTGTAACAAAACACAGTGAGCCCCACTGTGTTCAATGGATCTTACTCACAGGAAAGTGTCTTTAGGATTGCTGCCTTTGTGTGATAAAATCAAACTGGAATGTTTGATAAAATCAAACTTTGAATGGACCATGCAAGGTTGACACAAGTTTCTTCTGGCTCCTTTTCCAACTACTGTATGAAGAACAATCCTAATCATTTTTAGGGCACCAGTGGGTAGCACTGGGCAGTGGACAACAAATCAATTCTTAGTGGGTCCTAATATCGCAAAAGGAATATGCTGCCCCAATTCCATGCTTCTAGGTTGGGGCTGGTTGTTGTTCAGAAAATCTTCATGTTAAGTATAGGGACAAAAATGTGTTTCACCTCTTTCCCCTCCCTTAGGGTTTAAGTGTCTGGAAATTGGTTCTTAGCAGTGCTTACATCATGGAAGGAATACACTCCCCAAATTTCATTCTTCTAGGTCTGGCAGTTTTGTCTGGGCGTTGATGAATCAGTGAGTTATTGACTCTTCAATTTTATATATACAGTGGTGTCTTTTAAGACAGACTTAATTTGTTCCGGAAGCATGTTTGTCTTACAAAGTATTCTTACAAAGCAGATTAATAATTATTAATTATTAGGAAATATTATTATTTATTAGGAAATTATAATTAATTAATTATATTATTAATTATTAGGAAATTAGGAAATTTATTAGGAAATATTATTAATTATTAGGAAATTATTAGGAAATTATTAGGAAATAAGGAAATATTATTTCCTTACATAGGAAATAATAGAAACTCAGATGATTGGTTCCACAACCCAGAAATATTCATATAAAAATATCAACTGTATGTTAAAATGATGACAAAACACTGTAATCAAATTCAAAACACCATAATATAATACAGAACACAATTACTGTAATAAAACACTGTAAAATACTATACAGTAAAATAAAGAAAAGAAAAACCTTTATGGCCAAGGATGACTAATTTTCACTAAAAGAGTCACTGGTGTCTTTTTGAGCAACTTTTTGGTTGCTCTTTTTGGGTACTGCAGGCAGGAGGAGAGGTCCCGACTCAGCCACTGGAGCCCACCCACTGGGGATTTGTCTTACAAAGCACTTTCCTCTTGCAAGGCAGAATCCCAGATAAATTTTAGTTTGTCTTACAAAGCATTCGTCCTACAGGGCATTCATCTTGCTAGGTACAAATGTATAAGAAATACATATGAAAACTATAATTTTTCAAAGAACCACTTTAGGACTATGAGCAAACTCCTCTTCCACGTACATACATGTACATACATAAAACCCAGCTTGTTGTTGTTCTGAGGAAATAGCAGGCTAAAATAATTCAATTATATGGATGTTACTGCCATCTTTGGTGTACATGGCTCTTAATTTTCAGCAGGTTTGGCAACTATGGATATATGCTAAAAACCTTGTTTTGATAAACTACTGTATATATGAATAATTATAACTTAAATATGTCCACATAGTCATATCAAATCCTAACATAGTTGGTAGTTCTGATCCAGATAAAGCACAGCTTTGGGTTCTATTGAAATCCGTAGACCAAGATAGTCCTTTTCACTGAAGTCAATACGCATAGGTTGGATCCCTTTTCTGGACTTGGGTAGGTACATTGAGGAGATAAGAATCAAAGGACCATTCACAGAACATATAATGTTTGCTCTTTGTACCCCAAAAGCTCTTCCTAAAGTTTGGTAGACTCTTAGATGGGTCTGAATGTGGTACATCTTGTAATGCAAATCACATTCACTTATGTACATCCTTGGTGTGGGAGATGCTCAGTTTCAGATTATATAGACTTGAACATGCACTTTTTCTTGCTTTGTTGCTATAAATCTGTTGGATTGTGTTGAGACACTGATGTATGAGACCATTTAAACCTTCTGTCAAACAACTAGTATGTGCTGTGGTGTACTTGTTTGGCTGTCTGTTATCTATTAGAAATTGCAGTAATGTGGTGGTTTTGTTTCTAATGACTGTGTAATCAAAGCAATAATTCCGTGCAAAGTAGTTTTCCCTTTGGTGCCATCTTGTTGTAAGGATAAAAAAGGAAGTTAAAGTACTATGAAAATGTTTTATCTGTTCAGGTTCTTGTTTGGCTCTGTAATTATTTCCCTCAACCCTCTTGGCATTTCTGCTGTTGTTAAGGTGAAGAAGACTTTGATATAGCTGTTAATCTCTTTTAGATGGCCTTTGAAGAAATACAACTTGATGATAGTATATAAACTTACACAGGCTGTTTTACTGCTTGGAGCACGTGGTTCAAAAGTGTATAGAGTAGCGAGGACGTGTGTGTGTGTGTGTGTGTGTGTGTGTGTGTGTGTGTCAGGCAAAATGTTTGTACCTAGCTAAAGGGCATGATCACATTGCAGCCTTGTTTGCTTTGTAGGCCTTTGCCGTATTTATCAGGCAATGACTCTGGTTACTGTTTGCTTCAGTGGACCATGACAAATGGTTACCAGCTTGAATTCTTTCTTCTTCAATTAAACTGTGTGAAATGGCCATATGGATCCAGTTTCATAATTATTTGGTAATTCTACTCAGGCGTTTAGCTGGCTAATGATAATTGTGACTGCTCCCAATTAGTGAGGTCACAAGCAGAGTTACAGTATACACAACATGAGTTCACACATAACAATATATTAATTGATGAATATCCTTAACTTTTAATATTACTTTTTTTTAAAAAAAAAAAACTTCCTTATCCAGAGAAAGTTAAGCTTTATTGAAGTTCCAGGGTGTATCTGTATAATCCATGTACTTTGCACACATGACTGGGATTGGTTATTGCTAGGGCTTGGATCAGAAGAACAGTTTGGATGTGGCTAATGGAAACTTTGATTTCCTTTAGAATGATAGATTCCCAGACCATACCACAAATTGTTTTTCAGACTTTGAAAAGCAGTTTATAATATGGCCCTTCAACATATCCTTGCTCAAAAGCAGGGGTGTCCAACATGAGGCCCAGGGGCCGCATGCAGCCCAGGACAAGGGTGGATGTGGCCCTCCTGCAAAGCTGGCCACCACCATTGGAAAAACTGGCTTTGTGGCAGCAGCCGTTTTCAAATTTTGAATGCTTCTCTGCGCACTGCCCTGGGCAGCCGCCACAAAGCTGATCTGGGCTGCCTGGTTCCTCCCCGTACCTGCCTCCTGGCACTCAGAGCGCTTCAGGCCCCTGCAGACCTTGCAGCACTCGCCCATCAGGCATCCCCTAAAAGCAGCCTCAGCCTCTATCCCAGCTGCTGCCTGCTGCCCTTGAGACCTACTCAGAAGTAAGCCTTGTTAAAGTCAATGAGTCTTACTCCCAGGTTGCAGTCTGAGAGCCCAATGATGCATACGATGGGCTGTGATCCTCTCCAAGCTTAACCTTGGAGATATGCTGCAACCCTAACCATGTCTACTCAGAAGTGAGGCCCATTGTACCCAGTGGGTCTTATTCCCAGGAAAGTGTGTTCAGTATTAAGCCCCACTAAAGTCAATGAGGCTTACTCCCAAGTTGCCGTCTGAGAGCCCAATCCTATGCATGGTTACTCAGCAGAAAACCCCATGATAATCAATGAGACTTACTCCAAGGTTTAGCTTGGAGAGGATCGCTGCCCATCCTATGCATCATGCCTACTCAGAAGTAAGCCCCATTAAAATCAATGAGACTTACTCCAAGGTTTAAAAATGTGCGGCCCAAACCAACTCGTCTTCTTCCAATGCAGCCCAGGGAAGCTAAAAGGTTGGACTCGCCTGCTCAAAAGGAAGAAAGATATTCCACAAGATATGTCCCAGAAGCTCTTTTGGAGCAAGCCTAAGTACACAATCATCTTCCATGTGGAACTATTGCCATGGTAAAGCAATTCTTGGTGAAGTCTGCAAGGATGAGGTGAAGAGTTCAAAGTATATTTGTCATGTACTGTAGATGTTTCTTATATGTTTAGGTTTATTAGATCTTTCAGGTGGGAGATGAATCAAAATGTCTTGATGCCACTTGAAGCCATGGATGAAAGTACTTGGTGTGGAAATGGCTTCTCAAGACATGGGATTTCCGCTTCTAGTTCCTTGATCTATTAAAAAGGGATCTAGTTCCTTGATCTATTAAAAATTTCTTCTCTTTTTATTACTACAGTTACCTTCTTTTGATTTCTCACTTCTTGAAGGGAACAATATATTTATGCCCAGTAAAGAAACTGCTGAAGTCAAGATTGTAACCTGGCATAGATCTTGTATGGATATGTGCATGGGCCTCTGTGCCACCTACATTCACTCAATTTATGTTTGTGAGATAAATGGTACTGTAAAATTTAGGCTTTGAGACAGTGCCTATATCTTAAGGTTATAGATCTGTACCTGTAAAGGTCTTTTAAAAAAATGCCAATACTGTCTCTATCTGCAGCACTACCTCTCATCTGTGGCATTTCCTGGGCTCTGAAAAGACATTCTGCAGTCTGCTGGTATTTTGTGGGTGTCTATGCAGGAGTCTTATTTCTGACGCAGCCCAGTCATGTAGCTTTAATTTATATGAAGGGGGTTACCCTGTCGTGCCAGGGGAAAGCAGTCCCCCCTCCCAGTTGAAGCATGACTGGCAAAAGGTTCAATTAACCTGCCAGCAAATTGCCTGAAAATGGATCATACACAATTATTTCTGCATCATTACTATTGTGTCTCTATGACTCACTGTGCTGTATATAGTAAGTTTTCTTTTGAGGAGATTATTTTTTTCCTACCAAGAGGGATTTGAGAGCAAATACGTTAAATGTCAGATTTTTCTGTCAGATTTTCAGCCTGTTGGGGTTTCTTTAGTGATGAATGAAAACATAGCATGACTTGGACAGATTTTTAAAAATACAGTACCATTCTCTCTGTCACTGTTAAGAGTCATGTTTGAAAGCAGGACGGTTTTACTTTGTTACTTCATACTGGCATACTTCCTGTCCTTCAACTATTCTCATGGGTCAGATGTGTTATATTTCTTTCGAATTTAGCTTACTTCATGAACTCTTGCAGCACATTAATCTTGGAAATCCAAGTTGCCTGTAGACAATATTTCTCCATGATTAACCTAGTATTCTTCTGAGAGAGTACTCAGTAGTACTCTTCTGAGGCCCTTAAACCTTAAGAATTGTGGGGTGTAATCACATTACATTTTTCTCATTTTTTAATTTTATTTTTTACTAGCAAAATGAACCTGCTGTTGCGGAAGTAACATTTCAAGAATATTTGTGGGCTACAGGCACAACTGGGCTGTGGCAGGCACTAGGCAGCAGGCACTTGGTACCAAAGAGTACCAGGGGGCAGTGGCAGGGCACCACCAGGCACTGGGTATCGCTAATGGGCTCCACTGGTCAGTGGACACCACCAGGCACCAGTGGGCATCCCTTATGAGCTCTGGGCATCCTTACCAGGCACCACTGGGCATTGGGTGCCACTGGGTACAACCACACAGTGGGTAGCATGCACCACTGGGCCCCACTGTGCAGCAGGCAGTAGGCATCAGCAGGCATTGGGCATCTCTAGCAGCCATTGGGCACCATTGGGCAGTAGGCTCAGTGGGCAGTGTTCCATTGGGCACCATTGGACAGTGGGCACTGGGCATCCCTACAGAGCACTGGGCACTCTTACTGGGCACCACTGGGCTTCTCCAGTGTGTCTCCCTCAGGGGCGTGTCACCTGATGCAGTCTGCACTAGCTGCACCATCCTGGTGACATCTCTGCTTATTCCCATGTAAAAATGAATAGCATTGTGGTCTCTTATACTAGGTATGCAGCAGGCACAGTGGGAAGATTTTGCTAATATTCTATGTTTATATTACAGGTTTTGGGATTTGAAATTGATACTGTGAATTCTGTCCAATTTTCAAATCACACAGGTAAGATCTTTATTTTCTCAAAATACTTCCCTATATAAATATTAAGATGATGAAACACTTATCCTTTCTCCATGGATATTAAATGGTATAAGCTCTTATCAACATGATAGCATAAGAACTGAAAAAGCAGCCCCCTCTTGGTTCTTATCTAGTCATAATGGAATTGGCATGCAGATACTTGCTTAAAAACATATTTGCATCTTGCTCTTCTTCTGGTTGCAATTGGCAAAATTTGCAGTACCACCCCTGCCATAAAAGTGAGAAGCAGTATTGCAATTTGTCCATGGTTACTCAGTACCACATGGACACTGTGCTTTCTTGCCCTGCTAACTAATTCTCTCCACAAAAAAACATTGAGTTCACAATTCTTTTGAAATATGGAGATCAGTGCGCAGACAGTTCATTCAATCTTCTTTTACTTGATTTTGCCACTTTAAACACCTCTGAGCCATTTTTCCCTTGAAGCATCCTGTTCTTAAACTAATGAACGAAGGATATTGCTATACCATTTTGTGATATTTAGGAAAATACTTCTAACAATCCTTCTAAGAGCACAGTCCATGTCTACTCAGAAGTAAGCCCCTATGTGTTCAGTGGGTCTTACTCGCAGGAAAGTGTCTTTACGATTCCAGCCTAAAATATAGGCAGCATCCAGGACCCCAGGAGTATGATTAGTGAATGACTCACCTCCAAATGACATTGTGTTTCATGCACGAATAAAAGGAGCTGTCACAGAGCCTACTTAGCAGCTCTTTTTTGAAAAGAGGAAAGGGGGAAACAGCTTTGGTTTGTCACGCTCTCTAATATGCAAAAATATACATATTGTTTCTGGGCTGGGAAAAAGTTTTATCTGGAGGGAAGAAAATCATAGAGATTTGTAGTCTCCTAGACTCTTCTGAATGACTTGGCAGATTAGTTATTAACTAGCGAAAGGCGTACCTGCGTTGCGGGAGTAAAATTTCCCCATATGCCATCCCCCCATATGCATCAACCCCCCATGGATAACTTTCCCCCAGGCGTAACAACCCCCCATGCGCAACTTCCCCCATACACATCAACCCAGCATGCACAAGTTACCCCATGCGCAACTTACCCCCATGCACATCAACCCCCAATGCACAACTTCCCTCATGCGCATCAACCCCCATGCGCAACTTCCCCATATGCATCAAACCCCGTGCGCAACTTCCCCCCCGTGCGCAACTTCCCCCCCGTGCGCAACTTCCCCCCCGTGCGCAACTTCCCCCCCGTGCGCAACTCCCCCCCGTGCGCAACTCCCCCCCGTGCGCAACTCCCCCCCGTGCGCAACTTCCCCCCCGTGCGCAACTCCCCCCCGTGCGCGCAACTCCCCCCCCCGTGCGCAACTTCCCCCCCCGTGCGCGCAACTCCCCCCCCGTGCGCGCAACTCCCCCCCCCGTGCGCGCAACTCCCCCCCCCCGTGCGCGCAACTCCCCCCCCCCGTGCGCGCAACTCCCCCCCCCGTGCGCGCAACTCCCCCCCCCGTGCGCGCAACTCCCCCCCCCGTGCGCGCAACTCCCCCCCCCCGTGCGCGCAACTCCCCCCCCCCGTGCGCGCAACTCCCCCCCCCCCGTGCGCGCAACTCCCCCCCCCCGTGCGCGCAACTCCCCCCCCCCGTGCGCGCAACTCCCCCCCCCCGTGCGCGCAACTCCCCCCCCCCGTGCGCGCAACTCCCCCCCCCGTGCGCGCAACTCCCCCCCCCGTGCGCGCAACTCCCCCCCCCCCGTGCGCGCAACTCCCCCCCCCCGTGCGCGCAACTCCCCCCCCCCGTGCGCGCAACTCCCCCCCCCCGTGCGCGCAACTCCCCCCCCCGTGCGCGCAACTCCCCCCCCCGTGCGCGCAACTCCCCCCCCCCGTGCGCGCAACTCCCCCCCCCCCGTGCGCGCAACTCCCCCCCCCCCCGTGCGCGCAACTCCCCCCCCCCCGTGCGCGCAACTCCCCCCCCCCCGTGCGCGCAACTCCCCCCCCCCCGTGCGCGCAACTCCCCCCCCCCCGTGCGCGCAACTCCCCCCCCCCCGTGCGCGCAACTCCCCCCCCCCGTGCGCGCAACTCCCCCCCCCCGTGCGCGCAACTCCCCCCCCCCGTGCGCGCAACTCCCCCCCCCCCGTGCGCGCAACTCCCCCCCCCCGTGCGCGCAACTCCCCCCCCCCGTGCGCGCAACTCCCCCCCCCCCGTGCGCGCAACTCCCCCCCCCCCGTGCGCGCAACTCCCCCCCCCCCGTGCGCGCAACTTCCCCCCCCCCCCGTGCGCGCAACTTCCCCCCCCCCCCCGTGCGAGCAACTCCCCCCCCCGTGCGCGCAACTCCCCCCCCCGTGCGCGCAACTTTCCTCAATGCGCAACTTCCTCGCCAGCACAACCTCTTCCTCCGAACAACATCCTCCAGTGCACCAGGGTCTGAGCAACAAATTGGCTGGATGTTACTCAGTCTCCCATGTTAAGTATAGGACAGAAACACGTTGCCCCCTTTTCAGCCCCTGAAGGGTTAAATTTCTCCAGATGGTTCTTGGTGGGAGTTCAGATGACAGAAGGATCCCTCCCAGAATTTCATGCTTCAGGCCCAGCAGTTGGGGAGGAATGTTGAAGAGTCCTCAATTCTCAATGCAAAGTATAGGGAGGAAAACGCGTTGCGCCCCTTTTCACCCCCTTCCGGTTGGAGTTTCCGAAAACCGGTTCTTAGTGCACCTCTCAGTCACGGAAGGAACACCCACACCAAATTTCACGCTTCTAGGCCCATCGGTTTTGGCAGGGCGGTGATGAGTGAGTGAGTGAGTCAGTCAGTCAGTGAGTCAGTGAGTCAGTCAGTGAGTGACTTTTCTCTTTTATATATATAGATATACATATAAGGTGCTGTATAAGGTGCTTTGTCCATTTGCTTTCTATTCTTCAAAGTGTTACAAGGTTAAACAGTCTGGGTATTATAAGGCAAGAGATATTACTCCCTTCACCGTGTTTCCAATAAAAACCACCATGAAGATTGACCCTACTGTTACCACCAAGCTGCTGTTTAGCCTGGGAGGAAAATAGTGGGCATATCTTTGACATTTCCAAATTGCAAATGGGAGACTCCTTTTTGAAAAGTTGGATTGGGAAAGGATCAAATTTCTGTTTCCCCATACCATGGTCCTAATCCAGACCAGCCCTACCATGCAACATTTTTATTTTAGAGGTCCAAAAAAACTGTCAACAATGCAGTTTTTTATTTCATCTATTTTGGCACCGAGATGTTGGATGCAGAACACTGTTGAATAAACCATTTATACAGTATTCAATAAATATTCATTCAATGTGAGCATACTGTCCTGCACATTAAAAAAAATTACAACCTGTTGAAATAATACAGTAAGACTTACTTGGTGGCGTATAGGCTTGTCCATGTCAAACATCCATGAACATTTATTTTAGGGATTTATATCCCACCTTCCCCATGCTAATGCAGTTGCCCAAGACAGCTTACACAGCTTTTAAATCCTTTTTGTCCTCACAATAACTCCCTGAGTTAGGTGATTGTTCTATGGGCAGTTTGTAAAATTCTTCTCTTCCAGATGGAATCCTTTCACAGTGTGGTCATCATATGGTATCAGAGAATGTCTTCCAAGCTTCCAGCAAGACCATTTTCCAGGTCTTTTCAGCTTTCAGTCTTCCATCCAAGAATTACCCAGATCTTTTCCTGCTTAGCTTTCTTCTGCACCCCTTCACTTACCCACCAGACCATTCCTGCTGCCTGATGTTACTTTCACCCTTCTAGCTCTGTACATTCTTCATAAGAACCACTTCATAAGAAGCATACAGGAAGAATCATCTTCCTATATCTCACGGTGGCCCTCCAGGGGAGCACACAGATCCCTCAGGGGAGCACACAGTTGCATCCTGTTTCCACCGTCTTGCACCTGGCCTTATGAGATAGCCTATTTCTAAACCCAGGACATAGTACAAATCCAACACAGCTTCTAACTTGTGATGGACTTTTCCTACAGAAATCTGACTTCTACAGAAATCTGAATTCTTGCCACAGGATGTGATGATAGCATCTAGCCTCACTGCTTTTAAAAAGGGATTAAAAAGCAGTGAGGCTAGATGCTATCATCACATCCTGTGGCAAGAATTTCTGCAGGCTAATTACATACTAGGTCAGGGGTCCTCAAACTTTTTAAACAGGGGCCTAGTTTACTGTCCCTCAGACACTGTCGGGGGCCGGACTATAGCTTCCTCCCAGCAAGCCACGCCCCACGCCTGTGACGCATTCCTACACTGAAGTAAATCCCATGATAGTCAATGGGCTTACTCCCAGGAAAGTGTGGCAGGATTGCAGCATCAGAGCCCCATCCTAAGAATCAGAGCCCCATCCATCCATTCCTACACAGAAGTAATGGGCTTACTCCTAGGAAAGTGTGACAGGCTTGCAGCATCAGAGCCCCATCCTAAGCATCAGAGCCCCATCCATCATCCATCCATCCATCCATCCATCCATCCATGCCTACATAAAAGTAATGGGCTTACTCCTAGGAAAGAGTGGCAGGCTTGCAGCATCAGAGCCCCATCCATCCTAGGAAAGTGTGACTTACAAGCCGGCAACTGAGCAGGAAGGGTGCAGGAGGGACTGAGTGGGAAGCGCGCACGCCTGTTGCCGCTTCTCTGCAGCGCCAGGGGTTTCCTGGCCAGCGTGCACGCAGCGACTTAGCAGGAAGCAGCAACTGAGTGGGAAGGGTGCGTGCTCCGGCCAGGGAACCCCTGGTGCTGCGGAGAAGCGGCAACAGGCATGTGCGCTTCCCGCTCAGTCCCTCCTGCGCTCGTGCACCTGGTGTCGAGGCCCCTGGGGTTCCCCCCTAAACCCCAGCTGGGGGGGGGGTTCTGAAAGTGCCTGCGGGCCAGATTGAGGGCTCTGGTGGGCTGTATCCGGCCCCCGGGCCGTAGTTTGAGGACCCCTGTACTAGGTGAAGAAAAAAAAGTTTTTCTCTGGTTTGTAGGTTAGTCTAAAAAAATTTTAGAGATGAAATACCTCTTGGTTACAGAAACCAACAGACTGGCTGTATTTATTTAGTAGGTGCCTCTTGGAAAATGGGAAGAATAAGAGGTGACCAGAATTAATGATAGACAGGTCCAACCTTGTTATTTGTGGATTTTTTTTTATTCGTGGATTTGACTCAACACAAATGGCCACTACAAATTACAGTTTTAAAAACTGCTTTTCTACTGATCATTCCATTCTTCAGCTAAGCTAGGCAAAGGTAAGAGGTCTTTTGCATTTCTAATTGCTTACTGCCTTTCTACAACAGTAAGAGAAACTGATTTTAAACCACTGTAAAGGGACACCCTTTATGGGTGCAATCCAGAGTAACGATGGGGAGTCCTTGCTCCCGTGTAAGAACAATTTACTCTGGATTGCAATATGAATTTCCCATAGGTTTTCACTAGGTAGTGCAGTAACTACAGGTGCACATAATGTCTCTTACGTGCTCCCGTAGTTACTCTGGATTGTAGGGTTAATCTTTTAAAACTGCTTTAACACATCTTAACCCTGCTAACTGGGTAAGAGACACTCTTTCAAGTGGGTGTTCCTCCTTTATTTTGCAGGGGGAGAGTAACTCCCCTGCTCCCCTGAGTATACTCCCCTGAGTATACCCCCAGCAATGTCTATTCAAATGGCTTCTGCTGGTGTTCTTTTTTGCATTTTAGATTATGAGCCCTTTTGAGACAGGGACCTATTAGCTATTAATTAGCTTTTATTTTTTCCTTTTCTTTGTAAACCGCTTTGTGAACTTTACAGTTGAAAGGCGGTATATAAATACTGTAGATAGATACCGTAGATAGATTTTGTGGTATCAGCAGGGAATCCCAGAATCAAACTCCTATGCCTATTGAGACACCATCTTATTCCATTAGGAGCAACAGAGAAGCAAGAAACCTGAAAGTGGGTCTTTAAATCTATTTTTCCATTTTGTCTACAATTTTTTTTATCCATCAGAGGTTTTGGAACGGAACACTAGCAGATGACAGAGCTACCTATACATGTTTTCTGATATTAAAACATGACAGATGTTGTTTATAAGTATTAATATACATTCTTAGAATCCAGTAGATTTAATCTTGGTTTGCAACTAGTTTTCCTCTGATTTGTACAATTTGCATAGTTTGGGCTGTGCATTTAGCACATCAGAATTCATGGTTTTCCTTGTGTTTGATCAGCCCACGTATTCTGAAGTCAAAGCACCTGCTTGCATGTTTTATCGGAAATGGACATTTTGGACACATATTTCTGTCCATGTGATGCTCAGAATTAGACATCCAGGTCACTAAGGAGTCCCAAGAGTTAAATGATTCCTCAAATGATGAAAAACTGGCTTTGGTGCCTGTTACTGCTGAGCAGGCTCGGACTTGAACAAAACGGCTAATTAAGGAAAATTAACATCCTAAGTATGGTGAATTAAAAAGAACTTTTTAAAGCTTTTCTTTCCTGAGGAACTAGAGCAGAGATTTAAATCTTTGTTTTCCCAAGAAAAAAGACTGACCTACTTTACTGCTTTCCCAGTTTCTCTTGCTGTTCACACTGTCAAGCTATGTCCTAAATATTCTATGGTTGTTCCCCCTTCAGTACTCTATGTTTCCGTGTTTGTTCATATGTTCTTGGCATTGCTTGTGAACAGTTTTGAACTTTTGCATCACCAGATGCCAAAATGCAAATACCTTTATGGCAGCAGTGAGATGAAGTGGGTGGGTGAATCTTTTAAATGGAGCTAATGTGGATGGCCTCTTAAAACCAGCAAATAGATTTCATGCCTTATATATCTTGAGAAACATTCTTTTGTTTCTCTCATTTTTCAGTGTAGCTGGTTTTCTGATTCTACCTTGGGAAGACCCCAGTTGCCAGAAGAAGTGACAGGGCTATTAACGGTGATGGATTTCCTGTAAAAGATAATTTGTTTGGGCTGAAAAGTAGTGGATTAATCTTGTTCTAGCACTTTCATTCATTCACCTACAGAACGAGTATACACAGTCAATTCATTTGTGATGAGATTAACATGGTGGTGTTGGAGAAATATAAGTGTAATGCCTTTTAATTTGGCTTCATACTGTAGCCATGCTTAAAGGTTCTGTGTGATGAATATTGACATTGGTCCTCTTGGAGAAAACCTTGACACGACTTGAATGAAAGACCTTTTCAATTCTTCAGTCTTCAAATTGTATTAAATCAAGTGCAGCTGTTCATTTTTGTGAGTCACTTTTTGAGGCAGTCACAAAGGTTAGAAATGGAATTTCTGTAATTGGTGGAAAGCTTTCTATCTTGATCTTCTAGAATCCAAATTATAGTAGACAATGTCTGTGGACCTGCTCTGGCTATGGAGGATTGCTGGGTATCTGTCCTTAAAGGTATCAACCTATATATCTGAATCTGCTGGATCCTGAATACAGAAAAGCACATAAGATTTCAATATATATTGAATTTGAGTGGATAGGCTCTCCCACTTTTCCATTTTGTACATCTAAATCTAGCAGATTAGGACCAGCCAACATTGAAACAAGTTACCTGTTTCATGTTGAGCTTCTTTAGGTATGGTCTCCAGGAACTCACAGTTGTGTACTCTGTGAACCCTGTGTATTCTACTCCAGGTCATTTGTTGTCCTTTGTTGCTGGAGGCTAGCAATTTTACTTCACATTCATATCACTTTTTAAGCATCAAATTGTACTGGCTCAGTAATCCTTATAATGGTGAGGATTATTATGTTATAAATTGGAGGTGACTCCTTGTGGGAAGGGGGCTTTCAACCTCAAAGTCCATAGCCCAACAATGTCTTCTAAAGTTTGCCCTAGCTATTTTGCTGGTATAGATATGAGAGATATTGTGTCAGGTCAGAAGACCCAACATGGAGTTCAGAATACCTCGGAGCAAAGCTACATTGATTCTGCCCCATTCTAGCCCCAGTTCCCTCCGTCCATTCTCATTTCTTCTACCCCCATCACTTAGAAGGTGCTCTGCTGCTTGGCAGTCACACTTAACTCTGATGGTTGCACATCCTCTTCCTGCTGGTACCAGGCCCAGCACCTGACTCATCAGGTGCCATGCACATTTATGGCACTCAGCACCAGTGCTTCAGGTCATCTCCAGCACACAGCCTGTTTAGGATTGGACCCTAAATAACATTTGTCTAATAACATGCATGCCAGGTTGTATTTTCTGACTATAAATTGAAATTAACCATCCAGAAATGGGAGCTTAAACAAAGGGAACTGGAAGAAGCAATTAATCTCCCAGTTGTCAAAGCTGACAAAGAATGGGAGCAAGGGCAGTTACATATTTTACTAGGCTTATAGAAGTGATGGTTTGGGCAATGGATGTTCCTGATCTAAATGATTCTGTTGCTAGATGCCACACATCTTCCCCTTCTGTTCTTGCAAAGAGAGGATCTCAGAAATTGTGAGTACTGTATGCAACTATGGCGCCCTCTCCTTCACCCAGCATTTTTGCAGAAGTCAGTCCTTCTCATGTTTGTGGGGAAGGATGGTTTTGTTTGGAGTATTATAACCCCACTCTCTTCCCCCACCAAGGCTTATCTTTAAACAAAATTAAATCTGTCAAAATGGTATAGAATATGTGAAATTTGCTTGTTCACTGCTGGCTGTGTTGTTACTGTTATTCCTCCTGCTTCTCACATGGTGGTTGGGGATTCTACCTTTTACTGTAATAAGAGGAGGAAACCAGTCCTCGAAAGCAGCAGGAGATAGAGATAGCAATGGTAACATTTTACCTTGGTGGTTCACAGGGCAGTCGGTGGATTCTGTCTGTTCTCCTAAAATCAGCTTGTTCTGTTCTAAGGTAGAATAATGCCTTCTCAATAGTTTAGCACTTTCTTTAAGTAAAAGTGTAAGCATAGGTTATCCAATAATGTTATTAATATTATTGCATTTCCTTTTTTTGTTTAGGTTATGATCACTGGAAAGGGCAGGTGTTAAATTCAGATGAGCTTCATGAATTATATGAAGGACTGAAACTGAACAATGTAAACCAGTATGACTATGTACTTACAGGTATTTTCTTGCTTTTCTGAGAATGAACTTGCAGTATTTAAAGAATCTGAAACATTTATGCTGGGGTAAAGTAGCTCCAACTGTATTTCAGCTTAACTAGGTTTAAAGCCAAAAAAGAAAGATACTATCTTATTATGTATTTAGTTGGGCCATCTGCTGATGTCTGTTCCCAAGATTAAGAAAGCATCTATCATTTTGACTGCAAATGATAGTAGGTGCCAAACCCAGCCCACAGACCAGATCTGGAGCCTGCTGCGTTCATGAACAAAGGTTACTGTTTGCTGGCAAGGGCTCCATCAGGGTTTATGCACCTGGAGTGGGTAATGAAATGTCACACATGTTATACACATGTGCAGCTCTGAGCACTTCTCTTGGGGAAGAAAGATTTGCCCCTTGCTTGTCTGGAGCACTCTTGAGTGCAACACGCAGATGCGAACTTGGCACATGAGTGCTGAGATCAGAACACTCCTCTAGAGCAAGGGGCAGATGCCCCTCCCTCAGAAGAGTGCTCTGAGCTCATGCCTCCAGCTGAATTCAGAGGAAGTCTCCAAACTCAGCTGGGGTGGATGATGGCGACTGGAGGAGTTTAGTGTCAAACTCCTCCAGTGTGTAACCCCCTCAGGAATGTCACCTAGTGGGGGCTGCACTAGCCACACTCCCTAGTGATGTCTCTCTTTACCAGAGAGCCGCATTTCTGTGGCTGTCGTTACCCTCATTCTTCAGGCTGGCCAGATGCCTTTATGTTTGGCCACAAAGTGGGCTTTGGTCCTGAATTTCCATGCTGACACAACTGGCTGGTATGAAGGTTGTGGGTGATCAGAAAGTTGGGGGGTGATCAGAGATACAGACTCCCCAGCAGAAAAGGAAGCTCTGTTCTCACGGGGGAAAGATTTCCAGTGTGTAGCAATCTCCAGTTTGACTGCTGTCCTATGATAAGCAACTTTAAGGGTGACATCAGCAGAATGTTTATTATACCATGTTTTGCATCCTGCAAAATATCTCATTTTTTGGCAGATTATTAATGGGATTTCATGTCATTGCATCTGTTTTTAATTTCATTATCTGTATTCCTTACTGCAATGATTAAGACAGTTCTAAAACTTGCTGGATGAAATTGTCTGCCATATTGATCTACATGACTTCCATAAGAAAGGAGGTGTTTTTAAAGCCAGTGATAATGGGAAAATTTAATGATACGGGTCTGAAATTATGGCCCATAAAGGCTACTCTAGCATGAAGGGTATTGCACAGCTGACAAATTATTTTTCCTCTGGTTTCCATGGTGCTCTTGGAGGTAAAGAAGACATTTAATAATAAAATGAATGAGACTGCACTGATATAGCAATGAAATTCCAACACAAACAGGTTTCCAATGTTTTGAAGCTATTTTTGTTCATTTTCCCATTAGAATGCAGAACAGAATAGTTTCAGTAAACTTGTATAAGAGCTTTCCTTTTAGTTAGCTGAGAGACGTTCATTTTGATCAAATAAAATGGCAGTGTTTTATCTCCATGCTGTTTTATCACCTGGTCTCCATAATGTTCCCACCAAGCTGCGGGGTAAACAGACTGGTTAGGATTACAGGAAGGGAGTGAGTGCATGGCTTTAGGCATCACAGCCCTGGAGCGGTGTGTGGTCACTGGAAGCCCTTCTCCCCTTTCATGACAGCATATCAGTCTGGGAAAAATCAGATAGGATGCCCATCCAAAAGAGACTTTACAGTTTTGTTTACTTGATTTTAGGTTCCGGTTTTAGTTTTGAAAGCTGTCTTAAGGACCCATTTGAATTGAGCTGAAAGGAACTTCTAATAATTATAATAAACAATAGCAACAACTGAAAGCTTTATTCTGTCCCTCTAAATTAGGCTACAGAAAAGAAATGAAACAAGCTTTGAGAAAAACCAGTAGTGAATTTTGATGTGACCGAACTGTGAGCTGGTACTGAAAACAAATATTATGTTCAGCCCCATTTCCATCACAAACAACTATTTTGCATTTGGTTTCAGTCGGTGGATTAGGAGGTTGCTAATGAAAAAGAAAATTAAAAAACCTGAAGTTTGCCCTTCTTTTAGGGCTGCCATATGTCCCGTCCCCCCAAAATGGGGACAGTCCCAATTTTTGGGAATTGTGTTCACTTACTGGCAAATGTGACAGAGGGTCCTGTCCTTATTTTGTGGAATTATGGCAACCCTTCCTTAACTTCCCAAATCCTTTGCTTTCATTGGGTACATTTGTGAAAGTAAATACACAGTGGTCACATGAAATGCCTTTGTCTATTGAGTAATAGCATTTTTGGCACCATGGCTTTGGAAGTGTATGCAAAAGCATAGAAAACAGGCTTTTATATAAAATACCTTGTGCTGCCTTTTCAATTTTATAAAAATTTCTAACACACTTTTCCAAATCTAACTCAGTCCAATGTGTGTTTATTCAAAAATGAATTATGTGTCCAAATAAGTATGCATAGAATGGCAGTCTAATTCATCCAAGGCAGATTGTACCAGAGTAGAAAACAATAATCAAATATTTAACATAGGAATGTAGTTAAAATGAATCACTTTTCATTAAAAAGTATTAGGGCTGAGAACTTGACTTGGAAGACTGTAAAAAACACTTAAGACAGAGTCTCTGACTCAGCGCTCATGTTGCAGGAGGGGGAGACGAAAGGAAGTAAGGAGCCAAAAAAGAATAGGGGGAATGAAAGATCTTCATTTCTCATGGAGAATATATGAGGAAATATTCCCCAAATGTTTTCTTTCTATCTATCTATCTATCTATCTATCTATCTATCTATCTATCTATCTATCTATCTATCTATCTATCTATCTATCTATCTATCTATCTATCTATCTATCTATCTATCTATCTATCTATCTATCTATCTATCTATCTATCTATCTATCTATCTATCTATCTATCTATCTATCTATCTATCTATCTATCTATCTATCTATCTATCTATCTATCTATCTATCTATCTATCTATCTATCTATCTATCTATCTATCTATCTATCTATCTATCTATCTATCTATCTATCTATCTATCTATCTATCTATCTATCTATCTATCTATCTATCTATCTATCTATCTATCTATCTACAGTATTTATATACCGCTTTTCAACTAAAATGTTCACAAGGCAGTTTAGAAGAAAATGAAAAAATTAATAGCTAATGAACAGCTAATTAAGACACTGTGCTTGTTAAGACACTGTGGTCTTTCAAGACTGATGGATGCCAATACTATCTCTCTGAAAGAGTGTTATAAATTGCAATACTGTTAATTTTTATCCAAGACTTGTTTTCTAGAGTGTGAACATAAGAAGGTCTTGTGCTCATTTCCACATACAGTGCAGCTATAGGTTCTGTGGTGTATATTTATACATAAACTGTTGAAAAATATCATAGGTTAGGAGAGGAAGCTTTGCTCATTATATTAATGCAATTACAGTGGTACCAAGCTTAACAAGTGTTTCACATAACGAGCAAAAATTTCCAAGAAATCTTGCTTCACATAACAAGTTCCACTTCACTTAACAAGCAAGTGCGCTATGGGCACATGTGCTATGCAGCCCTGAGTCTCTGCATGGAGGCTCTTTAAAAGGGCTGCCAGCCAGCACTGCTGTCTCTAACTGCCCCCAACTTGGGGGCAATTGCCTGGAAATGCCAGAGGCAGCTGCCCCTAACTGCCCCCCAAGTGTCCCCATTGACCACCTTGACCCTCCATCAGCAGCCTAGGTAAGCCTCCCAGTAAAGTGTCTTTGATTGCAGCCTCTTAACCATGTCTTCCCAGAAGTAAGCCCCATTGTGTTAAATGGGGCTTACTCCCCGGAAAGTGTCTTTAGGATTGCAGCCTAAGTAGACTTCATAGGATCATGCACATTGAATGCATGTTTTGAATTCAATTCCAGTGTTTTGTCATCATTTTTACATCCAGTTAATATTTTTATATGAATATTTTGGGGGTTGTGGAACCAATCATCTGAGTTTCCATTATTTCCTATGGGAAAATCTGCTTCAGTTAATGAGCGTTTCACTTAAAGAGCATGCCTCCAGAACGAATTAAGCTCTTTATGTGAGGCACCACTGTATTCCAAAATCTAGATAAATCAAAAACCAGACATCTTCCAGATTGTTCCAGGTAATCTGAATAACCATATTCAACCTGTAATATGTAAAATTAAGAGCATCTTGGGTTCTGTTTTGTCCTGCGCCCCACAAAAGATGTTGTTTAGATACTGAAACAACCAGTATCATAATCTTGGTCTAGAATAGACTGGTACAGAATAGAGTTTGACTACAGCCAGAGCGTGAGATGTTGCTGAGAAGAGAGGTCACCAGAACCACTCTCCATGACAGTTAAATTCTATAGTACATATGATAGAGCTGACATATTATAAAAGGGTGTTGAAAAGAAACAAATTTGTAAAAAAATATTCCTGATTGAATTATTTGGTTGGTTGATGATCTTCAGATAATTTATATCGATTTGTGATACATTCTTTCCTGAAAATAGGGATGAATGAATTTTACCTAATTTATATAGTGACATTGTGAATATGTGTTGGGTGATTAATGATTTATGTTAATGAAATATACAGGGGGTACCCCATATCCATGGATTCTATAATCACTAAATTCATTTAGTTGCAGACTCCATGCATCCTCTCCACAACCACTCTGAAGGCAGGGGAAGCTTCACCCGATCTCCCACTGTCTTCACTTTCATTGTCACAGAGAAACTGGAAGTGACTTTCTTTAAACTATAGGATTAATCAGAGCCTGACAAAGGTAGATGTCCTTAACCTCTTCTAGGATCAGAGGGCCCTCTGGTGGTGAGGGGAATGGAGCTCCTCTCAGCTCTACGTGATGGGAGTGGGGAAGCATTTTCCTGTATCTGCTGTTTAACTTAACCATGGGTGGGGAGGGGTTAAAAATGGAACTAGCTTGCTTTATGTTTCATTTTAATAAAGAATATGAATACAATATATATATATATGCTATAGTGGCTCAGCAGTTAAGACACTGTCCTGTCAACCAGCAGGCCAGGATTCAAGACCCAGGTGTCAGAGGTGGGCCCAGCCTGGCCCAAGATCTGGTTCACCAGAAGTGGGAGGGGCCAGGCCAGGGTCAGGGGGTGGGGCGGGGCGAGGGGCGGGCAACGTGGCGCATGCGCAGTGCCTGCTGCCCTGAAGCGGGTGGCCGCTTCTGAGCAGGCTCTGCGCAAGCACTGACATCGGCGCTCGCACAGAGCCTGCCTAGAAGCGGGCAGGCCGCCTCTAGGCAGGCGCGGTGGGGCAAAAACATGGCGGACCGTACCGGTCCACTATGTTTTTGCATTTCCCTGTCGCTGGCAGTTCGCTAGCGGCAGGGAAACTGGAAGATCCGGTACGGGCACGTAGGCCCGTACCGGTAAGTGCCCACCACTGCCGGGTGTTACAAGATGGAGTGAGCTCCCATCCTTTGCGCAGCTCCTGCCAACCTAGCACTTTGAAAGCATGTAAATGCAAGTAGGTAAATAGGTACCACCTTGCTGTGTAGGTAACAGAGTTCTGTGTGCCTTACCGTATAGTCATGCAGGCCATATGACCACGGAAGCATCTTCAGACAATGCTGGCTGTTCTGCTTAGAAATGGGGATGAGCACTACACCCTACAGTTGATCATGACTAGCAGTACAACCTGTGGGGGACACCATTAACTTTTATCTTTATACGAAGACTAGTTGATGAACTTCACCATAGAATAGATCCTGAGCAGTTTGCCTCCCAAAGCTGTGAAGAATTAAAACAGAATGACCGCACTCCAGTTTGGTTGGGATTTAGAAGAGTTGATTGGGGTGTAACCATAATACATGTGTGGAAAGCTTACTTGGAGACTCACAGTGGAGATCTGTGCTCTTCCCCCCCCCCCCAGTTTGGTTTGTGAGGTGTTTTGTATGACCAGGCAGACAAACTCTAACACAGCAATACCATCACACCTCTATATAAAACAGTTTGAGGTCAGTCAGAGATCACAGGCACTTTGTCATTAATTTTACAAGCTGAGATAAAATCTAGTTCATGTTGAACTGATCATCTGAAACATGTCTAAGAGGCATCAATGACAGTTTTACGTGCCCATTCAAACCTTTTTGTGTGGGTTAAATGTGCAAAAAAAATGTGCTTGCAAAAAAAGTGAGTTGTGATTTGGCAAATACTTCAGTTGGCTCATTCAATATGTGTGAGGGCCTATAACTGTGGTTATGATTTTTTAAAGAGTACCTGTACTCAGTGTTTATTGGCAAACTTTTGCTCACATGATCTTATTTTTCCCCTTTGTCCTTCAAAGGCTACACAAGAGATAAATCATTCCTTGGAATGGTGGTTGATATTGTACAAGAGCTAAAACAACAGAATTCCAACCTGGTGTATGGTAAGTTCTGGTGCCCCAATGATTCCACTTTGCATTATTTATTGGTAGGTCTTTTGATCACACTATCTTGACTACACAGGAATTTGTTAGGTGATAGTGATATAGATCATTAAAAGAGAACACAACATTATGATCTTGTCACTGGCTAAGATTTCAAAGCAACTGAAAGTGGCCGGATACAGTTGCCAGAAAAGGAGCACTGCCAGATTCAGGGTCTGGTTTGCTATCCCTGTGGTTTTTTTTTTTAAAAACCACAGAATCCTTAAAATGCTCCTTACACACTGCCTGGATTTCCAAGGAAACCTATTTTTAAGGCTGCATGCAAGTTGCCCAACAAGTTGGGGAATTATCTGCTTTGAAGTCTAGTGAGTACAAATCAAATCTGCTTCAACTCCCCTGTTTGCAAAGAAGAGAATGCTTGGATTGAGAGAGGGGAGGAGGTGGTAGCAGATTCATGGTGAAAAGCAGCCCAAATATCATGCCCCCTGGAAACCCTCATAGTTTACTGCCAATGCATTCCACTTCTAGCAGCTGCATGGACAGAGCAGTCCTGTAGCAAGTGTGCGTTAAATGAGTGTAGCATCTGGCAACAAAATTCTGGTCTCCTCTAATGTTACACTGGGACTTGGCAGTCAGCCTCTCACTACGTTGACTGAGTTGCTCCGATATCATGGTAGCTGAGTGCCATGGGGGAAATAAAATTTGAATTGGAAGGTCATTTGACAGCAGCGTCTGTTACATTAGCTCTGCAAATGTTGTGCCTGCTTCCCGTGAATTTTTGAATGAAATCTCACTGGTGAAAATGAGTTGAATAGTTTTTGAACTTTTCAGAAAATGCAGCTCTCTTTCAAGCTATCCCAGAAAAATTTTTGGGTTGCTTTTGGCTATTTGGTCTATCTGGGTTTTAGAAGTCTTCCTTGCACACTTTAAGACAAACATGCAATCTGTAATGCTGTAACTGCCAAGCAGTAAGTCATGTAAAAATGAAGAGCTTATCATTTTTTACCATTTTATAGCACAACTATCTTGTAGTAAAAAGTAATACAACATGCAGGAAATATCATAGAAGTTCAAAATAAGACCTGCAGTGTTATGACTCGTCAGCTATTAAGGCTTTAAAGTATTTTTTCCATCCACTGTATTTATCTCTAACAAGTTTTTATCTCTAACAAGTTATTTTTCCTTGCAGTATGTGATCCTGTGATGGGAGACAAATGGAGCGGAGAAGGCTATATGGTGAGTAACCTGTTGCATATTTCATCCATTCTTATACCCCTGCTAACTGGGTAAGAGACACTCTTTCAAGTGGGTGTTCCTCCTTTATTTAGTAGGGGGAAATAACTGGTCCTACATCCCCAGCAGTGTCTTGTTCAAGTGGCTTCTGCTGGTGTTCTTTTTTTTATTTTAGATTGTGAGCCCTTTTGGGATAGGGACCCATTAGCTATTAATGAGCTATTATTTATTTTCTTTGTAAACCGCTTTGTGAACTTTTCAGTTGAAAAGTGGTATTACGATTACGAATACCTTTATTGGCATTACAAGTTACAACAGGATAAGAACAACAAGAAAACAAAAAGGACAATATTAAGAAAAAGGGGTTGGGAAAACAGTGTGGAGAAGGGAAATAGGAAAGTTAATTCAAAGGAAGAAACAGGGTAAGAGGGGAGGGGAACTAAGAGCGGGGAGGTAATTTAATGATTTGATTTAAAAAACTGGCAACAGCAATAGTGATTTCAGATGAATTATCACTCAGTAAAACAAAAGTGGGGTCAATGAATGGACCTGAAGGGTGCCGCAAAATGGGGTTCAAATACTGACTACGGAGTGAACAATGTGTTGGACATCGGATCAGGATATGCTCAAGAGTGTCTGATTCAAGTAGGCAAAAAGGACACAGTCTTAGATTCCGGGGGGTGCGGGAAAACCTGCCACGATGAAGTGAGGAGGAAAAGATGTTAAGGCACGCGAGCATAAATGCTCTTCTAAGAGAGGGTTTTTTCAAAGTGTAAAAGTATTTAGGGGGCTGACCTTGTGCTGGGCAATGACCAAAAGATAGGGGGGAACATGCTGGATTTAAGCTGACGAAGAGAGTAGTAAATTCAGTTTCCCAGAGTCTGTCTTGAATTAGCTTAAAGGCTTTTCCAAAATCAAGACCCACAAGTGATTCTAATGGAAGACCTAGAGAATCAAGTTTGAAGTTGATTTTTAGGAACCAGGTGGAGAAAAAGGAATCTCTTAACAAGTCATTCAAGAGAGAGTCAGACAGGAGGTTTAAGGAAAAGTGGTATATAAATACTGTAGATAGATACCTGCCTTACTTAAATGTTACTCTTTGACTAGGGTTGCCATGATTCTCTTGCACAAAATCAGTACAGGGACCCTCTGTCCCGTTTGCCAGTATGTGAACACAATCCACAAAATTGGAATTGTCCCTGTTTTTCATGACATATGGTAACCCTATCTTTGAGTCAGTGTTTTCTTTCTCTTTAGTTAAAACACTTTGGGCACAATCCAGAAGTGCACTTGGATTACCCTATACATCACTGGGCTGACCCAACTGCAAGATGGACCACCCTAGTTATTCTGGAAACAGATTGGGGCAGCCTAAGGCAACATAGATTGCCCCAAGACAGGTGGATCTGAGCTGCCCTAGCTGGGGCAACCTACAGTAGGCAGTTCAGGTTAGGCATGTTGAGGGCATATTTAGCACTGCTGAGGGCAGAGCAGTTACTCTGTATCCAGAGCCTGTTTCCAGGGCAGAAATGCCCTCTTCCAGCTCCTCAGAGTTAAACCACTTCAGGAGCAGATATAACAATGAGTAGACCCATAGGCGTCCATCATAAGGCAGAGTAAGAAGGACAGTGTTGACCAAAAATCTTAGTTCTTGGCCAAGTCTAGCTGCAACCACTGTTTCTCAACTTACGGCAGCCCACTAACCTGGGGATACAGCAGGCCACTCAAACAAGCCCCTTGTATTCACTGTAGATGTGCTGGCATCTCATCAGGGATTCTTATAAGGCAGGCACCACAGATGTTCCTTGTTCGGTCTGATCTGAGGGAGGTCTCCTCAGGAACAAGCCCTCCCCTGGTGTCACTGACTTGGTGCCTACTGAGCATGCTCTGGAGCAGCTAGGGCAGACCAGGCTTCCTGACTCTCTGGATGCAGCATAACCTTCTGCTCTGTATTCAGAATAGTTGGGGCAGCCAAGTTGGGGCACTCCTCACTGCCCTAACTCTGAATTGTGCTCTTTGTGTCTGTGTGTGTTGGGTGTGTGTTAAAGCCTGATAGTACAATCCTAATCCCCAGATAGACCAGTGCATGTCTCTTGCCCTGGCCTGGGGGTGTCACAAAAGTGCCATATGGGTTCTGGGGCCCAATTACTTTGCAAAAACCAAAATTGTTTTCCCTTTCCAGTATGTTCCAGAGGATCTTCTTCCAGTCTATAAAAACAAGGTTGTGCCTGTAGCAGACATCATCACCCCTAATCAGTTTGAGGCTGAGTAAGTATTTTCTCTTTATCAAAGTTTTAGAGATGAATAGTATATTTCTGCAGCTCCATTGGATGCTTTAATTTTTTTAAATTGCAGTTAATATAGAATATTTTATGCATTTTGGAAAACGTCCTTTTTATTTTTGCCACAAACATCAAAACAAGCCCCTTGTATTCACTGTATCAAGTCTGATTTGTGAGTTTTAGTGGGCCAGTGAGTTTAGTGGTTTTCTCTTTATTCCATGTCCTCTGCACTTATTTAATAAAAGACAGTTTATTCCCTTTCTTTGATTACAGCTCTGTTTCTTTGAACCTTGATCTACTATGAAGATTGCCAGTTGATTCCCTATAATTACATCTGATTAGAGCAGTGGTTCCCAAACATTTTCAAATGGCAGTTTCTTTGACCTGCTGGGCCATTGCCTTTGGCTTCATCATATAGATTGCTTATGGTGGTGGGTTTCTGTGGCTTTAGTTTGGGAACTGCAACATAAGAGGGATGTTAGAGACAAGCTAATCTGGCAAGATCAAACTTCATTACCCATTGATTGTGAGTGGTGTTGGAAGTCCTGCAACAATTCTGCACTATCTCTCATTCTTATCACTCTTGGAATTTTCTCCTTACCTGCTGCTTTTTGTACTTGCTTACTTTGCCTTTTGTGCTATCACTGATGTTGCTCAGGTATTCCACACTGCTAGCAGATAACAGCTTAGAGCACAGTCCTAACCATGTCTACTCAAAAGTGAGCCCCATTGTGTTCAATTTGTCTTACTCCCAGGAAAGTGTCTTTAGAATTGCAGCCTTCACATCTTTCCTCCCTTAAGAGATACTGGGGTAACTTAGACTGCAATCCTCAAGACTTTCCTGGGAGTAAGACCCATTGAACACAATGGGGCTTACTTTTGAGTAAACATGGTTAGGATTGTGCTCCTAATGTTCCATAGTACTATACTGAGGACGCCTTTTGGTCTCCTCCTTTTGAAGTCTCAGACTGAGACTTAAGTTAAGTTTTGGTTCTGGGCTTGAAGACGTGTTTGGATGATGGCATAACTCTTGATGGAAAGACATTGGCCACAGTCATAAGAAGATAATCACTGCTTTATGTAAATTTGACTGGCTTTGGCTTTTAGGAATTTCCTCCCCCCACATCTGCAAAGGGTTTCCAGAGCTGTTCCTGAAAGATACAGGTGCCTCTGAAAACCCCTATTTGTGGATGCAGACAAGGGGAGGGAGAGGAGGCTGCTTGAGTTCCCCTTTCTTAGCAGTACTTGTTACCAAGAGAGCAGCAAACAATATTTTTAGGGGAATTAGGCACTGCCTCTCTTTGGTAATAAGGATCTAAGACTGCACTATTAGCGAAACAGCATCACCACAGATAACCTTTGCAGAAGGATGAGCTTTAGAAGGTATTTTTTTTAGCAAACTTTATTAAGAATAATCACAGCAAGATTGAACAAAATAACAATGAAATACAATCAATAAGTTCTGTGCTTAGCTAGCTAACCTATTACAAACAAAAATGAGAGAGTGGGAGAGTATGCCATATTACCCATCCAGAGAGCGCGTCCTTTCATAGTATGGCCATCTTTGGGGTGAAAGAGAGAGGGTCCCCACACACATGGTGGGAACCAACTCCACACCCTTGGAGCGGACTAACTCTACACACTTACTGCGCCAAAACTATAACTTTTTATACATATTTTTCGCTCTTGTCTAGTGACTGTTTTTGTTAATACTTTGAATATTTCCTGGGCTATCTAGACAGGAACCAAACTATAGATAGGAAAAGAGCATTGATTACTGACTGATTACTGACATTAATAATACAAAAAGTGGGCTGTGGGTGGCGCAAGCGGTTAAGACGCTGTGCCTGTTAACCAGCAGGCCAGGGTTCGAGACCTGGGTCAGCCCCACAAGACAGGGTGAGCTCCTGTCCTTAGCCCAGCTCTGCGACGCCAGCTGGATCCAATCATATTGGCTCTGCCTTTCCATTGGACTAATTCAGTGGCGTGGAGAGGGAGGATTTGCTGCTTGGGTAACAGCCTATCCTCCATAACAATCCAAGCCAGGCAATGGGTACTTAGACCAGATTACCATAGCTGTGGGCTACATTCCCATGGCTATGACAATGCAAGAGTAAGGGACTTTCCCAGGCCTTCAGCTTGACCTGTAAAACTGAGGCTTCTGGACAAAACATATTCTTGCTAAGAGACTGATTTTGTAATGATGAAATCTCATGTGTAACAGAATGAAATTAATAACAAATATAGAAAGAGACCATATCTCGTAACATACTGGAGTCCTGTAGAAGTGGTTTCTTCTAATTGCTCTTCTCCATTTGTTCCCTCTTCTTCCCTTTGCTCATCCTGGCTGAAGAAAGGAAAGAGGTACTTGGAGGTACTTCTCCTTTGTAATGTGGGAGCACTGAGGTAGAGACATCCTATTACAAGAACATAAGGAGAGTCTCCACTGGAACGGGCTGGAGGCCCATCTAGTCCAGCTTCCCATGACTCACAGTGGCCCACCAAATGCCTCAGGGAGCATACAAGACACCTGCATCCAGGTGCCCATCCCTGCATCTGGCATTTTCAGGTTACCTACATATGTGCACACCTACACACACACCCCTCATGGCTTATAACCTGTGTTGGACCTTTCTTCTAGGAATTTGTCCAGTCCCTTCTTTAAGGCACTCTTCTTTCCATTTGTTTCTCTTTTGACTAATAGCCAAAATTAAATGTATTTTTAAAAATAACACTGTTTAATAATATTTCCTGATTTGTAGGTTACTTACTGGCAGGAAGATACACTCAGAAAAAGAAGCCATAGAGGTAGGTTGCAACACTGGAACCCAGATTTCTGCCTATCGATATCTGTTCCATTCCGTTTCTTTCCGTTCCCTCCCTCCCTCTCTTTCTCCCTCCCTTTCTTTAAGCTCCCTTGTGGACTTCTATGGAAGAACACAGGTCTGCTGCTAGGCTTGTAACACAGTGAGAATCATGTGGATCAGCAGTAGGAAGTGGCGCCTCCATGTAAGAGCTAGAATGCAGTTTTTAGTATCAGCACTGTGGTGTTTTGGCCACTCAAAGAATGGCAGGACTTCAATTTAGGTCTGTTGTTAGACCCTATTTTAAAGGGCTTATTCATATATTCAGCGCCTATAGGTAGTGATTATTGCATGAGAGCTTTTAAAGTGTGAAATGCAACAAAATTTACATAAACTAGTAAACTAGCCTCTGTAAAATAGTGATAATTTAGTACTTTCCTGACACCAGAAATTATTAACACTGTTCATTATGGAGAAAATCATTATACATTAGAAATAGTTATGCCTCTATTCATCATAGAGAACTGTATCCTCCACTGGGGAATAGAGATACAAAATGTGTCTTCAGCCATTACATTGCTGCCCCCTGGTGTTTGCTTAAAGGCGTGTGATGATAATCCTTTGATAGCTTGCATAAACAGCTGCTGCATTGCTGTAGGATGACCATACAAGTCATACATTGTGCAAAGGATATCCAGCTGTGCAGTTATAGGTTTTTATGATACATTCTTGTTTCTACACCTATTGAGCTGTAAGTAAAACCCATAGCTTCTGATACAGATTTTCATCTCCAGAGCAAAATTCCTGCCAACCTACCATGGTTTTTGCACCAGCTTTACACCCCCATTTCCTCCCTGTTGTGGACTTTCCACTGGTGAGATTGTGTCAGTGTCTCAGTTGTACTTGGAAGAGAGTTTTTTGAGGTATGGAGCTTCTGTTGGCAGATGTACTTCTGCACCGGGGGGCTGTCATGATACTGTCATATGTGGCAGTATGCTGGAGTATCTCAAAGATGGGATTGTGCCTTAGGTTTGTAGAAATCTCATTGATAGGAATTATCATTAGGTAGCAATTAAAGTTTTAGATATAAGCACAAGGGTGGGTGCACCATAAATTTTTTATATCGGTACCCCCTATTAGATTGAACATAGGTATTCCAGAAACCTAACGAAAGCAGTTGGTTTCTGAAGTAAATGACTTGGTTAATTTGAAATAGAATCATACACTAGAATATCAATGATCTTCAGTATAAATCTTTTGAAGAGTAACTATCCCCTTCTGCAAAACTGTCTTCTTCAGTTTTTCTTCCAGCATATGTCAGCATAGGTGACAGTTTTCCTCAGGAGTAGGAAGCATTCTTGGCTATTGCAGCTATTTTTGTTTTTATTATATATATATATATTTATAGTGACTCCAGGAGTCACTAGGGAATAACCCTTCCGTATCACACTGCTAATTATAACGTCTTTGACTATTTGGTTTCCTTAATGGAAACAAGCTCAAGTTAAGTAGTCTCTGGGCTGCTTGACAAGTTAATAGGATGCTAACTATAGTATTTTTTTAAGTTGCTCACAGTATTTTTAAAGGAAGTATTTTGTAGAGGTCTTTCTGCTTCCTAGATCTTGATGTGAAAGAACAAAACCATTGTCTTTAAACCTAACAGCCAAGTATAAAGCAAAGTAGCTACAATGTCAGATCGTTAAAGCACAAACCCAGCTCAGTTATACTACAACTCTCCACATAAGTGGTTCTTAAAATCTCAACATTTCTAGCAGAGGGCTAGAGGGATTAGGGGCATTCAACATTTCTCCATGTTCTGTGCTTCTGCTGCCCACAAGAACTGATTGGTGTGGCATGCATAATGCACAGTTTTTATTTAACAGATAAAACTATGGTAATATTGAATCTATTTCTGGGATCACAAAATTATTACTCGAAAATGCACCCACTCAACATATTTAAACCTGTTTTAACTGATTTTTATTACTGTAGGTTTCCTACAATAGGTAGGTTTCCCTACTACAGTAATAAGTTTGGTGATGGCCCTGTGTGTGTGTGTGTGTGTAAACTCCTACCCTTTCATTTACAACCAAAGAGCTGCCGAATGTGGTTAGGACTATGATTGGTTGCATTTCTGCCCTTTTAGAATGGCCAGCCTGCTAAATTAGAGTACAGAAGCTTCCCATGAGGAGCAGAAAACACTAAGGCTGCAATCCAGAAGTGCCCTTGGGCTGCCCAGTCTATCACTGGGGTAGCCCAAGTCCAAGATGGGGCAGCCCAGTTATGCCAAAAAGAGGTTGGGGCAGCCTAAGGCAACATAGGCTGTTCCAAGACAGATGGACCTAGACTGCTCAGGAGAGGCATGTTTTGCATTGTCTAGGGCAGAGCAGTGATTCTGTATCCAGAGCCTGTTTCCAGGGCAGAAATGTCCTCTTCCAGCTCCTCAGAGTTGTACCACCTCAGGAGCAGATATAACAATGAGTAGACAATAGGGGTCCATGATAAGGCAGGGTAAGAATGGCAGTGTTGACCAAAAATCTGAGTTCTTGGCCAGCCTATCTGCAACCCCTGTCTCTCAACTTCAGGATATGGAATAACTACGACAGCCTACTAACCTGGGGATACAGCAGGCCACTCCAAGAAGCCCCTTGTTTTCACTGTAGAGTATACTGGCATCTCATCAGGGACTCCTTAGTAGGCAGACAACACAACTGTTCCTTGTTCAGTGTGATCTGAGAGGGTTCTCCTCAGGAGCAAGCCCTCCCCAGGTGTCACTGACTTGGTGCCTACTGAGCATGCCAGGCTTGCTGATTCTCTGGATGCAGCATAACTTTCTACTCTGGATTCCTAATAATTGGGGCAGCTCAGGTAGGGCATCCCTCATTGTCCTAACTTTGGGTTGCAGCTTAAGGGCAAAATCCAGAATAACTACAGGGAGTCCTTGCTCCGGTGTAAGAACAACTTACTCTCGATTCCAATATGAATTTCCCATATGTTTTCACTAGGTGGTGCAGTAACTATGGGTGCACATAAAGTCTTTTGCATGCTCCTGTAGTTACTCTGGATTTGAGGGTAAGTCCCTTACTTATAGAGAGGTTAGGGTCCCGAGATCTGTAGTGTATGTCTGTACTGTATATGTATAACATCAAGTAGCTGGTTCTTCCCAGCTCAGCACTATCATGCCTGCACAGAAGCACCAGCAAAGGATGTACAGTGCCTGGGGTAAAGCGCCGAAGCAGCCAGTAATATGGATATCTGTAACTCTGGGAGCATATTAAAGAAAGATCTTACCAATGACAACAAAAATTTGAATAACTTGTTTATTTCAGCAGATGCCTCTGTGGACCACAGTCCACTTTATGTGGTGCAACATAACATAGACAATGTACATTTTTGTATGTTTTGTAATATTACATATATTTTGTTAATATGTTTATTTTAAATATTTATTTTAAATATCTGTCAATGCTTGCTAATGTTGCTTCATCAACTGCTATAACAAGTGCTATAATCTTTCTCTCTGCATGGGAAGGTAATGGATATGCTCCATAATATGGGACCAGAGACTGTAGTAATCACCAGCTCAGACCTCCAGGCACCTTCAGGAAATGATTACCTGATAGCATTAGGAAGTCAAAGGAGAAGTAAGTTGTCCATTTTTAAATTAATGTTTAAACAGAAGCACTGTTTTTACAATGACATGTCTTATTTGTGCTTCTGCAAAATACATTGTGGTAAAGGCAACAAAAGTTGTCTTAGAGTTGACAGAAAGGGAAGTTAACTACCTTTGTTTATCAATATACATGCAAATAAAAAATTCCAACATTTAAAGACACTCCACTTTTGTAAGAAGTATTCACAATGTTGTTTGTATTATTCTTGGCAGCTATCAACATTTGACACAGTGGAAGCTGTACGCTAAGAACTAGTTCCCATTTAATCCCTACTCAAACTCATTTTAATGAGAGTCCTCCAACCTTACCTCTGATGCACTTAATTGAATTTTAATTTAAATTCTTCTGTCTTCCTTCACTTGACATTCTCCTTGTCTTATCTATTACTTTGATAATGGACCCTATTCTTTCAACACTTACTAAGCCAGTGGTATTCAGGCATTTCTGCCTGGCACACCCTTTGAAATTTGAAAATCAGTCCAAGACATGGGATCCTCCTCCGTATCTACTTGGAAGTATGTTCCATTGTGTACAATGAGACTTACTCCTAGGAAAGCTCAATGCCAGATTCCAAGAAGGTGGATCCCTCCCTCTTGCCACCCCCTAACCTGAGGTCACAGCCTCCAAGGGGGTCCCATCCCTAACTTTGTATACCACTGTACTAAGCTGAGAGTTATTTGAAATGATAGCATCTGAGCAAGTTCCGTGCTCCATGCTGTTAGGGATTTGCATGTCCAAGTCCCCATCCAGTAGGCTGTCTTGGGAAAAGGCAAGGATCTAGCCAGGGAAAAGGCTCTGCCTGAAATACTGGAAATCTTATTCAGCCACTATACTCCAGTATCTTGAGATTTCAGCAAACATCACCTTCATGCTTTCAAGCATATCTTCACAGTCATGTGGGTTAGGATCTTACTTTTGGTTTAGATTCTCAGAAATCTGCATTCTGTCCCCACTGTTTTATTTTTTTGCTCCCACAGACTACAGACATTGCTACTTATAATTTTTCAAAAGAGCTTCCAAATTTGGGCCCACAAATGTGTCTGAAATAATGTGTGGCTCTGAGCTAGTCTTATTTGCCGTACGTGTTCTACTTTGCCTTCCTATAAGTTATTAGATTTCTATATGATTCGAACAATTGGGAAGAATAAATATGTGTCTGCCTTAACAGCTACAGCAAATGGCACCATAGTGACACAAAGGATCCGAATGGAGTCTCCTAAAGTAGATGCTGTCTTTGTTGGAACAGGAGATCTGTTTGCTGCCATGCTCTTGGCCTGGACCCACAAACACCCAGACAATCTCAAGGTATGAAGAGAGTTTCTTTCATTCTGTTGGTATCTCAGTTGTATCAGAAGAAAAACTGCTTTAATTCAAGAACTCAGTCTTTTTTAAACAAATGTGTTTTCTCAGAAATTAAATAGACCCCAGAAGCAGCAGAGGTTGATCTTTTGTGGGCAGGCTTACCTTAGTTTATCCTAGCAAATACCCTACAGCAGTAGTTCTCAAACATTTGTCCTCCTTGATGATTCATGTTGCACTGCTTCTTCTTGTGAAGTCCCTCCTAGGTAGGGTTGTCATATGTCCCCCAAAATCGTAATTGTCCTTGTTTTGGAGGACATATGGTACAATCCAAATTTTGGGGGATTGTATTCACATACTGGCAAATGGACAGAGGGTCCTGTCCTGATTTTGTAGAAGAGAATTATGGCAAGCCTACTCCTGCCAGCAACCTCCTCTTTTTAACCTTTATTAGCAAATAGCATTATCTATAAATATAAAAGAGAAAAGTCACTGACTGACTCATCACCGCCCTGCCAAAACCGCTGGGCCTAGAAGCATGAAATTTGGGGTGGGTGTTCCTTCCGTGACCGAGGGGTGCACTAAGAACCGGTTTTCGGAAATTCCAACCGGAAGTGGGTGAAAAGGGGCGCAACGCATTTTCCTCCCTATACTTTGCATTGGAGAATTGCTGACTCCTCAACATTCCACCCCAACTGCTGGGCCTGGAAGCAGGGAATTCTGGGAGGGATCCTTCTGTCAACTGAACTCCCACCAAGAACCCATGTGGAGAAATTTAACCCTTCAGGGGCTGAAAAGGGGTCAACGTGTTTTTGTCCTAGACTTAACATGGGAGACTGAATAACATCCAGCCCATTTGGAGCTCAGTGCCAGGTGCACTGGGGGGATGTTGTTCGAAGGAAGAGGTTGCACTGAGGAGATGATGCACGTGGGGGACTGAAGCGCTTGGGGGAAAGTGGTGCATGAGGGGAAGTTGCGCATGGGGAATGATGACCATGAGGAAAGTGGCGCGTGGGGGGATGTGGCGCGTGGGGGGATGTGGCGCGTGGGGGGATGTTGCACATTGGGGGAAGTTGTGCTTGGAGGAAGTTGCGCTTGGGGGATGATGAGCATGGGAGAAAGTTGTGCACGGTGGGAAGTTGCGCCATGGGGGGATGTTGTATGGGGAAATGTTACTCCCACAACGTAGGTATGCTTTTTACTCGTCTATATATATAAAAGAGAAAAGTCACTCACTGACTGACTGACTCAGTGACTCACTGACTGACTCATCACCGCCCTGCCAAAAACGCTGGGCTTAGAAGTATGAAATTTGGGGTGGATGTTCCTTCCGTGACCGGGGGGTGCACTAAGAAAAAGGTTTTCCAAAATTCCAACCGGAAGGGGGTGAAAAGGGGCGCAACACATTTTCCTCCCTATACTTTCCATTGAGAATTGCTGACTCATCAACATTCCGCCCCAACTGCTGGGCCTGGAAGCAGGGAATTCTGGGAGGGAATTCCTTCTGTCACCTGAACACCCACCAAGAACCCATGTGCAGAAATTTATCCCTTCAGGGGCTGAAAAGGGGTCAACATGTTTTTGTCCTACACTTAACATGGGAGACTGACCAACGTCCAGCCAATTGGGTGCTCAGTGCCAGGTGTACTGGGGGATGTTGTTTGGAGGAAGAGGTTGCACTGGCGAGGATGCTGCACATGGGGGGAAGTTGGGCATGGAGGAAAGTTGCACATGGGAGGTCGATGCGCATGGGGGAGAGTTGTGCATGGGGGAAGTTTCGCATGGGGGTGATGCACATTGGGAAAGTTGTGCATGGGAGGATGATGTTCATGGGCGGAAAGTTGCTCATGGGGGAAAGTGGCGCATGGGGGAAGTGGCGCAGGGGGGAATGATGCGCAGGGGGAAAGTTGCACATGGGGAAAAGTTGCGCATCGGCGCATGATGCGTATGGAGAAAGTTGCGCATGGGTGGAATTTGCGAATGGGGGATGATGCATATGGGGGATGATGCGTATGGGGAAGTTGTGCATGGGGGGAATTGCGCATGGGGTTGATGCACATGGGGACATGATGCGCATGGGGGAAAGTCGCACATGGGGGATGATGTGCATGGGGAAAAGTTGCACATGGGGAAAAGTTGCACATGGGGGAAAGTTGCTCATGGAGGATGATGCGCATGGGGGGAAGTGGCACATGGGGTGTTTCTGTGCCGTGGGGGGATGGCATAGGGGAAAATGTTACACCCGCAACGCGGGTACGCTTTTCGCTAGTACAATAATAAAATCTTAAGCTTTTAAGATTCTTTTTTAAAAAAGCAAACATTATACATGCAATATATTAATAAAGATGATAAAACACCACTTTAAGAGGCATTTCACTAATAAATCCTTTATTAATAGGTTACATGTATATTGTTTGCATTTTTTTCTATGATGGGTATGTGATTAATGGATGTGCGATTAACAGATTGCTTGTATAATTTTTTTTCTATCATGGGTGTGTGATTTGCAAAGAACAGCTTTTTTCCTTGTATTTTTAACTGAGTCCAACAGATCAACATAAGGGTCAGTATAACCATACGGTTGCTGACAGAATCAATGAAATGCCAAGAAAACTGAAATTTCTTCCTATTGATTGCAGGTGGCATGCGAGAAGACTATATCAGCCATGCAGCATGTTTTGCAGAGAACCATCAAGTGTGCAAAGGGTAGCCCATTTTCATTGTTTCTGAATATAATATTCATTTTATAGTAAATTTAGCTGCCATCCTATACATGCGTAACAGGGAGTGAGGCTCATTGAATTCCATGAGGTTTTCTTTTGAGTAGAAATGCATTGGGGCTGATCTTTGGTGGTGGGGAACGTGATGGCTGTAGATGAGATGGCTTTGAAAAGACGACACAAATTCACACAGAGATGACAAGTCAAACCGCTGTTAACCACAACAGCTAAATGCGACTACCATAATACACAGGAGCATGTTTAGTAATGCCAATGGTTTGTATCAGTTGGGCTAAAAAGGCCCCTTCTGAAATCCCGGAGAACTTCTCTAAGCTGGATGGACCAACTCTGTATAAAGCAGCTCAACATCATGTTTTAGCAGAACCTTTGGTGGGGAGGGGTTGAGAAAATTCATTCACAGCAGATCAATATTTCATAACGCATTTTGTATACAGTGAAATGAAACCAGAGACATAATTGTCCATGGCTTCTCAGGGTGGGAGACATAAGACACTAACAGTATTACAGTGGTACTTGAGCATTGCAGTTTGAGATCCCCTTCTGAGAATGACAATCTGTCTGGGACTCCCCTGGAAGTGATGTCATGGCTGGAAGTGATATTAAAGCTGCCTAGAGCCAGATTCCAAGATGGTGCACCTAGTTTTTCGCGACCCCCCTGAAATGAAGTCACACACCCCCAAGGGGATCCCAACCCCCACTTTGAAGACCACTAGGAAAAGAGGCTAATGAGAATATGGCAGGAGAAAGCAGTCCACAAGCCTTTAAACTACAAACCGAATAGACCTTGCAATCCCAGCTGATGAGGTTGAATACATCTACACTCACTGTCATTGTACAAGTCTAGTTTATATGCTTTCTCTTTGCCAACAATACATTAACAAGGAATGGCTATTATATTTATGGTATCCTTGCACACTTCTTGCTGGCCACTGTGGTAAATGGTGTTGATCTAGCAGGATTCTTATGTTCTTAGCCAGAGAAAGAATACTAAAGCAAGAAACTGTGAAAAGGTATGAAGTGGGGAGATGTTGTTCTTCTGGACTGCTTTTGATTGGTGTGTGGGTGTATGTGTTTGAAGTCCCTCTTCACGGCATTTCAGTATCTCTTGTTTTGTTCTTTATTTTCAGCCCAAGCTGGTGAAGGAAAGAAGCCAAATTCTGCCCAGCTGGAGCTGAGAATGGTCCAAAGCAAAAAAGATATAGAAAACCCAGAGATAATAATAAGAGCTACTGTGTTATAAAGGTTGTATATCTCGTAACAACGCACAATGTATTGATGTCCTCATTTTCTTTCCTGTAAATTGTAATGTTTGCCTTAGATCTGTGACAGAAACCTGACTTCCATGAAATAGTGCCCAGCATAGTGAAATCCACTACCGAGCACATGTGCTGGCCTTGCTTGGATTAAGAAGACAAAAAGTTAGGTGTATTACGATTCCCTCCCACGCATCAAAATGGCCATCCAATTAATTCAGAGTTGCAAATCCTGGGTGTGGGAGCACAAGGTTTCCTGCCTTGCCAAAGACTTTCAGAATGCATTTGTTAGTGAAATGGTTGGCTGAAGTGTACATACTGTGGTAATGCATTTAGTGCCAATTTGAGTAGGTTACCTTTTTTCCATCAAAGAAGGAGGTTTGGTAGCCTGCTGCAATATTAAGTACCTCAACCGCTCTGGAACAAAAGTAGAGGGAAATACAAGTGAAGTGTAATGATGGGGTCTGAAGACAGCTAGCTTTTAGGTACTCTGTACAGGCATTGGAGGTATAACATGTGTCTGAGAGTTGCTCCCATTTCTGTTCTGTGAATAAACGCAAGACTCCAGAATCCAGAGGTGCTAACCCCTTCATCTTAAGCAACCCAAAGCCTCCCATGTCATTTCTTGTTTTGCCCTTTAGAAAGTCAAATGAGTAAAAGAAAATGCTGATTTCTACCTCTGATTGAATACATGTAATTCAGTTTTATTAACTTGCAATGAGTAAGTTCCTTTAATAACCACTTATTATGAAATCTGAACCCCCTCCAGTTCCTCTTTGAATGCCAAGGAGTAAAGTGAAAGTCTGAGACCAATTCACTGTTTTTGACAGCTGGTAAACACAAACCAGAAGCATGTATCTCTACTTTGCAAAAAGGATGATGAGATGATGATAATAAATAAAATACCATCTACTCTAGTTCCCATTGAACACAAGCATCCACCAAAGGCATAACACGCCAGGCTCTGTTGCTGCCCAGCTTCCATGCCTTTCAAAGGACACACTTGCTCAGGAGTCTATGCCAGCCTCATGGAAATGAATGTAAGTTACCCAGTGGGCATTTAGGAAAGGGGAAGTGCATCTGTGCAAGCCATATTTATCAAGATTGCACCTCACCTCCATAGATCGTAATTACCTTAACACTTTCTCTCTCAAAACCCTGTTCTCTTCTGTGCATTCCAGTGTAACTTAAACATGCTTAGATAACCTTAAAAACCAACATGCAATTCTGGACTCTATGTCACAAGCAATAGTCTTTCAAATTATTAGCTCCTGAATATTCAGTTAATCCAGCTGTTTCCTGTTTCTTTTTTTCTCTGACTCATTCTCCCTCCTCCCAAAAAAACAACAACAGTATGGATAAGCTGCCACATTTCTTTATCCTTGGAAATAGGATATTCAAGCAATCCAGATTCACAGCCCTGTGAGCCAGTTTGTAAAGTACGTGAGCATATAGTTGCTTCCTCCATCTTTGAAAAATTAACCAGTGTGCATTTCTCATATTTTTTTCTCAGAAAATCTATTTTTTCTTGAAATCCTTTTGAAAAGTGGATGCTGCCATTGACAGAGACGCTGCTTGTGGCCCCCGCAGCACTTTCTGGCTTATTGTTAGAATCTGGAGAATTTCCAGTTTTATTTAAAAAACCCACATGCAGATGTAATGATAAATCCTTTTCCATATTACCTTGGCAAGAAGCAGGTTTCCTAACCTTGCTCTTTATCAAGGATTTGGGTAATGTTATGCCCACCAAAGTTTCCCCCTGCCACCCTGGAAGCTTCTACAGGTGAGGGATATGGAGGTTATATGTGTAGTTCTCATTTTCAAAAAAATGTAGGAACTTCTCAACAGAACGGGTTGCTGTGGCATCCCCACAGGCTCCTGCCACAGCTTGGCAATTAGACTCTCAGCATCTTGATAGCGTCTTAAGAGAAATTCTTAATCACTGTATCTCTCATGTGCCTTCCTAATTGTTTATTTCCAACTTCTATTTTTGAAGCTGAGTTGACTTCTCCATATACAGAATGATTTTACAGGTAGTTTGGATTTATTTAGGTAGTAATTTCTTCATAATTATACAGAAGATGGAGGAGCAAGAGCATGAGGAGCTTATCTCACTTGGGAGAGTTCTTCTGTCTGACTTTATGTGGAAAACTTGTAAAGACAAAGCACAAGAAGCTCTTGTTTCATTGCCTACCCCCTCCTTCCGTATAACATCTCCCTAAATCTGGAAGGTCGGTTGGCAAGGAAGAATTGAGGATTATGCCCCTGGCCCAAGATTATGAATCTGGCCTTCTGTATATCTGAGCCTTGCATCCAATTCCACCGGTCTTTTTTATTTAATTTTTACATTGTTTACAGTGAGTGCTGGTAAATCATTTATAGCCACCTTTCTTCATCCTACTGTTTTAGCAGATCTGAGGCAAACTGAATTCAATTTTTTTTAATCTGAAGGAAATACAATTTCTTTAAAATATTTAAAACCACAAAAAAATCAACAATTTTTTTCTTCAGTAATCAACTGTTTGTCAGTTCTGACATATTCTGCAATTTAATAATATATAGAAAATTCCCTATCAAAAACTGAATTTTACTGTTACTACCTACAGTCACCATTGCTGTGAATAACTTTTTAGCAATAAAAAATGTGAGTGCTCTGATTGCATCCTATTGCATGAGATTCCAGCCCTTTCTGTGCTGACAGTGCCACACCAAGCAGACTCTTCTGTCAGCAGCTGCAATTTAACTTATTTAATTTGTTTCCTATACAAATTCTTATACAACAACATAACATTACTCTAATCATAATCACTTTGTATTCACATTTTTCCCAATTTAAAGCATATAGCTGTTGAGCACAAAAACAATCAGCAATTAAAAAAACACCAATGATATATCTGAAGCACAAATACAGCTCTACATCAATCTCAGCTGATCAGTTTAGTGGAACTGCAGAATATTCCAAGGGTAAAAGCTTAATTCTGGATATGAGGTTCCAGGTTAACATTTCCAACCACTATGGAGGCTTGGAAAGAAAGGGGCATGATTGATTTTTGCCTTATTTTGGCTTAGCAGGTCTGTTAGTGAATACAGCTTTAATAAGCTGTAGCAATAGGTCATTCAGACTCTTTATATCTAGCAGGGAAAAAATGTAGATATTTTTGACATCTACTATCATCATATAATACTTTATAAACATATAATGCATTATATAATTACCATTCTAGGACTTGGCTTGGTAAGTGATCTTTTACCGTCTTTGGTACGTTAACTCCTTTGATTCTTGTTAGGGAAGTAATAGGCATTCAACAGAATTAAAAATATGGAAATTGTTTTCCTAAAATGGGAATAACTTTAACACAATGTTAAATGAAAACAAAGTTTTAATACATAAAACCATTCAAAATGCCTTTCCCTGCGAAAGAGTGGCAAGGGTGCAGTCCTAACCAATTTAGGCCAGCACATCTCCCCATTCCCACTATGGTGAGAGGAGGCTGTCACATGCATATGCACCAGCCTAACACCCTCCTTCCCAGGAGTGGCACAGAATAGGTCTTGTGCTGTTCTAACCATGGATTAGGATTGCACTGTAACTGTAGTATTAGCCAGAAATCTAGCTAATTAGGAGTCTGATGCCTCCAAGAAAAAACAAAGCACTCTCCTTCCCAAGCTCCTCTAACTTGTTTTGTAGCATAAACCAGACAAATAAGACATCAAGAAACCATAAAGAAAAATTCTCCTTTAAAAAGCAGTAGAAGAAATAGTAACCGCTTAAGTTATTGCTCCTGTTTAATTGATCCAGTTTAGAAAACTAAGATTGAAGTCAGGGAGACCTCTTAGTGAATGATGATAATCACTTCTTCATTTTGAATCAAAGTCTGGTAACTAGAGAATAAAAAATTCTAATGCATTTTAGGATATTTTTAGTTGCTATGACTTTGATATATTTCTCTTTAATACACTTAATGGAGCACTTAATTCTAGATTTGGTTTCTAGAATAAATGTAAGCAATACAGCACAATTATGGCGGATTTTTTAATGTTTGCCTACTTTTTTCCAAAGGCTCCAATGATTTTTGTAATTGGAGACACACAGAGCAGCTTAACGAATGTTTTATTTTCACTTCACATCCAATACCACTCTATATTTTGGTTTGGCCATTTAAAGAGAAGGATATCTCATAAGGGTCAGATCCCATTTACAGATCTGTCCGTGAGCAAACCTGTTCTAAAAAAAGACTTGTGTGCAACACATCCATCAGGAGATGCTGTTCCTCATGTTGCATATATTTCTTTCTTGCCCCTTGCTGAGCACTGCAGTCAGTTCTGAAATTATAGGGACTTGGAGAGATCCCTGTCTCTTTATTTATTTTGCCAGCCTCTTTAGCTACTTCTAAAAGAGGGGTTATAATTTGACTAGAATTGGGGCAGTCAGGATTTGAGCATGCGGAATTTGGAGCATGTGGAATGGGGAGTTCTCTCAACCTTATCCCCAGTAATTCTAGTACTAGCTAAAGTTCACCTGTTCTTCAGATCCAGGGTCCAGTGCATGAATATCTGCTTTTGTAGGGAATGAGGCATGTGGCAGAAGATAGTAAGTTGGCAGAGTCAGATCTGCTGACTAAGTTATCTTCAAAGAGCAATGAGATGGTTCTGGGGAGATTTCTCCTAAGAACAACAGACTAGTGAACTGTTCACCACAATTATCTTCAGCTGTGTATGTATATTTAAGGAATTTTTAAGGAATAGAGCAAGGGTCTCCAAACCCTGGCCCAGGGGCCAGATGTGGCCCATGGCAGGCCTCTAATTGAGGGCTTCTGGTGCACTCAACAGAACCTAGAATCATAAAATCATAGAATCCTAGAATTGTAAGGGACCCAGTAGGTCATCTAGTCCAACCCCCTGCATATAGCAGGAAATTCTCCTAGAGCATCTCCAACAGGTGCTTGTCGAGCCTGTTGGATCCCCAGTGAGGAGAGTCCACCACCTCCCTTGGCAATCTGTTCCACTGCCGAACCACCCTCACTGTCAGGAATTTTTTTCTGGATTCCTAATCAGCTCTTTCTCATTTTGCATCCAGAAGATGTTCTGATGGCCTAAAAACATTCTGTCTGTAAGTTCTATCTGTAATGTATTTATATTTTAATTTTTTCAGCCCCCCAAAATGTGCCAGATATTTGATGTGGTCCTTTGGCCAAAATGCTTGGAGACCCCTGAGCTAGATGATCTGTTATACTACTTTTACCAAATCCATGGGCACTGTAGAGACAGCCTATAAGATTGGGCTAAAAATAAAGAGCCCTTGAGTTAAATCTGTATCATCATGTCTCCTGAATGGTGGCAAAGGCTCAGCTATCTTTGCAGGCAGCACTGATGTTACTGATGTACTAGTTTCCAGTGACTGTCTTACCAAAATGGAAAGCTGGTATTATTGATAGTTCATTTGTGTTGAATTCTACTTCTTGCAATCATGAACTTGTGTAGTTGATTGATTATTGTGGTTTCATTTCCTTGTGGAGCACAACTTAGGCTATGTCTTCATGTTGCGTGCAAATTCATGTAACAGAGCTCAAACAACACTGTCTTTTTGAAAGCTTTGGAAGTGGACTATTTTGAGCATAGAAATATGATTAAGGAGTATACAGGTTCCACTGCTGCTTCACCACTCAAAATCTTCCCTCACCCCCAGCTGCATTTCTTTTTTTAAAATACAAATACAGGGTCCAGAGCTCCATTACATGAATTTACATATGACTTGTGATTAGCCCCTCACTAGGACCAAATTTCATGTAAAATGAATTAATCCATTTAATTATATACCTGTTATTCTTTCTGGCATTCTTGGCATAATGACATTTAGTTTAACATAAACAAAATCACAGCATTTGTGGAATCTTATCCACAATTACTTTTAAACTATAAACAATCTGGGTTACGTTTTTGATGTTTGTTTGCCAATCTGCATTCAGTATGTAAGAAATCTGTAAACAGCGCAATATATTAAAAAAAGAATTATGAGGACCAAGATTTCTAGCTAAATATACTGCCTTGTTAAGAGTAATCTTCTTACATTATTGTGATTGGTTGGTGTTAATTCATTGTCTGTCTGGTACTGTTGCAGTGATTGTATTTAGTTTCTTAATTTACAATTCGTGGCAAGGAAGATTGTAATAAAAATGTCTGTGTTTAATAACACTGTGCATAACAATTGTTAAAATCTATTTTGAATATGTATGTTTTTTTTATTTTAATTCTTAATTGGCCAGTTTGAGAGAACTGCTAAATCAGGTGGCCTTTTATTCACATTTTATTGTTATCACATGTGAACACTTTTTGGTTTAGGGACAAAATCCACTCATGAAATATATAAACAAAACCAAGTTCTAGCCACAGGAAGTAACAAATGAGAGCTTGTACAAATGATCAAAACTACTAGGTGATGAGCCACTTTCACCCCCAAGGTCACTTTTTATCTGCGTTATCTTTTTAAGGGGTAAGGAGAATTCTAACATACATCAAGTGCAGGATATGTGGTAAAATGCACATGTGTACTGAGTGCCAAGAGTCATAATTTTACAAAGAAATGTTGAAAAGTCTTTCTGAAAATGTCAATGTTAACTTGCAAATATGAATTTCAACATTTGCCAGACTCGTTAGGGCAGTTGGTTTTAATTTTTCTTCCTACTTGTGAAAGATCTTAATTTGAGGCTGGTTCAAATGAAACTTCTTTGATGCTTCTGCGTGTGATTAGGAAGAGAGTGTGTGCATCCCTCCCCAACTTGGTTGCCTAAGAGGGAGTTCATCCAAATAATACCTTTACAAAGTATTTTAATAATCGTTTTAGACTTTAAAATCATGCACGGAATGACAGTCTGGATGAACTCTTCCCTGCAACAACCATGCAGTTAGACAAGATCCTGGGAAGAAGAAGGAATATCTCCTTATTAATCATGCTCATTCTAATTGCATGAGGAGCGGGCCAGGTTGGGCAGATATTATCCAAACGAGCCCTTGGTGATGCAATGTTAGAACTCAGTAAGTCCTGATAGGAGTCAGAAGTCCTTAGATTAGCATGATTGATCAAAGCATAACATCAAATAAAACTCTTTTTTTTTGTTAGTACACCAATACTAACAGGGACATCCATTCCTAGGAAGCCAAATGCTGTGTGAATCAACACTATATGAGATGTCATTGCCTATAAGGCAGGAAACTGGTACTGCCAGCAAGAATATGTTAATGTCATTAGATATGGCAGCTGTCAATCAACCTAGGACAAACAGCACTGTTACAAAGTGGTACTAAATGAAGCGGTGTTATCAGATGTATTTATATACCCAGAATTAATTGGAATAGGAGAGATTTGATTATATACAGGGTGATTCAAAATGAACGGGACAAAAAGTCACAGGTATGTTTTCTTATTGTCCCATTCAGTTTGAATCACTCTGTATATGGATTTCTTGTCCTCTGTTGTGTGCTATGGTATAGAAGGATATCCACTCAGGAGGCTGGAAACCTTTACGGGGGTGGAAGAACCAGCAACAGCGGTAGTGAACACATAGGTACTTGACAGAGACTACAATCCTAAGCATGTCAAAAGTAGAGTTGTGTTTAATGGGTCTTACTCCCAGGAAAGTGTCTTTAGGATTGCAGTCAAAGCCTTCCCCCTTGGCTTCTTCGTAGCACCTCACCCTGTGGCTCTAAGACCAGAGATGCTGTGGACCATGTAATCTGCAAGTTGCATCAACCACAGCCTGAATGTTTCTTCCCTCCAAAGAAACCCTAATTCTAATTCACTTCTTGGCCTTTCACTTGAACCATACATTTCATTACAACCCAGCCTGACTTTGAATGTTTATTTAGAGAAGGCTGTAACCCACGTGTGGACTTTTTCATTCTGAAGGAGGCATGTTATGAATTGGGTGCTGCACTTCATGTAAAATTGAAACATATGATAGATGAAACATGATAGATGGTTGTATCGGAAGAATTCCGGATTAGAGTACTGACATTCCTCTGTTTAGGATACTGTTTATGCAAATGCATTTGTGCCTTGGTGACTTCTTAGATATGTTTAGAAAGTCGAGTTTCCTAGCTGAATGCCTCAAAGAAATCACTTAATTAGCAAAATTAAAAGGAGAAATTAAATGGTTATTTCTCTTGAATTCAAGGGAAGTTGACCCATCAGCTGGACTATAAATGCCCCTTAGTGATTATCCCAATCCTTTTATTCAGTTCTCCAAACTGCCAACCTTGAGCCTAGAGGATGCTACTCCAAGAAGCTTTCCATGAGGCTGTTACATAGTACTCCAAGCTCACTGGCCTCAGGCATGTGTATTTCTGAACAAGGTGACCTTTTTAAAAGCCATAGTTTGATGCAAAACTCTACTTTGGCAGAACTGAAAATAAAGGAAGCACACTGAAGGTATTGCTGACAGGAATAAGGCTGTGCCATATGTGAGTAAGTGGAAATTACATGTAGTATTTACATATTGCCTTTTCATTGCATTGCTACTTAGAATAATAATTGTGTCTAGCAGAACGTGGCATGTATTCTCTCTCTCTGTGTGTGTGTATGTTTGAAGTTCTAGCTGCGGTGGGGTAGAAGTAGACTTTGGGGGCTGGCAGTGCAGGCCTTCAGAAAAGGGAGATAAAAGTATATATTTTTATACAAGGTTGTGTGATTTTTGGTCTCAGCTGCACCATATCAGCCTCTTGCAGGAACGTAAAGCTGCAAGGGAGGATAAAAGAGGGTGGCTGTAGAATATAAGAAAGTGTTCAATCAGTCCCAACAGTCCTGGAAGGATTTAATTAATACATAAAGTTGCCTTTGAAATATATTTTTAGGTCTAAAAATATTAAATGGAGAAATATTTACAAGTGAACTTTATATGTATTTGACATTTGTGTAGTGCTTTGTATTGAAGAAATCAATCTGTTATATGTTTATACCTCTTAATTGTTCTCAAAATGTAGGGACAAAAGTAGTTAAATGGTTTTTATGCCAGAAACAAATCTGTGTGGTGTGTAACTATGTATAATGTCAGTGGCCTCAGTCCCAATTAAAATGTTGTTTGTATACTTTCTGATTTGCACATGTGACTTTTATCCATTTTGTAGTAAAGTTTACATGCTAAAATGTGTAGGAAGATCACAATAAAGTCAATGAATTACCTATATGAAGGCCAAGAACCAATTCCTGTTGAACAAGAATTTATGGGTTTACTTTAAGGAAAAATGAAGTTGTTTCAAAACTTGAGAATTTTGGGGGAAGCCACTATTGTGTTAACCCTTCATAATTTTGTTTCCTGTACATTGCCTACAATGTCTCCTGTTTAAATCTTTGAGATTTAAAGTGATAGATATTTGCAGCATTTCCTGGATGGAAGAATTTAATCTGACCCAGAATAGCTTATTCTTCCCAGGAATTCCCACCCATTTACTGATATAGTTCGGAAGACTGGAAATCACTTTTAGCTGTTTCAAAAATCTTACTGCTTGCCCCATGACATGTCATGTCATGGAATTGGAGTAAGGAGAAGATAAGGACATAGTGAGATGGTTTCTTCCTCAAGAAGAAAGATGGTTTCTTCCAGTTTCTTCCTCAAAAAGGCAGGGATAGGCTTCTTCTCGTAATCCTGTTAACTGTGTGTTAACAGAATTGATTGATTTCTTGCTTTTCAAAAAGTTAATTTGGCGTTCTTCTATTTCTTTAACAAATAGAAATGGAAAGGTCTGGAATTACTTCATGACTAGAAAGCCAGGTCATACATTAGAAAGCCAGAAAGTTCTATATTAATTTGCGGAATCAAACTAATTTAAACTGTTATCGCCCTTTTAAAATATTTTGAGGTTCAAGCCAACCCACTGTGAGCATATACCCTAATATGTGAAGAGATTGCTGCAAAGCAGCCCTATGTAGTACATGTGTACAAGCATCACATGAGACCCATTACCAAGGACCTCTTCTGTGCCACTTTTACTCGAATGCCTCTCATAAGCCACTTTTGGAGAAGAAGCAATGAGTTGGGTGGGATACTGAGACTTGTGTGGGAATACAGGAGGCATCTATATGAGTATTTTTCCAATGCTGCTTGTATGCACACCAAGGAGGAACAATTACTCACATGAATGCAGTGTTCACATGTACCCACGGTGTACCAAACTGAGCCCCCTTTTTAAAAATTAAACCAAACTTTTTTTGTGTTTCTGTGTAAATACCACATGTTATTATTAGAATGATCTTGTCTGCCATTTTAAAAAAGTAATATTCCAAACTTCTAATCAATTTCATGTTTCCTATTTCCCTTTTTAGTATCCTTACGTTTCACAGAGATAGCCCAAATGACACGATAATACTCTTCTGGCACAATTCACAAATGAAATTACTTCTGTCCTTTAGTTAGAAGAGAAATTGTCCTTACTCTTATCTGGTACATTAGATATACTGTAATGGATCATATTTTTATTCCAAAATATGGAAAAAGTAGTACTTTGAAGAAACTGTGCCAAAATGTTTTCATGAGCTTTTTAGCTTCCCACTTCAGTGTGCTTCAGCATCTGTTCAAATTTCAGCAATATTATTGGGAGGGGAAGAGAGATTCACCCTGCAATCCAGAGTAATTACGGGAGCATGTGAGAGACTTTACGTGCACCCAAAGTTACTGCACCACCTAGTGAAAACCTATGGGAAATTCATGTGGCAATCCAGAATAAATTGATCTTAGACCAGAGCAAGGACTTCCCGTAGTTACTCTGGATTGCGCCCTTAGTGTCAGGAATGTGGTTCCTTCGGTCAGGAGTCATTGGGCTTCTGATTTCCAAATCATCCTAATGATGTGTCAAGAACAATATATAAACTGGCATATGTACCACAACACTTACTGTCCTTGCCCAAGTTTTCCAACTGAATCTCTGTGGAAGATTTACTGAAGTGGGAGCGGGGGAAAGAGGACTACAGAACTTTGCATGATAAGTTTTTGAGTAAGAATTTGTAGGCGTAAGGATAATTTGGCTCACAGTGAGAACAAGAGGGGACACAGCCCTATATTCCAGATTGCAAGACGGCTATTGTGGGTAAGATGAAAACAGCAACTGAAGTTCAGTTACCCCCAAATCCAGAGTAACTATGGGAGCACGTAAGAGACTTTACATGCACCCGTAGTTACTGCACCACATAGTGAAAACCTATGGAAAATTCATATTGGAATCCAGAGTAAGTTGTTCTTACACCAGAGCAAGGACTCCTGGTAGTTACTCTGGATTTTGCCTTTAGCTTCTTTTTTCCACCTTATGCTTAGAGTGAACACTTGTCACAGGGTAGTATTCGTTGTGGCCTTCTTGTCACTTAAGAAAGAAACATAAGTTGCCAACTGAAAGATTTCTCATACAGGAAGGTATAATTTGCTGCAGTCCTAATCCCCAGTTAGGCCAGCACAAGTCCCATGCTGGCCTGAAGGTATTGCAAAATTTCTGTGCCATTTCTGGGCAACAGGGGGAAGAGTTAGGTCCGTCCACAGATTTGTACTGGCCTTCCCACCGTGGAAACAGGGAGCACCACAGGAACAGGGAGATGGGTGAGTTGTGCTGGCCTGAATTGGTTAGGATAGTGTCCTTAATAACTGTATAATTAAATAAAAGCCTGATGCACAACATCAAGACTGGAAAAAAATTAGTAAGCATTAATGAAGCAGAACAAAGTTTGTTAATGTACTGACATGAAGATGGTCAGAACCTAATGATTTTTTTAAAAAAATTGTAAGTTTTATTTCTGTTTAGTGAACTCCAGGGTGATTGAATAGAAACTCCCTATATTGTAAATTGTAAGTATTTTTAAATCCATGAATTTTAAGATGCCATCCATTTATGATGTCATGAATAGGGCACACTGCTGTCCAAAACCTATTAAAGAATTTTAATGTACACATCCTGAGGCTTTCCCTGGGCCTTGCATGAGAAACAGATCCCATTGGTTGTGTCCTGAATCCAAAACCGTCTCATGTAGTAATAAATGTAAAAAATAAAAAAGGTTTATCTTTTGTGAAAGTCTTAATTTCTTTAAGATGCGAACAAATATTTTCATGTATATGTTAAATGCATCTCTTCCCCCCACCAATAAAATGTTTCTTTTCTAATCAAGTAACCTTGTTTGTTCATTCTTTTGTTCATTATCATTCTTTGGATTCTTGATAACCCTTTCAAATTTAGTAAGTAAACGAGCTGAAAATGAGGTTAAATGCATCTATGGAAAGTAAAATCACAGGGAAATATAATCTGCAAAAGAACCCAAGAGCAATCAGTACTATAATGTATAATAATGCATTATTTTTTCCATATTTTTATGACATTGCAGAAAAGAATTTACATACATGAAAAAACATATTATTAAAATCATGGAAATGGAGTTCCTAAATCCCTTACCTTCATGATCCACCATCCATGGCTTTCCCTAGCTTGAGTTTGGCTTCTCTGTTGCAAGCTGGCTGCAAGATTTCCAAAGCAAAAATTATTTTTTTATTTGAATTGTAAGAACTGAAAAGAATTTAAGTGGCACTAATATATTAGGACTGTTTCTCTAAAAGGATTGTTCCCTTTATGCTTGTTAACCCATGCTCATTCAATGAAATTAATGAACGGAGACTTTGAATATGAGGAGACACTATGTGCGACTCAGGCAACCTTTAGAATTCATTTTGTGTCAGAAGCTGTGAATGGGTTTTTAAGTATACTGGACAGTTATGGGACCATAAAGGGCATCCTTCACTTCTGTGATCTACAAGAGGAGTAATCAAAGCCTCATTTCCAAAAACAAATGGGCTATAATAGGATCAAGCATGACAGATTTGTCGTGGATGGTGTTTGCTGTGATGGTAAGTAATACAATCATTGCGGGTAGGAAAGAGCGAAGGTGAAAATATTCTACTATCAAGGAATATCTAAACTTCACTTCTGGGGAAAACAGCATGACTTGTTTTTTTAGTATTTTTAAAACACATTGGCTGTGCTCATATATTTATGACCTGCCTGTCAAAACATATATTTTTACAACAACCACAAAAGAATGATACTGTGCACCTTAATGAGGATAGAGGCGTTCAGTGATGATCCTCCTGCAAACAGCACATGAGAACAAGTACCCTGATTCACCCCAACTTATATTGCAATCCTAAAGACACTTTCATGGGACTAAGACCCATTGAAGACAATGGGGCTTACTTTTGAGCAGACATGCGCTGTACTCAAAAAGATTGCTCTTACTGTATTTTCCAGTGGTCCTTACTTTATGCTCTTGGGGCACAAAAGATGAGCCCCCAAAGTTTTTTGTTTGTGTGTTTGTTTTTAATTAAAGATTGTGACCCTGTTTGGTGCAGAACCCACATTTCCCTTTATTTTGATCATTAAAAACCACATCATGAACTTTTTGTTGAACAGTGGTAAATGTTCGCAATAAAAACACTAAAATAATCATAAAAATGAGATGAGCACATCAAGCATTCAGAAGAATTAAAAATTAAATGTAGCATAAAATGTAACACAAGTGAAAAGGGCTGGGGGGAAAAGAGACATACAGTACCCCAAATCCAGAGTAACTACGGGAGCACATAAGTGACTTTACATGCACCTGTAGTTACTGCACCACCTAGTGAAAACCTATGGGGAAATTCATATTGGAATCCAGAGTAAGTTGTTCTTACACTGGAGCAAGGACTCCCCGTAGTTACTCTGGATTTTGCCCATAGGTGCATGTAAAAGACAAAGGAAGTGCTGTTGGACATGATCAGGTGCAATCCTATCCCATTTCTCTTCTATTTCTGCTCACACATGTAATAGTTGGAGTCCATAAAACTGTTGTTCATGCACACCCAAACGTGAAATGCGTGAAAAGGGCTTGTGTTTCTCATAGGTCTGATCCCACTGTGATCCTAAGTTTGCCTGAAACTTTATGAATGAAGTAATCTCAGTATTGAGAATGGCGCTCATCAAGCTACACAATAGCTCAAGCACGCTCTTTTTCTGAATAAAAATCAAGAGGTGCAGTTATGACCATATGTAGCTGTCTTAGGCTGCAATCCTAAAGACACTTTCCTGGAAGTAAGACCCACTGAACACAATAGGGCTTACTTTTGAGTAGACATGATTAGGATTATGCTCTTAGCCCAGTTGCAATCATTGGTCTTTCTAACTCAGTGTCTACAATGAGAGGCAGGAGCTCCTCAGGATTTCAGGCAGGGGTCCGTCCAAGGCTAGCCCCACCAAAGGTTGCCAGTGATTGAATCTTGGGGCATTCTGTGTGCAAAGCACATGCTCTATCACTGGTCTATAGCCCCTTCCCAAGTTCTCCCCATTGATTTTGTTTGGTTGCTTCCTGGGCATAGCACCTGATATGAAGGAAACATGCTCAGATTACTCTTTCAGGTAGAATAACGCTGAAAAAAAAGAAAAGTTAATTTCTGGCAAGGCGGGAGAGACTGCACTGTACATTGATGCTGGATATAATTAGACGAAAGATGCCAAGGGTTCCAAGCTTGATCTTCCAACCAAGTCAAGAAAGACCAGTGCAGTAGAACGTAGAATAATTTTTAAATGGGTATAAATACAGAGTGATTCAAAATGAATGGGACGAAAAGAAAACATACCTGTGACCTTTTTGTGCCATTCATTTTGAATCAACCTGTATTTGTCCAGGTGGCCACCTTGATAATCTAGAAATGCCGGCTGGTAAAATGGAATAAGGTAAGATAAAGGTTGTGGTTTAGCTTGGTGGAAAAGCTGTGTGAATCTTTCTTTAGGCAACAATGGTAAAAGCAAAATAGAATGAACTATTGTGCTTTTATATAACTAGGTCAGGAAGGTTTATTGTGTCTAAGACAATGGGAAAATCTATTGCAAAGAAATTAAATTCCTTTTCAGTTCAGTGGAGATTAACAAATGAATGGGAATGGGATTAACAAGTAATTGGGTTGCCTCGTCAAAAATAAGGAATGCTCTGGACAATGTATGGGGTTTGTGGGTACTCTTGGAAAGTTTCTGTTCTAATCTATGAAGCTGTGATTCACTTGAATTTGACGGTAAACCTTATAAAATCTGGGGTTTTTATGGGGTAAATGCCTTTTTTCTCTTGATCGTCCTCAAAGTGATAATGAACTAGGCTGGCTTCAAATGCCTCAAAGTTGTATAGCGAATTCACAGTCGTCTATGCTGTAACTGTAGATACCCAAATGGTCCAGGAGGAATAGAGCAAAGCACTGGCTGAACGTTGACAATAGAAACACTAAAATAATCATAAAAATTAGATGAGCACATCAAGCTGTCAGAAGAATTACAAATTAAATGTGCATATATAACTTTAGAACAGGGTCTCCAAACCTCGAGCTCTGGGACCAGATGCATTCCTCAGCAGGCCTCCTCTAGCCCTCGAGAAGCCTTGTAAGCTTCCAGAGGTGAGGGGAATTTTATGAAGCTAAAGTTCACAGCCAAAGTCTATAGAATCTTAGACCTAGAAAGAAAGTATAGACTTTATAGCTCTACAGTAGAATAGAAAGTTATCAAAATATGTGCTTTAAAAGTGTGTGAGAGTTAGTAACAGAATTGATTTCAGCACATCTATATATATAAAACTGAAAAGTCACTGACTGAGGCTGCAATCCTAAACACACTTTCCTGGGGGTAAGACCAGTGGTGGGCTCCAGCAGGTTCGCACCTACTCTATAGAACTGGTTGTTAACGAGAGATAGGACATATAAAGTTTAAAAATAGCCATTTAAAAGTGGCTGCCAGATGGACAGAGAACCGGTTGTTAATTTATTTGAAGCCCATCACTGGGTAAGACCCACTGAACACAATGGGGCTTACTTACAGTAGACATGCCAAGGATAGGATCTGGCTGTTCTTCAGCATCTCCAGCTCCCACAGCAGCGCAGGGATGGAGAAGGCAATGGGGAGCAGAGGAAGCCACATGCTGGTTGGAGGACAGAAAAGCTCTGGGAGGTAGTATCCTCATGTGCACAAATTAATATGACTTTAGAACAGGGGGTCTCCAAACCCTGGCTTTAGGACCAGATGCAGTCCTCAGCGAGTCTCCATTTGGCCCTCGGGAAGCCCTGTACGCTTCCAGAGGTAAGGGGAACTTTATGAAACCAAAGTTCATAGCCAAAGTCTTATAGAATCTTAGATCCAGAAATAAAATATATTATATCAGTAGAGCAGAAAATGCTTAAAATATATTATATCAGTAGAGCAGAAAATGCTTAAAATATATTATATCAGTAGAGCAGAAAATGCTTAAAGGGTGCTTGAAAAGTGCATTGAGAGTTAATAGCAGAATTGATTCAATATAAAATTGCATAGAAGTCTAGAGTAGACCACCCTTGTGTGGGATCCACTTGGAAGCAATTGGCTTAAAGCCAGCCCTGTTTCCACCATGTATCAGAAACACTGCTTTCTTTTCTCTTCACCCTTGCTTTTTGTTTCAAAAAGGGCCAGTAGTAGGTTGCTGTGGTCCCTGAGACAAAGGCTGCAATCCTAAACACACTTTCCTGGGAGTAAGATACATTGAATGCAATGGGGCTTACTTTTGAGTAGACATGGTTTGGATTGTGCTGAAAGTCTTGAGACCCTTTGGCATCTACCACCCAACTGATTGAGGATTGAATGCTATCACTTTCACCAGTCCTGAGCATTCAAGGATCATCGCAATCAGCTGGGCCCTGGTCAGCACCCACCTTAACTGGTCCCTGGCACCTCTCCCAGTATCCAGCTGGAGAAGGATTTTTGTGAAACTCAGTACTGCTTTTGTCCTGAAACACAGAGTTGGTTTCACCCACCTCTCAGCTCAAATATAGCTTTCCAGCACATGGATCTGCAGGAGATGATGCACAGGCTTGCATTGCGTTGGTCTACATACCCTCTGGTCTTGTACAAGGGGAAACCAAGAATCTCTGATTTGGATTTTTGCTGCAATCTGAAATACACTTTCCTGGGAGTAGGCCCCATTGAACACAACAGGATTTACATCTGAGTAGAAATGCTTAGGATTGCACTGTAAAGCTGCAATCCTAAAGACACTTGCCTGGGAATAAGACTCATTGAACACAATGGGACTTACATTTGAGTAGACATGGTTAGGATTGTGCTCTAAGTCTCATGTCTCATTTCCCCCCATAACTTTGTGTGTGTCATAGCTGTGGAGGAATATACCTGGATGCCCCGACTTTATTAAAGAGCTACATCATCCACTAGAAGGTCAGACAATGTGGGAGAATATTTCTGGCAGCTGAGTTTGTTATTCTGGAGAATTCATAATTTGACCATCCTCGTCCTGTGCTCAGTGAATGGTGACCGTTGCCTGCAAAAGCTCTTATCGTTATTAATCGTATCTCTCTTGTTAGACACAGTTCAGGGACAGTGATTGTCAGTAAGGAAAGCCTTCAGTTTGGACACATAGTGGCAGTGTTGCTGCTTTCTTATGTTCTCAACATCTATTTTACTTTGGATGAGTAGAAAAGGTGATTAAAGGCCAACACACCACTAGACACCAACTATGCACTGCAAATACGTTATATCCATATGGGGATAGGATTGGACCCATTCATGTGTTATCTGAAAGATATGAATACTGTAGATAGATTAGATATGTGACAAGCAATAACATGAGTTTCCATTATTTCCTATGGGAAAATCTGCTTTCGATTACAAGCATTTTGGATTATAAGCATGCTTCCAGAACGAATTATGCTTGTAAACCAAGGCACCACTGTATTCACTTTGGGTGCAATCCTAACCTAGGCAGCCACATTTCATTGATCTTCCCATTCCTGTGGTGATATAGGGAGGCAAGTGCTGTCTACCACAGGATATAGGCCAGGATGGGTGTGTGTGACCTCCTGGTTTTAGAAGTGAACTACCTCAGAAGGCCAGATGAAAGGAAGGGCATCAGGATGCAGGCATCTTGTGTGCTCCTGGAGGCAGCTGGTGGGCTGCTGTGAGGTACAGGAAGCTGGACTAGATGGGCCATTGGCCTGATTCAGTGGGCTCTTCTTATGTCCTTAATTGGTCTCCATCCTCAGATGACTCATTTGTTTCCCATCCAGCATAACCTTCGTTGTTCCCATTCCTATACTAACATACGTAGCTACCTCTTAGCTGTGAGCCAGAGCTTGGGACAGAAAGGAAAAAGTAATTTGTAGAACTGATAAACAGAATATTAAAATGTGTCTAGGTGTATTTCCTTCCATTAGTTGTAATTCAAAGTCTCTGTATAAAAATAGCTTTTCCTGCCTAATGGTCTGCAAGTGACATGATAATGTAACATTGTCCTCTGTGGAAAGAGCCATATGCCATAAGGCACTTGTGCACCACTCCTGGGGAGAGTTAGGCCAGGGCACAGACATGCACTTGCCCCCCACAGCACCATAGGTGCGGGAAGACCCATGAGTTGTGCTGGCCTAGATTAGGATTGCACCCTCAGTCAGCCAACTGATAAATGTTTCCGTATATTTGTTTACAGATGTATCATGTATATTTTTGACAATAGCTGATGGTTTTGTTCTCATGAGCAACCTACTGGTAGGCCATTTTGTTTACAGAGGATCTGTTCATCATTAGGTTCAGCATTTGAAACCCATGTTGAAAACCCATCATGTTGCAGCTCACATGATGCCTGATGTGCTTGATGGTATGATGGTGATCTGAACAGACCCAGAAATGACAGAACAATGCAAGAGTGTGCCATTCTTTGAAATCAATCCCCTCTGCCTGTGCACCTTCTGACAATTACCACAAGCATACAGATGTGCCCAAGTGCATTTATTTATTATACCTGTTGTGAGGGCTGTGGGTGGCGCAAGTGGCTAAGACACTGTGCCTGTTAACCAGCTGGCCAGGGTTCGATTCCCGGGTCGGCCCCACAAGACAGGGTGAGCTCCTGTCCTTAGCCCAGCTCTGTGACGCCAGCGGGATCCAATCGTATTGGCTCTGCCTTTCCATTGGACTAATTCAGTGGCGTGGAGAGGGGGGATTTGCTGCTTGGGTAACAGCCTATCCTCCATAACAATCCAACCCAGGCTTTCGTGCTTTGCATGCAGAGTATGCAGCGCCAAGCACGATACCATAGTCTTTCAAGACTGACGGAGGCCTGCTTTTTAGTCTGCCCTTTCACAACACAGCTCAGGGTGACATATGTGATGTCCTCCCCATGGCTTTTAGCCTTACATCAACCCTCTGAGGTAGGTTAGCCCAAGAGATAGTGACTTGATTAAGATCACCCAATGAACTTCATGGAGATTTGATTGGAAGTTATGGTCCCAGTACAATGCCATAAGTCCTGAAAACAGGGATAGTCCCAATTTTTGGCGACTGTGTTCACATACTGGCAAATGGGACAGAGGATCCTGATCCAGTTTTGTGGAAGAACATTATGGCAAACCTATTTTTTGTCACACAGGATGCCTTACATCCCAGGTAATTGCTTTGCAGTCCAAACGTATGACATTTATCTTTAAACACAGATTTTTCTCTATCTCTTTACTGCTCTTAGTGTTTGCTTCCAGTGTTCCAATAGAAAGTTTTAAGCGGAAACATTTTTGTTTACCTGCCAAAAACACCACATCACTGCCAAGTTGCTTACAATAAGCTTTACAGAATGTGCTTTCAGCTGTATCTAGATCACTCTTACAGAAGCAGAACCAGGCGCTTCCAGCAAACATTTGTGATGGGACCTGCAGTCTGCCGCTGACCACACTATGTTTGTGCCTATTATAAGATTTGCCTAGAAAGTATTTTTTCACGGATGAACACAAATCCTAGCACCACCTAAAAGAGGCTCAGAAACTGTTGTGGCTCTGACTGCTCAGTGGAATTCGGTCAAGAGGCTCTGTGAACTTGGTGTGAAAATTACTCCCAAGGGGAAGCAGATCAGGCAATTCCACATACACGGAGATGGAACAGCCCAGTTTTCAGTGGCCTAAGAGTGTCAATTTCAGACATTTTCTGATTACTCTAAAAAAACAATAGCTGCCCAAGAATTGGCTGGGTGATCAAACACTGCTGGATTGCTACAAAACTCTCAAGGCCCAAGCTAAACGGGATGTTTAAAGCAATTGTCCTAATGGGTTTTGGTTTTCCTTTGGTGACTAGGAGATGGATTGGAGCTCACACAAATCAGGACCTTGACACATAGCCCTACCTCCCCAGAACAACCCAATCAGCAAGTGGGATAAGGCTGTTATTTATCCCCCAAAAGAGCTCCCATTGGCGGCAATGGGATGGCTTCAAGCATCAGATGGCCACAACACAAAGTAAATGGAATGAATGGGAGACTCGCTTTTCTAGTTTGCCACCCTTCTTTTGTAATATCCAAAATGGGATTTCTTCATTTCCTTACTACAATTAGATGAACTAACTCATGCATCTTTTTCTCACTTTTTCTCACTTTCATTAAAGTGTAGGCGTAACAAAGAATTTCTTTTATGTAACAACAAACAGCCATTCATTTATATACACGTGAGAAAATCATTCAGGATGTGCCTGTACAGGACTTCGCATCTAGTTTTTATGGATTTAAGGCTACAATCCAGAGTAACTATGGGAAACCTATGGAAAATGCATAGAGCAATCTAGAGTAAGTGTCTCTTACATCTTCCCGTAGTTACTCTGGAATGTAGGGTAATTAGAAGAACAGACTTGTTTAGGTTAAGTTGTGGGCAGAAGAATTCTGAGACAGATTTCAACACATGCCAGAAATGGTGTTTGCCATGGAAGGCATCTGAAATTAGAAGTTGTGTTGCAAGGAAATCCACCCGCAACTTGAAACAGCCAAGATTAGTGCTCAGGATCAGTTTACACAATGAAGATCGGTTTATGGCTCTGGGTGCTAATAAAAATAAATTGCTGAGATTGAGAAACATTTCACAAGTTATTCTCATAAGGTGCATCCATGACATTTGATAATGTCAACTTCAAGACAAAGACTACGAACTTACCTGGAATTTCTTAGGGCCAGTTAGTATTAATGGCAGCCAGCAGGAGGCTAATGTAGAGTCAAGCAGAATTGAAAAAAATACAGTCTGCTCGGTACCCTGGACAAGCTGGAAATGCATTTGAAAAACTGGTGGGAAGGCTGAGCAAATCTGTGTTTGAGATAAGCCTTTTGAGAACCAATGTGATATAGCAGTTAGGCAGATCAGACATCCAAAGAGAGGAGAGTAAAGAACATTTTTATTTTCCTCCTCATTGGTGGTCTGGTCCCCAGTGGGTCCCCTCAGACCTGTGCCAGCCAAAGAGCTGGAGTCGGTCTCTGAGGAGGCTCAAAAGGAGGGTTTGGGCTGGGGAATGGAGATAGGATCTACCATATGCAGCTGCCCCTAAGAGTCTCCCTCCCCCAGTAAGTCATAGGGAGAGGATTTAGAACGATGTGGAAGGTGGCATTCTGTATATTGGGATGACTGGTACAGGCATATTTGGATTTGAGGAGAGTGGTGGGCTAACACATTCCATTGCTCATGTTCAAAAGACTGGGAGGCCAAAGAATGGTCTAATCTGCTTATTATGTCCAACGTAATCATGGATATAAGAACAAGCCAGAACTGAAAAGCTCAAGGTACCTGAGAATCAAATTTTGGCTGTGATCCCAAAATCAAAATCATTTGGCTTTCTCACCCTATGAACTTTCTAATGAATGGTTTGTGATTTTGTAGCATCTTTTTTAACTGTGGAGGAAAGGAAGCACTGGTGACTGCTATGACGTAAACTATCTTCTCTGATGCCAAACGTTTTCTCAGACAGCGTGCTGTGGAAATGATGAGTCTGTTTCACAACATGATGCAGAAAATCCTTTCCATCCTGGCAAGGATAGACAACAGCAAATTAAGCATTGTTTGCTGATGTAAAAATGAATGGCGTAAGCTAAAATCTGAGTTCTTTTTGCCTTAGGGACAAATGGCACATGTTATATATATTTGCAAAAAAAAAGTCTTAACAAGAGAGCAGATGAGGGCTGCAGATGACGCTTGTGTTAAACATGATTCCCTGTATCACTGAATGCTATTATTTGACAAGAAGGCCTTACATGGTTTCTTCTTTTTGGGGAGGAGGCAAAGCATACCTCCAACTGCTGACACAGTGACAAATGGATTCACCCATCATTGCTCCAGGTTTGTTACATGAAGATGGGAAAACAAATATTACCAACATATTGCAATCCTAAAGAAACTGAATTCCTTTCTTTCAACCTGAATCTTATATAGAATGTTGCTTACTTATTGCTCAAGATGATAGCAGGTCTTAGACAAGAAGGCTCCAACAAATAACAAATGAAGTTACTGTAGTATTAATATTTAAAATAATCAGTGTCCTATGTACAGGGTGACCAGATGCCCAAACCTCAAAAGGAGGACAAGGTCCCAAATCCAGAGTAACTACGGGAGCACATACGAGACTTTACGTGCACCTGTAGTTACTGCACCACCTAGTGAAAACCTATGGGAAATTCATATTGGAATCCAGAGTAAGGCTGCAATCCTAAAGACACTTTCCTGGGAGTAAGGTTCATTGAACACAATGGGGCTTACTTCTGAGTAGACATGGTTAGGATTGTGCCCTAAGTTGTTCTTACACTGGAGCAAGGATGCCCTGTAGTTATTCTGGATTTTGCCAAAGGTCTTGGATTCCTCTCAGCCTGGGCTTTCTGGCAGACAATAGCACATTTGCCTCCTCACGAGTAAAGCCGTGATAGTGGGCATTTTCACTTTCCCATAGAGGTTAATGCATATTTTTATTTTTATTTTTTGGCCATAACCTTTGATAGGAAGGAGACATTTCAAAACCAATTTCTGCATTGGATTCTGCTCTTTAATACAAATCCAATAACATATGACATGATGGGGTACTGCACACCATTGCAAAGTTCCAAAATGAAGCCCTTTTGGAGGACTTCTGGACAGGAAACTAAAAATGAGGACAAATCTGAAAATTTCCAGTCATATGGTCACCCTGTCTGAGTATCTTCCTTTTTGTCCAAGGCATCACTGGCTCAGGATTGAACAACAGTGCCTGGGTGCAACCCTCAACTTTTGGGACAAGCTAAAACCCAGGATTCCAGATAAAACCCTTTAAGAATATGTTGGATTTGGCATTTGTCTTAGTAGGCTATTCCAAAGTTGCACCGATATTTGTCCTAAAAGGACTGTAAAGAAAAATGAATCATTGATAATATCCCAAAGCTTTGAACATATAATCCTAGAGTTCTATAGCCATAACCATTCATGCTCTCATTTTCTTGGAGACAAAAAGGAAGAAACTATATATGTCTTTTCTAAACTACCTGACAGATATGGGTCAACAAAAAAGCAATTTCTAACACTCTAACACTCAACAATAACACCCTGAAAATCTCTATACATATTGGAATAAGAAAAAGGTAGGGTAAAATGTCCCCAATACTTTTTTTAAATCAGAGGATGATTTTAGTTTTTCTGCAGTACAACTGCTGGTAACATTATGTTCCACGGCAATTAAATGTTACCCTAGGCCTAGGATTCCTACTTCAGTTCTGAGCTCTGGTCTTCACATTGGCTCTTGAAAACAAGCCTGTCTGTTTATTTTGAACTGTATGTACAATCTGTCCAATCAAGCACAGAGTCTCTGCCTCAGGAAAATATCCTTAGCCTTGCTAGTTTTAATGCAAGTGTGGCTGCAATGGTACAAAGTTAAAACTTCATAAAAGACAACTAATTTATTAAAATACTAGTAACATCCTGTAGCTGTTGCTTGGGGAGGTAGAATATGCTATAACAACATTCATCAGTAAAAACCATCCCCTTTCCAACATCTCATCTTCCAATATTTTGAATGGTAGCTGCAAAGTTGACAATTGACAGTTGGAATGTAGACAGTTCCCTCTCCTTAGCTTGACAGGGAGTGTAGGCCAGAAAATGCGGACACGTCACACACAGGTTAAGGCATTTGTGTAGATTAAAGAGGCAAACTAAATGCTGTGGCCTCTATCAAATACAGGAATAAAAGCAGGCATCCAAATAAAAGCAGCATACCTATGGTATTGTGCTCGGTGCTGCATACACTGCATGCGAAGCATGAAGGCCTGGGTTAGATTGATATGGAGGATAGGCGGTTACCCAAGCAGCAAATCCCCCCTCTCCACGCCGCTGAAATAGTTCAATGGAAAGGCAGAACTGATACGTGAATAAATTCATTCATTCATTCATTCATTCATTTCAATGCATGCCTAACTCTACGTTAGATTGTGTCCTAGCCTAGTCAACACCTGTCCAAAAACCCATTATGAGAATCATATAATTATCAGATAAGTCAAATAACAATGCATTGAGAAATTCAGGGCACAAGCCTAAGCAAATTTCCTGCACTGGCAGAGCTGTACCAGTGGAGCATGTGCTGCACCCTTGCACTTGAGGGCAATCTTGGAGGCTTCCTCAAATAAGATGTTTGTTCCTTTACCTTGGTGTTGCATTGCCCTTACCCTAAAGCTGGAAAATTGATTGGGACTGAGCCTTCAGATACAGAAAACACTACCCTGTTACTGTCCTCTGACTAGTTTCCAGGTACTGTATAGGGTCAGAGTGAGTTATATTGACAAGATGACATGTCTGGACAAAGATTATCTTTGATCTCATCCTGGAATTGTTTTGCATCTTTTTTAGTTTTGAAAAGCTAATATACTTAGTTTCTAATTGCTGAAAAGAATTGGGAGGAGGGAAAGGTGAATGACTGAATGACCTTGTTCTGACAGCACAAGGGTAGTGCAAAAACTGAGTGACCGTCACGTTTCAGGCTGCAACCACAAACAGGCAATGGTGTGATGTGTACTGTAAAAGTCTATTTTTATGTTGCTTGTGCCAACAATACACTTTGATACACTTGTAACAATACACTTGTTACAATCTGATTCTATCCTGGTATTTACATTTAATGTTGCAAATTGTTTTTTTCTGCTAAGATAAGAATTTGGAAAACGATGCTGAAATAATATGGATTTATTCATCCAGATCAGGGGTCTTTAAACTTTTTGGCAGGAGGGCTACATCATTTCTCTGACACTGTGTCAAGAGCAGTGATGGGATTCAAAGAAATTAACAACCGGTTCTATGCCCGTCTGGCAGCCACTTTTAAATGGCTATTTTTAAACTTTATATGTCCTCTCTCTAGTTAACAACCGGTTCTATAGAGTAGGTGCGAACCTGCTGGAGCCCACCACTGGTCAAGAGCCAGAAAACTAATATACATTTCAAATTTGAATAATTTTACATAAATTTACACATACGAAGATATTGGAGTGGATTACAAGGCTTGCCCGAGGGCCAGATAGAGGGGTCTTGCCGGGGAGGGGGGCCACATCTGGAGTCCTGCCGGGGGCCACACATTGAAGCTTGCCAAGGTCCACATCTGGCCCCGGACTTGGGTTTGGAGACCCCTGATCTGGATGAAAGACATTGGCTGGAAAGAAGTGTCAGTTCTAAAAGTGGCTTGTTCTGAAATAGGCATCATTAGTAAATAACCTGTTAATCCAATTGAATTTATACAACTTTGTGGCTAATCAGAAGTTCCACTGAGTTCAGTGGGACGTACCAGGAAAGTGCTCTTGGGATTGCAGCCAATAGAGGCAATAAAAGAGTAGTGTATGTGTGATACGTATTCCAAGCTTGTATTTTAAATTTAACTATTATTTTATTGTTACTTTGTTATACTTTTTATGTTACAACTGTGTTGATTTTACTTTGGGCTTGCCTGTGATTGTAATAAAAGTTGAAATCTCAATCATTAGTGGCTCCCAAAGCATTTTTGAAGAGAATACCATTGTTGCTTATACATCCACCAACATGAATTACAGATCGTACACCACAATAGTGTTCGCTTCAAAAATGTTTTTGCAAAGTGCAGCTTACTTAGGTCCTCACTATCGAGCACCTAACCTTTTCCCTAGATACTAGTCCTTCAGCCGAGAGGCCACTTATCCCAGCTGACCTTTGAGATCACACACCATACAAATCTTTTACCTTCTGAGGATTTTGCAAGAAGGGGCTTATAGTGAAGGCATGCAGGGAAAAAATGGGATTAATTAGAAAGATTTTGTTGACTTCTTTTGCCTAAACAATGAGCATTTGTGTTAAGGGTGTTTCTTTAATTAACCATTAATTGACATGGAAAAGGAAAGAAGATAACAGTGGGGTGTGCATGGCTAGCACTGGAGCAACTTTGAACCTTGAAGCCTGGTTTAGTTGCAACAATTTTGAAAAAGCTTTTTCTTGGAAATGTTGGAGGACAGAGAATGTTTCATATTATTAGCACACATGCCTATTGATAATTGATGAACCTGTCCTCCATGAATTTATCCAATAAGACGCAACTCTGAACCAGTGGTGTCATTAGGGGTTGCATCACCTGTGTGGGAGGCCAGCCCATCAACCCTATGATGGACTTGCTTCCATGCAGTCAGCATGCTGATGCATCACTGTCCAGACCTTGCTGGGTTTGTTTTTTTTTTTGCAATACCTTTTGACAGAATAGGGACAGAATATTTCAGTGTGGTTTGTTCCATTGGATTCTCCATGAAATCATACATTGAATGATATACTACATGAAGGTATTATTAAAAAATACTACGATATAAAAATTTTAGCCAGTAGGGGTATCACCCTCCCCTGTGTGCATCACCTGATGTGATTCTTAGGGCACAATCCAGAGTAACTACGGGGAGTCCTTGCTCCGGTGTAAGAACAATTTACTCTGGATTACAATATGAATTTCCTATAGGTTTTCACTAGGTGGTACAGTAACTACAGGTGCACATAATGTTTCTTACGTGCTCCCATAGTTACTCTGGATTGTAGGGTTATTCCCGCAGCAATGCCATTGCTCTGACCTGAATGCAGCACCTGCCTTACTAAAATAAGAATTATTTTCAAAGTGAACATCTTTGATATGGGCAGGGTGGTGATATGCAGAATTGTAGGATTAAGGAGCTTGGCCTAAAGTGACATTTTAATGATGAAGCACACACAACCTTCTCCCTGCAATGGGAGCATGTGTATCTTGGTTGCAGTTTCAAGAGCAGGACAAGAGCAAAGGTTCTGCTCTGCTTCACTTTCTTGTTTTCCCGGCTGCAGCTGCGACCCCTGCTGCAGAATCATCTGTTTGTTATGCTGAATGAAGAGCAGATAGTTTAGTTTGTTCAGCAGGATTCTGCACTACGAAGTGGAACGTTTGAGTTCAGTCACTATCAGAGAACCGGGTGAAATGGGGGGAGTGCTGGTTTCCCCCTAAATTTAGAAAGTATGCTGATATTATTGGCCAAACAAAACAGTTACTTAATGATGTCAGAGATTAAATCCACAGTAAACAATTTCCATGAGCTCTTTTCATATGGGTGGAACAAAGTGTTAACATTATCATCTTGTACTGGAATAACTATTAAGCAAGGAGCATGGAAACAACGGAAAAAATAAATATAAAAATACTAAATTCCTACAACGTGGTGCCGCAATATGAGAATGAAAATAAAGTATTGTTTCATTGCAGGGGATGTGAAGTATTGTCTTGGAAATGCAAAGGCTTGTTTCACCAAATTCATTTTCATCACATAAATGTGATGCATATATAACCACTTTAGGCTGCACAAGGCAGCTGTGAGATTGTGAATGATCAGCAGCTTCAGAATGCTTTTCAGCAGAACCCTATCAGACAGTGGCTGGCTGAAAAAATGAACAGCATAGTTATGACTTGGAGAGAACTTTATATCTGCTATTTGTCCATTGAACACAAGGTGTATAGTGTGTATGGGGTGCCCAGACAGTGACTTGACCCAAATGTTCTCAATTTTAGATAAGCTGCAGAAGGTGATTGAATCCCCTTGATGTTAATAAAACCAAGCCCCTCTGCATGTTCTGTGCACTGTGCATATTAGAACCACTGTGCATAACAGAATCAAGACCCAGTGCAGATTCTATGCACACTGAATACAGGTCAAGCCTACTTATATGTGGGGATTTGTTGTGGGGGGGGCACTGAAAACAGATATCATGTTATTGCCAAACACCCCCCAAATGCCCTTTCATTGTTCACATTGTTCACAGGCAGGCATGTGTGCGGTGCAGTTTGCTTACCCTACAAGCTAACAGGTCCCCCACTCTCCCTGCACTCTATTGCAAATGGCACATCACAGGCAGATTCTGTGATCTATCTCCTGCCTTGTTCTCTCTCTCTCTCTCTCTCTCTCTCTCTCTCTCTCTCATGCACACACACAAACTCACACATATACAAAGACACACAGACTGCTGTGTGTGCCTTCTTTCAGCCCACCTGTCCCCGGGCTCTGCAAGGAGAGGGAAGCATCTTAAAGGGAGATTTGTTTGGGGGGGGGGGGATGAGCCAGTTGGCCAGAAAAGGGTGACACCTGTCCCTGTAGTAGTAAGTTTCCCTTACCTTTCGGAGTGCTGGGATCAGGTCTCGAAGAATGCATGCACAGTAGTTAGTGAGTGAGTGAGCATGTGTGAGTGAGAAAGAGAGATGGAGAGAGCAAGGAAGGGAGACAGAAGCACAGTCTGTCTGCAATGTGTTGTTTGCAATGGAGTGCATGCAGAGGGGAAACCCAGTGAGCTTGTAGGATAAGCAAACTGCACCCTACATGCACACATACACACCTGCCTGAAAACAATAAAAGGGAGCAGCTCAGCAAGCTGACAGATCCGTGGGTAAATAAAACGCTGTTAATTAGGCTCCACTTGCATAAGGCAGTGGTTGTCAAACATTTAATCCCGGGAACCCCTTCTGAGATTGACAATCTGTTCAAGACACCCCCCCAGAAGTGATGCCATGCTTAGAAGTGCCATCAAACTGGAAGCGACATCACTGTGATGCCAGAGCTCCTCCATGTCTACTCGGAATTAAGTCACATTGTGTTTAATGAGACTCCCACAAAAGTCACACGAGTGCCCATTCCAAGATGGCAGCAGACAGCGCCTGATTCCAAGATGGTAGTGCCCAGCTTTTTGCAACTCCCCCCCAAAGGGTCCCGTCCCTCACTTTGAGAAACAAATTATATAAAGGATGCTGTGAAATGCATTTATGTACTGTGTATAGAATCTGGGTGTTCAACTTTTGTGAAGGCTAGTTATCACAGTTATCATATTAGGCTAGTTATCACAACAAAATGAAAAATAAAATGCAAAAGCAGAACAAAATTGTTGCCTATAAGTGTATATCTGGAAACTTCTTCCATTACTTCTTTCAGTAATTCCAGAAACTTTACTGAGTAACTGATAACACAGCACTTATTGTACTTCAAACTAAATTGCTGACAACCATCCCTACCTTAAAATATAGTTGAAGAAGGTTACAAAATATATTTTTAAGTAATACATGACTTGGATGTAATCTTGCTCTTACAAAGGAAAATATGGTAATAGATTTCCTAGAGAATAGTGAAGAAAAGAGCTTTGGGGTTTAAGATATATCTGGGAGGGATGATTTATCAGTATCCAGTAAAGGTGCAGTTTCATCACAGATGGGAAAGTGATCCTCACCCTGCTGTTTATTCAGTAATAATAGAATATTAATAAGACATCCCCAAGGGTTCCCTTTTGCACATCTCCAGGCGTGCTTGGCAATGTACTTCTCACTGGAAATACCATCCCTGCTTCTGCAGAGGCAAACAAAGGGATTCTGTTTTTTGTTCATCATAGTGGCAGGAAATCTATCTGATCCTTGCCAGATGGAAGCCACAATGATACAACTTCCACCTGACTTGCCTTTAATGGAATAGTTATAAGAGAAGATTAAGGTGCAAATAAGAGACACATCTTTTTTATGTCTTGGTCAGTCAGTTGTGCTGTAGGAAAGCATGGCTCTCCAGTCCTCTAATAGATCTGTTATTTTTGCAAAGGCTGATATTGTTACTTGCTGTAGTAACAGCACCACAGACAAACCATACGTCTTACAAGTTCATTTTAAGAAATGATCTTCACTGAGAAGAAAACATGTAATAAACTCTATGTTATAACAGTGCTGCCCATATGAGTGTTAATTATTGCATGACAATTTCATGAAGCACAGCTTCACATATTTCAATAGGCACATATCACAATCAAGTTAAGTGGAACCAATAATTCTGATTAATATGTGCACATCCTTTAAAAAATGTATGTATATGTGAAAGGAAGAAGTGCTGAACAAATCAAAGCCATTGTCACTGGCCTTCCTCAAAGGGATGAGATTTGGTTTTTATTAAGGCTATATTGCAACAGACAATCTTTATTCTATATCGACAGTGATTCCCAAACTCTTTAGAGGTCTTGTGTTGCTACCAGATTTTAATGCCAAATGACTATTATAGTGATTGGGCAGCATTGCTTTTTTCATGTGACAGCACATTTAAGTTTTGATGCTCATAGCCTAATCTGTCTTGTCAGTTTTGTTACCGATCATGGGTAACTCACGTGTGGGCCCAGAACCCAAAGTTTGGGAATTGTTGTTTCTCAACTTTTCAACCAGACGGCCTCATCAAATACCTGGCACCAGGTGGGGACCAGAAAAAAAATTAAATATAAAATTTAAGTAAAGACATTAGAGATGGAACCCAGATGAATGAATAAATGAAAATGAATAACTCAAATTTCTAGGATATCTCCAAGCACTAAAACACACAGAAAGCACAGAAGCACACAGAAACACACAAACATCAAAGGAATAAAGCACATACTCAAATTAATCCTCATTTCTCCACCTCCCAAGCACCTTCTAAAGCATTCCAACAGCACAAAAAGTTGGGATTTTTTGGGGAAAAAATCTGGTTTTTGGGAAAACCAAGAGGGGATTTTTTTAGGCCCTCAGAACCCCCCAGACATTACCAGAGCACAGCTCCGGTTGTGTTTGGTCTAGTAGGCCAGATGGTAATGGGAGTGATGGAAGAATGCAGCAGAAGAAAAAATACTACAGATGGAAAGGCCCGACAGGAAGGAGTAAGAGAGGGAGGACAATCAATTCAGGACACAAAACTCATTCATCACCTGTTCCCCAATTATATGGGCCAGATAAGGAACTTCTGAGGGTTGCATCTGGTCCAGGGATCTTGTCCTACAACCCAACCCATGGCCAGTCACTGGTCTCCTGCAAGCTTCCCTGGACCAGATGCAACCCCCAGAAACTCTTTATCTGGCCCACATAATTGGGCTCTTCCACCTTTTCAGCAACACCCTTTCCCTGTTCTTGCAGGGATGTGGAGAAACCAATGCATGTCTAACCCTCCCAGGAGTGGCACAAGAGTGTGACACCCCCAGGTCAGCATGGGACTTGTGCCGGGACTTGTGCCAGCCTAACCAGGGGTTAGGACAGCTGTGTCAGAGAGAGACGGAGAGGATGGAAATGCCCTAGAACAGCCTTATTATCAAGCAGGCTGCCCTTTCAGCAGTGCCACTTCTGTAGAGGTTTCACTTCTCAGAGCACCTCTTCATCCTGAACTGCAACATGATGCCGTAGCTGAAGTGACACTTCTGAAAGGACAGTGTTCATGATACCTGGTTTCCCCTCATACAGACCATGAGTGAAATCCTGACTAGCCTAGGCTGGCACAACTCATTGGTCATCCTGTTCCTGTGGTGATATAGGGAGACATGTGCATGTCTGTGCACCACCCTAACCCTCCCCAGGAATAATGCACAAATGTCTTACAACACTTTTGTAACACCCCCAGACCAACACAGGACATGTGCTGGGGCTTAAGCCTGCCTCAGTGGCAGTTAGGATTGCAGCCTTGGGCACGATCCTAAGAAATTTAAGCCGGCCTATCTTCCCATGTTGGTGTGGGGAGGTAGGCACATGTTTGTGCACTGGCCAACCCCCCCCCTCCCCAATTCAGGAGAGGGACAGAAGTGCCTGACAGCTCATTTGTGGTCCCCCAGATAAGCAAAGGACTTATGCTGGCGTTTATGTCTAACTGGAAGTGAGGATTACAGCGTTAGTTGAACAAAATTCCGTATTATGAGAGGATAACAGTATTGGCATCCATCAGTCTTGAAAGACTATGGTATCATGCTTGACGCTGCATGCGAAGCACAAAGGCCTGGGTAGATTAAAATGGAGAAAAGGCTGTTACCCAAGCAGCAAATCCCCCCTCTCCACGCCACTGAAATAGTCCAATGGAACGGCAGAGCCAATACGATTGGTTCCAGCTGCGTCACAGAGATGGACTAAGGACAGGAGCTCACCCTGACTTGTGGGGATCTGGTCTCGAACCCTGGCCCGCTGGTTAAAGGCACAGTGTCTTAACCACTTGTGCCACCCACAGCCTAAGTTCTTTCAAAAAAAACTCTTTCAGTATTTATTAAACGCTTTCCGTATTTATTAAAATATCTTGAGTTATAACTGAATCTTATAACAGATGTGAACTGGACTTATTAACAAGTCAGTTCACATCTCTTCACATATTCACATCTCAGACTCTATTCACATCTCAGAATTAAGTGTGACATTTTTGGTTCAGTGAAGATGATAATGCACACAAAGTGAGGATATCCTTTGGAATGAAAAATAGAGAGGACATAATTGCAATTACCCAATCACTATACATTGATAGGAAGATAATTGAATGAAATTTCAACAGATTATGAAGGAAAAATCAATCAAATTCATGCAATGTCTCCAGAGGGAGAGTCTAACACATCCACAGATAAGGAATTTCATCTCTGAGAGAATTCCCTTAATTTGTGGGATTTTCCCACATATGACAAACTAGTGTTGATGTGAAATGAATGCTACTGAAGAATGGAAATTCCTTTTCCTTTCTCAGAATTGCCATCTTCTGCTTGAATTCTAAGTTAATTTTGATGGCTTATCATATGAAGAAAGTATTAGTTGTTCTTTGAACTCTTGTATAACCTCATGAATATCTAAAAAATTTGTATCCTAATGAATACTGCAGAAAGCAGATTTATTGGGAATAGGTCTAACTGTATTTGCTTTCAAGTGGTTCACTTAAACAATATATTACTTATTATTACTTACTTACTTATTACTTACTTACTTATTATTAAATTAAAAAATATTACATATACAGTGGCGCCTCAGGTAAAGAATGCTTCACGTAAAGTATGTTTCACGTAACAAACAAAAATTTCTCTAGGATTCTGCTTCATGTAACAAACTGTGCTTCACATAAAGAACACATTCGTTGGCAGTTGGGACAGACGCGCTGGCCGACAGCCTGTTTAAAAAGCGTCAGGGCTGCCTAGCGCACCTGCCCATAGTGAAAGCAACACTTCCATGCTGCTCCTCCTGTGGCCGGGTGTCCGCTGGGCAGAGGGAGAGCAGAGCAGTGGAGAAGAGGGAAGCAGCTCAGGGATAGCCAGAAGGGAGAAGGGGAGAGAGAGGCTCGGGATGGAGAGAAGGAGAAAGTGGGCAGACACTTTGAAGGTGTCTTGGATTGCAGCCTCCTCACCATGTCTACCCAGAAGTAAGCCCCATTGTGTTAAATGGGTCTTACTCCCAGGAAAGTATCTTTAGGACTGCAGCCTGAGTAGACTTCATAGGATCACGCACATTGAATGCATGTTTTGAATTAAATTACGGTGTTTTGTCATCATTTTTACATCCAGTTAATATTTTTATATGAATATTATTATGAATATTTTATATGAATTTTATATGAATATTTTTGGAACCAATCATCTGCGTTTCCATTATTTCCTATGAGAAAATCCACTTCACTTAAAGAGCGTTTCACATAACAAGCCTGCATCGGGAACAATATAAACGTGTTATGTGAGGCACCACTATATAAGATTGCAGCGTAGAAGCTCTAAATTACACTATATGTAATATCTTTGAACACAATGGGATTTGTTTCTGAGTAGATATACTTAGGATTGCACCCATAATTTATTAACTTCAAGAGGTTAATGATTATTAACTTCATGATGCCTTCTCACAAGGAAAAGGAGGACAATAAAGATTTTTCTTTGGGCAGGACAAAAGAGGATACCTTGTTGATCCAGGGGGTTGATGCAGTGCAATGCAATGCAATGCAATGCAAAGTGCTTGCAGGAGAAGCCCCATGAGGAGGAGGAGGAGGAGGAGGACTGAGAACAGGGTATCCTCCTCTCTCCAGTGCCCCTGCTGGCCCAGGAGGAACTGAAACCTCTGCTGCACAGGAAGTGGCTGCTGCTGGGAGTGCACAGGCAACACACACACAGACACACACTCTAGTGCCGCACTCCCTGCAAGAGGAGCCTGCACAGCAGCAGCAGCAGCAGCAGAGGCTGAGGCTGAGGCTGAGGCGGTGGCCCCCATTGCAGGAGTGGGTGCAGTGGAGGGGGGGCTGCTGCAGGCTCCTTGCAGGGAGGAAGAGGAGGAGGTGGCAAGCTGGGGCAGAGAAGCGCCCCCTCTCCAAGAGGAGGAGGCTGCAAGGTAGGAGTAGCAAGGGGGGCTACTGCTGCAAGGTTGAACCCATCTCTCTCTCTCTCCCTCTTTCTACTCCATGCATTGTTCTCAGCCTTGCCCCCTTTATCTTCCTCCTTCCCTTTTTTTCTCTTTCTCCCTCCAACTCCCCACTGCAGCCCCCTCTTTGCTCCAGCCCTTTCCCAAGCTTACAGCTTCTCCCTGCACATCCCCTTTCCTTGTCATCTATCCTTTCTCTTTTCATGGATTTCAGCCCAATCCTAGGGGTGTCTACTCAGAAGTAAGTCCCATTGTGTTCAGTGGGCCTGACTCCCAGGAAAGTGCAGCTAGAATTGCAGCCCTGCTGTCATTTGGGGAGCCTTAATAGATTATAGCACAATCCTATGCATGCATACTCAGAAGTAACTCCCATTGTATTCAATGGGCCTGCAGATTGCAGTCCTGCTCTCATCTCTCTTGGGAACGTTTCTGGATTACAGCCCAATCCTATGCATAGAAGTAAGTCCCATTGTGTTCAATGGGCCTGACTCCCAGGAAAGTGTGGTTAGGATTGCAGCCCTCTTATTTGGGTTCCTCCCCCATCATACTGCATTGTCTTGGCATCAGTAGATAAAGGGGAGCCTCCCCTCTCTTCTATAGCCTCCCTAAGCCTGCAATCCTATGTACACTTTCCCGGGAGTAAGCTCCATGGAATACAAAGGGGGTTTCTTCTGAGTAGACATGCATATAGGATCCTGCTGAAAATTTGCTGTCCATCTTCTGCATTGACTTCCCCTTTATTTTGACAGCTGAGGCTTTGCCCTGCTCTCCTCTCCCCTCCACACACCCTAATTCATTCATTCATCGTCTCCCTCCTAAAGCACATCAGACTGGAGCTTTGTGCTTGTGCAGAGCCGCCTCACATGAGTCTCTTTCATTGCTAGGTGCTGCAAGGAGACGCGGCACTACCATGCCTTGGGGAGGGCTTCCCGAGACCCTCTGGGACCAATCCGTGACTTTCAGTTTATTGCCTACCAGGCATTGCACTGTGCTCGATTATGTCCGCAGCATTTCTTTTCTATAGGATCGACTGGTTTGGGGTCATTGGGAACTGGAAGAGATGATCCCCTTTCAACGTGGCTCTGTGTGTGTTAGTGGAGCTTGCTCAAGGCCTACCCAACATATTTAATTCATCTCGGCATCTCAGGACACATCGAAACTTAAGAGGTGTGTCAGTGGTCAAATGTGTGTGGTTTGTTCCGATTTTCACTTTGGAATGAATTGAATGGGTGGCGAGCATTAAAGCGGACATGCATAAAGCATGTGTTAAAGCAAAGGTGCATCTACTTGCCTTTCAGATTAAGCTAGTAGAAGTCTACACTTGTTCTGTGCGTATTCAGCACAGAGAATTGCTTCACAAGTAATAAGGAGCATGGTGTGATGAGACTGTTTCATTGTGACTGTGGGCCAGACAGCTGATGTGCACAATGGCCATTCAGTCTGTGACCCCAATAGCCTGGCGTCAGCTCAGGTATCTGCATCATTTTGCCAAGCTATAAGGTGAACATTTTTTAAGCCACACACCAGGTGCAGAAGTGTGGTCAAATGGTCATCTGTAACTGTTTTCTAGGCTCTATGATGTATCACAAAATAAATGCTCAAATCTCTTTTCATAAGTTGCGTTCATAAAATTTGCATGTGAAGCAGTCCCACATACAATCCCCTCCTGTTAGTTGCACTTGATCAGTAAATTTATCTTGACTTTAATAACTGTGTCCCGTTTTCTGTCACAAATGGCAGTGTATGCACTTAGGGGACTTGGTATGGCAAAAGAAAACAAAGAGTTTGGTCTGCCTGCAGTTGTCCATTAGCAGCATGTGATGGTTAAGGGGCTATTGCTTACAAACTCCATAATAATGTTTTTTTTCACTACCATGTCCACTATGTGTATGCACTGGTTTTGAAATTTCCATTTGTGTGAGTCACTTGTGTTGCACTAGTTTTGTAGTGTATTGCAGCCATGCTGATGGAATGAATGCCAGTTTTCTCCAGGAGGTCCACTTGCTAGGTCCACTGTACTAACCACCTTGTGATTAGTTCTAACTTATAATTTTAGAGTTTATTGAAGTTTCATGTTTAGGAGGAAGGATACGGTCCTGTGTTTTCGCTGGCATCCTAGTTTACTCTGTGTGTGGATATTTTCTTGTGAGGTAGCATTCCATCATGTGATACCGCATGGCTGTTGGTTTACCATCTCTGCTGTTATTTCTTGAGAACTAGGCCTGAATGATCAGCTGCAGAGTTTACGTTTCTTTGGGTATACAATGCTCTTATCAGTAGATGCTGTATGGCGCCATCAAATCTAATGTGCACCTCAATTTTAAAAGCCTTGAGATGTAAAAAATGTTTACTGACAATTGTACAGTTGCAAAGCAGGTGCAAAATTTAATTTTACTGCATGCAACAATTAGTTATATGACAATAATAATATGACAAAAGGCTGTGGGTGGCGCAAGTGGTTAAGTCACTGTGCCTGTTAACCAGCAGGCCAGGGCTCAAGACGGGTCGGCCCCACAAGACAGGGTGAGCTCCTGTCCTTAGCCCAGCCCTGCGACGCCAGCTGGATCCAATCGTATTGGCTTTGCCTTTCCATTGGACTAATTCAGTGGCGTGGAGAAGGGGGATTTGCTGCTTGGGTAACAGCCTATCCTCCAAACAATTTAACCCAGACTTTCATGCTTCGCATGCAGCGTATGCAGCGCCGAACATGATACCATAGTCTTTCAAGACTGACGGAGGCCTGCTTTTTTAATATGACAATGAGTTCATGTTATGATTTTCGCCTAATTGCACTACTTTACGCAACAATGGGCTTATGTTACTTTTTAATTACAATTTGGTAAACTATTAAATACTGAGCTATCCTTACACTCAACCCCTATTTACACAAATCTAATGCGCCATTGAATCCAATGCTCACCCCAATTTTGGAGCCTAAATTCGGCTGAAAAAGATGAGCATTAGATTTGAGTAAATGTGGTGTATACCTCCAACTTGCCTATTCTTGTTTGTTTTTTAATTGGTTTTTGTTTGGTGGCCCAAACCAGTTACTACCAGTGGGATGGGTGTGAGCACTAAAAGAAATGAGTCATAAGGCATGTTGGGGAGGTATAAAGGATCATCATGCTAGTGATAAAGCTGGTTCCAGCCTGCTGCCTCCTAAAACAATTAAGTGGAGCCTGTCTTAGGCTTAGAAGACATGGGGCAACTTAAGATTTATACAACTGATATACCATTTATACTGGGGTGCATCTGAGTAGTCCTATTTTACTGCTATGGCTTGACCCTGTGTAAGGGGATAAATGTCCCCTTGTCCTTGGAGACATCCAGCAGCCTCTGATCCCATGCTGGGTACAGTGCCAGAGCTGCATCACAGCACAGAGCTTTTGTTAGGATTGGGCTGGCAATGTTGTATTTCTAGTCACTTGACTATTGTGTGAATCTCGTTTTGTTCCAGTTCTTTCCTTTCTTCTTGCCTTGTGCTGGTACATATGCAACATGGTTCATGTCAGTAGTGTGATTTGTCTGCTCAGTAATTAGTTGGTTGTGCAATTGAATGGTATTTTAATTACATTTTAATGTGTTTTTATCTCTATTTATTATCATATGTAATTTTAATGGTGTTTTATTGTTTTTTAATTGTTTGGCCGCCTTGAGTTCCCCCCTGTGGGGGAAGAAAGGCGGGATAAAAATTACTAAAATAAAAATAAATAAAAATAAATAATTGATGGATTGTGATCCATCAATTGATTATGATGAGCATTTTTATATGATGCCATTCTAAGTTCTCATGTGGAGCTCCTTGCAACAGGAAGTGACAGTGGCACTTGAACTAGTAGCATTTAAAAGGGGATTGAGAAGATTTATGGAGGAAAACTCCATCATGGGTTGTAAGCCATAAGGCATGATGTGGCAGTGCAGAGGATCATCAAGCTCATCATCAAGGGTGGTGCTCATCCCTGTTGCATGCATTACTCAAAGGCATTTCCATGGGCATGTGGTAGGCATAACTAAACATCAGAGATTCATGGAACATTGTTACCTTCTCACCAAAGAGGTACCTATTTATCTACTTGCTTTTACATGCTTTTGAATTGCTAGGTTGACAGGAACTGGGCAAGTAACCAGAGCTCACTCCGTTGAGCAGCACTTAGGTCTCCAACCACTGATCTTCAGGTTGCCAAACACAGCATCTTTAACCACTAAGCCACCACAGTCCATGGCTACCATGGCTGTAGGCTATATCTAAAACCCAAAGGTAGCCTGAATACCAGATGCAAGAGAGTAGAACCAGGATAAAGGTTGTCTTCTGTGTTGTCTTCACCATCTGGTGGTCCATTGTAAGAGAAAGGAAATTGGACTATGTAGCCTCTTGGCCTGATCCACCAGAGACTATCTTATTTTCTTAAACTGCAGCGTATTTTTCTACTCAAAGAAAACATTTCAGCCTACTTTTTTGGTTGTATTATCTTAAAAGCAGGCACCCGTCAGTCTTGAGAGACTATGGTATCGTGCTCACTGCATACGCTGCATGCAAAGCATGAAGGCCTGGGTTAGATTGATATGGAGGATAGGCTGTTACCCAAGCAGCAAATCCCCCCTCTCCACACCACTGAAATAGTCCAAAGGAAAGGCAGAGCCAATACGATTGGTTCCAGGTGCGTCGCGGAGCTGGGCTAAGGACAGGAGCTCACCCTGTCTTGTGGGGACCAACCCATGTCTTGAACCCTGGCCTGCTGGTTAATAGGCACAGTTAATTAACCACTTGTACCACCCACAGCCCTCACTCATCTTGGATCATCTTGGATCACTGTTTTTATGGGTGTACGCTGTATCTATATCTCTGAAATATCTAGACAGGATTTTGATCTAAGAAATTATTTAGGTAACTTTTGTGAATTCTTATTTTCTTCCCTTGATCTGTGGCATTTAAGCTTCAGTCCTTACCTACGAGTAAGTCTGATTGAACTTGATATAATTTACTTCTGAGTGGATGTGCTGAGTAGTAGTATTGTGCTGAGCAGTACTGTGCTGTCCTGAGTATTATTGTAGTATTCTGAGTCGTACTGCGCTGCGTAGTATTCTGAGTAGTATTGTGCTGTTAAATTCTTAAATTCTATGTATTAGTAAGAATGTTATTTTATGTTGAGTGTGTTTTCTTTATCTTAAATGGATCTTTCTCTGGGTTTACTAGCTGTGCTTGAATTATTGAATTATTCAGAAGCTCTCATACCCACAGAATGCCTTCAGTTATTGGAAAACAATTATAATGAAAATCAATAATATGGAGGATGGACAGAGCACAACTCTAACCAGCTCTACTCAGAAATAAGCCCCATGGTGTTTGGTGGGTCTTACTGGCAGGACCAGTTCTCTGAAAAAGAACCCAAGCTAATAAATGTTTGTACCAAAGTAAGTTTTATACTGAACTAGTATATATGACTACTCAATGTTTGCAGCAACTGCAGACATTTCAGCAGGTCAGAGGTTTCAGGAGTAGATCATCTGATGTGTTTAGACTTCTGGCCCTAAATCTGATGAACTACTTGTTTTCCCATTTCCATGTGCTTATCTATTCTGCTATGTGAAGGTTCAGGGAAAGACAAGATAAGTCCAAACATTTGCTGATCTTCGTTGGTGATCAGCAGAGGGAGCTGCAGTGGCTCCGTAGTTGAAGGTGCTACATGACTGACATGAGCCCCATTACTCAGCCCAGCTCCTGTCAGACCTGGAGTTCAAAAGCATCAAAATGCAAGTAGATAAATACACTTTTGTGGAAAGGTAACTCGGAGAAAGGCTGAGGCCTTACCTATTCTTGCATGTTTGTAGTACAGTAGTCATCATCGAACTGTTTCCAGTTGGAATAGGCACAAAAATTATTTTCCTCTGTATTGATGAACAGTTGATACTATCTCTAACTCGAGCTTTCTTGAAAGCTGTTATGTTGGTGTAGCATTATCTGACCTTAGCCCGGAATTAAACTTGGCAGCACGCATAAGAAATTGCTACCAAATTTCAAAAGAGGGTTTAGTTATTATGACACTAAACTTTGTAACACTATGACATTTCACTATGTGAAGGTGTGCTAACCAGATTTGTAGCGAAAGAATAACTTTTATGTCACTTTTCTGGATCAGTCACATGAGAGTTTCTGGTGTGTTTCTTATTTTCATGTATAGTATACTCTCTAAAACTATTCCATTATTCTATGAGTTGTAATCTGTAAACCAGTTGGCTTGGACAAAGGATTAAATTGAATAAAATTTGTTTTAGGGTCCTTAGAATTCAGATGTCAGGTTCTACTGAGCTCTCCAATAGAAGAGAGGGGCCAGACCACTAAGTAACACCAGCACTGTGACATCAGAGTGGGTCAGACACTGGGATCAGTAGAACTGACAGAGGTTGAAGTCATGATGATAAGAAGTAAAAAAGATGAGTCAATGAGAACGGGGCTTTGATTATGTATATATTGGCATCCATCAGTCTCAAAAGACTATGGTATTGTGCTCAATGCTGTATGCTAAGCACGAAGGCTTGGGTAGATTGATATGGAGGACAGGCTGTTACCCAAGCAGCAGATCCCCCCTCTCCACACCACTGAAATAGTCCAATGGAACGGCAGAGCTGATACGATTGGTTCCAGCTGCGTTGCAGAGCTGGGCTAAGGACAGGAGCTCACCCTGTCTTGTGAGGATCCGAGTCTCGAACTGTGGCCTTCTGGTTAACAGGCACAGTGTCTTAACCCTTTTGCTATGTATACCTGTTTTCCTTTACTGAATATTGATGGAAGCAGTTTCAACCAATGTGCCAAATGAAATTCAGGGAACGAATTCCTTCCATGATGTAGGCATCAACCAAGAACTGATTTTTAGAAATTTGAACTGGAAGGGGTCAAAAGGGATTGCAATGTGTTTTCGTCCTTATACTTTAAATTGAAAAATCACTGACTCATCAAAATCCAGCAGCAAACACTAGAAGCATGAAATTTGGGGAGTATATTCCTTCAGCGATGTAAGGATCTCCTAAGAACCGATTTAGTGTGGGGTGGCGCTTGCTGCCTGTTGGTGTCCACTTTGTCAACCTTAAACAAATAGTAGTTTCCTGGTTTCATTGTATAACAATTCCTAATCAATTAATATATAGTTCTGATTCTCTTTAATTTCATGCACCTAATTATATCTGAACGGTTATTACTTGTGCTGCTACAGTTTTTGACAGCCTATTAATGATCTAATTAATATAATCAAAGTTTTTCTTCCAGAATATTCTTATAGCGAAACAACTGTGCCAAATATATTCAAGTTGTATCACCGCCACACTCCCAAGATTATGCATTAGGTAAACTATTTGTCTTGGTGTCAAAATACCGTTGTGAATTCATCTTGACATTGTGAAACCATACATAATATTTTCTTTAATATAGAACGAAGGTGTAGCTTCAGGGTACAGTTGAAGGTATAGACTTCCATTGTATATCAGTAACCTTCTAGGCATGATTACTGTGCATAAAGTCTAAGGGTGAGCATGGGGGAAATTGACAGTGGTAGATGGAAGCATAAATCTGGAAAAGGTATGGGCTGCACACATGGCAGGCTAGAGATGTTCAAGAGCTTTCCCCACACATACCTTAACAATTTACAAAGAAAGGATTGTGAGAAATAATTGGAATGTATTCATGCTTACTGCGTATATTTCTTTGTGTGTGACAGAATGGTTATGCTTTATAGAGGTTATGCTTAAATTTAAAAAAAACACAAGTAATGTGTTTGATTCTTCCTTTGCTTTTAAATTTTAGCTGCTATTTTTAGACCTCTGTGAGTTTATATACAGTGGGCTCTTGGTATGTTTTCCAGATTTCTCTTCAGGGACACAAAAATCCACAGATGTGGGGGGCTGAAGCAGTGTTGCAATTAATGCTGTCAACCAAAATAGGCACATTTTGGATTTGGCAGTGATCTTGGTCTTCTTCCAAGTGCACCACTTCAATGAAGAATTTATTTTATGTATTCGTACTTCTACTTTTTATATTATAAACCCTCGGGAGCTCCCAATTTTGTTCATTTAGGAAGGGAAAATCAGGTCCAACTTTGTTATATATGAATTTATCTATGGATTTGATTGAACACAAATGGCCACTGCAAACCACAGTTTTAATAACTACTTTTCTACTATTGTAGAGAGGCAGTCATGCAGACAGTCATTCCATTCTTCAGTCAAATGAGTTCATTCTTTGCACTGCTAATTGCTGATGCCTCTCTACAACAGGAATAAAAGCTGTTTTTACACCATTATAAAGGGACACACTTTTTATTATTTAACACATTTTTATATCAGCAGAGAGTCCCCAAAATCCTCTGCAGCTATTGAGGTACAACCTTATACCATTGGAAACACTGGACTAGTAAGAAACCTATAAGTGGGTCTTTAAATCTATTTTTCCATTGGTTTTTAATCCACTGTTGCTGTTTTTTATCCACAGAAAGTACTGGAATGGAATCCTACTGGATAATGAGGGACACCTGTATAGAAATGCTTAAATAATGACAGCATTTCATTATTAAAAATTACACCTCAGTTGCCTATGTAGTTGTTGACATAGCATTCTTATGTCACATATTTGATTATCCTTTTTAAATGTGGTTTTGTGAAAGCATGCTAGAGAAATTAGTTTCCAATTAATTGATAAACAGGCAAGTTGAATACTGTCCTGCGGAGATTTTTCAGGTGTCTTTCAGGCCTAAAAGAGGATGCCAGCAAGGCATTTGGAGGTGAGAAGGTTGCTAATAATTTCTGAGTAGACCATAAAAGTGAACATCTGCGCTTGTGCACATTCTCTTGAGGATATTATTTGATCCAAGCTTTGAGTCCAGATCTTGTTTTTTGTTCCACTTTATGAAAATTGTGGGATATGTTGAAAACAACTCTTTGTAAGAAGGGGAATTACTGTGTAGGTGAAAGAAGAAAAGTTTATTTTTAAATGATACCTTTCATTTGTGTAGATAAAGTTTGGGATAAGTAACTCATAATCATCTCTGTAAGGCACTGTATATGTCCACTTTCATCCTTATGCTTTATACTGAAAATCACTGACTCATCAAAGCCCAGCCCAATCCCCTGGACCCTAGAAACATGAAATTTAGGGAGCATATTCCTTCTGTAAGGACTCTCTAAGAACCAATTTAGGGCCTGGTATTATTTCTGCCCAGTGTTGCCTGGTGCCCTGTGTCCAGCAGGGATACCAAGTGCCTGGTGGTGCCTTGTGGTACCCAGTAGGGATGCCTGGTGATACCCTGTCCTCCCCAGTGGTACCTGGTTTGGCCTGGTACCACCCAGTGGCCAGTAGGGATATGTTGTGCCTGGTGCTGCTTGCTTCCTATTGACCAGTAGCAACAGGTGTCCAGTAATGGTGGTGCCTGGTGTCTGCTGGGTTCTGCTGCCCTATGTTGATGGTCCTCCGTGACCGTGTCTGGTACCTACAGGGATGCTGCTGCCTGGTGGTGCCTGCTGGTTCCCAATGATGCCTATTAGAGATGCCCAGTCCCAGGTGGTTCTCAGTGATACCAACTGCCTGCATGCACCTGCTGCCCACTGCTCATTGGTGCCTGCCGCCCACTGGTGCCCAGCAGTAGGTAGGTACCCACAAATAATCTTTGTTTGTAGGTACCCACAAATATTCTTTCAGTTTTGCTTCTGCAACAACGGGTAAATTCTGCTAGTTAATTGTAAAAACTGGGGATAGGAACCTCTCAGAAGAGGAATTCCTTCTTGTCTTACATGGGAGGAATACATCTACTAAAGGATAATGCCTGTTGGAAAACATAATATTTTTTAATTGACTTTGCTATATGATAACTTTCCTCTATGTACTTAATACATGCACTTGTGTGCACATAGACTGTGTCTGTGCTGGAGTCTTGTTTCTAAAACTGCTTTGAGTTGTAGGGACTGTGCATGAGACTAGCAAGGGAAGGTTACTGTCAGACAGGGGGAGCTCAGAATTATTAATGTTTGTTCTCAAAATTACATTATTCTGCATCAAGATGTCAAGTTTGTAGTTTTACTGTATGTGTGAACTGACCTTCTGTGTCCTTGTATGCTGCCGCAAATGGAAAATGTAAAAGGTTTTAATCTTCACAGGGTCACTGCAGAATGACTAGAGCCTCTTCATAGCTGCTGTTTTGTTCCTGCACCAGAAGGGTAAAAGGGTTAAGCTTTATTTGCAGAGTACCTGCAATATTCTGGCAGCCCTGGCTCCAGTCAACCTAATCGCTTGCTTTTGTGAGCATTGAATTCATGCTCGAAAAGAGCCTGAGTAGTTTCCCCTGATTAATCAAGTGTAGCAGTTCAAATTTCATTGCCCAGTGCAGGACAAAAATGTGATAAAGAAAACATTTATGTTGCAGGTTTGGCTAGTGTGTGGTTCTATTTAAGTTTAACTGGCATTTTTCAATAGAAGCAGACTGTCAGAGTTACTTGATATGCTAAAAAGGTAATAATTTTTTCTTTTTAAAAAAGAGCTATTTATTTGATATAGGTAATTCTGTTCTCATGCATAGTAGATATATTCATTCAGTTGAAAATCACTGTATTTCACAACTAATTCACATTGCAGTTTCCTGAAAATAACTTGATTTGAAGCTTTTAAAAACTTCATTATGAAGGAGGTTTCGCTCTGCTAGTGCTGTATTTATATGCCACTCCTCTAACAATGCTACTCTTTGCGTTTAGGCCTCCCAACAGCTTTGTGAGGTGGAACAAATTGCGAGACAAGGGTGCAGTTCTAAGCTAGGTTGGCACAACTCATTGGTCTTCCTGTTCCCGTGATGATGTAAGGAGGCAAGCGCATGTCTGTGTACTGACCTAATTCTCCTTCAGGAGTGGCACAGAAGTGCCTTATAGCACTTTTGAGACACCCCCGGTCAGCACAGGACTTGTGCTGGTGCTTAGGCTGACCTAATTCGGAGTTTGGATTGCCTCCTGAGAACATGTTCCTGACCAATTTAAGGGCAAAATCCAGAGTAACTGTGGGGAATACTTGCTCTGGTGTAAGAACAACTTACTCTGGATTCTAATATGAATTTCCCATAGGTTTTCACTAGGTGGTGCAGTAACTACGGGAGCACGTAAAGTCTCTTACGTGCTCCCGTAGTCACTCTGGATTTGGGGGATAGTCAGGATAACCCACCAGGGCATATCTTCCATAATGGTGTGTGTAGGACGTCTTACGCTTGTGCTTAAACCCCCCAGGAGTTGGGCAGAAGTGCTTTACAACACTTTTGCAACAACTGCAGGCCAGCATGGGACTTGTGCCAGCCTAACTGATAGTTAGGATTGCAGCCTGAGCAATTTGCTGAGGGTGAGAATGCAACCTGAATTTCCCAAATTCACACACAACATGCTATTGTGCCATAACTGGTTTTCACAACCTGTGACAATTCTGGAATACAGTATTTATCAACCTTTGGCTGTATCCTGATCTCAGTACATAAAGAACAGGAAATCCTTCAACAAAATATTTAGTTAATGAATATATGTAAAGTTTGATAGGAGTACCTAAGCCAAATTTCAATACAGTACTACGTTATATTCTGATGATGCAGTTCATCTCTTTCTTTTGCTCTCTGTAATATGTGTAATCGATGAGATGCTTGAGATCTGTTATAAAGTGTTAACATTGCCAGATCACTTGATTGCATGTTCCTGTCTAGTGCATTATAAGCATTTTTGCATATCTGTGTAAGTTTTAGTGGTGATTCTTTCTTTTTAAATAGTGGTGGGGAAATTTATTTCATCATCCTTACTCCTCTGTATTAAGTGGATAGTACAAGAAAAAAGGGGTGGGCGAGGGACACAGCTTGCCACACAATTCAAAACCCAAAGATTAGGTGCTATGGATGCTCTGGAAGGTCTTAAGTCAACTTGAGAGAATGATATCCGCTTGTTCTTGTTACTAGGGTTATGCTTGTCATGGCTATCGTGTGCCTGCGATAGTGTCATTCTTTCCTACTGTTTCACAATGAAATCCAGGCAGCATGTGTTGGTATCATGTGTATTAACAATGTACATCCCATTAAGTCACCTACCCATCTGTTGTTTTTTCTTTATTTTCTGTTCATCAAAAATTGTAGGTACTTTACAATGCAGAAAACATTTCTCTCTTGAGGAAACTTCAAAATAAACATGGAGGTGTAACTTTTAGGGATCATTTTTGAGAAGGAGTGGGTGTGATGACTAGAGTTTGAACCTTTTCTCCTCCAATGTGGCCTGTCAGTTAAGGTCTATAATTTGGAACTGCCCATTCCCCGAAAGAAGGGAATTTCTGCTATATATTGCAATCCCATAAGCCAGATTTGGTCCAGGGCGCTGTAGGTGAACTAAATGTTCAATGCAATGTGAAGACAATCTCTTGCTCCTACACTCAGTCTAGATTTCACCTTGAAGGTTAGTTTGAATCAAAGCAGTTTGTTAAACTTATTAGGTCTGATAGATGACAGGGTTAAAAAATTTTATCCACCTTCTCCCTTCAGAGTAAACCAGCAACCTGTCTTGTGAAAGATAGAAAACATTGTTTCCAGCATAATCCAATCCATGTCTATTCAGAAGAACCACTAGATTCAATGAGACTTACAGGGCAGTGTGTACAGGAATTGCAACCTAAGCATACTTACAACATGCTTGTATTCAAACTTATTTTTAACCAGGCTGTTTTTTAAAAAAGAATATTAACTCTGATTTAAATTTAATGTATCCCTCATATGGGGAGCTATAGTATTTCAGCCTCTACATGTAAATCAGTTCACAAAAATTTAAAAGCAAAATGTGAAGCAAAACGGCTGCAGCACAGGGTAGACTGAGTCCAAGAGGAGGAAAGATTGTTGACACTGACACATGCTATATCCTGACCCCCTTCTTCTGCCTGTATGAATTTAAGTTACACCAGTGATATTGCTGGCTAGGATCCCAGTTTATCTATACAAGCAACTCTAAGAAGAGTGAGGTTCATCAGTGATACCTACTTATTAATTCATACATATTAATTAATACATCAAAACAATGGAATGTCAGAGTTATGAAACCATTCCTCACTCCTCTCTTGCACAATGGCCAGACGGAAATGTGTCATAATGTTTGCCATAAACTAGTTGTCAGAAGGCCTGCACAGATGGACAACTTGGAAGAAGGCTTCAAACCTTAACGGAAGTTTCAAGATATCTTTACAAGCATTGTTCAGGGCACTATACAACTGAGGCTATTATTCTATTTATGCTTACCTGGGAGTAAGCTCCATCAACTATAATGGGACTTAACTTCTGTGCAGAGGGTAGATTGAGTCCAAGAGGAGGAAAGATTGTTGACACTGACACATGCTATATCCTGATCCCCTTCTTCCGTCTGTATGGATTTAAGTCAGAGTTACACCAGTTATATTGCTGGCTAGGATCCCAGTTTATCCATACTGGTTGCTGGAGCTTTGCAGGGACAAAAGGGCATATGTTCACTTACAGGATGCAGTATGCCATTCTGGGATCATTGGGTATGGGATCATTGGGTAGGAATTTAGTTAGGAAAGGACTGTGAAGCGTTTTCTGTTGATGAAACACATACCTTCCGTTTTGTAGAAAAATAGTTCCCACCAGGTCAATAGTTTACTAAAAAGCATTTTTTGAAACTTGGAAAAATATGAAGAAAGTATTGTTAGTGCTGACTTAGGCATCTATTAACTGCACTTTCTATTCAGATTAGCTGAATATCAGTGAATTGCTTACACATTAAAATATTATATGAGCCTAAAGGGCATTTGGTGGAATGCACAAAGACTTTGAAAGAACAGCCAAATGGCTTTACTTCATGCATTTAACACCCTCTTTATAGTGACATGCTCGGTAACTTAGTATCTTATTTCTCTAGCATGGATCAAAGTACCTGCTTGTCCCTGAGCCATGTTAAGCTAGTGACTAGGTCAAGTTTCTCATTCCATATTATGTAGTTCAACACAGTAAAACAAAAACCTCCAGAACTGACAATGATATAAGAAAGCTGACAGTGTCCAGAATTCTATAGGTGTAGACCTGGCTTTTGAAAGCGAGCTCACTGATATACCTTAAATGAAAAATTTGTCACCAATTTTATATAGCTGTTCTCTATAAGTTATATATTGCAGTCAGTTTTGCAACCTGAAAAGTAAACCTGTGGTCATGTACAAGACTTGTAAGCTATAGTATAAAGACTCAATGGAGAAATTGAGACTGGTCTGGAAATAGACCGACTAGAAATAGCCAAGCATTTTTATTATCTTAGTGGGAGATGGTTGTGAGGAAGCCATGATCACAAGGTTAAAGAAGCCAAAGCTTGCACCTTCTCCTCCTCTTTTGCATGGGTGAGAACAGACTGTGAAAACAGATCACAGCTCTCTTATGAACTAACTTGGAATTGTGGTTTAATTTCACTGTTGTCTTCTGTGCTTGCTGGGATCACATAACCACAAACAGTTTTTTAGATGGATGATGCAGCTGTACAGAAATTTAAAGAACACTGTTGGCAGTGGGAATTTGTTTCCTAGTTTTCTCTGCCTTTCAAATGCTGAAATGGGGAACTACAGATTTCCTCCTCCCTTCTTAACTTTCATGCCAAGTTCCTGGATATCTATGTCTACGTGCTCTTACTGGTAACAAGAAGCAGACTGTGCTGGAGTCCTGGTTTTGTACAAACACAGTAAAGTAACTGTGTGGGAAGCTTCCATGGCAATATGGCCAGTAGTGCAATAGTGAATGGGCTGACAAGACTGCTTTCTCTCCGACATAAAAGAGTCTTCTGCATAATTATCCGATAGGATGAAATCAATGAGAAAGATGGCTCTTCCGTTGCTACATGCCTGGGTCACTCCTCATGGTTGCATTATGCTGTTGCAACTCACGCTGCTTTTGGACCATGCTCTGTTTCAGTGGTATTATTTCTTGAGAAACGCAAGTTTCAACATGTGCAGCTAATCAGGTTTAATCTTGATCATTGGGTGGGAACGACTTTTGATTTAAATTAAAAGGACAACTGCAGAACAGCCAGAGATGTGGCGTGAAGGTGTTAAGGAAACTGAAGCAGGTAAGGTCTTGACGCTGGATAGCTGTCAGTGTTAGTTTCCAGGATTGGTGTCATTTTAGTAGTAGAATTTTCAGTGCATGAAAGCCAATGTGCTAGTCTCAAAGTGGTGATAATTTCAGTTTGATTAAACATGTACTCTGGGAATGTAGCAGCAGCATATGATTAATATACATTATCATAACACTGACAGTTGTTCTTTTGTACTATCTTGAAATTTAGTTATTTGCTTAAATTAAAATTTCCATCAAATGCTGTTGCTCTACATTAATTTGTTTTGTTCTGCTCTTTTAAGTATATTTAGGTAGCTGTGAAGTGTGTTGCTAAGCAGAGCTAATTCCCTTTGGATATCCTACTTTTGATTTTATGCTATCTTAAATACCGTAGTTAGAATCTGTATTTTAGGAATATCTTTCTCTATTTTAGGTTAGCCACCTGTTAAGGAGACACTCTAGATCAGCTGTTCTCCAAAAAATCCTGCTAGAGAGGTTTCCTTGAACCCCTATACTCTTCTTATCTATTTTTTTTCCAGAAAGCATTTAATGATTTGTGGGTGATCTGTGGAGGAATTATTTGATTACACTGTTGGTTATTAAGGCACTTTGTACTCATATACCTTTGATATGTTTTTAAAATATTATTTCTTTGCTTAGTGTTTGGGAAATACATTTTTAAATATACTAAGTGCACAATCCTAATCATGTCTACTCAAAAGGAAGCCCCTAGACTGTCTTTAGGATTGCAGCCTAAGAGTAAAAACAGCCTATTAGTAGTGTAATATGGGTATAATGACAACTGCAATGATTTAAATCTAATATAATATGCATGTAAAATATATAATAATCCTTGCTAATTGGTCAAAGAGGCACCTTTTAATGTAGTGTCTTCTTATATTTAGGAAGCAGAAAGGAACTGCAAGTGCACCAGTCCTGGAAAATTGGATAGGATCAGACCCTTATGGTATAATCTTTTTTATTCACCAATAACAAACACCACTTCCTTGGTTCTTAGTAAATATTCTTTGCATTCAGTCATAAGTTATCTACATTTTATCTGGATTGCATGTGAAAGTACAACACCTGGATTTCCCAGCTCTTTTTTACTGCTTTCATTTGTAACTCATCCAGGATGAGTTTTTTTGCCTAACTTGTACCTAGGACAGATCCATATCTCTAGCTGCCCAATGAGGACATTTATTGGGTATGCCAATAAAAGTCCTTATATGAGAATCTTATATAAGTCCTTATAAAAATCCTTCTAAGATTATTCACTTGTGAGGCTGTTTTTAGTGGCATAAACATGCTATTTTAACCGTTATATCACAGTTACCAATAGAAGCAATTTTACCATTTTGTGTACTATTTTAAGTCTGCTGTAGCACAATCCTACGCATGTCTACCATGCATGTCCATTGTGTTCAGTGAGACATATTACCAGAAAAGTGCATATAAGATTATGGCCCTATTTTACTCTATTCTTACTGTATTATAAATTGTCAATAAATAACATTTTAATCAAATTGTGAAGCCAGTAAATTAGGGATTTAAATGGTGAGATTAAAACTGTCTTTGCCTTTAATTATTTCACCAGTTGCCACTGCAACTTTAATTCCATGTTAGAGTGGCTGTAGTGTGGTCTATTCTTTTTAAACCCCTGTTTTTTATATGGTTCTGAGAATTGCAGAGGCAGCTGGCCATTTTTTTCCCTTTCTTTAAGAAATGCCAGAAAATGGCTCTCCAACATAATGTGGGATCATTTCCTATACAGTATTTTTCCAAAGAAAAAATGATGGCAGGCAAGAACCAGCTGTCAAGGATGCTATCAGCACTTCAAGCTCTGCTAAAGCTTCTACTGCCAGCAGGGATGGCAAACATTTTAAGTTTTTTATTTTTCAAAAAGAGTAAGCCTCACAGGGACTGTAGCAGAGCTTCAAGTCTGATGAAGTTGTAATTCCCAAAGTTTTTTTTAAGTTCTGTACCAACAGTGCTGGATCCAGTCTACCACCACTGGAGAACAAAGGCTGCAGTCCTACAGTACGTACTTTATTCAAAAGTAAGCCCCATTTAACACAAAGGTACTTATTTCTGAATAGACATTCATAGAATTGTGCTGTAGTTTTACAGTGGACTGGTTTGAGGGTCTTAATAACAAGTGGTTTATTCAATTAAAAAAAGCTCATTTTGATCAAGTACTGTAATAAGATTTCTACATTGGTCAGCAGATTTTTTGAAAATTATCTTTCATACAAGCATCACTAAAAATGATTGGTGGCAAAAGAAACACAGAAGAGGAAAATATGTCTTCTTAGAGGATGCATGATGCTGTACCCGGTGCATGCTTTTTGTGGAAGTAAGAAACAGTGAACATATTGAAACTTACTTCTGAATAGACATGCATAGGATTGATCTAAAGAAAATTGTACTGTATTCATATTTTTATTTATGGCATTTATACCCCATATTTCTCACCAAGGCAACTTTTAAGATGTAAGATAGAACACAATTAAAACATCTGATTGACTTGCTTTAATGAACTGACATTTTACTTTTAATCAACACATGAGATTGTTGAATGTTTGCGCATAGACACATGTACGCACAACACTAAAAACAAAATATGTCTTATTCCCTGTGTATTTCAAAATAAATGCATTGGAGTAAAAATAGAGACGGGGATCATGCTTAGCATATATTGATGTTACACACCCATCTTATAAAAATACTATATTCAAGAAGTCAGGTAATGTTCTAGGAATTACAGTGAAAAAAGTTTCCTCAGTGTATGGAAACTGTACTTGTAAATGTACATAATAAAGCTGGAGACTTATAATGTTGAAAGGGTGGGTGATAGTAATATAAAGGAGAGGATAATGAAAAAAGAGGATAGTGAGGTGGGCTTTGTAAAAGGGGAAACAAGGAGTTCAGTTTAGCAAAGGACTTGTATGTGGAAGGTACATCTTTCATACACAGAGGAAGAGCAGTGGCATTATTGCTGCCCCCTGGGGCACAGGTAGGTGCATGGGCACCAACAGCAGAGGTGCCAACGCATGCTCTGTAGTTGTTTCCCCAGTCAGGAAGCAATGGGAGCACATGAGCCCTTACAGCAGCAAGTTGAGTGAAGTTGCTCCCAATTTTCAAGTGCACTCTGATGTCATGGGATCATGACATTGTTGATGTTATTGTTGTTGTTGGGATATTGTTGTTGTTGTTGTTGTTTTTATTGTTTTTTACTGTTTTTAACAAATATTTTTAATCTGCATGCTTTTTATTCAATTTAATTGTATTTTAATGGTGTTTTAATCTTTATTTATGAGCTATTTTAATGATGTTTTATTCCCTGTTGTGAGCCGCCTTGGGCTCCCCCTTGCGGGGGAGGAAAGGCGGGATATAAATTGATTAAATAAAATAAATAATTTACCCTGGGCACCAAAATGCCCTGATGGAGGGGCATATCTAATTTTTGTACACTGCATTTTTTTCAAAGCTTGAAAATATAAACTTGTTGGTGCTGGTAGCCCTGTATGCACATGTGGTGGAGATGCTCAGCAACCACCCTGTCTTTGAGTGGAGTGGTCCACTCATATAGAAGTAGGGGGAGAGGAGACGGAACTAGGAGAGAACTGGAGGCACCTTTACCTTTCCAGGTTCCGGTCTTATGGTCTGCCCTTGCTCCTCAGGTAGTTAAAAACTTCTGTTAGAAAGGGGCAGTTGGGCTGTGGCTGCTGAGGACAACGGTGGGGTGTGTTGGTGAGAGCAGTCTTGCTGTAAGAATGTGTACCTTCTGAGGCAAGGAAGAAGTAAATTCATCTCTTTTATATACTTTCCTACGTGAGTGTCTCCATCAGCTGTCAGCCTCTGTAACATGGAAAAATGTGGTCCCTTCAACGTTTCCTTGCCCACCTGGTCAGACACCCAACGCAACCCACATGACAGCATGCACCTTACTATAGCCCCCTGCAGAATCTATAGCTTCTCCGTTGCACCATGTGCAGGAGCGAGCACAACACCCCCGAGCAAGCATGTCATCCCCTGATGTGCATGCTTGCTGGTGACCAATGCACATGCCTGGAAGTCCCCACATGCACAGTGGGCTCAGGATGCTCTATGGAGCAGAGCCATCTGAGCATGCTGGTCCCCAGCATGCATGCCCAGAGCTCTGGGCATGTGCAGTGGATTCAGCACGCTGGTAGCCCACTGTGCATGCCCAGAACTTTAGGCATGCATGCTGCGCATTAGCAAGCCCATTCGGCTCTGCTCTGAGGAGCAGCGCCAAATAGGTACGCTGATGTTCAGAGCACTCTCAGGGCTCTGGGCATGCAGCCAGAGGAGTGTCAAACTCCTCTAGCGTGTCACCTCCAGGGATATATCACATGATGTGGCCTGCACCAGCCGCACCACCCTGGCTACGACCCTGTCCAGGGCCCAAACATCTGGATTGATACTAATGTACTGAAATAAGAGCAGGAAACTATACACTGAAGAACCATAATCTGTCTTCAGTTATTACTGGTTTTGTTTTGAAGTGTGTTTTCAATCACTGTACTACTGCTACTGATGTGGCTTGAAAAACTAAATGGAATCTCAGTATATGGTTTGCAGAATTGTGTTCTCAGTAATGGAGATAGCATTCATAGGAGATGAAAAGAGAAGGGGGAGAGAGATTTTAAAATTAGTCTGCTCCTGGCTCTGAAACCACAGGTGAAGATTAATGTATAGTACCTGTAAAGACCCATGCGGAGAATGAAGCAAAGTGATGGATTGTATCCATCAGTAAATAATTATGAGAAATGGTGTTTTGGGATAGCTTATTTATTGACTAAAGAAAGGCCACTGAAACCTTAACATCCTTAACTATAAACCTGCAAGTTCTTGTTGTGAGTGTTTGCTCCCATCTTTGGTTTCTTACTTCAGTACAACTGAAAATTCAGGTAGAGTTTGCCTGACTTTCAGGGGTCTCCAAGCCCTTGGTGAGCTTCCATCCTCAGACAAACCCTATAATCCTATTAGATGAGGGGAGTTCTGCTGTCCACATTCGGGGTATATTTTAAGGGCTGAGAAGGCTTCTAACATATTTCCTCTCTGTGTGTATGAAAGTGCTTATTAACTGGTTTGAAGATCATCCTCTCTCTGTATGTTGGAAATGTTTATGAACTGACTGAATTCATTCATTCATACAAGTTCCACATTATATATATTCATTTATGTAAATTGATTCAAATTTGAAAGGTAAACCTTTTTCTTCTTTTGGTCCCTGACATAGTATCGGCAAAACAATGTGGTTCTCCTGCCAAAAAGTTTAGAGATCCCTGCTTTAGCTAACTGAATTTACAGCTATCTCCTTAGAATAGATTTCTACACTATATAAAAAGGAATCTTATAGATCCTCCCCGAAAGAGCTGCCAACTCTGAAGTGTTTTCTGGACATTTTTTCCCTCTTCATGACATAGTTTCATTCTGCAAACCTGACCCTATCAAAATCTCCAGGATAGATTCAGTAATCTTGAGATTGATGCTGATTCCTGGAGACCCCAGGCTAGTCCTGGAGATTTGGCAAATCTGGGTTGCATGAGTAGGACCGATATTAAGTATCGGGTGGAAGAAGATGATTATAACATCTTTATGTTGCCGTCCTAAATAGGTTTGCTCAGAAGGAAACCCAGTGATTTCAGTGGGACATACTCCTACTGTATGTAAAGGGTTCATAGAGAGCCACAAATAATGAAAATATCAACTTGGGTATCATACACAAAATAGGAAGGAAAAATTTTGACGGTTTTAAAACAAAACAACCCTGTGCTTATTCTGCCTTATATTTAGAATTGCTAATTTTAGTTGCAGTCACTAATTTTAGTTACAATTGGAATGTTTCCATGGAAAATAAAATGATAGATGTTCACAAATTTTGGGAGAGAAAGAGTACAGTAGTTCCTTCTTGTAATAACATCCCAGTACCTTATGCTATTAGTTGCAATTTAAATATTTCTTTTTGGACAAGTATATATGGTAAGCTGTCCTTTCGTGTATTAAAAAAAATTTTGAAATTATAAATGAATCTTTTTTATTGCTTTGGCTTTCTGTGATCTGTTTCTTACAACACATTCCTATGCTTGTCCTCTCAGAACTGAGTCCTTATTATAGGCAATGAGACTTACTTCCAAGTAAGTGTGCAGCTAGGATTGCAACCTGAGTTACTAGGTTATCTGATAATACTGTGTTGACCTGTTGTACTTTTTGATCAAGCAGAGGTAAAATAAAACACTAATAACACAATCCTAACCATGTTTTCTCAAAAGAAAGCCCCATTGTGTTCAGTAGGTCTTGCTCCCAGAGAAGTGTCTTTAGGATTGCAGCCTTAATCACTATATGGCAAGGGTTGTGCTATAACCCATTGTAGTGCTTGAGGGGGGGGGATAGTGCCTTAAAGGCCAATCCTCTCTGACCTATATTGCCTCACAGCTCCTTTACCTTGAGAAGGACTCTGTGATTGACCCCACCCCAGGATATATCATGTGCCCTGATGGTACAGCTGCATCAACGCTCAAAATTAGGTAAGTTGAGCTTTTAAACTTGAAGAAGGAACTTTATGTTTCTTTCCCTTCCTCAAATTGCTTGAATGCATCTTAGAGCATTTGCACACAGGAAGCTAAATCAATGTAGATGTTGAGCAAATGCTTTCCCATTTTAAATAAAATATTAAATATCTGTCTGATTTGGCTTTAATTTTCAAAAGTATGTTAGTGGGCTCAGGACATAAAGAGGTGGATATCTTATATAAAACATTTCTTATAATAGCAGCGCGGGCAGAAGATGGGTACAGTTGGATATGGATTTAGAAATGGAAAACAATATGAAGTCTTATCCTCTCCTCTATTCATTTCAATACATTGTCTGTTCCTGAACTCTCTGTACTCACATTTGGGTACAGAAACAGCAAAAACCACGGTTTGAAAATATTACTGATAAAGTCTTCAATTTGATTGAGCTAACAGGTTGAATTTTTCCATATAATTATTCAGTACAGTAACCTTCATCTCAAGAATTGCCAGTTTGATGCAAATTTTCCTTTTAAGTATTTTTATCCATCTAAATATTTAGGATTGTGTTTTGCATATCTTTAAAAGGTGATGCAAGGAAAGTCCTATAGCTGTTGCAACGTAGTAGGTATGACTAAGTAAACAACAATCTCTTTATTCTTGGGGACACATGAAAAAATAATCTGATTATATGTCCTCAAAAGCAAGAGGCTTAAGTGTGGTCTGGTTATTCATACTGCTTCTTATTAGCGGTTGTCTTCCGCTTGTTGGCAGTGTTGGGAATGAGGATTATGTTTTCTGTTTTGTTTTTCTACAAATAATGAAGACTTTTAGTTTTACGTTAAAGCACGAGAGTGTGAATGTCAGAATTCCCTGCATCTCTGAGGTTTCTTAAGAGTAAAAGCGTATGGTTACCTCAAAGGTATTACTTGTCTCCCATGTGGCTTTTTGCTAATTAACAGAGTAAAAACACAATCTCAAAGTAGGCTCCAGAGGACTATTATAAAAATAAATATTGCGGTAAGGAACTGTTGATGCATCTTTATCTGGGGCTACACATCATGGATTAATTAACACAGAAAAACCCTCTCTTTATTATAGTCACCAACTCAAAATAGAATTCCCTCTTAATACCCTTTCACTGAGAATATGGGAGAAACCCACCCTTTTATGAAGCCATATAAGGAGGCAAATAGTACTTCTGCACAGAAGATAACTTATAAAGCAGCATAGTTCGTTTTATTTTTCTAAAATTTGTCTGTTTAATTTTCAAGCAAGTTAAATCCTGAGGTGGCATTAGATTATTATTATCTTTAAATAAATAATTTTAGGGGTATTTTTTCAGCCTGTTTGCTCATGTTCCACTGTGGAATACATTGAGCAGGCATCTGCTTGATGATCTCAAAGATGCTTCACCACAGTTGATACCAACAACTTCTGCCCAGAATCAGTGTGAAAAAAATGCTCTTGATGCACATTGAGGTAGCTTTGTTTGTTATCAAAAAGATGAATGAGTGCACAATCCTAACCGTGTCTACTCAAAAGTAAGTTCTGTTGTGTTGAATGTGTCTTACTGTCAGGAAGGTGTCTAGGATTGCAGACTGAGTCTTGGTGCGGCAAGATGACCCCAGGTCTAGATATTGGTTTGAGCTCAGATGACCCCAGCTCTAGATATTCTTGCAGCAAATTGCATGATAAACCAGAAAGGCTGAGCTTTGAGTATTAAAAAAACCATTATCCCGCCCACCCCCCTTTTTAACTTCTTGCTAAATCATCTTGAAACTCTTGTTTCTTTCCTTCTAGCCAATTGAGTAGACAAGTAAGTACCATGGCATTTTATGAAAGCTAGATTGATCCTAATAGCATTTAAGTTATCGACCTGATTTTTTAAAATAATGAGCTGTGCTTAATGGTGTACTGAATACTGTACTGTACTGTACTTTTAAAATTTTGACAGGATGAAGGTTTAAATACAGCCAGTTCTTGTTATCCTAGCCCTTGAATAGCAGATAACGAAAACATAGGTGTGGATAATAATAGTCTTTAGGGATAGATTCCTGGAAACCCAAATGGTTAGCACATTTGTGGATTTTGATCTATTGATACCATCAATAGGGGTTAGACGCAAAGGGTACCGGGGGTATTTTTGCTGCAATCAGAAAAAGTCAACAAAGTGTAGCTGCTAGTGCCAAAATACCTTTGACTGCTCCCAGAGTCTGCAGGGACCTTTAGAACTGCACCTGAAACCACTGCAGATCCTTTGACAATGGGTGGTAAACACTTCCACTGGCCATTTTTGAGTGGTCCATGCTGGTCACAGATGCCATTCTGAAGGGGTCCAGAGCCTCTCGAAGGTCTTTGCATGACAGTTAACAAAAACAGAGAAGTGAGCAATAAGTTATCAATTCTTTCCATCACAGGTAACTGAATTTGCGGACAACTAATTCATATATAAAGAGAATTGACTATATGTTACTATTACTTTGAACTGCATGGATCACAGAGTAGTAATAATTAACTCTGAAAACATGTGTTGGCTTTGATGAAAACTGAAGGCAAAAAACTATCAAGTTTCTCTCTCTCATCATGTGAGATCTCCTTAGTTATATATAAAAAACAAATACACAGTGTAATCCTAATCCCTAGTTAGGCCAGCATAAGCCCCCATCCTGGTCTTGGGGTGTCACAAAAGTGGGATAAGGCACTGCTGTGCCGCATTGGAGGGAGGGGGTTGGTTAGGCCAGTGTACATACACATGCTGGCCTTCCCACACTATGATCGGAAAGACAGTTTCACTGGCCTAAATTGGTTAGGATTGTGCCTGTAATCTATCAGTCTTGGATCTAACTTACATTTAAGCAGTTTGTGAATCAATTCAAGTCTGGCTAACAGTTAAGTTCAAGCAGTTATAAACTCCTTACTGCAGGAAGCTGTTCTGTAGTTAATAATTCTTGTTTTTAAGAGCCACAACAGAGGAGACCAGAAATGCAAGATTCAGAGCACAATCCTAACCGATTTAGGCCAGCACAACTCACCTGCTCCTTGTTTCTATAGTGGTTTGGGAAGGCTTGCGCATGTCTATGCACTGGCATAACCCCTCCCAGGAGTGGCACAGAAATGTTTCACAGCACTTTTGCTAGTCCCCCACCCCCGGCCAGCATGGGACTTGTGCCGGGGCTTAGACTGGCCTAACTGGGGATTAGATTACATTTCAGAATATAAAGAATTTCTTCAACCAGCATAACTCCGATTTATTAGTCTCCTCTGGCAAGCCTAAAGCAGTCACAGAAATAGCAGAAGTATTACTAGAGGCACAGTTGTGATATTTTTAACATGTTCTCCTTTAGTATCATAATGCAGGTGTGGACCTCTTCCTTGGCAAAAAGAACTATAATCAGAAGCATCTCATGAACCCAAGAGCTGGGATTTTCAGTGTGCTTTGCATGTCACTTTCATTAAAATGTGGATGTCAGACTTCAGATGATAGTCACACTGCCTTCAGTCTTGAAAAAGAACTGCCATGTAAAGACAGGCCAACTAATTTGAGCTTATTTTTAACTTGCATCTGGGCTCTGATCCTTGAATGTTCTCCTACTGAATTTTCAAACAATTCAGTTCAGTTAGGAGAACTAACAACTTTTAAAATATAAACCCCAAAATGGTGACTCCTGGGAGATGTGCAGAAAAATCTTTGCACATTGATAAATCCTGCTTCATTTACACCACAATGCCTGATAGATTCCACTGGTATGTATTAATCATGCAGAGTACATGGAACCTTTCTTTAAAGGAATTGTTGGGTTTATTACAATCAGGAGTATTCTGTCTTTCTCCTGGGTCCAAATGGAGAATAACCCTAAGGGTGCAAATCCTATCTCCTCATTCCCGTGGTAGGGTGGGGAGCTAGCACATATGTGTGCACTTGCCTACACACCATCCAGCATTGCACAGAAGTGCCTTATAAGAGTCTTGTGACATTCTCAGGCCAGTATGGGACTTGTGCCAGGATTGTGCTGCCATGTCAGTGCAAGGGACTTGTGCCAACTAAACTGGGGGTTAGGATTGTGCTGACAGGGAACACTGGCACTGAAGCACTGCAGAATAGGAACACATAGATATGTGTGTGTATGTGTGTGTTACATACACACACCCATATAATTGAAGAGTGTCTGATTCACTGGCTGGCTCACTGACTCATCAATGTCCAGCCAAAACCACTGGACCTAGAAGCATGAAATTTGGGGAGCATGTTCCTTCTGTGATATGAGCAATTGCTAAGAAACCGTTTTTAGACATTTTATCCCTAAGGGGGTAAAAAGGGATGTAATGTGTATTTGTCCCTGTATTTAACATTGAAGATTGACTGATCAACACCTAGCCCAATGCTGAACCTCGAAGCATAAATTTGGGGAGCATATCCCTTTCTCCTAACAGCCCACTAAGAATGAATTTGGTACCTGGTATTGCCCACTGGTGCAATATGTCTGGTGCCATGTGATGCCCAGTGCCTGATGGTGCCTGCTGCCACCCATTAAGAATGCCCAGTCCCTGCTGGTGCCCAGTGGTGCCCACTGCATGGTAGTGCCTGGTGGAGCCTAATATCCAGTAGTGCCCAGAAAGGATGCCTGGTTCTCAGTAATTGTGCCCACTGGTGCTTGGTGGTGCCCACTGCCTGCTGATGCCTGTTGCTCAGTGTTGTCTAGTGGTGTCCGCTGCTGGGTGGTTTCTGGTGGTGTCCTTTAGGGATTCCCTGTGCCTGCTGGTGCCCACTGTCCACTGCACAGTGGTGCTTGCTGCCGAATGGTACCCGGTGCCCACTGGTGCCCTGTAAGAATGCCAAGTGTCCATTAGGGATGCCTGCTGTTGCCCACTGGTTCCCACTGCCCACTATCTGGCGGTGCCCTCTCCCAGATGGTGTCCATACCTTGAGACCAGAAAAAGTCTGTGTTAGGAGAAAATTCCCCTCTTTATTAATTTCTCTTCTCTTTTGCATGAATTATAAACTACGACATAACGTTCAAAACCAGTTTTTCCCAGCTCTTAGTTTTTGGCTATCTATCTTCTTCCTCCTCCCCTCAAGGCAAATATCCACATCCTGCATGTCATTGTTTCCTTCTGCCTTCTTCCAGACAGCTTTCCATTGAGTGCTTGTGTTGAATTAATTCCCATTCTTAAACAAATCAGCAAGCCATTACCTTAAGCACCCAGATAGCAAGACCACACCAGGCTTGTTTCTCCCTTGGTTGATTGAAGTCTCCAGTTTATGACCTTCTCTCTCCTTGGATTATGATGCAAAAGCCACAGTGAGCTTCTTATAAAAGGCTCCCACCAGACCAATATTCTCTTTGGTTTGGCTGTCCATCACTCTCTTGATCTCTCACTTTCTGGGGTGGGGTGGGGGAGTCAGCTGCATCCCCCACCTTTGAACCCTGCAACTTCCACCCCCTTTTCTTTTGGTACACATCACACACAATATCCTAGAGATAGAGACACTTCATTCTATGATTTATACTTGACTCAATGTATGTAATTTTACCTTATTCATATGAAATAAATTCTGTTTCTTTGTGATAAGTTATCCATCTCTCAGCTTTTCTCTTTCTAATAAAAGGATCCTCTTTGAAGGATGCTGTCTGCTAATCCAGCCTAAGCCCCATACTGTATATCCAAGAGGGCAATGCTATATTCCCCTAATTAACAAAATAACAACACCTCTTTGGTAACATTATTATTGGTGGTGGTTGTAGGCTGTGGGTGGCACAGGCAGTTAAGATGCTGTGCCTGTTAACCAGCAGGCCAGGGTTCGACACCTGGGTCAGCCCCACAAGACAGGGTGAGCTCCTGTCCTTAGCCCAGCTCTGCGATGCCAGCTGGATCCAGTCGTATTTGCTCTGCCTTTCCATTGGACTAATTCAGTGGTGTGGAGAGGGGGGATTTGCTGCTTGGGTAACAGCTTCTCCTCCATAACAGTCCAACCCAGGCTTTTGTGCTTCGCATGCAGCGCCCAGCACGATACCATAGTCTTTCAAGACTGACGGAGGCCTGCTGTAGATGTAGCAACCATCTTTTGTTTGTTCAAACTTTTTTGCCTTTAGATTTTTACTGGCATTGAAATGCCTGTAACCAATTGCTGCCACCATCATCCTGTGATCCTGTGCTATGATTTGTGACCTTGTTTTCTGACTTTCACTCAGTCCAAGAGTGAAGTCAGTTGATCTCTACGATCTGTTCTTCCACGTGGTACCCAAAGGTTTAAAGCTCCTTTTGCTCCAGTAACTCTTCTAATGTGGGAGAAATATCTATTCTGTAAGATGTAATAAGATTATGGCTTGCCATGAGAACTTAACTTGAATGGAAGTCTAATAGAATACTTAAGACGGAGGAAATCCCTGTTGAGAATTATCACAGAAGTAACTATATTCCTAATGAGCTACAGCATCTCTTAGCAAAAATCAAAACCATCTCTTAAAACTCAAGTTTATGGAATGGGAGTAGAATTCAGGAAATATACTGAATTTTTGCCATATTACATGCACCTTCATATAAGATGCAACTAGATTTAAAGGAGGAAAACAGAGGAACAATGTTTTCTTCCTTTAAATTTAGGTGTGTGCGGTGTGGTGTGGTGGAGCGGTGAGGCATGGTCTCTTCCATCCCGCTGAGTCTCTGCGAGACTCAGACAGGCTGGAGGAGGCTGTGCAATAGCCGTGCGAGACTTGGGCGGGCTGTGTGATACGTGGGCAGCATTAGCGCGGCCTCCTCTAGCCGGTCCAAGACTCGCACGGCCTTTGCGCCGCTTCTTCCAGCCCGCCTGAGTCTCGCAGAGACTGGAGGAGGTGGCACTGGGCTGGGGGAGGCTGCGTGATGGCTGCGCAAGACCCAGGCAGGCTGGGGGAGGCTGTGCGATGGTCCAGGCCAGCAGCATTCACCCCATATGACGCACCTACATCTTCACCCCCTTTCAGGGGTAAAAAAGTGTGTTTTATTGGGGCGAAAAATACAGTAATCTATTTCAGTTGTTTGTCTCAGTTGTTCCTATGCAACTTTCTGGGTGCAGGGGTACGCCCAGGGTACACTCAGTTGTTCCTATGCAATTTTCTGGGTGCAATGAGATTGTAGCAGTAGCAACTTTCATGTTTTCTGGATGCTGAAGTGTTCACTAGAAATCATGAAAATTGCTGAAACTCAGCTCTGTAAGCTCCTGGCTTATGCAAATATTGCCAGGAGCAATTCTCTAAGTGCAGAAACTGCATCTTCAATTTTGTTTTGTTTATAAATGTATGTGATATCTTCTAGCATACTGTTTTCATGTTGTCTAGATTAATAGAACAGGCATGTACATGTTTACTTGGAAATAATCATCACTGTGTTCAGTGAAACTTACTTTTGGCTTACTCTGAATTGGGCTGCAGACTAAGATTAGGACCTTTTTGAAGAGGATGTCCAGGGCATCATAGAAAGAGTCAATTGCTTGGCTTCAGTCCAGACACTGTTTACACACTAGAACTTAGCATAGTTTGATTGGTCTGTAAAATTAGAATAGTTTGAATAGAAAACTTTGACTGGTCTGTCAAATCCAGCTTTTGAATATTTTCCTGATTACTATAGTTATGTACATAGTGTAAGTCATTATTTCACATATTTTTCTTTAAAATCCACACAAGATGGGGTGAAAATACTTAATATTAAAATTGGAAGTCAAAACATTCCATTCCGGAGAGCCCAGTTGACAGCACAATATAATGAATTGATTTTTATACACATTCAAATAGGTTTTTTACTATTTGGTGGTACAGAAATTGTTCTATGCTCATAAAGCTTTTATTTTAACTCCTTTTATACAAATGTTGGTACCTACAGAATCACTGTGAAATGTTCAATATTATAATTCCATACGTTTGAGATGTGATATTAACCACAGCAATTATTTCCTGCTTCTGTTCTCAAAATCCTTCTATCAGGCCTAATAGAGGATAGAGCTATAATTGAGTGGTAGAGCATTTGTTCTGCAAGTAGCGCTTGCTCAGTTGAATAACAGACCTTATGGCCCAGTCCTCTTTAGATGTCACACCGATGGTGTACTGACACTTGTGGAATGACTGCCATATCCAAAGCCCATCCATGCAGCCCATCCTAGCATAGTCCAAGGGAGTTGTGGTGTAGTAAGTTCAGCAGGTGCCACAATGTGCAGTGTAAGCTGCCCTTCCTGCTCATCATCAGAGGCTTTTGGGGCATCAACAGCAATATGGCAGCCCTGTTCGACATGTCTTTTAATCTGATCTCTGTTGTCCTTGGCTAGGGGTTTATGTACGAGGGTTGGTGTGCTGCATTTGGCTGCACTATAGCCTATGCTATATGAAATGGACTGGATGAGGAGGTGGCAGGAGCAGCAATTTTTTAGTGTTTTTTTTCACCTTTACCATTATTCCCAATGGATTTACCCCTATTTATATCAGCTCTTTCTTGGTGTACTGCTTTTCTGGTGTTTAGGGTTGTGACTATCAACTGAAGAGGAAGTAAGATATGGTGGATGCCAGCTCCTCTTCATCAATCCTACACACCTCTCTCCTTACGCTCCCTTTCCTCTGTTTTTGGCCTTCTGACAACATCGTGTCAGTATACATGGAGGCTGTTGCAATGAGAATAGAATTGGGGTATTAATGCTTCAATGCAAACTTTCAGACTAGAAGAACATTCAAAATAGTAGTAGTACTATCTTTTAAAGCACATCCAGGGTCTGCATAGTTGTTCTTTGTTATCCTTGCCTTACTATATAATGCAAGATATCCTTGTCAAGCGTAGCATGGCAATTTGCCTTAAGACGATTACTGGATTAGGAAACTTTGTATGTCGACACCGACTGCTACATTTACTGCTGTGTATTTACCATTTTATTTAATTTATTTAAGCCCAAGTTGTATGGATTCTTTACAGTTCTAGGGTGGTGAAAACTTGGATGGTTTAGCAGAGATGCTGTTGTGAAATTTTGAGAAGATCCTTGTCCTCCTTCTCCTGTTGCTGAGGAAGCAGATTTTAGTAACAGCAATGATTCCAGATTTACTTCTGTGTGCTTTTGTTATCCTAATCCTTCCTTCTTGTCAAGACTGATCTGTTCTTCAGCGAGGGCCTGACATCTTCTTGTTTTAACTTCTTCCATTTTTCCTGCCACTATTTTTTTGTTTTCTAAAAGCAAAAGTAAATTAGAAAGATGTTGGCGAACCAGTCTGGAATGTGTTTGCTAGCTGGAATTTGTGCTACGCTGATTGCTCTGGCTTTAACCTACTACCTGTACTGGTGAGTAGCGTCTGACACAGCAAATTTTTCTTGCAGATTTTTTACTCTCTGTATAGTATTGAGTTTGCCTTTTTTGAGAATTTGTTTCTAAAGAGTGACATTTAATACAGTCACTGATAAATTTAGGTGGATCCCAGTGTTTTCCATACTAGGAACCATAATTGTCCTTTAAAGAAAAAAAGTTTTTATTCTGATGTGATAAATGTAGGGAAGGATAGAAATTATAAAGAAGCTAGATTTCTTTCATAGTGCTGTTTATAAATTCCAATTACGAGTACATATTTTGCTTCTTGGCCCAGGTCACTCGCCGTAACTAGCATAGTATTAGTCCAGCTGCATATGTGTCTGCCCAGAAATTGTCAGATGTTTTCTAGAGATTCATGTGGTTTTGTTTGCTGTTTGCCTCCTCCTTTTTGTTCAGTGTTATTGACAAAACCCCATAAGAAGAGATTGTGATGTATAGTGTGCATACAGAGAAATTGCAAATGCAGGTCACTGCGCAGAAGCAAGGAAGAGCAAGTTGCCAGATGCGCAGTTCCTTAATCTTCAGTTTCAGGAAGAGAAATGCAATGGGACAACTTGAACTATTACTTTTAATAGAATCCCAGATCAAAAAATGTCCTGTAAAGCTTCAAGTAAAAAAAATGTATTATGCCAACTGATTTTTCTAATTTTAGGGCAAAACTGAAAAAGTTCAGGTGTAACAAAACTCATCCTCAGCATAAATCAAATGAAAGCAATTTTTAAAACTGATGAAAACAGTATTATTGATATGGACCCTCAATATCCACAAGATCACTACTCCAGGACACCTCACAGATAGTGAATTTTTCATAGAATGAAATCACGTGTATTTTGAGGTCCACTGAACTCCAAACACATGCAGGACTTGCATGAAGCCCTCACGGCGTCAGAATGGCCTTTGAATATCCAAAAAGGGAACTTCCAGTTTTCAAGTGGTCCAGTTTCAACTTTGGACTTTTGGGGGGGCCTTCATACACATTCAGGGTGGGGCTTTCTGAGGCCCATGGAGATTGCATGCAACCTCTACATGCCTTAGAAACTGACTTTTAATTTTCAGCTAAAATAAGAAGTGTCTTTGTTAGATCTCTGGAGGCCTTCTTGAGCAGGCCTTTGTGCACACAGCCTCCATGGACCTCAGAAGAGCCTCCAGATGTGACCAGATCACAGCTCTGGACACCTCTAGAACCTTCAAATTTGGCCAGATTTGGGCCAATAGGGGTCTAGGTTAACTTGTTGAACGTAATTTCCCTTCTTTTATAGTACACCAATACAGGTGTCCCTGCTTCTCTGACAGGTTATGGAACAGATCTCTGATGTAAAATGGAAATGGTTGAGAAATGGAACCTGGTCTTTTTTAGTTTATGTCAGGATGTTGACTGATAGTTGTGTCCTGTGACTTGTTTATGTGCCACAAGAGAGAGGACAGATACAGTGGAGTAGATTAACTATTTACTGTATTTACAAGTTTAGAGTAGTCTAACACAATCCAGGTCATGCACATGAATTAAGTCCTTCAGTCTTAATTCTCCTCAGAGCTAACCAGTCTGCTTCTGCTCTGATGAACAGCCAACTGCCAACTCCAACTGCCACAGCCAACTGGCAAATATTCAAATCTGAACATTCTATTTGGCTTAGCTTACCTGAACCAACTATTAGATTCATAATTCTAACAGCTTACAAATGTTGCTTCTGGTGCTTTTTTTAGCTAGCAAATTGCAAATAACCTTTTTAACTTGCAAATTCTATCTGCCTACCTACAGTATTTATATACTGCTTTTCTACTAAAATGGAAAATTCCAGCTGTTACACAAAGATTTCTGCAAATGGACTCTCATTAATTCCATTGGGAATGGGAAGAGACCAGACACAAAAGTGGCCACATCTCTGACATACACACATGCCAAAACAGTCTGAATATCTGCCTTATGCAAATCAACATGGAAAAAGTAATTTTAGCCTTTAGTACAGCAGAGAGAGGTTGAAAGAATGGAATATGTATTGAATGAATTATTTCTGGGTATAATTGAAAGGTGTTGAAACAGCAGATTGTCAGAAACAGCCACTCCCATCCTCAATAGTTTTACTTTGACTTTGATTTGCAGTGTCACAGCTAAGTAGGACAGGCAACTTGGACAGCTATCAAACTCATGTTTCATGGTTTTGATGTCTCATGTAGCAACAGTGTTTAAAGCGTTAACTCCTTTAAATATGTTTTCCAATATGGAAAACATATTGTATGTTTTCCATAATATCAGTAGTGTAGCAAAGCGAGATGCAAAACACTGCATTTTGCAGGATGCTTCACTTTGGTGTGCAGGTGTTCCTTTTCGAACCGTTCTGGGGTTCTAGATCAGGATAAGCAAACACTTCAGCAGGAGGGTCACATCTCTCTGATGCTATGCTGAGGACTGGGAAGAAAGAATTGGCTTATGTTTCAGATTTGAATAAATTTACATAAATTTACATTAGAGTTGAAACATATATGAATGAATTTTACTGAGCCACATATGAGAACTATAATAGAGAACTATAACTGTGCATGTGAAACTATAATGAGAACTTTAACTGTGCATGTGAAAACATACTGAAAACATACAGACACTGAAAAGTGGACACTGAAAACATACAGACCACACCTGAAACACATGGAGACTCAGAGGCAGTATGGGGGTTAAAATTATGCCTGTGGGCCAGCACAGGATCCAAAAGTCTCAGACGGACCAGATAAGCAATATAATTGAGATGTATGCCCTTTACTATGATAATCTGGTTTTTGTAGGACCTCTAAAGTACATCTATTACCGGTACTTTATTAACTTACCTGAGGTTTGCTGGTTTTTTTTTAATGTTTCTTTTTGGACCATACAGGATGAACTGATAAAATGAGATCACAAGCTGCTTGTAGCCAAATTTGTTTATTGAGAGATTAACCTGGTTTTGCTGTCATTCTGCCAGTATTCTCTTGTCAAAGCAATTTGTTTAAGGCTGCAATCTTAAATGCATTTACTATAGCGTAAGGTCCACTGAACACAATGAGATTTACTTCTGGGTAAATATGCTTTGCGTTGTGCTGTGTATCTAGCTGGAAGAGTGTTCTTTCCTCCTGCTAAATAACTGTACTGATGGCAGTATGAAGATATGGATGCAAATATTGGTAACCAGTAAGCAGGCGTAGAGGAAAGAAACTGGATTGGACTTCATGACTTTTTGGGTCCTGTTCAGCCTTATTTCGGTGATGTTATCCAGGTGATGTCAGTCAGGGTCTTTAAACATTTTGACAGGAGAGCCACATCATGTCTCTGACACTGTGTCGGGGGCCAGAAAACAAATTTATGTTTCAAATTTGAATGAATTTACATAAGTTCACATGTAAGAATGTATTCGAATGGATTACAAGGCTTGCCCAAAGGCCAGATAGAGGACTCTTGTAGGGGGCCATATTTAGGCTCGTTGAGGGCCGCATCTAGGCCCCGGACTGGGGTTTGGAGACCCCTAGGTGTTGAGATCCTTACAATAGATAGAAGGAGTACCTTACAACAGTTTTCGACAGCAGTGAGAAAGTCATTCATCAAGGCTTCTTGATGACTCTTATGTGGTCCCCTGTCTTCTTGTTATCCAATCTGATATTCAGCTTTGGAGAAGGCTTGAGGAGAACATACGAGGCATCAAGAACACAGCATATGCTAGTTGTCTGGCTATCTTGAAGAGACTCCTTGAGAGCAATGGACTAGGAAGAGACTGAGGAATTTAGTGGGACTTGTACCGGTTTTTAAGGAACTTCTTTCCAATGATAATATTCCAAACTGGAGTCCTGGTAAACGGTAACTAGCCACCTATTGGTTTAAAAAAATTCTTCATTATGTAAATGTGCAAAATCTGTTTTGTTGAATAGCCAGCCCGTAAACATCAATACTACAGTCAAACTATGAAATGTGAAAATACAGCATCAGAATTAAAATATACATGCAGGGGACTAAAGGTCGTGTGTGTGTGTTCCTGAACATTGAGGAAGCCTCCAGAAAGACATGTGAAAGGTGGCATAAACTCTGGAAGGGAAAACTAAAAATTCTTCTGTACACAAGTAGCAGCATCTATTGTATCCCAGGCAGTTCATACTACACACTTGAAGATCAAGTGTTTCACATCATTTTAAAATTGGTTCAGTGTCGCAAAAGGGTAATGAATGTATTTCATTTCTAGCTACTAAGTACAACTAATCTGAAAAATGGTTGAGTGGGAGGAAGCTTCCATTTCAACATTACTGATTTATTGAAGGATGTTTTGTCATCTAGAGTGTTTGTTAGAATAGATTTAGGTGTTTGTATATAGCTATAGGGTGTTTCTAAGGAGTCTAGCCACTCATGAATCCTTTTATAAGAAACCTTCAGAATTCACTATACTTCCTCATCCTCATTCTGTAGGTTGTTTTTATGTGTATTTTTTCTTTACTTTAAGAAAGTGACAACAATTTTCAAGATAGATCTGTATCTGATCAGGGTGGAATTGGAGCAGGTCTGGTTACTTCACACTTGCTGCTTTCTGACACACCCACTGCTGTTTATTTTCGTGGATAATTAGATGGTGGATAAATTTGTGAACATTTAACACTGGGATCTTTGCAAAAACCAAATTGTTTCTGTCTCTCTGGAGTGAAACCTAATGTAACAGTGAACAAATGAACAGTTTTCTCCATTCATTTGGGATACCAATAGCCCCAAATGCAGTTGTGGGTAACCACAGACAATGCAACAGGCTGCTAAGAATGGTTCTCTTAATAGCTTTTCAGAGCACTTGAATGCCTTGAACTATGCAGATGATGTTGTGCCTTGGCTTTAAAAGATTACGTTTGCTATATTTATAGTGGTTTGGGCCATGTAAGGCAGCAGAGCTGCCAGGAGAACCTAGGAGCCTTGGCTCTGGTAAAGTTATTCTATTTTGAAGGTTACAGTCCAATACACTCTTGGGACTAGGTCCCATTGGACTCTGTGGGTCTTATCTTTGAGGGACATGCTTAGGATTGTGCTATAAATCATATGGATTATTTCTTTGGACTGCTGTCATGTTTCCAGGGATCTCTTTAGGCAGGTGACCCACATGTTTGTTGCTCCGAGAGTCTGGGATGATTCTTTAAATAGCATTGGAAATAGACTCATCAGGTTGCTTATTGATAAAGAACTTGGCAAGGACTAGGAACAGACTGCAGTTGTGAGCGAAACTGTCAGAGATCTGTGCACATATTTCTTATTTTGAGTGGTTTTCTAACTGTACCCCCTTTTAAGGTCTTCTTTTGTGTTATATGAGGGGATTTGTTTCTAAGGAGCAAGAGGATTTTATGAGCTTTTGCAGAGCCTGAGGCTGGCACAAACAAAAGTAAGATTTATTTAAGAGGAAAAAAGCAATAGACATTCAAAAACATATGAAAATAAGATAGTACCCTGACTTGTGTTTTGCCTTGGCTTCACTGTTAAATATTACAGAGCAGTGCATAATGTTATTTTTAACATTTTTAAACCACCTTTTGTCTGAATGCTCCAAGGCAAGCAGTAAAATGTTGAATCATAGAGTTGGAAGAGACCCAGAAGATCATTAAATCCAGCTCCCTGTCATTGCAAGCAGGCCACATTTGCAGCATCTGTAATGGATGTTGCATAATTACAGTGTAATAAAATAATCCAAAACTCCAGCATTCAAACTGAGGTCAGTAATATATCAGATACCATTATCAGATCTCAGAAGACCCTGTTCTACAAGCTTAACAATCTAACCTTGGCATGGGGGTGGCACGCAGTACAGAGTGACTCTAGATGGTGGGTACATTTGCTCAGGAAATCCATAGTTTACCCTGGCAATATCTTCAACATATTATTAAGATACTAATTCTCCAATCCCAACTTCCAGTTAGGACAGCATAAACCCCGGCATATGTCCTGTGCTGACTTGGCGGTGTCACAAAAGTGCCATAAGACACTTCTGCTCCCCTCCTGGGCCACAGGCACTGTTCCTCCAGTGCACAGGAATATACCAGCCTCCCCACACCACCAGGGGAAGATATTCCAGGTGAGTTATGCCGGCCTAAATTGCTTAGGGTTGTGCCATCAGATATCAAGATCTGAAGTTGGCAGAAATCTCAATTTGTATTATAAATCTATAATTCAGTAATACCTAAGTGTAAATAATTGACCAGTAAGACACTCAAGTAAGTGAAAGTGATCTCTAATCTAGTGTAATGCTAGAGTTGCCAGTAAGCAGTTACTGGTATTTTTCTAAATGCGCTAGCTGACAGTGTATTTAATGTACTGATGAAATTCAGGTAAGTGGTAGAAAGAGGAAAAATAGCCTACCTGAAGTATGATTATTATATTATAGTTTAAATTGAACAAGAATCCTGAGCTGCTGGGTGGGATAGTTAGGATTTGATCAAAGGTCTATATACAATAATGGGAGTGTCTTGGAGTGCATAATTTCTTGCTACCTGTTTGCTTCAGACCAATTTCAAGGATTATCACTGAAGTTCTCCATAGATGGAACTCTATATACTTTAGTAGTACTTTCTCTGGTATTTCTCTCTCCATCTGCTGGGATGTGGAACTTGCTTCTTTGTTCTGGATATCTTTGATGGGCGTGAACAGCTGAAATAATGGGAGTTTCCTATCATAAATTGCTATCTTGGGGAGAAAGTGGAGAATTCTATCCACCTCAAGTTCTGTGTTTGGTATGTTGCCCTTCTGGATGATGGGCTACAAGTGGAGTGGAAGTTAGGGCTTCCTGTTATTTCCTCCTTCAATGTTTGTCATATATGGTGGCAGAGACTGCTATTCTGGATCAGAGTATAGTATTCGGGATCATGGCTCCTCTGCTATTTTGTTATTTGAAATAACCTTGCAGAGACAGATTCATTTTGGGAGAAGATTGCTTTTTACTGTCCTTTACTGTATCTTAAAAGTTGTCCTCAGCAGTGTGCAGGGATTGGAGCTTTTCCAGCTTTCCAGGCTCGTCAAGGGGTTGGATGCCCCTTAGAAGGAGGGGTTGGATACCCCTTAGAAATCAGTTGGCTGATTCTGGTTCTGGGCAGTAGAAGGGGATCCCCTAAACCCAAAAGATTAGGATTCTCAGAATCACAGAGAATTATCTCCTCACCCATATGAGGAATTTACACTTTTTTTGCACTTTTGTGGCCTAAGTTTTGCTTGAACTAAGCTGTGCCTCCTCATGTAGCTCCCTATATAGTTTGCTCCCTGTAGCAAACTATAGGCTTCAGAGGCTTTCCCACTATTTCCTGATTGTATTATATTATTGAGTCATGAAAGATTTTTTCCTGATGGGTCCATCGTTGGCTCATACATTTCCATGTTTCAGTGTGTAGGGGGGAAGCTTTGTTTCCTAGGCAGCTTCTCCTTTCATGTATTTAGGCAGCTCCTGAAATCTCACCCCTGTTAGAATGTAAAGCCGCTTTTAACAACTAGTTTCTTTAGGTCTCTACAATGTATTTCTTTCACAGAGATACAATGAGACAGGTTATTTTCTTATGTTGGCCCCCTTTTGGAACACCTGACATTGGCTGTGATGTCTTTTATGTGTGGGCCACTTTTATGTTTATGCTGTTTTAAAAGACCCTTGTGAAGTTTGGCTAAGGCTCAGTCTACAGCAGTGTGTTTTTGTTGCTTGTTTCTCACAGTTTCTGTTCATTTCCATTTCAAATAATCAGCTTAATGTTTGAATCTGATGTGGTTTGGTACAATTCTGAATAAATGTTTTCTGTGCTCTACAAAAAGCCTGCAGATCATACAGAAACTGATTTGGGAACTATCATGGCTCAGTAGTAGGGAACTGGGATCAGTTCCTCCCATCTCTTGGTAGGACAGAGAAAAATTCCTGACTAAAATCCTGTAGTTGATAGTATGGATCAGATGGATCAAAGGTCTGACTCAGTGTAAAGCTGAGTCTTCTGTGGTTTGAACAAGGTTGGACTATTTCCTAGCTGGACATTTTTTAAAGGTATAGATAAGGGATAGCCAAACTTGCTTTAATGTTTAATGTATACAATTGCAAAGCTATACCATCTGGCATCCAGAGAAAAACAATTTTTTAGCATCTCCAAGGCACTTCAGATTTTTGGCAAAAACTGGAAGTGCCTTTCAAAAGCCTATGGCAGGCCTTCTCATTGCTTTTAAAGGTTGCGGAGCCTTCCAATCCACGAAAGGTCATTCAAAAGGTACCCCTAAAACTTCCCCTAAAACATGTGCATGGCACATGTGAAATTTTCTTCCACACCCTGCTTAGCTATGCCACTGCATATATATAAACTTTAAGGTTCTTGAGAGTCACAATATTTAAGAAGCATTTAAATGTATTTATTTACCATGAACGTTAAACTTATGTTTTAATCCAGTGGACTCTCGATTTATAACTGTAGATAATTATAAAGCTTGTAAATGTCTTATTTACCTTTTATATTAATGGTGATTCATAAAGGAAATCAGCCAGCATATTTCTGAGAGCCGTGCATTAGGTCAAAGAGCCTTGGTTTGTTATAGACAGATAGAGCTTGAGAACCTTGTGTTGTGTTGTAGTCCTTTTAAAGCAGTTTTTCCAAGAATAAAAGCAAGCAATGAGTTTTGAAGAGTAAACAAATAATACAAATACCGGTAAATAAGAATTGTTCCAGTGGGAAGGATTTGCCATCATTCAGGGCAGCGATGGCAATGCTGCCATCACTGGCCAGAATGGCTTTGATGGTGTGGAGGGGGCCGCTTACACAGGGCCTGCAATACTTTATGTGCCATCACCCTGATTACTGAGCTCCCTACCACTTTAAGCAGTTTGAGCCCCAAAGAATCTGCTTAACTTTTATTTTGTACCGGATGAGCTGGGAAGTAGAGAATAAGATGGTAACCATGCTGCCTGTAGCTCACTTTGTACAACAGTATTGTGGTGTTAATGTACATCCTTGTACAAAAATGTACAAGAATGTACAGAGACATCCTTCTCCCCATCTCCATCCCTACAGACCAGCTTGGCAGATAAGTATCACTTTATTGCCTGCCCCTTTTATTTATTATGGTTGCACTTGAGAAAAAGAGAAAGTATAGCCAGCGAATCATCCTGCAATTTACTAGACAGGGAAACGAACCTGGAAATTCTAGCTAATGTTGGTGTGAATGTATAGGGTGCATTGAGTTGATTTGTGCATTTTCCACTCAGTTGCTATTTGAAAGTAATTGCTGCTTGCCCTTAGGTGAGCAGATGAGTGGCAAATTAACATGGTTGCTCAGGCTTGCAGATCGCTACTTGAGTTGGTGAATCTGGGTTACTAAAGTACAATGTGAAAAATGCCACAGGCAAAGATGATGCTAAGTCAAATGGATGAGATTGGTTGCAGGAAATGGTTAAATGTCAGTCTTTGGCTTCTGCAGTGCAGATACATTGGGAAGAATATTGCTGTGTAGAGTATAAATAAAGCACACGAGATGGATAAATGGCATAGACAAGACCTGTAGGCTGAAAATTGAGAACCGCAGGCGTGGAAGATCTGTTGGTATGCTTAGAGTTCTGTGTCTTTTCTGATGGATTTGCCCTCTCCATATTTCTCAACCTTTCCAAAATATTCTGCGTAGTTTCCATCTTGGATAGGGAAGAGGAAGCTGCTGAATCAGGAACACACACGTCCCTCCTGATTTACACTCGCTGAATCATAGCTGATGAATCACAACTGATTTGGGTCTTTTCAAAATTAGTCGTGCACGTCCCACTGAAGCCAGTGGAGGATGTACAAAAACAGTGTAGTGAACCTATTGCAGTGAGGCTTAGCTAGATTAAGACGCTACCCAAATGCATTTCTTTGCTCCTTTCCCCAGTAGTGTAAAATAGTGAAGAGCCAGTCATTGAACAGTGATAATGCCATCAGGATAAAATTAGTGTTGTGCAAAGAACTAAAACTAGTGCTTTGCAAAGAAATGTTGGAAAACAAAACCTGGTAGTAAGATCAAATTACTTGTTGTATAAAAGCATGACCTTCACCATTGCATCTCCACCACCCAATAAATGTCAGGAGGAATGGAGCTGATCCAGATCTGGAGCCTGGTGTTGGAGGGGATTATCCTGGCCTTACCACAATCCAGGACCTTCACAGCTATTCTATTCAAGGGGAAGCTTCCATTGCCACCAGTGGAAATTGGAGGAAGGGTCAATTGCCACCAGTTGGTCATAGGGGCACCAACCTAGATCTTTGGAGTGAAGGAAAGGGTTAAAGTGTCCATCCCCCACATTACTGCTCAAGAAACCCCTCAGTGTGACTGCTGTTGGGAGTGTGGAGAAATACAAGCAATAATCTGTTAGGTATGTGTTCTATATATTCTATAATGTGGCCAATAATTTGTTTATCTTTGGTATTTAGGTTCTGGGAATCTGAAACGCCTCTTGAACAGCATCAAGAAGTGGTAATGTTCTGGATAGAACAGCATCCAAAATGTGCTGCAAAACTCTCCATTATTTTTGTTGCATCACACTGTGATTTATTGTGGCATAAACATTCAAGGACCCCAGCCATTTGTCAAATGCATGAAGTGTTTGTAACCTTCAGTTTGAAAATATCAGGGTGTATTCATACATGCGCTCTCACCCTAATAATTGGTCGATCCATTATTTTATAGAGCATCAACACCCTGCCAGAATTTTCTATCTCAGCCATATGTGTGTCCCATTTTCTCAGCAGCCACATCTGTGGCTGAAGTACAAGGTTGAATTAGAAACCTTTACTTTCCCAGGATGTTTGGTGTCTGCTAGTTCATCAACAATTTATTGGGCATTCCTTAAAATATATCAAAATACATTTGTACTTTGGTGAGTGGTGGGTTTTGCCTATAACTTTAGATGTTTTGTGGGTGGTACTTGTAACACTCTAAAATTACATTTGTGCAACAGTGTAGCAGGTTGAAGGTAATGCTGCAACTATCAATGTAACTATTGACCTCACAGACAATGCTGCATACCATAATTGTAAGGGCAGACATCATGTAAGTGCTCTCTGAACGGAGACTTTGTCCCAGTTCTTAATTTAATACAAAATTTAGTATTTAAATATTTAATGCAAAATTTAATATTTAAGATTTGATCCAAAAGTGATCAAGACTGTTACTTGGAGTGCAACTCGTCTGATTGAAAATGCTGATCCATTACATTTCTGGACAGAATGAAATAGTTGAGTGAATATATTGTATTCCATATATAAATATATATAGTAAGTGAGATGAAAAAATATATATAGTGAGATGAAAGTTTGTGTTTACAAAAAGGATCACATCTGGAAACTTTCTTTCTAAAAGACTGAATACCCACCTGTCTGTCTGGTTTGTAGCCGGTTAATGATTCTGTTCCAATGGCTGAGTTGTATGTATGATGAAGATCGTCTAAGCCTGCCCTGAAGGGAAATGTATTTCCTGATGAGCCTTCCTGGTAAAAGTGTCCCTTACAGGTTGCCCTGCTAGTTGTGATTGATTCTAAGAACAGCGTTCATATCTATTACAAGGCTGTAGCGCCAGCATTGTCTGAAGATATCTCCGTGGTCATGTGGCCAGCATGACTAAACAGATGGATTGCTAACCTTCCCACCAAAGTGGTACCTATTTATCTACTTGTATTTACTTGCTTTCAAACTGCAAAGTTGGCAGGAACTGGGCATGTAACAAGAGCTCACTCTTTTGTGCAGTGTTCAGGTCTCAAACCGCCAACTTTCAGTTTGACAAGCACACTAAAATCACATAGCTACTGCAGCCTAATATGTGTAGATTCCCCCCAGTTCACATTATCTATGGATTTCAGTGGTTGCAATCCTATCCACTTTTACCTGGGAGTAAGCTCTATTGACTTTAATGGGGCTTGCTTTAATGGGGCTTGCTTCTGAGTAGGTATGCATAGAATTGTACTCATAACATAATTAAAGTCCTGCTAGGTCAACCAGCATTCTGTTTCTCGTTGAGACCAATCCGCTGCCTCCGGGACTCACAAGGATGAAAGGCATGTGTCTGACTCTCCATTGCTCCCCTACAACTGGTATCAGTCCTAGACTCTTGTACAGATGTGCATTTCACCATATAAGCAACAAGACTGGCCAAGGGGTGGTTTAATGATGAATAATGAAGAAAAACTTTAAAGGTAGATCTGGTGCTAAAATATATAAATAAATATAAATTTTGCCTTCATGCAATTTTGTTGATCCTTTCTGTGGCTAGCATTAGTGAAACTTCTAATAGAGAATGGCACCAATCTAACTTTTCCACTGACCTGATGTGGGAACTACCAGTAGAAAGTGACCCAAACACTGGAGAATTTACATTCACTGTTTTCTGGATAGAAATCTTGTAAAGAAGACCATCTTTACTGTATTTTCTCTTATTTCATGGGTATGTAAGGTTAGGGTATCGTAGAGAAAAAGGAAGTGAAAACATTGGAAAACTAGTGGAAATGGGACTATTTCAAGCTTCTGATTTAAAAGCAAATAAGCATGGCTCCGAATGCATCTTCTGCTCTGTAATTTTTGAAATCATTCCTCACTTATGAAGTCTGATGCAAGTTAGTGTCCTAGATAATTCAGTAGAATATCAGATTTGTTGAACTCCCTTTGTGTGGTTGCCTGTATATATTTGGAAGTGGATTTCTTGGTAAGACATGATATTTTATCAAAATCTGCCTTGTAACTAACCATCAAGATCAGACAACTAGCCACTAGACTTTCAGGTTTATAAAGGTAGTTTTGACTGCATCGTTTTTGCCTAATGCAACATTTCATTCTCATTTTTCACTTGCAGAGAAAGATTTATTCAGAAATGGGATACAAATAGATTAGAGCAGTAGTTCTCAAACTTCGGGAGGAGCTTTGACAATGACGCGATCCCAGGTTTACTGAGTGCAGCATTTAAATTGCAAGATTCTCAGACTACAATTTAATACCGACTGACTTTCTGTGTGAAACTTCCTTTTATACAGCAGAGGAATCTTCCAATATCACTGTAATGAATTCCAAACCATCTCTGAATACATCTCATTATTTATTTTGTATTTAGTTTTAATCACATATCCTTCAGTGGAATTAATATTAATCAATCCACTGTTACATCTTAATCTGGAACTACCTCCTTCTGTGTTTATACACAATTCCTGTTGGTATCCACAGTATACCTTGCTCTGTTTTGTGTTCATCTAAAGTAGTTAGGGCTCAATCCTGCCCAGTTTGCCAGCGGGATGTGTGCTGCATTCTGTGATGAAGGGCCAGTCACTGGGGCCTTCTCAAGGTATGTAAACATGTGTTTCCTTACCATAGGACTGCATTGTTGCTACACTGGAGCTGGAAAATTGGATAGAATTGATCTCTCAGACTGCAATGCTATCCTTACTTACCTGGGAGTAAACTCCCAGTATAAGCTCCCAGTATAATGGTACTTAATTCCAAGTAGTCATGCATAAGATTTGCCCTCTGATATACTTGGAATTAGGGATTCTGATAAGGCACTCTGTCCTGTAAGAAAGCAAACTAGATGTTCATAAAATATACTACTGAAACATTTATTGTACTTTTTTTGCCAATTTGGTCTATTGTAACACGGAATATGCCATTCTACACTATTCTGAAAGGTTGTTAACTCTAAAGAGCAGATTTGAGGGAAATGGATGGATGGGCGGCAGGACTATAGTGAAGAAGAAGTAGTTAACCCACCGATGGACAGTACCTTTATGTGGTGGTGGGATTGTGTGCTCCAGAGATACAAAGGGTTGTGCTGGTGTTATCATAGCTACCGGCAGGGACTCCCATGCCAGGCAGGCCTTTGCTGAGGAGCCAGACTAAACTTGTCCAAAATCCCACTGAACGTGGGTTGTCTGGAGAAGGAAAACTCCCACCTCAAACCTCCACAGCCTTTCCATTGGACTAATTCAGTGGCGTGGAGAGGGGGGATTTGCTGCTTGGGTAACAGCATATCCTTCATAACAATCCAACCCAGGCTTTCGTGCTTTGCATGCAGCGTATGCAGCGCCGAGCACGATACCATAGTCTTCCAAGACTGATGGAGGCCTGCTGCTCATCATACTTCCTTCTCACTCTTCACTCAGTGATGAATGCCAGCTAATTCATTTTCCACAAGTGGAGCATGGAAACTTCCATGCCCCTGCTTGGGACATGGTGTTTAGTTTCCTTCAAAATTCCAACAAGAAACTTCTGAGGATATGCACTGAAGTTCAGATGGAACAATCAACAGATGGCTTCAGGATGGACTATGGAGACAATCAACGCTTTGAACAAAATGATATAACACATGTATGGTAGGGAGTGAACAGTATCTTCTGCTGAAGCTACTAGCTGCATTTTGTTGTACTTCTGCTATTGTTAACTTTTTAAGCAAGATGTGATTAAGTTGGAAGATGGATTATTGAGAGCAGATTTATCTTGTTGGTGGATGTTTAATATGCATCTCTATTCATTTAGAAGTTTCAAGCCAAAAGATTATCCACAGACATCTCAAAAGGATAATTTGTAAGAGTGCTTCAGTGTGGTGGGAGGTATTTGGCATTGGGTGGTAATTATCATTATCTTTTTTGGAATAGGATAGAAGTTGAATTAGAGGACAAAACTAATAGGCAAAGGAAAAGCTTTACATGTTAAAAGGGGGTCTGAAGGATGTAATATCTGTGCTTTGTATAATACCTTTAACAAACTTTGAAAGAATAGTTGTTTGACAAAGAACAAAGTGATTTTGAGAGGCTTGGGCTGCAATCCTAAACACTTTCCTGGGAGTAAAAATATTGAACACAGTGGGGCTTACTTGTGAGTAGACATGATTAGAATTGTGCTCTTGGTTCTTAAGATTTTCTGCAGACATACCATATGTAGTAGTGCAACTTCAAAGATGTAATTTTGGCACACACCAAATCCTGCTTCTTCTCATTTTTGATGAGAAATTTGCAGGACTTTCAACCTCCTGGACTTGCAGGATCTCATTGAAAAAGAAGTGTAGTGATGTTCTTCCATTTCAGTCCTGCTTCATAGTCTGGAGCCGAGGAGACTGGCTGATCTCCGCCAATTGCTTCACAGAACTGCCATTGGAGATGTCTCTTTAACTTTCCTTTGAATTGCGATCAGCTTGTGATGAGCCATGAGGGGTGCAGAGTGGTGGCAGAAGCAAGGAGAAAGGGGGTCACAGTAGGAGAGCATAGCCTCGTGTATATGTATATGTGTAATGGAAAGGAAAATCCCACAGGAATCATGGTGGCTGTGCTGTGGGGTGTCCGGCAGCTACTGCCACAGAGGGCAGATGGAAGGGTGGGATTCAGCGCAATCTGGAAATAGCTTCCATGAGTGCCAGAGACTGCTTGGCCAGCATGCTGCCTGAATTAAGGGAGCTTTCCACACTTATTTCTTCTTTAAATATATTAAAATTGATGATTATTTAGCAACTCAACATAGGTGGCCATCTGAGTTGAGTCAAATTGGCGGATGCAAAATTTGCTAATATGAGACTCAACTTGTATTGGGAAAATTTTCTCTTAAACAGTGCAGTGGGGTTGATTAACAGCACAATCCCTGGCATGTGTTTTCAGAAGCAAGTCCTTTAGGGTATTTAAGTCCTTTAGGGTATTTAAGGAGAGTGTGCATGGGATTGTGGCCTTAGGGCACAATCCAGAGTAACTACGGGGAGTCCTTGCTCCGGTGTAAGAACAATTTGCTGTGGATTGCAGTATGAATTTCCCATAGGTTTTCATTAGATGGTGCAGTAACTACGGGTACACGTGATGTCTCTTACGTGCTCCCGTAGTTACTCTGGATTGTAGGGTAAGTTAACTATCTTCTGCTAATTCATATGGGCCTCTTCACATGGCTCATATTCTTGATCTGCTTTTGGAAGTATGCAGAAAACTAGAAATTTTATTTCTAAAAGGGAATGGACATTTAATGGTATTAAATGATATTAAATGTTCTCCTTTTCAGTAGGGTGCTTGGATTGAAAATGGTTTGAATTCTGTAACAAATGTGTAGCATTTGTTTTGTCTTTCAATTGATCTGTGTATTATAAACATGAAATATGCTTTAATACCTGAAGTTTGGTAAGATGCTATCTAACCATAGTGAGCTTGGAATACATAGCATTGCTGTAAATATTTATGAACATTTATACATTTGTGAAAGAACGTATTTAGCCTCTGAAAGCTTTTGTTCCTTTTTAGTAGATTTTTGAGTTTTTTGTGCAAGAAAAGTCCATTTTCCCTCTTTTCTCACCAACTTTGTCTTTACACAATGATTTTAGAATGGGTACATTCCCATCCATATCACTTGCGAAAGCCTAAATTATACTTAATTATTAGCACATATCCAAAATATATAACAAATCACAGTAAAATGAACAAAGGCATTTGTGGACAATGAATATTTTATGTACCGTATTTGAATGATGGTTATTTAATGAAGAAATCATAAGGAAATGCCAAAAACAGTTTGATCATGTCACAGGCAAATCAACATCATGGAAAACAATTTTAGCCTTTAGATCAGCAGAGAGAGGTTGAAATAGTGGAGCATGTATTGAATGAATGAGTCCTAAGTTTAATTGAAAGGTGTTGAAAAAGCGGAACCATCAGAATACAGTCAGAAATTAGGGGACGCCTGTGTATAGCAGATGCCTAAAATAGAAAAATTGAATTAAAAATATCTAGATATACAAATAAAATACTTGCCTCTGCATGTTTATTCAGAAATCCAACTGTGTTACATAGGATCTACTCGCAGGTAAAAATGCACAGGATTGCACCTCCAGTGTGATATTGTTAGGCTGCAATCCTGTACACACTTTCCTGGCAATAAGGGCATAATTCACAAGTGCACTTGGGTTACCCTGTCTATCACTGGGCTGATGCAACTGCAAGATGGGCCACCCTAGTTATTCTGGAAAAGGCTTGGGGCAGAGCAAGGCAACATAAGCTGCCTCAAGACAGGTGGACCTGGGCTGCCCTAACTGGGGCAGCTTAGACAGTTCAGGAGAGGCATGATGAGGGCATGTTCAGCATTGCCCAGGGCAGAGCAGTTTGTATCCAGAGCCTGTTTCAGGGCAGAAATGCCCTTGTCCAGCTCCTCAGAGTTATACCACCTCAAGAGCAAGTATAACAATGAGTAGACCCATAAGGGTCGATGATAAGGCCCAAGTAAGAATGGCAGTGTTGACCAAAAATCTGAGTTCTTGGCCAGCCTAGCTGTGAGACTTATTTCTGAGTAGAAATAAGGCCTGCACTGTTTCCAGTGCTGTCAAGCAGCACTTGATAAAGACCTGCCTAAGAAATTTGCCTTTTGCTGATGTTTCTTTTTGATGTGGGTCAGTGAAAGACATTTCAAAGGCAGCACTTGAGTGATTTGACTATTGACTTGAGATCTTAAAAGTTTAAATGGCTAGGAGAAGCTTCAAAACTCTGCTCCCCTTGACTACAACCTGATTGTGTTTTCTGTGGCTTGTATGGTGAACAGTTTTGTGACTGCTAGGCTTTGGCAAGGATTTTGTGACTTGGTTTCAGGCAGGCTTTTGCATCTCCCATATTAAATCTTTGGCAATTACAACTTTAGCTGTAGTTGTAGTGGTCAGACCTGCATATGATTTATTTGTTTATCATCCAGACCACTGAATATGATCAGGAAGGTGCTGTTGCTCAGTGGTAGAGCACATGCTCTGCAAGCAGGAAGGACTTGGATTCAGACTCTGACATCTCAATATAAGGCAGAGAGAAGCTACTTTCGGATATCCTGGAGAGCTGATGCTAGCTGGTGTCCACAGTACTCAACTTGATGGACCAACAGTTTGGCACAATTTGAGGAAACTTCTAGCGTTCCTGTAGTTTGTATGATTATGCAAAGTTCAAGCAAGGAAGAGAAAAAGATGCATGGCTTTCTCTCATGGCTTGTGGGCTTTCTAAAAGCCATCAAAAGTAGTGTGCAAGGTGGAAATCTAGAGTAGATGGGCCTTTGACCCAACATTTTTTCTTCTTAAAAACATCGCAGGTTGAAACCAGCAAAAAAGAATATAAACACAAATTTAAGTGTCTAATTTACTGGATTTATATCCCTCTTGCATCCAGGTACTGTGTTAATCACAACTGATTTGTCTGTATTGACTCTTATGTGTTGTCACTGTAGGTCTTATTGGTCATATGTGCTGCACAGCTGGCAGATGCTTCAAATGATGTACAGTAGATAACTGCAATTGTGTATTATTAATGTGGCTTTCAGCCACAGAGTCTCCCCAAGGATACCGGACACTTGCTGCTTTATTTTGCTCAGTCAGTTGGATGGAAGGAGAGGCAGAAATTTTCCATCTTACTCAGTTTCTCCATATGCAATGTGCGGGGTAGACATGAGTTTCCAGTAGCTACCATTTTGAGCACACAGGTGATCAATGTTCTCATTCAACAGTGTTCCTACATCTGGGCTTGTGGAGGCCTGGGAGAGACATCCTTTTTCTTTAGAAACTGCCTGTGTCCCTCCACTTGATGCAACAGCCACCATGCATGTGGAGTTGGTTTGTTGCTTGCATTTCCAAATACATGTTTGGTCTTGGAGGGAAATTACTTGCAGAATGTCAGTGTGTCTTCTGAGCTTGGAAGACTAGAAACTTTTATTTTAAATGAAGCCGTTCTTGCCATTCTTGTTCTTCTCTTGCGCTTCCATGTACAGCAGCAAACATGGCACATACACAAATAGAAATGTACAGTATAAAAGGAGATTCAGAAATTATAGATCTGATTTTTTTCTATTTCCAGAAATTATAGTTTAGTTTGTGGCTGCAAAAATCGAACCTGTGTGCCAGGCAATGTCCATAACTTGATTTGAGTATTGATGAGAAAAAATTTCTTTGTAAGCCAGTGTTCACATTCTTGTCCATAACTGTAAGGCGTTTTTTATTTCAGATATGTCAATTTATAATCTGGGAAGATTTCCTGAAAATTTTAAATTAGGTGAGGAAATATTTCTCCATGCCTATGTAGATCTTCCATTTCCTTTTGTCATCCAGTTGCAGTCTTCCTATTGTTTCAGGTCTTTAAATAGCACACCCAGAGAAAGCAATGGCATATGCTGAAAGGTGATAATTAAGGTAATAGCACCAGCAACCCAATTGTCATTTGAGAAAGTTTCACATGTGTTGAAACATGGATGAAATGCCTGTGCAAAATGTTGTAGAAAGTAAAAGAGTGCTTCTGTTTTGTAACAAAGGAAATGTTTTTTCCCCATAGCTGTCTGTATGGAAGGAGCTCAGAAGGAATAGATTTTGTCTTGCAACACAATGGGGACAATATTTCCCTCCCAAAAGTGTACACACCATAGAAATGTTTTCTGGGGGAAAAATAAGATGAGAATCTGTCTTCTTCCTTGGGACTTACTAAGCACCAGGTCGTTCAGGAAACAGTGCAGTAAGAATAAAGTGTAATATATACAGTTTGATTTGGATAGCTTGGCAGTGAATATATATAAAGGAAACTTGTGCAGCACTGTTGCATATTGAGGTGGGTGTCCACACACTGAGGCTTTGAGTCTCAGAATACAAACATCTAAATTTGGGAAGAGCAGCTAAGTATATAGTAAGATGTTGTATCATCATCTATATTATGCTGTCCTATGCAGACCTCCTTCTTCTGGTGGGTTGGGGAGCAAACTTTAACTGCATGCAGTTGGGATATCTCCCCTGTGCACCACCCATGTCCTGTGCTTCATTCTGCTATTCTGGAGAAGGAGGGGCAAGTGTGGTGGTGGGGTTGTGTGGTTACACTTTGCCAAGACAAGTGAGTATACAGTAGTCCTCACACTTTCTCCTCCTGGTTCAGAGTAGGAGAGGACAGGCAGAGTCTGTGTCATTGTGACTGCACTTTAGTGAGACATCTCAGCAACTCAGCCATAAACTTCCCCCTCCTGATATGGAGCTGGAATGCACTAACCCTACAATCCCGTAGTTCCCATAGTTACTCTGGATTGTAGCCTGATTTACATAGGTGAGATGTAACTGAGAAAATAGCATCTGTGCTACATACATTAATAAAATTTGGTTGCATGTTGAAATTAATGACTAAAAGGAATGGTTGCAAAGCCTGGGTAATTTAGAAACAAATGATTTGGAGGTTGGGAAATGGCCTCTTTGATACAGAGCACAATCCTAACCATGTCTACTCAAAAGTAAGCCGCATTGTGTTCAATGAATCTTTCTCCCAGGAAAGTGTCTTCAGGATTGCAGCCTTACTCCTATTGTTACATTTCTTGGAACTCTGCTTTCTCATTTCAACAGTGAAACTGGGAATAGCCATCTTTTCCCTGTACAAATCTTCACTGTAGGAAGAAATTCCTCATTCACAGGACACACTGGGCAATAATTATTTCTTGAAATTATGTCTTCAAGGTACATTCCCTCCTGTCTTCTTCCATCCATGCTGTAGGACATCTACACAGAACACAGGGGTGCTGCATATTTGCCAGTCTGCAGGTGTGCCGGGGGAGTTTGTCATTCACTGCTGACAGCCTGGTGTGCCAAAAACTCAGGGATAATTTTAGCATCTTATCAGTGTGCTGTGAGATGAAAAAGGTTAAAAATCACTGCTCCGTGAGTTTGTAGAGACCATCTCCATAAACACAGTGGTTCCTGATTGTAGTTGATTATTATTCATGAGTCCCTTATGCGTAAAATGTGGCCACTCTTTATTGAAATACAATACTCCTCTGGTTTCACATCTCTGTTTATACCCGTATTTTTTAACTTCCTTTAATCTGTCAGTCTAACCATTCATCTATCCATTTGATTCTGGAATATCAATTGTTGGTGCCAACTTTGTGGGTTGTCCCACTACTGGATACCTATAAAATTTCCATGCAGTATTCCTTCAGGTTAAAGTATGATTTTTCTGTTCTGCTTTCAGAAGTGGTTAATATTGTAATATTTTGAATTGCATTTGTTGGCGGATCCATTTTAACCAACTGTCACCAAAGAAGCACTGTGCATCTCTATTTCCTTTAAACTGTTCTCTTCAACATTGTGTGGTGGAAGGTGAAACATAGAATCATAGAGTTGGAAGGGACCTAGCAGGTCATCTAGTCAAACTCCCTGCCTGCAGCAGGAACTCCTCCTAGAGCATCCCCAACAGGTGCTCGTCGAGCCTCTGCTTGAAGATCCCCAGTGAGGGAGAGTCCACCACCTCCCTTGGCAATCTGTTCCACTGCCGAACTGCCCTCACCATCAGGAATTTTTTCTTGAAATCCAACCGGAATCTCCTTTCTTGAAGGTTGTACTCATTGGTTCTAGTTCTGCATTCAGAGGCAGCTAAGAACAAATGAGCCCCTTCCTCCATATGACAGCCCTTCAGGTATCTGAAGAGGGCAATCAGGTCTCCTCTCAGCCTTCTCTTTTCCAGGCTGAACATCCCAAATTCCCCCAACCTTTCTTCGTAGGGTTTCCCTTCCATCCCACTGATCATTCTTGTTGCTCTCCTCTGGACTTGCTCCAATTTGGCTGCATCTTTCTTAAAGTGAGGTGCTCAGAACTGAACACAGTACTAAAGGTGAGGTCTAACCCATGCAGAACAAAGAGGAACTATAACTTCTTGTGACTTGGAAGCTACAGTCTTCTTAATGCAGCCTAAAATGGCATTTGCCTTCTTTGCAGACACATCACACTGCTGACTCATGTTCAGCTTGTGATCCACGGCGACACCAAGGTCCCGCTCACTTATTGTGCTGCCAAGCCAAAAATCCCCCATTTTATACCTGCGGAAAATACAACAAAACCAGCTACACTTCTAAGGTTGCTGTCCAATATATTATCATTGGAATATCTCACTGAACTCAGTGGGACTTCTGAGTAGATGTGCGTAGGATTGTGTTGTAACAGTGTTAGAAAACAAGCTATCAACAGTCTCTTCAATTACAGAAATTTTCCTGATACATGAATTCAATATGTTGACCTACCCAATGTGCCCCTAATCTAATTCTTTTAGGATATCCGTACCTTTTAATGAATAGCCAAAGACACACACACACACACACACACACACACACACGCAGAGAGAGAGAGAGAGAGAGAGAGAGCGTCAGCCTAGTTAGCCATGCGTTTTTATATTCCTGGTCATATAAAACTGTCATTTGTCATGTAACTTCAGAGGCCAGGGCTTTTGCAAAATCAGATTACTGTTTGGGAACTACAGGTACACTGGAGTGTTATCATTGCTATCAAGAGCTCCTGTTACTGCTGCTTGGAACTGGTCTGTGAACTGCTACTGCTAAGCAACTCTTGACCCACAGCTCAGAGAAACATGAGTGGAATAGCTTGGAGATGAAAATGTGTTTTATACTTCTCTGGTTTCTTGTTAGAGAAGAGAGAGACTCAATTAAAAAAATTATTTGCCAAGCATTTTTTTCTTTCCTTCTTTCTGTAGGACGGTGATTCTGAGTGAAGGGCCTTGCAAGCGCACCTAAGTGGTTATCATGGGCTTAATTGCATTTCTGAAGACCCAGTTTATAGTTCACCTCCTGATTGGGTTTGTCTTTGTCGTGAGCGGGCTCATCATTAACTTCATCCAGCTATGCACGTTAATCCTCTGGCCTATAAATAAGCAGTTGTATCGAAGAGTAAACTGTCGTCTTGCTTACTCACTGTGGAGCCGTAAGTATGCTATGATTGTATGAAAAGAATTGGTAATGCATATTCCCTATTCAAAGGGATCTTAAACTGTGGGTGTATCTCCTGGAAACAGGAGGGATCCATGGAGTAGCATGTGTATAAGTGTAGGGAGTGTAACACCAGGAGTCTGCTACAGCAGCTAGTGTTTCAAGATGAGACAGGTGACTGGGGATTTTGCAACTTTCCAAGCTTTTACTAGTAGGTTTGGCTGCTTTGGGTGTTTCTAGGATGAGAAAGACAGGGTGGAAGTCAGGTAAATAAATTTTGAGAATGGGGTAGGCATAGAGTAGGGACCCATCAAAATGATGAATGAAAGAATAACTTACTGTTATTCACCTCCTTTTGGGGGGGGGGGGGCTGGTGCCCAGAACAGTGCCCAGTCCGTTACCTCCCCACTCTGCTCTCCCCTCTTCTCAGCCTGGCAAAAATTGTTTCCCCCCATTGGGGGGAGACTTTTGGAGTAGAGCCCTCATACTACCATATTCCTAGTATCGCAAATATTAGTAATTTAGTAACTGGTCCAAATTTCAGTAGATGTCCTTTAATGTCTTTATAAGTAGGGGTGGAGATACTATGTCTGTTAAAAGCAGTAATGGCCTTAGTAGGATCTTAATTTTTCTTTTACTATGTTATACTTTTCCCTTATATATGTATTTCCCTAATTGACTGCTTCTCAAAAACATACTTTAGTGCTTTTCTTTTGTGCCAGTCCTTCTTCAACTTTAATGTCTTTATAAGTAGGGGTGGAGATGCTATGTCTGTTAAAAGCAGTAATGGCCTTAGTAGGATCTTAATTTTTCTTTTACTATGTTATACTTTTCCCTTATATATGTATTTCCCTAATTGACTGCTTCTCAAAAACATACTTTAGTGCTTTTCTTTTGTGCCAGTCCTTCTTCAACTTTTAAAACACTTCAAGTAATGCCAGTGCATTTCTCTCACTTGTCCATATTGGCCAAATACTAATTCAGGTGCTCACTATCTTCTGTACTTTGATCATACATGTTACTGACCTGAAGCCTTTTCAAGGTCACCCATACAGACCCCTAGATTCTCATTCAGAGCCTTTGTGATCAATGTCAAGAGAGTAGCCATGTTTGTCTATTAACAGCAAACGGATACCAAGTGTTGATGTTTTGAAGACTAGCAGGCCTCCTTCAGTCTTGAAAGACTATGGTATCGTGCTCGGCGCTGCATATGCTGCATGCGAAGCACGAAAGCCTGGGTAGATTGTTATGGAGGATATGCTGTTACCCAAGCAGCAAATCCCCCCTCTCCACGCCACTGAATTAGTCCAATGGAAAGGCAGAGCCAATACGATTGGATCCAGCTGCGGATTTAAATACACTAAATCTTTCTGGTTGCCACAAGACTGTCTTAGGGAGCCATTCTGATTTGGAAAAATCATGCCAGAAAAAAGCACACAGCAAATAATCCTTTGCGATAATTGCTCTTATTTAAGGATGTTGGTCCAGGAGCAAGTTAAATTCCTGGAAGCATTTGTTCCTCACTCCCTGTCCTCAGTCAATACATTTTCCTGAGAGCAAAAAGGTTGACAGCCTCTGAATCTGGTTTGTGCAGCATTTCTGTTCAGAGTTGCCTAAAGGGTCTTGTTTTCTGCAGCCTTAGAAAAAATGCTGAAGAACTGGCAGCTTCCATTAAGCCAGCAGGAAAATGGGTGCAGAGTGGGCATTTTTTCCTTTAATTGTATAAGAATTGACTGAAAATTAGCTTGAAATCTTTGCTAAATATTTAGTGGCCTTTGGATATAGCCAAACTTTCCCCTATGAATTTTTTTCTTCAGAAATAGCATAATCTACTCATGTCAATAACATTCAAATTTAGATTCTTATTGGTTTGATCTTGTTCATCAAAAAAGTGTTTTCTTAACAACTTTTTTTTTGTTTACAATGAACATTCTGCTTTGGAAGGGATAAGATTGTTGTGAATAATGTGTAAATACTGTATCAAATTCCATTTGCTGCTACTATTCAGTATAGCCTTGACAAACAACTAGCATGGGGAAGGGGTGGAAAGATCCCATTTCATGAAGCAGGGAATAGCTGATGAGTGTTTGGAAGCCTTGCAGAAGTTTGCCAGCTCTTGCCTTGTTGAAGGAAGGTCATATAATGGTTTGAATACAGGTGTCCCTCATTATCCACTAGGTAAACTCCTATGAATAAAAAAAATCGGTATATAAAGAAAACAATGGAAAAATAGGTCTAAATACCCACTTCCAGATTTCTTGGTCCTCTATTGTGCCATATTGAATAAGGTAGTGCAGGGGTTTGATTTTGGGACCAAAAAAGGAATGATTGCTTGCATGATTACCAATCTACAACAGTAGAAAAGTAGTTTTTAAAACTGATTTGCAGTGGCCATTTGTGTTGAGTCAAATCTATCTATAAAAATCAGTGTATAACTAGGTTGGACCTGTAATATCCAAAACGTTTTATCCATGGCCTTTACAGCCAAGTGATCTCAACTAGAAGATCTGGGAAAGTCTGCAGCAGATATCGTGAAGAGCTGCTGATGTTTACAGTAGATTAGTGCTAAGAAGCAATCGGCACTATTCAGGCTTTGTAATGCAGCTGCTAATTTCATCAACTCTCCCAAACATGTTTTGTCTAACTTTTCCACATGCAATTGATAGGGTTTTTTTCCCCTTGGAAATTGACTGCACGGTCTGCTTGTGTTGGCCTTGAGGACACATGAATTATTTTCAGTTGGCTTTCTTTACTCAATATTGATGCTGGAAACAGAGACTTGGGCAGAAAGATCTTAGAAGCTTCATTGACGTTGATAATATAAAGTGACAATGACTCTCTCATGGGATGAGGACAATCTCTGCAAGTTGCTGTTTCCTGTCAGTTCTTTGCTCCAAATTGTATTTAAACTAATGAAAGATGCTTCTCCACCGATAGTAAGGCTTGCAAATGTTTCCTTGAGGCTTGGGGAGGAAAAATCAAAGCTATATTTGTTGTCAAGTGTGGGGCAAAAAAAACACCCCTTTGCTGATTGAACCGAGGCTACTGAGATTGAGACTGAACCTGGGCTATTAAAGAGCAGTTTTGAGCATTGTTTGCAAATCACCATTGAAATATTATTTATTTGAAATATTTGTATCCCACTTTTTTATCCCTAACACTTAGGGCACAATCCAGAGTAACTATGGGGATTCCTGCTCCGGTGTAAGAACAATTTACTCTGGATTGCAATATGAATTTCCCATAGGTTGTCACTAGGTGGTGCAGTAACTACGGGTGCACGTAATGTCTCTTATGTGCTCCCGTAGTTACTCTGGATTGTAGGGCAAAACTCAGAGTGGCTTTCAGAATAGAGTTAAAAGAATTAGAAATATAAAAATAAAAATATATAGTACACCACAACTCTATCATTAAAATAACTAAAAGTAAGGGTGAAGCATATAGCAGCAATCAATCTTAGCCATTAACAACAAAGAAGAATGTCATAAAACCTATAGACCTAACTTATAAAACCTATAGACCTAACTAAAGTCCATCTGGAATAAGTGTGTCTTGAGACATCTAAAGGAATACCATTGGACGGTCTTATGATATTCCAGTAACATTCTAACCCCTCAAACTGTGGGTTGCAAGCCAATTTCATGTGGGTCCCATTCATTTCAATGTGTATTTTACTTTATCAAGTTTTAAACTTCATGAACATGTCTGGGTTGGGGGGGTGGGAATTGGGCCTTTTCAAAGGCCAGTGAGTAGCCTTTTCACAGTCTACCACATGCAGTGGTACCTTGATTTAAGAGTGACTTGAATTAAGAGCATTTTGTATTAAGAGCAAAATTTTATCAGAAATTTTGACTTGATTTGAGAGCACTTAATCAATTAGTCAATTAAGGAAATACATGTATAAGGTGGAAAGTATAACATATTATTGAAAAATTGAAATCTTACTATAGATACTATGTTTTGGAAGAAGAAGACTTCTGAGGAAGTTTGGAACAGGCTTCCATGACCAGGGCACTCACAAACTGGGGGAAGCAGCCTGAGCCAGGTGTGTGTGTGGGATCTGTGTGTGGCAGTGTGGAAGGTGTGCCTTATCAATGTTCCAATGCTGCTCCCCATTAGCAACAGGGGAATGTTAAAGTTGCATGAAAAGACAAAGATTCCATTGAGCCAATGGGTAGCAATGACTCTGTTAGTGATAGCAAAAGTCATCCTACAAAATCCTTCCTCTCTCTTTTCTCCCTCACTTTAGCCATGAAGGTTTTCAAAGGTACAGTACAGTTCAGTACTGTACTGTATTTTCTTTATTACATATTTTGTATTTTGTACAGTGTTTTGTAATTATTTTTATATACAGTTAATATTTTTAATATAAATATTTTTGGTTGTGGAACCAATCATCTGAGTTTCCATTATTTCCTATGGGAAAATCTGCTTTGTATTACAAGTATTTTGAATTGCAAACATGTTTCAGAAACAAATCATGCTCATAAATTAAGACACTACTGTCTATGCTTTTAACAATGATGATCAATGGGGCTTATTCCCATGTAAGTGTTGATAAGATCGAAGCTTTTGGAATGTGTGAGAAACTTTTTTAAAAACAGACCAGTATCTGGTTAGGAGGATTCTTCTTTATACTTTAAGGATTCTTCTTTATACTTTTATACTTTAATAACACTTTAAACTTATTGTGTATTTTAATTACTTTATTGATTGGTTTTTGTTGTATGGGAGAATGTTAAAAATTTGCTGCTTGATTTTGTCACTTCCAGCCCAGACATCACTTCCATGTTAACAACATCACCTGTGGTGAGCCCCGAAAGATTTGTATTCTAAAAAGTGGGCCTTTGTGCTAAAAGTTTTCAGATCCACTGACATAAGAAATGAGGAAGTTTGCAAATTCTGAGGAAGGACATAGAGGCCAACTCCAATAAGGCTTCTCCTTCAGTCATCACCTCTTCACCTCCAAGGGGGTGCCACTTCTAAGCGGGCTCTCTCTGATAACCAAGGTGGCAAGTTGGACCATACAGAAGAACGCAGTTCTCCAGTTAAATTGATCCTAAGCCATAAGATATATTATGAATTAGAAATATAGTTCTAGTTCTTAGAAAGTATATTTTCAGTTTTTACGATTATAGAAGGAAGTTAACCTTTGTTCAGTGCATGGGGACTATTGCCTCAAAGCATTTTGGAGAAGGTATATTTTGTAAAATGCTCTGTCCTGAAGATGTCACACACTCAGCCCAACACATTATCCTGGACTTCCAACTGCTGATGAGCATTTTGTTTATGGTGATGTGAAGTTATAAGGAACAATCAATAACATATCTTGCAGCATAGTCCAACCTTCTCCAGCGCTCAGGGAGGTAGTGGCTCTAAAATTGTGATTTCTGTGTGCTGTTGGTGTGGCTGTAGTAACAGGAATCTCCTTGGGATAAGGGACCAGTTGTACCAATGGGTCTTCTTGGATCTGTATGTCTTGAGAAAATGCAGAACCAAAAAGGTCCATGGCAGACCGCCCAAGCTCGGAAGGAGTATAGAATAATGCAGCAGACCCTGTTTCACTTTCCTTCTCCTTCTGGACCTGACACTCCCTGTTCTGGTTCACCCTCTCCCCATCCAAAGAGCTGCACTACTACCCAGAGGTTCCACGTAGGTAGTCCTCTTCCCAGTATTGAGACCCAGCACCAGGACTCCTTTCTTTCCAGGTACCGCAAAGGTAGTTCAGGGCACATTTGTGAGACCCAGCTGTTGGTACATTCATACTGCCAGTGCCATGGAGCTCAGGATCGGACTTTTTATCTAAATAAGCCAGTTACAGTTCAAACTAACTTTTTTAGACTGACGTTCCTCTTTTTGCACTTCTCTTCAAGAATATCTTATTTTTTTTAATAAACCTCTTACAAATGGCAGCTCCCCCCCACACAACAGCTATTTGATGAGGTAATTATAATCCTTTTGTTCACAATGGGACATCAGCCATGTGGAAGTCCTTCACCAACTCAATCCCTCAGGAGACTTCAATCTCTCACCGAGTAGCTCTTAACTAAAATTATCAATTCTGCCCTTCTGTGGAAAAGCTCCTTCCTGTTGTAAAGCAGCACCAGTGTTTCCTCCGACTTCCTCACAGAGAAAACATTTTGTGCATATTTAATTCATGAGAGGAATCTATCTGCCAACCTTATTTATTCTGGCTACCTCCAGATGTCTTGGCGATGCTTTTAAATAGCAATGCGTATTGAGTTAGCAATAATAATCTATTGAGAGTATTATCTATATTTTTATATAGTATTTCTATATAGTATTTCTATACAGCAGCCTTGGAAACTCAGCTTTGCTTCTCTTTCAGCTTTTTAAAATTTTTATTAAATTTTATTAAATGTGTGTTTTTCATCTAACACCAGCTGATGTACTTTGCAGTTCAGTTACTCAAGTAAGTGCACAACAGATGCAGTGGGCATGTGTATCCATGGTATAAATTCCAGACCATTTTGACTCTTCATGGATTGTGTCGCTTGTAATTTTGCAGATGACCTTCTCCAAATGAAGTTATCATACTATAAAATATATTTATTTGAAAAATCTATATCCCATTTTCCCGATGTGGCTGTTTAAGGCGACTTGCAAAGCTCCATAATAAATGTACAATGTATCACAATAATAAGTAAAAATAATAAGAAGAAAGCATAAAAATGTTAATTTTAATATTAAACCCTAGAAGAACATAAAAAATTAAGAAAACATTAAACCCAACATGAATTGTTGAGTCATGGTGGGGGACAAATTAGCCTTAAGGAAGCAGCCAAGCCATAGCACTATTTCAGAGCTCAGAGGGCAAACATCTATCTGTCAGTCAAATGCCAGACAAAACATGAAGGAGTAGTTCTTAAGTCTCCTGAAAGGGAATTACACTATTGTGGCACTAGTACAAAAACGGCTCGCCTTGAGCTGCCACCACACCTCTCATTTAAAAAAGAGGTAGCACTTCAAGGAGAGACTTGAGGACAAGATGGGATGTATGGAAGAAATTTATCCCTTATATAGCCTGAACCCAAGTTATAAATGGCCTTAAGGGTGAGTACCAGATACCTTATAACTAGCAGAATGAACCTGCCATTGTGCGAGTAACATTTTTTGGCCATGGGCACCAATGGCACTGGGCTGCACTGGCACCGGGTCATAGGCTCAACTGGGAACTGGGTACCAACAGGCACAGACAACGGAGCGTACTAGGGAGCAAAGCAGGGAGCAGTGGCACCAGGCACTGGGCACTATCAGGTCACAGGTAACACCAGCACCACCATGTAAGGGGCAGTGGGCACCACTAGGCAGCGGACACCGGGCATTCCTACTGAGCACCAGGAGCTATTGGCAGCAGGTACCAACCCCAGACCTAGAGGTACCAACTGCAGTAGGCAGTGGGCATCCCTATTGGGCATCCCTTCCATAAACCATGGGACACCCCTTACTGGCACCACTGGGCAGCACTTGGCATCAGCTGGTAGCAGGTAGCCCCAAGCACCAATGGGCAGCAGGCACTGATGGGCAGCAGGCACTGGGCCTCCCTACTAGGCACCAAGTACCACTGGGCATCAGGCATCACCTGGCAGCACTGCACAGTGGTCAATTGGCACCACTAGGCACCAGCCGGCATCAGGTCATCCCTATTGAGCACCGGGCATCCCTGCCCAGTGTGCCACACTGGGCAGAAGGCACCAGTGGGCACCAAATTGGTTTTTAATGGGTCCTTACATGACAGAAGGAATATGCTTACCAAATTTCATGCTTCTAGGTCTGGGGTTGGGACTAGATGTCGATAAATCGGTCTTTAATGTTAAGTGTACAGGTGAAAACACATTGCATCCCTTTTCATTCCCTTAGGGGATAAATTTCTAAAAACTAGTTCTTAGTGGGTTCTCCCATCACAGAAGGAATATGCTCCCCAAATTTCACACTTCTAGGTCCAGGGTTTGGGGCTGGGTGTTGATAAGTCAAGAATTCTTCAATGTAAAGAATAGGAATGAAAATGTGTTCCAAAGTCCCCAAAATATTCCTATAAAAATATTAACTAGATGTAAAAATGTTGACAATACACTGGAATTGAATTCAAAACATGCATTCAATGTGCATGATCCTATGAAGTCTACCTAGGCTGTAATCCTAAAAACACTTTCCTGGGAGTAATCCCCATTTGACACAATGGGGTTTACTTCTGGGTAGAAATGGTTAGGAGGCTGCAATCAAAGACACTTTCCTGGGAGTAAGACCCATTTAACACAGTGGGGCTTACTTCCGGGTAGACGTGGTTAGGAGGCTGCAATCAAAGACATTTTCCAAGTGATTCCCCACTTTCTCCTTCTCGTCATCCTGAGCTGCTTCCCCCTTCTCCACTGCTGTTCTCTCCCTCTGCCCAGTGGACACCTGGCCACAGGAGGAACAGCGCAGAAGTATTGCTTTTGCTATGGGCAGGCGCGCTAGGCAGCCCTGATGCTTTTTAAAATGGCTGCCAGCCAGCGTGTCTGCCCCAACTTCCAACGAGTGTGCTTGTTAAGTGAAGCAACGCTTGTTATGTGAGGTAGAAACCTAGAGAAATTTTTGCTTGTTATGTGGATCACTTGTTAAGCGAGGCACTTGTTAAGCGAGGTACCACTGTAATATATTAACTAAAATGTAATGCTCCATCGATTCAAATGCACATCGATTTTGGAGACTTAAACTTGGCTGAAAAATTTCATTCAGTTGGAGTAAATAGGGTATATACTGATGGTTTCACAGATGCATTTAATGAATTATGCTGAGAAACCTCACAAAACCTTAACTACCCATGTTTGGTAGAGCTGGAAATTTACTTGGCCCCATGGGATCTAGTGTGAATGGTTAACAACCCAATCCTGAACCAGTCCAGCACCAATCCTCCTAGAGCATCCCCAACAGGTGCTCATCGAGCCTCTGCTTGAGGATCCCCACTGAGGGAGAGTCCTCCACCTCCCTTGGCAGTCTGTTCCACTGCCGAACTACCCTCACTATCAGGAATTTTTCCTGCTATCCAACCGGAATCTCCTTTCTTGCAGTTTGTACCCATTGGTTCTACTTCTGCTTTCAAAAGCAGCTATGAACAAACGAGCCCCTTCCTCCCTATGACTGCCCTTCAGGTATCTGAAGAGGGCAATCATTCTCCTCCCAGCCTCCTCTTCTCCAGGCTGAACATCCCAAGTTCCCCCAACCTTTTCTCGTAGAGCTTCCCTTCCATCCCACTGATCATTCTGGACTTGCTCCAGTTTGGCTGCATCTTTCTTAAAGTGAGGTGCTCAGGTGAGGTCTGACCAATGCAGAATAAAGAGGAACTAGAACTTCTCGTGACTTGGAAGCTACAGTCCTCTTAATGCAGCCTAAAATTGCACAGCAGATCTGGTCTTGTGTTTGCTAGTCATCTTGTTTAAACAAATTAATGCCAGCAAGCACTAATTCAAGAACACATCTAGCTGTAGAATAAAATTATATCTGCATTGTTCTGAGAAACATCTCTGAACTATTCTTTGGAATTATTTTAATACATTTTCAGCACTTTTTAAGTGGAGAACTTAAAGCTTAGAGTGAAAGTTAGATAATTCCATTTTAATGCTTGAAAACAGACTAAGAGCACAATCCTAACCATGTCTACTCAAAAGTAAGCCCTATTGTATTCAGTGGTCTTACTCTCAGGAAAGTGTCTTTGGGTTGTAGCCTAACAAAATAAAATTCCTTTTAAAATGTGTATATTTTAAGATGGAATAAAGGTTGAAGCATCAGGAGTATAAATTACTGCCAACCTCATTTTTTGTTTTTCTTTTTGTCATTCGTATGCTGTAGATTATTATGAATTAGTAATTGTATTAACTTTCTATTTCTCTTACTTTTTATCATGTCACTAATAGAAAAGTTAAGTGCTGGAAAAATACATTGGAGCAAATATCAAGTTTTTTTTTTCTTGATGGGCTAATCTTGCCCCAGAGATTTAAAAAATAAAATTTTTTTACCATGTCAGTATTATATCTTAAGGGTGCTCAGACAACCAGGATTGTGGACTTTTCCATCTCTGATGAAGTCACTACTTCAGACAGCAAATATTTCTTTGGATGTCATTTGCTGTTCTTTTTATTTCCTCCTTAAGCTATGTTAGCAAGAACTGTTGAAGATTGGCGTTCTTGCTATCTCAAGTCATTCAGGTTGTATGATGCAGTTATGGGATTCTCTGCTTATGAAACTCAGATCTACCGACAGGTTTTAAATAATATTGGTGATGGTCTGTCGATTTAGAGTGTTAACACTGATGAGAAAAACAAGCAAGGTGATCAATGGTGTATTGGACAGTAACATAAATTAATGATTTGGTAGTGGTTATAAATTGTATATCAAAAATGTGTTGTCTTTCCTAAAGATTTAAACCATGCTCTTCAATGAATAATAATATGTATTTGCTTTCAGTTAGAAACATTATGTTGCAGTAAAAAGCTGTTCTAAGCTGAACTGGGCTTGGGGCTCAGTGCTGATTTAATGCTACTGACTTCTGGAACCATATTTAAGCAATGGGCAGCTCAAGCCTAAGCTCTGGTGCAATGGGCCACATGGCCTTCACTGTATCCAGTTAAAGGTTGGAAAAAACTGTCCTTGGGTAAGGAGGTATTTTCCACCAATAAGATTACTCAGATCTGCACCAGCTATTCCGCTATTTAGCTGGCACAAGTTCAGCAGCCAAGCCAATGTAGGATGTTCAGGCCCTGGAGAGACGATAAGGGTAAGTGGGAGGCCTGCTCCGCTGATCCCACCTCCTCCCTAGCCTGACCCTGTTCCACCCTCTTCTTCCAGTTATAGGGGAAAAATTCCTAATAGGCGGAGTAGTTCGGTAGTGGAATAGATTGCCAAGGGAGGTGGTGAACTCTCCTTCACTGGGGATCTTCAAGCAGAGGCTTGACAAGTACCTGTCGGAGATGCTCTAGAGTCTAGGAGGATTTCCTGCTACATGCAGGGGGTTGGACTAGATGACTTACTGGGTCCCTTCCAACTCTGTGATTCTATATGTGACATCCTCTAGGTGCACTGAGGGAAGCAAACCTTTGGATTGTGCTGTGAAAGTGAGCAGTGGGATCATCCATTCTGTTCCTTCAGACATTGACAGAAAGTTTATGAAGCTGGATTAAATGGGAACCTTGATTAACTCAAAGTGCAAGATAACATTGCTGCTAATGTAATGCTTAGATGTGGTTAAGTCTGGCAGGTAAAAGTCTTACTCTGGAATGGTGGATGGGTCCACTCAGTCCCATGCACTATTTTGGTTGTTAAATTGTAGTTATGCATCTTAGGTCTTTTTTCATCCAAAACACTGGAATTTAGGTAAGACATTTGTGGTATTTAAGAACATTTTAAAAATTTATAGATTTTACATTATTTGGAATCAATACTTGTTTGTCATTTAAAAGTTTGTCCAATCATATTAACATTTTTCTGCACGTCTGAAGTCTACAAAGCTTGCTCCCTTGAAAAGTGAAGCTAAAGTACTCAGTATTGGAATGAAGTGATGGGTTGCAATAAACTAACTGTGAGGACTGATGGTTTGACTAGCCATCAGTGAGGACTGATGGTGAGGACTAGCAAGTTGTTTGCTTCTGCCCTGTATCTATTCTATCTATATATATATAAAAAAGTGACTGACTGACTGATTCACACACTCACTCGCGTCTGCCAAAACCACTGGGCCTAGAAGTGTGAAATTTGGGGAGAGTGTTCCTTCTGTGTCAGAGGTAGTCACTAAAAACCAGTTTTCAGAAATTCCAACTGGAAGGCGGGAAATGGGTGCAACACACTTTCCTCCCTATGCTTTGCATTGAAGAATCAGTGACTGAGGGATGCTCTGCCCCAACCCCCGGACCTAGAAGCATGGAATTCAGAGAGGGTATTCCTTCTGTCACATGAACACCCACCAAGAACTGATGTGGAGAAATTTAACCCTTAAGGGGCTGAAAAGTGGTGCAGCGTGTTTTTGTCCTATCCTTAACATGGAAGACTGACCAAGATCCAGCCAGTTTGGTGCTTGGTGCCTGCTGCACTGGGGGGGATGTTGTTCGGAGGGACGGGGAGGTCCTGGGGAGGATGCTGCGCATGGGGGGTTGATGTGCATGGGTGGTTGAAGCACATGGGTGATGTTTCACATGGGGGTTGATGCGCATGGGGGATAATGCACATGGGGTGGATAAATATGGGGATGTTGCGCATGGGGTGGATGCGCATGGGTTTTGATGTGCAGTGTGGGGGGATGTCATATGGGGAATTTTACTCCCGCAACGCGGGCACGCTTTTGCTAGTCTATATATATATAAAAAACTGAAAAGTCACTCACTGACTTACTCATCAACGCCCAGCCAAAACCGCTGGGCCTAGAAGCGTGAAATTTGGGAAGGATGTTCCTTCCATGATGAGAGGCACCCACTAAGAAATTTTCAGAAATTCCAACTGGAAGGGCGTGAAGAAGGGCACAACGTGTTTTCCTCCTTATACATTACATTGAAGAATCCCTGACTGATCCAACCCCTGCACCAAAAAGCATGAAATTTGGGGAGGGTGTTTCTTATGTGACATCAATACCCACCAAGAACCGATGTTGAGAAATTTAACCCTTAAGGCACTGAAAAGGGGTGCAATGTGTTTTTGACCTATACTTAACATGGAAGACTGACCAATATCCAGCTAGTTTGGTGCTCGGTGCCTGGTACACTGGGGGGAATGTTGCACATGGGGGGTTTGCACTGGGGAGGATGCTGCGCATAGAGGAATGTTGTACATGCGGCGGTGATGAGAATGGGGGATTGTGGCGCACAGGGGGTTGTGGCGCACAGGAGATGTTCCGCATGGGGGGTGGATGCACAGTGGGGGGATGGCATACGGGGGAATTTTACTCCCACAACGCAGATACGTTTTCGCTAGCAATCCATAATACAGAACAATTGACAGCAGCAGAAACAGTGGCTGACAGAGGAAAATAAGATGGAAAAAGGCTAAATTCTATAGTAGCCTAACACTTAATCCAATTTATTTCTTCTTGTGATCTAGAGCTGGTGATGTTGCTGGAATGGTGGTCGGGCACAGAATGCACTTTATTCACAGACCAGGCCACAATGGATAAGTTTGGGAAAGAGCATGTTATCATTATCCTGAACCACAACTTTGAGATTGACTTTCTATGTGGCTGGACCATGACGGAACGCTTTGGCGTGTTGGGGGTGAGTGGTTGTTCCTTTAAAATTAGACCTTGGTAAATCACAAACTTTTGTTTGGCTTTTTACTTGGAGAGGGAGTTATCTGATTGTACAAGTTGAGTCTCGGCATCTGTGTGGGTTCTGTTCCAGGAACTGATTTTTAAATAAAAAAATAATTAAAAGATTAAGCAGCAGTTTAAAAATACCTGCTAACCAGACTTCCCTTGGAATGCACGGTAATAGCCACTTCCTAATTGCTTTGCGTTCTGTCATGCAGAATGCTTTGTGTGCTCCAGGGAAGGGTCTGTCTTCGATCTGAAAGTAAGTTGTTCTAAGCCCAAGAGAGTGAGAAGGTTGATCATTACTTGCATGCTGTGTTAGCATGGTAAGTAGGCTATTTTTAAACCTAAAGGGACATTATATCTTGAGCCAAATTCATTCATGTTTTGTTAAGAAAAAAATTGCAGGTGAAAAATCCATTGATAAAAATTCCACTGATGCCTATGTGTTGGGTTGTGCTGTGTGTGTGTGTGTGTATGTGTTTAAGAGCTGGGCAGTGGATAAGTCATTTGGCATCTGGGGCCTTGAGTTTTTTGACACCATCATAGATAAAAATTATTTAATTATCAGTATTAATACAATTAATTAAATATTCTTATTAATATTTTCACATTTTTAAAAAAATCACTTCCCAATTAAGCCTCTGTGTTATTCTTCAGGGGATAAGGCTGCCTTCTGTAGCACTTGTTGCACTTCACTTCCACCAGATTGGGACCATTCTGGTGGCCTTGCATTCTTCTGTGCCTGAGCTGAACACAGGCTAAGGCACGTTTGCTTACTCATGAGTAAACTCGGCTGTGAAGCTGAGTTCTGCTTTCCATAGGGCTCAATGCATTTATCAAGGACTTCCTTCTGGGTTGATCAGTGGGGGATGTGTTTATTGGTTCACAACAGTTCAAGAGGCATTGCATTGACACAGTCTGCCCTTTCAAGCATACTAAGGCACGGTCACTTGTTCATTAGTAAAGGTTTAATATGGCTCAGTTTCACTTTCCATAGCACTCCATGCATTTTTTTTTTTTGGCCATCCCTCTTCATAAGAAGGAGATATTTCAAAGCTTTTTTTTGCATTGGATTCTTCTGGAAAATACCAATCCAATGGGTTTACAACATGGTGATGTTATTCTGAATGATCGCATTTTTTAGTGATTTTGGTCACATACACATCTACCCAGTCTGTACCCAGTGTGTACCACTCTGAGGGTATCCAGGGCCCCCAAGGCCTTCCTGCAGAGGCCACTAGAGCTGGGTAAACGTTCTAAGTGCAAATAACAGAAGTAGAGTAACTAATTTTGAGAAAAATTCATCAAGCCCCTTCAGAACAATTTTGAAAAGGCAATACTTGTACCAATACATTGCAGATAAACAAATGATGCTATTTTGTGCTGTTTCTTTCAGAGTTCAAAAGTTCTTGCTAAGAAAGAACTATTATGTGTGCCCTTAATTGGCTGGACGTGGTACTTCCTGGAGATTGTTTTCTGCAAAAGGAAGTGGGAAGAAGATAGAGATACAGTTATTACAGGGCTAAAACAATTGGCTGATTATCCCGAATATATGTGGGTAAGTAAAGTTACATGCAGCATTCCCTCTGCACTTTAAATATGAATGATAGGGCCATAGTTTCATCTGGCACATTTGTTGTTATACCTGACTATATGATACCAAATTAGGTTTATCTCTATTATTTTCTATTATGTAGTCTCTATTCTTGACAGACATCCGTGTAATTATGACAGGTGGCTGTACACCCATTTTCAACTTAAATTGTTTTTGTGGCATGTCTTATGAGATAAAAGAACTATGTTTTTTAAATTGCAGAACACAGAACTAGTTCTTGTAAAGGCATTCTATTATTTGCACTATTTTACACAAATAAAGTATATAGGCATAATATACAAATAGACATATGAATATCTATTTTGCTCCTAATAGATATGTCAGGAAGCCAATGTGTGTATATCACACCCTGGAGGAGTGTATTTCACTCCCTAGAGGAGTGAAACATAGATATAACAGTCCCCACATAATACTTTGAGCATGTCAGGAATTTGTCTGTATCCTAAACGAGTTCTGGGACTCTTATTTGAAACCAAGTCCCATGGTTGAGATCACTGTAAGTTTCAGAAATTGGTAAAGAGATTCGTGAGAAGGCAGATGGTAATGCTGTGAAAATACAGTTCAAATCAGGAGTCCGGGATGGCAAGCAAGGAATTGGCAACCTTGACAGAACACGATGGAGGTGGCTACTAGTGCGGAGCTTAGGAGAACATTCAAGTGCTGATCACTACTCCCTGAGGGATACCATCAACTGCAGGGCAGATTGTGGCCTCGAACCCACATTCCTAGACATTGTCTCACAAGATGCTCTGGATGTGGTATGGGTGTCAGGATGAGATAAGGAGCTGAAGGAGTTAATGGGTAGGAAGATGTTTGTAGGGAGGCATTCTCAGAGAAAAAACATGGTCTCCGCTAATTCTTCCCCCTCACAGTCTGTGGCAGTCTCTGTGGGAGAATATTATCATTTCCTGAGGTAATTCAGAAATCCAGTCTCTGACTTCTTGGGGTCCTACAACATTTCTTCTGATGCAAAGGTTTCTGAATTTCATCTCTGAGAAATACACCCATCCTTAAATTAGTCTCTCATGTACTATGTTTTTGTTTTTTTAATTTAAAGAGTACACTGGATGACTTTTTCCTCTTCTTTCCTCTTGTAGTTTCTGCTGTATTGTGAAGGAACTCGTTTTACAGAGACCAAGCATCGTATCAGCATGGAAGTAGCGGAATCGAAGGGTTTGCCAAAACTCAAATATCACCTGTTGCCCAGAACCAAAGGTTTCACTACTGCCGTCCAGTGTCTCAGGGGAACAGGTATCTGTTTCCTCCATCTTTCTTGCAGTGTTTATTAATATCATTTTTTGATACAGTCATTGCTGTTGGTCACTAGCATGAATGCAAAATAGATATTAATTTACATGACATTTCAGCAGTTTGTTTTGATTTTGTAAATAATCTTAATACATTAATTAGTTCCCCTTTGAATTCAGATAAATTAATAATGCTACTTAGCACTTCACATTTTGAAAGTGATATGCAAACATTGTCTAATTAGCGCTCCCAGCATGCGTGTGAGGTGTAAGTCTGTGTTATGCCATACAGATGAGGCTGTTAAATAGGACAGATGGCTGGCTAAATACTATTGATGGGTTACACGCTTTATTATGTCTTTGAAGCTAGCAGTTGCAAAGCAATTGGACTGTGGATTTGGGGGAGGGGGAAGGACTTACAAAGCTGCACAATCTCATTGCAAGATGAATCATATTCACTAGTTCTCCTCCTCATTGCCTTCTCTTCTGCCACCATCTGCAAAGTTGTTGTGTAACCCTATTTCAAAGTGCCCAGTCATCCCCTTTGGGAATGTGAAATCAGAACTATTTCCAGTGGACACAACTCAAGCATAAACCCACTGATTTAAATTCAACAGAAACCCATAGGAGTCAGTGTCCCAGAGGGACTGTGTTCCACCTGCCCTTCCCAGAATACCCTCTCCTGCCTTCTTCCCAGCCTCTCTGGGTGCCTCCCTGAGGTCCTTACCTGTGCCAACTTGGAGACAGGATGCAGACTCTGCGAGCTGGAGCGCTTCCATGCCCCAGCACTGCTTTCCCCAGAGAAGATGCAAACATGCACAAAGGGACTTGTGCTGGCCCAGCACAATCTCTGTGTTGTGCCCTCAGTTTCCTTTCTGCATGATCAAAATGATCCAATCTCTAATTTGATTGTGAGGCAGAATATGATTATACAGTACATCATTCACTAAAATGCTAAATGTTCTCATTGGCGATAAAGCAATTGTCCTTTGCCTTCCTTGAATGACAGATCAAGGCCTATCATCTACAGATTCCATTTTTTGCATTTCATTAGAGTTGTTTGCACTGATTTACTTTAGCCAGGATAGAATTTATGCAGATTGTGGCTTGATGATATTATTTGATTCAGCTGTCAAGGCAAACTGTGGTTTGCTGTTACATGACTGAGACTTGGATTTGTGAGTTCCCTCCTTCCCTAGTCTCCTTCCTCTTCTGCCCTGATTTATTTCCCTTGACTTTCAGTTTTGTAGCAAACCATAGATTTTTGTTACTTTCCAACAGGTTAAACTATGTTTAATACAAACCATAGTCTGTCAGTTTGGATGTAACAGCCAATTACAGTTTGCTGTGAAATCCAGAGTAAGGGAAGGTGAATGAGAAAGATATGTAAGTGAACTTCAACCAAACATTAATTTGGCACTGTACACAAACCAGTTCTAAAAGTAGTTGGAAGTGTATTCGCACTACAATGATCGTACTGGATCTTGTTCCAGTCAGTGTTATTCAATCTCCAATACTATTATTTTGAGTATTTGTTGTCTGGCCTGGGGAATACTGTGCTTAGACAACTGTATCAATTGGTTCCCGGTGTTTTTAGTATTATTCTTCATTTGCCACCTGTTTTTAAAGAGTTTAGTATCATAGTGTTGAGTCCTAGCATTCTGAAGAATGCATGTCTTCTTCCCACAGTTACAGCAGTGTATGATGTAACTTTAAACTTCAGAGGAAATAAGAATCCATCTTTATTAGGAATCCTTTATGGGAAGAAATATGAAGCAGATATGTGTGTCAGGTGAGTGTATATACATAACACATACTGGAAAAATTATTGTATCTGGTGATGAAGCAGTCACAATTCTGTGGATTTTTTAAAATTTAAGTGGAATTGCTTGATTTTTTTTTTGCTGCTGCTTTGTTTTCATAATCTGTCATCGCTTAGAGTACTTGAGCAATTGCATTAACTTTAAACATGTGAAACTTCCACTCAAGATTTGATTGATTGCCTATAGCCTTTGGTAGACTGTTGCTCAAAAAACGTTTTACAGGTGGGTTGTTGGTATTCATGGGGGATCTATTCTTGGATTTTGATTTTGGATCTCAATTTTTTCGGCTAAATAAATCCACAGTTGGTATCTTGAAACCTTCTAGAGGCAACTGGAAGGCTTCCCTTGATTCTAAGAATGCTTGATATAGCCAAAAAGGATCACTACTGGTTTTCCTTGGGAAACTGGAAGTTGTGCTTCTGGCCAGAAGCGACATTTCTGACGTTCACAGAGGCAGCAGGTGATCCAGTCACCTCTGGAGAGCTCAGTTGGGGCCACGTCTGGCTATATGTAAATCTGGGGACACACATTGAGTAAAATGTGTGAATATGAAGGCCCCACCTGTATTTCATTTTCTGTTAAATCTTTTGAAGTTCTTTTGCATAATAGGCTTTTAGATAGAAGATTTCACTGCATTATCCAAATGTTCTGGCTGTGAGTACCCTCTAGTGGCAGATCCATTGCAGTAATGAGATATCAAGGAAAATCCTTTGCTAATAATGTTAAGTGTTGTCAGAGAGCTCAGAACAGCTTAATGCTACCTAACAAGAGGGACACTCCCAGTTTGGGGCAAATGTATATAAAGTACAGAATTGTAGATATGTGTTTGGGTTCAAAAGAGATTTTTGCAAGCAATGTATTCATTTACCAGGCCTCCATCAGTCTTGAAAGACTATGGTATCATGCTCAGTGCTGCATACGCTGCATGCGAAGCAAGAAAGCCTGGGTTGGATTGTTATGAAGGATAGGCTGTTACCCAAGCAGCAAATCCCCATTCTCCATGCCACTGAATTAGTCCAATGGAAAGGCAGAGCCAATATGATTAGATCCAGCTGGCATTGCAGAGCTGGGTTAAGGACAGGAGCTCACCCTGTCTTGTGGGGCCGACCCAGGAATCGAACTCTGGCCTGCTGGTTAACAAGTACAGTGTCTTAGCCACTTGAGCCACCCACAGCCCATATGTATCTAAATTTTCACTATGGAACTCATTTCTAACCACTAGAGGCTCACATTCCAGTTAGTTGGAAACATGCTACATTTTTATAAATCTACAAGGTTTTGGTAAGGTTAATGAAGCAAATGGCATCTTCCAGGGATAGTAGTTCCCTGCCACTCTGTGGAGCCCAATTATTGGGAATGTTTGCAATGCAAAATCCAGGGAAATAAATGAGAGATGGCTAAGTTGTGGACACAAAAAGTGCTTCATCTCCCTCAGCTAGTTATGTTTTTGTTGGTATAGTTACTCTGTAGCGTTTGCACAAAGTGTGGTTTGGAAGCCATGATCACCTTGCAGAAGCTAATCAAGTTTGGCTCGTTCAGTGCCTGGATGGAAGACATGAAAGGACTCCTCTCTAAACTTCTTTATGTTACATGATTGAAGAAGAGCAGATTATAAATGAATAAGAAAATAAATACACTTCTCAAATGTTATGACATTGTGAATGGCACCTGCATATTTTGACAGATGACTCCATCAGTACAAGGGACTGTGATTGATACAAGGGTTCCTCTTTGTCATTAATTTCTTTGTGACTAGAAACTGCTGCATCCAAGATATTGAGGACGGATTGTTTTGGTATTGGTCACAAGGGACTTAAATATAGAGGTGAAGGGAAGGAGGAGAAGTTGAAATCTTTACCAACTGCCTGGAGCTTAATCATGGTTCTATCTCTGCTAAATACTAAATGAGAGTATTGCTGGAGGAGAGTTGAAGCTTCCTTCCAAAACTTCAGTATATCAGACTTGACCATGATTATTCAGGAGAGTAGGAAGAATGTTTTGCACATGTTCAAGCATACCCTTTATATCTTATATGGCACTGAAAATAGATTCTAGTTTCAAGCACTGCTCAAATAATTAAGCCCCAGATCAGTGTTTCTCAAAGCTGCTCTGAAGTTCTCTGTGGTATTACTACTGGAAGTAACTGAGGATGACATAATCACCAGTTCCTTGCAGGTTCAAAGACTATGACAGGAGCTTCGAACTTGTGGGAAGAGGCTCTGGTGGCATGGCTTTTTCAGCGGTGTGAAAACTGTGTGCTGGAGCTCTACCCACCAAGCTGAATCTCCTATTGCTATTGGAAGCTCCTGCCACAGTCTTGCTACCAGACAGTAGTTGCTGTACATACCACCCAACACTGCCTGGTGTACCACCAGTTGAGTACCACCAGTGCTGCCTGGTGTAAATAGTTCTAGATAGACAGTCCTAGATAGTTCAGTAGGAATCAGTGACAGTAACAAACATTTCAACAGTGTACTAAAGCAGATTATACAGTTGTGTATACTGTCGGGAGCTACAGTAGCTCAGTGTTGTCTGAACACTGTGCTTGCCAACTGGTGTTGGCAGATTGGCAGTTTTAAGACCAGAGTTCAAGACCCCAGAGTGCCACAAGACAGTGTGAGGTCCCGTTCTTAGCCCAGCTCCTGCCAACCTAGCAGTTTGAGAGAATGCAAATGCAAGTAGATAAATAAGTACCATCCTGGTGACAGGCCCCTGCAACAGGCTGACAAAGTATCCCCATGAAATTCCAATCCACAACAAGCGGATACCATCACGACATGGTACAAATGCTGAAGAAGTTGCCTATAAATAGTTATGCATTCTCCATCTTTATTTTTACAAAACATAATATAATGCACCAGGTAAGTCATTTGGGAAAGGAAGGTTACATGCAAGAAGACTGAATTAGGGCACTTAACACTCACTTTGTTCTTATTGGCACTGTTTGCTATTTCTTGCTGTCTTCCACATGCAGAGGTAATGTACATGTTATGATTATTGTTTCTTATGCTAATAAAAGCTCTTCTTTGAATCTTTTTAAACAAACTAGGAGGTTTCCTCTTGAAGATATCCCTCTGGATGAAAAGGAAGCTGCAAATTGGCTTCATAAACTTTACCAGGAAAAGGTAAATAGCTTGTCTGCCTTTAGGACCTTCATAGAATAAGAAACAAAGAGCATGAATTATCAAGAGAAAAAGCAATTCACATCTAAGGATGCAGTGAGGTGACACAACAATTCTTCGATCTCTCACTTTTAAAAAAATAACAAGCAATTGCCAGGAGGCATGAAAAGGTCAAGTTGAGATTGATGTAGTTGGCATCTATATGGTATGGTACGCTTAATGTGGCAAAGAACGGTTTTGGGGGGACGTGAAAAGGAATGATATGGCATAGAGAAACAGAGTTATCCCCTGAGTAATGGGGTTGTAGTCTAATCTCCTATTGCCTTCTATGGTTATTCACTTTTAAAATAAAAGATTGTGATCATGGATCTCCATCAGATCTAGTTTGGTCTTAAGTTATGTGGGTCAAAGGCCAATTTCAGGACAATCCCCATTCATTTCAGTAATTTTTTTTCAAGTACTAGCAGGAGTAAAATTCCCCCTCATGCCTTCCTCCCATGCGCATTAACATCCCATGCACATCAACATTCCCTCACTATCATTCACCCATTGTCATCAACCCCCATGCGCACCAGCCTCCCATGCGCACCAGCCTCCCATGTGCACCAGCCTCCCATGTGCACCAACCCCCTATGCACACCATCCCGCATGCTCATCAACACCCCCCCCACTGCATATCATACCCCATGCACATCAACCCCCATGTGCAATCCTCTCCCATGCACATCATCCCCCATCAGTGGTGGGCTCCAGCAGGTTCACACCTACTCTATAGAACCGGTTGTTAACAAAAGTTAATACATACAAGTTTAAAAATAGCCATTTAAAAGTGGCTGCCAGAAGGGCAGAGAACCGGTTGTTAATTTCTTTGAAACCCGTCACTGGCCCCCATGTGCAATTCCTTCCCATGCACACCAACCCCTCCATGTGCACCACCTTCCTCTGTGCACCCTCCCTTTCAGTGCATCAGCTGGATGTTGATCAGTCAGTCTTCAATGTTAAGTATAGGACAAAAACACATTGCACCCCTTTTCAGCCCCTTAAGGGTTAAATTTCTCAACATTGGTTCTTGGTGGGTGTTGATGTCACAGAAGGAAGACATTCCCCAAATTTCATGCTTCTAGGTTCGGGGATTGGGGCAGGGCCTTGATCAGGCAGGGATTCTTCAATGGAAAGTATAGGGAGGAAAACGCATTGTGCCCCTTTTCACCCCCTTCTGGTTGGAATTTCCAAAAACTGGTTCTTAGTGAATCCCTCTGCCATGGAAGGAACACACTCCCAAAATTTCATGCTTCCAGGCCCAGCGGTTTTGGTAGGGTGTTGACAAGTCAGTCATTGAGTGAGTGACTTTTCATTTGATGCTATCATGACTCCATTTGGATAAATGTTACAAATCTGTATATTAAACAGGCAGTTCCGTACATGCATATAACAATAATCAATGGAGCTTACTCCTGAGTAAGTGTGGATAGGACTGTAGGCTTTGGGATTTTTGGGGAATTTTTATCAGGAACTGCTCATGAGGGATAGGAGAGTTCTTTATTTGAAATAATTTTTTAAACTTATTGTGGACACATTTAATTTTCTTATTTACTTGACTAATTATATGGGAAGATATTAAATTTTCTAGTTGATGATATCACTTCTTGCCCTGAAATCAATTCTAGGCTAGTGACATAATTTCTGGTGGATCCTGACTATCATTTTAAAAAAAGAGAGTCTCCTTGCTAAAAAGTTTGAAAACACTGCCTTCAAGTATGGCAAGTATGATACTGGTTATCCTTACTTAGGCCAGATATTTTTTGTATAAGTTGGATTTAAGTAAAATTAATTTTAAAAAATCTCCCTCATTTCTTTGAGTGGCTGATTATTTATTTGGGAGAGCCTTAATAAATAGCTGTAAACCACCAGAAAATTCAAATTCTTCTCACAGTATCTAGTAGTGCATAGACACAGAAGCGTGTCTTAGTATTAAAAATGATGAACTTTGGAGATTTGACAACAAGCCCATATCTTTCCAAATTAGGAAGCATATTATTTCTTTCTCTTTTCAAGGATGCTTTGCAAGAGAAGTATAATCAAGAAGGTGTATTTCCTGGGCAGCAATTCAAACCTCCCAGAAGACCATGGACTCTCCTGAACTTTCTCTTCTGGGTCACAATCCTCCTGTCTCCCCTTTTCAAATTGGGTTTTGGAATTTTTGCAAGTGGATCACCTCTTCTGATTCTACCGTTCCTTACCTTTGTTGGAGCAGGTAAAGACACCAGAGAAAAATGCTTATTTCTTAGGAGCATTCTAGGGAAAAGAGTTCATGCATAATGGCATGTATTTGGTATCCTGAATCCCCTCTCAAAGGCTAAGCTCCTAGTAGTTTATACTTTAATAGCTGGCTAGCCCACTTCTCCCCCCTTGTTTTTTCAGATGAAGCCAAAACATTTCCTAGGTTCTGAATGTCACAGAGAAGAGAACCTTGTAAGGTGGTTCTTAGTTTTAAAAAATTTAATGTATTTAATTTATATAATAGAGAAAAAATTCTATTTGTTAGATAAATAAAAAAATATTTTTAATTTTTTTAATTGAAGATTTATTTATCTTTTAGATAGCAATATATATACCTCTGCATTACTGGGAGCCATTGTCTTATTAATGAATGGCCCTGTTTCACACTGGCATTGTCAGGTTTGATATTACAAGGAAGGACAGTACCTGTAGGTTGTATTGAACCAACCTCTAAGAAGAGTGCTTCAGTTCAGAACTTCCACCAGACTGGAACGGAAACCACTTAGCAGAGAGTGAACATGCCTTATAGCCGGGGTTAGAGATCTAGTGGAGCATTTTGTAGCATTTTATTGATATATTTGTGAGGGGGGGAATGAAGCGTCCTTACCCTATAGGGTGGAGGGAGGTGTCTTATAAGAGGACCCCTCTGTAAGTGGGGGGGTCTCCACTTATAGAGTGAAGGGAAAGGTCTTAATTTTATCACACTTGTCCCTCCAAGCCCAGTCCTCAACAACAAGAGTTTAGAAACCTGTTTAGACCAATTTCCTGCCTTGCCTGCTTTGTAGGTTCTTGTACCATTTTTCTTTTCAGGTGACACCTTCCCCATTTTTTAACTCTATGCCCTTAGCATACTGAAAAGTAGATATATGTAAAAATGTGTGCCTTATTTTTGGTGGTTTGATTTTCCTTCTAAAGTTAACCAATAGGTGCTTTACCACCTGTGGTAGATATGCTTGATTACATGAACACTTTTCTTGCTACATTCCCCAAAGCCTACACTGCGCCACTAATAATTAAACTTTATCTCTACCTCTTTTTTATAGCTTCCTTTGGAGTGCGTAGACTGATAGGAGTAACGGAAATAGAAAAAGGCTCCAGCTATGGCAACCAAGAATTCAAGAAAAAGAAGAAATAATTTTACAAGTGTAGTTCTGAACACACAATGAGACTATGGTATCAGATTAACTTCACTGAAAGAAAAACACTTAGAAAACTTATCTTTTTTCTTATTAACGGATAACTAATACTTCAGCCAAGACTGAAGAAATTGGAATACTCATGAGAAAAGGAAACAATGGACTACTTACCTGCCTAAGGATCACTGTATTCATAGTTTTTGGAGAATGGGTTAAAAAAAACCCTTTTTCTGCTTTGTTTTGAGAGGTGATAATTCTGAGAGGAGTTACATGCATCTTCAGATAACTGGTGTGTCTTTCAAGAGTGCAACATTTGCTTTGCAGAAGGAGCCGCTGAATGTTTCTTCTTGCTAAAATCTAATATTTTCTTATTTTTAACATTAAAAAAATAATAAGGCTGCATATGCTGCAGTGAAACAGTCTCTAATTGTTTTACAGCTGTTCCTTGGGAAGGAAGCCACTTGAAAAAGCTACTTCATTCTTGCAGACATGCTACTCTGCTTTAATATTTATTAACTTTTCCAAGAAAAATGGAATTCTGATGGCAGCAGAACCTTCTAGATAAGCACGTACTTAAGACCAAACTTTGCTTGAATAAAATACCAAACCTGTCTTCTCTTTTCCCTATCTTTGTGTCCCAGTTAAAATGGGTACATTATCCATTTCTTACTTTATTTTCTTATATTATTCATTTCTTACTTACATGCTATTCTTGTCCTATTGACTTGCTATTCTTCACCATTACTAGTCTTGGAATTTCTTCCAGAGATCCATTTTGATTAGATTGCCAGCACAAACATGTTTCTAATTTTAAAAATTAGACTATTTTCCAAACTGTTTAAATCAGTGAATACATGACGGTATACAGAGAAGAAGTACCTCTTGGGATGTTATCCTAAACATGTTTTCTTGAAAGTACATATTTCAGCTGACCTTCCTTCCAAGTGAACATGTTGAAGGCCAGGGCATGCCTGGCCTTCATGTGTAACTTGGCCTGTTCAGTTACACTTTAGCATTTTTCAAAACTTCTTCTGTAAAGGGCATGCATTTTTTCTGTTGCAAATTTGTGCTGCCAATATGGTCTCTACCATCTTTGACTCCACCAACACTTAAAGGAGTTAACACAGGAACTGCCTGAATCTGACTGCTGCTTTCAGACACAATGCATAGAGCATCCTTCCCTGCGGAAAGCCATGTGTTTGAAGTAGCCTGCAATGCATAGAAGGCACTAGCATCACAAACCCAACTGTATTTTTTATTGGTGTAGTGGTGATCCTTGCAGATTAATAGCTTGCCGTGAGGCAACTTCCCCCAAAAGGCCTGCTTTGTGCCTCCACCATAATACAGATTTGCTCTTTTACATATTTTTTTAAAGGGGTGGGATGCTCTGTACCAGGAAAAAACAATGAAATTCTATAAATAGCATTCAAGCAGTATGACCCTACTGCTGCTTATGATGTAACAATGCACACTCATTCTTATCTAAAGAGATTTAATTAAAAACTGTATTAAAATCAGCTTTTTCTCATTCATGCATTAGCCAAGGTTAAATGTATAAGATTTTACTTTCAGAATGTATCTTGTCTCTAGGTTTTCTCCCCGTCTGCAGGACCTCATTTAAGAATTTTTGGGATAATTTTGCAGTTTGCCATTTTGAAACTTGGGAACATTTTTTCCTGTGGAAACTAGTTATGTTTGCTTTCTCATTAATGTTTGCTTAGGGATTTCCAAATGACCATTTGCTGAATAAATGACAGTAGTTCTTTGAAATTAATTTGTGAACCATGATCAAAACACCTGATAAGCATGCATGGTAGACAGTGGCATGTGGGAGAACTGCACCCAGCCGAAATATCGCTCGCTGTTCTGCCGCATTGGCTCCTATTGCTGAAGAGTCAAGCTATCTTTCTTGCTGAAAAATAGCTTGTCTCTTCAGCGGGACAATTTACTGCAGCAAAAGCTTTGATTACATACTGTTCTTCCCTGCATGTATATACCAGTATTTTGGATCACAGCCCATAGTTTCCAAGATTTGCTCCATCTCTCCCCCAGCACAACATTGTACTATCAATCCTGGAATAGGCAAGCTATAGACAAGCTTCCTGCAAAAAAATAAAATCTACCCTGACTGTAAGGGCAGAGATGACTCTTATTAACTTCATTGGAAGTTGAATATGTGCTTCTTGGGAAGGGACAGAATCCAGCCACATGTGTATCTTTTTACTCACTGGGAATTTTCTTCTTGTTATGTTTTTAAACTAAGTTAAGACAGCTGAAATCTTCTGTTTTCTAACCAGAAGATTGAAACAGGCAGGTTTACTTTCTTTAATAAATAACTTGATGAATAACTCCTTGTTGGAAAAGTTGGTTATATATATTTTTTCCTCACTTTAACAGATGCTGTATAATTGTTTTCTGAAGATGAAGTTGAATATGATTAATTGCACTCTATGACAAAAGCAAAGCAGGGTTTGTAATGTAGGAAAGCAAGAACCCTAAGTTGTTAAATGAAGCCAGAAACTTTAGTAGCGGAATTCAGCAGATTTGGCAGTGGTTGTGCAGAAGGAGACTGCAAGGAAGAAAAGAGTGTGTGCATAAATCTTTTTTAAAAAATAAGGTTCCAATCTCCACTTACTGCAGGTAAACCTGCACTTATGGTAATGTGAGTTGTGCATGTACATTACGGGGTGGGGGAAGCAGATGTTTTTCTGTTTTATTTTCATATCATGACATCTTGATCATGCTTTATTTTGAAAACATACTATACACAATTTGTTTGCAATTCTAGATAGACATATCAATTTTGAAAACTCAAGTGTACAACATTGCACAGTATAGTATGACAGCTCATCTTTTTGGCTTAATTTTTGTTTGTTTATTCAAATAGTTTTTTTAATAAGTATGCAGAGTACGTATGAAAGAAACTAATTGGAAATAGAAGTAAGTGTGGCTCATAAGGAATAACAAGTGGTTTGGATTGGAACGGTGAGCATAGATTTTATACCTTTCACTATTTTCTTCTGGTTTAATAGAACATAGCTTGTATATTTGACTACCAAGCCCTTTGAGAGCAATAATAAACAAAATATATCATGAACTTTCTCTCTCCTTTTTATTTCACATCCCCTATTTTTGGTAGTCTTCAGTATTCCATTTCAACCATTGTTATAGTTTTCTGCATCCACCTTTCCCCTCCCTTCCATTTTCAGTGCTTCATTTGTTTTGATCTATTCAGCTTAAAGTCTAAGGCCACAATCTTAAACACCCTTTCCTGGGAGTAAGTCCCACTGAAGAAAATGAGGCTTACTTCTGAGTAGATAAGGTTAGGATTATGCTCTTAAGATTTAAATTAATGTACGAGTTTGGTATCCAAACTTTAGGTGCCTCCAAAAGTGTTTTGCGTGTGTGCACATGCACAAATTGCTATTGAAGTTCCCTTCCATTCAAAATGTTTTGCAAAGAATTGTGGAAGGGAGGTGATTCTGCTGTTTGAAAATATCTACAATTACCTTACCAAACGTAGTTGTGCAAGTCTTTACATCCACTGCAGCCATCAGTCTGCAAGCTGTTCCAGAGCTGGGTACATTGATGGTCCCTTAAAAACCATCACAATATATCACAATATAAGGGCACACACTTAAGCTGCTTCTGTTGGTCAGGATAAAAGCACTTTCAGTGTATGATATGACCTCAGATTATTTACAAAAAATATATGAACAAGAAAAGTTTGATTAAAAACTCCTCAGAGATTGGCCAAAGTTGAGAAGGTATATTTATTTCAGATATAGGCTGCAATCCCAGTCTTCACTTAGGCCAGCCTAAGCCTTGGCATATGTCCTGTGCTGACCTGGGGGTGTCACAAAAGTGCAGTAAGACACTTCTGCCCCACTCCTGTGGGGAGAAGCGGGGTTAGGCCAATGCATAAGCATACTCCGACCTTCACACACCATCACAGAAATATAGGCCAGGTGAGTTAGGCTGGACTAAATTTCTTAGGATTCCACCCTAAATTACAGAAATTGTTTTTAGTATGTGCAAGTGGCTGCATTTATAAATTATATAGAATTATCTATAGGGTTATATAGAAATTATTTCAACGGGGAGAAATTGTTTGGAACATATAAAGCAAATAATTTTACAACCCACATTTGTTTTTATTGTTTTTACACTAAATGTAACTCTGAAAGAAGGTACCTAAATCCCTAAATAAAGGAATAACCACTCAAGGCTGGCTTTTGTGTACCGAGAGCTCTCTATTAATCTGTAGACTACATGTACTATTAATCAAATTGAATCCTCACTATCAGGCAAGTCCCTTCACCATCCATAAAGTTATCCACTTTTTCTTACCGACATCTCCTCTGACCAGGTAGTTGGATTTCTACACTTGTGATGATAGGGATGTATTCTCATTCTTGAATTGGCTTCTGTTTTTGCTGTATTGCTAAAGTTGCAAATATCTTACTGGCAAACTTCCTACAATGCATATTTGGGAATCTATCTTTCTAAAACAAACATAGTACAGCTCTTCATTACACTGTACAATGAACACTTGATCCTACAATTTATTTATTGGTTTTGGCTATTGTTTCTATAGCAATCACTGTCAGCCGTATTTCTTTACCCTTGAGCTTCTGTCACCCAGTTTCACTAATCTTTTCAGTTGTTCTGTGGTTTCCCATTGGATATACAGGTAAGCCCATCTTCATAAGCTCATTTTCACCAAGATGGAGTTTCTTGGTTCTTATCAAGTTTCCTCCATCCCTGCTTATTTTTCATTAATGTTTAATTCTCTTTATTCCCTCTTTTCCTCAAGTCCACAATCTTGGCACAATAGATTTACCGTATTTCCCGGTTTATAAGACGCACTTTTTTTTCTTCCCAAAGTGGGGGAAAATGTCTGTGCGTCTGATAGAGTGATAGGGCCAATCCTGGAGCACCTTACCCCATCATGTCATACGTCGTTGGATTCGTATTGAAGAGCAGAATCCAGTGCAACAATCAATTTTGAGATATTTCCTTCCTATCAAAGGTTATGGCCAAAAAAATAAAAATCAAAAATATAAAAACAAAAAAATACATTTTCTGGCAATTTTTTAAGCGGGTAGGAATTTTGCCCTGGGAGGTAGGAATTTTGGCCTTGGGGTTCAGGAATTTTGGGTTTGGCATCTGGTCACCCTGGGACAGTTGCAATCCTAAGCAGACTTCCCTGGCTTGGAGACTTGCTCCAAGGTAGACATGCACAGGATCTGGTCCTGCCTGCTCCATGCCTGTGCCTCCCTCACTCTTCCCTATGTATCTAGATCCCCTCACTTTTCCCTACCTACCCCCCAAAAGAACCCCCCCAACTTACCTGCCTTCCTGAACTATTTGCAATGAGATTTGTGCAAAATGTTGTTGTCTGATCATTTGCAATGAGATTTGTGCAAAAGTCGCAAATCACTGACACTAAAGATGATGAGTTTTTGGGGTTACCAGAAAATTAAAAGAGTGCTTGAAGCTTAAAGTCTTTCCTCATTTGTTAATGACAGTGATAATGGTTCTTAATACCACTGTTGACTTTACATGGTTGAAATATTATTTTGCTATATTTTATTAAATATATTAGTACACCATTTGGTTCAGAATATTTTTTTCTTGTTTTGCTTCTCTAAACTTTGGTGCGACTCATGGTCCGGTGCGTGTAATAAGCCGGGAAATACGGTACTTTTCCCAATATACAGGTATCAGATCTGTCAAATCCTATTCCTTTCAACATCAATTTTATTTGTACCATGAAAATGTGATTAGCATTATGTTTGACACAGCAACACAAACAGGAATAAGAAGGCTTGCTTTCCTGGCTGTGGTCTAGAATCAGGTCTTACAAGCCTCTCCCAAACTGAGATGTTGATGTCTGACCAGCTCAGTGATTAGGGGCTTTTGGTGGATGGTTTCAGGGGACCGCAGTCCAGATCCAGTCCTGTAGAATGCACTAAAGGTAGTGCTATCACATGTTGGATTTGAGTTGTGTACTTGTTAATACTTATCCCATACCTTGGTTAATTTGTTCATTTGTCTCCTGCTACCATAATTTCTTGTTAATTGGCCAAATGTCGTTCTCTTATTTATCTTCCAGTTTCCTTGCTTAATGCTGCAACTCATTTTTTCTGTTCTGTGGTCCTTACTCCTCCCTTTTTATTTCTCTTCTATTCAGTTTCAATTTTTCTTAAAGCTGTTTCTTCTCTTGCACACCCTCTTTGCTTCCTTAACCATGCTCCTCATTTATTGGCATCAAACATTTTTCCAAACCTAGAATAGCTTCCTTTCTTGCCTGTGCCCCTTTATACTTTATACCCATTTACAGAACTGTGTCCTGCCCATGTATGGCTTTCACAACCTTAAAAAATTATTAAGACCTCTTTGGTATTTCATGATTGAGCTTTCCCACATTTCCTTTCTTATTGTCATATCATTTTAAAGATGTAAAGTTGCAAGTGAGGCCATATCCAATTTTAGTACTATACAGTACTTGAAACATTTAGAGACCTGATTCCCAACCTCTGGTCCATAAGACCCTGAGAAATGGTCTGTGAGTCTCAGGAATGAAATCACCTTTGGTTACTTGCCAAGGAACTCCCCCACGAATCACCAAAGAACTACCAGAGATCATGGATCACATCAGTGGTGGGCTTCAGCAGGTTCGCACCCACTCTTTAGAACCTATTGTTAATGAGAGATAGGACATATAAAGTTTAAAAATAGCCATTTAAAAGTGGATGTCAGATGGGCATAGAACCAATTGTTAATTTCTTTGAATCTCATCGCTGATCACTATGGTCCCACATGGACCACCAGAAGGTAGAGAACACTCTCCATCCTCTGGGGGTTCATGGGGGAGTGTTCACTTGGGAGATGCTTCTCAAAGGACCACTAGAGAAGGTAGAGAGACTGAAGGCTGAGGATGTGGGTGATCTGTTCTCCACCTTCTCTATTGACCCAAGAAGCAGTGTTCACTAGAGAAATGATTGCCCCTGAGCCACAGAGAGGATGAGAGAACAGACCACTCTGACCTGGCATTGCATGTCATTCATGACAATTCCAATTTTTGCTTCAGTGGTCCATGGGTTCATAAAGGCTGCAAACCACAGATTTAGAAGATGGTAAATTATAAGAACCTCCAACTATACCACTAACTATAGGCTGCAATCCTAAGCATACTTTCCTGGGAGTAGGCCTTACTGAATACAATAGGACTTCTGAATAGACATGCTTCGGATTGTACAGTTTCATATACTGGTAGTTGTCTAATATTGTATCTTCAAAATATTAAACTGGCACACCTGAAACTGTGACTATTGTACCGCACATTTAAGGTGATGTGGAGGCTTTGCTACCTGTGTAAAAGAATAATTGAGAAGTTGCTCTCTCAGTTTATCTAACACCTGTACTGCCCATTATGATAACTGATGATAAAGGTAGGTTGTCCTGCTGCCTATACAGGCACCAGCCACCAACATGCAGTGCTCATCTCCGATCCAAAGACACCTCGGTGGTCACATGGCTGCATGGAATGCTGTTTTCCTTCCCACTGCAGTGACACCTACTTGCATTTGTGTGCTTTCAAACTGCTAGGTTGGCAGGAGCTCACTGTATGTTATAGTGGTCTGGAAACCTGGGCTGGGTAGATGGTAGACAATAATCTCAGGACAGTAGCAGAGAAGGGAAAAAAATGCTATAGTGAGAAATAATGGCCAGAGTAGATCTTGGAGCCAATGGATTGTATCCCGTTACAAGATTGTCTCATCTAGACAAGTACTCAGTGATCAAAGGAACCAAGCATGGATTTACCAAGAATAAATCTTGCCAAACAAATCTGATCTCCTTTTTTGATCGGGTTACGAGCTTACTGGACAGAGGCAATGCTGTGGATGTCATTTATATCGACTTCAGCAAAGCATTTGACAAAGTCCTGCATGACATCTTAATCGGGAAGTTGGAAAAATATGGGCTATACAAGGCAATTGTTAGGTGGATCTGCAACTGACTCGACGGCCACATTCAAAAGGTTTTGGAAAATGGTTCTGCATCATCCTGGAGCTCAGTTTCGAGTGGGATACCCCAGGGCTCTGTTTCGGGACCAGTTCTCTTTAATATCTTCATCAACAACTTGGTCCAGAAGAGAGTGACAAGAATTATTGGTGGGATGGAAGGGAAGCCTTTCGAGGAAAGGCTGGGGGAATTTGGTATGTTCAGCCTGGAGAAGAGAAGGCTGAGAGGAGACATGATTGCCCTCTTCAGATATCTGAAGGGCTGTCATTTGGAGGAAGGGGCTAATTTGTTCTTAGCTGCCTCTGAAAGCAGAACTAGAACCAATGGGTACAAATTGCAAGAAAGGAGATTCCGGTTGGATTTCAAGAAAAAATTCCTGATGGTGAGGGCGGTTCGGCAGTGGAACAGATTGCCAAGGGAGGTGGTGGACTCTCCCTCACTGGGGATATTCAAGCAGAGGCTCAATGAGCACCTGTCGGGGATGCTCCAGGAGGATTTCCTGCTGCAGGCAGGGGATTGGACTAGATGACCTACCGGGTCCCTTCCAACTCTAGGATTCTATGAATCTAAGAAAATTTGTCCTGCAAAGGCACTACTGAAATCTTTGAGAAAAATTATTCAAACCTATTTCTTTATGTTCCTTTTAATGATTCAGAACAATTTCCTTTGCATTCAACTCTGACTCAATTTGATACTATAAGGTCACTTGATCTTGTGGTCTACTCTACAGTTCTTTTTTTACTACACTCCTTATGATCCAATAATGTCTATTCACATTGATAATGCAAGAATGAAAAAAGAGCTATTAAAGCATAAGTGTTCTGTATTGGTGATCCCACGTGCAGAGTGCTGCCTTATTTAAGCAGATAAGTGCCTTGGTGGATGAGAAGACCAAGGTCTACCTAATTCCAGCACTGATTGCAAGAATCGCATCAATCCGCAGACATTATGTACTCTGCCAAAAACTGGCTACTGATCGCTGTTGTTCTCTGGACAAAGTGCTCTAATAGCAAAATGCTATTTAACAAGAAGAAGGTAATTCCCCCCTCCCTCCAACAGCATTTATTTAAGACAAAGATTTATTTTGGTACAAGATCTTTTCTATAATGTTTGCTGTGCAGTTTTCAGTAGCTGCCAAAACTAATGCAAATAAAAAAATGTCACATGACTTGTGCTTTAAATTCCAAAAAATATAATTTCAATAAATCACATTTGTTCAAGATCTGCAGTTCTTACTTGGAGTTACTCATTAAGAGAATAGAAAGCCAAAACTGTGTGCGTTCATCACTTGGTTTGTCGAAGTTTTATTCTCTTTATATGTCCACTGGTGTAAAGAAGACATCAGTGGTTCTCGGCAGCAAACAGAAAAAAATGTTCCTAATAATTTTGAGTAGTTACGTAGCACTTTCATATGTGCTTTTCATATGTCCTTAGTAATCATTATAACAACCCTCAATGTGTAAGGCTAAGGGTTAGTACTCTCTACATATTGCACATTGGGGCCTGTAGCTGTAAAGCTACTGTGTCTCCTAAGATCTCCTAATGAGTTCATCTTAGTTTTAATGGGTTTTAATTGTTTATACTTGGGGTTGCCATAATTCTCTTCCACAAAATTGGGACAGGACCCTCTGTTTCATTTGCCAGTACATGAACACTATCCCCCAAAAGCAGGACTGTCCCTGTTTTGGGGGACATATGGCAACCCTAGCTATACTACACATGCATTCCACTGGTATAATACAAATGGGGTCTTGATATCTGGGGATCCATTTAGGGACACCACCTCATGCTGATACAGAATTTTGTGGGGAAGTGAATTCATGAGTTTTGGACTCTTTTGAAGGAGAGACTGGAACAGAAAGTCCACAAATGATTCCGTGGGCATTACTACAGGTGTGGGGAGTGTGGGCCAATCCAGAGTAACTACAGGGAGTCCTTGCTCTGGTGTAAGAACAATTTACTCCGGATTGCAATATGAATTTCCCATAGGTTTTCACTGGGTTGTGCTGTACACATAATGTCTCTTATATGCTCCTGTAGTTACTCTGGATTGTAGGGTGAGTGACATACCTGGGTGTGTGGGGGAGCGATGCATTTTTTGTTTTCTAATTTTTTGGCTATAACTTTTTAGAGAAAAGATATACTTTTTAGAGAAAAGATATACTTCATTCTGGTTTTTTCATTGCATTCTGCTGTAAAGTACACATCCAGTGGTATATAGCATGAAGGGATTGTTCCTAACCATGGCAATTATAGTGCATCATCAGATAATATTGATTGATTGATTGATTGATTGAGTTGACTTGGTTTGTACTTTGCCTTTCTCCCTGAAGGGCACACAAGGGCACCCATAAAATACAATTAAAACAGTTACAATTAAAACAAAATTACAATTAAAATATCAATATTAGAAAATCAAGTAAAATAAAATATCACACCCAAAGGTGCAAAGTAACAAGCAATGAATTGATGGAAGGTTATTCAGGCAATGCACCTACTTAACTTGAAAATAATGAATGAGCAGAGAGTAGGGAACAAGGGAAAGTTGTGGCATTTTCAGAGAATGGAGCTTCAACTCCTTTTTCTATAACCACTTCCCACTTTTAATAAAAAATCAGCAAGGTGTAATCTGTATGGAAATGTCTGCCTTCTGCTGCTAGAAATAATTCTATCATTTTTTTCTGGCAACCACTGAGGCCTAGCTTCTTGACTTTCCATTTACAACTTAAAAATACATTTTATGTGCATTTATCTGAAGTGGAAATTGATCTCTTTGCCTAGAAGTCTCTTACTAACTGTTCCTGAAATATGAGTGATGTCTACAATTATCTTCTACACTTGGGGTCTCCAAACTCCAGCCCTTGGGGGCTCCAAATGTGGCCTTTGACGAGCCTCAAGATCCATCTCTCCAGCTCCTGGGCAAGCCCTGTAATCCACTCCGATACATTCTTATATGTAAATTTATTCAAATTTATTCAAATTTGAAATGTTGATTAGTTTTTTTTGCCGCTGACACAGTGTCAAAGAGATGATGTGGCCCTCCTGCCAAAAAGTTTGGAGACCCCTGTTAAAAGCATCTGTCTTGCGCAGTGAACATCTTGTGCTGTTCAAAATGGGCTGGATGTGTATGAAGGTGTAAGATAAGGTGATTACCAGGAGAAGCACTTGAAGCCAAGTCACGTATTCTCAGTTGCTTCTGGGAACAGAGATGGACGCCAAGAATTCCTCTGTAACTCAATGATTTCCAAACTTTTTAGCACCATGGCCCACTTTTTAATGCACTTTCTTGGGACTTATTTTCTTCTCTGGTCACTTATTTCTACTTTGAAATTATGTACAGGTTGAACTTCCCCCTTGGTGACATTTGGTTCCAGGAATCTCTGTAGTTACCCATTTTTGTGTTATACAAAAGCAATTGTTTACCTTGTTAGGCAATGAACAGGCAGGCAATGAACCACAATGAATCAAGTTCCCTTTCAAGTGACTTATAATAGCTTAGTTTCAGCTCAGAGACAATTCAGAAGTGATCATCACATGGGGGAAAGAGAGGGGTCTCCCTCCCATCTGTAACCGAAAATCAAAGCATTCACTCTGAACCTTTCTCAGGCAAGCCTAATTGCCAGACACTCATGGTAAGAAGGCTGTTTTTAAGCCATTAATTGCTACTTAAGGGATGTTGATCTTTTAATTTAAAGAGACAACCTCATTTGTGTTGAGACAAAATCACATAATGTATAAATAAAATGCATATAAAGAGGTTATACCTGTATACTGATGTGTGTCACAATTCACTTATCCCTGTCATTGTGTGATTAGGTCATTATGAGAACATTCAGCCCCATGTAATGCCTTGTTTGTGTAAACAGACACTCCATGCGAATTCACTATATAGGCTACTAAAGACTTATTGGTTCCATTAAGAACCTCTTTGTTGTGTAAGTACTCTGTTGCAGGCAGTGGGAGACATGATTCCCTGTTTAAGAGTCTTTGGCTGCAATCCTAATCTCTAGTTAAACCGGCCTAAACGCTGGCAAAAGTCCTGTGTTGACCTGGGAGTGTCACAAAAGTGCCATAGGACACTTGTGCGCCACTCATGGGGGAAAGTTAGGCTAGCACAAAAATTCACTTGCCTCCCTACATCACCACGCAAACGAGAAGATTGATGAATTGTGTCGGCCTAAATTAAGACTGCACCTTTTGTTGTGTAAACAGAAAATTGCTGCTATAACTATAGAAGACTTGTTTGCCTCATTAAGGCTGCAATCCTAAACACACTTTTCTGGGAGTGAGACCCATTGAACACAAATGGGACTTATATCTGAGTAGACATAATTAGGATTGCTCTAAGAGCCTTTTTTGTTGGGCTTTGACCACCTTCCTATGTCCTGTCCAATGTTAGGTGGAAGATTGTCAAATGATGCATGCCTATACTTAGAGATGGGTTAAAATGGGGTTTTTCTGGCAATTGTGGGTGTTTTCTAAAGGCAGTAGAGCAGAAAGCTGAACCTGATGTTTCTTCTCAGTCATGGTCCTTATGAAGAAAGTTTCCAATACAATATCCAAGTGCTCTTTGGATATTGTATTGATTTGGATAATATCACAATTCTTGCTATAGAAAGTCTGAGCTTTACTTTCTCCACTGCCACCTGTCTGGAATCAGTCGCATTCTAGTAAATGGTGTGTGCATCCAGTGGTGGGATTCAAATAAATTAACAACAGGTTCTATGTCAAAATAACCTAAATTAACAACAGGTTCTCTGTCCCATTAGTAACCGGTTCTCAGAACCAGGCACTCATTAGCAAAGGGTTCTATAGAACCTGTGAGAACCCCTGGAAGCCCACCACTGTGTGCAACCTCACTTGAAATAATTGTAAACACAGTCATAAGAACACAGAGTAGGATGTATCTAAGGGATCCATACCCTGCCTTTTCCATGTCAAAGCAGATGCCGAAGATGGCGTACAAAGAAGCAGTTCCTCCCCTCCTGATGTCCTCACAACAACCCTGTGGGGTATATGAAGTTGATGTGAGTGACTGACCCCAGGTCACCCAGGAACACATGTATGGAGGGAAATTTACAGATTCCAAAACTTTTGTGAGCATATCATTAAAATGTCTTTATTCTTCCTTCTTATATAACCTAATTATGTACTCTGTGTGTGGTTGGCAAATGTTACAATCTATTACATTTTTTAAATATACAGTAGTGGCTGCTTTTAACGTACTGCCAGATGTTCAACTTCACAGACCATTATGGTTTTACACCACTAGATGGAGATACTAAACTATGCAACTGATGACTAGCAGCGCAATCCTAGGCATGTTTACTCAGAAGTCCAATTTTGTTTTATGGGACTTACTCCCAGGAAAGTGTAGATAGGATTGGAGCCTAATCCGCCAGAACAATGAGTACTACATCCTTACCAAATTCTATTCAAATTCAGGGTAACCATATACCCCCTTTCCCAGGGCATTCCTGGATTTTAATCTTGTGTCCTGGAAAAAAACTCTCTTGACCTCAGTTTCCTTGTGAGCAGGCAATATGTGGCCTTCTTGTAATTCTCATAAATTGTCTCATAAATTCATGTCTCATAAATTATATGTAACAAATTACATATAATAATTTTAAATTTAGTAATAAGAGATAGAGATAAATTGACCATATAAAGACAATATATATGAGTGTTTTTAGCTTTTGTATTCTCATGTTGTACATTTTTCTTGGGTGTCCAACAATGGAGGGCCCTTGTCATCCTTTTTTAGTTGTGATGTATGGTGAGTTAGCTTTGCAAACAGAATCCCAGTAGGAGCCAGTCATGTGTTGTGGTTTATCTCTACAAAGATAACTTCTATACAGTACAAAAACTGATTATACTAAACCCATAGGTAGCATTACATTTCAAACAATGACCCTTTTCCAATCTTTCAACAAATGTTAAACTGTGGCCTAAAGTGAAATTATAGTGAAATTTTATATCCTAAAGTGAAATTAAGCCCCTTGCTCCAGAGCAGTTAGGATGACTTTCCATAAGATAACACTAGAGTGTGACGTAACTGTGTGGACCCGTAACTGCTATGGATTTTGCCCCTAGTCCCTTTAACCATACCTCTGTTTTCTCAAGGGATTGTTGGACTTAGATGTTTCATGTTCAGTACTAGATTTGATTAGAACATTTTACATCAGTTCCAATTGTTGACAGAAGCTTCAACCAAATAAAATATTGAGGTGAGGGATTAATGTAGATCTTCAAAACACACTAAGTAGAAAGAATGGGTAGCACAAGTCATTGAAAATGTTGACAGGACTATTTGATGCTTTTTGTGTTTTCCACCAAAAATCCCCCTTCTCTCCTTTTTCCTTGGATAGACTTCCATGATGTAAAAGCACCCTAAGGAAAGAATAGCATAGAATTTATTGTACTGACACCTCATGTGAGTGTGTGCTGAACTTTAGTTGCTTGGAAACTAGCATTACCAGATGTACCTGCTCAGCTTGCACATCGATAAGTAGATGAATGTCAGCCTAATCCTATCCAACTCCCTGGGGTGCTGAAGTCTGTAACAGCCATGGTGCACTATATGGAAGCCATGATGACTATATGTGATCTCTGGGTTTTGAAGGTACTGTAATCTGAATGCCAGGTGCAAGGGAGTGGCAACAGGATAGGGGTATGTTGTTGTTTTGTGAGCTCTTGAGAGGCATCTGGTGGGAAAGAAAAATGTGATAAAGGGAGCCATCCAGAGCAACAGTACTGGGCATTTCAGCCCAGGACCCCTTTTCAAACTTAAAAATTTGTCCCGGCCAAAAAAAAATGTGTCTAGGCAAACCCCCTTTCCAAGATGTGACATCACTGTGATGCAGGAGCTCTTCGATATCTATTTGGAAGTTAATCACATTGTGTTCCATGAGACTTACTCCCAGGAAAGCCCAGTGCCAGAATACTGTAGGTAGGTAGATTCCAAGATGCCGGTCCCACCATCTTGCAACCTCCACAAGGGATCCTGATCCCCACTTTAAATACCACTGAACTTGAGGGCCTTGGCCTGATCCAGCAGGGCTCTTATGCTTTTAGGTTGTGTTGTAAGGATGCATTTATCAATACTGAACAAATATTTCATGGACACAGAATGAGCAAAAGAAGTGCTATTTCCTAAAAAAAATCAGTTGAAGCCTGAAATTATTATATAAACAGAATAGACTAAAAGTGAACTATTATAAAAGGCAATGTAATCATCTATTGCAGGGGTCTCCAAATACTGACTTGGGGGACAGATTGCCATCCCTGGTGATCTGAAAAGTGGCCCCTGGCAAGACCCCTCTATCCAGCCGTTGGGCTAGCCTAGTAATCCACTCCAATACATTCTTATTTGTAAATTTATTCAAATTTGAAATATAGTTTTCTGGCCACCGACACAATGTCAGAGAGATGATGTGGCCCTCCTGCCAAAAGTTTGGAGACCCCTGATCTATAGAAACAGTACTAAAGCACAGGACACCCTTAGCAGGGGATACTTTCAGTATTTTTCTTAACTGCCCCAGTCCCTACAAGGCCAGCCCAAGTCCTGCCTACACCTGAACCACTATGCTAAATAGAACCTTCCTCACCAAAAGTACACCAACCACTGCCTTTTCTTGTCCTCCCGTTCTCTGAATCTGAATGGAAAAGAGAAACAAAGAGCAAGTCTGGAGGACAGAGGTGCGCTACAGCAGATGTCCCCACCACAACTCAGCTTTCCTCTCTACTTCTACTCTACACTCTTCTCTTCAAAGTATGGGAGGACGTGTGCAGGCAGAAAGAAACAGGCACCACCAGTAGGGATGACCATCACTGTTGGCCTCCCTGAAAGGCTATCCCCAATTCACTTTCAGGCGCTCAGCATCTAAACGGAAGCTACAGATAGATTTTAGGGTCATGGAAGCCTCTTGCATGGCCATAAAAAGCTCTTAAGACATGGAGGCTAAAATGATTAATAGAAGAGCCTTCAGCTCAGCTCCGTGGGTTTGAGACCACAAGGTCTGTGCATACAACATCAACTTCATTCTATCCCCTTGTAGACCACAGCGCAGTTGATAAATAGAAAAGACAGACGGAGCCAAAGCTACCCACCAAACAGACCGCATAGTATGAGATACAAAATTAATGGTTGAATCTATGATTTTTAGTCACAGCAACCCTAGAGCTTCATTCAACTAAGGCAACACAAGACACGACAGAAGGAGGTTCAGAGAGACATCAGCCATTCTAATGTCTTCTTTGCTACTCTTTTCTGGCAGATGATGTGCCCCCTTCTTATCTTCCCACTTTTTGCTCTGAAAGCTACATTAACATATTATCTCTTCTTTTTGTGCATAGGGAAAAAATGAATCTGAATTTGCTTTTGCTTAATGATTTTATTTATAATTCATGATGAAGGCCTGGGTCATTCTCATCACAGATCAATGGACAGGCTCACTCTAAAATGGTCCCTGGCAGCACTGTAAGGTCTAAGAACACAGCAGACTCATTCCTTCTCCTCCACCTCTTTCTACTGCAGTTGATTCCCTCCTTCTCTCTGCAAATGTACAAAATACCAGTACAGTAAAAACTTACAGTACAAACAATGTCTTGATAAACAAGCAAAAAAATTAGTGCCAACTATGGCCAGTTTTGGTGCTCTGCCAACACCTGCTCAGCCTCTCCTGAGAGACCAGCCTATCATGTCTACTCTGAAATAAGCCTATTACAGTCAGTGGAGCTCATTCCAATGTAAGGGAGATAATGGAAAGGAGCCTCAAACTAAGCTTTCATGTCTAAAGTAAGCTTGATCAATGGGCCTCACTCCTGTGTAAGGGGGCAGGTTGCACCCTGAGCAACTAAGGGCGCAATCCAGAATAACTACGGAGAGTCCTTGCTCCGGTGTACCAACAATTTACTCTGGATTGCAATATGAATTTCCCAGGAGGTGCTAGGAGGTGCAGTAACTACGGGTGCACGTAGTTTCTTACTCTGGATTGTAGCGTTAGACTGCAATCATAAAGACAGTTTCCTGGGAGTACGACCCATTGAACCCAATGGGGCTTACTTTTGAGTAAACATGGTTAGGATTGCACTCTAAGGGCACAATCCTAACCAATTTAGGCTGGCCTCAGTCACGAGGCATATCTTCCTGTGGTGATGTGGGGAGGTCAGCATATGCCTATGCACAGGCCTCAGGAGTGGCACAGAAGTATCTTACGGATGGTACTTTTGTGACATCCCCAGGTCAGGACAAGACTTATGCCGGACTTTATGCTGGCCTAACTGAAGCTTAGGTTAGTGCAGTTTAATTTATTTATAGTTAATTTATTTTATTTATATTTATTAAATTTATAGTGCAGATTAATTAATTAACCTTAGTGCAGGTTAATTTATTTTCTTTTTCTTTATATTATATTGTATATGCCTACTTACATATACAAACACTATGTACGTATTTTCTTTATTATTTTGTATTATATGGAGTGTGGTGAAGGGTTTTGTCTGGGGGTTAATCTCAGGATCATCCTGATTCCAGAAAGGTATATCTATGTAGAGTAGTCGTGGATGGACAGACAGAATTAGCCCTTTTAGTATGTATGTATGTATGTATGTATGTATGTATGTATGTATGTATGTATGTAGGTGCGCACACATATATACGCCTACTTACATATACACACACTACGTACGTGTGTGTACGTGTACGTAGGTGTGTACACATGTATACGCCTACTTACATATACACACACTATGTACGTGCGCTCACACATATACGCCTACTTACATATACACACACTATGTACGTGTGTGTGTACGTGTAGGTAGGTGCGCTCACACATATACGCCTTCTTACATATACACACACTATGTACGTGTGTGTGTACGTGTATGTAGGTGCACACACATATACGCCTACTTACATATACACACTATGTACGTGTGTGTGTACGTGTATGTAGGTGCACACACATATACGCCTACTTACATATACACACTATGTACGTGTGTGTACGTGTATGTAGGTGCACACAAACATATACGCCTACTTACATATACACACTATGTACATGTGTGTGTACATGAATATATACAAACGCCTATATCTGTACTTATAGCTGTACACTTACCTCCTACATACATATACACTAAATATACCTGTGTTTATATACACACATCTGTATGTACACTTAGGTACACACACATATGTACGTATGTTTAGGTATGCACACATATGTATACACTCTACACAGATATACACATACCTGCGTATACACGTGTGTATCTGTGTACACACACATGTATACAAATATATATGTACGTACAGAGTGCACACACCTACATGTGTCTAGAAAGCACACGCACACCCTCGCATGCCCCTTTCCCGGGAGTAAGGGCGGTGGAGGGAAGGGGTCTACTTCAGAGTAGAGGCAGGCGTTCAGCCTGGCCTTCCCTTTAAGGCTTTTCAGTCGGCGGAGGGCGGCCTCCCCTTTAAGCCTGTCCTCCCCGGCCCAGCCAGGCCGGAAGCGGGGAAGCGGGTCGAGCGATCCAGGAAGCGGATGAGGGGCCTGTGCGGGGCCTGGCTGGCTGGCTGCCTGTGGGGGCGGCGCGCGGGGGTCCGTTGGGGGTCTGGGTGGGGGGAGGGGAGGAGCCCAGCGAGGCTGAGGGGGGCGGGGAGGAGGCAGCCCATGGCGGGCAGCGGCAGGCGGAGGAGCCGGGGCTGAGCTGAGCGCCCTGCCCGCCCATGGAACCCGCCCCGGCGGCGGCAGCAGCAACAGCAGCAGCCGAGCCCACAGGCACACCAGCAGCAGCGGCCAGCACCGAAGGCGTGTCGGGGGAGGAGGAGGTGCCGCCGGTCATATACACCATGGAGAACAAGCCCATCGTCACCTGTGAGTGCGGGGAGGGCAGGGAGGGGATGGGGCTGCTGAGGAAGCTCCCCCCACTTGTGAGTGGGGGAGGGGCGAGTGGGGCACTCCCCACATGGTCCCCCACATGGTCCCCCTGGCCCCAGAGGAGTGGGTAGGGGCTGGGGGTGAGAGTGGTCACTGGGTCACCCTACAACTGTGTGTGTGAGAGGGGTGCTTCTCCCCTGGTTGGGGTGCCTCCCTCCCTCTCTCTGGACCCTTGGGTGCCACCACCCCCAGGACCCTTGGGTGCCACCACTTGTGCCTGCCCCCTTCTTCTCTCCCCCCCTGGAAGGGGGACCAAGCATCAGGTGCACCCCAGGAAGCTCCAGTGCTCATGCTTCAAAGCCTGGGGGGGGGGGTTCTGGTTGTCTACAAGTTATGTGACTACCTCGGTGGGCACTTCCTCTCGAGGAAGCCCATCTGAATGCCCACACAGCGTAAACACAAGTAACCCTTGAGACAGCTACATCCATGAAAGGATGGGGTCTCCATGCGCCGCTGCTCCATACTGTTGGCTTCAGATAACTCCTGTGTGGCAACTTTACACGTTGTTGGTTGTCACCACATCAGAGGTTGCACACTTGGGATGGATGCATCTGTGAAAGAATGTGCAGTGGGTGAGGGGCAGGTGAGGCAGAGCCTCCACTACCAGAGTCCAAGAATGCATTGGGTGGGGAGGCAGGTGAGGCAGAGCCTCCACCACCAATGTTCGTCTTACCTCATGGGGCTTTGTCATGATTGTGTTCTTGGGATAACTGCACCTGTGGGAAAATTCAGGGTTGTGCATTGGGTGGTAGGAAGGTAAGGCAGATCCTCAACCACTGGAGTCCAAGAATGCATTGGGTGGGAGGCATCAGTGCCACCTCCTCCTCCTACACTGGAGTCCAAAAATGCATTGGCTGGGGAGGAACATGAGGCAGAGCCTCCCCACCATAGTCCTTTGGAAAGCACTGCTTGCAAGAGAGGTGTGCAAGTAAGGTTTGTCTCCTAGCAAAGTTTTTCTTACCGCGTGCGGCTACATCATGATTGCATTCTTGGGATAGCTGGATCTTTGGGGAATTCAGCTTTGTACATTGGGTGGGAAGGAAGATGAGGCAGAGCCTCCTTGTTAGAGCACTTCCAAAAGTGCTGTTGCATGTGAGGTGTGCAAGTAAGATTTGTCTCACTTCATCAGGGACTATATCACCATTTCATGCTTGAGATGCCACAGATGCATCTGTGGAAGAAAGCAGTTCCTAAGCATTGCGTCAGTCACCTTTCCTTTTTGGCTCAAAGAGCCTCTGTATGGCAATTTCACATATTTAAATCAATACACATATAAACATGCATTGGGTGTTGGGTTAGGTAAGGCAGAGCCTCCCCACCAGAATCTTTGAAAGCACTGCTGCATGTGAATTGTGCAAGCACCAACAACCCACATGCAGGCTGTGCCTTGGTTGCCTTCTCACCCAACACATGTCCATATGCTACATGTGTGGCATGTATATTGGTTTCCCCTTTGTAGAGTCATGCTCCTGTTTGCTGACTTTTTCTTAACTTAATTTCCTTACACTTTCTCTCTTAGTCATGGGAGGGAAAGTGGTATTAAGAGGAAACTTATGCCAACAGTTGTGTCTGTGGCAGAGCAAGGATTGAAGGTGCAAATCTCTGGAGCAAGGCAGAGGCTACCTCAACATGGTGTAAATAACTTACTGCTACACAAAAATTATATAGCTTTTATGGCCAGCTGGCCATATGGCTTTTAAGGTCAGCTACAAGCTATTTCCATCTTTCAGGATCTAACATACAGCAGTGATTTTTCCAAACTTTTTCATCTCATGGAAACTTTTTTCATCTCAGCTTTTTCATCAACTGAAACAATTGGTGCCTGTCAACCCAGTCCTGTCATGCCTGTACAGAAGCACCAGCCTGATACAGTGGTGCCTCGCATAAAGAGCTTAATTTGTTCTGGAGGCATGCTCTTTAAGTGAAACGCTCTTTAAGTGAAGCGGATTTTCCCATAGGAAATAATGGAAACTCAGACGATTGGTTCCACAACCTCAAAAATATTCATATAAAAATATTAACTGAATGTAAAAATGATGACAAAACACGAATTGAATTCAAAACATGCATTCAATGTGCATGATTCTATGACGTCTACTTAGGGCACAATCCTAACCATGTCTACTCAATAGTAAGCCCCACTGAGTTTAGTGGGTCTTACTCCCAAGAAAGTGTCTTTAGGATTGTTGCCATAGGCTGCAATCCTAAAGACACTTTCCTGGGAGTTAGCCCCATTTAACACAATGGGGCTTACTTCTGGGTAGACATGGTTAAAAGGCTGCAATCAAAGACACTTTCCTGGGAGGCTTACCTGGGCTGCTGCTGGAGGTTTCAGATGGTCGGTGGAGGCAGTTAGGGGCAGCTGCCTCTGGCACCTCCAGGCAACTGACCACAAGTTGGGGGCAGTTAGAGGCAGCAGCGCTGGCTGGCAGCCCTTTTAAAGAGCCTCCATGCGGAGCGTCAGGGCTGCATAGCACGCGTGCCCATAGCGTGCTTACTTGTTAAGTGAAGTGGAACTTGTTATGTGAAGCAAGATTTCTTGGAAATTTTTGCATGTTATGTGAAATGCTTGTTAAGCGAGGTACCACTGTAATGGTAGCTAGCATTTATAGACCATTTTTGAGTGTTCAAGGTATTTCACATATATTATCATGGCAATTCTTACAATGATCTTGAAAGACAGGTTATTGTATTAGTATTTCCACATTATAGATGTTATGTGCATGGAAGCAGAGAGATGGTGATTTGTCCATCAAGAAATGCATTACTGAGGTTAAGGTCAAGGAACAGGACTCTGCCTCACTGGGGATCTTCAAGCAGAGTTTGACAAGCACGTGTTGGAGTTGCTTTAGGAGGATTTCCTCCTACAGACAGAGTGTTGGACTAAATGACCTGGTCCCTTCCGACTCTATGATTCCGGGGGGGGGGGGGGGGATAGTAGACTTCCCAGTATACTCTACGAGCTTTCACCTATGCTTAGTGTTTATGTTCAAATTGTCAATACAAGGTTCATGATAAGTTTGCTCATGCAAGGTTCACTTGATAAGTTTGCTCATCTGTGCTCTGTCATTGTGTTTCACTGTCTAAAGGACGCCTGTGTAGTAATTTCAGATCATTGTGCTTCCTGCTTTCAGGAATTGTTTGTATTATGCTGAACTTTTAGTTATATTGCTGAGGTTTTACTGTATGCGTATTTTTTGTAAATATGCATACAATCATGCTGTAAAGTTATTTAACAACTCAATCCACAGATCCAGAGTGAGAATGAATGAGAGCAACATAAGATGCTGGAAGGGTCCCAGGTTCAAATTCTTCAGACCTGCAATTAATGCTATTGCAACCTCCAGACTTCTAACATGCTTTGTGGGTTTAGGGCTACACTTGAAAAACTTCAGTTGATGAAAAATGCCAGCCTCAGATTGCTGGCTAGAAGTGGCTGATGGTACCACATTGCCCAATGTTTAAGCCAGACCAGTTCTCTGTCTGTTTCTGGAGCTGACTTAGGATGCTGCTTCTCACCTTCTTAAGTTCTAAATTATTTGGTACCTGAAGAACTGTTTGACTCCTGTACGTATATTCCATTAACATTTAAAGTCCTGCTGTATATACGTCAGCTGATGCACGTAGCCCTGCTCGTAGTGGACATCCCTCTTTCTGGCACTAAATTCATGGCATGACCTTTTCTAATGAAGACCATCTAGCCTCTGTGCTATTTTGTCAGGCAAAATACTGAGAGAAAGCATAAGAACCGCAACCTTAGACCAGCGTTGTACAAATGTTGAGTTAGGACACCACATGCACTCTCCTCAGTATGATGTTCCTCTTAGTTCCATGAAACCTTAATAGGAAGTCCCAGAAGCCTCTTCCAGGCCCAAGACACAATCTATTGGTCTCAGAGGAGTCAGATGTGGTCCATGGTGGCCCACAGCCAACCTCTGGTCCCTAAGAGCCTCTAACTCAGTTGACTAAACATGACTGGAGCTGTGATTGTGGGAAGGGGGTAGGGGTCCATTTCAGCATGTGCTTTATTTCTGTGCTTTGTATGGTGCTTGCAGAAAACCCGGAAATTTGAACCAGTTTTTTTCAGTAATCTAAATCCCATCTCTAATGTATTTATTTGAATTTTAGATTTAAAATTTTATTTGGCCCTGGACACTGTGCCAGATATTTGATGCTACCTTTTGGCAGAAAAGTTTGGAAACCCTTCCTCTAAGAAGATATCCATGATTGATACTGTTTGGATTACTTTATGTTTTACTCATTACTTCTGACTGATTATTCTTTGTCCCCCCCCCCCCCAGAATATTCTTCATCACCCCCCCTGCCTTATTTAAATTCTAGATTTTTATGTTTTGGGTGAAGTACTGTAAGTTTTTTTAAAAGATATTGTGGGCTTTACATATAGCTACAGGACTGACATTACTTCCTGGAACAGCAGGATATTTCTCAAACCTTAGCATGTTTTATAACTTGGCACTGGGCTTTGTGATTCATTTATGAGAATGTCAATTGTTGGCAAGAAGGGGCCACTCAAATATGGCCCTAATCCATCCAAAGTTTTCATCTTTCCAAATTGCTTTAGTCATCATTCCATTAGAATTGGTGGAGAAATGGAAAGTAAACTTTGAACTTTGCTTCTAAAGTTATTGGTGTTAGTGTCTCGAGTCCTTAGTGACCAAATATTTGGACCCCAACTCCAGTTTTAAAATGTTATATTTGATAATAGTTGTGAACAGGTATGACAGAGTAAGGCTGCAATCCTAATCCTGCAAATTTTCCTGGGAGTAAGACCCATTAGACACTTGGACCCATTTTCTTGTTCCCAAGGCATAAGAAGAAGGCATAAGAACCATGAACTTAGACAAGCGTTTTACAAACTTGAGGTTGGACACCATGTGCACTTTTCCCAGTACAATGTTTCTAGTAGTCCCTTTAATGGGGTTACTACATTAAAGCTTTAATGGGAAGCCCTGAGGGCCTCTTCCAGGCCTATGATCCATTCTATTGGCCTCCACAGGCCTCAAAATGGCCTGTTGATGTGACTTTCTGGAAGTTGCTTCTGTTCATTTCTGTGGGCCATTCTGAGGATTGCAGAGTGGGATATGTCCTGGTGTGACCCAGAAGAGGCATTGGGACTTTTAAGGCCTTTTGGGACTGCCAGGAGTATTGTGTTGTGACCCGCTGCAGAGAGTGAGGTGGGTTTTGGAACCATTGCAGTGAACTATGGTGGGTTCTTGCTGAAGGCAAATAGAACAAGAAGTCAAAAGTTTTGCTTATTTGAGGGGTTCAAGCCAATATGCATTAGATCAGTGGTTCTCAATCTTCCTAATGCTGTGACCCCTTTATAAGTTCCTCATGTTGTGGGGACCCACAACCATATAATTATTTTCATTGCTACTGCTGCAGTGCTATGCACGCTTTCCTGGGAGTAAACCTCACTTAACGCAATGGGAATGACTTCTGAGTACACATGCATAGAATTGGCTCTAAGGCTGCAATCCTAGCACTTTCTTGGGAGTTAGCCCCACTCACTATCATGGGACTGACTTCTGAGGAGACCTCCATAGGATTGGGAGGAGGAGGCTGCCGTCTGTGATGAGTGTGTCGGGCGCCTCCCCGCCCCCAAGGCTCCACATCCGTCTCACACCAGCTCAGAGGCTCCTTCTGAGCCACTTCTCAGTAACTTCTTCCAGCTGCAGCGGCTCCAGCGTTTCTGCCAGGTCTTCCCACCTGACCCCCTGCACCAGGGGTCTTTAGGCGAGCCCCAGGAAAGCTCCAGGCGACCCCCAAAGGGGTCCCGACCCCCACTTTGCTAGATTTGAGAAACGCTGTATTAGATAATTAAGATCCAGGTCTTTTACCTTTCGGTAACTCCCATCATGTCCAGAAAGTTAATTTTGTATGGGCTAAGTTTAAAGTTAGAAGTAAAACAGAAATACTGTAGATTGTACAGTGTTGTAAATATTGTCCAGTCTGGAATACTGTCCAGTCAAGGAGTTGGATGGTAGTGATGAGATAATGAAGAATTGTGGTAAACATTTGTTGTGTATTGGAGCTGGGAGAACTATTGCTGAAACTTTGATTTGGCAGAAACAAACACTTTTCTTGCGCCCATAGGTCATGATTTATGTAAATTCTATACACCATACTGTGGTGAGGCTTTTTGTATGCAAAGAATATTTCAAATTCCTTGGTGTAGCTATCAAATTCTAGGAGCTCAAGCCTTTTTATTGCCCCTGGGATGTTTTGATTTGCTCTTTTATAATGCTTTTCTCCTTGGGAGTACTTTTGAAATAATGACTCTTCTACATGTATATTTCCTGGAAATTCTGTGTGACTTTTCCATTCCACATGTGTTCCTTTACACAAATCCTTCCAAAAACACTCACGTAGAGGAAAATGTTACTGTTGGAATCTGCCTTTGGTGTGATGTTTTTAAGAGTATGAAGATGCTGTGAAGTAAAGGTTTGTACTTACAGCAGTCAGCTCCTTCTTCTGGTTAGGTTTTAGAACATTAGAGATATAAAACTTTGATTTCTGGTAACATAAACCTATGGTTCCAGAGTGTATTGTATTTGTTGCTCCTGAATATTGATTCTGTTACAACCATTCCAGATGTGCTAGATTTGAGTTAGGTTTGCTTTATCCTAGGACAGGGGTCTGCAAACCCCAGCCCTGGGGCCAGATGCGGCCCTTGGTAAGTCTCAAGATCCCTCTGTGTAGCCCGTGGGCAAGCCCTGTTATCCACTCTAATACATTCTTATATGTAAATTTATTCAAATGTGAAATGTACATTAGTTTTTTTGGCCCCTGACAAAGTGTCAGAGAGATTATGTGATCTGCCAAAAAGTTTGGAGACCCCTGTCCTCGGAGAAGAAATGTATTGGGACAGCTTTCTATAACTGTATTTTATAGAGAGGGATGAAGCATTCCAACTAATTTGTTAACTATAAGGTAGTTAATCATCCGTAACTGTTACTGAGAAATGCATTTTTTTAAGGCATATCTAATGAATGAAGTGTGTGGTTTTAGTCACAAATCTGACCCACAAAGCAGCAGAATTCAGGAACTGATGAAAGAACATTTTGAACTCCCTGAAACTCTGCTGCTGATCTGAAAGGGCTGCACAAAGCAGGAAGGGGGCAGCATCTACTTGGCAAAGAGATGGTAAAGGAAACCTCCAGTCAAGTGTGATAAGGAAACATTTATTTACAAGTTATTCTAATTGCCTATGCATTTTTGCTATTCTATTTTGCTATGTTTCTTCAAGGGTACAAGTAACATTACTTTCTCTAGAGAAGTTCTCATGAATAAAAATATCACTAGCTGTCCTGAAGGTGCTATGTATTGATAGTGGTGACTTTATTTCTAAGGATTTCTCTGGAGAAAGTTGTATTTGTGCCCTTGAGTAAAAAGGTATATCCTGAAACACAATTGGTTGATAAAAATGTATTTATAAAACATTTTACTGGTACTTTATTGTGGCTGGTGTCCTCCCCAGGACCCAAAAAGTATCATTCTAATGCAAGCGGGGCTGCTTCTGTAGATAAAATTACATCTTGGGATACAAGCCATAAACTCTAATTAGCAGTTCCATCAATATGATGTTTGATCCTTTTGGTTCAGTTGTTAATCAATGTAATGGTTCCTTGTCATCTCCCAGATCTAACTTTTAACAAGGCTGGAAAGACTTGCTGTTGAGAATTGGTACTGTTCTTATCTTAAACCTAAGCTTCTCATAGGCTGCAATCCTAAGAGCACTCTCCTGGGAGTGAGCTCCATTGAACTCAATGGGGCTTACTTCAGAGTAGACATACATAGGATTGCAGCCATAGATTTGTTTCAGACTGTTTTTCTTGCATTTTGTGGTCACTTGACCTCACTGTTGACATTTTTCCTTTGTACTCCTCTGTAAATATGGTACTCAGCACATATAAAACTGCCAGCTGAAGGATACAGTAAAGGCATTATCATTTTTCATATACGGGGTATTGTGTGTGTGTGCGCGCGTGCAAACGTAGGTATACTGTTTTTATTATGAAAAAACAGTGTCACAATAAGGATGACATACAAATTGCAATCAAGTACAGTCTCTTTATGTGCTCAAATTGCTAGCCTTCAGATTTTATACATTTTTATTCATATAACTGTAATTTTGCACCCTACTTTTGCACCGCCCCCCTGTATGTAAAATCAAAGAGTTACCGACTCACTAACACAGTGACTCATCAATGCCCAGCCCAACTGGACCAAGAAGCATGAAATTTTGGGAGCATAGTCCTTCTGTGATGTAAGGGCTCACTAAGAACTGATTTGATTCCAGGTGTTGCCTGCTAGTGCCTGGTGCCTAGCAGGGATCCCTGGTGGTGCCTAGCAGGTGCCCACCAGGTGCCAGTGCTTGGTGCCCAGCCTTGCCTGGAGCCTGCAAATATTCTTGAAATTTTCCTCCCACAATGACAGGTAAATTCTGCTAGTTCCATTATAAATATTGTCATCATCACTACTAGATAAGCAGGCCAGTCCTATTTTGCAGCAGAGCTGTACAACCCATATTGTATCTACTACTATTTAGAAGCATGCTGATGGTCTCCTTGGCATAAGAAAACAAAGGTTCCCTATACTGTGTTGAGCCTGGTTCTGCATCAGTGAAATTGCTGACACAAGTCAAAGGAGTCCTGTGTTGGGGGTGGGGAAGGCTCAAAGGGGGTATATGATATGGTGTGAGTGCTGCCAATTCTGAAACCTCAGCAGTGGTACAGAAAAGTGTTAATTTTCAACCAGTGTGCCATGCATAGTCCTCATGTGTGCCTTGGGAATTTGGGGATTGACCATTCATTAATAGGAAACTTGGGGGATTTGAACAGTCTGGTGTGCCTTGTCAATGGTAAAAACAATTGATGGGGTGCCTTGACAATTTCAGTTCCTTGTTAAGTGTGCCGTGAGATGAAAAAGTTTGAAAGGCACTGGTCTAAACTTTAGATTAAAGGATTTTATCTATTGTTTGTTTGTCTTAACCTGTGTGTAGCCTTTGACACTGTCGCATATGATTCATGAGAAGATTCATTACATTTTGGTGGAGTGGAGGAAGAGTTACTGGATAAACAGATGTTTTCAGTCTTGTTAACTTCCTTCTCTGCCTTTCCATCCTCTGGTTCCACTAACTAACCTGTTTGGAGTTAAGTTGTTGCCACTCTCTCTGCTCCAGCAGCACAGAAGGAATGGAGTGGAGAGGAGTTATAGCATGTCTTTTCAAGCTCCTATAGAGCTATCTCTAGGGACAGTATCCATTGCTGTAAACCCATTTTTCCATTAGAAGTGTTTCCCATTAGAAGTGTGGACCATATATTTAGATCCTAATTCATATACAGTGGCGCCTTACATAAAAAACGCCTCACGTAAAGTATGTTTCACATAACAAACAAAAATTTCTCTAGGATTCTGCTTCACGTAACAAACTGTGTTTCACGTAAAGAACACATTTGTTGGCAGTTGGGGCAGACGCGCTGCTGGCAGCCTGTTTAAAAAGCGTCAGGGCTTCCTAGCGCACCTGCCCACAGTGAAAGCAACACTTCCATGCTGTTCCTCCTGTGGCCGGGTGTCCGCTGGGCAGAGGGAGAGAAGAGCAGTGGAGAAGAGGGAAGCAGCTCAGGACTAGCCAGAAGGGAGCAGGGGAGAGGCTCAGGAGGAAGAGAAGGAGAAGGTAGGGAGACACTTAGAAGGTGTCTTGGATTGCAGCCTCCTAACCATGTTTACCCAGAAGGAAGCCCCATTGTGTTAAATGGGTCTTACTCACAGGAAAGTGTCTTTAGGACTGCAGCCTTACCCTACAATCCAGAGTAACTACGGGAGCACGTAAGAGACATTATGTGCTCCCATAGTTACTGCACTACCTAATGAAAACCTATGGGAAATTCATATTCCAATCCAGAATAAATTGTTCTTACACTGGAGCAAGGACTCTCCGTAGTTGCTCTGGATTGCGCCCTAAGTAGACTTCATAAGATCATGCACATTGAATGCATGTTTTGAATTCAATCCCAGTGTTCTGTCATCATTTTTACATCCAGTTAACATTTTTATATGAATATTTTTGGGGTTGTGGAACCAATTGTCTGAGTTTCCATTATTTCCTATGGGAAAATCCACTTCAGGTAAAGAACGTTTCACGTAACAAACGTTTCACGTAATGAACTAAATTTGTTATGTGAGGCATCACTGTGTAGTGGATAAATAACTGTCCAGTTGGATTTATAGCTTAGATCCTTTCATTGGTAGGAAGCAGTGGACTTGGTCTCTTTCCCACCATGAAGCATCACAGAGGTTTGTGCTTTGGTTTTATTGCTAGCCTTATCTATGTGAGGTTTGTGCCTATGTTCTACAGCCATTGTCCTGAAATGCATGTATAACCCTCAAGCTCTCTTTCAGAGTAGGTGTTAAGAGGGTTGTTTTAGGTCCATTTTTCTTGTGGTTGCCTATAGGGTCCCTACCAGTTTTGTCCTTACCCTGTTTTGTCTTCAGTATGTCTGCCTGTGGCTCACCCAGTTTCCTAATATAGGGAAATGATGTAATTTGGCTTTCATTTAAGTATTTGGTTTTGACAAGTATATTATAAATTTTTAATCTAAAACCATTATTTTGGCAAGGCTTTTGGACTCATGTCATATTATTTTATAATGGACTTAGATTCTTCATAAATGTTTCTATTACTGCCTCCAATAATGGGCACAGCACTACCTCTGGCAGTTTGTTAGGTTTCTACAGCAGTGAAATGTTTGTGCTGAAGTTTAACTTTATCTTCTATATACCTTTACAGTAAAACCTTCAATTGTGAGTAACTTGGATTGCACGAGTTTCACAAGACAAGCAAATATTTCTAATAAATTTTAACTTGATAAACACGCAATGTTTTGCAGCACGGGTTGTACATGATGCTGAATGTCACATAATCACAATTGAGCCAATGGTTCTGTCTCTTGCTGAGGGATTGTGAGTAATCTGTCTCCCATACTTGAATGCCCAGGGTGAAACCCCAGCAACACCTTCCTGAAAGAAGCAGGGACACACATGCATAGGCAGGCAGCCAGTGGACCCTCCAGCATGGGAACACACAGCTCAGCTACCATCCTGGGGTGCTTCTAATCCCCTGCCGGGTCCAAGATCTGCAGCTGCAGCTTGAACAAGGGGGACAGAGATTGCAGCCTCAGAGGCCAAGCCTTACATACCTTCTCTGAAGTAAGCCCTATTTGAGTCAATGGGTCTTACTCTGTCCTGTGTAAGGAGGGGGGGCAATAGAAAGGACCAAGCCTTGCATGTCTACTTTTATTTTGTATTATATTACAGTACTGTAATCATTTCTACACTATTATTAATATTTTACGGTTGTGGAATAAATCGTCTCAGTTTCCATTATTTCTTATGGGGAATCCAAGAGTTTTGTTTCCAGAACCAATTATGCTCGCAAACCAAGGCTGTATAAAATCACTCATTCAGTGTCCAGCCAAACTGCCAGACCTAGAACTGTGAAATGTGGGGAAGGTATTCCTTCCACAATATAGAATTGTGAAATTTGAGGATAGCACTGGTATCCTCTGATGCCTAGTGATGCTCACCAGTGCCCAACTGTGCCTTGGGCCCACAATATTCTTGAAATTTTACTGTTGCAGCGATGGGTAAATTCTGCTAGTTAGAGAATAAATCTGTTTTGTTTTTTAAATCCCCTTTGAAAACTTAGGGCTGGTGGAAATAAGCTTGTGTATGGTACACTTCGGCAAGCAATATGGGGGAAAAGTTGCATAAGCTTTACTTTACTATTGTTGATGTGAAGGAAGAAATATTTATTGCTGCATCATTGTTCTCTCACACATGGCAGTCATGGTTGGGATAAAGATTAATTTGCTTTCAAATTACAAAGAAGCGCTTTCACTGTATTTTAGTGATCATTGTAAGTGACATTTCCAGAAGGTGGCAGAATTGTAAGTTTTGCAGGTGCCTCAACATGCCATGTAAGCAGCCTCTCCCCCTTCCCTCCATGATAGAAGAAGCATTGGCATGAAGGAGAAGCCTCTGGCTCTTGCCATTCAGAATGACTCCAAAGGTGGTGGGCAGGGACTGGTTTTATGACAAACTGAGTCCTCTGCAAAAACCTACTGTTTGGTTGTCATTGTCTCTCCGACCCCTCACAGTGCCACTGGTTATGATTGTTGCAATTTTTCTTCGGTTTTTTGGAAGTCAGCCCTCAGTGAACAAGAGATGGGCATGCAGCTTTCACAGTGAGATTTTTTTTAATTTTCCACTTTCAGGTATTTAAGACACTCATCATTTAGTAAGTTTCACAAGTGTAATGAGGAAAGGTAGGTATCTGGAGCAGGAACAGCTAGAATCAGTGGCAGAGCACACATTTTGCAAGTACTGTATAAGGTTCCAGATTCAGTCCTTGGCATCTTAGGTAGTGTTAGAAAAGAGCCCATCTAAAATCTTTGTGATGGGATTCAGCCTGTGTGATGTGGGTGGATGTGGTTTCACCCCCAGGAGTCCCCATCATCAAGGAGTTGTTCCCTCCATTAAAATAATTCCACGGGGACAGGTGTGGTATATTCACAACAACGTTATTACTTCCATCCATGGTGGAGGCTCCTTTGCTTATTAAGTTTCCAAACACAATCAACAGGTAAGTAAACAAGTTACAGCTTTCCCAACTGAGGAACAGAGTTTAACACCTTAGTCCAATAACAGATAAGCAAACTTCCCTTGCTTCCAGTCCACTAGGCAGGTAAGTGTCCAGAGGCCTTCTCCACAGGCAGGGCCTTGATGTTTCACAAGCACTCAAGCACATTCTCCCTCTTTTCCTCCTGCCATTACCCATCTGCCCCCCTTTTCCTGCCTTTTCCTCCTATTTATCCATACCAGGGGCCCCTCCCTCTTGGGAGCTTCCATCCCTCAGCTCTAGGAGGGGATGGGAGGTTCCACCACCAAATAGGCCCCTTGATGTGCCCAGACCTGCAGAGGGTAAACCCTTCCCCTGGTGTCAACTTGGGCCTCCCCCTGGCTTCTCTCTCTTCTGGTGGAGTCCGAGATACTGGCACCCGGACTGCAGTTCCACAGTGGCAATCAGGGTCTCCTTCATAGGACATCTCCAGGTACATGAGATCTTCAGCCAACTCCTCCTTTGGAGTCTGTCTCCTCTTAGGTCCCCTCACAATCTTGGAGAGCTGGAGGTAACTGTTGTGGATGTTTATGACCTAGGTAGACTGACTTAAGGCAGCTTCATCTGTTTCCCCTACCCTATTCAGATAATTCTGTGCTTGATGCAGGAAAGCAGATATACAGTGGTACTTCAGATTACGAATGACCCTGATTGTGAGTATTTTGCAGGACGAGCAAAGATTTCCCAGAAACACAGCTTCTCCTGCACTTCTCCTACCTATTCTGCTTGGGGAGAGGGTGAAGGAGGTGCTCAGCTCCGCCACTCAGCCCTTCCAAGCTGCAATTGCTCTGTTCAGTCCCTGACTCCCCGCACAAGTAGTATAGCTATTTGGGGGGGGGGGGGGGTAAGAGGCATGCGCCTTCACCACACAGCCCTTCCAACTGATCACGACCTAGCAGGGGTGGGAGTGAAGCTGGAACCAATTGCATATGTTGTTGATTAATGTGACTTAAGGTACAAATCCTATGCTGTCTGCTGGCAGGATGGGCACATAAGATGTGTTTGTGGCAGCATGGAGATCTATAGGGCCATCATAAAGGCCTGTACTGGCCTTTCAGGACCAGTCAAAAGCCTGTGCTTGCAAGAGAATCTAATGTGACCGTGGGGTTAGGGAGAGGACAGAACAGAGTCAGGGATCTGTATCTTATTCTATCCCCTTTTCTGTACCTGATTTCTTGACACGAGACTATTTTGCTGATGCATGCCCTGAGTATCCCCCATTGTGGGTTCAGGCGCTTACCCAAAGCAAGAGAAAAAAGGGAATTACTCCAAGGGGCCCACTGATACCCATGTTTCTTGCCTGGAATGCAGTCAGAAGCAGTAGAAGATTTTTTAGCACATCTGCATCCCTCTGCCACTTTGTCACAACTGATTTCTTGAGTTACTGCTCAACTCCCCAATATTGGACGTCAAAGTTCTTTTAACGTGGTGGCTATATAGCCATAATTACTAATGGCTATTGATAAATCTATCTTTTGTGAATTTATCTAATCCCTTTCTAAAGCCATCTATTATTCCCATACATGTTATTTTTCAGTATAGGTATTGTGTGTTTTCTCTGCCCACTCTTGCCCTCTTCACTGGCAGATCTTGTCAAAAGAAAAAAATTATAGTTGGGAAAGGCAGCTGTAATAGTTTTGCTTGCTTGTTTCCAAATAAAGAAGGTGTTTAGCTAGTAGTTAATCTCTCTGTCATATTTGTATCCTGCCTTTCCTCCACAGCAAGGAGACCCAAGACAGCTAACAACAAAGCATATATGCAATTAAGATTGTAAAAACACAACAATAGAACATTTAAAAACATAAAACACCCAGGATTGCAATAAAGTAATTAAAATAATAAAACACCCCAATCTTCATCATCACTTGAAAGTTCTTACAAACAGAAAGGTCTTAAGGTCTTTTAAGCAAAAGATCTGGGGGTCACCTCATAATGATATGCACAAATGCATTTCCTGATGTTTGCTTACCACCAATATTAAAGTTGACAAAATACTGGTACTGAGAGAACAGAGTATCCTACTCTTTGCACCAGCTCATTCTCAAATTGCTGCAAAGGCCAATTCTTCCTTTTAACATATAAACAAAGCAAATAGCACATAATCCAAGTCTTGAGATTTAAAAAGATGTTTACTGGCAATTTTTTACTGGCTGCAAAGCAGGCGCAAAATTTAATTTTCCTGCATACTGCACAACAATGAGTTATGTGACAATAACTACCTAAATTTAGGTACCTTTCATTGCGGGAATAAAATGTAAAGAATATTTGTGGGCACGATATGGCTGGGCACTGGTTGTTGGGCTGGTGCCAAAGGGTATCAGTGGGCACCGGTAGTCACACCCACTGGGCATCCCTGCCAGTCACCACTGCGCAGTGGGCAACACCAGGCACCAAATTGGTTCTTAGAGAGTCCTTACCTCACAGAAGGAATACATTCCCCAAATTTTATGCTTCAGGGTCCAGTGGTTGGGGCTGGGCACTGATAAGTCAATGATTCTTAAATGTTAAATATAGAGACAAAAACACATTGTACTCCTTTCACCCCCTTCCACTTTGAATATCTAAAAATCAGTTCTTAGCAGGTGGCTACATCATGGGAGGTAAACACCCTCCCAAAATTTCATGCTTCTAGGCTTAGCGGTTTTGGCTGTGTGTTGATGAGTTAGGCTGCAATCCTAATCCCCAGTTAGGTGGGCATACGTTCTGTACTGGCCTGGGGGTGTTACAAAAGTGCCATAAGGCACTTCTTCCCCACTCCTGGGGGCAGGGGAGTTAAACCATTACACAGACATGTGCCGGCCTCCCCACGCTACCATGGAAAGTTATGCTAGGTGAGTTATACTGGCCTAAATTGTTTAGGATTGCGTAGTGAGTCAGTCAGGCTGCAGTCCTAATAACACTTTCCTGGGAGTAAGCTCCATTGAGCAGAATAGGATTTACTTCTGTGTTGACACACTTAGAATTGTGCCCTTAGTGACTCTGTAATTTTATATATATAGATATGACAATAGGTTTGTTATTATTTATATCTAACTAGCAAAAGCGTACCCATGTTGTGGGAGTAAAATTCCCCATATGACATCCCCCCACAGCGCATCAACTGCCCATGCACATCAACCCCCCAAACGCATCCACCCCGTGCACAACTTTCCCCATGTTCACCCCCCCATGCGCATTGACACCCCCCCCTGCACAGCATCCTCCCCGGTGCAACCCCTCCCTTGGAACAACATCCCCCCCCCACTGCACCAAGCACCAAATGAGCTGGAGGTTGGTGGGTCTTCCATATTAAGTACAGTGGTGCCTCATATAAAGAGCTTAATTCCTTCTGGAGACATGCTCTTTAAGTGAAACACTCTTTAAGTGAGGTGGATTTTCCCATAGGAAATGATGGAAACTCAGCGGTTGGTTCCACAACCCCCATAATATTCATATAAAAATATTAACTGGATGTTAAAATGATGACAAAACACTGGAATTGAATTCAAAATATGCATTCAATGTGCATGATCCTATGAAGTCTACTTAGGCTGCAATCCTAAAGAAACTTTCCTGGGAGTAAGTCCTATTTAACGCAGTGGGACTTACTTCTGAGTAGTTAGGAGACTGCAATCAAAGACATTTTCCTGGGAGGCTTACCCTGGCTGTTGCTGGAGGTTCCAGGTGGTTGGTGGGGGAACATGGGGGCAGTTAGGGGCAGCTGCCTCTGTCACCCCCAGGCAACTGCCCCAAGTTGGGCGCAGTTAGAGGCAGCAGCACTGGCCAGGAGCCCTTTTAAAGAGCCTCCATGCGGAGCGTCAGGGCTGCATAGCACGCGTGCCCATAGCGTGCTTACTTGTTAAGTGAAGAGGAACTTGTTATGTGAAGCAAGATTTCTTGGAAAATTTTGCTTGTTGTGTGAAACACTTGTCAAGCGAGGTACCACTGTATAAAGACAAATGCCCCTTTTCAGCCCCTTAAGGGTTAAATTTCTCCACATCAGTTCTTGGTGGGTGTTCATGTGACAGAAGGAATACCTTCCCTTCATTTCAAGCTTCTAGGTCAGGGGGTTGGGGTAGAACATCCCTCAGTCACCGATTCTTCAATGCAAAACATAGGGAGGAAAATGAGTTGCACCCCATTTACCCTTTTCTGGTTGGAATTTCAAAAAACCGGTTCTTAGTGACTCCCTCTGTCATGGAAGGCACACCCACGCAAAATTTCACGCTTCTAGGCCCAGCGGTTTTGGCTGGGCGTTGATGAGTGAGTGAGTCAGTGAGCGAGTCAATCAGTCAGTGAGTCAGTCAATGACTTTTCTCTTTTATATAGATTTCACTACTTTATACAATGATCTTATGTTACGTTTTTATTTTAATATAGTAAACTGTTAAATACTGACCTATACTTATAAGAAAAAATACCGGATTTATTTGAAGCCAGTGTTCCATCAAATCTAGTGTGTGCTCTGATTTTGGAGCCTAATTTTGGCTTAAAAGGTGCATGTAAGATTCATGCATGTAAGAAAGGTTCATGTAAATATGGTATCATTATAGAAGTTTAAGTGATATCGGGAAGCAATCTTCTTTGGCAAAATTCCTATCTTGAAATGTATGTTGTTATTGTTTCAGGGAAGTTGATTTCTCATTATGTAGAGTGCTTCTCCACTACATGTAAGAAAATGATATACTGTACTACACGTAAGAAATAGATTTAAAAAGATGGATTTGGACCTCAAATTCAACAACATCAAATTCAGAATCTTACTAGGAATTGATATCTTAATACAATAATTATTTTCTCTTAAATTTAAGCAAAATTCCTGAATTAGGTCTTCTGTGCTCTTGAATATTCTTGCACATTCTCTTTGTGGGCCAAGTGGCTTTTTCATTCAATCAGTGGTCCATTTTAACAGTGAAGTAAATTTCATGTAGCAGTTCAAAAGCACGTAATACAAGAAGTAAATAGGTACCACTTCATTAGAAAGGTAACAATGTTCTGTGTGCTTTGGCATTTAAGACATGCCGGCCACAAGACCATGGAGGTGTCTTCAGACTTCACTGGCTTTTCAGCCTTATAACAGGAATGAGCACCACACCCTAGAGTTTGTAATGACTAGCAGGGTACCTGCAGAGTACTAACTTCACCTTAATACTGAGAACAAAACCTATCATATTAACCTTTTGATTAATACAAAAGGTTTTTGTATTAATGAATGAAACTTTTGATTTGAACAAAACTTTTTGATTTGAATGAAACTTTTGATTTGAACAAAATCTTATATCCCATACACAGATTACTTCTCTGTTCCAGGAATCTCTGTGGATACTGGTTTTCACACTAAACAAAAGATAATTAAATCAATTAAATTAATTCAATTAAAAATAAGCATCCCTTTAGGCACCAGTTTTTAAAAAGCCTGTTTATCCTCTCTGTCTGTCTGTCTGTCTCTCTCTCTCTTTCTCAGAACCGCTTTCTTTCAACTTGGAGGCACACCTTTCCTTCCCCCTAGAGCAGTAAGAAAGAATGCAAGGTGATAATCGCTTTCTAGTTCTTTGTATACTTTCACTGCTCCAGGCAGGAGAAGACAAGGATCTGACTCTGAGCTGAAAGAAAGCTGTTCTAAGCCCCTGATGCGCTATCATGGTAAGCAGGCAATTTTTATTAAACTGAAAGGACATTTATCTTTTAATAGGCCAACTTCATTTGTCTTGAGGGAAATCAGCTGATAATTATGTTAAACCTGTACTATGATTCCAATTGTGGATTAGGCCACCAAATGGAACAAACAGTGAAGAAGTTGCCTTTGAGTAGTGTGCAACAGGCAACTAACTTGTTGTGTGTCCTGGATAGCCTTGAAGGACTGGTCTCAAGGGTCTCCGCTGTAAATTGCCTGAAGATAAGATCTGAAGGTTGCAGGCTGGACAACACTGGAAGCCATGCATGGATAGACCTTGATACTGAACTGTGGGAGTGTGTGTAAAGAAAGAAATGCGGTTGCAGTGGAGTCTGTCCAAAGGCATAACAGTGAGCAAGTGAATGTGAGACTGGACATAAAAGAAAACATCTAAGAATGTAGGAGTTCTTGAAATAGAGAACCTTTCTTTGAATTGTAAAACCCTTCTAGGGTTAGAAGCCTGCCTGTGTAAACCACATTGAGAATAAAGTCAAAAGAGAAATCTGATGACCTGAAAAGGCAGTTTATAAATATGTTTGTTTGTTGTTTGTTAGAACAATGGTTCCCAAACTGGTGAGTTGTGACCTACCAACGAGGGAAGTATTCAGGTCTGGATCCTTAAAGTGCAGGATAGGGCAATTGTAGCAACATGATCCCTAGATTTACTGCTGCTGGTGGAGTTTCTGGCTTTACCTGGACCCAGTGATGTGCTGTGGAGGTGTTGGGAGCCCTCTGGAATTGCCACAGTTCACCCCAAGCCTGGAACATTTTTTAAAAATCATGATTGAAAGTCACTTCCTGTTTCAGATCCCAAAACTGGAAATGATTTCCAATTGTAAATTTTCCTGGCTTTTCACAAATTTTCACAGCCCGATGGAGGTATCTGTTCCCCTCTGAGTCCATCTTTGGCTTCAGGTGAGCCAGAATCCCACTTATTTTTCCATAGCAGCAGCATGATTCTGGGGATTGGGATGATGTAGTGTCTGCCCCATAAAGATTGAAGTGTTCCTTCCCCAAAGAGGAACTTTGGAAATCACTGGACTAGATTTTGACCAAACCACAAAGCTAATGAATAACCGATATTCTCCATTACAAACAATATTATTTTTGGGGTGGGGGTTGCATGTATTTCATGTCAAATTTTTTGTCCCATGGTCCACAGGCTCCTAAAATATCATTGCAGAATGTACATGTTTTTAGATAGAGAGCTTGAAACAAATAGCTATTTATGTTACTTGGAAAAATTGTTATATTGGATACTCTTCTGCTTGAGAATTGCAAAATCTACAATAAGCTGAAATTTGCTGTTCTTTCCAGAATACCTCATTTAAAGAAATAGTGAGATCCTATTACACATTGTTTATTTTTAGCGCAGCCTATAGTCTGATAGAAAATGATTGCATGAATGATATGGGATGAGAAACAATTTTTCTGTTCAGCATTCATTCCCTCCAAATCAAAGTTATTAAAGCTATTACAATTTTATGTACTCTGCAAAACCTAGCTGGAAAATCACAAAGCTGTTCAATTTCTGTCATTGCTTTGCCCAGATATTTTTTTCAAATAATGGAACATTACAGTTGAGTTCCAAATTACAGTGAACCTTCACCTTCCCTACACAAAAATCTAGCTTGGTACATTGGAAAACATGCTAAAGTTTGAAAAGCTCTGTGTAAAGTCAGTTGTGGTAGTTATCAGATGAATGTTCTCTTAAAGGGTCCTGTTTTCTTACCCTGCTAAGGCTACATTCTTGTGATATGATGTAATCATCCCAAAATGGCAAGCTTGCATCATAGGGGTTGAGGTATGACATCCTTAGCCCCCCATAAAACATTTAAAACTTCATTTTTGGATTTTTTTGTAAAACATAGAGCACAATTCTAACAATGTCTTCTCAGAAGTAAGCCCCTTTGTGTTCAATGGGTCTTACTCCAAGGAAAGCGTTTTTAGGATTGCAGTCACAAGTAATTTCTTAAGGCTCAGACTAAGAATGGCAGAGGCCATATGTGGATGTGTGTGGCTAGAAGGTCTCAGGACCTTCTAGAGATGTGGGGAGCAGAGCCTTTGAAGGGTGGTAGTATTTCCCATTATCCACTGTTTCAAATAACCACATGGGTTCCAGAATGGATCTCCCGCCAACACCAGGGTAATTGGTTTATTTTAAAATACAGTCATCCACAAATTTAAAAAAGACCAACTGTTTAGTTTTTCTCGTACAGTGGTACGTCGCTTAACAAGCGTTTCACATAACAAGCAAAAATTTCCAAGAAATCTTGCTTCACATAACAAGTTCTGCTTCACTTAACAAGCAAGTGCACTATGGGCATGCATGCTATGCAGCCCTGACGCTCTGCACGGAGGCTCTTTAAAAGGGCTCCTGGCCAGTGCTGCTGCCTCTAACTGCCCCCAACTTGTGGTCAGTTGCCTGGGGGTGCCAGAGGCAGCTGCCCCCAAGTGCCCCCACGTACCACCTTGAACCTCCTGCAGCAGCCAGGGTAAGCCTCCCAGGAAAGTGTCTGATTGCCTCCTCCTAACCATGTCTACCCAGAAGTAAGCCCCATTGTGTAAAATGGGGCTAACTCCCAGGAAAGTGTCTTTAGGATTGCAGCCTAAGTAGAAGGATCATGCACATTGAATGCATGTTTTGAATTCAATTCCAGTGTTTTGTCATCATTTTAACATCCAGTTAATATTTTTATACGAATATTTTGGGGGTTGTGGAACCAATTGTCCTAGCTTCCATTATTTCCTATGGAAAAATCTGCTTCACTTAAAGCACGTTTCACTTAAAGAGCATGCCTCTGGAACGAATTAAGCTGTTTATGTGAGGCAGCACTGCATGAGCAAAGATGCAATTCTAGTTTGCTATGCCAGTTTGTTTACAAACTGGTTAGAAACAAGAGTTGTCAGGTTGATATGCAAAACGTGTCGGCTTTGAACTAAAAACAGGTGCAGTAGATTTCCTTTCATGCCAATGCAAAAGGGAAGCATACTAAGCATGCTCAGACTAATGCTAAGCCATAGTTTCATGATGATTTAGTGTTGCATCTGAATCTGCCTGCTACTGGAATGAATGTAAAGGAACTGCCACGTACTGCAGGTTTATGAGCATAGCTATTTGTCAGTAACAGAGAAGCACTTTAGCCTTTAGTTGGTCCGATACTAGGTCTGATACTAGTATCAGCTTGGTCTGATACTAGGGATAGAGCATTATTCACCAATGCCATAGCAACAAGCTTCCCATATAAGTGGGGGACCCTTTCAGTTGCACCTGTTAAGTTTGTGAATCTCAGTAGTGCCAACTCTGTTTCAGTGGTTTTACAGGACACATCTGGACACATCTGGTTTTATAGGACACAGTGGTTTTACAGGACTAATCCAGAGTAACTACGGGAGCACGTAAGAGACTTTACGTGCACCTGTAGTTAATGCACCACCTAGTGAAAACCTATGGGAAATTCATATTGGAATCCAGACTAATCCAGACTAAGACACTTTCCTGGGAGTAAAAGCTTTGAACATAATGGGGCTTACTTTCAAGTAGACATGGTTAGGATTGTGCTCTAAGTTGTTCCTACACCGGACCAGGGTCTCCCTGTCATTACTCTGGATTTTGCCCTTAGAGGTCATTTTGTATACTGAGTTGCCCTTCAACTTTTAAATTGCATTCTTCATTGGTTACTTAAGCCTTCTGTGCTTTTTAATTATGTAATAGTGTGCATTCATCTTTAGATGCTTATTCCAGAGAGTACTTGCCTGCAGATATGGAAGCTATGGAAAAAATGAACTTTGCATGCCTTCATGTTTATTATACTTGTCAGAAGAGTAATCAGTATTTGGTATATTTTGCCCTATAGGTGCTGGAGACCAAAATCTCTTCACTTCTTTATATCCCACACTTTCTCAGCAGCTCCCCAAAGAGCCAATGGAATGGAGGAGGTAACTGTTTGTTTTTTTTTTAAAAAAGAAATTACATGAATCAGACAAGGAGTCAGTGTAATGATGTCTTATCAGACTCTTTACAAGTGGTGAAACAAATTTGGAAGCTCAGCCAAAAATTGCATGTTTTAAGAACTGCGAATTAGTAAGCAGTCATGTAATCTTATTGTTACCCTTTGTTGTGTAGAGTTGCCCTTGAAGCAGACTAAGTAGAAATATAAATAAATTTGACTAGAAATCTCTTTAATTATGCTTCTGGCATCTATCTTGTGTAAGAATGGATTGTGTGTGAGTAAAAATAATGAAAAGCAACTAAATATGACTTGAAAGAAGGCATGCAGTTTTATACATGTTAACATTTTGGGGAAAGAGAGGAGAAATCCAGTGTTTAAAATCTAGTTTTGTCAGAGAAATAGAATTTTTAAAACTGAATTTTTATTTACAATCACATAACTAGGGGACATCCACTAAAATTGAGTGTTGAGAGAGTTAAGACAGGCAAAAATAAATATTTCTTTACCCAGCACATAATTACTGTATAATAAAAGTGGAACTTGTGCTCCCTGAGGCATCTGGTAGGCTACTGTGAGATACAGGAAGCTGGATTGGGTGAGCATTTGGCCTGATCCAGCCGAGTATCTTCTTATGTTCTTATTAAATATGTAAATACAATATTGTACTATATCTGGATTTCAAATTGATTCCTTGCAATCCTCTGTAAGAAACATTTATCCTGTATGCTTTCTATTGTTTTTTTAGCTTTGCAGTGTATGGGTCACATAATGTCATGGTTTAAAACAATTTTTTAGGTCTTATGGCCGTGCTCCAAAGATGATTCATCTAGAATCCAGCTTTGTACAATTTAAAGAAGAGCTGCTACCTAAAGAAGGGAACAAAGCACTTTTGACGTTTCCTTTTCTTCATATTTATTGGACAGAATGCTGTGTAAGTATTTGTGTGTATTTAAAAGTGTTAACACAACAGTTAACTTGCAGCTGATCTTGCATCCTGTCACACTTCCATTGTGGCAGAAGACAAATAGGAAGAGTTTTGGCCAACAAAATCATTTTCTACTTAGGTACCGGTAGTTATCAAAATAAGCTTTATTTTTCTTATGTATTTGTCATCTGCTTTGATTTTTCCCCCAAACATTACTTAATAGAAGTACTAACATCAATAGAACATAATGGATTTTGTAGTACATTTTGGTCTGGTATAGCAAAACAAAACTTTCAGATGTATTCAACTGATAAATCTAATTTTCTGATTCATCACTTAGGACACAGAAGTATATAAAGCCACAGTAAAGGATGACATCACCAAGTGGCAGAATGTTCTGAAAGTTCACAGCTCAATGGACTGGTTAATTGTGGTAGTCGAGTGTGATGCCAAGAAAAAAAACAAAACCAATATTCTTCCCCGAACGTCTATAGTGGATAAAATAAGGAATGACTTCTGTAATAAACAGAGTGACAGGTAAGTTTTCAGGGACTACAAAATGTAACTGGTGACACTTGCCATTGTTGTCTTTAAAAGTCCAGAAATAAGTGAATGTCTTCTGTCTTGGGGACACTTCTTTTGTTAGAGAAATGGGGAAAAAGAAGCTTGTTGCTGTGATTCTGATAGCCTTTTCCTAGTGGTATCTGGAAGTGGTTCAGATGTCATATCCGACTGTATGTTTGAAGAAAACAGAATTTTCTCTGATGGGCTCTCCATGACAGGTTGTAGATCATCAATTAATCTAGATTGGGGAGTTCCTCTGACCAGGCGGGCAGGTCAAGAAAAACTCTCTAAGGAAAGGAGCTCCCCCTAGTGTTCCCAAATAACCTTTTAGGTGGAGCTCATGTTTGCTTTGCCCACATCTCTGGCAGAGCCCCTCTTTTCTAGCGGACCAAGATCCAAGATTTTTTCTGGAAAGAATTTTGCCTCCCATTTTGGACTTCATCCCATTTATTCCTGTGGCTTCACATTGCTTCTTGTGTCCTCTGGGGAGCCCCTCTCTACAGGAAATTTTGCCTGACCTGCTGACCTTGTGAGAGGAGCTGCCCAATCCAGATTAATTGACTGAGGCCCATATCCTAAAGTCAAAATAAGCCCTTTGCATTGGAGCAGTTAAGTTGTCTTTCCATAAGATAACACTAGAGGGTGACATAACTCCGTGAATCTTAACTGCTCCGGATTTTGCCCTGATTCTGCCTGTGGTTTGGTCCAAGGGTGGTCCTTCTGCTCCTTCCTCAATTTCATCCCTCATTTCAGCGCAATAACTCAGACCACATTTGACTGAACAGTTCAACGAAATATTTTACTCTCAGGGCAAACTTCAACAGGTTCTTGACAGTTCTGTGTTTCAGCCCTGCTGTTACCTCCCTCTTACACCGTCTGCCCTTTCCTGCCATTTCCCCCCTCCCCCTTTTTATGGACCGCAAGAGGCTCCCCTCTTCCAGCACAGGGCTAAGCCAGCCAGTCCCAATAGTCCTCAGGGCAAGGCTCCGCCTGCCTGGGAGGTCCTACCATCCTGAGGACCCCTCTACGGCTGTCCATCCAGGGATGCACAATGGCTGCAGGCCTCCCCCTAGGATCTTTGGGCACATTGTGTGTAACCCCCCCCCAGTTATTCCCAGTCCAGCCCCTGTCAAAGAGGCTCTCAGCTTGGGCTTCGCCCTGCAAGGTTCTACAGGTGACCCCAATTCTGCTGAGGGGCAGTCCAGCCTTCTGGAAAAAAGCCCACTGGGAGATTCTCTTCATACTACCATAAAGTCCACAGAGAAGGGGAATTTACAGGTAAGGCCAAATCTCCTGTTTCTGTATCCTTTGTACAAATGAAGCCTAGTGATTACTGCTTTACAAACTGAGAAGCTGCATTATAAAAATGTTGAATGTTAAACGCTATAAGTAGCTTCAAAACAGCTTCAGAGATGACATTATCTTGTGCTTCCTTCCATCTCTCTTATCTGAAATTCAATTTTCATATCTCTGCATTTGAAACAAGTATATTTTATGGTTAAGAGATATGAACAAGTTCTGTTTCAGACCACAATACATTCAAAAACAAAAACAATTTTATTGCTTTTCTGCTTCACACCAGTGTTCAAGCCAAAGAAAATTCTAGATACTGTAGATCTTGTAATCTTAACCCATTTCTCATAATTGAAACCCCATGAGTTCCATGGTTATAGTCATTCACGACTCACCCACTTCCCTGCCAGCAGTGGTATTTCTTCTCACCCAAATACTCTTAGACAGACAGGGAAGGATCAGTAATGTCGGTGGGTTTCATTTGGCTGGCAACAGCTGAGTTCTTGAGCTGAGCAAACAACTTTGCCACTTTTTTTGGACCTTGTATTTCCTACCTCCATTTGAGATAAGGATAAAGTTCCAGATTTCCTCTTGTCCCTCAAAATTCCTTGCCCAAGCTGTGCATAGTGCTCCTTTTGGACTGTCCTGCTGCTTAATAAGCATTTCTTGGCAAGACTGAATTCCCATTATGGTCAGTAAGTCGGATTGCAGGCTGACCATTCTGTTAATCTGTGGGAAAAGAATGAGGTCGTTTTCGTAAAAGGTTCTCCTTTCCCTTACACTTGCAGATATTTATTAGGGACCCATGAGGAATCTCTTCGGTTCTCTTCCAATTTTTTTTTGTATTATGTTGCCCAGACTGGGATGATAATGTGAAGTTCTCTTTTATCTGAATTTTTGTGTGCATAGTAACTTAGTGCAAATGTTATTTGTTGATACAAAGAAAGCTTCTTTTCCAGACAGGATATTAAGTTTGTTGACCTTGCCTTCTGCCATGGGATCCATTATTGCCTGCTCGGCTACTTGCAGAGCACAACAAGACCTCATAAATTCAGTATTTCATCTGATTTGGGAGGACATGGGGGGGGGGGCCCTGCTGACCTTGTTGCTACTGAAAGAAATGAGAGGTTTGGTGGCTACGAGTAGGGCCTTTTCGGTGGTTGCACCCTCTGGAACTCCCTTCCTTTGGACTTAAGAACTGCTCCCTCTTTGTACAGTTTTTGGTGGGGCCTAAAACCTTTCCTGTAGGTAAAGCTTTTTAGTTAATAGGGAGGTTGGGGTGTTGTGTTTTTTAGCAGTTTTTAGCCATGATTTTAGCCAATGTTTTTATGGTAATTTTTAGGGTGGTGGGTTGTTTTAATTTTTTTAATGTTTTTAGATGTGTTAAATGTTTTTATATACATGGTTGTTAATGTTTGTTAGCAGCCTTGAGTCGGCCTCACTGAGAAAAGACGGGATAGAAAGCCCGTAAATAAAATAAATAAAAAGTTTGCATTCTTACCCAAAATATTCATTAATTCCTTTACAGATGTGTAGTACTGTCTGACCCCTTGAAAGACTCTTCCCGCACTCAGGAGTCCTGGAATGCCTTTCTGACAAAACTCAGGACACTACTCCTCATGTCTTTTACCAAAAATTTAGGCAAATTTGAGGATGACATGAGAACTTTGAGGGAGAAGCGGACTGAACCAGGATGGAGTTTTTGTGAATATTTTATGGTCCAGGTATAGTAGAGAGCGATATGTGGATAATCCATTATTTTTTAAATCAGTTTGATTACTTTCTCCACTACCTGTTTTATGTACTTCTTGTATTTAAAAACCTTTATCTTACAATTATGGTGAAAAAAAAAACTTCTCAACGCTTAACTTTGTACAGAAAAGTAGATGTACTAAAGTAGATCTTGGTTTCTGGCAGACTGTTTTTAGACATGGAATCTAAATATATGAGCAGTTGCTGATTTTGCAGCAGCAGAATGAGCTTGTTCATTCTACTTGGAAATGTCTTTTCTGTGGACATGTGCGTTCTGAAAAAATTGGCTCTGTGTTTTTCAGAGAATAATTTTGAAGACAAAATTCACTTTTGTTGCTATCCTTTTAATATATTTGCACCAAAGCCTGAAAGCACAAAGATTAACACACATTTTGCTTTGTTTATATGTTAAAAGGAAGAATTGGCCTTTGTCTTTGAGATGCTGCAGCAATTTGAGGATGCGCTGGTGCAATATGATGAGTTGGATGCTCTGTTCTCTCAGTACGTTGTCAACTTTGGTGCTGGCGGTAAGCGATTACATCAGGAAATGCATTTGTGGCAACCATCATTATGAGTGGATCCCCAAATCTTTTGCTTAAAATACCTGAAGACCTTTGTAAGAGCTTTCAGTTGATGAAAATTGGTGTTTTATGATTTAAATTTAATTTATAGCTATCTAGGGTGTTTGTGTTTAATTATTTTTAAATGCTTTATTGTATTTTTAATCTTTTTTGTATTTATGTTTTATTGTTAGCCACTTTGGGTTCTCTTACTATGGGAGAAAGGCAGGATACAATACGATAAATAACCTCCACGTTGCAGCTCAAGTCCCAGAAACAGTACTTACCTGTACCTTTGTTCCAGTAGTACCCTTAACAAAGTATGTACAGTTATGTGTATCAAATGTTTTATTATAGCAAATTTAGTTGCTTCCAATTGTGTGTTTCCTTTATATAGATGGGGCAAATTGGCTGACATTTTTTTGCCAGCCAGTTCGAAGCTGGAATGGACTGGTTCTTCGTAAGCCAATAGACATGGAGAAAAGAGAACTGATTCAAAACCAGGAAGCTACTCTATTAGACTTGCGCAGTTACCTCTTTTCTCGCCAATGCACATTGCTAATTTTTCTTCAGAGACCATGGGAGGTATCTCAGAGAGCATTAGAACTTCTTCATAACTGCGTGCAAGAGTTGAAACTCCTTGAAGTAAGTCTATGCAATTTAATCAATCGGGTGATTAATTCTTAAGCTTTCTTTTTCAGTTTATCATTTGCTTTGGATTTATGAGGAAACCTGAAAGCAGCATCCCAGGACTTGTATCATCCTGGTGATGATAGTTGGTTTATTTGTTATGTGGAAGGTGGAAGTGTTTGGAAGGAGAATTCAGTTTACTGCCTTTGCATTTAATTTCAGCAGCCTAAACTTTTAATATGTCTCATTTGTCTTGAGTGCCTTCCCACTATAAAGAGAAGATGCAACTACTGGTTCATCGAGCTCAGTACTTCTGGCTTGTACTTCTGGTAGGGCTGTGGGTGGCGCAAGTGGTTAAGACACTGTGCCTGTTAACCAGCAGGCCAGGGTTTGAGACCCGGGTCCCCACAAGACAGGGTGAGCTCCTGTCTTTAGCCCGGCTCTGTGACACAACTGGAACCAATTGTATTGGCTCTGCCGTTCCATTGGACTATTTCAGTGGCGTGGAGTAACTGCTTTTATAACTGTGGCGTGGATTTGCTGCTTGGGTAACAGGCTATCCTCCATATTAATCTACCCTGGCCTTTATGCTTTGCATGCAGCATCGAGCATGATACCATAGTCTTTCAAGACTGCTTGATGCCAAGGTAAGGACTTCTGGCTAGTAGGAGAGGGAATCTACCGTATTTCCTGGACCATGAGATGCACCGGACCATGAGACGCACCAAAGTTTAGAGGAGCAAAACAAGAAAAAAATATTCTGAACCAAATGGTGTACTAATATATTTAATAAAATATAGCAGAATAATATTTCAACCATGTAAAGTCTACAGTGGTATTAAGAACCATTATCACTTTCATTAACAACTGAGGAAAGACTTTAAGCTTCAAGCACTCTTTTAATTTTCTGGTAACCCCAAAAACTCATCATCTCTAGTGTCAGTGATTTGTGACTTTTGCACAAATCTCATTGCAAATGATCAGACAACATTTTGCACAAATCCCATTGCAAATAGTCCAGGAAGGCAGGTAAGTTGGGGGGGTTCTTTTGGGGGGGTAGGTATGGAAATGTGAGTGGATCTAGATACATAGGGAAGAGTGAGGGAGGCACAGGCATGGAGCAGGAGGGACCAGGTCTTGTGCATGTCTACTTTGGAGCAAGTCTCCAAGCCAGGGAAGGCTGGTTAGGATTGCAACTGTCCCAGGGTGACCAGATGCCAAGCCCAAAATTCCTGAACCCCAAGGCCAAAATTCCTGAACCCCAGGGCAAAATTCCTACTCGCTTAAAAAATTCCCAAAAAATGTATTTTTTTGTTTTTATATTTTTGATTTTTACTTTTTTGGCCATAACTTTTGATAGGAAGGAGATATCTCAAAACTGGTTGTTGCATTGGATTCTGCTCTTCAATACGAATCCAACGACATATGACATGATGGGGTAAGGTGCTCCAAGGTGCACTCCATCAGACGCACAGGCATTTTCCCCCCCTTTGGGAAGAAAAAAAAGTGCGGTAATTGGTGAAATGTCAACATTTTTCTTGTGAAAAGCATTCTTGCCTGTTAAGTATTCTTCAGTAGCAGAGTTCAGAATTGCCAATGCTTTTTTCTTTGTTGAGATTCGGTTTTCCATGTCTTGTTTTTTGGGGTTCGTGCAGGCATACGCCTAGCTGTCTCCTGACATTTAGTTATAGGTTGGGCAATCATATTGTGTGTTGACTTTGAATCAATCAAACAGTATTTCAAACAGTATTTATATACTGCTTTTCCTTGGCTCCATCCTTTCCATATAAAAAAATCTCAGGGATAGAAAAAAGAGTTGTCTCCAGCTTCAGAGAGCAGCTGCTAGCTTTAGTAGATGCAACAGGTAAGCACCTCATAACTATGAGGATATGTTCTCTGAAATAAGCAAATGTTATTATGTGAGCTGAATTCCTTATCTTTGTGTTGATGGTGATGGAATGCCACATTGGAAGAGCTCTTCTGGGTTGTTTTAGGCCTGGGTTTCTGGCATCAGAAACCTTGAGAAGCTACTTCAAGACACAGCTTAAGTAGTGTTAGGGCACAATCCAGAGTAACTACGGGGAGTCCTTGCTCTGATGTAAGAACAATTTGCTCTGGATTGCAATATGAATTTCCTATAGGTTTTCACTAGTGCAGTAACTATGGGTACACATAATTTCTCTTATGTGCTCCGGTAGTTACTCTGGATTGTACGGTAAGTCTTTCTTTAACCACTCGCTGTTCTTAATAAACTTTATATTGTGATGACTGAGAGGAACACTTTTAAGTTTTACTAATAATTGTTCATATTGTTTCTATTTAATAATTTATCTTTTAAGTATGGTAGAAATAATGTCATCTTTTGTAACTTGCAAACATTTCTTTTAGACAACACAGATGGGATAGGTATGAAATTATGTTTGTATAGCAAGCAAATCCTCCTAGAAATCTTTTGGCCTTTTTTGCCTGATCATTTGTAAGTATGAATTTCATGACTTAACAAAATCTTTTGTCCCATTTGATCATAAGGTCTCTGTTCCTCCTGGTGCTTTGGACTGTTGGGTCTTCTTGAGCTGCTTGGAGGTTCTGCAGAGAATAGAAGGCTGCTGTGATAGGCCTCAAATTGATGCCAATATTTCTCACACAGTTGGCTTATGGACTTATGCAACGGAAAAGGTAAGTGAAGGTGGTGGTGTGTTCCCAGGTTGTGACAAATCAGTGTAACATACTATTTTAATTTGAAGTTGCTATTAACTGTGGCCTGAGGGCGCAATCCAGAGTAACTACGGGGAGTCCTTGCTCCGGTGTAAGAACAATTTGCTCTGGATTGCAATATGAATTTCCCATAGGTTTTCACTAGGTGGTGCAGTAACTACAGGTACACGTAATGTCTCTTACGTGCTCCCGTAGTTACTCTGGATTGTAGGGTGAGTGGAAAACTCAGAGAAAGGAGATAAATCTTTTTTTCTGGGATCTTGCAGGAGGTACAAGCAGCAATTCAGCACTGCTACTTTCTCCAAAAGCATAACATAAAGGAAAATAAACTCTCCCTTTCCTATGTATGATAGACAATTCTGACTTTAAGTCCAGGAAACTGGAGAAGAAGCAGTTGCTTCCAGTTAAGCACTGATTGTTTTAGGTAGTACTCTAAGTCCCTCCATTTGGGAAATACTGGGCTACTGTCTTGCATATGTTGACATATTTCAGAAGACTCACTATCTGTTGTTGCAAAAGCAATAATTTTATAGGGTTAGGTCTATATAATACCTTTTTTAATTGTTTGAAGAGCAACTAATCTCATTCCTAGGTGAATGGGTTTGGAGGAGCTACTGTATTCAAGGAGCTCATAGCTGTTAATATTCTAAAAATGGGAACTCTTAACCCTTTTTATGGTTACAGACTCCCAGTGGAATGCCGGGAGATCTTCATACCCTTTTCCAGACTTTTGAAATCATCACTGTCACTATTCTGTTTGGTACCAGTAGGCCTTCAAAGATGTCAGTACCTTGGTTTCTGTTTGCATACAAAAGCTGGGAACAAAATGTCTGATTTCTGTAAGGCATAAGTTCTCAAACTCCCTCGGAGTTTGAGCCTCACTTTCTGTTCTTTTGGAGGAGGATAGAATGGAGCTATGCAATCCCCAGGATCATGTTGCTTGAGGAGCAGAGGTTTGCCTGCACTTACCAGTGCCTTCTGCAGCCTCCCACAGATTTGGGGAGCATTGTCTCCTCAGGGCTTCCCACACTGCAGAGACAGTAGATACCGCAATCACAATATGTTCCAGTTTTCACTTGTGATCTCACAAATGCAAAACTGGAGGTAGGTGTGATTAAAATTTTGAGAATCTCTGAACCTTGGGCAACCCTGCAGAAGTTGGCCTCGGGCTTCGTTTATCTCCAAGAGGCTTCTGTTGATTCTGGTAAGTGCAGGCAAGCCTCTGTTTTCCTCCAGAGTATTACAGTTGTAGAGATCACTTTGTTGCCTTCCTCCTTTTTCCACTTCTTAAGGAACAGGTTGACATGTCATGATGCCACAGTTTGAGAACCACTATTTAATGTATTGGAATGAAGAATATCACCATTATGTAATGGTGATAATAATCTAATCTAGCAACTTTTAAAAAATGTTTAGCATTCAGTCTCATAATCCCCATCATTTATTTCTCATACCCTTGAGGGTATAGATAACCCTGTTTAAGAATCTCTGTACTAAACACTGTTTTTTTATGTAAAACCTAAGATTTTTCTGGCCATCTATAATTCATTGCTGCATATTTAGACATGCAGTACATTTGTAATGGTTTTTATATTGAGCTTATCTTGAAGTGAATTTTCAAAATTTGTTTTTTTCAGTTGAAATCTCTGGGTTATCTGTGTGGACTTGTGTCAGAAAAGGGACCTGATTCAGAAGATCTTAACAGAACAGTTGATCTTTTAGCAGGACTTGGAGCAGAACGTCCTGAAACAGGTATTGTGTAAAAGTTTTTACTGCCTGTGAACATAGATTACAAGTTTTTATATTTTATATAAAAAATTTCATATTTTGCAGAAACTCAAGGCTTTAATGCTAAACTATAGTCTTTGTACTTAGCTTCAGTATTTATGCTTTATGGTCAGTCTGAAGCTCCAACATCACAGTGCTTATTTTCTTTAAACGGGAACTCCATAGTCAGATATCTGAGATCAAAGCATTTCTCCTTCTGTTTATCTCAGTCTTGCATCTGAAACACCTCAAGATTATATAACATTGCCCCAATTTGGAATTTCTCCTCACAGGGGCACTATTTTCCAGAGTACTAGGTTTTCAGTTCGGGATTTAGGTCATTATTTCTTTATCAAACTATAGTCTTAGCATGGGAACTATCCAGGATCCATAGAGTACGTATTTTTTTGACATTTCCTTTCTCACCTTCTGTTGTAAAATCCACTCTTAAACCAATATAGTATTGTTTGGAGTGATCTGTTAAAACTAGTGCATGTGGTATTTTCCTGTGTGACTTATTATGCCCTTTCAAGTAGGAATCTTATGGCTTGTTTTATTTTTGAAGCAAATACAGCTCAGTCTCCTTATAAGAAACTCAAAGAGGCCTTATCATCGGTAGAAGCTTTTGAAAAGCACTATCTAGTAAGTACATCATAACTATTTTAACTATACACACTGTCGAGGTCAAAATATTGGCATGTAGTAAATAAGAGACTACTTTGGGCATGTCATTGATTAAACTGAATATTTTTAGAATAATATTGTTGCAAGTATGCTTTGATTGAGAAATTGCATGATAATACTTGTGGATGACTTTTTAGTATTGAATGTAATTAGCTGAATGTTTGAAACATGGATAATGAAAAGTAACTACTAAAACTATTGACCAAGTCAGTTTTTAAGGGTTAAATCTTTTTACTAAATTGCAGCTAGTGTTTTCACAATGCAAACAAATATTTTGTATGTTTTGCATAGTCCTCTGACCTTTCCAAAGCTTTTTAGCTTTTATGGCTTCCAAAGTGTTCAGTCATTCAAAATGCACATTTTGAAGTTCCCAGCCACCTAATCTTACAAAAAATCATTCTGTGGAATTAAGAGAATGTGGAGGATCACTTGTGGCATATTTTTTGCCCATTTTTCCTATTGTGTTGCATCCCACACTATTGTAACAGCTATGAGGCTTGGAGCCACGGGACTTCAGTGAGGAGGAGGAATTGGGAAATGGCTTTCTCCTGTATTATTGCTCCCACATGGCAAACAAATTGAATTCTGCTGTGGCAAACAAATTGAATTCTATGATCTCTGATAAATTATGAGAAGTCAAATGTGTCCTTCAGAACATACAGTATGATCTAAGGGTTGTGCTTTGCCTACATAAGTCTTACAAAGCTGTATCATATGACTTTTAAAATACATATGTCTTACTCTCGTGTGAAATTTTTGTAGGGGGCAGCTGGAAATGTGCAGTTTTTACAATAAGGTAGTCGAAGAAACCTAGATATTTGTTCAACAATTGTAGCCATGCTCTTAGCAGCTAGAAACCAATGGGGCATTTTAATATATTAATGTTAAACACAAAGTGTGCTTGTGTTTTTCTGGAGCAGAAAAAATAGCCCTAAAACCCTTCTTTTTTCTTGTACCCAGGATCTTTCCCATGCCACCATTGAAATGTACAAAAACATTGGAAGGAACCGCTCAGCAAAACTGGTTGGCAAGGATCTAGCAGAGTTTTATATGTAAGCAGACTTCTAAGCTGCTTGTTGTACTGTAAAGAACAAAAAATTAACAACATTCAAAAAGGGTCATATCTATATTAAGATGCCACTTTGGCATGTATTTTGCTTACTAAACCAAATTCTCACCCCACTCACTTAAAAGCTTTCTCATGTTATCGCAACCAATAAAGGTTTCTGTGATCTTTATCAGTTGTTTTGGTAGCTATATTCTCAAAATCTGTTTTCTCTTCTCAATTGGTCCCAAATTTTTTGGGGGAGGGTATGAAATTAAATTAGGAAAGGGGAAAGTGTTATGCAGCTTAGATAAACACAACAGACAATAGTTTGAATGTTTTTTGAAAGAGGAACTCTGTAACTTAGATGGAATGAGATTTGCTGCTTACTATAAGCTGACATCAACCATGCATTTTACCAGTGTTCTTTATGTAATAATAGCAAGTATGTATGTACTGTCTTTCTGGCCATTTGATTGATCCTTTTTGGCTTTATTTAAGGCATTTTACATTGGCAGGCCTTCTCTAAGTCTCCAAAGAGGCTTTTACAATAGGTAGAGTTCTATCTTTTAAGAACTGACTATATACCTGGTGGGTCTTCCATGATCTGAACACATACTGGCTGCCACCCTCCTCCCACACAGATAGGAGCTTCAAAGCTGACTTATTTTGGCTGCCACCAAAAAAGATCTCCACTTAACTTTTCAAGATCACCACTCTGAAGTCTTTCAGTGATCTCAAACAGGCAACCTTCAGATGATTATCTTTAGCATGGTAGCATCTCTGCTGTAGTTACCAGATCAGACCTCCTGGTCACATTCTGTTACTGTACAGTGGCGCCTCTCATAACAAGCGCCTCACATAAAGTTTGTTCCACATAACAAAGAAAAAATTATCTAGGATTCTGCTTCAAGTAACAAACTGTGCTTCATGTAACAAACAGACTCATTGCAGTTGGAGCAGACGCGCTGGCCGGCAGCCCTTTTAAAAAACATCAGGGCTGCCTAGCGCACCTGCCCATAGCAAAAGCAACACTTGTGTGCTGTTCCTCCTGTGGCCGGGCGTCCACTGGGCAGAGGGAGAGAACAGCAGTGGAGAAGAGGGAAGCAGCTCAGGGCTAGCCAGAAGGGAGCAGGGGAGAAAGAGGCTCAAGATGAAGAGAAGGAGAAAGTGGGGAGACACTTGGAAAGTGTCTTGGATTGCAGCCTCCTGACCATGTCTACCCAGAAGTAAGCCCCATTGTGTTAAATGGGGCCTACTCCCATTAAAGTTTCTTTAGGATTGCAGCCTAAGTAGACAGGATCATGCACATTGAATGCATGTTTTGAATTCAGTTCCAGTGTTTTGTCATCATTTTTACATCCAGTTAATATTTTTATAGGAATATTTTTTGGGTTGTGGAACCAATCGTCTGAGTTTCCATTATTTCCTATGGGAAAATCCACTTCATGTAAAGAACGTTTCATGTAACAAACATGCCTCCGGAATGAATTAAATTTGTTACATGAGGCACCACTGTGTATTGAATGTTGTGTTGTGATCAGTAGTTAAGCTATTCATCACATCATTTTTATAATAGGTGTATTTTGTGAAAGGTTTACATAAAACATTAAGTTGTAAACTTTTATGTCTATACTTATCTCCTTCCCAAGGAAAAAGAAGAGTCCTCAAAAAGCTGAGGTGTATCTTCAAGGAGCTTTAAAAACCTATCTTGCTGAAGGCTGGACATTGCTTATTACACATACGCGAAAACAGCTAGCAGAATGTCAGAAGCACCTTGGACAAATTGAAAAGTATCCTTCCAAAGAAGGGGGAAGAATACATCTTTTTAGGTGATTGTGGGAAGTAGAGCCATTTTATAATCTAAGATGTATTGTGTAAAGCCAATGTGCACACTACTGTGTCTGAAGGACTGCCTGCATCTCTCAAAAAGGCTTCAGAACTCTGTTAAAAATACTTTTTTAATGTGATAATCTTCTAGAGCCTCCCAAATTTTCTGTGTGGATAATCATATGATGCTTCTGATGCAGAATAACCTTAACAAGCACATGTGCTCCCTACGCAGTTTTGTGGGCTGGGTAGAAGAATACTGGAAGGAAAGAAAGCGAGATCCTGTACAATTCCCTTTTATCTATACTTGTTAAGTTTTTAATGTAGTATGAAATGTGGTTCATGGTATTAAGATTATTGGGTCGTTTCATGAACACTTCTATTCATGAAATAGCTGTCAATATACTCAAACACAGTAATTTGTTATATCATTGTTTCTATGTACGTAGTTCTAAATTACTATGTAGTTCATGCCTCCTTATCTTTGAGCCAGCTATCTTCAAACAAGCAGCCTTTTAGCTGCTGATGATAACTTAACAGAAGAAGAGCGCAAGCATTTTTGCCAAGAAATATTAAATTTTGCCAAACAGCCCTCAGATGGTGAAGGTAAGGCTTCCTGTAAAACTCCAGCCAATTGTATCATATTACCTGTTTTGAAAATAAAGCTAGTGAATTGATTATTATAGAAAATGGTTTATGCAGCAAGACTTGGCTTCCCTTCTTTGCATTAAAACAACTTTCGATAATAACTTTCTGCAAGTTATATATTTAACTTTTCTGCAGCTACCCATTTACTGCATGCAGAGAGATATTAAAATCACCTGCTGAAATATTTAGTAGTGACGTTTTACCATTGGTTTTCATTGAGGAGAAGGACATCAGTGCCTTGTATCCTTTCTCATGTCTGACAAATATCACAATAATGCCAGAAAATATAAGTGGCAGAATTGTACAAAAAAGGAAAAATTATACAGATTTCAGTTTTCTGTGTTGCTTAGAGAAAGAATTTCATTATCCCCTTTTATGCAGAATACAAACCATCCTGGCACAACTTTGTTAAATCAATGTTCTCCTCCAATATTTCTAGTCAGGAAGAAAATCTGTATAATTATGGCTTGGATTTGATGAATTGTGATAAGTGAGCCCAAAAATGCTTTGCGGGTGGATGGATTACAAAGGTGTTAAAGTCTCTCTGCATCTTAGTTACTGTTGGTGTGCTTTCAAATCTAGTTTTATAGTTAATGGTAACACAGCCAAGCCATTCTTTAAGATGGGGATATATCTTTTTTTTCCTTATTATTCATTATTGGATGAACGGAAACATTAGGTTTAGCTCAGTGTTTCTCAAACATTTCGTTCTGCGGTCCCCTTCTAAGAATGACAATCTGTCTCAGATCCCCCATAAGTGATGTTATGGCTGGAGGTAACATCAAACAGAAAGTAACATCACTCCAATGCCGAGCTCCTCCATGTCTACTTGGAAGCAAGTCCGAATGTGTTCAATGATACTTATTCCTAGGAAAGTATGGATTGCAGCCTGAGTACCCCATTCCAAGATAGCAGAAACTAGTGCCAGATTCCAAGATAGTGGCATGCAGCTTTTCATAACCTCCCTGAAATGGCCGTGATCTCACAAATGGGTCCTGAGCCCCACTTTGAGAATCACTGCCTTGGTTATATATGGACATGGCCAACCAAATGTGATTTATTTTACCTTCCATCTTGTTTTCCAGATGAGAAAGTTACATTATCGATGAATTCTTTTGCACAGTTGAAGAATTTACATTTTGATCCTCCTAATGCAGTGGTCCATGTGGGTGGAATGCTCTCTATTGAACTGACATTGGCAAATCAGATGCCTATCCCAGTGAATGTGGATCAAATTGCTGTCAATGTCCATTTCAGCATTGAAAAAAATAGCTACCGGAAGACAGCTGAATGGCTCACAAAGCACAAGACTTCTAATGGTATTATCAACTTTCCAAATGAGGTTGTAGGTCTCTCCCTATCAAGAAGTAGCTTGCCGATGCTGGAGTTGTATGAAATGTATGAAAGGAGTCCCTCGGACAATACTCTGAACACAACAGGCATCATCTGCAAAAATGTGCACATGCTATTGCGAAGGCAGGAGAGCAGCTCTTCTCTGGAAATACACCCAGGGCTAACTCTAGAGGATGGTGCCCACATGTTAAAATGTAGCAACTTAATACTGGAACCAGGGGTCAATAAAATAACTTTCAGAACCCAGGTATGTTTTTTTAATAGAAGGCAGGCTTTGATCCAATATTGTTCCCTTGCTACAGCTTTGTAACTGGCAGCTTCCTCCTTCACCCCTTAGAATCTGACCTTGACCTAGCTAGAAGTAAAGCTCCTAGCTTTGTCAGCATTATACTTTATAAGTCTTAAGAAATATTTTTGTTTATGGCATTTGGTCAAATGGACTTCACCGTTTTCACAAGAAGTCCCTCTCACGTGGAAATATTTTATTTCTGGCAGGGCAAAGAACCTGGGACATATACACTCAGGCAGTTGTGTATTTCAGTAGGCAAAATGCAGTTTGCCCTTCCTCATATTTATCCAATTGTGCAGTATGATGTCTACTCTCAGGAGCCACAGCTAAAAGTGGAACCATGTACTGGTAGGTAAACTCATTAGAAGCTGTTTGTGTGTTTTTCTTGATATGTGTCCAAACGAGTTACTGCTCAATTTGAAATGTATTGTGAAATTCATGAACATTGCCTCAGAGGACTAAACTCTAAGAGGCCTGTCCATAGATTCTTAATCATTTGATGGTTAGCAATGTTCTGGGCTGGAGCATGCTCTGGAGCTTGCAAATAAATGCTAGAGAAGGCAGCAGACTCTTGAAGGAAGGAGTGAGGATGTTTATCACTTGTTTTAAGAGAGGGAGTAATCTCTTATGGTAGCCTCCTGAAGAAGCAACAAGTGAGATTTTTTTCTCCATACTGACAGGAGATCCTTAGACTAAGCGCTGCTTACACCTTCCTCAGTTTTCTTACTGGCATTTTTATTTCTCCATGTTGGAGAAATATTTCTGGCATGTTGTTTTTTCTGGCATTTTTATTTCTGGCATGTTGTTTTTTCCTCCATTGACTTAAGCAGCCATTACCACTAGTATCCCTCTTCAACCTTCTCCCTATGTTACCTTGGTCAAGCAGAGGTCACTTGTCATCAGCCTGAGTATTAAATGACTTATCCTATAACCGAGAGTAGTCCAGTTATTATGGGGAAACTGGTTTCCATTTATGTATATATAATATACACACAGTTTTCCAGAAACATAGCCCCTATATATATTGAGAACTGCCTGTACTCATTATAGTTTAGCCTTGCAAGGGATCGTTCAACTCTTTGAGTTATTATTCCTGTATTTGTCCCTTTGGAGCAAAAACACATAATGTAGTGTAATTCAGAGAAAAAAGTTTCTTAAAAAAAAATTTCTTCACTGTCTTCACTGGCAGTTCATTCTACTTCTTGTTATATCCATACGTGTTCTAGGATCTGGACTGTAATGGACCGGACTTATTTCCTCACCCCTCTCCCTTTTATTTTTAAGGATATGGTTTCGAGCTGTGTTTCTAATGCAAGGAACAATTTGATGTTTTCCTTATATGAGGGAGTATCTTGAAGATAAGAGGCAGTCCCTTAAATGTGCCGTGAAATCTTAATTTAGAATCTTAATTTTCTGTTGGATACATTGGATTCTACAACACTTTCCAAAGTTAAACAGCAATCAGTGAATGTGAAAAGGCTTGGTTTTCCCAAGTTTATGGTATATTTGACATAATATGTGAACATGCGTATATTTGGTACTTTTGAATAATTAAACTACAGACCCGTTAACTAAACTGAATGTGGGTCAGAACAAGATTGTAGGGTTTGCTCACAGCAGGGTGACCAGATGCCCAAACCTCAAAAAGGAGGATTCCTCTCAGCCTGGCCTTTCTGATATTGCACGTTTGCCTACTCATGAGTAAAGCCGTGATATTTGGCACTTTTCACTTTTCCATAGAGCTCAATGCATATTTTGATGCTTAATTTTTTGGCCATAACTTTTGATAGGAAGGAGTTATTTCAAAACCAATTTTTGCATTGGATTCTGCTCTTCAATATGAATCCAATGACATATGACATGATAGGGTACTGCACACCATTGCGAAGAATGAAGCCCTTTTGGAGGACACCCAGACAGAAGGCTAAAGAGGACAAATCCAGACAAATAATGTCATATGGTCACCCTGCTTACAGTTACATCTTACACTATTTACATCTTGGTTGGTCCTTTCATTTCTTACTCCAAAAGGAATACAGTCCCCAAATTTCATGCTTCTTAGTCCAGGGGTTGGGGCTGGGTGTTGATCAGTCAGTGTTAAGAACATGAAGAAAAATATGTGCACCCTTTTTTACTCACTTAGGAGTTAAATTTCTTAAAATCAGTTCTTAGAGGGAGCTCATGTAACAGAAGGAATACCCTCCCCAAATTCCATGCTTCTAGGTCTGTGGGTTTGGTATGGACTTTGATGAGTCTGATTCTTCAATGTTAAGAATAGGTGTGAAAACATGTTGCATCCCTTTTCACTTCTTTCAGTTGGAATTTCACATTTTTTTTCCTATTGGGTGCCTAATTCAAGGAGGGAAAACCCTCCCAAATTTCACCAGCTTCTGTGTCCAGTGGTTTTGGCTGGGACTTCATCAGTCTGTCAGTGACTCTGATTTTATATCTGTTTAGAAGATGATGATTACTATCCTTGGGCAATGTGTCGTTTTCATCTCCTTTTCTCCCCTTTCAGATAGCCTTTTGGCTGGAATTCCTCAGAAGGTAAAATTTACAGTGACTACTGGTCATTACGCTATAAAGAATGGAGATGCACTACAACTCAGTAATGCTGATGCCATGCCAGTCTTATACCATCCAGAGAGTAAAGCGGTGATCTATTCGAATACCAAGGGTATGCAGTTTTGATACCATCATTTTAGTTGGTCGGGTTTGGAGGAGTGAAATTCTTTCAAATGGTTTTTAAAAATTGAATAGCCATGTGTTAATTGTAAATGTGAAAGCATAGCAGCCTATTTTATAGCATGACCAATGCTCCTTAAATGTAGAATGTTTGAACTTCTGATGACAAATGTATAGTATTTAGTTATTGTAAAGAGCTGTTTCCAGTGTTTTTTCATTTCTGATCATATACACTTTTAAAATGCACATGCACAAATTAATATTGGAAATGGCTTTGAGCTGTAACAATTTTAAGCAAAGTTGAGAGTAAAGAAAATGTGGCCATATAATATTAAAATAATGGTACAAAATAATGTCTTCCTGAGAGCTCTCCGGGGACTCCACTAGCACATCATATTACCTGCTCCTGCACTTTGAGCTTGACCATCCTTCTCCCCCTATTCATGGCTCTCTTTTCTAATAAACCATCTTTGCTCTGCTGGATTCAGCTTTGGGTACAGGGCTGTGCCAATTTGCACATGCTCCACCCCTGGGTCTCTCTGAGATTTATCTTTCAGAGTCCACTAAAACATATAGTGGCTGTACTAAACTAACTGGAGAATATGTAAGCCTTGAGTACCGTACTCAAAGTATTAGATTAAGCAGACCACAAGAATACTTTCCTAGGAGTAAGCCCAATTGTGTGACCCACTGAACACAGTGGGACTTGCTTTTGAGTGTACAAACTGTATATAGGATTGTGCTGTAAGCTGTATGCATTGTATAAACGCAGGGACCAAAACCTTATAGTTTTGCTTTGTTCAAGGAGAGTACATGTTGTGGGCCATGTAAAACAAATAAAATTAGATTAGTTTTTAAAGTTCTTTCTTTCTGATCTTTGGATTAGATCCCAATTGATTAGATCTACTGATTGGGCTATGGTCCTCTGCACACTTCACTGGGGGGTAAATTTCACTGAATTTAATAAGCCTTATTTTTAAGTAGATATGCATAAAATTGTATTTTTACCTACACTTTTTCAGTATTTAATATCTATAGCAGAGGTGGGCAAACTGGGCCACTTTAGGGATCCTGGACCTTTAACAACAGTATAGAAGAGGGAAATTCAGCAGGTGCACAGGTGACAAACTAGACCTGCTGAAATTCTCTCTCCCACACTCAGTTTGCCTACTCCTGGTCTACAGTTTTAAAACACAATATTCAAAGCTTACTTTTGGAGAATATCTCATATTTGCATGAAATGATGACTCTGAATTATGTAACTTACTGATTTATACTTTACACAATTGTAGAAAATGCAGTGGAAGCATCGCTGACCATCCAGTCATCTGAGAAAATCACAAGCATCAGCTTGCCAGTGGCTCCTGCTTATCACATAATTGCCTTTGAGCTTGAAGTTCTATATTTGCCATTAACCCCAGCATATACAATGGAAAATGAGAATCTAGCTAAAGAGGTTCGGAGGAAGAGCAAAGAGAAAGAGTCATCTTACAGTCGTATGGCCACCGTTGACCAAAAAGTAAGCAATTATGAATTGTTGGTTTTTCCATTTTGTGTCCTAAGCAATTTAGGATTCCAAGTTGCTGTTTCAATCAGTTATGACTACCTTATTGATTTTAGTGGTGCTTAGGAAACAACCCCACTATTGGTAACATTTAACTTTCCTATTAAACATTCTGGACATTTTAGAATGTTGAATATCATATTTTACAGTACAGTTAAAATGTAAGTGTAATTCATTTTTAAGGTTACTCTAGTATCTCATTATTTTTGTCCCCTAAAAATGGAGTCTGTGTGATAATACAGTCAAGGCCCCACATGTGCAGATCAACGAGGCTCGTCTATGTCCATTAATATTATTTAAATGATTACCTGACCAAAAATGTTCTGCTTTAACTATAAGCATACAGCATTTACAGCAATGTGCAGACTGCCTCTTGAGATTAAGGTTAAGAGGAGGCATATACTTATACTGATCTGTAGAGCAAGAACATTTTTGGTTTGGTAAGTATTTAAAGACATATTCCTAACAAATTTAGGCTGGTCTAATTCACATGGCATATCTTTCCATAGTGGTGTTGAAAGTCAGCTTATGCCTATGCAATGGCATAACCCTCTTCCCCCACAACTGCTGCAGAAGTGCTTTATGGCAGTTTTATGACACCCTCAGGTCAGCAAAGGACTTGTGCTTTGGCTTATGCTGGCCTAATTCAAGGTTAGGATTGCAGTCTAAAAGCACAATCCTAACCATGTCTACTCAAAAGTAAGTCCCATTGTGTTCAATAGGTCTTACTCCCAGGAAAGTGTCTTCAGGATTCCAGCGTAAATAACATTAATAGGCATGCAAGACTAACAGAGATAAGGCTCCCTGTATCCACAGGGAATTCCTGGAACAGATATCCTCATAGATACAGGACCACTCCTGTATGTTTTTTCTGCACTATTCTGGATATTATATCATCTTTAAGTGGAAATACATTTTTTGTTGTTGAAATAAATACAACTTCCTGAAAGAGAAAAGTCTACACAGGGTTTACAAGTCCCTCAACTTCACTCTTGTTCTAGCTTTTTTTAAAAAAATAATGTTCATAGGGTACCAAGACAATAGAGCAGCCTTTTTTGTATCAAAAGGCTGTTGTTCAGATTGACTGTAGTCCCCCAATACACTATAAGAAGCTATTGTAGCTATTAGAAATTTTATTTGGTAAATCTAAATAAGAATTTTATTTTTTTTTCTCTGCAGGTGACCATCGATTGTCCTTGGTCAATTTATTCCACCATAATAGCACTTACATTCAGTATACCTTTCAAGGCCAAACATTCCATATTATCAGCAGGCAAAAGGTAACCTAAAATATCTTACCCATTCCATTGTAAAGACATTGCTTTTCATAACTAAACTATAGTTCAGTGTGAATGGACAAGTAGTGTTTAAAAACGTCTTTGCTCACATTTGTCATACATGCTTCATGTCTCCTGTGCTTCACTTTCATGGTGGGGAGGTCCTTTTTAATTGATTTAAACATCCAGACTTTGAATATGATTGCTTACTTTAATGTGAGTTTCATGATTAAACAGTGAGGTGAAAGAAAAAATTTAAATTATCTTTCTAGAAAAATGATAAAATGTTTCATAACTGCAATATTAAAATATATATATTTTTTGTTTTGTAGGAAGTATATACAGGTTTGTGTGCAGAACATGTCTGAAATCTCCTTTCAGTTATCTGACAGTAATCTTAAAAGTTCTGGGAGTTGCACAGATCTAAATCTTGAACCCTTAAACTCCAGAGTTGAACAGGTAAAAAATTCACTGCTTTCTTTAGCATATCAAATTAGAAATATAAATTGCAGCTCAGTATTCATCATTATTAAATGAAGAATAATAATAATGAATGGTAGAATAGCCAGTGCAGGAGGTACCTCTGGGAGAAGTGGAGCCAAATGGTTGTTCATATCAAGCTTGAGAGTCTTGCTATCTTAACTCTTCTGAAACAGCCAGGTGGAAAATTGTGGTAGTGGTTTTACCCTACAATCCAGAGTAACTACGGGTGCACGTAAGAGACATTACGTGCACCCGTAGTTACTGCACCACCTAATGAAAACCTATGGGAAATTCTTATTGCAATCCAGAGTAAATTGTTCTTACACCAGAGCAAGGACTCCCCGTAGTTACTCTGGATTGCGCCCTTAGTCTCCTTATAAAAACTTAAAGTATATACATGCTAAATAAAAAAAAAAGTGGGAGAGACCTAGGGTTCTAAGGAAGGTAGAGGGTTGAATAATTCAGGTTAGAAGTTAGAATGTGAGTGTTACAAGCACTTCATACATAGAGAGAGGGTTGATGCCAGCAGTTCAGCTGAAACATAAGCCTATCTATCCCATTCTTAGAAACTTTAATTAAAAAAAAACGCGTTGTCAAAAATAATCCAACTGCAATAGCTGAGGATGCTAGCAATATGGCAGAATTGTGCCTTTTCATTTATTCTTCAAGCAAGAAAAGAACAAAAGAACTACCTTTCATAAAGTGCAATCCTAACCAGTTTAGGCCAGCATGCTCCCTATTCCCGTGGTGGTGTGGTAAGGCAATGCATGTGTGTTCACTGGCCTAACCTCCTCAGGCGTGGTGCAGAAGTATCTTATGGTTTTCCTCTGGAACTTGTGCTGGCCTAACTGGGGATTAGGATTGCAGCCGGAGTCAATAAAACAACATTAATAAGCAAGGTATTATGTTTTCACAAACTCTTGAGGATAACCAAATATCCTTTAACATAAGGGCTACTTGACCACCACCCAATTCCTGGATCTCTCTGCATGTTCTTCTGTCACCTCCTTTGGAAGATCCCAAACTAGAGTATGTTATCAGGGACTCGGAGGCTGTCATAATGTCCCCATATATCTCTAATACATGGTGCCTTTTGAATATTGTAATAGTAGTCCACTTAAGGATTCTGGCTAACCTGCAGGGTACAAAAAAATTGTAAGGCACTCTGCTGTAGCTATTTATTCTACATGTTATATGGAAGAGGTTTCTAACTACTATTTTACCTACCTGTAACTTCATAAAGCAAATATTTCTGTTAGTTAGTACAATTATCTATATTTTTAAAAAATAATCAGACCACATCTATGCTTGCTAAATAATTTAAATATTTATATTCCACTCTTTGCTAGCATCTACTAGAGTGGCTACCTGTATTTTAATCAGTAAAAGCTGATTTCATAACTCTTTTTCAGCATATCTACAGTAAGCAAGCAGTATTTTTTGTTTGGGAACTAAAGTGGACAAAAGAGCTTCCGTCATTGTTGCAGTGCCAGTTCTCAATGAGCTTTTGTTCAGCTTCCTCTGACGAACATTCTCTGTCTCTGAAGCCGTACACATATGAATTCCAGATGGAAAACTTTTTTGTAAGTTACTGGTTTCTTAGTTTGGAAGATGGGGCTATATTAGAAAGGGGCAAGGACCTTCCAAAGAGAAGCAGGTTGATTTAAGAAATGCATGTTAATAATTGGTATAGAAAAAACTGTTATTTTATATTGCAATGCTGAAACATTTAAGGCCGCTTGAAAGAATCGCCACTTAACAGGCAGCCTACATTGTAGCTGCAATTTTTAGAGAGGTTTTCATAGAGGAATATTGCAGTGTGGAGACTCAAGGGCCTCTCCTGATGGTGACTGCTAACTGTAGATGCTATGTATTTGGAATTACCTATTACTTGAAGCTTTTCTAGATGCACTTTGAAGCAGTTGCTGTTTGGCTGCTGTCTCAAGCAGCCATTACATGTGACAGGTACGGTGTGTGGTACCTGTTCATTACTTATTCAAGGTCTGTGCTCTATGAAATATAATTTTTATAACAGTTTAGAATTTGAAAAATTATTTCAAGTTTTTTTAGTCTGGTGTTTTTTGTTTTCAAAGGAAAGGTGTAGACATCTATGCTACCTTTCCAAACCTCTTGTGTTGCAAATATTTAGATACCTTTTTCTGATCAGCTTGAATTATATTTAAAAATTGCATTGTATTGTGTATCTGCTGACTATGAACATCATTGTGCTTCTGCCAGACATTATATAATGTGAAAGCTGAGATTTCCCCCCAATTGGGGGCAGAATATTGTAAAACAGGCTCACTCTGCTCATTGGAAGTGTTGATAACACGCCTTTCAGACCTTCTGGATGTGGATAAAGATGAGGCATTAACGGAATCTGATGGATACTGTACAACAAAACTAATGTATGAAGGTAAGCATATTGATTGGATTTCATAGTGCGGTGTGTTAAGATATTCCCCTGAACTTCAGATTACTTAATGATAGCTTAATAATAATCATGGCATCAGAACTGTATCATAAATACAGGTGCTTAGCAACATTCCAACCAACAACAGTCCACATATGTGATGTCCACTGCTGTATCCTTTCCCCATCCCAAAGCCTCTGAAACCAAAGGGAGCTGCCGGCAGGTTTTTCTGAGCCTCACAGAAGACTTTCACAGGCTTCCAGATGCCTCAGAAGGCAAAAAAGTCACTGCCCGTTACCTAAGCAAACAAGAAGTCATATGTTTTCACATCCATCCCAGGCCTAAGAAAGTGCCTAAGATTGTATTCCTAGTTTATTAGAATTAAATCTTTTGGTATTCTGAAGTATAATCAATCAAAAGCAATTAAGAGTGTTGAATCTGATGTTGTCAGATCCCTGTAGGTTCATCTTGTTTCTGTAATCACCCACAACCTCATGACTGTATGTTTCTTTGCATGTATTTTGTCCAGGACCTTTTTAACCTGTGTGTTGTGTTATCAATACATGACATATACACATGGATGCTTGTTGAAGTAATTGTTAGTCCTTGCTGAGGCACACCAACTTGTTTCTCATTTGTTTTCCAGATTAGGGATTCACCATAAGGGAGTTTTTAATGGTTGTGTAGTGTTGCAAACGAGAATATGAACATTGAATTTTCAGTATCTGTTTGTTTAACGGCTGCGGGTGGCGCAAGTTGCTAAGACGCTGTGCCTGTTAACCAGCAGGCCAGGGTTCAAGACTCGGGTCGGCCCCGTAAGACAGGGTGAGCGCCTGTCCTTAGCCCAGCTCTGCAACGCCAGCTGGATCCAATCGTATTGGCTCTGCCTTTCCATTGGGCTAATTCAGTGGCGTGGAGAGGGGGAATTTGCTGCTTGGGTAACAGCATATCCTCCATAACTATCTAACCCAGGCTTTCGTGCTTTGCATGCAGCGTATGCAGCACCAAGCACGATAGCATAGTCTCTCAAGACTGACGGTGGCCTGCTTTTTTTGTTTTTAACATTATTTTTTCCATTTCAGTTGTAGACAACTGTAGTAACTGGGCAGTCTGTGGAAAGAGCTCAGGGGTGATATCTATGCCAGTAGCAGCTCAAGCAACTCACAGAGTCCATATGGAAGTAATGCCACTCTTCGCTGGATATCTACCTTTTCCTGATGTTCGATTATTTAAATACCTCCCTCACCACTCTGCACACTCTACACAGCTTGATGCTGGTAAGGATGTGTTCATTTAAAGTTTGCACGTGGAAATCTCTAACATAAAATTCTAGAAACTTTTTAATACAGTTCCATTTGAAAACAATTCATTCACTAGAAAACCTATTTATTTTGCTCTGTAAATAGCTACATTTTGAGAAACCAGATAAAGAGGATGTTTAGAGACATGAGGGTTGGGCTTGTCTAAAAATGTTGGAATCTGTCAGTCCTGCATATCACAGAAACAATCAATAGAAGAATCATCTCAATTTATGGTGGGGGAACTGAGCTTTCTTTTTTCTTCCTTTTTTGTATAAATCCAGGTTTTGGTTGAATTGTACATAATAAATTTCCAGTACATATGATTTAAGAATTTGGACTAGAGTGTCAAATATAAGGCCTGTGGGTTAGGTGCAGCTTGCTGAAGCTGTTCAATCTGTGTGAAATTTGGGCTCTCCCAGCAGCTTCTGAGCTATTAATTGATTTTTGGCAGAAGTGGAACTGCTGAAGAGGCAGCAGTATGGGAGAGCCCTATTAACCATGTGGGTTGCTCTTTCAGCAGTGCTGCTCCTGACAAGCTGGTGTTTTGCAGAGCATCTCTCAGCTGTGGAGCTGCAAAGTGGAGCTGCTGTTGTAAAGGTGACCACAGTCTCCCATAACTTGGAAATATGGTCAAGAAGTGCATATTTTATCTTCTCTGATTTGTAGCTATTGAGTTGCTAAGTCAGACAAAGGTGCTTAATTCCAGTCTTCATCTGCTTAATGTAGGGTAACCATATGTCCTTCCCCCTCCAGGGAAGATGCAGTAAATTATATGTACTATACTGTTATACTTTTAAATTTAATAGTAATATAGTGTTAATTAACCACACAAATAGAGCTATATAGCTAGAGAGAGAGAGAGAGAGAGAGAGAGAGAGAGAGAGAGCATGTGTGTTATTAGCTTTTATTTTATCATATCCTACATTTTTCTTGGTTGTCATATATTTTGGGAGGCCTTGTCCTCTTTTTTTATTAGGACATAATGATCACCCTGGCATAATGACATCACTTCCTACTTACTTGCATCAATTTCAGAACTCAGGAAGTGCTATGAATGCTATTCTGCCAGCTGTGTGAAGTGTTTTAACACTCCAATCCAAATATTTCAAACGTTAATATTTTTAGCTGCTCTAATTTTAGAGCAGCTAATCTAAACTATTCTGTATTCAAGTAAAAATGTTGAACTATTTCAGAAATGTTATGGCATTATCACTTGAATTATCCATTCAGGACCCTCTCAGGCATAATGGAAACTGTGAATATGGGGTACTCTACTGGGATACTGTAGTATGCAGCCTCTGTGCTCATTACTGTTCCTTCATTTTTTTAGTACTGCTGGAAGCAGGGTGTTTTCTTACTTTAAAATGCTACAAGAAGAAAACTAAACGAACGTTTTCAGGAAGCAGGACAGTTCCAGATTCCTGTTAACATTCAGTTAGTCACCCTCTATGTTCAGGTTACATGTAGTTGCTTTTCTTCAGTGAGGCAAGACTTTTCCTTTGTTAAAGCAAAACTAAAAAACAAAAAACCTAACCCTTTTTCCAGCTGACACAGTAATGGTTACAAGGGAGGACTGTGGCTACAGGGTGACAGCTGTACTCACTACACAGTCTTAGAAACTGGAATTAGAGCCTGCTGGTTTGATGACATCCATTATGCATAATCATTTTCTCAGATGATGCTTTATGGTAAAGATTAGATTTCCCAATTCATTGCAATACCTTGTGTTGCCTTTAATTGAATTATTCTATGGCTCAGAATCTCTAAGCAATAAAAGAGCTCAATTATCTCACACTCTTGGTGAGCCTTTCAGGAGAAGTGAACTGGCCTGGGCTTTTCCTTGTAAGCGCACAACCCTTTCTTGATGTTCTTGTGTTTCAAGAAAACAAGAAAAGCACAAGAAAAACTATTGAAAAATCAATACCTGATTTTTACTGTTGGTATTAAACAATCAATCACTCCATGTATATTTTCTGTGACAAAAGTTATGTGATTTTGTTTTTAAACAGACAGTTGGATTGAAAATGATAATCTCTCTGTGGATAAGAATCTGGATGATCAAGGTGACAGTAGCAGCATAAAGAGCAGGGGCAGCATACATTCGGCAGCCAGTGCGGAACACAAAGGGTTGCCAATGCCCCGACTGCAATCATTTTCCCCTGGGCAGGTCTTCAACTCCAGCTCTGGCATGCAAGTCCTTGTCATTCCCAGCAAAGATGATCATATTCTGGAAGTCAATGTCACATGACAAGCTCTCTGTACATGTGTGTACATATATGCACATGAGACTTGTATATGAATGCACTTTAAGGGATCATAACCTGATTGTTCTTCATTGAGACATTCTAACAAGGCCTATGGCACCTCAGCCCTTACTGGCCATGGAAGCATCAGACAATTGTATCAATTTAAATGTACAGTGAAGCTTGTGTCAGCTAGTTTATATTGCTACTTTAGGGTGTTTGTGTAAAATGAATTTTGGGGTTCTTTCATCTATCACATCCTGCTGGTAAAATAAACAATGCTTACTGCAGTTGGTTCTTCAACTCAAGCGGCTTCCAGAACTGCTATTTCTTTGAGAATAATTAGATTTCTGTTCCAATAATACTTCAGGTTGTCATACAATAAGCCTTGCAGTGTGGGTGATGATGACTGAACTGTGTGCCTTTCTAGTCACACGACTGTCTGGTTTCCTGGACCAGAATAGTTTTCCAAATTTTGGTATGATGCGCAATTCTTAATCCTGCACCAAGCTATAAAATTTTAAGTATGCATATATTTTCCTGAAGACTGACTTAACTTCTGTGCCTTCTTCTGTGTCTAGGATGTACAAAATTGTAGTTCTCTGGTACTTTGAATTCATATCATATAGAAAGTGACCTCTTTCATTGGGAAAACACTGTCACACACTTAAACATGCATGCGCATGTACATGCACTGTCTCATGGCACAAAAATGGTTAAGTCAGAAATAAATTCAATGGACCATGTTCTTCCCCAAGATTGATATTTAAGCAATTAGAAGTTATTATACTGAACATGACTTGTTTTTATTAAATATTTGTAACATGATTTTTTTTAAACCAAAGTTTCATTTTTCCCCTAGTCCCAATTGGTATTAACTTATTATGGACTATGGAGCCATATATATATATATATATACACATTTGCACCTTATTCTAGAGAAACCTGAAAGGAAGCAAATAAAGCAAGGAAGCAAATAAAGGCACAGACTATAGAAAGTCTTGCTAGCTTGCTTTTCCAGGTTGGTGATGGAGATACAGATAAACAGATAAGTCTTACAGATAAACCTCTTCTGGTCCAGCAAACTGCAGTCACACCATACCAATGGATTACTTTTCACTTGTAAATTTATTGTACAAATGATTATTTTAAGAGTCTAAACTAACCAATGTAATGTGTGTGTATAATTTGCACCAGAAATCAAGGACAAAATAAATGGTTTTTATTTGTGTGAAAGTTGAAGTTTGTAAATAAGTCTAGTGTGGAATACTTTTCCAGCTCTCAGAAACTGTATTTTTGTACATAAGCACTTCTCTGAAATTCACTGCTAGAAATTTAGCTGCTTTTTTCTCTGGTTGATTTATACGATAGTTTAATTCTTGCAACCTATGTGGCCTCTAGGTGAGCAGCATCTGTTGTTTGAACAAGACTTATAAATAATACAAATCCTTGGTTTTCAAAGGATTTTTTTCCTGAAAGCAACCCTGGGTATGAGGAATAGTCTGAATCTAAATCCTTAAATTATTCCTTGTTGGTATATGTCCAACATTGTGTACCTCTTGTTAATTCCTGATAACTTTTCTCATGTCTTAAGAGCCATTCAAGTTTTATTTTTAGAGGGAGCAAGACAAGACTACATGTTTCCCATCAACTTGCCACTTTATTTATGCTCATGAATTACCTTTTATAGACTGATGACAGTCTGCTTGCTTTAATTTAGCTTTTTGGGGGGGGGTGTGTTCCAAAACCAAAACACTCATTTTTCTACAAAATCATCTGTTACCTTGTTTTTGTTGTTAGAATTAAGGAGGCTATATTATGTACACATTCCAATTTTTGTCCAAGTCACAAACTTTATTTTAGTTAGGAACAGCCCTTCACTGAACACTAGTGAATAGTAATATGAATATAAAACTACATATTGAACATAAAATTTGATTGTTTGTGAAAAATACAAAAAGCAGGATAAAACTTTTATTAGCAGTATGGGTGAGTTTTGGTCTGATTTTGTGTTAAAAGCGTGCAAATGCTATCCTGCTTATGTTGAAATGAAAATGCCACAGACACTTAGGCTAATCACTACTTGATATACTTGTTTATATTAGGGAATGGGGTTTAGTTTCTTTCAAAGATGTAAATAATTGACTCACTTTGCAATGTGTATCTGAAAAATTAAGAATTCTATTTATAGATATCTGTCGAGTTTGTAAATACTATCAGATGGGTTAACAGAGTATAATTTTTGTGAATTTCACAGATTTGTGACTGGAAAAATTAACTCCTAAAATGAACATTAAGTTCAACAATGTGACAATTGCTAACTGCAGGTCTGTGTAAGGTCCTTTTGTTCTCCACAGAATTAAATGTACAGAAGAAATATTGTAGGGAAAAGATGTCCAGAAACACTACTGGCCAATTTTATTTCTGTTTTAAAACATTCGTGCCATGAAAATTAGGAAATGAACTGTCATGGGGATAAACTGGAAAACTCGTGGATAAAGTGAATAAAAATACTGAATATTAAACAAATTGTTACGTTTCTCCTGACATTCAACCTTGGTTTGTTTATACTATGCATCTCACTTGATTTCTGGAAATTCAGAGACCTTAAATATCTCAGTACTCAGTTATTTCAGAAACTCTTTTATGAATAGCATTAATGTAGCTCACTTTAGTCTTGTGGAAGAAGCTGAGAAGCAACGGAATATTAAGCTACCAGTAACTTATTAGTAGCTTAAACTATGGTGCATGGGCTCAATACACTGAAACTTTCATTATTTTTGCAGCTTTCTGTACCAAGAAGCACCATTAACTCATGTTCTTCTCTTTACATGGCAAAGCTTTGAAAAACGGTATCTGTTGTAAAGAGTCACTGTAAATGAAACCATGTAATTAAATCTTACTTCCGGCTACAGCTTAAAATTTGTTTACATAGTTTCTGCTTTGTGGTGAATCTTTTTTTGTTTTCTACCCTACCTTTTGGCTCTAAAAGGATCTGAAATGCTGTCTTTGATATTACCATTGTAAAGGCAAAAGAATTGACATCCAGGCAATTAAACTAATGACAAAGTAGCCACTGATATTACCAGAATTAAATACGCAGTACCAAAATTGTGCTTTTGTTTCTACTTAAAATGCTACTCAAACGGGGGGGGGGGGGGTTATGTAAAGGTCTTCCACTCCCTTTAAAGGATGGGGGAAGGGGGGAAACCAGCGCTAGGATTGGGCTGCTTCAGGGGAATGGAGGGTGATTTTCTGTCTCCCTAGGGCAGGGGTCCTCAAAGTACAGCCCGGGGGCTGGATCCGGACTGCCAGGGCCCTCAATCTGGCCCGTGGCCTCACCACAGCCTGGCAGGGCTGCTCTGCCCTCAGCTGTGCGGGAGGCAGAGAACCAGGGCACATGGTGACTTTCGCGCCCGAGGCTCATCCTCACTGCAGCGAGGTGCCTGCAGGAGCCTCTTCCTGTCGCGCCCCCCTGCCAGGGAATGTAGTCCTTTCCCCTCATGGCCCTGAGGCGAAGGAGGCCAGGTAGTGGGGTAAGGGAGAGGCAGCGCACCTCCACCCTCGTTGGGGGAGGTGTGAAGGGCCACCTCTGGGAGTGCCGAGTAGAGGGCCGCAGGGGCTTCAGCCAGAGTCTGTCACCCCTTGCATGGGGTGGGTTGGCTTCAGGGAAAGGCTGTGGGAGACCTGGATGGGCTGTGTTGCTCTCACTCTCATGTCTGGGGAGACAATTACCATGCATCAGGCTCTCAGGGTGCAATTATAGTCACACTTACACAGGAGTAAGCCCCATTGACTTCCATGGGACTTACCTCCGAGTAGACATGCACAGGATCAGGCTCTCAGGGTGCAGTTGTAGTCACACACAGGAGGAAGCAACATTGACTTGCGTGGGACTTACTTCTGAGTAGATAGGCATAGTATTGAGCTTTGTGTCTCCTGTTTGGGTTCTTATTTTCTCCCCTCCAGAACTGACCAAAAAGTTCCAAATCAGCTTTGTCACTTTTTCCCCTCTTTCTTTTTTGTTATAATAAAAGAAAAATGACAGAAACAAGCAAGAAATTGTTCGTAATTTTAAATATTGCATTTTTTTCTTTTTTGTGCACAAAAATAAAATATGTGCAGTGTGCATAGGAATTCGTTCATTTTTTTCCAAACTGTAGTCCGGCCCCCAAAGTGTCTGAGGGACAGTGAACCGGCCCTGTTTAAAAAGTTTGAGGACCCCTGCCCTAGGGTCCTGCCTGAAGAGTACTGGCAGAACTCCCCACAGCTGGAAATGTGAGTTTTCGGATGTGATTGGAGCTAAACTTTTGCTTACTGACCTTTGCTGCACTGGGTAGTCTTCAATACTTGAATCAGCCCTAACATTTATAGCACTCTTTTTGGGAGCAGCTGCTATAAGGCAATTTCATAAATTCCCCTTTTAGAGTGGAAGGATTTCTAATGTATATGATGCAGTTAGTTGAGATTACTGCATGCAGTCTAAAAAGGAAATAAGATTGCGTTCAATGGAACTTACCCTCAAGTAAGTGCATAGGATTGTATTTGCTAAAGTGCAATAGACATGGAATCTTTCCTCCCCTGGGAGAAGTGGAAGCAGCATATGGTGAGAGTGCCATGTTACTGTGCATAAAAAAAAAGCAGGCCTCCGTCAGTCTTGAAAGACTATGGTATCCTGCTTGGTGCTGCATACACTGCATGCGAAGCACGAAAGCCTGGGTTAGATTGTTATGGAGGATAGGCTGTTACCCAAGCAGCAAATCTCCCCTCTCCATGCCACTGAATTAGTCCAGTGGAAAGGCATAGTGAGACTAAAATATGTCCCTACAACAGGTGGATCATCACCCTTTCTAATAAGGGTACCCTTTTGTTTTCTTAGCTCCAGCCCTGAAAAGTAGGGCAGGTTCTGATGCTTGAGGAAGCATGCCAAGCGTTGTCCCCCTTATCTAATGTGCCAGCATCTCCACTCATTCAATGCATGTTTTGCACTTTCAACCTCTCTCTGCTGTTCTAAAGGCCAAAATTGCTCTCCCCCATGTTGTAGCAGTTCTTGGTTGAATTACATTCCTGAAGGAGTTAATGACAATCAATTTGTAGAGATCTTTGTGCGGCAGCATGAATAAGCAGGAACAAAAGGGGCTTTGTAATTTGCTAGCTAAAAATGCATCAGAAGCAACATCATAAACAAAAAAAAGATTAGGTTCCATTTTCAAACGGTGACAATACAGAATGGAGGATAGAATGCCTTTACCTTTAACAGTTGCATAGCAGAGGGGATTTAAGCAGATTCAGCTCATCATAAAGGGTTTACAAAGCAGCACCTACCTAAATTCCCTTTTCTATGCAATAGTTAAAGGTGCAGGCACTCTGTCCTCTATTCTATATGGTCACCCTGATGTGGTGGGATGTGGGATGTGGAGTGGTGGGGTGTGTGGATAGCAACAGAAGCCTCCTCAAGGTAAGGGAATGTTTGTTCCTTGATGGCTGTGTGTGGCGCAAGCAGTTAAGACACTGTGCCTGTTAACCAGCAGGCCAGGGTTTGAGACCCGGGTTGGCCCCACAAGACAGGGTGAGCTCCTGTCCTTAGCCCAGCTCCGCGACGCTAGCTGGATCTAATCGTATTGGCTCTGCCTTTCCACTGTACTAATTCAGTGGCATGGCAAGGGGGGATTTGCTGCTTGGGTAACAGCCTATCCTCCATAACAATCCAACCCTGGCTTTTGTGCTTTGCATGCAGCATATGCAGCGCCGAGCACGATACCATAGTCTTTCAAGACTGACGGAGGCCTGCTGAGTGCTGCATCAGCACTGTAAGAGTGGGTAGGATTGGGTTTAGGCTGTGCCCAACCAACACAACAAGAGACCAGCATCCTGGTGAAATACCGGTACATATATCCAGAATGACCAGATGTCATAATCACAAAAGAGGACCATCCAAAATATAGGACACCCAAGAAAAATGTAGGAAATGACAAATTAAAAGCTATAACACTCAGGTATATAGCTTCCATGTGGCTAATGTGAACACTATATTATTATTAAATTTAAAACTACTACTTCTTTAGTCCTTAGCTGGCGATTGGGGAGGGGGTCGTCCGCTCAACCACTATGCTGCTGTAGGTGTTGCTTGATTTTGTGCATTTTTCATGATGAGCTTCTTCTGGCAATTGATGGTTATTAATCTCCTTTAAAGTTTAAATTTATTCCATAGAATATATGAATTACATGAAGGCTGCATACTTCATGTCCACAAGAAAAAGGAGGATATTAAAGTTTTTTTCCCAAGACACAAGGCTAAAAAAGAGGACATGTCCTGACCCTCCATATATCTCCTGCACTTGGTATTCTGAGGTAGTCTATCCCCCAAATCCAGAATAACTATGGGAGCACATAAGAGGCTTTATGTGCACCTGTAGTTTCTTCACTACCTAGTGAAAACCTATGGAAAATTCATATTGCAATCCAGAGTAAGTTGTTCTTACACCGGAGCAAGGACTAACTGTAGTTACTCTGGATTTTGCCCTATGTCTAAAATCAGGAGGTTGCACATACCCATCATGTCTTGTAACCCATAATGGACTTTTCCTCCAGAAATCTATCCTACATAAAGGCATCTAGGCCAGATGACATCACCACATCCTGTGGCAAGGAGTTCCACAGACTAATTGCACTAAATAAATTTTTGTGCAAATTTTTGTGAGTGTCCCTCTGGTAGGCTGTGTGACAGGCAAAGAACATTCCTCTATCCATCACTACATTCTGTGGCAAGGAGTTCCACAGTCTAATAGTACTAAATAAATTTGTATCCTAAACTTTGTGGATGTCTCTCTGGTTCTAACATCACACCCTCTTATCCATCACCACATCCCGTGGCAAGGAACGCCACCGATTAATTGCTAAATACATTTTTGTCCTAACTTTCCTGACACTCCGTTTTTTTCTGGATTTTTTTCTGGTGTTGTCGTGAGAGGCAGAGCATCACCCTACCCATCACAACATCCTGTGGCAAGGAGTTCCACAGACTGTGGCTGTAATCCTAAAGACACTTTACTGAGAGTAAGACCTAGTGGGCATATTTCTGAGTAGACATGGTTAGGATTGTGCTCAGTGGCTGCAATCCTAACTACACTTTTCTGGGAGTAAATACTATTGAACACTATGGGAACTATTTCTGAGTAGACATGCTTAGGATTGCACCAACAGCCCAGTCCTATACATGTCTACTCAGAAGTAAGCTCCATTATAGTCAATGGGTAAATGTGAATAGGATTGTAGCCTAAATAAATTTTTTGTGGGTGAGGCAAAGAGCATCCCTCCGTCCATCACCGTCCATCACCACACCCTGTGGCAAGGAGTTCCACAGACTGACTCCCACACTGGATAAAGAGGTGTCTTCTCTGGCTTCTCCCCAGTTTCCTTGGAAGGCAGACCAGCCCAGGGATGCTCTGTGGCTCCCCCCCCCCCGCCCAGCAGTGTCTGTGTGGGGCTGTGGCTGGGTGTGGGTCAGGAGCCTCCAGCCCCCTCCCGCCAGGGGGAGGGACAACCCAGGGCCTGCCCACCTCCCTGCTGCCTGCCCTGGAAGGAGAGAGCTGCACATTTCCTGTCCCTCTCAGCTTCCTGCCTCTCCACGCCGGGCCCAGCACGAGGAGGGGCTGCAGGGATGAAGTTCGCTTATAAGGTGAGGGAAGGAGCTGGGGGGAGGCAGGATGGAGCCCAGTCCAGGCTTCAGCTGCAGGTATACTCAGAAGTAATCACCATTAGAGGCAATGGGACTTACTCCCAGGAAAGCATATGTAGGATTGGAGCCTCACAGGGTAATCTATTTGTGTCTCCTTAGAAGTAAGCACCATTGGAGGCAAGGGGGCTTACTCCCAGGAAAGAATGGGTAGGATTGGAGTCTCAGAGGCCAAGCTTAGGCGGTCTACTCAGGAGTAAGCCCCATTAGTGTCAGTGGGGCTTACTCCCAGGAAAGCATATGTAGGATTGGAGCCTCACAGGGTAATCTATTTGTGTCTCCTCAGAATTAAGCACCATTAGCGGCAAGGGGGCTTACTCCCAGGAAAGAATGGGTAGGATTGGAGCCTCACAGGCCAAGGTTGTGTGTGTGTTTACTCAGAAGTAAGCCCCATTAGTGTCAATGGGGCTTACTACCAGGAAATGTTAAGGTTTGAGCATCACATCCCAAGCCTACTACATCTAATCAGAAGTCAGTCCCATTTTAGTCAATGGGGTTTACTCTTGAGAAATTGTACATAGGATTGGAGCCTCACAGGCTAGTGTCTCCTCGGAAGTTAGCACCATTAGAGGCAATGGGGTTTATACACAGGTAAAAGTTTAATACACATAAATATGTATTATAAATAAATAGATGCATTTAATTTATACATACATATTCATTTTCAAATGCCAATGCACAGCTTGCAAAGCTTAAGTTCCTCCTCTCTTGTTGTCCTCACATCAGAGTGAGTGACTGGCCCAAAGGCACCCTGGAGGAAGCTTCATGGAAAAGGAGGGATTTGAACCTGGATCTTCCAGGACTCAGTGCAACTCCCTAACCACTACCCCATCCTGGCTCTCCTCATTATATTGAAATGTATATAAATTATATATTATAGACATTATATACAGTGCCTATATAAAAATCAACCTTTTGCCTATCTGTTACTTGCTATCTGCTTTTGTGCCTGTTTTTGCTTTCTTCTTTTGACTTCATCCCTGTCCCCAATTACAGTAGGTACTGGGGGACCATGGAAAGTGGATTAGAAATGTCTTAATAATAATTAAAGCATTTGTTACCATCTTTCTCACTGACTCTATTGTGAGAGTCTTACAACCTCAAGGTGGGTCATACACTAAACCACATGAGTTTCGGCAGTAATTGACCTAGGACAGTAGTAAAAGTGGGGGTTGGGACTTCCTCGAGGGTCACAATCTTGAGTCAGGAGGTTTACAAGAGGGTGGGATCCGCCATCTTGGAATCTGACACTGGGATTTCCTGGGAGTAAATCTCATTGAAGTCTCGTAGGGACCTATTAGCTATTTCATTTTATCTATAAACCGCTTTGTGAACTTTTTATTGAAACATAGGACAGTGGTGCCTCACATAAAGAGCTTAATTTGTTCCGGAGGCATGCTCTTTAAGTGAAACGCTCTTTAAGTGACACAGATTTTCCCATAGGAAATAATGGAAACTCAGACGACTGGTTCCACAACCCCCAAAATATTCATATAAAAATATTAACTGGATGAAAAGATGACAAAACACTGGAACTGAATTCAAAACATGCATTCAATGTGCATGATCCTATGAAGTCTACTTAGGCTGCAATCCTAAAGACACTTTCCTGGGAGTAAGCTCCATTTAACACAATGGGGCTTACTTGTGGGTAGACATGGTTAAGAGGCTGCAATCAAATACACTTTCCTGGGTGTAAGCCCCATTTAACACAATGGGGCTTACTTCTGAGTAGACATAGGAGACTGCAATCAAAGACACTTTCCTGGGAGGCTTACCTGGGCTTCTGCTGGAGGTTCAGGGTGGTCGGTGGGGGCACTTGGGGGCAGTTAGGGGCAGCTGCCTCTGGCACCTCCAGGCAACTGCCCCCAAGTTGGGGGCAGTTAGATGCAGCAGCGCTGACCAGCAGCCCTTTTGAAGAGCCTCCATGCGGAGTGTCAGGGCTGCATAGCATGCATGCCCATAGCGCGCTTGCTTGTTAAGTGAAGTGGAACTTGTTATGTGAAGCAAGATTTCTTGGAAATTTTTGCTTGTTATGTGAAACGCTTCTTAAGCGAGGTACCACTATTTTCAGACTCATTTGCCATATATGCCTAATTTATACACTTTCCCATATCAGCTGCTTTCCAAACCTTCCTGCCTTTCCCCAGTGATTCTTGAGCTGTGGTCCAGTATAACCTCCTTACTTTTAAGCCTCTCTTAAGCTTTTTCAAGTCTCTTCCATTTTTGTTTTCCAGGAAAGAATTCTGGATTTTTCTTAAAGGTACACTGTCTTTGGACAACAGATGCATGCTACTGTTCTGCCTGACATTTGTACATATTTCCAGATATTTGGAGCGTGCACACTTGTAACTTCCCAAACCAGCATTTGAAGCTGGCTTTAGAAAGATACTAATATATGTATTTTTGTCCCTCATCTCAGTTTTCTGGTTTCTTTCTAGTTCTCCAACTTGTTGGGTACAGTTTACCGACGTGGAAACCTGAATTTCACTCCGGATGGCAACTCACTGATTAGTCCTGTGGGAAACAGAATTACTATTTTTGACTTGAAAAAGTAGGTTTTTCCCCATTCATTGTCATTTAATGTAGGCTATGAGACATCTTCAATATCACATAATCACTGGAGATAAACTGTAATTCTCCCGCTTTCCACATTTTTATCACTCCCTTTTAGACAGCATTTGGAACAGTTTGAAATATTTTTAAAATGCTCCTATAAAATGGGAATTGCCCCCTCTGACAAAACTATTCCTCCACAAAAAGGGAGTTTGGTACAAAAAAATGTAGGATTTTTACATTTCTTGAAAGGATGATTAAGAATGAAGACTCACAAACTTATTCAGGATAGGAGCAAGTGGATAAGGAAGGTTTTCTGTTTTGTTCCCAGAATTATAGTCCCAATGGTCAAGAAATGAAAATGATTGGTGGGAAATTTGAGACAGATGAGAAACCCCTTTTCCTACATTGTATAATTAATTTATGGAATTTAGCACTACAGGAAATGGTGACGACCATTAACCCGGATTATTTTAAAAGGAGCTTATACAAATTTATGAAGGTCGTGTCTATCAACGGCTATTAGTCATATGTATATTCACTGGCAATATACTTTTGGATACTGTGTTTTTGGAAACCAAAAGAAGAAACTAGTTGGATACCTGCCTTATTTCTGGGTTTCCCAAAGTCGTCTGGTTGACCGAGTGGGAAACAGAATATTGTATTAGGCAGATCTTAGATCATATCTCCTAGGGCTTTTCTTATTATTTCACCCTTCAAGTGGGATTCCTGCTCCCAGAACTGACTCTGTTAATCATATATATTTCATGTATGCAGTTACAGAAGCATTGCATGTCAGTATACAAAGGATCAATGTTGGTAGGATTGGATGGAAATACTTAACAAAGGTTGCAATTCTATGCACACTCCTACTGAATATAGTGAGACAAAAAATGCAATCCTAACCATGTCTACTCTGAAGTAAGTCCTATTGTATTCAATGGGGCCTACTCCCAGAAAAATGTGTTTAGGATTGCAGCCTTCTGTATAAGCCTGATTGGACTGCACTGTACAATGGCTGTTATGTCACTGATTTTAGCATGTTATTTGTTTCCAATCTCTCCCAGTAACAAATCTGAAACATTACCACTAGCAACTCGGTGCAATGTTGCATGTGTTGGACTCTCTCCAGATGGAAATCTTGCTATCCTAGTTGATGAAGGTATTTGTTTTGTTTTTAATTGCGTAGAAGAGGACTATGTTATTATGAAATAATGTGAGAACAGAAATACTTAAACTAATTGGATTCCTTTTGAGAAATAAGTGAAGAAATTTACGTGTTCATTATAAATGTAAGTCGCAGCCTTCAGTAAAGACAATGAATTGCTGTTTGATCAAATTAGATCTCCCTGAGTAAAATTAATTTTGCATATTACAATTCTGATAATTCAAACTGGCAGGGATGCTCTTGTTCTTTGTATTCTGAATGTCTTAAAATTTCAGTTGAAACATTTCTTTGTTCTCTTTTACAGAGGGAGCTGCCTTGCTTGTTAGCTTGATCAGTAAATCTGTGATCCATCAGTTCCATTTTCAGAGACCTGTGCACAGTGTCAGCTTTTCCCCAAATGGAAAGTAAGAGAAACTTTTAAATTCATTATTCCAGAATTAAATTTTGTTTGTCATGAAAGTAAAGTGTATAAGAAGGACATTTAAAAAAAAAGAAAAATTATCAAGGAGATAGCAGGAAAGATTTCTTTTATTAGACCACGTTTGTGTATTGAAAGCATATTCCGAAGCATATTCCAGAAGTAATAAGAAAAAAAATCAGTATAAATAACTGTGGAATGCTTTTATTATAGGCATTCATGCATCCATTTCAGAAACTTACAGTTTTACTTATGTTAATATTAATCTGCTGTAATATTGATGCTTCATTTTACTGCCTTTGCTTTCTGTGCTAATTATATACACTGAAGGATTATATGTTTACTCTCTTCTCTTCACCACAGGAAATTTGTTGTCACCAAAGACAAAGTTGCTATGATGTATCATGCTCCAGGAAAGAAGCGAGAATTCAATGCATTTGTCCTTGACACAACTTATTATGGTGCATATGATGAAACAACGTGCATTGATTGGACCGATGATTCCAAGTAAGTTTCTAACACTTGAAATTTGCCAAAATAGCAACTAAGATGAGCAAATAAGATGAAGGGTATTAGAAGTTGTACAGTTTACTTCTGAGAGTCTTGCCTTTTGTCAATCTTGGCTCTTGTTAAATTATAGCATTTGTTGACTATTTAGCTGTAGTTAATTGCAAATTCATTGATAGATTTTTCTTGTTTATTACAAGACAGGGAACAAATAGTATTTTGTTGATAGCGTGCAGTTTAGTGTAAATAACAGTATTTTGTAAAGACTAGTCTATCTCAAAGCCCAACTTATTCACATTTACTTGGAGGTAACTCCAGTTTTGTACTGTGGTACTTGTCTTTTTGATTGTCGCCTGAGGATGCAGTCAATTCTAGGTTTATCTGCTTAGAAACAAGCCCATTCCATAGTCTTCATTGTGATTTTTTCTCAGGAAAGTGTGTTTATGGTTGCAGATGTTTTAATTATATTTTTGTTATATTGTCCCTTGTTATTCACAAAGGTTCTGTTCCAGAATCCCTCATCGATAAAAATAACCCACGGATTAAAAATAGTGGAAAACTAGATAACCTGGTTTCTTGCTCCTCCATTGCTCCTAATGGAATGAGGTCATGCCTCAATATCTGCAGGTGTTTGATTTTGGGATGCCCTGCTGATGCCCCCCAAAATTTGTTAAATAAAACCAGTTATTTTAAAAAGTGTATCTAATTTAAAATTGTTTAAAACAGTTTTTCTTTCTATTGTAAAGAGATAGGCTGCAATCCTAAAGACACTTTCCTGGGAGTAAGATCCATGGAACACAATGGGGCTTACTTTTGAGTAGACCTGGTTAGGATTGTGCTCTTAGTCAGCAATTAGTAAACCACCTCATACCTTTTCCTGGCTTAGCTGAAGAATGGAACAATTGCCTCTACAACAGAAAAGTAGCCTTGTAAACTAATTTTAAAGTAATGCATTTTTTCTCTTCAGGGACTGACTCTTTCATTCTCATTTGCAGTGATTATTTATGTTGAATCAAATTCTGGTATATAAAAATCAGTTTATAAAAAGGTTGGACCTGTATTATATTTTATTTATACAGTGATGACTTGGTTTACGAGCATAATTCATTCTGGAAGCATGCTTGTAATCCAAAGCTGATTTTCCCATAGGAAATAATGAAAACTCAGATGATTGGTTTCACAGTCATAAAAATATTTACTTTATATAAAAATGATTACAAAACACTGTAATATAATACAAAACACTATAATAAAAATACTGTACAGTACTGAACTGTACTGTACCTTTGAAAACCTTCATGGCTGGCGTGAGGGAGACGAGAGGGGAGGGATGACTTTCACTATCACTAACAGAGTCACTGCTATCCATGGGCTTAATGGAATCTTTGTCTTTTTGTGCAACTTTAACATTCCCCTGCTGCTGATGGGGAGCAGAATTGGAACATTGATAAGACACATCTTCCACACTGCCACACACAAATCCCCCCCACACACACCCCTGGTTCAGGCTGTTCCCCACAGATCCTCCCGTGAATTCCCTGGCCATGGAAGCCTATTCCAAACTTCCTCAGAAGTGCTCATCTTCCAAGACAGCGCTCTTAAACCAAGTAAAACTTTCTGAGAAAATTTTGCTCTTAAATCAAGGTACCACAGTATATATAATTAACTCAATTTTAATTAATGGGATTAATTTTAATTAATAAAAAGGATGCTTATTTTTTAAAATGAATCCAAATTTCTGTGTAACCATACTCACCATCTCCAAAAGTTTACTCAGTTAGGTTGAAATTATTTTGAGAATGCATTAGTTTGTTCAGTATCCTCAGTTTCATTTGTTTGGAAACTTTCAGAAGATTTATACTTTAGTTCAACAGCTGTAAAGTGTTGTCTAAATACTTATCCCAGCTTAACCAGGGAAGGATGGGTTGAATGTATTCAATCCACCATATTTTCTCAGGGCACCATATTTTCTCAAGGCCACCATATTTTCTCAAGGAATGTACTCAATCCACCATATTTTCTCAAGGCACCTTTGATGGGAAACAATCCTCATTAAAAACAATTTTTGACATTTTGCCATGTCAAAATGTGGTGGTCTATGGTCTTTTTGTGGTCTCTGATTTGTGGTCTCTGATTAGGTGTCCAGAGAATGAAAACGTTTTAACCATAATTGTGTGTTTACTTCTTACAGGTGTTTTGCAATAGGCAGCAAGGATATGTCAGCATGGGTGTTTGGAGCAGAACGATGGGCCAACCTGATTTATTACGCACTGGGAGGTCATAAGGATACAGTTGTTGCCTGTTTTTTTGAAGAAAACAGTCTAGATGTATGTACTTCTTAAAATACCTTTTCACATAAGTTTTATTTTTGGGTAGGTTTATTTATTTGTAAGGCAAAATATGACAGCCTAACATGGAATTCACATTTGTGAAGTACTGTATATGAGTATAGGTCTAGGTCTATGGCTGTATATCTGGAGCTGCTATCCTTATCCCCAGTTAGGCCTGCCTAAACTCCAGCACAAGTCCCGTACTGTCCTGGGTAAAGTGCTGTAAGGCACGCCTTCGCTTCTCCTGGGGGAGGTCTAGGCCAGTGCAACAGCCATGCACTTGCCTCCCAATGTTACCACAGGAACAGAAAGACCAATGAGTTGTGTCAGCGTTAGGATTGCACCCTAAGTCATTTAACCATTGGGCAGCAGTGCCCTCAAGTTGATGTAATTCCTGCATCTGCCAGGGTTAGTGCAAATCCGATTGAGTGCTGTCCAATTTCTCCCAAGGAGATTCAAGCCATAGGGATGTTGTACTGGATCAGGCACTAAATTAAACAAATCTGGATTGGAAGTTGCCCGCACCTGGCACCATCAATATCAAAATCTTCTCAAAATTGCTGTCCCAATTTCCACAATGGATTCTGAGATTTGAGTCTAAATATTTGATCCTGGCAATCCTCGTGTATAGGTAGAAGTTGGTTTGCCTCGGACGTCTGCGACTTCATTTTTAAGGCTAGTGCTGAGTAGTCTATCCCTGTGTGGCTAAACAGCACCCATACAAAAGTAGAGGATAACCAGCTCAACCATACTATAAGGTTAATATCTGGTTAATAAGGTTAATATCTGGGACCATAAAATCAACACTCTTCGACTGGCTAGATGTAAGGGTGTTGTACAGTTTGTCCTCCTGTCAAGGCGCTTTGTCTGCTGTGTGGTTCTCTTAACAATTGTGAGCAGGTTGAGCCCAAGACATTATATTTTCTGAGCTGTGGACAGAGCTATGACTGACTGTGGACATAGCCAGCTAATTCATGACTCATGGCACAATCCTAACCAACTTTCCAGCACTGCCAATAAAGCTTGTGTTGCATTCTGTTGTTGGGGGGCAGTCTGGAGGTCAACTCAAGATAAGGGAATATTTGTTCCTTTACCTTGTTGTTGCATTGTCCTTACCCTGGAACTGTAAAATTTATTAGGATTTTGCCTTTATACTATAGTCCCCTATCCACATGTGACACACAGTGTGCTGTAAATAAAACAATTTGTTAAAAAGTGCTTGAAATTTTTAAAAAGGTACAGAAGTTTTAAAACTTGCCCATGGGTTTTCCGTTTTAAGAAGACAAGGCAAATTAGGGAGAATGGGAAAGTAAAAGGGAGGAGGATTTAACTTGGAGTGAATAGATCATTATAGGGAGACATTTGAAGGGGGAAAATGTAGATGTCAGGTTTGCACAGTATGCATGGTAGAAAGAACCTATGTGGGGATTATAGAAGAACATTTCAGGTGGATTGAGACTTGTACCTTTATAATGGAAGATCTGAGGAGGGGCCTAGAGAGAGTGGCCAGATACTGAGGACCAAGACAAAATGTACAATAATTATGCAATACATAAAGTGAAACATTTCTGGTCAGGAAGGGGATTTATGATAGCAGACCAGTGCTTCACTTAAGATATGGTGCTTATTGAATTCAGTGTCTTGAAGTGTTGTTTAGGCCACTTCTGTTTTCATATTGATTACACTAATTATGTCTTGTATTGTTATTCCAGCTATATACTATCAGTCGAGACGGGACCTTGCGGGTGTGGCAGTGTGATACAGGTCTAGATGGCTTAAAACCTAGACCACCCAAAGATGCAGCTGAAGACAGAGATAAATCTGAAAAAGCCTTAGATGATGAATTCATGGAAGCACAGAAGGGCAAAGAGATCCATGGGGAAACCAGTGGGAATGAAAAAAAGGATGGAAACAAAGTGAGATACTCATGTGCTGCCAAGTAGGTGATCTCCTGTGCTACCAAGTAGGTGTGAGAGAGGCTAGGAGGAGTTAGCTGCAGTAATCTTCTGTATTCAGACCCAGTATACATTTCTATCTAGGTTTTAGCCACAGAGAACAAAGACCACTGTATTACCTTTTTAGCATACCTTGAATTGTAAAAACAGTCGCAGTAAATGGGCATTAACAGTCATAATCTTCCAAATTGAAGCTGTAGTCTACAATTGGGACATCTTCTCCAGTCTAGGATCCTCTTTATGTTAAAGCTCACTCTGTTAAATATGGAAAGACTATATTAACTGTGTCTTCAGTGAGATCATTACAGCGCAATCCTAACTTGTCCTGAAATAGGGTGGCTTGGGGGTGGGGTGGCTCCTTATGCTGTGCAAGTTTGGGGCTGGCTGTGGCAAGTGGAAACTTTCCAGTTATTCCAGAGCTGCAGTGGCCCTAAGGCGAGCGGCACAGAAGGTGGCACCACTTGACGAGCGGCACAGAATAGAGCCTGTTATCCTGGAGCCTGCTAGAGCCTGCTATCCACTAGAGCCTGGAGCCAGCTATCCACGAATGGGGCTAGGATCTGATTCTTTCCACCCACCTGCCTCCCACCTTCATGAACTCTCTACCATAAACTGTTCTGGGACATCACACAGCCACGTGGAACTGCTGCTGTGTGCTGCTTGTTAATGGAATAGCAAAATGTAATGGACCTTTTAGCCAATTTCCCAAAAATAGGGCTTTTTAGATCATCGTGTGCTGGGTGATGTACATTGTATTAAATGATTGTCAGAAATATGTTTCCTTTTATTGATATATATCTTTTGCTCAGATATTTTTTCAACAAAGAAGGAGATTTTAACAACTTGACAGCTGCTGCTTACCACAAGAAAATTCACCTTCTGGTCACTGGCTTTGCTTCTGGAATCTTTCACCTCCATGAGCTTCCAGAGTTCAATCTCATTCATTCTTTAAGGTGAGCATGGAGAACGCCTAATGAAAACAAATGCAGTGCCAACAACATTTAAGGAAATAATGTGAGTTTTTTTTCCTTAATAAACAATTCCTGCTTTAAGTAAATTGCTCTGACTCGGCAGGAATTCTTCCTTATTTTTAAAAAGCTAAAAATGATAGATGTTTTAACAGGAAACATTGGTATTTGCTGGTATGAGCAGCAAAATGTAAGAAGAAATTAAACTTAGAAATTTAATAGTGTATTTATTTTTTGAGTGGAGGGGGAGGAGAGGAGAGCAAGAGACTTTCATGCGTCTTCATTCCAGCGTCACTGAAGGTGCCATAAATGGACAGAAATCTCCCATTTCTGGCTTGCTGGCTCAACTTGTGGATGGGGGGACAGGACCAGACTGCAATGTCCCTTTAAGGTGCTTGCAGAAGACGCACAGAGGGTTTCCTCTTCCCTTCTCTCTCTTTGCATGTGAGAGGTCCCCCCCCCCATGTTGAACAGTGTGTGCATGCAGAGCTATGATTGGTTTCAGTGGCTATATCCAGAGATAGCACTTAGCCATGGTCTAATAATGATTCAGCATTAATGTTAAGTGTCTCAGACTTGCATGCTTCTCCTTTCCCTTTGCTCATCAACAGAAGAAGCTTGTACTATTCTTGACTTAAAATTAATGAATTGGTTGTTACATCCAAACTCAGTGAACCTTAATTTGTTTTAACTGCAATTTGTGAACAAAGCGCATCAGACCGGAATCCCTATTTATTATCTCAATGTAATCAAGTTCTCGATTCTGTTTAGTATTTCAGACCAGACAATTGCTTCAATCTCAATCAATAGTACTGGTGATTGGATTGCCTTTGGATGTTCAGGTTTGTAACTATAACTACCTCAGTGAGAGCCTGTTTTGTACAGTGTATGATTATAACACCAATATATGTGTTTTGAGTGAATTGAAATTTTTTAAAAATTATTAAATCTGGACAAAAGTAGGCACTTGTGATTATTTTTCAGTCATGAGTGATATGATTTCTTTGTCTTTGTTAGTGCTGGATTAGCAGAAACTTTCCTTCACTAGTAAAATGAAATTTTTCCTTCTAAAAAATGTTTTAAAAAGTTAGTTTTTCTCTAACTTTGCAATACAAGGGTGTGCAATTGTAAAAAAAATTGATAATATCTACAGTATGGCAACATAGGGTTATGTCCTAAGTTTTCCTTCCTCCTGCAACAGATACTACTATTTCTTTGTATGCATGATTGCATCAACTCTAAAAAAGAATGTCAGTGTTTACTACAGTTATTCAAGTGGACAGGTGTGTTCATATTAGCAGATGTGATGACAAGCAAGTGAAAGCCTGAGGACATATATGTGTAAGAAGAATTATATGTAGCAGAATTTATGTAGCATAAATGTAGCAGACTTTACACCCTGCATATCTACTTGCATGTGGAAAATCCATTGGCGGTTTAGTTTGTGAGCCCTTGCAGTGGCAAGCATTGCTTTCAACTCGTCACAATCTGGCTTGCATTCAGTATAGTACCTCGCCCTCGATATCTGAAGATTCTTCCTTTGATTTTGAAATGGTATGCTTTAATATAAAAAACACATGCTTAAACAAACACAGTGCTATATACAAAACAGCTTTATATATACAAAACAGCTTTATAAAACAGTATATATAGCTTTATATCACTGTGAGTACGGAATTTTTGTTAACATTTCAAGATAAATATTGCAGGATTTCATAGTTCGTTTTGAATCTTGATTGTATACACATATCTTTGTTTCTGTTATGTTATAGGTCTGGGCCAGCTCCTGGTATGGGAGTGGCAAAGCGAGTCCTATGTCCTAAAGCAGCAAGGTCATTTCAACAGTATGGTGTCCCTTGCATATTCCCCAGATGGGCAGTACTTAGTTACTGGTGGGGATGATGGGAAAGTAAGTCTGGTGTTCTTGGTATCCCTGGTTTGTAATTAGTGAAACGCTTTCTAAAATAGTTACGTTCTGTAAAAAGGATCTAGTACATTTCAGAAAGGAGCCGTCAAAATGCTAGAACCTTTTTCTTCTTACTACAGGTTTACTACAGGTAGCTGTTTCCATGAACGGTCCTTTATGGACTTACTTGTTTGTTCAGCAGTGGAGTAGATGTGAAGCAATGGCATAGTTTTGGGTGGTTCAGCAGTGGAACAAATTGCCAAGGGAGGTGGTGGACTCGCCCTTACTGGAGATCTTCAAGCAGAGGCTCAACAGTCACCTGTTGGAGATGCTCTAGGAGGATTTCTTGCTATTGCTGTTAGATCCCTTACATTTCTGATTCTATAGTTGCATTTCACTAGTCAGAGTTTCACTGCTCACATTCTAGACTGGTTGTACTGATAATAATTTGTAGTGCCATTATTTTCTCATTCACCCTAATAATTGTCAGCAAAATAGGATGTCCATGCTCTAGACAATGCTTTGGCACCTTACTAGTCCATGAAAGCTTATGCCACAACAAATATTTTAGTGAAAAGTGCCAATAGTATCTTTGTTGTCCAGTTCTACCTAATGTCCCTGGGAGTGTATTCCTGCTAAGGATGAGATACAGGAATTTGAATTCAGTGGGTGATCTCTAGAAGTGAAATTTTGGGTCCACTCCAGCTGGGAAAAACTTTCAGTGTTTAGTACATTGACTGTTTTGTTTTCCTTTTCAGGTGAAGGTATGGAACACCAGCAGTGGCTTCTGTTTTGTTACCTTTACAGAACATACTAGCAGCATATCTGCTGTAACGTTTACTGCCTCTGGCTATGTCATTTTCAGTGCTTCCCTAGATGGAACAGTACGTGCTTTTGATCTGCACAGGTAAATTGTCCTTCTGCTGCTTGGCTTTGAAGAGGAAATTAGAGGATTTTGAATATTCTTCATTAGTTTCTGGAAGTGTGTTGCTATGCAAGGTGTAGTTGGGTTAGCCAGGGCAAAATTGCATACACAGGAATTTGTATGGTACAGGCATTTAAGAGACCAGGAGGGCGTTTTCAAATTTGAAAATGCCCCTTGTTAAAGTCACACCCCATGGAGGAATCATACAGTGTGAACACTTGATTCTGCCTGAAGAAGTAAATTTTTAAACCAAATACACAGATGTGACATAAGTTTCATTTTTGCAACATATAACCAGGTCTGGCCTAGAAATGTATCTAACAGTGAAAATTTGTTTTTAAATTGTGTGTCTGCATATTTTAAACAGGTATCGAAATTTCCGTACTTTCACTTCCCCACGACCAACACAGTTCTCTTGCTTGGCTGTGGATTCCAGTGGTGAGATTGTTGCGGCTGGTTCTCAGGACTCTTTTGAAATATTTGTGTGGTCAGTACAGAGCGGACGACTCTTAGATGTAAGTTACAGATATTCGTTTCTGCGGTTGTCTCAGCCCATTTTGCAACAATTTGGAAACGGTTCTGCTGAAGCAGACTATTCCTAAGGCAGATATCATTTTCTTATATAGTTTTAAATAACCTTTTAAAAAACAAAAAACTCTAATTGAACTCATTCTTCATGATTGGAAATGCTGAATTGTCTAATTTTCAGTTTTTCTTAGGAGTTTGCAACACCTTTGTATATAAACACCATACTGTGCTTGTCAATAATGGTTGTTGTCAAGAAATACAGACATCCTCAGCAAATCCCAGTCTTTGGTTAACTGAAAACATGGTGTAGTGTTTCAAGTTGTAATGATGTACTAGTACAAAGTCTTTATTTATCCACTGACTTTAAAATGCAACAGCTTATATTCTACAGCTGAACATGCTTTTAAAAATACATAATGAGGTTATGGGTTCAGTTGCTCCGAAATAACAACACATGATTACTTTAAATATTGAGATAACAATAATCCTGATGTTACCTGGATTAAATCAATCACGTGAATGCATACAATTATGTTTTTTATTATAAGAGCCTATGAAGCACAGGCAATTGTCATGATTTCCACATTTTTAAATATGTACTTTTTCCTTCATTAGGTCTTGTCTGGTCATGAAGGCCCTATTAGCAGTCTGAGTTTTAACCCAATGAAGTGTGTCCTAGCAAGTGCCTCTTGGGATAAGACGGTCAGATTGTGGGATATGCTGGATAGCTGGAGGACCAAGGAAACGCTGCCACTGACCTCAGATGGTAAAACCCTTTTGAAATCTCTTATGAGTGAATTCAGACAGCCATCTTGTTCACGTGACAATGACTGCAGTGATTACAAGATAGCATTACTAATTGCAGCTTTGATTTCTCAGATTCTACTTCTAAAAGCAGTTACATTTGTCAAATGACATTTCTATTTGACACCATTGCTCTGTGAATAGATTTTTAAGAGTCTGAACTGAACTGTGCTTGTCAGACTATGAGTCATACTAAAAATAATGAAAATGTGAAGAGATGCAATCTGACATTTTATTTGTTGTGGAACATGCATGCAGCTTTTCAGGCTGAAATTGCATATAGTCACATTTCAGGTCCCTGAAATGTATATGCAGCTTCAGGCAGAAATATTATTTAGCTATTAACTTTTTTCATTTTCTTTGTAAACTGCTTTGTAAACTTTTTAGTAGAAAGACGGTATATAAATACTTTAGATCGATAGATTAGATAGAAAGAAAGAAATGGCTTAAGGACAGTGTGATTGAAATACTGATAGGATATTTAATACTGAATCACTCACTCAGCCTGTCTTTTCCAGTGCTTGTTGTTGCTTTTCGTCCGGATGGCAATGAGCTTGCAGTTGCTGCCTTGGATGGACAGATAACTTTCTGGGATCATGAAAATTCAGTTCAGACTGGATCAATTGTGGGAAGACATGACCTACAGATGGGGAGAAAAGAGCTGGATAAAATAACAGCCAAGCAATCTTCTAAGGGAAAGTAGGTTGAATATTTGTGACCGTATTGATTTGAATTAAACATATGTTTAATATGAGTGTTGAATCAACTCCCTTGTCGACATGGATTTTATTGGATTTCTTTTAATCTAGGTGTGGGAAGCTTGTATAACTAGTGAAAACGTACCTGCGTTGCAGGAGTAAAATATCCCCCATATGCCATTCCCCCATGTGCATCAACAGCCCCTACTGTGTATCATCCCCCATGCGCATCACCATCCCCAGGTGCCCCCTTGACAACAAAAGAATTACTGACATGTATGCGTCTAAAACCTGCAGAAAATATTTTTTATTTGGATTGTTTACTGTGCCTTGTCTGTCTTCAGAAATCATTGCAGTTACTTCAAAACAATTACACCGAAGAGAGGTTTAAGTTTAGTACAAGTCCTGAAAATTTATTTAAGGATTTCTATTCCACTTTTCAGTCCAAAAAGGAATACACAAAGCAGCTTATAACATTTTAAATACAGGTCCAACCTTGTTATACACTGATTTTTTATACATGGATTTGACTCAACATGAATGGCCACTGTAAATTCCAGTTTAAAAAACTGCTTTTCTACTGTTGTAGATAGGTAGTCATGCAACAGTCATTCCATTCTTTAGTCCCAGAATCAAACCCCTGCAAATGTTGAGGCACTACCTTATTCATTTAGGCACAATAGACAAGCAAGAAACCTGGAAGTGAGTCTTTAAATCTATTTTTCCATTGTTTTCTTTATCCAAGGATTTTTTTATCCATGCGAAGTTGCAGAACAGAACCCTGGTAGATAACAAGGGACACCTGTAATTTACAGGCAATGCAACATTTGCAATGAAATAATATCAAAATGGTATAAAAAAAATCAATTGCAACAGTATTCCAGAAGTGAAGAACCACATGGAAGGTGCCTTAAAGTTTGTCAGAACAGAAGTCTTTTAAATGGCCCTGAATTCTGTCAAAGAGGCAAAATTATTCTTTGTTCTGGCTGCTGCCATAACGCTTTCCCTTATTTTCACTAACCATGATTCAGCCAGTGGAACATGCAGAAGGGCATTGGAATTGCTAATTTGCACACTGGTTTTTTCTCCCCCAGATCTTTTACTACTTTGTGTTATTCAGCGGATGGGCAGTCCATTCTGGCAGGAGGGCTCTCAAAATTTGTCTGTATTTATAATGTCAAGGAGCAGATTCTCATGAAGAAATTTGAAATATCTTGCAATCTTTCATTGGATGCAATGGAGGTTAGTGATTGATTCTTGTTTGCCATGGATTAGTAATTACCTTTTTAAACTTTGTTTGTATATCTATCTAGTTACATTCCCTTCTTAGGTCCTAGGAAAGAGGGGGCAATAAAACAACCTCTTCTAATTCAGGTGTGAAACCTGTAGCCTGTAGGGTCTGGTCACTGCAGCCCCTTCTGGGTCCAAGGCAAGGAATCTGTCCCTCTGATGGATTCTGCTTGCAAGTAGTGGTGAGCTGAGCAATAATGGCTGTTGGTGGTTTGCTGGGAATTTGACTTTGTTTCTTTTGTCTGTAAGTGCTGTGTAGATTAGATTGAAAGGGGCAGAGATCAAGCAAACCACTATCCATTAAATATTCTGGTGCATATTCTTCTTGAAAGTGATCAGTGTTGCAGTGAAGCAACTGTGTTTGCCTTTACAGGAGTACTTGGATCGTAGGAAAATGACGGAGTTTGGCAGCATGGCATTAATAGATGAAGAAACTGGGGACAATGATGTTGCCATCCCTCTTCCAGGGGTTAAAAGAGGTACAGTATCCATAAAATATTTTAGCTGGAATTTGTATTGTATTATGTCTGTGTTTGGCAATATGGAAGATTAAAGCCCATATAAGAATACTTGCTCCAACTCATGGATTCTTGAATGTATTCTTCAAAATTATGATGTTGCATATTTTATTCTTTCAAGTACTGTAATAGTGATGATTCTGTTGTACTGGGCTGTTATACTAGGAAGCAGCATTTCTGTCAGGTTGTCAACATTTTTTCTTGTCTTTTTCATCCCCCCTCCCAAGCATTCCTCCATTTCTATTTGAGTAAAGACTCAAATAGATAAGATAGATGAACTCAAATGATAGATGAAAGATTCACTCAAAAGAATATGCAATCTTTTGATTCATTCACATATGAATGATGAGTCTTGATAAGTGTTATGAAGTTCTGAAAATAATGAGGTTAAATCTGTGTTGTTATTTATTGTTCTCTGTTTCCTAGATGACAAATGGCTCAATATTCTTCAGAGATAGTAGTGAATTAAGTTTAAAAAGCATAATTAACTACATTTTACCTTGCTCAACAATGGATGGCATTTTCTCTCACTATTCTTAACTGTTTAAAAAGGATTTTTTCACATTTGGATTACAATGAAATTCACGTTTGTATACAGTTGCTGTCTTTGCTGACAGCGGGAGTTAATTTTCCATGTCAGATTGGTTTTATGCAAGATAGCTATTAAATTCAGGAAGCATATTGAATCTTTTTTCATTTTGTTTCAGGTGACATGAGTTCTCGACACTTTAAACCTGAAATTAGAGTGACATGCCTCTGCTTCTCTCCTACTGGTAGGTGTTTTTAGAATGAGCTAGACTGCTTAGTGATGGTTTTTAATGGAATAAACTGTCAGGATTAATCCACACTTAACACATTATGGTTTAACCATAATTAAATTATCATTTCTTACCTATTGACATTCTTGTAAAATGTGGTGATTGCGGATTATCTACTCCAGTGTTTCTCAAGGTGCAAATCCATTTTAGGTGGGTCCCATTCATTTCAGTATTTTATTTTTATTATATTAGATTCAATGCTACCATAGTATGTGACTTCATTTGAGAAAACGTTACAGATCTGTATTTCTAACAAGCTATTATGTATATGCTGAGGACTTACTCCTCAGTAAGTATAAGTTAACATTGCAGCCTGGGTTTAAAAATTTCCTGCTTGATGATGTCACTTCTGATCATGCCATCACTTCTGGTGGATCCTGATTCTCATTCTAAAAAATGATTCTCATTTAGCATCCCAGTGCTAAAAATTTTGAGAACCACTGAACTCTGTAAGATCAGTCTGTACGCTTGCTATATGGGAAGTTATTGAATCTCTTCAGTTTTGGAAACAGAAGTTAATCTCTAATATATTTTCTTGCTCATTCTTGTGCATTTTAAAATTAATATGACAAAATACTTTACTTGTAGGTAGAAGCTGGGCAGCAACCACTACAGAAGGCCTTCTTATTTACTCTTTAGATTCTGGCCTAGTCTTTGATCCATTTGATCTGGACATTGACATCACACCCAGCAACGTTCGCAAAGTACTACAGCAGAAGGAATACACCAAGGCTATTGTCATGGCTTTTCGACTCAATGAGAAAAAACTGATTCAGGAGGTCTTGGAAACTGTGCCATACAATGAAAGTAAGCAGGACAGCTGTTTTAAAGTGTTGCCAATCTAATTCATAATTGTAGAAGGCCAGGTTTCCTGGAGATTTAGGGTATTGACAAGTTTTTGCAGAACTTGGAAGAAGAGAAAAGGACGTAGTCCTGAGTGGCCCATGATTTGACCTATGTGGTGGGTGGTTAATTGGTAACTCATAGGAACAAAGTGTGGGATAATGTATTGGGTCACATGAAATGGTGCAACATATATTTTCCTGAAAATTGAAAAACTGTATTTGGAACGATAGAGCTTTAGGCTGCAATCCTAAAGACACTTTCCTGGGAGTAAGACCCATTGGACTCAATGGGGCTTACTTCTGAGTAGACATGGTTAGGATTGTGCTCTTAGTGATGAATTATTTCTGTGAAAATGGTCCCTACTTCATGGAATTTTTTTCTCCTTTGATTTTGTCCAATAGCAACTCTTTTTCTTTTTTTCTTTTAAATACAGTTGATGTAATCTGTTCATCACTCCCAGAACTATATATAGAAAAGGTGCTAGAATTTTTAGCCTCTTCCTTGGAAAAATCTCGTCACTTGGAATTCTACCTTCTCTGGACGAAAAAGTTGCTCATGTTGCATGGATGCAAGCTGAAAACAAGGTTGGTAACGGTGATGTTCATGAAGTTCCTACTGTATCAGCTGTTTCCAAAAAAACTGTGTTTTTTTGCAAATAATAGTCCCAGACTGAGAAGCTTCTCATGCAGATACAATCTTCTGAGGCAGATTAAGAATAAAAATTAGAAATTTAGGCTGCAATCAATTGCCTGCTTACCTGGGTGTAAATTCTGTTGAATGCAGTGGAACTTATTTGCAAGTAATCATGGTTAGGATTGCATTATAAATGAGTTTCTTAGAATGCACAGAATGTCTGTACAAATTCTGACACCTGAGCTTTGTGCCGTTGCAGGTCTGAGAAGCTACTGCCCATAATTCAGTATCTCCAGAAAAGCATTCAGCGTCATTTTGAAGATGTTTCCAAGTTGTATGTATTTTGCTTCAGACTTTTTCTCTTTGAAACCATTTTCCTTCCGTACAGAAGGGAATAATAAATCCGTTAGCGATATTGATGAGCAGCATCACTGCGTTTCTCTGTGCAAATGATCTTACTTTTTCCCACCCAGTAGGGTATATTACTAATGAAGAGAAGAGCAATACAGTGGTGCCTCACATAAAGAGCTTAATTCGTTCCGGAGGCCTGCTCTTTAAGTGAAGCAGATTTTTCCATAGGAAATAATGGAAACTGAGACGATTGGTTCCACAACCCCCAAAATATATAAAAATATTAACTGGGTGTAAAAATGATGACAAAACACTGGAATTGAATTCAAAACATGCATTCAATGTGCATGATCCTATGAAGTCTACTTAGGCTGCGATCCTAAAGACACTTTCCTGGGAGTAAGCCCCATTGAACACAATGGGGCTTACTTCTGGGTAGACATGGTTAAGAGGCTGCAATCAAAGATACTTTCCTGGGAGTAAACCCCATTTAACACAATGTAAATTGTGTTGAACGCAAATTCTGTTGAACGCAGTGGGGCTTACTTCTTAGTAGACATACAGCCCAATCCAGAGCAACTAATCTGTCCACATAAGAGCCCTTAGGTTGCCCTATCTAACACTAGGTTGGAGCAACTGCAAGATGCTCCAGCCCAGTTACTCTGAAGGAGGCTTAGGGCAGAGCAAGGCAAGATAGGGTGCCCTAAGAGAGGTGGACCTGCACTGCCCTAACTGGGGCAGCCTAAGCAGCTCAGGAGAGGCAAGTTGAGGGCATGTTTAGCATTGCCTAGGGCAGAGCAGTTACTCTGTATCCAGAGCCTGTTTCCAAGGCAGAAATGCCCTCTTCCAGCCCTCAGAGTTATACCACCTCAGGAGCAGGTATAGTAATGAGTAGACCCATAGGGGTCCATGATAAGGCCCGAGTAAGAATGGCAGTGCTGACCAAAAATCTGAGTTCTTGGCCAGCCTAGCTGCAACCCCTTCCTCTCAACCTCAGGATATGGAACAAACTATGGCTGCCCACAAACCTCAGGATACAGTAGGCCACTCCAAGAAGCCCCTTGTATTCACTGTAGAATGTACTGGCATCTCATCAGGGACTCCTTATAAGGCAGGCACCCAGTGGCGTCACCAGGCTGGTGTGGGCTGCATTGGGGATGCGCTCCGTATGGGGTGATGTGCCGGAGGAGTTTGACTGTCCTTTGGCAGGCCCCGGGCGTCAGCACCCCCATTCAGGCCTGCTCCAAGGTGGAGAATCAGCCAGAAGCCGACACTTGTCTGAGGAGCTGGCCTGAATGGCCATCTGAGATGCAATGCGCAGAAACACACTGAGCATGCCGAACAGCTTCAGAGGAGACTTCCTTAGAGCAGAGAAAGTCCGCACCTCTGCACAGCCATTCGGCCTCACTCAGGAGGCGGAGCGGCAGCCGAATGGCTTCAGAAAGAGTACTGCACAGGCACCAACTCTGACACTTGCACAGTCTCCCCCGAAGCCAAAAGGCTTCAGAAAAGTACTGCACAGGTGTCAGAGATGGTGCCTGCGCAGTACTCTTTCTGAAGCCAGTTGGCTTCAGAAACAACTGCGCAGGCGCCAGCTTTGGTGACTGTGCAGTCCAGGTGGGGGGGGCGCATCCCAGGGATGACGCACAGACTTCCGCACCAGGTGATGTGCAGAGTCATGTCACCACTGTAGGCACCACAGCTGTTCCTTGTTCAGTGTGATCTGAGGGGTGTCTCCTCAGGAGCAAGTCTTCCCCTTGTGTCAATTACTTAGCATGCTCTGGAGCAGTTAGGGCAGCCCAGGCTTCCTGACTCTCTGGATTCAGCATAACTTTCTGCTCTGGATACAGAATAGTTAGGAGAGTGCAGTTAGGTCAGAGCAGGCTGAATTTGCTCTGGATTGCAGCCATAGTTAGGAGACTGCAATCAAAGACACTTTCCTAGGAGGCTTACCTGGGCTGCTGCTGGAGGTTCAAGGTGGTTGGTGGGGGCAGTTAGGGGCAGTTGCCTTTGGCACCTCCAGGCAACTGCCCCCAAGTTGGGGGCAGTTAGAGGCAGCAGCGCTGGCCGGCAGCCCTTTTAAAGAGCCTGCATGTGGAGCATCAGGGCTGCATAGCACGCGTGCCCATAGCGCACTTGCTTGTTAAGTGAAGCAGAACATTTTATGTGAAGCAAGATTTCTTGGAAATTTTTGCTTGTTATATGAAATGCTTGTTAAGCGAGGTGATTGTTTAGCGAGGTACCACTGTATTTTAATTGTGAAGAGATGCTCAGAGTTTGGGGGAAAAATGAGAACTGCATTTATTGTCTGTGGATTCAGGCTTGTGGCTTGTCATCCATTCTGTAAACCCTTCACAACTGTGTGTGAGGAAGGGCAGGCTCGACTTGCTCAGTAAAAAGGGAACAGCACTCTAAATTTGTATTTCCGGACTCTGGATCCGGATGGGCATCTAAGGGTTACATATTGCCATTGAAATGAATTGCCTACTGCAACTTTTTAGAACCTGGGGTGGAGGTTTAGGACTGTGCCTTGGAGACAGTGTGTGGGGGGGGGGTTTGTGGGAGATATTTGGGAATCAGTTTGCAGTGTGTGAGCAGGGAAGTACTGGGAAACAAACGTTCATCCTGTAAAGCCAAGAGAAAATTTTGGACCCTTGTTTACAGGTTGTTTTTGCTACAGCAGACTAAACACTCTGCTTTTATGTAACGGGGAAGGTACAAATTCAACTGCTTTCCCAATACTTTTTGTTTTTACAGATGTGACTGGAACTGCTATAACATGAAATACATTCTGGCCATTTCACAACAGCGTGGTATGAAACGTACAGCAGAAGAATCTGAGGCTGAAGATGAATCTGAGGATGAAGATGCACCAGATTCCAGTAATGAATCTATGGAAGAATCAACTGTTCTTTCATGAAAACTATGTACTGCTTTTGATTTGTTTTTTTAATTACTCTAGCAATTTTTTAAACAGTGGTATTCACTGAGAACTGAACAGCCCTCATAGTGGCTTATTTTGTACAGATGACATGGGTATTCAGCAACTATTGCTCAGATTATAATCATTGACTTCTGCTGTAACTGGCAAAATAACTATGTTGTTCTGGAATGTTTATGCCTCTCATTCTTTCAGCAAACACTATAGAATCAGAATCCATGGGGAGCAGGACTTTCGGAGGTAGAAATGTCTGCAGCCTTGGATAGAAGAATTGTTTGTTCCCCTGCCGTTCATGTATATGTGGAAGTATTTTCTGTTTGTAAACCAAAGTGAGGCATTACAGAATGCCTAGATATAATATCACTTCTCAGTGATACAAGTTTAAAAAAGGGATTAATGTTAACATTGCATTCGTATAAAGTTAATTTTTAAGACTCTCCAGTATTGAGATAAATTTAGTCTCAGTGGAGAAGACCCATTAGCTAAGAACCCAGTCAAATACAACTTTCCAGCATTGATGTAGCTGTTCAAACACTGTATGTTCTGCATCCTGGGAAAGGGGGGAAGAGACAGGCCTTCTCAAGGTAACACTTTTTCCTTTACCTTGTGCCTGCATTGACACTGGAAATTTGGATAGGATTGAGCCTTAAAAGGTGTTTTTTTGCAGCATTCAAAATATGGCACCCCATTGTGGATCATTGGGTTAGTGGACCCTAATAGTGCTTGAAAAAGTCCGTATCCGAAACATATATATATCAGAAACAAGTCTATATGCCTTTTCTGTAATGAAAGATTTTATTCTTGCTCCTTCTTTCCCAGCTGCTATGGAAGAATAACTCCTTTTCAGTTATTCTTTGTTTAGAGCCCAGTGCTGATTTCAGTGGCACAGATGCAAGCAGCCTGGACTGCGGTGGACTGCCTGGGAAAAGGGCTTGAATCCCACACAAGTGCCAGCTCCCAGCCCTGACTCCCTCTCCCTGGCTGCCCGCACTAGCGTACTACTGTGTACACTTTTCTGCATTGGTTTAAGTTAAATTAGCAGAATTTTAAAATACCAGACAATAGGGTACTTAGGTTTATTCCCTGTACCAATTTAGAGCATGTAATGGCTCTGCACCACTTCTTCAGGAAGACAACTTTGTAAAAAATGGCATACTTATTTTTATAAAAATAAAAATGTTTAGAAGCTATCACTTCTGACTTGTGTTGATTATTCTGCATAGTTTTTGAAAAAATGTTAGCATACTAATGAAGAAGGGGAGGATATTTTTTTGAAAAAGTTCTGTAGGGCCAAGTCAATGATATGTCACATGTCCTTAACTAACCCCAGCTCATTTCCCAAAGCTCATCAAGCTCAAACATCTGGAGATCAGTCTTCCTTTTGCTTTTTCATCTCAGTGTTTTTTCACATAGGACCAGGATGACCATATGTCCTCTTTTTCCAGGACATGACCTTTTTCTAGCCTTGTTTTTTGGAAAAAAATATCTTCATTGCTCTCAATTTCCTTGTGAGCAGGTAGTATGGAGCCTTCTTGTAATTAATAAAATATGTAATAAATTATAATATGTAATAGTTTTCAATTTAATAAAAGAGTGTATAAAGGCAATATACAGAGTGATTTTAGGCTTTTGTCATGTCCTACATTTTTCTTCCATGTCCAACGTTTTGGACATGCAAAACATAGTCCTCTTTTGTGGTTATAATATGGTCACCCTGTATGGGACACTAGTTTACATGTGGGTATCATTAGCTGGGTGCCCACTACAGGGCTTAAAATTGGTTTGTTAAATGCTAGGCACATATAATTCCTCAAACATTCCCCGTGACAGTCAACTAATGCTTTCCTGTATACCGTAATTCATTTGACAAGCACACTGATACAATTAGCAAATAACCTTAATTGTTCCACAAGGCTCATTAAGCACTGTAAACAAGTTCATAAACTGTTTGCATTGTGTATATCCTTTAGCACTGAATGAATAGCTGTAATGTCTTGGAGAAGAATAAAAGGGGAATTAATCATCTTTGCTAAACGTATCCTCTGTGTAACTTGGAAATAAGCAATACAGTGTAGATAAGTGGTTACCAAACATTTTAGTAATGATCCACTTTTCCACATACTATTCTTTTTGGACTCTATGGTTTATAAAACTTTATGCCTGCCACTCAAGCCATTATTTTGCAGTGGGCACAGGTGAATGATGGACACTGCTGGGCACCAACTGGCACTGGGCATTGGAGCATATTAAGGGGCAGTGGTGGGCAGAGCACTGGGTATTTCTACTGGGTGTTGTTGTGCAGGGGGGACTAAAGTGCACCCTCTCCAAATTTCACAATTCAACGTCTGGCAGTTTTGGCTGGGCGTTGATGAGTCAGTGAGTTCCACAGTGCTCAATGGGAGTTACTTCTAAGTATTCACACCTAGGATTGGACTCTGAGGCCGAAGCCATGTACTGAGAAGTTCCACTGTGCCTAATGGGAGTTACTTCTGAGTAGACACTCCTAGGATTGGGCTCTGAGGCTGCAACCCTGTACTGAGGAGTAAGTTCCACTGTGCTCAATGGGAGTTACTTCTGAGTAGACACTCCTAGGATTGGGCTCTGAGGCCGAAGCCATGTACTGAGGAGTAAGTTCCACTGTGCTCAATGGGAGTTACTTCTGAGTAGACACTCCTAGGATTGGGCTCTGAGGCCGAAGCCATGTACTGAGGAGTAAGTTCCACTGTGCTCAATGGGAGTTACTTCTGAGTAGACACTCGTAGGATTGGGAGGCTGCAACCCTGTACTGAGGAGTAAGTTCCACTGTGCTCAATGGGAGTTACTTCTGAGTAGACACTCCTAGGATTGGGAGGCTGCAACCCCGTACTGAGGAGTAAGTTCCACTGTGCTCAATGGGACTTACTTCTGAGTAGTCCTAGGAATGGGCTCTGAGCTCCACAAAGGGCCAGATTCTGGAGTCCAGAGGGGCCTGCAGTGAGGCTGAGGAAGAGGGAGCTGTCCACTGCCAGCCAGTCCTGTGCAGGGAGGGGAGGCAGCCATATTCTGTTCCTGCCTCTGGCTGAAGCTTGGCCCGGCCGCAAACCTCGCACTCCCAGTCAGACAGACACAGCCCATCCCGGAGCAGCTCATCAAGCTGGGCGGAGAAGAGCCTCCCGCCACTAGCTGGAGCTGCTGCTGCCGTCGCTCGGCCTCCTGCGAGACTATTTCGGGGCCGCCTCCCTCCCTGCCGGCCTTCTCTGCCGCTGCGTAGGCTGCTCCTGAGGTGCAGAGGCGATGCAGGCCGCCAGGCTGGCCGTCCGCGGGCTGTCCCCGCTCTGCTCGGTCCCGACACCGCTGCTGCTGCTGGGGGCCTCCTCAGGCCGCGCCGCCCTCCATGGCTCCCCGCAGCGCCTCCGAGGGGCCAGAGTGGCTGTGGTGAGTCTGCTTGCCGTGGGGCAGCCAGGCTCTCCTCCCCCTTCCCTCCGCAGCGCCCTTGAAAGCTCCCCGGCTTCCCTCGCCAGCCGCGGTTCTCTTCCCCAGCATGACTCCAGAAGTCTCCAGTTCTGGGCTTGCCTACTCAAAAGTAAATCCCACTGGCCTCAATGGAGCTTACTCTTAGGAAAGTGTACACCCTATGCTTGTTTACTCAAAAGGAAGTCCCATTGACTTCAATGGAGCTTACTCTCAGGAAAGTGCACTCTATGTTTGCTTGTTCAGAAGTAAATCCCATTGACTTCAAAGGAGCTTACTCGTAGGAAAGTGTACACCTTATGCTTGTCTACTCAGAAGTAAGTCCCATTGATTTCAGTGGAGCTTACTTTTGAGAAAGTGTGCACCCTTTGCGTGTCTACTCAAAAAGATGTCCCACTGGCTTCAGCACAGCTAACTTCAGAAAGTGTACACCTTATACTTCAGTGGGTCTTTCTCTTAGAAAACTGCATCCTATGTTTGCTTACTCAAAAGTAAGTCCCATTGACTTCAGTGTACACCCTATGCTTGCCTACTCAGAAGTCCCACTGGCCTCAATGGGGCGTACTCTTAGGTAAGTGCACCCTATGCTTGCCTACTCAAAAGGAAGTCCCACTGGCTTCAGCACAGCTAACTTCAGAAAGTGTACACCTTATACTTGTCTACTCAAAAGTAAATCCCACTGGCTCAGGAAAGTGGAAGGGATTGCAGCCTTAAACCAGTGTTTCTCAACGGTTCTTGTGCCACCAGTGGTAGTACAGGTGATGTCTAGTGGTATTCAAGTACCCCCAGAACTGTGCTACCTGAGAAAATGTACATAGTGTATAGGACTGCACTATAAAAGTGTGCATAAGGTTGCAGCCTGAAACTGGTTTTTCTTGACTAGTGGTTCTTGTACCACTGATGGTAGTTATGTTTGGTGATAACCCCACATCCATGCTTCCTAGCAGCAAGAACAACCTGACAGAAGTAGGATGCTAAGTTACATAGGAAATGGTTCAATGCTCACTTTTCATGTGCTTGCAAAAGCCCTCCTATCCACCCAGAGCCTCTTACTAGTGTTTTGTTACATTGCATCTGACCTCCCAATCCAGAAGTAACATCACCAGTTACTTCCAGTAAGTGGATCACTCAAAGTGTTGCAGCAAGGGACATACCGGTATGTTTGAAATGCTGGCTTAAACAAATTTATACAGAGAAGCCTATCCATGCTGGGAGTTCATCATGCTTGGCTGTGTGGAGCCTCCATGTTCCAAGGCAGTATATCTTTGGATGCCAGTTGCAAGAGAGCAATGATAAGGGAAGGCTCTTACCTTCATGTCCTGCTTTTGGGTTTTGCAGAGAGGTTAGGCTGAACTAGATCAAGTCAAGCAGGGATTTTTTCTTTGTTTCTATATGACATCAAGAGGTATCTCACAGGCTGCACAGAAATGCAGCAGTGGGCAGAATTTCTGCCTGCTCTGCAGCTGATATTAAGGACTGGAGAATGTCATTAGTATAAAGCATGATAACCTTGAAAGTCAAAGTGGAAATATTTTGGAAGGAAGACGAAGGAAGTTGGCCAGTCAAGCTGTATAACATTTAATTTAGTGGTAATCCTCTTTGGTCATTTAGTTAATAGATTAATGTTTAACTTTTACAGGCCACTTTGTTTACTGGATGGTCCTAGCAATAAAATATTTAAACAGCTTAACACTTATTAAAGCAGCTAACTTATTAAAGCAGCTAAACCACAGGAAAAGAAAAACAAGACACAGTTTGGACTCCCTCTGGGGCTTCAAGTGCATGTACTAGCTCCCCATTCTCTTTCCTCTCCTCCCTGTGGCACCTCTCCCGTTACAGACTGCTACATTGGTGCTTTTACACAGACTGAAAGCACACTATGAGCACAATCCTAACCATGTCTACTCAAAAGTAAGTCCCATTGTGTTCAATGAGTCTTACTCCCAGGAAAGTATCTTTAGGATTGCAGCCTATGTCCTTTGGTGGTGCTGCTTTCACACAGGCTTAATAGCACTGGGCCAAATGTTTTGTGCTACATATGTTTCAATTTATGTACAGCTCACAGAACACAACCAATATGTACACAGTGGATTTCCAGCACCGTTCTATGCATGTCTACTCAGAAGCAGGTCCCATTTTTTCAATGGGACTTACTTCCAGGTCAATGTATATAGCAGTGATTTTCAACCAGTGTGCCATGGCTAGTCCTCAGGTGTGCCACAGGAATTTGGGGAGCGACGTTTATTAATAGTAAAACATGGGAATTTGAACAGCATGGTGTGCCTTGTCCATGGTAAAAACAACTCATGGTGTGCCTTGAAATGAAAAGGTTGAAAATCACTGGTATATAGTATAATGTGTTTACGGCCAAGTATTTGGCAAAAGTGGAGGACTAAGCAGTAACAAAGCACTTTGTAACAGCTTTGACTATCCTAAAAGTTGTTTGGAGGATCAAGCTTGCCTGGATAGCTAAATAAATGTTACTATTGTTTTCTGGACGTTTTCATAATGTGCTGATTTGGAACATTTTGTGATCTTAAGTAGTCCCCTTTGAGATCATTGATATTTACGGTACTGCTAGCCACATTTTAGTCTATGTGTAAGTCTTGATTTTTTGTTGTGCCAGTGCTTTTAAATCATTAGCGCTTCAGTCACTTAAACTTGGCATCCATTAACTTGGCACTTAAAAGACTATGGTATCATGCTCAGTGTTGCATACGCTGCATGCAAAGCATGAAGGCCTGGGTTAGATTGATATGATGTTACCCAAGCAGCAAATCCCCCCTCTCCACGCCACTGAAATAGTCCAGAGGAAAGGCAGAGCCAATACGATTGGTTCCAGCTGTGTCGCAGAGCTGGGCTATGGACAGGAGCTCACCTTGTCTTGTGGGGACCCAGGTCTCGAACCCTGGCCTTCTGGGTAACAGGCACAGCGTCTTAGCCACTTGTGCCAGTCACTAACACTTAAGAATATGGCATATGGTTTTTGACCCCATGTGGCATTGCTTGGCCTGACCAGTCAAAGCGTGACTCTGGGAGTGCATCCATGGGCAGAATGTGACTGAACAGCAGTTTAAGTGAGTCTTGCATCTACCCACTTGCATTAAGTGAGTCTATCACATCTATCACAGTGTGATTGTGGTGCTCCTTGACAAAATATTCATCACGTTGTGTCCGAGTGTCCATCGAGAGCTTACATCAGCCCAGTGTCTGATTTTTTCAATATAGACCACCCTGTCCTTGAATGGATGAATGGTCTGGACATTAACATTTGATTTATCACCAGTCCATGTATTTGCCATATGCTAAATAAATAAATAAATGATTATTTATAATGTTGTAGCTTGGGCATACAACTTTCTCTGCAGCATACAACTTTTTAAAATTCTGACCCTGATGTGTGTTGGTGAGAATCTGAGAAAGTTGTGAGTTGCAGAAATAATGTCATATGCTCTGTGTATTTGATAATGGAAAACAAATTTTATGCGTTGTTAAACTGTTTTTATTTTTGCAGGTCCTATCTGGGTGTGGTGTTTATGATGGAACTGAAATCCATGAAGCCTCAGCGTAAGTATATTATTGTAACTAGAAAGTCACTGATGTAACTATAGTCATTGGTGAGAGTTCATCATTTGAAAAGACTGATAACCAGATATTAACTCAAATTATATTTCAGTGATGATGTCTTTTGTGTATATTTTGTTCTCCCCCCCCCATTTTTTCCTGTTAAAATTTGATACCATGTTTACCTGCGCTCCCTTTCCAGCTGAATTTAATCTCTAAAATAAAGATGCACATTAGATTCAAGTAAATATGGTATTTTGATTATAAGTACAGGTCAGTATTTAGCTTTAACAGTTTACTATATTGTATTTGGTAAATATACTGTATATTGGAAGCCTATTTATGGTTTCTTTATCCAGTTCTAAGTACAACCCATTGTTGTATAAAATAGTGCAATTAAGTATAAATCATAACCATTGTCATATTATTGTTATCATTGTTGTATCATTGTTGTATGCAGTCAAATTAAATTTTGCACCTACGTTGCAGCACTGCTTTACAATCATCAATAAACACTTTTTATCTCAAGCTGTTTAAAATTGGGGTGCACATTAGATTTGATGGCACATTAGATTCAAGTCAGTAGGTATTTAATATGTTCCTTGTTCTGTTTCTTCCCTCCTATATCTGCAATAGGATATTAGTCCATTTGAGTCGTGGAGAAGCCAATGTACAGATATATGCCCCAAATATGCCCCAGATGCATGTAATTGACCACAGCAAAGGACAGCCCACTACAGGTGAATCAAGGTGAGAGCTATGTTGAAAGCATCCTATTTGGGAGTGACCTTTTTATTTGGTAAATATACTGTATATTGGAAGCCTATTTATGGTCTCTTTATCCAGTTCTAAGTACAAATAGCATTTCCATTGTTCTGGGTATTCGCCACAAACCTATTAAATACTTTCCAAATGAATTAAATAACTTTATGTTCCTTATGAATCTGGCTGATTAATATAATGTATAGCAAGTGTTGTCAAACTTGCTCAATATAAGAGATCCATATGGTAAGTTTCAGGTGTTTGAGAGCTGCAGTACTTATAAACCATATGAATTCTTAAATCCAGTAAATAAAGATGGTAAATTAAAGCTTACCTTTAATACGATGCAAAAAAGAGCTCAGCCAGTTTCATGTCAAAGAGCTACATGTTGCTCGTGAACTGTGACTTGACCATCCCAATATAGAGGTAGGTCTATATTTCATAGGTATCTTCTATGATGATTTTTTGCCTGCTCCCTCCTCCTGCATTCCTCTTCTAAGGGCACAATCCAGAGTAACTATGGGAGCACATAAGAGACATTACGTGCACATGTAGTTACTGCACCACCTAGTGAAAACCTATGGGAACTTCATATTGCAATCCAGAGTAACTTGTTCTTACTCCGGAGCAAGGACTCCCCGTGGTTTCTCTGGATTTCACCCTTAGAGTGTATTTTCATTATTACATGCAGTGAGTTAGATTATTCTGGTCATTAGAAACAGCACTTCATACTTGTTTGCTCACATATTTTATTCCATTTTTTTCTTTTCCCAATTCCCTCTTTTCCTCAAGAAATGTCTTGGCTGAATCAGCAAGGATTGCTCGTGGTAAAATTACCGACTTGGCTAAACTTACTGCAAAGGATCATGATGCTGTGATATTTCCGGGAGGTTTTGGAGCTGCCAAAAATTTGTGAGTATTAAATTACAGCTAAAAACAATATTTCCTGCATTCAGAAATAACTGCACGATTCTTTCTCATTGTGTTCATCTCATGCAGAATCCATTGGTGGTATTTTCCTTACTCAGAAGTAGGCCCAGTAAGATTTAGAGTGTAATCCTAACCTAGACTGGCATAACTCATTGATCTTCCCATTCCCATGGTGATTTAGGGAGGCAAGCACATGTCTGTGCACTGTCCTAACCCTCCCCCCAGGAGAGGCACAGAAGTGTTTTACGGCTCTTTTGTGACACCTCCATGTCAGCACAGGACTTATGCTAGACTAGCCTAACTGAGGTTAGGATTGCAGCCTAAGTATGTAAGTTATTTGTTCAGTAAGATTTAGGCTGTAAACCTATCTTACTCAACAGAAACAAACACCTCTAAAGGCAACAGTAGACCAAGCTCAGTGAAAAATTAACTGTGTTGGATTATTTTGTTTTGTATTATTTTTCATAGCAGCTGCCTGCCTCCCTCAGATATGAACTAAAGGCATTAGATGTCCTTCACCAATGTCATGGTTCCAACAAAATTTGCTCCTTCCCAGAAGCTACTCTTTGCCCCTGGTGGAAAGCTGAAACTTGGTGGGGTTTGATGAGTCTATGAATTAAAAGAAAATAAAAACTCATGCTAATAATCCCAGTTTGGATCAGAGTCCCCTCTGACTGCTTTTCATTTTATTTGTTGATTTAATGAGTGCCAGTGTTGTGATTTCTCCCACATTTTTGCCCCAAAGGATGACCTTTTTTTTACAGATGCACATAGTTTTGTGTATCATTTCTTTGCCTAATATATTTTCTCTGTAAAAATAAATTTAAAAATTCCTGTTTTGCGTTCCCCAAATATGAGTTTGGTTTGGGAGGGTTTTTGGTTACGGTATTTTAAATAACCAAATAGAGAAGGTTTTTGATTATTTTAGTTTTGATTAATGGGAAGATTATGCATACAGCAAGTCCTTGCTTAAAGTTCTTGCAAAATACAACTTTAAGCTAAATGATTTAAAATGAAACGAGTTTTACTGTTGGTCAATTGATACGTATAAATGAGTTGTGTTTCTGGTTTCTACAGCATATTTCTGGTCACAAAAACATCACAAGACTTATAAATATAGACCCAAGACACTTCTAATATCTAATATTGAAATAAATGTAAGCTTTCCAGGCCAGATAAAACCCACACAGTATCATTCATACTCCATTTAGGTGGTTGCACTGGCTGGGAATTAAATTTTTTTCCTCACAGAAACTATACAACAAAGTCACTTAAAATGAAACAGCTTTAAGTGTGGACTTGCTGTGTTCTTGCAACCCATAGAAATGTACTGTAGTATGTTTTATTCTCTCATCTTTTGACAGATCTACTTTTGCTGTGGATGGGAAAGACTGTAAAGTGAATAGCGAAGTTGAACGTGTGCTCAAGGATTTCCATAAAGCTGGGAAACCCATAGGGTATGTATGTACATGGTAATAAAGAAGCAATTAAGAATGCTTTCTGCATAGCAGATGTATCCACAAGACCTGAACTTAATGGAGGCACCTCAATAAATGTTTTTGGCCTGCTTTCTTTTATTTTAGTCTCTGCTGCATTTCACCAGTCTTGGCCGCAAAGGTTCTTCCTGGCACGGAAGTCACTGTAGGACATGAGGAAGAGGAAGGTGGAAAGTGGCCTCATGCTGGAACTGCAGGAGCCATTAAAGCTCTGGGAGGAAAACATCACATTAAAGATGTAACAATATCCTTTATTTTTGCTAGAGTAAGAGATCTGAATAGTATCTCTCATTTTCCCCATCCTCCATCTCAACGTGTACTTTGAAGCAAGTTTCATTAAATTTGTATGGTCACTATACAAGGCATCTCATCTATATTCTTCTTGTACAGAATTGAACTGAAGAATGTTTAGACATTCATGTCTAGGACACATTTGGATCAGGACAGTACCTATTTAAGGACTAAGCAGAAGTTGCTGAAAATCTTTCCTGGCTTTCCAGGTATCTTTGAGTAACTTTTTTAGGTATGTTCTCTTCAGCAACATAGTGCTTTAGGAAAGTCAGTTACTTTCTTAAATCAAGAGTGTTGTGGCTGGAGACACTTAATTCAAAGAGTCTTTCAAAATCCAGTGTTAAGAGTACTGTATAAGATTTTAGGATACAAAACCAAATTTCTTATAGACTTATACCTATATTTTCAGAGTCTCTTTTCAAACAAGGACATTATCCTCTTTATGCCATCACTATCATAGGATACTGTCCTTGTTTCAGCTGGCTGTGTAATAGTTTGAAATGAATAGAAGTTTCTTTCAGTTAATGTTGACTTTGAGCTTGTTTGTACAAAGTATTTTAGTAGGAAAATGTTAGCATGAGGGGTTTTTTCCCAAACCCAACATTTTTCCCTAGTTGTCAGCCTTGTTCACTGTAGTGAAGTTGAAATTCAGCTATTGTTGAATGTTCTTTCACCATGAAATGCAAAATCAATCAACAAGTGCAAATCAAGCAACATAAGTGTTATAGAGAAATGTCATCTTTGGGTAATACTTCCCTGAAAATATTATTAGCAATTCCTAAGTGGTGTGTAGAAATCCATCTTTTGGTTTGTGGATAGGCTGATAAGTGGGTCATCAGGACTGAGTTTGCTAGGTGGATGTGAAGGGTGTTTCTTGACGGGCACCTAACATTTAAAAACCAGTGACTGCAATAAGATTGCAATTTTTGGAAAGGTACCTTACCATCCTGTTATTTTCTTTTGTAGCTTGTTTCGGTTGTTATGTTTTCTTTAACTACATTTTCTCCACGAAGCCCATGTGGACACAAAGAATAAGGTGGTCACTACCCCAGCCTTCATGTGTGAAACAGACCTACATCACATCTTTGATGGTATTGGAGCCATGGTAAAAAATGTGCTACGGATGACAGGCAAATGATGTGGATGTCCAAGAGTGCATCACTGAAGGCTCTATTGACTACAGACCCAGCAACACTGATTGGCACAGGAGGTGTCTGAAAACCAGATTGTGTTGGACTGGTTTAATTGCAGAGCCACTGGAACAATTTAGGCTTATTGAATCATGAATCCCTGTTTCAGTTTGAGTAACTGTCCTCTAAATTTCAAAAACAGTACAGCTGACAATTTGGTTTTTCCTTGTTATAAATATTTGGTGCCTAATGACTCTGAATGTATACCATTAAAGAGAATAGAATGACTGTAAAAACGTTTCTGAACACTCTCCCTTTGTTAACAATGTCCTAAGTCTTGGTAAATCACTATGATCCTAGCAGTTCAGATTTTACTGTGACAGTGACAGAAATGATTTGAACAAGTTAGAGACCCTAAAATTTTAGAATTTAGATATACACACATAAAATTTAGAATGCCAGCATAATGTATTCTTCCTCGAATGTGAGGAGCCATAGCCATGTGAGGAGGTGCTAAAAGTTTGGACAGATAAAGTAATATTTCTGGATTTTTCTCCTGTCTAAACAGTGAGAAGACTTCTTCTCTGTTGAGCCTGTTACTTTTGGATCCTGACTAGAAGAATTGTAGACACTGGATCCAGGTTAACAAGTTAACCTAGTTGTGGTAAGCTTTCCATACCATGACACTCCTAGCTCAGAATAATTGAAAATCTCACAAAGGATTTTCTCCTATTAAACATAAAAGAATGTTAACGTGCAGTGAAGAAAATAAAACACCTAAGGAAACAAAAAGGTTTCTAAAATTTTAACAAAGGTTTAGTTAAAATACTCTAAAGAACCATATCTTTATGTCTCAAATAATTTATCAGGAACCTGGAACCGTAGGTGAATGTGTGTCATAGTCTATTGCTGACTTGGACAATCTTTTACTTTGCTTGCTGTTTGATACAGATAAGGTAAAAGGTGTCCCATGCAGGTTGTCTTGCCAGTCATGATCGATTCGTTACATGGCCGAAGAGCCAGTGTTGTTTGAAAATGTTTCCAAGTTCATGTGACAGGCATGACTAAATGCCAAAGGACATGGAGTGATGTTACTTCCCACCAAAGTGGTGCCTATTTATCTCCTTGTATTTACATGCTTTCAGATTACTAGGTTCACAGGAGCTGGGCAAGTATGGAAGCTGTCTATGCTGTGCAGTACTTGGATCTTGAGCTGTTGATCTGCCAACCTTCAAGTTGACAAGCACAGGATCTTTAACCACTGAGCCATTGCAGCACTCAAATCTGACAGTAACTGATGGCCGATACCAGTAGTACCATAAAAACTACTAGGGAAAACAATAGTGACCAGCAGAGGGCATTATTTCCCAAATCTTTCTTTCAGTTTAAGGAGAACAGGTTTTCCAGCAGTTCTTTTCCCTACTTTTTTTTTAAAAAAGATATAGCTCTTAATTTGAACTACACTATCTGTATACGTCTTTGACTTGCAAGCCTGGAAAGATTAATGAAGTATTCATATCCTTGCAATTAATGAAGTATTCATATCCTTGGGCTGTGGGTGGCGCAAATGGTTAAGACACTGTACCTGTTAACCAGCAGGACAGGGTTTGAGACCTGGGTCCCCACAAGACAGGGTGAGCTCCTGTCCTTAGTCCAGCTCTACGACGCAGCTGGAACCAGTCGTATCGGCTCTGCTGTTCCATTGGACTATTTCAGTGGTATGAAGAGGGAGGATTTGCTGCTTGGGTAACAGGCTATCCTCCATATTAATCTACCCAGGACTTTGTGCTTCGCATACAGCGTTGTCGAGCACAATACCATAGTCTTTTGAGACTGTTGGGTGCCAATACTACTACATATCCTTGAATTATGAAAGCATAATTCATTCCAGAAGTGTGCTTGTAATCCAAAATGCTAATAATAAAGACAAAATATAAAGAAAAATAAAACAAATTAACCTACACTTACTCTCTAAGGCAGTGATTTTCAACCATGAGCCATGAAAAGTCCTCAGGTGTGCCACGGGAATTTGGGGAGGGACATTTATTAATAGGAAAACTTGGGGATTTGAACAGCCTGGTGTGTCCTATCAATGGTAAAAACAATTGATGGTGTACCATAAGATGAAAAAGATTGAAAATTACTGCTCTATGGTCTCTCAGGCTGCAATATGCCTCCTTGCACAGAAATGATCCCTACTGATCATAATAGGGCTTATTTTAGAGCAGACATGAAAGGCTAGGTTTCTCGGGATCCTTTCCCCCCAAAATAGCCCATAGACTGTAATAGGCTTACTTCATAGTAAACATGCATAGGCAGTTCTCTCAAGAGACAGTGAGCAGGTGCTGGCAGAGTACTGAAAATGGCTGTGTCCTGGCCAGGACTATTTCCACTTGTTTATCAAGACATCACTTGTATATCAAGTCAATTTTTAAATAACTATTTGCAAAACACTGTTAATCCATTACGTGCACCCATACTTACTGCACCACCTAGTGAAAACCTATGGGAAATTCATATTGCAATCCAGAATAAATTGTTCTTACACCGGAGCAAGGACTCCCCGTAGTTACTCTGGATTGCTCCCTAAGGCTGCAATCCTAAATACACTTTCCTCGGAGTAAGATCCATTGAACACAATGGGGCTTACTTTTGAGTAGACATGGTTAGGATTGTGCTCTAAGCCACTGCAGCTGTAACCCCCAGTTGGGCCAGCATAAATCCCAGCATAAGTTCTGTTGTAACCTGGAGGTGTTGCAAAAGTGTACAAGGCACTTCTATGCCATTCCTCAAGAGGGCTTAGACATTGCACAGGCATGCACTGGCCTCTCAACATCACCAGAAAAACAGGGAGCTGATGTGTAGTGTGAGTCTAAATTGCACCCTGAGTAATACACAGTAAAACCTTGAATTGTAACTTGGATTGACAGTGTTTTGCATGTCTACTCAGAAGTAAGCCCCATTGGTTTAAATGGAGCTTACACCCAGGAAAGCGTCTTTGATTGCAGCCTCCTAACCATGTCTACTCAGAAGTAAGCACCATTGTGTTCAGTGGGGCTTACTCCCAGGAAAGTGTCTTTGATTGCAGCCTCCTAACCATGTCTACTCAGAAGTAAGCGCCATTGTGTTCAATGGGGCTTACTCCCAGGAAAGTGTCTCTAGGATTGCAGCCTAAGTAGATTTCATAACCTAAGGCTGCAATCCTAAAGACACTTTCCTGGGAGTAAGACCCATTGAACACAATGGGGCTTACTTTTGAGTAGACCTGGTTAGGATTTTGCTCTAAGTAGACTTCATAGGATCATGCACATTGAATGCATGTTTTGAATTCAATTCCAGTGTTTTGTCATCAGTTACATCCAGTTAATATTTTTATATGAATATTTTGGGGGTTGTGGAACCAATCATCTGAGTTTCCATTGCTTCCTATGGGAAAATCCATTTCACTTAAAGAGTATGCCTCTGGAACGAATTAAGCTTTTTATATGAGGCACGACTGTACTTAAAATGAAAATACTGTATTTTATTGAATATAATGTGACATTGACTCTAATGCTCATTCCAATTTTGGAGGTGAAATTTAGCTGAAAAAGTGAGCAATAGATTTGAGTAAATGTTTGTTTGTGTGTGTGTTCTAGCCTGTGTGTGTGTATATTTACAGGTATAACATTTGAAGTGAATTTTATATACATGGAAATGAATGGGAAAACCACATAGTGAGTCCTGGTGCACAGTTTGAGAAACAAACTGTTGGTCTGCGTAACAGTAGTAGTAGAATAATATTTGCCTAAAATATTTCCAACCTAAAATGGGATCCAATTTTGCTATAGTGTCAAGATGCATCAGAAATAGCTGCTACACTTTTCTAAATAGGCTTTACTTATTCCAGACAAAATAAATTTCTTTCTTGTCTATCATGATATTGATAAATTTCATGGTCTGTTTTGAAATATTTCTGGTGTGCTAACTAGAATAAAGGAAAAAAAAGAGAAATGTATATTGTGCTAGGATGATGAGGATGTCTATAATAACAAAACTCCCTTAACAGACAGGAACTCTGGTTCCAAAACCTTATCATATAGAATGAATCTTCAGTACACTCTTATGAAACATACTAGTGAAAAGAGTACCCGTGTTGCGGGTGTAACATTTCCTCCTATGCCATCCCCCTATGGCGCAGAAACACCCCATGTGCCACTTCCCCATGCGCATCGTCCCCCCATGCGCATCGTTCCCCTATGCACATCATCCCCCCATGTGCAACGTTCCCTCATGCACAACTTTCCCCCATGCGCAGCTTTTCCCCATGCACAACTTTCCCCCATGTGCAACTTTCCCCCCATGCGCAACTTTTCCCCATGTGCATCAACCCCATGCACAACTTTTCCACATGTGCAACTTCCCCCATGCACAACATCCCCCCATGAGCAACTTCCCCTCATGCGCAACTTTCCCCATGCGCATCATCTGCCGATGCGCAACTTCTCCCAATGTGCAACTTCTCCCATGCGAAACTTTTCCCCATGCGCAAGTTCCCCCATGCGCAACTTTCCTCCATGCGCATCATCCCCCATGCATAACTTTCCCCCATGCGCATCAACCCCATGCACAACTTTTCCACATGTGCAACTTTCCCCCATGCGCATCATCCCCCCATGTGCATCATTCCACCCATGCGCAACTTCCACCCATGCGCAACTTCCATGTGCATCATCCCCTCATATGCATCACCCCCTCATGCTCATCATCCGCCGATGCGCAACTTTTCCCAATGCGTAACTTTCCCACATGCGCATCATCTGCCGATGCGCAACTTCTCCCAATGCGCAACTTCCCCCATGCACAACTTCTCCCATGCGCAACTTTTCCCCATGTGCAACTTTCCCCCATGCACAAGTTCCCCCATGCGCATCAACCCCGTGCACAACTTTTCCCCATGTGCAACTTTCCCCCATGCGCAACTTCCCCCATGCGCAACTTTTCCCAATGCACAACTTTCCCCAATGCACAACTTTCCTCCCATGCACATCATCCCGTGCACAACTTTCCCCATGTGCATCAGTTCCCCCATGCGAAACTTCCTCCATGCACAACTTCCCCCCATGCGCATCATCCTTCCATGCACATCTTTCCTCCATGCACAACTTCTCCCCCCCGCATGTGCAGCATCCTTGCCAGTGCAACCTCTTCCTCCAGAAAACATCCCCGTTCACCAGGGTCTGAGCACCAAGTTGGCTGGATGTTGTTCAGTCTTCCATGTTAAGTATAGGACAGAAACACGTTGCCCCCTTTTCAGCCCCTGAAGGGTTAAATTCTCCAGATGGTTCTTGGTGGGTGTTCAGGTGACAGAAGGAACTCCCAGAATTCCATGCTTCAGGCCCAGCAGTTGGGGAGGAATGTTGCTGAGTCAGCAATTCTCAATCCAAAGTATAGGGAGGAAAACACGTTGCGCCCCTTTTCACCCCCTTCCGGTTGGAATTTCTGAAAACCGGTTCTTAGTGCACCCCTCCCTCACAGAAGGAACACCCAACCCAAATTTCACACTTCTAGGCCCAGCGGTTTTGGCAGGGCAGTGATGAGTCAGTCAGTGAATCAGTGAGTCAGTGAGTCAGTGAGTGACTTTTCTCTTTTATATATATAGATGTACCAATAAGGGTGACTCTCAGAGACTTGTGACATACACATATGCACTGATATCCTTCGCCTACTAACATATGACTGTCCCAAATGAGAAATCGGATTCTGTTCCCATTTGTGGTTTGTGTCTGGCATCCGTCATATCAGTTCCTCTTTTCCTCTGAATTCCCTTTCCTTCACCCCGACAGTTTCTCATGATTGCAAATCTACCTTTGAGCATAGGACTTGTTCCACTACAATGTGGCATCATACTTTTTAAAAAAAAAGATCAGGGACAAATTACAGTATGCCCTATTATTGGTAATAATAGCTTTGAACAATCAGGTTTAATGGCAAAAGTGCTGCTGTGAAAAGCAGCACATGCTGTTGAAAGCTTACCCAAAAATGTTTCAGAAAGCTTGTCTGTTAAGTTTTGGATTTGTGGTATTTTGCACAACTGTTCTTAAAATTTGCCATGGCTGTGCAACTTGACGTGTTGCCATCTACGACAGCCATAATGCATGCTGCACCATTAGAGGGTGAGTTCTGATAGTATAGCATTCAATGACTGAGCTGTCAGAGTAACATCACAGATCTCTTGTAGTGATACACAGGCATTTCAGCCCATGACCCCCTTTCAAAGTTTAAAATCTGTCCAGGACCCCCTGTCAAACTTACCAGGATGTGACATCACTCTTTCTACTTGGAAGTAAGTCTCAATTTGTTCAAAGTCTCAATTTGTTCAAAATTTGTTAGGGCGCAATCCAGAGTAACTACAGGGAATCCTTGCTCTGGTGTAAGAACAATTTACTCTGGATTGCAATATGAATTTCCCATAGGTTTTCTCTAGGTGGTGTAGTAACTATGGGTGCACATAATGTCTCTTACGTGCTCCTGTAGTTACTTTGGATTGTAGGGCTACTCCCAAGAAAGCCATGCCAGATTCCAAGATGGCATATCCCATCCTCTAGCAATCCCCTTGACCCAAGTTTGGGATCCTGAAGGGGGTCTGGGCTTAAGCAGGTTCGCACCTACTCTATAGAACTGGTGGTTAACGAGAGATAAGACATATAAAGTTTAAAAATAGCCATTTAAAAGTGGCTGCCAGATGGGCATAGAACCGGTTGTTAATTTCTTTGAATCCCATCACTGGTCTCGACCCCCCCCCCCTTCCTTTGAGTACCACTGTAAAACTGGTGTGTGAGACTGCGGTATGACAGATTCTCTGCAACTGAGAATCAGCCATACAAGTATAGTACAGTACGACACTAATCTAGAAATAACAAAGTTTGCATACCCAAATATACTGTGACCCCCTCCCTCTGAAAGTACAGTTGGGATGTGGCCCCTTTACCAGCATGTCTGTTTTTTTAAATGGAGGAATATTGTTGTAACTACTGAGTTGTGGTTAATTTATCTTGGAAGATCCTGAAAGGAAGAGGCTTGGCAAACTGTTTTTCTCCTAACAAGAACTTCTTCTAGCCTGAAGTTAAGAACTGGCACTGAGCTCAGTGAGAGACTGGCTTTTAAAAATCAGCCGTCATGTTAAATTTATCTACTTTGGATTGCTCAACATGTGGTCCAGTTTTATTTTTTAAAAAGAGCATCAAATGGAAATATAGTTCTATCTAGGTAGCAGGGAGACGGTAGTAGGGAAACCAAGTGGGACTTTCCTGGGAAGTTGAAGGGAAAGTTTTACTGAATAGCTATTTCAGGTCACTGAAGTACAAACAATGAGTTGCTTTTCCCTTTACATGATCCTCACACTTTGTTTCACAGTTTCCAACATGAAGTGAAACACGCCTACTTAGGAGCGGCTGCCGATTGGGAAATTCTGAATTTCCACCCATGGGTTCTCTCAACCAAGTCGAACTTTGTATGTCTGCTGGCCATCTCATGCTTACTGAAGATCTGGCCCATTTCCAGAAGGCTGGAAAAGGAAAAGTGCATGTAACGTTGTATTTTCCAGGGACAAAAAAAATGGAACAAGAACCTCCTTCTTCCAATTTTAATAAAATTTCCTTACTATTGCATTATAGTACTATAGATGTGTGTGGCTGCTTTCCAGTTGTGCTGAATCTAAATGAGTTAAACCAGTCTAGCGCTGCTGTGGAAAAGAAATTGCAAGTTCACAACATCTACACTCCATAATGTTATCACTGGTATGCAGTGGTTCCCACACCCCATGGATTACAGTTTGGGGAGCTTCATATGCTTTGATATCAGTCTCAGTGTCACCATCATTCCTGACCAAAAATATAACCTTTTTATTTCTACTTTATAAGATCCTTGGATTTTTTAAAAACAATTATCAATGATCTGGATTAGTCCAGGCCAGATGAACAGTACTGCTCCATCAAATCAAGAATGGTTTTGAAAGAAAGATGTAGAATTTGGTTTGCTAGTTTAATTAATAGCTAATTAAAAAAATCTCAAAGTTAATCCCAGGTCTGAAGAGGGGTACAGGGAAATCCCCTCAGTCTGAGTTTAGGAGGTCCAAAAGAAACTAAATCAGTGGTTCTCAATCTTCCTAATGCCGTGACCCCTTTATAAGTTCCTCATCTTGTGGGGTCCCCCAACCATTTTCGTTGCTACTTTGTAACTGTAATTTTGCTACAGTTATGTATTGTAATGTAAATATCCAATATGCAGGATGTATTTTCATTGTTAGAAATGAAATATGTGTTCTTTGCACACATTGAACACAATGGGATTTATTTCAGAGTAGGCATGCATAGGATTGGGCCATGAGGCTGAAATCCTATCCACATTTACATGGGAGTAAAGGCCCTCCTGACTATAATGGGATTTATTTCAGAGTAGGCATGCATAGGATTGGGCCCTGAGGCTGTCATCAGCCCCAGTGCGCGCGCAGCTACAGCCAGAGGTCTGGCAAGCCTGACCTGGCCCCTTGCACCAAGAGTCTTTAGGTGACCCCAGAAAAACTCTAGGCAACCCCCAAAGGGGTCCTGACCCCCCACTTTGAGAAACACTGAACTAAATAGTACAAACAAATTTATTACAAAATAAATACATTGTGATATTTTCATTTAATTTCAGTCTTGCTCATACAAAATTAAAGCTGTCAATTAAAAACTTGTTTTTTTAAATGCAGTAATATCTGGCTTATAGAAAAATGTAAGCAAGTGGGACAATCAGGCATCTTGCCACTGGGCCCAATGCCAGCTCACAGCAGCCATTATCTCTGGAAGCAGAACATGGAGTCCATGTTATTATGAGTCAATCAGTTATTCCAAGCACTAATCATTTAATCCAATTTAAGCATCACTCTTGGTAATAATTGTTATAATGCTCCCAGATCTCTATTAAATACCTTTCATCTAGCTGTGGTTTTGCACATTTTAAAATCCTTCATTCATACTCTAGTTTTATACAGTTATAACTCAGGGTTGGGAAATCTCAGGGTTGGGATGACTCAGGCTCAAGTCACAAAAAATCTGCTCCTTAAAATCAAATGCATGCATGAAAGACATTTATACAGAAGCCACATTGCAGGGCTGCACTTTTATGCTGAGGAAGGGGACAAGCATCCCATTCCCTGAGTAAACATCAGGCAGCCACTGCAGTATTAGGGCGCTGTGGGAGCCATGATACTGACAGCATAGGATTGGGTTGTAGGCAGCATAGGCATAGCTGCAGCATTGGCAGCATAGGATAGGGCTGTAAGCTAAGAAAATTTATCTCTATGATAGTCATTTAAGTAAATTTATTCAAATTTGAAATGATAATTCTTTTTTCCCTGGCTCTCCTGCCTCAATGTTTGCTCACCTTTTTCTAAAAGCTCCAATCCAGCAAACTCTAAAATATCAGCAAGGAAACGCCTTCATCTGTAGAAAGGTTTGTGACATGTCTCATTTTATCTGAAAAATTATTACGATATTCAGGTAGGTGTTATTGACTGGTGTTTGTTTTTTTCCAGACATCGAGTCCTTCCCAGGGACCTGAGATGCCTGGTTTTTATTCTATTTTGCTGTTCTAATAAATATTGTTGCAAGATGTCAGCTGTTCCCAGTAAAGCTGGTTTTTGTAGTTGGTGAATGGTAAAATATGTGGCCCTTTTGCTGTTCAGGTGCTCTTCAAAGTGTTTTGGAATAGCACGGTGGGCATCAATCACCACTGGAATCACTTTGGACTTCTTCTGCCAAAGCCTTTTAATTTTTATTTTTAAATCTTTGTATTTCTGGTGTACTGTGAGATAGATGTTTGTGTGTGGTCGGAAAATCTGTAAAATTTTGGCATCTTCATTTTGGATGCTGAAAGGTTTCACCTCCTCACTGAACAGGGACAGGATACAGGCATCCCCCACTTACTGGCCAGATTCGGGACTGGAACATCATCCAAAAGTGAAAACCATTGAAAAGTGGAATCCAATCTCTTTTACTTTATAAATTTTGCTTCCAATGTTTTTTAGGTAGCAAATTGCAAATGCCTCTTTTATCTTGCAAATTCCTGCTGTATTTCTGCAAATGGATTCTCATTAACTGGGAATAGGATTAGACCAGGAGCTACAACAAGGGGGAGGGCAATTTTGGCTTTAAGAATAGCAGACAGATGTTGAAAGAGCAGAACATGCTTTGAACGAATGAGCTCTAGGTATAATTGAAAAGTGTTGAAAGAGTGGCTCATAAGAAAATGAACTGTCAGAAAGCAGGGGATACCTGTACCACAGGTTTGGAATCCATGAATCAATATGGTGCTCATATGTTCACAGTAAGGCTCAAAAATCAAGATCACATGAACTAGTAATACTAAAGAAAGCAATTACAATGCCAAATGTGTTCTGCTTTCCCAGAGTGCTTATCAGGCCCAACTGTGACTTTTATGACTCATACTGTTATAATCAATATCCAGTCATCTCATATTACTGGTGTGCTTTAGAAGAGAATCTGCTGGGTGTGCTAAACTGAAGTTCAAACGATCAACATCAGTGGGCCCAAAGCTGCTATGCAATCAAAGGAGTGCTGCTGTTTTCAGATGAAACCGCAATCAAGAACCCACGATGGGAAAGTGAACTTATTGTGTCAGCGTGTCACATAAAAAGAGGAAGCTGATTTGGACAGAATAATCTAAGTGCATGGCCTATGATGACAGACTTGCATTCACAGATTTGAACATGATTAAACCAGTATTGGAGCTGCGGTGAGCCATTTGGAAAACAGAAAGTATGGCCACACTAATGGATCTGGTGAACCTGCCCTCGCATTTCATGAAAACAAAAGCCATGGATTGGGTTTCTTAACCCAAGGCTGAATTGCAGTGCTGGAAAGTTGGAGAGCATTGGGCCCTGCATGTCTAAAGGCTACACTGGTTAGTTCTTCCCTGTAGAACAGATCTTTCCAAACCCTTGACTATGGGTGGATTCAGGGGTTTGAGGAAAGCCCTCTGTTCCATGAGTGGAGCTTACTGTTCTGCCTCCAAGCCATGAGTATTTGCATTAGACCTGGGCACCTGGATGCTCTGGGTTGTAGCATCTGCCCAGATGTCCTGTTGAACAGCTTCTGGGTATTAGACAACACATATGACTGCCCAGAGCCTCCTGATGCCTGAATCTACTGGAAATACAGAAAGCATGGAGGCAGAGCGGTAAGCTCTGGTCTGAACGGGATCGAAGTTCTGTAAGCAGCAGACTTGAGTTTGGTGTCTCCTGCTTTAGAGACTGAAACTCCAAGGAAGTCTCTCTTAATTGATTATACTGATTCCAGCATGAAATACAAAATGGTAAAGCTACTTCTTCCTACATGTCATCTGGCATCCAATTGTCTCAAGGCAAAGTTAGATGCAGATTCAATTTGATTTAATCTTAATGGGATTAGAAGAACAATACATTCAGAACAAAGCACTAATAGCTTTCAAGAAATTAACAGTCTCTGGATACATTTTTTTAAAAATTACATTCCTTTGTTATGTTGGGAGATTAATACACAGTGGTTTAAATGCTCTTCCAGAGAGCCTCTGGCCAATAGCTCCAAGGAAACATGTTTGCTAAATATTGGCATTAAGAAGGGAAACAGGAAAATAGAATTTGGCTCTGGATTCTTAAAATATAAACTAGAACACACTTATTTTCGGACCCTACAATCCAGAGTAACTATGGGAAGATGTTAAGAGGCACTTACTCTGGATTGATCTATGCATTTCCCATTGGTGGCTCTATAACTATGTCAGTGTAAAAGGTCCTGTAGTTACTCTGGATTGTAGCCTAAGTCCAACAGCTATCTGAATGCTGAGGCTGGGGAGCAGACCATCCAAAACTACAGCTACAATCTGAACCTCCAGTTAGTCTGGACTAAGCCCCAGCATAAGTCCTGTAACCCCTCCTAACTGAATTAAGAGGCACTACCTCAGCTGTGGGTGCTGTTTGCCGATTATACTTGACAGGGAGTGGATCAGAATAACGTGATGGCTTCTATGAGATTCACATCTGACAACCACTCACATCAACCCTGTCATTCTGATACAGGGAACAAAACACTCTTTGTGGGCACCACAACTATTATTTAAAAAATGAGAGACGAAAAGACAATAGAAAAAAATATTGATTTCTTATTGCAGAATTATTCACATCTTATACAGACTGATTAATTAGGCAGTAACAAACAATTGTCTTATGATCGACTTAAAAACATGACAGTAAACAAAACTAGCTCAGTTCAGTTAAAATAAGTTGTCACAGATGTAAGTAACTTGGAAAGAGTCAGATAGCTTAAGGACAGTGTTCTGTTAATGTGTGGCATATTTAGAGAACAACGATATGTAAAGTAAGAATAGTGTTTTTAATACAGGTCTTCAGTTTTGTTGATTTGAGAGGCTTTTCAGGTAAGTAATTCCTTTTTTTCTGTTTCCTTGTAGGCATCTCCTATGCCTGTGTGGCTCAGTGGTTAATGATGCTGTGCTTGTTGACCTGAAGGTGAGTAGGTTGGTGGTTTGAGTACTGGCACAACAGAGTGAACTCCTATCACGTGCCCAGCTCCTGCCAACCTAGCAGTTTGGAAGCATGGAAATGCAAGTAGATAAATATGGAGCACTATCTTTGAGCTTTGGTATTTAGTCAGACCAGCCACATGACCACGGAGGCATCTTTAGACAACACAGTGGCTTTTATGCTATAGCCGTTTAGTTGTCATTACAAGTAGCTACCGGCCCACTTGTCCAACACAAATGTGTATTTCCCTTTCAAAGCCATTCAAACTAGTGTCTTCCACCACATCATGTGGTATAGCAATTTTCCACAAATTTTGCATTGCACTGAAGCAGTTTTTTTAAAAATACAGTCTTGGGGGTTCCAGAAAAATCTCCATGGGGGAAGGGAGTCACTATTCCAATTCTGGTGTGTCAGCATCACCAAGTTAGAGGCCTTCAGAAAGATGAAGAGGTGGTACTTCCCTTCCACACAGTTCCCCAAGGAACTAACCACATATGTGGGTCTCTTTTCTTCTTGCCAAGGAAACCCACCATTTGTGACGTGGAAGACAAGTTCCTTCTGAGGAGAAGAAAAAAGATTTCCACAGAGTTAAAGGATTTCATGGATGGTTCAACTGGGTGAGTCAAAGTCAGTATTTCCATGGTGTCAGTCTTGGCCTATTTCCAAAAAAGCATGCCATTCAAGTTTTTATTCTTCTTCCCCTTTTCTTTTCATGTCAAACCCTTAAGCAGAAGACATTATCTTTCTGTCATGTACTGGCTACAACTGTGCCTTTCACCAGCCGCGAAGGCAAACACAGCTAGCTGCTGGCGGTCCTTAAAACCAGCTGTCAGTATTTTGCTCCAATCGTTACTCTGCTGCATGGGGAAAACACATGCGCACATGCAAAGAAATTCAGCCACCAACGTCTGAGGGAACATCATTCCTTTTGCTTCAAGGTGCTGCTTCTGCACCTCCTGCTATGTCTTCTGCAGTCCACTGCCTCTGGAAGTCCACCATTTCAGCAGGAGCTTTCAAAGTTAAATAAAAAATATCTTACAAACAGAAGGAGAATTGCTTGATACTGATATTCATTTAGTGGGGCAGAATCAAAATATGAATCCTGGGAAAGCAACAATAAAACTTCATTCTGTATTATGACAGAGATTGAGTCCATCCCCCTTCTCCCTTCTCTGCATTAATGTTCCAGATTTTTACATACACAGAAAGTTCTATACTCTGTACAGACAGACAGAAATATAGGATATTTAATAGTTTGTCTATAGGAGATAATCCAATACCCTGTATTTTCAATTCCAAGGAAGAGTTCATTTCAGATATTGTTGCCTTTCATGGATTTTTGCCAATGGGGTAATTTCATCTACAGTGAACACAAATATTCGAATATTCTCAATGTGAAAAATTTGGATACATAAGCAATTCCCCCAATTCCGGGTTTTTAAAAGGTTTTCATCAAAATTTACATTAGGGGTTTTTTCATACTACTGTAGTGAAATCTACATATTTATAGACTTCCTCAAACAGGAAGATTTCCCTTCAAAAATCCCAAATAGACTTTCAACTGACTGAAATCAGTTTCATTCTGAGGGGGAGAATTCAGTTACAAAAACATGCAGTAGTTGATAAATCACAGCTAGTTATTTTGAGTTACAGTAAAGCATCAAATTTTGAAGTGCTTTTTGGAAACAGGTACATTACACCTTGGGGCTGGCCGGTATGTGGATCTAAGCTTCTATATGGATATTTTTCAGAATTGTTCTCCATTACAAAGAATAAACCTGAAACATTGGATTGCCCAATAAATACAAATATTTTTAGACTAACAAATTTCACTTATGATTGTACTTTTGGCCCGCAATTATCCTATGAATTATAGTAATAACTAGCGAAAATGTTCCTGTTTTGTGGGAGTAAAATTACCCCATATGCCTTCCCCCCCACTGCGCAACAACCCCATGTGCATCATCCCCCTGTGTGCAATATCCTCCATGCGCATCAACACCCCATGTGCATCAACATCCTATGTGTAACATCCCCCATGCACATTGTCCGCCATGCATTGTCCACCATGCACATTGTCCCCCTGTGCACAACATCCCCCCATGTGCATCAATCCCCATGCACACCTTCCATGCACAATATCCCCCTATGTGCATCAACCTCTCATGCACATCATCCTCCATGCGCATCAACCCCCATGCACTTAAACATCCCCCATGCACATAAACCCCCATGCACAACATTCCCGCATGCGCATAAACCCTGCATGTGCATCAAACACCCATGCACAACATCATCCCCATGCGCATCAACCCCCTATGCGCAACATCCCCCCATGCGCAACATCCCCCTATGTGCATTAACCTCCTGTGCAGAAATCACCATGTACAACATAGCATGTGAGCATAAAACCCCATGCGGACATCACCCCTTGAGCATAAACACCCATGTGCATCACCCCCCATGCAGATCAACCCCCCATGCAACATCCCCTCCCATGTGCAATATCCTCCTCACAATGGTGGGCACCTGTATTTGGCAGGTTCAGGATTTGGGGCTGGGTATTGATTAGTCATCAAAGTTAAGTGTAGGCAAGAAATGTTTCACCCATTTTCAGCCCCTGAAGGGTTAAATTTCTCAAAATCAGTTCTTGGTGGGTGTTGATGTCACAGAAGGAACACCCTCCCCAAATTTCATGCTTAAAGATCCAGGGGTTGGGGCAGAGCGTCCCTCAGTCAGGAACTCTTCAATGTAAAGTATAGAGAGGAAAACGTGTTGTGCCCCATTTCACCCCCTTCCGGATGGAATTTCCTAAAACCATTTGTAGTGGGTGCCTCCGTCATGGAAGGAACCCTACCCCAAATTTCACGCTTCTAGGCCCAGCGGTTTTGGCTGGTCATTTATGAATGAGAGAGTGAGTCTAACTTTTCAGTTTTATATATATAGAAGATACTGATAGTTGAGTATTAAGGATGCATTATGCTAAAGACACTGTGATGATACTTGAGATGCAAGTGAAGGGCATTACATGAAAACACAGAAGTAACATGTAAATTAAATGAAAATGCACGAAGTGAATAATTTTCCACACCCCAAATATGGAAAGGGAATTTCTGAAAGTGAAGCAAGTTCATGCTCTACCAAAATCAGGGCTTGTGGCTTATTTTACAGGGTGATTCAAAATGAATGGGACCAAAAGAAAACATACCTGTGACTTTTGTCCCATTCATTTTGAACCACCTTGTATTTGCAGCTGTTAGCAAGCAGACATTGAAGCACATGGACTAACATGTCCTAGAAGGCCTTCTTGATTAATAGAGTATCTTGTGGATATGGGTCTAATTCTGCATTTTTTGAGTTGATACTTTTATGGTTTTCTCGCTGTTTTGAATATGCCTTGTTATTGCCGACGTTGTTGTCATGGCTCACTGCTAAAAGCGACACAGTAATTTCTCTAAAAAACAAAACACTACCATTCCGTTAATCAAGAGATTAATTTTTATAGCCAACAGCTGTCCTTTTCCTACAAGTAAATTGAAAGGAGCTGTAAACATTATCAATCTCTCCTCGCAAATGTTGGGAGAGATTCAAGTTGATGTTCTTTGCTAAACTAACTTTCTTGATCAAAAAACTTCTTGCCCCTTTCAGATGTTTGAAAGTTCTGGGCTGCCAAAAAGCAGAATCATGGGAATGACACATGTTTTCCTTCCTCCCTTGGACCCTGCTGTGAAGTCAATTATGAGGTTCTTGAAACAACTTGCTGGATATTTGCCCCCCTGGCTCTAAATTAAATTAATTAATAAATCAAGTATAAAAATATAATGCTTAAGGTCCTATGAACTCTCACAATTATATGCTATAGATGTCTGCAAGGAAAGCAAAGTGGTCCTACAGAAAGTTTTTACAGAAAAAAAGCCTGAAAACATTTCTAGCCTGAAACAATTTTCATGCTAAATAATTAAATGAAATAAAACAATACAAACAGTAATTCATGCTAAAGGTTAAATTATGTACACTCTGCATGAACCACTCCTTGTGCTTCCAGTGCCATAAGTTATTTATGTCACATGCTTTTGGCACTGGGAGAGGATAGGATTGGACCCTCGTATACAGGACAGAGCAACCCTATAAGCAACTGGAAAAGGTCCTCCTATTGAGAAGCAAGTCTTCCACCTGGAAAGAGAGAGGCTAAGCAATACCCCTGGGTATCATGTACAGGCTGCATTTAAATAGGGTTGCCATAATACTCTTCCACAAAATTGGGACAGGACCCTCTCTCACCCTCTGCCAGTATATGAATACAATCCCCCCAAATCAGATCTGTCCCTGTTCTTCAGGACATATGGCAACCCTACATATAAGAAGCAACCTGGGTTCCTAGGCTAAATGCAGCTGCCTCAGAAACATCACCTATATGTATAACATCAATATAACATCACCTACACATCAATCTTGGAAGACTGGTATTAAGACAGATTACTTACTACCATAATTTTGATGCAGAGAAGATCTCCTTTTATACCACCAGCAGATGCCAAGAAAAACAGCAAGAAATACTGCTACAAGTACTGCGCTCCCTACAAGTGCATGTGACACAGAGGCTTGAGTTTCCGGTTCGGCAGACGGAGAGCTGTTTAGCAGATTGCTTGCAACAACCGAATCTGGATCAGCTAAGCAGGGGAAACAGATAGATTGTGTCATGCTGTGGCTTTATCAGAATGGGTCTCTAGACAACATAACTGCACAGCTTACCATCTGTATGCTTTCATCACATTTGAATAGGCAAAGCCACTAGCACTCAAAATAAATTCAGGCTTGTTTGTTAATGAAAACTGCAGGGATTGGAATTAGTTGCCACCATTGCCACCGCTTAAGCATGTCTAAGAAATTGCATGCGCTCAGTAGAGTTTCTGACTTTCTGCCCCGAACAGCAGCTTCCCACAAGATTGCAGCCAGATTGCAGAAGTTGTCTTTGGAAGACTTCCCAGTTGTTGTGCTGCAGGGCTGAGGAGGCGGTATTGTTGCCCTTGTGCTTTTGGAAAAAAGCCTAAACCCCATACGGGCTGATAGCGTTGAGGGCCAGGGAACAGCTCTCCAAATTGGAATTCCAAAAACTGCCTTTCTGACTGCTTCCTCCTGTACAGCAGGTTATGGGCTCAGGATCTTGCAGGCCTGAGTTGTGTGTTGAGCCGGGGGCGGGCGGGCAGGAAACTAACTTTGGAAAGGCTCTGATCTACAAAGGGTTGGGTGCAGGAATTGGGGGTTTTCCCACTGCAAACATGTCCTCTGTTCCAGTCTATGTTAAAGAAAACCAGTTATAGTTCTCTCAACATTTCTCACCCATCACGTTAGGGAACTATTTCTCCCCAATCCCAGTTCTTTCTATACTAAATTTCTACATTTCTACATTTTGGTTGAAGTGGAAAATTACTGGTATGATTATTGCTGGATGGCCTTGGGGAATGTGAAGAAAGCAGATTTCCTTGGCAACAGTTCAGATCATCATGCGCACAATGAAAAGTCCAGTTTTTCATAGGAGGCAAGAACATGCAAGGAGTCCTGTCTCTGTGCCATGGACTCTTCCATCTTCACCTTCCATCTCCCTAAAGAACTGTGCCCAACATTTGAGATCTTGGAGAAGATCACTTCCAGCTACAGCATTTGTCTTTGCAGATAAATGTGGTACTGTACATGTCACAGTGATAAATGAGACAGGGTCCCAGTGCTGGAGGCAGGGCTTACCAGCCCGCTCTCCCTCATCGAGAGAGAAGGAGGAGGAGGGAATGAGAAAGGCATTTAGGAAGACTATAGTATGTAGGGATGTACTGTATGTAGGGATATGAGTTTCTCCGCAAGCAGCATTGATGCCTTGTCAATTGTCAAAAATACTGATGATGGGTCTTGACTATTTTTGTACCTTATCGGTTTGCCTGCCATTGGACAAAAGAGATTGAAAATCACTGCTGAGAAACCTGAAATGTTTCAAGGAAACATTTCATGAAAAGCACTGACTGGGTGTTGGCAGTCTTGGCAGCGAGATCTAAGAGACAGGTAAAGAAAGGCTGAATGTCAAATGCTAATTTGAATTCACTAACATTTCTTGGGATTAGATTTGAATGTGAAAATCTCCACTCTTTCATGCAAGATTACAAGGTTTACTGAAATTGCAATCAATTTGAAAAATCCCATGATGTTTAGTTTTAAACTGCAACAACATTAGATGGTTAAGAGTGGCATATAGGAACAGCTTTTTTTGCCCAGGAAAAATGTTATATTTCTAGGAAGGCATTCAGGAGCACATATCTGATTCTCCCCAATGTTTCTTTCTCAGAACAACCCTGTGAGGCAGGCTAGGCTCCAGGACTGAGCTAATCCTATCCAAGACCCCAAAATGAACTTCAGTCTCTGTGGGGGACTTGGATATGATTCTCCAACTCTGAGTCCAAACTGCTAACCAGGACACTGTCTCTGACACATTTTGTCCTTCATTACAAACATTTCACTACATATAGAAAAGTGCTGATATAGCTAGTATGTGAACATTCACTTACTGGTGTAGGGGAAAAATTTGGAAGAGTCCCTCACCCCCAAGTGAGGAGGTAGGTTGTGGTGCTAGCAGTGGCCCTTTATTCAAGATCAGCCAGGGAATCAGGGGTTAATCCAAGGTCCAGTGATGGGATTCAAAGAAATTAACAACCGGTTCTCTGCCCATCTGGCAGCCACTTCTAAATGGCTATTTTTAAACTTTATATGTCCTATTTCTCTTTAACAACAGGTTCTATAGAGTAGGTGCAAACCTGCTGGAGCCCACCACTGCCAAGGTCTGTGATTAGCAGTGAGTGTGTTGCACGAATACAGCCACTAGAAGCAGTCAGGTCACTACAGGATATAAGCAGCACGTGTAGAAGGAAAAGTTGTAGATTTTTAGTTAGAGTTAGAGGAGATTTGCAGACTTACTTTCTGACTGACTTAGGGCAAAATCCAGAGCAGTTATGGGTCCACACAGTTATATGACCCTCTAGTGTTCTCTTATGGAAAGGCTTGATTTGACTTTAGGATATGGGCCTTAGGGTCCAATCCTATCCAATTTTCCAACATCGGTGCAGCTATGCCAATAGGATGTGCATGGCTTCCTGTGGTGTAGAGGGCTCCCTAACTATGAAAAGGGACCCTGTAGCCCCACAGGCAAGTTACCCAATACAGTGGTACCTCACATAACAAGCGCCTCACATAACAAGTATAAATTTCCAAGAAATCTTGCTTCACATAACAAGTTCCGCTTCACTTAACAAGCAAGCGCGCCATGGGACGTGTGCTATGCAGCCCTGACGCTCTGCGTGGAGGCTCTTTAAAAGGGCTGCCGGCCAACACTGCTGCCTCTAACTGCCCCCAACTTAGGGGCAGTTGCCTGCAGGTGCCAGAGGTAGCTGCCCCTAACTGCCCCCAAGTGCCCCCACCGACCACCTGAAACTTCCAGCAGCAGCCCAGGTAAGCCTCCCAGGAAAGTGTCTTTGATTGCAGCCTCCTAACCATGTCTACTCAGAAGTAAGCCCCATTGTGTTAAATGGGGCTTACTCCCAGGAAAGTGTCTTTAGGATTGCAGCCTAAGTAGACTTGATAGGATCATGCGCATTGAATGTATGTTTTGAATTCAATTCCAGTGTTTTGTCATCATTTTTACATCCAGTTAATATTTTTATATGAATATTTTGGGGGTTGTGGAACCAATCTTCTGAGTTTCCATTATTTTCTATGGGAAAATCCGCTTCACTTAAAGAGCATTTCACTTAAAGAGCATGCCTCCGGAACAAATTAAGCTCTTTATGTGAGGCTCCACTGTAGTTACTTTCTCCCCAATGCTGGAATTGAGTAGCAGTTTTATATACAGTAGTTTCATAGCGCTAGGTGTGATTGAACTGGGGGGACAACAATGATACTAATTAACTTAAAGCGGGCTTAGCAAATTGGGGAAATTGGCAAAACAACTGGTCAAAAATTCACTTACCGGTTAGGTTTACATGCAGTAGCTTATTTTCAATGACACACCTTACTTTGACATCAGAAGAAGCACCTTTGATTATGAGGGTACTGAAAACACTGAAGGTGCCACTGGGTTCCCGAGGAGTCTCTACGGAAGTTCCATTCAAGAGGCTGTTGTCTGTTAAATTTATCCAATACACATTTGGCTCTGGATATCCCTGGCTGGAATTGCAAGTAAACACCACTTCCTCCCCAGCCTTCACAGGACCTGTTAAAATTGGTTTGCTGTAATTTGCTGTAAAAAGGAAAAGGTGCTGTAATTTTACATGTTTCACACAGACTTAGTGGCTACTTGAGTAGGGTTGGGGGTATAATAATATTAGGGTATAACATCAAAGGACTGGAGGCAGGGGTGCCACAAGTGTGTGCATCACTTGGTGCAGAGACCAGCATGTTACCTCTTGTCTTGCGCATGACTGATGGTTACACATGTGCACGAGAGGCAGTGTGCACAAGCAATCATCACATGTGCACGTCAGGTTTCCCCAGCCTAGTGACAGGCAAGTCTGGGGGTGACATACCGGGGGGGTAACATGCCGGAGGGATTTGAATGCCCCAAAGTCAGGATTAAATTTACTGGAAGTCAACAGGCAAGTCTTCAACAGGCATCCCTGAAGTGCTGTTGTACATTTTATTATATTATTTTTATTTGGAAGGTTCATTTTAGCACCATGTCATGTCCCTTTTCCCACGTCAGTACAGCCTCATGGGGAGTTTCTCTCATCAGCTGTTAGTTTTGTAAAAAGCAAAAATGGAACAAACAACCAGAAAATGTAACAGTACAGTTAGATTCTACACAATGTACAATCTATACCTATTGGGCTGATCCAGCCCCTGCCCTGTGTATGCATAAGGAGTGAATGGCTTGCCTGTGGAAATAGGTTTCAGTGCACCAGAGAGAAGCAGGGGGATTGATGGCAGGGGCCTCATGAAGATAGAGGTTGGTCCAGTCATAAAGACTGGACCGTGGCCAATGTGTTACTGCAGTGCCTTGTTCCAAACACTTTTGCTGTGTTGTTCACATGTAGAACTCTGTACAACTTGGAAACACATTTTCAAACACACTTTAAGTATGTTTGACCTCAAAACAGTTTTGCCAAAAAGGGGAGCCTTCAAAGAATGTCTAGTTGGTGGGTCTGCAATGAGAGAGAGACAGAGAGAGAGAGAGAGAGAGAGACAGAGAGAGAGAGAGAGAGAGATGCTTACCTGCCACTTTGAGGGTTGCACTGGTACTTGTAATGTGCTCAAACCTCACACCTCTCCTTCCCAGTATATGGCATTTATATGTGCACTCATCATGATGACTGATGTTGAACATGTGCAGAGTAAAGTTACCCTGCATCAGATGGTCACTCAGCCGAGTCCTGTTGATGAAGCGTGAGCACTGGCGTTTTTCTTCATCAGAAGAAAAATAGGCATCCACGAGGCATTCATTCTCTTTTTCTATTTGCCAGGTTACTCTGAATTCTTTAGGTAGTTTTCTTGCAGGATAATGACATTCTAATCCAACCTCTCTTCCTATCATACCTATCACTTCTGTTCCGTTAACTACAAAGACAAAGAGGATTGTTATGTAAATAATATTACAATGCAAGACTCTCTTTAACTGAGTTCTTATGAGGCTTCCATTTTCTTTTAATTCCTCTAAGGCAGTGGTAATCAAATGGGGATTGGGACTCCCTTGGAGGGTTGCAACCTTGGATCAAGGGGGTTCGCGAGACTGAGGAATCCAACATCTTAGAATCTGATACTAGACTTTTCTGGGAGTAAGTCTCATTGAACACAATGAGACTTACTTCTAAGTAGACATGGTGGCGCTCTGACATCACAGTGATATCACATCCTGGTAAGTTTGACTGGGGTCCTGGACAGATTTTTAAGCTTGAAAGGGGATCTCGGACTGAAATGCCTGAGTACCACTGCTCCAAGGGAACCGAACTAAGGTCCTGAACTAAGGAGAAGAAATTTACACAATAAGGGAACACCTGCTGCTGTACCTTTCATTCAAAGTGCTTATATGCTACATGTAGTGAGCTCTTTGGGTTTTTTCTTTTTGCATGGAGAAGCCTTGGATGGTGTAGTGGTTGAAGTTCTGGATATAGAGTGCAATCCTAACCTAGGCTGGCACAACTCATTGGTCTTCCCGTTCCTGTGGTGATGTAGGGAGGCAAGCGCATGACTGTGCACTGGTCTAATCCTACCCCAGGAGTGCTGCACAAGTGTCTTTGGTGACACCCCCAGGTCAACACAGGACTTATGCCAGGATTTAGGCTGGTCTAATTGGAGATTAGGATTGCAGCTTAAGACTTGTAAGATTATGGTTCAAAATCCCATTTGGCTGGAAAGAATTCTGGGTAACTATGGACCAGTTACTAACTCTCAGTCTTGCCTACCTCACAAGGATATTGTGAGGATCAAAAGAAGGAAGAAACTATATACACTACTCTCAGGTCCTTGGAGGAAGGACAGCATAAAATATGAAAAACAAACAAATGTGACTCCTTAACAACATTCTGTCAGTTCTAAATTTGGCTGGAAAAGGTAAGCATTAGATTTGAGTAAATACAGTATTTGTCCTGGACACAATATTCCAAATGCAATCTTATGTATTTAGATTATCTAATAATCTAATAATTATCTAACAAATCTAAGAAGAAGAAGAAGAAGAAGAAGAAGAACAACAACAACAACAATAGATTGTGAGTCCCAGTTTTGGGTTATGATTTATTTACATAGGTAAACCACTCTAATTTTTTGTGAAAAGTGGTACAAAATATTCTTAGTAATATTTACTATATTTCCCATCACCCACCATGCACTCTTATCAAAACAGAACTGACTTTGACTTTAATTTAGATTTGAGGTGCAACCCTGTGCAACCTTGCATGTTTATTGATAGTGTTTTTATATGCTGCTTGAGTAAAGTGGATGTGTCCTGCTGCAACACTGCAAGGACTTATCTCTGAGCTAGCTGAGATTTGGTTCAGGAAACAGTTGACCAGGTACAGCTCTTCCCAGCATGGCAATTCAGGCTGAAATTCTATGCAACTTCACACTCTGAACGAAAGCCTCAACATACAAAGTAGGACTCAGAATAAACCTACAGGAGACTTCTCTATCATCAATGCACATGCGGAATGGTTTCTTTTCTGGGTGGCAGATAAAGGTGTGGCAGTAAATCAAGAAATAAGTAAGGATAACATCTGAAATTCTGATTTAGTTATTTATGTATTTTTTAAATATTTTTGTTTACTTCTCATCAATCCATTCATATGGACAAGATTGCTTTCTTTAATACAATCAGCTTTAATCATCATTTTTTGAAGAGTGTGGCTGCAATCCTAATCCCCAGTTAGGCCGGCCTAAGCGTCAGCACAAGTCTCGTGCTAGACTGGGGGTGTCACAAAAGTGCTATAAGGCACTTCTGCGCCACTCCTGGGGAGGGATTAGGCCAGTGCACAGACACATGTTTGCTTTCCAACATCACCACAGGAATAGGAAGACCAATGAGTTCAGCAGGCTGGAGGTTTGGCTAATCTGTTAGGATTGCACCTTTGTTATTTATCTGTGTTTAATAATCATAACTTACCAGTTCCCTTAATCCAAAGAAACAGGATCCATAATCCAAGGCTAAAACAAAATAAATACAGATTATGAGACAGCATCTTCAAAAATTGCTATTAACTATATATATGAATCATAATTTGGAAAACACAGCTGGTGAACTACCAGATATTGGTAAATAAGTATTTCTAGCAACAATACTTTTTGCATTAGTATAGCATTTCCCCCTAAAACAGCTCTTTTGTATAAAATTGTGTAGCACTTTTACACAAGAAACCTATAAAGCTTGGTCAGTATTTTTATTCTTATATTACGGCAAGAAACCTGAGGCAAAATACAGTGGTTTGATGGGTTCGTGGCTGGGCTAAGGTTTAAATTGGGTTGTGGGCAGTGGTGGGATTCAAATAAATTAACAACAGGTTCTCTGTCCCATTAGTAACTTGTTCTCAGAACCAGGCGCTCATTAGGAAAGGGTTTTATAGAACCTGTGAGAACCCCCTGAAGCCCACCACTGGTGTGGGTCAGTTCAGATTATAATTTTATCATCTGATGAGCCCCATGCATTACAAGACGCATTGTTTTTCTGTGGTCTGATTGGAAAATATATGGTGCCTCTGTATCTTATCTTAGAGCACAATCCTAACCATGCCTACTCAAAAGTAAGCCCTATTGTATTCAGTGGGCCTTACTCCCAGGAAAGTGTCTTCAGATTGCAGCATTATACAGATACAGTGCCATTTTAACTTTCTCCTTTCCATTATGTTCTCAGAATTTTCATGATCAAAAACACTTTCCTTGGTATGGTTTTGGAAACAAATATGAGAGAAAGCCTCCCTCACTTTCTAGGACTGCTTGCTAGATCTATGTTTTTAAGCCATCGAGATCTATGCCGTTTTTTATTGGCATTCGATTGTGATATTAGTCATGAACCAACTGGACCAGTTGCGCAAGAACAGCGTCATAGTCTTGGGAACACATTGACTTGGTTGTTGCCAGACTGTGCTCCTCTCCAAACCCGTCAAACAGGTTGAACTGTAAAATCAGAGCACCTTTGCCCATTAATTCTGTTCACTAGGTGAAGACTCAGTCAACATGTACAATGCTCACTTGAGTCCAAAGAAAGGATCTTCCCTAGGAAGAGCTGCAACGTGGTGTATCTGCATAGGGAAGTGAATGGCTATGAAGAAGAATCTGCACTGGGAATACGGGTACATCAAACTGTACCTGGTACATCTGTATGTTGGCTATAATATGCACAAACCTGGGTACAGTTAGGCACACACTGCATGCTGGCATAAACTACAGACAACACACAGAGATAGCTAATCTGGACACAACCCAGATAGGGCAATCAGCTTCTGTCATGTATATATGTATGTATGTATGAACCAGGTATACATGGAAGTACTCGTACATATGCATAGAGAGCTGTCCCTAGGTACAGTCTCATGTGAATAGCCCCCTCCCCAAAGACAAACACATCATGTGTGACAGTGTGAGAATAGATGCACACATTCCTGCTTTGGTAATTAATTGGGTCTATTTCAACAATAATTTTAGTAGTAATAATTTTAATAATTCCTGGACTGACTTTAGTTGTTCATTCTCGAGCCACAGTGGATCTGTATACAAATCCTGCCCTCTGGTATCATGTCCTCATTAACTATCCTAATCAGGTCTGTCCCATCCCAGACCCTACTTAATAGGATTAATGGGATTATTAATAGGATGATTAATAGGATTAACTACAAAGCAAAGTGAGAGACTTTTACATAGCACAAGCAGATACATCAATTTTCATTTAGGGGCCGCTCCAGAGACATACCCTACAATTCAGAGTAACTACGGGAGCACGTAAGAGACATTACGTGTACCCGTAGTTACTGCACCACCTAGTGAAAACCTATGGGAAATTCATATTGCAATCCAGAGCAAGTTGTTCTTACACCGGAGCAAGGACTCCCCATAGTTATTCTGGATTGCACCCTATAGTACTATCCAAACTAGTCCATAGAATCAGAAATAGAAAACACAATTCACCCCTGCAATTCACCCCTATTTAAAAGTTACGGTACTGAGTACAGTGTATGTGGATAAAAGGAAAATCAAAATAGGAAACACCAGTGTTATAAGCTGATTTATTCCCACATTATCTGGGGAGTATGAAGTATGCAGAAACAACTACCAGCAGTGTAGCTGTGGTTCATTTTTGTGGTTCATTTTGCTACAAGGAGGTGACTCATTCTGCTAAGATAGCGATGAAGACTGTACAGAAAGAAACTGGAAGCTGCTTGTCCAAGACGGAAGGAAACGCAAAATGGATCACACTTTTACAGCAGCAAGGAAGTGCATGCCTAAGACTGAAATCAGTTTGAAACAAGGATTTCCTACATTGTATTAGTGTAAATAAACACCGGCAAGATCTCCTAAACACTTGCTAACTAAATAAAAGGCACCTTTTTCTTTTTATCTAGCAGAGGGAGAGTGGCTGGCAGTGTCCTCCTCACCCAGCAGTGTCTTTTCTAGTTGTTTATTCTGGTGTACTTAAATAAATAAACAAACAAATAAATATTATGAGCCATTTTGGGACTTGGAGACCATAGTGGCTATTTGATTTTTTCTCTGTAAATATTCTGTGAACGTTTTGTAACGAACAGCATATAAATACTATCAATAATAAATATGGGTGGATACAGCAGTAGCTAACCTGGTACTGCCAGGCTCCTGCAGCTGGAAGGAAACAGATCCTTCCTGACCAAAGTAAGAGAAAACTCCCCCAACCTGTTAGGAATCTAGCTGGTGCGGTTCAACCTATTCACATTTTCCTGGGAGTAAGCCCATTGATTCTAATGGGACTTACTTCAGAATAGACCTTCACAGCATTGGGTTCTGAGACTGAAATCCTAGCCCTACTTTCCAGGGAGTAAGCCCTACTGACTCTAATAGGACTTACTTCTGAGTCAACCAGGGTGACCACATGTCATAACTGAAAAAGAGGGCAAGGTGCTCCCAAAATGTAGGACACCCAAGAAAAATGTAGGACATGACAAAATAAAAATGTGGTTTATTTAAACACTACGTGCACAATCCTAACCATGTCAACTTAGAAGTAAGCCCAATTGTATTCAATGGGTTTTACTTCCAGGAAAGTGTGTTTAGGATTGCAGCCTTAATTGCTTATTATTGGAGTTAAAACTATTACATATGATTTATTACATGGAATTTATTAATTCTGAGAAGGCTATGCTGCCCGCTCAAAAAGAAAAAGGAAGACAATGAAGATTTTTCTCCAGGACACAAGGCTAAAAAAAGAGGACACGTCCTGGAGAAATGACCTGCAGGACATTGGGCTCTGAGGCTACAATCCTAGCCACACTTTCCTGGGAGTAATCCCACTGACTCTAATAGGACTTACTTCCAAGTAGACCTGCGCCGCACTGGGCTCTGAGGCTACAATCCTAGCCACACTTTCCCACTGACTCTAATGAGTCAGTTACTTTGAGTATTTACTCTTACTAACTACTATACTAAGTAAAAGTAAGTAAGTAACTAACTCAGAGTAGGAACTTAGAAATCCATAAGAGTTGAAAGGGACCCAATAGGTCATCTAGTCCAACCCCCTGCCTGTAGTAGGTAATCCTCCTAAAGGATTACTTCCTTTCTTACTAACTACTAGGGGAGTAACTTCTGAGTAGACCTGCCTGGATGGGTGCCACTTACCTGGGGGGCTGCATGCTGGCCGCGGCCACATCTGGAAGAGGGGAGCACAGGACAGCACAGCTGGAGACTGGGCAGTCCAGCTGGAGATGGGTGGAGGGCGCTGCTGCTGTTGCTGCTGCTGCTGCTGCTCCTCCTGCTCACCCCGGGGGTTTCCAGTCTCCAGCCTCCACCTGCAGGCAACGCTGCTGCCCTGGGCAAACCCCCCTGGAGGCTCCCAAGCCCTGGGAGGAGGGGAGGAGGGCGGGAGCGCCTGCCATGCCCTCCCCCAAGGAAGGCAAGACTCTTGGGTGGCAACACAGGCACCCCAACTGGTCCAACAGGCAGAAGTCATGCAGGGGCTGCTCCTCTGTCTGCTGCAGCTGCAGGCTGGGGAGGGAGGAAAGAGATCACCCTCTGCTGAATTTCTGGTGCTTGGAAAAAGAGCTGGTAGCTGCACTGATGACATTTGGGGGGACAACATTCAGGGACCACATACACACCTGGGAGTAACTTGACACACTGTCACTACACCATCTTTCCTTCTGGGAGTAAATTCCATTGACTCAATGGGACCTCTGAGTAGACCTGCTCAGGATGCAAAACTAGCCACTCTTTCCTGGGAATTCTTTCTTTATTTGTATCAGGAGCACACACATGGGTAAACATTTGACTAATTTTTACTAAGAATTTAATTAAGAATTAGTGAAATGTGCCCACATTGCAGGAGTAAAATATCCCCATTCACTGTCCAACCCCACCATTGCGCATCAACCCCTATGCACATCAACCCTGAATGTGCATCATCGCCCCTGCGCAACTTCCCCCATGTGCAACTTCTCCCCATGCGCATCAAACCCTCATGTGCATCATCCCCCTATGCGCATCAACGCCCTATGTGCAATAATCGCCCATGTGTATTAATCCCCTATGTACATCATCCCTCCATGCGCATCAACCCACCATGCACATAACATGGAAGACTGACCAACATCCAGCCAATTTGGTGCTCAGAGCCTGGTGCGCTGAGACTGGGGGGATGTTGTTCAGAGGGAGGGGTTGCACTGGGGAGGATGCTGCGCATGGGGGGGTGTTGCACACGGGGAGATGTTGCGCATGGGGGGATGATGCGCATGTGAGGTTGATGTGAATGGAGGGATGATGTGCATAGAGGGATGTTTCACATGGGGGGCTGATGCTCATGGGGGATGTTGAGCAGTGGAGAAGTTGCACATGGGGGTTGATGTGCATGGGGGGTTGATGTGCATAGGGGGATTATGCTCATGGGGAACTGATGCGCTGTGGGGGGATGGCGTATAGGGAAATTTTACTCCCGCAATGTGGGTGTGTTTTCACTAGTATGGTACATAAAACTGAAAAGTCACTGACTGACTCATCAACGCCTGTGCCAGTGGGGCATGTTCTGCATCATGCAGTCAGGAGGCATCCTCAAGATAAGGCTTGTTTCCTTACTCTGGAGCTGGAAAATGGGTTAGAATTGTATCTTTAATTCAATTACTCTTTTAGGTCTAAGATAAATTCCACTTTGCACTGAAGACTCCTATAGAACACTCTGTAAATGTGCAGTTATTTTTTTAAATTTTCCATTGTCACAACTGTCCCCAAATCACAACACAATAGAAGTGCTAAGTGCAAAGTCTTAGCAGATCAAACCCATTGATATCTGCTGCCTTGTAACATTTTCAGTTCAAAGGAGTCTGACAAGTTGTGACTGTGATCCGGAGGACTTCTGTATACAGTGGTGCATTGCAGCCCAGGTCGGACACCCTTTCAAACTTAAAAATCTGTGCCGGACCATCTGTCAAACTTACTGGGATGTGACATCACTGCGATGCCAGAGCTCCTCCATGTCTACTCAGAAGTAAGTCCAATTTTGTTCAATGAGACCTACTCCCAGGAGAGTCCAGTGCCAGATTCCAAGATGGCAGATCCCACCCTCTTGCGACCCCCCCTTGATCCGTGGTTGTGACCCTTCTAGGGGGTCCTGACTCCCACTTTGAGTACCACTGCTGTGTACACTTATCCAGGCATAAATGCCAGTGTGTATGCTAGTGGGATATGCCACAGCATAGTTATGCCTAAGATTACACTGTAATCCATTCTTTTTCACTGAAAAACAAATAATTTGGAAAGCACAAATCATAGCACAGAAGTCTCTGTTATACAAATTATGCTTTCTACAAACACAACTATATCAGTGTAAAAAATACGTATTCACTAGTTTCTACCATTTTGACCATTCTGTTACTGCTCCTTCCTTCTCACTGAACTTTTCACTATGGACTCTTGTCACACTCCTTCATTACATTGTGGATCCTGATGCTGGCTGCCCATTACTGACTGACAGCTCAATCCGGTCCAGGACTACTCAGAAGTAAGTCCCATCGTGTTCAGTGGGGGAACTCCCAGGAAAGAGTGTATAGGTTTGCAGCGGAGTTTAATCATTCACTAGGTCAGCTGGTGGTGTCTGAACATTCATTCATGGCCCGCAGTGCTTTTTTAAAATGGGAACGCCACCCTTCTGCACACCACTCATGTTGGAAGAATGATGTAAGAGTACTGTATAGAGAACCATAAAAGAAGTAACTGAGACAGACTGAGGCACAGAGACACAGACAATAAATTCTTCTTTTATTGTTATGGGGAACAGGCAGATTGATTGGGAAACAGAAAAGGAACCAGAAAGCTGACCGAAGCAGCTTAGGCTGAAGACCTCCTAGGAGTCATTTCCGACTAATGTGCAACTTGTAAATGAACCAAATAATTCAAAGATACCATAAGTCTGGTGATCTCTCCCCCACATAAACCAGAAATGGGTAGATCTTCCCCTTTAGAACACCCTACCATTAGAAGTGTGGTTATGCAATGGCATTGTTGCTGCCAAGGGATTTTGAACAGATGGGTTCTTCCCTTTTAACAATTCTTTGACTTTAATTCTTGCAAAACTGGGGATCTTCTGGCACTGTGTATCCAAGGAGTACATAGACTTGCTGTATTAGTTCCCCCCCCCCAAAGTTTTTGGGGCACTCTCACCAACTGTTCACATGCACATTTCTTACTTTGGTGTGAGTGTGTAATTCTAAGTTTGAAAAGTTGAATAGCACCCAATCTTGTCTTAAATGCCCTATTCAGAACTTATGGTACCATAACTTGGAACCATGTGGTCCTAGTGAATGGAGGAATGGGGAAACAGTTTTCCCAATCTAAGCATGCTCCTAAATATAAGAACATCAGAAGAACCCTGCTGGATCAAGCCAAGCAAGGGCCTGTCTAGTCCAGCTACCTGTATTGTACAGACTATTCTGGGATCACTGAAGACAACAAGATGCCTGTATCCTGTTGCTATCCCTTGAATCTGGCATTCAGAGACAGGCCACCTGCAACTTGCATATAATCATTGACCCTTGTAACCTGTGATGGACTTTTCCATAAATCCATCCAATTTCCTTTTAAAGGCATCCAGGCGAAGTGTCATCACCATATCCTGCAACAAAGAGTTCCACAGGTTATTTATGCAATGGGTGAAAGATATTTCCTTTTGTCTGAATTTAGTCTTCAGCTTGTCAATTTTACCTAATGTCCCCTACTTTGCAAAAAGGACAAGTCCTCTCCAAAACATAGGACATCTTAAGAAAATGTAGAACATGACAAAAATGGAAAAAAGAAAACACTCATATACAGTGGTGCCTTGTTTTAGCATTTCAGACCATGCTAGTAATTCAAAACGCTTATAGTACAAAGCGGATTTTTTCATAGGAAGTAATGGAAACTTAGACAACTGGTTCCCAGTGGTGGGCTTCAGGGGGTTCTCACAGGTTCTATAGAGTGCATCAATCCCCATGCACATCAATCCCTCATATGCATCACCCACCATGTGCACCATCTCCCCATGAGCCACCCCCATGAACATCCTTCACACATGCACATCAATCCCCCATGTGCCACATCCCCCTAAGTGCATCAACCCCCATTCGCATCATCAGCATCAACACCCACGCGCATCAATCCCTCATGCGTGCCACTTTGTCAATGAGTGCCTGGTTCTGAGAACCGGTTACTAATGGGACATAGAACCTGTTGTTCTAAGGACGCAGAACCGGTTGTTAATTTAGGTTATTAGGACATAGAACCTGTTAATTTATTTGAATCCCACCACTTGTTCCACAGTCCAAAATATTTATATAAAAATATTAACTGTATATAAAAATGATTACATAACACTGTGATATAATACAAAACACTGCAATAAAGAAAATACTGTACCATATGGAACTGTACTGTACCTTTGAAAATCTTCTAGTATAAGACTTGTGTGAGGGAGACAAGAGAGTAAAGGAAATTTGTAGGATGACTTTCACTCTCAGTAACCGTGTCACTGCTATGCATTGGTCCAATGGATTTGTCTTTTTGTGCAATTTTCACATCCCCCTGCTGCTGATGGGGAGCAGCATTGGAACATTCTGTCTGTCTGTCTGTCTGTCTGTCTGTCTGTCCATCCACCTGTCCATCTCTACAGTATTTATATACTGCTTTTCAACTGAAATGTTCACAAAGCAGTTTATAAGGAAACGGAAAAAAATTAATAGCTAATGGGTCCCTATCCCAAAACGGCTCACAATCTAAAATGCACAAAGAACACCAGCAGAAGCCACTAGAACAGACATTGCTGGGGTGAGGAGGGCCAGTTACTCTCCCCCTGCTAAATAAAAGAGGAGCATCCACTTGAAAGAGTGTCTCTTGCCCAGTTAGCAGGGGTTAGCATTGATGAGGCACACCTTCCACACTGCAGATCCTACACACAGATCCTACACACAAACCTGGCTCAGGCTGCTCCCCCCAGATTCCTGCCCCCCTTTGAGTTCCCTGGCCATGGAAGCCTGTTCCAAACTTCCTCAGAAGTGTTCTTCTTTCAAGACAGTGCTCTTAAATCAAGTCAAAATTTCTGAGAAAAATTTGCTCTTAATACAAAACTTTCCTAATTTGTCGCTCTTAAATCAAAGTACAGGTACATTGGTTTCATGTGATTAAACACTAAATTACTTATTATTAAATTTAAAACAATTACATATAATTTATAGTGTATAATTTATTAATTGCAAGAAGGCTTCATGGTGCCTGATCACAAAGAAAAAAATTTCTAGGGAACAAGACTAAAAAAGAGGACATGTCCTGGAAAAAGAGAACAGATGGTCACCGCGGATGCAGTTCTTGGGACTAGATCTTACATTGAGCAGCCACTGCTATGTGCATGATTTTCAGTTTGTTGGATGGTGTCTGCGCTGCCCTGCCATAGGTGACCAGTATTGTCAGTTGCACTTTGACAGCACTTATCACTTTCCCAAGCACGGTGTTGTCAGTATTTCGTTGAACTGTGATTGCTTCCAATGCCAGCCATAAGTCTTAATCCAGCAAACAAGAACAGGGAGCACTGGATAGTAAAACGAGAGAAACACTACTGAAAATGCAGAGCCATCCTTGTGTGATGTTATTGATAATGTCACTGCAAGTTACCCAGAATAAACATTCTTTATCCAGAATAAATAGCGGGCAGAGTATTAATTTGCATGCACTCACACTAACAACACTGGAGTGAATGTCTGTTTTTGTAGGAGATAGGATGGATTTCTTCACACATTATGCCAATGACAACATATCTCAATAGCGGTGATTGGAACGGCAGAGTCAAATGTGGTAGTTTTTTGGATGTAGGTTTTGGAAAGCAACTGAAATGAGTTAGAAGGGCTTTAGTATTTTTGCCCAAATGGAAACTCCTTCCCTTCCTCCCCCAAAAATACCATGCTGGGAACTGCCAGGATTAGGATCAAAACCATGGGGAGGCAGGCAACATACAAGAGCATGCTTAACCCCACTTCATTTTTTCCCCATCTGTATCTACTTACATAAAAATGAAAAGTCACTGACTGACTGACTGACCAATGCCCAGCCAAAACTGCCAGGCCTAGAAGTGTGAAATTTGGGGAAGGTGTTCCTTCCATGATGGAGGCACCCACTAAGAAAGGTTTTCAGAAATTCCAAGCAGAAGGGGGTAAAAGGGTGCAACATGTTTTCCTTCCTATACTTTACATTGAGTATCCCTGACTGAGGGATGTTCTGTCCCAACCCCTGGACTTAGAAGCATAAAATTTAGGGAGGGTGTTCCTTCTGTGACATCAACACCCACCAAGAACAGATGTGGAGAAATTTAACCCTTAAGAGGATGAAAAGGGATGCAACACATTTTCAGCCTATAATTAATATTGAAGACTGATCATCCAGCCAATTTGGTGCTGGTGCCTGGTGCACGGGGGGTGTGTGTGGAGTGCATAGGCGGATGTGGCACAGGGGAGTTGATGCACATGAGGAGATGGTGCTCATGGGGGTGGTGCGCATGAGGGATTGATGTGCATGAGGGATTTATGCTGATGCAAATGGGGGTTAATGCACATAGGGGGATGTGGTGCATGGGTGGTGATGCGTATGGAGGGTTGATGTGCATGTGTGAATGATGCGCATGGGGTGTGGCGCATGGGGAGATGGTGCACATGGTGCACATGGTAGGTGATGCACATGGGGGATTGATGTGCATGGGGGTATGTGGCATGTAAGGAAATGTGTATGGGGGTTGATGCGCATGGGGAATTGATGGGCATGGTGGATGTTGTGCATGGGGGGTTGAAGTGCATGGGGAGATGTTGGACATTTGGGGTTGATGGGCATGGGGGTGTTATGCATTCAGGGTTGATGCGCATGGGCATTTGTTGTGCATGGGGGGATGTGCATGGGGGAAGTTGTGTAAGGGGGGTTGTTGTGCAATGGGGGATGGGACACAGGGTGGATGGTGCATGGGGGTGCATTTTACTCCTGCAACGTGTGTATATAAATGTGTGTGTATAGTATATAAATGTGTGTATAGTATAGTGTGTATAATATATACTACTGTATATAAAAACCATATATACTATATAAAAACCTATAAACTATATAAAAATAAGGCCAAAAACACACTCATAAGAATAGATGGCCATCTGCTAGACATTTTGCAGGATTAGCCGACCATTTGAAATGCTGCTGGACAATCTCTCAATACTTGATAGTTCTGGACACTCCAAAGTCTGCCCAGCTGTGTTGTTAAATTCACAAGAGATTCATTCACATAATTACAATAATAGAATGAACGAGAAGAAATGTGGACACAGATAGAAATTATAATGAACACAGCCCAATCGATTCGATAAACCTTTATTGGCATATACAACAATAAAATGGACACTACTGAATATTACAGGGAAAAGTATAACACTAGTGAAGCTAACACCTCGGGTATACAGGAGGAACTTACAGACAATTTAAAAGGAAGATACATATCTCATATAAACAGATAAAATATCCTGAAGTTGGGAATTGCAGCCGACTGGAGATGAGACAAAACTATAGTTAAAATTAGAGAGTTTGAAAGTTAATGGGATCTATAAAGGCAGATTGAGCTTTTTTTAAAAAACAGGAGTTTTGAACAATATATTTGAAAGAGGCAACAGCCTATGTCAGGGGCTGACAGCCCAATCCTATCCAAGCCTTGAGCTGATGAACTTTCAACCTATCAGTCTAAGGCCTGGGACACTGGTGCAGCTGCCACTGTGATGGTGTATGGACTGGGACCCAGGCGCATACCCCCAAAGCACACCCCGACAGAGTAGGTAAATTGACAGGGTGGGTATTCTGGGGCATTCCAGTGGAGGATCAGGATGGGAATCCTAATAGGCCCATTGAGGCAGCAGCAGAGTATGTGAGTAAAGAAGTTTTTCACTCACCTTTCCATAGTTACTTGCCCCAGCATCCATGTACACTCTGGGCCTGCTCAGGATAAGATTGATCTACTTTGGATGCTAGGTCTTATGGCTATACAAACAGAATTGATAAGGTATTTTTCTGCTGATTGCTAAGACTACATAAGACTAACTTAAACCTTCTCCATAAATCAATTTACTGGTAACTGAAAATAATTTTGAATGAAGTTGTGCTTCTTAGTTTTGCCTTTGATCAAATTTAAGGAGAATTCAAGAAAAATTACATGCTCCACTCCCATAAGGATCTTGCCAGTTGGAATATATCTCTAAGGTCTTGGGCTGTAAATCCAAGCCAAAAGTGATTTTATTTCTGACAGAGTACAGTGCCGGTTACAAAATACTTCTTTAAAAATGCTTTGGCCAGGAATTCCTGCTTGCACATTCTGGATGAGTTTTTGTGCTGGCAACATTAGCAGCAGATTGTTTGTGTCCAGTTATTTGTCCAAAATAGACATAGCCCTTTGAAGAATGTGTCTTTGTTGATTTAGCTCGTTGATGCTTTCGCATTTTGCAGTAAAGAACATAAGAAGAGCCTCCACTGGATCAGGCCAAAGGCCCATTTCATCCAGCTTCCTGTATCTCACAGCAGCCCACAGATGCCTCAGGAAGAACATATGACACCTGCATCCAGCTGTTCCCCTGGCATCTGGCATTTTGAGGTTGTCTATGGGCGCAATCTAGAGTAACTACGGGGAGTCCTTGCTCCAGTGTAAGAACAATTTACTCTGGATCCCAATATGAATTTTCCATAGGTTTTCACCAGGTGGTACAGTAACTACAGGTGCACGTAATGTCTCTTACGTGCTCCCGTAGTTACTCTGGATTGTAGGGTATGTCTACACACAGTGACCAAACTTACTACAATTGTTTTTGTTAATGGTCTAAGGGTCTGACCCAGCTCAGTAAGTTTACAGTATTTGCTTTTCTCCAAAATGAAAGTCTATGATCTGAATTAATTTGGATTTGATGGAATTTTGAAAGATTAAAACATATCCTCATGTTATTTTTGACGTTTCTGAATCTTTATACCCAATTCTAATGTAAAATGAGACTAAAAGCACAATCCTAACTATGCCTATGTAAAAGCCCCACTGTGTTCAATGGGTCTTACTCCCAGGAAAGTATCTTTACGATTGCAGCCTAAAGGTGCAAACCTAACCTAGGCCAGCACAACTCATTGGTCTTCCTGTTCCTATGATGAAGTAGGGAGACAAGTAGCTGAACCCTTTGAGTGGGGCAAAAGCGTTTTACAGCACTTTTGTGACATCCCCTGGTCGGCATAATACTTATGCTGGGGCTTAGGCTGGCCTAAGCAGAGGTTTTAGGATTGCCTAAGAGCAGAGTGATATGCATGAATAGGAAAATATATTTCCATGGAGCAAGTGACTTCCTCCTTACTGCTACTATGGCATTTATCATAGCTGAACACTGAGTTTGTGGTGAGGGAGAAAGCCTGACTGCTTTCTGTATTCCAGCTGCTTCACCCGGTCACTTGATCAGAAAACTAAAAGATGTGGACTGATGGTTGTGCTGCTGGTATTATCTGAAGAGCTAAGAAGGAGAATCTGTGGTCAAGTTTTTGGATAGTAGACAGAATGCCAGGTTGTGATAAGTTGCTGTAACTGTTGAGGGAAGATGGAATTGCTACTGAGGCATATCAGTGCAGTGAGTGTGGTGGAGCGTGTGAAGGCCAGCCAGCAAGAACAACCTGGAGGACCTGCCCAAGCTTATGATTTACTAGTAACAGCCCATAGCTGTCACTTGTGGAGGTACAATATAACATTCATCAGAAAAAAACCATGCCTCATTCCAGCATCATAACCACCTCTTTCCTCAATGGCACGCCTCACCTGTCCCCCTCAACTGTCCTTTTGCCACCTCTCTCCTCAATTGCCCCCCAGCCTCTTTTCAGCCTAGCCTGTAATGAGTTGACAGTTGGAATGCTAACAGTTGCATCTCTTCAGCCTGCCTGACTGACACTGAGTTTTGGCTGCAAGATGTGGACACCCTTACACCAGGTTAAGAGCACAATCCTATGTCTACTTAAAAGTAAGCCCCACTGTGTTCAATGCATCTTACTCCCAGGAAAGTGTCTTTAGGATTGCATCCTAAGGCTTTCATGTAGAAAGATAATTCCTGCTGAACCTCAATGGTGCACAAGCAGAAAAGGCAACTGCACTCTAAAGGCAACATATGATGACTGAGGGGTCTGTGCATCTTCGAATTGTAAAAACTCCATTGATAAATAGTGATTAAGACTAGTCTGCCCATGTAACTGGCCTGTCTAAATGGATGGCCTGACTAAAAAACAAAGGCAGCATATAAATACATATGCATGTATGTAATATACACAGACAAAGAAAGTACAGATTTTATACTCTGTTGCTTTCCTAGGTGGGAAGGAGCAACTAAATTAAACCTAGGCAGCTTCTCCAGCGTTTGCACAATGTGGTGACAGTGCCCACTTGTTGTGGATTGGAGTATCAGCCTATCCATGATGGATGCGACATGGCAAAATCTGTCCAGCCTGACACAGAGACCTGTTGCCAGGATGTTGCCCTTCCCACCGAGGTGGCACCTATTTATCTACTTGCATTCACATGTTTTCGAACTGCTAGGTTGGCAAGAGCTGGGCTAAGGATGGGAGCTCACCGTTTTGAAGGACCTGGATCTTGAACCCTGGCCTGCTGGTTAACAGGTACAGTGTCTTAAGTAAGGGCAACTGAATTAAACCTCTGTTGTCAAAACTACTTTTATTTGTTGGTAATACATACAATAAATACATTTTTTCTTGCTTCACATTGCTCATTCTCATTTTTCATTCATTCTTAATGGAATCCTTTGATGGAATAAGTGGTATCTTTCTCTCCAAATGGCTTTCATATATTGCTTGTATTGAAAAAAATTTCAACACACACTTACTGTTATAGATATGTGCAACAGTTGTTAAAATAAAAGTTTGTTGTATTACAGCTTTGATAGAAGAGAGATTTTCTAACAGTTTACAAGAGCAGTAAGAAAGAAGCTAAAAACATTTTTCCATATCAAAAGCTGCAGTCTGGTTACAGCCATTTAAAAAACGATCTTAGACCACAACCTTGAAGCAATTTTTTCATTTTAAATGTTCTCACCAAGATGCTAGAAATACTTGTGGAATTGTTTGCAGTGCAACTGTAGTAATTAAACCTGCGATCATGAGTTAACTGCGCTTAACTGCAGAAGTAAGGTTACTTACACCTCAACATGAGACAAGTGGCTTTTGAATATCAGGCAAAAACACTCAGGTAAGTGAAATCTCTAAAATGCAACAAGACCCCCAGTAATAAAGAATTTGACTCCTACATGGTTATATGAAAAAACAATAAATCTGTATCTTAAAAAAAGAAAGTTTTGTGTCTTATGCTAAACAAAATCCAAATAAACACTCTTACAGAATTGACGTGATGCAGAAATTACATCAACTAGAAATGCTGCTAAGAAGGACCCAGCCTACTTGCTCTTTCAAAAGCAACCTGATATGTTTAAATCATTAGGTAATTGTGTGTGTGTTTTAGCATGTAGATCATCTATTTCACCTGCTACTACCTACACAGCAAACCACTGTTAAATGCACAGTGACAGCATACACAAGTGAGCATCTTTGTTTTCCTTTTGGCCTGGATGAGGAAACATACCTTATGGAAAAGCCCTAAAATAGTCTTTCAAGGGAACAAAAAATTCCTTAATCACAGTTGCTGGACGCTGAGTGAAAATTCTGCATCTGCAGATGTTCTTTGCCAATAAAAACAAATCCATGTTCACAGAAGAAGCAACGTATTTGCTGGAGAGGAAAACAAACCAAATCAATACAACAAAAAGTTCCAGTAAACTTTCAAAGATACATCTGAATCTCCCTCTCCTACCCTTTGCTATATTAATTATGATGGGATCAGGTTTGAATTTGAAACTGTGTTTATTGTTTTTTCTGTTGGCCTCTCTCTCTTTGCCATAGGAAAAGAGGGCTGGGTTTGATAATACTTACCAAATCAGTGCATCCTCCCTGTGTGCTTCTGCCAGATATATGCCACGAATGCACATGCTGCCCTTACAACTTCCCCGCACATCAGGGGCCATGAAAGGCCAGCAGGTAGGAGCCATAAATCAGATAGGGAAGGAGGAAACAACGTTGTTTACCTGTTAACAGAGGGAATGTTGCTCCACATGTGTACTGCATTCTGGATTTTGTCATCATGGTCATTATATCTCAGAACTAGTACACCTTCCATCTATAAAGAAAGGGCAATTTATACATAATATAGCTCAATAGTTAGAATTGCATCTTCTAACACAAAGCCAATATAACATGTAGATAGCAAAATGTTGTACAGAAACATCTAAATGACAGGACACTTTAATAGGCTATAAAAAACTGTATTTAATAATACAGTTTTCCCTTCCCATCAGTGGTGTATCTAGCCACTCTTTATCACCCTGGGGCAAAATTAAAAATTAGTATCCCTGCCCCACGTCATACGCGGGAGTGTTGTCCATGTTACTCTGTCTAGGATGGTGGATCAGGCCCGGGAAGGGGGTTTTGATGCAGCATGTAGCACTGCTGTTGATTCTACCCCCTCCAGGTCCAATCACACCTATGTTTTTTAAACTGAAAAATAAAAAAAATCCAGTGGCTTCCACACTCCCAGCTCCTATCCACTCTCTCCCCTTGCTAATCACTAATTTCTCCCCTTGCTCCAGGCCCTTACTGCTTGTAACCCAAGCCCTCTCACTGCAACCCTCCAAAAATAGCAAGCAGCCAGAGATCCCCATTACCCTTCTTGCAAAGAGTGCATTTTTTCCAGCACTTTTTGAAAGTGGCATGAGCAGTGACTGGGGCAGTGTAAATTGCATGGGTGTATGGCCACACTGCTGCTGCCAGCTATCCTGCTGGTGGGTGTAATTGATACACTTTATCCTCTACCTCTAATAGATTTGCCATAATTCTTTTCCACAAAATTGGGACAGGACCCTCTGCCCCATTTGCTAGTATGTGAACACAATCCCCCAAAATCAGGATTGTCCCTGTTTTTCAGGACATATGGCAACCCTACACTCCAACTAAGCTACTGCTTTGGTTAGTTTTGACGTGTGCTTTACCACCCCCTATATTGCTTAACAAGGCCCTCTTTTGCAACGGCAAATTATTCCACTAAAACTTTGTATTAAATTTAAAGTTTGGAAGTAAAGAAAACAATCTATTTTCATGATAATCTTGAAAATGCTGCATTTTGTGGTTTACCTCAAGAAACCTGGAGGCTGTATCTCTGATCTCGTCATCTAAAACCAAATTGTCGATAAACATCCAGAACATTGCTGGGGGTCTCCCGTACTGAAGGATGCGATAAAACTCATAAAAAAACCTTGCTTTTGATAGAGGAAAAGAACACAGGTCATAAAAAAGCACCATAAGTAAAATGTGTTTTGATATAGTCTGTAGTCCTTTTAAATAGACAGAAAATGAAATACTGAAGCACCTGTCTCTGAGGAGTAAGCTTGCTGAAGACCAGCCAAAGCCTGTAGTGGAACAGATTTTTCTGCTTTTTTAAAAATCAGCCACCTAATTCAATTTGGCACATTTTTCAATTTTTAATCTCTATCATTCACAGATTTAATTTGTGTCAAAATATGAAATTTTAACTAAACTGATTGGTACCTAGTAATTTTCAAGTGTGAAGCTAGACCCCTACTATTCTGTCCTGAAGACCAGTTCATATATGCAGAAGTAGTCAGAGGCCAGGCATCTTCCTCCCCAGCTACTATGAGTGGCAGCCAAGACAGTTTATTATAAAAGAAGGGTGCTGGATGTGGATAGACCTCTCAGCTCAGCCACCAGCTTAATGCCATCAGGTTATGTGGCAATTCAGACCTATGCCAGCAATATCACAGACACATGTCCATGTTGCTCTGTGTAAGTGGATCTGGCCAAGGAAGGGGGTCTGGATGCAGCATGCACCAACACTGTTGATCCTGCCCCCTCCAGGCCTGATCTGTGCACCTCACCCCATTCCAGGAACAGCTCATCTATCTCATGGTTGGCAACCCTATGCTTCAAATGTTTTTGTACACCTTACCGGAGGGATGTTTGTATCCAACTGGTGGAGTTGATCCAAAAATGAAATCAAAGGGTCCCAATTTGTTAATCTAATAATTAAAAAGAACAACAAAATTTCAGAGTTGGAGGGTTCAGAAAAGCAAAATCTATATTTTGTATATATTCCTTTGAATGTAATGGGCTTTGTAGAAGTTGACCAGCTTCTTTATTGATAACCACTTCCAAGCCACTGAAAAAAGTTGAAGCTGCTGTTTCTTACAGAAGAATGTGGAGTTTGCAAGCCAGCTATTCAAATCAATTATGAGCACAATCCTAATCATGTTTTCTCAAAAGTTAGACCCATTGTGTTTAATGGGTCTTACTCACAGGAAAGTGTCTTTAGGACTGCAGCCTTTGATACTGATCTGCTTTAAATGCCCATTTAAAAAAAACATTTTGTTTATTGCAGTTTTAACAGTAAAAAACAGAGAGAAAAAAGCAGACCAACACTGACAAAAAACAAACCCCCAAAGCATTTGTGAGCATTACTTACAAACAAGAACATACCCAGAAACATTACTAGAAATCAAGCAGGGAATATTTTTTCAGGAAATCCATCAGGAAATCCCTGATGGATTTCTCGAGAACTATGGGCAACTAAAAAACAAAACAAAACACAAAAGGACCCCAAATGGTATATTTTTATGTTATCAGGTAGGTGCCACGAGATAAAAAACAAGGAATTATGTTTTTTAAAATAAATAAAATAAAACAAATAAAACATAAAACACCCCAAATAAAATATGTCTAAATCCCATCAAAATCAATACGTTCTCTTCCTTTAGAAGCAATTCATGTTGCACAATGGAAAATAAAATCAGAAGAGATAAAAATTCTGGTCTAATATATACAAAAACAATATTTTAAAAAGGAGGGTTCCCTAAGATCAAAATTAAACAGAATGATTGACCTGTGACTTTAAGAAAAAGCTGCCATTGGTGTAATCCAAAGCAGTTATTAGCCTCTGACCCCATTTAAACAAATTCATGAAAAGTATACTTGATGCACTCATTGACTTCTGTGAGTATTACAAAACCATTCAAGTCTGTCACAAATTATTTAATCTTGATCACTAATGGTCCCAGTTCAGCACAAAATGAGAAGTAGAGAAGCCTATGGACATCAATGGGCTGAAGCAGTTGTCTCTGTTGGATTGCAGCATTTTTTGCAAATTTATTTTGCAAATAGTAATTTAAATGCAGTATGAATGGCAATTCTGAATGAACAAGTGTATTATTTTTAATATTTTTTTGGAAGTGTCTTTGGTTTTTCTAGCATTTGTACTTCTGTTGTGTCAAAGATAAAGAAATACGTGAGAAATTCTGACCAATGATTGACCACATATATGCAGATCTTTTGCTGGTGTACTGATTACTAACTGGTTTCATTTGTTTCTGTGGCCCCAGAGGCCTCTTCCAGTGTTGTGTCGGCTCTAACCGAGGCTGTGGAAGTCTCAGAAAGTCCAACAGAAGCCTCTGAAAGCTACTACCTCTGGGGCTTCTACTACCAATTCAATAATGAGAATTTGCTTAACAGCTGCTTCATTTAACAACAGGGCTGAGTGTTTGTCATTAAGGAACGCATACTTGAAAACAATGTTTTCAACAACTCTCACAAATGTATTCATGTATTCTTTGCTTGATAGCAAACTTGTTTTTGGTGCAGTAGCATGCAAGCACATTGAAGCAGAAAAATATTTGATACGATGTGAAGTTAGACAAATTTATCCCAGTGATATGTACAGTACTTACATCTTTTCTTGCGATGTCGGTAACGTTTTCCAAATATTTTAAACTACCATTGCCCATGTTTTTCCCTAGAAACCCAAAGCTCTTCAGTTCTGGAGAATGGAAAGGAGGAAAACAGAACTACGTTAATAAAGCTAGAAAGTGCTGAACAATCTTGGTGTAATGTGTGCATGTCTTAACAAGTTGTGAGAGCTTGCGTGCACTGCTTATTACTTACCTTGGGTAATATCATCAAATAGGGAAAGCACATGAATCGATTTTCGCTCATTGGGACATAGTGGTTGATAGATCCAAAGGTGGTTCTGAAAAAAATTGAATTACAAAAACGTGATAATGGTGCTGATAGCCAAATAAGCCCAGTAATGGCAACAATTACATGTCACACTCACAGCCCTCCACCAGTCCAATAAAATTGTGCTAAATCGGTACACTCAGCATTTTGTGATGGGGAACAACTGGACAGCCTGTAAGAGAGAGGCAAAAACATTTTGTCTGATCACCAGTGGGTATTCTGGGACTCTATTTTGGTGGCATATGTTCCAATAGAAGAAAGGGCAGGGAGGTCTTAAAAAGAGGGGATAAGACTCAGTATGGACATCACCATCACCGGATACACTCTGCTTGTTCCTTCCCACTTGGAGCAGACAGTGAGAGGAGGAAGATGAATCAGACCTGGGGTGGGAAAGAAAGGTTGGCAGTGGTACTACATGTTGCATCCTTGTGGTTGAGATACTTTTACAGATTAATTTGGTGACTGAGCTGTCACCACAGCATGAAAAGGATTTAACATCCATGTTATAAACTTATATAAATGTTTGTTTCCTTTGTATTATCATATCTGTTCCTTAGCTGAGAGATGAGCATTCCTTAGCTGAGAGATCCATGAACATTCCAGTTAAGATCCTGAAACAGTTAAACATGTTCCCGTGATTAAATCCCACAGAAAGTGATGGGAATCAGAGATGGCTTAACACACCAAAATATGGAAAACTCAAGGAAATGCATCAAGTAAACAAGCTATTTTAAGAATTCTAAAGCCTGGGAAGTTTTTTGCCTCTGTAATTGAATTTTTGAATTGATTTAAACATGAACAATCTGTTAGAGCAGCTGTTAACGAACTCCTCTGAAGGAGCTGGTATTGCTGGGAATTGTTGTAGAGGCAAAGTAGGAGTGGAAGGGGTGGTCCTCCTGATGGTGCTACAGGGTCCCATGGGACCCTGTATCTGGGGGTGGGGGTATCTTGGAGCCTCCTTGAGGGTCCTGGAGATTCACAGGTCCTTCTATGTGCGCTGCCACAAGCTCTGATATGTAGATCAGAGTTCAATTCCTGTTTGCGATCATGCCAGATACAGTGTGACACTGGTAAGAGGCTCAGTGCACTGCACATGGGAGTGCTTTTTCAAGCACCTGAAAAGCTCATGCTGGAGCTCTGCGCACCAAACCCATCTTCCTACCACTGCTTGTCACATTGCATTGTTGGTCTCGCAGCCAGGCAGCAGGGAACTTGGAGTCCCAGATGATACACCTCATGTTTCACCAGTGGTACATATACCACTGGTGAAAAAATGTTGAAATACGTAGATGACCTTTTTGCAAATGATTGCCCCACATATTGAAGCTGAAAGAGCTTTTCTGCCACCTGCTGGAAATAGAGAATACAGTATATTTTAAAGTTGTTTTTTTTAAAAAATATAATCTTTTATTTTCAGCTAGTAGGAAATGTTTGCCCCCTTCTAGTGAAATGGGACCTCTGCTCAGATCATGAGATTTAAAGATGCAGAATCTTATTCTGTGTAATATATCCTGATGGAAAATTAATTTATGCAGGTATTAATGCAGTTAATGCAGGTATATGCAACCTTTTGAATGTTTTTCAATTTTCTGCATCTGCAAATATCAATGAAATGGTCCCTTACAGATTCCTGGTCATAGAAGTGTTTCAGTTCAGCACGCCATCTTGTCTTCCTCTTCAATAATCCATGTACATCCAATAACACACACATAAAACATATCCAGGGATTTGTTTCTTCAGCTTCCTTTGCAGTTCCAGGGCTGACAAGCGTGTCTAGACAGTCTCTGCAAAAACATCTGAACAAAGATGAGATAGTAGTGATGAATCATATTTAAATTTCCAAAATGTTACTGCGAATGCAAATATTCTCTGAAAGTACCTTTGTTTGCATCTCTGGATATTATGCAGTAAGAGGGAGGGGAAACTCTATAGCCCCCAAAGCATAGGGGGGATGTTGTGCAATGGGTACATTTTGCTAATTTCTTCATATTTTTCTTTGATTCAAGTGGGAACCACTATCACTGCTTCCTTGTAGGAAAAAGGCTCCAAACTATCAACATCAAAACTTGCTTCCTGGCACCTCGGAAACAGTTGCACAAGGTTGCCTGACAGATAGGCAAGGGGTGGCAAGACTCAAGAGTTGGGCTCCTAATGCAAAAAAAAAAAATGTCATATGCACCACCAATTCAAGGGCAGGAGGTTGTTTGGGATGTCAATAGGCATATTCAAGCCAACCTTAAGCAGGTCTTCTCAAAAGTAAATCCCATTATGTTCAAAGTGTGTATAGGATTGTAGTTCTTGTTTTTTTTAAGCTGGGCCAAATCACAATGTTGCATGGATTCTAACCCTACAATCCAGGGTAACTACGGGAGCACATAGGAGACATTACATGCACCCATAGTTACTGCACCACCTAGTGAAAACCTATGGGAAATTCATATTGCAATCCAGAGTAAATTGTTCTTACACCGGAGCAAGGACTCCCCGTAGTTACTCTGGATTGCACCCTAAGCCCTATATAGAATATTTTTTCATACCAAACCTCAACTTTGCTTCTATCTTGAATTTATACTTGCTGCATTGGGGTTTGGTGTTGGTTACCTATGGCATGTTGGGTCATCACACATCACAAGAGATTCACCCCAGCAGCAGATTGCACAGTCAGCTTGTGCACCGTCTGCATCACACAGGAAGAATCTCTCCAAAAACTTTTCCTTTCAAAAAATAGAAAACGGTAGTTTTTTAATAATAATAATAATAATAATAATAATAATAATAATAATAATAATAATACTATTTAATATAGTTATATTAAATTTAGTTTTTTATTTATATATAGTTTGAAAAGACTAGGTATGTAAAATGCTAAGCATTATTTTTATATAAATATTTTATACAAACACTATATATTTTTATTATATTTTGATATACAGTATTTTATATAAAAATTAAATAGTTACCAATAGTTAATAGTTGACAATAGTTAATCTTTTATTATTAACAATAATTATTAATTATAAATAATAGTTAATACAAGCAACAGTTAATAATTAACATTCTTGCTTGTACTACTGGTGGGGCTGTGAGTGGCGCAAGTGGCTAAGGCACTGTGCCTGTTAACCAGCAGGCCAGGGTTCGAGACCCGGATCGGCCCCACAAGATAGGGTGAGCTCCTGTCCTTAGCCCAGCTCTGCGACGCCAGCTGGATCCAATCGTATTGGCTCTGCCTTTCCATTGGACTAATTCAGTGGTGTGGAGAGGGGGGATTTGCTGCTTGGGTAACAGCCTATCCTCCATAACAATCCAACCCAGGCTTTCGTGCTTCGCATGCAGCGTATGCAGCGCAGAGCACAATACCATAGTCATCCAAGACTGACGGAGGCCTGCTTTTTGCTTGTACTGGTCACTGTTACCGTATATATTTGAATCTAATGTGCCATCAAATATAATATGCACCCTATACTTATATTCAAAACACCACATTTACTCAAATATAATTAACCATCGAATCTAATGAGCACCCTAATTTTGGAGATTAAATTCTGCTGAAATAGGTGAATGTTATATCTGAGTAAATACAGTATATTTATGCTTATAGCTATGCTTAAGCACACTGTTGGCAGCTTGAATGCTTGAAAAAACTAGATTGACACTAACAGGAAGCAAGTTGTTCTAAAAATCCCTTACTTCTCTGGCACCAATGACAGCACAGAATCATTAGCTGAGGTTTTCTGAATAATATACGATTTGCTGCATCTAGGCCCCCATGATGGTGATGGTGGCTACATCAGTGGTTTAATACTGCCAATTTGCAAGCCACTTTGCTGATAAAATTGTTTGTATCTGGTCCAGTTGAGACTCCAGTTGGGAGACGTCTGGTTCAGTTGGAAGTAGCCATGATGTTCCTAACCAATCTTGTTGACCTATCTTAATGGCTACTTTCCAGTTTCTATTTCTCTGCCTGAAGAGGCAACTACTTGGAGTGTGAGACTGACCATGCTAGAGCTTGGCTTGAACCCAGATAGCTGAAGGAATGCATTTTCTCACATGAGCCTGCCCGTACACAACATGTGTCATATGTGGGTCTGCTACTAATTCTACCAACAGTGTAGAGGGAACAGTGCCTTTTGGGTGGTGACTCCTTGGCTATGGGTCTTTTTCTGCCAACCACCACACCCCCACTCACCTCTCTGCTGCCCTGCACAGCAGTCTGGGCAACTGCCAAGCAGTGGACCATTGGCCATCCACCAGTGCCAGCTTGGTCCAGTGCTGGTCTGGTGTTAAGCCCGGCAAACATGCCTTATGACATGTATGCAACAGTGCACGTTAGCAATGAGCCAGTGCACAGATCTCAGAATTCGGCTCTAAGCCACCTTGGTGACTTCGAAATAGAAAAGAGACCTATACATTGTTAAAATAAACAAATAAGAAATATTATTTAGCCTGTCAGCTACTCACTGTGCAAGGTGCACACATTCCTCCATGAAACAATGGGTGCTGAGTGTGGATTTCCAGACTTCCACAGCATATGCAGATCTCTATCACAACAAAAAAGCATTTAAATTTAATTTAGAAAAGCATTTTAAAATTTAATCAGCGTCAGATGGCTCATATCACTTTGATTTGATCAACAGATTATACCGTAATCTGCATATATTTACAAATGTATAAAAATTTCTGAATAAAAAACAATTTTGCTTGCTTTTAGATTAGGCAATGATAATTTCAGAAAACAGTCTTACTCAGCAAAAGGGAAATGACACTTTTTGATGTTTCTGATAATTGTTTTTCAAAATCTGTTACAGAGCTAGTAAAATTCATCTAGCTAAAACCAAAGGTTTCAGTAAATTCATCTAACTAAAGTGACAATTTTAATAACAAGATTGTTATAATAATCAAAGCTACAATCTTAACTGGAACAGATTCAACAGAAAGAAATATATCTCACCTTCAATATTTCTTTCTCGATGAATTATTTCATCTGTGATATTTGCTAGATAAAAAAGAACAAGGACATTTTTTCACATGCCAGATTTAAATGGGTCCATATATCAAATGTAATGACTGGGATTTTGGTCAATTTTTAAAGATGAATATTTTAAAATATTTTAAAAATATTTTATGCAATATAAATTGCATAAAATATTTTAAAGATGAGATTATTCATATCTGTGCCAGCAGATTGTGGGGATCCAGCAAGAAGAGATGTTGCATCACTTTGAACAGATAGGAGCGTGATGGACTACACATATGCCAAAATGCATGAAGCCCCCACCTGTGCCAGAAATGAAGGGAGATTGAGGCAAGTCTGGATGCTCAAGTAATGTTTATTTTACAGAAGTTAATGGCTGGCAAATATTTGACATTCATTCTGAGAGTTCTGAAAGCGAAAGCCATCACAGCCTGGGGTGTGTGTGTGTACAGATACACAGTGTACAAACACATAGAACAAGCCTTTGGATATATTGTCCACAGTCAAAAGGGGAATGTACATTTTATTCCACTCAAAAACAAGATTACCTCTATGTGATGGACTATTTTCTTCCAAAGAGCTAACAGAGATCACATCTGAGCTATGGTTCCCTAATGATACACTCGGGGCTGTGTGAGTGAATGGAGAGACAGAGAAAGAAAAAAAGAAAAAAGAGAAGAACATGAGTCCATCATTCTTCCTATAGATCCAGGATCGGACTTGCCACCTGTATTGGGGCAAATCTATTGCCCTGCTGGTAGGTACCCTCCCAAACAAATTACATGAAATTCAAACTTGCACTCATATTTAAGTATGAATTCATATGAAAGTATGAATTAAAATATGAATCCATATTAAAGTATGAATAACAATGGACCACCATTGTTAGTGTGTGTGCCACCATGGTTGCTGTGGCTCCCTTCTTGCCACAAAGTTCTAGCACGTGGATGAGTGAGAAGTGGCATCCCCATCAATTATCTTCAGCTCTTGAGCTGTTTCTCTCCTCCAGAAGGTCCTTCTCGAAATAACTCAATTTATTTGAATCGAATGCGCCATCGAATCCAATGCGCACCCTATATTTATAACCAAAATACCATATTTACTCAAATCAAATTAACCATCAAATCTAAAGCACACCCTGATATTTGGAGATGGAATTCAGCTGAAAAAAGTGAGTGTTGGATTTGAGTAAATAAAATAATTCAGCACCCAGGATCAACAGCACCAAAGAAAAGAAGAAAAAGGGGTGGGGGCAGGATCCACATAGCCACATCCTGGTCCTTTCCCAGGGTGACTATGGCTGCAATCCTAAAGACAATTTCCTGGGAGGAAGAACCATTGAACACAATGGGGCTTACATTTAAGTAGACATGGTTAGGATTGTGCTCTATATGTCAAAACTGCAAAAAGAGGAGAAAGTCCCCCCCCTAAAAAATGCAGGACCCTCAAGAAAAATGTAGGATAAAAAAGCTAAAATCACTGATATATATTGCTTTCACGTGGTTAATTTAAACAATTAGTGTAAAATCCTATACACTTTTCTGACAGCAGGTTCCAGAGAAGACAAAGGGATTTCTTCTGTGTAGACAAGCTTAGATTGCACCCTATATTAGTTATTATTAAATTTAAAACTATTACATGGAACTCATTACACATACAGCGCACTCCAAAGCATTTCTATTCAGAGATAAGTCTCACTGTGTTCAATAGTACTTACAAGAAATTGTGGTTAGTAATGCAGCCACATGAATTACAAGAAGGCTAAACGCTGCCTGCTCACATGGAGGACAACTTTTTCCTGGGATACAAGGCTAAAAAAGAGGACATGTCCTGGAAAAAGAGGACGTACTGTCACCCTTTCCAAACTATACTACTCCAATGATGCAATTGTCAATGTACCAATACGTATTAACATTTTTCTAGGGAAAAATACTCCGTTACCTGTGCTTTGCCTTAGAGAAGTTGTAGAGGGGGCTTCTTCAATAGTCCGGATAGATATGATATCAGAACTTTGATCTCTGAAGGAAAAATCTGAGAAAGCAACATAGTTATGTATATCAGGTCATTATGGGAAAGAACCATATAGTATAGGGTGGCTAACTTTTACTGAATCTACTGTACTCCTGGAGAACCAAACCTTTCCCCCCCCACCCCAAATGACACAATTATTCCTAAGAAACCCCTATTGACGCTCTTATACCAGCTGGGCGCTTAAATGAAGTGAAGCCATAAATGATATGTTACATCACTTTGCTTATTGACTTAATGAGTGCCATGGATTGCTTCCGCCCATGGGGCACATCTTGGAAAAACTGCACCCTGTACATGTCAAAATCTTGGTATCCTCTGGCTGTACCACTCTTTGCTTTGTAGATCCTGTTCTCTGGACGGCACTTTTATCCTTTTCAATTAAAGAGGAGGCACTTTCTGATGCATTTGTTGAGCTCCACGTTTATTGGATTGCGACCCTTCTGGTGCCATTGCATTCCGCTGGGCCTGTTCTCCGAAGTGGCATCAAGGCAGGGTCACCTACTCACGAGTAAACACACACGTGCTACTTGGTTTTCCTAAGCGCATTCAATGCATTTTCTTGGCCAGTTTTGTGAGCCACCACTAATCAGATTGTGATCCTCCCACTGGTGACTCATGACCCGCAGTTTGGGAACCACTGTTGCAATGTGTTTATTTCCCCCCAACCACAGTAACTCTGTCACTGCAACATCCCCCCCTCCCAAAACTATGAAGTTGGTAGCAATATAGATGTGGACCTGTGGCACTAACACCGCCATGTTTCTTTCCTCTTTATGGGAACCTTGCTGGGTTGGTGCAGAAAGGCTCCCCCTACGCCTGGTGACATACGCGTCATAACCTTAAAAGAGGACCCCAAAATGTAGGGCATCCAAGAAGAATGGAGGACGTGGCAAAATAAAAGTTTAAAACTTTCATATATATTGCTTTCATGTGATTAATTTAAACACCATATGACAAAATTATTTAAAATTATGAATTGTTTAATTATAATGTATAACAATTATATAATAATTATGGAAAAAAAATCATTAAATGAATGTAAATTATTTAAATTGTTAAATGTAAAAAAGGAATTACATATAATACATTTATATAATATAAAATACATTTTCAAATTAATATAAGATACATAATTAGTTATTCAATAATTAGTCTAATAATTAAATTATTAATTGGATTAATTAAAAGGACAAGGAAGATTTTTTCCCCAGGACTCCAAAAAGGTCATGTCCTGGAAAAAGAGGACAGAGACCTGGTCACCCAGGCTGCAGAAGGGCCCTCCTCACCCACCTCCTGCCCCAGAGAGGCTGCTCAGCTCCTGGGCCTCACTGTCGGAGTCCAGGACGATGACTCCCCCCTGCTCCTGGGCCATGGCTGGAGGAAGGGCCAACCCTGCCCCCAGGGAGGGAGGGAAGGGGCCTTCAGTGCCTGGAAGGGAGAGAGGGGAGTAGGCAGGAGCCCAGCACAGACAGAGAGGTCTCACCGCAAGAGAGCATACTGGGGGAGGCAGAGCCTCACCACTGGAATCCATCAGAAAGGAGGGGGGGGGGGGAGAGGCAGAGCCTCACACTGAGCCCTTCAGCATGGAGGTGCAGTGGGTGGGGAGACAGGAGAGGCAGAGCCTCACACTGAGCCCTTCAGCATGGAGGTGCAGTGGGTGGGGAGACAGGAGAGGCAGAGTCTCACCTTTGAGCCCTTCAGCATGGAGGTGCAGTGGGTGGGGAGACAGGAGAGGCAGAGCCTCACACTGAGCCCTTCAGCATGGAGGTGCAGTGGGTGGGGAGACAGGAGAGGCAGAGTCTCACCTTTGAGCCCTTCAGCATGGAGGTGCAGTGGGTGGGGAGACAGGGGAGGCAGAGCCTCACCATTGAGCCCTTCAGCATGGAGGTGCAGTGGGTGGGGAGACAGGAGAGGCAGAGTCTCACCATTGAGCCCTTCAGCATGGAGGTGCAGTGGGTGGTGAGACAGGGGAGGCAGAGCCTCACCATTGAGCCCTTCAGCATGGAGGCGCAGTGAGTGGGAAGACAGGAGAGGCAGAGGAGTCTTTTAGAAAAGATGTGCAGTAGTTGGGGAAGCAGGTGAGGCAGAGCCTCCCCACTGGCGTAGGTCAGCAGGGAGTTGTGGTGAGTGGGGAGACAGGTGAGACAGAGCCTCCCCACCTGAGTCTTTCAGCCGGGAGGTGTTCAGTGTGGTGAGGTTATTAAATTACCAGTAATTGTCCAGTAGCACTGTGCTTTTAACCACTAACCCACTTGCGGTACATATTCTTCCACTTGGACGTATTCTCCATGAACTCTTTGGAAGAATGTATTCAAGGTAATCTTGTTTGCAAGAAAAATGCACCTTCACCTTTTAATTGGGGACAATATGTGCAAAGTTTTCCTGAGGCTTTCCTGGCCAATGTTAAAAAACCAAAGTAAGAAGTTAAAAAACCAAAGTAAAAAAATGAATTAACTATAATGGTAATTGGGTTGTCACCCTCTGAACTTGGTTGATCCTATTGGTGTTCCCTCTTCCCATCACACAACTGGAGCCCTGGAGGGGTATCAAACAATCCAGTCAATTTCCAGGCTCTTTGATTCTTGAGATTAGACATCCTCTTGAAAAGATCCAGTAACCAGATAGATGGGATCACTCTTGGATTCCCTCTAGTGGTTGCAGTACTGAAGAGTATGTCCATAAATCCATAACTGTCAGAGAGAGGAGAGAACACCATGAGACGCATCACTTCAGCATCAGGACATCTTTCTTTAAATTTATTTAATTATATAATATCCCACTTTTCTCCTGGAGAGCCATGCCAGCTCTCAATATAATAACATAAAATCAATTAAAAACACCAGTAAAATCCAACCATTAAAACACGGTAAAACAGCAGACGGAGAGTAACCGGCCCTACACACCCCAGTAATGTCTGTTCAAGTGGCTTCTGTTGGTATTCTTTTGCATTTTAGATTGTGAGCCCTTTTAGGACAGAGATCCATTAGCTATTAATTAGCTATTTTTTCCCATTTTCTTGTAAACCGCTTTGTGATCTTTTTAGTTGAAAAGCGGCATATAAATACTGCAGATAGATATTATAAGAAGAATAAAACATTACAATAAATTTCAAAAATTAAAACCAATAAAAAGCAGTGGCATCTCATCACCTAAGCCTATAAGAATCAGAACATTAAATCAAAGTTAAAAGAGCAGATATTAAAAAGACGTTGGGCTCAAAAGGCCTGTCTAAACAGAAATGTTTTCAAACCATCTTTTGAGCGGTCTCGCTTCCACACACGTATGCAGTCCACACAGATGGAAGGCCAAAATCAGACACACAAGAAGATTAATTCACAATGTCTGCAATAGGTTGTGTGCTTTTGGCTGCAATCCTAAAGACACTTTCCTGGGAGTAAGACCCATTGAACATAATGGGGCTTACTTCTGAGTAGACACAGGTAGGATTATGTCTGTGTGTGTGTGTGTGTGTGTGTGTGTGTGTGTGTTTGTGTAGTGTGTTTATCACATCAACATGGGTAGACCCGCATTGAGTAGGGTGCCTTGAGTCCTTGTGAGGAAGGAGGGATAGAAATAAAGTATTATTATTATTATTATCCATAAATTCAGAGCGAACAATTTTGTGCTGGTTTCATTCACATCACCAGTCGGACCCTTCCCAAGAGTCTAGGACTGTGTGATGTAGCGGTGTATAATTCATGCTGATCTCAGAAGAGCTGCTTTCTGCAGTTAGCAGAGTGATATTTTGTCAATGCCAATAGTTTTCAGGTGCCTGCCAAGGTCTTTGGGCACTGCACCGAGTGTGCCAATTACCACTGGAACCACCTGGGCCGGCTTACACCAGATACGATGTAATTCAATTCTTAGGCCTTGGTAGTGGGAGATCTTTTCCAGTTGTTTCTCCTCAATTCTGCTGTCACCTGGTATGGCGATGTCAACAAGCCACACCTTACTGCTTTCTATGATGGTGATATCTGGAGTACTGTGTTCCAAGACCTTGTCCGTCTGTATCCTGAAGTCCCACAGAAGCTTGACCTGCTCTTTTGCAACCACTTTTTCAGGCTTGTGGTCCCACCAGTTTTTTGCCACTGGCAGATGATACTTTTGGCATAGATTCTAGTGGATCCATCTGGGCAACAGAGTTGTGCCTCAGTTTGTAGTCAGTCTGCGCGATCTTCTTGCAGCCACTTAGAATGTGGTCGATGGTTTCATCCACTTCTTTGCAGAGCCGGCATTTTGGGTCATCGGCTGATTTTTCAATTCTGACCTTGATGGCATTTGTCCTGATTGCCTGTTCTTGGGCAGCAAGTATCAGGCCTTCCATCTCCTTCTTCAGTGTTCCACTCGGGAGCCACAACCAGGTCTTATCCTGATCCACTTTTCCTTCGATCTTGGCAAGGAATTGGCCATGCAGTGCTTTATTCTGCCAACTGGCAGTCCGAGCCTGAATTGCACGATTGCGATATTAATAGTTGATCTGCTGCACTTTCAACAACTTTCTCTTGCTGACTTCAGTCAGAACAGATTCCTGGCTTTTTCGCACATAATCTGCTAGGGCATGTTTTTCTTCTTCCACCGACTGCTTCACTTGCAAAAGTCCTCTGCCCCCTGATCTTCTAGGCAGGTACAGCCTGTCAACATCACTACGTGGATGTAAAGCGTGGTGAATGGTCATTAATTTCCTTGTTTTCCTATTCAAGTCCAAGTCATCCAGTTCCTTTTGTGTCCAGTTCACAATGCCAGCAGTATACCTAACTACAGGTATGGCCTTTATAGTGTTGCCGCCATTCAATTTGCTCTTCAAAATTTTTCTAACTCTTTGTATGTATTCTTTGCTGACTACAATTTTTACATGCCCGTGCTTGATATTGTCCAGCTGCAGTATGCCCAGATATTTGTAGGCTTCCGGCTGGTGGCATTTAATGGTTTGGCCATTCGGCATTTCAATGCCATCACTTTCCGTGATCTTCCCTTTCTTTAGTGCCACTGTGGCACATTTGTCCAGGCCAAACTCCATGTTGATGTCGGTACTAAAGACTCGGACTGTATTGGTGAGTGACTGGATTTTTGCTTCTGACTTTCCGTAGAGCTTCAAATCATTCATGTACAATAGATGTGAAATTAATAATAATATAATAATATTATTAATAATAATAATAGGCCCACATGTTCAGGTTCTTGTGTTCGTTCTTTTCCCCATCATGCAGCTGGTTTCAGCACAGGCAGTGATGGGAAACATACAAGCAGAATCCTGCATAAACACTCTCACTAGATAGGGTCAGCTGAGTTCAGTTCAGACTTTCTACTTTCCACAATAACTTATATAATTTACTGAAGAGCTTCCCATGTACAATGCAGACATTTCATTTCCATACACTCTCGCCTGAATGTTTCAAGGCTCTTTTCCTTCGTTTATATTAAAATTTGTCTTCATATCATTTAGTGGTTCCATAAATGCTTGTCCTTGGCGAGCAGCTTCTCCTCGGTTTGCCCGCCATTCACCTCTAATACTCAAGCCTCCCAATACTACCTGCCACAATGTTTTGGAGGCATTCCAAGGAATTATTTTGTGTTGACGTGGAGACAGGTTTGTGATGAGCAGAGTACAGAACAGGCTGCTCCTGAAGATCTGAAAAGCAATAAATAACAATAGAACAGAAATTTGTCATTGCACACATGTGCAACAAAAGTAGGTGCTTTCACAATGGTATTATTCCAGAAAGCATCACCGGGGCCCAGGTGGGTCAACAAATGATTGGAAAGTTGTTGAAGAGAAGTGTCCGTGTTGCATCTGCTGGACTAGCTTTCACGTTGGAGCAACTCAAAATGTTTCTTTTGGTGGGTTGGTATTTTAACAGTAAAACACTTTTGAAGTGCACATAGCACTTTGCACACACAAGAATGATGCACTCCCTTCGACAATGCTCTAAAGCAGTGGAATTCAAAGTGGGGGTCATGAGTCATGACCTTGGGTCAGGGGGGTCTTGAGAGGGTAGGATCCACCATCTTGGAATCTGGCGCTGTTATTTCCTGGGAGTAAGTCTCATTGAACACAATGGGACTTACTTCCAGCACTGATGCAGAAACAGTACAGCCCTGAGGCAAAGGAACAAAATGTTCCCTGACCTTTAGGAGGCCTTCCTGACTGCCCCCCTCCCCGCCCCGATGCAGCACATGTCCATGTTGTCCCAGCTGCATCTATGCTAGGAAGTTGGACAGGATTGGGCCCATAGTAAATTCTCAAAAGAGGCAAAATTAAAAACAAAAAGTCCTGGTTTTCAAGGTCTGCTAATGATATAATCCTTTCTGCTTTAGGGCAAGTCCTGGCATTCCATTCCACTCCACCTCACCCTCCCCACATACACATTTAACTACATTGCTGGTCCTCCCTCCATAACCTTACTTCACCTTACATAAATTTACTTTGATTCTTACATAAAAAAGCATTGTGTTACTTAACAATCCTTAGTTGACATGGAGTTGTCTAATACAGTATCAGTAAATATGTAGATTAGGTTCTTCCCAAAGAATCTTCTACCAGATTAAAAAAAATACCGGTACTCTTCACAAATAAAAAATTGGTACCATGATCCATTAGATAATGAAGTTCTAGTCCAGTCTGCTCCCTGACATGTGAGTTTTATACTTACAGAACATTTTATATGTATTTTATGTTTTTTTATTTTTTGTAAATCACTTTGGAGATAAAGCAGGATATAAATTTGCAAGCAAGCGAGCAAACGAAGAATAAAAAATGTGGCCACCTCCGCTAGTAGTCTGAAGAAGCATGTTTCATTCCACCTCCACAGTCTTCTCTCACCTCATGTGGCTACATAGGTCTCATTATTGATATATACTCCAGAGGGCCCAGGGTGACCTGTTTTTCCAGGACATGTCCTCTTTTTAAGCCTTATGTCCTGGAAAAAAAAATCTTCCATTTTCCTTGTGAGCAGACAGCACAGAGTTCTTGTAATTAATAAATTAGATGTAAATAAATTATAGGTAATGGTTTTAAATTCAATAGTAAGTAACATAATGTTTAAATTAATGAAAGCAATATATAGCACAGGAGTGTTTTTAGCTTTTATTTTGTCATGTCCTACATTTTTCTTGCCTGACTTACATTTTGGGGAGCCCTTGTCCTCTATTTGTGTGTATGACATGTGATCACCCAGAAGGCAGCAGTGGGCACAGTTTTCTACTGCTCTTGTTTCTATCCATGGATGTGATCCAGGAACAACATCTACTCAGCTTCTTTATAATGCTTCCAGTTTTGGCTCTGATTCATCTGCAGTTGTGGATCCAGGTCAGGGATGGCAGATGTGGTAATTGTCAAGTTAAGGAGTACAGGATACACAAAATGAAATTTTTGGACCAATCTCCAATTGCCAGGATCATTAAATAGACTTTTTCATCATGTATGTTTCTAGCTGGACAGCCAATAACACAGTAAAAGTGATTCATCAGCCATTTAAAAAGAATTCTGAGTCACCGGATTATATTTTGGTCATTTCTGGAAATATACTAATCCTTATTTCCTGGTGAGTCTTTGATGCAGCCACACCATTTCATATTTAAAGGCTTTGCTATTTAACTGCTGCACTCCTTTCCACAACTTGATCCAGTTTTTCATGTTTCATAACGGAGGAGAAATATTATCATTGTGCTGCTGAGAAACATTTTCCACATCTGTCGGCCAGAAAAAAAAACAAACACCCATGATGCGATTTTACCCATTGAGGACTGGGTCGAGTCCAAACCCTTTAAATGCATGGAAGGCAGTTTAGATTGCTACTTCTGGATTATAGAAGATCTCTAGCCCCACTCTCTCACGTTCTGACCAAAATAATTTGTTATTGACAAATTTTAAAAAGTATCTTCTTGTACTTTAAAAGTAACTTCTGCTGGATTACTAGTACTGCTTTCCTTTGTTCTTCGTTCTAATTCTTGTCTCGTTTATGTATGATATAGATTCTGGATGACTCCAAAGCTTTGCTTTTCAGTATGTTGTATCCAAGTGGTCCTTGAGAATATCAGTCCAAGACCCCCTTCTGAGAATGACCTTTTGTCCAGGACTCCTTGGAAGTGATGTCATGGCTGGACTGTGGTGTCAGAGCTCGTCCATGTCTACTTGGAAGTACTGTAAGTTGCATTGTGCTCAGTGAAAGCAGCCTGGGTGCCCCATTCCAAGTTGGTAGCACCCAGTACTAGATTGCAAGATGGTGGCACCTAGCTTTTTGTAACTTTTGAGAACCACTATTGTATCCAATGTTTGCAAGGAGCATGCCTTTCAGGGTGAAATGAGTACGCTTTCTACATTCAGTACCTGAAATCAAGGCCAATATGTCTTCCACTAGACAAATGGATCTTGAGTTCATTAATGTTCTGAAGCGTTTTGGTTTATTATAATGTATGATTGGAAATAATATTGTAGTTTGTCAACAAGAAATCAAAAAGATTTCAAAAAGAAAATAGCAAGGGTTTCATTCTCTGCAACAGAAGCATTGGTCTCTAACATTCTAAGGCTGCAATCCTAGGCACACTTTCCTGGGCGTAAGCCCAATTGACTATAATGGGACTTACTTCTGGGTAGACATACCTACGATTGAGCTATAAGTCAGTGTTTCTACACCGAGTTGGGAACCACCAACTCAGCTGATGTTCATTCATTCATTGGCATCCTTCAGTCTCAAAAGACTATGGCATCGTCCTCTGTTTGGAGGTCCTAAAACAGCATCTGGTATGGCTAAAAAGGCCAATTCGAGAGTGGCAATCCCTTCCACACTGAGGACAGATAAAGTCTGTCCCCTGCCCAGCCCCCGGGTTTCGCTGGTTCCGGGTCTGTCTTTTTGCTTCAGCCTGGCGAACAAGTTTCTCTTTGTATTGGAGAAGGTCATGCTGCATCTTTTGCCTCCACGCTGCACAATCAGAGGTCAAGGTCTCCCAGCTGTTGATGTCCATTCCCAAGGCCTTTAGATCCCTCTTGCAGATGTCCTTATATTGCAGCTGTGGTCTCCCTCTAGGACACGTTCCCTGCACTAATTCTCCATAGAGGAGATCTTTCAGAGTCTGACCATCAGCCATTCTCACGACATGCCCATGCCAGCATAGACGTTGCTGTTTCAGAAGTGTGTACATGCTAGAGATTCCAGCACGCTCCAAGACTGCATCATTTGAGACTTTGTCATGCCAAGTGATGTCAAGAATACATCGGAGACAGCGCATATGGAAGGTGTTCAGCTTTCTCTCCTGCCATGCATAAAGGGTCCAAAACTCACTGCAGTACAAGAGTGTTTTCACTAGATGGTTCCTGCATTGACTTAAATGTACTCCCATAGTTAGTCTGGATTGTAGGGCTAGTCTCTTAAAACTACGTGAGTCCCAAAAGAGTATAATTTTTAAAAGTGGGTTGTTGTGCTAAAATGTTTGGGAACCATTGGTTTAAGTTATTTTACACTCATGACACTGTCTTCTTCCTTCAGGATTGTCAGCAAGGAATGTTTCTTGTTTCAGGAAAAGCTTTCATGGAGAGATCTTCACTTTAACAGATACAGAGTGGTTTTCCTTGACAAATGCCACACAGTTAGTAATGGGGGATCTTAATTCAGTAATAATCTGTAGTATTAATATCAAGCTGAAGGTGCAAAATGCACAGCTCAGTGCTTAGGTCACATAAATATTAAGGAAGAAATATTGTATTAATTAAGAAATATTAATATCCTTAACACACTTTCCTGGAAGTAAGACCCACTGAACACAATGGGGTTTACTTCTGAGTAGACAAGGATCAAGAGGATATGGATTTTGCTCTAAGTGTGCTATTTTTCATCTAGATATCCCACTGTGTTAAAAACAATTGAATAAACCAGAGTTTCTCAACCAGTGGTATGGGTGTACTGAAGGTACTTGACATGGTGTCTGGCAGTATTTGTGAGAGTCCCACACCTGCTGCCTTGCACTGAGATGAATGATATGACATGACATACAGTAGGAGGCTTGGCTTGGTGGACAGAACTCCCCTATTTGTTTTTCACATATTCTAAAAAGCCTGTCCATCCTAAACTTCTTATTAGCGTTTGCCACATCTCATTTGTCCTGTCAACCTGGAAATAGCAATGACACCATCACCAATTATGTCCTGTGGTACTTTCAATAGGTGGATCATATGAAGTGGTATGGAGGGGATAATCAATCAATCAATCAATCAATCAATCAATCAATCAATCAATCAATCAATCAATCAATCAACAGTATTTATATACTGCTTTTCAACAAAAGTTCACAGTGGTTTACAGAGAAAATAAAATAACTAATGTCTCCCTGTCCCAAAAGGGCTCACAATCTAAAAAGATGCAAAAAAGTAGCAGAAACCACTATAAAAGACATTGCTGGGATAAGGAGGGACAGTTACTATTCCCTGCTAAATAAAGGAGTAACACCCATTTAAAAGAGTGCTTCTTGTGCAGTTAGCAGAGGTTAGCAGGATAAACACTGAAAAAATATTGAAATAAAGCCACCTAGTGCAACCTCTCTATTTGTTCATTGGATTTTCAACCACTGTGCCACAGATGGTCCACCGGTGTGCCGTGGGAATTTGGGAGTGCTATCTATTAGTAGAGCAATTGGGATCTGAGCCAACTTCAAATAACATGGTGTGCCTTGTCAATGGTAAAAAAGCTGATGTGCACCTTGGCAATTTTAGTTCCTTGTCAGTCTGCTGTGAGATGAAAAAGACTGAAAATCAGTCTGGCAGGATCAACAGCTGTTTTAAGATCATGCCTTTAGACAAAACATGCCATTAGATGGCGCTCAAACCTAAGTGATCCACATTCTTGTTTTCCTCCAAACCCTAAAAAGGTTTGTTGTTTACAAGAGCTGAAGAAATCCAGAGGTTGCCCTTCTCATTTCCTACCAGTCAAAGTTCTTGATGTGCAGTAGCAATGTCCCAGTTTCAGATTTTATTTGTCCCCATTTATTTCTGTGCAGGCTGTCCCCATTAAAAGCTGCCAAATATTTTGCTGCTGCTTAACCGATGTTTTTTCTTGCATGCTGACCATACCTATGCCAGCAGTCTGACCAGACGTCTCGAGACCTTTAACAGGCCCGATCTCTCGTGTTTTTAACAAGAACCACAAAAGAATCATCTGCTTGCGCAAATTAGTACATCTGCAGAGCCAAAATATGATCTCATGTGGATCCAGACATGACAATGCTGCTTGGTCAACTTTGCAACAGACTTCGTTAAGTACTCCCTTAGGATGCTGGGCAGAGCTGCCTCTTTCTCCTGATGGTAGTTCAGAAAAGGGCAAACCAGGCTTATTCATGTAAGTGTGTCAGTCTAGACAGTCACTGTTTTCTTAACCCATAAAACTAGAAAGTAGACAAGAAACCACGCAAAGCAAACCAAGCCGATTGCAAACTTGGCATTCCCCAATCCCTACTCCAGCCAAGCCAAGCTTACTATGAATGAATGGATGAAAGAATGAATGAACGGAGGAAAATAACACTGATTGCTCCACTCCTCTGAGGAGCTGAAAATTGATACTGAATAATTAAGTTTTTCCTCCGAAAAGGCTTTCCTGAGAGTGAGGATTTTTAAAATGTTCTTGAGAATGATTAGTAAGAGCCTTGTACACATTCCTGTACACATAAGTACAGGCAGAAAAAGAAACAAGTTAAAAGGTCTGTACCACTGAATGCAATGGTATTTCAGAAATTGCAGAAAAAAGGAGTAGGGAAAAGTGGTATATTAGAACATCTCCACACTCCACCTCATTTACCTCTGCAGGTCTTGGGCTGGTCCTGCTTGCTGGTTCAAACAAATGATGCATGGATACGTTTACATCCTCCCCATCCTTAATTAAAAATCATCATTTTTTGGCAGCTAGATTTTTGTACTTTAAAAAGCTTTTTTATGCACTGCTTTTCAGTAAAAATATTCCCAGAAATCATAACAAGATCAATAAAGAAACATCTTAAAGATTAAATCTACAATACATTGTAGAAGAGTTTATAATAACTATTATTAAAAACATTCTCATCAAAGGTAAAGGCCAAGGAAAATGGCAAAAGTCTTTGCCTGGCATTAAAAGGATATCTAAGTAGGTGCCTCAAGAGTGTTCCTGGGAGAGAGTTATAGAAGCAGCATAACTGAGAAGTCCTTTTATTTGTTCACCATTCACCTTCTTTCATCTGCAGGGTTCTCCCTGAGAAAGTCCCAGGCAGCTTGATGTGGGAACAGGGTGACCAGATGTCATAATTGCAAAAGAGGACAAGGGTCCCCAAAATGTAGGACACCCAAGAAAAATGTAGGATGCGACAAAATAAAAACAGTAAATACATACAGTGGTACCTCTCATAATAAGCGCCTCACATAACAAGCATTTCACATAACAAGTATAATTTTCCAAGAAATCTTGCTTCACATAACAAGTTCTGCTTCACTTAACAAGCAAGTGCGCAATGGGCTGCATACCATGGGTTAACATTCTGCGCGGAGGCTCTTTAAAAGGGCTGCTGGCCAGCGCTGCTGCCTCTAACTGCTCCCAACTTGGGGGCAGTTGCCTGGGGGTGCAAGTTCTTAGCCCTCTGCGATCAAAGTAGGAATGCTCGTAATATTCCCGATATATAAGGCATTTGTTCAATATCTTAGGATCAGAATAATCTCTGATACAGTGCATCAGAATCCTCAAGATATTGGAGCATGGGATCACAGGACTTTTGAAATCACAGGGGAAATGTCTTATGAATACATTACCTTTATAGACTCCAGGCAAAATACTTTACGAATGGAAAGAACATTGCACTCTCTTGGTGAAAGCTCTGAGCTTTCACTCCGACTCAAGCTTAGGTCAAGGAAGTGCAACATTTCAGCTTTGTCTGCAATTTGAAATATATGCTCCATTATGTAGTTCATTCAGACACGATAATCCAGAAAGTTCTGAGTTCAACTTCTTTTTCTCCCCAGTGCATGTATATTTTTGTACTGTTTCCTTAAACATAACCACTTGAACTCATCAGGCAGCAGGTTGTGGTGCATGTGCGTGAGGGTCTGTTCCATACATGCTGTCATCACGGTCTGGGCTAGAAAACTCTTCTCGAAGGTCTCCACGAATGGGCTGAAACTTACTGAGTTTTCTTATGAAATACAGTGGTCAACTTCTCTGTGCCTAAAACACAAACGTCAGATAATACCTTCTCATTTATTTTATTATGGCAACATCCTCATAAGATTATTTCACTATCATTTCATTTTATGCATGTATCAAGACTTGCCCAAGATCATTTGGTGAGCCATGGCTGAGCTTCAATTTTACTTGGACAATGTGGATTCTACCCTACAATCCAGAGTAACTACGGGAGCACATAAGAGACATTACGTGTACCTGTAGTTACTGCACCATCTAATGAAAACCTATGGGAAATTCATACAGCAATCCACAGCAAATTGTTCTTACACTGGAGCAAGGACTCCCCGTAGTTAGTCCAAGACCAACAGCCTAACTAATGGTAGACTTAAAGGCTGAATTAGATTCACATCATGTGCCCTGACCACATCAAGCCCTTGTTTGTTTTACACCCAAAGACCCAGGTGTGCCCACTCCTGGGATCATCTTCCACCTGACCCAAAACATCTCCAGCCGACTTCCATCCTGCTCTCCCCCCAAACCCTTGTGCTGGCTATTACCCAGCCCATGATGGGACCCATGGTGGCATGGAGAGAGCGACACAACTCCCTGTGCCAGTCTACCCTACACACAGGGTGTCACAGACATGTTCTATGGCATGTTTGCAACACTGTGTTGGTGCAAGTGGGTTGGCACTTGCGTCAGCCCATGTGTCCACTTCGGACTGTGCAGTAAAGTTGCACATCAATGTCACCTGTGACTCCCCTGCTTAAAATCTGGCAATTTTCAGGCTTTCTTAGACCTCTGGGATGCTCCATATAAGCAAGCAGTCAGTGTCTGCAACTCTACAATTTCTTGCTGTTCTGAATGGTGCCATCAAGAGGCAGTATCTGGCACTTCCCTTTCATAATCAGTTTCAATTAGAGAACAGTCCAATGATAATTCTCAGGCGTTCAAATTTTATTACTTTGAGAACAAGAGTCAGTATCCAATAAAATTTCAGATGCTTCTCCAGAGTTGTAACTGAGCTTGCAGTGACAATTATGGCTGCCAACATAGCTCTCTGCAAACACAGAAAACGCTGCAATTTTTCAGCATAGCCCACCTCAGAGCATAGCCCCCAGGTTGTACGTATGCTGTAATTGGTGGGAATTTTAAACAGGAATGCCATGGGGGGACATTTTTTTTCTCCGAAAGCCACTTGTATCTTTTGCAACGTTAATTGGACCCATAATGGCTTTTGAGTGCACCTACCTTCTCCAGGCAATCAGAAAATGGGTGTTTGAAATGTAATTTCGAGAAGCACAACATTAAAACTTTAACTGACACTACCATTTACTATGCATTGCAAGCTGGAAGCATCTCCTTTGTTTCTGAGTCTTGCTTGGGTGTATTTTATCCAGCATAAAGAATGCCGGTGTCTTGCACTCGGCGCCTTTGCCATCATTCATACTGATGTAATCAATTGGGAAAGCACAGCAGAGCTGTGGCAAAGGAGTGTGTGTCAAACCAAGCACGAGAAAGGGAATTTAAAAGTGGTGCTGGATGAGACTATTACAGCCAGAAAGATTTCTTACATCATAGTTATTGGCTTTTGGAAATTAAATCAGAGTAACTCTCAAAAAAAATGGATGTTACACCTGGGCAGTTTATAAAGCTATCCTAGTTTAAGGAAACTCTTTTATATTATTTGTTGACATTTTTTGGGAGGGAGCTCATGAATATGAAATATGAATATTTGTTGACTACGATAAACAGCATAATCATGGATGCACATATATGGTGTTAAAAGCTTTGCAACTGTATTTAAATAATTGTATATAAGCTGTACGGTCAGCCACTTGAAACATTACAAGTAAGTTGTCTCCTATGTACAATTCGTCGCTGTGTACTGTCTGTGGCTAGTGGAAATAATATTATATGTCCCACAGTCCTAGGCTCAATGCAACAAATCTCTGTATTGATTTTATGCAGCTTTGAAGTATTGCAGCTTGTCCCGAAAAGCCAATATGGCCCCAAGTTCTGAAATTTCTGTTTGAGATGGCTAATCAACCTCACAGAACTACAATTCCCAGAATTCCCTGGGAATTACTTTTAGCCATGTGTATTTGTCCCAAGTGGCACCAGCATTAATGTTTCTGGTGCATTACTGTAATTGCTCATTCAGCTCTGAAGTACAAACAGAATAGTATAGGTGGGGGACATATAGTAGGTGAGGGGAGCTGTACTGCCTCCATCCTACTTATAGTTTGCTCCTCCGTGGAGAAGCTTGGAGGCGCAGGATGGCGCATTTTGGAAAGCAAGACTGCAAGCCTGGAATGCTTTCTTCTCGAATTTCCCCTTACACACTGCATCCGATTTGTGGCACCACAACATTTGCACTTCCAGTCAACATTTGCACTTCCAGTTGCAAGGATAAATCATACATACACATTCCTGCCAAGCCACAAAGCATATGGAGATGAATTGGCAGTTGGATTTGCTGGCCCCTAATTTGGTCCACCTCTTGCCTAAATTTAGCCCAAGTTCAAGTTCATGTTCAAGGTCTGCCGATTGATAATTAACATTATTAATTATTGATTATTGATATCATTAATAATCATCAATAAAGTGGCCCATCTCCTCCATACTTATTTAAATAAATAATCATTAATAAAGTGGCCCATCTCCTCCATACTTGTTGTCAGTGTGTTCAATTGATCAGTGCATAGACCAGTCAGACTTCTGTGTATTATACCACAGCTGAAGAGTCTAGAAAAGCATGGGGGAAGAGGTGCAAGATCCCATTTTGGATCTTATTAAGCAGTTCAAAAATAGAAAGTTATTTGGCCCAGCAATCAGCAGCAGGTTCGTAATCCTGCCTTTGATTCACTAATCATAATTAGGGTCCTAATCCTAATTATAGGATTTTTATACATAATCATGATCATAATCCTGCCAGTTGATTGGCCCAGTTAAAAAGCCCACCTATATGGACTAAGGGCGCAATCCAGAGTAACTATGGGGAGTCCTTGCTCCAGTGTAAGAACAATTTGCTCTGGATTGCAGTATGAATTTCCCATAGGTTTTCACTAGGTGGTATAGTAACTATGGGTACATGTAATGTCTCTTATGTGCTCCTGTGGTTACTCTGGATTGTAGGGTATGGCTGCAATGGTAAACACACTTTCCTGGGAGTAAAACCCCATTGAACATAATGGGGCTGACTTTTGAGTAGACATGGTTAGGATTGCACTCTTAGAGAAACAGGTTAGAAATTGCCAATCAGGAGATAAAAGGGAAGAGCCAGGGCCTATTAAAATGGGAATGTTTGTGGGGTTTCTAGTTCAGTTCTGCCTGTTCTTCAATAAACATGTTAAACTGATAACACTCTTTCTTGTCAGACTATACAACCGAAAGCATGGGTTGTTTACCTTCCTTGTCACTCCAGAAAATGTGGATGTCCAGTTCCTTGTAATATATTGTCGCAAGATGCTATTTGACAGATGTTTGTATACCTACACAAAATAAAACAACATAGAAAAAGAGGCAGGAGAAATAGCTGAAAGGATTGTTTGTTGTAGCAAAAAAAAAAAACAGATTAGAGTAATAAAACAAACATTTACTAATCCATTAATTTTTGTTTGTTTTTGTTCTGTGCTGTGAAGGCCAAGTTGGTTGCGATTTTGGCAACGATGTGATTTCAGGCCCATGTTCATCAAGATTATTTTAATTATAATTGTTATGTTGATATTTATATACAGCTTTTCTTCTTCTTCTTCTTCTTCTTCTTCTTCTTCTTCTTTTTCTTCTTCTTCTTCTTCTTCTTCTTCTTCATCATCATCATCTACAACAATAGCAAAAGCAACAGCAACAAACTTCACAAACCAGTTTACATAGTGAGATAAATAAGAACAGGAAAGACTAGGTTTCAAGTCAAATGAAATTTTACATTCACATTTCAGAAATGCAAAATAAATAAATAAAGCATCACTTGTCTTCAACAGAACAAGCAGTAATAAATCTCTACTCATCCACCAGAGGATCTGGGATTTTCTCTTTCCAAGAAAAAATATCTGTCTTTTCATCTAAATTCTGCCTCTGTTTTTGGCTTTCTCCACTGGAAAACAGAACAAATTATCATGGATAAAAATCACATCTTTTGGCAAAAGATAATTGTTACATGTTCAGAAATAGAATAACACATTTCAGTGAGTGTTTTTAAGAGATCAAACACTGAACTGCTTTAGTACAATAACAAATAATACCTGGGGATAAACATTATTAAATTTCTTTTTTCTTTTTGGTGGGTAAGATAACCACTGCTATTGTATGAATTAATCACAAGTTACGCAGCTGCCCTTGAGAGCAAACTAAAGATTAACAACTGGGTCTAATAACCATGTAAAGCAGAATTGGTGGACTTTGCTGGACTTTAGGTTGAATGGGTGTTAGACTAGGCCCAGTTATCATATGTCATAACCAGCAAAGAGGACAAGTTCTCCCCCAAAATGTAGGACATCCAATAAAACTTTAGGACAAGACAAAATAAAAACTAAAAACACTAATGTATATTGCTTTAATGTGGTTAATTTAAACACATTAAAATTACTTATTATTAAATTTAAAACTATTACTGTACTTATAATTTATTACATTTAATTTATTAATTATAAGAAGGCTGTATGCTGCCTGTTCTCAAGGTAAAGGAGGACACTGAATTTTTTCAGGACGGAAGACTAAAAAAGAGGACATGTGCTGCAAAGGGGGATGTATGGTCATCCTGGTGGGAATCTGATGGGCAGCCTACCCAGAGGAGAAGCAGCACCAAAATAGCTGCCACTGCATCTAATGCTTGCTGGCAACTACTGGTGGCTCCTTGGGGAAAGAGGACATTCATTCCTTCCCCCTAGGTAAGGGACCAGGCCCTGCAAAGGTGCTACTCAAGTCTGCACTATTTAGCCAGATCCAAGGGCCCTCATATAGGCCCAATACAGGGTTCTGGACAGCAGTGGGATTTAAATAAATTAAAATCAGGTTCTATGACCCATTAGTAACCATTTCTCTGAACCAGGTGCTGATTAGCAAAGGGTTCTGTAGAACCTGTGAGAACCACCTGAAGCCCACCACTGGTTCTGGATCTAACAAAGCATAGTTCTTGTCCTGCCCCACTAACTCCCCACCCCAGAATGCATTCCCCTACCCCCACTTACTTCTCTGGTGTCTGGAGTAAGGGACACCATGCGAGATGCAATGGGCCTCTGCCCAGAACTTGCTAAGCATGGACTGGCACTGAGCTGGCACCATTATTGAGCAAGCGATCTTGCAGGCATGCCTTGTGACACTTGAGGGCTCTGGATTGAGCCCTAAGGACCTGTTTGCATGCCATTTCCAGAACATGGAAGAACATAAGAACAATGTTACTAATGCTGCTATGATGGTGATTGGGAGGAGCTGCTTGCATAGAGAATTGTGGTGCCTGCAGTACTTCCCGTGTCACCCCTAGCTATGCCACTATCATTGACAGTCCAGTGCTTAGAGCTCCTGGACAGAAAAGCAAAGAACAAATGTGTGTTTGAAGATTATGAGAAATATATATTTCCTGAAGAACAATCAAACTACTCAGTGTTGTGGATTTTTCTAAATGTTACATTTCATGTTATGCTTTGAAAGTGTTTTACATAACACTTTGTATCTGTCTGTGGCAAAGATAAAATTTGGGGCCACAGGAGGGCAGCAAATATCTTGATCTCAGAGAGAAATCAGAAGTGCTTAATGTGAAAACCACAATCAACTAAGAGCACAATCCTAACCATGTCTACTCAAAAGTAAGTCCCATTGTGTTCAGTGGGACTTACTCCCAGAAAAGTGTTTCAACTGGTGAAAACTTATGGGAAATTCATATTGCAATCCAGAGTAAATTGTTCTTACACCAGAGTAAGGACTCCCCCTAGTTACTCTGGATTGCACCCTAATCCATTCAGTCTGTATCTCAAGGACCTGGACTCTGGCGAGATATTTACTCAAGACTGATTGGTAGGTACCAGGGACAGATTTGCAGGGATGGCCGTGAAGTGATGGCAGTTTAAGCAGGCTTTAAAGGAGATTTCAAGGAATTTTTTAAAAAAGTTATTGCTTGTTTTGCAATAACTGATTAAACAGTTCGATGCTGGTTTTAACGGGACTGCTCTTTATAAGTGCTTTCTGTGTGCTTTATTATATGTTGTAGTTTCTTGTTATTACACCTTACAGCAGTGGTTCCCGAATGTTTTCAACTAATGGTTTTTGTGACTTACTGGGCCATTGGCTGCTGATTAGGACTATAATCCTATCCATTATATAGGGTGGTGGGATTTTCACAGGCATTTTCACAATGGCTCCCTTGGCTGGTTTCCATGGTTCACTAGGGAGTCATGGCTCACAGTTTGGGAACCACTGCCTTATAGTCTTAGCTGTTCTTCACCATCTTTGAAAAGTGCTTTGAAAAGGGAAGGTACAAATCTGCCAAACAACATAAAAGGGCTTCTGCAAGACAAATGTGCTAAAGAGCCTTGAGACCCAGTATAGGTGTTATTTTTCTCATGTGGGAGACATTTGACAGAGACTGCATGTGTTTGTGCCTTACTCTGATCGATGGTACATACTGTCCTCTGTCCATGTGGCACTATGTTCACTTGGGGTCAAAAGTGCCTAGGCCGGTGTCAGCTGCTGTCCAGAGAATGAGGGCGCAATCCTAACCAATTTAGGGCAGCACAACTACTTGTCTCCCCATTCCTAGGGTGGTGTGGGGACGCCAGTGCATGTCTGTGCACTGGCCTGACAGCACAGGACTTCTGCCAGTACTACTTCTGGCATATCTTGGGGTTAGGATTGCAGCCACAGATGTACATTGGCAAAGAAACTTTCTGCTTTGGGTGGAAGAATGATCTGGAGAGTGACTAAGCGCTGCAGGACTGCGCACAGAAGCCATTTCCAGGATGTTTGCATGTTTGAAAGAATATGTAACCAACCCTTAGATTTGAATATCTAGGGAAGCAGAATAGAAGCAAAATGTTCTTTTTTGATATCATAACAGAAACGCTCTTTTCTTTTCTGCAGAATTTTTTCAAAGCTTCTTCTTTACCAGTGCTGCCAAATGCAGCCTCAAAACGCCCTCGAGATGTGGGGATGTGTTAATGCTTCACAGATGGAAGAGCAGCCACAGAGGTATTGCATGTCAAATTTTCAGAAGTGGAGGTAGACTTGATGGCTCAGTTCTAATTGTCTAAGACGAGGTGGGCGGCTGCAGCCTTGTTTGCTGCCGAGCTCTCGTTCAGCTGAAGTGGCGGAAAACGTCAATTGAAAGCATCTCTGCAAAATCAATAACAGGATTTGGCTCAGGCGAAGGGCAGCTCTGGGTGTGGTTGCTGCTATTTTCCCCTCTGCATGGTCCTCTCCAACCCAAGTGGAATCAGGGTCATACCCAGAGCTTCTGCGTTCATCATCCTTTGGTACAACAATATTCAGGCTCATCTTTCCCTGGCACTGTTAAACATTCCTTCTGTGTGGTGGCCACTTCCGGAGCACATGTGCATAGCCACCCAAACAATCCACAAACTACTTGAACTCCAGTGCCTGGTTGTGGAGCCTAATATAGTCCCATTGACTTCCAACTGGCTTTGCTACAGATTTTCTAGAGCTAAATTGACATACATTCAATAACTCTAGCTTTGGTGTTTCACAGAGATTGCTTCTAAGCATGATACCTGACCCCGGGTTTGATCTCAATTCTATGTTTCTATTACAGTCCCTCCTATCATTTATTGTGTTAACAAACTTCCTGGAATCTATACATAGTGACAATCTTTTTTCTATTATGGATACTCCACATACTGTGCAATCCAAACCAGCTGCTGAACTGCCACACATTTGTGCCTACTCAAGAGTCAGCTGTGCCGATGCGGAGGACCATCCAGCTCAACCAGGCCAAGCATGTGCAGAAGAGGAAGGGTTCTGTACCCCTTACCCATGGGTTCTTTAATTTAAATTGGTTTTCTACCCTGCACTTTAAATGTGTTAGAGCACAATCCTAACCATGTCTACTCAAAAGTAAGCCCCATAGTGTTCAATGGGTTTTACTCCCAGGAAAGTATCTTTAGGATTGCAGCCTTAGAGAAGATTTGTAGTCCTGCCATTGCCTTGCTTAAACTCAAACCCCTCTTCCCTCCTCTTTCAAGTCTGTTTTTTGTTATTAAAAATATTAGGGAAATTTTACTCGACTGCATGTAACATTTAGTTTGATCCTCATGTTTCTTGAAATTAAACTTATAGGCAAGTGAAGTATTATTGATGACCCTACCCAGATCCCCATTTCCCGCAAAAGATCCTAGGAAAACAGATGATGCAAACTCATCTAAGGGAAAGACACTTTTTCTCCCGAAATGCTAAACGGTAAACATATGTAGACTGAAGTGAATAGCAATTGTCCTCACACAGTGTTTTAATGTCTTAATCATGATTTATTTGCTTCCAAATTATCTGTTGGGTGAGAGTTTTTTGTTTTATTGTTTGAAATGATACCCATTCCAGTCCTAGTTGAGCAATTAGCATTTTAAAAGCATTGTTGGGTTGAAATCTGTTTCTAGGATACAGACTGATTATGCTTGTTTTTCAGCTGCACCAACTTAACTCAGTCTTGTATCATTTATTAAAAATCTGCTTTCTGTTGGAATGGATGATTTTTGGCTCCAGTGGTTGAAAATTACCAATCTCATACTCTTTCTGTTTTATTAGAGTGCAGCAAAAACAAACTGAAATGGCAGGACTCTTTCTCAAAAGCTCTGAATCCGAAAAGTTCTTGAAGTCCTTTTATTCCTTATTAGTATTTGAGCTTGTCATTCCTGGAAAGCCGCCTGGATGCACTCAGACTCCTGTGATGCTTTGCAAATGATTGTGAAAAGGAATTAACCAATGGCCTCTCTATCGCAGCATACACTCTCCAAGCTGTAATCAGAGTAATCCAGTGTTATCATTTGAAAGACTCATCAAAACTGTCAGCACAACTGAATAGCATTTGCCAAGCCCTGTCGTTAAATTATAGTTGATTTGAAAACAATGCTGTCTTCACATAGCGTGCCTTGATCCTTGGTCTGCATGCAATACAACCATCATCGCTACTTATGTAATTGAACTTTTATATTTAAATAGTGAAAAAACATGCTCTGCTAACACAAGGCTTCTATTGTCCAGAGAGACTTGTTTGAATAAAAAATAGAAGCAAAGATACCCCTTCAGTAATCTCAGATTCAGATAGGGCCTGATGTTATTCAAAGAATTTGGATTTGATCCTCTTTGTGGAAGGAAGCACTGATTTTTTAAAACAGGTTAGCTTTTATTCTGGGAATTTCCATGATAGCAGAAGAAAGGGGGCATCACTTTTTTACCAAAAAGTGAAAACGCTAAAGACTGCAAAGGCAAGCAGATAAATAGATACAACTTTGATGGGAAGACAATATCCAGGTTCCCCAAGGTGGCATCAACCATGGTTTGGATGACTCCGATCCAGAACAAGCAGATCCCTCCACAACATGGGACAAATGCTGAAGACGTTCCCAGAAAGCTAAAGGTTTGTGGTGTTTTGTTGGTGTGTATATCTGTGATTGACATACAAGCAAATGTTCCCAGAAGGATTCTTTGATTGCATTATTTTGTTATTACAGAATTCTTCTATTACAGAATCCTTCTATATAATTGTATATGAATCAGAAAGTCCATAAACTGTTCAGTTCAACCTGGATTTATACTGGATTTCTAGTCATTCGTACTTCAGACATCTTGTACCATTCAGTTCATAGTCAATCTCCTAAGAAGAGCAATAGTGAAAGAGCTTTGCAGTATCCTATTAGAATAGTGTAAATTTCATTAAACCATACAACACATCTGCAAGAATTTTTTTTATTTTTTATTTGGTTTGTTCTCCGATTAAAAAAATTACAGGTTTTTATGATTACAGAAAGATTATTTCTTGTACATTCTTTGAACATTCTTTGAAAGTCTATGTTTGTTTAAGTTCACACATATTTTGACCTTTTTTCCTGGCTCTGTTTTGCATGTAAACCCTTCGATCACAAGCCCCAGTGCCTAGGCAAATGATCCAGCTCTTGTCATGCCTCCTGCACACCCTCCAACAACCTGATGTGTCTCTATATGTAGAGAATGTAGGGGAGGAGGTTTTCTCAGACCATTCAGGGAGACCCATTCAATTTGGGCACATGTTTGGGATGGCGAAATAAAATCGTTCCCATCATTATCCCTAGAAGTTAATTAGCTGTGACAGTGGGAAAGGCCTAACCTCATGAGTTTTAGATATTTATAAACAGAGCTGTCATTTGCAAGGTTGATCAAGAGACAAGTATGTGGGATCAGGTTTCTAGCAATGGCTGGCTTTTCTTCCTGTTCTGTTAACAAAGTAGTGGAAATTATGATTCAAACTAATACTAATTCAATCATATACCCTAATCAATGAACAGAAGCAAAGCCTTGCATTTAAGTGGGTACACACTCCTATGTTCTAAATTGGACCCAATGGTTTTACTCTTAATTTAGTGGGAGAACATTCAGGCAAATAAGTAATCCACTTAAAATTTGTCTTAAATCAAATATATATATATATATATATATATATATATATGTAAATATTTAGATCAGTACTTCTCAAACATTTTAGCACCACCTTTAAAAATGGCTATCTATCTTAAAAGAAGAGATCTAAAAAGAAATATTTTATTTATTACTACTACTAAGTAATAAATAATTAATAATCAGGGTCTAGTGTTCCAATGCTGCTAGGGATGCTATGGAGGAAGGGGCTCATTTGTTCTTAGCTTCCTCTGAAGGCAGAACTAGAACCAATGGGTACTGCAAGAAACCCATTGAAAGAAACTACAAGAAAACTGCAAGAAAGGAGATTCCAGTTGGATATCCAGAAAAAATTCCTGATGGTGAGGGCAGTTCGGCAGTGGAACAGATTGCCAAGGGAGGTGGTGGACTCTCCCTCACTGGGGGTCTTCAAGCAGAGGCTCGACAAGCACCTGTCTGAGATGCTCTAGGAGGATTTCCTGCTAAAGGCAGGGGTTGGACTAGATGACCTACTAGGTCCTTCCAACTCTAGGATTCTATGATTCTGTTCTAAGGCACATGGCGTTCTTCTCAGGCATCCTAAAATGGCCACCACAACCTGCCTTGCTACTTAGCCGAAAACAAGAGTGTCTGAATGTTAATGATGATCATTTTGAACATCTAATGTGATTACATACTGGTAATTCAAACATCTTTCAGCTGCCCTTTGATGTTTATATAAATAAAATTTTATGCATATAGTTTCATGTTGAAGTCTGTGTACAAGTCCAACCTTGTTCTACACAGATTTTTTATACATGGATTTGAATCAACCAACATGAATGGCCACTGCAAATCATAGTTTAAAAAACTGCTTTTCTACTGTTGTGGAGAGGGAGTCATGCTAGCAATCATTCCATTTTTCATTTCCAGTATCAAACCCCTGCAGATATTGAGGCTCTACCTTATTCAAGTAGAAGAGTAAGAAACCTGGAAGTGGATCTTAATTCCTAATTTTTCAATTGTTTTCCTTATATACAATCTTTTTATCCACAGGAGGTTCTGGAACAGAACCCTACTGGATAACGATGGACACCTGCACATTTTTGGGCCACACTCTATTTTAAGGACTTTCTTAAATAGAATAATTTGGGCCCAGCCCAGTCCTAGTCATGTCTACTCAGAAGTAAATATCAATAAATATGATGAGAGTTACGGGTGGTGCAAGCAGTTAACCAGCAAGCCAGGGTTCGAGACCCGGGTCAGCCCCACAAGACAGGGTGAGCTCCTGTTCTTAGCCCAGCTCTGCAACGCCAGCTGGATCCAACTGTATTGGCTCTGCCTTTCCACTGGACTAATTCAGTGGCATGGAGAGGGGGGATTTGCTGCTTGGGTAACAGCCTATCCTCCATAACAATCCAACCCAGGCTTTCGTGCTTCGCATGCTTGTATGCAGCGCTGAGCATGATACCATAGTCTTTCAAGACTGACTGAGGCCTGCTTTACTCCCAGGAAAGAATATGTAGGATTGAAGCCTAATTTAGAGGTTTTTCCTCTGTACTACAAAACTCTTGGTATTTTCAGCATGCCTGACTTGATTGTCCATCATATTGACTGTCCATCATACTTGCCCACATTCTGATTCAACAGATGCTCTTAATGTAGCCACAATAAATATACTGGGGATGAGGATTCAGGCGCGCCTGGTCTCATGTCTTATGCAATCACCCATTTGTTCCATCAGTTAAGAAGAATGATAACTGCATTATATTACAGTACACTAACATTACCTATGTGTCTATACACTGTGGTTATACTTACATGGCAGCTTGCAAATTTGAGGTTCTTCAGATGTTGCAATTCAAGGATATGCCGACCAGGAATTTTTATGATCTATTCTTGAAAGTTATTGCTTTTCTGTATGTGTTGATTATAGCCGTAACTGCTTATCTTTGCAACAAGACTTTTTTCTATCAAAGATGGATTTTAAGGGAAGTTTTTTTGGGGGATGTATGTATGTGAACAAATATCTAACTAATCCAGGGATGTCCGAATTTTTAACTTCAAGGCTCCTGGACTTTTAACAAATGTGTAAAATAGGGAATTTCAGCAGGTGTAGCTTCTCATTTTCTAGATAACAAGCTGTACCTCATGAAATTCCCTCTTCTACACACTTGTTAAAGGTCCAGGAGCCCTAAAGTTGAAAGTTTGGACACTCCTGATTAACCCAGTCCAAAAATATGAATGGTAGCAAATGAATAATCAGGCCTGTTTTCAATTTGTTCAAGAATAATAAGTGTGGTGGTTACTGAGGTGAGAGGGGTTGTCGATTCATTGATGACTTGCTCTGGGAAACGTGGGAAAATGGCATGCTGCTGTTTGGCTTGTGGAATCTAGTCACGCACAACGACTGATACGATGGCAGAGGAAGCCAAAGTGTTTGAAGAAGTAGCAGAGATGAGCGTCACCCTCATCCCTCAGAAAGAATGACTTTCAACTGTCTTTTCGACATGGAAGACCTCCAAATGTTGCCATTTAAAATTGACGCTACGGTGCTGAAAATTGGGACGCTTGCAGATTTGGCACTTATCCACCCTGCTACACTAGGCTTTGTTTCATCCTTTGGTTCCTCCCTCCATTCCCTCATGACCTTCTTTCCCCAGAAATACCACAGGAATGTTTAGATTGCAATATAGTCTGTTGGACTTACTCCTTCTGCTGTAAGTGCAAAACATCTGGCACTTCATTGGAACTGAAGAGGAAAACAGACAACTCAGAGAGTTGTGCTCTTTTTGCCATGCATAGACATTCATCTCTCGCCACACTAGTGACACCAACCCTGAGCCAAATCACCTCAGGCATCTCTGAGTGCACAAATCTAGAATGATACAAATCTTCCTTGGTTTTCCAAAGTTTTCCCCCCTTGTTTGGGGTGGATTTGCCTCATCACTGGTGACAACTTGCTTTCCAGGAAGTTCTCATGTTCTCCTATACTGTACCTTTTATTACATGGGGTGCAAAACTTGTTATGGTTGGGACCATGGCTAAGGCTACCGTTCTGGAAACCAAATTAGTTGACATAGTGGTTCCGCTGCTCATCCCACTCACCTGTTTCCACTGGAGCTTCCCCTGTTTGGGGCCTGTTTGGATAATACTTATCACATCCTACCAGTCCTATGCATTAAATTATATTTGTGCTCATGGTGCACACGTCCTCTTCCCTTGCTTTCTCTGCAGTCTTGAAAAGCTGCCTGATCATGTGTGGGGCTGGTGGCTCAACCTTTATGCCCCCCCTGAAGCACAATGATAAACTTTCTTTAAAATCTTCTCATCGGTGTGGATGTACTGAGAAGACTTCTAAGAGCTGTGAGTGGTGTGGCTGGAATTTTTTGCAACTTTTACTGCAGATGGAAGTGCAACAAAAGGACACACAGTAGTAAAAAACAAAAAAATCTCTTCATTTTTTCACCTTATTGCTATCTCCAACTGCAGACTGCTGAGGATGAAGACAAGTGTAGTATAAAACCAAGTACCACAGCGACAGTGTGCACCTGGCCTTGCTATTTGATTGAGGGTGCAATTCTTACCAATTTAGGCCATCTCCCTATAACTGTGTTGGGGAGACCACTGTGTTTCTGTGCATTGGTAACTCCCCCCAGGAGGGGCACAGAAGTACCTTATAGCACTTTTATGGCACCCCCAGGCCAGCACAGGACTTGTGCTGGGACTTATGCTGACCTAACCAGGGGTCATACACCCATTTATCGATTTATCGATGTAGTTATCCACACTTATAAAAAGTACAGAAAGTGTTCTGAAAAGCACAAAACTACGCTGGAGCTCTAGAAAAGACTTCAGGAGACATCCTAGTTCCCAGACTGCTGTCCACAGCCAGCTTCTGCTGCAAATTTGCAGAACCTCTTGTTCCAAAGCTAGCTTTGGAGAGGAAAAGTCCATTTGACTAAACACAGCAAGGGGGCGCCCAATTAACCACACTGTGCTAACAGTGTTGAGTCTGCCTTTGTTTTGTGATTATCAATATGAAATGTGTGAGCAATTTGTCTGTGGGTTGAAAAGAACCGATGGCCTGACCAGCGCACAAAAATGAGGCTATGCATTGAAGAGTGCAGAGTTTGATATGTACAAGAAAAGACTGCTTTTATGAAAAGAGGCGCAAGCGGTTAAGACGCTGTGCCTGTTAACCAGCAGGCCAGGGTTCAAGACCTGGGTCAGCCCCACAAGACAGGGTGAGCTCCTGTCCTTAGCCCAGCTCTGCGATGCAGCTGGATCCAATTGTATTGGCTCTGCCTTTCCATTGGACTAATTCAGTGGTGTGGAGAGGGGGGATTTGCTGCTTGGGTAACAGCCTATCCTCCATAACAATCCAACCCAGGCTTTCGTGCTTCACATGCAGTGTATGCAGCACTGAGCACGATACCATAGTCTTTCAAGACTGACAGAGGCCTGCTTTCTTTCAATATGAATGAACACATCGCTGTATTCCTTGTCTTTAAAAAATGACTCAAAAAGACCTGACATGTTTGTTTTTGCGTTTATGTCTCAACAGCTCTCCATACGGCATTTTTTCACCCAATAAATTTTATGCAAGTGACTTGCTGATGCAAGGTGACAATTTCTTATACGGAAAAAGAATGAGTGTAGGAGGATTTTTGCAGGTTAATTTCTAGGCCTTCAAATGTCTTTTAGCAAAGATGTATATTTCTTTGTACCAAACACATGAGAACACTGTTGAATGTCAAAAGGGTGAACAGTTCAGGGAAACTCAAGCTTATAGAGTCAATTTTTGAACAACAAAGGAATAAAAATATGAGACTAATCTCACAACTGAGACTAGGCATTTGAGAACTGAATTTTGGTAGAGTGATTCTTCCAACAAATTTGCCATTATTGAGCACTTGTAGTCCAATCCTGTACTCCAGGTATGTCAGTCTGTTGCCATGCCATGCCAATGACATGAACATGCCATGCCATGCCATGAACATAGAAGTCATAGCTTGGCTTCCTGTGTAACTCTGCAGGTGATGGGGCAAAAATGTAGAGGAGATGAAAGCATGATGTGGGGAGGACAAGGAGGGGTTGATATGGGCCATATTCCTAGCATCTCTCCAATGGCAGATATGTCCCCAGCACTGGAAAAATGTTATGTCAAAAATAGACTAGCAGTGCAATCCTATTCATGTCTACTCAGAAGTAAGTTCAATTTCTGCCTCCCTGGTGCCAGGATACAAGATATCATGGAGAGGCTATTGAGGATGGTCATGCCTGCTGATTGCCACCCGTTCTTACTCATCCACATAGGAACAAACGATACTGCTCGGCAAACTTTCCAAAAGATAGTTGGGGATTATGAAGCTCTGGGGAGGAAGATTAAGGATCTGGGGGATACCCAAGTGGTTTTTCTCATCCATCCTCCCAGTAATCGGCAAAGGTCCTCAGAGAGATGGCAAGTTTTTCCAGGTCAATAGCTGGCTTCGAAAATGATGTCATTGAGAAGGATTTGGATTCTGGGATCATGGAATGAACTTCCTCGAGGAAGGACTCCTAGCTAAGGATGGACTACATCTTACGGGTTGGGGGAAGAGTGTCTTCAGACGGGAGATGGCCAACCTGATCAGGAAGGCTTTAAGCTAAATAAGAAGGGGGTGGGTTACATCCAAAGGGAACCTAGGAATAAGGAAAATGCTCTGGATGGAAATTTCCAGGGCATAGCTGTAACTCAAAAATCTTTAGAGGGGCCTGGCCTTACAAAAAAGGAGGGAAATGCATTGAGTTGCAACCTCCAGGGCTTAAGTTGCATTTACACAAATGCACAGAGCCTGGGAAATAAACAAGATGAGCTGGAACTTTTAGCAAGTGAAGGGAAATTTGATTTGATAGGAATAACTGAAACTTGGTGGGACGACTCCCATGACTGGAATGCAGAACTGGAAGGCTATCAGCTGTTCCGGAGGAACAGAAGTGGCAAAAGGGGAGGCGGAGTAGCATTATATGTCAAGAACATATATACCTGCTCTGAAATCCATGAAACTGGTCCGGATATCCCTGTGGAGTGCATTTGGGTAAAGGTTAGTGGGAAAAACAAGAAACAAAACATTGTGGTAGGCGTCTACTATAGACTGCCAGGCCAAGGAGTAGACGATGTCTTCTTGAAGCAACTGGAAGGCGTTGCAAAGAAATATGAGGTAGTAGTAATGGGGGACTTTAACTATCCATACATTTGCTGGGAGACAAACTCAGCCAAACATGGAAGCTCCAATAAATTCCTGATGGGCCTGGAAGATAACTTCATGGTCCAGAAGGTGGAGGAAATGACAGGGGGAGGGGCCATCCTTGACCTGATCTTAACTAATTGTGATGAACTGATTCACCAGGTCAACGTGGCAGGAACTTTAGGGGAAAGCGATCGTGAGCTGCTGGAATTTAGAATAACGTGGGAAATAAAAAGAGTGCAGAGTGAAACTTATACATTGGATTTCAGGAAAGCTTTGGATTTATACATACACTTTATTTATGTGTATGTATAAAGCTTTGGATATATACATACAAAGCTTTGGATTTATACATACACTTATACATTGGATTTCAGGAAAGCTTCAACAGGTTTAGAGGAGTCATAGGCGGAATCCCATGGGTTGATGATCTAATGGGGAAAGGGGCCCAAGATGGGTGGGAGCTCCTTAAGAGGCAGCTTCTACAAGCACAGTCAGAAACAATTCCAATAAAAAAGAAAGGGGGGAAAATGCTGAAAAAACCAGGTTGGCTCCACAGGCAACTTGGGGATCAGCTGAAGTTAAAGAAAGAGAAGTATAGGGAGTGGAAGACTGGAAAGATCACCAGGGAGGAGTACAGGCAGATAGCCCGGTCTTGTAGGGAGGGGGTCAGGAATGCTAAAGCTCAGTATGAGCTGAGGCTGGCCAGGGGAGTCAAGGATAACAAAAAGAGCTTCTTTAGATATGCCCAGAGGAACAGGAGGAGAGACGAGGGGCTGGGGCTGCTCCTGGACAAAGATGGGCAGCAGGTATCTGGAAACCAGGAGAAGGCAGAGCTGCTCAACTCCTACTTTGCATCCGTCTATTCTCGGAAAGAGGGCTGTGCAAATGGGGGTGCGGGATCATTGGCTGATGCGGGGATGTGCTTGCATCCCCTAAGAGGTAACGAAAACATGGATGGTGCAGAACAGCAGATTACGATTGACAGAGAACTGGTTCCAAACCACTTAACTGGCCTAAATGAATTCAGGTCATTTGGACCAGATGAGCTGCATCCTCGAGTTCTTAAGGAACTGGCAGATGTCCTTGCAGAGCCTCCGTCGATCATCTTTGAGAAATTCTTGAGGAGTGGAGAAGTGCCACTGGACTGGAAGAGGGCAAATGTAGTCCCAATCTTTAAGAAGGGGAAAAAAGAAGACCCTGGAAATTATAGACCAGTCAGTTTGACTTCAATCCCGGGGAAGATAACGAACAAATCATAAAACACACAATTTGTGTACATCTAGACAAGTACTCGGTGATCAAAACAACCCAACATGGATTTACCAAGAATAAATCTTGCCAGACAAATCTGATCTCCTTTTTGATCAGGTTACGAGCTTACTGGACAGTGGCAATGCTGTGGATGTCATTTATCTTGACTTCAGCAAAGCATTTGACAAGGTCCCACATGACATTTTAATTGGGAAGTTGGAAAAATATGGGCTAGACGAGGCAATCGTTAGGTGGATCTGCAACTGGCTCAACGACTCCACTCAAAGTGTTTTAGTAAATGGTTCTGTGTCAGCCTGGAGGTTGGTTTCAAGTGGGGTACCCCAAGGCTCTGTCTTGGGCCTAGTTCTCTTTAACATTTTCATCAATGACTTGGAGGAAGGGATACGGGGGAGCCTGGTCAAATTTGCAGATGACACCAAGCTGGGAGGAGTAGCAGACACAAGAGAAGACAGGAGAAACCTCCAGGAGGATCTGGATAAAGTAGAATACTGGGCTGTAACAAATAGAATGAATTTCAACAGGGAGAAGTGCAAGGTTCTGCACTTAAACAATAAAAAGCAAAAACACAGGTATAAAATGGGGGAATACTTGGCTTGGCAGCACAACATGTGAGCGAGTTCTTGAAGTTGCCATGTATCACAAGCTGAACATGAGTCAGCAGTGTGATGTGTCTGCAAAGAAAGCAAATGCCATTTTTGGCTGCATTAAGAGCTTCCAAGCCATGAGAAGTTTGAGTTCCTCTTTATTCTGCATTGGTTAAACCTCACCTTGAGTACTGTGTTCAGTTCTGGGCACCTCACTTTAAGAAAGATGGAGCCCAACTGGAGCAAGTCCAGAGGAGAGTAACAAGAATGATCAGTGGGATGGAAGGGAAACCCTACAAGGAAAGGTTGGGGGAATTTGGGATGTTCAGCCTGGAAAAGAGAAGGCTGAGATTGCCCTGACTGCCCTCTTCAGATAGCTGAAGGGCTGTCATATGGAGGAAGGGGCTCATTTGTTCTTAGCTGCCTCTGAATGCAGAACTAGAACCAATGGATACAAATTGCAAGAAAGGAGATTCCGGTTGGATATCCGGAAAAAATTCTTGACAGTTTGGGCGGTTCGGCAGTGGAACAGATTGCCAAGGGAGGATGCTCTAGGAGGATTTCCTGCTGCAGGGGGTTGGACTAGATTACCTACTAGGTCCCTTCCAACTCTATGATTCTATGATTGAGTTCAGTGTGGCTTCCTCCCACGAAAGTGCTTTTAGGATTGCAGCCCAGGTAATAATCAGCCATAAAGAACAATGGAGAAGGAGAAAACAGCAGAAAAGTACTCCTCAGATCAATGATTCATAACCTGACTATTCATCCATCTTTGTTTTCACTGTTGTTTTTCAGAGGATTGCCATTACCATGGGCCATAGGGGACCATTGCCATTGCCAAAGGGAATCGAACAGTTATCCTCTGCAAAAATCCACTGCAGACCCCCCAGCCCCCAGAGAGGGAAAGGTGACATTCTAAACCACCATGATCTCACCCAACAGAGCACCACTGCAAGTACGCTCTGCTGGCACAACAGTCCCTCACAAACACTGAAGATGCATCTCAAGCCACAGAATAAGTGTGGCTGATGTTGTTGTCAAGTCCATGTTACTCTGTGTTTCTCCTTGCTCCTCACAGTCAGCTGCAGATGGTTGGAGGAGATGTGGAGGGCTGCATCCCAACAGCAGAAGATGTGTGTTGGGGTAACCAGACAGGTGGCCTTTGCAGTAGATACCCTGAGTCTCATGATTCAGAAATGAAAACCCATGTGAAAACATTGCACATTTTAGTGCACTGTGATGCATAGTCAGTGAATCCTGTAAAATTCCAGCTTTTATACTATATATCATTTGATGCATTACAGTAATTTAAGCTCGCTTATGTAATTCAACATTTCTATTGCGCTCTATTATTTTCTCCAGAGTTAGGATATGAGTCAGTGAGTTCCACTAAAGCAACGTAAAGTATAGTGAATGTGTTTATAAATTCCATATTCAGGAAAGAACAAAACTAGTGAAACAATAACTTAAAAAAGTAATGTTGAACAGGGGAGAAAAGCCTGAGTAATATGAGTGATTAAAGAAATATGCTTTCAGTCTTATCGAGCACGTCAAGAGAAAAACAACAACAAGGAATAAAGAAGCTGAAATAAAATAAAAGCTTAAAAAATTGTTGGCACTTACATGGTCACCAGAAGAATGTTCTCATTTTGGTTTCAAAGGCTTTTACAAAATTCTCAGGTTTAAAGAAGTATTAATCTAATCCACGGTTTCTTAATCTAATGCACATTAGAAACACTGTGGGATTTTTGAAATTACTGCTTTGGTTTTGCCAACAATATCCTTTTAATGCATTTGTGTTATGGTTCTAGATTATATTTTCTCATATTTTCTCAGTTGAACAGCATTTCCATCTCTAGCTTGGTTACCTCCTTGATAAGTACAAGCAACAGAAGATCTCAAAGTCTAGTGGAAGACGCAGGCATCCAGAAACTGTAAGAAGCATGAGCATAGATGAGACAACATACAGGCCATAGGGAAAGTCAACCAGGTAATGCCGTAAACATTGAGACCTCATCTGATGAGCCTGAAACTAAAGGTCCTAATTCCATGTAACTGCCCTACACTGATGCAGCTGTCCCCAAAGTAAAGGAACATATTTTTTCTTACCTTGAGGAGGCCTCTGTGATGGCCTCCCTCTCAAAGGTTTGGGTAGGATAACAACCTTTATTAGTAGGGTAATTGGGGGATTTGAGTCCCCTACTAATAATGATGTGCCTTGTCAATGGTAAAAAAATGATGGTATGCCTAGACAATTTCAGTGCCTTGCCAGAGTGCCATGAAAGGAAGAAGGTCGAAAATAATTGGATTAAGATGTACTCAAAAGTCAGTACTTCTGTGACATAACCAGAACGTAAACAAACAAAAATGGAAACAAGAAAAACAAAATAGACCTGCATTTTTAATAAAAAAAATTAAAAATATAGTTTGCTTATCAACTTTTCATCTGTTGGGAAGCAGTTTTCCCCGAGTCTAGCACTTAACCCTGTTGGATTGAGTGCATATGTGGCACAAACGTTTTCCTCTAGTGTGGTCTAATTTTCCATGAAGAGACTATGTAGTTTTAAAAAAAATTTTAAAACAAAATTGTGGTTGTACAGTAGGAAATTGTCTCAATGTGTGCGATTCCTGTGATAAGTTTTGCTATTAGACAGATCAGCTGTTCCTACAATAAGGTATGGTTCATGAAGGCAAGGTGGGAGCATAAACAAATTGGATTATGGTTTTAACATTTGACTTCTCAACTTTCAGCTTTCCTGTTTACAGTTTTCTTATCCAGCGACATTCTGCTCACATTACTCAGCTGATATATTGCATTGCACTTTAAGAAATGCTTATTTACTCTTTGCAGGCAAACAATCAGTTAAATCCGGTTTACTGTTAAATAATCATGTTACTCAATTATGTCTCAAATAAAACACACATTATCAGTGCTTCGCATATGCTGCCAGTTTATTCATAAGTTTGGGTTGAAGAAATCAAGCAAGGAAAAGAAAGTACAAAACAGTTTGTGAGTGAACATTTACAGTATATTGGGAACTTCCCTCAGTCTGTATTGAACAAAAGGCATGACATTCTCAAAGTATGAAAACTAGTGGTACGTAAACTCGTACCAAAACTAGTGGTGGCTTTATCTGAGGCAGTGCTGAAAAAAAGTGGGAGGAAATAACCCATCAGGCCGATGGGTCCAAACAACGGTTTATCCTAAACCATTATTCTGTCTTTTTCCAGACATTAAAACTGGAGAACCTAATTGGACTTGTAGATGGGTGCTCCTTCTATTGACCCATGTAGAAGCTGGCTACACTTCAGCCCAATCTGAACCCAATCTGGCCTGCCCTATAGCCAGTGCAGAGTTGGGGCTACTTGCAACTGAGACTGGTGCAAGGGGAATTAATTCCCCTGATGTTAGGTAATACAGCAGCAGCACCAATGGGTCTACTCGGATCCACACCACCTATGGAGGTGGTGCAGATCAGAGAAACTCAGCACTGTGCTCAGATGCCCAAGACTGGGGATAGGATCTGGCCCAAGTGCTGGATCCTGGGCTCACTTTTCCCTCAGCCCTATGGTACCCATACAAAGGAATAGGATTGGCAGAACTGCATTGGAATTTTTATTTTTTAGCAAGGAGACTAAAACAGTGATAGACAATCAGGGAAAATTGTCACTTGGAATAACCAAGCAGAATACTGAGTTTTGAGAAGATTATGGCTGCAATCACCTAACCAAACCACCAGTTAGGCTAGCACAAGTCCTGTGCTGGCCTGCGGATGTCAGAAATTTGCTGTAAGGCACTTCTGCGCCACTCCTGGGGTGGGGGTTAGGTCAATGCACAGACATGCACGGGCCCTCCCACCTGGGTGACCAGATGCCAAACCCAAAATTCCTGAATCCCAGGGCCAAAATTCCTAATCCCAGGCCAAAATCCCTACCTGCTGAAAAAAATTGCCAAAAAATGTATTTTTCTTGTTTTGGTTTTTCTGTTTTTTTGACCATAACTTTTGATAGGAAGGAGATATCTCAAAGCTGATTTTGCATTGTATTCTGCTCTTCAATACAAATCCAACGACATGTGGCATGATGGGGTACTGTGCACTATTGCAAAGTTTCAAAATGAAGCCAAAATGTAGGACAATGAAGCCAAAATGTAGGACACCTGGACAGGAGGCTAAAATCTGGACAAATCCGGGTTTTTCTGGTAATCTGGTCCCACACCACCACAGGTTAGGGAGACAGGAGATTTGTGCTGACATAAATAGGTTAGAATTGAGCTCTATGTGAAAATGAATCTGGTTTGGGTTGGAATGGATCACAATATGAACGACGCTTGACTTGTCATCAATGGAATATTTCATATAAATATTAACTAAAAATTTCAGTGAATTAATCTGAACCTGCAGCTTCAATTGTAGCATGATGACTGCAGTATTAACAAGCTTTGGTTAAATATGATTAAACAGGTCACATGGAGTGGTGGTTGCAGCAAGCTAATTATAGCTTCACAGACTAGAGGTGTGTAGCAGGAATACTGACATTTACAATTTCCAACATTCTATACTGTTCTGTAATGATGGTTTTAAAATAACTGAAATTATGTACTTTTTGTCTCACTAAACTTATTTACTAGACTAATCAAGAAAATTTAAAAAAACTGGAGGAACTTGCTTGTCAAATGAATATTGAACTTAACTGTATATGGAGTATTTTAAAAAATATTTCTTGGGCAGCCAGTCCTATCTTGCTGAGGGTGTGCTACTGGAGGGCAAGGGGAAACTTTCATCAAGTTTATCTATTTATTAAAATGTATGTACGTACGTATGTACATACGTACATCTATCTATCCATCCATCTATCCATCTATCTATCTCTATGTCTGTCTGTCTACAGTATTTATATACCGCTTTTCAACCCCTTTTTATTTCAATAAGATTCAGATTCATAAAGTTTGTAGAGTGTATTGTGAAGATGCTCCCCTTGTGCCTATCCCCACTTCCCCTATAGGCTCAATGATTCTATCTTCATGAATTTGGTATACACCAGCTTTCCCAGGAAGTAACCCTAGCAGATAATGACAACTGGCTGTATATGCAAATCTAACGGGTTGTATCCAGGGGCACTACTAGGGTTCGCAGCACCTAATGTGGGAGGCCAGCACTCATCCCTCTGTCCTGCACATATGTGACATTTGTGCAGGCGCACTGCACATCTGAAACTTCAAGCCCTGAGTGACAAATCACTCAAGCACTTAGCGCTGGAGGCTTCAGATGCCTGGTGCGTCTTCGGTCAGGTGGTGTGCCTTAGGTCAGGTCAGCAATGTGCTTGCACCACCACTTCAAAGGTGCAATGTGCTTGCATAAGCATGAACCTGCCTCTTGCTACTCTGGAGAAGTCTGAGGGTGATGCGCTGAAGGGGATGTGTGACATGCCAAAGATATTTGTCCAATCTCTCCAGCATGTCACCTCCCTCTGGCGCATCACCTGGTGTGGACTGCATCAACCGCACCCCTTTAGTAACGCCCCTGGTTGATTCCAAAGAAAGTTATTCATGATGAGGTCCCACTGAAATTAATAGGATTTAGTCATGATTACTAACATTTTATACATGGATTTTTTTTAATCCACAAGGGTTTATGGAAGGATAATGAGAGATGCATGCATTCCTAGTTTTACTTTAAATATTTGTCAATCTCTAACCTACCACTATCAGTTCTGACCTACCGCTGTATCAACTTGGTTCATTTAGTTTTAATCGAAGCCATTTAGATAACAGTCTTAGGAATCCCCTTTGGATTTAACATGCAGGGGTCTCTTATGTTTTAAGTTCATTTTTTCATTTCTGTTAACCAGGTTTATTTATTTGGATACAAACATGGGACAATGTGAAGGCAGCTACCATGAGTGAAGTGCCAGCATGTGACTCTCTTATCCCCAATTTGGTTTGTTAAAAATAATTCCAAGGCTGGGACTAGTTATGAGAAACATGATGGGCCAATGAAATCATCCTGTGATGTGTATCATATTGGTACTGTTTCTTATGTTGTAAGGTTTCACAGCCAGTATCTTTTGCAATACAAGAGTAAGGCAAGACTGGTCCCATCCATTTTTAGTTGAGTGCTGCCATCTGCTGGTGACTTTTTACTGCCTTGTTTCTTAGGTTATTGGATTAAAAACCCCACTATGCATCTTCACATATTAGGGTATAAAATTTTAGTATAAAATAGCAAATTTCAAGCCTGTAACTAGGTATGCCTGAAATGTTGTGGGCTAATTTCAAAACAAGGTAGAAAAAGTCTGGGATTCAATGACCCCTTTAAGACTTCAATGATTTAAACCCAACCTAAAGATAAGCATATGCAATTGAAGAATTCTTTTGAACTTCACACCATGAAGAATGAGGTGGTCAAATTCTGCCAGCTGTCAACTGCACCATCAGAGATTGGGGAATGCAATACTTTCCCCTCTGGTATACTATTTCACAAAGCATGCAGAAAGTTTTGCCAGTCGGGAAGCATTCAGAAATACAACACCTGAGCTGCAGGCTGAAGGAATACAATCTGAAATTCTGCTGCTACTACCACCATTTATGACTTCATTTTGGGGGAATAAGCCTGGACTGTAGAATTGCTTGAAACTTGAATCAGCATCAAAAGAGCATTAGTCACCCTGAAAGCAGTCTTCTTCAAGTCACATTTAGAAAATATCAGTGGAACAATTACTATTTGCCCTACACAAGCAATCTGAGAGAGTGGAGTATATGGATGCAACAGGCAGACGTGAGGCTAGGTTGAAGGTAATCTTGCCTACCAAGAACTCAGAGGCATCATCATCATCATCATTCTGGACTTGCTCCAAGAGCTCAGTTCATAGTGCTTCACCCACATATTATCTCGCTTTACGATGAGGTATGAATCTCTCTCTCTCTCTCTCTCTCTCTCTCTCTCTCTCATACTTGAAGAGTATAACTCAATCTGGGACACATTAGGGTGTAGGAAGCAGGTTTCCACTTGTGGAGTTTGATGATAATGAAGAAATATGGGGAGGAAATCTAGGATAGAAGCAAATCAACCTCTATTACCCCAACCACTATTTTTACTTCCTATTTTTATTTATTTACTTTGCTTATCTACAGCTATATAAATCATTTCAGGCTATACAAATTCCAAGTGTTAATAAAACTGCAAAAAGGTAGTTTGAGTTCTTGCTTTATAATTGCCCAACAAACACCAACAGGGGGAGTTTCAGATCTATAACAGATTAATAATCCTTCCAAAGTCCCTATTTTTAGTGAAAATCACTATAAAAACACGAATAAATAGTCTGGAAAATAACACATTTTTCTCATTAGCAATTTGAAAAAAAAAACCACTTATGAAGATCATCTTCTGGATATCATTTATCCATTTCATCAAGGGGTTTACATAAGCAACACAACAATGACAAACATTTTAATGTGCTGCCATACACTTTTGGAGGAGCAATTCTAGTATTTTTCAGTCTGGTGTTCCTTATATCTCTTGCTGATATTTGGCCAACATTTTATGCTCAGTGATAGAGATGTATGGCTACTGAAAGTGAACCTTGATATGATCTACTTCTGGCTTTGAAAGAAGTATAACCAGGATCCTGTGAAATTTAAGCTTTTTTAGTCCCATTGATACCAATGGAGAGAATCAGATTGATCACTGTTTCTCAGTGCTGATCCCCCACCATACCACTTGCCATTGTGCTGTCCTCAAAGGTACCACTGGAAGTAATTAGCAAGGGCACCATTCCCAGTTACTTACAGGTTTAGAGGCCAAGATAGAAGTTTCCAAGATCAGTATGAGCACAATCCTAACCATGTTTGCGCAAAAGTGAGCCTCACTGTGTTCAACGAGTCTTACTCCCAGGAAAGAGTGTTTAGGATTGCAGGCTCAGGGGGGCAGGGGAGCTTTTTCTTGTACTCAAAAACCACATGCTAGCATTCTGCCCACCAGCTTTAGCTTCCTACCACTGTTGGAAGCACTTGTCACAAACACTATGCATACCACCTAACGCTGCCTCAATAAGAACCACTGGAGTATATTATAAATGGCTGAAATTTAGATTGTCATCAATGTCAAAAGGAGACCTATTAATGTCAAATATATAATTCCATTATATACTGCAGCATATTACATAAAAACGAAATTGGTTCATGTATTGTCAGACCTTCTCTTGCCAAAGACAATTTCCTCGAGTTATCTGTGATTTCTAAACATTGGATACTCATTGCAGCCAGCACAGCAAAGTCCAGAAAAATGTATCTTTTCCCTTCAAACTGGGGTTTCATCAACTTCTTTACCCGTTGTTGAGAGCCACTGTGGGAAGATCTAATTACACGGAGGACTGCAACAACTTTGCATATTTTGTTTATGTACAGTTATCAGAAAATGTGTTTGTAGTTTGCATGAGAATTGTGAATCCTACCCTAGTTAGTGGATGTGTTACATTTCTCCTCTTTTGCCATCTGTTAATTTTCCAGCTTTAGACTGAAAGTGACAGCTTTGGATGGCTTGGGACTTGACAATTGGTGGTATCAAATCTCAGTTTATACACCTCATATTTTGGCACTGAAAATATTTGTCCCGGAATACAGAGGAAAGGGGAAAGCACCCATCTTTTGTGTTAAAAGATGTGAAATTTCTCTATAAAAGATGGATGAGGACTCTTTATCAGCAATGAATGCTATACCTGATTTATGAACGAAAAAAGTGTGCAGGATTTTTAGTGCATAACCCTAGCTTGCGCTGGAACAAGCAGGTCAAATTGACTGCACTCTAATCAGTGCAAGGTGGGTGCAGGCTGGAACACAAGTTGAGCATTTTTGTTCCCTTACCCTCTGTCATGTTCCAGCTAGCCCAATGTGATTACTTGGATTTGCGCCCATGATTATGTGGGTGCAAAGCTGACTCAGCCCTTGTAATGCTGGTCAGGTTGAGTTTGGGAGTTAGGATTTGTCTTGTTAGAATCTGCAGCCAGCCCCATGCTTCTACTGTGAGTCCCTACCCTTCCCTATCGCCATTCTACCCTTCTGCCACCCTTTCCAGCCTCCTATGCTGGCCAGTTCAAAATTACCTTCTCCTGAAGCAGGTCTGGAGTCATGTCTAGCAAATGTCCATGTGCTGGTCTAACCTACTCCTGAATAGCCATGGACATGCTTGTATAGCACATTCGTGATGTTTGGAATCAGTTGCAAAATCCCTTGTTTGGCTTAGGTGTGTGCAAGGATCACTGTGCTCAAGGACTACTTGGGTTACCCAAAATGAGATTTCATTAAGAAACAGTCCAAATAAGGTGTAGAGTGGTGTGTTTTTAAGCTTGAAGGAAATAACTGTCTTTTTGGTGGGAATCGGACATATACACAGGGAATCAGGACATTACATTACACCTGCTGAGTCTTCCCACCTCTTGGGCATGGTGAAAACGCTTGGATTTTTTTCTTCCCAGTCAATGTCACAATACATAGGCATTAGATACAAATACAACTGAAAACTGAAAACATGCTAAACAGCTGAGAGCATTTTCTAAGTCTAGAAAGATCTGCTGTTCATCCTTGTTCTCTACTAGCTGATTTAAGATGAAATCAGAACTCGCTGGCTCTGTAGATGAAAGCTGAATGTTAGCAGTTTTGATCCCTCTTAAAATGTTCAAGCATACCTTCCAAGTGCATGATGTGCCTTGTACTCAAAGACTACTCCAAAAGTTGTTCCATCACCTGATTTCACTTCACTTCTTCACTTCCTCGAAGATTACACAATCCCTTCCTTGCAGATGAAGAAGGGACTTTGAAGTCCCCAACAAGGAACTCGGGGTTGTGATGGACTGAAGAGCTCACAGAGTTGTAGAGGCCTTGTTTCTATATAAAAATATATAGATAGAGATTGCATAAATCTCTCTCTTTTTACACACACACACACACACAGAGAGAGAGAGAGAGAGAGAGAGAGAGAGAGAGAGAGAGAGAGAGAGAGAGAGGATTTTCTTCTGTAAACAAGATAAATGGTCAGAAAATATATGCTGGGGGAGAATATTAGACACAATCCAGCTAATGTTAGTCATAACTAAATCCACTGAAAGCTGGATGGTGTCCAACATGTTTAGCAAATGCATTATTGTTTTTATGTAGGAAATCTACGCAGCTCAGGAAAAAACTGAATTGGAGATTTCAACTGAAGTCAGTTGAATTAGAGAGGAGAATTGACTGGGTACAATAAAATTTCAAATTATATGAAATGTGCAGAACTATATAAATCTAAAAGTAATCCAATAAAATGGTTGAGGAAAATGCAAATATTTTGCAGTTTTAAAACTATGAAAAATACTTTGAAAGTATTTTAAGATTTAGAACAATACAATGATATTTTAAATTACTAGCAGTAAAATATGAATACTGTAGTAATAATTCCTGTTCGCAATCTGTCCAAGCAAACGTCAGAATTCTATATTTATATGGCTTTCAGCTGTTTAGGCTAGGAAGTTGGAACCCAGCCAGAAATCACTTGAAAAACTGAATGGAGAAGACCCTGATGATTTCATCTCAGATCTTAAAGAACAGACCTTTATTACAAGCATCCCAAAGGTGCTACTTTGGATCATAAGATGCTGTTTTTTAACAATGCTAAGGGCACAATCCTAGCCAATTTAGGCTGAACTAACTCACCTGGCATATCTTCCCATGGTGGTGTGGGGTGGTTAGTATATTACTAACTCCCCCCATGGCACTTTTAGGACACCCCCAAGTCAGCAGAGCTTATACTGGAGCTTATGCCAGCCTAACTGGAGATTAGGATGCAGCATAAATATTTTTAGAATGATTTCTCTTATTGATATGTTTCCTCTGTATTATTTTCAACATGTTTTTGTATGAGCATTGGACAAAGTTTTGACTTATCCAGGTACTTATGGGCAAATGTATTTAGTAAATATGGGAGGTTGGGGGTATTGTGTTTTTAATAGTGTTTTTAGCTAGTTTTCATAAATAAATGAAAAAACAAATAAATATCTTTTTTAGCATCCTCAGTCTATTTCATCATAAGCTTTTGTGGACTGCAGCCCCCTTCATCAGATGCAGCCCATGAAAATGTATGTTGAGATAATTTAGTTAGCCTTTAAGATGCTATAAGACACTTTGTTGCATCATTACCCCAGGTGTCCATAGACCAAAGATGATTTCCATTTATGTTGTGTGTCCTGGGTCCAGAAGAGCTGCATTCCTTTGCTAGGTTATACTGAAATGATGTGCTAATGATCTACTAAGCAGGGTTATCTCTGTTTCCCAGAATGGCACTTGCTATACTATCATGTGCCTGATGGAAGGGGAAACCTGGTCTCCAACAAACAGTTCCTAAGGGTTTGCTGACAGAGCGGCACATGCTATACAATCAAAGCAACACTTCTGAGTAGTGATGATATTGAGCCGTAGTCAAGTCTTGTGCAATTATTCCCTCAGTTTTTATGACACAACTCTTGTGATTGCAGCTTCAGGAACCCTGCAATAAACTGAAATAGCAGAACACAGACCAATGGGAAACTTGGTTTCCCATCCAAACACCATGTCATGTACCCTTCCATCAAAGCTGACGCAGACTGTGGCCCAAGTTCAGAGTCTAGATTAACACTTTTTAATATTTGCCTTCTGATTTAATCTGCAATGCCACTAACCTACATTTGTTTGAACACTAACTGGTCTGCGCTTTGATGCTGCTCCTGCACATTAGAAGCCATTTCTCTATGTACGCTTGATTTCTTCTCTCAACCAATTAAAACACTTTATTTTAATATTCGTAAAAACTCTAAATGTCAGGACATTGCAAACATGCACTATGAGGCAGACTGGAGACATATGTATCGGTGAAAGTTGCCAAGAAAGAGTGCACACGTCATGCACAGGAGCCTCCTTTTATCAGGAGACTATTTACACTGGTCTGGAGCAACAGATCAAAGACAAAGCCTGGAGGATTTCCCTCCTGTCAGCAAAGGAACCCACCTGACTGGGAAGGTGAAGGTGGAAGAAAAAGAAGTGCCAGCTTGGGAAGTTCTCACTCAATGACCTGGAAAAGAAAGGTTATTTCCTTGCAGCAAACCCTTAGGAGCTGCATTCCCTTGCTTGTTGGAGACCAGGTTGTCTCCTTCCATCAGGGAAAAAAAAACTGTGGTTCAATGAGGTGAAAAGTTAATGCACATGTATATACATAATCACAAACACACACAAATGGCACTTTGTTTTCTGATCAGACAATTTTATGATGCCATCTTCAAAAGAACTCACAGACTTCAACTCCCCCCTGGACCTAGAAGTATGAAATTTGGGGAGCGTATTCCTTCTGAGATGTAAAGACCCCCTATGAACTGATTTGGTGCCTGGTGGTGCCTGCTGCCCAGTGTTTCTCACTGGTGCCTTGTAGTACCCAGTACCTGGTACCCACCAGGGATGCCCAGTGCCCCGTAGTTCCCAGTGGTACCTGTGTCCACTGCATGGTGGTGCCCAATACCCACTGGTGCCAGCTGATGCCTGATAGGGATCCCCTAGCAGGCACCAGTGGTTCCCAGTGGTGCCTTCTGCCAGGTTCCCAGTGGTATCCGCTGCCTGGTGATGCCCAATGGTGCCCACTGGTGTCATCTGCCTGGTGGTTTCTGGTGGTGCCAGCTACCCACTACATGGTGGTGCCTACTGGTGCCCACTGCCCGATGCCTAATAAGATGTGCCCACTGGTGCTTGCTGCTGCCCACCTCTGTCTTCTGGTATTCTCTGGTGCCTGGTGCCTGTCAATGCCCAACGGTGCCCAGTGCCTGCTGGTGCCCACTGGTGTTCAGCTGGGCTCAAGTCCTACAAATATTCTTAAAACTTTACTCTTGCAACAACAGGTAAATTCTGCTTGTTATGTGAGTATGTTTATTTGTGTGTAATTGGGCTGTTTATAACATTTAGTTATTTACTTACTATATTTATATCCTACTTTCAATTTAAAAATAGAAAAGCAGCTTAGAATAGCCACTAAAACAGTTTAAAATACTTCAACATGGACAATAGAAAAATGCAAAATAAAAGCCAAATATAAGCAAAGCAATGCTTAGAACACACTCATCACAGTACTTATTGTTTTCTGAAACAAGGAAATCTATGAAATAAGGAGTCCCAAAAATGTGTATCAATAGACAAATTTTCCTGTGTTTATGGAAGGTCAGGGGAAGGACTGGAGAATACGGGACAACAAGGGGAATTAAATGACAGGTAAACCACTACCCATTTTGGCTCTTAGCAGAAAGCATTATTTGTAGTAGCCCCGTTGTTAACTGAACATTTATTTGCTTACTAAGTAAAAGTAAATGAAAGGCTGAGGTGGCGACAATGATAAGTTGCAAATCTGTTTGATCAGTTTGGAGCCAAAATGTGTTGATCCATGCTTTGAAGAAACCGATTTCAAAGAGTTCTCACAGGAAATGCTCCCACAAATAAACTTTGTCCTTCAAGGTTCATCCCAGATACCATTCAGCTTTTTGCACTTTGTTATCTGATCAGACAATTTTATGATTCCAGCCTCAAAGAACTCTCCCAATAAAAAGGACTTTGATAAACCCAAGGTCTGACTTCTCTAGTCAGGTATCCATCTCTTTGGCTTAATGGCTGGCAGGCACAGCAGTCAAAGGCTAAAATGCTTGACATAGTTATTTTCTCCCCTACTAATAGGTGATCCCATGGCTCAAAATGAGCCATATTGAGGAAAAAAAAATAGTATATGTTCCAGTAATTAAGGGAGGAGCAGAAATTGTGTATTCAGAAGGTCCCAGGTTCAGTAGTGTAACAGCACTAGGTTTTACAGGAACCTGAGCCACAACTTGCAAGCAGCCCTTGCCCCTTTGGTAGGGTTGCCATAATTCTCTTCCACATAACCGGGACAGGATCGCCTGTCAAACTTGCCAGTATGTGAATGCAATCCCCCAAAATTTGGACAGTCCCAGTTTTCCGGGACATATGGCAACCCTACCCTTTGGAAACACTATGATTCGTGAAAGGAAAACAGAGGAGATGTCTGTGTTTTCCTCTCACTGGACAGAATGGTTCTGAGAGGGTGGGACCAGTGGTTGGCTCCAGCAGGCTCGCACCTACTTTATAGAACCAGTTTTTAATGATTGATAGGATATATGAAGTTTAAAAACAGCCATTTAAAAGTGGCTGCTGGATGGGCATAGAACCGGTTGTTAATTTCTTTGACTCCCATCACTGGATGGGACTGCTTTCTCGGTGCGGTTCAGGTACCAGCAAAACATAGCAGTGTAAGCCCCCCTTCCTCGACACTACTGCCCAGTTTCAATAGGATGTTAATGCTAAGAATGATTCGTCTCTCAAAGCCTTAGCTAGTTAGCAGTTGACAATACTGATCTAAATGCAGCAGTGGGCTGAGTCACACAAGAAGCCGCCCTGTAATGAGGAGGAAAATGCATTCTGTTCTGAACAGACCGCTTTACACAGATGTCCAGTAATGCAACAAACAAGAACCAGATATTGTAAAAAAATAAAAAGAACTTTTAACATCCATCCATCAATCTATTAATTGATATTCAGTGATTAGAAAAGCAATTTTTGATCTTTTTCATCTCATGGTATATTGAAAAGGTGCTAAAATTGTCAAGTTTTTTGACATTTGACAAGGCACACTGCACTGCCAGCCAGGGGCCCATACCCGCAATGGTTAAGGTATATGATTCACCCCCAAATGCCCATGGCATACTTGCAGACCATTTTTGGCACTCTTAGATGTCATGACACAGTGGTTAAAAATTCTGGATTATAAAGGGCAGTGGAAATACTTGAGAACTTATGAATGTCTGGCTGCAACAAATACCATTTTTACTAGAATCCAACGCACATCTTTTCCAGCAGAATTTAGTCTCCAAAATCAGGGTGCACATTAGATTCAATGGTGCATTAGATTTGAGTAAAGACTGTAATAATGATGGAGACACCCTAATCCAAATGAGTGAACGTGTGCCTTAAAAGGGTTTATGACAAGCACACCTGTTGTGGAACGAAATAGGAAAAAAAATACATTTTGAGCCACTCAAGATTGTTCTGGCCATAATCCAAATGACTGTTCTCTTTATAAAAAGTGGAAATCTTATTTTATCAGCCACAGTTAAGCAAATGGCCATTAAAAAAATTAGACTGGAACTCTCAAATTATATCCCAACTTAATATGGACATTTCAAAATCTATCACTGAAGTCAAGAGTCATGTCACAAAGCCTCTGATGATGCCACAGTAATTGATTATCTTGACATGGTTTGGATGTGTGGAGAACCCAAACTGTGTCAGCTCCTAACTCTGTGGGATGCCATTTTTATAAAGCCCCACAGGATTCAAATTATTTTAGCGATGTCAGTAGGCCCCATATTTTTCAGTTGTTTTTCACTGGCATGATTAAAAAGTGACCAAGCCATATCAAGCCAAGTCATTCAATTGGCTTCTTACATTGTTAGGAGATGGCACAATTTGCATTTTGGGTGAGGGCCACACCACTATAATGTAAGAATAGGCCACAAGTGTCACCTGGGGCTTGGTAGGACTGCTAGAATGCTTCATGCGACTACAGCGGAGAGCTCTCTTCTAACACAGAGATCACACACGTGCTCTTTGAAGAAGAAAATTCGCCTAATTGGCTATTTCTTCTTTTTATATAAAATATACAGTTCTATAATTTGCCTTTTAACTACCAGTGAGATGAGCCTATGGAAACAAATAGTAGGGAGAAACGGTCATAGCAGCTCGACAATTAATTATATAACATTATATGGTGCTCTCATTGTAAGAATTCTGAATCTTCCTGCCAGGATGATGCTCTCTCTCTCTCTCTCTCTCTCTCCCCCTCCAGGCCTCACACACATTTTCCCATACTCACTGTGTTGCAAGTTACAAATGCGTGGGAGCCTTGCGGGTTTCGATCAGCCAGGTAGGCTGGTTTTCTGTTAGCCGCCTGCATACCTTTGAGCTCTATCCGCACACAGAGAACAGTAGAATTCCTGACATTTTTGTCATAGCATCAGAGGGCGAACAAATGCCAGTGACCTGCTGTTTTGGCAGGACTTCTGATCTCACCTTTTATTTCCAAGTCAAAGGTTAGGCCTATTTATGTAAATCCTCTCCTGCGTGCCAAGTAGTCTGACCTTCCACTTTTCATTCTAGTAATTGTTTCAGGTGTTTTGCCCCTTAAAAAAGTTATAGTCAGTTCAACCGAGTCCAGAAACAAGATGGGGCGAGAGAATCTCTTCTGTCCCAGTTCTGCAGCCATTGAAGAACACAAAGTGCTTTCAAAGCTCATCTAGTTTGCCAAGCGGAAATATCAGTGAACTGATGGGTATTTACAATTAGTTAGTAGGAAATAGGTTTTTCATATAGGTGTCACAAGTTTGTTCTAAATCTCTTGGAACACTGAAACATCACTTTTTACTTATGTACACACACCAAAGTATTACTAACTTGTAAGTGGGCAGACATAAATGATCAATTGCATTTCTGTTTGACATGAATTTCTGTTAAGTTGGTTAGTACTTTAGGTTGAAATCCTGCAGACAGCTGAACCCCTTAAATCCTCTGGGATTTAAGCAGTTTAACAGCCCAATCTTACCCAAACAGAAGTCTCTCTGAGGGTCAGGGATGCCTCTCACACTCAGAAACAGTGTTTCCTGTGATACATTGGTTTGGAGGTATTTACCCTACTCCAGTATATTTAAGTAAACTGCTTGGAAATGGAGGACCATTTGAGTGTATGCTTTATGCTGTGGTTTGTCATTGATGCTTGGAGAAATCCTGAAATTTTGAGTCCATTCATTTATGTATGCATTCATCTAAGTTCCATCTCGAAAGTATTTAAATTTAAAATTAAATTTTTTTTAAAACAGTCCTTAACACTGTGACAGGTATTTGATGTGACCCACTGGTCAAAAAAATTTGGAGACCCCTGGTTCTGTAAATATCACCACCATTGGACTCCATTGAAGAGGATAGTGTTACTCAGGCTACAATCCCAAACACACTTTCCTGAGAGTCTCATTGAACACAGTGGGGCTTACTTTTGAGTAGACATGGTTAGAATTGTGTTCTGACTGTCTAAAAGTACATGGAACAACAATGTGATTTACACCGAATTTTTTGATGGTGCACTCTGCATAATTGCCACTCTCAGAGTTTACCAAAACTTCTCCTCTGATGGCATGGTCCTGCACTGTTTTCAACCACAGGAAAGGGAAAATACCTGCACATAAGAAAAGTGGACTATATTTACAGCCTGATTCTGCATCACTGGAGTCAGCATCTAATACTCTTATTGATTTTGGAGGCATAAGAACGGCCCATCAAACAGGAACCTTTCCGCCATCCTGAGAGCAGAAGTGATTTCAGCACTGGCGTGCTGCCACTTCATCCTATACAACAGAATAGAGCAGAGCTGACGGGATTTGTGAAATGCAGTCATCTGAAGAAAAAAGAAAATTCCTCTCTGTTGGCAGCTGCACTTGTGTACAACACATCGCTGTTTGCTCTGCATAGCTTATTTGAAATTGAACCAGAGCTGTGTCCATAGGGAAAGGTCACTTTTAGGGCCTGTGTCAAGTTGTCCACCTGCTACTAAAGCTGAGCACTGCCCCCCAGCTACTAATGAGAGCTATAAGCAGCATTTCCTCATAGGACATACCGGTAATCCCCAACAGTGAAGTAGAGGAAAGTGTAGTAACTGACAGGTGTGGAGGAGCTCGGGGAGTAGGCCCAGAATGGTGGACCTTTGGCCAGTGTCTTTGATCAGGGTGACCATATATCATAACCACAAAAAGAGAATAAGGACTCCCAAAATGTAAGACACCCAAGAAAAATGTAGGACATGAGGATAAAAAAAGCTAAAAACACCCATAGGGTACTATCCTAACCTAGGCTGGCACAACTTTTTGGTCTTTCCACTCCCTTTGTGATGTAGAGAGGCAAGTGCATAACTGTGCACTGGCCTAATCCTCCTCCAGAAGTGGTGCAGAAGTTCCTTATAGCATTTTTGAGACACTCCCAGGTCAGCACAGGACTCATGGCAGGGCTTAGGCTGGCCTAACTGGAGATTAGAACTGCAGCCATTAATAGGATGCAAACTTGCAGAGAAGCCTTGATTGGCTGTGACTTCCTATCAAGTGCATGCCAGCCACATAGACACTTACAGCATCTGCACCCATAGTAGAAAACACTATTTTCATCCCACAACAAAGCAACCCTACAAGGAAAGTGTTGCAAAGCAATCTTTACTCACCACTCCTGATAGCAGTAAATTTCACTGAGTTCAATGGGATGTGCTCCCAGACAAAGGTATATAGATGGTTTAACAGTCCAATCCTATTTCCTACCATTTTCTGCCATGCAGTTGTCCTGATGGAGTATGTGCTGCATACTATGGGGACATAAGTAAGAGACATACCCTACAGTCCAGAGTAACTATGGGAGCACGTAAGAGACATTTATGTCGAAGTAGTTAGGGCAACACCTAGTAAAAACCGATGGGAAATTCATATTGCAATCCAGAGTAAATTGTTCTTATGTTGGAGCAAGGACTCCCTGTAGTTACTCTGGATTGCACCCATAAGTAAACATCTTGTGCTAGTCACCCGTCCACCTCAGAACTTGAGCTCAGAAAAATCTAAATTGCTGGCCATTTTTGCCAGCAGCTCCATTGCACAGAAATATGGCAAATGGTTTACACCATTGCAGGGCCATCTCCAATAGCAGATTGGTAGATCCACTGTTGCAAATGTCCCACTGAGACTGTGAAGTGGATGAGAGTACCTGCTTAAGGGTACCTGCTTAAATTTATTTTCGAAGGTTGTCTCTAAAATGGATCTTCCCCCTCCCCAGTGAAGTTTTGTGAATAAAACTGTTCTGCAATATGTCGTGACTAACATGCCATGAAGCTTTTATTCAAACAGCAGATGAAGTTGGTTCATTTTAGAAAGGAGTAGGAGTTGGAACATTCCGTTGGAGCTGACAGAGCGAGCCTTGCGGCATTCAAGGAGGGGACGCTCAAGTCCAACTGCTTTCAGATTTCAGTGTCAAAGGCTGGCAGAGGCTATGTGGGGTTTATCCTTTAAGTGATACACTACACAGGAACAATGCAGTGTTTTATGACAGGAGGCGGTGTGTGATTGCATGCCACGGAGAGATATCTTGAAAGTGCCGAAGTCTAAAAGAGCGATTCCTTTGCCTTGCAGTTATTTTTATTGATTTGCTTCCAGGTACTGTGAGTTAGCACAACACGGCTCAGTGTGGCAGATGTATGCATTGCTAGTGAGGAAGATGGGGAAAAAAATCAAAAACCAGATTATAGCAGAATAAGCCACACAGGGACTAAGAAGGTTGTTTATTCATGTCCAATGCAATCCTCTTGCTATGCTTTCCCTCTCTTGCTTTCCCTTTATTTACCGTAACTATATTGTAGATAACATCCAAATGGGAATGTTTTAGACATGGGAAAGACCAATACATTTTAGAAAGCTGCACCTTTATGCCACTCCTTGAGTAGTAGAATTGGTCACTGGGAGCATGTGGGCAGGTGTGTGGCTGATGGTTGGCCAGAGGTGCAGTGCCCAACATGGGTGTGGGATGCTGAAGTAAATAGTCTCACTATTCTCACTACTCTCACTACTGGCCAAGCATGTATTCCCAGAACCCTCTTCCTACTGCCACCTACAATAATGCCACCTGCAAAAGGACATGGAGTTTCATTTCTCTTAGGTCTCCTCTAAGCCGAGATAGCCTTTCTCTAGAAGACACACCACTTCATGCGCTGTTGCTGGAAATGGCTATGCTATACTCAAAGAAATGGTAAATTATGGTTATTTCTTTCAGCACATTCAGCATCTCTTAGGCTGCAATCCTAATCTCCATTTAGGCTGGCCTAAGCCCTGGCATAAGTCCTGTGCAGACTTCAGTGCAGATATTTCAAAACCAATTTTTGCATTGCATTCTGCTCTTCAATATGAAAGCAACGACATATGACATGATGGGGAACTGCACACCATTGCAAAGTTCAAAAATGAAGCCAAAATGGAGGACAATGAAGCCCTTTTGGAGGACACCCAACCAGGAGGCTAAAAAAGAGGACAAGTCTGGAAATTTCACTCTGGAAATTTCACTAGATCACTCTGGTCTGAGGACACTATACAGCAGGTTGAAGATGGAAGGGCAGGGCACTTTATTACTTTGTCTTCTTCGTTGGAAACAAGGTGTGCGTGTGTGTCTGTGTGAAGAGAGAGAGAGAGAGAGAGAGAGAGAGAGAGAGAGAGAGAGAGAGAGAGCTGGCACTTCTCAAAAGGCTGGCTTTGACTCAATGGCTCTCCAGTTCCTGACTCTTGCCAAGCATGATTCACTACCATATCACAGAAACAGTAGAGTTTGCTCCTCTCTCTCTGAATGATTAACACTTCTAGATCTGAGAAGATCACTTCTAGATCCGAGAAGATCACTTCTAGATCAGAGGTAGAAAGGTTCCCAGTCAATTTATTTAAGATGTCAGTTTTCCCCAGGAAGCTGATTCTTTGAAATCTTCCCCATACGAAAATGACAGTTGCAACACCAAACATGTGACATCTCCGTCCCCATCTTCTCTTCAGGTTTATTGTACCACAGACGCTGTGTATCCCTGCAGAACAACCTTTTAGGACCTCTAGGAGCATCTATCTTGTCTCCACTGCTAGCATTTCTTTGTGCCTTTTACATTTGGGTTTCTGTACCGATCTTGCTTGAGATGCTTAGTGTTTTTTTTTCTATTACACCCACATAATTACAACAGCATAAAGAGTGGGCTGGTGAAGCAGCAGCATTTTAAAAACCACATATTCTGATCTCCAAGCAATCTTTCCCACCTACTTCTTCCCCCATCAGCATGGGTGTAGATTCTAATGTTCTGTGAGTAATCTTCTCAGGCATATTGTAACTACTTGAACACACACCATCAATGTCAAAGTGAGGTACCCAATGGCAGTCTGATAGAGATCCTCAACCCTCCACATTTTCTTCACACTGTCACAATTTTTTTTAAAGAGGGGAGGGTTATAAGTACAAATGGTATCTTTCAACTGCTCTGAATAGCTATACCTTTAACAGTAGACATGAAATCTGCAGGTGATAATATTTTTCCTCCATATTGAGAAATAGTGTCCCCTGCTAATTCCTGTAGGAATCCTGTATTTTTGAAGGAATCTTCAAAAATAGATGCACTGGTACTGACCAGGACAGACTGGGATGGTCCCAATGAAGAAGAAGGCTCTTGCTTTTCTTAGAAGTCTATAAAATAAAACAGACTGGATCAATCTCAAGGGCCAGTTAAAATCTTAGCCATCTGGGATAGTTGAAGTATTCTTTGGTCAACAGTATAATTTAAACATGCTATGCTCATTGGATTATCAATATTGACTATGCTGATTGTAAGAGTTCTCCCAAGTATTTTCTAATCCTACCTATAGATACCAGGCATTGAACTTGAGACTTTTTCTTACAAAGCATGTGCTTTGTCACTTAGCCATACATCTTCCATAATTTTTTAGACAGACTTTGTCACAACAACCCATTCCTTAATGAACAAAACAATAAAGAGTTTTGTGACACCTTGAAGATTGATCCGCTGGGGCATACAAGCTTCTGTTCTACAGACCACTTTATCATAGGCGTAATTGATGTAATTCCCTCTAATATGAACAGCCACCATTTCTTCTTCATTATTAGCAACTTGTTCAGAATGTACTTTTCCATTTTTCAGATAGTTATGCATCCATGGCAATGCTAAGATAGACCTACATGCTATACATCCTTTGCCTATCAAGCGACCGTAGGGATTTCCATTTATTCTGTCAGATGGAATTGATAGTGTGAGATAGATAGGCAGTCTGACATTGGAAAAAGTAACAAAAATGGAGCTCTGCTCCAGTATTAGCATGTGCAATTAATACACCAAAATATCCAGCCATCAGTGATAAGAGAGTTCATCAGGTTCAATGTGCAGCAGCAGGTTTAATGTGTATATTGAAAAACATCGGTAGGCAACCGCAGAGGACCAGGTAGCGCTTGATTAACATGGCACATGTGTAACCATGCTACAGAGTGTCTAGTATTCTGAGCTGGCACAGACAAGTGGCATCACTGGACTGCATAAGATCAGTTTGGCCATGTGGACAAAATATATACTGTATATACTGTATATGGCTGGCAGCATTATAGCACACACTGCCTGGGCCAGTGCTACTGCTCAGTTCTCCTTTAAAATGCATTAGATGACTGCCTTTTCTCCAGCTACATTGAGAAGACCCATGCCCCCCCAACAGAACAGTTTCTACACACTGTTTCTATCTCAGTGCAGCAAAATTAGGACTGAAGGTTAATGTGTGTGTGTGCTGTGCAAATATTTTCTCTTCTTTCCCCAGTCCTGATCAGTGCCACTATTAGAAAGCAGCTGTTTGGAAGTCCCCCTCCCCCTGCTGTTGTATCTTTCTTCTTTCTGAATTAGTAACAATAATTAGTTATGATGCTATATGATCAATCTGATATGGTCAGATAATTATATTACTGAGGCTTTGATCCTAAACCTCAATTAGGCTGGCATAAGTCCAGACAAAGTCCCATGCTGGCTTGGAGGGATATCACAAATATGCTATAAGGCACTTCTGCGCCATTCCTGGGAAGCAGCTATGCACCTGCCTCCCCACACCACCATGGGAATGGGGAATGGGTGAGATGTGCTGGCCTAAATTGGTTTGGATTGTGCATGAAGGCAGTTGAGATCAAATCACATCATGGGCTCTCCAATCCAGAAATGGTGTTATTAATTGGATGATGTCACAATTTTATAACCCCGTCTTTTTTATAATTTTATAACCCCGCTGCATAGAGTATGGCCCCAGTCCTACCACCATTAAACACATGATGCTTATTATGGTTGGGTACAACCAGATAGCCCAGGAGAGGTACATAAGTAAACATATTTTATTTACCTGCTTGGCCAGTGGCATACATGAGGGGCTGAAATGTCCTGGGAATCAGTATGGTGGAGACCACTGTGAAATGGGACAGGTATCCTCGGCCAAGAAGTCATTCTTTCTCACCGCCACTCTACCCCACACTGAGCTCCAGCCACCATGTCTGCTCAGAAATCTGGATGAAGTAGCAGTTGGAATGATGGGCTTCTGGCACTGGCTTCAGGCAGGACAGAGCTCAGTTTGGGGGAGATCAGAAGCAGGGAAGGATTGCTCCCCCATGGAATGGTAAGCGCCATTCACGAGGGGAAGAGAAAAGGTAGCCATTGGATTTTGTTCATGGGACAAGGTCTGGAGCGCTGTGGTGTAAATAAACAGATGGACATTTTTACAATGAGGGTTAAGTATGGGAAACAAAATTTTGTTCAACATAACTCAAAATATTCTTGCAAAAAAGTATGACAAGATACAATTAAGCCATGAGCAAAATACTTATCCGGCCTTGTACAACCAAAAGACTTCCATTTTGACAACGTTGTGCAATACCGCACACTTATGAAAAGGGAAATGAATAAGACATGATGCAACTAAACATTATGGCTCCTTCATCCCTGTGACCCGAATTGGTCTTTACATTCTTTCCCGTGACTGCACAGAGGCTTCATTTCAGTTCAGCTCAGTGATGCTACCTGTGGAGTCGGGGATCAATCATCCTGAATTGAGGCAGGAAAAGGGACCCTGAAGCAATAAGATCTTCCTATTCATGATAGAGCTCTGGGCAAAAACGTGTATGGCACTCCCTTCATTCCTCTGGGCACCAAAATAAAGAATGAGAGTAATTGTGAAGCCAAAAGGCTTTCCAACACACTCCTTTATTTACCTTTTCCATTATTTTCTTCCACTCCCAGGTAAAGGAATGTAGCTTGTCTGAAAGGTTGACCTGCAGGGGTGTGGCAATAAAGTTAACATGAAACATTGTTGAATAGTTAGTCACTCTTTAATGAATTCTGGAGGAGGCTATGACTCATTGGTAAAAAATCCTTAAATTCCTAATTTGGTATGCATATGTTCCGTTTATACATCAAGGAATTAATACAACCCTCCAACAAATATGCCTCTAGCACACATTTCCACATTCACTTTACCATATTTGTATATACATTTTATAGTAAGAGAAAGAAATGTACCTCAGACTGAAATTAAAATTGCTGCACAATTGTTTTCAGGCTCCGTTTTCATAGAGAAGCAGCTTCTGGAGAAGGTAGAGAATAGATCATCGTAGCAGATAAAATCCTGAAGGAATATTCCAGACTATTATACTTTGTAGATGAGCTTAAGAGCAAATCTGGAGAGGATCAAATAGACTAGCTTGTGATAGCTGGGCATAATGGGAATGCTCCCCAGTGCAAGCATACTTGTTCTCTGCATGCCTAACTGGAAAGAAAAAGTAAAATTCTTCTTTAAAAATATTTGTTGTTATTATTGTTCAGTCATTAAGTTGTGTCCAACTTTCTGTGACCCCATGGATCGCAGCACCCCAGGTCCCCTATCTTCCACTAGTTTCCAAAGTTTTTTTTTCTTAATCCCATTTAGAAGTTACACTGGCAATGAAGTCTAGCTCCTTTCAGAGACCAGAATGTTTACGGCCAAACCTCATGCTACGAAGGACATACGAGGGTTTGGCCTATTTTCACTATCACACAATATACACTAACAGTATACACTATCACACTTACTTGTGGTAGGCATGCATAGGATTGTGCTTCTACTTTATAATTATTTTTAATTGCACTGGGAAGCGTCTTTAAATCTCATGTATCTACAGCAGGAGTGCTTAGCTCTCAGCCCTATCGTGGTTTGAATCCCAGTTATGTACCATTCCACATGCTGTTTACATGAAGCTTCAACTGGCATTCAGTGGATTTCAAAGTGAGTTCAGAAAACTAAACCAGTTAGCTAATTTTGTGAAGTGAAATATAAATGTATCTGCATGAAGGTCTTGACTTTCTCTGCCTGCTATATTTAAACCCCTATAAAAGACTAATTTGAAAGCTTTATTATTAGGGTTCTGAGATACAAAAGGGGATAGAGTGCCTATATCCATTCATTGTGTGGAAGAGGGAGCTTTGGCTGGTTGCAGTCTTTTTAAATACAACAGTTAATGGTATAGGGTACTTACCTTTGAATCTGGTAATCCTATTTATATTGCCAATATATATATGTTGGTTCCCTCTTCTTTGCAGGCAAACACATCTTTTGATGTTATTACATGGAATTACTGCTGAATTAATCTGTTCTCTCTATACTTCAAGGCAGCAATATTGTACATATGATGCAATGCAAAAGAGAAGCATAGACAAAAGTTCTATATTTAGAAAAAATATATATTTAGACATATATTTAGTGAAAAGGATCACATTTGGACCTGATTTGATTGTCATGCTATGTCAAGTCAAAATACTCACTGAAAATCACAGTGCAAGCCAAGGTACTACTGGTTGAGGCTGATTTGACTTGGAGAAATCCAAACCCTTCTCTTTTTTAATATTATTTTCATTTTATATGAAATAATCACAATATAAAATATTCCAGTTTATGCAAAATACCTTTTTTCTTTTTAGTGTTAATTCTATTAAATTAATTTTATTCATCACCAATGTCATTATCTGTTATGTTTCTCAACATATAATACACATTGACTTTTCCTTTCAATTACAAACAGGGCAAGAAATATTTAATTCAGCAATAATTTTTGTAGTTATTTTCAATTTTTTAATTTTTTATAGTTTTTTAAAATAAACAATTCTAGTTTAGGATTATCAGATTCAAAGTCGGACAGAGTACCTATACTTCAACCATTGTATAGAAGAGGGAATTCTGGCAGGTGCAGCTCAACATGGAAAGGGAAAGCTGCACCTGCCAAAATTCTTTCTCCTATCCATGGTTAAAGGGAAAAGCACTCTGTCCCTGTTTGTTTCTGGTAACCCTAATTCTAGAGAATTCAAGTTTTAAGCAATTTCTAGATTTCTAAAGTGTGGTGTAAGAAGATGCAATCAAATACAAAAACATATTTGATTAATTTCCAATCATTATATCAAACTGACCTGAAACAAATTTGATAATGACAGAGATATACCTTAGTAGGCAATACATGGTATGTTAACCATTCTGATCACTGCGATAACAGCAATAATAGCTACTGATGACCAATTTTGTGATAAATAACAATACAGAAGCCCTCATCTCCGGGAGAAGGGGGGGAGTACATTCTAAGACATACCATGGATGCCCCAAACCGCAGATAGTAGCAAATCTTATATACAGTAAATATGAATGGTAGGCTTTAAGATCCAGAGGTGTATTGCTTAAGAGATGGGCTGGTCGGGCTGCTTCTTACAGCATCTCTGGCCTGAAGGGAGCAATTGGGTGAGATGTTGTGGTCTGCATTTAAGAAGAAAAAAAGGGGAACTTTGTATAATTTAAAAAAAAATTCTGATCCACATGTAACTAGGGTTGTCAGAATTCTCTTCCACAAAATCTGGACAGGACCCTCTGTCATACTTGCCAGTATGTGAATACAATCCCTGAAAATCAGGATCATCCCTTTCTGGGGGGACATCTGGCAACCCTACATATAACCGAAACTGTGATATAGGATCCACAGATATGGACACACACACACACACACACACACACACACACACATTTGTGTTCCACGTTCAGGTTATCTGGTGACACATGGAGTTATACCATAAACAACTTGGAAGTATGTGTCAAATTCCAGTCTATGATATCAGGATAGAAAGTATGGCAGCGTCTTGGGATTTATAGTGGCATCAGTTTCCCCACCAGCTATTGATTTCTCAGATGCACGAACGTATAAGATGATGTGAATGTCTGCAAACTGTTGATATACTGTTTTCATAGTTTTTTCGGATAAATGTCGACAATCAATGGGAAAAGCTAGCAATCTTGTGTAAATTGAAGAACAATTGTGGCTAAACAAAAAGAAACGTGAAAAAAATTGATGTGAAACCACAAAACACAATTACAATTGCTAGAGCATTAAAGATACTGTGAATATGATACACAAACAAATAGGTAATTACCTTTTGCAACAAGAGAACTACAGTAACCCTAATTCTTGTTCAGACCCTGAATTGCCTGTAACTTTTGGAACCAATTATGGGGAAGTCTATTGCTACCAGGCACCTGGATTATGTTTTAATTTATCTTTGTATGCCTTCCCAATGAATACATTTTAAACATCTCTGGACAAGTTTACGGTTTCATTCCAAAGGACTAAGTGCCACTAGCAAATCTCTCTCTCTCTCTCATGCGCGCGCTTGCACACACACACCTACAGATAGCACATAGCAACAAAATGTACAGTAACTACATAGCAAGTAAGGTTTCCATGGACACATTTTTTTCCAGTGACAACCCATTTTTAAATGAAAATATAGATTTGTTCTATCAGGTTAAGAACATAACAATGACTGACAGATAAAGAAAGCAACATGCATCTACCTGTGTTGTCCCGTAATGCTTGGGGTCAATCAAACAAATACATTTGACGGAGCAGCTAAGCTGTTAACTTCATCACTGCTGCACATATATTTAGTAAAAAGGATCACATTTGGACCTGAATTGATTGCCATGCTATGTCGAGTCAAAATGCTCATTAAAAATCATGGGAGCCATTTGCTGACATGTTCAATATATCTGACATTGCAGGTACACCGGACTGCCAAAAAGTGGGTATCAAGTTAAGATACTATGAACATGTTTCACAAACAAATAGGTGATTACCTTTTGCAACAAGAGAACTAACCCTAATCCTATGCCTGTCAACTCAGAAGTTAGATGCATTATCTTTAATGGGTTTTACTCTTCGGAAACTATCTTTAGGATTATAGGTTAATTTTTGTTCAAGCCCTATGTACAATACTAGAGCTGCAATCCTATGCAATTTTCCTAGGAGCAAGCCCCATTGAACATAATGGGACTTACATTAGAGTAGACCTGCTTAGGATTGGGTTGTATGTACAACACTTTCATGGAATAATGATACAAGAAAGGTCTCAAAGGGAAGGACTTTTATGTTCCACTGATATTAGCAACTCAATTTTAAAACCATGTGTAACTCTCCAGTTAAAAACAATGAGATATAGCAGTGCTTTACCAGACAACACAGCCAGTCTTGTAAGCTGCAGAGCCCAATACAATACTCCAGGGCAAGGGAACAAATGTTTCTTTACTTCAAGGAGGACTTCAGATGCCAAAAACCACATCTCTGTTACATTGTTGCAACATTGTTGTGTTGGTCTGGGATTGATGATCACAACATGATCATGGCACTTTTTAGGGCATTCCTCCTTCCTCTTTTATTTACACACCAGCAGAAAGGAAAAATGGAGAACTGATGAGCAGAATGTTTCCTGCTTACCAGCTGCATCTGGACCTGCTCCAGAACTTGATATGCTTTTTCTCTTGATGCTCTGGCAAGAAACTGAGTTGTGGGGTGGAGATACAATTGGGTGGCAGATGGGGCTGAAGGGTCTCCTGAAAATATAAAAACCTTATAGTGCTCTCTTGAAGAGACAAAAGGGAGAGAGAGCTGGCAGATTGTGAACTTAGCACACAGCATTCAACATATTTTGTATTTTGTGCTCCTGGCTAACATACCTTCCTTCCCTTTTCAGGTGGGCCATATGAGTGACTTGATGAATGGGAAGGGTGGAGTCGCTTAGCTGTTCACTCCTTCATTCCTTTCTGCTCACTGAGGTTATATACATTTTAGGAATTGAACTGCAGTGCCCTCTTTCTCAGATTAACTCATCCTTTGGGGTTGTATCCAGTGGTGGGCTCCAGCAGGTTCGCACCTACTCTATAGAACCGGTTCTTAACAAGAGATAGGACATATAAAGTTTAAAAATAGCCATTTAAAAGTGGCTGCCAGATGGGCAGAGAACCGGTTCTTAAATTTTTTGAAGCCCATCACTGGTTGTATCCTGGGTTGGGTTGCATTGCTGGACATGTCTCATGGTCACATTTAGCAATCTGACACAATGGCTACCGGACCCCAACAAAACAAGCTTATGAGATGAGCCCTACAATCCAGAGTAACTATGGGAGCACGTAAGAGACATTACGTGCACCCATAGTTACGGAACCACCTAGTGAAAATCTATGGGAAATTCATATTGCAATCCAGAGTAAATTGTTCTTACACTGGAGCAAGGACTCCCCGTAGTTACTCTGGATTGTGCCCGAGGACACAGTTCCTTGAGGTCTTCCACTCCTGCTTTGCTGCCTAAGAAATAAGTGCTGTGACTCCCTCCACCAGCAATCTTTGCTCTTCATTAAATAGGAGCCAGTAATTAATGTGAAACAAATTAGAGTCTTGACAGCAAGACAATGGACTCTGAATGCAATGCATAAAGGAGAAGTTCAAGCTTCAGCAACATTTGCAAACAGTTCTTGGTTGTGCAGAGTTCATACATATCCCATCATTAAAATATTTTAGCTTAAGTTCTAGGCAGCCCACTCAGATGTACCACACATACCTATTTTTTTCCTTCAGTAGGAGTAATAGGCTACTGCAATGACACTTTATAGACAAGTGCAGCCCATCATCCTGAACCAAAAAGAATACCCTTTTGGGATTGACAGAAATGTCTTGGTAAGACTATTGAAAAGAAACTATGAGCACAAGCCTAACCATGTCTACTCAAAAGTAAGCCCTGTTGTGTTCAATAGTACTTACTCCCAGGAAAGTGTCTTTAGGATTGCAGCCTATGTGGAGTTACCATAAACAAGATTATTAGCACCAGAATATCTTTCAACTGGAGTGTATGTAGCTTAGAATATTCTGTAATATAAAAAATGTAGAAAATAGTAGAGCCACTTAAAGGCATTTTATACTCATTTGTATTTTGATATTTCTGCACCTTTTCCACTAAGGAAGTATCCAAAGCAGTGTACAAGATAAAACAAAAATACTACAATCTTCTTTCTACATAATCTTCATTTTACCTGTGTGTTAAGGTGTCCGTATTTTCTGGACAACAATCCAAGTCAGTCAAACAGGCTGAAAAGAAAGACCTTCAGAGGGTTCTGTTTCCAGAAAGAATATGTTTAACAACCATCAATTGTTGTCCAAAGGAAACTTCTTGAACACTTTATCTCCCAACGGTTTGCTGAAGGCCAGTTGGTACTAGCAGTGAAACATCTACAACTATCTTTACCCACTTGGTCACTCCAGCTACAGTAATCAGCCATAATGGGCAAGGGTTGTTGAGAGAGCATTTGGTTGATCTCATTTTTCCAAGAATCCTGGTCATATTCCAGGCTTTAGCTGAGACTGTATGGCTAAAAGTTGTTCATAATAACAAGAGAAGTAGATGTTAACTGAATGGTAGCTTTATCTATTTCTAACTAACACCAAAAATCAAACTGCATTTTCCTTGGTTCATGGGAAGCCTGGACTCCCTATTAGGCAACTCAGAAGTCAGTTTGGCCAAATTGATTAAATAATGGAAAGGGTTAACACTTTCCTCCAATACTAAAACCTACATCTAAATCAGACCTTCCCAGCTCCACAACTGAAAAAAAATGCAGAGATCTAAGTATCATGGTGTCACTGCATCCTCTGTTCTGTCTGTTGCTTTTCCAGCCACTACAGTGGGAAACCTACTGGGGGAAGCTATCATGCCCTGCTTTGGATGTACTGCCATTTCTACATAATGGAAACACTGCCCAGAGATTTTAAAAAGCTTGAGAGAACAAGTTCCTAAATAATTAAATAATGAATGATACGCAAAATTTCATTTTGCAAGAAAAAAATACTGAAAGGAAGCAAAAAAGAAAAAAAATCAATTTGAAGTTGATTCAGCAACCTGGATAGGGTGCAGAAATTTTAGAGGAGTTTCAGGCCCAAATGCTTTCATACAAAAGCATTCTGGAGGGAGGGAGTATTAAAGAAAAGGTATGATTCGTAATGATCAAGTCTAGTAACTTATATTCCGGCATGGATAACTTGGATTCAATATAAGTAATCTGTTTAATGGCCACTTTGAAAAATCCTAATTTAACTGTTGGAGACAATTACACTTACTGTGACTCTTTTTTGAGTGCTTCACATCATGGGTACCAGTAATTGCAGGTACAGCTTAGGTCACAGAGACATGCATGTTGAAGTATTGAACCAGCCAGATAACCTCTGCTGCAACAGCAGTGATAATTATAGCCGAACAATTACTCTGGCAGGAAACCTTGCCCACAGGTTTGGCAGCACAGAAAAGAATCCTTGTAAAAAAGCCAGAGTTGTCAGTTACTTGGAAATGCAAAAAGGAGGAAAAAACATTCCCCCTGCTTGAGTTCAGACAAAATTTATTATCCCCTCTAATAGATCGACAGTATGACAAGGTGCAAAAAACTGCCATGTGAAAGCTGGACAGATCATGTAGTCCATTAAGTGACTACCTATCCAGAATAGTTGGAAAAATGTCTGTAACACAATGGGATTTAATGTGTACCTGACTGCTACTGGCTTTGTTATTGGAAGAATTTTTTCAGATAACATGCTTAACTGATGGCAACCAGTGTGCAGCACATGAATGATGGGAGGCACAGTGGCAAAAACGAGTGAGAGTTTATTTATATTTTTTTCTGTACCTTATGATACAAAAGGATAAAAGAATTCCAAAGAGTTGCAAAGAGGTCCATTCCTTTTACCTTTGCATTGTGTTTGTCAGGCTCTGTAGAGGTACCAGCTTTTTCAGAAAGTTGATTGCAGTATTTGCAGACATACAATTGTTCACAGTACATACAATCATTTTGCTACTGTGTCATGGCATCAGGTCAAACTGGTTTTTTATGATTCTGCCCCAATACCTAGGAAAAGCCAATATGACAGAGTGGCAACAGGTGCACACATTTGGGTGTATCCAGCATGGGTGCAACTGGACAGTGCCAATGGTGAGAAGCACAGTCTCTCCAACACTTATTTATTTTGCTAGGCAAATTGTTGTTAAAAAACAGTGTATCAATATCCTTAATAGTCATATATGACCAATTTGGCAGCCACTGTTGCTAGAGATGTGCAAACGAAGCTTTTCTATTTTAATTGTTTAAGACTCAGTGGAAATCTAAGGTGGCAAGTGACCTAGACACCGTATCAAACCAAATCTGCCCTAGGAACCATATCAAACAGGTGGCATGGACTAACCCATAGTCACCAAACCACAGCCAATGGTGCGTTTTGCACCAGTTTCAAGGAACCTGCATAAAGAAGTAAATGCCTGCAGAAAAAAGTTCAAGGTTTTTCCATATACTGGAAGAGTTGGAAGGAGGAGGAAGCAATACTTTTCCCCTTGCTGAACTCTGATGCCTCATTATTAAACCAGTAATCTTCAAATATTCAAGGGAGATCCAGCATGAAGGAAGAAGCATCAAATGTCGGCGATGCTGATGATCCCTCACTATCCCCTACAGACTTATGAAGTTGTGAAGAATCTGGTTCATGAAATTCATAGAGTGTATGATGAAGAGTGTCTCCTGGAATCTAACCCCATTTGTTTCCATAGGCTCAGAAATTCAATATCTGGTATCTAGTATCCAATATGGTATCCACTAGGTTTTCCACCTGACTGTATTTATCTAAACCACTGTTTCTCAACCAGTGATACAGCTACCAGCAGTGGTAGTTGAGGTGGTGTCTGGTGGTATCAAATAGTGGTAGGAGGCTTGACTCAGTGGCAGAGCTCCAAAGCATGCTTTTCCATGCTTGTAAAAGCCATCCATCTGGCCTGGATTGTGTTTGTCATCTGGCCTCCCAACCTGCAAATCTATAGCAAACGTGTTTAACTTTTCAAGTTATCTGAGAGAAGGGAATAGAATGAGCACTCAAAAATATTTGCTAATATAGGATAACACCTCACCACATTTTACTAAGATTTCAACATTTGACTAAGAGCACAATCCAGAGTAACTACGGGAGCACGTAAGAGACATTATGTGCACCCATAGTTACTGAACCACCTAGTGAAAACCTATGGGAAATTCATATTGCAATCCAGAGTAACTTGTTCTTACTCCGGAGCAAGGACTCCCTGTAGTTACTCTGGATTTCACCCTAACCCTACAATCCAGAGTAACCACAGGAGCACATAAGAAACATTATGTGTACTCATAGTTACTGCACCACTTAGTGAAAACCTATGGGAAATTCATATTGCAATCCAGAGTAACTTGTTCTTACACTGGAGCAAGGACTCCCCGTAGTTACTCTGGATTGTGCCCTAGGGCTGTAATCCTAAACACACTTTCCTGGGAGTAGGCCCATTGAATACAATAGGATTTACTTCTGAGTAAACATGCTTGGATTGCACTGTAAATTTATTTTTGTTTACCGCAGCATATTAAAATCTGCCTTCCAAAGGACAGTAGAAAGGGAAAGGTGCTATTGAATTTGTGGCAAGATGATTACCAAAAATGATTCAGAAGTAGCGCTGGTAGAACATATATCTCAGTATGCCAATTCAGTAGTCATGTTTGGGCAGCAATAAAAATGACAGATGGCTATTGATAATAAAAACAAGGTGCAAATTGAAGCCTTAATGGCGAGTAATCTGAACTATGTAGACAATGTTACACTCAACCCTGTTAAAGAGCATGGACTGCACATTTTTATGGAAGAAATGTTGACAAGTAGCATTTATTCTGGCTTTTATCAGACATTTCTGACCAAGTTGCCATTGGATAGTAGAGGGTAGGTAATTTATTTAGCACCAAGGATAGGTTTAAAAAAACTAAAAACTTGGAGAATTGAATCTAGTCTGAAGGTGTAATTTAGTTCTGGGCAATATTATTATCATATAGATTTTCAAGGACATTAGAGTCTAGTTGGCCAATGCATGGTTATTTCTTTTGTAATTATATTTGTACAGTTTCTAGGGTAATACTACCCAATTTCCAAGTAATATTTTTCCAGGTAAAATATTAAAAATATTTTCTGATAGTAAGGCTGGCATCTCTCTCTCTCTCTCTCTCTCTCTCTCTCTCTCTCTCTCTCTCTCTCTCCACTAATACAGCTCCATCCTATCTCATTTATACCCACACAACTCACCCACCTCCCAGTTTCTGAGGTGGTGTGGGGAGGCAGGCACATGTCTGTATCCTGGCCTAACCCCCTCAAGAATGGTACAGAATGCTTTATGACTTTTTGTGACACCCCCAAGCCAGCATAGGACTTGTCCTAGCCTAACTGGGTATTAAGGTTGCAGCCTAAATGTTATAAATGAAACAATAACTGACCTTCAGTCTTAAGTGGTGCATGTTTGTGGGTGATGCACATTGGGGGATGTTGCGCATGGGGGGATGTTGCGCATGGGGGAAATTATGTATGGGGGCATTGCGAATGGGGGCTTGATGCGCATGGGGGGTTGATGTGCATGGGGGATGTTCCGCATGGGGAATGTTGCTCATGGGGGATTTGTGCATGGGGGATTGAGGAGCATGGGGGTTTGATGTGTGTGGGGGATTGATGTGCAGTGTGGGGATGGCGTATGGGGGAAATTTACTTCTGCAATGCAGGTACGCTTTTCGTTAGTATATTATAAAAGTGGCCCTACCCCATTTACTTGGGAGCCATTCCAGACGGTGAGAGTGAAATGGAGGAAACCTCCAGTTTGTTCTTACCTTGAAATGATTCAGGAAATGAGAAGGAAGCTTCTCCTTTTGTTCTTAGCTATCTGTGGTTCTCAGCTATCAATGGTCACAGCAGAATCAAATGCTATTCTGAACCTATCTACTTCACTTGTGAAGATATCCACCACAGGTTGTACTACTAGTTGTGACCAACTCTAAGGAACAATGTTTATTCCTGGCTCTAAGCTGAAGAGTCAGCATTGTCCAAAGATGCTTTCATGGTCATGTGGATGGTATAACTATATGCCGAGGTGCATGGAATGCTATTACCTTCCACCAAGTGGTCCCTCTTTATCTTCTTGCATTTGCATGCTTTTGAACTGCTAGGTTGGCAGGAGCAGGGCTAAGGACGGGAGCTCTCCTTGTCTTGCAGTACTTGGATTTTGAACTGCTGACCTGCTGATCTTCAGATGGGCAGGCAAAGTGCCTTTAATTATTAAGCCACTCTGGGGGCATTCCTGAAAGTAGTGCCATGTTGAAGCAGGGATGGGAAAGCCCAACATGGCTTGACTTGAGTTGGGTCTCAAGTTATTATCCCCCTGCAACTCAACTCAAGAAACAACAAAAGGAGAGCAGGGAAAGATTAGGGTGTAGGTTCACATTACTTATGGTTCAATGCTATACTTACTAGTCATTATCACTGCACATCTTCCACTGTGGATTGGCAGTGTGCTTAGTAGTGCACACCTGGGGATGCTGGTGGGAAATTTGGTGACTTCTGCCCACATTGTTGGCTCTTCTACCACCTGACAGAACATATAAGTTGTCAGGAGAGATGGGAAGCAAGGGGGTAGACAGGAGGGGGTGAAACTGGGTGGGCAGGGACAGGAGGTGGGCAGGTCAGGTCAGGTCCTGGAAGCAGGTTTTGTGGCCTTGGCTGGTTCAAATATTTTTCATCCACCTACTCAAAGCTTGAATTTGCATCACCAGAGAAAAGTTAAATTTGGTAGTGACATTACCGGGTGCATGACCAGAACCTTTAGATGTTGTCAACATTATCTATTTGTATTATTTTACAATGCTTAATTAATTTGACGCCAGGATCTTTTATTAATTTAAAAACCACATGTCCATGCAAATACTACATTTTAAAATTACATTTAATTTCTTATGTGATACAATTTTCATTTATACATTATCAGCATATAATTACAGTGCAATAATCACCAGTTTGTTAACATTTATTTTTAAAGAGCTATGAAAATCACATTCAAGATTTTAATATAAATAATTGAGCATGGCAGCTTTGGTAAAGAAAAGTGGTTGGTTTCTGAGATAATGCTGAAGCCAATACACATCACTTACTCCAAAGGAGCTCGGGGACACTCCCATTGATTCTAATAAGTATGCTGTTATTGATTCTGAAGTATGCTGTTGGAGGATAATTAGTGTCTCACAATACCTGAAGGAAACTGATTCCAGGATGCTTGTCTGCAACTTCCTCTCCAGCTTACTTGTTTCTGCATTTATTTTTCTCTCATCAATCTACATAAAAGCCTTGACGCTTATTCCTTAAACAGCTTGCAGTACGAGACTACAATACTATGTATGCTCACCTGGGTGTGAGTCCCAATTATTATGAAGGGACACCCTTTTTAGCAGATATATGTAGGATTGGTGAGCTGTGGGTGGCGCAAGCGGTAAAGACACTGTGCCTGTTAACCAGCAGGCCAGGGTTCGATTCCAGGGTCGGCCCCACAAGACAGGTTATGCTCTTGTCCTTAGCCCAGCTCTGCAATGCCAGCTGGATCCAATTGTATTGGCTCTGCCTTTCCATTGGACTAATTCAGTGGTGTGGAGAGGGGGGATTTGCTGCTTGGGTAACAGCCTATCCTCCATAACTATCCAACCCAGGCTTTTGTGCTTCGCATGCAGCGTATGCAGCACTGAGCACGATACCATAGTCTTCCAAGACTGACGGAGGCCTGCTGCTATGTAAGATTGGGCTATGAGACTACCAGCTACTTGGCAATATTTGATGGTGAACATCCTTGACAATATGAAAAATATTCAGGTTTTGCCTTGATCGAACCCCCTTGTTTTCCTTTTCAGTCTACTGTATGTTTTTGTAAAAACATATGATTGTGATTGCAAATGTATTTTAAAAAATAGTTGTTTCAAAAGGGTTGTTGAAACAAGTTTGGATTTAGCTCTGTGGAAAGCTTTGGGATAAACTGGAGGAAGCAGATGCGACAAAAGAGGGAATTTCCACCTCTTCTATTATGAAGAGGATGTAAAGAACAAGAGCTTTATTTGGATGAAAAGGGTGCTTTACACAAAGACAATGTTGTATTCGCTGTGGGATCAGCACACTAATCCCATACATAAGAAAAGCAGCTACATATATATATTTGGTATACAGTTTAAGTGGATGAGAAAATGAGAGGGCGTATGTAGGGGGTTGTGTTTGCAAAGATGATTCAAGTCCACCCAATATCCCTGGTGGAGCAACTACATCATGCCGCATTCTGAATTTGATTGTATGAAAGAGAGTTACTTGTTTAAAAAGAGCTCACATCCTTGTGATGTTGTGTGCAATGGAGCAACACAACAGTGTGAGGGATCAGTCAGTCTGCTTGTCAGTAAGAACTTTTTCATGAACAAATCCATCATAAGGGAGGAGTGTTTGGTAAAAACAAATAATTTAAATAAATAAATGTTGCTTGGAATAGAACCCTTTGAAGTCAAGAGATCTATGTCTGCTAATAACTGGCATGTTATAGATAGCCCTTCACACCAACAGATATACTCATAAGTCAGCAACCCAGTTAACTATGTGGAAAAGCAATCACTCGGCACAGTCATCTGAAGGAGAGATTTCTGAAAAAAATGTTAAGTCTATTGATTTTAGTGGGAGAGAGTAAGGCTGCAATCCTAGACACACTTTCCTGGGAGTTGGCCCCATTGAATACAATAGGACTTAGGTCTGAGTAGACAGTTTTAGGATTGCTCTGTAAGATGCATAATGTTAGCTGTGATGATTGGGAATTTTCTTTCTGCCTTTTAAACTGTGCATGAAAACTGTCTGCTTTAAACCTAACAATATATATGTCCACCTGTGTCTTTTGTTCCCAAACATGGCCATGTTGGGATGATAACACTCTGGAATTTCTAGTCCTGTGCTGCTCCACTAATGTTTGGAAAGAAACATCCATGTGGTCAGGGCAGAGACATACCAGCTATGTGGCGTGAGGTGTCTCGTGCCATGACTACATACGCCCAGTTTGATATTATTGACTTGTAACATTAGCTAAAAAGTGGGTTTCAGGTGTTTTGATAGGGGTGAAATTCGGGGTGAAATTCATAGTCCTTGCTATGGGCGCCATTTTGCCTAGGTATGCCTCTAGGTCAGGGATAATGACAGTCAACTTCCCACACCAGTGCTATCAGTCCCCAAAGTGGGGGTGAAGATGAAGATTTTTAGTAATTTTGTGAATGTGCTCGGTCACTATTGCTTGAGGTGGGTCTTGGTTAGGATTCAACCAAAGATAGGTCCGTTGAGATTCAAATGGACCTATCTTTGGTTGGATCCTACCCAATTATTCTTTTAGCAGAAAAGACATGAAGGAAAGACATTCTTTTTCTCACCTGCTTCTTTTGGTTTGTACTTTAAGCTGGGTGTTTCATAGAATCTGTTTAATAGCCCATTTTGCGTTAGCTTATCAAGAACTCTGCCTAACCTTGCTTATGGCTTTGTAACCTATTTTGCTATAAGTAAGAGGTAAAGCTTTCATTTAAATTGGTCATGAAGCTAGCAAGCACTAGGTTGCTGTAGGAGAGCAGCAGAAGTAGTTCATTATAATTCAAGGTAGCATGAGTAATACAATGAGTAATGCTATTGTCTTCATAGCCTTGCTTTAAGTCTCTGTAGAAGAGTCATGAATTCTCATGATTCTGAGTAACCTCATTTTTATTGCAACTTCCATCCCCCTCTAGCCCTTGGTTGTTCTTAACCTACTATTTTAATCTCGTGATTAATAACACACACACACACACACACACACGTGTGTGTGTACATACTCACAACACATGGGAAAGTGGGTGATTCACAAACATACTATGCTTTCCCAGCTGATAGCCCTTATCTTGGAAATTCTTGAAATAGGCAGCCTAATAAAGAGCCAACAAAATTTGTTCAGAGTATTCATGCTCATTGCACAAATTACTTCAAGGATGTAAAATCAGAAAGTGATATGTTTTACTGTATTACTCTTGGGGCTAAATGTTCTCCAGGAGTAACACTTCATAGTTTGCTGACATACTTGATGTGTGTGAGTGTGTATGTTTAAATTGCCTCTTCTGCAAGAGGCTTGAGTGTGGCCATGTGCCAAAGCTCTTGGTGAGATTTCTCTACTGATCCTGATTACTGTCCTTTTGGGGGCCTGGCTTGTGAAATAAATTGACAAAAAAATGATGTTGTAGCTCTTTTCACATGTTCAGGGATTGGACTGGTGGGAAGAATGATACCCATTCCCTAACATCCCTACATTCAGTTGAAGATGTGCACAGAAACCCATCTGACTATGAGACCAGGAAACTTACAAAAGGCAGGATGTATGTATGTATGTATGTACATTCCACAGGGCTCTCTGGGGCTCACCTTCAGCTTCACATGTAGGTCAGAAGTCCGATTTTGCCTTTTCTGTGTAGTCAATGGAGATGTGAAAAAAGTGAACAATGTTACACCTCTCTGGTGTCTCCCAGTTAGGTCTTGCCATCCAGGATGGTCACCTCAAGTGGTCACCTCAGGCAGCAGACTTGTGGAAGTGCCCCATTTTTGACAACCTACTTGCCTCAGTTTCTCCCCCTCCTTTGTCTACTTCATGGATTGAGGAGGGAGACGGAGAGAAATATGAAGTGCTGGAGTATTGGGATATGGGAGAAGCAGAGACTATTACACCTGCAGGTAAGGAGAGACAGCACTTGTCATGCCACATCAGGCATCAGAGGGTCTTGGGTCAGACCTGCCCAATCATTGTAATAAAACCAATTGTAACAAGGAACATTTTTAAAGATTATACAAGAAAATTGTTCTTTTCTGCTGCCACTGTAATAAAAAAATGTGTTCCAAGATAACTCTTCCACATTGTCAATGACCTAGTGCATCTCCTGTGTTTCCACCCAGCAGTGAATCATCACCAGCTTGCTGTAACAAGTTCAACATCAATTTTGATTTGCATACAGAAGCAAAATTTGCTTCTGTATGAGGACTGGCATCTTAAAATCAGACTCAGAATTTGGTGTGAGTTTGTTCATTTGAATAAATTTCTATTGCTTTTTGAATTTTCTTGCTGGTAAATATGGATGCCTGTTTTAAACCGGATCAGCGCCTATCGTAGCTGAGGAAAATAAGGTAGAAGAAGCAGGGACATGGTGTAATCAATATATTCTTAAAGGAAGGCAAGATGCCAGACAACTGCAAGTTCCTGAACACCTGCTCAAATTATTATTGTTGGGAGTGGTTGCTCTATTGCATTAGCACAACTGGATCACATCAGTTTCTGGATTCCAGCCATTCTGGATTTTTCTGTGCTTATGTCATGAAAACTCCATCTTGGACTCAGGTTGATGACTATCTAGAAACTTTCAGGGACAACAGCATTGTATTGATCTTAGGAGATTTTTCTGTGGTGTTTGGACGTATTGTTCAGGGACTGTCAGTGGTGTGTCTCTAGAACAGTGGTTCCCAAACTGATGGTTCATGACCCACCAGCCGAAGAAGCACTTGTCCTTTCCTCCTTAAGGGGGAGGGAGTGAGTGAAGTCAGCAACATGATCCCTAGGATTGTGCTGCTGGCAGAGAGATGGGGTTTTAAAACTTATTTAGGGAGTGATGTCTCTGGGCGTACATGGCTTTGCAGGACTCTCCCACCTTCTGTGACAGTAAAAAAATATATGATTGAAAACCACTTTTAAGTTTTCAGTTAAAAACAGGAAGTAGTTTTCAATCTTAAAAAAAACTTTTAAAAACTTTTTTTTAACTGAAGTATCTGTAGGGCTTTCCATACTCCTTGGAGGCCATCACTCCCTTCGGTAAGTTTAAAATCTTCTTTCCACCCGGCAGCAAGGCAATCCTGGGTATCGTGTTGCTGCCATAGCCCTCCTCTGAACATACTTATAGTGCTCCAACTCCCTTGTTTGGGAATAACTCCTCTAGGATGTGTCAGCCATTTGTAAAGTGGTTCTTGAGCAGGCAGCTGTTCATCATCATGCTGACGGGGATCCCATAGGACTACATTTTCTTCCTTCTGTTCAATCAATATATGATTAGACTTGGCTTGAAAGTATGGCGGAAGTGTTCTTGGTCACAGCAGCAACTAGATAGTGATGTGTTCCTCAATCCCTAAGTGAGGAGGGCAATTGTGTGGGCTGTCCACGCACCAGGACATTGATTGGGTGGCATTTCTGACAAGAGTCCCAAAAGACATCCGAATATATGAAACTGATTCAGGCCAAATCAGATCACAGGCTCATTAAGTCTGCACTGACTGACAGTGGTTCTCCAGAGTTTAGACAAAGATTAGGTGCAGGGTCCCCTATGACCAAATTGGTCAAACTGCCCTAAAGCCAGGGCCTGTGACTACTTGCATAAAAGTATGAGATGCCACTGACCATGACCCCTTCTCCTTTTTTTGGTGCCGGCATGGAGGTTTCCTAAGTGCCCTGCCAAAAGGGTCTGATGATGTTTCATGTCATGCTGATGATACACAGCTGTACTCATCCAGTCAAGGTTCTGGAGATCTGATCTTTAGCCAATGTCCAGCTGCCTGGAACTCTCCTGTCTGGCCATTATAAAACAGTGCTGAAAATACTGGGTGACCATATGACTAAAAATTTCTGGATTTGTCCTGTTTTTTAGCCTCCTGTCCGGGTGTCCTCCAAAAGGGCTTCATTGTCCTCCATTTTGGCTTCATTTTGGCTTCATTTTGGCACCTTGTGATGGTGTGCAGTACCCCATTGTGTCATAAGTTGTCAATGAATGCAGCCTCCACCAGGCAGCCCATAAGGAAATCCCTCCTCCAAGCCCCACTATATTAAACCCTTTTGAAACTGAGACTGAACAGCCACGTTTACTCATGAGTAAACAAGCATGTCTTGGCTGGTGTGGAAGGTCATTCCTGGGAGTGCAAGGCTTCCAGAATGGTCTTGATCCTGTGCACTTGGAGCTGGCAGCATTTGAGTCGTTTCAGTTTTTTTACTTTGTCATGTCCAACATTTTGTTTGGATCTCATACATTGGGGGGGGGGGGGGGGGGAGCTTGTCTTCTTTTTTTAGTTATGACATATGGTCAGCATGAAAGGAGATGCTGGCCTGAGAAAGGTTGGCTGCTTTGATTTCTGATCACTTAAACATGTGCCTTTTTGGTTTTACAATTTAACCATAAGTAATGGGGTGTTAAAAATTAAGTACAGGAAAGCAATACAAATGCTTTTAGCTTTTATTTTAAACATGTCCTACATTTTTTGGGTGTTCTACTTGTTTTAAACATGTCAGGAATTTTGCTTGGATGTCAGGAATTTTGGGGGACCTTGTCCTCCTTTTTGAGGTTCGGGCATCTGGTCAACTGGAAAAGAGCGATAACCAGTCTAACAGTTGCTGTGGATCTTTCCATGCTGGCATGACCACCTTTGCAGTGTCTCAAATTGCATACCCTTACTTCGTAACGAGATGGTACAGGACAAAGATTTTTCGACCTTCACAATAACAGTAGATGGGTGATAATGTTGCAGTCATTAAAACCAGAATTGGGAATGATTTTCTTTGATTTCAGATTACATAGTGCGTTTGTGTGCTTATTCCTGTGCTTTTATTATATTTTAGTTGCTTAATGGATGGCTTTACAAAATGTATATTTATTTGGATGGATTACAAAATATATATTTAGATTTTATCGTTACTTTAATCTACTGTTTTGTAAAATTGTAGATTTTACTTCAATTATAGATTTCACTTTTGTAATACAGTGATGCCTCACGTAAAGAATGCCTCATGTAAAGTATGTTTCACATAAACAAAAATTTCTCTAGGATTCTGCTTCATGTAAAGAACATGCTTCACGTAAAGAAAACATTCGTTGGCAGTTGGGGCAGATACACTGGCCGGCAGCCTGTTTAAGAAGCGTCAGGGCTGCCTATAGTGAAAGCAACACTTCCATGCTGTTCCTCCTGTGGCTGGGTGTCCACTGGGCAGAGGGAGAGAAGAGCAGTGGAGAAGAGGGAAGCAGCTCAGGGCTGGCCAGAAGGGAGCAGGGGAGAGAGAGGCTCAGGATGGAGAGAAGGAGAAAGTGGGGAGACACTTTGAAGGTGTCTTGGATCGCAGCCTCCTAATCATGTGTGGGAGACCCAGGAAGCAAGCACCTGGAGAGGAGCTGGCTGAGGACCTCATGTACTTGACATGTCTTATGAGGAGGGGAACCCTGATTGTCATTGTGGGGCAGCAGTCCGGGTGCCAGTCACAAGGATCACTCCTGAAGAGCAGGAGAGGTTGGAGAGAGAAACAGAGGAACCTGGCACCTAGGGAGGGTTTTACTCTGAGGAGGCCTGGGCCCATCAGAGGGCCTGAATGGTGGTGGAGCCTTCCACCCCCCTCCTAGGGCAGAGGGATGGAAGCTCCCTAGGGGGCAGGGTCCTTGATACTAATATAAGGAAAGAGCGGGAAACGGGTGTGTGGGAAGCAGGAGACAGAGAAGGAGCAAGGCTGCACCTCTGTAAGGCTGGTTTCTAGGCCTAGAAGCCAAGGGTATGAACATACTTACCTGTTAAAGAGAGAGCTGGAGAGGGGGAGAAGAATGTTGTTACTTACCTGTTAACAGAGAGTGCTGGTTAAAGAAATACAAGAGACTGGAACTGTTATTGTTTACAAGTTTATTGCTGCTTTGTAACTGTTCAAGCTAAGTACCTCCAACATGGATGCCAGTAAAGAAGTCGTGGTTAACATTCCTCATTTGTCTCCCTGGAATTACTTTAATGGTGGGACTGATTCGTTAATCATGGGAACTCCTGGGGGAACTTCAACGTCTACCCACACTACCCAGGGCAGGGTTCTTGACATCATGTCTACCCAGAAGTAAGCCCCATTTTGTTAAATGGGTCTTACTCCCAGGAAAGTGTCTGTAGGACTGCAGCCTAAGTAGACTTCATAAGATCATGCACATTGAATGCATGTCTTGAATTCAATCCCAGTGTTCTGTCATCATTTTTATAGCCAGTTAATATTTTCATATGAATATTTTTTTGCGGTTGTGGAATCAATCGTCTGAGTTTCCATTATTTCCTATGGGAAAATCCGCTTCATGTAAAGAATGTTTCACATAAAGAACATGTCTCCGGAATGAATTAAATTTGTTACATGAGGCGCCACTGTATATTGTAAAAATAATAAATGTGATATTATATAATATTATTAATAATAAAATATGTAATATATAGTAAAATATATATTTCAAATAAAGATTATATATATATATATATTTTCACACACACACACACACACACACACACACACACACACATATAACAAACACTGAAAATAAACACTGCAGTGTTCATGAAGCAATGGAAAATAGATTCTATGAGGAAAACTGCGGGCAGTGGTATGAACATTGATCGTGAGCCCTATCCCAACCAAGAGGTTCTAAGGTGACAAATCTGTCTCTCTCTCTCTCACACACACACATACAAATTTTTCCACAGACACAAAGGACAAAACACACATTAGTGATAATAAAAAGGTGATAGATTCTGCCACAGAGAACATTACTTAATTTGAGAAATATCACCATTCTCCCTTTTCCCCCAGTGTGTCTTGTTACAATTTATTTTCAGTTTCCAGGAACAATAGCAGAAGAGGCATAATTTGATATTTTCTTCTAAGTGCTGTTAGGTATCTTGCTCTTTTCTTTGGAGAAATAATAATCACACTTGATTTTAAAGCAGCATGTGTTTTGCAGCACTTGTGTTTTCCAGAGATAATAGCTAACAACTCCATTGAGTCCATCTTCATTAAAATGTTGTGCTACAGGACATGTGGTGTACATTTTCCAAATGTTCTGAACTTTGTCCTGTTTCTATACAGCCTAAAAGTATTTCCTTTCCTGGGGATAGCACAGTCCACAACTTATCCAAGAGTATAGCAGTTAGATATGAGGAAATGTGAGTACATTGGCCTTCAACATTTATGCTTACTTGCCTATTTTTTTATTACTTCACTCTTGATAGGTTCTCCCAAATACAGTCAGACCAAGGAAAAAAATGTGGCAGCTAAAAAAATAAAGAATACTTAATTCATTCTACAGAAATTCAAGAAAATTATTTCTTTGTTACTGCATGTTAAATTTATAGGAATGTACTGAAATTAGTAGACAAAAATTAGTGACTAAAATTAGTGACAATAAAATTAGTGACTTAGGGCACAATCCAGAGTAACTACGGGGAGTCCTTGCTCTGGTGTAAGAACAATTTGCAATATTGCAATGTGAATTTCCCATACGTTTTCACTAGGTGGTGCAGTAACTACGGGTGCACGTAATGTCTCTTATGTGCTCCCATAGTTACTCTGGATTGTGCCCTAAAACTCAGATTCTGGAAACACAGATATTCTGTTCACATTCCTAATCTATTGGATTGGACTTCATGGGTAAAAATAGCATCTGCACAGGTGGGCTGAAGCCGGTTCTCACCGGCTCTGTAGAACCGGTTGTTAATTGGGGGAGGACATTGGCGAACCGGTTGTTAAGAGGGGGCCATCATCTTTGAATTGCATGCAAGTGTGTTTGAATTTCTCTTAAAGGTCTCTGGGTCTGTCTTCCCAGAGGGGAAGCTCCACTCCCTCCTCCCCTTCTGAACCTCCCTCCCCTTCTGAGAGGGGCTCTCTCTCCCCCTCCTTCCCCTCCCCAAGGGTATTTTTTAATTTTAAAATACAGTCTGTTCCCATGACCATCGTTCAGACAGGGCATTGCCACCATCCCACAGCAGCCAGAGCTATACAGAAGCCAGAGCTATTGAGAAAGGTCTGTAGGTGAGTAGGAGTGTAGCTGAGCATCTGGGTGTTGAAAGAATGAGATCCTCCAGGGCTTTTGGTGGGGGCCATGCCTGCCTGCCTGCCTCCCCTGGTGCCTTTGCAGCCCAGTACTAGGCATGGAGAACTACTCAGTACTACCCAGTATTACTCAGGAGTAAGCCACACTGTATAGTGGAGGACTGCAGCCTGTGGCCACAATCCTAGCCACACTTTCCTGGGAGCAATTCCCATTGACTATCATGGAATTTCCTTCTGAGTAGCATAGGATTTGAGGCTATTTTCCCATCCACACTTTCCTGAGAGTAAGCCCACTGACTATAATGGGACTTACTTCTGAGGAGATTGGCAGAGGCTTGCTTGGATCACTCCCTCAAGCCTTGTTCCTCCAGCCTTTCTACTTTCCTGAGAGTAAGCCCACTGTCTATAATGGGACTTTCTTCTGAGTAGACACGGTTAGGACTGGGCTCTGAGGCTGCAATCCTATCCACACTGTAGTCCTTTTGCCCCCCTCCCCCAAGAGATCTCCCCACCTCATCCTGCCCCTCTGAGAAATCTCTCCACCTAGGATTATGGGGGCACCTGAAGAAATAGTCTCAGTTCCCATCCTGCCCCTCCCCAGGAGCCTAGTCCACTGCCTACTCTGAAGTAAATCCTATTAAAGTCAGTAGGTTTTACTCCCCTGTGAGGAGTGTAGCCTCAAAGCCCAATCATCTGTCTACTCAGAAATAAGTTCGATTATAATAGTGAAGCTTACTTCCTGGAAAGAAGCTGGTTTCTAAGAGCTTGTAATCCTATGCCTGACTACTCAAAAGTTAATCCCATTTCAATCTCTGAAGCTTACTCCCAGGAAAGTGTGCAGAGGAGTGCAGCATTAGAGCCCAATCCTATTCTTGGCTACTCAGAAGTAAGTCCCATTAGAGTCTGTAGAGCTTACTCTAAGGAAAGTGAATAGGATTGCAGCCAAAGGATGGTTACTAAGAGCTCAGTCCCTTGCTTGACTATTCAGAAGTCCTATTATATTCAATGAAGCTTACTTACAGGAAAGTGTGGACAGGATTGTAGCCTTAAGTTGTGGCTTAGAGGCAAACCTCAACCCACAGAGGGGACAACACAGACTCTGGTCCTAAACTGTAGATCAGTGTTTCTCAACCAGTGGAATGAGCACCACCTGTGGAAGTTGTGGTAGTGTCTGCTGGTACTGAGGCACCTGGATGCAAGTGTTATATTGCAGCAAGAGGCTGGGATTCTAAGAGCCCAAATCTTATGTATGACCATTCAGAAGTACTGGTAAGTCCCATCACAGTTAATGGAGCTTACTTACAGGAAAGTGTGGACAGGATTGTAGCCTTAAGTAGTGGCTTAGAGGCAAACCTCAACCCACAGAGGGGACACCACAGACTCTAGTCCTAAACTGTAGATCAGTGTTTCTCAACCAGAGGTATGAGCAACCAGAGGTATGTGGAACTTGTGGTGTGTCTCCTGGTACTTAGGCACCTGGATGCAAGTGTCATATGTGCTCCCTGAGGCAGCTGGTGGGCTGCTGTGTGATTCAGGAAACTGGACTAGATGGGTCTTTGGTGTGATCCAGTGGAGGCTTTTCTTATGCTTTTATGTTCTTATTTGTGGCACACATTCCCCCTGAGAGCACAACAAAGTGTAATGCATAGGGGGCAGCACGCCACCCACCGCAGTGTACTGCGGCTGCACATGGGCGGGGCGAGGGGCAGGCCCCAACCCCGGTGCACCCCAACCCCGATGTGCCGATCCCCTGCGCATGTGCAGTGTGCTCCCCCAGGAGTCGCACTGCACGTGCCGGGGGTGGGCGCATGCGCAGTGCGTCTCCTCCAGCTGGAGGAGACGAGTGTGTCTCCTCCAGCTGGAGATGCAGTGTGTTTCCTCTAGCTAGAGGAGACGCACTCGTCTCCTCCCAGTGTGCGAACCAGCACGCTGGGTTTTCGGGGGCCCCCCGCTACTACCGTTTCAGTAGTGGCGGGGTTTTGGGAACAACCGGTTCGGGCAATCCAGCCCAAACCGGCCTGGGCCCACCACTGCTTGTGATGTGATTGTGTTATCACATGTGCTGTTTGTAACTCAGCCTATGTTGACTGTGTCTAGTGGCTTCACAAGGGGGGGGAAGTGATGGGGCAAGGCTGTGTCTGGTCTGCCCTCCCTTTTGGGGGCACACAACCCACCACCACACCAACATTCAGGGCACAATCCAGAGTAACTACAAGGAGTCTTTGCTCCGATGTATGAACAATTTACTCTGGATTGCAATATAAATTTCCCGTAGGTTTTCACTAGGTGGTGCAGTAACTATGGGTGCACATAATGTCTCTTACATGCTCCCACAGTTACTCTGGATTGTGGGGTCAGTGATCTAACGTTGCTGGCAGTTGACTCAGCTGGCAATTTCTGTACACCCCTGGCAATTATGTTTTCACTTCTCTTTGGCAAGAAGAGAAGATTCTGAGGTTATCCGGAGGTGAGTCATCACACTTAACCAAATGTAACCAAACCACATATAACCAAATCAGCCCTCTTTCACTCTTTGTACGAACTGGGCAAATATGGGTTGAGTAGTGTCCTGCGTGAGTGTGATGTTGAACAGACAGAACAGGTCCCTGAAGAATTCAGAATATGGTGAACATCAACTTGAGGGAAGCACATAGAAATGGGTTTATTACATGCTGAACATTGCAAGCATCTGCACAGTGCTGCAACCCTCTTTTCAGAACTTCAACTAGCATAAATGCGATGGCCTACAAAGTATAATTTTGAGGTGGTAAGTTGTTTTAGATGCTGACATGGTATCTGTTGAAAAAACACATCCTTGAATCAGAAGCAAAGATGCAGTTAATTTGGTACTACTACTAAAATCAATAGAGGCTTGTGGAATTGACTGCAGTCTGTTACCATAAAGGCCTTATGTTTAGAGAAATATAATTTAGGTGTGTAGTAAACATACGGTACCCACGTTTTCTCTTCTACTATAAACTGCAGGGGGAAAAGAATAAGGAAGTCCCCCTGTATTTATATGAACAAAAAAAGTATTCCATTGTAAAAAAAAACACATCTAGACCTGCAATTTTTGGCATGATTAGCTACAGAGGGATTACATGAGAACTCGACACAGTGCTGCATTCTGTGATCTTTCACTGTACTTTTCTGGGGGGAAGGATGGGCAAAAAAGCTTATGGTATATGTTAAAAACGCATAAATCATCTACAATGTAAACAAAGCCTAACAAAAACCCTGTAAATATGCAACCACAGATCTAATCCCTATTTGCCACAGAGTAGAAGCTGTGCCAACATGGGAGGAAGGACACTCAACATGTATTATCATGGTCTAAATACAGAAATAGGTTATAAGAATTGTATTTGAGGGTATGTTTGGTTATCATTGTGTGTTACACTCTCTTCTTCTCTGAACGGTAGAATTTTTGAGAGCAGTCATTTTTTTAAAGAGTCCAAGGACTCAACAACTTTTGTCAAATAAAAACTCTTTACAGATGTGCTGGTGGATGTATGGGAAATGAGCAAAAGTGCAGGTAGAATAAAATGCTAATGCAGATCTCCGTCAAGTCTTGAAAGACTATGGTATTGTGTTCTGCACAGCATATGCTGCATGGAAAGCACAAAAGCCTAGGTTGGATTGTTATGGAGGATTGGCTGTTACCCAAGCAGCAAATCCCCTCTCAAAGTGCCAAAATATACTCATGGTATCAGCATCCTAGAAGCAGCTTCTGCCAGACAGAAACATCTTAGAAATCTTTTTTCAGCCTGTACAAATGCATACAGTAAATGGTTTTTCTGTTCTGTTCTGTTCACATCAAATTGCAGAAACTCTTTCTGCAGCTGGGGAAGCAGTTGGAGCACAAGCACATGTTTCCCTAAAGGGGAAAAGGTTGGAGTGCGAGTGTGCAATAGGTAGCTGGCTGGACAATTTTACCTGACTAGTTGCTGAAATGGCATATATGTTTCAGTGGCTTCCTAATGGGGAAACAACTGGAGTGTAGGGCAGCCAGGGCTTGAGCCATATTTTGCAGCAAACATGATACACCCCTCCACACCCCAGCAGTGTCTGTTCAAGTGGCTTCTGCTGGCGTTCTTTTTTGCATTTTAGACTGTGAGCCCTTTTGGGACAGCCCTTTTAATTAGCTATTATTATTTTTCCATTTTCTTTGTAAACCGCTTTGTGAACTTGTTAGTTGAAAAGCAGTATATAAATACTGTAGATAGATAGATAGATAGATAGATAGAAAGAAAGAAAGAAAGAAAGAAAGAAAGAAAGAAAGAAAGAAAGAAAGAAAGAAAGAAAGAAAACAAGTTCCAGTATTCTGGAATTAACACTACTTGTCAAATGCTACTCTAAGTCCACAAAGCCTCCCTTCACTGGGCACCAAATCTGAAAGCCAGAGGGGACAGCATTAAGGATAACTGAGAAGGATGTATCCAGGAATATCACTGAGACTGTAATCCTAAAGACACTTTCCTGGGAGTAAGGTACATTGAAGACAATAGGGCTTACTTTTGAGTAGACATGGTTAGGTTTCTGCTCCTAGATTGCATTCAAAAATCTTGTGAGAATCTGGTCTGGCCAACCTAACAGTCATACATACCAAGCCACAGCTCTTCAAACACCTTGAGCACATGAACTACTGGATGGAAAAGTGTCATCTTCTTTTGCTCTTCATCACCATGTTGTGTGAAAGGGAAGTAGGTATTAACAAGGATACAAAGAGCGCAATCCTATGCCTGACTACTCAGAAGAAAGTCCCATTATAATCAATGGATCTTACTCCCAGGAAAGCATAGATAGAATTGCAACCAAAGTTTTCAGATGTTTCTGTTCAGACCATACTGTGCTTGACATAACAAGAAACTGCAGAATTAGTGTTAAAAAAATAAAAAGTGTTCATGACTTGTAACTATTCTACAGTTATACACAACTTTTGATTCCACATCCACCCTTTCCAGGACGTTTTTCCTCCTGCTGCATTGCTGCAACACACCCATGAACAGTCTGATGAGACACAGCACCCTTGCAAAGTGGTGCAAGACCCAGTACATTATCTGAGATTGATGGCCCATCAGTGTTCTGGCAGCACAGCATACTTTACTGTAGTCACAAAGCATGACCTGCCATTTAACACAGCTGGCTGCTGTGGTTAGAAGCCACAGTCAACTGCCAGCAGCCACTAGAGAAGCCCAGAAAGAGGCTGTGGGGAATGGGATGAGGATGAGGAGGCACAAGGAGGGGACTGAATCAGGGAGGGGGCATGCTGGGATAAAAAAAGGGGATGGCATCGGTGGCATTGGTATGACTTATTTCATAGCCTACAATCCAGAGTAACTACGGGAGCATGTAAGAGACATTTACATCGATATAGTTATGGCACCATCTACTGAAAACATACGGTAAATTCATATTGCAATCCAGAGTAAATGGTTCTTACGTCAGAGAAAGGACTCCTCGTAGTTACCGGTCCTCTGGATTGTGCCCATAGTCCCCTTTTTCCGAGCTGTGATGCACCTCTTTGAGTCCACTTGGACTTGCCCCAGCATAATAGCTGACACAGATCTGAGTAGAATCATTGGAACAACAGCTGCTTGGCCTGGGGCAAGAGAACAAATGTTACCTTGAGAAGTTTTCCAGGTCCTGTTGGAAATGCTGCACTGGTTCGGGGGAGATTTCAGTTAGAGTGGGCTGAAAGTAAGGAATAAATTACATGTTACATGGAAATGCATGGTCACATATCATTAAAAAGACAATTTTAGCAGGTCCAAGCATGGATCTCCTGTGTAACACGTAGTTTGCCTCTAAAACAAAAGTAGTTGCAACAGCAAGAACTACAAGCTATCACCCATTTAAATAGGGAATTTGTAATTAATATAGCTAGGCTGATGTTTGGTAGGTTGGAAACCTGATGATTGTCATTCAAAAACAAAAAACCAAGCCCACACACAGAACACCACAAAAACCTATATATGAAAATTAAGATTTAACAGCAATTGGATCTTGGTCATTCAGAGTATAAATAAATTTCCTTTTTAAGTTTTAACTACATTACTCAGATTTCTAGTTTCCCTGGGCAACAGTTTCACTTTAGCTTCAACCAGTATTTGTTTTATATGGTCACACATTTTTGAAGATCAAATGTTCATATTACTATTAGCTTGGTTCTTTATTGACTGAAATTCTACTTTGTGAGGTTAAACAGGTTAAGATTTATTAGTGACTGCAATAAAATTTTGGGTGATCGAGGCAGGGCAGAAGACATTCTTCCCTAGGATCAGTCTGCTCACCATCCCACCCTCTCCTTGCCCTGAGACATCCCTGTTCTTCTTTCTGCTTAGGATTTTCCTGTTCTTGTGATGGCCTAGGTAAGCCAGCGTGAACCTAGCTGTGTTGATGCAGAAGCCAGATCTGGCCTCTCTGGGTGTCATGCATCCTTGCATTGTCCCAGCAGACTCACAAGTCATTGCAGACATGCCTTATGACATGTTTGTACACTACTTGGCCAGCACAAGTACAGAGAGCACTTGGGATTGTGCTCCAAGATATCAGACTGAACATTTACCATGCACCTTATTTTCACTGGATCTTGGAGTTTTAAAATGAGAGGAATTACTTCCCCATTATCTTTATCCTAGCACAGTGATTTTCAACCTTTTCCACCTCATGCCACACTAAACAAGGCACTGAAATTGTCAAGGCACACCATCAGTTGTTTTTACTATTGACAAGGCACACCAGACTGTTCAAATCCCCCAATTTTCCTATTAATGAATGTCACTCTTCAAGTTTCCACTGCATCCCTGAGCACTATCCACGGCACACCAGTGTGCCACAGCACACTGGTTGAAAATAACTGTCCTAGCAGGTAAGATACCTGCCACATTAATTGAACTCTCTCCAGTGATGGGCTTCAAAGAAATTAAGAACCGGTTCTCTGTCCATCTGGCAGCCACTTTTAAATGGCTATTTTTAAACTTTATATGTACTATCTCTTGTTAAGAACCGGTTCTATAGAGTAGGTGCGAACCTGCTGGTGCCCACCACTGACTCTCTCCATCCCACAGCTTTCCACTAACCTCTTTGCTTGACTTTGTAGCATCCAAAACAGTATTTCTCCCTAGACCTTTTTTCTTCTTTGGCTCTCTATGTTTCACACAGCTCTCCCTGAAGAGCTGTTACCATAGCTGCAGCAAGTAGCCTGAACTTTTTGAGAAGTAAAATTTTAGGTAGACAATATAATTATGCAATCATTCAAAGCAAATATGAAATTTACTTTTCCACAGATTGCCTTGATGCCTACTTTTCTGCTGCAAAGGAATTAATATTGCAAGAGAATTAATATACTGTTCAGAAGGAACCTGTGAACAGAAATTCCACCCCATTAAGTTCTTCTCCCACTGATGGGCAGTACCTTTTCATGGTGGTGGGACTGTGTGCTCCAGTGATACAAAGGGCCATGCTGGTGGTAGCATAGCTCCCATGCCAGACAGGCCTTTGTTGAGGAGCCAGATTAAACCTGTCCAAAATCCCACTGAACGTGGGTTGTCTGGAGAAAACTCCCACCTCAAACCTCCACTGCCTTATGGCTATACCCATCTGTGGGAAAGGCTTCAGGAGTCAACCTCGAGGCAAAATCTGGAGCCAGAGTCCCAGAAACAGTTTGTGACTGTGTACAATCACGTTCTGGTAACTCCTGCAACACAGCTGGAACCAATCATATCGGCTCTTCCGTTCCATTGGACACTTTCAGTGACATGGAGAGGGGAGATTTGCTGTTTGGGTAACAGTCTGTACTCCATATTAATCCTCCCAGGCCATTGTTTTCTGGAGAGGACACTCAAAGCATGATACCATAGTGTTTTGAGAGTGAAGGATGCCAATGATGAAGTTCTTCTCAAACATTTACTTCAACAAAAAATTTAATTTGGGAAGTGCTAGTCTTCCCTAGCTCCTATTAGGTAGAGCAAGATAGAAAAGTACTCAGTACGTCTCCTATTGGTCTACTAGTCCTTCTGGCATAATAGTGTCGATTAACAAAAGGAATGTTTCTGGTGGAACTTCCATGAGCATGTCACATAGATGTTCCTCCAGAGTCCAGCATTTGCTGTGATAAACACATGAAGAACAAAGTAGAGGCCAGCATCTTCAAACCTGGAGTGGACATTCTGTTGTGACTTGGTCCATGGTGGTTGGGAGGAGCCTACAATCAGTTACCCTCATCATTGTGTTTTAGGATAAGACTCTCCAATGGATAATGGATAAGTTCTAATGGATAAGCACTGCATAGACAGTGAAGCCTGCTTCTTGTGAAGGGCAGGAACAATATATGAAAATCAGAGATTGGATACATTTTTGGGGTTATTCTTCATTAGGGATGTGTTTCACCGGCGTGCAATTCCTTTTTCTCTTTTCTCAAGGGAACTAGGGTAAGCCCCTGCTGGCCCACTGGGTCTACTGAAAACTGTGCTTGTGATGTCAGTTATACCTGTGATGTTACCTGTGATGACACTTGTGATGTCACTCAGTCTGCATGGACTGAGGTGGATTGAGGCCAGGAAGGGGGTTAGGTTTGACATGCACTGTTTCCACCAAAACTGCCTTCTCAGTCCCAGTCTGCCCTGTTCTAAATATTCCTGCCTCCCACCCAGCCAGGGTGTCCAGACGTCTGGCTTTCCCCGTGCTTCTACAGGTTATATTAACTTGTCTGGGGGAGTAGAGTGCCTCCAGAATTTATGAGCAATGCGGGCAGCTCAGATTCCTCCAGCCCTAAACCTCCAGCTCTTAACCCTTTAAGTGCCCTTTAAACTGTTGCGAGCCATGCAGTTTCCCGATCCCTATAAACCTCCAGCTCTTAACCTTTTCTGTGCCTCAGTTTGGGCAGAAATTGCAAGGGAGGAGCAGGAGCTCTGCCTGCCTCAACCAACAATTTAGGGTCTCTTCCACTTCCAGACCTGCAAGGTAAATCCTGCCTGGGGATCCTGGTTTTACTCTGCTTCCTCTTTCCCAGTCCTTTACATCCTGATCCTACAGTCTGCTTTTGCACTCTGCACACCCCCAGTGGCACTGCTGATTTATCTTGGTGGTTCCAGATCTCACCTCCCTGATGCGGAGATTTCTATCCCCCTCCTTTGTATCCCCCTCTCTGCTTGATATCTTGCTTGTGTGTGTATGTGTGCTTGTGTTTGTGTGTTTGGGTCTGAACCACATACATTGGAGTCACTGGCTTGTGTTATGCTACTACAAACTCTCACTTTAATGTCTGGGTCTGAATCATGCATTTTACAATGTTTTCAATTTTAAAAGTGTTGAAATTAAGTACAGAAAAGCAATATGAGTATTTCTGCTTTATTTTAACATGTCCTACATGTGTCCTACATTTTTTGCGGTGTCTTACAATTTTTTGAAGTGGGTAGGAATTTTGGCTTGGGGGAGTAGGAATTTCAGCATCAGAGGCAGGAATTGCAGCCTTGGTATTCAGGAATTTTGGGTTTGGCATCTGGACTCTGCAGACGTGTTGAGCTGGCTGCACACTGCCCTCCATATGTTTCAGTGTGCTGCCTTTTGCACCTCTGGCAGTGATTTTCAGCCTTTTTCATCTTACAGCACACTGATGAGGCACTGAAATTGTCAATGCACATCATCAGTTGTTTTTACCATTGGCAAGGCACACCAGACTGTTCAAATCCCCCAATTTTCCTAGTAATTAATGTCAATCCCCAAATTCTCATGACATACTGAGGACTGTCTGTGGCACACCAGAGTGCCACGGCACATAGGTTGAAAGTCACTGCTCTATGGGAGTACTTTTGTTCCATGGCTACAGGTGACTTTGGGATTGGGCCAGAAGCTACTATAAAAGGAGGACACCAATTGTTTGAATACAGAAATCTCCCCAATCCGAGGCCGACTAACCATTGTAACCTGTCCAAGGCTGACTAACCATTATACTACAATGGATCTTGTATCTTACAGAGGACACCAAATAATTCACACTCAGCTAGTTTAGTTTAATGATTGCTAAATCTTGTTCCAATAAAAAACAAAGGGGTCCAATGCATTTTGCTGCACTTAGCAAGAGCTACATAGTAGACTTTATAAAGATTATGGAGAATAAATTGTTAAACACCACATTACCTTGGTTCTAATGGGTGAAATAATGGTTATGCAATCCTTCAACCAAGTGTGGGTGGAAAAAGTCTTTCTTATATACGGTACAAGCTTTACATTAGCACTTCCATGCTCATATGAATTTATAAGTAAGTGTTGAGAAAAAAATCAAACTTGTAGATAAATGCTACACAAAAACCTTTTTTCCCCCCACAGCAGCTTTATAGCATATAATAATTTTATACTAGCTGATGGTCTGGCTGTAATTAAGCTGCCAAATAATGAATTAAGGATCCCAAATTCAGCTCCAGTCTAGATTTTCCTCCTTCCTCCTTAATTTGTGTTCTTTGTTGTAAGCATTTAGGGTCAAATCACACATTATGCACAATGCATACTGTGACCCAGTGTGTCCTCTCCCCAATTGTGTGTCAGGGTAATAAAATGGAGCAGGACTGTGGTGGAAAGGTAGGGAAGTCCTAGTATTTTGTTCTTATAATCCAATTATAATCATGCCTTCCCTCAACTATTTTAATTAGAAAATAGTTTTCAAATCAATTAGCTCTTTTTTCCTAATTAAAATAGTGTACAAGATGTTAGCGCTGGCCTAAGCCTTCCTGTGCCTGAGGCAGAGCAGTAAATGACATGCTGCCCTCCTTTACCTGGTGATGACAGGTTCTGAGGATGTGCACTGTGGGACATCCTGAGTTATGGGACCCCATCCATCTGCTGCATTGGGCAACTGTTTGGACCAACCCTGCAGGGTATATATGGAAATCCCCAACTTTCACTGCAGTTCACACACACACACACACACACACACACACACACACACACACACACACACACACACGGATGAGAAAAATAGTAAGTGGAGAATAGTTACAGCCTTCTCCCCTGTTTCATGCCATCAAACTGAATTAGAACTATCACTAACCACCACTGATGGCTGCACTTAGTTATCAATCTTATTAATCATCAATCTCAAAATTTTTCACCCTGTATTTCAGTATTGCTACTCTTAGGAGAGCTAACAAATCAAACATATTTCCAATACAATCAAAACAACAGATAAAACAATATAAACACAGAATAAACATTCCCAATTGTGGGAATAAAGATCTAAGGGTCAGTCCAAAATATAAATAGCGAAGAAAATAAGCAGATGCTCGATGAGTACCTGTCAGAGATGATCTAGGAGGATTTCCTGCAACAGGCAAAGGATTGGACTAGATGACCTACTGGGTCCCTTCCAACTTCATGATTCTATGAGATCTTTGCCAGCACAAAATTTTCAAATTGCCAGATCCGTGTCACAGAGGAGGTGACACTGTCATAGATTTAATGAGCTAGTTGAAACGATACTTCCCTGGTCACCAATTCTGAGAACACAGCCCTTGTGGAAAAACCTCTGATGATTGTCTTAGCATGTTAGTAGGTCCATATAGAAGCAGGCTCATGATCAGAGGTGCAGGGTTCAAACCATATAAAACTTTGAATGTTAGCACCTGCACTCTGAAGTGGTGTCAAATAGATCAGCAACCTATGGTTTCAGAACTGGTCTCTTCCAACTAGTCCCATTTAACAGGCCATCTGCTGTGTTTTGGGCTAACTGAAGATTTCAAGTAGTCTTTGAAGGCAACCACAGGGCCAGGCACAATACAGTATCCTTTTTTAAAAAAATGCAGGAGCTTCATTCATGGATCTTCTGCAATCTCATCTAATTTGATTCTGGGGCACATCCAGCTCTCTCCCATGCAAAGTGCTTGCAATGTGTTTATCTTTGGCCAAAGGCCACAGTGCACACATGACCCCACTGCTGACCACGCACTCTGCTTGATGTGTTTTGCTGTGTTAGTACATGGAGCTTCCAGGAAATAGATACCTGCATTGTAAAGTGAGGAATGCTTTCTATATTTCAGGCAAGTGCAAGAAAGCAGAAAATGACTGCAGACATGTCATTATTATTGAAATCAATGTGAGCTGAACATGTTATAGAATGCAGAAATGCAGCCTAAAGAACATTAATGTTGGGTTGTGTGACTTGAAGAGTGGGAGATTAAATAACCATGTAATAGGCAATAAATGTCCTTTGTGATTTTTGGTTTTGCCATGAAAATTCTGTGAAAATGCACTAGCAAACACTGTGGTTTACTGGTCTGCAAAATAAACATATATTCACTTGTAGTAGTGGTGGAGGATAGATTGCATTGATTAAGGAGATAAATCAAGATTTGGCTGGTCCCAGAGGCTGAAGATCCACTCTACAACTAATACCTGGATGTATGTGTGTGCATGCATGTGTGTGTGCATGTGGGTGTGGGTATGGGTGTGGGTGAGGTGACGAGACATTGTGATTTAAATAAAAGAACCTAAACCAGAGCAATTGGTTAAAAACCTCTCTCCACCTGCCATGGCTCTCTGCCTGCTTTTGTTTAAAAGAAAAAGAAATGTCAGGAGTTCCCAGTCACAGACCTGCCATGTGTCATATATAAAGTCATATAAAGTCAGTTATATAGCAATTATTTTGGAATATTTTCTGTGTGTCATCCATTCATTGCAAGGCATCTTTCTCCTTTTCATCCAAAAGCATTGAGTGTACACTGCTCTGAACTGCGATGGCTCATAAAGACTATAGGAAGTAACTGATTAGTAAAATCAACCTGTAGTGCTCAGCATGCTGCTTGGACTGAGCTGCTGTTCCATAGCTTTCTTACTAATCAATTCTCTTCAGTCAGCTGAATGTCATTGACACAATGTAAACAAATGCAAGTTTAAGAGGGCTCTTCATTGAGCTGTTGCAACTGTATTACTTAGGACTCCACCATAAAATCAGCATGAATCTTAACCGATATCAAATGCACCTTGAACAAATGACTTTTCATTTTCATTTTATAGCCATGGCTGGAAAAAAGGGAGAGAACATCAACAGAAAAAACCCTCCCATGAAGAGCAATGTGAGATGCTATTCTGTAGTTTCGTCTATATCCTTTCAGTTTCTTTTGTGGCATCTGATATGGTTAACCCAAATGTGCCATGTGATATGTGTGGTGTGCATACCACAACGGCATGGTTGGAGCCTCCAGGTGGGGTGCCATCCAGTAGTGAAAGATCCATGTTATTAGACTATGAGCTTTTGTAATGGGGGCCTGCATTACATCATTCTGTACACTAGAGAGCCATGCGCATGCATAGTGCTATACAGTATAAATATTTCAGCCTCATGTACATACCCCACAGTCATGTAACATTTGGCATGAAGAAGAGGCTCCTATCCAGCTCTCTCTCTCTGTGTGTGTGTGTGAAGGAAGCTCTCAGCAGCTCTAATTCAAAGCATACATCTTTGCCCAGCAAGTCCTCTCTGTGTACACGGACAAATGTTTTCAGTCTGCTCCATACACTTGTTGGAGCACATGGAAAAGGGTCTGCTGTTGGATAAGAACGTAACATGAAATTCTAATTGTGACCTCAGTTTAGCCTAAAAAAAGTACTAGCATTATCTCATGACACTTTCAACAGTGCTACACTACTAGGAACCTAGAAAACTTGTTTTAGGTCTTTTTATAGCACTGCTGTTTTGTTGTGTAGGGTGAAGAGATTATTATCTTGCTTTCTGTGTAGCTTGATAGTTGCCACAAGCCTAGTTCCCATGATGGCAGTAAAGCTGTGTCTGACTGAGTTGTATCATTCCAGACAACAGTTGTGGAATCACATGATGAAATACTTTATAAATATTTTAAAGATGTAGGCAACCTCAAAATGCCAGATGCAAAAGAGTGTACCTGGATGCAGGTGTCTTATTCCCTCGTGTGCTCCCTGAGACATTTGGAAGGCTGCTGTGAACCACGGGAAACTAGACTAGCCTTGGCCTGATACAGTGGATGCTCTTTTAAGAACACTGTTGTCATATGAGGTTTAGTTCCTATTTCCCACAGTTTTCATGAACTTCATCAGAAAACTGTGTTTTTAAACGGTGTTTTTCTGCCAGTTAGGAAGAAATGCAGGGTATAAATACCTAGCTACCTACCTACCTACCTACCTACATACATACATGGGAAGTTTGGTTTTACTGTCACGGCTGTCTGTTTCTAGTATACTTGGAATGAGATATCTTGTATTTCTGTAACAGTAATTATTAACAAACACATGGTATTGCTTTTTGGAATGGGCCAAAATTCACGCAAATGAGCCAATTCACTCAAAAAATGAAATGTATTGGTAACTTGTTTTCTTACCATTTTTATCTGCTTCTAACACACTTTCTGCTATTGCTGGAATAAGAAGACCAAAGTAACTTTATATGAACTAAGCACTGACTTAGTTTTTACTGAGTTCATGTGAACAAACTTATGCAATAGATGCTTTTGTAGAGGTTATTCATAAATTTGCTTGCATATTCTGTCACTCATCCTACATTCACAAAAAGACAATAATAAGCTTGATCCTCTTTTTCCTATACTTTATATATGATTGATTGTTTCTGTGGGATGCTGCTCATGATTTACCATCAACTGGGAAGATGGGCAGCCGAATCCTGAAAGTGATAGCTCCACTGTCACCAAAATGGTTACCATTGCACCTGGCAAGGCCTGGGGGGGCGGGAAGCAAGCCTCGCAATAGGGTGAGGCTTGCTTGTGTGTGGTTTATTTTGCATGGCTTAAGTGTGTGTGCTTTATTTTGCATGGCTTACCATGAACGGGTAAATACTGGAAACGGTATGGCAGGCAGAAGTGTTATTGTAGCAACAACCCCAGTTCTTGGATGATGCTCCCTCAAATAAATGAAAAGCATGTTCTTGTCACACACCCATAGTCCCATCTGGTCCCAGTTCATATGATGTCACTGAATCGCATTGAATTGCACTGACCTTGATACCTGTCTAAAGACTGTTGCATAAAGACTGTATGCTTAAAGGCTCACTTGACAAGAGAAAAGAGCCTTCTTCCACATCCAAGCAAAGTTGTGTGTTGCAATGCTTGGCCACGTCATGGAATAATCCTACGGAAGCCACGCTAGGACCAATTATGTGGGTCACGCAAGTCCCAACGCTTATTCTGGTTGCCTTGGCAATGGAGATGCTGCAGCCAGGCACTATGGAGATAGAAGTACAGTTGGAAGGGGGGAGACAGGGTGGCAGGTTTTTAAGCAAGCACTTAAGGCCTTGTTGCCAGCTAGCAATGATGCAGGCAGCCTGAGGTGGAAGCAAAGAGCTGGAATTGACCAGATGCCTGCACCAAAGGTGTCAGCAGACCAACTCAAAGTCATGAACCAGCCCACATGGGAGAGTCCCTCTCCATGACTGCTCTGAGTGGCCAAAACAGGGGAAAGTCTATGAGGATCACCATCCCTTAATGTAAATGAGAGGTGACCCCACCACCACCACCACCACCACAGGGTAGCCCAGTGGTTCCAAAATTGTGAGTCCGGGACCCATCAGTGGATCATGATGCAATTTAACTGAGTTGCAAAACTGACATGGCATATTAGGCCAAGTGCATCAAGTGTTAAAAAACTGTTACTGCAGAGGAGGGGAGCACTACTGCCTAATCCCCATTTTACCCATGGCATTTCTAAATAAGGCAGCATCATTTAAAGGCCTAAAGAAGGACCTCTAAAAAGTCTGAGAATCTCTGGGCTATACCATATGCACCTTGTAAGGGTACCAGCCAAGGGCAAGACTTAGAAGGGATTGCTTTGTATGATTATTTTAGGGTTGTAGACAAAATCTTCCACAGAGTTGAATGATTGGTCCAAAACAATCGTCCAAATTGGTCCAAAACAACAGATTGGTCCAAAACAACAGGGTTTTATTCATCAGCTACACCTGTTATGCAGAGAGGGCAGCTTTAAGGCTTACTTGCCATCATTCTCTTGCTTAGCTTGACAATTCTAAGAATTGCCATATTTTGAAAACTGACCATGATCCTAAGGTTTCCTTCTGCCTGCGGAAGCTTTCCACTTAAGAAAATGCTTTTGTTAAGTGGGAGGAATCTTTCTGCAGACGAATGAATTCTTCTACAGGTAGAAAGAAACCTCAGGATACAACCCTCTGATTTGGATCCAAGGAACTGCAGCAGAAGAGAACAATTAGCATTGTTCTTTGTATGCTTGTACAAAAGGAAAACTTCTTGCAGAGCAGCATTGTGATATATGTATGAGGCACTGCATTATGGAACAAAACATGACCCTACAATCAGTGATGGGCCCAGCCTCCCCTAACAACCGGTTCTCCAGAAGTGGGCGGGGCCAGGCTGGGTCAGGGGGCAGGGCAGAGGTGAGAGGGCGGGGCCAGGGAGAATTTAAAGGGGATTTTTTTAATTTAAAATTTTTTTTTAAATTAAGCATGCAGCTTACTTATGAGTAGACCTGCTTAGGATGATGCTCTGAGGCTGCAGTCCTGTCCACTCTGCCATGGGAGTAAGCCCCATTGACTAGCATGCGGCTAACTTCTGAGTAGACCTGCTTAGGATGATGCTCTGAGGCTGCAGTCCTGTCCACTCCGCCATGGGAGTAAGCCCCACTGACTAGCATGTGGCTTACTTCTAAGTAGACCTGCCTAGGATGATGCTCTGAGGCTGCAGTCTTTTCCACTCCACCATGAGAGTAAGCCCATTTACTAGCATGCGGCTTACTTCTGAGTAGACCTGCTTAGGATGATGCTCTGAGGCTGCAGTCCTTTCCACTCCACCATGAGAGTAAGCTGCACTGACTAGCATGCGGCTTACTTCTGAGTAGACCTGCCTAGGATGATGCTCTGAGGCTGCTGTCCTTTCCACTCCACCATGGGAGTAAGCCCCATTGACTAGCATGTGGCTTACTTCTGAGTAGACCTGCCTAGGATGGTTCTCTGAGGCAGCAGCAGCCAGCCAGGCAACTTTAACTTTTTAAATTTGGTGCTCCTGGCAGCAGTCCAGGGAAGCGCCCCAGAAGCCTCAGGAGGTGGGGAAAGAATAGCGCTGAGGCTTCTGGGGCGCTTCCCTGGACTGCTGCCAGGAGCACCAAATTTGAAAATGAAAGGTGCCCAGTTGGTTGCTGCTGCGCGCAGCGCCAGTGAACCGGTTCGGCCGGTTTTGGGGGAGGCCCCTGCCGCTATTGGTTCTGTAGTGGTGGGGAAATGGGAACTACCAGTTCCCAAGAACTGGTCCGAACTGGCCTGGGCCCACCTGTGCCTACAATCCGGAGTAACTACGGGAGCATGAAAGAGAAATTTAAGTTGATATAGTTACTGCACCATCTAGTGAAAACCTATGGGAAATTCATATTGCAGTCCAGAGTAAATTGTTCTTACAGCAGCGCAAGGATTACCCATAGTTACTCTGGATTGTGCCCACAGTGAACAACAGCACAAGCCTATGCAAGTCTTCTCAGGTGTACATCCTATTAAATTCTGTCAAACTTACTTTCAGGAAAGTGTGGATAGGATTATTCAATTTCAGTTTCAATTTCAAAAATCTTTAATGGCATTAATCAAAAAATACATATAAAAGTAATAGTATACATCATAAAACATTGTAGAATAGTGAGACATCATGAAGGATCAGAACCTGCAGAGTGCTTGGATAGAATTACAACCTAAGACTGACACATGCTGCAGCTTGACAAACAAACAAACAAACAAACAAACAGGAGGTCATCCAATGAGCTTGTACAAAGAGAAGAGCTTTCCTATATTTCACCTTTCACACTTCTCCATTAAGCCTAACAGTCCTAATATGAGCAAAAAAGGCTTTCCATTAGCATATCCCCCTTAAGAAACAAGCCAGCATATAATATATATCATACATAATGCCTTTGGGTGAAGGAATTGGACAGCATTCACAGTTCACACAGTACTGTTACATGAACCTGATTTGGTAAGGATGTGTGATGAAATATCATGGGAATTTCTCCATGTAAACAAAATCCTAGGTAAGACATTTACCTGAATAAATCTGCAAAACAGCCAAGAAGAACTCAGTATATATAAAAGTCTTGACAGAGATCATCATTATTAAAAGTTTTGAAGTGAAGGTTAAATAAACTGCTCTCTCTCTCTCTCTCTCTCTCTCTCTCTCTCATCCACTTTTCTAAAGGAAAGGAAATCAGTAATATTCTGATAAAAGAGCTATTGCATGAGAAACAATGAATATAAGGTGGAGCATATTTCCTGATGCTTTGTGGTTGGCCTAAGCTTACCGCAAAGACCAAAAGAAAATGTGCATAGTGTGTAATTCTGGTTGCACAAACCCATGGAGTATTAGTTTCCTCCTAAGCTTCCATTTGAACATTCCTGGAAAGGAATTACACATAAATAATAACGTACATAAGTGCTACTGTGGACAAATGTTTTTTAAAATGTATCTTAAACATGTATCTTAAACCTCAGCAGAAGAAAGTATGAGAATATGGTTTGATTACGTTAAAAGTAATAAAGAACTTGTAGATCTTCAGGTGAGCATGCATGTTCTTATGTCCAACAGTATTAGATACCATTGTTTCTTAATGTTTTAGGAGGATAATTTATTTCACTGTTAAAATTTCATGTTAATGCAATGTTGGGTCCGGCAGAGCTAGTATGCTTTATAGGACCTGCCTGTCGAGAAAGCTAGCTGAAATGTTTGTGGTAGGGGGAAAGTGCACCCTGTGCATGCCTATTGCCCCCTGGCTTGCTGCTCAAGGAGCCACATCAGTGGATCTCCAATCCTATTCCTGCTGGTCCATTGGTAGACCTCTTTATTTCAGCATAAGCCAGGTAAGCAGGGAGAGGTGAAGTGTGGAGATCTTTCAATCCTATCCACTTATGGTAAGTCTAGCGCCCTCAATCCTATCCTTTCCTTCATGCCATTCTTGTTTCATAAAATAAACAGCACCCCTACTCTCACTCCATTCTGTTTATTTTAAACAGAACTGATGTGGAAAAAGGGTGGCCATGACAGATCTGCAGATAAGGGCATACCCTACAATCCAGAGTAACTACGGGAGCACATAAGATACTTTACGTGTACCCGTAGTTACTGCACCACCTAGTGAAAACCTATGGGAAATTCATATTGGAATCCAGAGCAAATTGTTCTTACACTGGAGCAAGGACTCCCCATAGTTACTCTGGATTGTGCCCATAGTCTCGTTGTGCTTCACCACCTCTCTCTACCTATTCAAATGCTTTGCAAAATAGCCAATTGATGAATCAGCAGTGGCAGCCATGCCCTCCTCACTTCACCGGAATATTTGCCAGCCCATGTAGTACAAGTTATTTTCAACTACTGTGATGAAGCACATTGTGTGTTGCGAACAGTTCACAGGTATCCTGTAGGAATTTTTTTTTGGGGCGGGACTCATTTATTAGTAGGGCCTTTGGGGGATGTTAGTCTCCCACTAACAGCATGGTGTACCTTCTCAGTTGTCAAAGAACCAGTTGACAATTTTCGTACCTTCTTAGTATTATAGTGATAACGGTTGAAAATCTCTGACTTGAATTTAGTATTGAATGAAGATTTAGAAGATGTGGTCAAAATCCCACAAGCTATGAAGCTACTGGATGACCCCGGGTCAGTAACTATTTCTCAGTAGAAAGTTACCTCAGCAAAAGTTACCTCACACGATCTTTGTTAGGTGAAAATGTGTGGGGATAGGAACAACTTTTGCTCCTGGGAAGAAGAGCAGGGTAGAAATCCTGTAAATCCTGTGATGAATTTCTTATTTATTTCTTATAAATATTTCTTATTTATAAAGAATTTATCTGAGAAATTTTGCTTATTGAATCTTTTCTGCTTCCTTAAAAAAAATCCTCTGAAATTTTGGCTGAGCAGGAATTTTCAAACTCTTGAAATCCTTCTCTAGATTTATCCTAAAACTTTGCTGCAGGCAAGTCTTGGTGACAATTCATCAAGGTAATTCACCAATCACTGGCAATGATGAACCCCACTGATCACAACTCTTTGATCATGGGTGTACAGCCCATGAATGCAGCCCTTGGCAAGCCTCAGTGTGGCCCTCAGCAAGTCGCCTCTATTGAGCCATGAACAAGCCTTTTAATGTCTCCAATACAATCTTACATGTAAATGTATTCAAATTTGAAATGTAAATCATTTTTCCGGCTCCCAGCACAGTGTCAGAGAGATGATGTGGCCCTCCTGCCAGAAAGTTTGGATACAGAGAGATGATGTGGCCCTCCTGCCAAAAAGTTTGGTCTAATTAATCAAGTTTTCTTCTAATCACATCTAAGCAGGAACCTTCAAATTTGCATTGAAATTCCATTTTAATAACACTTTACTATAAACTCTAGATGTTTTGTATAACAGCAATCCAAAGCAAATTCTATAGACACCAATATTATAATATTGTTTAAAAGTGACAGTCCAAATTGTCCAAATTTCCAGAAACTCTATGTCAGCGTTTCTCAAAGTGGGGATCGGGACCCCTTTGGAGATCGCCTAGAGCTTTCCTGGGGGTTGCCTAAAGATTCCTGGTGCAGGGGGCCAGGTCAGGCTTGCCAGACTTCCGGCTGTAGCTGTGCGCACACTGGGGCTGACTGACAGTCTCAGGGCCCAATCCTATGCATGCCTACTCTGAAATAATTCCCATTGTGTTCAATATGTGCATAGAACACACATTTCATTTGTAACAATGAAAATACATCCTGCATTTCGGATATTTACATTATAATTCATAACAGTAGCAAAATTACAGTTATAAAGTAGCAACGAAAATAACTTTATGGTTGGGGGTCCCCAAAACATGAGGAACTTATAAAGGGGTCACGGTGTTAGGAAGATTGAGAACCACTGCTCTATGTTCCTGATGCTTATAACTTAATTATTTGGGTGGTCATCATGTTCCTGTGGTCTTGATTGAAGATCTCTAGTGAAGAGACAACCCTACAGTTACTGAGGTTTCAGACAGTGGTTGCCCACAGAATTGACAGATATCCTTGCAGTCGATTTCAGACAGGCAACCAGTTCTGGGTTTTGTACCTCAGTTTTGCACACTGGTGCTGTTTCCTCCTTCTCCTGATCCTAAATCCAGAAACTTGCTTACTAGGGAAGTGGTACTATTTCAGGAAAGTGTCCCTCAGAAAAGGTACATAGATTAAATTGGGCTGCAGAACACTAGTCAATCAACTTCGAGGTAGACTACAATGCTGATAGAAAATGGTGACTATGCAATGGTGACTTCTCAAAAATTCCCATGGTGGAATGGGGAGGTTGGTGCATTTCTGGTCTCATCCCCTCCCCAGGTACGGTGCACTTTTTGATACCCTCAGGCCAGCACAGACTTGTGACAGGACTTGTGTCGGCATAACTGAGGGTTAGGATTGCAGTGACTCGGTGAGGCTATGAATGAGGTTACTTAGGATAGCTGTGTGACCAAGAAATGTGTGAGAACATAGCCATTTTCAGATGCTATCATCACTTCATGCTTTTGTTGCCTCCTGAGATGAAAGCAAAGAACAAGCTCTTTTTTCAGTTCACTTCTAGCATACAATAAATATATGCATTCTATATGGACAAAAGCAACACACAACACTAACGCCACTGCACTACTAAAGAGCAGTCTTCCTGCCTGGTTTGGACTGCCTCAGCTTAACACTTAATTACAGAGCTGGCAAACCTGGAGAGAGTGAAGGCGGGTGGAACATAAGCCTCAGAATGTCAGGGGCTGATATGCCTTTGTTGAAAGCATTGTGTTGAGATGTGTAATGTGGGTGGACTCCTGTGGGAAGTTGACAGTTTGTGGGAAATACACGTAGGAGGAACTGGGTTAGTAAGACCAGACTTAAAAAAAATCATTGCACTCTTTTTGGACTCCCATTTTCCCAGTTTTCAAAAAAGCACTTACCGTTAGTTTGATAAAAAGTTTTACAAAATGAGTCATATTTAGTTTGAGAATTCCTTGCTAAGGATTAAGTTTGAACAATTGTTCTGAAGGTGACAGAATGTCATTTGAAAACAAGAACAGCTCAGAGAGTATTTATTTACAGACTCCCCATCGCATGGGACAAACACGGAATAAGTTGCCTTTTGAGTATTTATATACCACCTTCTCATAGACTCAAAACTGACAATTTACCCCTTTTTCAAATGGGGTTTTTACAAGTGTTACTCTATGAGAGAATACTTCAGTTCTCCAGATATTTCCCTTCATAGTTCAATCATCATCTTGGCTGCACAATTCTTGCCTTCCATATATCCACAGGCAGCTGTAAAAGAAAACATGTTTTCAAGATACATTTCAAGATATCCATTTCTTGCAAGCCGACTCTGCTACACTCTTCTGCCAGCTCTGCCAGCCACTTGTTTGTCACCCATCCAAACCACAGCTGATCCTGCATAGCTTCTTCAGGCAAGGTGGCAGCCCAATCTCCAGACCACTCCTCCACCTCCTTCTTGAAATTATTTATGGATAGTGCCAAAGGTCAATCAGGTATGGCATTGTTTGTTACAGCAAACAAAAGACATACCAACCCAGGTCAGCTTTTGAACTGTGTGGATGAGTGTAATGGAGGATCAGAAAGAGAATGTGATGTTGACAATGCTTCCCATGTTTTGACAGCTATGGGGAAGGCAGAGTGAAAGGATAATGGACTTTGACAGCTGAGGGGGTGGCTCACACCAGGACCTTGTTGGGACTAAGTTCGGGATCTTGTTGGGACTGATGGGTGTCTGAAGGATACTGTAATAGGATGAAGCTCACACCTGAACTTTACTCGGACAAATGGGAGCCTGCAAGAAAGAAAGCAGCCCCAGAAAGAACATTTGTGAACCTATGCTGAGACTATAACAAGGCTACATTTATAGAGATGCTGACCTGCTAGCCATTCGTTATTTTGTTTTCTCTGTAAACTGCTTTGCAAACCTTTTGTTGAAAAGTGGTATATAAATACTATTAATTGCCTGGGACTCTATGCTGCAACTCTGCTGGACTGGAAAAGATTTTGGGATTCACTGCTTGAGTTAAGTGGAGTTTGGGGGAAAAAGTGCTGTGGAAAAGAACAATTATCAGGGGGTTTGTGTTCAGATAGTAATAAATCCTTGCTTCTTAGCTGATACAGGAGTTCTGTGTTTGCACACTGTGGTAATTACTGAAGTGGGTGTTAATTGACAGGAAATGGGTATTAAAAGAGAGAAGGAATATTTTGGAACAGGATAAAGAGAAGGAATATTCTTGGACAGTGCCGGACCACTTCTTATGCTTGATTTATTGGAAGAACCAGTAGAAGTAACTGGTCATGACATCACTGCCAGTTACTTTTGAGGTGGGAGGCCAGCTGCAACACAACAAATACAAATAAGAGGTTTTGGGTGGTCAGGTGTGCTTGTTCAAATGTGTAGAGCATGCTTTGGAGCACTGTCCACAGGAGCAAGCTTTGTACTGTTATTTGTTGTGTCATACTCTTGGTCTTGCTGTCAGGCAGCAGATATCCAGGGGTCCTGTGAGCATCACAAGGCACCATCTTAAGTACCATTGGTTGTACCTGCTCTACTGATTGAGAAACACTGTCTTCGGTGACTTTTGAGCAGATTGTTTTCCTTTTTCTGAATTAAAACAGTCAAGGCTTGGGAACTGGTAAATGAACCACACACATTCATTTGTGAATTGTGAACAAAGTAGCTTTCTCTGAATTTAAAAAATTTTTGAATTAAAAAAATTTAAAAACAAAATTTTCTCTGAATTTTTAAAAAAAGTTTATTTAAAAAAATTTGCATTCTGCCTTTTGGAACAAAATAATGGCAAGGAGTCTAACAACAAAAATAAAAGCAATAAAGCATCAGTGAAAAGCAGCAAGATTAAAAACAACTAAAATTATCAATGGGAAATCTTTCAGATTAACAGAGTCTGGATTTCTTTATAGATAGTGTAGTTCAATATATTTATCTTTTTTCAAAAACAATTTATTGTTATCTAGCAACCAGTGTGGTAGATAATGAACAAGGGACATCTCTGTCTAAAGTCTAAATTTAAAAATAGAAACTGAGTTGTGGAAATTGAATGATACTTGGGACAGAAATAAGACACGGAGCTGCTGTGCTAATTAAATAAAAATGTATGAAAAACAGCCGGTGCAGATATACAGTAGTCCTAGTAGTGACATCCATCGTGGCTTAAAAGTGTGTGTGTGTGTGTGTGTGTGAAAGAGAGAGAGTGAGCGAGCAAGAGAGCATGCATGTGTTCTTTGCTTGACTGAAAGCATCATGAGAAAACTTGAAAAGTTCTTTACTATGTTCAATTCATAGTTCTATTCATAGTGCTTTACTGTGGAAAAATTAGTTGCATTAAGTTTTTAAAACCACACTGGAAAGTAACCACTGTATGAACTCACAGCCCAGTCGTATCCACCACCATACCTATGCCAATGAGGTGGAATTAAGTAGTCTGTGATCCTATGGAGTTTTCTGCAATGTGGGCAAGAGAGTACATATATATCTCCATGCCCCTGCCAGCACAATGGATCAAATTGGATCTTCCCCTTCTAGATAGCCAGCAGACTGCACTTCATGTGGCCAGATCGGACATGGGAAAGGACAGATGATATTGCATCACTGATCCTGCCTCATCACAGGTCCAATCTACCCATCACTGCCCCCTGCCTCATTAACATCCTCCCCACTTTCCCCCTGTTCTGCCCTGCCTCCCACATTACTCAGAGCAGTCCTTACCTGTTCCAGTGTGTGCTCCTTCTGATGAAGGATCAGAAGATTAAGAAAAATTAAGATGATGATGAAGAACAATGTTTGAGAGGGATCACTTCCAGTATTCTGTTACAATCACTTCTGCATCTTACCCTGTCTTTGTAAATGTGTTCAAGGGGTTGAACAAGTGTTCGATACAGAACACAGAATTCTGATATAAAAGTACATTCAAATTTCAGTATTGCTCAAAGTGATGTTTACATCTCTTGAATGTGAATTCACTTGTCTTGCTGGAATCCTAATTTGAAACCTAGAATGGTTTCCTAACCAAGCGCATAAACTTTCATTTTGATATCTCAGTCTTCAAGGAGAGATCATATGATGTATTTTGCATTTTCTTTCTCCCACAAAAGCATCTTATTTTTTCCACAGGGAAAGCCCACAGTGATATGTTGAGAAAGTCCACAGTCATTTAGGATAAAGTAAAGGATGACACTACTGGAGTGGTGCTAAACCTGTGGTGACTGTAAGCATCTTAGCTGGATAACTCTTGTTCTTGCCTTCTTTGTCACACTAAAGTGTGACAGAACATTGGGAATTGGCTTGTACTTGGATAGAGATACAGATAAAAGTTGCTGGCAACTCAGTTGCCATAGCTTTCCCACGGATCTGATGTGGAGGCTGAGAAAGTGCATTGGAGCATAACCTGGACCTAATTAAAAGCCAAGAGCAAGCATTTTTTAAATTCCTGGGATTTCAAGATAAAGAAAGAAGGTGAGCCTAGTGGTGCCAGAACACATTGCCAAATAAATCATGAGAACTTTTATTTTTCTCATTTGTTAAGATGTAGAAAAAGGTCAAAGGTATCTTTAGAAATATGGATGATAACATTCAGGAGCAAGAATTTAAATGCAGCATAAAGATGCTGAAGCAAATACTTACCCAAGATTACGCAGGGAAATACATGTGTTGCTTTTCTGCATAGCTGAAGCTTTTTTTCATTCAGCACCAATCTAAAAGACTGCAATCTAAAACGATGCCATCCTATAATATTTACCTCAGAGTAAGTCCCCTTAAACATGGAGTGTGCTGCCAGTTAAAGGAAATGGAATGCAATTAATCCTGATATGGAAATTTAATTATTATATTTAAATAGAATAAAGGGAGTCACTCAAGGCAGATCACAAAATTGAAAAATATAATAAAAATAGAATCAATAATTAACATAGCAACACATACAGTATATAAGGGAAAAAATCAGAATGGCCTAAATATGAGATGACAAAATAGGTCAATGTAAACCCAGGCCCTAAAGGCTCAAAGGAATAGAAATATTTTTCATTTGCCATTGGGACAGTGGATATGAACAAGGATGATTTATGTCCAAGGGTAAAGAGTTCCATACTCGAGGTGTCACCCTCTTATTTATGTGTGGCATCACCACACACGTTTCTGACCAATGCACTCAGCCTGAAAAACTGTATATATAGTTCAATTTGCTGGGGCTTGGGGTAAATAAAACTATAGGGGATCTCCAGCCACCTCCTAAGTTGCACTAAATGCAGTGCAGGCCCTGCAGTTTGGCTGCACCAGAGCAGTTCAGAAATGAGCTGCTTCTTTCACAAATAATGGCATATTATTGCTGACTTATGGCAATCTTATTTTATTTGAACTACAGCACTTTAAATGTTTATTCATAAACTTATGCCTCTTGAGGTTGTATTACTTCATACATTTCTAGCAAAAAAGTGAAAAGTATCATTTTTGAAATACAGTAAAGAAATATTTATGCTGTCTCATATGTGATACTGGCTGACATATGCAGGCTATCATTTTGATATTTCAGTCAACCAATGATGTGCCAATGATGTATCATGTTATGAATTTGTCAAAGGTTCTGAAAACACATGTTGACTTCTAAATACCTACTGTGTCATTCTCCATTCTATGAATCTGTAGATTATAACATGAGTTGCTTTTGCTTCATGAGAACAAATGGAAAATCTGTCAAAATCAAGAATGCAATGTTCTGAATTTAGAGACCAACCAGCTGACAATTCCCTTTACAAATTAAAGGAAGATGAGATTGAATAGGAAAATTATGAAAACTCCAGATGGCCTTTTTTAAACCTCAGATGATGATGCTTAAGGGGTAAGTGGGGGTAGGGAGCCTTCCTTCTCCAACTGACTGTATTTTTAAAATGTGCAGCTAGTTTTTTAGAATATGATAGGGATTTATTTTAAAACAACACACAATTCTATCAGTCCAGGAAAAGTGTGAAATGAAGTAAGAAATGTGTGCCTTAAGTAATAGGCTGTTAAGACCCTGGCTTCATCTTGTGAAGCAGAAGAGGATTTCTCCTATGCAAGCACAATCTACAGTACCTACTACTGGTGTGATAATTATAACGGTGGGATGCCATCAGTTCTAGAAGGAGAAATTGGATTGGATGCATCCTCAGATTGGAATCCTTAGAGGTTGGCTTTGCCCCAGACAACAGTCCCAACATCTCTCTGAACTTGTCCACTGTGAAGTGGACTGGGATGCAAAAACCCATTGTAACATGGAACCCACGGGGGTGCACATGGGAGAGAGCCTTGGGATCTATGAGCGCCCAAATTACCCTCCCCGGACATAAAACTGTTTCTAGACGCTGTGGAGGTGTGGAGTAAGCAAGGCATGGTCACCATGTGGAAGACAGGGGGAGAGGCATCCTTTCCAAGAGAGAAATAACCGTTGGGCCCTCTCCTAGGTGGTACGCTCATGGGGGCGTGCAGTCCCTGCAGGGGATTTGGCGGGAGGAGATGGGAGGGGGGATGTAGGGACCTAAGGGAACTGGAGGGCGAGGAAACAGTATGGGAGGAGCTGCTGTGGCAGAAGGGTGGCGAGGTGCTGAAGTACCGAGAAGAGCCAAGACGGGTCAGGAAACCTGAGGCCAGCACTTCCTAGAATCCGGAGCCCTACCTGGAAGAGAAAGAAGAAAGTCAGCAGGAGTAAAGGAACTTTAAAGGGTTAGAGTAGTTCAAAGGATTTACCTGTTACTGAAGTTGTTCCATTGTTGGGATAGTTGTACCTGTTAAAGAAAAGATATATGGAAACCGTTAAGTGTTGTGCCAAAAGAAACCATAAAGTTTGAGAGCAAAGTAAACATGAGTTGCTTCTACTTACCTGGTCTATGAGTCTTATGTCAGGATGTATGGTGTAGAAGAAGAGGACAAAACTCAAATATCTGTCCCACTGGACACACATGTCACTGCCAGAGGGGGAAGGGACACAGGCAGGAGGCAGCATCATGACATCCACTTACAATGCAAGTGCTTCAATCGCTGTTCAAAGTGTGTGGTTTGAGAGCCCTTGTGCACTTCCATGGTGATGGCACTTTTTGAGGACTTCACTGAGGCAGTTCTGTCTCACCTGCTGCTGTCCCTGGTGGAAAGTTGAATTTTTAATCCTTCCTGTTCAAACATATGGGAAGTGGAAATTATATTGCTACAAAGTGAAGACTGCAACCCTCAATATAAGGATAAGGACCATTAAGATAGGTGAATCCCCATCTCCCACATAAGAGGTTTGTAATCTGTACCTAAAGAAAGCAACATTTACCTGGTATTTCATGAGCTTATAAGGCATTTGTGCTGATTAGCCTCCCTCCCTCTCTCCTTCCAATGGAGGTAATTGTATTTATTCAAAAAGGGAAAAAATATCTGCTGTGGTTTCTGAAAATAATCAGGCCATTTCTATCATGTTATAAATTTTTGCATGATTTCCTAAGAGACATACACATCTGTCCTCTTCTTTGACTGCATGTGGATTCTATGGATATCTTGCCTTTCACAGCAACATATGGTTCAAGCTGCTTGTATGAACTCTTGGGGAATTTGCATTATATAAGAACCTTACTTTGGTGCACCTGTTCTCTGTCTGAGTCAGGAATGTAGTGCATAGAAATTGGGTGGTGGCTGACAGAGCCAGCTTATCAATGAGGTGAACCAAAGCTGATGCTCTAGCAGAAGACTGTCATAAGACAAAAATTGGAATGATCAGAGACATAAGTAAACCTCCCATGGACAAAAAAAATACAGTTAACTCTCTCTCTCTCTCTCTCTCTCTCTCTCTCTCTCTCTCTCTCTCTCTATCTATCTACGACTGACTGACTAGACAATGCCAGTCAAAACTGCCGGATCTAGAAATGTGAAATTCAGGGAGGGTATTCCTTCTGTGATGTAGGCATCCTCTAAGAACTGATTTTTAGAAATTCAAACCAGAAGGGAATGAAAAGGGGTGCAACATGTTTTTATCCCTATACTTAACATAGAAGAATCCGTGAGTCATCACTGCCCAGCCAAACCAAGACTTAGAAGACAATGCACAAACTTAGAAGTGTGAAGTTTAGGGAGCATATTAATCCCTTCTGCGACATGAGCACCCAGTAGGAACTGATTTTTAGAAATTTAACCCCTAAAGCGGTGAAAAGGTTGCAGTGTGTGTTTTCCCCTGTAATTAACATTGAAGATTGACTGATCAACACCCAGCCCCAACCCCTGAGCCGAAAAGCATGAAATTAGGAGAGCATACTCCTTCTGTGCTGTAAGGACACACTAAGAACCGATTTGGTGTCTTGCAGTACACATTGGTGCCTACTGCTTGATAGTGCTCAGGATGAATGACTGGTGCTCACTGGTGCCTTGTGGTGCCCACTGCCCACTGGTGCCTGCTACCCACTGTGATGCCTGCTGATAGGGGATACCAGTGGTGCCCGCTTCATGCTGGTGCCTGATCCCTGATAACCAGTGCCCTGTAAGGATGTGTGATGCCTTGTGGTTCCTGGTGGTGCTTGATATCTGGTTCCTGGCAGGGATGTCCTGTGCCTGGTGCTTAGTAGAGACCTGTGCCTGCTGCCCACTGTACCAGCTGCCTAGTGGTGCTCACTGCCCATTCGTGCCTGGTACTGCCTGGTGCCTGTTGGTGTCCAGTGGTGCCCACTGCCTACTGTGCAGTGGTGCCTCATGATGTAAAGTTATGCACATTGGGACAAAGATTAATGGGCTATTTACATATAGATTAATATATGTAAAGAGCCCAAACTTTACATATAGATTAATGGGCTCTGAGCTGTCTGTGACAGAGCAGGAGAGAGATCTGGGGTGGTAGTGGATAGCTCGATGAAGGTATAAACCCAATATGCAGCAGCAGTGAAGAAGGCAAATTCCATGCTTGGGGTCATTAGAAAAGGGATTGAGAATAAAATGGCAAAAATTATAAAGCCATGGTAAAAATTGATGGTGAGGCAACATTTGGAGTACGTTGTCCAGTTCCTGCTTCTTCATGTCAAAAAGGATATAGAAGAAATGGAGAAGGTTCAGAGGAGAGTGACTAAAATGATTGATGGTTTGGAACACCTTCCGTATGAGGAAAGGCTCCAGTGTTTGGGGCTCTTCAGTCTAGAAAAGAGGTGCTTGAGGAGAGAGATGATTGAGATGTACAAAGTTATGCAAAGGATGGATAGAGTGGATAAACCAGTTCCCCGGAAGTGGGCGGGGCCAGGCCAGGTCAGGGAGCAGGGCTAGGTGAGGGGGAGGGGCCGGAAAAAATTAAATTTTAAAAATTTAAAATTTAAAAAATTAAATTGACTGTCATGGGACTTACCTCTGAGTAGTCAGGTTGGGCTCTCAGGCTGCAGTTCCAGCCACTTTCCTGGGAGTAAGTCCCATTGACTATCAGGGGTTTCAGCATCCTCAGATCCCAGACCTGTGCAGGTCTACCCAGAAATAAGCCCTATTATAGCCAATGGAGCTTACTCCAAGGAAAGTGTGGATAGGGTTTGCAGCATCCTCAGAGCCCAGACTTGTGCAGGTCTACTCAGAAGTAAGCCCTATTATAGCAAATAATAGCTAATAATTCTATTATAACTAATAATTCTATATCTGTAGAACCGGTTCTACAGATCCGGTGAGAACTGGCTTCAGTCCACCTGTGCTCTGGAAGGTATTTTGAGTGCTGGGGTGGCTGCATGTACCTCCTCTCTGTGTGTATGAAAGTGCTTATGAACTGGTTTGAAGATCATCTGAGTGTTGGCTGAGTGTTCATCCCTCCCTATAAGCAGTCTGGTCTAATGAGATCAGGTCAAGGATTGCCAAGGGGCCATCAGCAATCCCCTTTTGCATTACAAGGGGAAGATCAGGCCCAGCCTACTGAAGGGTCCTAGAGCCTGCTTCTCATCTATGGGCTTCTGGCATCAGTTGGCATGAGTTAGAGAATACTCTATTCTGGATCATGCAAATAAATTATTAGATTGAACACAATGGGACATATTTCTAAGTAGACATGCTTAGGGTTGCACTGTATGTTTCTTTAAGAGTTGCCTGCATTCACAATATGAATTGATACAATTTTTTCATGCGCAAGAGCTCTGATTTTGTTGTAATCAATAACAGTTATGTACTTTGTACTTTTTTATTTGTTTACTATGATGCCTAAACTTAAGACCCCCCACCTCCATTCCCAGCCCTTCTTCTGAGTTTCACAAAATGAAAACTCTTTCAAAGGTCTTGGTCTTGTTGTTTCATTCTCAACACAAGGAAATGAATATCACACCAACTGAATGATTTTGGTATGCTACACACAGATTGTTTTATTTAATTTGCTATGAACATTTATTCTTGTTTTAATTATTATTTGTCTTAAAGTTGAAGCTGTAATTGAAATGTGTCACAAAGATATGTAGAACAACTTCATTATATTTAGTATGATCTATTATTAAGCCATAAAATAAAACTTATCAGTTAATGGGTGTTTGCATAGCATTTCACTAATGCTCAAAATGGTAAATAAATATGTATTTGACTGTAATCATGCAACTTTTTAAAATTTATAGTGGATTAAGTTGCAATTTTCAAACGAGTTGCACTGAAATAAATTTGTCTACTCAGGGGACACTCATTGAAGAGTACTGCTTAAATAGACTGCACAGTATTTGTGTGACAACAATGAAAGTATAAATAATGAATCATTTCCTCGGAATTGAGTGAATGACTGATAGATTTAAGGGCCTAAAATGAAACAAAGGAATATGAACTTCTAGTTAAGTTTTCAAAAAAGTGCCTTGTGGAAACTGATTTTTCTGGTTATAAATTTCACATTTCAAAGAAACAAAACTGATTTTAAAACAGATAAAAACTATTTCTCATCTGTATTAATGGGACAATAATTAAGAAATGATTAAAGAAGTAGAAGCACACAACATTGCCTACTTCAACATTTTTCAGTGTTTTCAAATCAAGTATACAATGATGGGGATGAGAAAGCTACATCTGGAATTTGCATCTGGTTTTTCTTCTTTAAAAAAAATCCAAAGAACAAAGTAAATAGTGGTGATATGAACTGTCTTAGGTGCCCTCTGGGGAGAAAGGTAGGGTATAAATTGGATTTAAAACAAATAAATCAATAAATAATGGTTTGACCCGCATTAGGATTATGTCACAGGGTGACAAGATGCCCAAACCTTAAAAGGAGGACAAGGTCTTGGATTCCTCTCTGCCTGGCCTTTCAATTGGACAATGGCACATTTGCCACCTCACAAGTAAAGCCATGATATTGGGCACTTTCAGTTTCCGATAGAGCTCAATGCATATTTTTTGTTTTTAGTTCCCCCCCCATAACTTTTGATAGGAAGGAGATATTTCAGAACTAATTTTTGCATTGGATTCTGCTCTTCAGTATGAATCCAGTGACATATTACATGGTGGGGAACTGCACACCATTGCAAAGTTCAAAAATGAAGCCAAAATGGAGGACAATAAAGCCCTTTTGGAGGCTAAAAAAGAGGACAAATCTGGAAATTTCCGGTCATATGATCACCCTGGATCACATGAGCCTCAGTATATCACTACCTAGCAAACAGGAGGTTGTTGAATCAGGACAGAAAGGGGACATACGGACTGCATTTCAAAGTGAAATTAATACATAAAATCCTAAATCTGCTTGAGAAAGATAGAACACTTATAGGAAGTTGAACTATGAATATTTTAAAAATGTATATTTTCTAATAAATATTTCTATTTTTTAAATGGGAAACTGAATGCTGAATGGCATTTTAATGTCACAGGGAATTACATCATTATGCATTTCCCCTGTACTGAAGCCATAGAAGTGCTTGGACTTTTGTTGCAGAAAGCACAACTGTGCCAGGAACAATCAACCTCAACCTAGAGCAAGTTGAAAAATTGGTTCTCATGAATACATGATCATCTTTTGTGCCAAATGAAATTGACATAGACTAAAGAGGAGTCAAAGGCAACCTGGCCAGCCCCATGACAGAATATGGAGTGAAGCAATTTTGGGGTTGCAATGTGGGACACAACTAGCCTTGGGAGGAAGCAGCAGATTAAACTGATGACAATGCAGGAAGGCAGAAAGGGAGCAGAGGTCAGTTGATTGATCAATCTGTAAAGAAGGAATATAGAAGGTTGGGTTGGAAACCTGAAGAGAAGGGTGGCAGAGGAGGAAGACAATGAACTTCTCAAACATTATACCTCAGCACCCTGGTGTACCACAGTGAACCTGCAGAGGTATCACAGGATATTTTAAAATTTCTAGGGAAATACAGCTGTTAAATATTTCTTATGGCCTAAGGGTGCTGTAAAGCAATTATGGAAACACTTAGTATACTATGAACAAAGAATTTTTGGGCACCCCTGGACTAAGGAAAATCTGAAGAAAGCAAGGAGGATTGGAGGGATCAGAGAGCAGAAACAGACTACTGGGAAGGCCAAACCTCACCTAAGTGAGATTTGACAAAGTTGAGAAAAGGCAAATGCATTGCTGGGAGATACTCACCTGGACTATAAGGTGGGCTGGGTAGACTTTTCCCCAAAAAGTGCAGCCATTCATCTTCTGCCACAGACCAGGTAGAAACCATATGTCAGCAGGTATCTTGGGTTCTGTGATACCGCCATCCCCAAAAACTATTATCCCAGACTTTTTTCCTGACAGAGAGCCTCCACCTGGCTTCAACACTATCATGAAAGAGAATGATAACACAGCTAAGAGGTCATGAGACTCTGTAATTTCTTTTGTTGCATACCTTGTCCAATATAGCTGATGTTAATTCAGCTAATTTTCTGATCATCACCTATGGCTACTATGGCCACAGGTGTCCTGTTGGAGGAGGAGAGGAAGATGACAGGGGTCCAGACAGTTTTGTAGCATTGTATCATGTTTTAGTGAGAACAGTGTAGTATAAACAGGATTCAATGGTATGTACATTGACTTCCAGATAATTTTTTCAGGCCTCCGTCAGTCTTGAAAGACTATGGTATCGTGCTTGGCGCTGCATACGCTGCATGCAAAGCACGAAAGCCTGGGTTAGATTGTTATGGAGAATCGGCTGTTACCCAAGCAGCAAATCCCCCTTTCCACGCCACTGAATTAGTCCAATAGAAAGGCAGAGCCAATACGATTGGATCCAGCTGGCGTCGCAGAGCTGGGCTAAGGACAGGAGCTCAACCTGTCTTGTGGGGCCAACCCAGGTCTCGAACCCTGGCCTGCTGGTTAACAGGCACAGTGTCTTAGCCACTTGTGCCACACACAGCCAGATAATACTACAGTCTTTGGTTCTGTATTAAATATGTGTTATAAGAACATAAGAAGAGTCTTCTCTGGATCAGGCCAAAGGCCTATGGAATCCAGCTTCCTGTATCACACAGCGGCCCAACAGATGCTTCAGGGAGCACATGGGCACATGCATCCATGTGCCCTCCCCTGTGCCCTCCCCTTCATCTGGCACTTGGAGGTTGTCCACAAACAAGCCTGAGAATGGAAAATTTCTCCAAAAGTTGAATTCTTTTGCACCACAAATAAGATTGTGAAGGCTTAGTTTCAAATAGTGTTTATGAATTATAATGCTGGGTTTATGGGTAAATAAAATAAAGACACAATATAGAGGAAGAGACTTTAAAATTGGAATGTTGAGTTATGGTAATACCTGGAAATTCATAATTTCAGCAAATACCAAACACTTAGTTAAGGGAGCAGATATTGTGTGTTTACCTGATTTGGACTTGATTTGGACCATTGAGGACATCTTTCTGAAACTTGATAATGAACTGCTTTGCTGGTAAACTGAGTCTATTTTTTAAAAGTCTCTGAAAGAAAGATAGAAAGATGCTTTACTGTCATTGTACACTGCTATACATTGTATACTGGTACTGTCATTGTATACTGGTACAACAAAATTCAGGTGCACTGTCAGGATACCAATTCAACTGATCACTGGAGTGCTGAGCTACATTGTTAGATTTATTTTATGTAGTTTGATTTTTTTATAAATAAAATATAAAATATATTTTTAGAAAAGTTTAACTCCGTATTTCATAAAACTTATAACAGACTTGACGTTACCAATGGTTTTAAGGTTCTTGGAAACCAAATGGTGCAATAGCCAGGTAAAAATAAAAATTAACACAATTGCTTTACAAAGAACAAAATGACTTACAGTGCAATCCTAAGTATGTCTACTCAGAAGAAAGTCCCACTGTGTTCAACAGTACTTACTCCCAGGAAAGCCCGAGTGCTTTAGGAATAGGAACTGTTTAAACCATGGCAATTCCACAAAGCTGGGAGACCTACAAAATTGCAAAACCGAATTGGTAGCACATATAAACTGCCTTTCAAAATAAATTCATCATATTCATGATTTTAAACAATGAGAAATATGTTTCATTGATTTTCTTGGCCAGATTTTAAAGGTAATAAAATATTTCAAAATAACTTGATTTATAATTTTGTGTAGAGCAAGTCCAAATTGCATTGCTAGTGTTGGTACAAAGCTTGTTGCTCTAGTTTTTACATTATAGACTGGTAAGGACAAAGTCTTCCATTTGGTTTTATATTGTTGGTTATAGCTGAAGAAACTAAGGGCACAATCCCGAAGTATACTTGGGTTACCCTATATCTCACTGGGCTGACCCAACTAGTTATTCTGGAAAAAGCTTGGGGCCGCCTAAGGCAACATAGGCTGTCCCAAGACAGGTGGACCTGGGCTGCCCTAACTGGAGAGGCATATTGAGAGCATATTTAGTACTGCCTAGGGCAGAGCAGTTACTCTGTATCCAGAGCCTGTTTCCAGGGCAGAAATGCCCTCTTCCAGCTCCTCAGGGTTATACCGCCTCAGGAGCAGGTATAGTAATGAGTAGACCCATAGGGGTCCATGATAAGGCAGAGTAAGGATGGCAGTATTGACCAGAAATCTGAGTTCTTGGCCAAGCTAGCTGCAATCCCCACCTCTCGACCTCAGGCTATGGCACAAATACCACAGCCCACTAACCTGTGGATACTAGAGTTACTGCTGTACTGGAGTCTCAAGCGGCAGCTGTTACTGGTTATCAAGAACTTCTGGGTTTCCTTATAAGGCAGGCACCACAGCTGTTCCTTGTTCACTGTGATCTGTGGGGGGTCTCCTTGGGAGCAAACCCTCCCCAGGTGGGCGGTACAGGCTTCCTGACTCTCTGGATTCTCTGGATCCAGCATAACTCTCTGCTCTGAATACAGAATAGTTGGGGCAGCCCAGCTAGGGCACTCCTCACTGCCCTTACTCTGGATTGTGCCCTAAATTCTGACTGAGTCCCACAGAAATATTAATGGAAATTATTAGTCACATCACAATTAATTTGTCTTACAGGCGTCAATGATGCTTAGCCATGACTAATTTTTTTGTTATACAAACTTGTATACTCTATTGTAATTTTTTTTAAGTGGATGATTTGCTCCCAATAACCATTCTATAAATGTTTTTATATTTATTTCAAAGGAGGCTAAAAGCACAATTCTATACATCTTTACTCAGGAATAAGTTCCACTGTGGTCTGGGGGCTTACTCACTGTGTAAAGGCTGAAATCCTATACTCATTTACCTGGGAATAAGCCTCACTTTACACACTGTGACTTCTGAATAAAACTGTATAGCACTGCACTGTAAATATGCTTGTTTGCTTTGAGGTATTTGTTAAAGACAAATATGTGTTTAAATAGCCCACATTTTAAAAAATGAAATCATATTACAGATTTCAATAGAAAAGTGACTTGCATTATGAAAATTATGCTGGGACATTAGATAAAAAAATTAACAGCCAAATTACAGCAATAAGCGCCTATGAAAATAATCACAAAGTAGACAGTAATCTTTCCAAAACTCTTCTTGAATCTAGATTTAAACAAAAGAGAAAAACAGACACAAATTTCGGCATGATAGAAAAGTTCTGTAAGGTCTGCAGTTCTGTGAGGTCACTCGCACACTTAAAAGGATTAAGATGCCACCCCTGCTAAGTGGGCAAAAGACACTGTTTCAAGTGGATGTTTCTCTTTTATTTAGCAGGTGGAGAGTAACTGGTCCTACACACCCCAGCAATGTCTGTTCCAGTGGCTTCTACTAGTGTTCTTTTTGCATTTTAGATTGTGAGCCCTTTTGGGACAGGGACCCATTAGCTATTAATTTTTTCATTTTCTTGTAAACGGCTTTGTGAATTTTTCAGTTGTAGATAGATTTTTGTTGTTTTGTTTCATCTAGTCTGTGTTAAAGAATACAGTGGCACCTCATGTAACAAATTTAATCTATTCCTGAGGCATGTTTGTTACGTGAAAGATTCTTTACGTGAAACAGATTTTCCGAAAGGAAATAATGGAAACTCAGATGATTGCTTCCACAACCCAAAAAATATTCATATAAAAATATTAACTGGATGTAAAAATGATGACAAAACACTGGAATTGAATTCAAAACATGCATTCAATGTGCATGATCCTGTGAAGTCTACTTAGGTTGCAGTCCTAAAGACACAATCCTAAAGATACTTAGGAGGCTGCAATCCTTAAGACACTTTCCTGGGAGTAAGACCTATTGAACACAATGGGGATTACTTCTGATTAGGCATGGTTAGGAATCAGCAATCTTAGACACTTTCCTGGGAGTAAGACCTATTGAACACAATGGGGCTTACCGATACTTCTGAGTAGGCATGGTTAGGAATCTTCAATTCTAGATACTTTCCTGGGAGTAAGCCCCACTTGGGGGGAGGGCTGGGGGTCTTCTAGGGGTGGGTGGGAGCGTGTTAGGGGATACTGGGGGGGGGAGATACAGGCAGCTGGGAGTAGTGGCTGCCACTTTAAAAGCCTGGCTCCCTGCAGAGCAGGCTGGAGGGAGCAGCATCCCCTCTCCAGCCTCTTCAACAGCTCTGTAGGGAGCCTGGGGTTGGAATGCAGGCTTTTAAAGTGGTAGCCACTATTCGTGGCTGCCTATATCTTCCCCCACTGCCCCCAAACACCCTCCCACACCCCCAGAAGACCCCCCAGTCCTCCCAAGCACCTTCCCACCCTCCCCAGAGGAACGGACCTGCGTTACTTGACCTGTTCATTCAGGCAACAAGTGCAGGCTGGCAGCTCTTTAAACTTTAAAGAGCTGCCAGCTGGCCTTCTTTACCAAAATCAGCTTCTCTATCCAAGTCGGAAACCCAGGGGAACAGTATGTTCTTTACCTGGAACATACTTTACCCAGGGCATTCTTTACCCAAGATACCACCGAATACATTTTAGGGCTCAATCCTAACCAATTTAGGCTAGCCTAACTTACCTGGCATATATTTCCATGGCGGTATAGGGAGGTCAGCATATTCCTGTGCATTGGCTTAGTCCCTCACTGCCCCCCAAGAGTGGGGCAGAAGTGGCTTATGTTGGTGTAACTGGAGTTTAGGATTGCAGCCTGAATGTGATTTCCCTAAAAACTTTACACTTCAATATTGGAAGAGAAAGCTATTGATGTCTTTACACACTGTAAGTGTTGTTTATGCTGATGATGTAGTTTGTTATGTGCACATTCAAAGAGTCCCTATTGCTTGGTAAGTGCCCATGATAATTAATGTTCTGATGTTGCTTTTTGGGAGTATTTGGGAGAATGCCTTTCTAAAATAGTATTAGTGTTCATAAGCTCCATAACTGATGTTTCAATAACCTTCCTTCTTTGGAAGTTGGAGGAATGCCTATCCAGAAGATGTTCCTGAATATGTTATGTACGAGGGTGATTCAATAAATAAGGTGAATTTTTCTGTATAAGGACTTCTAATACAGATAGAAGCTTTATTTTTCAACGTAGTCTCCCAGCACTGTCACACACTTTTCCCATCTGTGCACAAGCTTCTGTATTCCCTCAGCATAAAAATCTTTAGACTGATGTCTCAGCCAGTTGCTCACAACACTTTTGACTTAATCGTCACTTTCAAACTTCGTACCTCTCGTGAACGCTTTCAAGGGACCAAACAGGTGAAAGTCTGAAGGGGCAAGGTCTGGGCTATAAGGGGGATGAGGGAGCAGTTCCCAGCCCAGCTTGTTGATGGTCTGCACCGTTTGGGCTGCTGTGTGAGGTCTTGCGTTGTCATGATGCAAGATGACTTCTTTTGACTGATGACCTCTGCATTTGTTCTTTCAATATGTTGGTCTTCGTTCCTTTCTAAAGAGCAAGCTTATAATCCAAAATTTGTGTCAATGGAAAATCTCTCATTTATTTTATAGGACGTAGACTGCATGCTTTAGTGCAGTGTTTCTCAAAGTGGGGGTCGGGACTCCATTGGGGGTCGCCTAGAGCTTTCCTGGGGGTCACCTAAAGACCCCTGGTGCAGGGGGCCAGGTCAGGCTTAGCCTGTAGCTGCATGCACACTGGGGCTGAATGACAGTCTCAGGGCCCAATCCTATGCATGCCTACTCTGAAATAAATCCCATTGTGTTCAATGTGTGCATAGAACACACATTTCATTTGTAACAATGAAAATACATCCTGCATATCAGATATTTACATTACGATTCACAACAGTAACAAAATTACAGTTATAAAGTCGCAACAAAAATAATTTTATGGTTGGGGGTCCCCACAACATGAGGAACTTATAATGGGATCACGGCGTTAGGAAGATTGAGAACCACTGCTTTAGTGCAAAATATCAGACTAAAATCAACATTCCAACAATGCAGTCATTTTTCTGTGTGTGTGTTTGTGTGTGTGTATTTAAAACTTTTACCTAATGAGGCCAGGCAATACCTCATCTGTTTTTAGACCTGAGAAGTTACATGCGTGGAATCTTAAAAAATTAGAAGTTGGTTTATATCTGATCTTTTTTCCACTGCACAATTCTCAAACTCTTGTGTTTGTTCCAGTCAGCTCATGCAGTACAAGTTATTTAAAAGTGTGCCAGCCTTCCTACAAAAGTCAATATTTTTGGCCTTCCACAGAAGCCGTGAAGCCCGGAATTAAATTCAAAAAGCAAGTGAAATTTTATTAGTAACCAATCCTATGCCTGTCTACTAAGATGCAAGTCCTATTATACTGGGCTTAAGTACCAGGTAAGTGTGGATAGGATTTGTAGCCTTGGAGCACCATTTTCAAAATTTGCTGACTTATGCACAATTATTAGGAAATCTCATTGAATCAGTAGAACTTACTTTCAGTAGGCACCTGGTGCACATTCCAGTGAAGGGCTTTTTGCCAGGCAACCATGTACAGACTGGGGCATAAATCTCCCACATTTTGAAGAGCTCTATAAAATGAAGAAAACTATCTAGGAAAAAAATTGTATATATTTCTGAAAAGTACGGTACATAAAAAGTTTTGTTTTAAAGGGTTTTTAAAATCTCTATCAGACAAATATCAGGATACCAAAGTTTTTTTAAAGGATTCGAAGCAAAGGATCAGACAGGAAATCGACACCATTCTGCCTGAGATGACACGGAGTGCGAAGGAGAACTTCTGGGAGCATCTTCAGCAACATATTGCCAACCACAGCTGCCATTTGTCTCATATGATTTTTAAAACTCATTAAAACAAAACTTTATGTATTTTTCAGAAATATATGCAATTTGTTCAAGATAGCTTCATTCATTTTTTATATCTATTCAAAATATGTAAAATCTTTATGCCCCGCCCAGTGGTGGGCTCCAGCAGGTTCGCACCTACTCTATAGAACCGGTTGTTAACGAGAGAGGACATATAAAGTTTAAAAATAGCCATTTAAAAGTGGCTGCCAGATGGGCATAGAACCGGTTGTTAATTTCTTTGAATCCCATCATTGGGGGCCCCAGCCCTGTATAAGATCTGAATAGCCATTTCAATATTCCAGAGACTGAATAAGGCCACAGTCCTATATACAATGCAACTGTAAGGATCTGGGATCTGAAGGATCCCAAATCATAACTCAGCTCAGCTCCACTTAAGCAGGTTTCTTTTTATATCCAAATCAAGCACACTTATTTAAATCAGTGGGGTCACACTCAAAAGTAAATATGCTCAGAATAGTATGCACAGGATACTTCAGACAGCATTACATGGTGTCTGCACATGTTTGCTCAGAAATAAGTCCAGCAGTGTGGTTGGCTGGATGTAGTGTAGCCAGGAGTGTAGCCCTGGCCAGTGTAGCCAGGAGTGTAGCCAGGAGTGCAGCCTAAGATACAGACTCCAAACACAGTGATAGAGTAAATCATACACAGATTTCCCAATAAGAATTATTGGAATGGCATTCTGAATGTTTATGGTATTTACCTGGACAGGCTTTGAACTGTGTCTTAAGGCCCAAGCCTAGGCACATCTCCTCAGAAGTAAGACCCATTGTAGTTAATGGGGCTTACTCCCTGGAAAATGTGGATAGGAGGGTAGCTTGCTCAACCCTATGCATGTCTCCTCAGAAGTACGTTCCATCATAGTTAATGGGGCTTACTCCCAGGAAAGTTTTGATAGGATGTAGCATTACAGTCCAATCCTATGCATGCAAGGTGACCATATGTTATAACCGAAAAAGAGGATGAGGCCTTCCAAAAATGTAGGACACCAAAGAAAAATGTAGGACATGACAAAATAAAAGCTAAAAACACTCATGTATATTTCTTTCATGTGGTTAATTTAAACACTCCTGGCTGCAATCCTAAACTCTTTCCTGGGAGTAAGATCCATTGAACATAATGGGGCTTATTTCTGAGTAGACATGGTTAGGCTTGTGCTCTATATTAAGCTATTACATATACCCTTCAATCCTAAAGACACTTTCCTGGGAGTAAGACCCATTGAACACAATGGGGCTTTCTTTTGAGTAGACATGGTTAGGATTGTGCTCATAGGCTGCAATCCTAAACACACTTTCCTGAGAGCAAGTCCATAGAACACAGTGAACCTTACTTCTGAGTAGACATGCATAGGATTGCACCCTATTATAACCTAAAATTTATTAATTACAAGCATACTGTAATCAATACATGCTGCCTGCTCATAAGGAAAAGGAGGACAATGAAGATTTTTCCAGGACACAAGGCTAAAAAAAAGAGAGCATATCCTAAAAAAAAGTGAACATGTGGTCTCCCTGTATACATGTCTCCTCCTCCCATCATAGTTAATGGGACTTTACTCCCAGGAAAGTGTGGAAAGGAATGTAGCCTTACAGTCCAAGCCTATGCACACTATTCAGAAGTAAGTGCATGCTAGTCAAAGCGGCATACTTCTAAGGGTTGCAGCCTTGACTTGCAAGACACAAGTTTTGAGGTGTTGTCCCTTGATGCACATCTGATGGATGGCTGCAGAAGGGGTGCCAGGGGAGTGCCAGGATGCTCTTCATCCATCTCTCTCTCTCTATCCCCAGCTGGTGGCAGGAGGGATGGAGTTTCCCTGTCTCCTCGGGAGCAGGGAGGAGAGGAGAGGAGGAGAGGGGCAGTGGATGCCCGCATCTCTCTGGCTCTGGAGAGCAGAGCTTTGTGTGGGTGGCTGAGCGGGCCGGGGCTGGCAGGGAGGCTGGTGGGTGGCTTTGCCTGGCGGGGGCGCAGACAGGTGGGCTGGAGCAGCGCTGGCAGCAGCAAAGCCTGGTGGGGAGAGCAGAGCAGAGACAGCAGAGCAGAGGGAAAGGGTGGCCAGGGAGGGAACCAGCAACAGCACAGCACACTCTGGTGACTGCCTGGCTCTCTCTGTGTGTGGGGGTGTCCGTTGTGTTCTCCAGGTTGTGGTGCAGGCGGGGGAAGGGGCTGTGTGTGTTTGTGGTGTGATGTGTGGTGCATGTGTGCTGTAGAGTGGTATACAGTGTGGTGTGTGTCTGCTGTGCTGTGTGGGTGTACAGTACGGTGTGTGTACAGTTGTGTGCGTGGGTGTATAGTGTCTGTATGGTGTATGGGTGTGTTTGCAGAGTGTGGTGTGTGTGGTTGTAAATGTGGTGTAGAATGTGTGTATAGTGTGGTTTGTGTCTGTGATGTGTTTTCTGTGTGGTGTAGTGTTGGTATGTGGGGTACAGTGGTGTGTGTCTATGTGGTGTGTGTCTGTAGTGTAGTGTGCATGGGTCTAAAGTGTGGTGTGGTGTGTGGGGGGGTATAATGTGATGTGTCTGTGTGGTGTGTGTCTGTATAGTGGTGGTGTGTGGGGTATAGTGGTGTGTGTGTGTGTGTGTGTGTGTGAATATGTGGTGTTTGAGTATACTGTGATGTGTGTCTATAGTGTGTTGTGGGGGGTATAAAGTGATGTCTGTATAATGTGTGTCTGATATGGTGTGTGGGGAATAAAGTGATGTATCTGTGGTGTAGCGTGTGTCTTTGTGGTGTGTAGGGGTATAGTGGTGTGTGTCTATAGTGTGGTGTGTGGGAGTATAAAGTGATGTGAATGTGTGGTGTGTGTGGTGTAGTGTGTGTCAGCGTCGTCTGTAGGGATATAGTGTGTCTGTGTGGTGTGTAGAGGTATAGTGCTGTGTGGTGTATGTCTGTAGTGTGATGTGTAGAGATATAAAGTGATGTGTGTCTGTATGGTGTGTGTAGTGTGTAGAGATATAAAGTGCTGTGTTTCTGTGTGGTGAGTGTCTGTGGTGTAGTCTGTGTGGTGTGTAAGGATATATTGCTGTGTGTCTGTGTGGTGTGTGTAGTGTGTGGGGGTATAAAGTGTGTGTGTGGTGTAGTCTGTATGGTGTGTAGGGATACAGTGCTGTGTGTCTTTGTGGTGTGTGTCTAGTGTGGTGTGTAGTGATATAAAGTGCTGTGTCTGTATGGTGTGTGTGGGGGTATAAAGTGCTGAGTGTCTGTGTGGTGTGTGTCTGTGCGGTGAGTGTCTGTGTGAGGGGGTTCAGTGTGGTGTGTGGTGTGTGAGCAGGGGGAGGGGGCGGGGGAGGCGTGCTGAGGAGAGCGCACCAAGCGGCGCCTGGAGACTGTGCATGTGATGGAGAGCGAGGCGAGGGGGTGGGAGGAAGAGGAGGCGGCGAGGCGAGGCGAGGCGAGGGAAGGCACCGGCTATAGCTGCCTGAGTGGCTGTGGTGGGCACCGGTGCTGAGGGGAGCAGCGCCTCCTTCCCTCCCTCCTCCCTGAGTGGAAGCAGAGCGCGCACCAGCCATGCTTGGGAAGAGCTGCTGGTGTGTCTCCCTCCCTCCCTCCTTAGGAATCCCAGGCGGCCGAGGAGCGGCACCCGCAGTGCGAGGCTCCCCCTGGCCTGGCCTTCTTGGGAAGGGAGGGAAGCCCCAGCAGCAGCAGCAGCAGCAGCAGCAGCTCCATCCTCTGCGGCACCGGGAGGCAGGCGGAGCGCGCGCCACAGACCCTGGAGAGCCCATGTGCGCAGGTGGGCAACACCCGCCTCACTTCACAGGCATTGTCAGCCCCTGCAGGGGAGGGAAGGAGGGGAGGGAGTGGGGCACCCATGGGACTCCGGCACCTGAGCAGCAGCAGCAGCACCAGCAGCAGCACCTGGCCGGATGGCTGTGTGTTAGTGTGTGTCTCTCTCCATGCGTGTGCATGCAGGCGCCCTGCTGACTCTCACAGTGCTGTAGCTTTTTCAACTTGCTCCAGAGGGATGGAGGTGGGGAATGGAAAGCACTTGTTTTTGCCTCCCTCCTTCCAGTTGCATGGTGCAAAGAAGCACATGCATGCTTCTCTCTAACCTATGGCTGTGTGTGTTGCGTGAGAGTGGCACACGTCAGTGCTCCTTTTATTTGGCATGCTCACTTTCTGCTTTCACTTGACTTGATGGTGCAAAGATGCACATGCATGCTCCTCTATAACCTATGGCTCTCTCTGTGTGTGAAGTGTGAGTGGCACACATCAGTGCTCCTTTTCCTTACCATGTTCACTTTATGTTTTGACTTGGTGGTGCAAAGATGCACATGCATGCTTCTGTATAACCCATGGCTCTGTGTGTTGGGTGTGAGTGGCACACATCAGAGCTCCTTTTGCTTGCCATGTTAACTTTCTGTTTTGACTTGGTGGTGCAAAGATGTACACGCATGCTCCTCTATAATCTATGGCTCTCTCTGTGTGTGAGGTGTGAGTGGCACACATCAGTGCTCCTTTTGCTTGCCATGTTAACTTTATGTTTTGACTTGGTGGTGCAAAGATGCACATGCATGCTTCTGTATAATCTATGGCTGTGTGTGTTGGGTGTGAGTGGCACACAAGCGCTCCTTTTCCTTGCCATGTTCACTTTCTGTTTTAGCTTAGAAATTTGGGCTTGGAACATCTGCATAGGGCAAGAGAGTTTATGGGGGAGGGAGGAGAAGAAATGGCATGTGTTCATCTTGAGACAAGTGGATTGGCGTTGTTGGTGGGCAGGAGGTTTGCCATGTGCAAGATACAGTATTTCTGGAGTAGTAATTTCAGTGGCGGAGGAGGAGGAGACTGGTACATTCCTGTACGTGCTGTGCAAAGCACAGTGAAAAGCCCTGTGTTCTGGTGATAGATCAGATTGCCACTTATGTTCAGTTTGTGGTTTGACTGAAACTCTTCTAAACGTGGGTGGTTATTAGTCCAACTGTTTAGAGCATTGCATATGGAGAAACTCATGTGCTACAATAAAGGTACACAATTGTTAACGGTGGCATTTGGAATTTATGGTGCAGTCATGTGCAGTTTCCTGGACTTAGCCCTACTGAGGACACTGGGACTAACTTTGCCTGGATAGGATTGTGCTACACAACTATTACATGTTCGGTATCTTTGTTTTCCTAATGAGATCGCTGACTGAGGGCTCATATTTGTTGGTTGTAGTTTAGCAGACTAAAATTGATTTCACAGACACACTAATTCTAGCAAAGATATAATTGTTAGAAAACTAATAATATAGTACATGTCCGTATAGTACAGACAGTATAGTATATGTATAGTACAGGAATCATCTCCCTTTAATTATTATTGTAACAGGAAGATGAGACCAGCAAATACGGATCCTCTGCATTTACGTAAAGAATCCACTGTTTATGGTCTAGGTTCCAGAAAATATGTATTATATTCTTAATTCTGCACAGTTTCACAGAATAACCATGTAATTTAACTGGGTGCTTATGGTTGAGTTTTTATTTTTAATACTGAACAATTTAGTATTGTCTTGATGAACTGACTTCTCAGCTAGTATGAAAGCTGCAAAGGATTAAATGTTTGGGCAACAAAACAGCTTGTTTTTTCTCAACCAGTGTAGCCTGATGAGATAAGAGAGGCTATATCTTTCCAATATAATGAGAAGAAATAATCAAATTTTCTGTGTTTCTATTACTCCTGGGAGTGGGTGAGATGCTCATCTAGAGTTTGAATGTGGCTGTCAGCAACCAGATTTAAATAGATGTCTAATTTCTTGTTTGACTATAGATGGCAGTATGGAGGGCAATCCTGGCAGAAGTTACTTTTTCTCTCCATGAGAAAATGAAGAGAGTGTACACATGACTAGGCTCGGGAACTTGAGAAACCACAGGTATGTAAATTGATTAATCCAACTGCCTATAGTGCTCTCAGTATTTACTGTATGCTGACAGTTGGCCATTTCTGAACAAAATGTAACTTAAAATATCAGATGGATTTCAACCAGTTTCAAAAGCCAAATGGTACAGAAATACACTTGCACATTAACAGAGGTTTAACAGATTTGAGGGTTGATGTTTGTGGGAGAGATCCCAGATTTTTTTTTGGAGGGAAAGCTATATTCTAAATACTTTAAAAACATCTCATCAGCATCCTGATACATAAATTCAGGGTCCTGCTGCTACTAGCAATACATAATCCCATTATAAGAATTTTTTCCCTAATATTATTGAGCTAATGGAATCTGACAGCTTCCCTTTCAGTCCTATCTAGTACCACAATCAACCACATTTCATTATATCCTGAGCCTCAACCCATTTAAATGTAAACAATTAAAATCAGCAGAAATTACATCTGTACAAATATGTTTAGGTTAAGGGAAATATCACCTTACAGTGTCTTGATATTACCACAGAATCATTGGTATGAGTAGTTGAGATAAAGTGAGCAGATGTTGTAGATAGACATGTGAAAGATATTTGCCATGGGTTCTACCAATGCTTTCCAGAAATGAATGCATCCTCTATTTTGGTGAGAAAAGGAGAAGCCCCTTTCTGGGCTTTGGAAGCAGTTGTAAAGCTGTGAAATAATTCTGGTTTTTTAGTAGCTTCCCTTCTCCAGCATGATATTGGGAATGAGGCCTCATAATTCTTCAGGTTTGAACATATGGAGTGGTCTCTCTTTGACCTTGCGCTGGCCTTAAGTGGTATTTGGGTGGAAGAAAGACTTTACAATGTGTGGTCAGATATGTCTTTGGACTAGCTGTGAAAAACAATTAATTCCAGGTATCTGAAGCAGAGAGGGGTGTTTGGAGTAAGATCTTGCCCTTATCTTGGCTCAAGATGAGGGCTCTCCTTGACCCTGCACTGGACTTCTGTGAAAGCAGTAAGTTGCCTTGCTGCTTTCTTTAACATATTTCCAAAGCTCAGGTAGACATTGATGCTGAGAGGTTGCTTATCCCTTGATTTCAGAAAGGAGCAAAATTGGTAATGGCCACAAATTTTGGTTGCCTATTCAGAATGTGGTAGAATTCAGAATTCATTCTCTCTGAATTATTTTTCTAGAGTAACCTGCTCTTTTAAAAATTTTGCATTTCATATTTTTGTATGCTAATCAGAAACAGAATTGCAAATTACGGGTTGTAAGATTACCGTGTGCTAACAGCAATACTGCATTAAAATGGATTTTAATAATATGAAATAATTCATTTTTGACCATTCTTTACAGGATTCATGTAATTTATGCAAAGTTAAAACAAGCTTAATACCTGTTACATGGGAGTCTTCTACACATTCAAGTAACTAAAATGTAGTTGTAGAATTACAGAAATGCTTTCTCTGACAATTGTAATTAACTGGTGAGTGTGTATATTTTTTAAAAAATAATTTATAAGAATCTTATAAGGGCTTTCAGAGAATATAGTTCAAACATGTTCACTAACAATCACTATAAACAACTTATACTGCAAAAAAATCTTGAATGCTTTACAGTAAAAGCTCCTTAATGCTGAAGTCTCAATGACTCAGATTTTTCTTACTCTGTTTATTTGTCGTATATCAAAAGGAGTTTTAACCAGTCTCTTATGGAGAGAAAAATCCATATAACTCTTTAAAGTCATTGAGTATTTAAGTTCTTCAATTTCCATCTTAAGTACAATTATTTGAGGGTACTGGAATCAGTGGAATTTACTTCCAAGTTTAATGCATAGAAGGTTGAGGTATCATGGAGCAGAGCAACTGATAAGTACAATTACACATAACTTGCTTTGTTTGTGTTTTTTAGAGACATGAATTTAAATGTTTATTGGCTTAACTGTATTATTGGCATTTGTCTGTCAGAATGAAAGTATATATTCATAGTCATCCTTGTAAAAATGTAGTAATGTCTTCCTATTACAGTAAGGAGTCATGAAATATTAACAGTGGCTAATGTAAGAGAAACACTAGGCAGAGTGCTCTGTTGAGGGTTCTTATTACAGAGACTTCACTATGCTACAAGTACCGTTACTGTACATTATGATGAATTGTCATAAATAATTGAAATAAACTGTCTTCACATCCAGAGTGCCTGATCTCTGTTTTTTGGTGTGTTCACAAAGCAACTGAGAAGAAAATTCTTCATTACAGCAGGATTTCCTAGCTCTTTCTGTAAACTTCAGATAATATACTACATTTGTGTCACTTTGGTGTATTTCATTATCAACAGTATTGGAAAAAAGGTTCCCCTGCCGACTGGTTTCTTCCTTTTTCTTTGGTTCTGTTTGGGCTCTACTTTCTCTGTGCAGCCATCTCAGCAGTTTGCATTCCTGCCGTTTGAGTACTACACAACATGGATCCTTGCATTCTTTTTTGTGTGAGTCAAACCACACAGATAATGATCAAACACTGGATCCTGGCCAAAAGGCAGATGCTGATGGTTTTCCTTCCAGAAAAACTACAAGGATGTAGAGCTTGTGAACACAGATGGCATCCTGAAACATTTACCTGGATTGGAAGAAGTGATTGTAATACTGAACACTTTTCAGGCCTCAGCTGATCTCCTGATGCGGGTTCATAACCAGTTGGCCTTATGAGACAAGAAAACATAGAACATTAGGAAGAATTTCTATACACTGATGGGGTCTGAGCTGGTGGTAACTAACTAGGAAACCTTGAGGTTGTGATGAAAAAGCCTAACAAAAATATTGACCCAGTGTGTAGCTGCTGTGAAAAAAGGCAAATCCCATGTCTAAAGATAATTAGGAAAATATAACTGGCAGTATCATGATGGTATTGTACAAATCTGTGTTACAGACACAGCTGGTATATTGTGTATGTCTCTGATCAACATTTCTCAAAAAGGATATTGTAAAGTTACAAAAAATGCAGAAAAGGCAACCCAAGTGGTCAGTGGAGCACCTTCCCATTGAGGACTGGCTGCAATATTTGGGACTTTTAATGTAGGAAGACTGTTAAGTGGAGAAATAATAGAGTTTCATACAATTAAAGATAATATGAAGTGGATATGAAGTGGATAGAGAATGAAGACAGGCAAAAGGAAGTACTTCACACAGCATGTACTTTACAGAATGACGGTTCACTTGGACAGCTTCAGAAAGAGATTAGTCAAATTTGTGGGTAACTTTTAGCACCAGGCCTCCGTCAGTCTTGGAAGACTATGGTATCGTGCTCAGCGCTGCATGCGCTGCAAGCAAAGCACGAAAGCCTGGGTTGGAGTGTTATGGAGTATAGGCTGTTACCCAAGCAGCAAATCCCCCCTCTCCATGCCACTGAATTAGTCCAATGGAAAGGCAGAGCCAATACAATTGGATCCAGCTGGCGTCGCAGAGTTGGGCTAAGGACAGGAGCTCACCCTGTCTTGTGGGGCCGACCCGGGTCTCGAACCCTGGCCTGCTGGTTAACAGGCACAGTGTCTTAGCCACTTGCGCCACCAACAGCCCACAGCAGTGGCTACCAATTTCATGATGGATGTGTGGCACCTTCAGGCCAGGGTCACTATACCTTTTTATAGTACTTGCTGGTAGAAAACAGTAAAGGAGAGCTTTTGCTACTGTGACTTGCATGGAGGATTTCCAGATACATCTGGTTCTGGACTTATGTACTTTGATTTGATCCAACAATGCTTGATCTTACTACTTACTACTGTACTTACTATGACTTAATGTCAAACCTAATGTACGATCCTACTACTGTAGGTTGCAGTAGTACCTCCTGTAATGCTCTGGATATGTCCTTAGAGAAGAGAGTGCTGTTTGAAACTGCTTTATAGGAGGATGTTTAATACTGTTATAATATAGATCTATATGCAGTTCTGTACTCCCGGTGCATTAAGTTGAGTCTTGCTATGCAATTTACCAAAACTGGTGTCTTGTCTCCAAAACAGCGGAAGTGTATGGGGAGAGCTACTTCCCAGAAGACGAGCCAGGTTGTGGTTCATACTTAGGAACTATAGGCAGGGCCGTTGCTGGGGTTAGGGTCAAATGTTTTGCAGGGGGCCTCAGTGCAGAGTGTAGGGGATCTAGCTAATTGTTCACTAGTCTGGCATCCATAGCAATGGCAGCAGTACTTTACTGGTTTGAGGACGAACTGTCCATAATGTACTCAAAATTAATCTGGATGTCCCTATATAACAGTTATTCCTTGATATAGCAGTTTGGAGAATATGAGATTTTTGGATCAAACTTCTTGGACAGATTGTCTCTGCTTGCCTTTATATTAAAGGTGCCTTATGGTTTCATTTTGTTGGTTTGCTGCACTCCGTCAGACCTGTGCAAAAAAGCAAGTTCTTTAGCATCAGACCTGTGCATTTCTATAAATATTTTTGTACTTGGCATCATTCCAATTTTTGTGCTTTTGGAATTATATTTTGATGCAGGGTTGCCATATTTCCTGGAAAACCAGGACTGATCCTGTTTTGGGGGATTGTGTTCACCAACTGCCAAGTTAGACGGGATCCTGTCCCAGTTTTGTGGAAGAGAATTATGGCAACCCTAAGTGGTGGGCTGTGGCATTGAAACAAACATTCTGCATCTAGTTTTTAATTGATACCTGTGGGGTGATCAAGCTGGGTGAAAGAAGAACAAAATGCAATTCTAACTGGAATGTAATCAGGCACATAGAATTGAGAAGGGACGCAAGGTAAAAGAAAAAAATGGCCCCTCTTATTATAATGCTTGGTTATGAGATGTTGAAAGTGGCATATACCAACATTTTTCATGTCATGGCACACTGAGAAAGCATTAAAATTGTGACAGCAAACTGTTAATTTTTTTTACAACTGACAAAGTGCATTGCACTGCTGGCCAGGTGCTTACATCTCCCAACAATCTCCTGTTAATATATAACGCTTCCTCTACAGGACACCTTTGTGCCATGGCACATTTGTTGAAACTAGGTAGTGTATGCACTAACGGTATCACTGAGGGGCTTTTTAAACACAAGACATTTAGATAGTCATAGTTACTTGGAAAAGACTTATGAATAGGTCTTTTTCTAACTAATATGATAGCTTAAGTGTCGTCAATCTTTGATAAGTAACTGCAATTAGACGTATTTGTTTGGTTTAGTTCAGGGGACTGATGTGGTCTTCAATGAGCCTCCATCTGGCCCTTGGGCATGTGGGAGCTCTGCTCTCCACACCTTGGGACGGTATTTTGCGGGATGGGGAGGCGCCACACATCTCTCTCTTTTATTAAAGTGCTTATGAACTGGTTTGAAGAACATCCTTTCTGTATGTGTTGGCAAGTGTTTGTGAACTGATCTGAATTCATTCAGTCACAAGTTCCATCTTTATTCATTTATGTAAATTTATTCAAATTTGAAATGTGAATCAATGCTTTTTTCCTGCTGGCCCCCAAACAATATCAAAAAGACGACGTGGTCCTCTTGCCAAAAGTTTAGAGACACCTCGTTTAGTTCATAGCATCACAGGATGTCAGAGTTTGAAGGGAATTGGGGATCACCTATTGTAACCCCTGCTTGGTGCATGCAACTGCTTCTGATTGGTGACCAGTTTCTGCTTGAAAAACACCAATCAGTTCGGACCCAGTATTTGCATGAGGCAGGCTGCTCCAGTGCTGGACAGCTCTCACAACCAAGAAATTCATTTTACCTATCTAAATCTGTTTCCCTGTAGTTTCAGTCCATTGGTTTCAGTCCTGTCCTCAGGAGTCACAAAGATTAATGTCCTCTCTTTCTGTTATGATAGCCTGTAAGAGAGTTGAAGATTGCTATCCTCTCACCCTTAGTTTTCTCCAAGCTAAATGTATCTTTTAAAGTTCCCTTGTAGGACTGGATTTCCAAGCACCTCAAAAGTTTAGCTATCCTCCTCTGAAATCACTCCAGATTTTCATTGTCTTTCTGGAGTTTGGTGCCCAAAATTGAGTGAAGTTCTCCAAGTGAGCTCTAATTAGAGCAGAGTAGCATGGAATCAGTAATACCCCTTAGTAGCTTTAGTACCACTTACAAGCCTCAACTTATTTGGTGCTTTACAGCACAGTCCTATCTATGTCTATCCAGAAATCATTGTGTTCTATTCATTGTGTTTAGTTGGACTTATTCCCAGGAAAGTGTACAGTATAAAGGAATGCAGCCTTAACCTTCCTGATACCATCCCATCAGGTGTGGCTGTATAGTACTTCCACTTCTTTCACAAGGTGTTCCTGCTTCTCAATATAGCAGAGCTTTTTGTGCAGCCATACTGGTTTTCTTAGATGTTCCAAGAACCTGAGTAATTAACTATTTTCACATTATACAAAGGCAATTAGTTACCATTGTATCAAGGCAGGCAATGAATCCAGATGAATCAAGTTCCCTTTCAAGTTGCTTCTAATTGCCCTACATTTTCAGCTCAGGGCAATTAACAAGTGATTGTCACTTGGGGAAAGAGAGGAGCTCTGCCTCCCAGCTGAACAAAAACTAAAAGCTCATGAACTTTAAGACAAGCTTAATTGCCTGCCATAGTGCAATGGTAAGCAAGCTGCTGTTAAGCCATTAACTGTGACTTAAGGCAGTGACACATGAGCGTTTTAGCCCGGGACCCCCTTCTGAGAATGAAGGCTGAGACCCCCAGAAGTGATGTCATGGCTGGAAGTGACATTAAAGGTGCCCAGGCCAGATTCCAAGGTGGCTGCACTTAGCTTCTTGCAACCTGCCTGAAATGAAGTTGCGACCCCCACCCCAAGGGTAAAATTGCATATAATTAGGCTACATTTAGATAAATAGGTACCTTCTAGGTGGGAAGGTAACAGCATTCTGTGCACCATGGCATATAGTCATAACCATGGAAGTGTCTTTAGGCAACGCAGCCTAGAACAGTGGTACTCAAAGTGGGCGTTGGGTCCTCCTTGATAGGTTGCAACCTCAGACCAGGGGAATCAAGAGAGGTTGGGATCTGCCATCTTGAAATCTGGCACTTGGCTTTCTTGGGAGTAAGGGCGCAATCCAGAGTAACTACGGGGAGTCCTTGCTCCAGTGTAAGGTCAATTTATTCTGGATTGCAATATGAATTTCCCATAGGTTTTCACTAGGTGGTGCCATAACTACCAGTGCACGTAATGTTTCTTACATGTTCATGTAGTTACTCTGGATTATAGCCTATCCCCCAAATCCAGAGTAGCTATGGGAGCACGTAAGAGACTTTACGTGCACCCATAGTAAACTGCACCACCTTGTTAAAACCTATGGGAAATTCATATTGCAATCCAGAGTAAGTTGTTCTTACACCGGAGCAAGGAATCCTCATAGTTACTCTGGATTTTGCCCTAAGTGTCATTGAACACAATGGGACTTACTTTCAACTAGTCATGGAGTGGCTCTGGCATCACAGTAATGTCACATCCCACTAAGTCTGAAAGAGGGTCCCAGACAGATTTTAAGTTTGAAAGGGTGGTCCTGGGTTGAAATGCAGAGAACCACTGGCTTAGAGATAGTGGGAAAAAATGTAGTACAGGAGTTCATAAGCACCAGTTGAACAAAACCTGTTGCCCAAATGGGAGAAGGAAAGCAATGTACAGTACTTACCTTAGTGTCTTTAGTTTCTGAAAATGCCCATATATCCATAGTTTGAAGTGTCCTTAGAATGTAGAAATAGCCCCTGGATTACCAGGGATTTTTACCCACATCTGTTGTTATTATCCTTATGGAAGAGGGCAATGAAAATGGTTATATGCCCTGGGATTAACAGTTTATGTAAACAAACAAGGTGTGAAATGGTTTGAGGATAGCACCTTGAACATCCTTAGAGTCTATAATTTCCTGTTCAGTTGCATGCTGTGCAACTATTGCCTTTTTCAGAAGAAAATAAAATTCTGTATATTTTTCCTTAGTTCTTATTGCAATAGCATAACTATTTCATAAATGAATGTTCCATTTATGGACAGAGAGGCTCATTTAAACCACACCAGTGATTTCTTAGTCTTGTTGAAGCGTACTTGTATGTAACTATAGTGAAAAATGTAGATATCCTAATTCAGTATAGGGAATTCAGTTCAGCAACCCAACAGGCTCCTTGAATTGAGTATATACTATGGGGAAACTATCCCATATGGGAAATCTGTGGGATTTATGAATCTATGGGGAAATATGAATTACAAGGAAAGAGTGTGTTTTTCCCTGTAAACATAGATGGCAAAGATCACCTTGATGGCAGAGTGTTAAAGCACAGCATACCTTGGAAAGCAGGCATCTCTTGGAAAGAGAAACCTATAAACAATTTGGAGGGAAGAATTTAACAGGCAAAAAGTAGGAATATTCATCCTTGTTGAACAGGTTTTCAGTACCCATCTTCCACAACACTAACTTTATGATAATTTTTTTACAGTACCATGTACCTGTTATGGGCTTAATTCAAAGTGAGATTGGCAATTATGAGTTATAGTGGAGAAAATTCAGGAAACCCCCTCAGTTGTTACTGGTATATATCTACTTGCAATTGTTGGCTTTCCCCTAATTATTATATGTACTCATTCCTGAATTATTTTACACATACAGACACATGTTGACTTTGTTGACTTTCTAACAAGCCAATGTTCCATTTTGGAGACTTTGGGACAGCTGGTCCAACTTGAAGCATAAGATTTGGCTGGCTGGCTGGCTGCAGTCCTAAACCCACAAAACTGGAAGTAAATTTCATTTGTATCTGCAGGACCAGAATCAAATGGTGCATAAAAGGTACCAGGTACCAAAAATATACCTAATTGTTCCTGTCATTGTATGACTTAGGGTGTAGTCCAGAGTAACTACGAGGAGTCCTTGCTCCGGTGTAAGAACAATTTACTCTGGATTGCAATATGAATTTCCCATAGGTTTTCACTAGATGGTACAGTAACTACGGGTGCACGTAATGTCTCTTATGTGCTCCTGTAGTTGGATTGTAGGGATAAATGTCAACAGTATGCACAACCTCAGAATTTTGGCTGTTGTCTAGCTGTTTTCCAAGGTTCTTGTAGATTCTGGTGAAGAGTTGAATCATAAACTGCTTTGTAGAGCTATGACAGTATTTTCTGGGGGATACAAATATCCTGTAGTAAAAAAAAGAATTGATGTCAAAAGTTCTAGTATAAATTTTACAAGGTTGCACCTATATACTTTTTAATATACAGTAATTCTTCATCTTCTGTTCATGATGAGAGGCAAAGATTCCAAACTGGGAGATTCATCGACTCAACATATACAGTTTTTTTTCCTTGAAAACAGTGCCATATACAGGGTGTATTTCTTTAAAATTTTTTCAAAAGCTCTTAAATGGAAAGGTTATGTTTTTTTTTTTAGAAATAGTCATGGATATAATTTTCTGGATTGGGTACTGGGTAGGATCTTCATAATGAAAGCAACAGATAATGTAATGAAGCAATTCTATGTACTTTCAGTGATGTCTTTGAGGAAAGTGAAATGCATGTGATATACTTTCTTTTTCCCAAGTAGTAATACTTGTTTGAGGCTGAATTATGGGCTCCTGTGATAACCACAAGACTTGATACCAGTTCTTGTAAGAAGGCATAACAAACCATGGGAGGAATGTTATGTCGTGTTTGAAGCCAGACAATTCTGACTTTTGGCAGAAGTTCTGGAAAAGTGGATTTGGGGGGAAAAGTACAACATGACCATTGCTGAAATCTTTTCTCATATTCCCCCGCCCCCCCCCCCCCAAGCCTCTATTTGATTATCCCATTTCAACCCTCAATTTTGTTTTTGCCTTTTTTTAGTATGGTGATATTTGCCTCACTTCTTGGTATGGGTCTTAAGCATTGTTCATAATATCCTGTAGATACAGGCTTTGTGACTTGCAGAGATTGTAGGGTGTATCACTTTCCTTTGAAATTATTGTACTGAGAATGGTTCATTAACTTTAATAGTTCAGCATATGTACTTATAAGTTACCTGGACTTAGTTGTAAATGAGATCATGTAAGTGCAGAATGCGGTTGTATTTACTAACTTCCTCCAAAACAGAAAAAAATGTATGCAACAAAACTGATGAAATGCTGTTGTGGTTACTTATACGGTGGTTATGGCAATGATCCTAATAGCCTTATTTTCAGCCACGATGGTGTAGTGGTTGGGGAGATGGACTGAGACCCAGAAAATCAAGGTTCAAATCCTTCCATGGACTGGGTGACTTTCGGCCACTCATTCACACTCGACCTTACCTTCCTCACAGGGCTGTTTTGATGACATGAGGAAGGGATGAATTAAAGCTTTGTAAGCTACTTTGGGCATTTGCATTGGCATGGGGAAAAAAAAGCAGGTCTCCGTCAGTCTTGAAAGACTATGGTATCTTGCTTGGCGCTTCATACTCTGCATGCGAAGCACGGAAGCCTGGGTTGGATTGTTATGGAGGATTGGCTCTTACCCAAGCAGCAAATCCCTCCTCTCCACGCCACTGAATTAGTCCAATGGAAAGGCAGAGCCAATACGATTGGATCCAGCTGGCATCGCAGAGCTGGGCTAAGGACAGGAGCTCACCCTGTCTTGTGGGGCCGACCCGGGTCTCGAACCCTGATCTGCTGATTAACAGGCACAGCATCTTAACTGCTTGTGCCACCCACAGCCCATTGGCATGGGAAAGGTAGGAGATAAATCCCTTAAATAGATGTCATGGGGATGTTCACAGGCAAGTCATTTTACCTACAATCCAGAATAATTACAGGAGCATGTAAGAGACATTTATGTCGATGTAATTATGGCACCACCTAGTGAAAACCTTTGGGAAATTCATATAATTCAGAGTACATTGTTCTTACGTTGGAGCAAGGACTCCCCGTAGTTACTCTGGATTGCGCCCTATGATGGTGGTATAATGTATCAGCAAAACATGTTGTTAATCCCTAGCATCTGGTTGTCTGAGGTAAAGGAAATAGTATTTTTCTGTTCTGAGTAGCAGCTTTGAGAAGGCTGTTATGCCTACTTGAGGACCAATTCTGCCAATGCTTTAAAGCAGGCTGTCCAACCTTTCAACTTGAGGGCTCCTGGACCTTTAATAATTCTGTAGAAGAGGAAATTTCTGCAGGTGTAGCTTGTGATCTGTGAGATGAGAAGCTTCACCTGCTGAAATTACCTTCTCAAGTTGAAAGTTTGGACAGCCCTGCTTTAAAGATAATGGCAACGCCAGGTGTCTCCAGTGCTTTTAAGAACGACTTCCTATGATTCTTTCCTGGGTGCAAGCCCCACTGGACACAATGGGACTTAACATTTGAGTAGACATGCACAAGGTTGCACTGCAAGACTTCTTTTAAAACAGACCTTTTTAAAGCTATCAACTTTGGAATGATGCATCAATGTATTGGATCTTAATTGGATTCCCTCCTTTTCATTAGGTTTTAAAAAAATTATCATCTTGGCAGATCATGACTGAGTACTACTCACAGTTCAAAAAGATAAAGAGCTAATAAGGACGTTAAAATCCTGAGGAAGCGAGAAACTACAATATGATTATGATGCTTTGTACAAATTCCCTAAAGTCAACACTAAGAAATTCAATAAAAAGAAACATAAGCCAGTACATGATGGAAATAATCAGATACACAAATGTTGGGAAATTGGCAAAGCAGTTGTTCCACAGATGTGAAACTGCTGGCTAAATTGTATGTGGGAATAAAAAGCAGATATGTATATCAAGCAGTAATTTACTGTTTTGCATGATTATTGCTGTATAATAATACTCATAATATATAATATTATAATATTCCATAGGTCTTATTACCAGTGTTCCATATGCTTGGCCCAGAGCTTACATGCAACTGTACATTATACCAATGTGCAAAAAAGAAGCATTAGCTAAAAACAAATGCTAGCCACCATTATAGACAAAAAATTCCCATATGGAGGCATATAATTAGCTTCATTTTGGAATTAAAATGAATACTGTGCAAGCAGATATTCTTTAATAGATAATTTATAAGAAACAGAAATGTGTTTCTTAGTGCATTTTACATTACTCTATTGTCTGCTTTTAAACGTGCCATTGAAATTTTAAATGAATATAATTTTAACTCTTTTTTTCTCTCTGAAATATATAGTTAACAGTTCATACGTGAATATGAATAATGAAAGATGAATTATTTAGCATGCCTTTATGTCAAATAAGTATAGCTTACTTGCTAGCTTGTACTAACAATTTCTTTTTTAAAAAAACATGCATGGAAATGTTCTGAAATGTAGAAAATGTCCTTAAAATCTTGCTTTGAAAGTAGGCATCTGAATAATATCTAAATTGAAAAATTGGATTAAAGGCCCAGTTCAACTCATTATGTCTAATGCTCATCTGTTGCTTCAATGCTAACTTCCACTTAGGCCAGCAAAAGCCCTGGCATAAGTCCTGTGCTGACCTGGGGGTGTCACAAAAGTGAAACACACTTCTGCCCCACTCCTGGAAGGTTAAGCCATTGCACAGTCATCTGTTGACATCCCCACACCACCATGGGGATATGCCAGGTGAGTTAGGCTAACCTAAATTTGTTAGGATTGTGCCTTCTTTGATTGTGTCATCTTTGAGCATGCAGGGTCCGTGTAGAATCCAATTGATTTCTTTCCTGTACACCAGTCAGTGGCACTTTCTACATAACAATAGGAATGGGAAACAATTCATACAAAAAATAGAGTCCTAGAGTTGGAAGGGACCTAGTAGATCATCTAGTCCAACCTCCTGCGTGTAACAGGAAATTCTCCTAGTGCATCTCCAACAGGTGCTCGTCGAGCCTCTGCTTGAAGATCCCCAGTGAGGGAGAGTCCACCACCTCCCTTGGCAATCTGTTCCATTGCCGAACCTCCCTCATTGTCAGGAATTTTTTCCGGATATCCAATTGCAATCTCCTTTCTTGCAGTTTGTACCATTTGGTTCTAGTTCTGCTTTCAGAAGCAGCCATGAAAACTTGAGGCCCTTCCTCCATATGACAGCCTTTCAGGTATCTGAAGAGGGCAATCATGTCTCCTCTCAGCCTTCTCTTCTCCAAGCTGAACATCCCAAGTTCCCCCAACCTTTCCTTGTAAGGCTTCCCTTCCATCCCGCTGATCATTCTTGTCGCTCTCCTCTGGACTTGCTCCAGTTTAGCTGCATCTTTTTTTAAAGTGAGGTGCCCAGTACTCAAGGTGAGGTCTAACCAATGCAGAATAAAGAGGAACTATAACTTCTCATGACTTGGAAGCTACAGTCCTCTTAATGCAGCCTAAAATGGCATTTGCCTTTTTTGCAGACACATCACACTGCTGACTCATGTTCAGCTTGTGATCCATGGTGACGCCAAGATCCCGCTCACATGTTGTGCTGCCAAGCCAAGTATCCCCCATTTTATACCTGTGTTTATTATTGCCTAAGTGCAGAACCTTGCACTTTTCCCTGTTGAAATTCATTCTATTTATTACAGCACAGTATTCCAGTTTATCCAGATGCTCCTGGAGGTTTCTCCTGTCTTCTGTTGTGTTTGCTACTCTTCCCAGCTTGGTGTCATCTGCAAATTTGGATGATCTGCAAATTGAACTGCAAATTGATCAGGCTCCCCTGTATACCTTCCAAGTCATTGATGAAAATATTATAGAGAACTGGGCCTAAGACAGCCCTTAGAATGTCCTTTAAAAAAATTAAATGTCCTATAACGCGTTTTCCTGATTCCATGAATACTTTATTTTCCCCCTGGCAGTATTCCCCACTTGTCTACTGTTCCAGTTGAACTGTTCTAAAAAATGCATTTTTAAAGAAATATGGTTATGTTTCGGAATTGCCCATACTGTAGGTGGTACTCAACTTTAAGGGCATTTTCACATTTGTGACTTGAAAACAAATCTTACTTGACTTTGCAGTGAAAAGTTGGTTAGAAAGTTTAGTCCTCACAATTTAGTCTTGCCAGCTTTCTGTTCTCCCTGATTCACAATTGGACATTGCCTTGTGCAGTCTGTATTCTTATAAGCATTCTGAGAACACCCTGCATGTAAATCAACTTTTGATAACTATATATACTGCTCCTCTCACATGGCTGTTTCAAGAATTATATATTAGAAGCTTTTTTAAAAAAAACTTGTAACTCTTCCCAAGTTGATGCTTTCCACAAATAATTACAGGAATTTAAAATGCCCACATTATATGTTCCAATGTTAAAGAATAGGAGAATTTAAGAATATCATTTTAATGGATTTGTTCACTTAAATTTTATGCTCTAAACAAGGGATCTCCAAACCACAGCACTCCAAACCAAATGCAGCCCTTGGCAACATCCCTTCATCCAACCCACAGCAAGCCTTGTTATGTCTCTAATACAATCTTATATGAAAATATATGCAAATTTATTCAAATTTGAAATGTAAATCACTTTTCCAGTCCCCAACACACTGTCAGAGAAGATGTGGTACTCCTGCTTGGAGGCCCCTGCTCTAAACTAGTAATCTGGAGGAACTAGTTATTGTGAGGGTTCTTCAAACACCTTCTGTTTTTGTGAGGTGACATTTTCTATTGAATGTGAGGGGATTTCTGCATCTTCAAGAAATGATTTTACCACTTTAAAAGAAGTGTATTCTAAACTTCTGAATATAATGGCTTACAGACTCACGATCAAATAAAGAATTTACCATGGGGAATTTCTCTAACCACAGACTACTGCTAATCTTTGAAATCATGCACTATCTAAAATTAGTACTTGTTCATTGATGGGAATGTGCAGGGAATTTCTATATTATGGTATGCATATGTGATCATATTAACATTTTACATGAACATATCTAAATATAGAATGAATGCAAATGATTTCATGAAATATGGAGGAGGGGAATATGGTTGGCTTTCTGGAATAATTTTGTACTTTCTCATTGCTCAGTTCTTACTAAAATCACACTTAAAATATTTCTTTTTGTTAAGCTGAATAATGAAACTGATTTAAATTCAGTGCTACCTAATGCAACTTATGCTAAAAGGTAATGTTTGTATAATCAAATAAACCTAGTGTGGTGTTTATAGGTGAAAGTATACATTATATAGTATGTGCACAGTGTATATCTTATAACTGTACTACTACTGTAATTTGTCTTGTTAAATTTTAAAATATTCCAACCTCTAAGCATTGTATTTGCTTCATGACGGGCTTGGTATGATAACACTCAACTAACATTTATTCATGTTGCACTGCAAATCACTTTTGAAGGGTTGGCTGCAATGCTATGCAAGCTTTCTTGGAAGTAACAATTACTAAACTTGCATAGCTTACTTCTCAGTAGTGTTTAGGATTGCACTATTTGAAACTTTTTCTAAAGTAAATTTTATATAAGGGCCTGCTGACTAAAGGGAAAATTTCATGGGGACAATAAGATAATGTGCAAAATTATTAACATACAAAAGCTAGTTTCTGCTGCACAGAAACTGCAAAGAATTTTCAAGAAACTTGCCTGCAGCTTACTGAAATCTGTCTTGGGTGCCTACAAGACAAGCATTTATAGAGCTGATTAATTAATAAAGAAAATGTAATGGATTCCAGGAGGCAAGAGGAGTGGTGGAGGTTAGCCAAGTGGACGACTGCAATCAGTATTTCTATAAAAAGAATAAAATCTGGCTGAATTAGTTTAAATGGTACAAACATGGACATTAGGTTCTGAAGAAGCAGTTTAGGACTAGTGGTCGGTGGAATGTTATTTTTCCCATATTCCTAAAACATTTCTGATTTAATTCATTTGTTTGACTTAATAGAGATGGTATTTTCCTTCCATGATTGATATTGTCGTAACCATATTGGTAAATTATAGTAACTTTATTTATGCTTTCTAAAGTACTGTGAAAATTATTCTCAGGCAGGACCTAATCAGTGGTAAGAACACTCCTCTTTCCTACCAAGGCCCCAGGATATTTAAGCAGGTTGATGTAAAATTCTCTATTTATTGTAAATGCTCATCTGATAAATTACACTACAGTATTCAGTATATTCCAGTGGTTCCTAACCAGGGATTTTGGCAGGAGGAACCTTTCTGATACAGGAGGAATCTTTCTGATACAGTGTCAGGGGCCATAAGTAAAATAAAGAATTGATTTATATTTTAAATTTGAATAAGTTTACATAAATGAATACATTTGAGATACAACTTATATGAATGAACGAATTCAGTCAGTTCATAAACACTTTCAACATACAGAGAGAAGGTGATCTTCAAATCAGTTCATAAGCACTTTCATACACAGAGAGAGGAGAGGAATCCCTGTATCTCTTCCCATATACAGAGACAGTCAGCTGGGGAATTCAGTCTTGAACACAGAGTAAAATGTTCTTGGAAAAAATTCAGAAAAGCAGACTGTAGAATATGGGAAGTGTTGCTGCTCGGACCATAGAAGAATCTGCCAGTAGAAAGCATGGGGTAGTTTTCAGGGTACCTGGAAAATCTGGACTTGTACTTGCTGATTCCACTTGCTATTTGACAAAGATTAGCAGAAAGATTTAGGGCGCAATCCAGAGTAACTACAGGGAGTCCTTGCTCCAACATAACAACAATTTACTCTGGATTTCAATATGAATTTCCCATAGGTTTTCACTACATGGTGCCATAACTACGTCAACGTAAATGTCTCTTACGTGCTCCCGTAGTTACTCTGGATTGTAGGAAAAATTAAACAGATCTCTGACTAATTTACAAAAATAGTTTTTTAAATTATGGTTTTGAACTAGAAAAAATTTGCTGTTAGGGTCAAAACCCAGATGACTACCAAAAAAGATGGTCTCCACAAAAAGTTGAAATAATGAAATAATACCATGAAATAATTAAATTGATTATTTGATATAGAAAAATTAAAAATCTCTGACTCCTAAATATAAAATAAGAACATTATAAGAATAACTTGATTTTACTATGAAAACCTGTCTTTTGTATTGAAGAAAGCTGCAGGTATAAAAATAACATTTTGATGTACAGCTCATTCATAGAATCATAGAGTTGGAAGGGACCTAGTAGGTCATCTAGTCCAACCCCCTTCCTGCAGCAGGAATTCCCCCTAGAGCATCTCCAACAGGTGCTCATCGAGCCTCTGCTTGCATTCTTCAGTACCCATCACTTTAAGGAGAAAAGGAAGTTGATCCTACAGAAAGTCATATACGTAGATATGTAAAAAGTGACAAATGAGAAGCGGATTCTGAAATGTCAGTTATTGTGGCATGGCAGGCTATCATTTTGTCGTGTAAATGTCTAAATTATACATTTTGTATATAGGATGCTTATTGGATTTGTTGGAGCAGAGCATGTAGTGTTTATAGATAACAGTCATTTTGTTAAAGAGTTTCCAAGGAAAGGTTGGCGATACTGACAGTTTTGCACAACAATGGATGCTAAGTGCAAAAACCTAGCACAAACCAGTAGGAAGTAATATTGAGGTGGGAAAATATTGCTGGGGCAACAAAGTATTTCTCTTAAAGAAGAAATTGGAGGCACATCAAGAATCACTGAAATTTGCATAGTGGATTTGTCACATGTAAAGACTACATCAGTGCTGCCCTCCCCAAAGGTAGCACTACTTGTTTCAAATGTTGTGGACAACATGGATGTAGTATTGTTTGCTGAGGGAGTAGAATATCCATGCATGAGTACTTGGATAAATGTGTAGTACTTACTGCTAAATGTATAGAATTGTATCAATTGCTTTATTTCCCTTTTTTAAAAAAATATTGTTTTATAAGTGTCATTTAGAAATAGGAATGTTCATGCAAGCCTCTGGATGTCTACTCAGAAGTAAGCCCCACTGAGTTCAATGGGACTTAATTTCAGGTACCCTTCTTATTTTGGGAGTAGAGGGATTCTTATACAGAAATACTGATTAAGGAAAGACAAATACCATATTTACTTGAATCTGATGCGCCATCAACTATAATGTGCACCATATACTTATAATCAAAATACTATATTTACTCAAATCTAATAAACCATTGAATCTAATGCTCACCTTGATTTTGGAGACTAAATTCGCCTGGAAAAGGTGATGTTAGGTTCGAGTAAATACAGTAATATGGTCAAATGAAGACAGACTTTGATCTATACCAGGGGTCAGCAACCTTTCAGCAATGTAGTGCTGAACTTATGTTACAATGTTATTCTGCATGCCAACATGATTTGAGAGATCTCAAAGGCATAAGTAAAAGCACAAGCTGCCTAAAATAGAATAAGCAAGCTAAAATAGACTGTAAGTACCGTATATCTGTCCTAAACTTACGAAATCTTAGATCCCAGGTCTTCAGACCAACTGCATCTCCAGAAGTGTCTGGTGATCCACAAGCGCCTCTAGCAAATGGCCTTGCTTACTTAAATAGGAATCTTCTTCTGTCCCACATGGTCCAGTCACTTTAAATCTAACATTATGCTGAGTAACTAGTGACCTGCTTGGGACCTACTGCTGCTCATCTGGTGTGATATCAAAATTACAAGTACTGTGTTTTTCTTCTGCTGGCTCCACAGCCAACTGCCATCATATGACTTGTTCCACTGGTATTCTGGCATTCCTCAATTAAACTTATACTTTTGCTTGTGGCTGGTCTTTTGACCGTAATGAAGTTTTATCTAATCTAATCTAATCTAATCTAATCCAATCCAATCCAATCCAATCCAATCCAATCCCTTCCTTCCAATCCAATCCAATCCAATCCCTCCCTCCCTCCCTCCCATCCATCCATCCATCCATCCATCCATCCATCCATCCATCCATCCATACATACATACATACATACTTTAACCCCATAATTATGTGTGGTCAGTTTAGTCATTACAAAAAAAATTTTCAGATGTTACAGAACTACTGTATTACCAAGCCAGGTATTCTTCAGATGTTACATAGGTATTTCAAAGGCAAGCACTCTTTAGATGGTACAAATCCATTACAGAGGGCAAGATGATCATACTTCAAAGCACACTTTCCCATTTCAAAGAGTCCTTTTCTCAGTTCCCATATGACAGCATACAATATAAAAGGAGGCACCTAGTCGAAGCTCCATGATAATGGCCTTGTCAACTTGAAGAAATAATCAGGTTTTGTATCTTGTGGACCAAGATACAAAAGTGGTATCAAAGTGGGGGTTGGCAGCCCTTTGAGGGGTCATAACTTCAGGCAGGGGGTCAAGAGAGGGTGGGATCTGCCATTTTGGAATCTGGCACTGGGCTATCCTGAGAGTAAGTCTCATTGAACACAATGGGATTTACTACTGAGAAGATATGAAGGAGTTAATGGCATCATAGTGATGTCACAAACCAGTAAGTTTGACAGGGGTCCCAGACAAATTTTTAAGTTTGAAAGGAGTTCCCGGGATGAAATACAGTATCTGAATAACACTGTTGTGGACTGCAGGCCTCCTTCAGTCTTGAAAGACTATGGTATCGTGTTTAGCGCTGCATACGCTGCAAGCAAAGCACGAAAGCCTGGGTTGGATTGTTATGGAGGATAGGCTGTTACCCAAGCAGCAAATCCCCCCTCTCCACGCCACTGAACTAGTCCAATGGAAAGGCAGAGCCAATATGATTGGATCCAGCTGCATCGCAGAGCTGGGCTAAGGACAGAAGCTCACCCTGTCTTGTGGGGCCGACCCGGATCTTGAACCGGGTACACTGGTTAACAGGCACAGTGTCTTAGCCACTTGTGCCACCCACAGCCCTACTGTGGACTATATATACAGAATATATTTACAGTGGTATAAATTATGTTTCTTGCTTAGCAGCATACCTTCTCTTGAATTACATTTATGGACCAATGCTACCTCTCTCCAGCTCAGAGAATGCAGCATTGCTGGTGGAATGCATATTGCATGCTGTGGTGGGAAGGGTGACCAGACACTCAAAAGAGGTAACTTTTTGACCTCTCTGGATAGATCTATACCAGTGCTTTTACTGGTGTAAAGCTAAGGATAAAACTTTTGGATTGCCCTTTCTGGGCTGTATTGTGGCTGCATTGTTGAAGGAAAGTTGTTAGGATTGGTCATGCAAAGTGTGGAGAAAAGGACAGTGGTGGGTAGAGTGTTTGAAAAAACAGCCGTACAAATCAGCAAATAAGAAGGTCAAGATTTGCTGTCGTGCTGTTTCTTGTATCACCACCAGCCATGTTTCAGGAGGTGGTGGAGCTCCCAAGGGGAGCCTCTTTAAGAAATCATAACAGATGCAAAGATTCATCTTGGAGAAGTACTGCTAAAGGTAAAGTGACCTAAGGCTCAGCATTTTGGATCATACTTTGGAAATGCACTGGCAAGAACTGTAGCTATATCAATAGTCGCCTGATCATATGATTAGACACCTGTCATTACCTAAACAGCTGTATTTTGAATCAGTTGAAGCTACCAGATTGTTTCCATAGGCAGCTCTACATAGGAGACTTTGCAGTAACCTATATGTGAGGTTGCTAAAACATGGGCTACTAAGCCTGTCTGAAACAGTCAGACACAGGCTGCAATTCTAAACATACTTTCCTGGGAGTAAGAGCCATTGAATGCAATGGGGCATATGTCTGAGTAGTTTGCATTGAAACGAATGTACTATTCCTTTTGTAAGTTTTGTCATTACTTGTATGTTCTGTATATTAAACAGAATTTCTTGCCAGGCTGCTAACTACCTAATAAAATCAAGCACTACTTAGTGCATAAAACGTGAAGCACAATGTAAAATTTAAAAAATAAGAAGACATTTTGTTTCCTTAGGGATTGTCATATTCAGTAGCGTGATATTTTGGTTGTCAATCAAACCTTAATCTAAACAACTCCTGCTGCTGTTACTGTGGCTATTATAGGTCTGTCAAGTGGATGCACATGCTTGTCACAACTTTGGCACACCATTATTGAATACTATGAGCAACATAGCTTTGTTTTTTTAAAAACCTGTTGAGTATGATTTAACTACTTTTTTTAACCTCTTCCCTCCTGTCTATTCTCCCCTCCCTGGGTAGAGAAAAAGGGAAACAATTGATGAATCTGATCCACTTTGTCAAATTTAAAAATAGTGTTTAATTGCTGTTATGAACAACAGATATTTCCCAACTAATTATTGTGTAATTCAAATTTCAAAGACTCACGACAAGTAATAATAGTTGAAAATGTCATTCATTCTCATTATTTGTAATTACTCCCATTTTACAGAGAAGCAATTGATAGGCGAGCCATCCAGATTGTCTTACAGATACAGTATTTTGTCTGTATTAGAATACTTGCAAATAAAACTAATTCATTTTTAAGACATAAGAAATGTTTTCTTTTTAAATCTGTATTTATGATCAGCAAGAACACCTTGCAATCATCTGTTCTTGAAGGTCCTGCTTGATCTTTAGGGCCATTGAACTCTCTTCGATATATGAAGAGCTGAAGTTATATGAAGAGTGGATTTACAGCTCACTCTTGGTTGTTCCTTGCCTGGAAAGAAATTCTGGTACTTGAGATCTTAAATGTAGCTTCACCTTCCTCTTGCAGTGTTAGTATAATAATTGCAACTTTAAAAATATAAAGATGGAGGCCTAGGATGCCTCTGCTTGAAAGTTTTTGTTAGCTAACAACTAAATTGTTTGATTTTTTCCCATTTCCAAATCATATTTTTGAATATTGGGTGTTTTGATGACAAAGCATATGTGGTAGTTTATAGTTTTATAAATTAGTGAATTATAATGCATGCTATATTTTTGAACATCAGCAGCATTTTACGGTACATTTCTTACTGTTTGGTTTTAAAAAATTAGATGATCAAGGCAACTTATTGCCATAATTTCCACAATTGGATTCTCTGCCAAGGAAAGTAAGGAACTACCACCTCCTCAGACTTGCCAATTCTTAAAATATAGCTACATGAATAGTAGGATAAAACCAGTCTTATGACCAGTATGATATCTAAATATCTATAGGAACTTGATCCACAAGATTGACTGAAGGATTTGCTTCAGCAGTGGTTAGTTAGAGGTGCCTGCCTTCACTGCTTCTTCCTGGGTTTGAAAGAGGGGAACAGAGTGGATGATAAACTGTAGGTGAGTAGTGAGCTAGACTAGCATTAGAGCATTAGCATTACCACTCCTTTTTATTCATTAAACATTCCTTATTTCTTCCTATTCCTTTTTCCTTTGTTTTTTTAATTCAGAGAGCAGAATGAAGAGAAACAGTGGAGGTGTGCAGTAGCTGCAGCACTGAGGAAGGGGGAGACAGTATTGGGCACACTATTTGATGTACCAGGAGGTCCCTGGGAATTGTAGAACAAAGGATACATTTTATCCATTGTCTTTTAATGTGAGGATCCTCCCTTAATTCATGAAATGCTTATTGGGTTGCTTTTGTTATAATGGTGACATTGTGCAGTTGTTCTGCAATAACTTATAAAAAGATATATAGTAGCATCTACTGTTGATTCTAAAAGTCAATGAAGGTGTCAACTGCTAGCTTTTGCTATGAAATAAAATTTCCCCTCCCTCTCTTTGATTTTACTTTAAGTTTTCTTATGAGATTAAAAATCTACTGTTTGGTAGGACTGAAAGGACAGCTTCATAATTTTTGTATTTTTCAGAAAATGAGTTTGCTGTCTTTATTTATTAAATGCATGTGCCTGTAAGTAGCAAGTTCAGTGCTACTTACATATGTATTTGTTGAATATATGGTGTTAAATATATAATGTTGAAATTTTGAAAATATTTCTCCAAATCTGTGTTAATATCTTTTACATATCTTAAAAAAGAAAACTATAACCACAGAGCTCACAGAGAAACCATCTTTGTCGTAAACTTGCAGAATTAAAAAAAAATTTATGATATGCAATATCAAGTTTTCATAATTAAAACCTGTTCTTTTATAGAAAGGAATTCCATTGGAGATGGTTGAGGTATTTCTCCCTCCCCTCATTTCTTTTTTAACTGACCCAAAAAGGATCAATTAGGGAGAATCCCTGTACAGCGCAGAGATTTCAGGTTTGGCATGTGAACAGTTCTTCTGGAAATGGATCACAACATGGGCTTAACTTTCTCTCCAAAGAGCATGATTTTAAAAGTGGCATTTGATTTCCTTCTGAACTGGTACTGCCTTCAGGCAACAGATAAGGGAAATGGAGGGGAGGGGGCAAAGCAGTGAGCAGATGGATGAACGATTAGATCATTGGATTAGGAATGCTGCCTTTTTTTTAAAAGCCCAAAGTCTCCCTTCTGATCAGAGTTTCTGCATACAGAAGACAGAGGAAAAAAGAGAAAAAGCAGCCGAAGAAGTCACAGAGAACTATATAGATGTATAAATGCAGAATTCCATGCTGAATAGAAAACACACACACACACAAGCAACAAAGATTTAAAATATGTGTGTTTTAAGGAGAATCAGAAACATATAACATTACTTCCACTTTTGATTTCTGAACTTTTTTTCTCTGAAGAACAGAGTCATCAGGGGGACCAAGGGGATCACTTCTAATTTAGATAATGTCTTGCAGTCTTTGGAACAATACATTCTGCTAGGTTTTGGGGAGAGGACGGAGGCGCTGACTTCTAGAACATGCCATCTGAATAGGGAGGCTGAAACTTCTCAACATGAAGCAGATGAATTTACGTGAACTCTAGCTGTCCCCTTTTTCTTTTTCCTAAACAGGAAAATGTAGGTAAAATGCCAAGGACAGGATGGCTCCCCCTACTCACCCCCTTTCTTGCAGTAGCTTAGCTCAGACCACTCTCTGAGCGCATGGTAGTGTGTGCATAGTGTGTGGTCTTTCAGCTCTGACTAATGCATTTTGTACTGTGTGACTGAAAATGCCTCATAGCTTGCCAGCACTGACTGAGAGTTGTGGAATGTGGTGCCTTTATTTTGTGGGGTGGAAGTTGGGGGGGGGGGGAAAGGTTGAGAAACCTGAAGATGCAGGGCAAACGCTTGTATGTTGTGGAATTTGGCTTCCCTCTGGGGACCCCAGCAGTACAGGCAGTGAACGAATAAAAAGTTCTTTTCTTTAATGGATAGGGGGAAAGAAGTGGGGGAAGGGTATGAGAAAGGGAAAGGAAGAAGGAAGGGGGTGGGAACAGAAGGACCCATTTCCCTTTTTTTTCCTCAAGCAATGACAGCTGGTTCTCTCCTGACTCACATGACAGAAGTACTATGGAGTATTTAAGCTTAAAAACAGCCAGAAAAGATAGTCAGCTGACTATGAGTACTTTCCTTCAAACTTCAGTCAGGTGATCAGCTGATATAATTCAGTTCATGGAATAAAAATGCTTCTGATCACAGGTAAGAGTGAAATTATATTGCTTTATTGTATTTTACATTGAGTTTTTTTAAAAAAATCTCTGTTGTTGTTTATGGTATGTTAATAGAATGGATAGCATTTCTTCCAATGACAAATGCTTTTGTAGGGTGACAATATAGAATGAAGGACAGAGTGCCTGTACCTTTAACCATTGCATAGAAGCAGGAATTCAGACAGGTGCTACTTTTTAAACCCTTCGATGATGAGCTAAACCTGACTCAATTCCTTCTTCTAGCGATGCTTAAAGTTAGAGGCACTCTGTCCTCCATTCTATAGGGTCATCCTTGTAACTAGATTAGAAACCACCATGGATGTTTTTGTTTTCTTTGCACATAGGGTTGCCATAATTCTCTTCCACAAAATCAGGACAGGACCCTCTGTGTCATTTGCCAGTATGTGAACACAATCCCCCCCAAATTGGGGTTGTCCTTATTTTTGGGGACATATGGCAACCCTATTTTCACATCATATATTAGAATACAAAATTAGCTGTAGTCCTAAATTTAGATGTAATGTTTTCATGTGTGCTGGTTTCATGTGTGCTGATTTTGGCAAGTGTGTAAAAATAATGTGTTTGGAGGGGAATTCTTGACAATTGAAGCATGAGTCAAAGAATCAGATTCTGTAGTAATTTAAAAAAAGACAAAGGCCCAAGCCAAAACTCTGACCCATTTTGGCAAGGTGCTTTTATCCATCTTTAAAGGTTGACTGCCTGGGTTGAGGCAAAATTGGCAAAGAAATCTGTCTTGTAACGCAGTGGTCTTCAGAGTGGGGGGATCAGGACCCCTTTGGGGGACTGCAACTTCATTTCAGGGGGAGGTTGCAAAAAGATGGATCCTTGGCAATTGGCACCTTTAATGTCACTTCCAGCCATGACATCACTTCTGGGGGGGTCCCTAACAGATTGTCATTTTCAGAAGGGGGTCTGAAGGTGAAATGCTCATATACCACTGTTGTAAAAGGAGTATTTCTTTCAAATTCTCAGGTTTTTTTTAAAGTGTTGCATCTGAAGAGAATTGTGGGTTATCACATATCAATGATGACTGTGTTTTATTTTTTTGAGAATTATATATATGAGAATCTGTGCCTAGTGCATTTTTTTTGTTCCATCACACTAGGTGGGAAGATGAACCTGCAAGAAGAGTGACACTTTTATCAGTGTTTGCACATTCTTAAGGGGTGTTTACTGTCCTCTGTTACACTTAGTTGAGCTTTTCTCTACCTTTGCACTCCATTCCCTTGTAGCTCCATTGTATGTGATGACAGAGCCCAGACTGATGGGTGTGTACTGTATTCAGTATAGTGCAAGATTTGAGCTTCACAGAGATCTTTGTCAAACAGAATGGAGAAACAAATAAGATTTTTATTTTGCAGTGATTTAAAGCAACTTCTGAATTCAATACAGTGCAAATATTTCACATTTTTGCTGTTGTAATGAATTCTTAGCATATCAAATAGTTACTGGCCAAAATATTGCACCTACATACAAATTGAGTGGACAATCCAGAAGTGCGCTTGAGTTAAGCTATCTATCACTAGGCTGACCCAACTGCAAGATGGGCCACCCTAGTTATTCTGGAAAAGGCTTGGGGCAGCCTAAGGCAACATAGGCTGCCCCAAGGCAGGTGGACCTGCACTGCCTTAGCTGGGGCAGCCTGGGCAGTTCTGGATAGGCATGATGAGGGCATATTTAACATTGCCAAGGGCAGAGCAGTTACTCTGTATCCAGTGCCTGTTTCCAGGGCAGAAATGCCCTCTTCCAGCTCCTCAGAGTTATACCACCTCAGGAGCAGGTACAGTAATGAGTAGCCCCATAGGGGTCCATGATAAGGCAGAGTTAGATGGCAATGTTGACCAAAAATCTGAGTCCTTAGCCAGCCCAGCTGCAACCCCTGCCTCTCAACTTCAGGATATGACACAACTACAGCAGCCAACTAACCTGGGGATACAGCAGGCTACTCCAACAAGCCTGTGGTATTCATCGTATGTAGACTATACTGGCATTTCATCAGGGACTCCTTATAAGGCAGGCACCACAGCTGTTCCTTGTTGAGTGTGATCTGAGGGGGGTCTCCTCAGGAGCAAGCCCTTCCCAAGTGTCACTGACTTGGTGCTTCTTTAGCATTCTCTGGAGCAGCAAGGGCAGCCCAGGCTTCTTGACTCACTGGATCCAGCATAACTTTCTCCTCTGAATTCAGAATAGTTGAGGCAGCCCAGCTAGGCGACTCCTCACTGCCCTAACTCTACATTGTGCCCTAAGTCTGTTTACTTCATGAACAAGTTTGCTTTGCTATGATTTTTTTTTGTATCAAGAGTTGTTATATGGATGAATTTGATATAGAAGGCTATATTATACATGGTAGGCAGAAGGTATGTTATTGAACCATTTTTGGATTGTTTAGTTGCTGAACTCTCAAAATTTTGTTCGGTATATCCACTTGAGATAGATGGAAAGAAGAAAAGCACTATTTGGAGGGGAAAGTGTTTCAACCAAGAACGTTGCTTTTATTTCTGGATCTATCTAATGATGTGGCAGTGATTCCTAAATGGTGGGTCATCAACATCCACTCATCATGAGTCAATCACCACACTTTCAGCAGCACCATCTGAGTCAGAGGGTGGGACTGAGTGAGAGAAACTGGTCCTCCACAAAGACATTCTTTTTGGCTTTGTATACGTCTGAGTAGACATGGTTAGGATTGTGCTCTTCCACTATCACTAATGGAGTCACTGCTATCCGTAGGCTCAATGGAATCTTTGTCTTTAGGTGCAACTAACACTCTCAAACTGCTGATGGGGAGCAGCACTAACATCAATAAGGCACACCTTCCACGCTGCCACACACAGATCCCATATACAAACCAGGCTCAGGCTGCTACCCCCGGACCCCCATGAGTTCCCTGGCCATGGAAGCCTATTCCAAACTTTGCCCAGGGCCACACTGTAGCTCATGCTAGTCCCCTCGTCCCCCCTGTGGGTTCCCTTGCCATGGAAGCCTGTTCCAAACTTCCTCAGAAGTGCTCTTTACCCAAGACAGTGCTCTTTACGCAAGTCAAAATTTCTGAGAAAATTAAAGGAAGAAAGAAAGAAGTGGTAAACTAAATATGTGAGAGGATATGTAAATATATACTATTCATCAAAATTACATGCTGATACTTCTGTGTGCTGAAAAATGTAGTGAGAATTTGGAGCAAAATCTAGTAAAATTTGGCATTGGAACATATGATCTGGAGCATTTAAAGGTCAGATAGTTTTATGTAAGGAAGCAAAATTAGTCTCTTGTCAGGGAAGGGAAGTTTCTCTTCCCTTTCATGCACCTCTCTTAGGGAAATTCCTGGCAGGTGAGCGTGGCCCATGGATGTCTGCTGGATGTATTTAGTTTGAGCACAAGTATAAGCAAGATAGCTCATGTTTACGTACATGTGCTGAATTTGTAATAGGAGGAGGAACAGAAATAAAAGAATGAAAATGTGAAGTAGAAAGCATTTCTACACAGCTAGAAAGTTTTTAGTACCCTATTTAAGATCCTCCTTTATTGTGTTTTCTACCCAATTATATTTGCTTATCTTCAAAATTTCTCTGTACTCTGAACTCAGAAATAATTATCCCAAATAAATGGTATATGAGGGTTCTGGGATAGAATTTTTTAAAAGATACAGTAGAATTAGGCATGAAATTGGTTTGGTTTACATCTTGCCTAGTATTGTTCTTAAATTGATAACGTACTAATGTGATTGTAAGTGTAGTGTTTCTTCTGAAACAGGTGCCAGAACAGGTGAAAATTTGATTTTCTCTGTGAAATATCCTAACTATTCTATATCCTAAATCCTAGAAGTGAATCTTGTGAAATCAACATTAGTATATAAGAACCTGAACTCACCTTTTCATGTTACATTTGAACAAAATATTTACAGTACTATCTTTTAAGAACTGTTTTTCTTTTTTTAAAAAAAAGTTATGTTATTTAGGAGATAATTGCCATACAGTATTTATATAGATTGCCATCTGGTGGAGTGCCTTGAATACTGCATGACTTTTGAGTTCAAATAGAACAAGAATTTGTTTATACTAGATAAATTTTAATCAATTAAAAAATTTGTAAAATCTAAAGGAAAGTACATTGTGTCTAAAAATACAAAGTAGCTCTTCTGAATTTGTGAGTGGAAGCACAATGTCCCTGATACTGTAAATTCACAGAATTTAAAAATGGGTATTTTGAAAAGTTTGGAATATACTCTGATTTCTGTGTAGCTTAGTGTTTCTCATACACCAATAAAACAACTGGTAGATGTCTCTTTTGGTGATGCCTGAAACTGTCAAAGAATATATATCCATAGTCCAAAGCATGTACATCAGCTGCACGTGTGTACTTCAGTACCTTAAAAGTTTTCTTTACATTGAATAGCTGCAGGTTGGTGTTTTCTTTTAAAACCTTTTCCCTTTCCATCTCATAGGAGGCACCAAGGGATGTGGTCATTCCATGTCAAGTGGTCTAGGGCCCCCTGCATGACCAGCATGGATTTTGATGAAATTTTGTATGCAGAGTCCCATATGTCTCAAACCAACTTTTGTAAAGTTATAGCTTATCATGTGGAATAGTTATTCAGATGTAGCAGTTTGACCCCATACCTTGTCAATGTTCAGGACGACTATTAGATTTTGGCAATTTTGGGATACAATATTTCCTCTGCTGTTTTTTCTAAACAAAAGAAACTGAGCTAGCTTGTACGACTATTTCCACTCTATTCATCTAATAATAATTTTGGCTTCATTCATACAGAGTGGATAAATTGCAGCAAAGTTGACAAAAAAAGCTTTTTTAAAAAAATTCAAAGTTGTGATTGGAGAGTTCGATGAGTGAAGACTGTTTAACGTAGTATAGCTCCCACAATAGTGAAGAAATAAATGTGAAATTTAGCACATACCGTATTATCTCAATATAACATTGTTTGTGAATGTTTAATTTCAGCATCTGAGCTCTTTTCATTAGTGTACAAATTGAGTGCAAAGTTGATGAATCTGAAAAAGAAAGTATATGTAATTAGTGATTCACAATGGAAAAGAATTATCATTATGCCACTTTCTGCTGTCAGGAATATTATAATCATCAATGTGTTTGTGTGTGTGGTTTCGATCATGTGCATATTAATCAACTTAATGGTAGGAAAATAACAGTACATGCTAGTAGAAGTGTATTTAATCATAAGAAACATGCATATATATGTGAAAGAAATGATCTAAAATAATAGTAAAAACAAACATTTGAAGCAATCTGGAAAATGGAAAAAAAAGTCTCCAAAATTTGTCACTAAATTTTGGGCATTGTATGCCTGCGTTGGAAAATCAAACCCACTTTTTTGGAAAGTTTGAAACATGCTCTTTCTTATGAGGTTGGTTTGAAAGTGCTTCTAGAAAGTACTTTTTTGCACAAGCAGATTTCATTTCTTTAGCAGTCAAACAAACTGCTATATCTCAATAACTATTCCACATGTGAAGCTATAACTTTACAAAAGTTGGTTTGAGACATGTGGGACTGTGCATACAAAATTTCATCAAAATTGGTGGTGGCTGTGTGTAGGACTTTTCCAGAACTAGTCCACTTGACGTGAAATGACCCAATAGTTAATTATTCTGAGCGTCTTTTATCACAGCACTTGTAGAAAGGAACTATGGTTACCTAAGATGCAAAAATGTGTTGTCATTAGCAGCAAAATACCTGTCTGCCTTAATTTATATCATATATAGACAAGGTTCTGAATTAGTGACATTTTTCAGCATTTAATCATTGCTTATGACAAGCAAGTATTCAGAAGTGAAAGTCATGTTCTTGCCACAACAAGCATTGTCTGACAGTACATTGTCTGCTTGTCAGTTGTGTAATCTGGATGCATGCTTGTAAGGAAGAAGGGAAGGTGAGACCTCATTGAATGTTCTTTCTTTGAACAATTACTGCTCTGCCTCCAAACATCTTTTACAATGTCCTTATTTACTGCATTATTTGAAGCAATAAGATATTTCACATAAATTATAGTGATATATTAAAAATGCTTAAGAAATTGTTATACAACACCTATCTGAAAGTTTTCTCAGATTCTACGCTTCTTCCCACCCAAAAGGTAAATTGATAGGAAGATTTGTTACTTGTTATCTATTACCAACTGCATATTGAGCATATGAACCCACAAATGTGTGTGATGAGTTTTAAAGAAAAGGATAACAATCCAAAGAAAGTTAAGTGCAACAAATAAACTAGTTCTGCAACTGATCTCAGTGGACCTAATTTTAAGGTGAGCTTTTTATTGCAATAGTGAAATTAAACAAAACAAAACACCACTTTTTGCATTTCTTATAATTTTAAACTAACACCATGGACATTAAAAAGCACCTCTAGGCTGGTTGAGCTGTCATGGGGGGATCATGGGTAATGACTGAATCTGCTGACGCTATACCTGTATCACCTACCAAGAACACTTTTTAAAGCTAATTTATAATTCTAATTCATTAAATGAGCCCTTGAAATAAAAACATGAGTATTGCTTTCTGAATTTTTCCTCCTTGGGGAAAAACAAAATCCGTAGGAAAAGCAGAAATGTTTTAAGAATGCCTCGTTTCATGTGTAGACCTGAGAAGGTGATTTCTTATGGGACTGAATATTGGAGCTAGATCAAATCCTAGCTCACCACAAACTCACCTACTTAGCAGATTACTTGCCACTTAGGGCAAAATCCAGAGTAACTACGGGGAGCAAAATCCAGAGTAACTACCTTGTTCCAGTGTAAGAACAACTTACTCTGGATTCCAATATGAATTTTCCATAGGTTTTCACTAGGTGGTGTAGTAACTACGGGTGCACGTAAAGTCTCTTATGTGCTCCTGTAGTTACTCTGAATTTGGGGGTTATTAGAGCCCGACCCTCTTCCAGTGCTGGTGCAACTGCACTAACGGGATGTGCACTGCATCCTGTGGTGGGGAGGCAATCACAAAAGCTTCCTGGTATAGGAGAAAATTGGATAGGACTGGGTCCTTAATCTGCAATGCCTTACATTGTTGACTTTTCATGAAGGTGAGCATCGTGTTTATGGGTTGAGAACCAAACTTGGATGTTACTTCAACAACTACAAAAATGTAGCTTAAAATGTGTTTTCATTACAGGAATTGTGCATTAAAAATGTGTAAAAGTTGCCACCTCTGTTAAAGTACAAAAAGAATTTAGAAAGTATTGTATTGTAGGTTGTGACGTAGTGATTAAAAATTGTCAAGTGAAATCTTTACATGTTGAACCCAGCAGGCAAAACCTTGATTTTATTTCTTTATTGTTCCTGTTGGCCCAAACGTAATTGCAATACAGAAAACTTACCTTAATATCCTTTATAATGAAGAATGTCAGACTGTAGTACATGTTGTAAAGGAAGCAAGCTATGGTAGAGTAAATGAAATACGTGCCATGTGCTATTATTCAGTGCTCTCTACTCTTAACCTTGAACACTTTTATAAATGGAAAAATTTGAAGGAAAAAACTGTAACATGATAGCCTGTACAAAATGGTAACTTTTAGCATGTTAACATGGCATCGGACAAACCAGTTTGATCCTGAAACTGAATTTTTTTCTCTTTCATTTTTAGTGTTTATGAATATCTAATAATTTTCTTGTACCAGTAAATATTATTAATGGCTATTACTCTGTAAACGTTATGAAAAGAAAGGGGAAAGCTTTTTAATTCTCTTTTGTTAGGTAAAAATGATACCTAGCTTTAATTAAACATTTCATGCATTGTTAACTTGAGTAATTCCCCCAAAAGAGAAAAAATTCTTTCAACTAAGGATTTGTTTTGAGTAAAGGGTGTTTTCCATAGCTGCACTTGAGTATTTCAAAGGTTTAAAGGGCCTTTTATGACACCAAATGCAGTTTTGAAAGCAGTTTGCTAAACAGCTAAATAAAGGCATTGGAAGCAGGGAGGGTAGTATTGAAAGGACTAATGTTTGGAAGGGAAGGGGAGCAGGAAACGTTGTTGGTGTTAGAGAAGAATGGAATGTTTAAAAGACCAGGGCTTGTAATTTCCAGGATAAGGGCGGCTGCTGCAGTCTGCAAGAGCTGTGGGAAGCACTGACTCGATTAAGCAGCCCACTCACAGGATATAAGGGGGAAGTATGATCAAGTAGGTAGAGGTCACAAAAATGCTATGTGTTAGCCTTTCTGGAGATGACTTAGGGGCCACTGTGGTCTTATATCCTGAATTTCTATCACCCAACACACAGCTTTTCAAAAGGTTTCAGGATGCTGGGTGTGTGGACTGCGTAGGCAGCCAGCAGTCAGTGGAAATTATGGTATTTTTCATATGCTTTTTCTCTGGCACCTTTTAAATAAATTACTTACAATACGTTTAAGCCAGTTATGTTTTCTGAGAATTACTGTAGTCTAAAGGCAATTATCCCCCAAATCCAGAGTAACTACTGGAGCACGTAAGAGACTTTATGTGCTCCCGTAGTTACTGCACAACCTAGTGAAAACCTATGGGAAATTCATATTGCAATCCAGAGTAAGTTGTTCTTACACTAGAGCAAGGACTCCCCATAGTTACTCTGGATTTTGCCCTATGTTGATCCTCGACTTTGCAGTATTAAATGACAGGTAGAAGTGGCCTGGATTACGTCTTGGTAAAAGATGACTGTGGCAAATGGTAAACAAGCAGAGAAAACAAAAGTGATCCTAATAAGAAGTTTTCGCTATTGTCCTGTCTAGCATGACAGCACACCAAAAAAGGTTATATAGGTTGCAATCCTAAACACACTTTCCTGGAAGTAAGACCCATTAAACACAGTGGGGCTTCTGAGTAGACATAGTTAGGATTGTGCTAGTAGTTACATAGATTGTTATGATATTTCTTTCTTATTCTTCTTATTTGCCCGTGAATAGTTTTTCTGAAAAAAGTTTTTCAAATTGACGGGCCCTTTAGATGAAAGGATAAGACTTTATATCTTGAATTTAACATTTTAAAAATTCTAAATGCATTTCCTTCACATTTTGTTACTTATAACCCAGAGCCTGTTCAGTTATGAATGTAATCTGTGTCCAAGATAATTTTTTTCCTAAATTTTTGGCTCAGAAATAGAGAACAGCTTGTTGGTACTGGTGTTTTTCCCTCCTTAGCACATAGCATTTCTCAGTTTTAAAGTAATAATAAGAATTTAAAGAATTTGCCTCTTTCGTGTGTTTAAATCTGTAGATTCAACAATTTTTCATGCTTTTCTGTCATGTGCAAGCCTTTTCAGTCTTGTCTCTGTATTTTTTCTCTTTAATTTGCTTTATGTAATTGTACCTAGTTCTTCCTTGTGTTCCTTCCACTTCCCTTTCAATTATATCTAGGACAAGTCCCCTGGTTCTTAAAATGTGCCCTACTATACCTGATTATCTCTCCACACTTCAGATCAGTTTGTGTCACTCTCCAGTTCTAACCAACATCTCTTCATCTGTTTGCCTCTAAGAATATTCACTGTAGATGTTATATACCTCCATATTTTATCAGTATCAGTTTATGAGTGGTATGAGTTTCTTTTATATCTTTCTTGTGTATCTCAGGTGAGAGAAATGCCTTTTTTTAAAAGCAACATGCAGGTAGTTTGATTTAAAACAATTCATCCCAGAGCAGGGATTCAAACCCACTGATAGTTAGCTCTGTTCATAGCTGGTTTCTATCCTAAATGCTTTAATTCCTACTCCTTCATAATGGGAAAATTGTATGTTCAGTATGAACAGTATTCAGGGAGTCTAGAACCAACCACATGTTCACTGTTCCAAGTACTGTATCGTTACCAAATATGCTCCATTGTTTTCTTGCATTTTGATCTGCTTGTGCTCTTTAAAGGATAACATTTTTGTTATGCACTACTTTTCAATGAGAAAAAAAGTTCACAAAGGGGATTTATACATATAGGACAATATATATCTAGGGCATCAACATACTGTATTTTTGATAGGATTCTCAGACCTTTAATAACTTCATGACAATTGGAATTTAGTAGATGAAGATTTCCTCATTAATAGGGCTGTGGGTGGCACAAGTGGTTAAGACACTGTGCCTATTAACCAGAAGGCCAGGGTTTGAGATCCTGGTCCCCACAAGACAGGGTGAACTCCTGTCCTTAACCCAGCTCTGTGACGCAGCTGGAACCAATAGATTGGCTCCGACATTCCATTGGACTATTTCAGTGGCGTGGAAAGGGGGGATTTGCTACATGGGTAACAGCCTGTCCTCCATATCAATCTACCCAGGCCTTTGTGCTTTGCATGCAGTGTCGAGCACGATACCATAGTCTTTCAAGACTGATGGATGCCAAGATTTCCTCATTGGCTCATCTCTACCTTAGTTTAAAAATGTATATACAGGGAAAATGCATATAACTACCATGCTTAATTTGGTCCTCACTTGATGTTCAAAATATCCCTATAATCATTTTTAGTGGCACCTGACTGAAATGTGTTAAAACTCTTTAAAATAATATGGCTGCACTAAAGACACTTTCCTGGGAGTAAGATGCATTGAACAGTATCATATTGATTGTTTAATATTTGTATCAATAACTTACTTAAATGACAAAGGCCCAAACCTATCCAACTTTCCAGTGCTGATTTCAGGTGAAATTCTGCCCTGAAGTAAAGGAACAAATGTCTCCTTACCTTCAGGAAACCACTGTGAAAGCTCTCCTACCACTGGATGCATGCATGCCTGCATCTTTATGGAAAGCTGGATAGGATTGGTCCCTAAATTATAATTCTATTGTACCCCAAATCCAGAACAACTACAGGAGCATGTAAGAGACTTTACGTGCACCCGTAGTTATGGCACCACCAAGTGAAAACCTATGGGAAATTCATATTGGAATCCAGTTGTTCTTACACCAGAGCAAGGACTCCCTATAATTACCGTAATTGCCCATACACACATTCCCAGGTGGATGCTCCATTGAATATAAATACTCAAAGGGATATTGACTGATAATACTAAAAGAGAACCTTTAGCACATGTAAACATTATATTTATTGTAAAGAACTCAAAATTCTGTTATCTTAAAGCAACATTTGGAAATATATGGGTGAGTAGGTGGATATAAACTAAATATGTCAAAATCTGAAGTTCTGGGCATGAATATGCAAACAGATATGGAGGAAGAACTAAAGAAGCGAACAATATCCAAATGGAGGAAAAAACACTTTAGGAGTAATTGTCTCTAATACAGTTAAAGAAACTCTTAAACTTAATATGGAATTTCTGTTCAGGAAGAGGTAGGTTAGCAAAACTTAGGGACACTCTGAACCAATTTAGACCAGCCTAATTCAACTGTCATATCTTCTCCGGTGGTGTGGGGAGATTGGTGTAAACCTGTGCACTGGCTTAACCCCACCAGGAGTGGAGCATATGTGCCTTATGGCACTTTTTGTGACACCACCAAGTCAGCACAGGACTTATGTCAGAGCTTACTGGAGTCTAGAATTGTAGCCTGAAAAAGATAGTGAAAGTAAAACAAAAAAATCATGGTTGGGGAGAATTCTTTTTTTTAATTCTCAGGACAAATATGAAATTTGTATAGAATTACAAGAAATTAAGAATTTAAAAAAATTATTGCACACAAAGGAGGAAGGAAGGAATGGGTGTCCCTAATGTTATTTTTATGCAGCCATTCTGCCAACACTGTTATTATGGACCAACCAATAATAAGAGAAATCCTCTTGGAAAATTAAACAACATTCAATACAGATTCCATTCAAGGTTTGGATGAGGTACTAGAGAAATAACTGGCAATCAGATTCAATCAAAGTACAATTCTAAAAATTTGGTTCCTCGTTTATTACTCTTGATTTTGGTAATACATGCACAAGGAATAATATCTGCCGGGATACAGGAACTCCTTTTCTCAATGAAGTTAAGAATTATGAAGAATTAATTTAAAATGTGATAAAGTTCAAATTACCCTTCTACCAATAATTATAAATTAGATACCAAATCCTGACACTAATTCTTAGCACTAGAAAAATAATAAACTGAAAAAACTGTTTGAATTATTTTAAACCATAAAATATATAAAAAGATTACTGTAGAGCATTTACATTGATGGTATAAGAGGAAGAGAGGCTGGCAGTAATAAAGTAGATATGATATGAGATCTTGGGAGAAGACTTATATGAAGAGAAATGGAAGCATTTATTCTACAGCAGTGCTTCCTAAACTCCTGCAAGGGTATTAGGAACAGAGAAGGGATTATGGTAACGACATGCTTCCCGATATTGCACTATTGTCAGGGAGAGGTTCACTTATCTAAGGTAGTGCTGGCCCTGGGGAGGGGCGGGGGTGCAAGCAGCCCTACTATACCCATATGCAAGGTTCTCAAAGCCTCCAAAACAGTTTTTAAAGAAAGGAATTGAAAACTGCTTCCTGTTTCCAGTCTTAGGGATGATATTGCTGCTTTTCTCGCACCCCTTAAAGCAGGGGTGCCCAAACTATGGCCTAGGGGGGCAGATGCAGCCCTCGGCAAGCCTTGATACGGTCTTTGAGCAAGGCTTGTAATCCTCTGGATTTGTCTCTAATACAATTTTATATGTAAATTTATGCAAATGTATTCAAATCTTAAATGAAATCATTTTTAAGGCCCCCAACACCATGTCAGTGAAATAATGTGGCCCTGGTGCCAAAATGTTTGGACATCCCTTCCTTACAGGAATGAAATTCAATAATCATAGATACTTTTTACATAACTACCATATATTACATTATGTTGACACAGTCAAACCATGAACTTCATCAGATTTCCCATCACCTAATACTGAATAATCATGGAAGTTTTATAGAGCAGAATATTCCTGCTTCAAGCAGACTAAATGACCTTGAACTTCCCTTCCGACTTGGATTATATAGTTTCTAGAGTATATGCCAATAAAGGTTTTGGGAAAGCCAAATAATTTCTAGATAATTATAATAGAAAAATAATTTCTAGACTGCTTTAAAGCCCTAGTTAATATATTGAAGTTAAAAATATCATTAAGTATAGTACTATTGGACAAAGATTTGGAGAAAAGAAGTACTGCTTTGCATGCTAAAATTTTGGTTGAGAACAGACCATTTTATCCATGGGGAATGACCCATATTTACCAAGAAGCCCTCTTCAACTGAGGCTGTAATCCTAACCACACTTTCCTGGGAGTAACTATTTGAACATAATGGGACTTACTTCTGAGTATAAATGCTAAGGATTGCACTGTGAGTCTAGTGTAAAAATTTCAAAGGAGCAATGCCAATATTGATAATTAAAAATAAGGAATTGACCAAATACATTGTGTTTGCAAGAGAAGTAGTACTCTTTATCTGGTTAGATAGGAATTGCTGTGTTTTCCTTATATAAATGTGTTTAAGTCTGATGTAATGCCTTGTGGTAGAATGTTGGAATTATAGATGTCCATGGATCTGTAATTTCCTACAACTTGGTACTTTTTCAGAAAATTGTATTACATTGGCTACCCTCCAGTACTTTGGGAACAAAGCTGATGTTAGAGATAAGTTGCGTAATTTTGTTACAAGATGAGCAACTTCATATTTGAGTTCTTTAAGAACTCTTGGGTGAATGCCATCTGGCTTTGATGACTCCTTAATTTATCATTACATTCAAAACTTCATTTGTCACCTTATTTGACATGATTTTTCAAATACCATCCCCAATCAAAAGGTTTAGGTATCATTATCTCTCCAGCATCTTTGGCAGTGGAAACTCATGTAGATAATTTATTTAACTTTTCTGACACTTGCGCGTACTCATTTTGCACTGTATAGTAATATACAGCCCCTATGTTTTGATAGACCTACAGCTTCTGAAAGGTTGACTCTGACATATTGCTAACACATTCCTGTGTATGTCTACTCAGAAGTGAATTCTATTACATTCAACAGGTCTTGGGCTGCAGTCCTTTACACACTTTACCAGGGAATATGCCCTAGAGGCTTGGGCTTGTACCAGTCTTTTATGTTTTCAGCAAATTGTTCCTCAAACTTCTTCTGTGTTTGCCATGTCAGTAATTTAACTTTGTTATATATATATATGTATATTTACATATCATTTAGCAATGTTCCGTATGTTTGCAAACAATTTTTAATTGCAAAATTTTCTTATGCCTAAAAGTTGCAATCCTGAATACAGTACACTTACGTAGAGTACAGTGGATTTTGAATTGTACATCAATTAAGATTTACAAATTTGAATTGTAGTGAACATTTTGAGTGAACATTTTGTAGTGAACATTTTGAGTGAACATTTTGAATTGTACATCAATTAAGATTTACAAATTTGTAAACAAAACTTTACTCCATGTTAATTTTATGTATTGTATTAACTTCTCAAAGGTTTTTTCCAATAAAAGTAGTTGAAATGCAACATTTTGATAAAGAAAATGTTCATGAATATACTTAAAGCTATTTAATTTTTTTAACCAAACAAATTCTTTAAATTTACTTGGGAATTTTTTTAGAATACTTGTATTTTAAGGAAAAAAAAGTGAGAACATTGGCAGAAATGTAGTGGATTATTAGAGTTATTAACAGCTCAATATGGGCACAATCCAGAATAACTATGGGGAGCCATTGCTCCGGTGTAAGAACAATTTACTTTGGATTGCAATATGAATTTCCAGTAGGTTTTCACTAGGTGGTGCTGTAACTATGGGTGCACGGAATGTCTCTTATGTGCTCCTGTAGTTATTCTGGATTGTAGGGAAAGTTAGCTTATCTTACATTTTTCTAACTTTAAAAAACAATTTCACCAATAGAGATTTTTTAAAAAAAACATAGGACACTGCATAAATTGCTAATATACCAATATTTGCATCCATTTTTAGCATGCCAGAGATCCTGTGTATATAATATACTTCCTAGGGATAGCTGCATCAAAAACTGTTAATTGCATCTTGTAAATGGCCTTATATAAGTGATATTCTATAACTGTTACTACTGTAACTACGGTAATTGATTTCAAGCAATAATTATAAATCAGTACAATATTTCCATATATGGAAAAATGAAACATTACTATATCTTTCTTTGACTCATTTGGGAAAGTTTTCCAGAGCTTAAAATAATCCATTTTGTCTCTTACACCTTCCTTGACTGTGCCGTTTAACCATGCTGGCATGTTTGTGGGACTTCTTTTCTAACAACCTGAGCCTTTCAAAGGAATATTTTAAAATAATTTCCATGTTTTCTGAAGGAACATGACTCCTCTGTCTTTGTAACTCATTTTAAAAATTATTTTCAGCATCAGAGTGCATCATTTGTGAAAGTGAAATATGACACAGAGAACATATTGGCAAATCCCTATGCATAAACAGAACTGTTTTTCCTGTTTGTTTGTATGTGTTGTGCCTGCTCTCATGTCCCCAAACCCTCCTTGACTGAAGGACGCACATTATTGTTGCGAATTAATAGTTGTTCATTTTGGGAGTTTTTTTCCTTCTAAAAGTTTTTTTAATAGAAGAAACTAATGACAAACTAATAATTCAAGAAATATAGATTTGTTTTCCATGTTTGGTTTTGCTTGGAGTTTTGTGATGGTTAACACTCTACACCAACAAAATATCTTTTTATTGATGGTGATACTGAATACTTATGGAATGTCAAATGTCTCATTGCATAATCATAGAATCAGTCTGGGTGGTGTAAACATAAATAAGAATTTTCTGTTTCTGTTGACTTTTATAAACTAAAGGTAGTACTTTTAAGTATAATTCTTCTATGAAGTGTTTGCCTATGTATCTGTAAAATTCTTCTATAGGCACCCAAGGATATCAAGTTCATCAGAATAGAGAAATTCCACAGTGCACCCTGCAGTCCTGAATAAAGGGACAAAACCAGGCAAAGAAAATGCTTCATTCCTATTGCTAATGTGGACTAGAATTTCTTGGCATACTTGAAAAGTTGAAAAGGGTAAAGGTTTTTTTTAACTACTCTATCCTAGGCTTGTAAAAAGCTCCTCAAGGTAAGAATTGCCTTTAGGAAGTCCCACAATTTCTGGCTGTGTTCTTGTTTCGCTCTCTTTTCCACTGCAAAGAAGAATCCTGAAATCTCCACTATATTTGCCCTCACTTCTTCCAGTCTCCTCTCTCCAGCTGCAAGTTTAGGGGAAGAGAGAATTGGAGTTCATCAAACTCGACAGCATTCACCCACTTGGGTAAACACTGCAGTGGTTGCTGGATACTTGTTCTGTCTGTTTCCATTAAGGAGGCAGAGGCATGGAAAAAATTTCAAGCCATCATGGACTCTGAGGCACTACTTTGTCTGTAACCTGCCTGCTACTCTAGGTATTACTCCATTATATGCGGTGTAACTGCCTGTAGTAGATGGGTACTGAACAGCACAATCTTTTGCCCTGAGATTAACAGCCTAGGGTTGTAGTCCTACCCTTCTTACCAAAGTGTTAGCCCACTGAGTATTGTACAGTGGGACCTACAATTATGCATTATGTCATTTATTCCATAGTAAGGAAATTATTTTTAAAGCACAATATAGGTAACTGGTTTAAAGACACTGTACTGTACTTTTTGTATCTAGTGATTGTGATATCGAGTGATAGCATTGCTGATTGGACAGTGTGGTATCATGATATCAATACAGTGACACTGGGCACAACATATGTGTCTGGCTATTTGTGGAGATATCTGCCAACCAAAGTTCAGCCCTAATTAAAATCCCTTCAACATCAGTAGGAGAGATATAAACTCATATTTCTTTGACCCATTAAAATCAGTGAGACATAAGTGATGAATTTAGGCTGGTTTTGATCCAAATATTTACTTATTTTGTTATGTTCCGTTTAGGTGACAGGATAGTCACCCTGCTATGACATGTACTCGTATCTTGCTCACCAGTTTTATATTGAGCTCTGTACTACCACAGAGTGTAGTTACTTTCTCAGAATAGCATACTATTTCTCATAATAGCATACTATTTCTCATAATAGCATACTATTGTTTCAAATATGGAGATTGATCTCTAGACATGGAGTGATCTGATGAGTCTTTTGATCCACACATGTTCTATTTGAGGAATAGTAGTTATCTGTTTTGGTATTAAACCAATTTGTTTTCACTCCTTGACAGGCCTTTCATTCAGTTTTTGATGCTTTACATCACAAATGCTAGATATGTATAACACATTGAGCCCTTTAAAAGTTGTTTAAATAACCAAATAGTATTACATGACTTCCAACTGAATCATCCACAGATAATAAATCTTTGTAGTACTGAGCATTTCCTTTATGTTACATCATTAAAAATGTGACCATTAATGGAGGAGATAACTTATTCTAAGCAGCGTAAAATATGTATGTAATTTTACACAGCTCTTTGGCTTTTAAATGTACAGAATCAGAGGAAGGATGAAATAAAGTCCTATAATTTTCTCATTGCTAACAGCAATGTTTTCAGTACTCTCGAAACTGGGAAGTTTGGAAGAAGCAACAATATTCAAAAGAATGAGAATTCTATGGAAACTCAGTTTCATAGCATAATCTTTATAAGGAAACTCAGAGTTCTGATACCTTTAAGCAAAAATTTCTAGACAAAAATAGTTATTGCAATTAAGCTGTCTGTGCCACATACTTGATCATCATTCTGATTCATAGTATTATATTCTCACTTTCTTCACCCATAGCAAAACAAACTTAATTTGATTCATACACTTAAAGGGGAAAAACCTTGAATTACTCACATACTTATGATTCAGTTCTTGGCATAGAATCCTAGCCTCCCTGTTTCATACCCTAATGACCCCCACCCCAGCCCACTGTATATTTATACATTTTCAGGTTGAAACTCTTATTGAGTAACATTTTTCTAGAGTTTTTCCCCTTAGAATTATGGTACTTAAATCTGTAGGCATTGACAAATAATGTAACAGATGGCAACTATACTCTGAAGAACACAGAAAGTGATAATGCATTGTAGTCTCTAGATGATTCTTTTGGTTTTATAATTGTTTTACAATTTACAATTAGTTTTAAAACAGTCAAAACACTCTACCAATACAAGCTTAGGCTGTCTACCCAGAAGTACTGGACTGCCCAGGACTACCCAGAAGTCTGTTGAATTTAGTAGGACAGGTAACCTAATCCTGGGCTGCTCTGCACATGGTCTGCTGTTGCATCCTAGGATTTCCATTTGTTGTGATCATAATAAAGTTACAGTGGACTTCAACAAAGAATTATATCGAAGTTCCCCAACTTTCAATGTAGCAACATCCAACTTATGAACAAAGTGTGGACAGCTGTGAAGGCACCAGCAGAACAAATAAGGGAAACCAGCTGCTTAGAGGCAACCTGAGCAGCTCAATAAGTTTGAAAATAGTGTCCCCTTGCTGTGGCCACTGGGAAAAACAACAGCACAGTAATAATGCAAAGTTGAAAATTTCAGTTCTTGGAGGTGGAATGGAGGGAGAGGCAGAAGAAAGTAGTTATTAAGCATTACCAAGACTGGTTGGGATCAGGGAAAACTAAAATATTAAGAGATTTGACGGGACATTACTATTATATGGAAGACGGTTGGCTTTAAACAGAAACCATACCAACACAAAACTCAGCCACTTTTACCACTATTAAGCAGAAAGGTAGAGAGGGGAAAGTTAAAACTGAGTTTAATCAAATCAAAGTATCACGGCCAGCAGGAGTGGGGGGCTTTGAATTTGGATCTTCTTTGTTCTCCACGTAACTGCACCCTAATCTATGTAACTACACCACGTAACTATGCCCTAATCATCTCACCTCACAACAACCCTGCGATGTAGATTAGGGAAAGAGGTACAGATAGTAAGATAGCTGAATACTAACAGCTGAGTATCTGAATCTGGATACTCCAACTCTAACCACACATATCCAGCCCTATGCCTCCAGCTCATCAACAATCCTGTGAGGTGGTGAGGCTGAGAATGTGTGACAGGAAGCCTTTGGCCCCTGGGAACCTGAACCTGGATCCTCCAGGTCCCCATCCGTTCCCTAACCACTGCACCATTCAGCCATATCTCTCCAATCTGAACAACCCTGTGAGGTAGGCAAGGTTGAGAGTGAGTGACAAGAAGTATCTTGGCAGAGGACAGGGTACCCATAAGTCACAACCTAAAAAGAGGACAACCCCCCCCAATATAAGACACGCAATAAAAATGTAGGACATGACAAAACAAAAGCTGAAAACACATATACATATTGCTTTCATGTGGTTATTTAAGCACTGTGTTACTTATTAGCAAATTTTAAATCGTTGCATTTAGGCTGTAATCCTATTCAAGTTTACTCTTAAGTAAGCTCTGCTGTGCTCAGTGGGGCTTACTCCCAGGAAAATGTTCTCAGGATTGCAGCCATAATTTCTTACATATAATTTATCAATTGCAGGCTACATGGTGCCTGCTCACAAGAAATAGGAGAAAAATGAAGATTTCTTTTCCTGGACACAGGACTAAAAAAGCAGACATGTCCTGGAAAAATATGATAGATAACAAAAGGCTAGGATTATTGGGGTGTCTGTCTGTCTGTCTGTCTGTCTCCTACCCCCTCCTCTTCAGTCCCCCCCCCCCAATCTTGGTGAGGATCATTGGATCATTCTATCAGTCTCAGTCTATCTGTCTCCTACCCCATCCTATTCAGCTCCCCCAATCTTGGCTAGGGTCATTGGGTTCTCTCTCTTCTCTCTTCAATCCCCATTGCTTGCATCAGAGTGTCTCATCATTCTCTCTCCTCTCTTCACCCCCGTCTAGAATGGGGGACGCTGTCATTCCCTCTTTCTCCTTCCCGTTCTCCACATCTTTCTGGCTGGGTTGAGGGGACGCATTACATACCTACCTATCTTGTAAGCTGGCTCCTTGCTGGCTGGGTGGCTAGCCATGATTCTCCTGCATCTGGGGTCTGGCGGGGAAACTCTACAGATGCATGGATGTCCCCCCACCCTGACAGAGCCCTCCTGCTGAGAGGAGAGGCAGAGGCTCCTCTAGTGGACCCGTGGGGCAGTCGCCAACAACCTCTAGTGGTCCCCAACCTACAGGTTGAGGAACCCTGCTCTAAGGGCATTTTTTCATATTTCAAAACATATTCACAATTGATAAAAGCTGTGTTGGACCTAAGTACCCAACAACGGAAGTATGGACCTCTGGAACCTAAACTGTGTGTTAGGAAGTTAGGAAACATGTGAGAAGTTTCCAAAAATCACATTACCTAAAATTCACTTGGCTCTCTATGCTGATAAGAGATAGATGGATTAGCCTCTCATACAGGCTGCAGTCACACACTTCGCTGGATAAACTTTCTTGAACACCATGAGGCTGACTTCTGAGTAGATGTGCATAGGATTGTGCTGACAGTTCCTTAAAAGAAAATAAGAGGAAGAAAGACTGCAGAGAAGAAGCAAATAAAGCATTTGGCTTTTCCTCTTTGTCGATGCAGATGTGTGCCAGACCCTTTAGAGATGAAAGAGCAGTCCTAGATTCCTCCCTGCTTCATAACTATGGAGCACTAAGGCTCTTTAACATTACAACTGAAAGGAATGTGATATATATTAAGAGGCATCTTTCTTACGAATTAGAGAGGAAAAGGGAAGGAGCCAAACACCTGCAAGGAGTGAATGAAGTTGAACCCTTACGGCAACATACATAAATGTTACTGTATATACATACTCCATCCCATTTTCTGTATTTGTTGGGTGCTGGTCTCTACTTGTAGAATGCCAACCACAGAATGTTCTTCAAAATGGAATTCATCTAGGAGGGGACCTAGTTTTGAATGCTGATTATAGGTTTCCTAGTTACACTAATTAAACATGTTTTTTTTCTTTTTCTGCACTAGGAAAGTCTGGGGGCATCTCCAAGACAAACACACTTAATGTGATATGTTATATGTTAGATGGTCTACAAAAGTATAAGCTGATGCACTAAAGCTTTCACCACAATGAAAATATTAGTCCTTAATAAGCTTCCACTGAACGCTGGTGCTGTGGCAGCAGAGGGTTACATGGCTGCACTTCTGAAGTTTGTTTCATAATCAGATCTATCTATAGTCACATAAGACATTATACAGATAAAACTGTTGTGGGAAGATAATTTTAAGGTGTGTTCACATCTCAGAGTTCAGATTCCTCCCCTCACTAAATGGAATTAAAGTGTAATTGATTGATGCAGGCTGCAGTCTTAACCATGTCCACTCAGAAGTAAGCCCCATTGTGCTCAGTGGGTCTTACTCCCAGGAAAGTGTCTTTAGGATTGCAGCCTAAAGAATTAAGAATTAATTAAGAATACTTACTGTCATTAATATATGATTTATGCCTTTTATTCTTAGGATTCTGCCCTGCTTGTATCCATATGTTATTTGGTGTTGCTTTTTATTTATTTTTTAAATTTATAAAAATAAATTGAAATGTTTTCTCTACACAAGGAATGTTCTTCAAATCCATTACATGGGAGAAATAAGTTTTTTTGTGACTGGGCTAAGAATGGTCATCTTCCTACCAATAAGAAGGAGAAGCCAGGGGAACCACCAGGTAGAAGCAAGCTCTACCTTGCTTCCTCCTGGTTAGAGCTAGATTGTTAGATTTTTTTCCAAACCTAGTTCTCTGATACAGCTAAACACTTTTTTGTCCACCTTTATCTCCAAATCTAAGGGAAATGGCAAGTTAGAAAGATGAAATAACTCTTGAAAACAGCTGAAGGGAAAGAACAGTCTTCTCTCAAACATGCCTACACAGAAGTACATATTGTAGTGTTTAGCATTACTTCCACATCAGTGTGAATAGAATTGTAGCCAGAATTACAAGGACAATGTGGTGAAAAGGGTTGGAAATCAAAATACAAAGGAGGATTCTGAGAAAGGCAAAGGGTGTGAAGTGGTTTGGAGTGCCGGGCAATGGGACTTGGGACTTTTTCATCCCATATGAAGCAATGTGGCCATGCATTCAGACCCCTTCAGAATTTTCTTTTTTGTAAATTTGGATATAAAATAAGGACATATTTGAATTTGAAATGCCAAGCGGTTGAGTCAGATTTAATTATCCTTTCAAAAAAAGTGTCACTGGGACTAAATCTTCATTCATAACAATAAACTGTTATGTCACACAGCCAATCTCTCATCCTCTAGTTTGAGAGCCAGTTCCCTGAGTTGTTATTCGTGTGACTTAGAAGCACAGCTGCTGCTTGAGGAGCACTGGGACTTGTGGTGGCATGCAATGACTTGCAGCCCCTCCTAGATTTCAGCTGTAGTGGTGCATGATGGTTTTCTATTCCTCCTTTTGGAATGCTCCATTCTTACAGCACATTGTGTTTATACAGGTGGATTTCAGGTAATTTGCTTGGAATCTAATCTATGTAACAAATCAGTTAAAACAATTACCGTATGTTTTTACATCAGTATTTGAATTATAGAATGTAAAAGGAAGGAAAGGATTTTCCTAAAGTGAAACAACATTCAGGGAGAGAGCACATATTTATAAAACGTTGCAAAGCACACCAATATTCTTCCTTCAATTGCCTCTTGCTGTAATAGAAGTTACATTTTACTAAAATAATTCAAGGATCAAGGGACAAAACTCTTGCATAGTCGTTCCCAAATTTCTTCTGTGTTCTTGGGCAACTGCTCAACTTTCCAATTCTTTCTATCTACACTTTGTTGAATGATGCTGAAGAAAACTCTCTGTCCTGTGGGTATTAAGTGCTTAGAAGGTTTGAACTGTTTACTTGTACAGCCTGCCCAAAAAGCAAGCGAGTGTTTCATAAGGCACCACAAAACTCTATATGTTTTGGTTACTATTTCTTGTTTTCGTTTCATAAGTTTTACCTTTTCCTGAATTCATGTATATACTATGGATAGATTTTTTTATGTTCAGACTAGCAGAATGAACCCGCTGTTGTGAGAGTAAAATTTCAAGAATATATTTTGGCCCTGGGCACCAGCGGGCACTACTGGGCACTGATGGACACCAGGCACTAGCACTGGGCCACAGGAACCAGCAGGAACTGGGCGCTAATAGGCACCAGAGAGTACTGGGGCAGCAGTGGGCACTCCTACTGGCTAGTGGGAACCATTGGCAACATCATGCAGTGAGCATTGGTCCTCAGGCACAATAAGGTGCCTCAGTGGACACCTGGTATCCCTACTGGGCATCAGGGACTGTTAGGCAGTGGGCACTACTGAGCATGACTGGTCAGTAGGCACCACCAGGCCCTGGGCACCCCTCCTCGGCACCACTGGACAACACCAGACACCAGCAGGGAGGCATTCCAGGCACTGGCACCACCAGGCATCAGTGGGCACTGGGCACAACCTGGCAGACACCAGTGGACAGCATCCTGCAGGACCAGGCACTCTTAGCACCAGTGGGCACCAGTGGGCACCGGGCATCCTTGCCAAGCATCAAGCATCCTTGCCAGGCAGAAGTCATCAAGTTGTCAGTGTTCAATGTTAAGTATAGGGAAGAAAAAACATTGCACCACTTTTCACTCCCCTAGGGGTTAAATTTCTAAAAAACAGTTCTTAGTGGGTGCTCATATGATAGAAGGAATATGCTCCCCAAATTTCAGGCTTCTAGGTCCAGAGGTTGGGACTGGGTATTGATTAGTCAGCAATTCTTCAATGTAAAGTATAAGGACAAAAATGTGTTGTGCCCCTTTTCTTTCCCTTTAGGTTTGATTTTCCAAAAATCAGTGGGTTTTTCAGTTCCATCACAGAAGGAAACCTTCCAAATTTTACGCTTTAAAGTCCAGCGGTTTTGTTTGGGTGTTGAGGAGTCAGTCAGTGAGTCAAACCGTCAGTGACTCTTCAGTTTTATATAGCCTCTTCAATTTAATATCTATAATATATAAAACTGAAAAACTCACTCACTCACTCACTTAGTGATCTCATCCCTGAAATCCTCTGTTGATGCTGAGGACCTACCTGAACTTATAATTTGTAAATGGAAAATATTATTTATGATCTCAAAACTCTTTTCAAGACTAGTGAATAAATGTTAAAATGAGGTTTTCAAATAGTAAATCTGTAAGACTCATATGTTTGGCTTTATATGAATGTGCTGTATAGGACATGTGAAATACAGTGATAGAGGAAATATAGAAAAACAAGCTTGCCTATAATCCCCTATTTTAAATTCTGAAGGTTAGAAATGTAGTAGCCAGTGGAATTTCTGGTGATCTGATGAAATTTCTTATGTTTTTAATTATTTAATTTTCATTATAGTTTTCTGTTAATTTACTAGCAATTTCTATTGGGCTTAAGGGAAAATCAAAATATGGGTATTTCCCGCTTTTTGGTGGTTCATTTTTCAAAGCTCTTTGAGCCCATTTCAGTTATATCCGGAAGTAGTTCATTCAATGCATGCTTCGCTCTTTCAACTTCTCTCTGCTGGACTAAAGACTGAAATTTTCCTTTCCTATGATGATTTGCATATGGCATGATGATTCAGATTGTTTTGGGATTTGTGTGTGTGAAAGAGAGAGAGAGCACATCAACTTTAGTTCTGTGTCTGTTCCCATTTTCAAAGGCATTAATGAAAGTCCATTTGTTGCCACTTTTGTGCAACAGTAGGATTTTGAAAGATAAAAAGGCATTTGCAATTTGCTAGCTAAAAAAGCATTGGATGCAATATTTGTAGAAAGCCTAACTGTTGAAGGAGTGGAGGACACCTGTAAACATTAAAAAACTATTAGAAAATACTATACTATATAAGTTAAACTTGTGGTGTTTATACTGAAATAATTGTATTTTTCCTCACTGTTGGAAGAACATTTTAGAACTGCTAGTGAATACTGAGATAAATGGCTAAAGCCAAATACATTTGACACCTTGAAATTATCTTCTTGATTGTGTCACAGCATGGTTTCAGAAGATTGAAATGGCAAATCTGAGATTTGACTGTCTCCAGTTTTTTGAATGGCAGCAAGAGCTCGTACATAAATAGGTGTTTTCCCCATTGCTTTAGAATTGTTTTGGTGTGGTTTTGTATTTCATTGAGCTTTAAAATGTTGTATGTTTAGGGCAGTAATTTTCAACCTTTTTCATCTCATGGCACACCATCAGTTGTTTTTACCATTAACAAGGCATACCATGCTGCTCAAATCCCCAAGTTTTCCTCCCCAAATTTCCACAGCACATCTGAGGACTACGGGCACACGGCCATGGCACACGGGCCATGGCACACGGGTTGAAAATCACTGGATTAGGGAAACAAACTAGTGTCTCTGTGTGTGTATATACATTCATTTTTGTGCCTCTTAAATTTCTGTGTTGGTCACTGGTTTGGTCAGTTACAGGTGCAATGTCCTTCAGTTGTATATTTGCACAGGTGTAATAGGGCTGAGCCTGTAAGAACTGGCCATTTTGAGGCAATATATATTTCAGCTAAACTACATACCCCTTAAAAGTGCCTTTAGTGTATTTCCTAAATGCACATTTTGTGATTTGATAAAATATTTATTTTGTAATCCCACAAATTTGAAATCCTAATGTATAAAAAGTTACTCCAGGATGAACTGTCTTGATTTTGTCTGGAATAGCAAATTCCTGCATTGCTGTCCAAGGACATGCAATCATTCCAGAGTAATTTTAATGTTTCTGAATATAGCAAAAGGGTCTGAGTCATCTCTATAAGGGGTTCTTCTCTCCCCTGCTAAAAAGGCCTGTTATTCTCTGGGGGTGGGGCAATTTGAGTCATCTTATATGGTTTGTCCTGGCACACACTTCATACCCATAAATTGGGTTTGGCCAATTATAGCAGTAGCAAGAAGAAAATCTTTCGGTCACTCCAGATCTGGTTTTAACAGCAACTACTGCAGCCACGGGATACTTGTAAGCAAATGTAGATCTTTAGAGTTCAGCAGCATTCAAACTTGTAAAATTTGACTGTACAAGGATAATACTGAATTGTCCATTTTGTAAGTATTGTCTCTGCATTCTGTGCAATTTGAAAAACTAAACAGGCAATCTTAAACTGTTTACAGCTGTAATCCTAGGAGCACTTTCCTGAGAGTAAGCCCCATTGAATACAGTGGGGATGACTTTTGAGTAGACATAGTTAGAATTGTGCCCAAGGTTTCATAAATATAGAATAAAGGAAGAATGAACATTTTGCTCATTATATCCATTTAAGATGCGTGGATATTGGGCAGGGTGACCAGATTCCCAAATCTCAAAAGGAGAACAAGTACTTGGGTTCATCTCAGCCTGCCCTTTCTGGCAGACAATGGCATGTTTGCCTACTCATGAGAAAAGCCGTGATATTGGGCACTTTCACTTTCCCATAGAGCTCAATGCATATTTTTGATTTTTAGTTTTTTAGCCATAACCTTTGATAGGAAGGAGATATTTTAAAACTGATTTTTGCATTGGATTATTCTCTTCAATACGAAGCTGATGACATATGACATGCACACCATTGCAAAGTTCCAAAGTGAAGCCAAAATGGAGGACAATGAAGCCCTTTTGGAGGACACCTGGACCCAGAAGGCTTAAAAAGAGGACAAATCCATATGGTCCCCCTGATATTGAGACATGGTGCAGTATAAACTAGGAGGATGTATTTGGCTAAGATGGATCTGGCTGGAAAAAAATAATTTAAATTGATAATCAGATTAATATATTGGTGTGTATGCCTAAGTGTCTACAAAATGGTAAATAATGTCTTGACTGTAATTTTGTGCAGCCTGATTCATTGCTTGTTACGTTTAAATGTATCAGAACATTTTCAAGTTTACAAAGCTGAATGAAAGCAGAAGAGTTTGGAGGGCAGTCTGTGTTTGTCACAGTGCATCCTTCCAACAAAATCCCAGTGCTCTGGTGTGTGCTGGGCACACTGTTCAGATGCTGTGTGTGTGTCTGTGTAGCGAGGGAGTTTCCTGCTTCCAAGTAGTAGTCAGTCAGTCAGTACTGGGCGTTTTCATTTTGTACTTGCTACTTCCCCCTCCCAGTGAGTGTCCTTTGTGTAACCCCAACTAATTCAGAAAACTCTCTGCTATGGTGGGGACTGCCCTCTCATGTGACAGAGGCAACTAGTGAAGCCTGTGATTGGGCAGGAGCTAATTGGCGGTTCCCTCTTAGAACGCCCTGCCTTTGAGTTAGTAGAAGCTTTTACTCACTCAACATTGCTTCCTTACATATAGGGTGTAATGCTGAGAGCAGGCGGTGATTCAGCAACATGTGATAAAGTTTAACACTGGTGTGGGCTTGACCAAGCCAAGTGGTAGACAATAAAGCCAGCTGCAGCCAATTTGGATTAATGAGCGTCTCCTTGGAGTTTGGTAACTGTCATTTTTCAGATTGTTTACCCATTTCAGAAGACCGTAGTTCAGAAATGTTGACAGCAACTTGTCTAAGCCTATTTTCCTTTCTCATTACCTTGTTTTTTTATCACAGGAATGAAGTGCTGATGACTCCTTACTTTGGAAAATGACTTTGGGAGGGAAAAATCTTTCATCGTGCCTCCTGATAAAAGCGTTTTGTAGTCTGACTTCTCTGAATGTGGCGAAGGATTTTTAATTATCGGAAGCTGTAAAAATCTATCACCAGGAAGTGTTATTTACTTGGAATGGGTAAGTGTGAAACGGAGTTGCCTAGTGCATCCGATCATCTTTTAGTGTCAAATGTTAGAATTATATCCAGATTTGCAGTTTTCAATCATGTAACTAATGACAGCTTTGAAATGGAAGCAATACATATTTCTTTGGCTTAACACATTTAAAATAATTTTAAAAGAATGTTCAGTTGTTTAATGTAAGAGACTTAAGAAGGGGTATGTAAGTGACAGAAGGAGGACCCTTTCCAGAAATTTTTTTATAATTTTTCTATTCTATTAAAGTTAATGGTGGGGTTTGAGGAGAAAAACTTTGGACATGTATTATTTAAAAAAAAAAACAGCAGAGTTTAATGTAATCAATCTGAGACTCCGACAAAGGAAAGAAACCTGTGGAAGTGGTTAAAATTCTTCAGTGAACTTTCTAATTTAATAACATTTCCATGAACTAATAGAAAAATATGTTTCTTTATCCATCATACTTCTGCCATTAAGCTCATTTTCTGTTTTTCCTTATGGGCATGTTTTGTTTGAAACAAATAGAGGAAACAATTAATTTATGGTCAGTAAAACTGAGTGTTCTGTTTATCAGCAGAAAAAATAAAGTAAAATAATTCAAAACTATTTTTCATGTGTAAAAATGCCTGTTTTTATTTTTGTTTTACTCTTATGCATTTTGAAATGGCTTTTCTTCTTAGTGATTGTGGCAGGACATTCTTTTGCCAAGTTTAATCAGTTATCTTCTCTTCAACCCCCTTCCTTTCTATTATGTTTTTAATAGCCATTTAGCTACTTTTAGTTGTTGAGTAACATTGTCTGAGACTTCTTTTGAAGGCAGAGTCACTGTTTGTTCTGCAATGACTGTCAAAATAGTTCTTTTCTTCAGAAAATCAAGTAGAAATTTAAAAGATTATTCCATATATTTATTCAAATATTGGACTTTCTTAATGAAGGGAGCAATTAAAAAAATCCATGCTTTCAGATAGCATACTTAACAGCTTTGTTCCCTAGTAAATCAGGAAGAATGTGACCGCACCTTGGCAATCATTCTTTTCTAGTTAAGGTGTGTCTGAGGAACACCTGGGAAAAGATTGTTTGTGCATCTTAAGCAAACCTTTTGGGAAATTTTATAATATCTTAAGAAAAGATAGCTAAGGATCTTTCATTTATATTAACTTGTTAAAAAATCAGGTTTGTTTTTTTTAAAAAAACCTAACTAGCAGTACATTTAAATAGTCTTGCATTTTTAGGGAAGTAAGATATGTCATAATAAAATGTTGATTGAAAACTGAATAATCCAGATAGTTTTCCATGGTTCCATGTCATTGTTTTGAAATATTAGCGGAAGTGAAGATGTAATACTTGGAACTAAATTCTCCATAGAAAGAATGTCATAGCTGGACTGTTCTCATTCTGTTCTTTAGACTCGTGCATTCCATGTGATCTGAAATATTTTCATAAATTCCCAGTGTAGTGCAACTGTTTGTGCATATTACTAGCTAAAGAATCCTCTGGAAAATTATGGTTGTGAAAATCAGAGTGAAAAATTACTCTTCACACACCATACTTAGGTGTGGGTCGGTGGCATATCTTCAGTGTGATTCTTTTGTGATTAAGAGCACAATCCAGAAGTTCACTTGGGTTACCCTATTGATCATTGGGCTGACCCAACTGCAAGATGAGCCACCCTAGTTATTCTGGAAAAGGCTTGGGGCAGCCTAAGGCAACATAGGCTGCCCCAAGAGAAATGGACCTGGGCTGCCCTAGCTGGGGGAGCCTAGGCAGTTCAGGTGAGGCGTGTTGAGGGCATATTTAGCACTGCTGAGGGCAGAGCATTTACTCTGTATCCTGAGCCTGTTTCCAGGGCAGAAATGTCCTCTTCCAGCTCCTCAGAGTTATACCACCTCATGAGCAGGTATAACAATGAATAGACCCATAGGAGTCCATGATAAGGCAGAGTAAGAAAGGCAGTGAATCTGAGTTCTTGGCCAGCCTAGCTGCAACCCCCTGCCTCTCAACTTCAGGATATGGAACAACCACCGCAGCCACTAACCTACAGCAGGCCACTCCAAGAAGCCCCTTGTATTCACTGTAGACTGTCCTGGCATCTCATCAGGGACTCCTTATAAGGCAGGCACCACAGCTGTTCCTAGTTCAGTGTGATCTGAGGGACGTCTCCTCAGGAGCAAGCACTCCTCAGGTGTCACTAACTCGGTGCCTACTGAGCATGCTCTGGAGCGGATAGGGCAGCCTGGCTTCCTGACTCAGCCTAGCTACGGCATTCTTCACTGCCCTAAGTCTGGATTGTGTCCTTAGACAACATTGCAGTACAGAACCATTTTAAATAAGCTGACAATTAAGAAGGTGCCCTTGATGCATTTTAGAGGCATAAAGTGAAGTATGTGCATCACCACCTCATTTCAGTATCAGAATAAACTAGAAAGTTGAGACTTTTGTTTGTGTTTGCATTCAACTTCTTGGAACAGAGGGAGTTTGACTGAAATTTAAGTACAACTCTTCCTTTGATGTAGATAATGAAATGTGAAATTTTCAGTGAAATTTAATGAAAGTACAGTATCAATACTGAACTAAATCAAACTTTTTGCACACCTGCACATTGTTATGAGCTAGAGAATATACTCTTCCATCTAGCCATTGTTAACTGTTCTTCTGGATTACTGTATATTTCCATTATATGTGTGACAGTGCAGTAGCCTTAATTAGTTCATATTTAAACAAGGTACTTAGAGGCATGATATACATAAGGATTAGAGCTGGTGTTGTGTAGTGGCTAAAGCTGCAACCATGTGCATAATTTTCAGGGGATAAGCTCCATTGAACATGATGTGACTTCTGTATAAACATCCATCAGATGGTACTGTAAGAAACTTGAATTTCCAAGATTCAGTTCACCCATGAACATACCAGATAGTTTCAAACAAGCCATTCATTCTCAATCTCAGCTGGATATGTGGACCTACTGACTTTGCAGGGTTGTTAGGATTATATCAAAATAAAACATGAAGTGGTATAGTGATAAGAATTATTATGAGGCTGTCAGCACAATCCCTACTGTTGTGGCTGGAAAAAATGCTACCAGAATGGGAGTAATTGTTTCCAGACATCTATTTGATTTCCCAGTTCATGTGGGAAGCAGTCAAGACACAGTTATGTGAACCAGGATAGATAAAACTAATTTAGCATGTCTAAGGAAGTTCTAGTTTTAAATTTGTCCTTTGATGCACTTCATATCTGGAACAACAATTGTCTTCTAAATGTTTTATACGGGTATATCAAAGTATTAAGCACTCTAGGTTTTTCTCCTGCTTTTCTAGTTGTTGGAAAACCAATACAAAAAGTAACATGAGAGGATTTCACTTGGAAATAAATATGGATTGTGATAGTAGTCCTCTACAAAGGATGTTTTTTTGCTAGTTGATGGTGCCCCTCCTTGGAGAGAAGGAAGTCTCCTCTGAAGCTGACTGGCTTCAGAGGAGACTGCGCACGCGCCAATCTTGGCACATGCGCAGTGCTGTTTTGAAGCCAACCAGCTTCAGAAGACGCACTGCGTACGTGCCAACCTTGGTGCATGCTCAGTGTTCTTGGGTGGCTGCGAACCGGTTGTTAGCCGGTTTGAAGCCCACCAATGGTTATATTGTACCTCCACAATGACAGATTGTACCTCCACAAATGGTACCTCCACAAATGACAGATGCAGGCTGTTACTACAGTAGTATAACATAAGGACCAATTGGACCTCAGTAGAAGTGGGTCAAGGACATGGTGACCATATAGAATGGAGGACAGAGTGCCTCTATCTTTAATCATTGCATAGAGGAGGGATTTAAGGCAGGTGCTGCTTTTTAAAACCTTCTGTGTTGAGCCAAACCTGGTCAAGGACAGTGCTCCAGTAATTCATACTAGAATAGATGTTGGTGTCTTCTGAAGGAAAAATAGATATGACAATGAAGGGGCAATATAGTAGAGTCCAATGGGCCATTTCTTACATTACATTCTTACATTAATGAGCTCTTAAGTATTTGATATTGTCAGCTGTCATTAACTTTCTGTCATTATTGTTCATATACTATAACTAGTGTCTGTCCATAAACACATCATTCATTCCTTGGCCTTAACTAATACAGTTTTAAGTTCCTGTTTCACCTTACCATAGTACTGTTCCATTACAAGCAGACCTCACCAAGGAACTACCCCTACAATCCAGAGCAACTACGGGAGCACGTAAGAAACATTATGTGTACCCGTAGTTACTGCACCACCTAGTTAAAACCTATGGGAAATTCATATTGGAATCCAGAGCAAATTGTTCTTACACCGGAGCAAGGACTCCCCATAGTTACTCTGGATTGCACCCTACATCATGTACTGTCAGTGCAACTTCAAAGCTTAGAACAGCAATTTTCAACCACTGCGCTTAAACAATAGAGTGCCATGGATGGTCTGCAGGTGTGCCAAGAGACTTTGGGGAAGGTTATTTGTCAGTGGTCAAAAACTGATGGAGTGTCTTGATATTTTTAGTGTCGGTGTGTCATGAGATGGAGAAGGTTATAAAAAGGTAACCTAGTCACTGTCCTAGAACAACTTGTGTCTCTTGAAATGCCCATGTACCATAGAGTATCATGACTTCATAAAAAGCAGGTGGAGCAAGTCTTAGAAGTGGCCAGTTTTTTGTGGAGTGACTATTGTCAGACTGAGCCTGTACACAAGCAGCTGAATTATGCTGAGAAGTTTCCCATTGAAGGAGATTTTATAACTTCTCACCTATTAAACTTGGAGATAAAAAACTGCTAACAAACCTGTTGCTCTGACTACTAAGCCAAACACTAATATTTTTTTCTTCCTACTAGCTGAATATTAGTACAGTGGCGCCTCACGTAACAAATTTAGTTCGTTCCGGAGGCATGTTTGTTACGTGAAACATTCTTTACGTGAAGCGGATTTTCCCATAGCGAATAATGGAAACTCAGACAATTGGTTCCAGAACCCAAAAAATATTCAGATAAAAATATTAACTGGATGTAAAAATGATGACAAAACACTGGAATTGAATTCAAAACATGCATTAAATGTGCATGATCCTATGAAGTCTACTTAGGCTGCAACCCTAAAGACACTTTCCTTGGGAGTTAGCCCCATTTATCATAATGGGGCTTACTTCTGGGTAGACATGGTTTGGAGACTGCAATCAAAGATACTTTCTTCTGTAACCAAAGACACTTTCCAAGTGTCTCCCCACTTTCTCCTTCTCTTCATCCTGAGCCTCTTTCTTCCCTGCTCCCTTCTGGCTAGCCCTGAGCTGCTTCCCTCTGCTTTCCTCTTCTCCACTGCTGTTCTCTCCCTCTGCCCAGCAGATGCCTGGCCACAGGAGGAACAGCACGGAAGTGTTGCTGTTGCTATGGGCAGGCGTGGTAGGCAGCCTTGACGCTTTTTAAAAGGGCTGCCGGCCAGCGTGTCTGCCCCAACTGCCTACGTGTTTGTTTGTTACGTGATGCACAGTTTTTTACGTGATGCAGAATCCTAGATAAATTTTTGTTTGTTACGTGAAACATACTTTACATGAGGCATTTGTTACGTGAGGTACCACTGTACTGTACAGTACTGAACTGTACTGTAATTTTGAAAACGTTCATGGCTGGTGTGAGGGTTACAGAGAGGGGGATGACTTTGGCTGCAATCCTAAAGACACTTTCCTGGGAGTAAGACCTATTAGACACATCTGAGTAGTCATGGTTAAGGTTGTGCTCTTTCACTATCACTAATGGAGTCACTGCTATCCATTGGCTCAAAAGAATCTTTGTCTTTCTGTGCAACTTTAACATTCCCAAGCTGCTGATGGAGAGCAGCATTAGAACATTGATAAGAACATTGATTAGAACATTGAACATTAGAACATTCCACGCTGCCACACACAGATCCCACATACAGACCTGACTCAGGCTGCTCCCCCCTGTACCCCACATGAGTTCCCTTGCCAAGGAAGCCTATTCAAAACTTTTCCCTGTAGCTCAAGGTAGTCCCCTTGTCCCCCCCCTCGTCCCTTCGTCCCCCCCGTGGGTTCCCTTGCCATGGAAGCCTGTCCAAACATCCTCAGAAGTGTTCTTTACCCAATACAGTGTTCTTTATGCAAGTCAAAATTTCTGAGAAAATTTTGTTCTTTACCCAAAACATCTTTTACCCAAGTTGTTCTTTACCCAAGGTACCACTGTATATTCCCCCCCCCCCCAACCATTCACTATATTCACTTGCTAGCACTTAAGGAAATCAGATAAATCTGGAAGAGAAACCTGCTTTATTGTATAGGTTTGGGATTGACTGTTACTGCTGTAATTCCTTCCTGTAATGTAAACATTTCTGTATCAGCAAAACTTGTACTGGGCAGCAGTAATAGCTTGAGGTACTACCTAGAAAGCAAACAAGTGATGGTGGGGATGGTGATTAAATATTTTGATCTTTGAATGGAATTAGGCTGTTGAGTATGCATCCCCCGCATCTTACAGCACAAAATAAATATTGCCAGCTTCTATATGTGCCATGGTTTATATTTCCCATCCCCTTTGTAGAAAGAGAACTCCAACATGTAGGTGTTCTGGATGATTCAAAAATGGGACAAAGTGCACAATCCTAAGCATATCTACTCAAAAGTAAGCTTCATTGTGTTCAATGGGTCTTACTCCCAGGAAAGTGTCTTTAGGATTGCAGCCAAACCCTACAATCCAGAGTAAATACAAGAGACATTATGTAAGAGACATCATGTGCACCCATAGTTACTGCACCACCTAATGAAAACCTATGGGAAATTCATATTGCAATCCAAAGTAAATTGTTCTTACACCAGAGCAAGGACTCCTCGTAGATACTTTGGACTGTGCCCATAATGAAGTAGAATGGGTGGAACTGTTTAGTTTTCCCCCTTTTATTTCATTTTTTATGTTTGTTCTTCTGTGTGTTGGACATTGATGGCCATTTTTAAAATTGGAGAATGTGATTCACAGATGAATGTAAATGCAGTAAACGAATGTAACTGCTGTAAGAATTTGGGTTTCAGATTGCTGTATCTCAAATGGTCTCAGCCCCTATTTGGGGCTTTTTTCATTTTATGAGTTATGGACAAATTTACTGAGGATATGTCTACTTATAGTTATTCATGATTCCTACATGGAGGCTTCAGGCTTATTTTAGATATTTGATTTGTACTCCACCTTTCATCCCTAAAGTGTACCTACCGCAATTCAAAGGCATGCATACAGAGTGACCATATACAATGAAGGGCAGAGCGTCCTATACATTTAACCATAGTACAGAAGAGGGAATTTTGCCCATTGAGGTTTACATACTCTTCCATGTTGAGCTGCTTCTTCCAAAGTTCCCTCTTTTATTCCATAGTTAAAGTACTGTTTATTTTATCCTCTGCTATATCTGGTCAACCTGCTTGCATGTCACTGAATACCATTTACTGGGAAACAACAGAAGAAACCTGGAGAGTCTGGTTGTCCACTGCAGGTTGTGTGACTACCTATATAGTCCTTTGGTCTCGTATAGCAGGTTGTCTTACTACTACTATTAGAGGCCTTCAGCTTGGTCCTGAGCCATGACAACTTGATGGATAGACAACCTGCAGGCAAGTTGATCATGTGCAAGTCTGGAGAGGTCCGCTAGAGTCTTTTTCGTTGTTATTGTGTCAAGCCATTGGATTTATGTTCTTCCTAGTCCTCTTGTTCCTTCTGTTCTTCCAACCGTTATGACTTTCTCTAGTATTCATTCCCTCCGAATGATGTGTTCGAAATACAGTAGGTGAGTCATTGCTTGGTGCCTTCTTGTGTGCTTTCAGTCCTCAGAAAATTCATCATGCTTCTCTAGCAGCTGTTTAGGTTTCTTTACATTTTCCTTTTAGTTCCTTCAATGCCCTTGTACATTGGCTTTTCTGCTGCTAAAATTTTTTTTCTGTATTGATCTCCTACATAGCAAGAAATAGGACGTTGATTATTCTGTTGGCATCGGTGCTGCATAAATTATATTTATATTCCACTCTGTATTTGGGATACCATATATTCCAAATAGGAATGCGAGCTATAGGTTGCAGCAGCTCCATGAGCTTGAAGCTCAATGAGATGTTGTCATTGTTGTGTGCATCTGCAGCAAACTGCAAAACAAAACGGAGGAAGGAAAGCAAAGTGATGAGAAATAGAATGAGACAGTAGCAACAATGTTGGGGGCATAAAGGTGAAGCAGGACACAATAAGGGAAAATAGTAGAAGGCTAAGAAGGAGGGTGGCCATAGAAAACATACGGGGAAAAGACAGAATGGACAGGGAGGCTTTGATAAAGATTGTGGGCCAGAGAGACCTAGTAGGGTGCAGTAAAGGGAAATTACAGAATAATAATAATTACAGAATAATGAAGGAGACAGTAGGAGTGAACCAGGTAGCCAAGATCCTCCAGCGAAGGCACTCCTCAAAGGATCACTATGAAATAGCCTTTTTTGAAGACGCCATCCCAAGGGGTACAGTTGGAAGGGAAGAAACATCTAATGGGTTGGTTGATCTACCTAGCTCAGGCTTTCCCAAACCATGTACCTCCCACTTTCCCTCACCTCAATATGTCTCAAAATCAGAGCCTTCTGGAGGTATGGAGAGACCCCAGAGGCCTCTTCCATGTTGCACCTGGCTAGCAATCCATTTTATGGATTTTTGCAGACCTCAGAATGACCTATAGAGGCCTCCAAAAACTACTTCTGGGGTTCATAGGCTTCTGCTGCTGGCCATTCTGAGGCCTGAAGAGGTCTTGAAAGGTCTTAATTCATGCCAGCATGGTGTGACCCAGAATAAGCCTCTGAGGCCTCTCCAACACCACCAGAAACCTTGGCCAGACAAGGTGGGTTGCAGGATGGGAACGATTGGGAACTGCTGACCTAAGAAATTGGAATATAAGATTTCTTCACCAGTTCTACAAACTCTTTAGATCTGTGGAATTCTCCTTAAGATATCTCCCAAGCAGACAATTGAAGTTCTCTGATGAGTGGGAGATACAAATGTCTGAACCTCCTTCTGTGGTTCGGATGTTCTCCATTACTCAAATGAGACTGTTTTCTGTGTTACATTAAAGGAGAGACACTCAAGGAGCCTGCTGCCTCTATTTAAGGATGGAGATAATGAGCACAATCCTAACATTGTCTACTCAAAAGTAAACCCTATTGTGTTCAATGGGTCTTACTCCCAGGAAAGTGTCTTTAGGATTGCAGCCAATGTCTTTGATCCAGCCCAAGTATGTGGACAACCTCTAGGATGGGGGTAGACAAAACACATGCCACAAATGTTCAGAAAAACTTCCATGGGAGATCCCAGTAGTCTCCTTCCAGGTTTTGATTAGGTCTTTAGACTTACCAGTTCTTCCAGAATATGATCACCAGTATCAAGATAACTGTGCCATCTGCATTGAAAAGAGCATGCAAAACTGATAGATGATGTACACGAGGAAAAATAATTCAAAGGAAATGCAGTATTCTTCCTTCCATTCTGATCCCAGATACAGTCAAACGAATAGATATTGACCCAGCTGGCACACTTCTAATATCTTTGCAAATGTAAATCTTTTATTTTGCAGTTAGTAACATAATAAAAGCGACATTTCTCTCACAGTTTCCCTTTTAGGGCTGATTTAAGCACACTATTTTCTTAATTGGTTACTTAGGGAATGCTTATTCAAAAACATTCTAATGCGACAATCTCCATGAAAAGCTAACACAGTGGAAAGGACTGTACCATATGCATGTTGGTATATTTTAATGGATAGCACTTCCAATCTAAATTGCTTTGTGTCTGTCTCCTTCAAATTAATACCTTAAAATCATTATATCTTTCCCTACCCTTTTGGTTTTATTTTTGGGTTTATTTATCATTAACTGTCTATTAGAAAGTACTGCAATTCACTGTCTGTTAGTAAATCTGTGGGCTCTTGAGTGTTTGATGTTGAATCATGTATTTTGGCTTTGCTCTGTCAAACATTAAAAACTGGTGTTTTTTCCTCTCATTTAAATTCACTGACACTGTAGGTTGTTTGTGTGCCAGTTTAAGTGGTATGTGGATCTCTTGATCCAGTGCTATTCCTGGTGGTATCTTTGGCAAAATCTCTATGAAGTGATTACACGTTGAGCAGGCATTGTAAAATGAGTCAGTTCCTGTTCTTTTGGCTGGAGCTTCGTTAAGAGTTCTCAAAAATGGTATTTCAGAATGTGGATGTGGTCAGCCTAGTCACTTTCAAAGCATCCTAAAAGAAACCAACATCAACTGTGAAAAGTGACCTTTGTTAACAACACTGGTAGCATCTAGCCCTCCTTCTCAGTCACAAGGTGCACTGCCACTCTGGCTCAAGATGAATCTTTTGTGGTATGCAGCAGGTTGCTTCCAAACCTGTCATTCAGATAAAAGAGTTAGGAATAAAAGGAAACATTATTTAAAAGGAATGATGATTTTTAGTTATATGAAATGTATGATGATTTTTTTTAGTTACGTGAAACTTATTAAAGTTACATGCAGTACTCATGTCCTGCTTCTATCTGCTTTTCTCATTGTGTGGTACTGCAAGGTCAGAAGGCACCTACATCTCTAGCCCTCTTTTGCAGCACCATATTGGCTCATACATCTCCCATTCTGTGAGATGGAATGTGCTTCTTTATCTTTTGTATCTTGATAATCTACCCTGATAGTATTTCTCCATTATATGTAGTGCTGATTCATACTCAAATGGTTAAGATTAGTCAGTGATCCTTATGCCTGCCTTTTCTATCCCATGGATGAACATTTTATGTACCATATTAATAGCTGTCTGCAGAAGGATAAACTGTGTTTAGTTATAAGTGAGCCTGCCATTTTCTTCATATACATTCTTTATATATACACATATTCTTCATATATATATATATACACACACACACAGATTTCAAAAAGGGAACAACAACAAAAATAGGGAAAGCAAGAGGAAAAAAAGATTAAAAGAAGAAAAAAGAAGACAAAGTAAAAAAGAATGAAAATTATTTTAAAATTGTTCTTATCAGAAAATATGGCAAGCTCAGATTACGTACCGTAATTTACCTTTCTTTAGCCTAAAATAACGTCAATTAATTTCTATTAAATTATACTTCTTAAAAAATTTCTTAAACTATAGGGTTAGCAATTCCAACATACATCATAAAGGAAGATTAAAAAGTTATATAACAATATCTGTTCGTCAAATCCATAGTTAATTTTACTGATCATCTCCTTTTTACACAGAAAGTCCATGAATGATTTCCAATTGTCCGTGAACATTTTTCTGACTTCTCTTAAAGAAAAGTTGTAAGTTTGTTCATTTCAGCTGCCCTTTTCTTCCTCTTTGTCTGAACTGTGGCCGTGCAGGAAGTTGGATGTTGAAGTGATGAGTGTTGCTGGCCCCTTCCCTGCCTGCTGCCCTCTATGGTCTGCTGAGCACAAAGTGGTCAGCTTTCCTGCTGAGAGCAAGCAAGAGAAAATCAGGACAGCAGCAGCCATTCCTCCTCCAGTTCTACTGCACAGGGTGACCATTTGACCAGAAATTTCAGGATTTGTCCTCTTTTTAAGGATTTGTCCTCCATTTTGAAGCCCAAAAGGGCTTCATTGTCCTCCATTTTGGCTTTATTTTGGAACTTTGCAATGGTGTGCGTGTCATATGTCATCAGGTTCATGTTGAAGAGTAGAATCCAATGCAAAAATCGGTTTTGAAATATCTCCTTCCTATCAAGTTATTTCCAAAAAACTAAAAATAAAAAATATGCATTGAGTTCTATGGTAAAGTGAAAGTGCCCAATATCGCAGCTTTACTCGTTAGTAGGCAAACATGCCATTGTCTGCTGGAAGGGCCAGGCTGAGAGGAATCCAAGACCTTGTCCCATCTTTAGGTTTGGGCATCTGGTCACTGTACTGCAGGAAGGAAAAAAAAGCTCACCAACCCTTATCTTCATCTCCTTCTTCTTCTGCACAATTCTACTTAGAATAAATAGGATGAGCAGAGGATTTAAGGAATTCAAATTAAGGGAGGGCCACACAGATTCACCTTGCCTCTCTCCACATTTTTGTCTTTTCCTAAGCAGCTAGAAGGGTGAAGAGGAAGAGGTGGTAGCAGGAGCAGTGATGGAGTGTGCAAAAGCAGTTTCTGGGGAGATTGGGTGCACAGATGCAGGAATGGCACAGCCACTCTTGCCTTCAGCAGTGCAGTACTAGTAAGATAGTTTAATGATGTTCCTTCCATTTGCGGGGAGGATAGGGAAGGCATCATAGCGCAGTTCTGTTTGGTCAGTTGCTCTCACCATCTTCTGGGATTCAGGGATAATGTAGTAACAGAGGAAGAAGTATTTCATGCAGGAAACATACAGTGGGAAGAAAGAACTCTAATGTCATCATGGACATCTGTTCCCCGTCTCCATTGGTTCTTTATAATACTTTCTGGGAAACTGTTGGTGAAAGATTCTTAGGTGAAGTGTAAAGGTCTAAAAACTCCTATCTTTCTATATAAAATTAAAACCTTTGAGAACAGGATTTTGACCTGCAGTATTTGTAATGTGTAGGGTTGACTATGTAACACTTGGCTATTTCTCCTCAGGAAGGTTTTTCAGGTCTTTGGAAAAGGAGAGAAGGGAGTCTGTGTACAGGATCATTACTGTTACTCTGTGAAACGTGAATGGTTTAATTACATGTCAACCCTAAAAAGCAATTGTACAAATATATTGTTCTAAATTCATACAAATATATTGTTCTAAATAAATGCAGATTACTCATGCAAATGAAAACTTTTTAAATTGATGGTGGGAAATAGTTTTGATGACAAAGTACTGTCTTGGGAAAATGAAGTGTGTCAGTGGAAACTATTGCACTGGTTTATTGGAGAAGACTTGTTCAGATAGGAGTGTAGGTGGCAACATTAGTGGCCAAGATTAGATCCTTCAAAACCAGTTTTCATTTGCTGTTTTGGGCTAGACTTAGTAGAGTACAGCAAATTCTAAAAGAGCAGGGGGGAGAAAGGAGAAAGTTGGACATTCTGGAATATCATTACTTGCTTAGCTTCAGAAAGGATATTCTGAGTAGCTCAAGGGTTCTTACTTCCAGCAACAAAGGTTAAGTGCTGGAACTTACAAAACTGTGCTAAACATGGATGATGCAGTGAATGGCAATATGAGAGCTTGTTATGGATTACAGAAGCTTACCTACTTCTTTGATCTAGTGGGCTGTTTTGAGGAAGATGTTCTCTTTCTAATGCTAGACTTAAATTAGTGGTATTCTCCACTGATTGTCATGCATGCAGCAATGGACTGCTTACAACAAATTGAAAGTTCTGTGTGGTAACCTGACAGAGATTGCTGTCGGAAAGAAAGGACAGTGTTCCAAATATTTTATTGACACAGCCCTGTGTGGAGCATGTTTAGCATTTAGGATTTACCTCAGCAGAATCAGTTGCTTTGATTCTCAGTATCTTCTATTGATTTTCTTAGCACAAAGTTTTTCTCAGCTAAGGAAAATGCTAACTCACATTTTTTTCCATTGCTGACCATAACTGGATAAAAGCTTAAACCACATTAGCTGTTGCCACTAAAATTTCAGTGTCTCTTACTCTGCCATTTTCCTTCTATTTTGCCTTTGATTAACAGTGTTCAAATGTCTCTAGACACCTTTTTCATTTTAACGAGGCCCATCCTTCTCTTTTTGTCTCTTGCACTGAAGTTGCATTCTTCCAACTTCCTTCTTAGCCATTCCTGTTTCATCTCCTGCCTGTGTCCTCCTTATTTCAGTCTACCATGACTATCTTCTCTACTACTTTCAGTTATTTTTTCTGCAGTTCTCAGAACACTGTTGCCCCTGGTCTTTCTCACTACTACCTCCCTTCACCTACAAACTCTGGGCTTGCTGAACTTATTTGTTATCTTTCAGGTCCTGTCTTGGATCTCTGAAATATTGTTTCAACCAGCCCTGAAATTATTGAACAGTGTCACCAGTGAAATTTTCATGGCCACCCCAAAGATCTCTTCTCATTTTTTCAGCTAAATTTGGGTTATCCAGTATCCCTACCTCTTCAGTGCCCTAAGCTGAATCATCTATCCAGTATCTGTCTGTGCCAGATCAATTCCTATCTCTCTCAGCAACACAACAAATAGCTTTTTATGTCCTAGATCACAAGCTACGTGTGCTGAAATTTCCTCCTCTACACAATTGTTAAAGGTTCTGCAAACCTGAAGTTGAAAGTTTGGAGACCCCTGGTTTAGACAAACATTGAAAAACACTGGCTTGTTTGAATGCTTTGAATCACACGCATGGGGAAAAGAGATGTTGACTTAGGAATTTGCTTCTTTGTTTGAATGCTTCCCAGCTCATGAAAAGCTAAGATGTTAGGAGGCTCTATCCTTGATCCCAACTTGACATGCAAGCTTTCCATTGGCAGGAAAATTTTATTTCTCCAGTGATAGATCCATGGTGGGGTCAGCCTCACTTGGGATGCACTCCCATCTGGAAGACGGGACCAGTCAAAGTCTTCCTGGAGCGGGGGTGCTCCCTCTGTCCCCCAGACTGGCCATGTGTTTTCCCTCCCCCTATTGTATTGATTACCTTGTGTGGTAAAACTGTTGATTAAGAGTAACTTGGAGTGAGAGTTTTGCAAGACAAGCAAACGCTTCTAATTTTAACTTGATATACAAACAATGTCTTGATAAACAAGAGAAAAAATAATCCCAGCTGAGATGCGTCCAGTTTCAGCACTCCGCCAGCACCTGCTAGGCCTCTCCTCAGAGACCAACCTGTGCATGTCTGCTCTGAAGTGAGCCTGTTACAGTCATTGGTGCTTACTCCCATGTAAGGGGAGGAATGGAAAAGAGCCTGAAAGATCTAGCCTTGCATGTCTATTCTAAGCCCTGTTATAATCATTGGGGCTCACTCCTGTGTAAGGAGGGCAAAGTTAAGAAGCCTGAGAGACCTTGCTTTGCACGTCTACTCTAAAGTAAGCCCTATTATAATCAGTGGAGCTCACTCATGTGTAAGGGGGGCAGATTGCAGCCTGAGAGTCTAAGTGCAGGTTAATTTGTTTTATTTTTCTTTACATTTTGTATTTTATTATTTTTTATTATACTACAGTATTAGATAAGTAGGTACCACCTTGGTGGGAAGGTAAAACAGTGTTCCGTGCACCTTCGGCAGTCATGCCAGCCCCAAGACCATGGAAATGTCTTTGGACAATGCTGACTTTAAAGAGAAACCACACCCTAGAGTCGGTCACAACTAGCAGTATAATCTATGGGGGACACCTCTACCTTTAATCATTTTTATATGAATGTTTTTGGGTACTGGAACTAATTGTCAGAGTTTCCATTATTTCTTATGGGACAATTTGCTTTTATATACATGCATGCATTTTTATTCCCAGTTTGTTGTCTAAAAACATACAGGTTTACTTCTTTAAATAGCCTTGTTTGACTTTCTGGAGAAACAGTCATCTCCTAAACAGTTAATAAGTTTCAAATCTCCAGCTCATCCTTTTGCTTATTTAGCTCTAGTATCTAGTGGTGATTTTATAATAATTGATAATATGCTAAGAATCTTCTTTAGACCAGCCAATTTGATTATGAGTGTGTCTAGCTAAAAGTCTGTTTTTTTTCTCACAATACCTTCAGATAATTAGATTTGATTCAAATTTAGACGTTTCCTTTTTGCAGTGAGTAGTATTTGGAAATACAATCCAGTACAATGGAAATATTTGGATCCCTGTACAATCCAGACTGATTTAAAAGTGCCTTTGGCAAATAAGGCTTATGTTGTCAATATGTGTTTCTTGCAGCTGAGATGTTGATAGACTGAGAATTCCTTTTTTCAGGTAAATTTCACAAGATTAAGGGCACAATCCTAACCATATCTACTCAAAAGTAAGCTTCATTGTGATCAATAGGTCTTACACCCAGGAAAGTGTCTTTAGGATTGCTGCCTCTGATTCTAATATTGATACTTTGAAAATGGACTCCCAAGCAGAACTGCAGTCACAAAGCACATGTAGCCTTTGAAAACGGCTTACTGCTTTGCGTATATGGACTTTAGAAGTGGGAAGCCACAGGCTGATGTGGAAGAGATGGGAAAGTAGACCATTAGATCATATTACATCTGCAGAACCTTAGTAGTTGCTGTACCTATAAGCTAAAAACCATCACAGGAATGTTTCTCAAGTTTATGGAAGAGAGAGAAAAATTTGTGCTAGTGCAAGACTACAGTAATTTGCTGCACACTTCTGATTTGTGATATAACACAGTTCAGCAAAAAATTGTTTTGTCTAGGAGGAATAGGAATAACAAGAAGTTAGACCTATTCTTGGGTATATTTTTGACACTGATTCAGAAAATGGCATTGATTTTGCCATTGGACAATGGCTATCGGTTCTATGTTTGGCATATATTGTTCTCTGTATGTGAGAATGTTGAAACCTTTCTTACAAATAAGGGTCAATAAGTGTGGTTTCACAAACGAGAACTGATGAGGCAAAACTGATGCCATTTTTTCAATTGTATATAATTCAAAATAACTGTTAAGCCACCAAAGTGTGTGTTGGACTGTGTAATCATCACAATCGAATATTGTTAGAATAGAGTTGGAATGGCGTCCTGAAAAACTCCACTGTCACAGCTTTCAGGAAAAGTCACTCTGTAATAGGCCACTATTAAATAAATTCAGGATGACCATATGACAAGCCTCTCCCCCCAATGTAGGACATGACAAAATAAAAGCTAAAAATTATCATATACATTTATTTTATGTGGTTAATTTAAACACTGTGGCTTCATTCCTATACACATTTTTCTGAGTAGACATGCTTAGGATGGCACACTAAATGACTTATTTCTTTTAAAACCATTACATAAAATTTATGAATTACAAGAAGGTCACATTCTGCCAGCTCACAAGGAAAAGGAGACCAATGAAGATTTTATATAGGGCACGAGACTAAGGGCAAAATCCAGAGTAACTACGGGGAATCCTTGCTCCAGTGTAAGAACAACTTACTCTGGATTCCAATATGAATTTCCCATACGTTTTCACTACGTGGTGCAGTAACTACGGGTGCACATAAAGTCTCTTACGTGCTCCCGTGGTTACTTTGGATCTGGGGGTAAAGAGGGCCTGCCTGGAAAAAGAGGACATATAGTCACCCTGCATAAATTAGTGTGAGTGTTAACATCTGTCCTACAAGGAAACATGTCATTCATGTTTCGTGCACTCTTTACTTTGGTGAAGTAAAGCTTCATCCCTGCTATATAGATAAGTTTGGCAGAAAGATAAAAGATTTGCCTGAGGGCCATAAAGTCATTGGGGATTGTGGTTTTCAGTTAGTATTGTTCAAGTGTATTCTCACAGTGGGCACACCTTTATGTCATTATTCATGTTTTATTTATCATGTTTTATTTATCATGTTTACATTTTCTAGAATTAGCACATTTTGCATTTACTAACTTTAATAAGTTTTTTTGTATAAGGATTTTATTGCTGACAGTGCAAGCCTATGCATGCCCAATAAAAGTAAGTCCTACTGAAGCTTACTCCCTCGTAAATGTATATAGAATTGAAGCCATAGTAATCCTAACCTTGGTGCAGTCCTAACCTAGGCCAGCCTAGATGCAATCCTAACTTAGGCCAATCCTAACGTAGGCCATTGGTCTTCCCGTTCCTGTGGTGATGTAGGGAGGCAAGTGGAAGTCAATGCACTGGCCCAACCCTCCCCTAGGAATGGCACAAAAGTGTCTGATGGAACTTTTGTGACATCTCCAGGTCAGCACATGACTAATGCCAGGGCTTAGGTCAGACTAATTGGAGCTTAGGATTGCAGCCTAAGTGTTTTGATTAATGACATCCCAATCATATGAGAGTTTGTGATGCTGGAACTAGTGTGAGGTCCTTTATGGCTGTTGCAAAGTTCAGTGTGCCATTCAGGCCATTGATGCCCTTGATAATCCTCAGTGCCTGTGAGTAAGCATGGGAGGCAGAATGGGGTGGAGAAGGGAAAGAATGGGGAGGAGACTTGGGTGGGAAGTGGCATCACCAATATCATATCCCCTTTCTCAGCCTCAGTCAGCTTTCTGGGTCCAGTTAGATTTTCACTAGCTATATAGCTGATGCAAATCAGATCACGTTATGATCCTTTGTTGTGCTGGAACAGGTAGGCCAATGTCCTGCACTGTATCCAAGGCAAGATTGAGGCTGCTGCATTACTGCGAGGCAGTAAAAAATTTCCGTCTTACTCCAGGTAGTGCTGCAGCAGCCCCAGTGGGTCTACGAAGAGCTGTGCCACCAAATGTGTGGCACAACTCCGAGCAGACCAGGGAAGAGAGCTTGGACCTTGGACGAGTGCCAGGTCCCAGCCCCACTTCCCATTCCCTGCCTGCTCTTTCCTGGAATCACCCTCCTTTCACCTCCTGCCTTGAAATGACTTCAGTCACCCCAAGATCAAGAAGCACAACTCAACTTTTCCCTTGTTCCTCCATTAGTGTGGGGAGGCTTAGTGTCTGTGTGCCCACCTATCTCCTCCATAAGTGGTACAAAACTGTTTTATGGCACTTTTGTGATATTCCTGGGCCAGCTTGGAGTGCATTGTCAGCAGAATAGTGAGGGCATACCTCCTGGGCAAGGAAATAAATATTCCCTTAGCTGGAAGAAACATTCAGGACTGCCTGCTGCTTGTGAGATGAGGTGTGCACCATGGCGGTGGTGCTGACTTAGTGGTGGTGAGATGGTTCAGTAGGGTTGGGCTTTAGTTCTACAACATGGGCACAAAATTTCAAATTTCTTGAGTCATAGGAACAAACATATAGTGCTGTTGCTTGAGTTGACCTCAAGTCAAATTGACCTCAAGCGTGCTTGAGATGGGAGGAAAGCATAGGTGACTTGGTCTGCAATCCTAAGAGCACTTTCCTGGGAATAAGCCCCATTGAACTCAGTGGAACTTCTGAGTAGACATGAATAGGATTGCACTGTTGGTCTTTACTATTGATACTTCTTAATAAAATAAGCAAATTGTGCATCTTCCCGGGGGGTGGAGGCAGCTTCCGCATATCCTCTTTTGTACTTGTAGTGGAAAGTGGAAAGTACGTGATGCTAGCAGTTCCTCTTCCTCCACTGTCACCCTGGGCATTATAATGTGTGCAACAAGCCTTAACCAGACAGTAATCTTGCATGATAGCTTCTAGTCATACAAAAGTCTTACAAATCTCATCTGTGAATTGAACTATTATGGAAATGAGTCTTTCAGAAGTATTTTTGAAATTGGGGTTTAAACCATTTCTTTCAATGCTTTCAACCATTTTTAAACAATGAAATTCAAATAAGAGAAGGATAAAAGTGCCTTTGCATTTGGGTTTTTATGCTCACATAAAGCACAGTATCATATTTGGACCCGGTGGAATACCTTTTCTTAAAAGCAGTATTGATATCTGCATTTACATAAGCTGTCACTTGCTTGTGGACTATAGACAACTGGAATATTTGAAAAGAAAGGAGAACAAACTCTGGCATCCTTCATGTAAATGTATTGGACCGTCAATATGTTTACACTGGACAACTGATATATTGTTAAAGGCTGTCACTTTATTGATGACACCACTCCTTCCAGACAAAATGAGTTTTCAGCAATAGAAGAAGACAGTATGTCTTGAATGACTTCAGATTTGTAACACAGCTAGAAAAGTCCCAGTCATCTGGTCACCCAGTGCAGAAGAATTTGAAATCTTTTGCAACTCTTTTGCAAAGTTTATTCTTTTTAAAAAATTGACGTTGGTGCCTAAGGAATTTGAATTATTTTTCCAGGCGTGCATATAAGTATCGCTTGCAAACCTCCAGGGAACCTTCCATTCCATTGATAAGCAAGGATAAAGGTAGCTACTTAATTACATTTATCAGCAATTAAAACTAGTTTGACTCTGTCTTTATGGGCATGCCAGTGGTTTTGCCTTTGGGAACTTGTTCTAGAATGTTGTGCCAGCCACCCACCTCTTCAGGCCTGCTCATACTAGTATTGTCTGGCACAGTGATTAAAAATGCCTTGGACAGGAATTTCCCCTGACTTCATTTAGTTCAATCCAAAACTTAATTTATGGAGCAGTTTATTAATTAGCATGAGTCAAGTGACCATCAGCTGTTATGAGTGTGTTTGACCAATACAGTCACAGGGTCTCAAGAATGCAAGAGATGGATTCATTGCAAAAACAAAAACAAGCTTCTTGAGTTATGCTGTACTTTATGTCAGCATGCATAAGATGCTACTTTAATTAGGCACCTGAGTTTAAACTGGTGGTAGTTATGTTCAAATAACAGAAATACAAAATAGTCTTACAGTACAATATATTATTTTTGTTAGCCTTTACGAAGCATTTTTCCTCCATGAACCAATGATGTATTGGTTCAGATTATTATATGTTGTGGCAAACATTTTCTGCTCACTGAACTGATCAGCTGAATTCTTAACACAGAGACAGAATAAGTAATGCCTATTGTAGTATAGCCTTTACACCTGGAGGAACTGCCCTAAATACAAAGCTGTTTCTCTAAAATGTCAGATTAAACATTCATTCAACATGCAGGATTTTCCATTTTTAAGAAATATGGTTTATATTTAAACTTCAATAGAAGGTAAATTTTGTAAGAATTTGAAAAAAAAAACATTTTAATCATCTAGCTATATAGTCTTACTATTTTGTTTCCAGTGATATTAACATTTCAAATTGCTTTTTATCCAAGTAACATAATTGTAGACAATCCTCCCATCTACCAAGTGCTTGTAAAGGCACAAAGTGCAGGAACTGCATGTATCTCAGGGAACCAGACTGAGGGAACTGGTGTTAGACTGGTGTTAGAACCCCATTTGAAACATGGAGATTGAAACAAGAGAAGGTTGCAGAACTCTTATTCCTCTTCCTATGTGGGAGTTTTTTTCCCCTGGACCTTGCTGGTCTTCTTTGCCCTTCTGCTCCTCTGCCCACCATTTGTCATTTGTCCTTTTGGAACTGTGTTGTTCCATATCTTCATTTTCTTCTGCCCCACACCTCTGATAGCCCATCTCTTCTGCCATTAGTCCCCATTTCATGTCTCTCCCCAGCTGAGGATTCACTGAGTGGCCTTCAACATGGTGCAATGTTTTTATTTGAGTCTCCTCTCTGCAATGTGAGATTGTTTCTGTCATCCTATGTTTAAAGGCTGCTATGAGGGTTATTGAGATAGCATTTTATGAATTGTGTAGAATATCCAAAAGTGCTACATAAGGGCCAAATCATATTTTTTATAGTGATGCCACATTCTGCTGGAGCTCTGCTTATGGCTTTTGTACATGCAATAACTTCTCCAACCGCATCATCAGTGTTTGGGGACAGCTCTGTGTGTTCTGTAGGAATACATTCTGTGAGCTGACAGTGCCAATTTTGGTAAGTTCGCCTTTTTCATACCATGGCTTTGTTTGTGCAAGAAGCCACTTGGGTATGTCTAGTAAAGCAGTTTTGAAGCCTTCACAGTTCAAGGTATTTGCAGCAGATTGGCCTTCCAGATGAACCTAGTTCATTCCCAAAGCCTACATCTGCCTGTTTGATGTATTGCAAAGACCAAGTAGGAAATGCTGTTCTCTCTGTGTATGTGAAAACTTCAAATATACGTTTTAATTGTTTCCACCGACCCTGGCTTCAGAAGAGAACTGATGTATGCATTAGTTTCATGTATTTTGATTGATCAGCTCTAAGAATATTAAATCACACCAGCCAAATGTGTGCTTTGATTCAGGCTACAACAGGCCTGAGTATGCTGGGCTGTGACTCACAAGCCCTTGAGTCAGCTGCCTTCATATTGTTGCACAATAATGATGTCATATTTTCCTTAATATTTATTTGACCTTCTCTTGGGTGCAGTCACCTTCTATTTGTTAATGAGACAGCCCATTAGTATAAAGAAATCATATAAAGTGTTGTCCTAAATTGGATTTCCCCTTCCTTTTGACTTATATACAGTACAGTCTTCTGGTTTTGAGGGATTTTCTGCCCTTGTTAGAACAGCATAGGGAACATTGGCTTGAATGTCACATAGTTTTTAGATAGGCTTGAGCTTTTGCTTATCTTGTAGTCAAGCCCAACTGAAGCTGAGGCAGCCAAACAGTGCCATCCTACATCCTCAATAAAAAAAAAACAAAACCAATTTTCTGTGTACTCCCCCTAACTGGCTAAGCAAGGCCACTTCCCATCCCTTCGTCCTTCATCAGTATAGGTTCAGTTGCAATTAAACAGAAAGAGCATGCTCTGTTCATTTTATTTATTTGAAACAGGACCTATGTGGAGGAAGAAAGTGGCACAGGAAGAATTCCATCCCCTATCTACATGGTTCTCAAATGGTTAGCACAAGGACCCACTTTTTTGAATATCCGTCAGGACCCACAAGAAGTGATGTCATGACCAGAGTGACATCATCAAGCAAGAAATTTTTTCAGCAATCCTAAACTACACACACTTACCCAGAGTTAAATCCCATTTACTATCATTGTTGAAAAAACATATAGATCCTTTTTAAAAGTACAGCTATGTTAACACTTCTTCAAATGCAGACCCTTTAGATCAGTGGTCCTCAACTATTTTGCCCCCAGGGACCAATTCTGAAATTTTCTTCCAGGGACCAGCCTGGGGGTGGGGGGAGAGTTCTGCCTATTGTGACCTGGAGGGAGGGCTTCCCCACCCAGAGCACAGCACAGCTGCCTCCACCTATAAATCCCATTATAATAAGTAGAGCTTTTGCTAGGTTACTGTGGATAGGATTGCATGTGAGAACCCAAAGTCTCAATGCATGTCTACTCAGAGCAGGGATTTTCAACCTTTTCAATGCAGGATGCATTGAAAATACACAAAGCCATCCTACTCACTCTTATTGGAGAATAAGCCTCATTGACTATAATGGGACTTATTTCTGAGTAGACAGGCATTGGATTGGATTCTGAGGCTGCAATCTTATCTGCACTTTCCTGGGACTTACTACTGAGTAGACAGGCATGGGTTTGTGATCTGAGGCTGCAATCCTCTGACAGAGACCTCCTGTGAGGAGGGGAAGAGGCACTTATAGGAGTCCACTCAGGGACCAGTCAGGACCTCCAGTGGTCCCCAGCCAGGGGGTTGAGAAACGCTGCTTTAGATGGCGACATCAAGTCTAATATATAAAAAATAGAATTTTGAAATGAATGGGGACCCTCCTGATCTTGGTTCATGGTCCACCTTCTGAGTCCCAACCCACAGTTTCACAGTTGAGAAACACTGTTGTATCCCATTTGGCTTCTTTCTAAGCAGTACGATGAGTGGAAAGAGTAAAGTACCTATAGCAAAGTTTCTCCCTCTCCTTTCTCCAGTGGCCCTGGAGGAAATAGGGACTGTCTGTGCCTGATCTGCCTATTTGATTTCAAAATACTAAACCTTCCCCTACTGAGCTCAATATACAGACTTTTAAAAGAGTTTTATTTAGGAATCTCAAATCTTTCCACTCCTGATAATTCTTATTGCTTCAGCAAAATGCAACATTCTGCTACATCTACTTTTATTTGTTTTAGAGTCTTCCTATCTAGATATTGTAAAAAGAAAAGATTGTAAAGTGTTATCATTAGGTTTTCAAAACAACTCATGAGCACAGTCCAGCAAAATTTAAACATGTATCTGGGTTTGATCCAGTGATTTCCAGCCTTTTCTTCTCACGGCACACCAATAAGGCAATGAAATTGTCAAGGCACACCATCCATTGTTTTTACCTTTGGCAAGGCACACGAGGTTGTTCAAATCCCCCAATTTTCCAATTAATTAATGACTCTCCCCAAATTCCCTCAGCACACCTGAGGACTATCAGTGGCACGGCACACTGGTTGAAAATCACTGGTTTGATCTTTCCAACTTCCAGCGTTTATGCAGCTTCAGTGCAGCCCTGAGGTAACAGAACAAACATTCCCTTACACCTTGAGGAGGCCTCTGCAGGATGGAGTATATGCCCTGTTGATATACTATAGCAACATTTAAAAGTTGGATAGGATTGAGCCCAAAGCTTCATTATGGGAGATAGTGAACACATAGAGTCTCCCATTAAAATTTATTCAAGGGCATAACTGTGTTCTGTTACTTTACTGCCACTTGAGTACTCAGTGCTGGAAGGAAAACATCTATTTTATCTTTTTTTCTTTTATCTTTTCTTTTTTTCTTTTTTGAAGCAAACTGAGGGCGAAATCCAGAGTAACTATGGGGAGTCCTTGCTCCGGAGTAAGAACAAGTTATTCTGAATTGCAATATGAATTTCCCATAGGTTTTCACTAGGTGGTGCAGTAACTACAGGTGCACGTAATGTCTCTTATGTGCTCCCGTAATTACTCTGGATTGTGCCCAAAATTAGTATTTACACCCCCTATTTAATTGTGGTTTACCTGAACCCCTCACCAATTACTTAAAATTGTAGTAAAATCAAATAATTATAACTATAGACGAGTACAGGCTTTTTTCATGTATATAGTTTTTAAAGATTTTTCAGACCTTATATTTAGATATTTTTAAGTGACCCAAAAAATCATAATTTGGTCAACTTTTTGTTTGTGTTTGGAAGAACTGCCCTAATATTTCAAAGCTTTACATTACTCTGAATATGGCCATGCTATCTTAATAAACCATCTACTTCCATACAATTCAGCTCATTCCCTCAGGTCATCAGAGAAAGCCCTTTCCCAGTAGCCTAGGGAGGTGTGCGGGGCAACAAGAAATAGGACCTTCTCAGCAGTGGCACTAACCCTATGGATTCCCCTCTCTCTTGATTTAAAAACTGCTTTCTCCCTCAAAACCTTTTAGCAAGGCTTGAATACATTTCTTTTTAGAAAGGGCTTCTGAGCATCCCCCCTTTTGAAATATTGTTAATACTTTGGTTTTAAAGATAGCATTATGTAAGATGCTACTGTCTCCTGTTACTTTAATTGTTACTATTTTTATAATATATATTGTTTTTATGTGGTTTAACTGTTTGTTCTTAATGTTGTATTTAATGAAGTTGTTCTTAATGCACTCCATGTTTATTTTTATTGTTGTGAGCCACCTTGAGTCTTTAATGAAAAAGGCAAGCTATAAACAAAGTAAATAAATGATAATAAATAATGCAAAAATAATATCTGCTATATTGCCTATTAAACTAGGTGTGATGCTGAATATGGCATGATGGTTTGGGTTTGTTGTAGTTGACGACCATTTTATTTATTTTATTTATTTATTTTAAAAATTTATATCCCGCCTTTCTCGGGCAAATTAGCCCAAGGCGGCTAACATAAAACATAATTAAAAACATAAACAGAACAATTAAAACATACAAGCTAAAAAACATATAGATTAAAAACGATAGAACAAGAGCCCCCCAACCTCTGCCCCCTTAAAAAGCTTTTTTAAAAGAAAAGGTTTTAAGGCTCTGCCTGAAGCTCTGTATAGAGGGAGCTCTCCTCAGTTCTACGGGGAGGGAGTTCCAAAGCCAGGGTGCCACCACCAAGAAGGCCCTATCTCTGGCCGCCACACCTCTCACATCTCTTAGTGGCGGCACAGTCATCAGGGCCCCTCAGATGACCTTAGGTGACGGGTCAGATTGTACAGAAGAAGGCGGTCCCTCAGGTACCCTGCACCGTTGTGCGTAGCACAGTGAGGAGGAACTATGGCAGATGGGTTTTGGACTTTGCCCTTTAAAGACCTTTTCAGATGTTAGGTTGGCAGTCATTGGAAATCTCAGCCAATGTGAGGAGTACAGGTGGGACTATAGCTCCATATTGTGGAGTGCATAAGTCCAGGAGCAAAGCTAGCTGGCATATTCTCACTGTCTTCCCTCCCATTTTTTTTCCCTACACTGATTTCTAACATTGAGAGAGAATTTTACTTGAACACAATTTGTGTTTTTTTAAGAGAAGTTTAATCTGAATTAGCAGTACAGATCACGAAAACCATGTATAATAAGTCAGTTATTGCTCCAGAGGAAGAGGTTGTAATCCTTTTATTCGCTGCCTTGTTAAAAATTTATCTCGATGTTTTTATCTATTATTATCCCATGTTGAGGCTATTCTCAGGACAATTCTTAGAGGCATGTGTCAGATTTGTAAGGTGTAGGAAAGCCAACAGCTATACCTGGCCAGCAGACTCCCAAAGGCACCCCCTTGTTATAGGTACCTCATTTACTCGAATATGCTTACCTTTTTCAGCCAAATTTAGTCACCAAAATTGAGGTGTGCATTAGATTTGATGGCATGTTAGATTCGAGTAAATACAGGTATTTTTCTTATAAGTATAGTTTACTTTATTGTGATTAAAATGTAACGTAAACCAATTGTTGTATAAACTAGTGCAATTAGTAAAAATTGTAACATAAATCCATTGTCATTTTCTTATCATTTAATTCATTATTACATGGAAGTTAAATTTTGTACCTGCTTTACAGCTGCGCATTACAATAATCTGGAAACATTTTTTAATAATCTCAAAATATGAGTGCACATTAGATTCGATGGTGCATTAGATTCTGGTAAATGTGATATTATTATGTAATTATATTATGAAGCTCTGTATTGAGGGAGCTTTCCTCAGTTCTAAGGGGAGGGAGTTCCAAGGCCAGGGTGCCACCACCGAGGAGGTGGTGTATAAACATTTTTTATCAATATAAGATGTTTCAGCTTATATTTATGTAGAGATCTAAAGCAGCCAAATTGAGTTTACCAATAAACAGAGATGTTGTGCTGGAGTGACCCTATTATTTCTATTGTCTTAATTAATCTTACTTCTTAAAATATTAGCAAAGGCTGCAATCCTCCAGTTAAGCTGGCCTAAGCCTCAGCACAAGACCTGTGCAGACCTGGGGATATCACAGAAGTGCCGTAAGACACTTCTGTGTCACTCCTGGGGTTAGGCCAGTGTACAGACATGCACTTGCCTCCCTACATCTCCTCGGGAATAGGAAGACCAGTTAGTTTTCCAGCCTAGGTTCAGATTGCACCAAAAATCTCTTTTCATTAATGGTGTTAAGAGTTTTGTATGTTTGTTTTAAATACTTTTCATAGAGATGTTAATCAAAGATAGCAATTTTGTCCATAATGCCATGCCAGCATGGAAGTAAAAGCATAATGTATTTAAGATTGTGTAGAGGATTTATTTTGTTTCAGGGTCAACATTCTGAATAATTGATTTTTGTTTTGTTTCACAGGTTCCAGTTGTTCATCGTGAAGACTCTGTTAAACCAGAAAAGTTAGTTGCTCATCAGTCGCTCAGTAGTCAGTGTAGATTCTGTTTTCTCAATCAGCAGCTACATCTGGCTACTGGGTCTCTGCTGACATCTAGAAGCATCTCTTTACTTGTACTTCATGGATGATCGTTTGGATACCTGAAACTGTTGTAACTCCAAGATACAAGTAAAATTATTCAGCAGTGTTCAGAAATATATCTGCAAATGGCATAGAAGAAGATTCCAGTGGTACCATTTATATTTTTGATTGTGCTAAACAAAAATCCCTCAAATGCAGAATGCCCATCATTTTACTGCAATGATTATCACATGTTGACTGACAAAGCCTCCATCTACTATCTCTAGCAATTATCATAGCCTAGTGTTGCATCTTATTCAATAGAGAACACATGCACCAAAGTAAATGCATTCGCAAACATTTAAGAAAAATTTAATTCTTTTTGAAGTATTATTTTCTCTGTGGTTCAGGAACAGAATTCTCTCATTCACGTGGTATTTGTGTCCATGGGACATGATTCAGGCTACTTTAGGCACAGTGCTGATTGCAGTAGAAGTTCTGTCTTTCTGTTCGTTGCCCTCCACACTCAAATGCAATGTTCTCACCTTACCCACCTTCTCAACCCAGTGCAAACACTTGATAATTCAGAATATGAATACCTGCAGTGAACAAAAGGGGAGGGCAGACAAGGGATATAGGAAGGCTTCTGGAATCCCAATTCACCTTAACTATCCTTTCTACAGCTTATATATCAGTGAAAGCACAAGGAAGGGGGAAAAACCAGGAGCCCTATTTATATTCTCTGTGTATAGATGTTCTGACTTCCATGGGATAAACAGTGTCTATGGTGTTCTCTACTATTTGTGTATGTAGTGCCTTTGTATGTACTGATGGGTGTGGATACAATAGGTTCTGGTATCTGTATCTGCCTGAAGAAAAATCAAAAACTAAATCTTGGGGCATGAACCTGGCATACAATGTAGAATCCTGTGTTTGTTAAGCAACAGCTACATTGTCTGCTGGGTTTCAGGCTGCCTGGAAATATATTTTCACTGTCTGCACTGTTTGCCTTTAAATCAAGATGGATTGTAAGTAAAAAAAATTATCAACAAACTATTTAAACCTTCAGTTTTACAGGTTTTGTTTGTTCTTTTTTCCCCTCAAAAGAAATGTTATGATTAAGGGTGGAGTATTTTTCTGTGATTATGAAATAAAATTAAAACAAACACTATTTTAATTTTTACAAAACTTATTTTTGTAAAAAAGCTAGAAAATAAAACTTTAAAAAAGAGTTAGACTTTTGACTTTTAAAGAGTTGACTTTAAAAAGAGTTAGAAGAGCATCCAGTGGATCAAGTTGAAGGCCCATCTAGTCCAGCTTTGTGTATCACACAGCAGCCCAATAGATGACTCATGGAGCACATATGACACATGCATCCAGGTTGCCCCCCCACCCCCGCATCTGGCATTTTGAGGTTGTCCACATCTACACACACCCCTCATGGTGTGTTACCTTTCCTTGGTCCTTTCCTCTAGGAATTTGTCCATCCTTAAAGGCATTAAGGCTAGATGCTATCACCACATTCTGTGGCAGGGAGTTCCACCGACCAACTACACGCTGAGTAAAGAGATATTTTCTCTTCTCCATCCTAATCCTTCCAACATTCATTTTTAGTGGATGTCCCCTTGTTTTGGTGTTATGTGTAAGTTTTCCACTGAAATCCGTGGAAAAAAAGCAAAACCATTTTCACCCAACTCTAATTTTGCGCATTAAAATGAATAAGCTCTTCATTTTATTGAATAAATTAGAGTGAACTGAAAGGGTATTCAAAACCTTCCACTTCTCCCATAGTTGTTGTGTTTGAAAAACGAGAGGAATAGGATTGGGAAGTATAAAAGAAAGAAGAGTGGTGGTTTAGATTGCCTTGGGTGATTCCATAGTGTTCCTGTGCTTTTGGAAATTCCAGTGGGGTTTACTGGAAAGTCTTGACTAAATAAACTTCTAGAATAGAAACAACACCATTAGCAACTTAATATACAGATAAGTATATTAATATACAGATAGGTAAATATACAGATAAGTATTACAGGGCTTGGTATACTCCCTCTGCTATTTGCAGCACTCATACAGAATACTTTTACTTTTGCAATACTCATCAATGCATAGAGGTTTAGAATACATGATTCTGAATGAAGTTTTTAAAATGTGCATTTTTTAAATATCAAATACTAATGTATTTGAAAAAGGAATACCATATTCCTTTTTACATCTTGTGGAAACAGTGGAAAGATTTTTGTGACCTAGTTTATTTGCGCCAGCTGCTATGCTTCCAGGTAAAGATGGGCAGCATTTGGCACTCTAGGTGCAAGAAAAAATCTTGGGCTATGTGTAGCTAAAAAGGCATATAATGATAAACCCTTTACAATGGTTATCTAAATGCACTGGTACATCAATGCTCTGTAGAAATCACTATTGATAAATTTTTTAAAGTTACTGTTTGGGCACTTCTATACCTGCTTGCTGCTTTCCATTTGCCAGCACTCTCAAAATATGTTTAATATTGCAGGATCTGGAACCTTGAGCAAGGGAAAAACAACTGAGGCCTATTCAAGATAAAAGTAGCTTGCAGAGGGAGAAATTAAACACTTCATTTCTTCTCTGCAAAATGTACCTTCTTGAAGACACTTGAAAGGGAGGAAAAGCAATCAGGCTACTTTTATATACTTTGCTGTAGTTAAGTCCTCACTGTGAGAGAGCCCTTCCACTTTAAGGGCAATTCCTTTCCGCGTTTCCCCCATTTCTAATGATGAATACCACATAAGAATTCTGTGGCAGCAGAACTGTTAGCCATGAGTCATTAGTTTCACTTCCCACCACATTTCAGTTATGTTCATGGTGGTGAAATATATAACCAGCTTGGGCATGTGGTTGAAGTTCCTGTATAGTTAAATAATATCACTTGCACTTGTCAAGAAACACATTAAATATACAACATTACTAACCTTTTTGTGTCCTCTGGGTTTTGTTAGGCAGAGACAGGAGTGGACAGGCTTCCAAGTGACAGCCAGTTCTTCCCCTATTGCATGGAATAGACACTCCCAAAGACGGGGGGTTTTGCTGTGAGCCTGTGCTTTGCCACTTTTGGAAACCCAGTGGTAGTGGATTCTCTTTTGGGTTGGTATTTACAAGTTGATGTTAATTTACATGAGTTTTATTTCCTTAGTTCATTATATTGTATCAGACTGTAGTGAGTTAGCAGGTTGTGAATCAGTACCCTTCTCTTCTGCCATCACATTGCTCTGTGCAGTATATTGGTCTAGCATGGTGGTTTTTGAGCATTTTAACCCAGGACCCTTTTCTCAGAATGTCTGGGACACCCCCCAGATATGAAGTCCCAGCCAGAACAGGAAGTCCCAGCCATCACTGTGATTCCAGAGCTCATACTTGTCTACTCAGATATTAGTCCCATTGCGTTCAATGACTTCCAGGTAAGCAGCCTGAATTCCAAGATGCCAGCACTCAGTACCAGATTTGAAGATGGTGGCACCTTGCTTTTCCTGATCCCCCCTTTGAGAACCACTACTGTAGCAGCATATACTGATGAATGAGATAAGTAATGCATCCTGCATAATATTTCAGCTGTATAACACCTGGTCAATCAGAGCTTCCCAAGAGGCTCATTTCCATTATGTCGACCCTGGTTATGGAGTCAGCAACCCTCATGCACATTCAGAAACAATCATTTCTAGTTTCAGATCTTGTGAGGTAAGCACGTGACTTAACCTGAAACAAAATCATACAGATTTGTTAAGATGGTTTTAGTGTAAATAGCATTGCTAGCTTTTACAGTTTGTTGTGAGTCTTGTGATATTTATTTTCCTTTCACAATTCTCAACAATCATGTTTTAAACAGTGAAAAATACTCCTACCTGGCTGTTCCATGTGAAAATAATCATAAAAAACCTCCAAGCATTTCTCCCTGACTCACTAACTTTCTAGACTATATACAGTTTATTAATGGCTTAGTTAAGAGAAGTATTTTTTGGCTGTATTTCAGAATCTTGATGCCATGATTCCTGTATGCAGAAAACTTATTAAAAAGAAAGCATACACATATAAATCACAGGGGTGTTTCTTCTGTACAAAGGATAAGCTTTTGTGTAAAAATGGAAACCCCCAAAATTATCAACAACACCTGTATAAAACCAGTTTTTCATGTTAGACTATCGCCATAAGTTATAATTGCAATTTAGAGAGAACACTTGAAAAATTGAGCATTTTAATGATAATTGGATTAGAAAAATGAAGGTTCAGATTCTGTTACAATTGAAGGTAGGTCACTCTCTATGTTTTAACCTTTCATATGGGTTTCAAGACTAAAATGTTCTTTATTTCCTTTGAGGAAAAGTAAAATATGAAAGTAATAAACAAGTAATCATAAAAAATGTAATAAATAAGTCAACTTCAGAATCAATAAAAATACATAAGCCAAGTTTTGTCTTGTGTGTATGACATTTTGTTGACAAGATTTAATACTCTAGTTCTGCATTTTTTAAATCTATTAACAGGCTGTATTTTATTCTGGTACTCTTGGTCCTGGCCCCTTTAAAATGTGCAATCTTTATAACAGGGTTCTCATTGTGTGTGTGTAACAATCCCTAAGAAGATCTTGGGAAGAATCTGCAATGCTTTAAGAACTAGATTCAATCCCTGGAATCTCCAGGAGACTGGAGAAGACCCCTTTCCCCAACCCTAAAAAGGCACTGCCCTTATATTGTAGAATAGATAGTACCGAGTCAGGTGGACTTTCATTCATGCCCCTTTGGAAATTAGCACATAGGACATACCTGCACATAGGACATAGCACATACCTGCTCAAGAAAGCAAAAAGCCAAAGGGAAATGACCCATAACAACATTTGGAAGATGATATAATGTGTTTATTTTTTTTATTTTTTATTTTGCAAATGCCTGAAGCCTCAGAACTGAGTTGAGGAAGCTGGAGTGCTTGGTTTCAAAGGAGAACATACACACGATGGGTATAATGGAAATCCTGTGGAAGGAGAAAAGTTTAGGGCAGTGATTTTCCTGCAACATTCTGACAAGGCACTAAAATTGTCAAGGCACACCTTCAGATTTTTTACCATTGACAAGGCGTACCATGCTGCAGAAAGGTGGTTTAATTGCACAAGCCCAACCATGTCTACTCAAAAGTAAGCCCCATTATGTTCAATGGATCGTTCTCCCAGGAAAGTGTCTTTAGGATTGCAGCCTTAATCCCCCAACTACTCTCCTAATCAGTGGCTTTTCCCAAAATCCTGTGGCGCACCTGTGCACCATCTGCAGTACATCAGTATGCCGCAGCACAGTGGTTGAAAATTGGTGGTTTAGGGATATGTTTATTCCAAGATAGAATCTATAATAATACAGATATGGGTGTATTGGGGTGATGTGGGTTTGGTGAAGAGAGGTGCAATTTATGGTCAATTTTTGTGTAGTTCAGGGAAGCAGGGAGGGAGTAGGGAACAAGCTAGAGAGCAGCGAAGAAACATGCCAAGACAAAGTTGAAATACTATAAATATAGGAAGCACACTAAAATTGCTATTTGATAAGGATTTGATAATTACTATTTGAAATTGCTTTGATAAGGGTAGATTGACTTAAGTCATATTTAAATCTCACATCCAAGAAGAGTTAGATTTAAATCAACAATTTCATTTTGAAATTTGTAATGTTTCCTGGATAATCATTCATACCAACTGGTTGCTATAATAATTAAAACATCTATATTGTTTCATACATCTTAGCAGCACAGTCCATAATCTTTGGCTATACAACCCACATTCCTTTCGTACTGCAAAGTTACATCTGTTGAGCTATTTGGCTGGAATCCTAAAGACACTTTCCTGGGAGTAAGGCCCATTGAACACAGTGGGACATACTTTTGAGTAGACATGGTTATGATTGTGCTCTCAGACAGATTTCTGTTTGCCTTACTCTGTTACACATGCAATGAAATTCAGATTTCTTTTCAATTCAGATTTTTTTAAAACTTACTGTAACTGAAATCATATTTATTATGATGCCCAATTTAAATGTTGACGTTAGGAGTACAGGATGTGGTTGAGACAGTCTATATTATTAAATATAAAGCTCATACAATTTACAGTATTAAAGGACAATTTATTAATTACAAGAAGGTTACATGCTGTCAGCTCACAAAGAGAAGGAAGGCCAAAAAGAGGACATATCCTGGAAAAAAGAGAGACATGCTCACCCTGCTAAAGATGTAACCCTTTACTGTTTCATAAGGAACCACTGTGCATTTCCATTACAAGCAGTTATCACATGCAAGTTTACACAAAGCATAATAAAGAAAATGTTTCCCACTGGAGGAAAAGGAAGACACGTATATGCAGGCCTCCGTCAGTCTTGGAAGACTATGGTATCGTGCTCGGCGCTGCATATGCTGCATGCGAAGCATGAAAGCCTGGGTTGGATTGTTATGGAGGATAGGCTGTTACCCAAGCAGCAAATCCCCCCTCTCCGTGCCACTGAATTAGTCCAATGGAAAGGCAGAGCCAATACGATTGGATCCAGCTGGCGTTGCAGAGCTGGGCTAAGGACAGGAGCTCACCCTGTCTTGTGGGGCCGACCCGGGTCTCGAACTTGGCCTGCTGGTTAACAGGCACAGTGTCTTTGCCACTTGCGCCACCCACAGTCCCTACATATATATGATTAATATGACTTATAACATACAGAAATTATATTTTTCAGTACTGTGTTTAAACTGAACATTTTGTATGGCAGAGGTGGGAAAGTGAGCCCCCTTAGAGATCCTAGAGATGTATGGGACAACTGTATGGAAGAGGGAATTTCAGAAGGTGCTGTTTATCATCTCATCTGCATCTGCTGCATCTTCAGCTGCATCTGCTGAAATTCTCTGTCCTGCACTATTGTAAAAGGTCCAGATTCCCTAAAGTAACCCAGCTTGACCAACCTTGTTATATGGCCATGGCATGATTTGCTTTTTCACATTAACAAATAGTGCTTGAAATATTTGCAATAACTTATACTTTGTTCTTTAGGTTGCTTAGTAACTAACACTTGCAAATGCCAGTCTTCATCATGTAAAAAAAAGCAGCTTTATGTTGAACTGGAGCTGTCAGTGCAAAATAACTCTCCAGAATTAGTAGCTATCAAGCCAGTGTTGCTACACTTCAGATCAATCCATTTTCCATCAGTGGCTACTTATTCCCATATAGCTGGGGTGTGGGCAACCTGGGCCACGTTAGGGATCCTAGATCTTTAGCAATTGTATAGATGACAACCTGCAGCTGCTGAAACTCCCACTTCTATACAATTGCTAAAGGTCCAGGATCCCTAACATGGCCAACTTCCCCATCCCTGCCATACAGAAACATTGCAGCATGAATAGATCTTCCTTCAAGTTTGTGGACCATTTCCTTGTGGACCATACGGACACTGGCAACTCTGAAAGATTAAAGAGTGGGGTTAGACCAACACAGTGTAACCTTTCTCTTCTTCACAATGACAGAAAATTGTGATATTTCCAGGCAATTTTCCATGTTTGCCTATATTTTCATAATTGGACTGAGTTATTGGCTTATTGTCACTTTAGTGCGGGATTTTTTTCTAGGTTACAGCAATTTTTCCCCCTGACAAAGGTCCTTTAAATAGGAAAGCTATCCATTTGCACATTTTTTCTCCCAAGTACCACAGTCCAGCCTGCTCAGCTATAACTGCTACCAGTGCAGCATCAGCAGCTGTAAAGGGTATCATCTGTGCTGAGAACAGGAAATATGAGCTGCTGTTCCCTTAAGTGCACCTTCTCTATGGCCTGAAATTCTCTTAAGCAATCTACATTTGAGCACACACAATGTTCCCGTTTTTGTTTTCTACATGGATCAAATTCTAAACAAAGTTATACAGCAAAAGCCATACATGCACACAAACACACACAATTTTGGGATGGGGGTTCCTAGTCCACGGCTGATTTTTACCTCATTCCCGTAGTGCAAATGCTCTATTGTCTAGTCAAGTTCCTAAAGTAAAGCCTTAGACTAGAGTAACGTTGAACAGGAATGTGTTCACATATATTTTGAAATGTATGCAGATTGATTATGGTTGCACTCGTAACCATGCTTACCTCGGAGTAAGCTCCATTGACTATAATAAGCCTTGTTGACTATAATGGGACTTCTGAGTAGACATGCTTAGGATCAGGATCTATATGGCGAAGCAGTCAGGTCGTGTTGTGGATATGCTGTTTGCCGGTCTACCTGCTGTGATTTCTATGGACTTGTCCAGCAGTCTCTAAATTTTTTGGCAGGAGAGCCACATCCACATCATCTTTCTGACACTGTGTTGGGGGCTGGAAGAAAAAAAGAACTGATATACATTTCAGATTTGAATAAAGTTACATAAATGAATATATTAATGACAGAACTTGTCATTAATATTTGTGAATATTGCATTGTTGTGAATGAACGCATTCAAATCTGTTCATAAAAACTTTCAAACATACACAGAGAGGGTGATCTTCAAACAAGTTCACAAGCACTTTCATACACAGAAAGGAGGAGTGTACAGCCTCCCTATCCCTCAAAATACTCTTCTTAGGTGTAGAGGGCAGAGCTCCCCCACACTTCTACAGGTTTACACAGCCTGCCAAGGGCTAGATAGGGGCTTGCCAAGGGATTTTGGACTAGTTATTTGAGCATTTAAGCCTACCTGAGAATGCCAAAGGATGGGTAGAGATTGTAAACAGGTGATAGTAAACTAATCAAGTTGATGGACCAGTGACATCATCTATCATAAGTTTCTTCAGCTCAAATCCAAATACAGCTCAGTGTATGTGGTTTGGCTTTTTCCAGCATTACATCTCTGATTGGCTGAGGTCTCACCCACCTTCTATGAATCAGTCATCTCTGGGGCTGTCTGGTCCCCTAAAAGCCCATCGAATGCAGCCAGTGGTATCAGTGGTACTAGAATCAGTGGTACTAGATGGTCTGGGATAGCAGAGGATAGGACTGAGCTCTCCAATTGGTTCTTTGATTGAGCTCCTGAAGTGGGGAGGAAGTACATTGTCATTTACGTAAACTATCCCTGAATATCACAGTTTCATCAATGAAATACATTTATATTCATTGATCCATGACTTTGAAGTCATGGAAATTTGGCTAAGATTGTGGTGTAAGAATGCATTTTTGCTCCTTTAGCTTTAGTCCTTTAGTCCACTTCCTTGATTAGTACAAATGAATCCACAGAAATCTATGCAAAAAACAGCTACAAGGAGACATGAAAACTAGTTATGTAAAGCATCTCACAAGTCTTCCTTGCAAAACTCCCATCAAAGTGGAAATATTTTGATGTTCTTGTTAAGTACACCCAGTCCTCATCCGGGCACTCTGTAAACAAGAACAGGTTGATAGTTTTTTACCAGCTTATGCATTCTTTCTGCTCACAGCAAATCATGTGAAGGGGGAGTAGAAAAGCAGTTTGTGATTGATATAGTTTTGAAAACTATAATTTTCCAAGATGATTTGGAGGATGATGCAGGAAAGAACAATTTCCTTCAGTGGATCTCAATAAAAAGCTGTTTTGTGTGCCTGCACAAATGGAGGAGTGAAGTTGGAAACGTGGCAGCACATCTCTGAGCAAAATGTGGACTGTGTTCAAGTCACTTAGGAGGCAATTTTTCCCTCACAATTGGTTTGGAAGTACTGATATGAAAGTGGATGAGGAGAACTGGAAAAGATGGTACTAAACAACTAGGTTAGTTATCAGTTTCACTAGGATCTCCAGGTCCCCAGATTTTTGCTGCCAGAACTTGCAATACAATGTGACAAGCTGCTGTAGGATCTTGGCTGAGTAGGTAGAGCTCCAGCGTGGGATTTCTGAGCATTTGAAAAAGGTTTTCTGTCCACCCTGAGCCTCTTACCAGTGTTTGTTGTTTTGCTTCAGGCCTCCTAATCTGGAAGTAACTGGTGATGACAACACTGCCAATTACTTCTAGCGGTATTTCTAATTAGATGGACTTGGTGAAGTGGTACAGCAGACATATGTTGAGAAACGCTGGTCAAACACTGAAGTGTAATTTATGGAAGAATCGTATCTGCAGGTCCTGTACCCACAGTTTCACTTAACCACAAATAGAGATCCTCATAACTTTCCTTGCCTCCCAAAAGAGGCCAGGGTTCGAGACTCGGGTCCCCACAAGATGAGAATTTCCTGCTTCAGGCAGGGGGTTGGACTAGATGGGTCCCTTCCAACTTTATGATTCTATGATTCTACGATTCTAAGTTGCCCAAAGAAGTTGCACATGGCTGCTTCAAAATGGCTGAAAAGGTCAAATAAAAACTAACTTCCAGTTTTACAATAAGATTGGAAGTGATTTTTTAATGCTCTTAAAGGTATTTGGAGGACTGGAGAAGTCTCTGGACAATTGCAGGTCCCTCATATATGAGAATTTGGGTATTTGCAAGGAGTTCCAGAGTGGAGAATAAGGGGATACACTTGTATTTAAATGCTGCTTCCCCAACAGTTATGTTCTCATCATTTGTACAGGTTCTGTATTGCCTACACATCACTTTATTTCATGGATAGCATTACAATGGGGATTATAATTTAGAAAATCTGTGATTAGCATCATTGCAAGATCTGAGAAAGAAACATCCATGCACTGTCAAGGTGCTGATGGCATGAAAGGTGGCTTCAGAAAAACAGTGAGGAACACAGGATTTAATGCATTTTTTTATTTATGAGATTTTTCAAGTGGGTCTTCTTCTTATATCTAGCAGGGGAAGAATTCCTGGCCCTCCTCACTCCAGCAATGTCTTTTATAGTGGCTTCATCTGGTGTTTCTTTGCCTCTTTTTAGAATGTGAACACTTTTGGGACAGGGAGCCATTAGTTACTGTATTATATTTTCTGGGTGAACTGCTTTGTGAACTTTTCGTTGAAAAGAAATATACAAATACTATTGATTGATTGACTGATGATAACAAACTGAAAAAGTAAATCCTATACTCATAAGGAGAAAACCTGACAACAACAAAATCCAGTCCAGCACATAATTTGCCCACCCTCAAACCGATGTTGAAAACATTTTTGTTCCCAATAGATTTTTAAATTCTTATTGTTGCAACCAAGCGGGCTCTTTTAAAGATACTTTTACTAATTTTCTTATTTCATTGAGTTTGTGTTCTGTTATCCTGCTTGGTTTTCATTTTGTTGTCGGTCACCTTGCAATTCAACTTCTTAAAAATCAAAATTCAAGTGCACTTCAGGACAGTTAACTCTATGTTGTGCCCAAAATAAGTTGCTAAAAATGTAAGCTGCTATTTTAAAATATAAACCCAATTCTTCTTGTTCGATAAGATGATCTGGCAACACGGATGAGCAGGCGTTTTGCTGTGGTATTGGCACTATTTAATTTACAGCCTGTCTCATCCTGCCTATCTGTTCTCTTCCATCTGCTAATGTTCAGTAGCTCTCTCTTTATGATAAATGCTTGCCTATTAACTCCCTTCCCCTCCTCTCAGCTTCTCCAATTACTTTTTGCATGTCCTCTACCCTACCTGAAATTTGTCCCCTTCTACAATCAAGCTGCTTGTTCTGTGGAGGAAGGTAGTAGGAAGGATCAAGTCTGATCTGACTTGGTAGTGGCCCAGGGTTAAGACATCTGGCAACAAAAAATGACAATTACATCACTAACACCAGCTGTGTAAGAATTTGTACTGCTTAACACTTACCCTACAATCCAGAGTAACTACGGGAGCATGTAAGAGACGTTACGTGCACCTGTAGTTACGGCACCACCTAGTGAAAACCTATGGGAAATTCATATTGCAATCCAGAGTAAATTGTTCTTACACTGGAACAAGGATTCCCCGTAGTTACTCTGGATTGCTCTCTAAGTGTTAATCTAAGTGTACAATAGGTGTTAATGGATGTTTACATATAGTGCATGTGAGAACCTCTCCATTTCTTGTTCATCCCATCCTTATGTTTTCTATGCCTTGTTGTTTTTGACAGTTCAGCTTGCTATATATGGATGGATGAAAGCAGAAGACACTCCAGGGGGGAATGCCTGTGCCAGAGTCTGTACTGTGCAAGAAACAATTAAAAATAAAAACCAATAAAAACACTGGCACACATACAAGCAATTATTTAACAAGTAGCAGTAAATTGTGAAGCAATGGGGCGGAAAAGTTAAGGCTACAGGTTGCCTGTAAGCCAATGGCTAAAATCATTAGGAATTGTTTGCTCTTTAAAGAGCAATTGTGTGGCACATTGTGTGCTCCCCGACACACAAAACAACGTAGCAAAGGGTTGAGTCACACTGCATTCATAACTTGTTTGAACAAGCACTGATATAAACAGTTCCAAAGTGAAATTCTCGGAGGCCAGCCTCCCAGAGCTTCACAAAGTGTTTGGTTTGGTTTACAAAACGGAAGTAACTGTGTCATCCATAAAACTCACTTGGGCAAATGACGGGATCTCACCTCAGCTGTCCTTTCAAGCCTTTAACTTGGTGCAACCCTTTTACCAATGGTATCTCTAGGGTTTGTGTCACTTGGTGCAGGAGGTCAGCACATTATCTTCATGATGGACATCCTCTCATGCAGTGGGGAAGGCAGGGTGCCCAGGGCAATACACAGGGGCTGCAATCCTAAAGACACTTTCTTCGGAGTAAGACCTATTGGACACAATGCGGCTTACTTTTGAGTAGACATCGTTAGGATTATGCTCATGGTGAAACAACATGGCCTTATTCTGTTTGGTTTGGATATTTTTGCTATAACTTTTGAAAAAATATAGATATTTCAATGCAGTTTCTTTGCAAGTGGTTAAGACACTGTGCCTGTTAACCAGAAGGCCAGGATTCAAGACCTGAGTCCCCACAAGACAGGGTGAGCTCCTGTCATTAGCCCAGCACTGCGACACAGCTGGAACCAATCGTATTGGCTCTGCTGTTCCACTGGACTCTTTCAGTAGCGTGGAGATTTGCTGCTTGGGTAACAGCCTATCCTCCATATCAATCTACCCAGGCCTTTGTGCTTTGCATGCAGTGTTGAGCACGATACTATAGTCTTTCAAGACTGATGGATGCTAAGTTTCTTCCATTGCATTCTGCATTAAATTGCACATTGAATGATCTATAACTTGATGTTTTTTAAATACTAAGATTTTAAAAATGTTGGCCAGTAGTTGTGTCTACTCCCCAAGATTCACCCAACCCAAAGCAACACCATTGCCTCAGAAATACCACTGCCACTTACAGTGTTGTAGAACTGAAAGGAAATTGAAACACCAGTTTAAGGCTGTAATCCTAAACACACTTTCCTAGGAATTCTTATTCAACACTGTGGGTAGACATATTTAGGATTGCATTGTATATCTTTGACGGAGGATAATCATACAGAATGGAGGACAGAGTGCCTCTACCATTAAGCATTGCATAGAAAAGGGACTTTAGGCAGGTGTAGCTCAAAAAAGATGGGTTTAAAAGCAACACCTGCCTAAATTTCTTTTTCTGTGCAATGGTTAAAGTAGAAGCACTCTGACCTCCAGTCTATATGGTCACCATGCTTTGACCAGCTATAGTCATCCTGTAATACTGATTTGGGTAATGCAGGGTTAGCCTTGCTACTGCTGTTTCACTGCATAGGTCTTACAAAAGTCCTGTACATCCCTGGCTACTGTACAGAAAGATTCATGGCAGAACATGATGAAAACCAAATTATTGCAGGATGGTATTACTGTGAGCAAGAAGGAGAGGACTGAGACAGTGGCAATCCCCTTGCCGTTTCTTTCAGCACAACTTCAGTAAGGGGGGAACTTGATCATGGCTTTCGACACCACTCACTGGACTGCTTTTGAAAGCAACCAAGAGGGCCAGGAGAAGGAGAAGTGAAGCTTAACCCACCCTCTTCTCTTCAGCTGCTCTTGATGCAGAGATCTTCCTTTGTGCCAGTCCCATTTCAAACGATCAGGAAGAGATGCTGGGTGCCCAGAATGGGCCAGTGTAAGAAAGAAACTGGTCTGAAAGCAGCTCAAGGGATGGGGACAAGGGAATCATCCAGCCCACCCAGAATGTGATTATGTAATTAAGATCTCCAACAGGCTGATAGGCCAAATGGTTACACCGTGGTTACCTCCTCTCTTACACCATGGCCCCAATTCAGATCAGGCACTCATTGGTGTGATTTAGCAAAATAAACAAACTACGTATCTAACCTAGAACACAACATGCACAGATCTCCAGGGCCCAGTGATGGGCTTCAAAGAAATTAACAACCGGTCCTATGCCCATCTGGCAGCCACTTTTAAATGGCTATTTTTAAAATTATATGCCCTATCTCTCATTAACAACCAGTTCTATAGAGTAGGTGCGAATCTGCTGGAGCCCACCATTGCTCCAGGCGCTTTTGGGAGAGGTGTGGTATATCAACTTTATTTGGGTTTTCAATGCATATTTTTAAATTGCCATTATAGGAGAATTTCCAGGTTTAAGTATTTCCCTACATAAAGACCTGATTCAGAACATGGTCAGTCTTTATATGTATTCTATAAGCTTCACTTTGTGAGAAAATGTTTTCCAGTGATACTATTTACTGTAGTAAGGCTTTTTTGGATGCAATGAACAACTTGAACAGTGTGTGTTTACAGTTATTTATAAACTCTGCATCATATGAGGTGTCATACACTACAGTCATGTTTTTGATCTAGGTCTTATGGCCAGGAAGGTCACAGACACATACTGAGCATCACCATCTCTGTAGCTAGAACTTGAACTCACTTAACTATTGCTAATAAATATTTTGCCATTGACACCAGCGTCTTCAGAGAATAATCAAAAATTATTACTGATCCAAGGAGTTTCATTCCATCTTGGGAAATATTGTATACACATATGTGGTGAGATAGCCTGGGAGGACTACGAGAGATATAACATGGAGCCTATGGGGGTATATATGGGCGAGAGTCTTTACGTCCACAGGCGCCCTCGTTACCCTCCCTTAGACATTGATTTGTTCCCTGATGCAGTGGAAGTGTGGTCTATAAAGGATTTTGTGGAATTGCAGAACCAAGGGAGGGGTGGAAACAGGCGAAGGAGGGGAATCACCGTGGGTCCATCGTGGGAACCACCGTGGCTCCTCAATGGTATGCAAGGGGAGGAGTAAAGTTTCTCCCGTGCTCTACGCCTAGCTATTGGGGGAGGGCGGACGAGGTGGGAGATTTGAAGGAAAGAGAGACACCAGAGGAGCAGTTAGAGACCCTGCCATGGAAGAGGGAGGATGCAGGAGGAGAGTCAGCGGAGGAAGACGAAGCCCAGTGGCTGGAAGGGCTGTCGTTGGCCGTGGAGGACTCTGAAAGAGAACAAGAAACTGATTAGAATAACCTGCCAATCCCTACCTCCTGAGGGTTAAGAAGAAAAGACTTTAAGTATCTGTTTTACTTACCTGTTGAGTGTTATCCTAAGTTGGCAGAGAGAAAGGTGTCCACGAACCCTGAGTTGTAGTTGGATCTGTAACAAAGAAGTGCCTTTAAGAAACCAATATGCTTTCGTACCGCAACTTTGCAGAAAAGAGAACCTTGTGTTAGACTTACCTGTGCAAGCCTCTTCCTTTGAAGTATCCATGATGAGTGATTTTGAAGACGATGATAGAGATACAGAAATTTCCTTTCCCCATGGGATCCCTGGGGGGATGTAACGGGACCCCCCCCCCCCCGAGATAACGGGAAGCATAACAACATCCAAGAGTGATGTGCTACTGGCTTATGAAATCAAGGTGTGCAGTTTCTGTTAGGACTATGCACACTGCTTCAAGTAACATTTAAATACATTTAAAGTCAGCAATAAAAAAAACAAATAAAAAAAATTTGTTTTGGGTATGTGATTAAAAGCCATAAGCTCTTACATGAATCCAAAATCAAAATCTCACATCTCTAATGCAGGCATCCATCCCCCAATTATCTGTCAGGTTACAGACTTTGTTGAAAAGTAGAAATGGTTGAAAAGTTGAATCCTGTCTTTAAAAAAAGTTATAAATGTTTCTTCCGATGCTTTTTTAAGCTAGAAAATGCCAAATGCCTTTTTAACTTTTAAATTTAAAGACAATTTTAGCCTTTAGAACAGCAGAGAAAGACTAGAACATGCATTGAATGAATGACTTCTAGGTATAACTGAAAGGTGTTGAAAGAGTGAGTCATCAGAAAATGAACTGTCAGAAAGTATAAGAGACCTGTACACAGTACTGGTTTTTATTGTCTGCATTAAATAATCGCTAAGTACTTTATCCCTTATTTTGAACTTGAGCAGCAGGCAAAGTCTGATTATGAGAAAGAGCACCTTCTTTTATTGGAAGCTGGGAGAGGACAGAATAACTGCAGTCCCATACATGTTTACTTGGGTGAAAGGCCATTAAATTATATAGGACTGAACTTCTGAAAAAACATGTCCTAGATCAGGACCATTGTGGAAGTCTGGTACTTCCCTGGACTGACGCACCATCCAATGCCTGCGTATTTACTAGCTAGTAAACGATGCTGTGCAGTTCCCTTTCATTTTCAATGAATTTCAATGCAATCATCAGGGACCTCTTTCTGGGGTGATTTGTAGGGGCTCTACTCATTGGAACAGGACAATTCTTGTGTTCTTGGATTCCTCACAGCCTGCCCTTTCCAATGAACTAAGGCATGTATGCCTACTTGCAAGTTAAGTCATGATATGGATCACTTTCACTTTCCATAGAGCTCAATGCTTTTTTTTTAGTTTTTTGTCCATAACTTTTGATAGGAATGTACTATTTCAAATGTATTTTTTTGCATTGGATTCTGCTCCTCAATATGAATCCAATGGACATGATGGGGTTTTCCGCACCCATCACAAAGTTTCATTTTTGGGGTCCCCCACTGTGCATCACCCCCCTGGACATGTCACCTGGTGTGGACCACACACCCTGCATCTCCTAGCAATGCCCCTGAACCTTTTGGTCAACTGGCATTAAGCAATCTCTCATTGAATGCAGGAGTGTAGCCCCATGCTCATGTTTACATGCACATATTTACCTGGAATTATGTTAATGGAAATTATAACTTTCTCCAGATCATATCATAGCTAGAGGGGGTGCAAAGCATTACGTTTTGCAGTGAGCATACTGCACCATGCCCGTGGCCTGTCCTGCTCTCTTTTGGAGTCATTCCAGGTGGAGAGGAACAAATTGAGAGAAACTGCTCTCTACGCTCAGAATGGCTCTGAGGAGGGAAGGGATGGCTTGGTGTGGCTCCCTGCAAAACGTAGCACTCTCTTAGCTATACCTGTGCTTCACGATCAAACTGTTAGAGTATCCTGTTATATAGTATAGTCAAGAAATTGGAAGCAGTTGGCAGTGTTCATTGCTTGCTGCTGTTCAACATGACACAAGATTGACAAAGACAGTGGAACAAGAGTTATAAAACATGTTTCAATACTACTGTGGAAAATTGTTTTCAAGAAACCGGTGTCAGACAGGCACCTGTTAACACTGCAAGAGAGCTGATTTTCTTTCTGAAAAGAAGCAAACAAGAACATCGGAAAAGAAAGATTGAGTAAAGAGGTGGCAAGAAGGAACTGTCTGATGGATCCATTGCTGGCATTTGAGTGACACCACCAAAGAATAAGAATCTTAACTTTTAATGACATATCCCCCCAAAAATTCTGTTCCAGATCCATGGATTTTCATGGTACAAATTAATTTGTTGTTTGCTTTTCTACCCTACAGAGCAATCAGGATACTATACCAGATTGGAATGAGCTGTCAGGATGATTGAATACACAAACATAATTAGCTTTTTTAGCCTGGTGTTCCTGTTACTTTACAAAAAAAATCAACAAAAGGATCACTTAACAAAAAAGTACACAACCATATGCAATACATGGAAGAAACCCAGTTTTTCTGCTTCTAAACTCGCATCTGTATGTGGTGTGAAAAGATCAATAGGGAGCTTTAGCTTCAAAAAACAGAAAAGTAAAGCAAAGGTTGAATGTTTATATTTAACAGCTTACTTATTACCACAAAACCTCCAAATGCCTTTATTTATTTGGAGAAGATCTAGAGTATGCTAGAGTCCCCTATGACTAAGGGATTTTTCCTCCAGTGTAATTAAGACTTCCTTGCTCATTTGTAACCACAACCACAAGGTTAAACTGTCCTCTCTGTTCTTGAGAATTTCATCTCTGAAAAATGCACTGAACTCTGATCTGTGCCAAATGCAAGAATGTGTCCTCCCCAAGCATTTTCAATCCAGTGCAGAGCCGATCCCAGGTAGGTGACTAAGTCCTTAGTCACATAAACAGAAAGTACTCATGTTCTATTAGTAATTTTCATCTCTTCAAGCCAGCAGAATAGAGCTTCCTTTTAAGACCCGCATCCTGAGCCTGTCAGAGCTGACATGAAAAAGAAAAAGAAAAACAGTCTTTCAGGTTCTGAACACAAAGACTCGGAGAACAGACCCTGGGGCCCAAAGTGTGTCTGTTTTAACTATGCTAGTATCCCACCAGACATCGGAGGAGTATTCTCGGGAAAGCGTGGGGACAGATTTCAAGAAAAACAAATATAGGCTGCAATCCTAAAGACACTTTCCTGGGAGTAAGACCCATTGAACACAATGGGGCTTACGTTTGAGTAGACCTGGTTAGGATTGTGCTCACAGTCTGTTGTACTCATAGGAAGGTATTCCAGACATCACATTTGTTTGAAAAGTTAGAGGACCACTTGAAACTCCACCTTATCTGATCTTAACCCTCTTACTTCTCACTTATTTTTTTATCACTGATCACTCCCAGGGTCCAATGGACCCTGTACTATAGTTTGGTACTTATAATGAAGAAACGTTGCATCAAGTTTTCACAAGGGGCCCTGTAGGAAGTTAGTGTTGTGTTTTTAATGGAATTTATTATTATTATCCATAAATACACAGCGAACAATTTTGTGCTGGTTTCATTCACATCACCAGTCGGACCCTTCCAAGAGTCTAGGACCGTGTGATGTAGCGGCGTATAATTCGTGCTGATCCCAGAAGAGCAGCTTTCTGCAGTTGGCAGAGTGATATTTTGTCAATGCCCATAGTTTTCAGGTGCCTGCCAAGGTCTTTGGGCACTGCACCGAGTGTGCCAATTACCACTGGAACCACCTGCACTGGCTTACACCAGATACGCTGTAATTTGATTCTTAGGTCTTGGTAGCGGGAGATCTTTTCCAGTTGTTTCTCCTCAATTCTGCTGTCACCTGGTATGGCGATGTCAACAAGCCACACCTTACTGCTTTCTATGATGGTGATATCTGGAGTATTGTGTTCCAAGACCTTGTCTGTCTGTCTGTCTGTCTGTATTATTATTATTATTATTATTATTATTATTATTATTATTATTATTATTATTATTATTATTTGATAAGAACTTATGAATTTTCTACTGCTAATTAGACGGTTATACTTCTGAAAGCATGTTTTTTTGTACTACCGATCACTTTCAGGGTCCAATGGACTGTGTTCTACAATATGTAAATTCAAAAAATGTAACTTCAAAAAATTCATGCTTTTGGATTTATAACTGTCTAAGGCTACAATCCAGAGTAACTACCTTTTACACCAGCGTAGTTATGGTGACACCTATGGGAAACCTATGGGAAATGCAGAGCATTCCAGAGTAAGTAGTGACTCTGGATTGTAGGGTAAGTAGCAGTAAAAAAGTCACAAGTTCTTATCAAATAATAATAATAAATTCCATTAAAAACACAACACTAACTTCCTACAGGGTCCCATGGACCCAGAATGTAGTGAGTGGTTTAATTTGCATGCAGTGATAACAGAAAAAAGCATTTTGTGAAATTTGTAAATAATTGGTACAGTGCAAGTGTACTTCTTCATGCCATTAAGGATTCCATCTGGATGAGAAAAGTTCTGCGAGCTGCCCATAGAACAGCCCATACCTCATTGGGTTGTTTTGGGGACAAAAGGATAAAAGCTATGTAAACCATCTTGGATATTTGCTATGGCATAGGAAGGACACGGTATAAATCCCTTAAATAAATAAATAAAATTAATGGTAGAGAGGGAATTGCTTTGGATTTTGTCTTATAACACATGTAATTCAGTATGGAATCTGCTGGTTGCATGACTGTTTGTTGAGGTACACGTCTCCACTCTTACCCTGCCCTTACGTTCTCAGGGTTGCAACTTGCAACTTAAATGCTGAGGGAGAATAAATCCCTTCAGAAACTTTAGAAGGTAATAAGCCAACTACAATTTTTAAGAAATTGTCACCTCTCCCTGACTCTGAAGTATATTAGCTGAAGATGACTGCAGCTTTCAAGAACAAGCTCATGCAAAGAAAACACCTGGTACTTTCTTCTAGACTTACTAGTACCATTGCTGCATATCTGGAACTTATCTCAATTAATCCAGCACACCACATTTGCAAAGCCTTTGTAGAGCCAAAGACTAGATTAGGGTTCTTGTGAGAAGATTGCAACAGGCTCACTTGCCCTACCTTTTTAAAAGAGCTCTTACTTGTTGCTCTCTCGTCACCATTGTATGTTACAGAAATTCAAGAACGTTTCGCACCAGCAATCCCATATTTCCGGCACACATACCTGGAGTTTCAGGAATGTGCACTCAGTGGCTATGCGCATCACCCCACCCCCACCCCGGCGGAGCATCACCCAGTGCGGTCCACACCAGCCACACCACGCAGGCCACACTTCTGTTTCTGATCATCTGCTAAATAATGTCACTTTTAAAAAGATTTCCAGCCTTCAGCAGGCACCATAACTAGTAATTGGAACATTGTATGGAGCAAATTTGACACCCCAACAGAAGTCATACAAAACATGAGCTCTACCACTGAGCTAATACTCTTCTCTAATGGATTTGAAAGTGTCAAAAGGAGGGGCAAATTATTCTCCTTTCTCAAGAACAGCCTGCCTTTTCAATAATTTATCAATATTTTGATATAATCAAAAGCTACTGCAATGCCAACTGCTTCGCATTTCTAGCATTCAGCCACATGGGGGTGATACAAACTTAAAGAGATTCTCATATTCCCAGCACTCCCAGACCCAGACCACCCACTTCTCCTAGCTCACCACCTGAAGTGACAGCCTCAGCCAACCTCTTAGGCAGGTTACCCTACCCAATATATTGCAGAGCAAACTGGAAAAGGAGACAGTAGTAGGGGCCAATTCCTCCAAGGACCCCGCATGATGACCATGATCTGTGCTGTGAACTCCAGGATGACCAGATGTCCAGACCTCAAAAGAAGGACAAGATCTTGGATTCCTCTCAGCCTGGCTTTCTGGCAGACAATGGCACATTTGCCTACTCATGAGTAAAGCTGTGATATTGGGCACTTTCACTTTCCCACAGAGCTCATTGCATTTTTTAAAAGTTTTTTGGCCATAACTTTTCATAAGAAGGAGATATTTTCAAAACCGATTTTTGCATTGGACTCTGCTCTTACAAATGCTCTTACAAATACAAATCCAACGACATATGACATGATGGAGTCCTGCACACTATTGCAAAGTTCCAAAATGAAGCCAAAATGAAGGACAATGAAGCCCTTTTGGAGGACAAGCCCTTTTTTACACAGGAGGCTAAAAAAGAGGACAAATACGGAAATTTCCGGTCATATGCTCACCCTGTCTGAACTCCCAATTTTATTTCTATTTAAAACTGATTTTAACAAATAAAAAAATTGCTTAATTGAGTGGAAAAATCCTTTGAATTCAAAAATTCGGGAGGCACTGGGTTTATAAATCATTGTTTATACACAGGGTGACTGAGTTGCAGTGAATTCCCCTTTTGTCTAATTACAGATTGTCATTAATTACAGATTGTCATTAACTTGACAACTTGGATCTGGCTGCATGGAAGTAATTCCCACACTGGTTTGGAATATATAGCTGTGGAGTTCAAAATTGATAAGACAAATGGCATACATGAATTACTAATTTCTTTGTGAATGTGTGAGTGTGTGTGTGTGTGTGTGTGAGAGAGAGAGAGAGAGAGAGAGAGAGAGAGAGAGAGAGAGAGAGAGATTTCTTATACTTGACATACATTAAAGCAATTACATTTAGTTCCTATAATTTATGAATGAGTGAATAATTTTCTCTGTACGCAACTTTGTGAAATTTTTGTATTTTCCACTGTATAAATATTTTTAATAAACAACATGTAGAGTTAAAATTAAGCAAAATAACTATTGTTATGAACGAAGAATATTCCAGTCCTTTCATGAACAGGAGATAATTCTGAAATTCACAAGAAAATTTATGGCCAGAATTTCATTTTTTTTTAAAAATGTTTATTTTTTTGTGTGATAGCAAGAGATGCTGCAGTGGTCCCTTTCTCTCCAATGTAAAATATGCAAATATAGTCATCTTAATTAGATAGTGAGTGTTAATTGCAGTGAGCTGGCCTAATTCTGTTAAGAGTAACTTTCTTACATCAACTGAAAAGAAAAGCAAATGAGAGAGAGAGAGTATTGATTTATGAAGTTGAGCTCATCACCAGAAAGTAACTCCCTCCACCACAGGATGGAGCAGAAGGAACATGTCTAGACATGAAGTCTGTGCTATACCTGGGGCAATAGGTTTCTTTGCCAGGCTTACCAAGAGAGATGGCCAAGAAAGAGGAAAGGAAATGTTTGGAATCCTTGACATGGAGTCAAAGTTAAACATTTGATGGGTACAAACTGTCTTGAACATAACAATAATGTGGTAATGCTTTTCATTACAATGCCCAAAGCTCTTTTTGTTCAGTCATTCTTCCTTTGCATGATATCTGCCAAATTGTTTTTCTTTCCCTCTTTTCTACCTATGAATAAATTGGTAAAAATTCAAAGCCAAGCATCTTCTGCATAATTTTTTTTAAATATGGCGGTAACCAGCACCTAACAAACAGTGCAATCCTAAGCATGTCTACTCAGACATAAGTCCTAATGTGTTCAATAGTACTTACTTCCAGGGAAGTGTGGTTAGGATTGCAGCAAGTTAGGAAAAGTTAGGGAGATGTTGAGAGACTATCCATAGGCAAAAAAAAATCCTTAATGCACCATTCCTGCTACTCTTTGGGCTTAGATCACAGAACGGTGTTTTTTCCTTAAAAAGAGTCAGGGTTTTTTTTCCTGGGGACCATAAAAAAACTTAGATTCCCCTCCCCACCCCAAAAAGGAGGTGTGTTCTGTTTGATGTGCATTTCTTCCTTTAATCAGTTCACTTATTTATTTTAAATAAATGTGCCATATTTCACATGCCGTAGCAGAACCCATAGAACATGCACACTTCAGAAATTGAGAGTGAAACTAAAGATGCTGGGAAATGCTGCATTTGCTGACGTTTTTACAGGCAAAGTATTGGGAAGTAAAGGAGAAATGTTTAGAAATCAGAATTGTTTATCCCTTTCCTCCACACCATTTTTCAAATTGCCCTGCAATAGAAAAAATACAGTATATAAGGATTTTTATTATGTTTATATACAGTATTGTCTCTTTTGTAGCAGATCACTTCAGGCAGCAATTTAGATTAAGAAAAAAAGTTGGGGTAAAGAGTTAAACTTAAGATAACTTAAAATAAATGCTAAAATTCCCTAGCAGTGTTTTCCTGATCCTCCTGCACATGACCAAGCAGTGGAGGAATGGAACTGGGATTGTGATGAGTTACCCACTATGCTTTAGTGCAGTGGTTCTCAATCTTCCTAACGCCATGACCCCTTTATAAGTTCCTCATGTTGTGGGGACCCCCAACCATAAAATTATTTTCATTGCTACTTTATAACTGTAATTTTGCTACAGTTATGAATCATAATGTAAATATCCGATATGCAGGATGTATTTTCAGTGTTACAAATGAAATGTGTGTTCTATGCACACACTGAATACAATGGGATTATTTCAGAGTAGGTATGCATAGGATTGGGCCCTGAGGCTGCAATCCTATCCACATTTATATGGGAGTAAAGGCCCCCCTGACTATAATGGGATTTATTTCAGAGTAGGCATGCATAGGATTGGACCCTGAGGCTGCAATCCTATCCACATTTAGATGGGAGCAAAGGCCCCCTGACTAATGGGATTTATTTCAGAGTAGGCATGCATAGGATTGGGCCCTGAGTCTGTCAGTCAGCCCCAGTGCGCGCGCAGCTACAGCCAGAAGTCTGGCAAGCCTGACCTAGCCCCCTGCACCAGGGGTCTTTAGGTGACCCCCAGGAAAGCTCTAGGTGACCCCCAAAGGGGTCCCGACCCCCACTTTGAGAAATGCTGCTTTAATGCTTTCCCACTACTCCACTGAAAACTGTGTCCTCAAAGCTACAATTAGGATTACAGTTTCCATTGAATCCAAGGGAACAGTTCATGGGGCACAATGCAAGAGGTTAAATATTTTGTCCCATCCTACACACCAGGGTCCCATTTCCAATCTGGGGCTGCTATTTAAATAAGAACAGAATTCAGGGTTAAATGTCTGAGTTGTTTACTTCAGTAGTAGGTGCTGACTGGTTAGAAAATAAATTGTCTGGCTTGCTCTTGTATCTTTAATTGCTGTTTGCGATGGAGCAATTAATGGATGAAGCTTTTCTGGGCACACAGATATACAAAACTGGCTAATTTCTAAGGGTCAGGAGGCTCATAATGGCACTGATAAAGGGGCTAATTCCAAAGTTGTTTTCAACTTTTTAATTTATTAGCTTTTGTTTCTAATCTAAATCAATACAAAAATCCAGTTTAGTAATAATTATTAGAAACAGATCACATAGATACAAAAAGCTTAGGATCCCCATGTGCTCTTTAATAACCATTCATGTACAAACTGTTTAATAGACAAAAGAGATCACCTGCAACAAAAATGGTTTTCACAGGAAATCTATCCTATTCCTTTTAATTTTAAAACCTTGGATGAAAGAGGGAAGCCTATGATACTGAACAGTGTTTAGATGTTGTGAATTAGCAAAGTTCCTGAGCTGGAAGGCTAAAAAGAAAGATAATTTCTGTTCTTTTATAAAGGTAGGAAAGACTCGGGGCAGGATGCTTCTGCTGCTAGTAAACCTTGTTTCCATAGTAATTGCAGGAACTTACTAATATCGTATGAAATGGTTGGTTATTTTATGTTCACGAATACAACAACCTCATCTTGTTAAACATTTCTTTAAAGGGGGCATACAAATTTGGCATCATTTGCTTTTACCGTGATATTGGACAGAATCGTTTAAGGCTAAAAGAGGAGCCCGGTTGAGGTTTTGACCTAATTGGTTAAAAATAGATGCTGCTACTACAGCTCCTAAAAGTGATTGTTTGAGTAAATCCAAAGAAAGCATTAGCACAGTGTCAAAGTGCTCCACACTTCAGTTAGTACAATTTAACACTTAAGCATGCTGTTCCTGGTTTATGGTAATAGAAAGGTCTATGGGTTTGGCAAGGGCAGCCAGATCTTGCAAAAGGATAATCATGTCTATTGCAGCAAAAACAACAAAGAACCTTATAGCATCTTAAAGGCCACCTAAATTATATCAATGCAAGCTTTCATGGATTGCAGTTCGCTTCAGTAGATACATGGGGAAAGCCTGAGTAGGAAGGCACAGGAGTAAAGAGAAAAAGGGAAAGAGTTGTGAAAGAATCAGGGGATAAAAAGCGGTGGGTTGAAAGCAGCACAGTCAGTTATCTTAATTATTAGGATTTGAAATAGCAGTAATTTATATAAATAAACAGCAAATTATTTCTGTCTGTGTGTCAGAAACCACTTTAACTCAGGCCACACTTGCTCTTCATAGACACAGTATACCTTTCTGGAATCAGGTTGATCCCGTGATTGAAAATCTGCCCTTTATCTGATGCTTGAACATTGGAATTTGTGTCCAGCCCAATTTGGTTGACATTGCCAAATGTGGCTTTTAAGCTATTAGTAGATAAGGCAGCCTCCCTGCTATACTGAGCCAACTAAGGTCACAGTCCTATACTCATGATCCTGGGATTGGGAATAAGCCCTATTCAACATAATGGAACTTACTATTGGAACTTACTATTTACTACTGAGTAGTTCCAACATAATGGAGTACTATTTACTACTGAGTAGTTTCAAGATAATGGAACTTACTTTTTACTACTGAGTAAACTTGAAAGAGATTGTACTGCAAAGTTGTAATCCTACATATAGTGCATTCACAGGAGGATATCTTATTTAAATCATTGGGGCATACCTCTGAGTAGAGATTGCCCTGTAAAGTGCCGGAGCAGGGACACTGCTTTTTCTGTTCCAGCTTACACAGGTGGATCCAGACATGGAAAGGAAAAGTACAAAACAGACATGGAAAGGTGGAAAGGACAAAACAGCAATAGAATGTGAGAAACACAGCCATGTCTTGGCTCCCTCTATGAAATTAAATGCGAAAGATAAGCACAATGATAATTTACACCAGCAATGATAGGTGAGAAGACACTCTCTCTAACTGAACTTAGTTATATGACAATGTGTAGTGAACCAGGAAGCGTTCATTCTTTTTCAAGCCAACTCAAATAATCAAGTTTCCTAATAAAGTCTATCTCAGCAGTTTCTCCCTGAGCCTCCATTCCTTTTGTTGTTACAGAGCCACTGATGTGTCTTATGCATGCAATGGAGACAATATGATTCCTCTCTTTCTATCTTGCATCAGGGAATTGTAGAGCGGTTCTGAGTCTAAGAGCAGTGACAGGATGTGGCCAACAAAATGAGGCTTCATCCAGGCAGGCCAGTAGGTTTCCCATCTGGGCGATAGGTGTTCAGTGCATGCATGTACACTTACATACACAACGACTTGGAAATTTCCTGATATAAATTCCCCATATGGTTGGATACTTACACCACATATCTGGTGTTCAGGAAACAGTATTGTAATTAACATGTCACAAATTACAAAATGTGCCCATGCATTGCTGCCTATGGAAGTTACTATGGAACAGTTTGTACAGTAAAATAATTTTGCACTGCCCTTCCCCAATAAACATAATATTCATTTAGAATAATAATGGATGCTATTCTCCCTGGTTTTTTAAAAAATCATTTCTGTTATTATTGTAAAATTCAATGTTTTGGACAAATTTTGGAAGCTAGTGGAGGATAGTATGGCCTGGTATGCTGCAGTCCATGGTGCCATGAAGAGTTAGACATGACTTAACAACTAAATACAAAGTTCAGTGTGAAACAGGCAACATGTCTCTATCTCCTGTAAATGAAAGGATTTGAATGTGCATTTTGTTTGAATGAGGGAGAACATATTTATTAATATGCACACTTCGTGTATATAGAAATAAATAGGTTCAGTGGGGATAAGAACAATAATGAAACATACACTTTTCTCTGTCCCTTTTATGCACAGTATTAGCTTTTGTGACTGAAGCACAAAACAGTGATAAATAAAATGAATGTGAAGAAGCCTCATTATTGGTACTCCCTGAGAGTGTCCTCTTGAACACTCTCTGTCTCTGGAGCTGAGCTTCACAGGGAAACATTTATCCAATATACAGTCACCCTCCACCTCAAAAGAGCTTTTGAAAAATTGTTGTTTGTCATTTAGTATTGTGCCTGGTACTAATTTTCAGTTTGTCATCCTTTTGACTCACAGAAGTCCTTTCCTCTTTGAAAAGGATATGTGTCCCAGCTGACCATGGAAAAAATGTAACATGTAATTCATTTCTTTCCTGATAGCACCAAAGATGAGAAGTGGGCAAGTTAGAACAACTTGATGAGGAAGTCGGTGTCATTTCCAAAAGGAAGTGTGATTCACCGTACAGGGCATTTTTGGGAGTCTGAATCAGAGCTGTCGAGGAAGTGACTTCTTGGACAGCTTAGCCTGAAGCACCACCAAATGGCTGGAGGGGGTGGGTTGTTTCACTGTGACTTTTCCAACAAGAACTTGTGACTTTGTTCTGCTCCCAGTAGAAGTAGCTGAAGCTCAGATTACAAGGCACGATGAAGAAGCCTGGAGTGAGAAAGAACGCAGCCTCAGAGGAAGCAGAAATTCAGCACCAAATGTTAACACTTGGAAAAATACTATCATTCACTTTTATAGTACAAAGAGACCCAGAAGATCAACCCCCATGTCTAAAAATTAAACCAGAAAGATAATGAAAACAGAAAGGTAATGAGAACAGGTATTGTCTCCAACTTTTTGTACTTTAATGTTAAAAACAACAAAGTTAAATAGCTCAACAATGCAGAATGTAAAAGGCAATGAACTAGGCAGATGCCTTCTGAATGGTAAAAACATTCACAAAGTACTGCATTGGATTTTTTGTTTTTTGTTTTTTGCTTTGTCTGACCTTGTTGTTCATTAACCATTGGTTGTCAAAGGTTTATGGAGATCTGTGGACCATGTCCAAATTTGGGCTGATGGACACAATCCAGCACACATCCTCTTGCCATCTGAGACAAAATACCAAATGTTGCCCACCCCGAACCAGTGATGTGCCAACCTCTACTCCTCCCATTTCCCGAACCGACAAAAGGAAAAAAGAAGGATGGAACGGAAATGTGGAGGAGAGCTGGAGGCTGTTGTGTTGAGAAGGTTTGAAAAGTATATCAAACCAATCTCGGGGACACAAAAAAGAACTGAAATGAGTAATATATAATCAAGGAAAATAGCAATGTGGCTAGATGATATGAATCTGTCTGTTACTGAGCCAGACCACTGCAGTTTAGGATTATCTGTACTAACTGGCAGTGACTGTCTCTCAGTCCTAGAAATTCCGAGGGTTGAAACGACAATTTTTTTGCATGTGAAAAATGTGCTTTATCACTGAGCTACAATAAAATCCCTGGTACCTGTGGAGTAAGGATAACCTCCCAAATATTGTACAACAGGGAGCACAGTTGTTTCCCTCTTTCCACAGAGTATGCCATAGGGCACAGAGATCTTCCCAATTGTTGTATCCTCCAAAAATTTCAGACAATATTGTTGGCACAAAAAATATATACAGTACTCGGTTTAAAAAATGTTGATTGCTATATAAACCAAACAGCTACAAATCTTGTATTTGATAAGTGTGAGTTTTCATGTGATATTGATCATTACATTCAGGAGTAAATCTCCAAGGATGCAACATGTCAAGAAGCAGAGATCTGACACCAACAAAAAATTATGTGGTCCTAATGCAGGCAATAAGATTCCTTTCCTTCAGTTTTTCTCTGGGTCATTCTCTGGGTCACGTTAAGTTGCAAACTTCAAAGTAAACTTGAAAAAAATAATTTCTGATCCTTTCCAAACAAATGCAGTCTAATCAAAGGTTTGCCATTTACAAATGAATGACTACGACCATAAGGAAGGCCAAAGGCCCCTCTAGTCCAGCTTCCTGTATCACACTGTGGCTTTAGGGAGCACACAAGTCACCTGCATCCAGGTATGTCCCCCCCCCCCCCCCCCCGCATCTAGCATTTTGAGGTTGTAGATGCATTTACTGCATCTATGCACACATAGCCCTCATGGCTTGTAACTGTGAAAATACTTTTCTCTAGAAATTTGTCCAATCCCTTCTTAAAGGTATTGAGATCAGATACCATCACCACATCCTGTGGCAGGGAGTTCTACACGCTGGGTAAAAAAAGATTTTCTTTTGTCTGTCCTAATGCTCCCAACATTCAATTTTAGTGGGTATCCCGTAGTACTGGTGTTAAGTTTAAGGGGACTCTATCCACTCTATCCATCCCTTGCATAATTTTGTATGTCTCAATCATGTCCCCAATCAAGCGCCTCTTTTCTAGACTGAAGAGTCCCAAATGAATCATGTCTCAATCACGTTCCCACTCATTTGGGACTCTTCAGTCTAGAAAACTGATTAATTAATCAATTAACAGTATATATCTCTTTTCAATAAAAAGTTACCAAAGTGGTTTACAGAGAAAATGAAATAACTCATGGTTCCCTGTCCCAAAATGGCTCATAATATAAAAAAAGTCAAAGAATACCAGGAGAAGCCAATCTTGGGGACATAAGTGGTACGCAGTGGTATTCAAGCATTTCAACCTGGGACCTCTTTCTTAGAATGACAATTTGGCCTAGGTCTGAATTATTTTTCAATTATCTGAATAGACCCACTCTTCTAAATAGTTAAGCAAAACTCAAGTTACAGTTTCGTGAACTCCCAATTTAATGAACAGTGAGGAAGAGTCGTCCTTTAATATCCAAAGTCCATTAAATCCAAATGCATTTAAGTCAGTAGTGACATGCAGGAATGTCAGTTTTTGATATCCACAAATTTTTAAGGAAGTAGATAACACCCACTGTTTCCGAAGTCTGTTATATCAAGGCTTCACTGTATGTGTGTATGTGTATATATATATATATCTCAGTGTGCATATTTGCAGACACAGGCCAAATAAGGGCAGGACAGCCTCTGGCAAGGAAACTGAATTAGAGGATCACTTCAGGGGAGAATTTTATCCCTCACTGCTGCAGGCCATGGCACTTGTGCCAGACAAACAGACTGCTGTGGAAACAGAAGGTGCATCTTGTGTCTAAATGCAGGCCTCCTTCAGTCTTGAGAGACTATGATATTGTGCTCGGCGCTGCATACGCTGCATGCGAAGCACAAAAGCCTGGGTTAGATTGTTATGGAGGATAGGCTGTTCCCCAAGCAGCAAATCCCTCCTCTCCACGCCACTGAATTAGTCCAATGGAAAGGCAGAGCCAATACAATTGGATCCAGCTGCGTCGCAGAGCTGGGCTAAGGACAGGAACTCACCCTGTCTTGTGGGGCCGACCCGGGTCTCGAACCCTGGCCTGCTGGTTAACAGGCACAGTGTCTTAGCCACTTGTGCCGTGCCACCCACAGCCCACATGTCTGAATGTGACTAAGGGACATATCACAAGGGAAAAGAGGACTGACTGAAGGAGCCAACCTTAATCATGGCCAGTGGTGCATAGAAAGTGTCCTCTCCATTCCCATACTTGGACTTGGGATTTGCTATTTCTAGCTATCTCCACTTCCAGGAGTTCAACCATTAAAACATTTGGTTCAGTTCTGGTTGGTGAGCCGTCTTTCAGAGCTCTGGTTTTGTTTCACTTGTATGCTATCTTTACAAATGTTTCAGCAACCACACACACACACACACACACACACACACACACACACACACACACATACACACACACACAGAGAGAGAGATTTGGTATTAATTCATGTTTAGCGTGTTTAAAGTAATACATAATTTCCCCTCAAAATTGAGCATTTATCCTTGTATTCATATGAGTTATATTTTCTACACACACACACACACACACACACACACACACAGAGAGAGAGAGAGAGAGAGAGAGAGAGAGAGAGAGAGAGAGAGAGAATACATATTACACTATACAGTCCCAGTATACAGACTGTAATCCTAAAGACACTTTCCTGGGAGTAAGACCCATTTTACACAATGGGGTTTGTTGGGATGTAGCCTGATGGATGTCCTGTGACTGATTACATGGCGCATGAGTGAAGTTATACACAGCAGAGTAGTTTTCTATGAACTGTATTAATTCAAGACAATCCGGGTCATACACGTAAAATCAAGTCCAACAGACTAAAACACCTCTGAGCTTATCAGTATCTCAGAGCCTCTGCTCTGACTGATGTCTGAGCACCAACTGACAAATAGTTCTAACTGCCAACACTATAACTGACAGTTCTAATTCTGACAGTTTTAATCAGTTTACAACTTACCTAGAACCAATGGTTAAATCCAGAAATCTAATAGAGTTTATGTTTGAGTAGACATGGTTAGGATTCTCTCTCTCTCTCTCTCTCTCTCTCTCTCTCTCTCTCTCTCTCTCTGTGTGTGTGTGTGTGTTTAGTAAATGTAATTCATGAATACAAGGATAAACAAGGATAAACACTTAATTTTGAGGAAAAATTATGTATCATTTTAATCATTTAATCACATGATATTAAACACTGAAATGGGTTTCTTTCCATATTAATTTTGCAGTTCTCCAGCAAAAACAGTAAACACAACTGAGCTCACCTTTCATATGCATAATGAACAGCTAGCATATTGCTTAGACCCAAATCTATACACGGCTATCAGGGAGCAATTTCCATTAAACTCTGTGGAGCTTACTTCAGAGTAGGCATGCACTGTTAGGGCTTCTTCCAATACAGACTAATTAAAGCAAAGGATTTTGTGAGAGTGAAAGTCACTTGCTAAAATATTAAATGAGGGTGTGTTTGCTACAGGGTGACCATATATCATAACCACAAAAAGAGGACAAGGCCAAGAAAAATGGAGGACTTGACAAAATATAAGTTAAATGATTGCTTTCATGTGGTTAATTTAAACAATATATTATTTATTATTAAATTTAAAACTTACATAGAATTTATTGCATCCAATTTATTAATTTCAAGAAGGCTACATGCTGTCTGCTCACAAGAAAAAGGAGGACAATGAAATTTTTTCCAAGACACAAGGTTAAAAAAAGAGGACGTCCTGGAAAAAAGGACACATGGTTACCCTGGCTTGTTAGGACAGAGACGCAGAGCATTACCTCACACACTCCTCCTTGGCATGTCATAGCAGAGCAAAATGTCCAGCTAGAAAAAAGTTTGGCCAAAAGAGCAGGGTCACACTCTCTCTCTCTCTCTCTCTCTCTCTCACACACACACACACCTCATTGTCATCCCATTTAGTAAATGTGGCTATACTCGACTCTCTTCCTAGTAGGAGTGCACACATTTTGAAAGCAGCTTAAGTTTAAAAAAACAAAAACACAACAACTAGGCAGTCATTTCCAATTCAACAATCTCTCACGTTGAGTTGATATATGGAAGATTCACCTCTAGAAATTCCAAATTAGTCTGCACTTTTGTGATGCACTCGTCTGAAGCATCCTGCAATCAATGTCAAGGTAAATAGAGGAGAATCCACTTATTGTTCTTTGTATTCTTTATACATATTCTTATACTTATTGTTATTCCTATTAATAAACGCAAACATTTTAGTCTCTTACCTTAAAGAGTTGAAACACATTGTCACAAAACAGTTCACCTGAGTTTCTGATTATTGAACCGTATCTCTTTGACCACTCAGTTTGTGTTTTCTAAGCTCACTGCCTGTTTTGGTTCAAAGCAAGAGAGATTTGAGCCTCAGGTTCAGTTCTTTCAGTGGAACGAGAAAAATTAACTGTTCTGAAACAATATATAGGCTTGTATTAAAATTTGGATTGATTCCCTGACACGGATTACACTGAGCTGATGCGGGACCTGGAACAAATTGTGGATAACTGAGGTAGAACCTGACCCATTAGATTCCTAATGTTCCTGTCCAGAACATCAGTATGTTAACAGATCAGTATGTTAACATGTTAACAGATTAATTTTCTGGCTGAAAAAAGATTCTAAATGAAACAGAATGAATGCACGTCTAGGGCAGGGCACTGATAGTTGTGGAACATAGCATGTTCTTCTAGCATTTCCTCCATCTACTTCATCGGGAGAGCCAAAAACTGTGGCCATTTGTGGGGGAAACTTGGCAGTAGTAAAACGCAGAAGCCAAGCTATGGAATGTGTTTTTCCAACAGCAGCATCTGGGCCCCTGGTTAACTTCCTGATTGATCTCCTGCCTGAAACAAAGAGCCAACCACAATAAATGCAGAAACTAGTGGGAAAGAGGCTTGGACATAGCGTATCTCTTTAAAAATAGCAATGCAAATCCAAAGCGTATTGCCAAGTTGCATGAAACTTCAAAACCCCGCTGGGAAACACGTCTTTCTGTAGATTATCATGAGGAATACTCCCTAGTTTTGTTTCTGTATCGGTTCCAGCAATGAAGCCTAAGATGGTAGCTTCATTCAAAGAAACAGTCTGGCATCTTCAAAGCTTACTTCCAAATGCTAAAATTTTATTAAATTGGATTTTTGTCATTAATTGTGTATGACTAATATCCTATATCAGCTAATATCCTATGCATTTTACTTTTTTATGTACTTAGACTAGGGTACTTTACATGTTAGAAACAACAATATTATAATATCAAAAGAGTAGTTAAAAAAGTAGTTTGAGGACAGTCATATGTGGGACTAATTTAGGGACAAATCCAGAGTAACTACGGGGAGTCCTTGCTCCGGTGTAAGAACAATTTACTCTGGATTTCAATATGAATTTCCCATAGGTTTTCACTAGGTAGTGCAGTAACTATGGGTGCACATATTGTCTCTTGCGTGCTCCCGTAGTTATTCTGGATTGTAGGGACAATTAGATATATGAAAGGCCTGGTTTTTTTTAAAAAAAGGACTCTGCCCTGGCACCAAAATTACGTTTAAGAAGTAGATACAAGCAGGATGACCACATGTCATAACCAAAAAAGAGAACAAGATCCCCAATATGTAGGACACCCAAGAAAAATATAGGACACAACAAAATAAAAATTACAAACATCACATATATTGCTGTCATGTGGTTAATTTTAACATCATATTATTATTAAATTTAAAAATATTATGTATAATTGATTACATCTAATTTTTATTATAAGAATTCTACAGTTTGTTTATAATGAAAAGGAGGACAATGAATATTTTTTCCAGGCTTAAAAAGAGGACATGTCCTGGAAAAAACAGGACATATGGTCACACTGGCTACAAGGGAAGGAACACTGAAGTCTAAGCTCTGCATACAGCTTTTCATTCATATGATGCATGTCACTAGTTTGCATCTGACTCCACCTTGACAATATATAGTGAGGAAACGAAAAGTTAGCATTTTCCACTGAGAGTCAAATTAGACATTACATGAAGTTTCATGTTGTTTTCCTTCCTTCATTGACTTTCACTGACTGACTGACTCATCAACGCCCAGCTAAAACTGCTGGACCTAGAAGCATGAAATTTGGGAAGAGTGTTCCTTCCGTGATGGAGGCAACCACTAAGAACCAGTTTTTGGAAATTCCAACCAAAAGGGGGTAAAAGGGGGCACAACATGTTTTCCCATTGAATGTTTAGCCTTACCTCAGGTGGTGCAGCAATAGCCCAAAGGGTCTACTTGAATATGTGCCAGCTCTGGAGGTGGTGCAGAACAAAGCTAAGCTGACCAGCATGGGAATGGGGCTTGGATCCAGCTTGGGATCTGTCCCCAGGCAAAGTGTATAATTTGGACATTACCCTTGGTTGAGCTTTCTTTTGAGAAGGTGACTTTCCACTCTGCCTCAACAACAGCTTTGAAAAAGACAGGAAAAGTATCCTCGAAAGGTTTGAGGGGATCCTGAGTAGTAAGGATTGAGACCCACAGAGGCTTTGGAAGAGGCTGAATTGTCCTCAGCACAGAAAGATTAAGAACTCTCACAGCCTTAGGCATAACCCTTGGAAATAAATCCAGATGGAATAACTTATCCAGGTTAGCTTCTTCCTCCTCCCCCCCTTTCCTTAGGTTCAGAACCTTCAGAAAGACATACAGTATATAAGCTAATGAGAACTCTGGAACACTCCTTGCCTGGCCCCCAAAAAGTCAGGAATGGGGGAAGAAGAGAAGTACTAATCAGAAGGGAGGGAAAGGGAGCACTTGACCCACATGCTGAGGAATCCTCAATGGCTGGTAGCCATTCAACCCATGTTAAAGGTTACAGGGTCACCAACTTATCAAGAGAGCCTTATTGACCACGCATGGCACCCAGAGCAAATGAGACTGGGTTTTCTGATAAATAGGAACTCCCTGCGACATGGCAAAGGGAGTCCCCCCCTTCAATTGAACCCTTGTGTCACCTTGTGTCAATTTGCACCCACCACTGCAGAGCCTGAGGATACAGCCATACTTCACTAGGGTGAAGAGTGGCGCTAAAATGGCAAAAACTCTGCAGCAGCAAGATGCGCTTTACAATATGGCACCCATGATTTACCTAATGGAAAATCGCCACATGGCTGGAACATGGTGGACAGACCAGGTGCCCTTAACTTCTCTTCGGGGTCTGCCTGGGTCCCCTACAGGCACTGTGGCCCAAAGCAGAGTGTTTCCTAACTCCAGTCTTTGCCGACGGCAGTGTGTGATTCTCCTGATGCAGCTTCTCAGCACTGGTTGCCCGAAAACCTCCCACAGGTAGTGATTGGGCAGAGCAGAGGAAGGAAGAAGAAAACTAAAAAAGGGGTAAGTAGAAGAAAGAGGGAGGGAAAGGAGAGGAAATGGAGGGGGAATTGTTAAAAAATCCCACTCCAAATCAATCTTCCTCTTAAATTCCCCCTTTAGGGACTTTTTTTTAAAAAAATTAAAATTTAAAAAAAGTTTAAAAATCCAGAAAGGTCTGAAAAAAGGGGTCAGGAAAAAGCAGATCCAGTGGAGCAAGAGTGACTTGCGACTTGTTCCTTCCAAGGCAGTTTCCTAGCCGAAACTGGGGAACGTGAAGGAGGGAGGGAAGCACAGGAGGGAGGCCATGTTACTTTGTTGATCCCACTCCAAGAAACAAGAGCACACCCATTGTCAAAAATGTCACCCTCTTCCTCTGGAGAACCATTGTGCTAACAAGATAACATGTTATCTTTACTGTCTTCATTTTCTATCTCTGGGCAACTCCTCTTCTTTTGCTTGTTGCCTTCTAATTCCTATTTGATTCCATAAGGGGGGAAAAACCCATTTTACCTGCTGTTGACTGTTCAAAATCATTCAAAATCAAAAGCCTTTCCATTTCTCAGGCAATAAGTCAGTTAGAGGTGATGGGAAAAGTGTGACACCTTGTTCTGCTTGCCTTTCATCTTCCTACATCTGGAGTCTGACATGTAGAAGTAATTAAGACAACACTTCTGTTATGCACAATTGAACAAACACTTGCAGGCTTTCCCAAGTGCAACGTCTGCAACATGAGTGCGCTACGTAGAGTTTCACTCTGTGCTGGCATAGATTATGATACCGATAGTACCAACAGACAGTGTGGTCCCTTAGCAAAAGAAGGGACTCCCTTGGCCACTCTCCTGGGAGTATGCCCCCATTGAACACAAAATAGTTACTTTATTCCAAACTGACATACCCTACAATCCAGAGTAACTATGGGAGCATACAAGAGACATTACGTGCACCGGTAGTTACTGCAACACCTAGTGAAAACCTATGGGAAATTCATATTGCAATCCAGAGCAAATTGTTCTTACACCAGAGCAAGGACTCCTCGTAGTTACTCTGGATTGTGCCCATTGGCTTGTACTATTAGGGCACAATCCTAACCATGTCTACTCAGAAGTAAGCCCTATTGTGTTCAGTGGATCTTACTCCCAGTAAAGTGTCTTTAGGATTGCAGCCTTAGTTATACAGTGGTGCCTTGCAAGATGAACTTAATTCGTTCTGAAAGCATGTTTGTCGTACAAAGCGTTCTTTATACAAAGCAGATTCTCCCATAGGAAATAATGGAAACTCAGACAGTTGGTTCCACAACCCAAAAATATTCATATAAAAACATTAACCGTATGTAAAAAAATGATGACAAAATACTGTAACTGAAACCAAAACACTGTAAATATAGAATACAATTACTGTAATAAAAAAACACTGAAATATACTGTACTAAAACAGGAAAGAAAAACCTTTATGGCCAAGAATGTCTAATTTTCACTCAGATTTCACTGGTGACTTTTTGAGCAACTTTAGCGAGGAACCTGTCTAATGACACTTGCTTTCGTCTCCTTTTGAGGAATTCATGGAAATGTAACATTTGCATTGTCATTAAACAGATTCAGCTCTCGCACTGCTACAGCCTGATATGGGTGGTGCTTTTCTAAAATATTTTGCACAATTTCCCAATGTTTACAAATGACCTTCTGTAGGAGGGATGGGAGGGATTTGATGGGAGGGATTCCTCCTCCTTATTCTCCTCCACCTCTGCAGATGAGATCTCCTCCATAACCTCTTGCTGTTGCTCATAATGCAGATCCATCAATTCGTTCATTTACAACAATTTTTCATTGTAAAACTGTTTGTTTTACAAGGCACTGCTTGTCTTACAAAACAGAATTCCTTAGAAATTTTTGACTTACAAAGCATTTGTCTTACGAGGTACCACTGTGTATGATTTTTAATGGCCAATAATTTTTTAATGTTTTCCTCACTTTAAAATTTACTTCTACACCAGGGGTGTTAACATCAGGACTATGGACCAAATGTGGCCCCTGAAATTCACTCACTCTCTCCCCAGTTATAAATGGGGTCTCCCTACATGATAATTGGAATCTCTCATTTCTTGAAAATATGAACAAGATATGCACATTTTCTCCTTCATTTGCAGCGAATACGTTTTTATGGGAGAACAAAATGCTAACCATTTGGCCACCTTTTGCTTGATAATGTTACTTCCAGTCTTCAGCAGGCATTATAAATGCCAACTTTGGTCTTCTGTATGAAACCCCACTGCTCTTAAACCAACATGTATACAAACATCTTAAGAGAAGAGACTTTGCTAGCGAACACCCTCATTTTAAACCAAATGACATGGAAGTAAATCTTGTGTTTAACTGAATATTCATGATCTTAAGTGCTATAATCAAAACTAGCAATATGATGTAAAAAGCTGTGTCTTCCAGCAAGATTTGGGTTGTTTTCTATATTCCTTTTGGAATGGGAACAGAATTTGTATTCGAATAGAAATGTGCCTGCAATATCCACTGAAAATATCTCCATAAGCAGATAAGGACTTCAAACGCATATTAACACATCCATGTTCTTTCTGAAAATGAAAAAGCTGCAAAACTCTTTATAGCTATAAATCCCCCCTCCCCAATATAGAGAATATGTATTGGATTACCTTGACTGTACACATTCTCTGCAAGAAGAATTTCCCTAAGCACTTTGCAGAATCAATGTGTGTCTAAAGGAGTGATTTAGGGCCTTAGGCTGCTAATCTGACACTTGAGAGACTAACAGTGAAAATGAAGAGGGGAAGCCCATAAAACAACACTTTGACGTGGCCGCTGTCTGTAATGCAATACTACGAACAACAAACACTAATCATATTGGTATATGGGATATAAACACTAGATAATGTAGTAAGCTGCATTTTAAGGTATACAGTTAGACAAGAAAGGTTCAAGAACATGGAAGAAACAAAATTATATACAGTAATGCGAAAGACATGCTTGACTAGTTCAGTGGCTTCACAAGACAATATAGAGTATGGGCTGCACTGGTGATGCACACAAGGTGTGACACCACCACTTGCCAAAATTTTTAAATCTTGGTATTTTTAAAAATGGTATTGGTATTTTAAAAATACCAATATTTTTATATACCAATATAAATACCATTTAAAAAATGGTAATCTTGGTATTTTTAAAAATACTGGTATTTTTAAAAAAAATTTTAAATATTTTTAAAAATCTTGGTTATTTTTAAAAATTTATTTTTTAAAAAAATTTTTAAAAAATATATAACTGAAATATTTTTAAAAATATAACTTAAAAAAAATATATAACACAGTTAATGTGTGATTTCATATAGAATGCGACAAAGGTCCGGAATTTCACTTTTCACTTCCTTGGAGAAATTAGGGGAGGTTATTCTTTGTGTGATATGAGCACCTACCCACTAAGAACTGATTTTTGGAAATTTAATCCCTAAGGGGGTGAAAAGGGATGCAATGCTTTTTTGTCCTATACTTAACATTGAAGACTGACTGATCAACACTCAGCCCCAAACCCTGGACCTAGAAGAATGCAATTTAGGGATCACATTACTTCTCTGATGCAAGAACTAATTTGGTGCCTGGTGGTGCCCAGTTGTACTTGCTGCCCAATGTTGCCCACTGGAGCTGAATGCCCAGTGATGCTTGGTGCCTGGTGTCCGACAGGGTACCCGGTGCTTAGTAGGGCTACTAGGCCACTGGTGCTCAGCAGCGCCTGGTGGTGCTGGCTGTCCACTGCTGCCTGATACTGCCTGCTGCTGCTCGCTAGTGCCCACAGAGGATGCCGGGTGCCCAGTGGTGCCCACTGCTACTGAACAGTGGTGCCCAATGCCTGGTGGTATCACATCAGATGAACATCCTTGATAACAGGATAGTGCTTTGGTTTACTGAATTGTAAATTCTTGTGTTTACATCAAAAATCTGAGAAAAGTGCTGATACAGGGATTTGGGGTAATTGATTTAAATTCATTTATTTATATTCATATTTATATTCATAACTTGGATCTTATCCCAGTTGCTGAAACCCCATGGTTATTTGATTGAAAGGTACTTTTCACTTACTCAGAGTAGTTATTTTTCTTTCTTATCACCAATAAATATATACAAAGAGCACCACTATAGATAAAGAGCAATTCCTATAGCCTCGTTTCCATGTATGCTTAGAAAAAAAGTGTTTATGTACCCTACATAAATACCCTACAATCCAGAGTAATTACGGGAGCACGTAAGAGACATTACGTGCACCCGTAGTTACTGCATCACTTAGTGAAAACCTATGGGAAATTCATATTGCAATCCAGAGTGAATTGTTCTTACTCCGGAGCAAGGACTCCCTGTAGTTACTCTGGATTGCGCCCATACTGTTATTTCTTGTCCAGAAATCTAAAATATGGGACAAAGCTACACAATGGCTAGATGTGGCTGGTAGGGATACCTAGTGCCCAATGGTGCCCAGTGCCTGGTGGGGCCTTCTGCCCACTGTTCAGTGGTGCATGTTGGTGCCCGTTTTGGCCTGATGCCTGGTGGTGCTCGCTAGTGCCTGCTGCCCACTGTGCTTGCCTGGTGTCTGATGCTCATTCATGCCCACTGCCTGCTGCTGCCCCTCCTAGTGCCTGTTGATGCCCACTGTCCGGTGCTCACAGCCCAGTGCTAACTGGTTCCCACTGTCTGCAAGTGCCTATTGGTTCCCTGTGCCCAATGGTGTCCTGAAGTGCCCTCTGATGCCCAGCCATGCCCGGTGCCATGAATATTTTACTCCTGCAACATCAGATCAAATCTGCTAGTGTATAAATAAGAGCATAACTGTACATGTTATGTACATGGAGCAAGGGCAGACTCCTGAGTGATAATTAGTGTCTTAGAAAGTGCACGTGATGTTGGCCTATCGCCATTGCTTGCATTCACCAATCCTTCTCAACCACAGAAGAAAAATGCATAATGTATTCATATTAGACATCACTGGAGTATGTACTTATATTATTTCACAGCTTTGTATGTAATGCACTACCAACACCCCCCCCCCACCTCTTGCCAAGGCTCTCAGCTAAACATTTTCCCTTTCAAGAAAAAAGCCAGAATCGCTCTGTAACAGCTTTGGCAGAACAAGATAATTTCAACACCTTTTGTTTATTAAATTCAATGCAGTCTTGTTAATCTGTTTGAAATGTGTTGTTTTTTAAAGAATTTGTTTTGACACTGCTGGCGATTTTAGCGGTTAGGTTTTCAAAGTTACCAGTCTGCAAACCTGCTGAAAATATGCACTGGTCTATTTTTCCTTTTTTAGGAGAATTTGCTTTATCTTACGGCCACGTGCTTCCCCCACTACCACCACTGAGGGGCTGAAAGTCCCCTTTCAGAACTGAAAACATACATTACCAAGCAAGTTATACAAATAGAAATTTCTCTTGAGAAGGACGCTGGGTGGCCAGTCCTACCCTTTCCAAGGAGAAAGTAGTAAAGTCAAATGTGATACAGTTCCTTTCGGCAGGAACAGTTCTTGTTCCTTAAGTCCTCTCATACTAGGAAGAAAGAAGGAATACAGACTTTTAAAGAAGGGACTGGAGAAAAGGGGAGCTTCCAATCAAAAAGAATAAAGCCGTGATTCTTAAAGTGGGGGTCAATATCTCCTTTTGAGGTTGTGACTTCATTTCAAGGGGTTCACAAAAAACTGGGCACTGCCATGTTGGAATCTGGAACAGGGCACTATAATCTTGGAAAGGCAATCAATAAGTTTCCTTGAATACCAACAGGACTTACTTCTGAGTAAACATAGAGGAGCTCTGTCATCACAGTGATATCACTTCCAGCCATGACATCACTTCCAGGTTGATGACATCACTCTGGGAGGTCCCAGACAGATTGTCATTGTCAGAAGGATGCCCTTCGCTGAATGCTCAACAACCACTGGAATAGAGATTTATTATGAAATAACAGATGATCCCTCCCTAACAAATACATGTGTGCACCTGACTTGTGGGGAATAGAGGATTGCAATGTGTACTCTATACACCAAGGGAGAAAACAAAGTACAGTCCAGGGAGGAATCCAAAGAAGCCTTGCTATTTTTATCCAAACCCTCACCTTGGATAAAATTAGGCAAGGGATGGATAGAGTGGATAGAGAGATGGAGTGGATGGATAAAGTGGATAGAGGGATGCTCTTTTCCCATTCACATAACACCAGAACTAGGGGACATCCACTAAAACTGAATGTCGGGAGGGTTAGGACTGGCAAAAGAAAATATTTCTTTACTCATTAGTTGATCTGTGGAACTCCCTGCCACAGGATGTGGTGATGGCTTCTAGCCTCAATGGAAAGGATTGGACAAATTCCTAGAAGAAAGGACCATCACAGATTACAGGCCATGATGGGTGTGCGTGAGTGTGTATGTGTTCATAGATAGATGTAGAAGTGGGCAACTTCAGAATGCCAGATGCAGGGGGGAGCACTTGGATCCAAGTATCTTATGTGCTCTCTGAGGCATCTGGTGGGCCGCTGTGAAATACAGGAAGCTGGACTAGATGGGCCTTTGGCCTGATCCAGCTAAGGCTGTTATGTTCTTAAGGGGAAATAAAGGCTAGCAATTGGGGGGGGGCAACGATTAAGAGGAAAAAGCTACCTTCTTGTACACAGCTTGCCAAGTCTTGATGCTGCATTCCTGGCAGAATTTGGAAAGCCAAGAATGATGCAAGGACACAGGTGGTCTTTGCCTAACATTTGGATCATGAAATCACTTGGGCAGAATCCAAACAATTATTGGAGTCTATAGGAATGCAGCCTTGTTGGTGGAGGCATACCCAGAGGAAGATCCTAATCAAACTATTTTGTTTCTGGTATCATGATTGATTGGTCAATGGTTTAGGAAGGCTGATCTTTATCTGCTCATAAAGATCTGCTGATCATTATCTGCTCATCTGCCCTTAGACTAATAAAAGCCAGACAAACACAATGGCAGTGCAATAATTGAGAATAGTTATACAACAGGAATAGTATTACAGAAATGGTCTGCAGTCTTATTTGGGTATGACGTGGCATCTTATTCCTAAGGGTCGTTATAGTCATAGACATCAAGAGTTTTGAACATCTAATCTTTTAGGGGTGGTGCCCATTGTGACATACAGCAAAACAGTCCAGGAATGCACAGCTCCTAGGAGACATTAACCTGAAGGAATAATGTATTAAAAAATCATATAAAACAGATCATTGGTAGCATCCCTTCCCTCTATTCCTGAAACTCAGAGAAGTTGCCTGCTTGCATAATTGCTGAACTTACGCATTTTTGTATGGGAAGCCACTCTTTGCTTTCTGCTTAGCAACATCAGCTCAACAAGGGTTTAAATCCGTATAAACATCAAGTGGCAAGCACAGCAAAGTCTTATGCAACTGGCCCTTAGGGGTAGTTATGTCATGAGAAAAATTCCTGTCAAGGAGGTAGTGAATGCACGGAAGGTTGTGTAAATTATCATAATGGAATGTGAAAACAGTAGCTCTCATTTCCATGGGTATTTGAGTGGGTGTACTATATTGGCGGCTTTCATGGTGAAGGAACATGTACAGGCCAATGGTTCAATTGAGAGTCGAGTATGGAGCACACAACATTTGATCTGGCTATTCAAATTTGAGTTGTGCTCCTGTTATGTTAGCGTGTTGGTAGCAATGTTGGAAGAGTAGATGTTCAGACATTGTGGGGTTTTGATTTCTTCATTTCTTCTTATTTATTTAGGGTGTACTTAATGCTTTGCATGCTGAGCAAACTGGCTTCTCGATTCCAGCTACTAGAGGGACCAGATTTCATACCACAGTATATAAATTCTCTAGCTGCCTATTAGACCAAATGAGTTTGGATAAAACTGGGAAAACAGGTGTCTCCAATAACAGACATTTCTTTTAATGCACCCTCTACACTGGTGGATGTTAAAGAGCCAGAGACTAACAGAAGTGTTGATAGCACACATGTTGGGCTGTGTAATCCTGGCTACTGTATCCTTCTAGTTGTTGGCATTTAATAAAGCACTATCTACCAAATTCTGCCTGCCAATGCTGCAAAAGCTTTATGAAAATCTTTTCAGTTTTAGGGAAGAACATTCTGTCTGTTGTGAGCCCAAATGGAGCCGTTTGGCTTTCCAGTCCAAATTGTTCACTGCTGTGCAATTATCTATACAGGGTCTGTGAAACATGATTTTATCTGATCCTGCCAAATATTATTGATTCAGTAAAAATACATGAGCAGAGACTGATTTCTTTACAGTCTAGTAAGAGTGAGTGAAGAACAAAACTGAAAAACCAACAACCAGTCAAATTATATAAAACTCTGATCTTGCCAGTCTTCTTTCTTTCCTGATATTGGGGTTTTGCTGCTACTTTGTTCTTCCAAATAGAGTTACAGAGAATAAGGCTGCAATCCTAACCCCCAGCTAGGCTGGCCTAAGCCCCTGCACAAGTCCCATGCTGGCCTGGTGGCATCACAAAAGTGGTGTGAGGCACTTCTGCACTGCTCCTGGGGGACAGTTAGGCCAATGCACAGACATGCACTTGCCTCTCTACATCCCCATGGGACGACCAGTGAGTTGTGCCAGCCTAAGTTTGGATTGCCCCCCTACTCTGAGACACTGTGTTTGAATTTTATGTCTGTACTTTTCATGCAGAACTGAGGGCCAAACTAGATGTTCCATAAGTTAAAAACCAACTTTAACGGTTTAAAAGCAAGAAGAGAACAGAAACTTTTAAAAACAATTCTGAATAGCCATGGAGAGAAGCAGACCCTACAATCCAGAGTAACTACAGGAAGACAGAAGAGGCACTTACTCTGAATTGCTCCATGCATTTCCCATAGATGGCATAGTAACTACATTGGCGTAAAAGGTCCTATTAGTGGTCCCCACAACCACTTGTTGTCAGCTAAATCCCTCAGAAGTGACAATTTGCAAAATTGAAGGGCAAATGCATTTGTTTATTAAATGGATTTATACTTTGCCTTTCACTCACGTTGAGTGCCAAAGGCATGCAAATCACCACATCAGGGCACGTTTGATCACAGAAACAGTTGATGGTGCCTCCATTCAGAGACCCGGGCTCCACAGCAAATAAAACATCAACAGTTAGCCTCTCTGTCACATCTCTGATAGACGTGGGTTAACCCATCTCTATTACCACTACTAATTTGTCCCTGAGACTTTTCACCTCTAATGTTAGGAACAATTTTTCGCTTGGAATGTGTCACTTATAATTGGAAGGTTGTAAATGCAAGAGAAAACGATGGTGTTTAAAACCAAATGTTGATTCTAGTCAGTCACAGGAAATACAAATTCAGGAAAACCCATTGAAGACTTGCTTTGGGAAAATAACTCCAGAGTGATTACAAGTCTAACTCTATGTTCTTGCTAATGCTATGCTTGCAAAGATACCTGTTCAACTTCATCTTGGTAGGAAGCAGCCATTAAAGATCACGCTAGTGGCAGGTGTATTATTAAAATATTTTCCTACTGAAAGCAAGACCACTATTTGTATAGATCACATCAAATGGGGATGCCATGCAACATCCTCCCCGCCCCAATATAACCCTCTCTTAACCAATTTTGCAATAGAAGCGTGTGTCTAAAAAATATGTATTTTTGTGTTTGAGATGCTTCTAAAAATAATTTTGCCAAGAAGCAAATGACAGCTTCTTCCTTTTTTGTTTATATAAGAACCATAGTTGATGAAAGATTTCCCTCATTAATGCTCTTATTTTATAAACCTCAAATTGCCTTTCTCAAAATTACTTTTGTTTCGGAATAATTTGGCAGCGGCTTCCAAGCCTAACAGCAATCTCAGCCTGTGTTTCCACATAAACCTGCTCTCGGTGAGAAATAAACACAATGAAAAGTGACATATTTGAAACACAGGGCAATTCCACTCTGTACACTACTGTTGTGAAATGGCAACAATAATCGTGATCTAGAGCTGGGAACTGTATTTCTGACAAGCCAGAATAGGATCGAGGTGGTGCAGTGTCCCATTAAGGAGAAGCCACAAAACCACTAGGAACAAAATGGAGGATTTTCTTTGGTTAACTAGTTGCAGTGCAACTTTTGTTTTCATCTATTTCTTTTAAAATGTCTGCATCACCTTTCAACGAAAATCACACAAAGGTTAACACTTAATCCTGTGTTTAGAGTTAACCTAGTGCAGGAGAGGGGGCAAGCCTGTTTAACATAAAAACAACTTATGATAAAGTTCAGATACTTGAGACCTGCAGAGAAATGTTTCAGAGCTCCAATATTTAAAAAAGCATTTAAATTCTTAAATTTACATCTTATATTTCACTCCCTTAAGGGATAAATTTCTAAAAACCCATTCTTGGTAGCTGTTCACATCATGGAAAGAATTCACTTCCCAAATGCTACACTTCTACGTCCAGTGGTTTGGGCTGGGCAATGATGAGTCAGCAATTCTTTAATGTGAAGTATAGTTATGAAAACATGTTTAACCTCTTTTCATCCCCTTCTGGTTTGAATTTGTAATAAATGTTTCTTACTGGGTGCTCACATCACAGAAGGAACACCCACCCCAAATTTCATGTTTATCGGGCGGTTTTGGCTGGGCATTGGTGAGTGAGTGAGTGAGTGAGTGAGTCAGTCAGTCAGTCAGTCAGTCAGTCAGTCACTCTTCAGTTTAATATATACAGAATATATGCACAGTGGCGCCTCACGTAACAGAATTAATTCGTTCTGGAGGCAGTTTCTTTACGTGAAACTTTCTTTACGTGAAGCAGATTTTCCCATAGGAAATAATGGAAACTCAGACGATTGGTTTCACAACCCCAAAAATATTCATATAAAAATATTAACTGGATGTAAAAATGATGACAGAACACTGGGATTGAAGTCAAAACATGCATTCAATGTGCATGATCTTATGAAGTCTACTTAGGCTGCAGTCCTAAAGACACTTTCCTGAAAGAAATATCCATTTAACACAATGGGGCTTACTTCCGGGTAGACATGGTTAGGAGGTTGCAATCCAAGACACCTTCAAAGTGTCTCCCCCCTTTCTCCTTCTCTCCATCCCGAGCCTCTCTCTCCCCTGCTCCCTTCTGGCTACCCTGAGCTGCTTCCCTCTTCTCCACTGCTCTTCTCTCCCTCCGGCCACAGGAGGAACAGCGCGGAAGTGTTGCTTTCACTATGGGCAGGTGCGCTAGGCAGCCCTGACACTTTTTAAACAGGCTGTCAGCCAGCGCGTCTGCCCAAACTGCCAAAGAATGTTTTCTTTACGTGAATCACTTTCTTTACGTGAAGCAGAATCCTGGAGAAATTTTTGTTTGTTACGTGAAACTTACTTTACGTGAGGCTTTCTTTACGTGAGGCACCACTGTATATATAAAATATATATTAATGTTTATATATATATATATATATATAAACATTAAAATTACATTTTAATCCAGTGCGTTCTCAGTTTATATCCAGTAAACAATTATAAAGCTTGAATGGTTATTATTTATATTTTTTAATTAATTGTGACACAAAAAGGAGCTCAGCCAACATTTTTCTGAGAGCCACGTATTTTATGTCATTAGAGCTATACTGGGCTCCTGAACTGTGGTTTGGCCAGCCTTTTCATAGAATATGCATGAAACTGATGGAGAAATAAAAATGAAAATTATTATTACATGAGAATCCTAATTATTGGAAATATCCTTCCCTCAGGACAAGACACTGGTCCACCTCAGCGAAGGTGACCATATGTCATAATAAAAGAAGGGGACAAGGACCCTCCAGAATGTAGTACATCCCCAAAAATGTAGGACATGACAAAATAAAAGCGAAAAAATTCAGGTATAGTGTATTTATTTATTTATATTCCACTTTCCCATTTCAAAGCAAATGCCCAAAGCAGCTTACAAAGATTTATTTCCTCCCCCCTCTCCTAACAACTCTGTGAGGGAGTGAATGACTGGCCCAAGGTCACCCAGGAATCTTCATGGTCAAGGAGGGATTTGAACCTGGATCTTCCAGATCTCAGTTCAAGACCCTCACCACTGTTGTGACTCTTGCAAAGCTTGGCCTCTACCAATGAGGTAGGGCCCCTCCCCTAGTTTTTAGAGCATACTTGCCTCTCATTTCTGGTTTCTTCATCTCATTCTCCTGACGATGAACAGAGTAGAACACCCATTCTTGAGGTTGCCAGCCATGTAACCGCTGCTTTCCTCCTCCATCTTGACTGCCATTACCAAGCAGCTGTTTTGGAGCATATTACACATGCCGGCTCCCTTTAGATCTGGCTGGATTTTTCATTCTCATCTTCTATATACATAAAACTGAAAAATCACTGACTGACTGACTGACTGACTCACTCACTCATCAATACCCAACCAAAACCACTGGACCTAGAAGTGTGAAATTTGGGGAGTGTCTTCCTTCCATGATGGGGGCACCCAGGAAGAACAAGTTTTTGGAAATTTCAACAGGAAGGAGGTAAAAAGGGGTGTAATGTGTTTTCCTCCTTATTCTTTACATTGAAGAAAACTTGACTTATCAATGACATTCCCCCTAGACTTAGAAGCATGAAATTTGGGGAGGGTATAGCTTACATGATGTGAGTACCCTCTAAGAACCAATTTTTAGAAATTTAATCCAAAGGGATGCAACAAAAATATATTTTTGTCCTATATTTAACATTGAAGACTGAGAAAACCCAGCCTGGGAAGTGTTGCACAGGGAGTGTTAGGGGGTGATGTTGCATGGGGTGTGTGGCATGGGAATGTTGCATGGGTTGGTGATGTGCAGGAGGTGTTGCATAGGGGTGTTGTGTGACGGGTGTTGCACAGGGGGTGGTGCAGGGGGGTTGGTGTTGCACGGGAGATGTTGCACAGTGGGTGTTGCACAGAAGATTAAGGATATGCCCAGGGACACAAATCTTCTTGAAATTTTACTCCTGCAACAGCGGGTAAATTTTGGAAGTCACATTATAAAACCCTAAATATGTCAGTTGACCCTTCATAATCCATGCCTGTTTCTTTTGCAACTCCTTTCAAAACAGTAGGCAGACATTCACCATGTTGTGACAGGTCAAGGTGCAAGACCTTGTGATGTCTGTGGTGTCACAATGACTCATAGTGAAAGTCCGAACTTGTGCAAAAAGTGTAGTAAATACCTGATGCCTTTGCCACATGCCTGATCTCTCTTTGCATTCCCACACTTCACTTTTCAGCCATTTTCAGAGTACTATAATTCAGCTTTGTGTGCATCAGGTTTTCAGGTTCAGAACTTAGGTTAAGGACAGTATAAATATAATAACAAATATAGCCGGTCTTCTGCTTTAAAAAAAAAACTTCTTGAGACTTAACCTCTCAGGCTTTTGTTCTCAGTAGCATGAAGGACGATAGTGGAAAGGATACCATCTTATGCTGTGAAACAGCATGTGAAGAACTGACACATTGCTAAGCTGATGTATGAGAGAGAAAAAATTCCCCAATGTGGAAACTGTGAAAGTGGTCTCATTTGAATATCTTCTCTACATTTTAACAAGCTATTTTTAAAAGTAATGTTCTTTAAGTGTGAGAATGACTTCTGTACTCCCTGAACAAATCTGCAATTTACATCATGTTTTTAATGCAGGCTTTTAATGAATTTGGCCCAAAAAATGCCTGCACTTTCCTGATTCTCTTTCCAGGTAGATCATGAAGTGGGATGTGGGTCCAGGATCCTGCACCTATGCCAGATCCTAACCCTATTCCCATACCGCTGGGGCAGTCCCAGGCTGCTCAAATTTTCCCTGCCTTTTGAGGTGGCACTGCTCCGAGTAGCCCCTCTGGATTTTCAGTGGCTCTCTCTGGAGTAAGGGCAAAGGTTTCTTTCCCTTGGCTGATGCACAAGCAGCCCAAAACTTTTGTTGGATACAGCACAGGAACATCAGCCTGCCTGTTCCAGTGGATGTTAGGACTGTGCTGCACAACACTTTTCAATCCCATTGACATCAAAGGAAGAATTAAGCACATCTACAAGAATTAGCCTACAGGAAAAGTGTCTGGGCATTTGTGATGGTGGGAATAAACTTGCAAGGAATGGGAAAAATACTTTTCCTCCTATCCCTTCTTCCTTATAAAACTGATTTCTCTTTCTTTTTCAAAATGTCTGTAACTTAAACTTAACAGAAATACAGTAGTGTCTATGGGCCTCTACAGAATGCCTGCTAATTACCTTTCAATAAACATGTTCCTGAACATCTCAGCAAACACAGAATTCTCCTCTAAAAAATCTGCAGCCCGTCATGCCTCTTTCAGTGCCCCAATTTCCCTTCTTACTGGATGAATTCTCTGTGCACAACAAGAGCTCTTCTTGATCAGACCAAAGCAAAGATTCAACTATGACAGGATTCTGCAGGTTGACCATGGCCCTTCCCTCACATTTATCCCAGCATCTAGTGTGGCCGTCCTCACATGTAATGGTGCTGAATGCTGGCAATAATTACGAAATACGCAGTGGTGGGCTCCAGCAGGTTCGCACCTACTCTATAGAACTGGTTGTTAACAAGAGATAGGACATATAAAGTTTAAAAATAGCCATTTAAAAGTGGCTGCCAGATGGGCAGAGAACCGGTTCTTAATTTCTTTGAAGCCCATCACTGGAAATACGGGAATGTGTCTGTTCCCTGTCCTGCAGCTCTTGCCAGCCAGTTTCATTAGTGTTATGAATGAGGGAGGAAAAATTTATATCAATTTTCTAATTTTATAAACCTTGATTGCAACCCCTACACTGTACCAATTAATTTCTCCTGCTATTCTGCTTCCTACAATTAATTGCTCATCGTTTCTATAACTCACGTGTGCACACACACACTAACATGCACACAATATCCCCACTCATTTCCTGCATCTGCAATTCATTGTTCTTCTTCTATTCCCTTTTCAATAACTGATTGCCTCCCTCCCTCCCTCCCTCCCTCCCTCTCTCTCTCTCTCTCTCTCTCTCTCTCTCTCTCTCTCATTGATTGCTCCTTTTCCATAGAATTGATTTTTCCTGATTCTTTCTCCCTTGGAACTAATCCATAGCTTTTGTCCCTCCCCATACTAATGCTCCTCCAAAAATAAATGGTGTTCCCCACCTGATCCAAAATTGCCCTTTCTTTCCCCAACAAACTGCTCTGGTAACACTGATTATTAAATAGCGTTTCAAAAATGTACCTTAAAAACAACTTGTCCATTATAAGAGCAAATGCTTAGCTTGTATGTTGTCCCAGGTTCAGTCCCTGGGTGGGAAGAGAATGAAAATTCAAATAAACACAGCCAATTCAAAATATGCCTTTTTAAATGAAAAATTAATCAGGGTTTGTATGTTGTTTGTGTTTATGAATACAGGAATTCCCACATGTAACAAGGAGTTGCACATACACAGTCTACCCTAGACACACAGTCTACCCAATGTTCAGTATGTTCAGCTTTCGTGGCACCTATAATTGGGGAGGGGGAAGAGATAGGGAATGAACTGTACCTCAAACTAGGCCATGAACACACATCTATGACCATCACACATACACAAAAGAAATGTGGAAGGGATGAATATTCCACAGTTGACCACCTAGGACTGTAGGCTTGAGATTCCTTGCTGTATTTCCAAAAGAGATGGTTTGCACTAACAGTGCCAAGGCTGCATCAATGACATGTATGTAGAAAGGAAGGGTTCCCTGTCTTTCTGAATGAACTGCACTTAAAGGCTCAGAATGCTAACTGTTAGAAGCATTCACCTTCCGAACTGTGGTTTTTTTCTTTTGGTGACACATATTTTCAGTAGTAATGGTCCTTTAGGAGCTGTACCATTTGCCTTATCTGACCCCTTCCCCTTACCCACCAATCATTTTCTCAGCCTTTCAAGCAAAATGAGAACTCTTTTTGTCCCTTGCTATTTCACCTGCAAGATAGAGGTCTGTCTAATTCAAAGGCCTCCCTTCTCAGAAACTTTTTTTCTCTAGCGCTGAAATCCTTCTGAGTCACAGGCTTTAATAATGCCTTTTATTATACTAGCATGATCCCCAAAATCACTTGGTGATTCCATCTCCTCTCTCTGTATCAGTTCCTTCTCCTCTCTCTGTATGTGCACACTTCAAGTGGGTCAACCTTGTTCTCTCTGCTGTTATGAAAACACAGTAGATTCGTCTCATGTTCCAAAGAGTAGAGGACGGTGGATCTATTCGACGCTGGCCATTCTGTTCTTTCCAACATGGCCTTGAGTTAGCAGCTCTTTATTTGGAACTCTGCCACATGCTATTTTAAATTTTGCCTTCCACCATACACCTATTTCCTCCCAAGTTCCTTTCTCCCTCCTTTCTCTTCTTTCTGTGATTTTTCTCTTCTTCTCTGCATTGCAAAGTCATTCAGCCCCCTTTTCTATCTCAAACAGCAGGAAAGAAAGAACCAGTTTCCATGGTAAAATTGCAGGGTTTAAAATATAACACAAACAGAAGAACTTGATGTTCACCCATTTTAGTGAATTATATAGATAGTGGCATTAAGTGTTCTGATCTCAATTGGCTTTGCCAGTATAAACTTGAAGGTAATTTGGTCTAGTATTGCCCTCTTGAGGACCTACAATTTCTATAAGAAAAGGATGGCAAAGGACACAGAGTTTCATAGGAATTAAATCTACAGTCCTAAAAATGAAGTAGTTGCTGGAAACATGTTTTCTCATCAATACTAGAAAGGGATCTGAAAGCATCTCTCTCTCTCTCTCTCTCTCTCTCTCTCTCTGAAATAAAGTTCATCTGGACTTAATCAATATTTGGAGAGACTGCAGGAGTCTTGTGAATGCCACTCCATACACCTTGGCAGCATACAAATATGAAACAAGGAAACCATCGGCAATATCCTCAACCAAAGGTATTATGGACATTTGATAGAAACCACCCAAAGTCAATGCATGAAGCAGTAGTTTTTCATAGGATCCTTCTCTGGCAACTGTCCAAAAAGGGTGTACTTTTCACAATGCATAGCAGGAATGATATGAATGGGAGGGAACGAAACGAATGGTGCATGGATATATTTTACTCCCGCAATGCAGGTACATTTCACAATTTTTTTCTTATTACTGTGATGTCTGGTGTGTTGTACACAGAATGGCCATGTCCTCTATTTTCAGGTCATGTCCTCTTTTTCAGCCTTATGTCCTGGGAAAAAATCTTCATTGCCCTCCTTTTCCTTGTGAGCAGACAGCATGTAGACTTCTTAGAATTAATACAGTAGTCACATTTCAATTCCAGTGCCTTACGTGCTATGCCTGGATTAAAACTAATTTAACAAGAAAAAATTAATGCACATACTTACATATACACAGAAACAGAAGGTCATTTGGGGCTGAATTTGACAATTACCACTTCTGCATGTGTGGAGGAGGGTAGAAGAGCAAGAAAAGTCCTATATATTACTGTAGAATAGACTTGTGCGTGCACAGCTTTATGGAGGACTTCCAGGAAGAAAGAAAAATTACAAGATAGAAAAATGGCATATATGGATTGATTGTCGTCTTTTTTGTGTGTCCTTTTTTGATAAATGACATCAACACAACCCTTCAGCTCCGCCTTAACCTTGTGGTTTATTCATTGTTATGGACATGGCCATTATATTGTACTTTGAATTTACTAAATTGTTATATGCAGTTAATGCAGTTCCTCATAGATAAACCCAGAATGAAATAAATATTGGATTTTGGATTGCCACATGTCCTGAAAAACAGGGATAGTACTGATTTTGGGGGATTGTGTTCACATACTGGCAAGTGTGACAGAGGGCCCTGTCCCAAGTTTGCTGAAGAGAATTATGGCAACCCTAATTGGGTTCCATTAAAAAAGTGAGACATTATTAAGCACTATTGAAAACAATGAAATACAAATGCCCAATCCTACTGACACCCAGCATTGTAGAGATACTCTTTCTGGCTGCATAAGGTGATGTAAGGACATGGGCTTGCTGCCAACGTAAATGGTGAGAAGCCTGTGCTGTATGCCAGTGGCCACTGGAAAGCCACCATTCTGTATGAATATGCACAAGGGGAGGAATTGGGATGGGCAGAATAAGGCAAAGGGGTGGGGAAGAGGGCAGATCAGGACCTGAAAAGGGATGGGTTCAGCAGCAACATCTGCCAAAGCCTAACCACTTTCCTGGCCTCGATCCCCTGACCGAGGTCCACATGGATTTGTGCCAGCCAACAATATCACTTCAGCACTGGGCAGACTGGTAGTTCTACCTTTCTGGGAAAAGAAATGAAACAGATTTAGGCTGCAATCCAGAGTAACTACGGGGTGTCCTTGCTCCAGTGTAAGAACAATTTACTCTGGATTGCAATATGAATTTCCCATAGGTTTTCATTAGGTGGTGCAGTAACTACGGGTGCACATAATGTCTCTTACGTGCTCCCATATTTACTCTGGATTGTAGGGTTAATGACACTCTTAAGCATTTTAGCTGTTGTTTAAGCTACAATAAGCTAAACAAGCTACAGATTAGGGTGCCACAATCCACAGGGGTTCAAAAACTTTTAGAAGTTTTGTAGGACGCTTTAAAATTTTTATTTGCTTCCATTTTGCTCCCTCAGCCCAAAATGGCTCTAAAGGGGGAAGAGGCCCCATGAGGTGAGGCTCCCTGTAAAATGGAGTGCTTTGAACCCCTCTAGCTACACAAAACCATTTCATGAACACTTTCACACACAGAGAGAGCAGGTGCACACAGCCTCCCTGGTCCTCAGAGCACCCTTTGGATTAGAGGAGTTGCCTTCACCTCCAGAGAATTACTGGGCATGTTGGCAAACTGGATGGGGGAGTATTGCAGGCTGCATTTAGGCCCTGAGCCAGGGTTTTAACATCCTGAGCTATACCACTGAGCACCCTATACTTGAAAGTAGGAATTTGAATCAGCTGGCAGCAAAAGAGACTTTTTGCCAGGAAAGGACATTATTTCATTAATAAGCCCTGTTTATGACCTGAATAACTTTGGTCTTCACACACTGGTAGTTCTCAGACCCACAGTTTGAGAACCAATGTTTTAGAACAGTAGAGTGTCAGGGAAATGGCTTCGTTGAGTCCTTTCCCCTACTTTTCTATAGGTTAAGAAGTTGTTCAAATGGTGGAAAATTCAAACCTGCATCGCTACTATCAACTGGAAGCAGCAGAATCCAGGAGAGGCCAAACATTCTTCTGAATGTATCTGAAGTGATGGTACAGGACATGTTATTATCAGAGCACTGACTGAAAATGGTGACAAGTATGGAAATAATTTCTTGTACTGTAAAGCAATGCAACCTGCTAGTCTGGACATGCCATTGGCATTTGGTTTATTTTCGCCTTTCATTGGAAATAATTGCACAATTGTAATACAAAGAAGGGAGAAATAATCATTTACAAAACATACATACATGTGGGATTTATTGAAAAGAATCCAAAATGACCAACACATTTCACTGTTATGCTCCATCAGGAACACAGAAATTCTTGGTATCTGCAGTGATTCATATAAACATGTTGATGGGCCATGAGCAGGGAATTTCTTTCACTCAATAAATCCCATCTTTCAACACATCTTTTGGGGATCCTTGTTTTAGGAGCCACTCTCTCTTCCTGGTACACGTAGAATTAACAAGGTGTACTTGCAGAATGAAGGGCCTCTCTCAGCCAATGTACTGGAAACCTGTAAATGGAGGCCCTTCCTTCCAATACTTCTTAAAATTCCCATCCACTTTGACTGGCAATACCTTTCCTCTGATCTTTCAGAATTTGATTGTTCAGACTTGATGGGCATCATGCTAAAGAATGTCAGTCTCTTCCTATCTGATTGCAGGGGAAACTTTGGAGACCTGCATTAAAGTTCTTCTCCTTGGACTAGGTTAATCCTTTGTCACAGTCTGCCAAAATGCACATGGAGGTTTGGGACAGTAGCTTTTTGCTTTTTTTATAATTGCTAATAATTACACAGCAGACTCTAATGAGTCAATGGAGGGTTTTCCCATCCCTGCATTCCAATGAATTCATATGGGTGTGGAAGGGAAGGGAAGGCTTGTGAAACAGAGAATCCTGGCAGCATGTCATTGATGTTTATAGCACTACTATATAAGGATCTTTTTAGTGACAATAGTACTTTCTTGTAGGCTGCATTTTTAGAGGTGACAATCACATCTCACCCCAAACTAGCTCTCAGAAATGCCTGAGGCATAGGTTTTCAAATTTCAAAAGTTGCTCCACGCAGGACTATTTTCAAAAGAATTCTACACCTCCCTCTGTTTGCTTGTTTAAACTGTGGGGGAATTTTTATGGCTACAAATGTGAAAAGGCTGATCACATAAGAAATGCGATTAAAAGGAAGATGTTTCAACACTTTTAAACGTGCCGTGAGTGTTGTTCTATTTAAGTCTATTTGCTGAGAATTTTGCAGCTTGCTGTTCCAGTACAAGACTGCATCTCATCTTGCTATGTTATTCTACAAAAGGTAACCAGCTCTCATTAACTGGAAGAAAACCAACCTGTAAAATTGATGCCTGCAGGCAAAATGCTTGTCTCCACTATCAAGAATAGAAGCACATATGTTGATTTCTAAATAAACAATGTACTGTTTGCATTTCATAAATGATAGTTCTCAATTTATTCTACGACTGTACAAAAAATGCAGGCCATTTTTCTCTCTTTGACACAGCATATGCTATTTACTGCATTTAATGGCTCATTTCATCTCACAATGCCAACCTCTTGAAATTCCTATATTAAAAGTCCATGGAGAGATTTCAGTGGATTATTGTTTCAGATTTCTAGGGCGATAGGTGCATTGCATGGTCTACATGTCTGTTCATTCATTTCAGAATGTGCAATCTTGTTATGGAGAATCAAAACTTTCATTTTTAAAATGTTTTTAGCCCTTATGACACATTACACAGAAAATGTATACTAACTCCCAGGAAAGTGTGTTCAGGATTGCAGCTTTAGTGCTCTGCATCCTCTAGTCCCATTCTGCTTCCTGCTATACTGACCCTTTAAGCACCCTACCCTTATCCCTTCTTCTTTCTTTGTTTCCTCATTGAAATAGGGAGGAAACATTTAATTTTGGTGAGAATGCAAATATTCCTGCCAGAATTACACAAGCAAGGTACTGTGATTTATATTTGCATAATTCATTTTAAGCACAGAATATTTTATTTAATACTGTAGAATTAAATCCTGCTTTTCTCAAAGAAAGCACAAACCATCTGACAACATTACAACAATAAAAAAGAACCAACAAGGCTGCTGCAGCCAAGATGACAAATTGAAAAGAACACAAAGCAGTCAAATATTAGCTAAGCGAATTAAAAAGTTGTAGGTTGACATCGAGCACAATCCTAACCATGTCTACTCAAAAGTAACTCCCATTGTGTTCAATGGGTCTTACTCCTAGGAAAGTGTCTTTAGGATTGCAGCCATCATGATCTCTCACAGGAAGGAGGCCATCTCCTCTTCAGCTAAAGGCACTGGGCAGGTGAGTGCCACAGTGTTCCTTCACACATGTTGCTGCACATGAGCTTAGAAGACAAAGGGAAGATCTTAATGATGGGCAAATATACATTGGGTGTTTCTTTAAATATCTTAATCCTAATTTAGGCTCTAGGGCTGTGGTGGCACAAGTGGTTAAGATACTGTGCCTGTTAACTGATAGGCCAGGGTTCGTGACCTAGGTCCTACAACATGGCATTACCACCCTTCCATACCACCCTGTCAACCTAGCAGTTAAAAAAAGCATGCAAATGTAAGTAGATAAATACCTATCACCTTGGTGGGAAAGTAAAACAACATTCTGTGTGCCTTTGGCAGTCATGCCAGCCCCATGACTACAGAAGTGTCTTTGGACACTGCTAGCTCTAAAGCAGTGATGGGATTCAAAGAAATTAAAAACCGGTTCTCTGCCCATCTGGCAGCCACTTTTAAATGGCTATTTTTAAACTTTATATGTCCTATCTCTTGTTAACAACCGGTTCTATAGAGTGGGTGTGAACCTGCTAGAGCCCACCACTGCTCTAAAGGCTTAGAAACGGGGATGAGCACCGCACCCTACAGTCAGTCATAACTAGCAGTACAACCTGGGGGGGGGGACACCTTAACCTTTAACTTGAGCTCAGAAGATAATGAATCATATCCAGCATCTGAGTATGAATTTCCTTGGTATGTAATTCTGATAAATTACAGACCAAAGGGTCATAACACGTGCAGTTCACACTCATGGAAGGGACTGGCAAAACACCCATCTTTATGAATGTGTTCCAGTGGAATTCAGTGTTCAATGACTAAGGCAGATCAGCAGGAGAACTAGAGACCAATTCCAACTGGCTGTTTAGTGCTTGATCTGCAAGGAGCCAGGGTGACCTGGGTGACCAGAAAAACCCAGATTTGTCCGGATTTTGAGCCTCCTATCCAGGTGTCCGACATTTTGGCTTCATTGTCCTACATTTTGGCTTCATTTTGAAACTTTGCGATAGTGCACAGTACCCCATCATGCCATATGTCATTGGATTTGTATTGAAGACCAGAATCCAATGCAAGAATAAGTTTTGAGATATCTCATTCCTATCAAAAGTTATGGTCAAAAATCAAAAAACAAAAATAAAAAAATACACTTTTTGGCAATTTTTTAAGCGGGTAGGAATTTTGGCCTGGGATTAGGAATTTTGGCCCTGTGGTTCAGGAATTTTGGTCCTGGGGTTCTGGAATAATCTGGTCACCCTGCAAGGATCCTAACCCTATCCTCCCCCCCAAAACTAGTATAGTTGTGCCAAAAAGGCATGCTCTTTAACCAGTGGGGAGGGATTTAGGGAAGCTTAGTGTGTCTGGCTAATTGTGTCTAAAGTTCTCACTGCCACCCATACAGAAAAGCACACCCAAGTTCCCTGTGCATGGTCTTTACAAAAGCTAGGTTTGATGGACCCACCTTGTTTCTCCATCTTACACCTTTTTTGTTGGAAAGATGGGTTGGCTGGCCAATTAGCAGAATGGCTTTCCTGGGCAGGAAAAAGGACCTAGTCCATATCTAGCATATGGTGGGTGAAATAATAGAATTTTCAAACAAAGGAAAAGAATGTGGTCATATATTTTCATTGAGCTCCTCACCACCACCTCAAGATCTCTTCTTCACAGGTCATCATGGTCTTCATCACTTGGAGCAGCACATCACTTCCACATACAAATCTCCTTGGTTCAGTTTTCTGCCACTTGGTTATTATTCTTGCAGTGCTGGAAATCCTCTCGAGGCTCCTCTTAAGCCATGTGAACATCAGCTTCCACGCACAGAGTTCCTGAAATGCACACTTTGGAGTTTACAATGTACATTATGCTAATTTGATTCCATGACTTGAAAGTAAAAAATCCATTTGACTGTTACTTATGGTCCTTATGTTACTTATGGTTACTTATGGTTACTTGTGGTTTAGCCTAGCCGTACAATCCAGGGTAACTATGGGAACACGTAAAAGACATTATGTGCACCCGTAGTTACTGCACCACCTCGTGAAAACCAATGGGAAATTCATATTGCAATCCAGAGCAAATTGTTATTACACCAGAGCAAGGACTCCCCATAGTTACTCTGGATTACACCTAGGTGGAGAATACAGCTAATGTTAAAATTATACCTTCTGTAGATCATTTTTAAGCTGCAAAGCTAATATTATTCTTCTGGTACTGATTTACAGAAGGTTATTTGAGACCACAATGAGGAGGGTTCATGAAGATTTCCAAGTACTGGCCAAACAGATGGTGTACCATCAAAAGTAACAACGTCATCTCCATCTTGGGGAGAAGAAAGGGAAAGTCTAAACCTGGCAGCCTGTTAGGGCAGAGTGGGTTGTATGCACAGCCTTTAATGCTGGGTTCAGAGAATTTTATTTCAAGCAGCACCATTTTCACATGTGCAAATTTAACCCAGTGTAATTTACCCCAGTGATGACCCAATATGCAAGCCTTTATTGGGACATGGAAGTCTACACTGAGTGTTCAGCTAAGCTAAAAGCAAATTAATCCATTTGCCTTCCTTCAAAATATGCTTGTAATTCAAATATGCCTCCAGTGGCCATGTGGAAAAAGTGTAACATTAGGTGGCCACAGTGAATTACCCAGTAACTGCCTCATGTATGATGAAATGAGGCTCAAAATAGGGACATGAGTTTTTAAAAAGGGATGAGAAAAACTGTTCTAGAACATCATGACCCAGGATGGGTGAGCAATTCGTGGAGGTTAGAGTGCCATGTTGTATCTACATAAGATAGATTATAAATGGGACTGACCTTTATCAACATAATTTCTCAGAAACCATCTACATTTGTTCAAGAGTTGAGAAAAAGTCATTCATTTCTAGATCACTTCCAATTGGGGATGCAATATGTCCCAGAAAACTGGGACTGTCCCAGTTTTCAGGAATTGTATTCACTTACTGGCAAGTTTGACCGGGGGGGGGGGGGGGGGGATCCTGTCCCAGTTCGGAAGAGGATTAGGACAACCCTACTTAAGAAAAGATTTTGGGCCCACAACGAAAGTAGTTTGATTGGAAATGGTTAATTGTTTTAATGACCAAAGGATGATTTCATTTGATTTGAAATTTTGTGTTGATAAACTGAAAATCGTGTGGATTTTGATTTAGGGCTTGTTGCAGTGTTCTAGCTATATTCTTTAAATCTGTAACAGGTTTTTTAAAAGGCATCAAACTGTTCCAGGGATTGGGAGAGAACTATGGGTGCCAGCTGACAGCACTATCCCACTGCCAGTTTTTGCCATAGACTGATAGAATTATGTTTTCCTTTCTTTTCTGGAAGAAGAAAGGTACACTTGAACCGATCACTTCCATTAATCTAAAAATGTTACATCTGACTTCACCTTCAGCTTTTATTATCATCAGGTCAAAACTTAAAACACTCATGCACAGCAAGATCTACTCTGCACAGCTTTTTAGATGCTCAGATTCATGCTCAGTCATGCAAGCGCATACCATGGAAATGTCAGTTAGAGGCTGAAATAGGGCTTGTGATACACCTTACGCACAGAGCAGAAAAGGAGAGCAATAGTATCATGTTTATCCTCTCCAGGATGATCAGAAGAGGTGACAAATTGTGGTTGGGCTGGGAAGCCAGCAAGCTGTGAAGTCCAATTATGTCACAATGGTGCATGCAACGATTGACTAGCCAGACCACTGAGAGTGATTCAGAAGAAAGCTATAACATAAAAATTATTACTTCTTTCTTGTAAGCAACATAGCAGGCATGGTCCATCAGTTGAGTGCAAGACTGCTGAAAATAGCTAAGCAGGCTATAAGCTGATAAAGCCGTAATGAGTCATCAGAGCCAGAAGGTGTTGCCATTTACAGTTTGGCTAACCTGAAAACTCCTGCTGGAAGCTTGGAAGATATTTTCCTGATACCAGATGTGATGAACACACCATGAAGGATTCCACCAGGGAGAGAAGAGGTCTACAAGCTGCCATAGAACAATTACCTACCCCACAGGTTGTTGTGAATCAGTGATAGGTTAAGTATGCATCCTGAATTTCACCCCTCATTTCATTGTATACGTCTGTACAATGTCATGAGTACACGAATTGACTTTCTTTCTTTCTTTCTTTCTTTCTTTCTTTCTTTCTTTCTTTCTTTCTTTCTTTCTTTCACATGCAATATTCAGAAAAGCAAGAAACAGACTGCAAGTCCCCTAACAACAGGCAGCACATTAAGAACATAAGAAGAGTGTCCACTGGATCAGGCCAAAGGCATATCTAGTCCAGCTTCCTGTATCTCACAATGGCCCACCAGATGCCTCAGAGAGCGCACAAGACAGGTGCTCTCCCCTGCATCTGGCATTTTGAGGTTGTCCACATCTACATCTATCTATACACACACACACACACACCATCATGGCTCATAACCTGTGATGGTCCCCTCAACCAGGAATATGTCCAATCTCTTCTTAGAGGCATTGAGGCTAGATGCCATCACCACATCATGTGGCAAGGAATTCCACAGATTAATTACATCCTAGGTAAAGAAATATTTTCTTTTGTCTATCCTAATCCTCCCAACATTTTGTTTTAGTGGATGTCCCCTCATTCTGGTGTTATGTGAAAGACAAGAGCATCACTCTATCCACTCTGTCCATCCCTTGCATAATTTTGTTTAATATCTCAATCACGTGTCATCGTCCCCCTCCCCCAAGCCTTTCTTTTCTAAACTGTTTGGTGATGCACGTGCATAAGAGGAGTAGGCAGGTTTGTGAGCACATCTGCTTCATTTTCAAGACTGCCCCTTTACCACCACTTGAATTGGATTTGGAAACAAACCAGGATCAGATTGAATAATGCTGGTGTGATTTGCATCAACCAATGGACTACCAATAGCACAATTGCTGCAGTTCAGGACACACGTCACATGGTGCATTGTAGGAGTCTGTTCTGATTGCAAACACGGTGTATGCAAGAAAGGGTGCAACTGGCACACTAGCCAGGACTGTCAGAAGTATTCCTGACCTCAGTTGCTCTCTGGCCTTGCAGAAGCACTCCAAAATAGTGAACCTGATCCTTCAGGGGAAGTGCAAACCCATGCAAAACAAGCTATAGTTACTCTTAACCCTGGATCAGTTTTCTTAGTAGCCAAAAGCATCTCTGTCTTGTATGGATTAAGTTACAGCTCATTAGCTACATCCATTCTGTCATGACCCCAAGCAGCAGTTCAAGACCACTGGAAGTCTTACAACACACAGCCATCTGGACTTCACATCATTCACTGGCAAAAAGAAAAAATATCATGGTTGGTGAACTGCCTTTGTGGATCACTGATGCTCTCTCAATTTAATAGTCAATGAGAAGAGAGCTTAAAGTATCCCATGGGAAATCTAGGTCTGTTGAGCAGTATTCATTGACAGCAATAAATAATCTTCCAATTGGGTTTCATGTCCCTGTCAAGACTTAGCGGTACTTTGTTGTCACATTATTAATGCTGTTTCATAATTTCACACTCATAAATTCCAATAAATGCAGTCATTGCAGTGTGTAGCCTTTTAATATCTTACAAAACATGGCACTACCAAGATATACTGAAACCATTATGTAATGGTTTCCAAGTTGCATCTGTAGTTTAAATTGTTTAAACTGTTCTGCCCCAGGTATGTACAGCAGTAGTTTACAAAAGTCATTTGGCATCAAAGGCTCATGAATTTTTGGCACCCTTGCCATGACAAAATTAGTTTCAGTAACAGTCATGATATGAAATGAATAATAATAAGGGCATGAAAAGAAGGGCAGACAGTGAACATCTTTTTATTGAACATATATAAATATAATAGGTGTTATATATATGTTGTTCTTGAAAGCTGGATAGGACTGTTACCTGAATTAGGCTGTTCTGCAAGATCATAGAAAATATTGATTTTAAATTAAATTTATTCAAATCACTGTCCAAATATATTATGAATGGTCCTCTGCTTTTGCTGTTGATGCATTTTTTGTAATATTATTGCCATCTATTGGCTTGCATTGGGACAAACCCCAACATAGCATCTACAGTAAATAATTTAAACACTATACACGCAGAGTGTTCAAACATTTTAGCAGGAGGGCCACATCTCTCTGAAACTGTGCTGGGGGCCGGAAAAATGATTTACATTTTAAATTTGAATAAAATTACATAAATTTACATATAACAGAGTATTAATGACAGATACAGAGAATTACAAGGCTTGCCTGCAGGCCAGATGGAGAGGTCTTGCCATGGGCTGCATTGAGGCTTGCAGTGAGCCACATCTCACCCCCAGGCCTGGTTTTGGACACCCCTGCTACACACAGTCACTGTATATAAAAATAAATAGGAATGTACTCCAAAAAACCTATGTATGACTAAGTACTATTGAAATGAATGAGGCAAATCTGTTAACTTGTGACTAACTTAGCAGGAATATAGTAATGACTTACTTGTGCTAAACATGTTATTGATTTCACAGTTCCCTGCCCTATAATGCCTTCTCCCCACCTCCCCTCAGCTCTCTGCCACTTGGTGGTCTACATGGACTGTCAAGCTGCAGAGAACCAGCGCTTGTGTGGCCTGAGTGCAGTGCCTGTCAGCAGTGGTCCATTGGTCTACCACTGGTTCAGTGGTGGGGCTCGCAAACATGCTTTACAGCATGTTTGCAACACCCATCCGCTGTCGTGGTGAGCCTGCAGCATTGGGCTCTATAAATCCGCCTAGAACACTTGAAAACAATTTTTAAAAGACAGAATTTCATAAAAACAGGGAATCAAAGGAAAACAATAAGAAAACCAGCAAACTGTTTTTAGAGAATCTGGTTAAATGCCTTCCTGCACAAAACAGCTTTATTTTCTTTTAAAGAGGGTGGAAAGAAGTTAAGAATGGTGGAAGGTGGATCTGTAATGCAGTAACTAGAGGGTCACCAGAAGAAAGTCCTCTCCTGCATTTCAGCCAAACACATATCAACCAAAGGCAGTCTACCATATCAGGTTACCATATTTTGGGGGTGAGGTGGTGTTTTGGTCTCTTGCTTGCTTACCCTTATGATAGTAAGCAATTCCTCCAGTTGCAAGGATTTTAGGAATAGTGCTCAATTCAAATCTGAGGCCACTCACTGCAGGCCATTTATAGACTTATTGGTTTCTGGTCTCTGCATTTTCTCTCATGAAGAAATATTCAATATTCAATGCACTGACTTTCCCTAAACATCAATGGACTTTAACATTTAGTGTTTTTGCATCTTGAAAACACAGCCTTAAGCACTGAAATTGTAATGTCCACGAGTCTACTCATATACAATGTGGCCCAAAACTGACGGAGCCTTCATAATCCTCAATGGTTACTATTGTTGGTAAACACATTAGTACAGTTATTCCATGCTATTGGGGTAAATTGCTGCTTTTTAAATCATTGCCCACAAATACTACCATCACATCAGTGGTTGTGAAGATCAAAACAAAAATAGCTGAAAACGATGAAGATCATTTTTAGATCAACCAGTGAAAAATATTCCCACAAAATTCATTCCTTCTCCCTGTCAGTATGGTTATGTTGAACATTTGCAGGGTGACAAAGGAGAGAGAAGTGTTGCTAGTTAGAGTTCATCACTTCTAGTTTTGTTGTGTGGCTCTGAAACAGTCAAGGGAAAAAGCTGAAAACTATGAATACATGGCTGTTTACAGCAGAATAAATACATTAACATGGGCTACCTTCCAGATCCAGAAGATCATTTTTCTTCTGCCAAAGATTATAGCAGAATTAGTGCAGCCTGGGATAGTGTACAGCAAATGAACATATCTTGGGAATGCCAAATTTACCACTTGATCTTGTGGTAGAATCAAAGGTTGAGGAACAGGCAGGCTCATTCCATGCAGGTGTGAGAAGCAATGTTTCTCAGAAGAACTTATGACACTGAAAATTTGATTTTGGCAAAGTATGGTTGTCTTTGATGTTGTTATATACGTATTTCCAGGAGGAATTTGGGAAGCATGAGACTGCAAAGTTTACAGCTGAGATTAAATACAAGACAAAAAGGATTTATCTTGAAGATTGCTATTTTTAAATTCTGCTAATAAAGCTTCAGGCATGAAAGTAAAGTTTAAAACCAACAACTGTTCCTCTAATAGTTTAATATTGTATTTTTCCAGAAATGTTCCTTCTGAGGTTGTACACCTGGATCTGAAGGCTTATTGGATCTGCATGGAGGTGTTTACACTTGAGTGTACAGTCACAGGTGATTTGAGGCTTTTGATCTTTTGAAAGAGAAAAGTGGTTGTGTCAGGGTGACCATGTGTCCTATTTTTCTAGGAAACATCCTCTTTTTTAGTCTTGTGTCTTGGGAAAAAAATATTCATTGTCCTCCTTTTCCATGTGAGTAGACAGGACGTAGCCTTCTTGTAATTAATAAATTATATGTAATAGTTTTAAATGTAATAATAAGTAATATAGAGTGCAAGCCTAAGCTTGTCTACTCAGAAGTAAGTGCCATTGTGTTCAATAGTACTTACTCCCAGGAAAGTGTGGTTAAGAATGTAGCAGTAGTGTTTTAATTAACCACATGAAAGCAATATGTGAGTGTTTTTAGATTTTATTTTGCCATGTCTTACATTTTTGGGGTGTCCTACATTTGGTAGGGACACCTTTCCTTCTTCTTAGGTTATGAGATATGGTCACCCTGGGTTGTGTGTATGTGTGAACAAAACCAGGAATAGAAAAAGATTTCTTGTACGTCAAAAAACCAGCAAATTCTACAGTTTTGGGCAAGGCCAAGATCTAAGAAATGCAAACTGTCCTACAGCACCGACTAGACCTTCAGTTGTGATAAACTGAGCACAGAGCATGCAAAAAAGCTACAAACAGGGACAGGGCATGTGTTTTGAATTGCTGTGCAAAACATGCAGCCATATAAGCAAAACAATAACAGTGGTTCGGAGAGGAGGTCCCAAAAGAACAGAGGGCCAGAGAAGGGTTAAAAGAAACACAGCAAAGTAACAGGCCACTGTTCACCTACATGGAGTCCAAATCGAGCAGCTTCAAGAATTAAAATATCTGGGATCACTGGTGCAGGAGAAGAAATTTACATCTACCATCCACAACAGCAGCATTCACATGACTCAAATGGTGCCTTTGGAAGAAGGCAAACATCTCCACCAACACCAAACACCTCTTCCAAAAAACTAATCCTGCCAATTCTCCTATATGGGTCAGAAACATGGACTCTGCTGAAATCAGATATGAATAAGCTTGAGGGCTTCCAAATGCAATGTCTGAGATTCTGAGTATTTCCCTTCGTGAACACCACCATAAAGCTTGGCCATTCCAGGGGAAGGAAGGTCCGTCATAGACAGACTGTCCCTCCTTCCAGCTTTCCCTCCAGCTCTCGTATGACCAGGGGCCTTGACCAGGGGCCTTGATAGCAGAGCCGTGGATTTGAAACTGCTGCTCTTAAATGCCAGATCAGTAAATAATAAAACCTGCCTCAACCAGGATCTTGTCCAAGGTGAGGATCTGGTTTGCATCACAGAGACCTGGTTGGATGAAGCAGGAGTGACTCTCTCCCAGCTCTGTGTTCAGACATCTGGGATTACCCAGACACAACTAGTAAACGACAAGGGGTCCAAGATGATAGGGAAACCCCCCCACCGCCGCCGCCACCGGAAAAACAGTGCCATGGGCACCACCATCTTGGAATTGCATGCACACCTATGTGCGCATGCAATTCCTTACTTTTCCCACTGCCCTCTGCCATTTTCAAAGTGCGTGTGCAGCTGAGCTGCATGTGCACCTCTGTATAGAGGCCCCTGTGCAGCCTCCAACAGGACCTCCTGGCCAAGCGCTGGCCGGGAGAGGCCCCCACAGCCCCCACCACTTGTGCAACCCTTCTGGGGACTCTCCTGGCCAAGCACTGCCCCTGCAGCCCCCTGCCACCTGTGTGGCCCTTTTGGGTGACTCTTGCAGCTGGCTGCAGAGGCCCCCCAAAAAGCCCCCAGAAGTGGCAGGGGGGGTCAGTGGGGGACTCCTGCAGCCGAGCACCAGCTGCAGCAGTCCTCCACCACCCCCTCTGCTGCCTTCACTCTTCCTCCTCCCTCCCTCCCTGTACCTCCCCCTCCCTCCCTGTCTGTCCTATCTATCTTTCTGTCCTATCTGTCTGTCCTGTCTGTCCTATCTATCTATCTGTCTGTCCTATCTGTCTGTCTATCATTATCTATTCCTCCCTCCGTCCCTAACTATCTACCTACCTGCTTCCCTGCTTCCCTATCTATCTCACCCCCTTTAGCTATGCCACCCAGCTACTTACCTTTTCCCCAGGTCCCCACCTATCCCCTCACCCCCAGGTCTCCACCTATCCTGTCCCCTCCTATCCCCTCACCCCCACTTACCTTTCCCATTTACCTTTCCCCTCTTGCATGGGTTCCTCAAACTGCCTCGGTAGCATCTTGCATGTCTGGATTGGAATCAGGTATGTTAAAGTCACTTGCATGGGTTCTGGTGCTGCAAACTACCTTGGTAGTGTCTTATGTGCCTGGATTGGAATCATGTATGTTAAAGTCACTTCCTTGGGTTCTGGTCTTGCAATGAGGTTTTCAATTTAAAAAGAAGTACTATAGTGTTGAAATTAAGTACAGAAAAGCAATACAAGTGTTTTTAGCTTATTGTTACATGTGCTACATTTGTCCTATGTTTTGGGGGTGTCCTACAATTTTTTTAAGCACATAGGAATTTTGGCTTCAGGGGGATGGAAAACTGGCCTTGGGGATCAGGAATTTTGTGTTTGGCATCTGGTCACTCTGACCCACTAATAACTGATTTTTAGAAATTTAACCCCTAAGGAGGTGAAAAGGGGTGCAATGCATTTGGGCCTATTCTTAACATTGAAGACTGATGAACTCACCCCCTCAGGGGGCATGGTTCTAGTCCTATATATATGCAATTACTGAAGCAATGCTGAAATAAGTGGTGATGTTATTGCTGGACCTGAAGTTAAAACAGTGTACCAAACCAAAACAATTCAGTAATCAGTTGGCTGCAACCTTTAATCAGATTGTTCCATAGATAGGGAAGGGCATAATTTGGAGACACTTGTCACAGCAACCTTGGTGAAGATCTGGTTGGAAGACCAGCTAGGAAGTCCATGTAGGCCACTTTGAACTCCCCAAAAGGAATTCAGAATATTAATATTATTGATACATATGGCTTCAGAAATTGTGAGGAGGAATTATCAGTGCACCAGGAAAGCACTAACATTGTGGGCGGGCAGTGTGGACACCCACCTCTTCCTTCCAGTGGAGCACAAGCTTTGATTTGCAAACTACATGTGAGTCATACAGTTTATTTGTCAAGGAGGAGGACCATCTGCTAGTCATGAGCAGATGACAAATTCAACGCATCAACACTGCTGTTATTTCCAGATTTGTAAGTAAACACATTTTGTAACCTTGAAAGATAACACTTTTCAAGCTTTCACTAATGAAAAAGTTTAAATTTATGCACAACATAAAAAACACATCTTGTTGGAAATGCAGTTTTAAAAGCTCCAGCTCAGTTTTGACAGCAGATATTGTGAATATGGAACCATTAAGTGGCACCCATTTTATTCAGTCCATGAATAAGTTATTGTGGCTGTGACAAAGTAATCCACGTCATAGACAGTTCCAATTTCAAATGGAGCTCAGTCAACTTCCTTCAAGATGCTCCCTCTCCAAAAGTCAATGAAAGACCCTTTTTGAATTGAATATTCTATAGTGCAGGTCTGACCTCTGCTGGCTACAGATTTCATGACACTTGAAAGACAACTCCAAAGAGAACAAACACCAATTTATTTTGCTGCTTTCAAGAAAGTACAGTACAGTATGTCCTGTTTGCTTCAAGTTATGGAACTATAATACTAGGAACTTGAGTCCAGTTCCTGTTACTGGCACCAAATCCTTTGCACCCAAGTTCATTAGCCCTCATCCCATTACCTTAACTGACCTCCTACCGATAGAGTTACGCAGGTACAGAGGTCAACCAGTCCAAACACCAGTGGTGGGCTCCAGCAGGTTCGCTCCTACTCTATAGAACCGGTTGTTAACGAGAGATAGGTCATATAAAGTTTAAAAATAGCCATTTAAAAGTGGCTGCCAGATGGGCAGAGAACAGGTTGTTAATTTCTTTGAATCCCATCACTGCCAAACACATATCTGAAGTGGCAACAGAAAAAGAAACACGTGAACCAAATCAAATCTGGATAGTTCATATCTGAAAACTGTACCATAGGGCAATGGTTCCCAAACTTTTTCGACTGTTGTGTCGCTGGACCACTGGCCATGGCTACAATTCAATACATTGTACAAGGTAGCAGGTTTTTCCCAGGGTTTCTGCTTCTACCTGGCTGGGTTCCATCACTCCTTGAGGAACCATAGATTGGAAACCTCTGCCACAGAGTAACATGTGATTCTCGAATCTTTAGCACAGGGACTTTTAGAATGAAAATCATGGAAATCAATCATAGAATTCTAGAGCTGGAAGGGACCCAGTAGGTCATCTAGTCCCAACCTCTCCCTGTAGTAGGAAATCCTCCTAGAGCATCTCTGACAGGTGCTCGTCGAGCCTCTGCTTAAAGATCCCCAGTGAGGGAGAGTCCACCATCTCCCTTGGCAACCTCTTCCACTGATGAAATCTGTCAGGACCAATTTGATGTTGTCATTATCAGAAGTGACATCATTAAGCAGGAAAACTTTTTTAACTGAGGCTGCAATCCTACCCACACTCTCCCAGGAATAAGTCTCACATACTATCATTTGCATATACCAGTACATTGTTAAAAATACAGATCTGTGACATTTTCCCAAATGAAATAAAAATAAAATATTGAAATGAATGGGAACCCCCCTGAAATTGGATCACAACCGAGATAGTAGGTTCCAACCTGGATTTTGAGAAACTCTAGGGAAACTGAGATTGTTTACTGAGTGCAAACCACCTCAAGTCAATGACTTCTCCACTCACCAGGCCTCTGTCAGTCTTGAAAGACTATGGTATCGTGCTCGGCGCTGCATACGCTGCATGCAAAGCACGAAAGCCTGGGTTGGATTGTTATGGTGGATAGGCTGTTACCCAAGCAGCAAATCCCCCCTCTCCACGCCACTGAATGAGTCCAATGGAAAGGCAGAGCCAATACGATTGGATCCAGCTGGCGTCACAGAGCTGGGCTAAGGACAGGAGCTCACCCTGTCTTGTGGGGCCGACCCGGGTCTCGAACCCTGGCCTGCTGGTTAACAGGCACAGCGTCTTAACTGCTTGCGCCACCCACAGCCCCTACAAACCTTTAAAATGCTGTATGTTATATTAAATAGACGGTATATAGATCAAAACCATTTTTAAAAATCGTATCTAAACGTTTGAATTTACTGTTTATGTAAATAAGCTATGAGAAATGCTGGTACAGAACAATACTACCTACTACCTACAAAACAAGTCTTTCCATATTATGTGAAGATATGGATGCACCACTATTCATTTCTCTGGAATTCTTTATAGAAGCATCAAAATGTGCACAATGTTATATGGCAACAAAGAAAGTGGGAAAGGTCTATGCTTTTAGAGCTGTACAAATCTTAACACAAGTGTCACATAAATCAGAGACATGTCTCCAGCTTGGCAGGTAAGCTGGAAGGTGTCCAGAATATCTGAGTTACCTAAATCTTATGGCACAACCAAGGAGCCTGGAGGCTCACCTTTTACTTCTTTAGGAAGAATCTTCCCTTGCAGACACATGTATGGCCTTACACAACAAGCCAGTCATTCCTCAAGTATTTCTTTTATAACACACATCTTAATAATATGAGATGAAAAGCTTTCTGCTTTGCAGTGCCCTACAAATAGGCAGCACCTGGAATGGCAGGTCAGGTCATAGAAAAAAGGAGGTGGTTTTTAAAAAAGAAAAAGAAGGAAAAAGATACTTGGCTCAGCTCACATTAGTTATTGTGCTGTCACCTTTTGATGACAAATGAATTTTAAAAAACAGAAATTGACTAGGATTTTGTGTCACAGGATACATAGGTTTCAAGGATTCCCACTACTTATTTATGGCACATATAGCAACTGACACCCAAGAAAAAATCTTTTGAAATTATCTTTATAGTGTCTGCATATCATTTGACTGTATGATATTCTTTACTCATCTTGCTTATGGGTTGTTAAATGTAACCCAACAATATGTAATTGTAGTGGGCCTGTCTTCCTTGATTTTCTATTCCTCATGTCCTTAGACCATTTTCAGCCCACTCTACAATGTTGTTACCTAAACCTCCCAGAGTCTGTGGTTTCCCCCCTGCCAAACTTGTTCACACCCCAGATTAGTTAGAACATAGACTACACCACTCCCCAGTTGCCTGAGTCACTTTTTCACTAACTATCAAAGATCTGAACAAGACACCCACTCATGGGTGGGTTTGTTCTTAAGAGATCTCTCAAGTTTGAAATCACCATATTTAAGTTTCATGTTTGTATGTGTGGAATTGGAAACACAAAAACACACAACTTTTGACACCGTGAGCATTCACCTGAAGACATTGTTAGCAAAACTGTAAGAAATTGGTTTTACTCAGAGGAAATGAATGCGTGATTACAATGGAAACAGTTTTCAGAATAGCTCTGCTGATCTTCCACCCAAATCAAGTACAGGTTGACCGTTGTATCCAAAGATCCATCTCCATCCAGAGATGAAAATATTCCCCCCCACACACCAGTTAACAATTAACTGTTATAAACCTTATTGGAGGTGAAGTGTTCTTATTTAAACACTTATAATGCTATAGATCTACCCAAAGCCTGATTTATTGGTTTATGTATTTAGTTAGTTATTTACTTATTTATACCCTATTTTCCCCAGGCCAATGCTCAAGGTGGCTTACATAGCTTTTTATCTTTTTTGTCCTCACTACAACCCTGCATGGTAGGTAACTATTCTATAGCAGCTCTTAGAACTCTTCTCTTCTATATGGAATCCTTTCCACAGCATGATCATCACATCTGGCATCACATGCTTTCCAAGCTTCTAAATGGAGTAGTTTTTAGGTCTCCAAGCTGTAAACAGCAACACCTCTGGCTCTGTAGTCTCATGACAGTTTTATCAGCTTTGAGTAGAACAGATTGCCAAAGGAGGTGGTAGACTCTCCCTCACTGCGGATCTTCAAGCAGAGGCTTGATGAGCACCTGCTGGGGATGCTCTAGGAGGATTTCCTGCTGCAGGCAGGGGGTTGGACTAGGTGACCTACTAGGTCCCTTCCAACTCTTGGATTCTATGATTCTATGAGTATCTCATCCTAGAGTAACCCAGGTGTTTTCCTGCTTAGCATTCTTCAGCAGCCATTCACTCCACCACCCGACCACACCTGCTGCCAGAAACTACAGTTAAGTGGAAACAGAAGTAGCCCCAGGAAGCTTTCTAACAATGTTAATGGGCACATGGGTGTGGTACATTCGGCTTTTATTTTTATGGTGTCCTCCGCATGCAGTTTTCCTATCCACAGGGGTCTGGAACCCCAAAAGAGTATGAAATGTGGGTAGAGTTGTATACCAAGGGCCCAATCCCATCCAAATTTTCATTTCTGATGCAGCTGTGTCCAGAGTGTGCCTCTCATCCTACAATGAGAGACATGCACAAAGTCCTTCTCAGGAGAAGCAACTGCTTGTTCCCTAACCTTGGGGCAGCAACTGCATTGGCACTAGAAAGTTGAATAACATTGGGCCCTCAGTAACTTTTATTCAATAATTTAATTAGTGGGTGCTGTCTAATACAGAGGAAGATTATCCAATGTAAGTGCAGGTGTAAACTAATTAAATGCAATTTATTTATATGCGATTTTGTCTGAAAGTGAATTAGGCTGACTCTTTAAATTGAAAGACAACCATCCCTTGAGTTGCTGTCAATGGCTTAAAAGCAGGCTGCTTACCATGGCAATGTGGCAGGCATTTCAGCTTGCTCAGAAAAATTCATAGAGGTCCACTTTGGAGTCACATTAAGTTGGGAGGCAGAGCCCCTCTCTTCCCCCAAGCAAAAATCACTTCCAGTTGCTGCCTCTGAGCTGAAACTAAGTGTTTGAAGCCACTTCAAAGGGAACTTGATTCATCTTGATTCGTTGCCTCCTTTGTCACCATGATACCTAATTGCCTTTGTATAATGTGAAAATAGGTGTTCACAGAGGTTCTTGGAACCAAACCTCACAAATGGGAAGGTTTCAGCCTGTACCTCTAACTGAAAAGATCAGACTTTTGTAACTCTCCAGACAGGATCAGCAAAATAGGCTCAAATTACTGTTAAAAGGAACAAGGTGGTAAAACTGAAAATGAAATAATTTAGAAGGGAATATGGATAAAAAGGAAAAATACATATTTGTATCATTAAAATGCATGGGTCTATGAACTATATTTTACCACTATAATTGTTTATACTTCTCTTCAGTAATTCATATTTTTGCAAACAAATTTGTCTTTGTTTTTTAAAAAAAAGCAGGGACTTTTAATCCCACAAGAAGAGAAAAGTCCAGGCTAACCCTCAGCCTTGAATAGCAAGCTTCCAACTGCAACAGCACCTAATGCTCAGGCTTTCACTGCAGCTATTTTGCAACTGCAATCCACGTACACTAAAATGTTTCCTTACTCTGTAACAGCCAGATAAGTGATTTGTTCCACAGGGGGGAAAAAGCCTTTTATCACTACAGTCCAGATGTGTAGTCTTGGCAAAGCCCATCTATATAGTAGATATTTTCAGCAGAATTATTTATTTTATGTTTATCAAAAGCAGCCCAAAATGACTTCTAAAAATTCTGTTTTGCTTTCCCCCAACCTTGTCCACCTCTCCATACCCTTGTGCTTCATTTTCCTCTCCCTACTCCTGTCCTACCTACAAAGAAGCCACTAAGGGTGCACCACTCCTGCCTCTCAACCTCAGGATACAGCACAACTCCCACAGCCCACTCCAGCAGCTAATCCCCTTACACCCACCCAACAGTATCATGCTACAGCTGTTACTGGTTGCCAGGGCCTCCTAGGGTTCCTTATATGGCAGGCACCATAACTGTTCCTTGTGGAACATCTGAGAAAGGTCTCCTCAAGAGCAAGCCCTTCCCAGGTGCCACTTACTTGGTCCTCAGCAGGAGTTAGGCCAGCCTAGAGACCTCCTAGCCCTGTGGATTTGGCCTAAGTGTCAGTTCAGAATATGGTCTATTTAGGCCAGCTTACCTGGGCCATTCTCTCTGGCGTAAGATTATTTTGGATTAAAGCTGCAGTCCTAAAGACACTTTCCTGGGAATAAGTCCCATTAAAAACACTTTTGAGTAGACATGGTTAGGATTGTGCTCAAAGTCTAAGAACAAAAAAAAAAAAGCAGGACTCCATTTAAGCTTCAGCCCTGACTAAGACTGTTTGAGCTAAACTTTTCTTTGCTTCTTTATCATATCAGTAATAGATCTAATCTAAAGAAACAGATTTTCTTATCAGTTTGGGAGACTTGTTTTCAATTTTTTGCACAATTCTCCAAGGGCTAAACGGGTAAAATTTTGCAATACAAATGCAAAACTAAATTTCAATGATAAAACTGATTTTCTCAGTATTCTCTGCACTGACACTTTGGTTTACATATGAATATTCACTTCTTGAAGTCTGCAACATCGAGTACAAAGGCAACAACAATCTTCATTGCAATCTCAGACCAGAATAAAAGTAGCTGATATAGACTTACATGTCTATCTAAAAATACATCAGGTTAAAATGCTAAAATGAATGGCAAATTCTGACCACAGAAATGTTCTTATCCTTCATATTTGATAACATGCCCCCTAACACACCAGCAGCAAGTTGCTGGCTCACTCTCATGCAGTGATTTTCAATTAGTGTGCTCTGGCACACAGGTGTGTCATGAATGGTCCACAGGTGTGCTTTGGGAGTTTGGAAAATTTGTTTATTAAATAAATATCATTGATTAAGGCTGCAATCCCAAAGACACTTTCCTGGGAGTAAGACCCATTGAACACAGTGAATCTTACTTTTGAGTAGACATGGTTTGGATTGTGCTCTAATAGGGTTATTTAGGAATTGAACCCCACCCTCACCCCCCAAAGCAGGATACTGGGTCTTGTCAATTATCCAAATATTGATGGTTTGCCTTGACAATTTTAGCATCTGGGTCATGTGTGATGAGATAACAAAGGTTGAAAATCACTGCTCTAATGGGTGGCCAAAAATGAAATCATTGTAGCCTCATGTTAAACTCCTCCTGAGAATTCTCTTCCCTTTGAAAAATTATCTTTTGTTTGTTGAAATAAAGAACAGTGATCCATATTACAGGTCATGTAGAACTAAGACAGCCATTGATCAGTAAAACATCTGATCAATGAATAAAGAGGTGTGCAACACCTTCAAGCTCAAAATCTGGTTAATGACTGACTCATTGTAAATCCTCCTGACTCATCAATCCTTCTTCTGCCTGCCACCTATATTTTCTTTGGGAAGTCTCCCACCCATATAGAGAATCAGGCTGATCCTCCTTCAAGGAATGAAATCCACTCGCTTGAGGTATTGCAGCCACAGACTACACTGTCTGATAGTCTGGATGCTTCCAAAGAACCAAAAGTCTACTCTCCCCCTTCTGCAGTTGTCACCAGGTCATGCTACCGTCATGTACTTCTATGTTTCCTGCTCCACCTCTCTAGAATACTTTCCTGCTGAGGCACTGACTCACTTCCTTATTAGAAAATCTCACCCCAACTCCTTTCTTTTCACTTTAACTTATAAGCTATTATTAATTCACTTTATAAAGATCTTAGTCATGATAAACGGCAATGCTGGCAGCTGCTGCTTTTGATTGTAAACCTTTTCACCAGCTGAATGTGAAGCATCACATTCAAGGGTGTAGCCAATTCCATTTTTACTTGCCTTCCAGAGTGAAAGTTGGAATCCAGTACATGCATGCACCTAAAACTAACAGTGATTCAGTGGGAGACTAAAGCATAATTGCATATAGGGCTCCACCCAGGGCTGGGCGGGCCAACCTCTCTTCTTAGCTCAAATTCTCTGTAACTTTTGGGCTTTGCTGAAACACTCTTAGGGTGCAATCCTGAGTAACTACAGGGAGTCCTTGCTCCAGTGTAAGAACAATTTGCTCTGGATTGCAATATGAATTTCCCATAGGTTTTCACTAGGTGGTGCAGTAACTACGGGTGCACGTAAAGTCTCTTACATGCACCCGTAGTTACTCTGGATTGTAGGGATAGAGCACAATCTTAACCATGTCTACTCAAAAGTAAGCCCCATTGTGTTCAGTGGGTCTTACTCCCAGGAAAGTGTCTTTAGGATTGCAGCTTAAAGGTAAAACTGCTCACTTTCTAGTTTCTACCCCATTTGTTTCTCTCCCCATCTGTGATTGTCTAAAGTAGACTTGAATTTTTCTAATGTTTGTTGGTGGAGCAAAATGCACAGAGGTGGCCCAAATTGATCTGCTGCCTTTTCTTGACCTTCACATGGCACCGTCTACATGAACCCTTCCAGCTTTGTGGGCATAGGATGTAAGGCATTGTCTGCCAGTTTGCCACCTCTTCCATCTTGCTGCATGAAGCAAGGTCGTTGTAGCTGATCTCATAACTGTACCAAACCTTATACACATCAATGTGCATATCAGTGGTTCTAGACAAATCCTAGCAAACATTTTAGATGACCATTGGATTTAGCAGTGAATGAAAACCAAAGGGTCATGAAGTGACATGAAGATAGTCACAGGACAAAAAATCAGTGGGGTCTGATTTAAGCAGGTTGCTCAAATATGAGCAAATCTAGGGTGTCACACAAAAGGCACATCTGGTCCCAAATAACAAAAGTACTGTATATGGAAACTAGAAATTTCACTGCCTACTAACAATATTGTGAGATTCATTTCCCAAGTGAGATACATGTTTAGTAATTAAAAGGCAAAGTGCAGATTAATCTCCTGACTGTGCTCCAGTTTCTCTGGATTTGAACAAACCTGTGCACAGTGCCTCTCTCTCTCTTGCACATGCATGCACTCAGTGACGTAGGTAGGGGGTGCAGTTGCACCAGGCTACAAGCTTTGGGGGGGCTACAAGCTGAGCTTGACATTAGTGACTAAAATTGTGAAAAACTGGGTATATTTGAATGGTAATACTATCATGTTATATATCATTGGAAAGGTAATTTAATGCAAAATGCAATGAAACAAACAGCTTTGGAATATTTATATTCTATAAAAGGTTATGGTCAATTAACCAGAAAATGCAGACACAAAAGCCTATGGAACAAAAAGTTACATGCTAGTTCTAAGTGGTGCTCCTCTTATATTTAGTAGGGAAAGAATAACCATTCCCTTTTGCTCTAGCAGTTTCCCTAACCAATAAGGGACACAATTTTCATATTTTTTACACTTAATTTGATTTTGTTATTGTGGGGTGAGGAAGGGGGGCAACAAAATCTTCTTTAACACCATATATCAAATAGGTGATTTAACTATGCCTCTAGCAGAGCAAATGGGTGGTGAACTGCTGAGGAGGAGGTGGCAGATTTTTCCCTTATTTTCTTTCTTAATATATGCAGGCAAGACATCACTCCCATTTGTGTCATCACTTCCAGGGCAACATTTTGAGCTTTGCACCAGGCTACATGATCATTAGCTATGCCTCTGCATGCACTCTCATATATGCACACAAACGGAATGTGCATAGGTTTTGCCCTCATGATTTGGACCTTGGATCTTTTAGGGTGCCAACTGTGTAGATATATATCTACAGTTTTCACCTATTTTGGAGGATGCTTTCTCCAGAGCAAGAAACTGTGGGTGAATCCCAGAATGTGTACACATGTATGGTTTACACCAAAGCAGACTCAGTGCAGAGGTTCAACTGAAAGCACCAAGATGGAAGAAAGGTCAGTTATCATAGTCCTGTGGTTTTTGAAGGCAAATATGACTTTGTTACTACACTATGAGTGCAATCCTAACCATATCTACTCAGAAGTAAGCCCCATTGTGTTCAATGGGCCTTTCTCCCAGGAAAGTGTCTTTAGGATTGCAGCCTATGGCTAAAATACTTATTTACTTGAGTATTATGCACCATCAAATCTGCTGAGCACCCCAGTTTTGGAGACAAAGTCTGCAATCCTAACCACACTTTCCTGGGAGTAAGTCTTATTGAACACTTACTTCTGAGTAGACATGCTTAAGACTGCACTGTAACTTAGCCTAGAAAAGGCGTGCATTATATTTGAATAAATAAATACGGTAGGTAGAGCTGGTGACCACAATACTAGCATGAGTTCATTGCACATTAAGAGACTGGGCATCTATAGTGAAATCCACTTTGTTAAACTGAGATTTTTGTGGACATTCAGTGCCCACAAAAGCCATGGGGGAGAAGGAAACAAAGCAGCCTCCCGAACCCCCGTCAGCTGTCCTCCCCCTCACTGAGAGTGCCAACTTTGTTCTCCTCCCACTTGATGTCAATATAACTCAGGCCAAGTATACTTCACTCCAGTATACCTGCTGGAACACACGCTCAGAAAGAAAAAAAAGAAAGGGGGAGGGGAAAGATGAGAACTTGGCTGTCCACACAAATCATGGTGCTTCTAATCTCTTTTACAAAAGAGTCAAATATAAAGTCATGTTCTTTCTTGTGAAAACATTACTAAGCCTGTGGGTGTCATCCCAGGCTTCATTTCCAAGAAATCTGTTGCAGCCCACTGTGAGTCTCGAGAAATTGCATTCTGATGACAGTAAAGACAAGCTACTAGGAAAACATTGCATGGTGAAGACCATACAACAGCAACTGTCTTGTTTTGGGGAAACCATATTTTCTGTGTTGTTAAAAAAGGGGGCACAAGCAACTGGAACCATAGTTTGTATATCACTGAATGATATTCTCTGCCATGAAATAATTTTACCATGGATACCAATAATGTCTACACCCAGCTGGAGGAAAGGAGATGTCAGGTCAAAGTTGTTTGTACGAAAGCAGAAGCATTGCTGGAAGAGATTGGTGTCATGCTTGCAATGAAAAAAGAAGATATGTAAACCTATCTGAACTGGAATCTCCTTAAAAGCCCATGTAAGGCACTGCTAGGAAATGTACTATCTTCAGTCTTAATATTAATCATTTCTGATTAGCAGTGTGTACTTACAGTATTTTATAATTCTAATAACAATATTTTAAACATAAGCACATGTTGTAAATGGCACCTTCTGCCCGTTTCCACTGTCAAGTATCCCTTTCTCTCTAGGCACTGATTCTCATCCATTTAGGTAACCCAACTGCCCAGACTACACAGACCCAGCTTTCATCCTCCAACGTTTTGCCTAAACTTGGACTTCAGTGTTGGACATTCCAACAAGAGAAGACCCCTTTCTCTTCCAGTGAGAAAAAAGTCCCAGGAAAAAGGGGACATTGGAAAGCTGGGATTTTTTGCTATCCTATTTTTTGCTTCTCCTACTTCAAGTAAGAAATGTAGAAAAGGAAGTTTCAGCCCTAAGTGCTTGAGGTTTTGGTGAGATGGAGAGATCATGCATGGAGCCTCAGGCACCCATATCAGCTCATATTTGGACATCTCATCTTATGATTATGAAATCGTTGGAGGTCTGTACATTATTTAAAGATGCTTAAAGTCCACGAAAAGTTCGTTTTGGGACTTCATCCTACCCAGGTGGTATGGAAGAATATTTTCAAATTGTGTTGCAATGTGACGGGGACTATTGTTCCATTCTTACAAAAAGCTGCAGTGAAAAGCTAAGTGAGTCTAGTGAGTCACCAAAAATATGTCATAGTATAGAGACAACTTCAAAGGTCTTTATAGTTTAGAACAAGCTAGAAAGGAGCTCCTGTTTGCTCAGCAATTCTCTCCTTCTTTACTCCCACTAGAACAACACAAATGCAAGAGGATCTGCAGATGGCAATATGCTTAGGAATCTGTTCACAGGGTACATACGAGAAGGTAACTTGGGGCTATGGTGCATCACTGTCAATTCAGTTCTACAGACACTTCTCATGAGTTTTATCCCATGGGAAGGGGCAATGATATTTTGCATCATCAGTCATAGCCAAGAAAAAAATGCTGTTGTTGTAGGAAACAGACAGTGCTTGACTGAGAACACAAGGTTTCAGGCAGAGATTTCTCAGTCAGCACCACAAATGTTCACTGTTCCTGCGACAATATTGATGAAAATAAATAATAGCACTTTTCAGGGTTTTCAGCTACAAAGCAAATAGTCATTAAAAAGATGAACTGTGAGAAAAAAATAAAATAAAGGCAGTAGTGAGGGAAGGCAGAGGGGAAAATAAGCACTACGCTGCATGGTTAGTAACACTACTCATCTCACTTCTCCCATTTTTTTAAGTGGGAAGCTGAAATGGCTTGGGGAAATGTAGTTTGTACTGTTGTCATTCCAAAAGAGCACACATAGAAGTAGACAATGTTGGGAAAACATTCCTCCCAGGTTAGGAAACGGCCCCCAAATCCAAGATGATTCTTTGAAAACAGTGAATAGCAGAGTGTTGGCAATCTGGTAGATGGGACAACCTGCTCCCTCCATCCCAAATGAATTGAGACCAAGCAGGGAAACAGTACGAGTACAATAAGTTTATTAACAGATTGAAAAATCAAACATATAAGGCATGGGATATGAAGTCACTGATCAACTAACAAAAGGGAGAAAGCAGGGAGAGGAACAAATGTTGTCAAGGATGCGAAAATGCAATCAATAATTTTAAAAAGTTCTTTGATACTTTATCTCTCACACTATTCCATACTCTGGTCCTGACACCCACACTTACAGGAGGATGAGCAGGTGAGCCTTGAAGACACACCAAGTGCTTTTAAAATCAGACCTGGACAAAGAAAGACAAGTGATGCTGCTTATTCTCACCTGTGGAACTGGGCACAGAGAGTTGCTAAGTTCCTGAATTTCCCCACTCTTGGAAGTTAGGTGAACATCTCCATCCACAGTGTGCTGGCTCAAAGCCAAATTATTTTTGTTGACCAGGCCAGCTGGAAAAGAAGAAGAGGTTGTCCCATCTACCAATATAAAATCTCACAATATAGAGCAAACATGGCTACTTACATTGAATGACTCAGGCTGCAATCTTATCCACAAGTTGCGTGGTAATAAGCCCCATTCAACAGCAGGAATAAGAGAGCAAGATTAGCACAAGCAGTCCAAAATCTAGCTATGTCAGGAGATGTCTTAGGTCTCAACATTTCCTGCCCATCACTGAGTTGGCATGAATGCATTTTCAAAGCCTCAGTGACTTCATGTTCTCCAAGATGAAGGATAGATCATTTCACTCAAACATCAGCAATGGTACTTGTTTCATTTATTATTTTATAATAAGATTATTTCAAAAAGAGCCACTTGCTCATTTCTGGTAACCTGGTTGCAGTAAAGCTGAACATTCAAACAAAATTGCTGAAAATAAGTGTAAAGATCATTGACCATGCAGAATTTCAGAAATCCAGAAAGAACAAGAATATTTCAGATCCCTTTTGAATGAGGTTTATTAAGTGCGTTTGTCATGACAAAAAAGGTGATAGGAAACTATTTTCCACCATCACTGGAGTGATGTTAAGCAGACTATCACCTGCTATCACAAGTAGAGGTTACTTCATAATTTCTCATCCTTTTTCACATTGTTAAGACTTCTAATTTGCAAGTGATTGTGTATTACCACACTGAATCTTGATCTTACCTCCTCCATTTCATATTGCAAATCACATGATATACATATTCATTTCTTCAATAAAATAACACAGATTTTACAACTTAAATGTATTTCTTCCCATAATATTAGATTAAAGCATTCATCTCCGTCATTAGCAACATTTCCCAGGACAGATTTCCAGTTTCAGCACTGACTTCTAAAGCCCTTGCTGTCTTCAGGTATGCCATGAGTTTTATTAAACATTAAATTTAAACATTTTCCTTATCCATTTAGTTCTGATACTCTCTAGCACCTTCTCCAGTTTTTGGCACAGACTTAAGTACAATCAATAAAAATAAAGCTGGATTCCTGGCAGTTATTTTCCAGTAAGTTCAAAAAATCCGATAGACAGATCCTAGGGTCCAATGGAAGTTACCCATAAAAGACACTGCTTATACAGACACAAACAATTATGTTTGAAGCTTTAAAAGGTTGTATTTAATGTGGAATTTTCTTCCATCTTACCAACACATAGGAGTCTATTAATCTTGTTCGGCCTGCACGAGTTTTGTTCAGATGCAGTGAAGGATCTCAGTCTGCAAGAAATCTGGAAATCATATGAACAACCCATGCCTTACCATAAGCTCTCAAGTCTTGCTATCTGTCAACACTCTACTCTGCCCACAACCAACCGTGTTCAACCTCCTTCCTGCTGTCCCTTGAGGATTTGCCCCCACTGGCAGATCACTGTTGATCCACAGAAACCGTTGTCCTGTTTAGGAAAGCTTCATGACAGCACTGATGCAACTTTTAGCAAAGCACGTAGCCAAGATAATTTGACAAATATTAAAATGTAGCAAGTCACCTTCAAGTTCATTTGCAAGTGGCCCATGCAAAGCCAATGCAACTTGGAGCAAATCTTAGCAAGACTAGCACTACAATCCAGAGTAACTATGGGAGCATGTAAGAGACTTTACATATACCCTTAGTTACTGCACTGCCTAGTGAAAACCTATGGGAAATTCATATTGCAATCCAGAGCAAATTGTTCTTACACCGGAGCAAGGACTCCACGTAGTTACTGTGGATTGCACCCCTAGGTGCCATAATACTAAGTGCTTCTTCAACTATACCCCATGAAACTGAAAAAGGGCCATGCCAACAATGAAGATTAGATTCCTACATTCCATATTTGGCTCCACAAGTAGGCACCAAACCTCTCAACCTCTGCATGTCTGGGGTGGTGGGGCACCATCTCCAAAGTGAATGTGTTGGGGTGAAGAAAAGAACTGGCTTTCTACATTGATATATGAGCCACAATGACCCACCACCTCCAACTCCTAGAATCATAGAGTTGGAAGGGACCCAGTAGGTCCAAGCCCCTGCCTGTAGCAGGATATCCTCCTAGTGGATCTCTGATAGATGCTCATTGAGCCTCTGCTTGAAGATCCCCAGTGAGGGAGAGTCTACCACCTCCCTTGGCAATCTGTTCCACTGCTGAACCGTCCTCACTGTCAGGAATTTTTTCCTGATATCCAACCAGAATCTCCTTTCTTGCAGTTCATACCCATTGGTTCTTGTTCTTACTTCAGAGGCAACTAAGAACAAATGAGCACCTTCCTGCATATGACAGCCCTTCAGGTATGTGAAGAGGGCAATCATGTATCCTCTCAGCCTTCTTTTCTCCAGGCTGAACATCCCAAGTTCCCCCAACCTTTCCTCGTAGGGCTTCCCTTCCATCCCACTGATCATTCTTGTTGTTCTCCTCTGGACTTGCTCCAGTTTGGCTGCATCTTTCTTAAAGTGAGGTGCCCAGAACTGAACACAGTACTCAAGGTGAGGTCTGACCAATGCTGAATAAAGAGGAACTAGAACTTCTTGTGACTTGGAAGCTACAGTCCTCTTAATGCAGCCTAAAATGGCATTTGCTTTCTTTGCAGACACATCTCACTGCTGACTCATGTTCAGCTTGTGATCCACGGCGACTCCAAGATCCCGCTCACATGTTGTACTGCCAAGCCAAGAATCCCCCATTTTAGACCTGAGTTTTTGGTTTTTATTGCCTAAGTGCAGAACCTTGTTCTTCTCCCTGTTGAAACTCATTCTATTTGTTTACAGCCCAGTATTCCAGTTTGTCCAAACCCTCCTGAAGGATTTTCCTGTCTTGTGTTGTGTTTGCTACTCCTCCCAGCTTGGTGTCGTCCACAAATTTGATGAGGCTCCCATGTATCCCTTTATCCAAGTTGTTGATGAGGATATTAAAGAAAACCAGGGCCTAAGGCAGAGCCCAGGGTCACCCCATTCAAAACCAACCTCCAGGTTGCAGATCCACCTAACGATTACCTCATCTAACCCATATTTTTCCAGTTTCCAATTAAGATGTCATGTGGGACCTTGTCAAATGCTTTGCTGAAGTCAAGATTAATGACATCCACAGCATTGCCTCTGTCCAGTAAGCTTGTAACCCAATAAAAAAAGGAGATCAGATTTGTCTGGCAAATTCTTGGTAAATCCATACTGGGTTCTTTTGATCACTGAGCACTTGTCTAGATGTGCACAAATTGTGTGTTTTATGATTTGTTCTAATATCTTCTACGGGACTGAAATCAAACTGACTGGTCTATAATTTCCTGGGTCTTCTTTTTTCTCCTTCTTAAAGATTAGGACTACATTCGCCCTCTTCCAGTCCAGTGGCACTTCTCCACTCCTCGAGGATTTCCCAAAGATGATCGACAGAGGCTCTGCAAGGACATCTGTGTGTTCCTTAAGAACTCAAGGATGCAGCTCATCTGGTCCAAATGACTTGAATTCATTTAGGCCAGGTAAGTTTTTTTGAACCAGTTCTCTATCAATTTTAATCTGCTATTCTGCACCACTCATGTTTCCATCTCTTCTTTGGGGATGCAAGCATATCCCCCATCAGCCAATGATCCTGAACCTCCTTTCTTTGGGGGGAAGTTCAACATTAAACAAAAGTGAGGGGTAAGACATGCAGAGTTCCACCTAGTTCAAGGGACCACACCACTACAGTGGTGCATCACATAACAAATTTAATTTGTTCCGGAAGCATGCTTGTTATGTGAAACACTCTTTATGTGAAGCGGATTTTCCCATAGGAAATAATGGAAACTCAGACAATTGGTTCCCAAAAAATATTCATATAAAAATATTAACTGTATGTTAAAATGATGACAAAACACTGGAATGGAATTCAAAACATGCATTCAATGTACATGATACTATGAAGTCTACTTACGCTGCAATCCTAAAGACATGTTCCTGGGAGTAGGACCCATTTAATACAATGGGGATTACTCCTGAGTAGACATGCCTAGGAGGCTGCAATCCTAAAGACACTTTCCTGGGAGTAAGCCCCATTGAACACAATGGGGCTTACTTCTGAGTAGATATGGTTAAGAGGCTGCATGGAGGATAGGGGGCATACCTGGGCTGCTGCTGGAGGCTGGAGGCTAGCGGGAGCACTTGGGGGCAGTTAGGGGTAACTGCCCGCAAGTTGGGGGCAGTTAGTGGTAGCAGCTCTCTGGCCAGTAGCCCATTAAAACAGGCTCCACACGGAACGCCAGGGCTGCCTAGCAGCTGCCTTTTGCACCCCCAGATGACCTGGCCAGGTCACTTTCAGGTTGCCTGGAGCTTGTTAAGTGAAGCAGGCTTGTTAAGAGGAGCACACTCCCAATGGGAATTTGTGCTTGTTATGTTAATCACTTGTTATGTGGGGCACTCGTTATGTGAGGGACCATTGTATATGCAACAGAATGGATTTCATTGGTTCATATAAATTACAATCATCCATGTCTTTTACACCAGGCTGCTATTCTTACCCCTGAGTTGTCCTCACTAGTTGTTCATAGCCTGGCTTGGTTAATCTGATTTTCTTTGGGGTTGCCTGGCAGGAAAGAACATTCCCAGCATTTAACTCCCTGAAGGTTGGATGCTTTGGGAAAAACTGTTATGGAGGACAGAGCTGGTTAATATTTTGATTTTTTTCTTCCCTGGTGTTTCTTCCTTTGTTCTCAGCCCCTCTTGAATCTTCTACTCCTTTGCTCTTGCTTCTTTATCAAGGACCTTGTTTCATCACCTTGTGCTTCCATCTTCCTTTCTTCTCCTCTGTATAACCTTCTGCAGCTTGCTTCTTGCTTCACTGAATTGCCCAGAGAGGCTGTCATCCTTTTCCATTCATTGTCCTTCACTGGATGCCTTAGAATCAGCTAAGGTGATCTCTTGCAGGGGTGCAGCTCCATGGAACGAGATGGGACACCACATCATTTTTAGGACTATGATATACTGCTGGGGTGATCTCTTGCAGGATGTACAGATCCATGGAACGAGATGGGACACCACATCGTTTCTAGGAGGACCATGATATACTGTAAATCCCACTCTCACTTTTACCCCAACACATGAATTTTGAGGCAGGAAAGGGCAAAAAGGCATTCAGAGATTAGGGACATGTCTCTGCTTCCTCTTAATATGTTGCATTGGAGTTAACATCAATAAGGTGTTTATGAGAAGGGAATTAATAAGCAATCTGAACAGAGCAGGGTCTATGAGTCCATTTTCCTGTATCAAAAAAGCACATGAGGTATGAAAAGGTAGCAGTTTCAGTGAGAATAAAAATAGTCACCTAACATTTATGTATTCTTTTAACTGATGGATTGGTAACTGATAATCTGTTAATTATATCTTTTACATAGTCATTATCTCCTTTCTGCTTCCCTCTTAATTATCAAAAGCCTCCCCCCCCCCCCGCCCCCCCCCCGCCCCCTGGGAATAGATTATCCATTGTTATTTGGCATGGTGATAATTTAAGCAAAAGAGGGTATAAAATTCCATTTTTTGTCCACTGATATGCAGCTCTGTTCTAAGGACAAGTCATTTGTACAATATATTTATGCCTTTTGTTGCAAAGTTTTAGGAAAGAATAAAAAAAATTGTTCAAATGAAACAGAACAATGTGTAACTGCAGCATAGTGATGATATATTACTACAAAGATTACAGCATAAATAAATTTTTTCCCCAGAACTACACATGGTAACAGCTATTCGGAGAAATGTTTCTCCCTCAATAAGTTTTCATTAAACAAGGATACTGAAGAGAGAGGAATACAACTTCCAAAGAAAGAGCATTCTAGAGTAAAATGGGATTTTTCACAAAAAAAATCATTAAAATAAAGTCTGCACACCAAAACAGAGGAAATGATATTTTAAATGTTCTTCACTCAAATGCTCATTGACATTTTCCCTATTGCTGTTGGTGGTGGCCTTGGATCTGACATAAATTGGAGTGCTTCACCTTTGCACTTACAAACATTTTTCAACATATCTGGCGGAAAGAAGTAATAGTATTCAAGTTATTGCTTTTTTCCTTAACTATAATTTATATGGCAGTGTTACAGTATATAATGATGTATCTTAATTGCAAGCATTACCTAGGCAGTCAAAGAAAATGAGGCATGTTCCATTTTTATTTCATTGATAGGTGGTGAGAAAATTAAATATCCCAGAATTTCCTTTTTGGAAGCATTTAGTGTTCTCAATTAATCACACGGGGGGATGTTCCACATTCAAGGTTGATGTGCATGGGGAAATGATGCGCATGGGGGAATGATGCACATGGAGATTGATGTGCATGGAGATTGATGTTGCACATGGGGGGTTGTTGCGCATGAGGAGATGTTGCACATGGTGGATGTTACGTATGGGGGATTATGTGCATGGGGGTTTTAATGTGCATGGGGGGATGAAGTGCATGGGATTTTGATGCTCATGGGGGGAACAATGCACATCCAGGATGTTGCTCATGGGATGTTGATGCACATGGCAGGGTTGATGCGCATAGGGGGGTGTTGTGTATGGGAGATGTTGCACATGCGGGGATATTGTGCATTCAGGGTTGATGTGCATGGGGGAATGATGCGCATGAGGGGTTGTTGCACATGTGGGGATGATATGCATGGGGGATGATGTGCCTGAGGGATGTTGCGCATGGGGGATGAAGTACATAGGGGATATTGGGCATGAGTGATTGAAGTGAATGAGGGGGTTGATGCGCATGGGTGATGTTGTGCGTGGGGGTTGATGAGCAGGAGGGATTGATATGCATGGGAGGTTGATGCATGGGGGACGTTGTGCATGGGGAGTTGATGTGCATGGGGGGATGAACTGGAATGGGGGATGATGCACAATGTGCATGGGAGGGATGATGCACATAGGTGATGCGCAATGGGAGGATGATGCGCAATGGGGGGGATGGCACACATGGGATGTTTTGCTAGTACCTTATATTAGTGGGCCCTCTGGCCCACCTTATATTAGTGCCCCATGCAAACCCTCCCTCCCAGTGCATCAGGTACTGGGTTTCAAACTGGCTGAATGTTGATCAGCGTCTTCAATGTCAAGTATAGGACAGAAACACATTACACCCCTTTTCAGCTCCTTAAGCATTAAATTTCTCCACATTGGTTCTTGGTAGGTGTTGATGTCACAGAAGGAACAGCCTCCCCAAATGTCATGCTTCTAGATCCAGGACAGAGAGTCATTCAGTCAGGGATTCTCAATGTAAAGTACAGGGAGGAAAACACTTTGCACTCTTTTTCACCACCTTCCGGTTGCAATTTTTACGTAAAAGCCAGTTCTTAGTGAGTGCTTCTGTCATGGAAGGAAAACCCTCCCCAAATTTCATGCTTCTAGGCCCAGCAGTTTTTGGCTGGGCCTTGGTGAGTGAGTGAGTGACTTACTTTTCAATTTTATATATTTAGACTAGCAAAAGGCGTACCCGCGTTGCGGGAGTAAAATTCCCCCGTATGCCATCCCCCCATATGCATCAACCCCCCATGGATAACTTTCCCCCAGGCGTAACAACCCCCCATACGCAACTTCCCTCATACACATCAACCCCCCCATGCACAACTTCCTCCATGCACAACTTCCCCATGCGCAACTTCCCCATATGCATCAAACCCCATGCGCAACTTTCCCCACGTGCAACTCCCCCATGAGCATCGTCCCCCATGTGCAACTTCCCCCATGCGCAACTTTCCTACATGCGCATCATCCCCCATGCACATCACCCCCATGCGCAACTTTCCTCCCATGCGCAACTTTCCTCCCATGCGCATCATCCCCCCATGCGCATCGTCCCTCCATGCGCATCGTCCCTCCATGCGCATCGTCCCCCCATGCGCATCGTCCCTCCATGCGCATCGTCCCACCATGCGCAACTTCCCCCCTGTGCAACTTCCCCCCTGCGCAACTTTTCTACATGCGCAACTTCCCCCATACACAACTTTCCCCATGCGCATCATCCCCCATGCGCAACTTTCCTCCCATGCGCAACTTTCCTCCCATGCGCAACTTTCCTCCCATGCGCATCATCCCCCATGTGCATCGTCCCCCCATGTGCATCGTCCCCCCCTGCGCAACTTCCCCCCCTGCGCAACTTTTCTACATGCGCAACTTCCTCCATACACAACTTTCCCCATGCGCATCATCCCCCATGCGCATCATCCCCCATGCGCATCATCCCCCATGCGCAACTTCCCCATGCGCAACTTTCCTCCCATGCGCATCATCCTCCCATGCGCATCGTCCCTCTATGCGCATCGTCCCTCCATGCGCATCGTCCTCCCATGTGCAACTTCCCCCCGCGCAACTTTTCTACATGCGCAACTTTCCCCCATGCGCATCATCCCCCATGCGCGACATTTCCCCATGCGCGACATTTCCCCATGCACATCATCCCCCATGCGCAACTTCCCCCATACGCAACTTTCCAACATGCGCAACTTCCCTTCATGTGCAACTTCCCCATGTGCAACTTTCCTACATGCGCATCTTTCCCCCACATGCGCATCTTCCCCCCACATGCGCAACTTCCCCCATGTGCAGCATCCTTTCCAATGCAATCTCTTCCTCCGAACAACATCCCCCAGTGCACCAGGCACTGAGCACCAAACTGGCTGGATGTTATTCAGTCTCCCATGTTAAGTATAGGACAGAAACACTTTGCCCCCTTTTCAGCCCCTGAAGGGTTAAATTTCTCCAGATGGTTCTTGGTGGGTGTTCAGGTGACAGAAGGAACTCCCAGAATTCCATGCTTCAGGCCCAGCAGTTGGGGAGGAATGTTGATGAGTCAGCAATTCTCAATGCAAAGTATAGGGAGGAAAATGTGTTGCGCCCCTTTTCACCCCCTTCTGGTTGGAATTTCCGAAAACCGGTTCTTAGTGCACCCCTCGGTCACGGAAGGAACACCCACCCCAATTTTCACGCTTTTAGGCCCAGCGGTTTTGGCAGGGTGGTGATGAGTCAGTCAGTCAGTCAGTCAGTGACTTTTCTCATAGATAGATAGATAGATAGATAGATAGATAGATAGATAGATAGATAGATAGATAGATAGATAGATAGATAGATAGATTACAATGCACATCAAGCTAACTTTATTAGTTATGTCCCATGGAGCTAGGCTTCTCTGGATAATCTCAACAGGTGGATAGACACATGCATTGGAAAATACTGAGGACATAAAGGGCTTTAAAGGTTAGAAATACCACTCGTGATAAATAAGAGATTGCATCTGAGCATCCCCAGATTACCTTTCCCTTGTTATTAGATTACATCTGCCGCTACCCCTTAAACTCTGAGGCGGAAGGAAAGGCTTCTATTCTGAAAGCAAAACAATTTATCAAACCCAATGCATTTCCTTGCCTACCATCCAGAAGTGTCTTATTTTAAAAGGGAAAAGGAGAAATATCTCCTTTCATGAGTACATAAATGTCTGCTATATGGTCCAACAAGCAAAATTCTGGGTCTTGAAGGCAAAATCAAATATAGCCATCTTGTGATAGCCAGTCAATCGTGTGCTTCCTACCTTCCTGCTCAACTCTTCCTAATTAATTGTATCAATTAATGAAAAACAAAGATCTACAGTTGGTGATCACTTACAGGAAGTCTATTATCTGAGTCTGCAAATAACTGTGATTTTCACATGAATAACAATGTGCAAATTCAGCATTAGAATTATGGGATTGAACCCATTTCAAATCCTATGATTCAAGAACTCAAAAAATAAGACATATTTACCAGTATCTCTTCTCCTGATTTAAAGATGAAGGCAAGAAAATAGATTCTAATATGCTATGCACTAAACATCTTAAAAGGAAGAACATTTATTATCTAAAGTGATTTCACCCATATTCATTAGTTTTAGACCTTACTTGTCAATATTTATTCTGACTTTAATGAGAAAAGGGCTTTAAGTTCCTAATGATGATTCCATATGAACAAAAGAGAAAGATGTGTTTATATGTCATGATTATACATTTCTTTATGACATTCATACAAAGTTCATTCCCAATATTCTCATGGAAAGAAGATGAGATAAATGAAATGTTTGCAAGTCAAGTGCTTTATTCATTTCACAAAATACTAAACTAAAATTAGACAAAAATGGCAATTTCTAAAAACGTAACCAATGTTTTTTAATAAATAATGTCATCAAAATTTCAATATGATGGATTATGAAAGTGTTGTAAGAATGGCAAGTGCTGAATTGAAACACCTACCCAACTGTGTCCTAGAGATGAATGTCAAGGTCCTCACTTCGCTTTCATTCATTTCAGCCTTTTAAATGATTCTGTCCTTGATATGTTTACACCACTTTCAACAAAAAGCTGCAGCAAGATGTCACTAACATGGCATTTCATTTTTGCTTAGAAAAGCTGCCATAATTATGATTAGTCCTTGTATTAAAAAAAATCACAAGATTTTTTAAGGTGGCTACCTAAATTCCTCTCTTTCTCTTGTAAATTCTATCTGAGTGTTAAGTCAGTGCTTTATATTCCATGTCAACAACATGGTTGAGAATGACCATGGTGAGAGTGAAAATGAAGATCTATCTACCTACCTGCCTACAGTATTTATATTCCGCTGTTCAACAGAAAAGTTCACAAAGCAGTTTACAAGAAAATGAAAAAATAGCTAATTAATAGCTAATGGGTCCCTATCTCAAAAGGGCTCACAATCTAAAAAGCATATATGCTTTTTATTTATATATGCTTTTTATTTATATATATATATGCATGCATCGCTTGAAAAATGGTCTTCCATCGTGAACATCCATTAACTTAAGAAACTTACCAAGTGAAAATGACTTGCTTAACCTGGGCAGTTTTTTTAAAAAACCTAGTACTTCCTGCTAAACGTGGGCCAGTTTTTTTCCCCTTGCAGTTTTTTTTTCTGCTCCACCCCTCTGTAGCTACACCACCACAGCCTCCTCACTCTCTCAAGCAGTTGCCTACTGGTTTACATTCCCCAACTTCCAAGGACATTAATCCAACGCACACTTACCCAGGAGTGAGTCCAATAAACTCAACCCATAAACTCGAGAACTACAGTAAGTATGTGCAAGATAGCAAAAAATCTGCCTCCTATTGTTAGATAAGGGTTTTCCCCACATGCAACAAATGCATTCCCACAACAAATTTGCATACGGCACACCATTTACATATTAGGCTTGTAGTTTTTATTACTCAAATGTAAGCCAAACTGCCATGGGGCAAAAATTTGAAGAATCCAGAAGATTGTCCTTAGTCTCTGTAAGAACCTGAGTTTATCTGTGAAGCAGTGTAGTATCCTTCTGCAACTCAACAAAAGACAGCATTTCAAAAATCCACCATGAGGCACCAAGCAAGATAGCCAAACACAAATGGTTTCATTTCTTCATGATCTTCTCTTAAGTCCTAGGTATAATGTTGACTGAAACACCAAGGGTGCAAACCTAACCAACTTTACAGCACTGACATAGCTGGACTCCAGAAGCCTCAGATGGCACTTGGAGCACCAAGGAGAAGTTTGCATGAGGCTTCATGTGGCAGGAAGGTATGGGAGGAGAGCAGGATGTTGCGGAAGGTGGCATGTTGTAGACCTGGCCCCAGACAGTATTTGGACCAGGTCTGCAACATCTTGGCTCAGTTCAGAGCATCTGCTTTGTATGAAGACATGTCCAGATTTAACTGCTAGCATTTTTCTTGTAGAATCAGAAAAGATACTCACCCACACATGCAACTCTGAGGATATGTTACTACCAGTCAGTATACATATGGCTGGCCCTAGATCTCTTGGTGCTTGAAGCAATGTGTCAAATGCTGATCACCATATGTGTCAAACTCTTACATGTGGTGTGATAGTGAAGTGCTTCCTGAGGAAACTGCTGCAGTTGGCCAAATGGATGGGCAATCTCTGAGTGTTCAGCAGGATAGACCACTTGCGTGGCTCAAAAGAAAACATTGTCCTATTGTCTGGAGTGCCAGTTCAGTGCCACTACCCAAGACAGCAACAACATATTCAGTCATTATTATTAACATGGATGTATCATGTGTGGCAATTATCTCCTCCTCTTACAGTATTTATTTAGAAAATGCATAGCCTGCCTTTCAGCACATTGCATCTCAAGACAGAAAACAACAAATCAAACCTAATTAAATCTAAAAGCCTCCATAAATCTTTAAAAAGGAGAAATTAGCCTGGAAACTACACAGCAGCCAATAAAACCAAAAGTCACATTAACGGTAAAAAGCTTGTCTAAATAAACAAGTCTATGAAAAGGCCAAGATCCCAAATCTGGCAAACCTCAGGAGTCAGCTGGTTCCATAATTTGAGGGCCTTCATCTTATGGTGGCTTCATGGCTATGAAAGACAGGTGGCCTGAATTACTTGCCCGTATGCAGAAGCTGCCGACTTGCATGCCAGTGCAACCCTTGGAAATGTAATTTGGACAATGTGTTTGAGAAGCCAAACCCTGGGTCAAATTAAAATCTTGAGGGATTTTTTTTTACTTTTTTGTTATAGACTTCATTTGTGTTAAACATGCTAAGAAGATTCCTGCACTGAGCAAGTGAGAACAGATGGTGCGGCAATGATAAGCATTTTCTTTCTTGCTCTAGTCCTTCCACAAGCAGCCTCACCAAAAGGAAAACTGAAGGAAGGAAGGAGGAAAACAATCAGAGAAGGAAGAGAGGGGGTCAAGGTCCTTTCTTCCTCTTGTGTGGAATCAATCAGATCTGTCCAAAGACATCTCCTCAAGTTGGAATGAAAATAAAGCTACAGAATAATAGAGGTAAAAAAAATTAAATCTGTGTATAGTTATAAAAATAAATGTGCAATTCCATAGATTTTGTTTCCAAAGAGGTTAGTCTTACTGTGCTCAGTTGGACTCACTCTCAGATCAGGACACAGAATTGTAGCTGCTTTTCCCAATTCAGGATACCTAATCCAGCAGCCTGACCACAATCCACTGTAGCGCTAATCCTGAAAAAAATTAAAACAGACTTTGGAAGGAAAATAATAATAAAGATGTCTTCCTGGCTTCTTTCATATCATACATGGAATTATATAATTAAAATGCAAAGCTACAAAGTTCAGAAGCAAGATGAAAGAATTTCCATTTTTACAGTGGTTAGTGAAACTACATTTAGCTTATAACAACAACAATTTGAAGGGTAATAACTGGTTTCAGCTCGCCTTTGGAAGAAGTATAATCCTTGGCATCTAAATATCAATAAGTCGCGTTGTCCATGTCTGATGTGGTCGCTCTGTTTGAACATTGCTTCAGTTGTTCCTGCTTAAGTTGGACCTCCCCAAGATATCCTGTTTTCTGAAAGTTTCCTGCTGTGAGTAATTCTTCATCAGCAGCCTTCAAAAAACTGTGTTGTTCAAGACTGCCATCTTGAGGCACAATAATGCTGAAAAACAGAAGCACTGACAGAATGAGCCATGATTGTACAAGAGAACAAAGCTACCTGGTGCCAAATCAGAGCATGGAGTCTACTTGCTCAAGGTGATATCCGCTGCTGGACAGAAGCTGCAGGTCCCAGGCAGGGTCCTTCCCCACCCCATCAGCAAATCCCAGGGATCTAAGCTGGGATCCTCTGCAGGCAAAAGAGGTGCTCTGCCATCACTGAGTCATGCAGATGATTTGCCAGCTTCATAAATATGGAATTAAAGAAATACACAGCTTTAATTTACTTTGCTTCCCAGATCTTTAATAAAATTATTTTTGAAGTTCAAAATTATTTCTCTTTCCCTTGGTTGGGGGAAGGCTCAGGACCACGGAGAGCTCTTAAGTTAGCATTCAAGTGGAATCCAGATCACATCAGGATTGTGTCTAGATGATGTTGATGATGTGTGTCTAGATGTGTGTGATGTATGATGTATGGTCTAGTCTCTTCCCAGACTCCATCTTTGTTGTCTGGAGAGAGAAGTGTGTTAAAGAAACAGCCCTCTGGATCAAGGCCCTGAACCTCCTTTATCGCCAGCAACTGACTTCTGCTTTGCTGTCAGTGCCAGCCAGCAGGTAGAGAGGGTATTTGAGACTTCAAGATTGAGTAGTGTTGATTTTTCAGGATCAGACTGAGGGTATCAGGCTCAGAGCTAAGCTTAAGATCAAGCTGGCTTAAGGGCAAGTTGGCTTAAGGTCAAGGTAGCTCTTCCTGAGGCTCTGAATTTGAGCTGTTTCTGGGGCAGGGGCCCTTACCATCAAAGAACAAAACCATTTAAGAATTTAAAAGAGCAGAAATCCCAGAAGTTGAGATCCACAGGCTATTTTTGGCCTAACACATTTTGACCAGCCTGTTGACCACAGAAACATCCCCCTTTCTTCTCCTCCTCCCACCTCTACATCTCAACAAGCATATTCTTCCTCCTGCTAAATTTATTTATTTATTTCAATAATTTATACCCCGCCTTGGTTCCCAAAAGAAACTCCAGGCGGCTTACAACGTTTTAAAAATGCAATAATACACATACAATTTAAAAATAGATAAAAACAGATAAGATAATAAAGTACATACAATTCATTTAAAATATACATAAACATATTAAAAACATTTTAAAAACACTGCTGTAGTCAAACCACCTAAAACCAGTTAAAAACAAGAAACAAAGTAAAAACGACCTGCCAGACATTAATTAAAATAAGAGGTTTTTCAGGCCTCTGAGAGCACAATCCTAACCATGTCTACTTGAAAGTAAGCTCCATTGTGTTCAGTGGGACTTACTCCCAGGAAAGTGTCTTTAGGATTGCTGCCTTATAGTCATTTAAGTCAAATATCATATAGTCATATCGTCAAATATAATCACTATTGGGCTGATCTCTTTTTTCTAGTTGTGGGTGTCAAAAAGTCCTTTAAAAGATAAATGACTCTTGTCAAAGTCCTTCAGGTGTGTCCTGACAGTACTTGTTGACAATCAGCCTCATGCTAGTATTCAGCCTTACAGCACAATCCAGAGTTAGGGCAGTGAGGAGTGCCGTAGCAGGGCTACCCCACCTATTCTGAATCCAGAGCAGAAAGTTATGCTGCATCCAGAGTCAGGAAGCCTGGGTTGTCCTAACTGCTCCAGAGCATGCTCAGTAGCCACCAAGTCAGGGACATCTGGGGAGGGCTTGCTCCCAAGGAGATCCCCCCTCAAATCACACTGAACAAGGAACAGCTGTGGTGCTTGCTTAATAAGGAAGCCCAGAAGTTCCTGACAACCAGTTACAGCTGCATCATGAGGCTCCAGTACAGCAATAGCTCTAGTGGAGGATGGGTGCAAGGGGCTTCTTCGAGTGGCCTGCTGTATCCCCAGGTTAGTGGCTGCTGTAGTTGTTCCATATCCTCACGTTGAGAGGCAGGGGTTGCAGCTGGGCTGGCCAAGAACTCAGATTTTTGGTCAACACTGCCATTCTTACTCTGCCTTATAGAACCAGGGTGATCAGATGCCAAACCCAAAAAGGAGTACAAGGTCCCCCAAAATTCCTGACATCCATGCAAAATTCCTGACATGTTAAAAAATGTAGGACAAATGTAGGACATGTTAAATTAAATGCTAAAAACACTTGTATTGCTTTTAAGTACTTAATTTCAATATTATAGTTCTTTTTATACTGAACACCTCTATACAAGACCTTTTTCACCAACAATGCACATGAAAGGGTCTCAAAGCAGACATGATCATTCTGCAAAGATCAAAGCAGCCCAATAAGACTCTCTGGCACCCAGTCACATAAAAAGGGGCACGAGCACCCCCATGCCTGTTTCTTTTTCTCCCATTTACATTGGTGTGGCTGAAAGTGGGCAGAGGAATCCCAGGAGCCCCTAGCGCAGGAACTCCAGCCAAGCCATGTGGCCTGTTGTTTCTGCAATTTTGGCTTGGCCATGGGTGGGGGGCGGCAGTGGCACTGCACGCTTCCCTTTCTTTTTCAGGCATGCACTCATGACTGCCACCTGGTGGCCAAGCTGCAAATTGCAGGCAGCAAATTTTAAAATTTTAAAGTGCAAAAGCGCTTTTAAAAGTCCGGTTAGGGGGCTTTTTCCACTCTAAAAGCTTCATTTCCAGACATGTCTGGCCATTTCTGGCTTTCTGGGAAACCTGCATGGACCCCTATGGATCTACTCATTGCTATACCTGCTCCTGAGGTGGTATAACTATGAGGAGCTGGAAGAGGAAATTTCTGCCCTGGAAACAGACTGTGGATATAACATAACTGCTCTGCCCTAGGCAATGCTGAACATGCCCTCAACATGCCTCTCCTGAGTTGCCTAGGCAGGCCCAGCTAGGGCAGCCCAGCTCCATCTGTCTTGGGGCAGCCTATGTTGCCTTATGCTGCCCCAAGCCTTTTCCAGAATCACTAGGGTGGCCCATCTTTGCAATTGGGCCAGCCAGTGATAGATAGGGTAGCCTAAGTGCACTTCTGGATTGTGCCCTTAGTCGGAGTTTACCATCCATCCAGGTCACGTCTTTGCTAATTAAGTGGACACTGCTGTATTGTATTCGAGAGAGAGAGTTGTATAACTGACCAATAGGAGTAAACTCTGAACTAGATAAACTCATAGGATCCAGTTAGAGTATTTTTCTATTTTCAGAATCCTGTAGTAAAGACCAGGTTCATTTCTCCAGGGTTCCAGTACAAATGCAAGGAACCGAGGATGGGATGGGATACAGTGATGGGCCCAGCCTCCCCTAACAACCAGTTCTCCAGAAGTGGGCGGGGCCAGGCTGGGTCAGGGGGTGGGGCCGAGGTCAGGGGGCAGGGCCGGGGAGAATTTAAAGGGGAATTTTTTTAATTTATAAAATTTTTAAAAATTAAGCATGCGGCTTACTTCTGAGTAGACTTGCATAGGATGGTGCTCTGAGGCTGCAGTCCTTCCCATGCTGCCCTGGGAGTAAGCCCCATTGACTAGCATGCGGCTTACTTCTGAGTAGACCTGCCATCCGTGATCTGAGTCTGCAGTCCTCTCCACACTGGCCTGGGAGTAAGTCCCATTGACTATACTGGGACTTACTTCTGAGTAGGCCTGCATAGGATGGGGCTCTGAGGCTGCAGTCCTCTCCACACTGGCATGGGAATAAGTCCCATTGACAATACTGGGACTTACTTTTGAGTAGACCTACATAGGATGGGGCTCTGAGGCTGCAGTCCTCTCCACACTGGCCTGGGAGTAAGTCCCATTTACTGTCATGGGACTTACTTCTGAGTAGACCTGCATAGGATGGGGCACGCAGGGGTGCTTCTCAACCCCCCGGCCGGCCAGGGAGAGGCTGCAGAGCGCGATGGCCCCCCCAAACCGGTTCAGCCAGTTTTGGCCATCCACCATAGCTACCGGTTTGCCAGCGTCGGGCTGAGTGGAACTACCGGTTCGGGCAATCCGGCCCGAACCGGTCTCAGCCCATGACTGATGGGATGGCATGAGATGGAAAGCAGGGGTTCAATTAAACTTTACTTTTCTGTCCCTGCCTATTCAGAATCAATTAGAATCTCCACACACTCCTTGGATAGCATTTCCAGAGGGGGGGAAGGTCTTGTGAACAATTCTGACAACTTCTGGAAATCACAAACAGTAAAGAACTTTCTCTTATTTATAAACCCTATAGGAAGTGTTGGGTTTGTAATGCAAAAAAAGTGGATTCCTCTGGCCCATGAGCAAGCCCTGTAATCTTGAGAGGAGCTCCACAATGCATTTATGAACTTATTTGTATTCATTCATTCCTATAAGTTGCATCTCTACTATAACCCATTTATTCAAATTTAAAATATAAATTAATTTCCAGTCCCTGACACAGTTTCAGGGAGATCTTGTGGCCCTCTTGCCAAAATATTAGCACACCCCTGCTATAAGGCATTCTTGTTGTTAAAACTATTACCTGGGAGGGCTAATTTATTATTGTTGTGAATTACCATGTATCTATGCTGACTTGCTATGGCCCCTGCTAACTGGGCAAGAGGCACTCTTTCAAATGGGTGCTCTTCCTTTAAAAGAATAACTGGCCCTTCCCACCCCAGCAATATCTGAAATAGTGGCTTCTGCTGGTGTTCTTTTGTATTTTAGATTGTGAACCTTTTTGGGACAGGGACTCATTAGATATGAATTTTTCATTTTCTTTGTAAGTTGTTTTGTGAACTTTTAGTTGAAAAGCAGTATATAAATACTGTAGATAGATAGACAAGATATCTATCTTATTATTAGGCCCCTTTGCATACATGTATCCCATCTTGTATCTCTACTGAGGGTAAAAAAACCAATAATATGGTTTTTCATAGTCCAAAGCAATAACCCACCCTTCCCTTGTTTCTTTAATGTGGGCCAAGGGGGAAATCTCTCTCTCTCTCTCTCTCTCTCTCTCTCTCTCTCTCTCTCTCTCTCTCTGACACATACATTGTTCATAGAAACACTTAACCAACACAAGGACAACATACTACTGAAAATTGCAAGGTTTTTTTTTTTAAAAAAAGTGTTTATGTCTTATTCATTTAGAGAAAGAATGAACACAATTGCTTACTATGGTACTCTGGAGGAGGCCACACTCTGCCAACTATAAATAAAAAGAAAATGTTTCCCCTGCAAAGTTATGAACAATTTGTCTTTCTCCATGAAAACCATCAGTGTAATAATTTGCTATAACTGATAAAGGAACAGTCTCTGAAAATGTTTATGGAGAGAAACAAACATCATTAACATTTGTACAAAATGTTTCTTCAAGAAAGACACCCAATTATTTTGTTATAATGCCTCTTATTAGCAACAGCTGTTCCCCCAAAGGCTTGCAAAGTAGCATCAATCAACTAGCATCAGAGAACGTTATCTAGTTAGTGATAAATATAAATGGCAAACTCTTCTGCAAAAACAATCATTCTTTTGCACATGCAAATGCAGAGATGTACACAAACAACCATTAAGATCTGTAAAAACAAACCAACAACATTTGGTCCAAGATAGATAGCAAGATTCTTTAGAAGCTAATTGTTTTTCTGTAAAAGTCTATTTTTATCACTAGCCCAGTCCCTACTTTTATTTTTTAGAATTTTCAGTTGGGTTTACTCCCAAGGAAGCATATCCAGGACTGCAGAATTATAAGCAGAACTGACTGGAGGGATACCACCTGTGTGGCAAAGTGCCGGATCTAGGGTGTGGGAAGATACTTTCTTCTTTTCATTATTATCAGCAGGGATACAGATGGGTATGAGCAATTACTTATGTACTTACCATGTAGCAGGTCTAAGCAAGTGGAGAAGGCATTGGCTCTGGTCCCTAACCACAGGGTAAAGCCAGTGTTACCAACCATCACCAACCTAGATTTCCAAGCAGTTCTAGGAATGTGGCAATGTTGTGCTTACCATATATGGAGGCTATCCACAACTACTTCTTCTCCTACAGCTAGAGCTGTCATGTAATGAATGTTTAAGTGGTTACCAGTCACCCAAAGGATAAGAATGCCAAAAATACTGCAAATCAAGTACAGCATACTTTACAAAAGTACATCACTCTGGCAGAAGTTTCAGTGTGGGGGTCAGGATGATACTTCAAACTTCCAACTGTAAAAGGTAAAGGTGTCCCCCGCAGGTTATACTGCTAGTTGTGACTGACTGTAGGGTGCAGTGCTCATCCCCATTTCTAAAGCCATAGTTGTATGACATGTGGCTTGTATGCTCACAGAACGCTGTTACCTAGGGCAGGAGGTCTGGTCTAGAGGGTAGAGCCTCTGTTTGCCTGAAGATAAGAACTGAAGGTCGCAGGATTGAGATAACCAGAAGTCACCTCATCTTGAAGGACCCGGTCTCTAACCCTGGCCTCCGGGTTAACAGGCATGCCCTACAATCCAGAGTAACTATGGGAGCACGTAAGAGACATTACGTGCACCCGTAGTTACTGCACTATCTAATGAAAACCTATGGAAAATTCACATTGCAATCCAGAGTAAATTGTTCTTACACCTGAGCAAGGACTCCCCGTAGTTACTCTGGATTGCACCCATGGTGTCTTAGCCACTTGCACCACCACAGCTCCCAAAATCCAAATGACTAAAAAAAATACATACGCTGTAAGACACACACCCAGGCCACTTCCTGCACATCCAGGAGAATTTAGGACATTTTGCTTAACTGCATGAACTGCCCATCCTGTGGCAATTAGGTGAAATTTCCTGAACATTTCTAGACATAAGAATCTGGTAAGTTCTTTAATTAATTCAAAATTGGTCCAATGTTCATTGCAGCCAAGGCCAGATACAGTCCTGCTTTATTAAAGCAAAGGATGTTGCTTAAGTGCTGTTTTTTTTTAAAAGGTAAGTCAGATTTCCTTCCTTAAGGAGGCTTGAGAAGTTCCAATTGCAGTCAGGTATTGAATGGGACAGATAACTGAGCTTGCATAGTTTATGTGCACATTACTACATCTGCTGCAGTGTTGGAGACCAAGCTTGAACCAGTACACATGACCATATAACAACCCAGAGTCTGTTCAATCAAAGATGAGATAGTCTAAGCTTCTCTAGCAGATCCTCTCTTATCTTGATCATGAATCTTGCCTGCTCTAACAAGGCTTAGATGCCACCAAGAAGATGGAATGATAATCCAAATTAGGAGAGGAATGGACAGAAAAGTTGTAGCTGCCATGCCTGCTCCCAAAGCATTTGAGAACAAGATGGTTCTGATCTCCAATTGCACTCTAGGATTAATCACATGCAATAAGTTAGTTTTTTTCTGTTTTCATCCCATAATGACCTTAAGCAACTCTACAGGCCCACACATGCCTCTTCTCCCTATTTTGGCTGTTTATCTCTCTACACACCTGGGACATGAATAACCACTGCTGGAATCTGCTAGATATTATGTTATGTTCAGTGAATTCAAGGAGGCTGGATGCCTCCTTTTCTTAATTTCAGGAGGAAAATTGTTAAAATTCTTCTCTTAAAACATTGTCAAAACATCCATTAGCTTTTGGCCATATTTCTTTTGAAGGAAGAAAATAAAATTTCATTTTCTTATTAATATTGATTTATAATTTGAAAAAATGTCATATTTTATTCCTTTGACCACTTATATTTGAGCATTGCCATTTAATTTTGAAATATAGCTTACTGAACTTCCTTTTTGAATTTTCCAATAATTGTGGAAATGTATAATGAATTGAACATCTTTCTAAAAACCTCTTTAACTCATATCTTGTTACCAAAGAGCAGCATTTTAAAATATTACTAATAGGGCCAAACATGGAGGATGACGCGAAAGTCTGAAACAAGTGATGCAGTGAGAGAAGACGCAATTAAAAACCTGATCTGATCAGAAATAGAAACTACATTGGGGGGAGTCTCAAAGTGGGGGTCAGGGCGTCATTGTTTTATTACCCATGGGCATCATTATTTTATTTCTAGGGGTATCACAAAAATCTGGGCACCACCATCTTAGAATCTAGCACTAGACACTGCCATATTGGACTGGGGGCACTTAGGCTGCAATCCAGACTTTCCTGAGAATACATGTGATTTAACACAATGGGACTTACTTCCAAGTAGACATGGAAGAGCTCTGGTGTCACAGTGATGTCACTTCCTCTTTAATGACATCACTTTCTATGGTCCTGGACAGATATTCAATCTCAGAAGGGTATCCTTACTTCTGTGCAGACTTCATGGAATTTTGCAGTGACCAGGTGAGTTTTCCTGAGCAGAGATTGTGATCAAATAACATAGAAAAAATATCTTGAAGTCTTGATAAAGTCAGGAAAACGCAGTGCAGATTTTTAACAAAGTTGGTCAGAATCCACCTGGTTATTTATACAACCTCAAACAACCCATTTTCTAATTGTCATAATAGCCCTCACGAGGTGAGATTGGGGCTCTACAATACTATCATATGAAATACTATCATATCATATCATATGTTCATATGAAATGGCAGAAATTCATGCTTAATGCTCCTTTCATTTACTCACACAATATCATTTACTGTGTGGGTATGTATGACCCATTTATTACTGAAGCTGACTATGTTATTTTATTTATCTTCATGTGCCATTCCAACATGGCATCAAGAAAGGACACAGATTTGTTTGTTCTGGACACAGCAATTTTCATGCAGTGAAAATCAGCCTCAGACATGTAGTTTGTTTTAGACTAGTTAAAGCAGCCAATTTTCTTATAAAATTGTGAATATTCACCTCCAATGTAAGGATGTATCCAGGCAATAGCAGAGCTAATAAGCCCAATGCAAAGATCAAAATGTTGCCCTGGAAATGATGTCACAACTGGAAGTGATGTGATGTTGCGCTTTTTAAAAAAAGAAAATTGGGGGAAAACCTTCCTCCTCTTCCCCCAGCAGCTTGCCACCTATTTTACCTGCTGCCTCCCTTCACCTAGTGGCATAACTAAGCTGACTCATATTAACATCTTATTAGTTCCATACTTTATCACAATTACATCTTATTGGCTCTTAGAGCAATCAGTTTTATGGGTCAGTTTTGAGTCAACAAAATCCACTTTTTGTTCCATAGTCTTCATTCTCTGGTTAATTGGCCATCACTTTTTATAGAAAACATATATTCTAATGCAGTTTGTTTCACTGAATTCTGCATTTAATTACCTTTCCAATGATATAAGATGATGGTATTATTATTTATACATAACCCATTTTTCAAAATTTTGACCCCTTGTGTTAAGCTCAGCATGATTGGGCCATAACGCTTGCTGCCTAGTGAAACTGCTACCTCCTGCTATACTGCTGGATCCTGGATTAATTTGACGCTGAAACTTAAGTACAGTAATTTGTTCCAGAAGCATGTTTGTCTTACAAAGCATTCTTTATACTAAGTGGATTTCCCCATAGGAAATACAGTGATGCCTCACATTACAAATTTAATTCGTTCTGGAGGCATGTTTGTTACGTGAAACGTTCTTTATGTGAAGCGGATTTTCCCATAGGAAATAATGGAAACTCAGACATTTGGCTCCACAACCCCAAAAATATTCATATAAAAATATTAACTGGATGTAAAAATGATGACAGAACACTGGGATTGAATTCAAAACATGCATTCAGTGTGCATGATCTTATGAAGTCTACTTAGGCTGCAGTCCTAAAGACACTTTCCTGAAAGAAATACCCATTTAACACAATGGGGCTTACTTCTGGGTAGACATGGTTAGGAGGCTGCAATCCAAGACACCTTCAGAGTGTCTCCCCACTTTCTCCTCCTCTCCTTCCTGAGCCTCTCTCTCCCATGCTCCCTTCTGAGTAGCCCTGAGCTGCTTCTCTCTTCTTCACTGCTTTTCTCTCCCTCTGCCCAGCAGACACCCGGCCACAGGAGGAACAGCATGCAAGTGTTGCTTTCACTATGGGCAGGTGCGCGAGGCAGCCCTGACGCTTTTTAAACAGGCTGCCAGCCAGCGCGTCTGCCCCAACTGCCAACGAATGTGTTCTTTATGTGAAGCACAGTTTGTTACGTGAAGCAGAATCCTAGAGAAATTTTTGTTTGTTACATGAAACATACTTTATGTGAGGCATTCTTTATGTGAGGTGCCACTGTAATGGAAACTCAGACACTTGGTTCCACAACCCAAAAATATTCATATAAATATATTAACTGTATATAAAAAGGTGACAAAACACTGTAATCAAATTCAAAACACTAATTTAATACAGAACATACAATATAATACTGTAATATTAATTTTAAAAACACTGTAATATACTGTACAGTAAAACAAAATAAAAACCTTTATGGCCAAGGATGGCTAATTTTCACTGAGAGTCACTGGTGTCTTTTTGAGCAACTTTAACAAGCAACCTTCTAATGACGCTTTTGCCTCCTTTTGAGGATTTCACGAAAATGTGACATTGCATTGTCATTAGACAGATTCATCACTTACACTGCTACAACCTTATTTGGGTGGTATTTTCTATAAAATTTTGCACAATTTCCCAATGTTTACAAATGTCCTTAATCTCATTTGATGTGAGGGATTCCTCCTCCTTACTTTCCTTCTCTGCTGATGAGATCTCCTCCATAATCTCTTTCTGTTGCTCAAAATGCAAATCCATCAATTCATTCATTTTACAACAAATTTTCATTGTTAAATTGTCTTACACACCACTGTTTGTCTTACAAGACAGAATTCCTTAGAAATTTTAGTTTGAATCATAGAATCATAGAGTTGGAAGGGACCTAGTAGGTCATCTAGTCCAACCCCCTGCCTGCAGCAGGAAATCCCCCTAGAGCATCCCCGACAGGTGCTCGTCGAGCCTCTGCTTGAAGATCCCCAGTGAGGGAGAGTCCACCACCTCCCTTGGCAATCTGTTCCACTGCCGAACCGCCCTCACCGTCAGGAATTTTTTCCGGATATCCAACCGGAATCTCCTCTCTTGCAGTTTGTACCCATTGATTCTAGTTCTGCTTTCAGAAGCAGCTATGAACAAATGAGCCCCTTCCTCCCTATGACAGCCCTTCAGGTGTCTGAAGAGGGCAGTCATTCTCCTCTCAGCCTCCTCTTCTCCAGGCTGAACATCCCAAGTTCCCCCAGTCTTTCCTCGTAGGGCTTCCCTTCCATCCCACTGATCATTCTTGTCGCTCTCCTCTGGACTTGCTCCAGTTTGGCTGCATCTTTCTTAAAGTGAGGTGCCCAGAACTGAACACAGTACTCAAGGTGAGGTCTCACCAATGCTGAATAAAGGGGAACTAGAACTTCTCGTGACTTGGAAGCGACAGTCCTCTTAATGCAGCCTAAAATGGCATTTGCTTTCTTTGCAGACACATCACACTGCTGACTCATGTTCAGCTAATATAAACGCTTGTCTTATAAAGCGTTTATCTTACAAGTTATTTGTCTTACAAGGTACCACTGGTACATGAAACTGCAACAATCACATTCACCTCATGTTTACTTCTGATTCTGTTTCTCTCATGACACTTTCTAGATTGTAAAGATGTTGGGGAAAGGAGCATCTCCTTTATATTGATGTATCATGTACAGTGGTGTCTCACATTAAGAGCTTAATTCGTTCCAGAGGCATGCTCTTTAAATGAAACACTCTTTAAGTGAAGCTGATTTGGAAACTCAGACAATTGGTTCCATAACCCCCAAAATATTCATATAAAAATATTAACTGGATGTAAAAATGATGACAAAACACTGGAATTTAATTCAAAACATGCATTCAATGTGCATGATCCTATGAATACTTAGGCTGCAATCCAAAAGACACTTTCCTGGGAGTAAGCCCCATTTAACACAATGGGGCTTACTTCTGGGTAGATATGGTTAGGAGGCTGCAATCAAAGACACTTTCCTGTGAGGCTTACCTGGGCTGCTGCTGGAGGTTCAAGGTGGTCGGTGGGGGCACTTGGGGGGCAGTTAGGGGCAGCTGCCTCTGGCACCCCCAGGCAACTCCCCCCAAGTTGAGGGCAGTTAGAGGCAGCAGCGCTGGCTGGCAGCCCTTTTAAAGAGCCTTCGTGAGGAGCATCAGGGCTTCATAGCACGTGTTTCCTTAGCGCACTTGCTTGTTAAGTGAAGCAGAACTTGTTATGAGAAGCAATATTTCTTGGAAATTTTTGCTTGTTATGTGAAACGCTTTTAAGCAAGGCGCTTGTTAAGCAAGGTACCACTGTACATTGATAGTGAGATTACACACACAAAAGCACACACAGTTGTCCCACCTCTAACATGGGAGTTCCATCCCAAAGTCAGCACAAAAGAGGAAGATCGGATACAGTCAAAATTACCTTAAATTTAAAACCATGTACTATCACTTTTAGAACTAGAATCACAATATGAAAGACACACAGTAGCGAGACAACTGAAGGTGCAATCCTAACCAATTTAGGCCAGTGCAACTCACCTGTCACCCTGTTCCCACAGTGGCATGGGGAGACCAGCACACATTCATGTGCCAGCTTATGCCCACTTCCCTGAGAGTGGTATAGAAATACCTTACAGCACTTTTGCAACACTCTCAGGCCGGTGCAAGGGACCTATTTGTTTGTTTGTTTGTTTGTTTGTTTATAGCCTAACCAAAGGGAACTCAAGGCGGCTAAAAACAATTACCGGTAAAAGAACAATACACCGCTAAAATTAGATTACAATTAATACAGATTAAAACACAATTCAAATACAGTTAAAATACAATTAGATTATAGAAAAACAAACATCCCGTTCTAAAAATTTACAATAAACTCAGCTAAAAAGAGCCAGCCTTTTTAGGAGTTAGGATTGTGCTGGGGTTAGGATTGCTCCAGCGTTAAGATTGCCCTGTAAGTGATTGGCAAATTCACTCTCCCAGGCTTACCCCAGAGCATGTACTTATGAGTAGAATTAAGGAATCACTTGCATTATTATAAAGTGTTATTCTGTGCACTTTCTGTTTGTCAAGTGCAAACACTTGAAAGTTAAAAGTGCGTAAGTTGAGGGCTGCCTAAACAAACACACACACACACATTGTATAAATTTATTTACCACATAACAAATGTTATTTGGCAGACTGACTGTGGAAATTGACATCAGATTTCTATGCACCAAGTAACCATTTCTGTCTGGTACAATCATTTTAAAATGTGTTTTCTATGTGATTAGCAAGCATACAAAGTGCTAAAATGATCCTGTAAGCTTCATTATCTTGGACAATTTTGGCTGTGAAAGATATTTTCAGCTTGAGAAATGCAAAAGACGAGAGTGGCGGCCACAATCTGTTAGAACCAAAACAACAGTAGATAGCTTATTATGGTTAACTACATATTCCACTCTTTTGCTAAGGAGTGTGTCTGGGCGGCCACCGTGGTGTCCTCCTTTTTTATCAAACGTAGGTCATGCTGATCGAAATTAACAGGCTGATGGTGACCGTGGCAGAAGAAAGATCTGAACCTAAGTTAAGATCCACAGACCCGGGTACTGCTCAATGGAGTGATCAACTTGCCTAGTTCCTTCCCAACCTAGCAGTGAAAAAGCATGTTAAAGCAAATAGATAAATAGGTACCACTTCAGTAGGAAGGTAACAGTGTTCCATGTGCTTTTGGTGTTTAGTCATGCCAGCAGGCCACATGACAACACTTCAGACAACACAGTCTCTTCAGCCTTATAAGGGGAAGAAGCACCACCCTTCAAGTCGGTCATGACTAGCAGGACAACCTATGGGGAACACCATTACCTTTTCCTGACCAAAAATCAAAACTCTATCCACCATACCAATGTTTTCCAAACTTATTTATCTGGCAGTTATGTTGAATGACTGGGCCATTGGCTGCTGGATCCCATTTGGGCTAGAATCCTAATTACCGGTATACATTAATGTGTTGTATACACATTCCAAGTCTCCTCAGCTGGTTTTGTTGTTCCCCACTCACATTTCGGGAACCATTATACAATACCGTATTGGCTGTCTTAGCATTTAATTCAGAAAAAGCAAAGAATTGCCAAACATCAGAAGATTTATGGATTTTTAAAATTTTAAAACTTTATTATGGCAAAGGGTGTGATTTATCCTGTTGTAATACTGCTTTTGAAAGCATCATTTTATACCTCTGCTCCCCATGTCACAACAGCATTGAAGAGAGAGAGAGAGAGAGAGAGAGAGAGAGAGAGAGAGAGAGAGAGAGAGAGCAATTCTAGCAGAAAGAACTCTAGTGATTAGCTGAAGAAGCAGAACACTGAGGCTGTTTTGCGAGCATTATGTAATATGTTGCCTGTGTGGGCTTGCAATTTAGCTGCAAGGACGGCAGTCTGTCATAAGATGCTCTCCCATTGTTCCCTCTACCATTGTTCATGAAGTTTGTTCTCATGATCCTGCCATATTCCCGAGTTAAGCAAGAAAATAAAAGTAATTTTTTTAAGACAATAGGTGCAGGAGGACCTACTGCTACATACAACCCTCATCCCAACCGCAGATAAGTGAAACCACAAAATACAGCATCCTCTCAGATCTTCAGATATAATACCTTTTATCTTCAGTATCCATCCATGGGGCAGGTGGTCCTTTGAATCAGGCATGAAACTACAAATCCCACTGGTGAAATGGACTTTTGTTTGCATGTGCATGTGCATATGCTGGCATGATGCTCTTCTCCAGAAAGCTACAAATATGAAATCTAGCCTAAGATTGATGAATACTTTATTAGTATATGCAAAGTATTTCATGTCTCCATACAAACAACTGCACCTATGAATACTTAAATTCTATTTAAGTACAGCTCGTTTGTACTTAAATAGAATGGTTTTCATTTGTGTTGTCTGACTTGAACTCATAAATGTTGATATAATCAACTGAGTGTTAACAGAGATAAATCCTAATCAATTTAGGCTGGCATAACTCACCTGGCAAAACTTCTTGTGGTGGTGTGGGGAGGATGGCGCATGCCTGTGCATTGGCCCAACCTCCCACCCTCACACCCCCAGGAATGGGGCAGAAGTGCATTATGGTACTTTTGTGACACTTCCTGGTCAGCATAGGACTCAGGCCAAGACTTATGCCATCCTGACTGGGGGTTAGGAGGACTGCAGCGTGAGAAGCGTATTGCACTGAGAAGTCCAGATAGGAAGCTTGGCATGAGGTTTGTCCTCAAAAGTCCAATGTAGTTTTAAGGAACTGCATCTGTAGGAAGGAAGTAAATCCTCAAGCTAGTCAGCCTGGCTGTGTGTCTTCTCACAAAGGTATGCAGAAGCTTAAAAATAGGACTCTAGGTAACAAAAAAGCATATATTATCATATAAGAGAGAGAACACCTTGTCCCCTACGTGGGCGAAAGGCTCTCTTTCAAATGGGTGTTCCTCTTTTATTTAGCAGGAGAAGAGTAACTGGCCCTCCTCACCCCAGCAATGTCTGTTCTGGTGGCTTCTACTAGTGTTCCTTTTGCATTTTAGATTGTGAGCCCTTTTGGGACAGGGACCCATTAGCTATTAATTTTTTCATTTTCATGTAAACCGCTTTGTGAACTTTTTAGTTGAAAAGTGGTATATAAATACTGCACATAGATAGATAGATAGATAGATAGATAGATAGATAGATAGATAGATAGATAGATAGATAGATAGATAGATAGATAGATATGTAGCTAGCCTTACTGTCCTCTGCAGGAAACAGGTGCAGATGCCACAGCATAGTGGCATTTTCCAACCCTGAGAACATCTGTTAAAGAAGGATAGTTTTTCTTCGTTATAACTACCAGTACTTGACCTCCCATGTGACAAGTAAAATGTGTAGAATTGTCTATCAAGCAATTTCAGGGGACACACACCATCAATATGCTAACTTTAACCCTAAGCAAAAAAGATTTAAAAGTTATATATTTTATTAGAAGACACACATGGGCAACTGAGTGTCTGCTACCACTCACTGAAACTTTGGAGCAGCTACACAATAATTTCCTACTTCAAAGCAACTAATGAAAACTTTTAAGACAAAATGTTTGGCAGTTGATGATCAGAAGCTTGGGTTCTTACGATTCTGTTCAAGATTCTTCACAAGAGTGAATTGGCTGAGTGTTTGTTCATTATAACCATTTTCAGGTATTCTACATTCGAATGAACCCACATGGGGGAAAGCTAGAGTGTGCCACCTATCCATGCCATCTGGTATCACTGTGCGCTGTGATCCCACCTCTCACACATTCATAACTCACAAAGCATTTAAGTGGAGTGCATTGGTGTAAAGGCACAGCTGGCATGCTTCATTTCATCCTTTCCTTCCATTCAAACTGAAACTAGCTATTGGTCATTCAACCTATAATGCCAGAACAGTATTTCTGTTCATAGGAGATCTATTTTTAGGACCACTGGCGATCTGAAATTTGTTTCATTGTTGGAATTTACTTACGGTATTTACCAAGTCCAGAGTTTTTCTGGTGGTGGAAGGATTTAGCCACTTGTATAGTTTCCAGTGTTGCCCAGTATATGCCTGACTGCTGGGAATGTAATTTCCACTGTAGTCTTTGAGACTCCTTCCATTTAACCCCTTTTTTACAACAACCCTTAAGGTAGGTAAGCAATTATTCTATGGGCAGCTCATAGAACTCTTCTCTTCCAGGTGGAATCCTTCACGGTGTGGTCATCCCATCTGGTATCAGGAAACGTCTTCCAAGCTTCCAGCAAGAGTTTTCAGGTCAGTCAAGCTATAAACAGCAACACTTTCTGGCTTTGATGATGGCTTTATCAGCCTGCAGTCTCCCACCTAGAAGTTGTCCAGGTCCTTTCCTGCTATCTTCACTGCTTCACTCAACCACCAGACCTAAGCATGAGTTGCCCAATTGTCATTTATTTACACTGCAATCCTAAATACACTTTCCTGGGAGTAAGACCCATTGAAAACAGTGGTGCTTCCTTTAGAGTAGATATGGTTAGGATTGCTCTGTAAGAAACTTGTTTTAAAACATATTGTGATTTTTTGCTTAACAGTATTAGCATTTCAGTATTGCCTGATTTTCAAAGTTTTGTGTACTTGCGTGCTGTTATGCTGTTTGTTAGAAACCTCCAGCTGAACCTTCTATTCTCATATCCCTTTTTGTGTTCTAGGCTGAATTATCATTTTTGTGCCTGAGTTAGCAAAAGAGGTTAGGAAGCATGGTCACAGGCAATTACTATTCTGATATGTTCTGCCAGAGAAGGAGGCTTAACTGAAGTTTTAATTATGAAGGACCTTCATAAGGTGTATCCAATGGTCAATTTAATGCAAATCACTTTCTTGCAGTGTCTAGCTCTCTTGCTTTTAACTATTGCATTAGCAGAGATTAAGCTTTGTGTTTGGGAGAGAGTCACCATGACACCCCAATAGTTGTCTTATCTTGGGAGCAGTGGTGGGATTCAAATAAATTAGCAACAGGTTCTATGTGCTAATAACCTAAGTTAACAACAGGTTCTATGTCCCATTCGTACCCAGTTCTCAGAACCAGGTGTTCATTAGCAAAGGATTCTATAGAACCTGTGAGAAACCCCTGACGCCCACCACTGCTTGGGAGTCATCAAGACACCCCATCAGTAAAGTTAAGAGTTCCAACTGAACTGAAAGCATGAATACTTCAATTAGAACTAAAAACTCACCATGCAGAAGCAATTAGGTTCTCTTCTGGCTAGTTTGGCACCCAGCTTGCCTTCCTTTTTTCACATGCAATCACTGGTGAGGAATTATCTTTGTAGGTCAGAACCGTAAGTCTCCCCTGAAAGTAGTTGAATGATGTATAATTCAGTTGCTAGGAAACTACCCATGCTTTCTGCCCTCTCCTTCTGGAATTGGCAAAACAGCCAACCTGGAGCTCAAGTGCAACAGAATTTCTGTTGCCCAAAGAGAACTTTGATGCTCTCTTCTCTTTGATGTAACAAAGCCTGTGAATCCCGGTAAACGACCACAAAGTAGAATGTGACAATTTTCCTTAACAAGTCCTTAGAAATTTAGATGAATCTATCAGTATACCCTGGAATGATAAAGATTAGACAGCACCAGAATGCTGCCTTTTATTAAATCCTTGCTAAATTTCACAGCAAACAAGTGTAGCTGAGATTTCCTATCTGCCAGACCATAATAGACCATAATCAGAAGGCATGTGCATGAGAGAAATGTACCCACAAGTAGCAGTAGGTAAATCTCTGAAGTGGCTGCAAGCACAGGTTTCAAAGGAGCTGTAATGAATGCTCTCCCTCTTCTTGCCTATTTCTCCGTTTTTTTGGACATTTCTAGACCCCCACCTCCCATCAACTCCTGATGGGATGCTGTAGCCTCCCAAAGCCATTCTCTGGTATCCTGGCAGCAGCCATTAATTTGGCAGCAGCCAATAATGGCATTAATAATGGCAGCAGCCATTAATTTGAGATGCTCCTCTGAAGTTCAGTGCTTGCAATGCCATTTCCTAACAGCCACATCCAGTGCATATCTGGGCTCCATCAAAGATAGTATCTCTTAATGACCCCCTTCTGCAATCAAGGTCTCCTGTCTAGGGATAAATGAGTGGAGTAGCATTTTTAGGAAGTTTCCCTCATCCTATGATGTAACTCCAGAATATAATCAGACCTCAATTTCCTAAAGGCAAGCACAACGAAAAGTGTTGTTTTGCAAAATCTGCCATTGGAACCTGCTGCTGGTTCACAGAAGGCAAACCTCTTAGTGCACAATCCAGAGTAACTACGGGAGCTCTTAAGAGACATTTACATTGATGTAGTTACAGCGCCACCCAGGGGTGGGCCCGGCCTGGCCCAACAACCAGTTCCCCGGAAGTGGGCGAGGCCAGGCCAGGGTCAGGGGGCGGGGCCAGGGTCAGGGGTGGGGCGAGTTGTCGGCCCCAACCCCACCGCACGTGCGCCAGGCTTAGCACACGCGCAGTGTGTCTCCTGAAGCCGAGCTCAGTTCAGCGTTCCTGGGAAGCCTTATACTGCGCCTGCATCAAGCCTAGCTCGGTGCAAGCGCACTGTGTCTCCTGAAGCTCAAGCTTGGCGCAAGCGCAGTGCGTCTCCTGAAGCAAGCTTCAAGAGACGTACTGCGCCTGCATTGAGCTAGGCTTGACGCAGGCACAGTGTAGGTCTTCCTGGGCACACTGAACTGGTGCACCTGGTTTTCTGGCCCTCTGCTAGCCACCAGATCGCTGGCGGGGGGTCAGAAAGAGGAAGCGGTTTGGGCGATCCGGCCCGAACCGCCCTCTGCCCACCACTAGCACCACTTAGTGGAAACATATGGGAAATTCATAGAGCAATCCAGAGTCAATTTTTCTTATGTCGACGTAAGAGGTCCTGTAGTTACTCTGGATTGTACAGTTACTCCCCTACCCAAGAGACTATCTTGGAACAAGCTAGCAGCAAGGACTGCATTTCTAGCTAGATGTAGGCAGGAATTAATTTTGTTTTGCTTGCTCTGTTAACTTCAAACCAAACTTTGAACTTTGCTGGTGATACAGCAACCCCTTGGAAAATGTTAGGTTATTTTTTCCTTGTGTACTGGTAACTTCTGTCATATTTTTAGTTATTGTTTTAATTTAATTAGTATCCATTTTATTCCGTAACTTACCTTGAGTGGCCATTAGTGTAAAAGAAAGATAGGATATAAATTTGTCAAATAAATAAATACATGGCTCATCCTGCTGAGTGTTGATAGTTATTATATCCAGTTTTGTCAAGGTCTTTCTTTGTGGCACATCCAAGTCCACCAATCTATTTGTTGCACATATCATCCCTCCCCTTATTATCAGGGTGACCAGATGCTAAACCCAAAATTCCTGAACCCAAGGCCAAAATTCCTAATCCCAGGCCAAAATTTCTACCCGCTGAAAAAAAATTGCCAAAAAATGTATTTTTTGTTTTTGTATTTTGGTTTTTTGACCATAACTTTTGATAGGAAGTAGATATCTCAAAACTGATTTTTGCACTGGATTCTGCTCTTCAATATGAATCCAACGACATATGGCATGATGGGGTACTGTGCACTATCACAAAGTTTCAAAATGAAGCCAAAATGTAGGACAACCTGGACAGGAGGCTAAAAATCTGGACAAATCCAGGTTTTTCTGGTCATCTGGTCACCCTGCCCTATTATTTTAACTCTTCCTTGGGGTTGAATAAGGGCACAACCCTAACCAACTTTCCAGTTTCGGGATAAAGACAATGCACCTATCAGAAATGCTCTAGAGTTTAGGACAGTGGTTCTCAAAGTTCGGGTTGGTACACCCTCAGGGATCATGACCATTTCGGGGGGGGGCACAAAAAGCTGGGTGCCATCATCCTAGAATCAGTCATGTGCACTGCCATCTTGGAATGGGGCACTCACGCTGCTCTCCTGGGAGTAAGTCTCATTGAACACATTGGGTCTTATTTTTGAGTACATCTGGAGGTGCTCTGGCATCACAGTGATGGATGTGATGCACTTCCAGGGAAGTCCCGGACATATTGTCATATGCAACTGAAATCCACCAGAGAAAATGTTTCTGGTACCCTGTTGTGTTGCACTTACCAGTGCTCACCTTAAAAGAAGCCAAACAAAAACCAGCTCTTAAAACAAAAATAGTTTGTCAGTTACCTTATTTTCTGCTGAATGGGCATTTGGGATCTATTTCTGTACAAATCTAAGAACAAACAGGAATCAGCAGATGATGCTCCCTGTTCTGAAAGAGGTTTGTTCCAATTTCATTTCTATGGAAACTGATCGTAAGATCAGCAAAAGCAAGGAAATGTTCTTAAGGACTACATCTGAAATGTGACCTTGCCCTTTCTTTCACCCTTCTAGTTCTGTGGCAGTAGCATTGCAGAAGATCAACGACTAACTATAGAAATGAATATGAACCTATATACCAGCACCAGTTTTAATTTTTTTCAAAAGGAAGTTAAATGGAGTATTTTACGTCATTAGCCTGATTTTGCCTGTTCTTAAGCATTACCATAATAACATATATCTATAATAAAATTATGGTTGCCAGGCTACAATCTGGAGAATGGACATTTGTCTTTAAAAACAGAGACCATGCAAAAATGAGATAAGCTCTGATTGCTCCCACTTGTTTCTCCTCATTTCTCCTCCTGCTTTTGGAGCTGGGAAGAAACATCCACTTCTCTCAATCATTGCTACCATCTTCTTCACACTATATGTGCATTTAGTGGTAAACATTCATTATCTAAGCTGTAACCTGGCAACTGTAGATATATTTCAAGGAATCGTAATGGTTTTGCTACGGTCTCATGGAAAAGGAACCAATGTTCACATGCATATATATATATATATATATATATATATATATATATATATATATATATATATATATATATATATATATATATATATATATATATATATATATATATATATATATATATATATATATATATATATATATCACCCAGTATCATCAGCAAAGAAATATATATCACCCAGTATATCATCAACTAACAAAATGAGCATGTTACCATTAATGAGAATTTATGTGTTCAAAGAGTTCAGTCCTCAACAACTTAGGCTAGCATAACTCACCCATCACCCTGTGACCACAGTAGTGTGGGGAGGCTGGTGCATGTCTGTGCACAGGCCTACCACTCTTCCCCCAGGAATGATGCAGAAATGACTTACAGCACTTTTGCCACACACCTAGGCCAACACAGTGATTGCAATTCAATCTAGCGTGGGGGGACTCTAGCGTGGGCCACGCTAGGACTCTAGCCACGCTAGGACTCTAGCGTGGGGGGACTGCCTGAGCTTCTCCTGACCCAGGAAAGTGTCTTTAGGATTGCAGCCCCCCACTAGAGTCCAAGCTTCTCCTGGCCTGGCTGCCCCCTCCACTTTCCCCCCTCCCTGCCTCAGTTTCTGGGGGGACTCCTTCAGCCGGTGATTGGCCAGGAGCAATCCTAAATACACTTTCCCGGACCATGAGAAGCCCAGGCAGCCTCCCTGTGTGAGAGTCCAAGCCTCTCCTGGCCTGGCTGCCCCCTCCATTATTCCCCCCTTCCTGGCTGGCTGAAGGAGTCCCCAGGTGCCCCCTCCACTCTTCTCCCCTCCCTCCCCCTCTTTCTTTCTCTCTCTCTCTCTCTCTACTTCTCCCTTCCTCTCTTTCTATCCCTATCCTATGCCTGCCTACTCTGAAGTAAGTCCCATGACAGTCAATGGGGCTTACTCCCAGGCAAGTGTGGCTGGCACTGCAGCCTGAGAACCCTATCCTATGCATGCCTACTCTGAAGTAAGTCCCATGACAGTCAATGGGACTTACTCCCAGGAAAGTGTGATTAGGGTTGCGGGGGGGGGGGGGACTAGCAAAAAGATTTTTTTTAAAAAATAAATTTTTTAAAATTTTTCTATTTTAAAAAAATTTCCCCTTTAAATTCTCCCCGGCCCCGCCCGCTGGCCCCAGCCCTGCCCCCTGACCTCGGCCCCGCCCACTGACCAGCCTGGCCCCGCCCATTTCCAGAAAACCGGTTGTTGGGCGAGGCCGGGCCCACCACTGGATTGCATGCATCCGGTGAGTGGCAGTTGCATCATGACAATGCACCTGCCAATTCAGTGCAGCTTGTGCAACAGTTTTTGGCTAAGCACAACATCCCCCAGGTTCAACAGCCATCGTATTCCCAAGATCTCGCCCCTTGCAACTTTTTCCTCTTTCCAAAAATCAAATCCCACTTGAAAGGATGAAGATTTCAGGATGTCAAGGAAATCCAAGTGACTGTGATGAAGCAGCTGCTGATTTTCCCAGAAAATGAGTTCCAGGAATGATTCAATCAGTTGAAACAGTGTTGGATTACGTGTGTGGCTTCCAAAGGGGACTACTTTGAAGGAGATTAAATGCCAAATTATTACATGTTACAGTTTTCTTTTAATAGCACCAGTCCTGAGATTTACTGATCACACCTAGTATTTGTCCCTGGGAACTGAATATCCCATTGGTCTGGAATGGAACTGAGCATTGCAGATCACAGAGATTTTCTCTCTTCCAAAACGGCATGAACTAAAGCTTGCTTGCTTGTGTGCTCCTGGATGTTTGTAACGATGAACAGTTACATAATGTCTGAATAGAACTTGTCTCTCCACTTAATCTACTTTTCAGGATGGTTCAGAAGATGAAGGGAAACCACAAACACTATTAAGCTTCATGGAGTAGCACAATAAAAATGGAACAAAGATGATAACATTCAACTATAGAAATAAACCAGATATATCTACCATTCTTTTTAAACTAGTAAGCTGAAGAAATGCGTATAAAAGCTTCATCTTTCATGTCTTATTGTTCCCAACCTGTAAAAAGAGATTCAGATACAAATATGTTCTGCTTTCCCACTCTTTCCTTATTTTTATCAACTCCCATCTTTCACTGATTTTTAAAAAACTATCCAAACTCTCATCTCTTTTCCTGAATTCCCCCCCCCCCCCGGTTTGTTAATTTCTTAAAGTACGGAATGAGATGTCATTAGACAAAACCATTCCTAGGGTACTGTTATACTGTATGTTATACCAAAGTGAACTTCATTCTGCCATGTACCAATGCAAAGTCATTGAGCAAAAAATACAAGCTTCTTCTTATTCTTTTTTGATCGTTTGAACTGCTGGCTCACTGCAGAGCCTTTAATTCCAAGAAAAACTCAAGAGAACATCATCTCCACTGGGGTTGTATGCTTTTTAAAAAGGTCTTTTGCTCATTCTTCAAAGACAAGCTTTTTTGTTTTTCTTCCATTCTCATTTGGAAAGGATCTATATGTTAGCTACTTAAAGAGTACACTTTTTTATGAATGCACTTGTTTCTAGAATGGTGGTATACCTTTTGTTCTTAGCCTTTAATGAAATGTATTTTACAAGTTATAATAAATAACAAGCCTCTCTTAAAACCATGCACTATAATCTCTATATACGGTATATAAAAGAGAAAAGTCACTCACTCACTGATTCACTGACTCATTACCACCCTGCCAAAACCGCCAGGCCTAGAAGCGTGAAATTTGGGGTGGGTGTTCCTTCCGTGACTGAGGGGTGCACTAAGAACCGGTTTTCAGAAATTCCAACCAGAAGGGGGTGGAAAGGGGTGCAACACATTTTCCTCCCTATACTTTCCATTGGAGAATTGATAACTCATCAACATTCCACCCCAACCCCTGGACCGAGAAGCATGAAATTCTGGTTGTTCCTTCTGTCACATGAACACCCACCAAGAACCGATGTGGAGAAATTTAACCTTTAAGGGGCTGAAAAGGGGTGCAACATGTTTCTGTCCTATACTTAACATGGAAGACTGACAAACCTTCAGCCAATTTGGTGCTTGGTGCCTGGTGCACGGGGGGGACATTGTTTGGAGGAAGAGGTTGCGCTTGGGAAGAAGGTTGCTGCGCATGGGAAGATGCGCATGGGGGTTGATGCACATGGGGGGTTGATGCACATGGGGGGTTGATGTGCATGGGGGATGTTGTGCATGGTGGGTTGATGGGGGGATGTGCATGGGGTGATGTTGCACATGGAGGTTTATGCACATGGGGGATGTTGTGCATGGGGGGATGTTGAGCATGGGAGTTGATGCGCATGTGGAGATGATGCGCATGGGGGATGCTGTGCATGGGAGTTTATGCACATGGGGGATGTTGTGCATGGGGGATGTTACGTGTGGGGGAATGTTGCACATGGGGGAATGATGGACATGGGGGAAGTTACACATGTGGGACTGATGAGCATGGGGTACTGATGTGCAGGGGGGAATGTTGCGCATGGGGATTGATGTGCATGGGGGACTGATGCACATGGGGGGTTGATGCACATGGGGGAACATGTGCATGGGGAAGTTGCTCATGGGGGTTTGTTGCGCATGGGAGACTGATGCACATGGGGGTTGATGCGCATAGGGGAAGTTGCACATGGGGACTGATTGCGCATGGGGGAAGTTGCGCATGTGGGGTTAATGTGCATGGGGGAAGTTGCACATGGGGGTTGATGCGCATGGGTGAAGTTGCGCATGGGGGGAAGTTGCTCATGGGGGGAATGTTGCTCATGGGGGGAATGTTGCGCATAGGGGAATGTTGCGCATGGGGGAAGTTGCACATGGGGGACTGATGTGCATGGTGGGAAGTTGTGCATGGGGAATTTGCACCGTGGGGGATCGCGCATGGGGAATTTTACTCCTGCAACATGGGTATGCTTTTCACAAGTTTAACCATAAAACCACAACTTTTTAAATTACTACATAAACCCATACAGCCACATTCAGACTCTGTTGCATTCAGACAGAGGCAGTCCAGATTCCAGATACTAATACAGTAGTTCCAACTCTATTCTGCATGAGTCAAACTTACTGCTGCATGCTTTCTGCCATATTATGAATTTAATGTTATCATGCTTACATATGCACAGCTGCAAAAATGTGCATCACACCTCCATAAAAGTACAGGTCAGTCTTTGGCACCCACACTGGATTCCAGGTTCTGTTCCTGGAATCCCTATGACTGCCAAAAACCATAGATATTGAAATCTGTAGTCTGACTTGCAGCTCAGAATGCCTTTTGAAAACTGGAAGTGCCTACTAAAAGGCTCCAGGAGACAGTAGTGACTCCCCTTACAATTCCTGCACAAAAACACTTCAGAAATATGACATTAGACAATGACCACAGGGAGACAATTATTTCCTTATTTAGGCTGATGCTGGTGCTATCTAAAAAAATCAGACATTCTTAAAGGAAAAATACATAAGACAGAGGTAACCTTGACCATTTATGTTAAATCAAGAAGTAGCTACCCAGCACACTTTCATTTATTCAAATAACCTTGCAAATAAGCATCCAAAATGTTCAGATAATCCAAAACTCGTAAAAGAGCAAATTACTGAACATTGAGAATTAGGGCACCTGTGTCAGAGACAACATGTCTACTTGGAAGTAAGTCCCATTCTGGTCTATGGGACAAGGGGCACAATCCAGAAGTGCAGTTGGGTTACCCTATCACTGGGCTTACCCAACTGCAAGATGGGCTGTCCTAGTTACATCAGGGCTTCCTTATAAGATAGGCACCACAGCTGTTCCTTGTTCAGTGTGATCTGAGAAGGGGGTCTCTTCAGGAGCAAGCCCTTCCCAGGGGCCACTGACTTGGTGCCTACAGAGCATGCTCTGGAGCAGCTAGGGCAGCCCAGGCTTCTTGACTCTCTGGATCTAGCATAACTTTCTGCTCAGAATTCAGAATAGCTGGAGCGTCCCAGCTAGGGCTCTCCTCACTGCCCTAACTCTGGATTGTGCCCTTACTCTCAAGAGGTATTTTGTATTACAGCCAAAATGAATTTAAATAGGAGTGAATTTTATAAAATGAAAAATTAATTTTTATCATTGCTGTTACATTGCAAGCCAGTCAGTAAGGCAGCTGACCAGCTGTTAAATCAGATCATTCTTAGTTTTAAAAGCTGTAGGTTTTTTGTTTTGTTGTTGTTGTTCCAAAGGCATAACTGAATGTAGCCCATGCAAACTGGTTAACTTCCTGTCTAGCTTGATTCTGCAAATGATAAAGGTTGAACAAATCTGAAAGGAGCATAAGGGACTCAGTTCTTTGAAGCAAATGCAAGGTGGCAGCACCAAGCTGGTGTTATTTTATTCTTCCTATCACCATAATGTGAGAACATTTGCAGAACTGGCTGCATGCACTTACAATATTGCTCCCTCGTAGAAGCACTGCCAATGGGCATCATACACAGCCTTATCTTAAGGCTAATTTGACTTGTGTAAATTCAACTCCAGTGGGCGCTCCTTATCTGAGGGTTTGGATTAACTTCTAGCAGATGCTGATCCCACATCCAGAGGGCCTCATGGACCTCCAAGACACAATCAGAAGTGCTTTCTGTTCACATTCTTCTTCACCAGCCTTGCCAACCTGCTGCCCTAACTTAAATTAATCTTTGCCAGTTTCCCCTTTATTCTGGATCTTATACATGTCTTTCTTAAATGCCAATGGCTCAAAAAAGCAATTTGAGGAGCCATTTTGGATTATTTATATAAACACACACACACACCCTTTTTTCTTGTTTAGGAAAATTTGAGATTGCTCCTTCATTCAAGGACTGTGAACAGAATTTTATCAGGAATTTTTCCCGGGCTCTGGGGGTACTTTTTCCACCTGCCATCTCCAGCAGCTAATCAATAATTAGTCATATGGGGATGAACTGTGGTTAGTACCAACACCTTTTTCCCAGAAAAAAAGCACAGGGTAGGTGTGTGTGTGTGTGTAGAGAGAGAGAGAGAGAGAGCAGGCCTCCGTCAGTCTTGAAAGACTGTGGTATCGTGCCCGTCGCTGCATATGCTGCATGCGAAGCACGAAAGCCTGTGTTGGATTGTTATGGAGGATAGGCTGTTACCCAAGCAGCAAATCCCCCTCTCCACACCACTGAATTAGTCCAATGGAAAGGCAGAGCCAATACGATTGGATCCAGCTGGCGTCGCAGAGCTGGGCTAAGGACAGGAGCTCACCTTGTCTTGTGGGGCCGACCCGGGTCTCGAACCCTGGCCTGCTGGTTAACAGGCACAGCGTCTTAACTGCTTGCGCCACCCACAGCTAAAAATATGAGCTGAAAAATAGCAGCAACTATTTTGCAGTACCATTTTGTCCAAATTTCACCTCATGGGACCTCTAAGTCCTTACCATTTTTTTCATATTATATACTTAATCCAAAAGGCTTAAACAATAAATCACCATAGTGACATAAGGATATTTCCTAAAATATTACATTGTGCATTTGTTATAAAACTCTATTTAAATGGCTTTTATGTCTTTTATGTCATTTCCTTTTATGTCTTACTGTGACTTTGAGGGAAAATCCACATCTCTTTGTCACACAATTTTCAGCATTTATACCATACCCTGGAAAAAGGTAGGAATGAAAGAAGCATGGGGATCAACTCTATTCCTAGCAAATAATTATATCCTTTCAATACAATTGGGAAGTATAGAATCTAGCTACTTTTAAAATGACCATAAATGCTCAAAAGGAAAGTATTAATTGGTATGCTGGACAAATCTGCAAAATTCAGTTGATAGGAATAGAAACATGAATGAAACTGACTTGTAAGGAACTTAGAAACTTGAGTTATATAATGATCTGCATTTTAAAAGCAAGATTACAAGTGGTACCCCAAAATTAATTTTTCATTCTTCACATGCTTTTGACTGCAATTTTTGTCCATATCTCTGCAGCAATTCCTGTTTGAATACTTTGTGCTCCTTCAACAGGATATCCTTCATTTGTCCCCATCCACATGATGATGAGCAAAGCTTTTGTTGCCTTCTGTGCTGGTGATGGGTTGGGTCAACAGCTGCTCCTAGCAGAGGAAAGGTAGCTATAGCAACAAAAGTTATCTGCATCCTCATGTATTTCCTTGTGCCCACCCCAATGTATATTCCTTCCCACCAAACTTCAAAAGCCACCAACCAGATGGCAAGATTTTTATTTTTTTTATTTTAAAAAAACCCTCTTCCAAGACACAAAAAAATGTTTCTGAGCCAAAGTTTTCATGTTCTATCAAGGCTGTTCAGTTGCAAAGTAAGACTGAGAACTGCAAGCCAGGTTAAAGTTGGGAGATGCTAGAGATGAGGGCTTGGCTGCCCAACTTTCTGGTTTGGCTCCTGTCTTTCCTGTGTCTGAACTGTAGCATTTTCTTGGAAGCCACAGTTCCCCCATCTTCAGTGCCCCGTGTCAAACCTAACTACAGTTTTGGTCGTACTTTTCTGGGACTTGACAAATGCAATGCCTGCATTGGAACATCCATTTGCAAGAAATTCTTTAAAGAAGAAATAAGGTCAGAATCTCCATATTATATTAGGGGTGGAGAAGGGGATAGGGTGGGATTCTAGCTATTCACATTTCCAACCAGTTTGAATGGAAAACGCTCAAACATATGGTTTGTTGTCCGGTCATCATTGTGGATGTTTGCTTATCAGTTACAAAAACTACTTTATATCTGTACACTCCCAGTTAAGCCCAGGTCATTTAATAAGTCAGGTGATCAATTCATCCCACAATGGCTTCACAGCCAAACCACTTGCTGAGCTATTTATTTTTAAGTAACTTTACTAATTGTTAGTAAAGTGAAACTTTTTTAGTTTGATAGCCATTGTACTAAATTGCAAGCAGGCTTGCTAATAATGGTGGCCAGAGTGAGCGTTTTTGAGGATTGGGTTTACAGAGCAATATCCAAGCAAAGTGTTTGAGTCTTGTTTTGACTAGAGCACTAAGCATGTGCTTAGCTCACTTGTTTTTAACATGTTTCATCTGATGGCACACTGACACGGTGCTAAAAATGTAAGGCATGTCATCAGTTTTTGACAATTGACAAGGCATGCCACACTGCTCAAATCTCCAAGTGGCCCTACAATTAAATGATCTTCTCCAAACTTGTGGCAACCTACGTGCAGAACATCTGCAACACAACAGTGTGCCCTGAGTTCTTTCCTGCTGAAACATATTCAACCCTGGAGATGGGAAAAAACTCCAAACAAACTGCTTTGCTTACTGTTGTAAGTAGGGAATCATCCCATTCTTCAGCTGAGCCAGGCAAATGCGGGGGCAAATTTCTAATTGCTGACTGCTGCTCTACAACAGGAAGAAAAGCTGTTTTTAAACAATTGTACAAGGACACGTTTTTTTAAAAAAAACTGCTTTTAAGACATTTTTTGTGTAAGCAAGGAGTCTCAGAATCAAACCCCTGCAGATAACAAGGAACACCCTTACTCCAATAGTAGCAAGAAACCTGGAAGTGGGTTTTTCTATTTTTAAACTGTTTTTTTAATCCACAGAGGATCCTAGTATGGGACCCTAGTTGATAATGGGGAACAATCTGTATTCATTATTTTCCAATAATTTAGAGAACTATGGATGCTTTTAAAGAACTGGCAGGATAGTTGGAAAAAAATCCTTAGACTTATTAATTGTTTTAATATGGCAATGACGGTATTATTGTTATTTATTTATACCAAATAGAGTCAAATTATATTATTAGATCTCAATATATAGTACTCCTAATGTCAAAGGTAGTGTTATAACTAGGACAGATGATATTGCTCTAAAACTCAGGGGGTTTTATGTGTAAGCTAGTGAAATTATTTGCCATTGTTGAAAATTTATAATTTTATTTAGAATATTTATATACTGCTTTTCAGTTAAAAAAAACTTTACATAGCAGTTTACAGAGAAAATTGAACAACTAAATGGTTCTGTATCCCAAACGGCTCACAATCTAAAAAAGTTAAAAAGCAGAAGATTAAAAGGCAGAACATGAGAAGCAGCCTATAATCAAAACAGGTGGGTATGTAGATTGCAGGGTCTCATGAGGTCACACTGTATCATTCTGCATACAAGCACACTCTGGAGAAAGCAAGCATGGCATTAGGAGATACCCTGGGAAGCAAGCTAGGCCTACTTCCCACCCTTTGGGAATATGAATGGTCAGTTTCCAGAAGGGTTTGCCAGTTGCAACAAGAACAAGGCTGTAAAGACTCACACATTTCTTGTAGAAAACTCTCTCTCTCTCTCTCTCTGCCCCTTCCCCTGTTCTATTTTTCTCAGAATTTGGGGGTAGGTGAGGACATGGGGTGGGTACACATGCAGTTTTCCCAAGATAAACTGAAGAATTTGCAAGCTCTTTCAAAGAGCAACCATGCTATTGGACCAGGGTACATACAGTGGCACCTCACGTAAAATATGTTTCATGTAACAAACAAAACTTTCTCTAGGAATCTGCTTCACGTATCAAACTGTGCTTCACATAACAAACACATTCGTTGGCAGTTGGTGGCGGCAGCCCTTTTAAAAAGGGTCAGGACTGCCTAGTGCACCTGTCCATGGCGAAAGCAACACTTTTGCGCTGTTCCTCCTGTGGCCGGGCATCCACTGGGCAGAAGGAGAGAAGAGCAGTCTAGAAGAGGGAAGCAGCTCAGGGCTAGCCAGAAGGAAGCTGGGGAGAGAGAGGCTCAGGATGAAGAGAAGGAGAAAGTGGGGAGACACTTTGAAAGTGTCTTGGATTGCAGAAGAAAGTGTCTTTGATTGCAGCTTCCTAACCATGTCTACCCAGAAGTAAGCCCCATTGTGTTAAATGGGGCTTACTCCCAGGAAAGTGTCTTGGATTGCAGCCTCTTAACCATGTCTACCCAGATGTAAGCCCCATTGTGTTAAATGGGGCTTACTCCCAGGAAAGTGTCTTGGATTGCAGCCTCTTAACCATGTCTACCCAGATGTAAGCCCCATTGTGTTAAATGGAGCTTACTCCCAGGAAAGTGTCTTTAGGATTGCATCCTATGTAGACTTCATAGGCTTATGCACAATGGATGCATGTTTTGAATTCAATTCCAGTGTTTTGTCATCATTTTTACATCCAGTTAATATTTTTATATGAATATTTTTTGAGTTGTGGAACCAATCATATGAGTTTCCATTATTTTCTGTGGGGAAATCCGCTTCACGTAAAAAACATTTCATGTAACAAACATGCCTCCAGAACAAATTAAATTTGTTATGTGAGGTGCCACTGTACATCTATTTACGTAAGTCATCACAAGGTCTCATGCCATACCTTTTTCTTCTTTACTTATCTTTATCAAATTTGACATTAGCAAAAATTGGTTCATCAAAGCCCATGCTTTACATAATATAATTTATTAGAAGATGTGACAGGTTTTAAGTTATCTGATGAAAGAACTTCAGGCACCACCTTTGATGAGTCTTTACAGGGTCTTCAGTAAAATATTTGGCTCACTCTGTGATGAAAGGATGACTTCATTTTCCTACAACTCTTTCACTTTACCCTAAAGGTTTCTGGAAGAAAAATGATGTGTTTGGATTGTGTGTGTGTGTGTGCACGTGCACACCTGTGCACTGAGTACTAAATGATAGGTTGTGCCACTGTTAATGGATTGCTGTGAACATCTACAATTATGAATCACTTGAAAATGCAAACTAATTTACAACCTTTATCAAATTCATCCTCCAAGTATCTTAATATACCTATCCTGGGAATTCCCAGTTTCATAGATCATCATCATTATAGATCATCCATCATTAAAGGGTAGGAAAGTAGAGTCAATGAGTTCATGGCTGAGTGGGAGGGCTGATTCAAGATCCAGTGAAATGATCTCTAAGGACATTTTCACACATGAGTATGAAAAGCACACCTGCTTTGTCAGGTTTATGAATGCAAATATCAAACTATTTTGAACAAACATTTATTTCTATTACAAATTCCTTTTTCTCTTGCAGTTGGACAACTTATCAGAAATTAAAATAGTAGAAGACAGGTGATACAGTACAAACCATACAGCCTTTGCAACTCTAGACCGGGGTCTCCAAACATTCGACTTCAGGACTCTTGGACCTTTAACGATTGTGTAGAGGAGGAAATTTCAGCAGGTTCCGCTTATGATCTGTGAGATGAAAAGCTGCTCCTGCTAAAACTTCCTCCCCTGCACAATTTTTAAAGGTCCTGAAGCTCTGAAGTTGAAAGTTCTGACCATACTCTAGACCATAAATTCTGGAAGTTTTTTTTAATTATGCCTAATTAATTACATTTTGCCTTTGCATTTCCTTCAAGGAGCTCAGGAGGGTAAAATCATTTTATTCCCACAACATCCTTATGAGGTAGGATGTCCAGAAATGGGCATCCGATGTAAAAGCCCCAAAAGCCGGAATTTACAGCATTTTTGCGCTTTAAAGTTTTTAATGTGCAGCGCTGCAATTTCCGGTTTGGCTACCAGGGGCAGCAGTGAGTGCCTGGAAAAGGAAGGTGGCAGCGCTCACCACTGCCCCGAGTGGCCAAACTGAAAATTGCAGCAGAAGTCCAGCTCACCCACCTGGAGTCCCAGCAGGAGGATCATGCTTTGAGCTAATTCCTTATGTTTTGGTGCAGCCTGGAAACAGGTATGGTGGGGGGCTGGAGTCCCTGGTTGGATCTTGTCCCCTTTGAATCACTTGCTTGTGTTCTGGTGTTGGAAAAAGGATCTTTTCTCCTTTGAGCTTTCAGTCACTTACTGGTATATATGCTATGTTTGGTTGGTGGAAACAGGTCTTGCAAAGAGGCTTTCAGTTTTCAATATAAAAATAGGCAATATAGAGAAATTAAGTACAGGAAAGCAATTCAAGTATTTTTAGCCTTTAACATGTCCTACATTTGTCCTACATTTTTAATGGGGTAGGAATTTTGGCTTGGATGACAGGAATTTGGAGGGACCTTGTCCTCTTTTGGGGGTTTGGCTTCTGGTCACCCTCACCTTTGGCATATGAGCCTCCCCAGCTCTCAGAATACCCTCTGGAAGTGCAGGGAATAGAGCTCCCCTCACCTCTGGAAGATTACAAGCTTTCCTGTGGGCCAGATGGAAGGGTCTTGCCACAGGGTATGGACACCCTTGTCCTAGATTTTCAAGTTAAGCTGGGAGTGAGGCTTCTGTCTGGGTTTCCCAGTCTGGGGTGGTGGCAGCAAAAGCTACATTTTCCTAGTCTAATTTCAGTTAATTTCAGGCCTGGAGGTCTGGTCTAGAGGGTAGAGCCTCCATTTGCCTGAAGATAAGAGCTGAAGGTTGCCGGATCGAGATAACCGGAAGTCAGATCCGAAGCAAGACCTTGAAAAGCGGCTGCTGTAGCTGAGATTTTCCATCTGCTTTTCAGTGGAAGTGAAGGAGCTTTCTCAGCTGCCCTTCGTGAGAACTGAAGGAGAACTTGGTCAGCCAGCATTTCAGACATCGGGGCCAGTGTTGTAACCAGACTGTGAAAGTAACATCTTGAATGTAGTGTCTCTTGAAAGATAGAGACAATCTGTGTTTGTAAAAATCCCTTCGGGGGTTTAGATTCGCCTGCCATGTAAACCGCTTTGATTAAAGACTGAGGAGCAATCCAAAACGTCCAGAAAAGCAGTATATAAATGCCTAGTTGTTGTTGTTGTTAACCAGTAACTGTGAAGAGGAGAAAGGTGACATCCCTTAAATCTAGGTGCATCTGCCCCTTTCTTTTAAATCAACATTTATCACCATTATATGCTTGTGTTATATAAGGCAGCAGTCCCATATTTATTTTTCTAGGAGTCAATTCCATTAAAAACAATAGAATTTAGTTCTTAATAAATCTCTACAATATTCACTGGGAAGGCTATTGTCCTAGCAAATTTACCAGGTAGTAGAATCATAGAATCATAGAGTTGGAAGGGACCTAGTAGGTCATCTAGTCCAACCCCCTGCCTGCAGCAGGAAATCCCCCCTAGAGCAGTGTTTCTCAAAGTGGGGGTCGGGACCCCTTTGGGGGTTGCCTAGAGCTTTCCTGGGGGTCGCCTAAAGACCCCTGGTGCAGGGGGCCAGGTCAGGCTTGCCAGACCTCTGGCTGTAGCTGCGCACACCCTGGGGCTGACTGACAGCTTCAGGGCTCAAGTCTATGCATGCCTACTCTGAAATAAATCCCAGTATAGTCAGGGGGCCTTTATTCCCATGTAAATGTGGATAGGATTTCAGCCTCAGGGCCCAATCCTATGTATGCCTGCTCTGAAATAAATCCCATTGTGTTCAATGTGTGCATAGAACACACATTTCATTTGTAACAATGAAAATACATCCTGCATATCAGATATTTACATTACGATCCATAACAGTAGCAAAATTACAGTTATAAAGTAGCAATGAAAATAATTTTATGGTTGGGGGTCCCCACAACATGAGGAACTTATAAAGGGGTCACGGCATTAGGAAGATTGAGAACCACTGCCCTAGAGCATCCCCGACGGGTGCTCGTCGAGCCTCTGCTTGAAGATCTCCAGTGAGGGAGAGTCCACCCTTGGCAATCTTTCACTGCCGAACCGCCCTCACTGTCAGGAATTTTTTCCGGATATCCAACTGGAATCTCCTCTCTTGCAGTTTGTACCCATTGGTTCTAGTCCTGCTTTCAGAAGCAGCTATGAACAAATGAGCCCCTTCCTCCCTATGACAGCCCTTCAGGTATCTGAAGAGGGCAGTCATTCTCCTCTCAGCCTCCTCTTCTCCAGGCTGAACATCCCAAGTTCCCCCAACCTTTCCTCATAGGGCTTCCCTTCCATCCCACTGATCATTCTTGTTGCTCTCCTCTGGACTTGCTCCAGTTTGGCTGCATCTTTCTTAAAGTGAGGTGCCCAGAACTGAACACAGTACTCAAGGTGAGGTCTGACCAATGCTGAATAAAGAGGAACTAGAACTTCTCACAACTTGGAAGCTACAGTCCTCTTAATGCAGTACGTTCTACTGAACACAGTATGCTTAACTGAACACACAAAATAGCACTCTAATACAGGGTTTCTCGTCCCCCGGTCCCGGGACCACTGGTGGTCCTTGGTAGCTGCCTGACTGGTCTGTGAGAGGACTCCTCTAAGTGTATCTTTCCCTCCTCACAGCAGGAGGGCTCTGTTGGAGGATTGTAGCCTCAGAGACCAGTCCTACGCCTTTCTACTCAGTAGTAAGTCTCATTGGAGTCAGTGGAGCTTACTCCCAGGAAAGTGCGGATAAGATTGCAGCCTTAGAGTTCAATCCAAAGCCTGTCTACTCAGAAATGTCCCATTATGATCAATGAGGCTTAGACTGTAATCCTAAAAAAAATTTCCTGGGAGTAAGACCCACTGAACTCAATGGGGCTTACTTTTGAGTAGACATGGTTAGGATTGTGCTCTTACTCTCCAAGAAGAGTGACTAGGATGGCTTTGTGCATTTTCAGTGTGCCCTGCATTGAAAAAGGTTGAAAATCCCTAGTCTGAGTAGACATACATTGTGACATTGGGTTCTCGGCTGCAATGCTATCCACAGTAATCAAGCAATAGCTCTGTTATAATGGAATTTCCAGCTGGAGGTATCTGTACTGTGCTCTGGGTGGGGAAGCCCTCCCTCCAGGTCGCCAGAAGCAAAACTCTCCCCCCATCCCTGGGCTGGTCCCTGGAATTTTTTTTCCACAGAACCAGTCCCTGGGGCCAAAAAGGTTGAAGACCACTGCTCTAATATACCATTTATGCTTCTTAGCATTGTTACACCCAAGTTCTTAATCATTACACATTTACTCCAAAATCATTAGAGTTACTCCAAGAATTTGGAGTGAAATTAGCTCAATCTTCAGATGAAATATAATATTTCAAAATAGAAATAAGTAGGAGGGGGAGAAAACACTCTAATGAAGAAATTTACAGTTGATTATTTTCTTTTTTTTCTTTTGGTTATAGTCTCACCCATAAGCTAATCTCACAAATAAATCAAAGGCAAGTTTCAACCAAAAATCATGGAATTTTCTACAATCCTTGGATAAGTCATGGGTTAAACTTAAGGAATGTCTGCTGTAATTGTGTATAATTTTACCCTGGCCATATCCTGAAAATCTGATTCTATCAGATCCTACTAGCAATTGTTACCTATGAACTTTGGTCCCTAATTTATTAAAAATATAGAGAAAGATCATGAGGTACATTTTATTCATTAACTTCTGATCCTCACAATCTTTTTGTAAAAGGTTTACATACACAACCTTTTTCTAAACATTATCAGTGTAAGTGCACTATAAATAACTTACCAATAGAACCATCACTCCTTCTTAAAGACGCTTGGTGCATTGAGTCAGAGGCTCACCATATAACATACAACAAAATGGGTGTGTGCAATTTGGTTCATAGTGGAAGGACAAGCAATAAGAAATGAGCACGAACAAGCTCAGCTACACATAGTTATACATCTGATGTATTCAGATGTAGTCCTGTTGTTTTGCATAGGTGTTATTCTTAAGTAATGGTGCACCGAATTTTTATATGAATGTTTTTGGTTTGAGGAACCAATTATCTGAGTTTCCATTATTTCTTATGGGAAAATTTTGCTTTGACATATTAGTGGCGGTGCAAATTAAGACACCATGCCTGTTAACTAGCAGGCCAGGGTTCGAGACCCATGTCCTACAAGACAGGGTGAGCTTCCATCCTTAACCCAGCTCCTGCCAACCTAGCAGTTTGAAAGCAAGCAAATACAAGTACAGCTGGAGGCAGTAAATAGGTACCTAGATAAATAGGTACCACTTTGGTGGGAAGGAAACTGTGTTCTGTGCACATGCAAACCACTTATAGGCTCTATGGCTCTAGTAACAGGGATGAGCACCTACAGTCGGTCACAACTAGCAGTATAACTTGCAAGGGACACCTTTACCTTTTAACAAGTGTTTTGGCTTACAAGCAAGCTTCCAGAACAAATTGTGCTTGTTGACCAAGATGCCACTGTACTTTGTTTCAGATTGAAATGAGGATTACATCCTAGTGTTCTAAAAAAATCCAGACCTCTGCCAAAGATTTTCAAAATGGAAGGTGTGTGCAGAAGTGTTGAGCATGATCCTGCCAAAGAGAAGGATACTTGCTTGATGTAAATGGAAGTCTTGAGCCCTTACGTTTATTCTCAGAAGCAGTAGAAAGGTCAACTTTGGCTACAGCTTTGCACCATCATTTCCATGGAAAGAAATAGCCCCATAATAATCTCTGTATTGTCCTCTTGCTGCCTTTACAGCCCCTTCCTTTTGAGTGACCTGCAAGGAGAAGACGTACACTTGATTTACTTGCAGAAATTTCCAATAAATCATTTGTCTTTTAAGCAAGTAGCTACAGGAAATTAGCCACAGCCATGGGACGCATTGATATTTAGCACTACACTGTTGATTTCCAATGTTTTGTCTTTTTCAGAAAATTTCCTCCTCTGTTTTCTCTCCATATACCCTCCATTTTACAGAACAGAAAAAATAAGTACAGTAGTACTCTAGCAACAATGAACATAGCCTTGCTTTCCCAATTCTAACAAGCTACCCAAGACTTCAGTCCTGCACATTCTTTCCTATTGTAAGTTACTTTTGATTAGACATCATAGAATTGTGTTGTAAGTCATCATACACAGTAAATAAGTATAAGAATCCAACCTGGAGCTGTGAGAACCTGGCAGAAGTCACAATGTTTTGCTGGTGCCAAACTGAGTTCAGGTGAGGTAACAATGTTGTATTATTTTGATCTGACAACAGGTTTGACAGCTGGCTTTCTTCCCGTTTAAAACTCCCGCCCAACTACCTCACCTGCTACTCTGGGAACTACACGGATGACGCCAAAAGTTGGCGACCAGTTGAGATTTCCCGATTAACCACAAAATACCAACATGATCAAGCTGACAAGAGGATTTGTACGTCCCTTGCTCATTCTAAAAGCTGCAGCATTGAGCATGCCTTGTGGAAAACCGAAAGATTCCAGAAGTGGTTGAAAGCAAAACGCCTCACCCCAGAGCTGGTTCAGGTTTGTAAATGGATTCTGGAAATGTTTGATTCAAAGGAACACTCGTATTTGGTTGTTCATTGTTGGAAATTTAATTTTTATCTTGCTTTTTGATATGGAAGTTGGATTTCCCCCTCAGCACAAACCTACATACAGGTTCTCATGTGATAACCATGGTTGCCTAACAAAACTTGATACAGCTATTATCTGTATTATCTTGACCAGTTGAATGGTGAGGAAAATCTTTCCACACTGCAACATCTAAACTGTGGCGTAGCTAGAGAGGGGCAGAGGGGGTGCTCTGCCCCGGGTACCACCCATATAGGTGACACTCTGGGGGTGACCAACATCATAACATGAAGGAATGGATCAACCCCCTCATGTCATATACCATTGGATTTGTATTGAGGAGCAGAATCCAATGCAAAAAGCCATTTCTGAATATTTCTTTCCTATCAAAAGTTATTGCCAGTACACAAAACAATACAAAATATGCATTGAGCTCTGTGGGAAAATGAAGGTGCCCCACATTGCAGCTTTATCTGCAGGTAGGTGAATGTGCCATAGTACTTTGGAAAGGGCAAGCTGAGAGGAATCCAAAGACACCAGAATGGTCCTGATTCAATGAACGCAGTCCCCCAAAATCACCCCAGAAAATGTCCCTTTTAATTGCAGTGACCCTATATAAATTGAAATGGAGCCATATTGTGCCTTTACATGTGAGTAGGTCAAGTTGCCTCACCATTCACCCCAGAAGGAAGTCCTTGCTCCAGGCTCCACTGCATTGAGCTCCATGGAAAGCAGAAGTAAACTGCACAGTCGTCTTTACACACAAGTAAGCAGCTATGCCTGGCCTCCAGTTCAGGTCAGGCTCAGAGGAATGTAAGTCCCCTAGGATGGTCCTGGGTTAGTAAAAGTGGAACTCAGCCAGTACTCCTGTACTGTACTCACTTCCTCCACTCCACCCTCTCAAAATGACTTGTGTGGTAATGGGAGGGCTGAAAAGCTTATTGATTTTTTTTTGAATTTGTAGGGAGTTTGTTGCAGGCAGACTATAAGGCAGAATTCATTTGGTAGAGGGTGACCACTTGTCCTCTTTTTCCAGGACATGTCCACTTTTTGAGCCTTGTGACCTGGAAAAAAATCTACATTATCCTCCTTTTCCTCTTCCTGGCAAGAAGACCTGGGCTCCAGATGCTGGGGCAATATTTCACTATGTGCATGGGAGTGATAGCAGGGGAGAGTACTGACATTCACCCACTGCTTGTGAGGAAATATTCACTGCATATATTTTCTGGCTAATATTATTGATTTCATGTCTGTCATTATTATCTCTCAGCCTAACCTATCTCACAGGATTGTTGTAAGGATGAAAAAGAGGAGGAATTACATACACCACTCCGAATGGTGCATTGCACCTAAGCAAAATTCCAACAGAGGGGTGGTAAAAATCCTTCTCGCCACTGGTAAAATAATACAGTCTATCTATTTACCAAGCTGTATTTTATATCATGGAAAGCTAGGTAAGGTAAATGGTTATTGCATTCACTTAGGTGGAGTTTTGATTTTTTAGTTTGTGTTGCTGCTTGTACATTTGAATTACTACTTTTAAAGTCAACATAGATGTTACCTTTTAAATCAAGGATGTCCAAATTCAGGCTCCAGGGCCAGATGTGGCATGCAGTGAGCCTCAATGCAGCCTGTGGCAAAACCACTCCATCTGGCCCTCAGACAAGCTTTGTGATCCTCCAGATCGGTCTCTAATACATTCTTATATATAACTTTATTCAAAACCAATTCAAATTAATTTTCCCACTTCTAAAACTATGTCAGAGAGATGATGGTGCCCTCCTGCCAAAAGTTTGGACACCCCTGTTCTAAATGACTATCCTGGTCTGGGAGGCAGATAAACCTAGTTTGTGGATGACTATGACTTTAAGTATGCATGAAGGAACTAGATCAGAAGTGTCCAAAAGTTTTGGCAGGAGGGTCACATCATCTCTCTGACACTGTGGGGACACCCCAGGAAAACTAATTCACATTTCAAATTTGAATAGATTTGAATAAATGTACATATAAGAATGTACAGTGGCGCCTCACGTAACAAACGCCTCGCGTAAAGTATGTTTCACGTAACAAAAATTTCTCTAGGATTCTGCTTCACATAACAACTATGCTTCACGTAACAAACTCGTTGGCAATTGGGGCAGATGCGCTGGCCGGCAGCTCTTTTAAAAAGTGTCTGGACTGCCTAGCGCGCCTGCCCATAGCGAAAGCAACACTTTCGCGTCCACTGGGCAGAGGGAGAGAAGAGCAATGGAGAAGAGGGAAGCAGCTCAGGGCTAGCCAGAAGGGAGCAAGGGAGAGAGAGGCTCAGGATGAAGAGAAGAAGAAAGTGGGGAGACACTTAGAAAGTGGATTGGATTGCAGCCTCTTAACCATGTTAAATGGGGCTTACTCCCATGTTTAACTCCCATTTAAATGTTTAAATGTTTAACTCCCATGTTAAATGGGGCTTACTCCCAGGAAAGTGTCTTTACGATTGCAGCCTAAGTAGACTTCATAGGATCATGCACACTGAATGCATGTTTTGAATTCAATTCCAATGTTTTGTCATCATTTTTACATCCAGTTAATATTTTTATACGAATATTTTTTGGGTTGTGGAACCAATTGTCTGAGTTTCCATTATTTCCTGTGGCAAAATCTGCTTCACGTAAAGAACGTTTCATGTAACAAACATGCCTCCGGAACAAATTAAATTTGTTACATGAGGTACCACTGTACTAGATTGGATTCCAAGGCTTGCCCAAGGACCAGATAGAGAGCTCTTGCAGGGAGCCACCAGGGGCCACCAGAGGCTCACCATGAACTGCATCTGACCCCCGGGCCAGGGTTTGGATACCCCTGAACTAGAATGACTGGCTTCTTCCGAACCCTGCAAGGAAATATAGCCCTCTTCACTAAATGTAGTGATGTGATCTTTAATTGCTTGGAGTCTCCTCCTAAGCAATTCCCAAAGGACACAGCAGCACCTGTTGTCTCATTCTGTGGGTGTGTTGTGTCAACACAGGACATTGAAAGGCCTCCAGAGAAAATCTGTCCCACTCCCAGAATATCAGGGACACTTTAGTGGCCTGATGCCCAGACTAGGGCTCTCAAGTTTCTATACGCTCTCACCCATCTATAGCAACGCCTGTCATGCAAGAGGAAGCCTGCTGGCCTTTTTATTGAATTCCTTCAGAGTCACACACATCTCTCGAGTGAAGAGATACACCTTGTGTTCTGTCCAAAGTTCCCACAACTTCAGTTGCCAAATGAGGAGATGAGAACTGTGTGGAGCACACAAAACAAGGCAAAACAAAAAATTAATAAACAGACTGGAAAGAAAAATGGAGTCCATGATCAAGCAAGAGGCAAAGCAGCCAGCTTTAAAAATTAAGTAACATTGTTTATTTCCCCCAAAGAAGGACCTTTAACATACTGAAAGATGGCGGATACTAACTGACATCCTTATCCTTCTGCAGGTCCTGGGACATCCTGGGACGGGAGGAGAGAGAGAGAGTGGAAACTTTTAATTAAAAAAAATACTTCTGGATCTCTGAGACATTCCTTGAGGATGCCAATACCATCTTATTTTCTGGTGGCCCAATTTTGCTTCCAAAATAATAGGCACAAAAATACCCATGTTTGGTTTTGTGCAGAACAGATATATTTATTTATTTAAGGAATTTACCCTTAAATAATTAGCCTTTCCCATGCTAATGCAAATGCAGCTTAGAAAGCTTTAGTTCCTCCCCCCCCCCCCCCGCAGTCCTCACAACAACCCTGTGAGGCGGGTGAAGCTAAGAGTGACTGGACTAAGGTCAGGTCACCCAGGAAGGGTGGTTGTCAAGGAGGGATTTAAACCTGGATCTTTCAGCCCTAATGCTCTAACCACTACTCCATCTTGGTTCCTGACTGAGAAGTGTGTGTGTGTGTGTGTGTGTAAATGTGTATAAATCCCTCTCTCATATATATATTAAATCCCTCTCTCATATATATATATATGAGAGAGAGAGAGAGAGCACTTTCATGTGGTTAAATACTATATTAGTTATGATTAAATTTAAAGCTATTACAATTTCCCGCCTCGTCCGCCCTCCCCCAATATCCTGGCGTTGAGCGCGGGCGTACCCTCCTTTAGCGTACCAACACGGAGAAGGACCCACTGTGATCCCCCTCCTGCTCCTGCCGCCTCCCCTCCCACAGCTGTGCAACTCCACCAAGTCCTTTTTAGACCATACTTCCAGAGTCTGGGAAGAGATCAATGTCCAAGGGAGGGTACCAGGGGCGTCTGTTCACATACAGGCTCTCACCCATGTATGTGCCCATTGGCTCCATATTATATCTCTGGTAATCTTCCCAGGCAATTTCACCACATTTGGCCACTGTGTTCTATATACTATTAAAAGCTCAGAACCATATTGACTTTATTGTTATAAACAAGGGAGGGAAAACTATAGCATGGGAAGAAGAGGTATTTAGATTTTATGGCACACCCTCCCAGTTCTTATCGTGGAGATAAAGTATATCAGCTAAACTCTTATACATTTTAATGACCTATTTCCTTGTTTTCCCTCCATGTTCCTTTTTTTCCTTCCTATGCTCCTTCAACACCTTATATATTGCATGGTTCAACTGCCCTCAGTCACACCGACTAATGTGCCTGATTTTTTATTCCTTTGGTCCCCTTTCCCCCATTTTTCAAGAAAGAAATGAGACCTGCCTAGATTTTAGACTTGGTTGGGGAGTAAAGTGCTACCAAAAAGAAAAAAGAAGTCCCAGCAAAGGCAGTTCCAGAAATTTTACCATTTCTGAATACCTAGAGTATTGTAATTTGAAAGCTCAACCTTGTTTGGGTCATTTCATGTCGAAACTGATCTGCTGTCCACTACTGGACTTCACTGAAAGATGGTTGTGAAAATGACAACAGCTTACTGCCATTGTGAATTTATTGTTTTTTTAAATGGAATTTTTCTACTCTTCGGTCTGGTATTCTTAAGGATGCTGTTGCACACTAAATCACAAGAAATAGTGCAAATACCGTGATATTGTATCAGCTGAAAGAATTAAAACTTCCGGTGCTGATAGAGGTATTGATACAACCTAATTTCCCACAAAAGTGGGTTTGTTTCCAGCAAAAAGAACACACACACACCCAGCTACCTTACATTTCCAGTCTGTAAAATGGGGAGCTTTTATCACTGGAAATTTAGACAAGGCACTCCTCCCAAGAGTCCAGGTGCCATTTTCAAAGAAAATGTGAACAAAAAGCACACTGTCTGAACAGAAACAGATTCTCTGTGTTATTTGAAAGGCAAAACAAAAGTTTAGAATTCCATTTATTTCCTCACCCCTACACCACCCCCTCCTCCATAAAACAAAAACAAAAAACAAACAAAAAACAACCCTATTCACTTAAATAGCATGGCCCAGTTTCTAATCCCCAAGCAGGCCTCTTTCTGACTCCACAAGATGGCAGCAAGGAACATTTTGTGAGAGCTTTGTTGGCAATACAAAACAGCCTCTGTGGAAGAAGCATGGGAAACTCCATCTGGCAAACAAGTTTTCCTATCACAAGCATGTAGGTTCACGACATTATTGTTCAGCTACTTCCAGTCAAGGGCTGCAAGCAGCTTTTTATTTTGAAAATGTATGAGTGCTGAAATGGAAGATTTGGCATGTCATTATTCTGCTCTTGGGCAATCGTCATGTCCTTCTCTCAGGCACATGAGAAATGTTTGGCAGAAGCTGGTGCCTTCCCTCTCTGCTCCCTCCTTCCCCTGTTCAGTTTGGATGAAACCCAATCTCTGCTGGCTGGCCTATGCCACACAAACATCTCACAGCGCACAAAATCCTTCATGCACACAGTACTCTTCATTGGAGCACTCTTGCCTTGGAATGAAGCCAGTTTCTGTCATAGCCTAAAGTTTCCTTTCTGTCAAAAGCGCCAGCTCAATGGTTGTTGGAAAGTCCATAGGACCAGGACACGGGAAAACACTGGAAAATTTTGGCTTTTTGCAAATGTCTTATTGGCACAATGTCCATTTTCCCCCTCACATGTTCCAGTTATTGACGAATAGCAGACTTTTCTTATACATTGGCACATATTCTGTTGAAAGAAAACAATTTTGTCAATTTGTTACCAACACTAATTTTTGCTAGTCTCAACATTTTTTTTAAAAAAAAAGACAATAGTATATTGAAACTCTGCAAATTATGAGCTGGGCAAATTGATTTGTGTGACATATTGGGGGGAAAAACCCAGAAAGTCGTATTTTGTTTTCTAAAAGGAACAGTAAAGTTTGAAGTTCACTCTTTAAATTAAATGAATTAAATAAAGTGAATAAATTCAGATTTATAGCCCATTCTATCCCAAGGGAAGGGCTGCAGTGGCTTAGTGATTTAAGGTGTTGTGCCTATCAATATGGAGATCGGCAGGTCAGCGGTTTGAGACCCAAGTACTGCAAGACAGAGTGAGTTCCCTAGAAACGTGATGAGCACCACACCTTAGATTTGGTCATGACTAGCAGGGCAAACTGCGAGAGACACCTTTACCTTATTCCAAGGTAATTTCAGCATGATCATGCTGTTTTGCCTTTACAGGACAATCCTATGCATATCGATGCAGAAGCAAGTTCCACTGAATTCAGTGAGTTTATGTCCAAGCAATGATGTATTAACTGCAGCCTTACAGTGCAATCCTAACCTTATCTTATGTTGACACAGTGCCTGATGCGCTGGCCTCGAGTAGTGCTACGCTAAGTCCTGCATGGTGTCAGTCATTACTCTTCATTTCTACAAGTTGTCCACTCCTTGCACGCACTGGGTATTGACATTAGAGTATCAGTTCACTTAAAAATTCTGCATTTCCTCCTTTATTATCTTGTTCTAAGGAAGTCTCTTTTTACACTAGGGAGCCTGTAAACATTCCAAGGCTAAGAGTATCTTAGATTGTCTTGGTTTATTTTATTTATTTAGAAGAAAATAGGCATTGCTACCCTTCCTTAACCTAGTAATCCTTTCCCATTGACAGCCATAGGCTGCAATCCTAAAGAGACTTTCCTGGACATAAGACCCACTGAACCCAATGGGGTTATTTTTGAGTAGACATGGTTAGATTGTGCTCTAAGTCACTGCAAAGAGCATATTTTACTGTTTGTGGCATTTTAAAAAATAATTCCAATTTTAATTCCCATTGCTGTATCAAGATAGCTGTATTTCCTTGACAGCTGCGTCCTCAATTGTGTGTTTCTGGATTTACAGGAGACTTGACAGAAGTTATTGGACTCATGTTATTTTTCTTTATAGTGCAAAGAATTATGACCAGCCTTAACATACAGTACTTGAATCAAAATGACAGCCCATGAAATCGTTTTTCATTTTACACTGCCTGCCCTGCCTGACCCAGCCGTCAATTGAGCAGCCTGCCACAATGATTATTTCATCTGTCACAATGAAAACTTTATTGAAAATTACAAATGCTCTGGTACAGAAAACCTTAACTACCCCAGAGACAACTCTGACTTAATTCTGTGCTCATTTGCCACCAATGAAGTAATATAGTTCAGTGGTGTAGCTAATGATCATGTAGCCGGGTGCAAAACTCAAAATATTTCCCGAGACGTGATGTTACAACAGGAAGTGATTCATGCCTGGGCATTTTAAAAAAAATTGGGAGAAACCTACCTCTTCCTCCCCATTGGCTTGACACCCATTTGCCTCCTCCCAGATAGTGTTATAGGTAAGACTATCTATTCATCTGGGGTCTAAGAAAAAATTTTAGCCACCCTCCCACCGCAAACAAAATCTAATTCAATTAAGTAAATAAATAAAAAATGTGTCCCGTATTAGTGAATTGACCATAACTTTTGATAGAATACAGATATTCCAGTGTATTTTGTTGAATGCTTTCTGCATTATTATCTTTCCAATGATATATATTTCATAGTATTATTATTCACATATGCCCATTTTCCACTATTATAGTCACTAGTGTCTAGCTCAACTTGCTGCCCCCTAAAGCTTGCTATCTGGTAGAACTGCTATTCCCTGCACCATCCTAGCTATGCTACCAATATATGTTGCCTGTACAGGGATAACATGTTCAAGTTAGGCATTTTCAGAACCAGTAGCTATAAATTCAGACCAAACTCATTTTATTTGTTTTAAATCAGCAGTATTTAGGATGAGGATTTTGATCCAGGAAATAAATCATGACTGTTCATTGGAAGGAGAGATATTGAAGCTGAATCTCAAATACTTTGGCCATATCATGAGAAGGAAGGACTCTTTAGATAAGATGCTGATACTTTGAAGATAAAAGGAGACAGCAAAGGATGTGTTGTTACATAGTGTTACTGGAGCAATGAACATGAAATTGAACAAACTTTGGAAGTTAGTGGAGGATAGGGTGGCCTCACTGTATTCCTGGGGGTCATGAAGAGTTGGACATCACATAACGACAAAACAACAAAAACATTATTTAGGATTAAGTTATAAAAATAAAACTATGGGCACAATCCTATCCATGTCTATTCAGAAGCAATAGGCTTCAATAGCAATAGGCTGCAATCCTAAAGACACTTTCCTGAGAGTAAGACCCATTTAGCACAATGGGGCTTACTTTTGAATAGACATGGTTAGGATTGTGTTCACAGATTTGTTGTAAAATATGGTTTCTCCTGTTTATTTTTATATAATGATTTATATCCCACATCCTGCAGTATTTGCGGCACTTAATGTGGCTTATGAAGGTTCCTAAATATATTAACATAGAACAATACTAACATTAATAAAATATGTATAAAATAAAAATAAAATAAAAACAGAATAGCAACAACATGTTTTAAAATCCTTAAAATTAACTAATTAATTAACTAAATAAATAAATAAAGAGCAAAGCAGAATAAATTCTTGTAAGCAAAATAAAAACTGAATTAAAGCAAATACAAAGGTTAAAAAGCTAAGTGAAAAAGGAAAGTATTCAACTCTCACTGGAAGATTCATGGCTCAATAATAAGAACTGCCACCAGAGAAAAGGACATACCCCTTGTCTTTGACAATGTGGTTTCTTCCAGTGATGGCACATATACAGTAGGAAGTCCTCCTCAGCTAACCTCAAGGGATGAGCCAATTCATATGGAAGAAGGTAGGTTTCTCAAATACCCTGGTCCCAAGAGATTCAATGGTCAAAACATTTAATTTAGTGCTAAAAATCAAAAGTATGAAGTCAATAAACATTCTCTACAATGTAGGCTCAGATTTCCCATTAGATTTCCCCATCGTTGATATGGTGGAAGTTCTAGTTTTCCACTGGGTGAATTTTTGCCCAACCCAGAAGCTTCTGAAATTCAAGATCTTCCTGGGCACTAGCCATTTTTCTCTTGTCATGTTCCTTTCCTCTCTATATATACTTACCGGAGAAAGAGAAAGTGAAAAAGTACCAGAGAAAAAGTATATATACTTTTTCTCTCAATCCGTTGCACTGGGTTCACTTAATGCAGACACTGCTTATGTGCCAACAGACAGGTTTGGGAAGTAATTTTCCCAGTGCCAAATTGACATACATTGTGGGGTTTTCCATGTTCGTTATAGCAAGTTTACAGCCTTTGCAGCCTGCTGTGTATATGTTCAGCTGTTCAATTGTCACAACCTGTTGCTTTTACTTAATGAAGTGACCAGACAGAGAAAAAAAATTAAGTATTGGTGGTGAGCTCTCAGCACAGTCTCACCATTTAGGAGCCCACTACCAAAGTCTAGGGAGTTACTGAGGCCCAGCCTACAACCATTGGCAGGGTGACCATCCATCCAGGTTCTGAGGGTCATGAGAACAGCATCCACTATTGGCAGTCTCAGTTTTCCTTCAGCACCAGCAATCACTGCACTGCTCAGAAGCCAAGCTGGGCTAATTGTCACACCACTTGGGCAGCAATTGAGCCAAGGAATGCTCCTTTCTATTTTTCTTTCATGCAAAACACACCATCCTTTTGTCCATTATAAATCTCCTGCCAATGAGTTTAATTGGACTCCCTGCCCTAACTGGTGGCAGATCTCCAAGTCTGCGAGCCACTGGCTCTTACTCAAGTTCTGCTGTCCAAGTACCTTTAAGTGGACATGCCAGGGACTAAACTCAAACTGAAGAGCTTCAAAGCTGAAATTAGGTACTTGTTCAAAATCTTGCAAATGTTGAGTATTTTCCATTTCAAAAGTTCAAGACTTTGTAGGTAGCACACATCATATTTATATAGCTCCTCCAAAATGTTTGATTAGCTAAAAAGCTACAGAAGTGTTTTGATTGCCATTAATTTACACGTAAGGTAGCAATACCCAGATTATGTGAAAGGAATCAACTAATGTAATGTCTGGTAGAGGAGGGGTTTTTGTGTCTGGAATCCCCTTCTCAGTCACAGAGGGATGGCCCTTAACCTTGAGGTAGGGTGTTTAAACTGAAAATTCCATTACATATTACCTTAAAATATTTATGTTTGCCTTATTTAAAATGTATGGGCATATGCTTATTTTTTAAATTTTTTTACTTTAAACAAATTAAGTATCTATCACAAGTTCATCCTGTACAAATTAAGTATCTATCACAAGTTCATCTTTAGGTGCTGTGTTGTTTCATATAGTGCTTATTTAAAAGTGCTGCAGTGCTTACTTACAGGATCAGGTCTTTGCATGTCTATAGACACAAGTTACACTGGCCAATTCTGAAAGAATCTTTACATTGAGTACGGTATATACAGAAAAAGATGGCTCCTTGCTCCTCTTCTTCCTAATAGGGCCTTCATACTCCAATGCTTCGTTGCCCATCACAACGACTGCTGGATCGAATAGTGAGAAGATATTCTGAAGTGCCAGATGCTGGTAGTGTCTTCATGGACCATTTCACAGACCGGGATAAGCTACGCCTTCTTTACACACTCTCAGTTAATGCACATCCTATTATCTTACAGGTAAAATCACATTTTCATCCTTGTGGTATGAATTTTAATCCTACAATATAATTTCATTATGATCTCCAGAAATTGGTTCATACATTCATAGATTCACTGTGCTATACAGTTGTTGTAGCCGTCAGGTCCATCCACAATGCTTGCCTCAGACAACAGAATGGCAAGAGGCACCCACAACAGAAAACTAACAATCAAATTCCCATTGCTCAAAGAAATGAAATTCCTTGAAATTATCCTTGAAAATTCCCATTGCAGACTGACGGAGGCCTGCTTTTTTCTCCCATAAAAATTCCCACGAGGCATCATTATTTCTCTATACATTATTACATGCAAAAATGTAATGTTTTAAATGCTAAACATGAAAATCATTAAGTTTAGCATTTAAAACATTACATTTTTGCATTGTTTGTGCCCTTCTAGCCTGAGTGTTACTGAGGAACAGAGGCTGTAATCCTATGCATGTCTACTCTTAAGTAAGCCCTGCTGAGTTCAATGTAGTTGCAGCTACAGGCAGAATGCTAAGGAAACAAGAAGGTTCCTGCCTCTTGTTGAAGTTCTAGCCCTCTCTCTCTCATACAGGCTGCCTGCCTGATCATCTTTCTATAAGCTTGTCTGTTTATAGCATTTTATTAGACATGCTTGCTTGGTGCCATGTAAGAAAAACAAAGGTAATAGGTATTGGGGAGGCAATGTGGAGAGAGTTCTTATTAGAATAGTCCCCCATAGAGTGCCCTGCTAGCCATACTGACTGTAAGGTGAGGTGCTTATCTCCAATAATTTCTTTTTGGTTACAACAATTTTATTCAAAATTTAACATAAAGACAGAGAAGTCAAATACATATTTCATTATCCTCTTACATCCCTTAATCCTTATTTCTTCAATGCCTTAATTTACCTTTCCTAACCAAACTCTATATCCTCATTTTTTGAGACTTCCTCCAGCAACTCTCTTTTTGCCTCTATATTACCATATTCCCTTCTAGTTCTCATACAACAAAACTAAACTCCTTATATCTTTCTTTTTCTCTAAATAAATTTTAAACTTTTGCCAATCCTTTTGAAATTTCTCTACCATTTCTTCCTTTAGGCTTTTTGTTAATTTATCCATTTCTATCATGTAAACCATTTTTTGTACCCATTCTTCTTTTTCTGGTATTTTCTCTTGCTTCCAGTATCTCGCATATACCATCCTTGCTGCTATTACCATATACCATATCAATGTTCTATCATTAACCTTCATTGTTTCTAATTTTAATCCTACTAAAAATGTTTCTGGGTTTTTATCTATAGTATAGCCTAATACTTTCTGCATTTCCTCATGCATCTCTGCCCAGAAGGTTTTTGCATGTCAACCACATATGATAAAAAGAACCTTCCTGTTCTTTACATTTCCAACATTTGTTTATTAATTTGTTATTCATATTTGATAACTTTTTAGGAGTTAAACACCATCTGTACATCATTTTGTAGCAATTTTCATTAATATTATTACATACTGAAATCTTCAAAGATTTCCAGGGTGAGCTCCTGTCCTTATCCCAGCTCTGCAACGGGCAGCTGGATCCAATCGTATTGGCTCTGCCTTTCCATTGGACTAATTCAGTGGCATGGAGAGGGGGGATTTGCTGCTTGGGTAACAGCCTATCCTCCATAACAATCCAACCCAGGCTTTCGTGCTTCGCATGCAGTGTATGCAGCGCTGAGCACGATACCATAGTCTTTCAAGACTGACGGAGGCCTGCTTTTTTCTTCCATAAAAATTCCCACGAAGACATCATTATTTCTCTATTTACATTCATTGCCCATTTAACCATTTGCACTCTTACCAGTTCGTCTAGACTCTAGATGAATTGGTAAGAATATGAATTGGTAAGAATATATTCTTGATTTAGCAGCTTATAAATTTTTGAGATTTGTTTTTTCTTTTCTCCAAGCAACATTGTTTCTAATTCTGTATTTACATCCCTAAGGATATCTTATCCTTCTCAAATATTTCTTTTAACTGTAACTGAACCAATCATATTTATAACTTAAATCTTGCTTTCTCTTCAGTTCTATTTTCTCTTTCTTCATCTCCAATAGGTCCTTGTAGCCAGTCTTTTCCATGTGAAACTGATGATGCTTTAATCACTTCTGCCGGCGCTATCCATAGCGGCTTCTTATTACCTAGATGATTTTTATACCTCTTCCAAACCCTATAAATACTCCTCCTTATATAGTGATGCATAAAAAATCCATCCATCTTTATCTTTCCATACATCAGATAAGCATGCCACCCAAAGATCTTGTCATCGCCCCCTAAGCTAAGAAATTTTCTATCTTCCAATTTTATCCATTCTCTGAGCCAGGATAAGCAAACAGTATCGTGATTTGGTGGTTGAAGGCCACCACGTTCTTTCCTATCGCACATCACCTTCATCTTTATCCTAGGTTTTTTCCCTGCCCATATAAACTCTGAGAGCATTTTCTGCCATTTTCCAAACATTTTTAGATCCTTAACTATTGGTATTGTTTGCAGAAGAAACATTATTCTTGGTAGTACATTAATTTTTATTACCAAAATTCTTTCTAACACTGATAATCTCCTATAATTTCTTTATCTGGAGGAGGGACGGGAGGGCTGTGACATATCTCCCATGGATATGGGGAAGGAACACCTATGGTCTATGTTCTCATCAGTCTAAACATTTTACATTTTCACTAACATATTTCTTCTCTTCTGCAGATTTTCCCTGGAGCAGAAGGATGGCCCTTTCCAAAATACTTGGGGTCTTGTGGCCGATTGATAGTCACTTTGAGCACCAGGCCTTTGAAGGAATTTTATGGCTCACCTTCAGATACAGCAACAGACTTAGCTCTCCAGCTCCTCACTATCATTGATTCCATGAGGACTAATGACCTGAATTATTTATTTTACTTCACCCATTTTGACGCTAGCACATTTGGTGTTTTTAACAATGGGCATCTGTTCATCCGGGATGCCAGCACACTGGGGATCATTGACAAGCAGGAAGGTACTCAGCTTCATCTTTGAATAAGCATTTGTCATAAGAGGATACAAGGTAGTGGGAGGAAAATTAATATTTTACCTGCACTTTGTTTAAAGCTTAAACATATATTGGGAAATCAGTTAATTAAAAAAGAAGAGGCAGCATTTATGGCTGTACACAAAACACTAAGTAATCAGCTTCTACGTAGGTGTGAAACAACAGCTGCAATCCTTTATGAATTTATCTCAGATTAAGTCCCATTAAAGTCTGTGAAACTCAGTTCAAAGTACAACAGTCATGTAGAGGATTGCACTATAACACACTTACCTGGGCTTCCACAGATCTGGTCAGAGATTAAATTAAATATTATTATATTATAATTTAAGCAATTCTGGAGAGTTCTGAAGTTTAGCTAAGAGTATATTAAGTAGAATCCTTCTAATTGAAAATGTGTATGCAAAGATCCTGGACAAAATGAGGGTCCAGGGAAACCCTTATAAAAGAGACCTCTCAAAATCATTGATAGTTGTCATCACACCAAATATCTTTGAAATAGGTAAAGATAAGAGACCCAATAACTAAGGTCCCAATCTTATTCAACATTTCAGGGCTTGTGCAGCTGCAACACTGCCCTGAGGCAAAGGAATAAATCTCTATCTACAGTATTTATATACTGAAAAAGTTCACAATGTGGTTTACAAAGAAAATGAAAAAATTCATATCTAATTAATAGCTAATGGGTCCCTGTCCCAAAAGTGTTCACAATCTAAAATACAAAAAAAAAAAAAAAAAAAAAAAACCACCAGCAGAAGCCACTTGAAAAGACATTGTTGGGGTGTGTAGGGCCAATTACTCTCCCTCTGCTAAGTGAAGGAAGAACACCCACTTGAAAGAGTGCCTCTTGCCCAGTTAGCAGGGGTTAAATGTTCCCTTATCATGGCCTCCATAATTACCCTCCCACCACAGGATGCAGCGTACATCCCACTATTAGAGATATACCAGGGCTGGAAAGTTGAATAGAATTTGGCTTTAAAAGACTCAGGCTGCAATCCTAACCAGTTAATCTGGGATAAGTCCCGGCATTCACCCTGTACTGACATGGGGGTGTCACTGAATAACACACTTCTGTGCCACTCGTAGGGGAGGGTTAGTCCAATGTACAGACATGCGCTTGCCCCCCTACATTATCATGAGAATAGGAAGGCTGATGAGTTATGCTGGCCAAGGTTAAGACTGCACTCTCAATAACTAAGAGAAAATGAGGGAGATAAAATATTTTTTCCTTTTTTAAAAATTAAAATTATGTAGAACTTGCATAACATTTTAAAAGTTAAAAAGTGAAAATCTGAAAGAAACAGATAATCTAATAAGAATAACATTATATATTTTTTATATTTTTCTTGTCTAGAAGTCTTTTTCTGTAAACTTGGCTGCAGAAAATGTAATGCAAAGAAGGGTAAAGGCACATATTGACTGAGACAAAAGAAATGTGAAACAGGAAATCAACACCCACTCATATACACAAACAGGGCACAAAGCCCTCTGTTCTGAGGCCCGGGAATGCCTTGTTTTTTAATCTCTTAGCTTTGCCTTGTTAATAGAAAACAGGGTATGGCCCAATCCCCATCAATAAGCAGTAGCAGGGCAAGGCTAATGCTGTACAAACAGAGACACTGATGTAATTAATAATTCTACTTTACAGGAAACTAAGAGTGAGCATCTTTTAACTACTGAATCCAGAATATTTTACATCCATTTTTACTGAAAGGAAACTTTTCACCTGAACTAGATCAAACAAACTGAATTAACACAACAAAATAGAAAGGGGGAACTCTTTGTATTTGAGTAACAGGTTTTAATTTATTTTAAAAATATGAACATGGATACATCCAGCAATGAAGCTGGTTTCAATTATTTGTATAGACCGCATATATGGAGTATTTAGTAATGACTGCATATAGATCCCATCTTTCTGCCAAGCACATAGTACAGTCATTATGGGACTATTATCCTTTTAGTGTACATGGGGAAGTGACTGGTTTAACCTGCATATAAAAAGACAGCATGTCAGGTGATTGGCTAGGACTCAATTTTTCTTTCTAATATTTTATTTTTCCACACACAATAATTTTTCAGGTATACATACATTTTTTAATTGAGAAAGCAAGAGAAAGTAAGGGATTTCAACCTTCTAGAAATCTGGTAGAATGACGTTTTTCTTTTTCTGTCTTGGTCATCTCCAATGGAGAAAATGTGAAGGGGTTATTTAAATACAGACTTGCTTCAGAGTCTAGCTTTAACACAGCACTGATATACCCTTGCTCACTTATGTTTGCAACAAACATTTTTTATTACCTTCTACTAGGTAGCCAATTGACGGATGGACAACAGGAACGTAAAGATGTATTTAGCTGCTTGGTTGCAGATTGCCAGTCAGCATTTTCCTCCTGTAATTCCATCAAGCACACACAGAGTCTTATCATGGTATGTGAGGAACTTCTGCCTAAGCTCTTGAAGGAAAAATTCCTGCCTCCTGTCCAGGAGAAGATTGACAGTATTCTGAACACCTGTGCTGATAGCTTCCTATCCGATCAAGAAATCATTACAGCAGTTCAGAAGCTGGTGGAGATTTTGAAGCCTCTACAGCCTTGTGATTCTCGTTTTGCTTACCGTTACCCTGATTGTAAATATGGAGCCAAATATTAATTTTTTCTGGGTTCTGGAGCTTTTATCCATACACTTCTTCTGCCTTTGAGATGGAAGAAAACAGTTGTCATTCAACAGATCCTCCAGAGAGACAGAAACACTGTTGTCATCACTTCTGATGTTCCACTATACTGTCATTCCACAGGGAAGCTCTTAGTGATTGTGTGGAGTTACATTTGAGAAGTACTTTTGTGATTCTGAAAATCAAAATCAGCACCTAAATGGCATATCTGACCCACTTGGCAACAGTCATATTCCAACTTATCACATTTACCTCAGTCAACAAAGAAGCACACACCTCTTTACAAAATGTTTGCTAGAAAATGCAGTATCCAAAATAAGGACCTTTTTAATCCATTCTGGCTCTTATGAAGCTGATTGTTCAGGAAGAAACCTCCAGTAGTAGCAAAGAAATCAGCTCTTAAAATAGCTTCGAATGACTTTGTTGACCACTTTTCGGGTAACAGTTTGACTCATAACAGAGACATACAGGTTTTGTTCCTGGTAGCCCTCATTCTGGTAAAAACAAACTTAACAAGATAGGATAGCTCCATATCTGGAACCATAAACTTGTTGGCCTTGTTCCCTTTTCTTTTGAACTGACTGTGGGAATTTACATTTGCCAGTCATGCACCTGGTGGCCTCACCCTCCAACTGCCTCTACCTTACCTTGTCTTATCAAAGATACACACAATCCTGCCATTCTTTGTTTCACCTTTCTACCCAGAGCAATTTTATTTCTTCCTATGATAAGTGATCCAGCCTCCTGTGACATAAGACACGAAGTGACGGAAAAGCTGCCCAGTCACTGAAAAAATATGATCGAAAACCTGCTGATATACAGTCAAGTGACAAAAACAGCCCAGTTGCTTTTACGCCTAATGGTTTGGGCCATCAATGGCAGCAGATTTTACTTCTCAACTAACAATTATGCTCTACAATTAGGTGGACAAAATGGGTTGGAGTTTAGACTTGACAAATGAACCTGGAGAGGAATCAGATACCATTTTAAGAGCAAGAGAGGTGGCTTAAAACAAGCTTTACTTAAAAAGCAGATCTTTAGGAGTAAAATGGCTTGATGTACCAAAGAGGGAAGGAGATTCCATTTATAAGGAACAGCAAAGCAGAAAGCACAGACTACCAGATGAAGATAAACAGGACTAGAAACAAATTAACTTGAAGAAACAAATTACTTGGCTATGATGTCATATTATATTGCTAGACTAGAAACTAGACTAGAATAGACTATATTGCTTGGCTAGAAACAAATTACTTGGCTATGATGTCATATTATGTTGCATATTAAGAACATTTGAAGTGCATCACATGCGTTTTTAGTAAACAATACCTCATAAATATAAAACAATATTAGATGAGGCTAAAGATTAACTAAGAATACCAATGAGTGAAATTTTAATTTAAAATTTCTGGCTTACAATACCATTTTTAGCCACAACATCATGTTACTGTGAAATGTAAATAATGTGATGATACCTTACTTAGGTAACATTTATAACAGAGAAAACTCATAGAAAGTATTGGAATATGTCTGCAAAATGGATACATGAAAATGTTTACATTGTATTGAAAACTGACTTGGTGACTTGACTAAAAGTTGGGGTTCAACTGTTATAATAAACGCATGTTAACCCTTTTCACAGGATTATGACATAGTAAGTCCTCTATCATAAAACGAACTGCCATTTTTAAAGCTATTTAGGCCACTATTTATCCCAGTAGTTATAATGATATAAAAATAATTCAAATTTCAAATTCAAATTCAAACTTTATTTGCATTAGCAAAAACGCCATAGCAAAACAAGCAATACAAACGAATATCACAGAAATTAAAATATCAATTAGGACTATTTGGGATATAAAAATAATTTGGCAAATCATTTTGGGTAAGAGTTGTTTTGACATAAACCTGTGATCTTTGCTTATGTATAAAATAGCAATCCTTACTTGCACACACACAATATAGTTTTCTGAATCTGTATACAGTGGTACCTCGCATAAAGAATGCCCCACGTACCGGAATTTCGAAAGTTCCGGGTAGCCACAGCTCTGTCTCTGGTAGCGAAATGGCTGCGGGTTACGAAAGCTCTTTAAGAAGCGGGGGCCATTTTTACAGGTGCACATGGGCGAGGACACTCCTCCCTGGCATTCAGAAGGAACGCATAAAGGAGGAGGAGCCTGTGCACCTCGCTCTTCTACCCAGAGCCTCAGTAAGTCAGGCTGCTGGGCTCACTGGTGGTGGAGGAGGGAGAGGGAGAGGAGGAGGAGGAGGGGAGCCAGACCAGGCAGAGGCTCAACTTTTCCTCCTCCTCCACCACCGCAGAGCCGGCAAAGCGGCTCCCTTTGCCGGAATGGAAAAGTTGCTGCTGCTGCTTACTCAGAAGTAAGCCCCACTGTGTTAAATGGGTCCTATTCCTAGGAAAGTGTCTTTAGGATTGCAGCCTAAGTAGACTTTATGCATCATGCACATCATCCTCTTCTATGCAGGGGATCCCCAGTCCAGAAGGCATAAATTGGGATTTGACTCGGAGAGCACAGTTCTAAGCATGTCTACTCAGAAGTAAGCCCCACTGTGTTAAAGTAAGCATTGTGTTAAGTAAGCCCCTGAGTCGAGAGTTCCTCTGGGCTCCCCCTGATGGAAACTCCTTCACCTCCTAGAGTTCCCTCCTTCAAGGGAGCTTGTAGGCGATTGGATCTAGGGGAGCAGGGGAGCCAGGTGTGTGTGGGATCTGTGTGAAAGGTGAACAGTTTCAGTGGTATTACAGTGTTTTGAATTCAATTCCAGTGTTTTGTCATCATTTTTACAGTTAATATTTTTATATGAATATTTTTTTGGGCTGCGGAACCAATCGTTTGAGTTTCCATTATTTCCTATGGGAAAATCCGCTTCACGTAAAGAAAGTTTCATGAAAAGAAACTGCCTCTGGAACGAATTAATTTTGTTATGTAAGGCGCCACTGTATAGTGATCTCTCTCAGGTGTGTCCAAACTCTGGCCTGGAGGGCAAATGCAAGCCTCACTGTGGCCTGCAAAGACAGTCTTTTATGTAAATTTATTCAAATTTGAAATGTATAAAATTCCTGCCCCTCCCCGACACATTGTCAGAAACATGAAGTGGCCCTCCTGCCAAAAAGTTTGGACAACCCTGCTCTATCTTATGATATTTTTCAATTATACAACAAAATGTTTTTGTATTTGTGTGTTTTTAAAAAAACCAACCAACCAACTATTTGAAAATCCCATGTCTGCCTCTGAATTAGTGGTATCTCTACCTTCAGAAGTTATGACAATGATGCAATTGCTTTCCATTGTAGTCCTTGCACGACTGAAACAAAGTTAAGATTCTTTTTGAAGATAAAAAAAATTACAAAAGCTTGGATTAAAATCCTCAGCCCTTTAGTCACCTCTAAATCACAGACAAGTAACAAAATTGTGGAAGTTGGTTGGCTTCCACATACACTTTATTTTCCAAGGCAAACTGCAATGACTACAGTTGGAAGAATATGATAGGCTGAAATCAGAATGCAGGTTCAGTCAAAAGGTTCAGTATGTGTAACATATTACAAATTAACTATTGTTAAATGAATTTCCTTTTATTGCCGCTTTTGCTAACCAAAATGATTTATTTCCTTTGAAAAATTGACAATACTCTGAGTATCAAAGTTACATTAAGATGAAATAGTGAATAGTATCACTAAAATAATTTACATATGACTGTTGTCTATTTAAGAACCTGGTTTAAAAAATCTGTGCAACATTTCCATGCAACAGAAAGCTTTTTGTTTTTTCTTTAGCCTCGCTCCAATTTTCTAGGACTGGCTTATGATCTTCACAGATCAGTGTGACTTCTGATGGCTACTGAAAACTGTCCTGGAAATTGTAAAAGGGCAGCCAGAAATTTCCAACATTACAATGTGCTGGAAATCAGATCTGTAGAAATACCTTCAGTCAGAGTTGGCAAGCTTAAGTGAAACCTGTGATCTTATCTTGTTATCATAAATTAATTGCAAGCCCTCAAAGTTTTCATCACAGGTTAATGAAAAGACTTACTGAAGTCCCAGCTGTACAGATAACATTGTAAGAGGAACAAAAAGGATGCCTGAATTCCTCCCAAAGAAGCATGCTAATAAAAAACCTAATTTAACCAAAACAAAAAACAGGGAAGCCATAGAAATCACTACAAATCAAATCTGCAGTGAGGAAAACCTTGATCAATTAAAACCAGTGGCCTATGGTCCCTACAGGCCACCATGGCTGAAGCCATGGGCACCAAAGCAAGAAAGGGGTGTCGGCGTGTCCATAGCTCCTGAAACTTCCCTACATGGGGAAGTCCAGGGAGAACTCAGGTTTCCTCTGAAGCTGGTTAGGTTATGTTGTCTGGCCGACTGTAGAGGGTACATGTGTTCTAGCTGGGACATGTATGTGCTGTTCACAGTTAGCTGAGAGTAACAGATTCCCAGTGAGGGGGAGTCACTGCAATGTGCATGCGCCTCCATAGTGCATGTGCATCATGACATAATGATGCCACAGGATGTCATGACACTCAGTACACCGCTGATTAAAACTAGTAAATACATTCTACATTCTTGGTTGAATTGGAAACTGTCCTCAGCTGGAACATATATGCGACATCTCTGGGATCCTATAGAAACATCTTCCTGCTTTCCCATAACCCCTAGACATCTGTGCTGGCCAAGCTCAGCCAGGACAACTAACCAGCTTCCAGGACCTGCACTGATGTTGGGAAGCAACACCCTGCACTTATCTCCCCTTCTCACCTGGTATGTCAGATATGATTCTTGGCGTATTTGTGACAATCCTGGGCTGACACAAGGGACTTTTGTTAGACATAGTGGGTGCCCTGAATTTTGCCCTAAATGTCAAATTAGTATTTTCTAAACTACCTGTATATACTCGAGTATAAGCTGAGGCACCTAATTTTACCACAAAAAACCAGGAAAACTTACTGACTTGAGTATAAGCTGAGGATGGGAAATGCAGCAGCTACTGCTGTTTTAATGAGAAGACAGCCAATGTGGTGAGCCATCAAACTCCTACATGCAGGGAGGAGAGTGATCAATCTGCTGACTTGTTTTTTTTTTTAAAAAAGAAAAGCAGCCTTTCCTGCTTTTTAAAAAGGCTGACCTAAGCTGAGCTGCTTGTTTTACAAGAATAAGCTGAGGGGGGGGGGGGCTTTTCAGCATTAAAAAATGTGCCGAAAAACTAGGCTTATATTCGAGTATATACAGTACAGTACTTCTATTAAAACAATTAACTTATTAAGATGGAAGGGTTGGTCATATTTTTGTTGCCTTTACAACTTAGGCTTTATTCACTCACAGCTCAGCCTTAAAATAGAGAGGAATAAGTCCAAGAAGAAATTCAACAAATGAAGCTTCCCCAAACATTTCCTAGAGTTAATTATATGAACTTTTCTCTGCAAGGCTGCACTTCCCCAAAACATCACCTGTTACTATAACATTGTCCAAACATAAATCCAACAGGTGCAGTATCCAAAATCACTTGTCACAAACAGACTGCAAAGAGCATGTCCCATCCTGGATTAGACACAGCATGCAGCTGGAAGAGCATGGACTGAATTCTAGAGGCAACAGCCTCCACAGCTACCCAGCTTGATACCAATTGCCAATTTTGGGCGAGGTACAATCATCAGCAGATAAAGGAATAGTACAGAGCTGAGAAAGGATGCTTTGATTTTTCAGGAGCCTTGAGGACAAATAAGAATTGTATATTAGATAAGAATTGTATGCAGGTAAGAACTGTATATTAATAACCTGCCTACTCATGAAAGGGACCTCAAAACTATTAATTTTGTTAGTTGATCTGCATGGCTCAGTGGTACTGGAAACCCTAATAACATAACTTTTGATCACATTCAAGAAAGATGAGGTAGTTCCTCTAACCACTATCGAAGTGAAGGGGCAGAAGTGAATACTGAGCAAACAAGGGCAGCAGCTATTATCTACAGCTAAGCCAAAGAAAAATGAGGGTGGAACCTGGTTCAAACCCCTTTTCTTACACCCAGTCTTTCTTACCTCAGTCTTACATTGCCACCAAAGCACTATGTTGTGCTATTCAGATAATCCCCACAATACTTACACCAACACCAACCATAAAGGAGGAAGTATCAGTTTGTTGCCAAATTCTTCCACTGGTAGAAGTCCTGTACCTTTTGAACAGGAATACGACAAATTCAGGAGGCAGGACCTTATCCCATTTCCCAGAGAATGTGGTGGCTTCACTTCTTTCCAGATTCTTATAATGGTGCTCCTATGCTTTAAAAACTGTATTCCAGGATGAAATTCAAATAGATTATATTTCACCTTGAAGTGACATTGAATCTATGGCAAAACACATAGAACAGTAGTGGGAGAAATGTTGGAGAAATAGTCAAATATTAGTGAGCAATTAAGGACTATGTATAAGGGAATTCAGAAATGATTCTTCTAAGAATTAAAAAAAATGCTTTCTTTGTTCAGAATATATGCCTGATAATAAACATGTTAGAATTGATGTGAATTTAAACTTAAGCTGGTTATATCCACATCCAACTGTCCATATATTAAACTGACTCCAGACTGCAACAGTGATGGATACAGTTGTGGTCAAAAGTGCTTAAGATGTGAATACTTAATGTTAGCTCACTATAACAACTATGTAGAATACCAGAACTGCTTTGCTGGATCAGACCATCTGGTTGTTTTGCAGTAGGAGAAATATTTTTACACAATCTTTCAGAGTTTAAGACTCTTCCAGTTTAAGTACTCTTCTTCGTTTCTCAAAGGGTCTGCATAAAATTAGGAGATATGGTTGATGATAAACCTTCATAATTTCAGCAAAATTGGATAAAGCATATTGAATTGGGTATTACTCCATCCCTTACTCCAAACCGCTGGTTTCTGGCAATTGATCTGAAAAGGCCTAATAGCCCTCAAAGGGAGGAAGGAATCAGCCACCCACCCTCAAGGTCCTCTTTCACTCTTAAAGCTCATCTTAAACTCTTTCACTCTTAAATATCTTTCACTCATCATCCCCCATTCCCAGTTTGAGCGAGGAAGGCAAAACAGGAAACAGGTAAGAACGAAAACATGCATTTACCTTCTCCAGAATTTAAATTTAGAAAGTGCACAATCTCCCATCTTTTTCTTTCTTCCTTAGAAGGAAGACCCAATGGCCTTATTGCAAGTTATTGTATAGCAGTCTTCTTCATACTTCTCTCTGGGATAACTGATTGCTTTTTACACTCTGCACTGGTGCTTCACTAGGTTCTATAATTTCTGTGCCTCTAGCCATCTTCTCACCAACTGGAGGCCAAGGAGAAGCCTGCAGCCTTTGCTAAGAATAAGTTTGAAACAGCTGCAAATCGCTTATTTAGCACTGAATACGCACAACAGTTTTCAGTGAATAGAGTGTGCAACTTATTTTTTCTCTGCTGTAAATTTCAGGAATAAGTGATTTCATGATTGTATCTCTCTAATCTTGTCATGGAATAGGGGGGCAAACTGCGGAGGAAGTATAGAATTCTAGTTTAACGGTATGGAACACCAGATAAATTGGTCAAACAATTTTGATTAGGAGCAAAGGTATTTTTAATTAACTGAGACAGTATTTTGCTAAACAAATGGCAGCCACATTTCTAGAGGGCCAATGAAAGATCTCTAAAACTTAAAATCGACATATAGAACATTATTTTGCCCAGAGATGTCCCCACATTGGAAACAATGGGGAATTACAAGCCACCTTGATGATTTTTTTAAAAAAATTAGGAACATACTTGTGCCCAGATGTGAATTTTCAAAACAAAAATGTTCAGGACCAGAAATGTCAAGGGAAAAGCTGATTAAACTTTGGTCATGAACAGTATGTACAGCTTAGAAAACCAAGTTAACATTGTAAAGAACTGTAACTACATTTTTCTGTAAATTTGAACCAATTTGACATTGTGCTGCTTTCTGTCTCCTCGTTCCTCCATGGCGAATTAAAGTGGAATCATTTGGATTTTATGATCAAAAGAATGTTCAGAGCTTATAATGATAGAATGCTGGTTTGTTTTCTTACTTTTTTAAATAACAAATTTAAATTAAGATACTTGCATATCACTGCAAATCCACAGGCTTGTGTGATTTACTGGACATCTTTATATTTAAAGAGGTAACCTAAAAATTCAAGTGCATTTTATAGATGTGCTTTGGGCCAAAGGCCTTAAAAGCCAGAGTACCAACTTCAGCACCTTGTAAATGGCATTCTTTTGCCCAGAACAGAAGCATAAGAATTAGTGCTCAGTGCGCTCTATTCATTTAAAAGTGAAGACCTTTAAACTTATGGGCTCTTTTTGCTTTTTCAGCCTAGACACCTTCTGTACTCCTGGGGTACAGAAGATATTCAGAACTGGTTGGGCCAGATAGCCAATAGCTTCATGCTGGCCTGTAGTAGGCAAATGATCCTTTTCTCTATTCATACTGTTAGGCTGTAACCGTAGTATATAATATCAGAAGACATACTTTAAGGCATCTTGTTAGGCTTTAGTCAACTTCTTTGTTAGCTCTATACAACTGATTTCTTTATTTTACTAAAGTCAATTTCACAAACAGTACCTGAGCAAAAATATCTCTCTCCATGCTGAAAAGATAATGCAGATGTTGAAATAAGTTTTATAAGCAGCAAAATTTACATTCAATGCATTTTCCATCTTGTTAATGAAAAGAGCTAATAAAGGTTATGGTGTTTGGACCAGCGGAATTGAACTGGTACCCAGTTAAATCTGTTTAACTCAGGAGTATCTAAACCTTTTGGCAGGAGGACCACATCATCTCTCTGACACTGTGTTTGGAGGCCACAAAAAGGAATTGATTTACATTTCAACTTTGAATAAATTTACATAAATGTATTAGAGATGGAACTTAATGAATTCAAATTGGTTCATAAACGTTTTCTAAAAGTGGGGGGAGGGGGTTTGATCTTTAAACTAGTTCATTAACACTTTCATACACACAGAGGAGATGTATGAGCCTCCTGATCCTCAGAATATCTTTGGGGGTAAGGGGTAAGCAGAACTCCCCTTGCCTCCAGAGGATTACAGGGCTTGCCAGCGGGCTGGATAGTTTGCTGTGGCCACAATGGAGCTGGATAGCGGCTTGCTGTGGGCTGCACAGAGGCTTGCCATTGGCCATATCTGGCCCCTGGGCTGGTGTTTGGGCACCCCTGTTAACTGATCAGACTGATTCTTTGTTTCAGAAACATCAAATAGATACCGTATTTATGAAAGTTACAACTATTGGTTCACTCAATATGGAACGTGATAAATCAGTAAACTAATCCACTGGGATGAAAAATGATCTTGGATTCAAATTTAATGTGTTTCCAAGTAACAACTGAGAAAGAGTGGGAGCAACTTAATAAAATACTACCATTAACTTAAATTGCAAACAGAGATGTTCTAAAGGATTCTTAATGGTTTAAGAACTGCATCAATGAATTCGAATTACAAAACAAGCAGAAACATAGCATGATTTGCACTTAAAATAACTCAGCCTTACACTTGCTAAAAGAAGCAATCGGAATGTACAAATTTTGTTTTGGTTGTGCTCTAAGGTACCATTCTAATCAATACTCTATCATTCCTTGCTAAATTTCAAGGTGTCTTATCTTCTAAATCCTATTAAAATTATATAATTCTTTTGGAGCTGTTAGCTGCATTATTTCTTACTATTACAATTTGGCATCAGCTATTTGTCAGTCATTGCAAGAACTGCAATTTAACAATAAACCAGTCTGAAGGACATATCATATCTTGAGGATACATACCATATATTTTCTTTAAAAAATAATCATACTTTGTAAGCAATACTTTACAGTAGACACCTCAAATCTACCATAGATGTAAAACTTAAAAACGAGAAAAATTTAGGCTCTAATTCTTTATACATATATTTATATTCAGTTTTCTATATATATTATATATACACACGCACAAGAGTATATATAAAATATATATATAACTAGATTCAAAAAAATCAACAAAAACTGGGCACTGTACATAAATTCTTTTTAAAACTCAAACAATACAAAACTTTAAACATTAAACAATTTTAATAAAAGTTTCTGTACAATGCTAAGCAGTTTTATTTACATATAGAAAATGTAATAGGAGTAGTGTTTGAAATTACAGAACTCCTTAAAATTTCAATGGCAGGTAATCTGGAAAAAATAACAGCATTCCATTCACAAATATTTTCAAGCAATAAATATGTATTTATAAATAGTGTAAATTTACATCAAGATTAGAAACAAAATCACAAATCTGAAGTTTATTCTTTAGTCTATGTGCAACCCATTTATCTTTGTGACTTGGCTGTTAATTTTTTTTAATTTTATTTAGGAAACAAAAAGTAACCATCATGGTTTCAAAACAAGACAGAATAACATAAAAGCAGTAAAAAAAAGTATCACCTAACCTTTCACATTAAAAAAAAGTGTAGCCCAAAGGAAAGACTTAAAATTCTAACTACCTTACAAAGAAATGACCAGCTATGCTAGTACTTTTCATAGAGAAAATTCTGAAAGAAGGGGAGGAAAGATGAAACAATTCATCAGCCCAGAAACAGAGAAATACAAAAGATGTGGTCTTCAAGTCAGTAGTCTGTATAATGTTGCCAGTTTTGTCAGATATATACAAAACGTGGAATTCTTTTTTTTAAAATTCAGCTGAATGAGCTTTCTATATTTTGAATTCTGGAGTAGGAGCTGTGCTCTCTCCTGTCCAGTTGGTTGACACTCCGCACTTGGAAGGTTGCATAGACACAGCTTTCAGCCAGCAGCCTTATGGGATCGCTACAAAAATCAGTGGTGCAGAACTGGGTCACTTCCTGAATATCAGAAAAGTTTCTATGTAAATGTCCTTGGAAAAATGTCAAGATGAAGATGATGGCAATGGAGGTGCCTGAAAAAAGAAAATAGAACTTTACTTTTGAACACATGGTACTTATGTTGCATTTGTTTACACAAGTAAAATGAATACTGGTATTTATATTAGTTGGAGGTTCACTGGCTCGTCTGTTAAAGGTTCTCTTCAGTTGTGTTGAACGTCCAGTTGTGTTTGAACATCCATGATCACAACTAGCATTTATGTTGCCCATCCAGCCAGAGAAAACACAGGTCCCTCATTTTCATCCTTGTCATTTCAAGAAATTAATGATGTGTTGCAAAGGCAGAATACAAAACTGTCCTCTTCAATTTTAAAAAATAGGTAAGGGGCAGTGATAGGATTCAAATAAATTAACAGGTTCTATGTCCTAATGAGCTAAATTAACAACAGGTTCTATGTCCCATTAGTAACTGGTTCTTCGAACCAGGCGCTCGTTAGCAAAGGGTTCTATAGAACCTATGAGAACCCACTGAAGCCCCCTGAAGGCCACCACTAGTAAGGCACATTTTCCATCATTTTCACCTGAACTTTTTAGTTATTTAATTACCCTATTTATCTTTTTTAGCCAAGTTTAGTCTCTAAAATCAAAATCAAGTTCAGTCTCTAAAATCTCTAAAATTCAAGTAAAATACAGGTATTTTATTATCTATATATATAAAAGAGAAAACTCACTGACTGACTGACTGACTGACTGATCACCGCCCTGCCAAAACTGGTGGGCCTAGAAGCATGAAGTCTGGGGTGGGTGTTCCTTCCGTGACGGAGGGGTGCACTAAGAACCGGTTTTCAGAAATTCCAACCAGAAGGGGGTGAAAAGGGGTGCAACGCGTTTTCCTCCCTATACTTTGCATTGAGAATTGCTGACTCATCAACATTCTGCCCCAACTGCTGGGCCTGAAGCATGGAATTCTGGGAGTTCCTTCTGTCACCTGAACACCCACCAAGAACCATCTGGAGAAATTAACCCTTCAGGGGCTGAAAAGGGGGCAACCTGTTTCTGTCCTATACTTAACATGGAAGACTGAACAACATCCAGCCAATTTGGTGCTCAGTGCCTGGTGCACTGGGGGATGTTGTTTGGAGGAAGAGGTTGCACTGGAGAGGATGCTGTGCATGGGGGGAAGATGCGCATGGGGGGAAGATGCGCATGGGGGAAAGATGCGCATGGGGGAAAGATGTGCGGGAGGAAAGATGCGCAGGGGGAAAGATGCGCAGGGGGGAAAGATGCGCAGGGGGGAAAGATGCGCAGGGGGGAAAGTTGCGCATGGGAGATGGTGCGCATGTAGGGAAGTTGCGCATGGAGGGAAGTTGCGCATGGAGGGAAGTTGCGCATGGAGGGAAGTTGCACATGGGGGGATGGTGCGCATGGGGGGATGGTGCGCATGGGGGGATGGTGCGCATGGGGGGATGGTGCGCATGGGGGGATGGTGCGCATGGGGGGACGATGCGCATGGGGATGATGCGCATGGGCACGATGCGCATGGGGGATGATGCGCATGGGGGAAGTTGCGCATGGGGGAAGTTGCACATGGGGGAAGTTGCACATGGGGATGGTGGGGATGGTGCGCATGGGGGGATGGTGCGCATGGTGCGCATGGGGGGACGATGCGCATGTAGGAAAGTTGCGCATGTAGGAAAGTTGAGCATGGGGGGACGATGCGCATGGGGACGATGCGCATGGGGACGATGCGCATGGAGGGAAGTTGCGCACGGGGGGAAGTTGCGCACGGGGGGAAGTTGCGCACGGGGGGAAGTTGTACATGGGGGTAGGTTGCGCATGGGTTGTTGATGCGCCGTGGAGGATGTTGTATGGGGAAGTTACTCCTGCAACGCGGGTACGTCTTTCACTAGTAAAAGTATAGGTCAGTGTATAGTTTAACAATTTACTATATTGCAGTTAATATGTCACATAAAGCCACTGTTAACACATTGTTTTATCAGACTATTGAAAACGTACCCATGTTGCGGAAGTGAAATTCCTCCCTTACGTCATCCCCCCACTGCACAACAACACCATGAACATCAGTCCCCCATGCTCAACATCCCCCATGTACAACATTCCCCATGCACATCAACCCCAAATGTGCAACATCCCTCATACGCATCAACTCCTTCATGCAGTGTCCCTTAATGCATAACATCCCCCACGCGAATCAACCCCAAATGCACAACCTCCCCCCAAGCGCAACATTCCCCCATGCACATCAACCCCCATGCGCAACAAACCCCCATGCACATCAACTCCCCCATGTGCAACATCCCCATGTGCAGCATCCTGAATGCTCAACATCCCCATGCACCTCAACATCGAATGTGCAACATTCCCCACTACTCAACATCCCCCATGCGCATCAACCCCCCATGTGCAACATCCCTGAATGTTTAACATCCCCCATATGCATCAACCCCGAATGTGTAACATCCCCCCAAGCACAAAATCTCTAATATGCCTCACCCCCCCCCCCATGGGAAACTGACTTACTGACTGATTGACTCACCAATGCCCAGCAAAAACCGCTGTGCCTAGAAGCATGAAATTTGGGTAGGGTGTTTCTTCCATGACAGAGGCACCCACTAAGAACCGGTTTTCAGAAATTCCAACTGGAAGGGCGTGAAATGGGGTGCAATGCATTTTCCTCCCTATACTTTCCACTGAAGAATCCCTGAGCGAGGGACGCTCTGCCCCAACGCTCTGACTCTGCCTTAGAAGTGAGAAATTTGGGGAGGGTCTTCCTTCTGTGACATTAACACCCAACAAGAACTGATGTTGAGAAATTTAACTCTTACGGGGGTGAAAGGGGTGAAATGTGTTTTTGTCCTATACTTAACATGGAAGACTGACTGATTGACATCCAGCCAATTTGGTGTCTGATTCCTGATGCACTGGGAGGGTTCGCATGGGGGGGACGTTGCACATCGACAGGGTTTGATGCACAAGGGGTTTGATGCGCATGGGGGATTGATGCGCAGGGGTGTGTGTGTTGCTCATGGGGGAGGTTGCACATGGCGGGATTTTGCACAATGGGGAGGTTGCACATGGCGGGATTTTGCACAATGCGCAATGGGGTGCACCTTAAGGGTTGATGCGCATGGGGGGTTGATGCGCATGGAGGTTAAGATGTGCATGGGGGTTGATGCGCATGGAGGTTAAGATGCACATGGGGTTGATGCACATGGATGTAAGATGTGCATGGGGGATTGCAGACGGGGAATTTTACTCTCATAACATGGGTACATTTCACTAGTAAGTAAATAAGTATCCTTTTGCAATGGTAATAAGGACAAGCTACCTCTAGCTAGTCATCCTGATGATGGGAGAAAAAGACAGTCTCTGTCCCAAACTCTGGTCTGAAGTCAGTCTTGAACCCAGAAGCCAGAACCTTTCAACAGTGTTGTGCCGAACCTATATTTCAGGGTTTCTCCACGTGCCAACATGATTCTATGCCGACGAGCTGTGCGTTGACATTACAAAAACACACACTGAACTGATCCACTGACCCATCGTAGCAGAACTAAACTGTAAAGAATGTTTTTAGGCACCTGGTACCAGCAGGCATTGGCAGCCACCAGCAGACACCAAGATAGTGGTAATATCTTGCCTGTTTCTGCCCTCCCTGCTAATTTCAGAACCTAGGTAGTCAGCCTGGAAGCCTAGTGGGAGTGCTTTAGCCCAGAAAAGGGGATGGAGAAAAAGCTGCTTCTTCTCTGCATCCTTCCACTCTCCAGTAAGCTGGAGCAGACACCATAAAGCCTCAACTGCTGCTTGCCAACGTCTTCAAGTGCCACTGAAAAATGGGCAGGTGCAGATCTTGGTACCTGTGCGGGAGGTTACTGACCCCAGGACTAAGGCATGTTTACCTACTCACAAGTAAAGGTGTGCTATGGATGAGTTTCACTTTCCTTATGGCACATAACCTTTGATAGGAAGGAGGTATTTCAAAACATTTTTTGCATTGGATTCTGCTGGAAAATGTGCATCCGATGGTATGATGGGGTTATTCTGAACAATATTAGAGAGTTTAGTGATTTTGGTCACTCCCAGTGTGTCACCCCCTGAGGGAAGTACCCAGCACCCAGGCCCCCCCCATCCCTTCCCTTTCCATCTTATTCTAAGGAAACAGCACTTTTTCCTATTCAGTACAAATCTATAGTTCTTCAATCCCTGGGTTTGCTTTTCAAGCCCTTTTCTGCCTTTGAGCTATCCTGATCCAGGTGACTGCTTGATCTAGGTAATATAAACTAATGACTCCTGCAAATCCCAGCTAAGCCAGATCTAATGTTTGACTGAATCCTGCCCTCCTGTAACTGGTGCTTCTCATTCCAGATCACCTTGTCTCTCTCAATTCCCAGATAGAGAAGACATTATACGCGGGACAGTTCTGTTCATGATACAATGCCCCAAAAGTACCATTAACCCTGAGAAGGCTTTTTAAGTGCCTACAAATGGAGCATTTTGCCTACCTCTCGAATGGTGCTGTAAAGTGGGTGGAGGCGGCACCACACTGAAAGGGCCACAGGCACACTGCATCTGGGGCTTTTGCATCCCTGCCTTTGCTGCCCAAGACTGCCACTGTTATGCTGTTTCTAGTGCTTCTCTTTCCTTGGTTTTTCTCCTTTCTCCCTCCTGTCCATTACTGCAAAACTCATAGTTTCCCACTCACTTGGGTCGTTTACCCATTCACTTAAGTAATCCTCCTGATTTTCTATGCGATGCTACCTTTCCTTTTGCACCATTCCTGTGGGATGGTTAGGCCAGTGCAGACATGCACTTGCCTCCCTATATCACCATGGGAACGGTGAATGATGAATTGTAACCAATGAATTGTACCGGCGTAGGTTAGGATTGCACCCTAATTTCTTTCCGTAAAGATTTTCTCTTCTTTCTTTCATTTAGAAACAAGTTTAGGAGCTAGTTAGTTGGGTGATTATTTTTTTCCCTTTCTGTTTACTGTACTGTATTACCAAACCCACAATAACTGGTTTTTTGTTGTTGTTGGACCTTATCTCCCTCTTTTTTTGGTATGCCATTCAACCAAGCTGTGCCAACAACCACTGCACTTAGGCTGCAATCCTAAAGACGCTTTCCTCGGAGTAAGATCCATTGAATACAATGGTGCTTACTTTTGAGGAGACATGGTTAGGATTGTACTCAGTCTGTATTTCCCTTACACCCACAACTTACCATAATTCACAGCTTATTACATGCACCAGACTATAAGATGCACCTAGATTTAAAGGAGGAAAACAAAGAAAAAAAAATGTTTTCTTCCTTTAAACCCATCGCGTTCTTGGCAGTGCACCCGGGTCTGGCATGGCCAAGGCACTGCCTCCTCCAGCCTGCCCAAGTTTCTCAGAGGCTTGTGAGAGCTGGAGGAGGCAGTGCTCTGGACATGCCAGACCCTCCCAAGCCAAGTCTGAGAGACTTGAGGAGGATGCGCTCTGGCCATGCACGGCTTGGGAGGGTCTCACACAGCCAGAGCGCTGCCCCTTCCAGTGCACCCAAGTGGGAGACCCTCCCAAGCCAGATTGCCACCCCCTCAGTCTCTGAAGGCTGAGGGAGGTGGTGCTCTGGCCATGGGAGACCTTCCCAGGCCAGATCACCACCCCCTCAATCTGTGAAAGCTGAAGGACTTGGTTCTCTGGCCATGGGAGACCCTCCCAGGCCAGATCGCCGTCCCCGTCTGTGAAGGCTGAGGGAGGTGGTGCTCTGGCCATGGGCCTCCCAAGTCTTGCGTGCCCATAAGGCCGCCCCCTGCAGCCTACCTAAGACTCTGAAAGGCTTGGGCAGGCTGGAGGAGGCAGCCCCATGGCCGCACCAGACCTGGGTGGCCCCCCAAGATTTCAGCTTATAGGACACACTGCAGTTTTTACTCCCCTTTGAGGGTAAAAAAATGCGTGTTATAAACCGAAAAATACAGTACATATGTTTTATTTATAGGACATTAGCCTTGAGTCCAATAAATAGGCTGCTATGAATTGGTTGAAGATACCATGATGTGCAATTGTGAAAAAGACTTTCATTTATTTTGGTGCAGAAACACTGTATCCACAAATCATAGTTAGGCCAGTCTCCAACCACTTAAGAGAATACTTGCTAAACCTGTGCTGACAAGCTTGTTGAGTGGGAAAAACCCTTATAAGCCAGTGAGGCTTTTACTTCTTGTAGCAAAGTAACCTTATCAGGTACTGACCAAGGGACAATCTCCTCTGGGGAGAAAGCATAGTAAATATGTGGCCCCTATTTAAGTCCATGTCTTCAGCATTTGTGCAATTGCTTCCTGATCTATCTGTCCTGCCCTTCTAATTGCAGTTTGCTGATCAGTTGCAACATCGCAATGAAAATCAGTAGTATACGTATAATACTAAGTTATTTACATTAAAAGGAATTTATTTACATTACAGAAGGCAAATATCTGGGTATCAAATATCCTAATGAAAATAACATGCTATTCCTGTTTTATTTTAAAAAGTAAGGATTCCTCTACTAAAGACATATTTGGTGATATATAAGAATATACCCTTTGCACTTTGTTTCTTCCTAAATTCCAATTATTTTTTTATACAGTAAATGAGTGCCTATTGAATAGAGTTTGTTTTCAAGTGTACCCAAATCTATGTTTTCAATACATAACATTTATGTAGCATTTTCTGAATGTCCAAACTGTTTCACACATAGGGTTGCCATAATTCTCTTCCAGGGAATTAATTTTCTTCCATGACTAAATCGGGACAGGACTCTCTGTCACACTTGCCAGTATGTGAACACAATCCCCTCCAAATCAGGACTGTCCCTGATTTTTGGGATACATGGCAACCCTATCTAGTCATGATGTCATTCTTATTAGAACCCTGTAAGGTGGTTCTGGGAAGTATAGGGCGAGAGAGTGGATTGCCTAAGACCACCTAATAAGTTTGTGATAAAGAAGACATTATAACGAATGAAGTTTTGATTTGTAGTTGAGTGTGTAATCCTAACCAGGTTAGGCAAATACAACTCACCCATCTCTGTGCACTGGCCTAATCCCTGTAAGAGTAATGCAGAATTGCTTTACGGCACTTTTGTGACATCACAGACCAGCACAGGACTTCTGCCACCCTAATCAGAGGTTAGAGTTGCAATGTCAGTCTTTTACATTGAAAGCATAAGCTCTCTCTTTCACTATGGCTGCAGTCTAAATGCACTTTCCTGGGAGTAAGACCCACTGAAAACAATGGAGGTTACTTCTGAGCAGACTTTGTTAGGATTGTGCTCTAAGCCTCAATGAGCTCCAGGAGGCTTACTTCTGTGTAAACAAAGAACTGCGCTAATCATAAACTGACATTATGGCTGCAATCCTAAAGACACTTTCATGGGAGTAAGATAAATTGAACACAATGGGGCTTACTTCTGAGTAAACATGGTTAGAACTGTGCTGTAAGCTACCTATTTAGCCACTTCACAATCACCACACTTTATCCAACCACTTAATAGACTTTACTTACTAATGTAAATTGGTCATAGATTTGCATCAGGTCCTCCATTTTGTACTGTTCTAGCACCACAAAGTTTTCCAGGTTCCCACTTATCTTTCGTGCACAGTCTAGGCAATGCACAACATAGGTTTTCCGAGAATTACTCTCATTTGTGACATAAAGCAGATTGAAGACTTCTACCTGTTGGACACACACACAAAAAATCAACATAACTGAAACTCTTATAGTGCAGCTCATATCAGCAAACCTTTCCAAACTCTAAAAATCATGGAACCTGAGCTTGGTTTTACAAGAAGCCTCAATATATTAATATTGATCAATATATTAATTTTGGTGGTAGAGTTCCAAATTCTTCCATGATAGGAATTAAACACTGCCATTTTCTCAGAAGTGGGAGACAAAGAAAATTAATGAGTAATTTCTCTCTCTCTTTTCCTTTGGATTTTGTAAACTGAAAGAATGTGCCCATATCTGGCTATTATCCACATCCTACCTCACCTAGGAACAGAATTAGGGACTAGATTAATGATGTCTCCTCTCTTAGGATACAAACAGTTCAATACACAAGTCACGTATCTTGAATCATACTTTAAAACTGGGGTATCCAAACCCCAGCCCTGGGGCCAGCTGCAGCCTTCAGCGATCCTCCATCCAGCCCTTAAAAAATCGCCTCCTGTAATCCTCCAGAGGCAAAGGGACCTCTGCTTTCCACACCTCAGGAAGGTATTTTGAGGGCTAGGGAGGCAGCAAACAACTCCTCTTTGTGTGCATGAAATTGCTTATGAACTGTTGGAAGATGACTATCTCTGCATGCTGGAAAGTGTTTATGAACCAATTTATTCAAATTTGAAATGTTAATCAATTTTATTCATTCCCAAGCCTAGGCAGTGCTGTGCAAGAGCATGTTGGAGCCTGCTATAGTCACAACATAACTGAAAGGAAGTGAAAGTGCCCCCCTCCCTCCCTGCAATGTAATCCTGAGCATCATGTTGCTGCCCTCACTTCTCTTCCGTAAAGACTTACTTAGGGAACAAAACTCGATGTTTGAGAACCACTGCAAAAGGATTAAAACTCTTTTTATTTTGCACAAGAGTAAGAAACAATATAGAAGGTATTAAATTTTTTACATGTATGTTTTCTAGCCTATAACATGCTTTGTGGAGAAGTAATGAGTAAGGATCATGTATTTCTTTATGGAGAAGAAATAAACATCACACAAGCATCTTTTCCTATGAAGTTCCAAGTTGTGCAGCTGACTTCAGATCCAGCTTTAAGCAAGAATTATAAGGAAGAAAAAAACTATAAAGAAATATTGAATATTAACTTTCAGAATTCATGTTTCACTAACCTCACATATGCTACAGTAATGAGCTGGCTCTTCCTTTGTTCGTCCATGCCATATAATCTCTTTTCCTGCAGCAAGGAGAGCTTCCCTCAAAGTCTGACAGTGCTTGAGAGTTCTCAACAGGCAATACCTATAACAGTATATGAAAATAGCTCTTCATTTGTTATCAAAATGGTTCACAAAAATAGAACAGAAAAAAGGATGAGTTAAATTGGTATTGATATACTATATTTAATTTAATGATGTACTATATTTAACCAAGTATATTGCCTAACTGATAAAGAACCAGGAATGTGTGGACTTAACTTACTTTTAAAAAGCACTTTCCAAGAAAGGTTAAGTATTTGAGTGCTCACAAGAGACTCATCATGGTGTTTGAGTCATGATAAGACTCGTGGTACGACTGGGTGAAAAAATAAGTTCAGACAACAACGCATCCTCCATCTCTTACCCCAACCCAATTCCAAGCCCTCTTTCTCCTCAAAAAGTATTTGTTGATGGACCAGAGGAAAGCTACAACAGTTTCTGCTGGGGAAAGCAACAACAGTTTCTGGTGCCCCTGCAGGTTCTCACTGAATACTGGATTCCAAGACAGTTCTATTAGGCATCCTAGCAGTGAACCATGTTTTCCAGGGAGCTCTGGGATCTGGCATTGAATGACATCCATAAGGAGAAAGAGCAAGAATGCCGATGCCACCTTTAACCTGCTGCTGTATACATTTAAAGAATGAGAAGAAGACAAGGACTGACTAAAAGGCAACAATGGGGAGTGTGAGCAAACCCAATAGGAGGCAAACAGACCCCAGGCCCAAATTTTAAGGACATCTAAGGCCCAATCCTCTCCAGCACAGAAACTGTGGCTGCAAATGGATTCTGTACTGGAGTCAAGCAGATAGGAAAGGGGACATTTTTTCCCCACAGCTCGAGTAAAATCTCAACCTGCTTGATGTGGGCCTTTTAAATTAGCATGAGCTTTTTCATTAGCACTGGAGAAGCCTGTGTCATGCTTTAGAGTTCAACATGATGGATAGGATTTGGCAGAAGAAGACCAACCCTTTCCTGGCCTTTCCAAAAACACTTTCCACCCTTCCCACAAGAAACATTTCTCCTAACCTTCCACATTGCTCAGAACTAATCTCTCTTCCAATGGCTATATACGTTCCCTTATTCATATATTTTAAATAGTTTTTTGGGTAAAAACTACTAACACAAAAATAAAACAAAACAGGTAATTTTCTGAGAAGACTTAGTAGCTTCATGATGCTAGTTCAGTGGCAGCTGAAATGGAGGGTTTGGACATTCTATCCACCCTCAAGGTACATGATATTGCACAGCTTTTCTCTCAATAACAGAAGTAAAATGGTCAAAGTTCTCAAAGCTTCCAAAATTTCCTCTGTAGTATGAACTCTTACTACATATCCTCACACAGAGACTATGAAGAACTTTTCTTAAGTACTGTGGCTGTTCTTCAGGAAATGGCTGTTATGAAAGCAGGTATGTCCCATTCTCATCTCTTATGCTGGTCTGAAGGGTAAGGAGAAAATGGGGCAGCAGCACAGCAAGCACACCCTATCAATGACTATATACCAATGTTTCTCTTTTGTACACTTGACATACACAGGAAAGAGAGGGACAATAATAACCTGTCAGCACTCTGAACTAGGCTTCAAAATGAGACATTGCTGAAGGAACTCTCCTTTTTCCTGTTGTAATGGCTTAAGTAGGGGTATCCAAAGAGGAAGGGAAGTCTTAAGCAAAACTTTGCTTTATGACTAAAAACTCAAAGGTAAGCTCCAAGAAGTCCTTACAAACTAGCAAGGCTGGCCTCAGAAATGAACTGAATGTCTTTGCTAATGAATGATTGTGCTCAGATGCCTTCAGTGGTTCTCCCTGGGAATTTAGGAGTTTATTGTTGAACTACTGGAAAAGTCATAGTTATAACTACTTGAAATCAGAACATAAATCAGTAATCCAGCATATGGAAAGTATTGGCTGTTACTGCTTCTAGTCTAAAAACAGAGAAATACATTGCACTGCCATTCTTGGCCAGCAGAGGGTAGCATGTTTGGCTGCAGACAGCCAAAACACTTCAGTCTTCTTTTTGCCTCTAGGTGTGGCTGAGTTTGTCCTATCCCATACCCCACTTTTTTCTTCTTTTTTAATTAGCTCTAAGGTTTCATAATTAGCTTTAAGATTTCATTGCAATTTGGATATGAACACAATTGTATTAGCATGTGGGGTGTTGAAATAGTGAGCTATATTATTTAGTATTTTATACTATGCTGTGTTTTGGTGGATGAAATTTTGAACCATAAATAAAAAGCAAATCAAAATTTTGTTTTTGGAAATCAAGGTATATCTATAACATGCTGTTTTGTCAGACACAGTAATCTAAATGTTTCAGGTTAGAATCCAACTTAAGATTTCTTACATTAGCCTTGCCCTTTAAATATACTGTGTTTACTCAAATCTAATGCTTACCTTTTCAAGCAAAATTTTGTCTCCAAAATCAGGGTCTGCACTAGATTTGATGGTGCATTAGATTTGAGTAAATATGGTATTCTGATTATAAATATAGGTCAGATTTCATTTAACAGTTGACTATATTGTAATAAAAATATAAAAATAAAAAACCTATTGTATAAAGCTGTGCAATTAGTTAAAAATCATAACATAAAACTATTGTCATATTATTATTGTAATGTAACTCATGGGTGAATACAGTAAAATTTTTCACCTGCTTTGCAGCTGTGCATTACAATTGCCAGTAAACATTTTTAAATCTGAAGCCTTTTAAAATTGGGTGCAGATTAGATTTGAGTAAATATGGGTATTTTTAAGAATCCATTGTACAAACTCAGTTCATTATAGATAGAATGTTTGACAATATACAACACAATTCCTTTTTGTCAGAAGCTTCCTGCTTTGTTCTGGAAACAGACTAATTTCTACACCGTTTCTGTATCACTTAAGGCCTAGAATATTACAACTCAAAACCAACATTTACTGATTTAAAATGCACATACTTGATCATTTCAAAAAGCTTTGGATCTGAGACTTTAATATTTCGTGCTATGTTCCAGGAAAGATGAACCATAGGTACTATTGACTTCACACTTTGTAATTTATTCCATTCGTACCGTTCAACGGCCAGTTTGTATTGACAGGCTACAAGAAATCAGAAGGAGAAAAAACACACATAAGTATCCATTTAAGTAGCTTTGAAAAATACTGAGACTGCAATCTTAACTTGCAGTTAGGCCGGCATATGTCCTAACACAAGTCCCATGCTGACCTGGGAGTGTTACAGAAATGCTTCTGCACCATTCCTGGGGTAGGTCTTAAGTCAGTGCACAGACATGTGCTTGCCTCCTTACATCATCATGGGAATGGGAAGGACAGCCTAGGTTAGGATTGCACCCTGAGTTGGTTATTCACAAATAAGAATTGCTCATATAAAAGCAATTTTCAAGTAAAATTCTTTGATAATATTTTTCAAAGCATATGGTATTCCAAAACAGAATAAGATAGAAAAAGATAGTGAAGACTCCTTAATAGTACCTTGTTTTGATAATAAAAAATAAAATCAGAGTTTTATGATCATGGAAAGAAGTAACTTATCACATTAAAATGTTACATTTCCCTAACCCTTAATTTGAGAACACAAGAAGAGCCCTGCTGGATCAGGCCAAAGGCCCATCTAGTCCAGCTTCATGTATCTCACAATGGCCGACCAGATGCTTCAGGGAACATACAAGACTACAATGAACCTACCATCACAAGGCTTGTGTATATCTATTATGTCTTATAACCTATGATGAAAATTTCCTCCAGAAATTTATCAATCTCCTTTTATTAATTAAAGGCATCTCTGCTAGACTCCATCATTACATGCTGTGACAAGAAGTTCCATAAACTAATTATATAGTGCTAAAGAAGTATTTTCTTTTGCCAATTCTAAGAATCCTAACAATTCTAAAATTCTAACAATTTTAGTGGATGTCCCTTAGTTTTGGTGTTGAGAAAAGAACATCCCAATCTGCCCCGTTTAATTTTATATGTCTCATAGCACAATCTTCACTTTTGCTGGTACAGGGAGGCTGGCTCAACCTGTGCTGTATCCAGTGCAAGGTTCAGGAATGCTGCCATGCCCTGAGTATTAAATCTATTCAAGGTCTCCTTCAGGGTTTTTGTTCCGGAGGATGATAGTTTTCTCCCATTATTACATCTTCCCTCAACCCTGGTGATTTTACCCATAGTGATTCTATGGTGGAGTTAAACTTGCCTTCATTCTCTACTTTGCAGGGTACCTCTATTTCATAAAGATAATAAACTTTATCAAGTTATAGCCTGGGATTACAGTACCCCTCTGGTCCTCCACCATGTTCTTAACACAGTAAAACCTTGGATTGAGAGTAACTTGGATTGCGAGTGTTCCACAAGACAAGAAAACATCAATTTTAACTTGATAAAGGAGTCATGTTTTGCAATACAAATAGTACATGATGCCAAACAACATAATCACAACTGAGCCAGTGGCTCTCTCTCTCTCTCTCTCACTGCAGGATTATGGATGATAGTCTCCCATGCTCAGATGAGATATTTAGAGGGGAACGTTCTCCAGCAGCACCTTCCTGGAGGAAGCAGGGGTGCTCGTACAGGCAGCCAGCCAGTGGACTCTCTAGGACAGGAGCATATAGCTCAGCTGCTATCCTGGAGAACGTCTGCTCTGCCCCACACCCCTCTGCTCTAAGGCCCTGTGGCTGGCACTTGAGCAAGGAGGTCAGAGATTGCAGCCCCAAAGACCAATCTTTGCCTGTCTACTCTGAAACACTATTAGAGTTAGTGGGACTTACACCTATGTGAGGGAAGCAAAGGAAAGGAGCCTCAGAGACCAAAACTTGCATGTCTGCTTCTATTTTGTATTATATTATAGTTTTGGAATCATTTTTATTTGAATACTAGCGAAAACGTGCCCACATTGCGGGAGTAAACTTCCCCCCTGTATGCCATCCCCCCACTGCACAACAACCCCCCATGTGCATAAACCTGCCAGGGGCAATACCCTTCTATGAGCACCACTCTCATGTGCATCGACCCCATGTACATCATGGGGTTCAACTGCGCACCAACTCCCCATATGCAGTACACTCCCATGCAAAATACCCTCCCATGCGCATCACCCAGATGCACACCCCCTCATGCTTTCACCCTCCATGTGCACCAACCCATGCACACCAACCCCCCCCCCCATGTGTACCACACCAATGGGCATCCCCCAAGAGCATTCACCCCAAGCGCAATACCCCGATGCGACCTCCCCCCATGCACACCATCATCCTCTGTGCACCCTCCATCCCAGTGCATCAGCTGGGTGTTGATCAGTCAGTCTTCAATAATAGGTATAGGCAGAAAATGTGTTGCACACCTTTTCAGACCTTCAGGGGTTAAATTCCTAGAAGTTGGATCTTGGTGGGTATTCCCCTAATGGAAGGAATACACACCCCGAATTTCATGCTTCTAGGTCCAGTCTAATGTTTTCAGAAAAGGATTTTTTCTTCTAAAAACATCTCAGAAAGATAGATCTTCCCCTTCGTATCAAATAGTTGATCATCACATCATGTTAATAATCAAGTAATTAGAAGTTGAAATATTTCTGTTTGTCAGTTATGCTAATTTAACATACTGTATCATACCTGTAAGAGGGCCAACATTCCATGCAATATTATTACACCAGCCAATAGCCTGTACCCAATGAACAGTCCCAGCATTAATCCATACTAAATCTCCAGGCCTTTGAATAAATCTATAAACTGGGACGTTGGCTTCATACAAATCTTCCAGATTAGGCCACCAAGAGCCCATGAGGAAGTTCATATTGTTTCTGAAAAAGGAAAAGCAGGGGTCAAAATATTTGTCAAAACTTTCACTTCCAGTGAACAACTTCAATTAAAAAGGAAACAGCTCCAACATCACATTTGAAGAAGATACTATAAAAAGTATTTATTGGATTATGTATATATTAAAATATCTATATTATTGGTTCTAGAGATGCCGTTTCAGTAATTATGCAAGAATATTCATTGACATTATTGGAATTCATCTATAATTCTTTTATGTCATAATGATGTTTGATAGTACCACCTTGTTGTTGGTACACAGGAATGCATGGAAGGTGCCAGAAGAGATGAAAAGTAATTTACTGGACAAGACAGAAAAATGTCTAGTACAGTGGTCTTCAAAGTGCGGGCCAGGACCCTCTTGGAGGGTCACGAAAGGCTGGATGCAGCCATCTTGGAATCTGACACTGGGCACCTTTAATGACACTTCCAGCCATGACATCACTTCTGGAGGGTCTCAGACAGATTGTCATTCACAGAAGGAGGTCCCAGATTGAAATGTTTGAATACCACTGATCTAGTACATCCTCCCAAATAAGCATCATCATAGTACTTTTAAAGGTACATAATATTTACTCCAATGTGCCATCAAATCTAGTGCACCACTGAATCTAATGCACAGGCTGATTTTGGAGACCAAAAATGGCTGAAAAGACCTATGCATTAGAAAAGATTCAAGTAAATTCAGTAATGTTGAGCAGGAGTTCCTCTTGCTCATCTGAAAATTTAGTCTTTCCAGAGAGACGCAGATCTCATCCACAGGCTGATTATGGAGACCACGATCAGCTGCAAAAGCTGCACATTACTTGAATCTTGAAGTAAATTCGGTACATGGTTAACACTACAATTACTGGATATAAAATTTGCATATAAAAGTGCAAGAAACAGAACGTACTTTTCACAGAAGTCATTCATGACACCCCAATAACTTTCTGGAACAACAAACCATTCACAATCCCCTGGACCTATATTTATATTGACTGAGCAAAAGTTGTTATTTTCTTGATGACCTGAAATTTGTAAGAAAAAAACAAACAGGAATGAAATGTTTGCAACACACTCTAGCATTAAACACAGTATGGCAACAAAATCCAGTGTCTTGATGTTAGGTGTCGAATCAACAATTGATCAACAATACCATCTGCAAAATCTATGCTAAAAAGCCAATCTTGGGCCAGAACACATATGGTTGCTGATTTTCAACCACTGTGCAGTGGCACACTGATGTGCCATGAGACATCAGAAAGGATAATTTATTAAAAGGGCAATTGGAGGGTTTGAGCCCCCTACCAGCAGCCATTTTAAAAAATTTATATCCAGCCTTTCTTGGTCCATAGACCGACTCAGTGGTCTTGTCAATGGTCAATCTACGGATGATGTGCCTTGACAATTTTAGCACATCGTCAGTGTGCCATGAGATGAAAAATGTTGAAAACTAAAACTGGCAGTTGAAAAATAAAACTAGCAACTTCATTCAGATTTAGAAACTGATCAACAATCAGTACACATCAAATTTCAAGTTCTGTCCACTTGGCCCCAGGCAGAATTCTAACATTTGCACTTTGGACATACTGAAATTCTGAACACTATCCAAAAGTGGCCCTTTATAGAATAAATCAAAGTAGTCCAATCTGGATATTATTAGGCATCAGTGAGGTTGACTCAGGCAGAAAATGCTGGTGCATCAGATGGGCAGCCCAATTCTAAGCTACACTGGGACAATGGGGCTGCACTACCACCACTGCAACTAACGCTGCTTACGGAGCAGGCTGGAGGCCTCCTTGGGATAAGGGGATATACCCCAGCCTGCTCTCTGAGGTTACTTGGATCTGTCTCAGCTATTTAAGCTATAAAGGATGCCAGGCCCAGATCCCATCTCCACCCTTAACCATGTGGGACCAAGTTATCCATAAAATCACTTTTTCCCACACCAATCTGCCTGATTCTTGAGACCTGTACCCTCTGGCCTACTACAGACAGAAATGTGGAATGGCAAGCAGAAGAGAGAGGATGTTTTTTGTTTTTTTTTTTTGCTTGCTGAGGCTATTATTTACAGAGGCACCCATAAAGCTCCCACCTTTGCAGCATTCTAGAAAGATTTAAAATGTGATTTATTTAGAAAGATTCTTGCAACTCCATAATTGTTTAACAGTTTTAATATTATTTTAACATTTCTAGATATGTTGAGTGTTCCACCAGACAAGCAAACATTTCTAATAAATTTTGTCTTGATAAATGAAAAAAATAGCAAGCCCATGCATATCTATTCTAAAGCCCTATTATAATCAGTGGGGCTCACTCCTGTGTAAGAGGGGCAACGAAAAGGAGCCTGAGAAACCTAGCCTTGCATGTCTACTCTAAAGTAAGCCCTACTATAATCAGCGGGACTCACTCCTGTGTGAGTGGGGCAGACCGCAGCCTGTGATCATAAATGATCTACACGTGTGTTTGAAAGAAATCCTTGCATCTCAATCAATACATTATCATGTATACACTGACTTCAGAATCCCTTTGATTTGGTTTAATATTTACAAAGAAAATTTAGAGAATTTCAAAAATGTATACATCTGTAATTCAGAACTATTGATAATAACCAAACTGATTCTATGATTCAGAAACTCGAAATGTGAGCATTATTGTCAAAATAAGATTAAAGTGGAGTGCTTAACTGTGTGTGCAGTATAATCCAAATACTACACTTCCATGACTTACCAGGTGTTCTGCTACCAGGTACTTTCATATACAACTGAACTGTATTCATTCCCAAGATTGTATGACCAACATGACTGAGGATATTTCCTGCTGATACCACACGTACAAAAGCAGGAAGCTTTGTCAGTTCATGGAGCTGCAACTTCCACCTGTGGCAAAGCAACAAACAGATTCATGGGATACTGTTTAATTAAGCAGACAAAAAAGTACAGTTCCCTTAAAAAAATCAACCTTTGAGACAATATTTCTATGCAGAAAATACAGTGAAAATATAAACTGATACTTTGGGCTAAGTGACTACAGCCAATGCAGAAACAGTATCAGTGAACAATAGAAATGGCCTTAACAGATGAATGTAAGGATAAAAATGAAGGAGATGTCATGTAACCCTTTTTGCTGGTTCCTACTATTGTATCCTCCAACTGATGAAATGTTAAAGGAAGAATCAGCAGAAACTTGATACTAACTCTACTTTTTGCTAAGCCAGGTGATGCAGTAAAACCATCACCTAATGGAAAATGAGATACAGTGGTGCCTCACATAAAGAGCTTAATTTGTTCTGGAGGCACACACTTTAAGTGAAACACTCTTTAAAGTGAAGCGGATTTTCCCATAGGAAATAATGGAAACTCAGACAATTGGTTCCACAACCCAAAAAATATTCATATATAAATATTAACTGTATGTTAAAATGTATGTTAAACTGTATGTTAAAATGTATTAACTGTATGTTAAAATGATAACAAAACACAGGAATTGAATTCAAAACACTACAATATAATACAGACCACAATTACTATAATAAAACACTGTAATATTCTGTACAGTAAAAAAAAGAAAAACCATTATGGCCAAGGATGACAAATTTTCACTAAAAGAGTCACTGGTGTCTTTTGGAGCATCTTTAACAAGGAACCTCTCTCTGTGTGAGATGTATCTATGCAAGCTAGATAGGAAGTCTGCAACCGCAAACGAGTCAGATCCTATGCTGTCTACTCAGACTCAAGCCCCATAAAGAATGCCCATTGGCTGGACTCCTTGTCCTTCTCCCTGTCTCTCCCCAGCATTGGCTGGGCTGAGGGAGTGAGGCAGGACTTTCTCCCCCCTGCAGTACATGGAAGCAACCAGCAGGGGGAGCAGAAGAGCAGAAAAGCATCTTCATCAGGGGAACAAAGATGGCTGCTCTTCTCCTGCAGCCAGAGAACTTGGTCAGCCCAGCCTATGCAGCCTCCATAAGGTAGGAGGGAATACTCTCCTGCATCCCCTCTGCAGCCCCCTCAAACAGACCTCTTGCCCCCAAGGAAGCCCCCCTGCCTGGACCCCATTACAACCACCCCTCTGCCCCCACTACCTTCCCTGCCTGCACTTTTCTTTTCCTGTGAGTATGCCCCAGTAGATTTAATGGGGCTTGATTCTGAGTAGACAGCATAGGATCTTTCTCCTCTGCTGTTGGAGACTGCCTATCTAGTTCTCACACACATAGAGAGGTTCCTTGTGAAAGTTGTTCAGAAAGACACCAGTGACTCTTAGTGAAAATCAGTCATCTTGCCCATAAAGGTTTTCTTTTCTTTTTTACTGTACAGAATATTACAGTGTTTTTTTTACAATAATTGTAGTCTGCATTATATTATAGTGTACTGAATTCAATTCCAGTGTTTTGTCATCATTTTTACATCCAGTTAATATTTTTATATGAATATTTTGGGGTTGTGGAACCAATCATCTGAGTTTCCATTGTTTCCTATGGGAAAATCCGCTTCACTTAAAGAGTGTTTCACTTAAAGAGCATGCTTCCAGAACGAATTAAGGTCTTTAAGTGAGGCACCATTGTATATTGAATGATACCTGCAGCATAGTTCTGACTCAGCTGGTCCACATTAGAGTTTAAGTACAGTAACATACTTGTTGAAAAGGCTAGGGAGTAAAATGGCTCTTAGGTTATTGTAGAATGTGATGTTTCATATTCACCAGGCATTGTATAGAGTGTCCTATTTGCCACAATTCAACAAACATACCTCCTCATATGCAAGGGAGTTTATTTTCCTGAATACTCACCCCACCATCACAAAAGAAAATACTTTAAAACTGAGTAAGCTCCAAAAATCAGTTTGTGATATGGAGGCCTGAAGTTTAGAGAAATACAAAAAATCCCACCAGGCAAGCTCAAACACTGGGGTGCACCTTAGCAGCTCAATACATTGATTTACTCTAGAATGATTTACTCTACAATTTCTAATCGCAGATCAGCTGATTGGAATATTTAAGTCCCTTCAAATATGTGTCTGAGAAAACAGAATAAAATTCTGTTTTGAATTTTTTCCCTCAAGGAAGGTATTTTGAACAATAGGATGATAAATAATAAACTAAGCAGGATTTCCTGCTACAGGCAGGGGGTTGCTTCTAGATGACCTACTTGGATACCTACTGGGTACCTTCCAACTCTATGATTCTATGAACTCCAATTCTATTGACTCAGGCCGCTATTGAATCCTAACCAATATAGGCTGGCACAACTCACTCGCTTCCTTTTCTGTGCTAGTGTGAGGACGCTGGCACATGCCCGTGCACTGGCCAATCCCCATCCCCATGATTGGCACAGAAGTGCCTTATAACACATTTGTGACACCTCCAAGATAGTATGAAACTTGGGCTGAGACTTATGCCAGACCAACTCCTGCTAACCGAGCAAGAGGCACTCTTTCAAGTGGTTGTTCCTCTTTTATTTAGCAGGGGGAGAGTAACTGGCCCTACACACCCCAGCAATGTCTGTTCAAGTGGCTTCTGCTGGTGTTCCTTTTTGCATTTTAGATTGTGAGCCCTTTTGGGACAGGGACCCATTAGCTTTTAATTAGCTATTATTATTTTTCCATTTTCTTTGTAGACTGCTTTGTGAACTTGTTAGTCGAAAAGCGGTATATAAATACTGTAGATAAATACTGTAGATAACTGGCAGTTAGGATGGCAGACTCGGTTTATAGTAAAAATCAGTTTAGGCAACACAGTACAAGAAATTATTCAAAGCTTCATCTTTTATGACAATTCAATTAATGTAGATTTACTTACTTTTTGTCATCAGAAAGGTCAATGTTGGTCCCAAATTTGATAGTTTTAAAAGGTCCTTTCCTCTTCCTCCCAGAACTGTAAAACACAGTATACAAATAAGAAATCGGCAGCATCTAGTAAATATAACGGTGTGTCCTAAGATTTAAAACCATGCCTTACTGGCTTTGTTTTTTCATGCTACTGTTAAATCTATAGCTATATATTGTATATAACTGAAAAGTCACTGACTCACTGACTTATCAGTGGCCAGCCAAAATCGCTGGGTCTAGAAGCGTGAAATTTGGGATGGGTGTTCCTTCTGTGATGGAGGCACCCACTTAAAACCAGTTTTCGAAAATTTGAATTGGAAAGGAGTGAAAAGGGGCACAATGCGTTTTCTTCCATACTTTACATTGGAGAGTCCCTGAATGAGAGATGCTTTGCCCCAACCCCTGGACCAAGAAGCATCAAATTTGGGGGGCGTGTTCTTTCTGTTACATCAACACCCAGCAAGAACTGATGTTGAGAAATTGAACACTTAAGGGCTGAAAACGGATGCAACGTGTTTTTGTCTTATATTTAACATTGAAAGCTGATTGATCAACATCCAGCTGATGGGTGAATAGGGGTGATGGTGTGCATCGGGGGATGCTGTACGGAGTGTTGCACACGGGGGGATGATGTGCATGGGAGGTGTTACCATGATGCGCAGAGGGGAATGATGCGCTTGGGGGTGTTGCATATGATGTACCTGGATAGATGGTGTGCATGGGTGGACATAGCACATGGGAGAACGGTGCATACTGGGGGATATTGCACATGGGGGATGATGTGCATGGTAGATTGGTGTGCATAGGAGATGCTTTACAGGGGTATTGTGCATGGGGGATGATGTGCATGGGGGGGTTGCACATGCAGGGATGGTGCACATGGGGAACAATGCATAGTGGGGAGACTTTTATTCCCGCAATGAGGGTACGTTTTCGCTAGTTCTAATTAAAATGATACTTTCCTAATTTAAACAAAATTAAAAATGTTTCTTCAAATATTCATTTTTATAGCTTGCATACATACAAGTCCATCAATTTATCACATACCTGTCTGAGAATGATACTTTAGAGCCCCCAACCCATCACAGAATATAGTCTGTACCATATTGGCATGGCTGCAACAGAGCTGGGAAGCTGATTAGGATTGAGCTATGAGCCCAATCATATGCATCACTACTTAAAAGTAAATATCTTTATAGTTAATGGGGCTTACATTTAGATAAGCATAGATAGGGTTACAGTTCTAATAAGGTTGTAAAGCTTTTAAAATTGTTGTTTGTTGCTTTTAAAATTGTGTGTTTTACAAGTGAAATGTACCCACTTTGTGGGAATAAAATTTCAATAATATTTGCAACACCCCTGTGTGCAACACACACCCCTATCCCCCATGCACCATTCCCCATGTCCCTCTCCATGCACACCCTTCACCATGAACCCCATGGTATCACCCCATGAGCCCCATCTGCACATACCCCCATGCATCAGGCACTGGGCACCAAACTGTCATGTTTTCAATGTTAAGTACAGGACGAAAACCCTTAAGGGTTAAATTTCTCAACATAGTCTCTTGGTGGGTGCTCATGTCACAAAAGGAACACTCTCACCAAATTTTATGCTTCTAGGTCCTGGAATTGGGGCAGGGTGTTGATTAGTCAGGGATTCTTCAATGTAAAGTATAGAGACAAAAATGCGTTGCATCCATTTTCAACCCCATCTGGTTGGAATTTCCGAAAACCGGTTCTTAGTGGGTACCTCCATCACGGAAAGGACATCCTCCCCAAATTTCAAGCTTCTAGGTCCAGCAGTTTTGGCTGGGCATTGAGTGAGTGAGTCCCTTTTCAGTTTATATATAGAGAAAATGTTTTCATATTGTTTTAGTCATTATACCATTTTATTCTGTAGGCCATTTTGGGTGCCCATTGGGAAGAAAAAGCACAGTATAAACTAAAACCAAATGTTAGACCAAAAAAAACTGGTCTAACATTATTTAAAAATTATTTTAAAAAACTAGACTCTCCTGAAAGCCATTCTAGCTACTGATAGTAAGTGCTTCAGTTTATAGAAATCAAAATAGTTCCAACTGCACAGGTTAGGCTACTGAGTTTTAGAGAATGTAAGCTCTACATATAACATACAACACATATAATTGGGAGTGTGCAATTCACAGCAAAAAGAAAAGCAACAAAAAATGAGCAAGTCAGCTACACATTGTTATAACTATATTTTCCTCAGAAGTGGAGCTGCCAAAACAGCCCTGACTCTTGGGAGACCCAAACATAAGGCAAATGACTTAATTTATTGACAGAAATTTCTCATCTTCGAGGCAAGCATCTATGGAATTAAGTCTAAACTTCATTTAAAATATTGTGTATCTTAAAAAAAGCAAGTGTGAAAATATATCAGAACACTACTTCCTGTAAAGCTAAGGATGTTAGATATTCTTAAGAGCAGTGGTTCCCAGAATGGTGAGTCATGACTTACCAGCCCGAGAAGCACATACTAATGTTTTTTTTAATGGTTGCAGAGGGGGACAAGGATGCAATGGGAACCCCAGTAGGAAGAATGTGCTTTGGGCCCACTGAACCTTGTTGTTTTGGAGGGACAACATGATCCTTTGGACAGCACTGCTGCCAAAGACGGTGTAGGGTTTTTCTACAAATCTGCAGTCAGTGCAGTAAGTCCAGGGTGCAAGGAGCCTTTCACAGGGCTACCTGTGCCTTCAAAAGTATAAAAAATTGGTATCTCTAGTTTTTGTGATGCAACAGAGAGATTTGTACATGCCATGAATCTTAGTGGCTCCATGTCCCAGTCATTACTTCCACCTGGGTAGCTCCAGGTTGAAGGTCAGGTTGAAGACTTCCTGATGGTAGGGGCTATCAGGATTCCCTGAAATGTCCAAGGCATCTCCCCAGGGTGTAACAGTCCAGAATAGTTGCTTATGATTGACAGGAGAAGGCTGATGGTTCAGAACAGTAGTCTTCTAAGTGGGGGTTGGAATGGGGAGTTGCAACTTCATTTCAGGGGGATTGTGAAAAACTGAGTGCAGCCATTTTGGAATCTGGCATCTAAAAATAGCCTAATCTGCATAAATAATAATAGCTGGGGGAAAAATCTGGTTGGACATCTAAGGGTTACTGTCACTTTCAGCCATGACATCACTTCCAAGGGGGTCCTGCCATTCTCATAGGGAGAGTCCCATGCTGAAATGATCTAGTACCACTGATTTAGAGGGTCATACTGCTGGAACATGCTGGTTCCGCCCAACTTTGAAGAGCTGGCTGTAGAATTCTGGCTTAGTGACAGGAGAATTGTGGCCTAGTGACACATGATGGAGAGATGTGTCAAAAACCCCAGTGTCCTGGGAATATATGTGTGTGTTCCTGCTAGGATTTCTCTACCTACACTTGGCTATTCTTTTTTCATAATTTTCTGCTATCCTCTCTTTCTTAAACGTAAACTTCTGGCTTCGTGAGCAGAGTGACTGACCCTAACATGGAAACCACTAAGAAATGGAATTCATGGTATGTACAGATCTTCCCATTCTTCAGTGGGGTTCTCCATGTCACAGTCAACTGTTCTACTTGGGACATGTCCAAGCCCTGCCCCTCTAGGGTGGTACTTGCTGGAAGCATGCGAAACTATGCTCTGGAGAACATTTCTAGCAAAGGCTGCGCCCCCTGAGACAAAGGCATCAATTTGGTAATGCTTGATAAATGTATTAAGTAAGCTCCATATGGCTACCCAGCATGCTGCTTCCAAGGAGAAATGAGACTTAAAAGCTCTTAAGGTGGCAGCCCCAATACTGCACTGTGGGGTGCCCACAGTTGGGGTGGTGGTGGTGTAAGGTTGTGGGTGAGATGGTGCATATGGGGGTGGTGGTGCACGGGAAGATGGTGTACAGAGATGGTGGTGGTGCATGAAGGTGGTGCGGGGCGGGGGGGGGGCACGGGAGGATGATGCACAGGAAGGAAAGATGCACAGGAGGATGTTGCATGGAGGGGTATGGTGCACCAGAGGGGAATGGTGCATTGGTAAAATTGGCATTTTACTCCCACAAAGGTGGATAAATTTTGCTAGTAATCTATGTCACTGACTAACTGATCAACGACCAGCCAAAACTACCAGATCTAAGGTATAAAATTTGGGGAGGGTTTTCCTTCCGTGAAGTAGGTACACACTATGAACTGATTTTGAGAAATTCAATTTGGAAGGGGGTGAAAAGAGATGCAACACATTTTTGACCTTATACTTAAGCACTGGATCTAGAAGTGTGAAATTCAGAGTGTATTACTTCCATGATGAAGGTACCCACTAAGAACTATTTTAAAGAAATTTAACCCCTAAGGTGGTGAAAAGGGGTGCAACATATTTTCATCCCTATATTTCACATTGAAGACTGACTGATCAACACCCAGCCCCAACCCCTGGACCAAGAAGCATGAAATTTTAGAATGTTCCTTCTGTAAAAACCCACTAAAAACTGATTTTTTTTTTTAAATGATGTAGGCATCCACTGGTGCTTGCTGTCCAGTGTTGCCCACTGGTGCCTGGTTGTGCCTGATGCCCAGAGGGGCCCATTTATAGGCTGCCCAACAGTCTCCCTGCCTGAGCTGACTGGGGTGATCTCGAGCGTGGCGTTGGAGTGCCCTCGCCTTCTAGTGCTGGGGGACTTCAATGTCCATGCCGAGGCACCCCAAACATCTGCAGCTCAGGATTTCATGGCCTCCATGGCAACCATGGGTCTGTCTCAAGGAATATCTACCCCTACTCATGATGCGGGACACACACTGGACCTTGTGTTTACTGCTGGGCAGGTTGATGGTGATCTGGATGTGAAGGACATTTCCATCATTCCGTTGCCATGGACAGATCACTACCTTGTGAGATTTAGGCTTATCGCAGCCGGTAGCCTCTGCACAAGCAGGGGACCGCATTCCATGGTCCGCCCCCGGAGACTGATGGATCCAGATGGCTTCCTGTGGGATCTGGGGGATTTTCCTGCTGCCAGAGCTGGCGACTCACCCAGCTCCTTGGTCAATCTCTGGAACACGGAGATGACTAGGGCCTTGGATGAGATCGCTCCTGAGCGACCTCGGCCCTGCCGTAGATCAAACGCAGCTCCTTGGTTTTCTGGGGAGCTGCGGGCTTTGAAACAGCAAGGTCGACGTTTAGAGCGACGTTGGCGAAAAACTCATGTCGTTTCTGATCGGGCAGAGGCCAGGGCCCACTGGCGTGCCTACTCTGCTGCGGTGGTGGCGGCTAAAAAGTTATACTTTGCTAACACCATCGCATCCGCAGAGAACCGCCCAGCAGAGCTCTTCCGTGTGGTCCGGGGCCTACTCAGTCTGGCCCCCCGCAATGATGTGGTAGAGCACACGGAGGCTCTCTGTGGCGAGTTCGCCCAACACTTTGAGGACAAGGTTGATCAGATCCGGCATGACTTGGACGCCACTTTAATAACATCCAACGATGTCCCTGGGGCACCTGTCTTGTACATCCTTTGGGATTCTTTTCAGCTTGTAGAACCTGAGGATGTGGACAGGATTCTCTGTAGCGTGAGACCATCTGCTTGCCCACTGGACCCTTGCCCAGCCTGGCTAATTAGATTGGCCCGGGATGGACTGGCCGAATGGACAGGGAGGGTGGTGAACTCCTCTCTGAGGGAGGGGGTGCTCCCTTCTGCATTAAAGCAGGCGGTGGTTTGCCCCCTCCTGAAGAAACCCTCCCTGGACCCTAAAAATCTAAACAACTATCGGCCAGTCTCAAATATCCCATTTCTGGGCAAAGTGGTCGAGCGGGTGGTAGCGTCCCAGCTTCAGAGGGTCCTGGATGAAGCTGATTATCTGAATCCCTTCCAATCTGGTTTCAGGCCGGGGTTTGGGACAGAGACTACCTTGGTCGCCTTGGTGGATGACCTACGCCGGGGAATGGACAGGGGGAGTGCAACCCTGTTAGTCCTGCTGGACCTCTCGGCGGCCTTCGACACCATCGACCATGGTGTCCTTCTGGGTCAACTGGCCGGGTTGGGGATTGGAGGCACTGTTTTGCAGTGGTTCTGCTCCTTCCTGGCTGACCGGTCCCAGAAGGTGGTGCTGGGGGATGCTTGCTCGGCACCCTGGCCTCTTTAGTGCAGGGTGCCACAAGGCTCCATTCTATCCCCCATGCTATTTAACATCTACATGAAGCCGCTGGAAGAGGTCATCCGGAGGTTTGGAGTGAGGTGTCATCAGTATGCTGATGATACCCAGCTCTAACTCTCTATTCCTCCTGAATCCAAGGAGGCAGTTGAAGTCCTGAATTGTTGTCTGGAGGCAGTGGGGGACTGGATGAGGGTGAACAAGCTGAGATTAAATCCTGAGAAGACAGAGGTTCTCCTGGTCAGGAAGTCCTCGACTCGGGTATTGGAATATCATCCTGTTCTGGATGGGGTTGCACTCCCTCTAAAGGAGCAGGTTCGCAGCTTGGGGGTTCTCCTGGACTCGCAGCTGCTCCTGAGTCCCAAGTGGCGGCTGTGGCGAGGGGAGCCTTTGCTCATCTTCGGCTGATCCACCAGCTGCAACCATACCTGAGTTGCTCGGATCTGGCCACGGTGACCCATGCCCTAGTGACATCGAGACTAGATTACTGTAACGCGCTCTACGTGGGGCTGCCTCTGAAGACAGTCCAGAAGCTGCAATTAGTTCAGAATGCGGCGGCCCGTGTGGTTGCTGGGGCTTGTCAGTTCGACTGTCGGGCCACTGCTTCAGCGACTACACTGGCTGCCCATTCGTTTCTGGGCTGAATTCAAAGTGCTGGTCCTGACCTTTAAAGCCCTAAACGGCTTGGAGCCAGGGTATCTGAGGGACCACCTTCTTCTGTACAATCCGACCCGTCACCTAAGGTCATCTGAGGGGGCCCTACTGACTGTGCCGCCACTTAGAGATGTGAGGGGTGTGGCGGCCAGAGATAGGGCCTTCTCGGTGGTGGCACCCCGACTTTGGAACTCCCTCCCCTTTGAACTGAGAAAAGCTTCCTCATTACAGAGCTTCAGGCGGAGCCTCAAAACCTTCTATTTTAAGAAAGCATTTTAATGAGGCAGAGGTGGGGGGACAGTTGCTTTTATTGTTTTTACTGTTTTTAACAAATATTTTAATCTGCATGTTTTTACTTCAATTTAATTGTATTTTAATTATATTTTAATGGTGTTTTAATCTCTATTTATGTTCTATTTTAATGATGTTTTATCCTTGGATGTTAGCCGCCTTGAGCAGGGGAGGAAAGGCGGGATATAAATCAATTAAATAAATTTATAAGAATGCCCAGTATTCAGTAGGGATACCCAGTGACTGCTGCCTGGTAATGGCAGCTGGTACCTACTGCCCACTGCACAGTGGTGCCTGCTACCCAACGTTGCCCAATGCCTGGAGGGTGTACCCAGTAGGAATGCCTACTGCTGCCCACCCCTGCCCCCTGGAATTCTCCAGTGGTCACTGGTGCCTGCAGCCATGCGCAGGACCCACAAATATTCTTGACATTTTGCTCCCACAATTACATGTTAATTCTGCTAGTCCATAATAGTTATGTCCTTAATTTAAATTTGCCATACAAATTGGATCTATTAAAACTTTGAAAATTCCATAGATTTTATCTAAAGGTAGCACAGCCTTTCCTTAACATTTGTCAGCAAAGCTGTTTACTGCCAAGAAACGTGGAAAAAAGAAAAAGGCCTCTAATTTATCTTACAAGACATTGATTTAGCTCTGCATATCAAGACCTGCTCCTGTCTCCCCCTCCACACATACTCCTAACAGTGTGAAGCAACTTCTGAGTCATGTGATTCTATGCTACAGGCATTCAAAGATGTGAATGTGACCATATGAATAAGGCTAACTACCAACTCATCAAACCAGTTGCACTCATGTAATTGCCTTATTTACACACATGCCCTGAAGTTCCTAAGGAAGAGGGAACTCTCAGGCTGCCTAAAGGCATGACTGAAAGAATTAGGTTTAAGTGTGTTATAAAAAAGATGCAGAATCAGTCAGAATTACATGATACAAACAGAAGGAACTGGAACAAGCACATCTTCAGATAAAGAAGACAGTGAAGACAGAAGAAACAGAAATTAAAAAATTAAAAATTCCTTTCCAACCCATTGTACTCACTTATCAGAAGCTGTTGATTCACTATCTGAATGGTCCTTGTGGTGACTTTTTTTCTCGTTTTCCTCCTGCAATAATCCAACACAACATTTTTTATCTTAAACTGCAATTATATCTATATAGAAAAATATACAGGGAATTAATATTAATATTTTAAAGATTAAAAATATGAAAGTGGAGATGCAGCAAGTCATTGCAGCCCTGAATAAATCTAAGTCACAGCTCAGAAAAGGGTTAGGTTACACTATAGTTTATTGTACCCTAATTAAAATACATTACTGAAAAGTCAGAAATTAAAATCCCATCCCAAGACATCAGATGTCATTTTCAGAATTTAAATTCTTCCCAAAGGTATCCATAAATAAAATATTCCAATAAGGTTTTTATAAAATCATCAGTTTGCATTTTACATTTGATACTAAAAGCAAGTTATTCTTTCTTCCTCCTCAACATTTTATTTGTTCACTAGCAAAAAGCGTACCAGCATTGTGGGAGTAACATTTCCCCATACGCAATCCCCCCAAGGCGCATCAACACCCCATGCGCATCAACACTTCATGCGCAACTTGCCCCATGCACAACTTTCTCCCATGCGCATCAGTCCCCCATGAGCAACATCCCAGCATGCGCATCAGTACCCCATGTGCAACTTCCCTATGCGCATTATAACCCATGTGCAACTTTCTCCCCTGCGCATCAGTCCCCCATGCGCAACTTCCCACACATGTGCATCAACCCCCCCCATGTGCATCATTCCCCATGCGCATCATCCACCAGGCACAACTTTTCCCCGTGCGCATCATCCCCCCATGCGCATCATCCTCTCCAGCGCAACTTCTTCCTCCGAACAACATCCCCCCAGTGCACCAGGCACCAAATAGGCTGGAGGTTAGTCAGTCTCCCATGTTAAGTATAGGACAAAAACACGTTGCCCCCTTTTCAGCCCCTGAAGGGTTAAATTTCTCCACATGGGTTCTTGGTGGGTGTTCAGGTGACAGAAGGAATTCCCTCCCAGAATTCCATGCTTCTAGGCCCAGCAGTTGGGGTGGAATGTTGATGAGTCAGCAATTCTCCAATGCAAAGTATAGGGAGGAAAACGCGTTGCGCCACTTTTCACCCCCTTCCGGTTGGAATTTCCGAAAACTGGTTCTTAGTGCACCCCTCTGTCATGGAAGGAACACCCACCCCAAATTTAATACTTCTAGGTCCAGCGGTTTTGGCTGGGAGTTGATCAGAGAGTGAGTCAGTGACTTTTAATTTTTAAATACAGTATATAGATTTTCACATAGCATGAAATATTATTTGGGATGATTACTATGAACATTTTACTGGTTTAAGTCTTTACATAAACAAACAACTGTAATATTAACTTTAATCCAAAAGCTTTAAAAATATTCTTTCAATCGTACATTTCTCCTAACAATATCCATGCAAATATTGTTATTTGTTTTAAGTTGTTCACTTGAAAATGTAGGACTCAATACACACAGCACCACAAATCCTAGTGTTTGTAAAATGTTCTGGTGCTTTTTTCAACCTTTCTAGTTTACCTCTTGGCCCTCAGAATCAGAGCAGCTTAATGCTTCTGGCAGCCCCCACCCTCCAACAGTGTTCTGGGAAAATACAGATCTGGGAAAATACAGATCTGGGAAAATACAACGCTGACTCCCTTCTCCAACCAGCAGCCAGAAATCTTCAGTGGATATCCCATTTCCCCCATCATCATCATGAACAATCTAAAAAAAAATCCCATTTGTGTCCCTTATCAGCCCAACCAAGTACTATTAAGTTTTCAGAATGCATTGACCCACCAAACCAGCCCAACTTTAATTTGTCTTCTACCATTACTTTTGGCCTCATACAACTGAACAGGTGCTGCTGTATGTAACTTCTGGCTTTTCTTTTTTGGCAGGCATTTTATTGCCTTCATTTTCTTCTCTTTTTTATTTTCTTAAACAGTAATTAAACAGTAAATTAACATTTTTATTTATAATAATTTCCACCCATAAATTTTAACAAGTGGAAGTTGTTTTCCAAGGGTACAACACCTTGTGAGATTGATTTCAAGGAAAATCCATGATTCAACATTGTTTATTATTACCGTATTTCCCAGCTAATTACACACACCAGACCATGAGATGCACCAAAGTTTAGAGGAGCAAAACAAGAAAAAAAAATATTCTGAACCAAATGGTGTACTAATATATTTAATAAAATATAGCAGAATAATATTTCAACCATGTAAAGTCAACAGTGGTATTAAGAACCATTATCACTGTCATTAACAAATGAGGAAAGACTTTTAAGCTTCAAGCACTCTTCTAATTTTCTGGTAACCCCCAAAACAAATCATCTCTAGTGTCAGTGATTTGTGACTTTTGCACAAATCTCATTGCAAATGATCAGACAACAACATTTTGCACAAAACTCATTGCAAATGGACCAGGAAGGCAGGTAAGTTGGGGGGTTCTTCTGGGGAGTGGGTAGGAAAAGGTGCGGGATCTAGATAGATAGGGAAGAGTGAGGAAGGCACAGGCGTGGAGCAGGAGGGACTAGGTCTTGTGCATGTCTACTTTGGAGCAGGGAAGCATGTCTACTTCCAAGCCAGGGAAGGCTGCTTAGGATTGCAACTGTGCCAGGATGACATGCCAAACCCAAAATTCCTGAACTCCAAGCCAAAATTCCTACCCGCTTAAAAAATTGCCAAAAAATGTATTTTTTGTTTTTATATTTTTGATTTTTACTTTTTTGGCCATAACTTTTGATAGGAAGGAGATATCTCAAAACTGATTGTTGCATTGGATTCTGCTCTTCAATACGAATCCAACGACATATGACACGATGGGGTAAGGTGCTCTAGAATTGGCCCTATCATTCTATCAGACGCACAGACGTTCCCCCCCCCAGCCCTTTGGGGAGGAAAAAAGTGTGTCTTATAAGCCAGGAAATACGGTAATTCTTGCAATCAAAAACTAAAATTCCACCAGTCCCACAAGAGTTTTTGCAAAACATTTAATAAGCTGGCAAATTATTTTGAAAAAGAAAAGGTTGCAGTGTGAGGTAACGTCTTCAACAGAATAAACATTTTTTATTTTGTGTTGTTATCTACATATAATATAAACATAGTACATAGTAGTTGATTTGTAGAAGGATTTTCTTCTACCTAATATTCAAGATGTTTTCTTTTAAAAGGATTATGCATAATTTTTACACACTCTCTTTCTTAAAGACATTCAACATTGTTATTTTTGTTAATGTAATGAACTGAACATTTTTATTTACTAAAACATTAATGATACTTTCCCCCTCAAACTGACCATCTTCATAACAAAACCACTTTACAAACAAAAGTTATTCTGACCTCCTAAGTTTTTTGTAACTTAACTTACTTTAGAACTATTGCATGTTTATACCTCCCAACATTTCTCAAAATATCACCACCTACTGCTAAGGCATACAGCTGTTATGTGTGTGTCTGTGGATATATACTTTTACCGGTATACGTGGGTATATACTTAAAATAGGGGTATCAGAATAAATATTCAACAAGGTGTTGAAATACCTTCATCAAATAAACTATAATGATCTACTTACCCTTAATGATTCCTGGAAAGAGGAGGCCTGGTATTGTGCATATTTAGCAATTGTTGTTTGAGATTTACTGCTTTCACAACGCCATATTTTCTTTGTTCCAGTGGGGTCCCAGTTTTCATCTGATGGTTGCAATAGCTGTGTCCTTACTTCTACCAAGTGTTCGTTATTAGCTTCTACCAATGTTTTGGTAGAGAAGAGTCCTAGATCTAGAGAACAGGAATACATATAAAAACATAATGCATTCTGTATTCAATGCTGATCTTTGCTCATAGTATTACTCTGGAATAAGTACACTAAAAGGATGACCAGAGGTCAAAACAACAAAATAGGACAAGGCATGTCAAAATGTAGGTCATGACAAACGCTAAAAAATTTTTTAACTGTATACTTATTTCATATGTTTAAACACTATATTAAGTGGGCTGTAGTGGCATAAGAGGTGAAGAAGCTGTGTCTGATAACCCACAGGCCGGTGTTTGAGACCCAAGTCCTACCAGGTGGGGGTAGCTCCTATCCTTAGCCCAACTCTTGCCAACCCAGCAGTTTGAAAGAATGCAAATGCAAGTAGATAAGAGCCTCCACCAGATCAGGCCAAAGGCCCATTTAGTCCAGCTTCCTGTATCACACAGTGGCCCACCAGATGCTTCAGGGAGCACATATGACACCTGAACCCAGATGCCTCCCCCCTGCATCTGGCATTCTGAGGTTGTCCACCTCTACACACACCCGTTATGGCTTGTAGCCCGTGATGGTTACTATTGAGGCTAGATGTCATCACCACATCCGGTGTCAGGGAGTTCAACAGACCAACTATACTCTAGGTAAAGAAATATTTTCTCTTGTCCATCCTAATGGAATGGTAAAACATCAATCTGTGTGTTAGTCATTCTGGCCCCATGACCACAGTAGTGTCTTTGGACAACACTGACTGTAAAGGCTTTGAAACAGGGATGAGCACACTGTACCATACCGTTGGTCATGACTAGCAGAACAAACTGCAGGGGGCATTTTTTCCTTTACCTAAACCTCTATATTTTAAAATTTAAAACTATATAATATACTAGTACAGTGATTTTCAACTGTTTATTAATTGAGCAATTGGGGGATTTTAACCCATCAGCAGCACAGTGTACCTTGTTAATGATCAAAAAACTGATGGTGTGCCTTGACAATTTTAACATCTTGTCAGTGTACTGTGAAATGAAAAAGATTGAAAATCTCTGTACTGGCAGAAGGAACCTGCTGTTGAGAGAGTAAAATTTCAAGAATATTTGTGAGCTCCAGATATGGCTGGGCACCGACAGCCAAAGCTGGGAACTGGGCACTGGAGAATACCAGGGGCAGTGACAGGCAGCTGCAGCCACTGGCAAGGACCAGGTTTTCCTACTTGATACCACTGGGCTGTGGGCCCTACTGGCCACTACTGTGCAGTGGGCAATGGGCAGTAGCAGGCACAAGGAGGCAACAAGCACCAGTTGGCATCAGGCATCCTTAGTGGGAAGCACTCACTGTTAGGTTGTGGACACCACTATGTAGGAGGTGGTAGGAGGCAGCAGGCACCACCAGGCAGCACTGGGCACCGTCCAGTAGCAGTCACCAGTGGGCAGCAGGCATCAGTGGGTACCACCAACAGGCAGTGGGCAGCAGACATCCCTACTGAGCATTGGGCATCCATACTGGGCACCACAGGCCATCCCTGGTAGACACCAGGCACCAGTGTGCAACACTGGGCATTAAATTGGTTCTTAGTGGGTCCTTACATCACAGAAGGAATATGCACCCCAAATTTCATACTCCTAGGTCTGGGGATTTGGGCTGGGTGTTGATTAGTCAATGTCAGTTACTCTTCAATTTTATATACAGTATACAGATAATTTATTAATTATGAAAATGCTATGTAATGCCTTCAGGGACTGCTCTCAAGGGAAATTCTCTAGGACACAAGGCTAAAAAAGATTTTATGCCCTAGAAAAAACGTGGTTAGCCTGAACCTAAGTTATAACAAAGAATATGATAGCAACACATAAATGCGTCATGCATTCAATGAAATGATTCTCAACTAAAAAAAAATGATGAAGCAAAGGATAGGTATATGAATCTAGATAATTTTGTAAAATAGCTATTAAAATATATGACAGGTAAAAAAAATTACATCTCACCCCTTTTGTGTTCTACCTAAACACCTATAATATTTTCATCTCAACAGTTGTCAAATGATAACATCAAGGAATTGTTGACTGCAAAGATAAAGATTGGGAACATGGTTGTCCAACATTAGTAGAAATTGCTGGGGCCTAGGTTTTAGAAAATTAGATAATCAAATCCTTATAAGGATTAAATTATAAGGATTTATATGTATATTTTATGTATATTTTATGTTTGCACCAGAAATGTTAAAGATACAGGACAAGAACTTGAGGGCAAGAAAAGTTTATAAGTTTTTTCCTCTTCAACAACTTAAAAAAAATTAATCAAACTTACCTAACTTAAGAGCTCCAGCAAGGCCACGTATTACAGTCACGGGATTGTTTGGATTTGTACAAAATTGATGTAAAGGTGGGAAGAACGCATCACGCTTATTTTCCAACTACAAAAGTAAAAAGAAAAATGGAAATTTAAACTTTTCACAAATGATGCAATCAAATATGATACAGAATGGGACTAGCCCATTGTCATTATTACAGTATTTTCTAATAACTATAACAATGGCAGTGCTTCTTGTTCTTTCAACTTTCCCAACAGAAGTCTTTCATAGTGCTTAATAAATCACTTTATAGTGCGGTTTGTAATTTTGTTGGGAAATAAACTAAAGAAAAATAAAGCTAAAGAAAAATGTTTGCAACCTAATATGTATGTATGTGCATAAACCTAAGGGAGCTGTCTGGGTGTGGCTTGAATATATCTCTTGAAAACTTTTTCAGTCCAAATGAATCCAACCCTTTTAAAAAGATACCAACTTGCTTCTAACAAACATCTGTTTGATACTTACATAAATACTAGGTGTAGGTGGATTCAGTTTATCCTTTGGCAGGGGAGGATACGGAAGTTGTGGTGGCCTGGGAGGAGGACATTTATCCAATAAAATGCTACTGTTACATAGGCCATTTTTACCCAGATTCCTAGGAAGATACAAAAGCAGTTATACAAAAGGCCTGACAAACCCACATATATCACCCATACAGTACTTACAATTTTAGCAACAGTACTTATTTTCAAAAATTTGGAAATTCACCTTATATACAGTTATGAGAGATTTTCAGTATTTACATAATTACATTTAAGGTGACTACCTTACCTGAATTTGCAGCATTGAAATGAACTGTATAATCAATTTTGAATGGAGTTTGAAAAAAGAAATTACAATTTGAAACATGAAGCAAACTTTTCACCCAGTTAATAGGAAAATTCATTCACAGCTGAAGAACAACTAATCAGTCAGAAGGACAAACAATATGGAGGTAGTAACTGAAAGCAATGCCATAAAGGGATTACAGGATAAAGTCAAGAGATGCATGCTCAGCAAACCAAAGGAAAAACCTAAAAGGAAACTGCTATCCCACAATATTTGCCTGAAGGGGTAGAGGAAAGTAGAATGGGAAAGAAATGTAGGCATCAAGAAAATGAAAGTGCAATATAAATTTAAAATTTTTTATTATTCTGATGTAACACAGGAGCTCTCTCTCACACACAAAGAATGCAAATACGCACACACTCAGATGGGGCTAAGATATACCGTATATGGCCTTGTACAAGTACTGTATTGGTTTTTATTTTGGAGGAACATCATCAAGTTCAGGCCCGTGATTTCACTCTGTGAAACAGTCAAACTTGTACTCAATATAAAATTCCATTATAATAAAGAGTGCAATCCAAGCCACGTTTCAAGCACTGGAACAAGGGCAATGAATGTCCTTTGTAAGGAAACAAACATTGCCTTATCTTAAGAAAGCCTCCATGACTTCCCCATTCTGCAGGATGCACAGTCATGGCAGTGCTGGAAAGATAGTTAGGACTGCACCCAAAATCACGTAAGGTTTCAAGCTGAAACAGAGCAACTAAGGCTGCAATCATAAATCCACTTTCCTGGGAGTAAGAGCCATTGAACACAATGCGGTTTACTTCTGAGTATATATGGTTAGGATTGTACTCTAAGGGTGCAATCCTGAGGACAGGATGAGGCCAGCACAAGTCCCTTGCACCAGCCTCAAAGTGTTGTGAAAGTGCTGAAAAACACTTTTATCCCACTCTTGGAGGAGACAGACCAAGATCATCAATGATCCATCCAGTGCATGGATTTTGCTTTTGCTTTTACAGGCAACCTAGGCCATTCCCGGGCTGTTCAGATTTGCTCCACAGTTCAAAGTGAAACAGATCTGAGTAGTCCCATTGGGGTTAGGGAAAAGTTTACACATTCCTCATGGTGGCACATCAGCAGCCAATAACTTGCACCTGATAGACTTGCATGTTAGAGCATGCTAGCCTCCCTCTTCCACAACAAGTTAAGATTGTACTGTAAACTGCTTATTTTACAGATAACAGAAAAGAATACAAGATCAACTTCATTTTATTTTTGAACATGCTGTTCCATGGAACTTAAAATGATACACAATCTTTTACTGATCTCTGTAAAAACATTACTTTCACAATATTTTATGTGAAGAGTCAGTTTCATTATTCTAATAGTGCATGATTGAAGAACAGATAAATAAGAAAGGGTTTAGAAGGGAAGACCAGCTGGACTAGAAGTAAATCATTCAAGTTGAAACAAAAAGGTTTTATCTGCAGCAACAACTTTTTTCAACTGTGACCCTAAATACACTACAGGTCTCTTTCAGTCTGGTGATTTATGGAGTTGGGACATATTAATAATCTAGTGGAGTTTACCCGCCTTTGTGCGAATAAAATTTGAAGAATAGCTGTGGGCCCTGGGCACAGATGGGCACCAGGTATGGAAGGGTGCAAGGGAACAGTGGCAGGCATTGGGTACTGGCCACCACTGAGCAGCAGGCACCATCGGACACCTGGCATTCCTACTGGGCACCAGCAAGCACCAGTGGACAGTAGGTCCCCAGTGGGTACTGGGCATCCCTACCAAGCACCAGGCATCCTTACCAGGCACAACTGAGCACTTGTACTGAGTACTGGGGTCCATCGGACATCACGGGCAGTGGACAAATGGTACCACTGCACATCTTTACCATGCACTTGGCACCATCAAGCAGTGGGCACCAACTGGCAACAGGCATCACCAGACATGGAGTTGGGACATATTAATAAACTAGTAACATTCCATAGCTCTTGCTTGTAGAAGTACAATATAACAACTATCTGTTAAATAAACCATTCCCGTGATCCTTACATCTTGCTAAAATCTTTCAGATGTAACCATCAGCTCACCTCAACTACCTCCACAGCTTTTTTGCCATCTTGGTGGTTCTCCTCAATTGCCCCCTAACCTTTTTAGTAATTAGTAGAATTACTAATTGAGTAAAATTTTAGTGGGCCTTACAGCTTTCCCTGCCAGTTATCCAATAGCCCCTTCCTCTTAGCTTGGACTCTTTCTCAGATTATCCTCCCACTGCTCAGGTAACATAACCCAGAGAACTTTTTGTAAGGAACAACAGATCACCACAATTTCTTTTTCTTTACTCTTTTTATGATCCAACCAATCCCCCTGCTTCCTCCCTCTTTTCCAAATGGTTGATAGACTTTGGGGGTTGAGAAAGATGTTCTGAGGAATGTAAAGCAGGGACACAAAAGAAAAGATGCATACACACAGCAGGCCTCCATCAGTCTTGAAAGGCTATGGTATCGTGCTCAGCGCTGCATACGCTGCATGCGAAGCATGAAAGCCTGGGTTGGATTGTTATGGAGGATAGGCTGTTACCCAAGCAGCAAATCCCCCCTCTCCACGCCACTGAATTAGTCCAATGGAAAGGCAGAGCCAATATGATTGGATCCAGCTGGCGTCGCAGAGCTGGGCTAAGGACAGGAGCTCACCCTGTCTTGTGGGGCCGACCCGGGTCTCAAACCCTGGCCTGCTGGTTAACAGGCACAGCGTCTTACCGCTTGCGCCACCCACAGCCCGCCATACACACAATCAGGCAGGAAAAGCCCAGTCACAAGTGGGTGGTCTACAAACACTAATGGTCAACCAGAAAAATGCACTGCTGAGTGGGAGGGCAGGGGGGCACTCAGAACTAGAGAGAGAAAAGGGAACAGAAACCCCTCTTCCTACTGGCAAGGTTCATAGAAGAGACAAGTCTACCAATGTTCCAGCTAGCTGCATACATACAGAATAACAGAGACAGGCACACATCCTCCTCCACATCTGAGCAGGTAAAAAGCTTACAAAAATTAAACCCACCTCCTGCTATGCAGCATGTAACTTGCAAGCCCATAAGTGGATCCTCCCTCTCTGGGACCCCAGCATACATTCACCTGCCTGTAGTCCTTGTGCCCAGGTGGAATGCCTTACACAAGTTTCTGAGAGAAAGAGACCAGGCAAAGGAGTTTTTGTTGGGGAATCTAAGGACAGCTACACAATTTCAAGGCTTGCAACCTTTCTCCAGCCTGCCACAAAAGAAAATAACACAGAAACACTTGCCACCCTCCTCTTCTTGGCACACTCAAGCAGGCAAGGGGTGGGGCTACTCTTACTCCCAGATATGCCAGGAGGAGGGAGGGGAGATGTGCTTCTCTTTTACATACATGTGGCATGCTAAAATTTCAGGAAGGAGGTTCCACTCTTGCAAGCTAATCACTTGCTTTTAAGTTCCCAGTGGAAGAGGAGGGACACATGCCTCTTTCTCTCTCTGCAGCTTGTTGGAGAACTGATAGATTCTTGGCTATTCCTGTAGACTTCTAAAACATCCCTAATACCCAGTTTTTGGGAACCACTGGCTTAGCCACGCTTGAGATTCAATGAGCTGGTTCAGACAACCGAAACTCTGCCAATATCCACGTTTCCACTTGCACCTCTCATGCAAGGAATAGAGTTGTTTTTAATCACATCTTTGCATGTCCTCCAAATCACAGGAGCAGTGGTTTAATTCTGTGGTTAAAAATTAGGTTATCTGGTTATAAACTAGGATTAAATTCTTGAATCCATAATACTGGATTCCTACAGTTCTTGAGTTCCTTGGGTTCCTAGAGTTTTTTTTAACAAATTCTTTTTCAAGTGCAATCTCACCATGAACACTGCAAGAATATTACATGTATTTTTTTACCAAATATATATGGTAAGCAGAAATTATGTAATAATTCAGATTTCAATTGGATTAATGAATATATAATTTCACTGCTCTTGATTTCCTTCCCCTTTCTTAAATATAAAGTTGATCAACAAATCACTAACAAATGCTTTTATATAATTTTTATAAGCACAATTATTCTTCAACATTAACATTTCTGGTGCAAACATAAAATATACAGGAAGCCTGTATTTTGACCAGTGAAGTCCAAGCAACATTACTACAGAATGGGTGTCTCCTTAAGGTTTGGACTGTTCCCTCCCCCAGCACAAGAACAACCAATTGCTCTGTGAGACTGGATAAAAAGATTGTATAATTTTATGGTTTCATCATTGTTTTGGAATATAAATGGAAGATGAACTGTCCTGTGAGCCTCGCTGGGAGCGAAAAGATTTTTAAAAATCCAAAATGAAATTGATTATTTGTCAAAAAGAAGTAGTTCTGTGACACTTGGCCAAATACCTCTTCCAACATGTGCTTCCATTATTCCAAAGTTTTCACAGGCTAAAGCAGGGAATGTGCATGGCAAAGGGGATCAGATAGTCCTGGGACAGCATAAGGGACAGCAGGTGGGGACAACAAAGAGACCACCCTTCCAGTCCCAGAGCAGAGTCCCCTTTCTAGGTCCAGTTTCCCAAAATCATCCCCTCTCAGAAGCTTTTAAGAGAACCATGCCAGGTCATAAGAACATAAGAAGAGCTTCCACTGGATCAGGCCAAAGGCCCATTTAGTCCAGCTTCCTATCACACAGTGGCCAACCACATGCCTCAGGAAGCACACAAGACACCTGCATTCAGGTGCCCTCCCCTGTATCTCCCGAGACTGTCCACATCTACATCTATCTATGCACAAATACACATATCCCTTGTGGCTTTTAACCATGAAGGGTATTCCAATAGCAAACACAATAGACTCTGTGGTAGTCTCAGTGCTTTAAATGTATGTTTTGCATAGTAATAATTGCCAGGAATCCGGTTCTACATCCAAGGAGAATAATATGGTAAAAAGTTGACTGAATGTTCCAGGCATCTTTCTGAGTAAGATCTAAGGGCAGAGACCTTGAGGTCTCACATATATATATATACCCTGTTTTTTTTGTAAACAGGGTATATTATTTGCTTATCTTAAGAATATGTGTTCTGTGTCTCACCCTCTGGCTGTCTCACCAACTGTCTGAGCAAGGACTGTCTCTAAAGGATAATTTAAGATGAGATTGCAAACATTCAAACTGCGAGAATAACGATTACAACCTATATTCTTGTATATGATGATCTCATTGATACATTGAGAATAGCTTGGAGCCAAAAATACAGACATTTTCTATGACCTATGGATAGGAACCTGCAAAAGGTGGGTTATTTTTCCTGGAAAAGGGGTGTTATCCTTTGTCAGGAAAAATAGCCTCATCTTTTGCAAGTTGCCACCTATGGATAAAGCAAGTTTAGGGCATGCTATTGCCTCTGATGAAGGGAATTCCAGTAGGTCTACTTGACGCAGCTGCAAAGAAAAGGAAAATTCTATTCCATCCCTTCAACCTACCCAGGCCAGTGTTGTTGCAAACATGCTCTGTGCAGTTCAGTAAATACAGATGGGTACTTAAGTAATGGTTCTTCTCTCTTCCTGTACGACAGGGTTATCCAAACCCCAGCCTGGGTACCACAGGTAGCCCCCAGGAACACCCAATATGGCCCTCCAACAAGCCTCCTATCTCCAGTAGGCACCCAGCCCATGCTGGAGCCCTTGCCCATCCAATATGACTGCTGCCCTGTGGGGAAAGGCTGCTCTGCAGAGCTTTCCTGCACTTCCCTGAGAGTTCTGCAGAAGCCCAACCCACCCGGCAGCAGGAGTGGTGGAGAAAACTGCAGCTGACACCAGGCAGCATAAGACAGTGAGAAGGCATGGGAGTTTTGAATGCTCCTGCATGTGGAGTGTACTTGGGGTGCAGGAAGGCTGGGGGACATTGCAAAGCTTCAGAATGGGAAGGGAAAGTGAGTTGTATGTGAGGGAGTGCTAGCTGGAGAGAGGGTTGGGAAGATTTGAATGGGAAGGAAGGCAGAGGAACATGGAAGCCTGCAGGAGAGTCTTATGTTCTGGAAAAAAATTTCAGTGCCCCCCTTACATGTAGCCTCCTAGTAATTAATAAAATATATGTAATAAATTACATAGAATAGTTTTAAATTTAATAATAAATGCAGTGGCTCAGTGGTTAAGATATCATGCCTATAGACCAACAGGCCAGGGTTCAAGACCTGGGTGCTGCAAGATGGATTTAGCTCCAAGTCCCTTGCCCAGCTCCTGACAACCTAGCAGTTCAAAAAGTAAATGCAAGTAGATAAATAGGTATAACCTTGGTGGGAAGGTAGCAGTGTTCCATGCACGTGCAGGCAACATGATGACAGCAGCGTCTTTGGACAACACTATGACTTAAATGAGGATGAGCACAGTTCCCTAGGGTCGGTCATGACTAGTAGGGCAAGCTGTGCGGGAGGAGATTTCCTTTACCTTTAAATATAGTGTTTAAAATAAGCATATTAACACAATATAAATGAGCTTTTAGGTTGTTGTGTCCTATATTTTTCTTGAGTGTCCTACATTTGGGGGATCTTGTCCTCTTATTTTGTTATGGCACATGGACACCCTGGGTAAGGGGTCCAAAGTAAATAAGATCAAGGGAGTTTTGAATGTGCTTCCGTTGGTTTAGGACAAGTGGTGAAGGGAAAAAACAAGCCAGTTTTGGATTAGAAGGTACTTTCTGCTGGGTTAGGGGGGGCTTGCTGGAGAGAGGGGGAGAAGATTGCAGGAATTTTGAAATGGGAATAAATCTGCTTCCTCTGAGAGGCTGCTATATATTATGAATTTCTGCTCCTTCTTCTGTTTTACAACTCGCTCCAGACTCACTGTGTGGCATACACTGTATGCATGCATGTTAGTATAATTTCTTCATGCTCTGAGAAACACTGCAACTGTAAAGAGCCGATGCCAGCACCACTGCTGTATTACATTTTAAGAGGCTGAATAATGTAGGACAGGAAATATTGGTATAAAAACCATATTAGTTTTGCTTTCATAATACACTGTAGGAAAACATATTCACACAGACAAATACACACAAAGATACAAGTCATTATTGTGATTATTAAAGACCTATTTTAGGATTGCCCAGTGATTCAGATGTACCCAGTGGAATTTGTGACTTGTTTTCTTTGAACAGTTGAGGCCTCCCTGCCACCCCCATTCACAGAGCTGTGAATTTCTTTAATTCCTCTCATTTGGTAGCATGGTGGCTACTTTTTGAAGAAAATCAGAGTAAGAATCTTTGGTGAATTGAACAATCTGTACAATTTTTTGGATCCAGGTCATAATCTCTAATAGAAATCCTAAAAGCCTTTCAACTACACTCATATACAAATTCAAGTTCATTAATATTTCTCTCCCAATCAAAAGACAGAGTATTGTTCCAAAGCCACTATTTTGTCTGTTTTCATTCATTTCATTTTAAAGACTTTTAATAGCTAAAGCTATCTTTATTCACAAAAAGCAACACAAATTAAACAATTGACTTATTTGTTCACAATTTAGAGTACAATCGTGAAAAGGCCAATGCCAGGGTAAGTCAACTTAGGTCAGTACAAGGCAGATGGACCTGGGCCGGCCTAGCAGGGCTAGCCTAGGCAGCTCAGCAGTTGAAAGTATATTGAGGTTGAAAGTATATTGAGCATTACCTAGAAAGGTGCAGTTAGACTGCATCCTGAGCCAGTTTTCAAGGCAGAAATAGCCCTTCCTAGCTCCTCGAAGTTAAACCACCTCAGGAGCAGGAACAAATCTGAGTAGATCCATAGGGGTCCATAATAAGCCAGAATAAAAATGGAAGTGTTAGCAAAAATTTTGAGTTCTTGGCCAGCCTACCTACAACCTCTGCCTCTCAACCACAAAATATGGTACAACCACAACAGCCCTCTAACCTCAGGATACAGCATAACTCGAAGCAATCCCCTTGCATCCACCCTCCACTACAGGAACTGCTGTACTGCAGTATCATGCTGCAGCGGTTACTGGTTGTCAGTGACTCCTGGGCCTCCTTATAAGGCAGGAACCACAGCTGTTCCTTGTTCAGTATGATCTGAGGCAGGTCTCCTCGGGAGCATACCCTCCCCCAGGTGCCACTTACTTGATGCTCAGCAAACTCTTAGACCTGTGGATTTGGCTCAACTTTCTGCTCTTGATATAGCCTATTTCGGACAGCCCAGCTTGGACAGCCCATTCTCACTGGCCTCACTTCAGGATTGCTCCCTATGTCTATTTGTTTAAATAATTCCAAAACCAGTTCTTATTGTGTTGAAAAGAACATGAAATGCTAGTCTTTTTAAAAGAGTTTAAGGACTTACCTGCATGCTTTTAAGACCTCTGCAGAACTGGGATATATCGATACCGACATTGATGGTATGATCTGGGAATTAGGCTTGTGAACAATAAGTGGAGGATCAGTTTTTACGGGGCTCTGAGAGTCCTCCAATGCCTCTCCATTAACTGTGTGTCCACTATGAGGGCTGTTAAGGCTGGTAACACTGTTTGTGGTAGTCTGTTCAGTAGATTTTGGAGAGGGTGTTGCTGTAGAAATGGCTGAAGATGGTGAGGAGGCAACAGAATTCTCAGTCTTTGTGTGAACAGTTGGATGAATGTTATTGACCTTGTCACAGGTTCCAGTACCCACATTGTTATTGGCTTTTCCCATCAACAAGGCAGAGAGCTGAGGATTGTCTGAACTAAGTAAACCTGGTGACTTAGAATCTCCATGGCTAGGGCTAGAAACAGCATCTGCCGTCACCTGATGGACATGATTAGGAAGTCCTTCTACACTGGCAGTGCTGTTAGGTGTCTCTCCAGAATGCCTGTTTGTGTCAGGCACTGCTGATGTGTTTCCTGAAGGCTTGCTCTCTTTGGTTAAGGTAATGCCTTGTTGTCCACCTGAGGTAGCAGTGTGAGAGGGGAGGTGATTGAGAGCAGCCCCCTGTGTTACTGAATTGCTAGGCATGGTAGGATGTCCATTCTGATTTTGAATACCAGTGCCAGCTGCCTGGAGATGCTGGGAAGGCCCAGTGGAAGAGAGAGGTCGTTCACTATTAGGACCTGCCAAATGTGAACTCTGACCTTTGTGAAGCCCCTAAAGAAAAGAAAAAATGAGTAAAATTGGGTTTTAAATATAGGTACGGTATAAAAGTATACTTCAGCCTTGAATTTTCATGTTTGCATGCAAGAGATATGTGAACAGAAAAGAGATAACAGCTTACAGATCAAATATGAATCTGCAATTGTTTACAGACACTAATTTTCAGCTAAACAGAAATATTCATAATGCTGCAAATGAAATGTCAGAGGGAAGAAGATACCATCATCTTCCATGTCCCAAAAGCTTTCAAAGAAAGCTATTAAGTTCATTCTGAAAAGGACACTGATAAATAAGGACAGATTACAAAATTCAAGGCTGCATTAATGCTCATTAATGTTCTAACATAGAAACTTGCATGACTCGCAATTACTAATTGCTGTAGACCAAAGGATAAATGGCTAATAAAAAATTCAAATTAGGAATATGTTATAAAACAAGTACCAGATATAAAGATCAGCCAATGGACAGGAAGTGTCATTTGCAATTATCTGTCTTAGTTAAAAACACAGCACTACTTGAGAACTTCATCACAAGAATCATAAATTTGAAAATAAGTATTTTAGAGCTGGAAGTATTTCACAGTTTTTATTTTACTGATCAGCTCTAGTCCAAATCAAGAAAACAGGATGGACTAAAAATTATGTTAAAACCTTCTTCTTCAAGACTTCAACCCTAAGGAAATCTTCTCCCCAAATTACCTTGCAACTCAGAAGTACACTAGCAGATGAAGACCACATAACCATGTTGACTAAAATATGTTGACTAATGACACAGTGCAACACATATCAATTAAAATACTTACATTCAATCTGACTGGTTTTATGATCTTAAAAAGAAGTGTGCTTAATAGATTGATAGAGTATAATTGACAGCTTTGACAGGGTTTTGGATATTATAAATTAAATCCTAATTTCCCTCCCCAATTCTCATTTTCCCCCTCTTTTTATTCATTTCTTTTCTTATAGCCTTATCCTATGCCAGGATAAAACAGTAGTGATAAAACAGCGAGTGATAAAACAGCAACAGACACCTGAGGTAAGGAAAGAATGTTGCCTTCCCTTGTGTACCCCCATCACAATCAGTGTGCACTCCATAGGCACAGCTGCATCGGCACCAGAATGTTTGTTATGACTGGGCTGTTAATGTATTTTTTTTCCAAGTGGTTAATTTTCCTGTCTGTCACCATTATGCTTTGAGACAGTCATTATAATCTCTCTTCCTCTAATCTTCTATCCTTGAGATCCACTAGAAAGTTTCCAGACCCTAAATCCTGTGGTGGGCTCCAGAAGGTTTGCACCTACTCTATAGAACCGGTTGTTAACGAGAAATAAGACATATAAAGTTTAAAAATAGCCATTTAAAAGAGGCTGCCAGATGGATATAGAACAGGTTGTTAATTTCTTTGAATCTCATCACTGCCTAAATCCCCTATCCTCTCCTTTACAGAATTGAAAACACAAAGGAACTGAAAATCTTTCACAGCCTGTGTTATCCTGCTTACGTTATTCTCCTATTTAAGTTAACTCCTATCTAAGGGGTCAGGATTGGAAGTCCAACACACGGATGGATGTGTAGGTGGCATCTTTCTGAAAATAATGTACTTCTCAAAAGCAGTGATTCCCAAACTGTGAGCCATGGCTTCTTGGAAGTTTTAGAAACCAGCCAGAGTGGGAACAAAATTCTTATGAAAAACCTGCTATCCTATACAAAGCATGGAATTGTAGCTGTAATGGGGAGTAATGGAAGCCATTGACCCAGTATACAGTGGTGCATTGGTTAACAAGCATAATTCATTCTGGAAACATGCTTGTTATCCAAGAGGGATTTTCCCATAGACAATAATGAAAACACAAACGATTGGTTCCAAAACTCAAAAATATTTATATAAAAATATTAACTGTCTATAAAAATGATTGCAAAACACTGTGATATACAGCAACACAAAAGAATGTAACAAAGAAAATACTGTACAGTACCGAACTGTACTGTACCTTTGAAAACCTTCATGGCTGGTGTGAAAGAGACGAGACACGTCTCTCATCGTCTGCACGGTGCTTTCCTGGCCAGCCAGACTCTGTAGGGCATCAGCAGGAAATCTTTTCAGCCTGAGAGGCTTCCTCAGACTCAACCCCTCCCCAGCACTGCCATACTAGTGTTTCTCAAAGATGGACCAGGGACCATCCACAGCCTAGCTGCCCAGCATGGAGTTTCCCAGGCAAGCTAGCCTATCCTGGGGTCCAGAGCTTTTCAACAGGAGATCTTTCCAGCCTGAGAGGTGTGGTCACTGATGCTGATGGCTCTCAGAACAGCTGGTGGTTGGCTGAGCAACAGAGGGGCTGAGGCAGGGCAGTCCTAGAGCATGACCTTCCAGAAAAGGAAGTAAATTCAGGCTAGGCACTTCCTCAGAAGTGCTTATGGTTTTTGCTTGTTAACCAAAATTTGCTCTTTAACCAAAATTTAATTTACAAGAAAATTTTGCTCGTTATCCAAAACACTTGCTAAGTAGGTAACTCATTAACCAAGGTCCACTGTACTTCTTTCTACCCAGAAGGGCAACCAAGGCAATTTTAAAAACAAGTGATAGCATACAATTAAAAACTATATAAAACAAATAAATCCCGAAGTAAAAACAGACAATATAAAAACAGGAATCTTGAAGAAGAAGCAGTAGAAGACATTAAATAGAAAAGCATTAAATACCTAAAAACAATCAGATGTGGCTTTGAACACAAAGGCTTCTTCAGCCAAAACTGGCTTTAAAGGCAAGGGGAAGGGGTGTTTTACACAAGTATTGCTGCTCCTGTGAAGTTAAGGGGAAAAACCTAGTGCTTTGCCCCTTCTCCAAGAATGCCACTGTCATGTAGATACACTAGACCCCCTCTCTGCCCAAAGGAGTAACTGCAGGAAAAGAACTTGCCTTAACTAAAGCTCTTCATAAGATAGGTGTTTCTTCTATCAACTCTCAGCCTTGTTGTCTTAGGAAATGATTGGTCACACACTAGGATGTTAGCAAGCCATTTTGAAGTGGGGCCCAGGAGTGAATCTGGGCCATAAGAGCAAATTTGCTCCCTTTATCCTCACAAATCCTCTAAGGGTGCAGTCCAGAGTAACTACGGGGAGTCCTTGCTCCAACGTAAGAACAATTTACTCTGGATTGCAATATGAATTTACCATAGGTTTTCACTAGGTGGTGCCGTTGTTGACGTAAATATCTCTTACATGCTCCCATAGTTACTCTGGATTGTAGAGTAAATCATATTACTTTTCTCTGTGGTCTTCATATTAACAAATGCCTACAAACACATCCCTCAGCAAGAAGTTTGCATCCCTTGTACTTCTTGGCATCCAACTAGAATAGATCAAAAAAATTAGACTGAAGCTCCACAGGTTTTTAGGATCAATACTTGAGGAAAATGGACAATGGGAGCCATTTGCAGTGCTGAAATTTCTTTCATGACTGGAAGGCAAAAAATAATTCTTCTGCTAACACAACACAGCAAGATACAGAGCAGCTTGTTACCCTGGCCTTGCAAGTCCAAGGCGACATCTCTGAGCATGCAAAGGTGTACTTGATGATGAGTGAAGATAACAAACCGACAAATGGGTCGTAGAGGTACTACGGTAAATGAATGCTGGCTGCCTGTTATGACTATGGAGAACTGGGACAATAACAACTTCAGGGCCACTTCAAGATATTGTGGAATTTATTTAAACATGTGGTCTGGGCGATGGTATCCACCTTGAATCTGCACAAGAGCTTTTCACAACTATTATGTGAAATAAATGTGTAAATGTGCTCAGTAAATGCAGAGTCAAATGGTAAAAAGATAAAAATGTAAATGGTCTTAAATTTCTTTGCATTTTTCTTTGCAAGGATGTGCGGGGATTATAGCTTCTAGAGATCTCAAAACACCTGAGTCTCTCTGTTTGACATCTGCATATCATTAATACTTAAGGACGAGTTACACTGTTATGACTCCATATAAAAATGAGACGGGGTGAAGAACAAAAGAGACACACAACCATAAGATCAAAGATCCCCAACATAACATTAATGATTTCAGTTAAAAAATTACCATATTTCCCAGCTTATTACACGCCCTGGACCATAAGACGCACCTAGATTTAAAGGAGGAAAACAAAGAAAAATGTTTTCCTCCTTTAAACCTATTGCGTCCCTGGCTGGTGTGCCCGGGTCTGGTGCGGCCATAGTGCTGTCTCCTCCAGCCTGCCCAAGTCTCTCAGAGGGTTGGGCGGGCTGGAGGAGGCAGCACGATAGCCGTGCCAGACCCTCCCAAGCCACGTCTGAGAGACTTGAGCGCACAGGAAGAGGCGCTCTGGCCACATGGAAGACCCTCCCAGGCCAGAGTGCCGCTTTCCACAGCCTGGGAAGGCTGAGAGAGGTTGCGCTCTGGACTTGGGAGGGCCTCCCAAGACTTGCATGCCCATAGCGCCACTCCCTGCAGTCTCCCCAAGACTTTGAGAGGCTTCGGCGGGCTGGAGTAGGCAGCACCATGGCCGCACCAGACCTGGGGGGGAGCCGAGATTTTGGCTTATAAGATGCACTGCGGTTTTTACCCCCCTTTGGGGGTAAAAACAGTGCTTGTTATAAGCCAAAAAATATGGTAGTTGATGAAAATACAAAACTTGTACATTACTAATAAATCTTGATCTAATTAAAAACACAAAGGGAGTATAGTGATCTGACTCAGCTTTCAACAATCAGTTGTAATAGTTCCAAATATTTACCTCAGTGATTTTCAACCAGTGCGCCATGGCACTGGGAATGCCATGGAAATTTGGGGATTGACATTCACTGATAGGAAAATTGGGGGATTTGAGCAGTCTGGTGTGCCTTGTCAATGATGGTGTGCCTTGACAATTTCAGTGCCTTCTTAAGTATGCCGTGAGATGAAAAAGGTTGAAAATCACTGATTTACCTAGTAGCTCGTGCTGTTTGAGAACTAACTTATAGGTATTATGGTTTTCCTGATAAATCAATGATTTTCTATTTTCTAGTACTTGAGGGAAAAGCATTAAAAAAGAACTGTTATTTTTCATTTCAATTATGAGTAGACCTCATTTTATCTTATAAACTCTTACTATATATATATATATATATATATATATATATATATATATATATATATATATATATATATATATATAAATACTGTATATGCCCAAAATATTACAATAAAATATTCTACAGAGGTTTATAATTCCATTACAGTTAGAAAGTTTTGATACACTAAATTAGGAAAATAAAACTTTTACCTGAGTGGAGTTAGATAGCTGTTTTTTCCACGGCTCCTCTGCGCTGCTGGTCAGGTTTGTGCGGTTATGAGGTAGAGAGAGTGCGTTTCGCTGCAGGTAAGGCACATTTCCATTACTTCCACTTCCTGTTATGTGATTATTGCCTATCAAAATAGTGTCTGTACTACCCAGCGTTCTTGCTGTGCTGCAGGGAACTGAGCCTGCTGGAAAGGGTCCATTAGCTATAGACTGCCCTGGGCAGGCTGGACGGATTCCGTGCTGTGTGATGTTAGGCACTCTGGTAAGAGCAACCTGAGGCTGCTGACCAGAGACAGAGTTTGTAGGCAGTGATGAGTCAGTTGTTGGCCCATTAGCAATTCCAGTAGATCGTACCTGTACAACTCCCGTCTGCCTCATCTAATAAAATAGAAACAATACAAAGAATGTTAGTCAAATGTCTTAGACAATAATGGTTTCTTTAAGCGTTTTTGTTTGGACTTAAGTGACATGCTCCAAAGACAGATATATTAAGAAATGCTGTTGGTGTAGGTATGCATTTCTTCTGAATTTGGGGATTATTTGCATTTTTAAATAATGCAATCTAATCCTGTTATCTAAGCAAAGGGAACACCTTTCAAAAAAATGTTCTCTTATGTTTAGAAAAGGCTGTACAGTTGCAAGGGACTTAAATTACAGCTATACTGCCATACAGCTTACTTGGAAGGTTGACTACAAATCATGATGGCTACATCACTACCAGATTCAGCAACTATATGCCATTGAAGTACTACGGAGAAGCAATGGCAGAAAAAAGCATGCCTCTCAGCTTATGCATTCCTCAGAGACAATTGGAGGGCTTTTTGGTGAACAGGATGTACACAGGCTTTTGACCTAATCTAGCAGGGTTATATGTTCGCATTTTCTAAAATTCTCTACACCCTCTACAGTCATTATGTTATGCAACATGAGGGAATTCTGTAGGCTTTACTGGTATTACTTCTGCAATAATCTTATGATGAATCACTTCAAAAATATTCCCTGAATCATTTAAGTGATTACATGAGAGATGAACTAGGGATCAGAAATCAATTACACAGGCCAATACTTATTTTGCTATCTTAAATTTTAGAGCTATTCCTAGGTGCCAATTTCAAAAAAATGGCATCAGTTTTGTGCTATCATGTCATTTAAGACATCTAGCATAGCAGAGTAAATGGTTCAAACAGCTTTCCAAAATTTGATGCGATAGGGCAAAATTCTCAAACTAAACATAAAATTATTTGAGGAGCTGCAATTTAAAAATACATTTACTCTGTTTTCCTGAAAATAAGACCTAGTACTATTTTTAGGATTCCTGCAATATAAGTCCTACCCCCAAAATAAGACCATGTACTGGTGTAATTTCGCAACTGACCACCAGATGGTGCCATTGCGCACCCAGCACTTCATATACTTGAGTGGAATGCATTCTTTTCAATGCACTTACAACAGACAGGAAGGAAGGAAGGAAGGAAGGAAGGAAGGAAGTCCATTGCCTTAAGTTTTCCCTTTCTTAGATCGTGCCAATCTGTATTTAAGAGCCATATGAGAGATTGCAAGTGGCTGTAACAACATTCATTTGTACTTTGACTGTGATAACTTGTTTAATTAACTCCTTAATTAAACAGCCTAAATGCTATTATGGAAAAAACTTTTAAATGTGTAGACTCAAGACTAAAAGAGGCAGAATCAGCTACAGACTTTTATTCACTGAATTATGAAGGGAAGGGCACCCCCCTCTAAGTAACCTGATCCTTTTATTACAGCGTTATCAGAGTGAAAGATTGTCTGCCACATTAACAAAGCAAGCAGGCTGTTTCTAACCCATTATTTGCAGATAACCCATTCCTTGCAGAGAGAAGAGATCAAATAACAATTCTTGCAAAAATCATAGAAATCATACAGTCCTAGAGTTGGAAGGGACCTAGTAGGTCATCTAGTCCAAACCCCTGCCTGTAACAAGAAATTCTCCTAGAGCATCTCCGACAGGTGCTCTTTGAGCCTCTGCTTGAAGATCCCCCCTGAGGGAGAGTCCACCACCTCCCTTGGCAGTCTGTTCCACTGCCAAACCGCCCACACCATCAGGAATTCTGTCCTGATATCCAACTGGAATCTCATTTCTTGAAGGTTGTACCCATTGGTTCTAGTTCTGCTTTCAGAGGCAGCTAAGAACAAATTAGCCCCTTCCTCCATATGACAGCCTTCCAGTATCTGAAGAGGGTAATCATGTCTCATCTCAGCCTGTGAATGACTGCCTGTCTCCAGACTCTTGATACTGCAATAAATAAGCCTATTCAAGGACTATTTGCACATGGAAATAAGTTACTTCACTGAAAATAGAATGGAGAGAAATCAGTGTGGAAACTTTGTGAAGCCTGGCCTACAAGAGGTTGTGACTTGGGTGACTTGTTGGACACTTAATTTAAAAAGACATCCCCTGAAAATAAGAGCTAGTGCTTTTTGAGCAAAAAATATAAGGCAGTGTTCTATTTTTGAGGAAGCATGGTATAAACTCTTCAGTGCATGCTTAAAATATTGAGGCATGCCTACAAGAATTCTCTGGATTCTCTGGAAAAGATAAGGCCTGATTAAATAGGACATAAGCAGAACAGAAATAAATGTGTTTGCTGGCACCTGCTGGTGTTGCTGCATCAAGACAAACTGACTCTCCAGCTGTTCCAGCATAAGTTTTTGTGCTGGATTTAAATTATTTCTATTTGCACGCAGCTGTTCCAGGTGCTGGAAAAGAAATACAAACATATTCCTTAGACTCCAAGCATAAGTTCAGTTTTCCTTATAACAATTAACATGACTAATAAACATCTCTGACAATTATCAAATCATCATTGCTTTAAAGCAGGGGTCCTCAAACTACGGCCCGGGGGCCGGATACGGCCCGCCAGGGCCCTGAATCCGGCCCACCAAGGCTTGCTGGCCGCCACTGGGAAAAGAGGCTTGGTGGCGGCTGCCATTTTAAATTTGGCATGCTGCTGTGTGTGCTGTGCTGTCCTGAGGGGACAGCTCCCTCCCCTCCCTGCCTCGCTGTTGCTGAGTGGCTGCCAGGCAAGAGCAGGCAGGGAGGGGGAGGAGCCATCCCATCACGACAGCATCGGGGTGGGTGCCCACCATGGCAAGGGGCTGCCTGTCTGTTCGCTGGCCCGCCCACCTGCACGCCCAGCAGAAGAACTTGACTTGGATGGGGGACTGTGCGGCTGAAGCGCCCCAGCCACAGCTTCCCTGCCTGGCCAGGGGGCTTGGATGGTGGCCACAGGGCTCCCCAGGTAAGTGCCTCCATTTCTCCCCCCGATCCCCACCAGCCTTCCAGTAACCCGACCCCCCAGAAACTCCCCACTAGCCCTGCCAGTAACCCCTACCCCCAGAACCCCCACCAGCCCTGCCAGTAACCCCCACCCCCCGCTAGCCCTGCCAGTACCCACCACCCCAGAACCCCCACCAGCCATGCCAGTAACCCCCACCAGCCCTGACAGTATACCCTCCACCCCCCAGAAACCCCCCACCATCCCTGACAGGCCTTCACCCCCAAAAAATCCCCCACTAACCGACTGTACCCACCACCCCCAGAAACCCCCCACTAGCCCTGCCAGTAACCCACCTCCCAGAAACCCCCCATTAGACCTGCCAGTACCCACCCCCCAGAAACCCCCCTATAGTCCGGCCCCCGACAGTATCTGAGGGACAGTGAACCGGCCCCCTGTTTAAAAAGTTTGAGGACCCCTGCTTTAAAGCAAGCAAGTTCCTTCCCTAAAAAAACAAATTATGGAAGAAGAAATACATCTGACATTATTCAAAGTAAGAATTAAAACAAACTTCCAGCTGGAACAGTGCAATAAGGCAAAAAGTAATTAACTCCAACGACATATGCCGATAAAAAGGCCTGAAAATTAAGACAACTACAAAGCACAGTAACAAATACTGAAGACTAACAGGTATTTCTTATGAAGTTTCTTGAGCATTTCCCTTCCTTCAGTAGTTTGTTTTGCTAGAAGAAGGGAACAGCAAAAAAGCAGGTCCTCAAAGAGATATCGGCTGCCCTAGGTATTTTAACAGGGCAGGAAGTTTAATATAGTAAACAAAAGTAATGAAATGTTCAAAAGATTGTTTTAAAAATGCATGACGGTCTAGCATTTGTAAATTATTAAGGCAACAATAATTTCAGTTGTACAACTTTCTCAACATACCTGTGTGAAAGGAAGAACCTGACCTGTCTGCTTGAGAGGTGGGAGCTACCCACCTGTGGAAGACTGACCCTGACATGGTGAGCCCACCAGAGAACACAATTTTGTATAAAGCTGTAAACATTTTGGCAAACATTACAGATTAAAAGGGGAAAACACATTCAAATGACAACTTGGAGATAGGGCAAGAGATGAGAATAAGTATTTTACACATATTTACACTTAAATAAATTCTCATTTAATGTTTTACAGATATAAGAAATTTTAGGAGTGGCATTTTATAGACTTGCCTGTAATTTCTGTGGTGTCAAGCACCAAGAATGTACTTGTTGCTGTACTGGAGGATGTGACACAGTATGCCCACTGCTCCAAGCATCTAAAGTGTTCTAAGGAAAACATTAAAATTCAAAACATGAATATCACACAGCAAGAACTAAGAGTAGCTTCTAAAAGAAGATACAGTAAAACCTTGGACTGGGAGTAACTTGACTTGAAAGCGCTCTGCAAGACAAGCAAACATTTCTTATAAATTTTGACTTGCAATACAAGCAATACCTTGGAAAACAAGCAAAAAGTCCCATCTGGAATATGATCAGTTTCACTGCTCCGCCAGCACATGCTCAGCCTCTCCTAGAGACCACCCTATCCACATCTACGCTGAAGTAAGCCTATAACAGTCACTCCTATATAAGGGGGAAGAATACAAAGGAACCTAAGAGACCTAGCCTTGCATGTCTACTCTAGAGAAAGCCTTATTATAATCAGTAGGGCTCACTCCTGTGTAAGGAGATCAATGCAAAGGAGCCTGAGAGACCTAGCCTTGCATCTCTAAAGAAAGCCTTATTATAATCAGTAGGGATCACTCCTGCGTAAGGGGGGTAGATGGCAGCCTAAGAGACTAAGTGCAGGTTAATTTGTTTTTTTTTCTTTATATTTTGTATTTTCTTTTATTATTTTGTATTATACTACAGTATTGTAATAATTTTATATGAATATTTTGAGTTGTGGAACAAATTGTCTGAGTTTCCATTATTTCCTATGGGAAATTTGATATACAAGCATTTTGGATTACAAGCATGCTTCTGGAACGAATTATGCTCATAAACCAAGGTACCACTGTATTTTCTTGAAGAAAGCAAAATACTGGCAAATATAATACCACCTTCAGTTAATGTAATAATCATGAGAGAAAAAGTAAAAGATAAACAACTGTAATGAAGAATTAAAAAAAATCCAAATGGTGGATTAAAGTTTATCAAAACTCATTGTAGCTCTTATAGTACTCATAATGGGATGAGTAAATTAAGCATTCTAAATATAAGCAAAGGCGGCAGACAAAATGGCATGAATCTTTTCCTAATCCCTTATATTGTCAGAGTTTCTGCACTGTTTCAACTACTCTAAACCCAATATCACTATTGGGTTGTAAGTCTTCTTGACAATTTAAGGAGTTATCTGTATAGTGGATTAATACCCGTGGAAGCCAGAGGATTGGATTCTTGTAACTAATGGGGGCTACTACATGAGAATATATACCTTTGCTGGACTAGAAGTTCTTTTCCTCTTGGCTGGACTGGAAAGGTCATCTACATGGCTAGAAGGAATCATGTGTAGTGGCAATTGCTGTGAAATAGGTGTTTGACTGAGGCCTAGTACAGGTTCAGTATTTTGATGATGAGGTTTACAAGCCTAGGAATCAAAGCAGGAAGAAAAATATGGTTCTATACATTTTTTAAAAAAAATGTTGCTTATACTATATATCTTTCAGTAGCTGCACATTTTAGGAAGGGCTGTGTGACTATTCTAAACTAATTTATTGAAAACCAATTTCCATAGCATCACCAGATGAGCAGTGTGTACCTTACATGGGGTTGTTTTTAAAATAAAAACTGCTGCAAATTCTATGATGGATGAAATTTTTCTGAAAATCATGGAAATCCACAAAGGTTCTAAAATTGGTACCCAATATTTCCTCCAAATCTTTGGGAGTCTATTCTTAATCTCCCTTTGTTAAATTAGTCTAATTACAAGTGAAAACTAGCCCTATGCTATAGCAAAGTATGTTTGACTACTATAGATTGATTGAAAAGAACGCTTAAAAGCTGGGCACCTGCAGAACATAACCCAACTTCTCACCTGCTGTGCTGTGTTCATGGCACCCTGCCTGGAGGTAAGCTCTGCGGGGATTGGTAGGCTCCATGCCTCCTCAATACTAGGAAGTAATTTAGTTTTATTCTGTAGACTACCTTGTGGAAGGTTACACAACTGAGCCTAGGAAAAATTATGTAAAAAGTAAATTTAACACAATCCTAATTTAGTAAGATCAAGTCCATGAAATCTTCCTAAATTCTGCACTCTACTGTGTCTTAGAAAGAATAAATTTTAATTATGGGGTTTCAAAGAGATGCTAAGGATAAAGAGGGTAACCAGAATATAAACCTTTGTGAGAATCAGAACAAAGTTGAGCTCTGATTTCAGAGGTCTCGTTAAAGTTTGGTTCTAAAATTGTAAACAAGAGCAAAGATAGTGTGTGTATTCTCTCTAAATGCTATGATAACTTAAAACACAGACAACATAAAGAATGCATAAAATATGCCAAGGTACAAAAAAGTATTATTTAAGAATCGAGACCCACTTAAAATGAGAAAAAAAAATGAAACTGCAAGCTATGATATATGTTAAGAATGCATATGGAAACAAATTACACACATCACGAAATCAATTCCGAATTAACTTCAATTCCTTATTTTCTTCATTCCCCCACTCCGGCACTGTTAAAACATTCCCCTATACTTTGATCAAAGCTCTTACCTGTAAATACTTTATCCGTGCTGCAAGTGCAGAAGTATTACTACAATTTTTGCTTCTGGTTGCATTTAAGTAGCATTTAATGGCATCCTGAGACTGGTTGCAGGACTCATAAAGGGTGCCAAGGTCCATCCAGGCTGCAGCATGGCCATGGTCTAATTGTACAGCACAGATATAGGCCTGTAATGCATCCATAGGCTGATTTTGCTGCTGGTACAGCACACTGAAGAGAAAATGAATGAGATTATGAATTCTGAATGACAAAAACAGTCACCTCCTTAAGTGTGTCTCAATATAGCATCTAAAACTTTTTCTGAATTGTGACAAAGATGAGAATCATATCGTACATTTTGAAAATTATAAATAACACAGTTCTGTAAATTTTATCTCAAACCATATAGGAGCAATCACCAAAGCACTCATGCTGTGCAATCTACTACATCAGAACATGCAGAAGCTCTTCAAAAGCCCTTTCAAATTGCAAGCTGTACCACTGCAATATTTGGTAGAGTGTGCAAATAGCCAATAATCAAAACTACAAGAATGTACATATGATAGATTATGTAATATATGTTAGTATCTCTAGTGACAATAAAATAGTTAGACACTGAGTATTTTATATTACAGAAAAAAACTGAAAGTTAAAAACAGTCCCACTCAAATAATATCTTATACTGAAGTTTTCCTCTTGATATGCTTACCCTATAGAACACCATGTATCTGCACTTGCTTCTGATTTATCAATAGACTGCCTATAAGATATAAAGGCATCTTGAACTTTCCCAATACTTGAATAGCACCTGAGAGAAGAAAGAATAAGATAGTTTTTAAGAAAGCAAATGATTTAATGATCACTAGAGCCTACACATTACAAATCCAATACAAATGCAAGCCAAATCCAATCCAGCTTTCCAGCATTGATGTTGATGGAGCTATGCTATTCAACTACAGTGGTACCTCACATAACGAATGCCCCACATAGCAAATGTTCCACATAACAAGTAAAAATTGGTGTGTGATTTTTCCTCACATGACGAGCATGATTCGAATAACGAGTGCCTGCATTTGCTGGGCTGAGGGAGAGAGGCGGGACTTTCTTCTCATGCCTGCAGTACACAAAGAGGCCAGCAGAGGGAGTGCAGGAGCCTCTTCAGTCCAGCAGCAAAGATGGCTGCTCTTGCAGCAAGAAAACATGGCCAGCCCAGACTCTGTACTGCAGCCTCCATCAGGTAGGAGGGAAAACTCCTCCAGCATCCCCATCTAGAGCCCCCCTCAAACAAACCCCTTCTCCCCAAGGAAACTCCCTCCTGCCTGGACCCCACTACAACTTCCCCTCTTTCCCTCCCCCACCATCTTCCCTGCCTGCAATTTTCTTTTCCTGTGAGTATGCCCCAGTGGATTCAATGGGGCTTGATTCTGAGTAGACAGCATAGGATCTGGCCCCTCTGCTGTTGCTCTTCATGCAAACTTGGAGTCAGGTTACATTCTATACACTTTCCTGTGGGTAAGCCCCAGTGGATTTAATGGGGCTTGATTCTGAGTAGACAGCATAGGATCTAGCCCCTCTGCTGTTGCAGACTGCCTATCTAACCCTAACCCTCACACACAGAGAGGTTCTTTATTAAAGATGCTCAAAAAGACACCAGTGACTTTTTAGTAAAAATTAAGGTTTTCCTTTTCTTTTTTACTGTACAGAATATTACAGTGTTATATTACAGTAATTGTGGTCTGTATTAAATTATAGTGTTCTGAATTCAATTCCTATGTTTTTGTCATCATTTTTATATCCAGTTAATATTTTTACAGGAATATTTTTGGGGTTGTGGAACCAATCATCTGAGTTTCCATTGTTTTCTATGGGAAAATCCGCTTCACTTAAAGAGCTTGCCTCCAGAACAAATTAAGCTCTTTACGTGAGGCACCCCTGTATGTGCTGCATGCTGCAAAGGGGAGGAGAGTTCCATAAAGGACTCCTCAAGTTAAGGGAATATTTGTTACCTTACCCTGGAGCTGTATTCTTTGAATACAAAATTGGTAGCGCCTTAAATATATTAAAACAACCTTTAATAGAATATTAATAAAACAAAGAATTAAAAATACACATTATGCAAAATACAAAGAACAAACTATCACTTATAGTATTTAGCTCATGAAGACTATTACTCAACTCATTAAGCAACCTGCAAGGATTTTTATCTGAAACAGGAAATGCTTGCATTTTATAGTAATATTTTTAAAAGTCAAATGCTATAAAATAATTATTAATTTTCCAAGCATAACAGGGGAAAAAATCTGCAACATATCTGCAGTAGAACTGGACTTTAATCAACAAAAACTGGTTAACTTCACACAATGAAGAAAGCGTGTTTTCTGTTGTTGTTTTTCACTAGACTGAATGGAAAGAGTATGGCTACAGGTTTCATAACAGAGATCTGATTTAGGCCATCTGGCCTTCATGGACCCTAGTCTGAATAATCTACAATAGAATCTGCTGAAAGTTTGCTGAATTAGACTTATCTATAGACTGTATATATAAATGAAAAGGCACTGACTGACCTCATCAACTCCCAGCCAAAACTGCTGAGCCTACAAGCGTGATATTTGGGGAGGGTGTTCTTTACGTGACTGAGGGAGTCACTAAGTACCAATTTTCAAAAATTCCAACAGGAAGAGGGTGAAATGGGGCGCAACACGTTTTCCTCCCTATACTTTCCATTGAAGAATCCCGGACTGATGGATGCTCTGCCTCAACAAAAAAGCAGGCCCCCGTCAGTCTTGGAAGACTATGGTATCGTGCTCAGCGCTGCATATGCTGCATGCGAAGCACAAAAGCCTGGGTTAGATTGATATGGAGGATAGGCTGTTACCCAAGCAGCAAATCCCCCCTCTCCACGCCACTGAATTAGTCCAATGAAAAGACAGAGCCAATACAATTGAATCCAGCTGCGTCGCAGAGCTGGGCTAAGGACAGGAGCTCACCCTGTCTTGTGGGGCCGACCCGGGTGTCAAACCCTGGCCTGCTGGTTAACAGGCACAGTGTCTTAGCCACTTGCGCCACCCACAGCCCACACCCACTTGCGCCACACCCACAGCTGCCCCAACAACTAGACCTAGAAACGTGAAATTCGGGGTGTTCCTTCTGTGACATGAACACCCACCAAGAACTGATGTGGAAAAATTTAACCCTTAAGCAGCTGAAAAGGGGTGAAACGTGTTTTTGTCCTATACTTAACATGGAAGACTGACCAACATCCCGTCAGTTTGTTGCTCGGTGCCTGGTGCACTGGGGGGATGTTGTTCAGAGGGAGGGGTTGACTGGGGAAGATGCTGCGCATAGGGGTTGTTGCACATGAGGGGCTGTTGTGCATGGGGTGGATAAACATGGGGGATTGTTGCGCAGGGGGTAGATGCGCATAGGAAATGTTGGTGGGTGTTGGTGTCACACAAGGAACACTCTCCCTGAATTTCATGCTTCTAGGTCTGGGGGTTGGTGCAAAGCATCCCTCAGTCACCTGTTCCTCAGTGCAAAGTATAGGAGAAAAACATGTTGCGTCCCTTTTCACCTCCTTCCAGTTGGTATTTTCAAAAACCAATTCTTAGTGCACCCCTCAGTCACGGAAGGAACAACCACCCCAAATTTCACGCTTCTAGGCCCGGCGGTTTTGGCAGGGCGTTGATGAGTGAGTGACTTATCTCTTTTATATAGAGGAGGAGGAGGAGAAGGAGGAGGAGAGTTATCAACAGCGTGTATGGCAAATACAAAAAGTATACATCTTATGTTAAATATTTAATACTCGTATGGTTTTATAAAATGTTATCTGCAATATTTCCTAAGGAAAATCCATACATGCAAAGTTAGTTACATGTTAGACTAAAATTTTAGTCTAACATTTATCATTCTACATGTACATGATACTTTACATGATACTTTAGTGTAAAAAAAAAATAGGTCCCTGATTTCAAGGCTCAAAATAATCTTAGCAGTACAACTATTTATTCTACCTGTATTGCCTGTATGGTTTTCATGTTTCATATAATTGTCTGTTTACAGTATGCATTTGATGAACCACATTTTATAAGAATCCTTCATTGTTATACCACCCATTTTTACCTTCCAAGGAAATACCAAGACTGGCCAGAGTTGGGATCTGCTTCTATAGACTTTTGGAGACACTGAATAGCATAGTTTTCCTTAGTGGCTTTATCTCCCAACTGATCCACTGTGTGATGCATCCAGCCTTTAAAAAAACACACACATACATTTGTTTTAGATGGGACTGGCATGATTTTCACTTAATGGCTATACAGCATGAATGATCAGGATTTATGATTTAAACATTATTACTTCCCAATATAAGCAAAAAAATTAAAATAAAACTAAGAAAACTTAAATGATCAACCAGTCTGTGCAGTGAAGGCATTATGAAAAGATGACTAAATCTATATAAACTCCAGTCATGACAGAAAAATGAATATTTGCTCACCTTTTTGCAACATCAAAAACCCCAACTCTCAATACAGGTGGTGACTTTATATCCATGGGGGGATTTGTTCCTGGACCCCTTCTCCCAGATACCAAAAATAATGGATTTTGGTCCAAATGTGACCAAAAGCATGAGGCTCTGGCAGAAAACCAGAAGTTATCTTCTAGGATCTTCTTCATTCTGAGGTCAATAAAAACTCAGCCTCCAGAAGCCTCAGAAGGGCCTCTGAAGATAACCATAGCAACATTCTGGTTCCCTCTGGAAGTTTCATGTTAGGCCAAATCTGCCTCAAGTCCCACATTGGATACAGCCTAGGTTAGAACCGTACCCTTGGTCTCTTAGCAGGTTTATCACTAGTTTAAGGTTTAAAATCTAATCAGGTTTATCACTGGACACTGGAAGGTATCAGGGAGCAGTAGTGGGTATCAATGAGCACAGGTACCCTCCCAGGCACCATCAGGCAGCAGGCAACCCTATCAGGCACAAGGCATCACCAGGCAGCAGGCACCAGTGAGCAGAGGGCACCAGCATCATTACAAGGAACTAGGCATTACTACTTGGCAGCACCGGGCACCACTACACAGTGGGCACCAGCGGGCAGCACTGGCAACCATCAGGCACAAGGCACTGGCCCCAGGCACAAGGCACTGGCCCCCCAGGCACCGGAAACTGCACATCTGGTAGCATCAGGCACCAGTGGGCAACACCAATGCTTAGTGCGTCTTTAAATCACAGAAGGAATATGCTCAGTATACTCCACTGTCTGCACCACTGCCCAGTAGTGATGTCTGGTGGCATCCCGTGTCTGGTGGTGTCCAATGGTGCCTGCTACTCAGTGGCCATCGGTGCCCGCTGCCTGCCTGTGCCTCCCAGGGCTCACCAATGCATGCTGGTGCCCAGTGCCTACTGCTCCCCAGCCATTCACGGTGCCCACAGAGAGAGACAGAGAGAGAGAGAGAGAGAGAGAGAGAGAGAGAGAGAGAGAGAGAGAGAGAGAGAGAGAGAGAGAGATTGTGTGTGTGTGTGTGTGTAAAAAAGTAAGTAAACTGAAGGGTCACAAACTCATCAGTGCCAAATGCAAAATCCGATGGTCCTCGGTGCTCACTACCAAGTGTTGCCCAGTGGCCACTGGTTCCCGGTGGTGCTCAATACTGGCTGGTGCCTGGCAGGGATGCCTAAAGGTGTGTGGTAGGAATGCTTTGTGCTGTCCAGTAATGCCTAGTGCAGATCAAGGATGTCCAGTAGTTCCTGGTAGGAGTCGACTTTCCAGTGATGCTCTTGCTGTCTATGGTCTCTGGCAGGGGTCTCCACGGCACGCTGGTGACTGCTGATGCCCAGTGGGGATGCCCACTGGTTCCCACTGCCCAGTGCCAAATGCCTGCTGGTGCCCTGTGCCCAGCTATGCCTGGTGCCCACCAATATTCTTTATATTTTATTCCTGCAACGGTGGGTAAATTCAGATAATCTTCTATAAATCTATATAAAACTACAGTTGTACCTTGCTTAACAAGTGCCTCACTTAACAAGTGATCCACATAACAAGCAAAAATTTCTCTGGGATTCTGCCTCACATAACAAGCGTTGCTTCACTTAACTCTGGCAGTTGGGGCAGATGTGCTGGCCAGCAGCCCTTTAAAAAAGCATCAGGGCTGCCTAGCACACCTGCCCTCTGCCGGGCAACCGCTGGGCAGAGGGAGAGAACGGCAGTGGAGAAGATAGAAGCAGCTCAGGGCTACCCACAAGGAAGCAGGGGAGAGAGAGGCTCAGCATGAAGAGAAGGAGAAAGTGGGGAGACATTTTGAAGGTGTCTTTGATTGCAGCCTCCTAACATGTCTACTCAAAGTAAGCCCCATTGTGTTAAATGGGACTTAGTCCCAGGAAAGTGTCTTTAGGATTGCAGCCTAAGTAGACTTCATAGGATTATGCACAATGAATGCATATTTTTGAATTCAATTCCAGTGTTTTGTCATCATTTTTACATACAGTCAATATTTTTATATGAATATTTTTTGAGTTGTGGAACCAATTGTCTGAGCTTCCATTATTTCCTATGGGAAAATCTGCTTCACATAAAGAGCATTTCTCATAACAAGCATGCTTCCAGAACAAATTAAACTTGTTATGTGAGGCAGCACTGAATTTTGAACTTAATGTTACCATACAGAAATAAGAAGCAAAGTGAAAGAAAGAAAACTGCTAGGAAGTAAAGATTGCTTATATTCCTACTTTTCTTCTTTTAGTCAAAGTTCTGCCCCAGAATAAGCTCAGAAGAAAATTTCTAACATTTCTACCTTCATGATGGATAACACTAAGTCACAGACCACACGTTTTGGAAAGTGCTTTCACTGGGAATACTGGGCTCGTACCAAATTTGAAGTGGCTAACTTGTAGAATGTTCCAATTGCTGCAATTGGTTGGCAACTGGTTCCATCAATGTGGTTGCACAAAGATCATAAAGAACAGACTGTACCACACACATTATCATATTTCTTACTTAAAATGTATTCATTTCCAAGTTTTCTTTATCTTTTATGAGATAACACTACTTAATGCATATATGGGCTTTTCTCGAAGGGCTTGAAGTACTGTACTTTGTAATAATTCTCAGTATTGTGTTCCTTACAACCTAAGCCAGCCCATCATTGGGATCAACTGAACAGTCTATTTGTTGCATGTTTTCAGGTCTTGACAATACCATGATATGGTGGAAACAGCGCTTCACCCCACTGTCTACCACACCACGCAAACTTTTCAGCAGCAGGACCAAGTTTTTACAATGACAATCTGTCTTGGACTCACTGGAAGTAATGTTATGGCCAGAAGTGACATCATCAAGCAAATAAAAATAAATTATAAATAATTAAAATAAAATAAATAAGGAAAAATGAGATGGGGAATCCAACCCTGCTCTATCAACTGAATTCTCTCTGTAGCCCACCTTCAATAATCTAAAAAAAAAATCAGTAATTTCAATCCTCCCCAAGTTTGGTGTGATTTGACATGAAAGTTTAAATTCAGCCCATTTTCTGTTTGGCTGAATTGAGATTCAAAGTTTCCTTCTAAACAGCATTAAAAGCCAGAGTCATGAGTATAGGAGATGAAATGGGGGTGGCGGATAAGTCTAAAAAAGGCAACAACGCTGTCCAATAAAGCAGTGGTTCTCGAAGAGGGGGTTGAGACTCCCTTAGGGGTGAGGGTCATGACTTCATTTCAGGGGGATCATGAAAAGCTGGGCATGGCCATCTTGGAATCTAGCATCTTGGAATCTGCCATCTTGAAGTGGGGGACTCGGGCCACAATCCATACTTTCCTGGGAGTCTCATTGAACACAATGAGACTAACTTTTAAGTAGACATGAAGAAGCTGTGGCATCACAGTAATGTTTAATTTCAGTTCTGGCTATGACTTCACTTCCAGGACAATGGCATAACTTCCAGGTCAATGGCATCACTTCCAGGGAGTCCTGGACTGATTGTCATTCTTAGCTGAAACGTTCATGAACCACTGCAATAAAGCAATGGTTCCCAAACCTATTAGTACCTGAGCCCACTGTTTAAAATTACATACTATTCAGACCCACCTAGTTTTACGAGTTAAAAAAGAAAAAAAGTTTCAGCTTACAGGTCAAGCCTATATTTATCCTATTTAGTAGGGGAGGGAGGGTGCCTTCTGAGCATTTGTGGAGCTTCACTTACATCAGATGGGGATTATTCTGATAGTCTTGAATTCCAGATTACCCAACCTTCAACATGAGCCAAGGCATGGTTACTGACTCACAAGTAAATGCAGCCATGTATCTTGGTTTCCATAGGGCCCATTACAGTGGTACTTCACTTCATGAACACTTCTGTTCATGAACAATTCAGTTCATCAAAATTTTGCCTCTGTTCGTGTTGCCTTAGGTGATGAACTGCTCTATCACCTGATCATGACTTCTTGTAGGCCTCTGTCATGTGGTCAAGGTTTCCTGTATGCCTGTAAACACTTGTTGTAAGGCTTTTGGGTGACCTGTGCATACGTGCGGTGAAACATTTTTTGTGACCTGTGCACAATTGTGTGCCATCTTTTCTGTGACCTGTGCACGCTTGCTGTGCATCTTTTTTTGTGACATGTGCACACTTGCTATGAAGCATGGCTCCCAAGAAGGTTTTGGGCAGATCTTCCCAATGTCCTTATGGAGGAAGAATAATCAAATTTACATTGAACCCTATGGGAAAAATTGATTTGGTTCACAACCAGTCATGTAACAATTTAAGTTTTTGAACCAAGTTACTATGGTACATGTGTCAGGTTGGAGCAAGGCCTTCTTAGTGTTTTTTGTGGGGAGGAGTGGGTTGTATTTATCAGACTGGAATCATTCTGGGGCACTGAATATTCTTGGCCATTAGCAATGAACGAAGGCATTGCAAATTGCCTAAGAAATTAAATGCGCAATATAGCTCAGTTTCATTTTCCAAAAGGTTCCAAGCAGTTTCCTTCTCTTCTAACAGCTTGTCAGTTTCAGCTCCATGAGCCACCAACAATTTGGTCGTGAACCACAGTTTGAGATACCCAACTCTGTCCAAAACCAGCAAGCTACCTGCAGTAGTTTTACACTAACTAAAAACCTCGTAGTCCTGGGAGAAAAAGATGGAAAAGGCCAAACTGCACGATCTAGACTGAAAGGACACTGTCACTAGCTCTGACTCTAAGGATTTGGCAAACAAGACAACAGCAGCCTCCAAGAAATGTTTATTCATAACTTACTTTTAGATCAATTAACCTAAACCCAGTTTTCCCTCCCCTCCCTTTTTACATACCTAACTGTTGTAACACAATTGCTTTCACTTGTGCAGGAAGATTCTCAGTCTGCAGAAGTTGTTCATATTCTCTCTTTGCCAAGTGATATTTTCTCTAAAAGAGAGAAAAACATATTTATTGGAGACAAAACTTTCCTCAGACAGTGAATTGATGCAGGAGTTAGATAAAACATTAATGAATGTTAATGAAAGCTAATATAGCAGGAGAATATTACCGGTTCTTCATTGATATATAAATGTATTCAAAAGAAAAGGTGTAGCTAATTGACAATCTATATATAAATAAGAGAAAAGTCACTGATTCACTCACTGATTCATCAATGCCCAGCCAAAACCGCTGGACCTAGAAGTATAAAATTTCAGGTGGTGTTCCTTCCATGATGGAGGAAGTCACTAAGAACTGGTTTTCAGAAATTCTAACTGTAAGGGGGTGAAATGGGGCACAATGTGTTTTCCTCCCTATACTTTGCATTGAAGAATCCCTGACTGTGGGATGCTCTGCCCCAACCCCTGGACCTACATGCATGAAATATGGGGGGGGGGGTGTTGTTCTGTCACATGAACACCCACCAAGAACCGATGTGGAGAAATTTAACCCTTAAGGGGCTGAAAAGAGGTGCAACGTGTTTTTGTCCTATACGTAACATGAAAGACTGACCAACATTCAGCCAATTTGGGCTCGGTTCACTGGGGGAAGTTGTTTGGAGGGAGGGTTGCACTGGGGAGGACGCTGCGCATGGGGGGTTGATGCACATGGGGTGATGTTGCACATGGGGTGATGTTGCACATGGGGGATGTTGTGCATGGCGGTGGATGTGCATGGGGGACTGATGGACATGGGGGACTGATGGGCATGGGGGATGTTGCGCATGGGGGGTGGCGTATGAGGGAATCTTACTCCCGCAACATGGGTGTTCTCGCTAGTTTACATAATAAATTCATGTATTTAACCTATTTCATCTGTTTCCAGTTTTGCTGACTGTGACCTTTTATCCTAATTCTGCTGTATTCAGGATCCAGTACAACAAGTATTCTATTATGCTGCTTATGTGAACGTCAGTATAATAAATTAACATATAACTCTAAACCAGTGATTTTCAATCAGTGTGCCATGGCACACTGGTGTGCTACAGGAATTTGGGGAAGAACATTTATTAATAGGAAAACTTAGGGATTTGAACAGCATGGTGTACCTTGTCAATGGTAAAAACAATAAATGGAGTCCCATGAGATGAAAAAGGTTGAAAATCACTGCTCTAAACAGAGTGTTGCTGATATAAGTTACATCAATGATATAAGAAACATCAAAACAAATTGATTGGAAAAATCATTACCAAAAATCTCACACATGCACACTCCCTCTTTCAGATCAACACTATTTGCTAAACAGTATTATTCTAACTTAATTATATTTAAAGGCAAAAAGCATAACATACTAACCTGGGTTTCATATAAATGCGCAATGTGAAACCGAACTGTAAAAGCAGGAAAATAAAGGTATTAGAAATGGCACAATCTAGAGAAATAAGCACTAAGTTGTGTATGTGTGTTCACTTATAAAGATGGGCTTGAGTGGATGTTTAATGTAGTGTAAACCAGCGGAGAATAGAGAGAAGTGGATCTCTATGGACACTAGATGCCCCCACAAACTAATAGGTAAGGATGTCAAAATAACCCTCAGATTTACTCTGCAAAACAGTCAACTGTACTTGTATAGACATGCTACCCTTATATTACTCTGAAAAACAGGCAGACTATGTTTTTTAGCTGTAGAACAACAGCAGCGAACTGATAGATGGGAAAATAAATTGTTAATTTTTTGTTTCTTGCCTAGCAAAAGTCTATTAGTAACCAGTTTTGCTCAAGCCTCACACAGTAGCATACAGGTTTATCCTCAAACCTTTACAATTAGCACAAGAGCTAAATAATACCAGGCAGTTGTCATAATTTTTGGTTACAAATCCTGTGTATCCCAATTCAAAATGCAACAGTGCTGGCAGGGTAAGTTTGTGCACTGTTGTAAACATGCCATGAAAATGTATTGTGGCAACACATACTATCATAGCACCTGCAGGACCAACTGCACCATTCTGTCAGGACTCAAAAAGACCAGCACACTGAAACAGGTAAGACATGTGAAGGAAAGCAGAGGCAAGGCATATAACAGGGCAGGGGAGCAGGGAAGATTAAACTGGGAGGGGGTCTGGATCATCATCAGCAGCCTCTGCTATATCCTTCCAATTCTTTGGAAATAACTGTAGATCTTGGGTATCTAAGGGTTGTGCCAACAGAATACATGTAAATATGCTGCCAGTACAGGCCATTGGAAATACATCATAAAGAACTCTGCAATGGCATTACAGTTAGGCACACTGATGGGAAGGCCAGGCCTTTCCACATGTATAGTCACAGTAGAGAACATCCATAAGTTCTGCCTGCGCAAAAGGGGGTGAGGAGTGAAAGTAGAGGGAACAGCAGGGAGGGGATGGCAACAGAGGCAGGCAGTTCAATCCTGAGAGGGCCAGGATTAGCACTGAACCCTATCCTCCCTTCCTGGTCCTCATCTGCTAACATGGATCAAGGTGGACTTGTCCCAGCAATTTCACTAGAGCATGTCCAGGTTGACCCATAGCAAATGTTCCCTTATTCTGAGTAGACTTCCCGCCTCCTAAATTCCCACACAGGTTGGAGCATACCTTGCTCTGGTGCTATTGTCTTTCTCCACACAGTTATTTTCCAGTCCATCATCAAATTATGATGGATTATGATAACAACATCAAATTATGATGAAGTTTGATCAATTATGATTTTAAAATATCAAACTACGACATAGTATGAAAGCAGACCAATTTAGGTATTGGATCAATTTCTTTTTCCTGACACAGTCTCTCTGTCCTACCACAATTTTCAACCCAAGCATACATACACTAACAGGAATTTACCCATTTACTTATACACAATATAAGTGTTTTATACACAGCTTTTCTAGTACATTATACAAAATAAAAGTTAAAGATACAGAAAATAAAAAATTTAAATCAAATAATAAAACATTCAAATTTATAAAAAATACTGTAAAAATAAAAATGCTTCAAATAAAATTTATTAATGTTCATGCAATTAGAATAATACAGGTAAACACCAAAAATAATTACTGTAGATATTTGAGATATATCAATAAGGTCAAGGCAGGTTTTGAGCCACAAATCAGGAAATTTACTGTACAGTATTATTAAAAAGATAATATATTTTATTCATTAACTTTTTAAATTCTGGCCTTCACAAGTGTTTTTTAAACACTCTCACAGTATGTACACAGTAAATATCAAACCAATCCTTTAAGGTGCTGGATGCCTTAAGCTAGAGGCTCCACATATCACATAACTGGGAGTGTGCAATTCAGTTCATAGCAGACAGACAAGTAACAAGGAAAGACCATATGTCAGTGCATCTACAATTAGTTGCAACCTGATTTGACTCAGAAGTAGAGTTTGCTTTACAACTAAAGTAATGCTGCAGTGAATTGTAGCCTGGCACTGTTTCAGATGGAAACAAGGATTACATCCTGGTGTTAAAAGCCAGACTTCTGCCAAACATATGCAAAATGGGAAGAGGTACAAAGGAGTTTGCTAAAGAGAAGGAGGCTTGCTTGACTGAAATGAAGCCTTGAGTTCAGGCTTACTTTTGCCTCAGGAGCAGCGCAAAGTTTATGTTTGGCTGCAACTTGCCTTTAAACCAGGTTGTCTGGGAGACTGGTTGCCCTGTAATTTTGTCTGCTATCCGAAGCACTGACCCTGAGCTACCCCTAGCAGATACGGTGAGGGGACGGATTCACACTTCATTAGCAGAAATTTCTCGCATTGTAGGCAAGTATCTGCCATAAAACAATAAAAATTGATAGATTAAAATATAAAATAATCTTCTGTATATATAAAACTGGTGAAAACGTACACGCGTTGCAGGAGGAAAATTTCCCCGTACGCCATCCCCCCCACTGTACATCAGCCACTGTACGCCATCCCCCCACTGTACATCAGCCCCGTGCGCATCAACCCCCCATGCACATCAAACCCCCATGCGAAATATCACCCATGCGAAGCATCCCCACATGCTCATCAACCCTCCATGCAGAACATCCCACATGCTCATCAACCCCCCCATGCGCAGCATCCTCCCCAGTGCAACCCCTCCCTCTGAACAACATCATTCCCAATTCACCAGGCACCAAGCACCAAACTGGCTAGAGGTTGGTCAGTCTTCCATGTAAAGTATAGGACAAAAACACACTGTACTCCTTTTCAGCCCCTTAAGGGTTAAATTTCTCAACATTAGTTCATGGTGGGTGTAACAGAAGGAACAGCATCTCTGAATTTCATGCTTCTAGGTCCAGCTGTTGGGGCACAGCATCCATCAGTCAGGGATTCTTCAATGGAAAGTATAGGGAGGAAAATGCGTTGTGCCCCATTTCACCCCCTTCCAGATGGAATTGCCAAGAACCGGTTCTTATTGACCCCCTCCGTCATGGAAGGAACGCCCACTCCAAATTTCACACTTCTAGGTCCAGTGGTTTTGGCTGGGCGTTGATGAGTCAGTGAGTGACTTTTCAGTTTTATATAAGTAAACTAGTGAAAACCAAACCCACATTGCAGGAGTAAAATTCCCACGTTGAAGGAGTAAAATTCCCCCGTACGCCATCCCCCATGGCGCAAACTTCCCCCATGCGCATCAACCCCCATGCGCATAAGTCTCCCATGCGCATAAGTCCCCCATATGCAACATCCCCCATGCTCATCAACCCCCTATGCACATCAAGCCCCCTGTGCATCATTTCCCCCATGAGCATCAACCCCCCAATGTACATCAACCTCCCAATGTACATCACCCCCATCTGCAACACCCCCATGCGCAGTATGCTTTCCAGTGCAATCTCTCCCTCTGAACAACATCCCCTCCCCACTGCACCGGGCACCGAGCACCAAATTGACTGAAGGTTGGTCAGTCTTCCATGTTAAGTATAGGACAAAAACACGTTGCACCCCTTTTCAGCCCCTTATGGGTTAAATTTCTCAAGAACCACATCGGTTCTTGGTGGGTGTTCATGTGACAGAAGGAACACCCTCCCCAATGCCTGGTGCCCACAGTGTTTTATTTCATGCATCTAGGTCCAGGAGTTGGGGCAGAACATCCCTCAGTCAGGGATTCTTTAATGCAAAGTATAGTTAGGAAAACACGCTGTGCTCCATTTCACCCCCTTCCAGTTGGAATTTCCAAAAACCGGTTCTTAGTGCACCTCTCGGTCACAGACGGAACACTCACCTGAAATTTCACGCTTCTAGGCCCAGCAGTTTTGGCTGGCCATTGATGAGTGAGTCAGTCAGTCAGTCAGTCAGTGACTTTTCTCTTTTATATATACAGTGGTAACTCGCTTAACGAGTGCCTCGAATAGTGAGCGTTTCACATAAAGAGTAAAAATTGGGGGATTTTGCTTTGTATAACGAGCTTGCTTCGCATAATGAGTGCCCATTGGCTGGGCTCCATGTCCTCCTCCCTGCATTGGCTGGGCTGAGGAAGTGAGGCGGAACTTTCTCCCCCTCCCTGCAGTACCAAGGAAGGGGCCAGCAGGGGGAGCAAGGAGCCTCTTCATCAGAAGAACAAAGATACCTGCTCCTGCAGCCAACAAACATGCTCAGCCAAGCCTCTGCAGACTCCATCAGGTAAGAGGAAAAACTCCTCCTGCACCCCCTCTGCAGCCCCCCCTGAAACAGACCCCTCCCCCCCAAGGAAGCCCCCCTGCCTAGACCCCACTATAACCACCCTCTCTGCAGTGCCTGCACTTTTCCTGCACTATAACCAACCCGCCTGCACTTTTCCTTTCCTGTGAGTAAGCCCCAGTGGATTTAATGGGGCTTGATTCTGAGTAGACAGCATAGGATCTGGCCCCTTAACTGTCACAGACTGCCTATTTAGTTTGCATAGATAGATCTCACACACAGAGAGGTTCCTTGTTAAAGATGCTCAAAAAGACACCATTGACTATTTTAGGGAAAATTAGTCATCCTTAGCCATAAAGGTTTTTCTTTTCTTTTTTACTGTACAGAATATTACAGTGTTTTATTACAGTAATTGTGGTCTATATTAGAGTGTTTTGAATTCAATTCCTGTGTTTTGTCATCATTTTTATATCCAGTTAATATTTTTAATGAACTTTTTTTGGGTTGTGGAACCAATTGTCTGAGTTTCAATTGTTTCCTATGGGAAAATCCATTTCACTTAAACAGCATGCCTCCAGAACAAATTAAACTTATGTGAGGCACCACAGAAGAAAGAATGATGATTGAAGAGTCACTGACTTACTGATTCATCAATCCCCAGCCAAAACGGCCGGGCCTAGAATTTGGGGAGTGTATTTCTTTTGTGACGTGAGCACTCACTAAGAACAGATATTTAGAAATTTTACCCCTAAAGGGGGGTGAGAAGGCAACATGTTTTCATTCTTTACTTAAAATGGAAGACTGACTGATCAGCACACAACCCCAAGTGCCCAACGGTGCCTGATATTACCCGCAGCCTCCTGGTGCCTACTGCCGGGTGGTGCCCAGTGGTACGTTTTGGGATGCTTGGTGCCCACTGGTGACTGCTGCTTGACTGCTGCTGCTTCCCTGTGCCAGACTGGTATTTGCTATCGGTCAGTGCCCGGTGCACACTGGGGCTTGCTGCTGGGTGGTGCCTGCTGGGGCCCGATACTCATTAAGGATGCGCACTGGTGCCTGCTGCCCACTCCACAGTGGTGCCCGCTGGTGTCCGCTGCCCAATGGCGTCTGATAGGGACATCACTTCCTGCCAGTTCCTGCTGCTGCTCCCTGGTACCTTCAGGTGCCTGGTGGTGCCCGCAGACAGGGGCCTGGTGCCCAGCGATGCCCACCAGTGCTCACTGGTGCCCAGACCCGACAAATATTCTAGAAATTTTACTCCCACAACAGCAGGCTCATTCTGCTAGTTATAACATAAAAGCAACACAAAACCAGCTACACAAATTGAAAACTGGATTCCTAGAACGTAACTCTCTTCCCAAAAGCCAAGAAATACAAGTGAGTCTTTTAAGCTTTTAAGCCCTCCAAAAATCATGCAGTGTGAATCCCAGGGCTCTGACATATGTTGGCTTACTGCTATCTTCATACCACACAACTGCTAACACTAACCACGTGTATCTACTCAAAGCCTCTACTCTGAGTAACAACATCACTCGAAATGGGTGCGTTTTCAAAGGGGGTTTTCAAGAGCAGTTTGAAGAGAGAGCGGCACTGTACAACTGTTCTGGTAAGATTTTCAGGCATCCAATGCAAAAGAAAAAAGAATGGGTAGAATCATTAAGAGAGTGAGAAACTTTCAAGGTAGCAGAAGATGCTAGAAATCAAGGAATGCACATTAGGTGGTGATTCCTTGGAAAATAAAGGCAAAAATGAATAAGGAGAGTCCACAGAGAGCTGAAGTAGAAGAACCTGGATGCAGAAAAATGGGTTGGAAACTAACTTAAGTATTTAAGGAAAAATACTGATTTGTCTAAACCGAAGGTCTCCAAACTTTGGCCCACAACAAGCCTCTAGTCCTTCTGCAGGGATCTGGCCCACCTAACAAAACACAAATGAAGTTTTACTCTGGTTGGGTTTGGAAGGTATCCAAGGGCATTAAAGAAAATCACTTTTTGTGCTGTCTGAAGGCCTTAGAAGGTGATTGGGAAGTAGGGAACTGAGTATCATAAGAAGAGCCTCCACTAGATCAGGCCAAAAGCCAATCTAGGCAAGCTTCATCTAGGCAAGCTTACAGATGTCTCAAAGAGCATAGATGACACCCCCATATAGGTGCACTCGCCTGCATCTGGCATATTGAGGTTGCCTACATTTGTCTATATCTATGCACACACACACACGCGCGCACACACACACACAATGGCTTTTAACCTGTGATAGTCCTTTCCTCTAGGAATTTGTCCAATCCCTTCTAAAAGGCATTGATGCTTAAAGGCATTGAGGATCAATTTGAGTATGTGCTTTATTTCTCTGATGTGTGTTGGTACTTTGAGAAATCCTAAAAATGTGAGCCCATTCATTTTCATTTACATTCATCCAGGTTCCATCTCTAATGTAGTTATTTAAATTTCTTATTAAAAAACATTGTGCCAGATGTTTGATGTGGCCCTTCTACTAAAAGTTTAGAGACCCTGGTCTAAACAATGAGACAGCAATGCATGATTTTGTTCTGGATTAAGTGAGAAAACTAAAGTAATAAGGGAAAATTCTACAAGGAGATTCCAGTAGTCATGAATGCATAATCACCAGAACATAACTTAAGGCTCAATCCTAACCAACTTTCCTGCCGTGGCATAGCTGTGCCAATGGGACATTTGCTGCATTCTGCAGTCATGGAGGCCTCCTCCATAAAAAGGAATATTCGTTCTCTTACCTCCTAGTTGCATTGCCCTTTCCCCTAGAGTTGGAAAATCAGTTAGGATTGCACCCTGAGTCTCCTGCATCCCAAGAGACCAAATGTGCAGAAATATACACAATTTTAAACCCAGAATGTTCGGAACTGCCTTATTTCCAAATGATGCAACATGGGTGGTTTATATAGCTGGGTAAAGGTATTCAAACTGGATTCTGCAAAGAACAAGTTTTTATAAGAAAGTAAAATACAAATTTTTGCCTCTTAATTCCAAAACAGTTAATAAACTGCTTATTACCAGTCCTTATTTGGTATTTTTAATTGGGGCGGGGGTTCCTTATGGAGATGGGATTGGGATTCTTCAAGACATAAGATGCTACAGTGGGTCCTCCATTAAGACTAGAGAAAGGCTATGCAACCAGACAATCTAGGAAATTAAAACCAGATGAAGTATGGACCTAAGAAAGCAGAGGCTGAAAAATAGCAAGCCAACGAATTTCGAGGAGGAATAATTAAATGGTAAACAAAGAAGATACTAAAATAGTAGAAACTCAAAATGTGAAGAGGTAATTATTTATACATTGATTTCTGATAACAAGACAGGTACTGTATTTGTCTACTGGTCTCTGGCAGCTTTGTGACATGGGAAGGAGGGATCTCTGTTATCTAAAGAGAAAAAATAGTTCAACATGCCTAAAGGAGCTCTTTTAATACAGGCATCCCCCACTTATCTGACAGATTAGGGACCAGACACATGGTGAAAAGCAGAAATTGTTGAAAATCAGAACCTTTTTTAGTTTACAAATGTGGCTTCTGATGCTTTTTTAGCTTTGTAGCAAACTCCTACAGCCACACTAAGATTGCTACAGCCTCATTAATTCCTTCAGGAATGGTAACAGACCAGAACCTAAAGTGGCCAAGTGTGCGCTCTCTCTCTCTCTCTCTCTCTCTCTCACACACACACACACACACACACCACAACAGTCTGAATAACCATGTCATAGGCATATTTTAGCCTTTTAAACAGCAAAGAGAGATTAAAAGAGTAGAACATGCATTGAATGAATGAATTCAGGGTATAACTGAAAGGTGTTGAAAGAGCAGATCATCAGAAAATGAACCATCAGAAAGCAGGGGATACCTGTAGTAACTATGTTCTTTTTTTAAAAAGGTACTAAATTCAAAACAACAAAATTCACTCAAAGCACTACAGGAACGCTACAGCAGTGTTCCTCAGTGGTTCCTCAAGTAGTACTTGAGGTGTTGTCTGGTGGTACTCATGGGTCTCCTGGACACCTTCCACCTAGCAGAAAGACCAGGAAACACAACACAACAAGCTGTGGTAGAAAGCTCCAGAGAAAGATTTTCCACACTTGAAAAAGCCCTCTGTTTGCTCCCTGTATCTCTTATTATCAAGGCTGGCCTCCCAACCCAAAAATAATTTGTAATTATATCATCAGCAATTACTTCTAGTGGTATTTCAAATAGGTAGACCATATGAAGTGGTATGGTGGAGGCAGTGTCATAGCTAAGGGGATACAGGGAGTAGCAGTTGTAGCGGGCTTTAAGAGAGAAACAAGCAGAGTTTGACATTAGTGGATAAAATTGTGAAAACAGGGTATGTATGAATAAAAAGTTATGGACAATTAACTATAAAATGAAAACATTTATGGAATAAAAAGTGGATTTTTGAAAGTTGATCTATGAGAATAACCATCCCTCTATGCCCCAGCACCAATAAAGGGCACACTTTTTATTCATTTACTTAATTAAGTTTCATTTTGTTTGGGTTGGAGAGCTATATCTGTATTCTACCCCAGTTAGCAGAAAGATGCCTTAGCTCCCCTCTGAATTCAGGAGAGGCAGCAGAGCAAATGGGTTGCAAGCTGCTGGAAAGGAAGAGATGACTTTCCCAATTTTCTTTTTTTTTTAAAACCTGGGCATAATGTCAACTGGGCATGATGTCAACTATGCAATAATTAAAACCAATGCATTTCTTATTTGAGGAATACAGTTATCTTTAAACCTTCTTTAAACTTTAAACCTATATATTTAAAAACAGCCTTAAAATATATAAAATATTCTTGTTCTGATATTTTATAAGAATGCTAATTGGAATAATTCTAGTACTGTATAAAGAAAAATAAAATACTACTACCTCTACCAAATATTTTAGTGTCAGTGTGTACTAAGTGCTATAGAGGACATAGAAATTATTCTCTTGTCAAAATAGACTGATAAGGGAAATGTGGATGGTGAGGCAAGCAATGTGAGCATAGGGATATGAGCCTAAAAAAGAATGACAATTATAGACAATAACAATGTTTACAATACTTACTTTCAGCATTGGACAAAGTGCAAGAATTGCAGTCAACCAAAGCTAACTGAAAATGCTGCAAAAGGAAACAGAAATAATACAGATGATTTACACTTTTTAAAAATATTTTCTCCAATATTAGATACTGCTTTTGTAAATGCATTAAAGTAAATTATCATGCAATCCAAATTTTCACTGAAACAGGCAGGCTGGCATGCCTGCACTTAATCCAGTAGAAATTTGGGGTTGCTGCTATGCCAACCCGGGGCAAGGGAAAACATTTCTGTGTGCTGGCCTTTCTCCTCCAAAAGTAGGACAGAAGTGTCTTATAGAGCTTCTGTGACTCTTATAGAGCTTCTGTGACTCTTATAGAGCTTCTGTGACTCTTATAGAGCTTCTAGGACAGAAGTGTCTTATAGAGCTTCCTCAGCCAATGCAAGGAACTTGTGCTTGCCCAAGGAATGCTCGGCAGCGTATATTTCAATTTCTTTCAATTTCATAGACAGCGTCATATTTCAATTTCTATTTCCTCAACAGGAGTAATGTTCTAACAGTATAGTCTACTGCAGGGGTGTCAAACTCATTTCATACAGAGGACTGCATTAGCATTAATGGTGTCTTCTGAGGGTCACAATCTAACTTTTTGCATCTCTATTCAGAAGTGTCCTCCTTTCTTTTGGGCTCTTTCTCCCGCCCTGGGAAGCTGCTACTGCTGCGCATGAGCCCTCCTTCCCCCTGGGCTCTTTCTCTGGCTCAAAATTATGTGCTGCCACCACTACTGACCTGCTTCTCAGGACGGAGAGATCACTCGCGGGCTGCAGGTGTGCTTGCAAAGGGCAACATGCAGCCCTTGGGCCTCCAGTTTGACATGCCTGGTCTACTGTAAGGATTCCTAAACTGTGTTAGGACCCACCAGCACATTTTTGGTGGGTTGGGGAAAGTTTCCAAAATATTTTTGAAAATCTTTGCAAACACCCTTGTCCAGTTTGCAAAAGTAAATTGTTAATTTGAATGCTGACCTGTGGTAATTTTTATACCCCAAATCAAAATGTCACATTTTCCCATTTGCTCAAATAATTGGCATGCCATAAACACTGTTTCACAGCCACAATAAAATACATATGACAGTAATTACCTTATAATAATTATACTTGATAAAATGCTTTTATTAAAATATTTAGAATAGAAACACATAGCACCACTTTCAGTCCTTTATTTTAGTATAACTCTGCTATCCATGAAAACTGGATGGTATGTATATATGTATTTATTTATTTGATTGTACTCTGCCTTTCTCCTCAAAGGGCACCCAAGTAGAGACTACCTCTTCTAATGGATAAAAATATTGTACATTTCTATTTTTTGGTCTAGTGCAGCAATCCAAACCACAGACTGAAAAGGCTTTCATGCGCAACACTTATAGCACAATCCTAAGCATGTCTAATCAAAAGTAAGCCCCACTGTGTTCACTTACTCGTCTATGCTGCTGCCACTTTTTCAAGCAGTTCTCAGAAATTCACCCTAGGCAACTGCTTCAACCCTGAAAACAGGGCGCAGAGCCTGCTGGAGTGATGAACAGCGAAAGCAGCTTACTAGTGCTACTCTCTGACAAGATCAATTTTAACAGATAAGAGGCAGAAGTGGGGAAGGATTTTTCCAGATGCCAGATCCAGCCCGAAAGGGCCAGGCTTCAGCCCCTAATGGGTTTGGTTTAATGCTGTGATTTTCACCTGTAGCAAACTGGTGTGCCATGGAAAGTCTGCAGGTGTGCTGCAGGACTTGAGGACGGTCATTATTAGTAGGGCATTTGGGCCCCTTTATTAGTACAAGTGGAGATTTGAGCCCCCTAGCAGCAGCCTAGTGTGCCTTGTCAATGGGTTAAAAAAATTGAAATTTAAAAGGTTGAAAACCTCTGGTTTAATGTATAATGATTGATTGTTGTAAAGTTAGTCCCAGTACTAAAACATGGGGAAGCACTGGTCTAGTGCAGCAATCTCTGAAGTGGAGACCACTGTGAACTAGAAAAGGCATCCCTGGTGCAGATGGACCATTCCACCTGGAGCCTCAGCATTCTGCCAAAAATTGCCTTTAACTTTCATGGTGGCCAGCCATTTCTGGGGTCTGTTGATCCAGCATGTTTTGCATCCAGATTTCTGGACATGCATGACTGGCCATCAGGAGGATCAGTGGCAATCTGCAACAGAATGGAGAGGACCCCGGGAAGGAGAGAATCTGCACCAAATCTGGCCCAGGTTTGGCTCCTGCTGGTCTAGTGCATATCAAATGACCAAACATTTTACAGTACAGTATATAGTAAATTTGAGCAGACAATTATCAATAAAGAAGAGAAGCTTTCTGAACAAAATGATTTAACATGATTTGAATACAGTGTGTAGAGAAACACGAGCAACTAAAAGTTAATGTAAAAAAAATTCTGAGATTAAAAAACTACAATTACATCTTACTATATTACCCACCCCATGAGAACAGCCAAGTAATGAATGCAAACGAAATGAAGATTCAAATAAATTTACCAGTAACTTATGTAGAAATGGCAAAATTACATGTTTCAGTTTCCAGCAATTTATGTAACTTGTATTTATGAAATAAGCCACATCTCTCTCAGAGTCAGACTGATCAATATTTTAATGATTTCAAATATTCTAAGAGGGTCCCCATTGTTTTAGCACTTGGACCCACTTTCAAAAATAACCTTTAGTCAGGACCACCTTGCTTTATAAGACGTAAAAAACTATTTCAGTTTATCAGCTGCTCAAGACTCTGTTTTTATCTTTTCTCTATTGTGGAGAGGTGCATTCTGGAAAGTTCATTGAGTTCATTCTGGCAGGTGTCTTTTGGCCTTCAATTGAGGTTGAGGCATGTTTTCCTAATGACGAGTAAACATGCATGTATGTCAGGGGGTTCAATCCTAACCAGTTTAGGTTGGCATAAACATTGGCATCCATCAGTCTTGAAAGACTATGGTATCACACACTCAATGCTGTATGCAAAGCACAAAGGCCTGGGTAGATTAATATGGAGGAAAGGCTGTTACCCAAGCAGCAAATCCCCCCTCTCCACGGCACTGAAATAATCCAATGGAACGGCAAAGCAGATACAATTGGTTCCAGCTGCGTTGCAGAGCTGGGCTAAGGACATGAGCTCACCCGGGTCTCGAACCCTGGCCTGATGGTTAACAGGCACAGTTTCTTAACCACTTGCACCACTCACAGCCCATTTTAGGCTGGCACAACTCAACTAACATATCTTTCGATAACGGTATGGGGAGATCAGCGTATGCCATAGGTCATGGAACAGGAGTAAATTACCCCAATTTGGGTAATAATGAAATTCGTGGGGGTAATTGACCTGGGTATGCATATGAATGACACAGCCAGGGTATGCACATGAAGCAACAGGAGGCATAGGGCAGTGAGTGAAGGCAGCCTCTGCACCTACTCCCTCCCCCCTCTGTCTGGGAACTTGCTGTGGAGGAGCCTGCAAAGCTAATGCCTGCCCCAAGCTGCTTCTCCCCCAATCACCCTCCTCTCCCAATAGGGCACACATCAACTTCTGAGGGGGCAAAGGGGGCTGCTTTCCTCTCCTTTCTTCCAATGTCCCATTGGCTATAAAGGGGCTTACCCCTGAGGAGACATAAGCCTCCCTGCCTGCCCCCAAAGGGAGATCTCCCCCAGCACAGCATAGGTACAAGCCATGGATATTTTATCACCTACTTCAAACTTTTCTTCCAGCTCTCCAGAAGCCACATATTTGAATTCAAATAATTAATAATATATTGTTTCCTTCCTTTCAAATCAAGGGGGTAACGTCCATATACTTATATTTTGGGGTAAAAGGTTAAAAAGTTCCCCTACCCCTGGCATATGCCTATGCACTGGCCTAACACCCCCACCCTCTGGAATGTGACTGTGCCTTAGATAATTTTTGTGACACCCCCAGGTCAGCATAGGACTTATGCCGGGACATATGGCCTAACTGGAGCTTAGGATTGCACACTCTTTTGTTTTTAGTTGTGCTCAATATGTTTTTCTTGTCAGCTTGGGGAGAATGGAAGACTTACTTATCCAGTGTTGGGGTGGGGTCTGTGTTCGTTGGATCATGACCATTCTGGTAGTGTTGCATTCCCCTCAGCCTGCCCTTTGAAGTGAATTGAGGCCTATTTGCAAGTTAATGCGCATGTTCTCCTCCTTTCAAAAGGGTTTAAAACATTTTCATCTATTAGCTTATCAGTTCTGTGGCCCATTGATAGATCCTGACTATTTGCTCTAATGGGACAGTTCTTGAACAAAAGAAGTTTGCTTTTAAGTAGCTCTGTATACAAAGTAATCCAACACTATGGATTACTGTAGAATCTATAGTAATCCACAATAATTCACATCCTTCCCAGATAATGTCAATCAATTTCTACACAAAGGAAATACTCCATTGATGAAACTTGAAAACTCTGCGCACACATGGATAACTTCCCTTTACTTAAGGCGAGCACACCCAACAACTGTTTTATAAATACAGGAAAATCATGCAGATAAATACAATTTAAAATGTGGAAAAATTTCTGAATTTGACTAGTTTGGTAATAACATTTAGATTTCCAGAAACAGATTCCAGAAATTTGAATCTGCTTGCATCTTAGAATAGATAATAAAACTCCATGATACTTTATCTTGTCACTACATTTTACAACTGTATTTGACACATCAAACACCAAACCAATTGAAAATAGGAGCAATTAATTATGTAAAAACTTAAAAGTTCAAGGAAATTTGATATTCACCCACTCTGAAATGTCATAACAGAATTGTTCATACTGTAAATATGCCTTTGCTCCCATTATATAAATAAAACACCATGACCAGGATTCAAAAAATAATTTTCATTTAAAAATTATTTTATTATAATCATTCTTAATCAAGGCAATTAATTAAAGATGCAAACACAGTACTTCAATATTTTATAATGCAACAAAAGATGTGAAAATGAAAGCCAAAGTTGCCAATATAGAGTGACAATGTTTCAAAAAAAATTCTGTCACATTTGTTCATATACAATTTCATGGTAACCATTTCACCTCTAAAAAAGACATCCCCCCACACAAAAAGACCTAGCCAGGATGCCGAAAGTGTGTGTGTGTGTGTGTGTGTGTGCGTGTGTGTGTGTGCGCACCACAGCTTGAAAAATTATGCATTAACATCCCTTTTCTAAGGTTCAACAACTATTAGGACTACAAGTCTCTGAAATAGCCTTGATGCTATCCTCGATGATACAGTTACAATTTAAAAACTGCTAAAGGAATATAGCTAAAAAGGAGAATCTTACACCTTTTTCATTATAGAGGTCCAATAAAATGGTACAATACAACAGTACAGCCTACAAAATCACTTATTAAGCTCAATAGCAAATTTGATAAGACCACTTTTCAAAAAACACAGATCCATCAATACTGGGGTGATACTGTTTAAAACAACATTTAAACAGCAATTACTCAGTGTTGAATTTAAGATGGTTATTTAATATTTTTGCAGTGCTACATAAATGTAATGCATAATAAGCAAACAAAATCACTTAAGTTCCAGCTTCAAATACCCAGTTATATTTAATGATTCAGTCTTGGCACACCACTATTTTGCTCTACACAATTTCACAATCTTAGAAGGGCAAATATTATAGCATGTAATATACTGTGAGGACTAACACAGTAAATGATAAAACTATGTAGACAATCAGACCATATAAAATGGTAATAAAAATACAAATAATAAAAACACATCAATCAGAAAGGTACATATCATATAATTATTAAAGCATACATACATGAACATTTCTCTGCATATAGAACAATCCCTACCTATCTTGCTACATTTAAACAAAGATTCCTTCTGAAGTATTCATTAAGAAGCAATCAAAAAGAACAAAGCTCTTTTGAAAAGACAACTATGTACAATTTCTAGTACTATAAAATACAAAAACATCACATTACATATCCAGCTCCAAATGTCTGCAGCAAACCGAAGATTGCAAACATCTGCACCTCATACAAATATTGCAGTACTGAAGCTGACTACTGCTGAGTGAAATAGTTATTATGCAGGAGAGGCCACTGCAGTTCAGAGACGACATACAATACCTCAAGGCAGACATCCATCTACAGAAATTCAACTCTCGAGTAAGAGGATTTACCTAGAAGGCACTAATCTTAATATTTAAAAGTGGTAGCATCTTCAAACACACAGCAGCTAAAGCCATGATAGTATAATTTGTATGAAACTATGATTCCACAATTAATTAGGAGACTTTTCTCCCTCAGAGCCCTTGACTGCTGATGTGATTGTGGCAAAAGTCACTGATATGACCTTTTCAAATTAAAGCACAATGCTTGGGTGTCTAGAAGGCTACTAACTGTGAATCTCTTCCTCTGTGGCACTGTTATAAATGCACAATCCACTCAGGGCCAGCCATCTCTAGTACAGAAGCACTTCTGCAATTTTATTTCAAGGTTCTTCAAAACTACTACTATTTTGTAGCAGGACAAAAAGCAATATGTGAAAAATTAAAAGCATCTTAAAGAGACATCCACAGCTATTATCACAGTGCTCTGGAACATAAATTTTAATATTTTATTCACCTCTAGACCCATTCTACAATTTTTTTCTAAATCTAGTTTTGATTATACTGGGCAATCCATCATAAGAAACCTAGCAATTCTGACATAAACTTACCACAAAGGGAAAGCCTTATCCCAGCTGAGAACAACCCTTTCAGAATGGTTTTTCTAAGATAGGTGTGATGCCTGATCCTGAGAGCTGTCTTTTGTTCTCATAACTAGGACAGAGAAAACCTTGCGTAATCAAAGCACTGGCAGCTAGCCAAAGCTCCAACCCCCATGTTAAGTGTAAGAGGGGTGACATGCAGCATGTGCTGCTAAATGAACTCACTACTTTCGTCTGCAGAGTCCCAGAGTAAAATCAGAATTAATTCTCCCTCCCCCTTTTAAGAAAGGAAGCTTGTAAGGCAAAAACAATTTTACCTTGCATTACACAATCAAAACTAAAAACTTATTTCATAAAAAGGTACAAAACAAGATGAATTAAGCATTTCATTTGCACGACATGAATGAAACAGGTGTTGTCGAAATGATCACTTAGCCAAATGTTTTCTGTATAATGCAATATCCGTGCATATAATAATCACTCTTGTGTTCTAAACACTGGTCAGTGTTAATTGTAGCAAAAGACCAGCAACATTCTAGCATGGATAGACATTTAAGGTGAAGGGATATTCTGGCTTTATACTCAAGTACCTAAACCCAACAGTTTTTTATTCCAACTTTCCACTTCACATTGTGTCCCATTCCCATCAGGTTTCACTCTTTTATAAGTCTATCCCAAAAGCAGCCAAAATTAGTGGAGATCAAGAGAGTTGTTTTGGTCCAACATGAAATCACATTGAAATCACATAATGAAATCCATAATGAAAAGGATTCTCACAATCTCCCATTTCCAATTCAGGGACTTCAATACTCAGAATCAAGGGGCAGCTTTCTCCCAAATCTTGTTGTTATAGCAGTTGTGTCCATCTCTTTGTGACCTCATGGACTGCTGCATGCCAAGTCACTCTATCCTCCAGTAGCTTCCAAAGTTTATCCAAATTCTTGTTCACCGCCTCAGTGAGACTACCTAACACCTCAACGTCTGCCATTCGCTTCTTCTCTTGCCTTCACTTTTCTCCAGCATCAGGGTCTTCTAAATTGTCCTACCTTCTCATAAGGTGGCCAGAGTTTCTGATTATCTATCCTTCCAGCGAACAGGCAGGGTCAATTTCCTGGAGGATGGATTGATTTGATCTCCTTGCAGTCCGGGGGACTCTCAAGATTCTTCTCCAATACCACAAAATTCAAAGGCATCTATTCTGTGGCGGCCAGCCTTCCTTATGGTCCAGCTTTCAGAGGCATACGGTATCACAGGGAAAACCATAGCTTTAAATAAACTGACCTTTGTCAGCAAGGTGATGTCTCGACTTTTAATTGTCTAGCCTTGCCATAGCTTTGCTCCCCAAGAGTAGGTGTCTTTTAATTTCATGGCTGCAATCATTGTCTGCAGTGATCTAAGAACTCAGAAAAAATAAACTATCACTTCCTCTTCTATTTGCCATGAACTGATGGGAGCAGAAGCCATGATCTTGGTTTTTTAATGTTTAGATTTAAGCCCCATTATTCCCTTTCTTCTTTCACTCTCATCAAGTGGTTCCTTCTTTCTTCCTCACTTTCTGCCATTAGAGTGGTATCATCTGCATATCTGAGGTTAGAAATATTTCTGCCAGCAATCTTAATTTTGTCTTGTGATTCATCCAGCCCAGCCGTTCTCATAAGGTACTCTCCATATAAATTAAATAAACAAGATGACAATATGCAGACTTATCATACTTCTCTCCAAATTTTAAACCACTCAGTTGTTCCATATTTGATTCTAACGTTTGCTTCTTGACCTGCACACAGGTTTCTCATGAGACAAACAATATACCGCCTTTTCTTGCCTTGGATTTATTTACAAGGCAGTTTACCTGGACAGGCTTTTCTAAGCCTTGAAGATTTTTATAATCAACCAAGTTCTATCTTTCAATGACAGCTACATTCTAGGTGGATTTCGCCATGGTCTGGCCATACCCTCTGGCTTGCCAACTCCCCCACAGACAGCCTTCATGGCTGGCTCCTTTTGGCTGCCACCCAAAGGCTCTCTGCTCACCTTGTCAAAGTCGCCAACCAGGAGTCTGAAACAGGTGACCTTCAGATGAATTATTTTCGGGCATGCCAATAACTCAATGCTGTAAGCCACACCTCCTGCCCAATAGGATCATCTGGTACTCCCATCTCTTTAAAAACTTGCCACAATTATTTGTGGTAAAAAACGAAAAGCATGCCCAAAAGTGGGAGGCAAAAAGATGTTAATTTAGGAGAATGAATGGATGGAATGTTGTTCATTCAGGAGATAAGAATGAATGGAAGGCCTTTATGAAAGGCCTACTTCCATGCTAAGGAAAGGCAAGAATGGAAGGGCTAAGTTGCCTCGCAGTCCTTGAAAGAGCTGACCTGCACAAGCCTAGTTCCCAATGTGCATGGTGTAAAGACCTCACAAGATAGCATGTTTTCAATCAGAACCTACCACACAGTAAATAAATGAGATACTTCCACATTTTACTTTTTCATTTTACTTTTTCATTTTATACAGTGGTGCCTCACATAACAAGTTTAATTCATTCTAGAAGCATGCTTGTTATGTGAAACACTCTTTATGTGAAGTGGATTTTCCCATAGGAAATAATGGAAACTCAGACAATTGGTTCCACAACCCAAAAAATATTCATATAAAAATGTTAACTGTATGTTAAAATGATGACAAAACACTAACTGAATTTAAAACATGCATCCAATGTGCATGATACTATGAAGTCTATTTAGGCTGCAATCCTAAAGATACTTTCCTGGGAGTAGGACCCATTTAACACAATGGGGCTTACTTCTCAGTAGACATGCTTAGGAGGCTGCAATCCTAAAGACACTTTCCTGGGAGTAAGCCCCATTGAACACAATGGAGCTTACTTCTGAGTAGACATGGTTAGGAGGCTGAGTAGACATGGTTAGGAGGATGGGGGGCTTACGTGGGCTGATGTTGGAGGCCAGTGGGGGCACTAAAGGACAGTTAGAGACAGCAGTGCGCTGGCTGGCAGCCCTTTAAAACAGGCTCCGCGTGGAGCGTTAGCGTGGAGGAACTTGGGGGCTGTTGCCTGGGGCTTGTTAAGTGAAACAGGCTTGTTAAGTGGAGCACACTACCAATGGGAATTTGTGCTTGTTATGTGAATTACTCTTTATGTGGGGCACTTGTTATGCGAGGTACCACTGTACTTTGCTTGACCTTAAGCGAATGGGCCTGTGGGTGGCACAAGCACTAAGATGCTGTGGTTCGAGACGCGGGTTGGCCCCACAAGACAGGGTGAGCTCCTATGCTTAGCCCAGCTCTGCGACGCCAGCTGGATCCAATCGTATTGGCTCTGTCTTTCCATTGGACTAATTCAGTGGAGTGGAGAGGGGGGATTTGCTGCTTGAGTAACAGCCTATCCTTCATAACAATTCAACCCAGGCTTTCGTGCTTCGCATGCAGCATATGCAGCACTGAGCACGATACCATAGTCTTTCAAGACTGATGGAGGCCTCCTAAGTGAATGAACACACCCTAAAAATTGCTTTCAAATAAAATATTATTATTCCGTTAATCTTCTTACAGGAGTCTCCAAACATTTTATCAGGAAGACCACATTATCTCTTTGACACTGTTTCAGGGGCCAAAAAATCTATTTTACATTTCAAATTTGAGTATATTTACATAAATTTACAATTAATAATGTATTGGAGTGGATTACAGGGCTTGCCCATGTGCCGTATAGAGGGATCTTGCTGAGGGCCGCATCTGGCTCCAGGGCCAAGGTTTGGAGACTCCTGTTCTAGAAAATCTGCAATTAGTACTCAACTTCAGTCATCACACTTTGATCTATGAAATACACTGTGTTCACTCATTGTTCATGAATCTCTTCCTAAACAATTGATATGCCATCAAACTAAATTTATGCCCATTCAATTATTACTTGTCATACCACACCTAGAATCTAGTTGTGATACTGAGGAAACATCAGACATATTGTCCCAAAATTCCCCATACCAGAGAGACAGTTAAAAACTAAGGATAAAAATACTAAATTACAACAGCAGAATTTTGCTTATGCAAGACAGATCCTACTAACCCCATAGCCAACTCCAGATCCCAACATAAAAACACTGTCAGGTGTTTCAATAAAAACAGAAATAAATCCATACGTTTATAACGCAAGAACGCAAACAAATATGAAGCACTTGTCAACTATAATTAACACTGATAAACACATACCTTAAAACTGGACTCAAAATCTGTGTTCACTTTGAACATAAGCCCAAGTCGTAAATTAATTTCCTTGGCGCGGCAAAAGCTGGGATCAACATAAAGCACCTCCCGAAATGCTTTAATTGCCCTAGGGAAACAAAACACATATCCTCAGCAGATAGCAAGATATGACTCATCAAAGAAAGTTACTCAGGAAAGAAGAAAATGAATTGGAACAATTCACAATGATGAAGAATTAAATAAAACTGCACATCTCTGATTTCTCTTTGATGTTTTAATCCAGGGTCTCCAAACCCAGAAGCTGGAGCTAGATGCGGCCCATTGAGCTTCCATCTGGCCTTCAGGCAAGTATTGTAATCCTCCAAAGGCTCGGCTCTCCACACTTTGGAAGGGTATTTTGAGATCTGAGGAGGTTGCTCACACCTCCTCTCTGTGTATGAAAGTGCTTATGAACTTGTTTGAATTCATTCATTCACAAGAGTATTGGCTCTGCCTTTCCATTGGACTAATTCAGTGGCGTGGAGAGGGGGGATTTGCTGCTTGGGTAACAGCCTATCCTCCATAACAATCCAACCCAGGCTTTCGTGCTTCGCATGCAGCGTATGCAGCACCGAGCACGATACCATAGTCTTTCAAGACTGATGGAGGCCTGCTTTTAATGCAGTAAAATTAAATTCTGCATGAGCTTTGCAGCTGCACATTACAACTGCCAGTACACTTTTTTGAAAATCTCAAGCCTTTTAAAATTAGGGTGCGCATTAGATTTGATGGTGCATTAGATTCCAATAAATACAGTATATTCATTTATATAAATTTAATCAAATCTGAAATGTAAATCAATTATTTTTCTTCTTCCGACCCTATTTAACCAAATTCATGCTTAAAACAGTCTGTGTGTGTTATGTATGTATCATCACATGTAGGAGAAGCAATTGATCTATTGACTGGCTGTCCAATCAAGGGAGATACAGGCTTGGGTGGAGTGTTTACATTTGAGGTATTTTAGTGTGGAATGTGTGTGTTTTGGAGTGGGAAATAAACTACTTACATGGAACCTTTTATCTAGTCCTGCTATGTGTGAACCCACAACATAACAGTGTGTATTAGATACGATGGCGCATTAGATTCGAATAAATATGGTACTTCCAAATAGATGGGACAGGCTGCAATCCATGCTTTCCTAGGAGTAAGTCTCATTGAAAACAATGGTACAGTGGCGCCTCACGTAACAAATTTAATTCATTCCGCAGCCATGTTTGCTATGTGAAACATACTGTATGTGAAGCGGATTTTCCCATAGGAAATAATGGAAACTCAGACAATTGGTTCCACAACCCCAAAAATATTCATATAAAATAGTAACTGGATGTAAAAATGATGACAAAACACTGGAATTGAATTCAAAACATGCATTCAATGTGCATGAGCCTATGAAGTCTACTTAGGCTGCAATCCTAAAGACACTTTCCTGGGAGTAAGCCCCATTTAACACAATGCAGCTTACTTCTGGGTAGACATGGTTAGAAGGCTGCAATCAAAGACACTTTCTTCTGCGATCAAAGACACTTTCCAAGTGTCTCCCCACTTTCTCCTTCTCTTCATCCTGAGCCTCTCTCTCCCCTGCTCCCTTCTGGCTAGCCCTGAGCTGCTTCCCTCTTCTACACTGCTATTCTCTCCCGCTGCCCAGTGGATGCCCAGCCACAGGAGGAACAGCGTGGGAGTGTTGCTTTTGCTATGGGCAGGCGTGCTAGGCAGCTCTGATGCTTTTTAAAAGGGCTGCCAGCCGAAGTGTCTGCCCCAACTGCCAAAGTTTGTTCTTTATGTGAAGCACAGTTAGGTGAAGCAGAATCCTAGAGAAATTTTTGTTTGTTACGTGAAACATACTTTAAGTGAGGCGTTTGTTATGTGAGGCGCCACTGTATTTACTTCTGAGTAGACATAGAGGAGCTCTGGCATCACTGTGATGTCACTTCCAATCATGACATCACTGCCAGTATGATGACATCACATTCACATCCCTTTAAGTTTGATACTGGGTCCTGGACAGATTTTGAAGCTTGAAAGGGGATCCTGAGCTGAAATGCCCAAAGACCACTGCTTTATTCTTTGCTGTCTTTGTACAGGAGATACATTCTTTGTATCTTTGTGCTTTCCTGAATAGGAGAAAGCAGTGGTTTTATGACAAAAGTGTCTTCAGAGCCAAGGTTCCAAAATTGGCCTCTTGAACTGTGTCCATGACATAAAGCTTGATGGTGGAGATAGTTAACCATGCTGCTGCTCTGTATAACTCGTCCAGTATAATGCCTTTAAACAGGCGAGATAGCCAAACTTCTTTGGGTAATAAACACTGATAACATGGAGATGCCTGACTCACAGAAGAAATTTATGACAGTAACAATACATCAGGAGAGACATTGTGAAGATACCACATGATTCTTATGGAAGTGCGCCACAGAAAGATGAAAAACTTCTAGTCTCAACAAAATGAAACCCTATGGTAAAAGTAAAGACCAATATCCAATGAAAATGAACAACTATTCAAGTTCATAATTTGCTGTCTTCTTGATTTATAGAGTTGGCCACACTATCTTGTCTATACTAGAGAAAATAGAAACAGCTGAAACCAGTAACGTAAAGGGGTAACTGTGGATGGGTAGAAAATATATCTACATCTACAAGACTGACTCACTCACCAATGCCCAGCCAAAACCGCTGGAAACCAGCCAAAAGTGTGAAATTTGGGGAGGGTGGCCTTTCCATGATGGAGGCACCCCCTAAGAACCGGTTTTCAGAAATTCCAATGGGAAGGAGGTGAAAATGGGAAGAAGGTGAAAACATTTTGCTTCCTTTACATTGAAGAATCCCTAACTGATGAACGCTCTGCCCCAATCCCTGGAACTAGAAGCATGAAATTCGGGGAGCATATTCCTTCCATGATGGGAGCACCACCAAGAACCAATTTCTAGAAATTTAACCCCTAAGGGGCTGAAAAGGGATGCAACACATTTTTGGTCTATGCTAAACATTGCAGACTGATGTTAACAGTCAGCCCCAAATCCTGCACCTGTTCAGCAGGGGTGCCAAGGGGAGGGGTGTTGCATGGGGGGGATTTGATGCCCAATGGGGATATGGGACACATGCCCAATGAGGGATATGGGATGTCACATGGGGGGGTATTTTACCAAGAATACATCTTGCCAGACAAATCTGATCTCCTTTTTTGATCGGGTTATGAGCTTATTGGACAGTGGCAATACTGTGGATGTCATTTATCTTGACTTCACCAAAGCATTTGATCAAGTCCCACATTACATCTTAATTGGGAAGTTGGAAAAATATGGGCTAGGTGAGGCAATCGTTAGGTGGATCTGCAAATGGCTTGATGGCCACACTCAAAGGATTTTAGTAAATGGTTCTGTATCAACCTGGAGGTTGGTTTCAAGTGGGGTGCCCCAAGTTCTCTTTAACTTGGACCCGGTTCTCTTTAACATTTCCATCAGTGACTTGGAGGAAGGGATACTAGGGAGCCTGATCAAATTTGCAGATGACACCATGCTGGGAGGAGTAGAGATCTGAACTTGTGAGGGGGAACCTTGGAAACTTCGATCCAATAGCCTCGGGAAACAGTTCTTAGGACCCACCAAAGTCCTACCAAAAGGGAGCAAAGCCAAGGAGGCGCGCTCCAATGGCTCCAGGCCCTGCTGAGGACCCAGCATCAGGTGGGTCGGGTGTTCTTGCCCGACTGGCGTTGGAATTTGGATCTGGAACTGTTGCTGGACTGCTCAGGTCCCCAAGGAAAGACACTGGCGCTTGTCCATCGTGAGCGGAATTGGGGCGTGGAGGAATCACGAAAGCGTTGACGAGAGGCACGAAAGGATTGTTGCTTGGACTTTGCCAACTCCTTCTTGCCGGGTGGAAGGACCTTGCTCTTGTCCTTGCCTTCCACTAAAATTGGTTCTAGGACCTTGCTGAACAGCTTGGAACCTTCAAATGGTAAGTTGATTAGTTTCAAGTGGGAGCCCACTTCGTCAGACCAGGAGCAAAGCCACAGGGCTCTCCGAGAGGAAACACTGGCCAGCATGGCCTGGTGCTGAAATGCATGGTATTCAGTGAAGCATCAGCAGCAAACAGAGAGGCTAAGGAGATCTTCTTAAGCATATCCTTCAAAGGCTTAGGGGTGTCCTTCTTCATATCTGTCTCCTCCATATCATATCTCCAGACGAAAGCCGCTCTGGACATCACCAAGTTGGCTGAAGCTGCTTTAAAGGAGAAGGAAGACATCAAAATTTCATGCCTGAGACTATCTTGCAATCAGTGGAATCCCTGGGCCATACATCCCCATCCACTGGAATCGAAGAGGCCAGCGAAGCCACTGGAGAGTCCACTACAGGCACTTTAAGGAGGGACATTTGTTTGTCTGGCAGATTATACAGCTTGTCTGCCATCCTGGAGCCGGAGCCTTTAGAGTGAGACTTCCACTCCTGAGAGAAGACTGACTGGAAAGACTTGGGGAATGGAAATACGGTGTGAGACTCAGATTTGGGGAAAGCCTCCGCCCTATCCTGATCCGAGTCAGAGTCCATATCCACACTTTTGCGCAGAGTCAGGCACTTGGAAGAATAGTCCACCATCCTTTCTAGGAAGTCATGAGGTAAAAGTCTAGAGCCCTTGCGTCCAGACTCTTGTTTGTCTGAGCCTGACAATTCTCCTTCCTCTTACTCAGACGAAGCCGGTGATGCCGATGAAGAGGAATCAGAGATGTGCCTGGTGGAACGTCTTTTGGACCTCCTGGAATGTTTGCGATTAGGGGAGCAATCCAGATGTTTTGTCTTGCGGGTCCTCTTGCGAGGAGAAGGTTGGGCAGATTCCTCTGAAAAAGGAGACAGATCTGGAACAGGATTCGGGGTGCGAGGCCTTTTGGCCTTAGCCTTGCCTTTGGTCATAGTTGCTTCTTTCACTGCCGACTTGACTAGGGCTGGAAGGCTGACTGACACAGCCATGTCAAGCATTTCCCTGAAGGAACTAATTACAGACTCCATAACATGCAGCAAAGGGGAAACTGTGGTCTGGGAGGCCATTGTTGCCATTGGTCTGCCATTGGTCTGAGAGGCCATTCACAGACCCGGAACCATCTTCCAGGGTAGCATCCATCCCCTGCTCCTGCATATCTGACCAAATTACCCCACGCAAAGGATTGTTGAAGATTTTACCTCAGAAATTTTTACCTCAGAAAAAGTTGCCCCCCTGATGCAAGGCTAGGCCCTGCCACTCACTGTGCACCAGACAGCAAGATGGCTGCTGTTGTAACTGTGTGGGAAAGGTGGACTCAAATTGGGGGCCCTGCATCAATCCTCATCACGGGACAAAGCTGAGGCGAGGCATAGAGAAGGGGCTAAGCCAATGGGCGGCTCTGACTGGTGCCTGGCTTCCTCCAGTGAAGCCCAAAGTGGATGGGGAGAGCGCTCCGCAGAGGGAACCACTCACCGGCTGACAGCCCCAACCTAGGGAAGAGCCTGTCCTGAAGCCCTGGTTCCTGCAACAGTATAGCAAAGAGAAGGAGAACAGGGCAGGGGGGTTGAGAGGCTGAAGAAAGAGAGATCAACAGAGGAAAAATAGAAAGACTAGCTGTGCTCTGAGGAGCATAGCAAGATGAGGCCCTACTCAAAAGGAGTCAGAGCCGGACTGGGGAAGATGGGCTGCCCCGCAGGAAGGAAACAAAGACGTGTCCAGCTCTGACTCATTGGAGGCGGGGCATAACCCAGATCTTATCTAAATGGCCCCTTTTCCAAAGCCTCCAGAGAATCTGCAGCAGCACCAGATTGAGGCAGCCCCAGATTGGGATCTTTGGCTTAATAAACGCAAAATCTGCAAAACATACTGGACTTATATTTAAAAAAGAAGAGGCCACAGGAAAAGTTCAGTACATCAGGAAAGGGTAGGCAGACATAGTATAATCCTAAAGGCAATGTTGTTACACCAGCTAGATCCGATCGTATCGGCTCTGCCTTTCCATTGGACTAATTCAGTGGCGTGGAGAGGGGGGATTTGCTGCTTGGGTAACAGCCTATCGTCCAAAACAATCTAACCCAGGCTTTCGTGCTTCGCATGCAGTGTATGCAGTGCTGAGCACGATACCATAGTCTTTCAAGACTGACGGAGGCCTGCTTAACTGGTATGTAAAGGCAAACAAAGGCTCATATTTGCATTAATTAATCTGAAGTTGAATTACCCAGTCCTCACAATTACAAGAATCCCTGCTGAGAATAGTGTTTACAGAGCAGCATACTAACATGTTGACATAGAACCCGTCCCACGTGCAACTACCTTCCCATTCTGGAAGGAAAGTTGAATGCCAGTTTCCTGGCTAAAGCAAAAAGTATGTGAAGATGCAGATCACATCAGTATGACTGCAGGACCCATGAACAATCATAAACATTCAGGAAGGTGGAGGTTTTACTGTTCTTATATATCTGCTTTGGTTTTTTATAAACCTAAGTATTATTTAATTTGAAATTCTGTATTACTGCTGTAATACTGTATTACTGCTGACTGCCAAGGAACACAAATGGCCTTACCAAGCTCATTAGCTGGCAAGTAATATAAAGATAGTTAAAATATTTATATTTTAATTCCCAGTATCCAAGGTAATCATATTTATACAAAAAAGCTCTGAACTACTGAAAATTGCACAGATCACCAAATGGTTGATCTCCAAATTTTGTTCAACTTACCACTGAAATGCATTATAATGGAAGTAGACCAAGCCAAGGCCATATAAAAAGGCAGCATTCTGTAAAAAAAGAAAGAATTAGATACTAGACACTCTGAAATGTATATTTTCTAGTTTTTAGAAAGAAAATTATAGGGTGTGGTCAATACATTTTACATACAGTTTCAAAATGAACCAATATTTTAGATACTGTTTCAAAGAAAATGAACATCTAATATGAAAGCAAAGAACAAATGTCTTCAATTCCTTAATGCTGATCAAAAGAATCAATCATTACCATTAGCACACTTTCCTGTTGTTATATCCCTTTTCTGAGAAACAGTGCCATTTATACATTCAACGTATTTGTGTTTTTCCCTATTTCTTTGCCATGTGTATTTATTCTCATCCATGAATGCTTAGCCTTATATATTATCAGTTTTAATTTCCTAGCTAAAGAGATTATACTGCATAATCATGCTTGTCCTTACAAGTTATAGTGAGTAGTGATTTTTATTTTAAAGTTGTTTCATTCATTTTATTAATTTGTTTTACTAAACCTTTTTACCTGAAACTGCCTCCACTCTGAGTCACTGTCAACATCTCCTTTTGTTTTCCTTTATGGTATCAATCCCAAAGTGAAAGCACTGCATCCAATAGTAAACAATCCTTAAATAGATTTTGAAAAACATTTGTCACTAGGCAAGAAGCTACAGCAGTGATTTTCAACCAGTGTGCAGTGACACACTGGTGTGCTCTAGATGGTCATCAGGTGTGCCGCAGGAATCTGAGAGGATCATAGCTGATTATCATGTAGCCCAGTGCCAAGCTCAAACCGTTGCCCCAGAAATTATGTCACAACTGAAGTGACATCATGCCTGGGCTTTTTAAAAAAAGAGAATTGTGGGAACACCCACATCCTCCCCCCATGAGCATGCCACCCATTTGCTCTGCTGTCTTTCTCCAGCTAGTGACATAGCTAAGGCATCTATCTGCTAACTGGGTCAGAGAAGATCTTGTAGCTAAGTGTGCCCCTTATTGGTTTGAGTCATTTATGGGCAAACAGCACATCCAGAGCAACTAATCTGTCCACATAAGGGCCCTTGGGTTGCCCTATCTATCACTAGGGTGAGCAACTGCAAGATGCTCCACCCCAGTTACTCTGGAAAAGGCTTAGGGCAGAGCTAGGCAACATAGGGTGCCCTAAGAGATGTGGACCTGCTCTGCCCTAGGCAGTTCAGGAGAGGCATGTTTAGCATTGCCTAGGGCAGAGCAGTTACTCTGTATCCAGAGCCTGTTTCCAAGGCAGAAAATGCCCTCTTCCAGCTCTTCAGAGATATACCACCTCAGGAGCAGGTATGGTAATGAGTAGACCCATAGGAGTCCATGATATGGCCTGAGTAAGAATTTCAGTGTTGACCAAAAATCTGAGTTCTTGGCCAGCCTAGCTGCAACCCCTGCCTCTCAACCTCAGGATATGGAACAAACTACGGCTGCCCACAAACCTCAGGATACAGCAAGCCACTCCAAGAAACCCCTTGTATTCACTGTAGAATGTACTGGAACCTCATCAGGGACTCCTTAGAAGGCAGGCACCCAGTGGCATCACCAGACTGGTGCAGCTGGTGCGGGCTGCACTGGGTGATGCGCTCTGTATGGGGTGATGCGCCTGAGCAGTTTGACAGTCCTTTGGCAGGCCCTGGGCATCAGCACACCCATTCAGGCCTGCTCCAAGGTGGAGCAGCAGCCAGAAGCTGCCACTTGTCCTCGAAGCTGGCCCAAATGGTCAGCTGAGGTGCACTGTGCAGAAACACACTGAGCATGCCGAACAGCTTCACAGATGACTTCCTTAAAGCAGAGGAAGTCTGCCTCTGCACAGCCATTCAGCCTTGCTCAGGAGGTGGAGCAGCAGCCAAATGTCTTCAGAAGAATACTGCACAGGCACCAACTCTGATACCTGCACAGTCTCCTCTGAAGCTGAAAGGCTTCAGAAAAGTACTGCGCAGGTGTCAGAGATGGTGCCTGCGCAGTACTCTTTCTGAAGCCAGTTAGCTTCAGAAACAACTGCCCAAGCGCCAACTTTAGCCACTGCACAGTCCAGGTAGGGGGGTGCGCACATCCCGGGGTGACACACAGACTTCTGCCCTGGGTGATGCGCAGAGTCGTGTCACCACTGTAGGCACCATAGCTGTTCCTTGTTTAGTGTGATCTGAGGGGTGTCTCCTAAGGAGCAAGTCCTCCCCATGTGTCAATTACTTAGCATGCTATGGAGCAGTTAGGGCAGCCCAGGCTTCCTGACTCTCTGGATGCAGCATAACTTTCTGCTCTGGATACAGAATAGTTAGGAGAGAGCAGTTAGGGCAGAGCAGGCTTAACTTGCACTGCACTGTGCTCTACAAGGGATGGTTATTCTCTCCCTGCTAAATATAAGAGACCATTTAAGAAGTGTCACTTTACCCGATTAGCATTAAGTAACAGTATTATGGAAATGGGAGCTAACTCATATTAAAACCTTATTAGTTCCATACATGTCTTCTTTATTAGGATTGCAGCCTTAGGTTTCTGTGTGAGAAGTGGAGAGGGAGAGAGCTTGACCTCAATTCTGTGCATATCTACTCAGAAGTAGGCCCTATTCTAGTTACTGCAATCCTTTGCAGCCTGGTGAATAAATACTTAACATTTTGCAGGAGGTCACTGCTAGGACAAGGAATGGGAGAGACAGGGAGAGGATCCATTCCTCCAGCAGATAAATGGAAGACCTGCTTTGGTGAAGGAGGAGGTGCCACCCACTCCCTTTTGTGTGTATGTGTGTCACAGGGGTGTAGCTAGAGGAGAGCAGAGCAGCCAGTCTTGGAGGGAGAATCACCCCTTTGGAGCCATTCTAGGCGGGGGAGGGGGTAAAAGGGGTCTATTTTACTCCACCTGCTTGGAATGGCTCCAAAGAGGAAATGCTCCCTCCAAGACTGGCTGGTCTGCCCTCTCTAGCTATGCCACCATGTGTGTGTGAGAGAGGGGGGTGCATGCAGGACACTGGCTGGCCATGGGGCTGCAGTGTAAGGAGCGATGAGGTGCTGGTCAAGCCTCCCAGAGGCTCCATAGGTGGCAGATTATGGGGTGAGAGGTGGGTGTGAGAGGTGGGTGGGCAAGCAGGCAGAAAGGCTCCCAGCTGGCTGGTGGGAACTTCGTGCTTTGGTGCAATGGCAAGGAGTGAGCCATTTTGGGGATGAGTGTGCTGGGGGGGGGGCAATGCAAGGAGGATGGAGGGTGAGGAAGAGGATCCATGCCGGTCATTAATGAAGACTGTTGCCCTCCCAGGCTCCTGTGTGATGGAAGGACTTTAGCAGACCAATGCAGGTTGCATCCAGTTGCTGCTGCACATAGTTGTCTCCACTTTGTTGTCTCCCCAAGACCTGTAACCCGGTGCAACTGCACCCCTGGCACCCCCTAAATATGCTACTGGGTAGGGTAATTGGGGGATTTGAAATGGTGTGCCTTGTCAATGATAGAATACTGATGGTGTGCCTTCACAATTTCAGTGCCTTGCCAGTGTCCTGCGAGATGAAAAATGTTAAAAATCACTGAGCAAGAGGGACACACTCTCAGCCACTTCTTCCAAAAAACACACAACTTTACCAGGGCTATACCAGGAGCACTTAGATTTGGACACCAATAAGTATGTCAAATCAGAGAAGCTGTGAATGGCTGCAGTTGCCATGGAAACAGGGAGCACTGAGGAGGAGGCCATCCTATAATAGAACCCAGGAAGCTGAAAGTGCATTTGGCTCTCTCTCTTTTTTATACAGTGGTGCCTCACATAACAAGTATAATTCGTTCCGTAAGCACGCTTGTTATGTGAATATGTGAAATAATGGAAACTCAGATGATTGGTTCCACAACCCAAAAAATATTCATATAAAAATATTAACAGTATGTTAAAATGATGACAAAACACTGTAATCAAATTCAAAACATGCATTCAATGCGTATGATCCTACTTAGTCTACTTAGGCTGCAATCCTAAAGACACTTTCTTGGGAGCAGGACTTAGGCTACTTAATCTACTTAGGCTGAAGTCCACTTAGTCTGCAGTCCTAAAGACACTTTCCTGGGAGTAGGACCCATTTAACACAATGGGGCTTACTTCTGAGTAGACATGCTTAGGCAGCTGCAATCAAAGACATTTTCCTGGGAGTAAGCCCCATTGAACACAATTCTGAGTAGACATGGTTAGAAGGCTGCATGGAGGAGCTTGGGGGCAGTTAGGGGCAGCTGCCTCTGGTGCCCCAGGCAATTGCTCCCAAATTGCGGGCAGATATAGACAGCAGCAGTGCAGCAGCAGCGGAACAACTTGGGGGCTTGTTAAGTGAAGCAGGCTAGCTAAGTGGCGCACAATTTGTGCTTGTTATGTGAATCACTCTTTATGTGGGGCACTTTTTATGCAAGGTACCACCTTAGCAGAAGAAAAAGGAGTTACTGCAAACAAGATGACAACTGGAAACTGATTCTGAGGTCATGGCTGAAGGTACTGTGAGCAAGCACCTTCTTCTGAAATTACCAGTATCTGCTAATGTACAGTATACACATCAGAGCCTTGCTAGATCAGACCAAGGTCTCATCCAATCCAGCTTAATCTCACAGCACCAATACTTACCCCTGGGAGCACACAATAAGATACCTGGATTCTATTGCCACTCCCTTCGAAGTAGAACGGCTACTTCTTTGACCCTGAGATCATGATTTGTAATCTGTAATGACTTTTCTTCCATAAATTTGTCCAGTTCCCCCTTATACAGAGAATTATTCAGAAAAGAACTCAATTCTGGGAAAAATGTAGATACCAGTATATAAAACTGACTGACTCACTCAATCACCAACGCTCAGCCAAAACCGCCAGACCAAATTTCACAATGGAAGCTTGAAATTTGGGGAGGGTGTTCCATCCATGATGGAGGAACCCACTAAGAACCTCTTTTTGGAAATTCCAACTGGAAGAGGGTGAAAAGGGGTGCAACACATTTTCCACCTTATTCTTTACACAGAAGAATCCCTGACTGATCCAGGCACTGACCCAATCCCTGGATTTAAAAGCATTTAATTTGTATAGGGTGTTCCTTATGTAACATGAACACTCACCAAGAACTGATGTTGAGAAATTTAACCGTTGAGAGGGTGAAAAGGAGTGCAATGTGTTTTTGTCCTATACTTAACACTGAAGACTGAATGATCAACATCCAGCCAATTTGGTGCCCGCTGCCTGATGCACTAGGAAGGGGGGGGCTTGATGAGCATCGGGAGGGGTTGATGCGCATCGGGAGGATGTTGTGCATCAGGAGGGTGTTGCACAGGGGTATTTTACTCATGCAACTCAGGTACATTCTGCTAGTTGAAGATAAAATGGAAAGAGGAAAACTGAAAATGGTTAGTAATGTAACTGAAGCAATGAACACAAATTTGAACTAACTACAGTGGCGCCTCACATAACAAATTTAATTCATTCCAGGGCCATGTTTGTTAAATGAAACATTATTTACGTGAAGCAGATTTTCCAATAGAAAATAATGGAAACTCAGATGATTGGTTCCACAACCCCCAAAATATTCGTATAAAATATTAACTGGATGTAAAAATGATGACAAAACACTGGATTTGAATTCAAAACATGCATTCAATGTGCATGAGCCTATGAAGTCTACTTAGGCTGCAATCCTAAAGACACTTTCCTGGGAGTAAGCCCCATTTAACACAATGCAGCTTACTTCTGGGTAGACATGGTTAGGAGGCTGCAATCAAAGACACCTTCAAAGTGTCTCCCCACTTTCTCCTTCCACCACCTCCCTTGGCAATCTGTTCCACTGCCGAACTGCCCTCACCGTCAGGAATTTTTTTCCAGATATCCAACCAGAATCTCCTTTCTTACAGTTTGTACCCATTGGTTCTCGTTCTGCTTTCAGAAGCAGCAAAGAACAAATGAACCCCTTCCTCCATATGACAGGCATTCAGGTATCTGAAGAGTGCAATCGGGTCTCCCCTCAGCTTCCTCTTATCCAGGCTGAACATCCCTAAACATCCCTGAACATCCCTGAGTTCCTAAACATCTGAGAGATGTTCGGAATTGCTCTCATTCTGATTGAAATAAGAAAGTGTTTTTTAAATTGGAAAATATATTGAGATCAGAGTCAAAGTGAAACAAATTCATTTTTCTATGCTCCCCATAATCTAAGTCTACTTATATGTTACTTATAGGCTACTTATAGGTTCCTTGATCATGCTCTGTCCAAGAGAACACACAAGCCATTTCTGACCTGGCACTTTACTGTAATTCTAGCTAGTCAGAGCCTTTATATATCCTTTTGAGAGAAGGGAACACTGAACCTTATGTTCTGACTGGCTAGCTTAAATTTAATAGAACCCCAAAATTTGTTATTCTGCTAAGATGGATGTCCAGATATGATTCCATGTAGCTTTTTTTTCCCTTGGTCACACCAGATATTTTGATACTGTCAGAATGGTGAAGACAAGAGGCTGACTTAATTAAAAATGACATCTGAGCATTTCTTTATACAGTGTGTAATTAATTTGTGGAACTCTTTGCTGGTTGGACAATGTAATGGTGCCTAGGCTTGTTGTTGTTGTTGAGTTTGCTATTTCTCCCAGCTTGGTGTCATGCGCAAATTTGATCAGGCTCCCCCGTATCCCTTCCTCCAAGTCACTGATGAAAATGTTAAGAGAACCTGGCCCAAGACAGAGCCTTGGGGCACCCCATTCAAAACCAACCTCCAGGTTGACACAGAACCATTTACTAAAACCCTTTAAGTTGTGTCTCTCTCTTCATGACCCCATAGACCACAGCACACCACCAGAGAGGTGGTGGACTCTCCCTCACTGGGGACCTGTCGGAGATGCTCTAGGGGGATTTCCTGCTGAAGGCAGGGGATTGGACTAGATGACCTACTAGGTCCCTTCCAACTCTAGGATTCTAAATGCATTCTATTTGTTACAGCCCAGTATTCTAGTTTATCCAGATCCTCCTGGAGGTTTCTCCTGTCTTCTGTTGTGTTTGCTATTTCTCCCAGCTTGGTGTCATGCGCAAATTTGATCAGGCTCCCCCGTATCCCTTCCTCCAAGTCACTGATGAAAATGTTAAGAGAACCTGGCCCAAGACAGAGCCTTGGGGCACCCCATTCAAAACCAACCTCCAGGTTGACACAGAACCATTTACTAAAACCCTTTGAGTGCGGCCGTTGAGCCAGTTGCAGATCCACCTAATGATTGCCTCGTCCAGCCCATATTTTTCTAACTTCCCAATTTAGATGTCACGTGTGACCTTGTCAAATGCTTTGCTGAAGTCAAGATAAATGACATTCACGGCATTGCCACTGTCCAGAAAGCTTGTAACCCGATCAAAAAAGGAGATCAGATTTGTCTGGCAAGATTTATTCTTGGTAGATCCATGCTGGGTTCTTTTGATCACTGAGTATTTGTCTAGATGTGTACAAATTGTGTTTTATGATTTGTTCTGATATCTTCCCCGCGATTGAAGTCAAACTGACAGATCTATAATTTCCTGGGTCTTCTTTTTTCCCCTTCTATCAGTGTCTCCCTGATGAAATAAGACTTCTCGGTATATTTTGAGTGACGAAAGAGCAAAACAATGGAAAATGGTGATGATCATTTGGCCTGATACCTAGTGAATATTGGGGAGAGGCACATTTTTTCACATTCTATGCAAGGTCATGCTCAGCATCAACTGAAAGCTGTACAGTACAGTGATGACCTCACATCCAAGAAAAAATTCTGCTGCCCCTCAACCCTAATATTCACCTGTTCCATCTATATTCCTATTTCTGTACTCTTTATTTTGCTGGTAAAGCAAGATTTTACAAATAGGTGTGAAAAACAATGAACTATCAGTAAAGATTTCTCTACATTGGTACCATCTTGAATCAATGAGAATGTTATTACTCTGAATATGCTGGGAGATCAGAAGATAAGTTGAGCAGGGGTTTGTTCTTTATATCATGTGTCAACATACAGATATTGTTTGCAACAATTTTAATGGCAGCAAAGTGTTTGAAGGGTTGAAGATGATTATAGAATCAGAATTCTATAGTTGGAAGGGACCTAATACGGCCAAACTGCCCTCACCGTCAGGAATTTTTTTCCTGATATCCAACCGGAATCTCCTTTCTTACAGTTTGTACCCATTGGTTCTAGTTCTGCTTTCAGAGGCAGCTATGAACAAATGAGCCCCTTCCTCCCTATGACAGCCCTTCAGGTATCTGAAGAGTGCAATCAGGTCTCCTCTCAGCCTTCTCTTATCCAGGCTGAACATCCCAAGTTCCCCCAACCTTTCTTCACAGGGCTTCCCTTCCATCCCACTGATCATTCTTGTCACTCTCCTCTGGACTTGCTCCAATTTGGCTGCATCTTAAGGTGCCCAGAACTGAATACAGTACTCAAGGTGAGGTCTAACCAATGCAGAATAAAGAGGAACTATAACCCCACCCCTGAGCTGGTCCCTGGAAAATTTCTTTTCCACAGAACCGGTCTCTAGGGCCAAAAAGGTTAAGGGCTACTGATATAAGGAACGTTCTCTCAAAATTTCACACTTCTAGGTCCAGAGGTTGGGGCAGGGCAGTGATCAGTCAGCGATTCTTCAATGTAAAGTATAGGGAGGAAAACATGTTGCACCCCTTTTCACCCTCTTCCGGTTGGAATTTCCAAAAACTGGTTCTCAGTGGGTTCCTCTATTACGGAAGGAACACCCTCCCCAAATTTCACGCATCTAGACCCAGCGGTTCTGGCTAGCCATTGATGAGTCAGCGAGTGACTTTTCAGTTTATAGATAGACAGACAGACAGACAGACAGACACAGATATAGATATAGATAAAGTATCAGTGTTTTAAAATAGGGAACTACTTTTCAATCACCCTATATATAAAACTGAAAAGAAACATACTCTCTGATTGACTGATTCATCAACGACCAGCCAAACCTGCTGGACCTAGAAGCATGAAATATAGGGAGGGTTTTCCTTCCATGATGGAGGCACCCACTAAGAACCAGTTTTTTGAAGTTCCAAAAACTGACTGATGAACACTCTGCCCCAACTCCTGGACCATGAAATTCGGGGAGCATATTCCTTTTGTGACCGGAGCTGTTCAAGAACCGATTTCTAGAAATTTAACCCCCAATGAGCTGAAAAGCAGTGCAATGCGTTTTTGGCCTATACTTCACACTGAAGACTGATCAACACCCAGCCTCAAATTCTGCACCTGCTCAGTAGTGGTACCCATAGCTGTGGGGGGGGGGGAGGTGACATGCAATGGGGGTGGCGTACAGGGGAGGGAGGTATTTTACTCCTGCAACTTGAGTACATTTCTCTTGTGTCTGTATATAAACAAAATCACAACCAAGAACATTTTTGTTGCATCAGAAATTTCATTCAGATAAAGAGCTTTACAGTAGTGTTTCCCAAACTTATCTTTTGATACAATCAGGATAGTTTAATAATCTACTTAAATGTTTGAAAGAAATTCTTTACCTTTTAAGAGTATACAGTGTTCTCCAGAAATTCTAATAAATACAACACTCCTGGTATCATCTGCTAGGTTTCTAGAGCTGTAAAGATGTATATGCTAAAAACAGCTTTTGAATCACAGCTAGATTCACAACTTACAAGTCTGTATAAGCAGCACATTCAATTTTCATGAGCTTTATATGAATAGCATTATTTGACAAGCTGATCTCCTCTCTAAAGAATTTCTAATCAAAAGGTTCCTATAAATAACCAATCTAACATTCGCAGCAATTCCAAGGTTTACTCTTTTAATGGTATATTTATGTTGTAATTTCACTATTGCTCGACAAGGTATTTTATTTATCCTTATCTGTCCTCACAACAACCCTGTAAATTAGGAGAGGATGAGTGTGAATGACTGGCACAAGATCACTCAGAAAGCTTCATGGCTGAGGGATCTGATCCTGAATCATGCAGGTCTCAGTACAACTCCCTAATCTGGCTCTACTATATGGCTCTATTATATCTAGGCTCTACCTTATCCTAGCTTATCTAGAACAGGGGCCTCCAAAGTTTTTGGTTGAAAAGCCACATCATCTCTCTGACGCAGTATCGGGGGCTGGTGACGGGGAATGAATTAATTTGAATTTCTAATTTGAATAAATCTACATAAATTTACATAAATTAATGCATCAGAGACAAAGCTTATATGAATGAATTTGACTTAACTTATTTATAATACTATTTGTAATACAAATATATATGAAAACTATAATACAGGCAAAACATACAGAAACTATGAACCTACAGTGGTACTTCATTTAACAAGCGCCTCTCTTAACAAGCGTTTCACATAACAAGTAAAAAAAGCAGGCCTCCGTCAGTCTTGAAAGACTATGGTATCGTGCTTGGCGCTGCATACGCTGCATGCGAAGCACGAAAGCCTGGGTTGGATTGTTATGGAGGATAGGCTGTTACCCAAGCAGCAAAGCCACCCTCTCCACGCCACTGAATTAGTCCAATGGAATGGCAGAACTGATACGATTGGATCCAGCTGGCGTCGCAGAGCTGGGCTAAGGACAGGAGTTCACCCTGTCTTGTGGGGCCAACCTGGGTCTCGAACCCTGGCCTGCTGGTTAACAGGCACAGTGTCTTAGCCACTTGCGCCACCCATGACAAGTAAACAGTTCTAAGAAATCTTGCTTCACATAACAAGTTCTGCTTCACTTAACAAGCGAGCATGCTATGGGCACACGTGCTATACAGCCCTGACACTCTGCATGGAGGTTCTTTAAAAGGGCTGCTGGCCACCACTGCTGCCTCTAACTGCCCCCAATTTGGGGGCAGTTGCCTGGAGGTGCCAGAGGCAGCTGCCCCTAACTGCCCCCAAGTGTCCCCACCGACCACCTTGAACCTCCAGCAGCCCCCACTGACCACCTTGAAGCCTCCCAGGAAAGTGTCTTTGATTGCAGCCTCCTAATCATGTCTACCCAGTAGTAAGTCCCATTGTGTTAAATGGGGCTTACTCCCAGAAAAGTGTCTTTAGGATTGCAGCCTAAGCAGACTTCATACGATCATGCACATTGAATGCATGTTTTGAATTCAATTCCACTGTTTTGTCATCATTTTTACTTCCAGTTAAATATTTTTATATATTTTGGGGGTTGTGGAACCAATCATCTGAGTTTCCATTATTTCCTATGGAAAAATCTGCTTCACTTAAAGAGCGTTTCACTTAAGGACCATACCTCCAGAACCAATTAAGCTCTTTATGTGAGGCACCACTGTACCTATGTCCTGGCCACATCAAAAACATACAAAGCCAGAAACACATGGAGACATAAGTTATCTTGATCTGGAGACGCCGGATCTGGTATGTTAATACCTACTAGACTCTACTAATTTTCACAGTACAATACTGTACTTGAAAAATTACTATAGAAAATGATGCAAAAGACTTCTATAATACCTAGTAGTTGTTTTGACATGCTTATGTGCAGAGTGCTGAATATGTGCCAGGGCAGTACAACCCAGGCCAATAATGTGGTGTTTATTCCACGACTAATAACAAAAGGTCTCAGAGCTGCAAGATAAGAAGGCCACATTTTATATATCAGAGCAAGATCCTGCCCCTTTGTCTTTACTCAAATGATATTTGAATCCAAAATTTATATGGTGCTTCAAAATGTTAACTACATTGTGCTATTACAACAAGTTAACTTTGTAACAGAAGGTATTTTCAAGGAGCTTTCAAGGACCTGCCCCATCTTCCAGAGTAAACTCAAAAAAAGGACACATGTCAATTGGTGGTCTGCCTCTCTGGAATTCCATTCTCCCTAGGAAAGCAGATCCAGCTCTTGCCCTGTTCCTCTCCCTCTACTAAAATCAGGATACTGCCTACAATTTAGGGCCACCTTCAAGGTCTTCTGTCTAAACTCAATGTGATCAGGAGAATTACCCAATCATAGCATGCTATCCTTCTGCACATGGCACTCAAGCTGATCAGATGCAGATTAAACTTGGTCTCTAGCACAGCCTCACCAATGATCCACAAATTCCCCACTATCTGTCCTTTTATTCAACTCATGGGTGGTAAAACTCATGGTGGTTATTATTTTCCCTCTTTTTCTTGTGGGTATTCCATGTGAATATGATTTTATTTTGTTTCTGAAAGTTTTGAGGAGACCCAAAATCAGTCTCAGACCTCCTTCCCAAACAAACTCCCCTAACCATCTTTTCCAGCTACTCAAACTAATAGTAAAGCCCTGGATGGGTTTTCCTTTGATTAAATGAGGTGCCAGAAAGAAACATTTATTCCAGTGGTTCTCAAAACTTTTAGCACTGGGACCCAGTTTCTAGAATGAGAATCTGTCAGGACCCACTGGAAGTGACATCATCAAGCAGTGAATTTTTAACAATCTTAGATGCAATCCTATCGACACTTACCCAGGAGTAAATCCCATTGACTCTCATTGTTAAAAACACATGCATAATAGCCTGTTAAAAATACAGATCTGTTACATTTCCCTAAAAGCAGTCACATAACATGGTAGCATCGAATCTATAAAATTTAACAACCATTGCGGGAGTAAAATTTTAAAAACATTTGTGGGCTTGGGCACTGACAGGCACTGAGCACTGGAAAGTAACAGGGGCAGTGGCAGGCAGCAGTGAGCACTGGACATTCCTATCAGACATAGAGCGCAATCCTAACCATGTCTACTCAGAAGTAAGTCCCAATGTGTTCAATGGGTCTTACTCCCAGGAAAGTGTCTTTAGGATTGTAGCCCTAGTTGCACAGCAAGGACCACCGTACAGTGTTGGTCCCCTAACGTTCCCCAAGTCCCCCTATGCACCAGGCACCAAATCAGTTCTTAGTGCTTACATCACAGACATCCCCAAATGTCATGCATCTAAGTCCTGAGGTTGGGGCTGGATGTTGATCAGTCAGTCTTCAGTGTTAAGTACAGTGGTACCTTGGTTTATGAGCATCATTCTGGAAGCATGCTTGTAATCCAAAACACTTGTATATCAGAGCAAATTTTCAGATAAGAAATAATGGAAGCTCAAGACAATTCATTCCACAACCGAAAATATTCATATAAAATTAATGACAATACTGAAATACAATAAAAAATAATAAAGAAAATACAAAATACAAAGAAAAATAAAACAATCTGCACTTAAATCTCTCAGGTTAAAATCTGACCTCCTTAGCCTCCATCAGTGAGCTCTACTGATTATAATAGGGCTTACTTTAGAGTAGACATGTAAGGCTAGTTCTCTGAGGCTTTTTTTCCATTGTCCCCCTTACATAGGATTCAGTCCCACTGACTGTAATAGACTTACTTCAGAGTACACATGCATAACCTGGTCTCTCTGGAAAGGCTGAGCAGGTGCTTGTGGAGCACCAAAACTGGCCTTCTTCCGGCTGGGACTATTTTTTGCTTGTATTGCAAGACATCACTTATATTGCAAAACAAAATTTATTAGAAATATTTGTTCATCTTACAAAATGCTCTTAATCCAAGATTTTACTATTTAGGGACAAAAGCAAGTCGTCCCCCCCTTTTCATTCCCTTAGGGGTTAAATTTCTGAAAATTTCTTAATTGGTGCCTACATCATAAAAAAATATCTTCATCATGAAAAAAATTTCATGCTTCTCGGGCTGGCAGTTTTAGCTGGGCGTTGATAAATCAGTGAGTGATTGAGTCAGTGACTCTTCATTTTTTATATATAAATTGTTGAAATGAATGGGGGTTCATCTGAAATTGGCTTGCAACCCACCGAGTTAATCCCAAACTACAGATTGAGAAACACAGGTTGATTTGGTGGGAGAGACTACTCCAACACCAGAAGTGGGACAATATGATTCCACAGCATGCATGCACATATTTGCATATAATTTCATAGTTCAGGCTACAAGGAACCACTCATGGTCACTGCCTTTCACTGTGGCACAAACTCTACAACCAACTCTCTTTTTCTCCCCAGTTTTCTTCCCTCCCTTCTTTACACTTGAAAGTTCTCACTTTCTCAGACCCAGACCTCTCTGGAAAACTAAAATAAATTCCATTCAGTCTTCTCTCCTTGCATATATTGTGCTTACGTATTCCCTTTTCTAAGGTCTTCATCCACTCTTTTCTGCTTTCCACAGCAACTGCTTATGTTTAGGACAAAGCTGTAAGTGAATGGCTGATAACCAAAGCTAGACAGTATTGCAGCACTGCTTTGATTTTTGACTCTTCCCAGCATTGCTAAACATCTCCCCATTTATTTGGTTGTATATTTTACCTTCACTTTCCTCTCCCATATTTCAGGTAGCTGTTCCAATGGGTCCCACTATATGAAAATTTTCCCCAAGTATAGCAGCACAGATAATGATTAGTTCCAAATGAACCCTAGCAACACCTTCTCCCCTGTTCACATCATTACTCCTGATTCTGCTATCAAAAGCAGAATCAGCAAACCATTCAGCATGCCATAGACCAAACACAGAGACATGAGAGCTTGGCAGAAGAAAAGGGGATGGACAGATTGCCAAGAAAGTCCCCAAGTTGTCCTGCCCATAACTTCTGGTTTCTTCCCACAGCAATCTGCACATTTTAAAAACTCTTAAACTTTCCATCTTCCTCCCTTCTAGTTCCTGCCTCCTGGACTTCACCTACATTCCTCCTACCATACCCGTCAGAATGCTGGCTTCTGGATCAGCCCCCAAGGTAGCAACACAAAAGCAGGGTGGAAAGTAAGTAAACACAAACATTAAAACAAATCACCTACACAAACAAAAACTGGGTCATAAACTTGAGCCATGACTCTTTTCTGAATCACTGTTCCTGAGTTGCAAGTCATATCTGAGTTAGTGACATCCATGACTCAGATTGACACACACAGCAGAAAGGTTTTCACAACTCAAGTTGAATAGTCAAGACTCAAGTGCTCATCCCTGCTCACTTCATCAAGTTGTAGAAACACATAGGGGCCACTGCTGATATTTAACACAAACATTGAAGTACCATGTTATTTCATCTTTAATTACCAATGTAATAACCAAAACTTGTCTTTACCTCATTATCAACACAAACTATTCATATTTTTCCTAGAAATCGTTTTTCCAATCAGATAAAAATTAGCTGCCACAAATTCTTCTTTTGAAATTATATAATGCTCATGAAATATTAAATGCCTATTTCCATTGGAACATATTTCACAGGTATATAAGAAATTTCTTACATCTAAAATCAGTATTGTCATTTTATATCTTCAGAAATAGAATTACAGTAATGTGTTTCATTGAGAACAGTGGTGGATCACTTACCAGAGTCAACACTGGGACAAGGATGTAGGGAATTAACACCAGGATCCATTCATGTTGGGACAATGATATAGGGAATTAACACCAGGATCCATTTTGGCACATTTTCAGCTCTTGAAGCATTGTTATGGTACCAAAATGTTAAAAAATATACTTGTTTATAGTTCTAGGGGAAAAATACCTATTGACAGGATAGTGATTACTAAACTATTAAAAAAGAGAGATGTGCAAATTATCACACAGATTTAGGCTGCAGTCCTAATCCCCATTTAGGTCAGCATAAGTCCCAGTAAAAGTCCTATGGTGGCCTGAGGGTGTCACAAAAGTGCCATAGGGCAGTTCTTTGCCATTCATGGGCCACTGAACAGATATGTGGCAGCTTCCCCACACTACCATGGGAATGGGGGACAGGAGGGTTATAACAGCCTAAATTTGTTAGAACTGCACCCTCAGGATAGGTTTTACCATTTCAGTACCAAGTTAAATTGGAGATTATGTAGGCACTGGATCAAAGCATAGCTCAAAACTTTAAGTTACTGCAAAATAAAGGTTGTGACTCAATGAAACAGAAAATTACTTTGCCATAAGAGATGCTATGGTATGCAATATTCTACTTTTAGGCATCATTACATCTGGTGCTTAATTGCCTTTAATGAATCCCAAAAAAGGGTTTTCCATAAAGCACATCGTAAAAGCAATGCCAAACTAACTTCTAAAAGGCCATATTAACTTTCAAAACACCAAAAACTGGATCTGATAAAAGAAAATATACTGTTTTAACACTAATATAATAAAAAGTGCTACTGTCCTTGTTTAAAGATCAAACCCTTTGACACACAAATAAATATAAGGTGGTTAAATGCTTCACTGAACACATAAACACTACTTTGTTGAGAATGCGACAACTAGTCTTATCTAGCAAAGCACAGTTTACTCGGAGATTCTTTCTGGTGAGCATACACTCTACCAGTTAACAATAGTATCCTTTCCTATTTCTAAGAATCTAGTCTTTCAAGTATTGTGTCTTACTCATGCACGGTAAAGCTGTGGTGTCGAACTCATTTCATACAAACGGCCAAATTAGCACTAATGGTGGCTCCCAAGGTCCACAATCCAATTTTTTTGCACGCCTACTCAGAAGTGTCCCATATAGTCAAGGGGGCTTACTCCCAGGAAAGTGCTGATTGACCATACTCTTTTTCCAGGACATGTCCTCTTTTTTAGCCTTGTGTCCTAGAAAAACTTAATTGCCCTCCTCTTCCTTGTCAGCAGGCAGCATGTATCCTTCTTGGGATTAATCAATTAGATGTAATAAAATACATGTAATAGTTTTAAATTTATACATGTTTAAAATTAAATTAACTATATACATTATATTAATGTATACTTTATATGACTACACATTAAATGAAAATATGGGTGTTTTTAGCCTTTATTTTGTTATGATCTACAAGAAGACCTTGTCCTCTTTTTCAGTTACGACATATGATACCCTTACACCAGAGAGTTGTCCCGTTATAGTCAGTGGGCTTACTATTAGGACAGTAGATATGGCTGGAGGGAGAGATTCAAGCCCCTGCCAATCTCCTCAGAAATAAGACCCACTGTTGTCAGTGGGCTTACTCTCAGGAAAGTGTGGACAGGGATGGAGAGAGAGATCCAAACCTCTGCCAGTCTCCTCAGAAGTAAGTCCTATTATAGTCATTGAGCTTACTCTCAGGAAAGTAGACAGGGCTGGAGGGACAGATCCAAGCCTCTGCCAGTCTCCTCAGAAGTAAGTCCTATTATAGTCAGTGGGCTTACTCCTAGGAAAGTGTGGATGGAAAAGCAGCCTCAAATTCTAATCCTTTGCATGCAACTCAGAAGGAAGTCCCATGATAGCCAATGGGACTTACACACAAGTAATGGTGGAGAGAACAGCAGACCTCCAAGCCAAGAGTCCAGGACAGGATCCTGGAGGGGCCTTTAGTGAGAGGAGAAATCCTCCAAATCCTATGCATGCTACTCGGAACCAAGTCGCTCACACACACACACTCACACAGGCTGCATGGGTCTCACCTAGCAGGCGGGAGACCCTGGACAGCCAGAGATGCTCCCACACTGCGGGCAAGTCGGGGATAGCCAGGGATGGCCTGCGAGGCTGTGGGGAGGGTGAAGACAATGCAGGGGCTACAGATCCTCCTGAGAAGAAGCAGCTGCTGCTGCTACTGCTGCGCACGAGCCCTCCTTCCTCCTGCTCTGGGAAGCTGCTGCGCACGAGCCCTCCTTCCTATTGCTGCTGCTTCTGCTTGCCTCCCGCTCAAAATCAAGGTGCGCAAGGCACATAAAATCAAGTGTACTGCTGCCACTACTGGGCTGCTTCTGAGGGTGGGGAGATCGCTTGCAGGTCACAGGTGTGCCTGTAAAGGGCCACATGCGGCCCCGGGGCCGCCAGTTTGACATGCCTGCTGTAAAGCCAGTGGTAATTTTCTCATTCTTGCCGATCAGCTATGGAACAGTCACCATTTTACAGTGGTGCCTTGTAAGATGTACATAATTTGTTCCGGAAGCATGTTTATCTTACAGAGCATTCTTTATACAAAGCAGGTTTTGCCACAGGAAATAATGGAAATTCAGATGATTGCTTCAACAACCCAAAAATATTCATATAAAAATATTAACTATATGTAAAAACCAGCAAAAAGCGTACCCACATTGCGGGAGTACCATTTCCCCATACACCATCCCCCCATGGCGCATCAACACCCCATGCGCAACTTCCCCCCATGCGCATCATTCCCCCCATGCACATCTGTCACCCCATGCACACCAATCCCCCCATGAGCAACTTCCAACATGTGCAACTTCCCCATGTGTATCATCCCCATGTGCCTCAACTCCCATATACAACAACACCCATCTGCATCAGTCCCCACGTGCATCAACCCCCATGCACATCATCCCCCCTGCGCAACTTCCCCCCATGCGCAACTTCCCTCCATGTGCAGCATCCACCCCAGTGCAACCTCTTCTTCCGAACAACATCCCCCCCCCCCCACTGCAACTGGCACCGAGCACCAAATTGGCTGGAGGCTGGTCAGTCTTCCATGTTAAGTATAGGACAAAAACACATTGCACCCCTTTTCAGCCCCTTAAGGGTTAAATTTCTCCGCATGGGTTCTTGGTGGGTGTTCATGTCACAGAACATGACATGACAGAACCTACCCAAATTTCACACTTCTAGGTCCAGGGGTTGGGGCAGAATGTTGATGAGTCATCAATTCTTCAATGCAAAGTAAAGGGAGGAAAACGTGTTGCGCCCCTCTTCACCCCCTTCCGGTTAGAATTTCTGAAAACCGGTTCTTAGTGCACCCCTCAGTCACGGAATGATCACCCACCCCAAATTTCACGCTTCTAAGGCCAGCGGTTTTGGCAAGGGATTGATGAGTCAGTCAGTGAGTCAGTAAGTGAGTCAGTAAGTGAGTCAGTGAGTAACTTTTCTCTTTTATATATATATAGATGATGACGACAGAACACTGTAATCAAATTCAAAATACTGTAATATAATACAGAACATAATTCCTGTAATATTAATAAAAAACACTGTAATATACTGTACAGTAAAACAGAAAAGAAAAACCTTTATGGCCAAAGATGACTGATTTTCACTAAAAGTGTCACTGCTGTCTTTCTGAGCAACTTTAACAAGGAACCTATCTAATGACACTTGCTTATGTCTCCTTTTGAGGATTTCCTGGAAATGTGACATTGCATTGTCATTAAAGAGATTCATCACTCGCACTGCTACAGATTTATTTGGGTGGTGCTTTTCTACAAAATTTTGCACACAAATATGAGCGAGTATCGAAAAACCCATAAACCAAAAGATACCACAATCTGCTACTATACAATGCACTAAATCAATTGTTTAAATAAAATAACATTCAGTTATATTCAAGGATATCAGAATAGCTGTACAAATGAAACATACTATGAGGAAACCATCATATGCTCATAGTTCAATTGTGGATATAATACATTGAGTATTAAATATTCAAGGTTAACACGTTGGTTAACCTTCAAGGTTATATACTCATATATAACCTTTAAGGTTATATACTCATACATACTCAGTATATAGTCATATGTTATATGAGTATAACATATAAGAACTCAAATCTGAGCTGATATTATGAATGTCAGTTCATGTAAAGGTCCCTCAGATCACTTTAAGGGATAGCGGGGGAAAGCATAAACTCAGTCCCCAACATCGTACCCCTCTGGGGAAAGGAGCTATTTTAAAAACTTATCAAAGGGGATGGGCTACCCAGGGTCTGAGGGGTATGGGGAGTGAGTGACTTTTCTGGGATCTTTCACTATTTTCAAGCTTTAGGAAATCCTGCAAGTGCTCTGTGAGGCTCCCAAGGTCTCCAAAAACCATGCGGACCCTTCTCTCCCCCTCAGCCTGGCCTGTTCTCTATAGCAGACAGTAGGGAATGGAGACTGCTCACCTCTTCCCCTCCCCTGAGCCTTCTCTGCCACAGAGGACAATGCAAATAGAACCCTCAGCCTGCTTGATTGACAGAGATAAGGACACAATAACAAAATAGTCAAGGATTTTATGTAGATACCATATATACTCGAGTATAAGCCTAGTTTTTCAGAACATTTTTTATGTTGAAAAAGCCCCCCATAGCTTATACTCGGGTCGTCTTATACTTGTCATAAGATGGGCAAAGAAGTGGATTTCTGCACAAGCAGCTCAGCTTCGGTCAGCCTTTTTAAAAAGCAGGATAGGCTGCTTTGCTTCCTACTTTAAAAAAAAAACAAAACCAAGTCAGCAGATGGATCACTCTCCTCCTTGCATGTAGGAGCTTGATGGCTCACCACATTGGCTGTTTTCTCCTCATTAAAACAGAAGTAGCTGCTGCATTTCCCGCCCTAGGCTTAAACTCAAGTCAATAAGTTTTCCCAGTTTTTTGTAGTAAAATTAGGTGCCTCGGCTTATACTCGAGTATATACGGTATATATATTTTTTAATCAACAGGACTCAAACCCCAATGGATATCGAGGCACAACCATGGTCCACTAGGGCAATGGATGAATAAGAAGCTTAGAAGTAAGTCTTTAAATCTATTTTTCCCTCATTTTTTAATCCATATACTTTTTTAATTCACTGGGGGTTCTGGAACAGAAACCAAGTAGACAATAAGTGGCAACCTGTATGTCACGTTTGGTGCTTTAAAATATACACGTTTCGTAGTATTAAAATTAGCACATTAAATACTATATAAAGCAGTAATCTATACTGACCTTCCAGTAGTCAGACTGTAAACTGTAGTACCTCTGGTATGCAGATAATGCTGGAATTGAAAAAATAAAGTTTAGAAATATTTAAAAAAGAAACGCTAAACATTTTAATAGTTATTTACTTGTTCAAACATAGTGCTAACTCCTCCTCCACTTCTGTCTCCAACCCTTGTTCACATGGGATATGCCCATCAGCATATCCACATGATACCAAAAAAGCATAAAATATAGCAGCAACAATAAAAGCTTCTGAAGAACAGCAAACTCAGCAGCACCCAAACCTAAAACCAAAACTACAGTGAAAATGCCAAGCAAAAAAGTTGTCTTTAGCCTGCCAGAAGAAGGGTGTATCACTAACTGAGCTTCAACGAGGGACAGCATTCTAAGGAGGGCCTCTCAGATGACTTCAGGGGATAGGCTGTTATTACAGAGAAGTGGTTCCTCAGATACCCAGCTCCCAAGGCATAGAGTGCTTTTAAAAGTCAAAGTCAGCACATTGAATTATTCCTAGAAACAGATAAGCAAACCAGCACATCTACAGCAATCTGACCACTGAACTCCTGAGATCACATCCTCAGTGCAGCTAGGTCATTTGGCACTTGTGGCCTATAAATTTTTTACATTCAAGAAATACAAGGAAATTAATTGAAATCAGTATTACTTAAAATATTAATATTAATAAAAATATTAATCTATTTTATGCCACCCTTCTCTAAGAAGCTCAGGGTGATGTGCATGGTTTCTCCCCTTCTTCTGTCCTCACAAGAACCAGTGAGGCTAAATGATAGTGATAACAATAGTCAAAAAAATAAAAGCAGTGAATATTTTCCCACAAGGAATATATGAATGTCAATGCCCTCCCCTGCTATCACTCCCATGCACACAGTAACATACAGTCCCTCAATCTGGTGCCTGGAAAAGACAATCAGAGGTGAGGCTCAAGAGGGGAGCCAGGACTATCTAGAAGGTAGATCTGGAAGAGGTGGCTCCAGAAGACAGTCTCAGAACAGAAGAGGTAGATATAGCAGGTACAATAGATTTGGGTTTCATGTTCAAGCAGGAACCCAGTCTACCATCTGGAAGAGGATCCAGAGGGCAATCTCAGAATGGGAACCCAGACCAAGACAAAAGGTTGATCAATTGTGGGCCAGAGCCCTGGGCTACCACCTGGTTCTGGAGTTAAGGTAATGTTCATGGCTCCGTCCAAACACAAACATTAGAAGAAAGCATACAATGCTTTTTAACAGGTACCCAACATCAGATTCATAATTCAAAATTAAAGGAATAATTTGACAGGTATATTGGACAAAAATTATCAGCAGTCTAGATAGACAGGACAACACTGGACTTACCTTTTGGATAATCCTCCAATAAGAGGTTGAAGTGACCTAACTGGCAAAAGAAATCAGATTCAACTTTTCCTTCTGCTTTCAAAATTAGCGATTCATAGCAGCCAACAGCCTGAAAAAAGGAAGACAAACTTTATAAACACAGAATACTAAATGTATTTTACAGGCACTAGTATTTATAAGGACATGAATTAAGACTGAATTTGGCAAACTTAAATAAAATTTTATAATAAATGAACAAGGTGGTGTTTGATAGCGGTAGTCATACAATGTTATATATTTTCATTTAAAGTCAGGATTATTCTTCTGCTTTTTTTTTTGTTCATGTTTACAGTGCAATGCTGTAAGAACATACAGTAACAAGTTTTAAACAGCACATGCTTTAGTTAAGTTCAGTCAGACATAACTAAAAGGCTGAATTATGTTTTTTTTAAACAACATTGAAACAAATAGTATTCGTTCCATCACCATGAAAAGTTATGAACTAGTTTGAAGCTGCTCTATTTCAGATGCTTCCTAATCTGCTCAGCCTATGACAGTAGTGGTTTTGGTGATGCTGCCAGTATGTAAAGGGAAAAGAAAGGCTCGTGAATTATTCACTGGGAAGCTTGCTCAAACTCTGACCTACAACAGTTGTCAACACTCCAGTTGAAGCATAGACCCCATAGAACAGCCATTTTCAACCACTATATTGTGGCACATTGGTGTGGCATGAATGGTTTGCATGTGTACAATGGGATTTTGAGAGAGGGTCATTTCTTAATAGGGCAATTGTTTAGTGCAGCGTTTAATGGTGATTTTAAAGCACTGCTTTATATCTTCTATTTCAGGGACAAAACTAATTTAATTCCATTTATTAGCAGGCTGCATATAGTCTGCATTTTATAGAGCACTCCATTGAATCTAGGCTACATGACTATGGCTTTCACAAACGAAAAGAGTCTACCAATAAAAAGGAAGAGTGGTCCAGAAGACAGTTCACTTCCTTCCTTTTGTCAAAAGAGAAAGCAATGCTTGAAGAACTTCAGTTGGCAAAGGGACCAGAAGCAGCTGCCCTGTAGTGTGCAAGAATAACGAAAAGAAAGGAAGCTAACAGCAATGACTGAAGAGAAAGTATTTCAGTCAAAAATATAAAATCATTTGCGTTATTCTGCCACCTGCCTGCTCTTCATGGGCACTGAACAGTACACTTGTGTTCAAGTGACATTGAATATATTGTAATTTTGCCACTTAACATCCAACTTTGCATAAGTTTAAAGCTGTTTCACAAAAGAAATGACACAAAAAATAAATCTTTTTTCATTTGACGTGAACCATAACCATTCAGTTGTAAATGAACAAAAGTTAGCTCCCTAAATCCTCATTTGTAACTGAATCTAAATAAACTACAATCAAGAAAAGTGTTGCATAATTCTCAGTCTTTTTAGTACAACTACAGTGGTACTTCGCTTAACAAGCATTTCACATAACAAGCAAAAATTTCCAAGTAATCTTGCTTCACATAACAAACTCACATAACAAACAAGTTCCGCTTCACTTAACAAGCAAGTGGGCTATGGGCACGCGTGCTATGCAGCCCTGATGCTCTGCGTGGAGGCTCTTTAAAAGGGCTGCCAGCCAGTGCTGCTGCCTCTAACTGCCCCCAACTTGGGTACAGTTGCCTGGAGGTGCCAGAGGCAGCTGCCCCTAACTGCCCCAAAGTGCCCCCACCGACCACCTTGAACCTCCAGCAGCAGCCCAGGTAAGCCTCCCAGAAAGTATCTTTGATTGCAGCCTCCTAACCATGTCTATCCAGATGTAAGCCCCATTGTGTTAAATGGGGCTTACTCCCAGGAAAGTGTCTTTGATTGCAGCCTCCTACCATGTCTACCCAGAAGTAAGCCCCGTTGTGTTAAATGGGGCTTACTCCCAGGAAAATGTCTTTAGGGTTGCAGCCTAACTAGACTTCATAGGATCATGCACATTGAATGCATGTTTTGAATTCAATTCCAGTGTTCTGTCATCATTTTTACATCCAGTTAATATTTTTATATGAATATTTTGTGGGTTGTGGAACTAATCATCTGAGTTTTCATTATTTCCTATGGAAAAATCTGCTTCACTTAAAGAGCATTTCACTTAAAGAGCATGCCTTCGGAACGAATTAAACTCTTTATGTGAGGCACCACTGTAGTTAAAAATTTCCTATTTACCAGTAATTTTATTATTTCTTTCCTGAAAGAGGCAGCCCAGAGAAAAAAATAGAACAAGAATGCATTTCGTAATCACAGATAAATTTTCAAACACTTGCTACAAGTACAGTAAGATCATTATTTTCAGTTCTAACAGACAACTTAGCATGTAATGATAAACTAGAATAATTTTTACAAAATCGTTTACCTAAGGAGAACTGGAAACCAGAGTCGTTGAGTATACAGGTAGGAGAAAAATTTGATCTATAAGGTGGCAATCAACCTTAGGTTCTCCCAACACCATCACCTCAAAAACGGTTTTTAAGAGATTTCTAGTCATTGTAAATACATGGTGGTGGATAGGTGAGTAACAAATCCAGTTGACGAACTACTGGATCCATTCTATTTGTATTCATTAATGTAAATTTACTTAAATTTGAAATGCAAATTTTCCTAACTCCAGACTCTGTTAGATAGATGATGGAGCCCTCCTGCCAAAATGTTTGCCCAACCCTGATATAGTATTTTGTAATATTTGCCCTCCAGCACAAAAATCACCAAATATTACGTGGTATAAATCCACATACACTTTACTATTTATACTTACTCTTGAACATGCTACATAAATTTTCCCATAAGAAACAATCTTGCTTTATATCAAAATCAGGCCTGTTTTAGGGATTATCCCTGAGACTTACTTGTGGTCACTGTGATGCACAGAGAGAATTACAGTCTTTTAAGCTTGAAAGGGTAGTTTGAAAAGATGATTAGGTACATGGAATAAGTACACTTTCTGCACATCCTGTAAAAATTCTAGCCTTGATGACAGTGCCTGACAACCCTGCTTTGAAAATTTGTGCCATTACAAATTCCTCTCCTCCTTTATAGGAATACACAAAAGATACGGCCCAAAGAGATACCGTGCCCTGAGCAGCACTCAAGGAACAATTTTGCACTGCTCTGGTCTGCATCTCCAAGGAGAGGAAGGGTGTGGTCCAGAGCACTGCAGAATCGTAGTGGGAGAAACTTCAACTGTCCCTGTAGTGGTGACATGTTGACCTCACTACAATTACCGTATTTACTCAAATAAAATGCACAATCAAATCTAATTCGCACCTTATACTCATAAGAAAAATGTTGGATTTACTCTAATGTAATTAACCTTAGAATCTGGTGCACACTCTGATTTTGGAGACTAAAATAAATTGCCACATAAGAGGGAGACCTGTCCTCTATAGCAGTGTTTCTCAAACTGGGGGTCGGGACCCCTTTGGGGGTTGCCTAGAGCTTTCCTGGGGGTCGCCTGGTGCAGGGGGCCAGGTCAGGCTTGCCAGACCTCCAGCTGTAGCTGCACGCGCACTGGGACTGACTGATAGCCTCAGGGCCCATTCCTATGCATGCCTACTCTGAAATAAATCCCATTGTGTTCAATGTGTGCATAGAACACACATTTCATTTGTAACAATGAAAAAACATCCTGCTTATCGGATATTTACATTACGATTCATAATAGTAACAAAATTACAGTTATAAAGTAGCAACGAAAATAATTTTATGGTTGGGGGTCCCCACAACATGAGGAACTTATAAAGGGGTCATGGAGTTAGGAAGATTGAGAACCACTGCTCTAGAGAGTACAAGCAGCACTGAAAAAGATATGGCTCAAAAAGGTTGAGCAAGACCTGAAGAAACTGACTGATCATTGATGAAGTTAAAAACATTGCCATCAATAGCCAATAATGGAAGGTCATTATGAACCATGCATGAAATCCCCTCCCCAAGTGCCAGTTAAGGACTGAAGAAGATGTTTCATAAGCCTCACACTTCCCCAACCTTAGTACCCAACACCATCCTACCTTTTCTCCAAACTAAAACGCTGTTGATCACTCTAACAGCTCTTCTTTGCACCTTCTCCCACCGTATCCCTTGAGATGGCACAAACAGACCATGTTTTTCTATCTGTACCACACGCAGATTTTCCTTGTTAGGAAAGCAGAGAAAATTATGCCTCTATTGGCTTCTATCAGTGATTGGCACTCAGATCTGGGTGTTCCAAGGATCCTTTCAGTGATCTCCACACAATGCCTGATTTTCATTCAGCAGTTTTTAACTGTGAGGCAAGGGGAAACTTCTCCATCCCTTTGATAATAGAAGGCTATAAAACTTATCCCTTTCCCTTACCATGGTAAAGGGAGAAGTTCCCCTTGCCTCACAATATTGCAGCAGCAGCAGCCCCAAACGCGCTCTGGATGCATTGTAGGCATGCCAGTCTGCCTGCTCCTGTACATGTAAGGACTGCCCTATAAGTCATCAAAAAGAAATTGTAAATGCATTGCCTTACAGATGTGGAAATTTGCAGCATTAAATACAACAGATGCTCTCTCTTTACAAAGGATGAATTCACAGAATGTTCAGTGAAGTTTATTTAAATTGCAAGTTCAAAACTTCAAAAAAGTGTCAATTTCCTCAGATCTGTGCCACCTCCAGAGGGGGATTGCATAATTGTTGAGTTGCATCCCTGCTCCTACTCCAAAATGTTCCCCTCCCATCTCCCAGACTGCATCATTTGAGCTCAACCAGCACAGATATCTTTACCTCTGTTACTACAAAGGCTGGATGCAACCTATGCAGGCTGGTGTACCTCCATCAGTCAGTGCAGCTTTCCCCTAAATAAATGCAAACAAGCTTTATGGCACATTTGTGACCCTCCCAGATAACTGCAAGGAACTTGTGCCAGCCAGTCAGAATTGTTCCCTTAATCGCATTACATTTTCTATTCAGACTTGGACCAAGTCAGCAAGATCTGCCACAATTAGTGACTGACACTATGGTAGTCCAAATACTACAACTATGGTTAGTTACCATGGTTTAGAATCCAAACCGCAATCTAATTTGTCATGCAGTGCTGTGCTACTATGTTGCAACAAGTACACACAAAGAAGCATACCACCTCCTGGAATTCCAGGTTTCTGTCACAAATTGTTCTAAACTTGTATGACTGCTGGGAAAGCAAAACAATACTCTTTATCTGTTGATTTCATCCATTGTAGGTTCTGAAGACCTCCCAGATGTAACCAGAACCTCATTCCAGTTATATCCAGGAGGCTTTTCAAGACCCACAGAGGCAGTGCATTGTCTCTACAGGATATCTGAGCAAAAATCATAAGTACCAGCTGTACCTGGTGGTTTTCTAACCACCAGGATGCATTGGTACTTATGATTTCTGCTCAGATATCCTGTTGCTAATTTTCTGAAGGTTTTGGCATATAGTGTGGGAGTCTAGAAACTATCCCACACAGATACCGAGGTTGAACTTCTCCATGTTTTGCCACATTATTATTGGCCAGCTACATTAGGGGGCAGGCTAGCCAATAACCTTCAGGCAATTCTCAGCGTTATAGATTATATAATGTTGACCGTTTCAGCTATAAACTGGAGTGTTCACATGAGTTCCTCTCAAAGCTCCTGTCACTCAAAAATTAACTGAAAATCATTTATTCTTCTGTACAAGATTATATATCCATTCCCATCCCATGTCAGTTATAAAGGATTGATTTATCACTACATCACTGCAAATATTCAGCCAATTTGATAGCTCCAAAAACTTCTACTGGATGATTCCCATTTCCAGTGTTGCTCAATACAATTCATATACACACTGTTGCCCCAGCCACTCTGGATTTCACAACCCTGCTACAGTACATTTACTGTATTCTGAATTAACACTAGTTTCCTGGCAGAGTGTACCTTTTTTATTCCCTCAACTCCATCACCCCTCACAAACACTATGATCAGGACTCCATGTGGCTTTGAAAGTAAAAACATCTAATGTCTACCCAATTTCATGAAAACAGGTGTTTGCAGTTCCTTTCCAAAAATTTAAGGAACATTCTTTCCCATTAAACTTCCTTTCATCAATTTAAAAAGTCAACCTGCTGTCCAGCATCTCAACTGCCTTTTTGCCACTTCTTTCCTCAACGGTTCTCCTCAATTGCCCCCTCACCACTTCTCAGCCTGACCTGCTATCAGTACATAGTTGGAATGTTGACAGTTGCATCTCCCCAGCCTGCTTGACTGACACAGAATGTTGGCTACAAGACGTGGACACCCTTACACACAAGTTATGGCTTTTGTAGAAGAAAGCCTGGCTAATAGCATACATTTCACTAAGTTCTAAGTCACTAAGTTGAACGGTAAAACAGCCTATCACAGAATAAATTTCTGGAGTACCCCACCAGAAACACACAGGATCAGACTAAAGTGGCGATTCCCAAATGCCACAAAAGTTTGGGAATTGGAGTAAGTTAGCAGGGAAGGGGTGAAGACAGCTAAATTCCCAGGATAGTGCCACAGCGGAGGACAAAGAAAGGTTTTAGTTACTGGCAGCAGCGTTGACCTCCTGAGGTATAGGAAGCCCCACAGATAACTCTGCAGGTCTCCCCAAGCCTCAGAATGTTTAAAAAAAGATAAAAGCAACTGTGACCCACTTCTGAAACCAGAAGGCACTGCCTTGGACCTGTATAAGTAACCCCAATTCAGGCATGGGCTGAGACCGGTTCGGACCGGAATGGCCAAACCAATTGTTAAAATCAGGCCGCAGGTGGCGAACCAGTAATTGTGGGGGCTGCCCATAACGGGGCGAACTGGTTTGGGGGTCCTTTGCACATTTTCAGTCGCCGTGGCCACCATTTTGATTCTGTGCACATGGAGGAGCGTGCACAGCTACTTAAGAGGCGGGTGAGGAAGTCCCTCCTCCCCACCTCCTATACAGAGCCGGCTGGCAAGAGAGCGAGCAGCCACAGGCATTGCACGCTCTTCAGCCGGCCAGGCTTGCTTTGCCTCCGAGCGAGGCACCTTGCTTGCAGCTTCTCGCCGTCCCTGCCTGGCCTGACCTGCCTTACTCCCAGGCCAGTGTAGAGAGGACTGCAACCAGAGCCCCATCCTAAGCAAGTCTACTCAGAAGTAAGTCCCATGAAAGTCAATGGGACTTACTCCTAGGCCAGTGTAGAGAGGACTGCAGCCTCAGAGCCCCATCCTAAGCAAGTCTACTCAGAAGTAAGTCCCATGAAAGTCAATGGACTTACTCCCAGGCCAGTGTAGCGAGGACTGCAGCCCTAAACTGTGCATGCACCAACCTTCCTTGGTTGGCGCATGGGCAGTGCGCATACTTCAGCCAGCGCATGCGCAGTCCGCGTCCTTCCACGCATGCGCAATGCGCAATGGCGACTCTGCAGAATGTCCTTGTGGGTCCTTCAGCCACAGGAGGGTGGCATCATGCCCTCCCAGGCCCCGCCCCGACCCTCCCAGGCCCTGCTCCACCCCGGCCCCTTACCCCTGCTCCACCCCCTGACCCAGCCTGGCTCCTCCCACTTCCAGCAAACCGGTTGTTGGGAGAGGCTGGGCCCATCCTTGCCCGAATCCCCACCAGCAATGTTTTCCCTATCATTCCACCTCTTAAGAGGGAAGAAACGGGACTTCTTGGGCTGGGAAGTTGCTACATCCCAGTATGAGAACCGGCTACAGTGCCCAAAGTCCATGTGTTTAATGAGTTTAGACAAAAGTTTCACATTACACAAATCTTGAATAATTCACTCACATCCTTCATATGCTTAAGTGATGGTGTCTGATAATTCATGTGGGACCCTCCAAATCCCTATTTACTGAAAGTGAGACCACCCACACAATGCATCCAGTGAAAGGATGAGCCCCAAGTTGGTAGGCAGAGACCATGTGCATTTCCTACACATTGAAAAAAGTTCCCCCATCTGCTCTGATCCTCTTACCAGAATATGTGAATGGCATTTAGCTTTCCAACACTGTTCTGCTTCACTTAACAAGCGAGCATGCTATGGGCACGTGCTATACAGCCCTGACACTCTGCATGGAGGTTCTTTAAAAGGGCTGCCGGCCACCACTGCTGCCTCTAACTGCCCCCAATTTGGGGGCAGTTGCCTGGAGGTGCCAGAGGCAGCTGCCCCTAACTGCCCCCAAGTGTCCCCACCGACCACCTTGAACCTCCAGCAGCCCCCACTGACCACCTTGAAGCCTCCCAGGAAAGTGTCTTTGATTGCAGTCTCCTAACCATGTCTACCCATGTCTACAATTTCAGTGTTTTGTTAGTGTGCTGTGAGATGAAAAAGGATGAAAATCACTGTTCTAAACTGTAACCAAGATAAACAAGTTCAATGGCCTATGCAACTCTGAGCCCCTGACACTGACAGTAACAAAACACTGAAATCGTCAAGACACACCATCAGTTGTTTTTACCATTGACAAGGCACACCAGGCTGTTCAAATCTCCCAATTTTCCTATTAATTAATGACCTTTCTCTGAGGATTAGCCATGGCACACCAGTGTGCCACGGCACACTGGTTGAAAATCACTTGTTTAGAAGATTTTTAAAGCTCATTTAAATAGTCATAAGACATTTTCCCTGGAAAAAATATATTACATGTCTAACTTAATTATATTCAATTTATATGTGATCTTCTCTCAAAGCAAATGAGATGGACACTTTAAATTGAAAGATAAACATCCTTTAAGGAACTGTTAATGGCTTAAAGACAGCCTGCTTACCATGGCATTGTGGCAGACAATTAAGCTTGTCTTAGAAAGGTTTACAGAGGTTAGTTTCATTCTGTATCAGCTAGGAGGCAAATCTGCTCACTCCCCCCAAGTGATAAACACTTCTGAATTGCTTCTAAGGTGAAGTTTTAAGGCACTTGAAAGGGCTCAAGTTTTAAAGCACTTGGATTTTGATTAATTGCCTGTTTTGTTACCATGATAACTAATTGCCTTTGTATAACGCAAAAATAATTAATCACAGCTTCCTGGAACCAAATGTCAAGAATGGGGAGGTTCAACCTGTACATATAAAAAATCTTGATAATAGAAAATAATCTATGCAGCTGTTTTGTTTTGGGGTCACCTTAGAGCATTACATAATCACTCATTAAAGCTTCCATTCTCTCTACCCACAAGTGCAGTAACTCATTCACCAGCAAAATAACTCCCAATAGCTGGTAAACATTAGGTAAAATGGAAGATGTATTCATAATGTTTGCCATGTATAGATTCAGGGGTGTACACAAGAATAACTGCCTTACTGCACAACCTGGTCTTTCTATTACAGCATTCTTCTACAGCCAAGTCATTATTAAAGTTTTTTTCTCATAAAGGTGCAAGACATGCATAAGCCACGACTGCAAGCAATGCATCTCCTTGGTGATAAATAAGAGGCTTAAGAGGAAAAACTTCATGAGTTCTGACTTGCCAGATATATGCTCACTTCATAATCACTGGAAAGATTCAGAACATGATATCATGGCTGCACTGGGACGGGTGCATATACACATTCATGAGCTGTTTTTTGGGGTCACAGATGCTGACCAAAGTGAACAGAAAAAACATCCTCCACTGAAACTGTACACATTTTTTAAAAATCATACTCTGCCTTTCTCTTCTTATCTTCAGTTTAATTGTCACTGTGCAAAAGAGAGTCATTTTTCAAAACCAGACACATCCAATAGTGTATACCGTTTCATGTATTTCAATTTTTTCCTCAAAACTTTTCAAGACACTATGAACACTTTTCAAGACACAATTCCCTGCTTGTTTCTGTACCTTGACATAAACTTAAGTATAAACATTAAATAATTACATATACTTCATCTTTTCTGGTACCATTCCCCTCCCCTTCATCCATTGCTTCCTTTAAATCTTCTATTGTAAAGTGCAATGCTCACCAACAGTACATAAATAAAAATAAATTATAATAAATTATACTGAAAGCAACAGAGATATAAAAGAATTTATATAAAGAAAAACACATAAATATCAACAAATCACCTCTAATAGTTTGGGATACCATTTTAAGACTACTCCTATTTTAGACATCACAGAAAATGACTGAAGATACCTTCTCAGGGACATAATTAGCAAATGTTCTAGTATGAAAGGTACTACATCCTCCAATATATAATAGAGACTAGCGAAAAGCATACCCACGTTGCGGGAGTGAAATTCCCCCATACACCATCCCACCACTGCACATCAATCCCCCACTGCACATCAATCCCCCACTGTGCATCAACTCCCCCATGCGCATCCACCCCATGTTCATCCACCCCATGCACATCAACTCCCCCATGCACATCAACCCCTCACGTGCATCATCTCCCCCTTGAGCAACAACCTCCCCATGTGCATACCCCATACGCAACATCCCCCTTGCGCATCATCTCCCCATGCGCAACACCCGCATGTGCAGCATGCTCCACAGTGCAACCCCTTCCTCCGAACAACTTCTTCCCCCACTGTACTAGGCACCGAGTACCAAACTGGCTGGATGTTGGTCAGTCTTTCATGTTAAATATAGGACAAACACACGTTGCACCCCTTTTCAGCACCTTAAGGGTTAAATTTCTCAACATCGGTTCTTGGTGGGTGTTGGGTGTCACAGAAGGAAGACCTTCCCCAAATTTCATGCTTCTAAGTCTGGGGGTTGGGGCAGAGCATCAGTCAGTCACCGATTCCTCAATGCAAAGTACAGTGGTGCCTCACATAAAGAGCTTAATTCATTCGAGAGGCATGCTCTTTAGGTGAAACACTCTTTAAGTGAGGCAGATTTTTCCATAGGAAATAATGGAAACTCAGATGATTGGTTCCATAACCCCCAAAATATTCATATAAAAATATTAACTGGACGTAAATATGATTTCAGTTTCAAAACACTGAAATTGAATTCAAAACATGCATTCAATGTGCATGAACCTATGAAGTCTACTTAGGCTGCAATCCTAAAGGCACTTTCCTGGGAGTAAGCCCCATTTAACACAATAACATGGGTAGACATGGTTAAGAGACTGCAATCAAAGTCACTTTCCTGGGAGTAAGCCCCATTTAACACAGTGGGGCTTACTTCTGAGTAAACATAGTTAGGTGACTGCAATCAAAGGAGGGAGGCTGCAATCCTGGGAGGCTTACCTGGGCTGCTGCTGGAGGTTCAAGGTGGTCAGTGGGGGAACTTGGGGGCAGTTGGGGCAGCTGCCTCTGATAGCTCCAGCTAACTGGGCAAGAGACACTCTTTCAAGTGAGTGTTCCTCTTTTATTTAGCAGGGGGAGAGTAACTGGCCCTATGCACCCCCAGCAATGTCTGCTCTAGTGGCTTCTGCTGGTGTTCTTTTTGCATTTTAGATTGTGAGCCCTTTTGGGACAGGCACCCATTAGCTATTAATTAGCTATTTTTTTCATTTTCTTGTAAACCGCTTTGTGAACTTCTCAGTTGAAAAGCGGTATATAAATACTGTAGACAGACAGTTAGAGGCAGCAGTGTTGGCCGTCAGCCCTTTTAAAGAGCCTCCATGTGGAGTGTCAGGGCTGCATAGAACACGTGCCCATAGTGCGCTTGCTTGTTAAGTGAAGCGGAACTTGTGAAGCAAGATTTCTTGGAAATTCTTGCTCTTTATGTGAAACGCTTGTTAAGCGAGGTACCACTGTATAGGGAGGAAAACGCGTTGCGCCTTTTCACTCTTCTGAATGCAATTTCCAAAAACTGCTTCTTAGTGCACCCCTCGGTCACAGAAGGAACACCCACCCCAAATTTCACACTGCTAGGCCCAGCGGTTTTGGCTGGCTGTTGATGCATGAGTCAATCAGTAAGTGATTTTTCTCTTTTATATACTGTATATAGATATAGAAGAAGATAATCTTTGAAATAGCATCTAATGTAAATGTTGGACAGTACTGGTTTTACTAAAGTTGCTTTTAAATAAAATGAACAGCAGAAAAGACTCTTTACAATGTAGAGATTACAGTTGAATCAGAAAAAATATTTTAAACTAGCAAAGTGTACCCACATTTCCGTAGGAAAATTCCCAAGAACACCATCCCCCCCATTGCACAACACCCATGCAGAACATCCCCCATGCACATGAACCCCACCCATGTGCCCCATCACCCCATGTGTATCAACCTCCTCATGATCATTAACACCTCACATGCAGAACATCCCTCCACGCACAACACACACACCAATGCACAACACACACAACCATGCGCATCTAACCCTCCTAAACCCCCCCATGTCCAGCATGCCCCCAGTACACCTTCCCTCCCAGTGCATCAGGCACCGGGAATCAAATTGGTTGGATGTTGATCAGTCAGTCTTCAATGTTAAGTATAGACCAAAAACATGTTGCACTCCTTTTCAGCCCCTAAAGGGTTAAATTTCTCAACAATGGTTCTTGGTGGGTGCTCATGTCACATAAGTAACACCCTCCTTCTGGATCCAGGGGTTGGGACAGAGCATCCCGCAGTCAGGGATTCTTCAATGTAAAGTGTAGGGAGGAAAACGCGTTGCACCACTTTTCATCCCCTTCCGAATGGAATTTCCAAAAACTGATTCTTAGTGGGTGCCTCCATCATGGAAGGAACACCCTCCCCAAATTTCACACTTCTAAGTCCAGCGGTTTTGGCTGGGCATTGATGAGTCAGTGAGTGAGTCTGTCAGTCAGTGACTTTTCTTTTTATATAGAAAGAAGATATAGTGGTGCCTCACACAGAGAGCTTAATTCGTTCCGCAGGCATGCTCTTTAAGTGAAACGCTCTTTAAATGAAGCAGATTTTCCCATAGGAAATAATGGATACTCAGACGATTGGTTCCACAACCCCCAAAATATTCATATAAAAATATTAACTGAATGTAAAAACGATGACAAAACACTGGAATTGAATTCAAAACATGTTTTCAATGTGCATGATCCTATGAAGTCTACTTAGGCTGCAATCCTAATGACACTTTCCTGGGAATAAGCCCCATTTAACACAATGGGGTTTACTTCTGGGTAGACATGGTTTAGGAGGCTGCAATCAAAGACACTTTCCTGTGAGTATGCCCCATTTCATACAATGGGGCTTACTTCTGAGTAGACATGGTTAGGAGGCTGAAATTAAAGGCACTTTCCTGGGAAGCTTTCCTGGGCTGCTGCTGGAGGTTCAAGGTGGCTGGTGGGGGCACTTGGGGGCAGTTAGTGGCAGCTGCCTCTGGCACTCCCAGGCAGCAGCGCTGGCCGGCAGCCATTTTAAAGAGCCTCAGCGCGGAGCGTCACGGCTGCATAGCACTCATGCCCATAGTGCGCTTGCTTGTTAAGTGAAGCAGAAGTTGTTATGTGAAGCAAGATTTCTTGGAAATTTATAGTTATGTGAAACGCTTGTTATGTGAGGCGCTTGATATGAGAGGTATCACTGTATATATTAAAACTATAGTTTGGAGTTTCAACTTAAAATTAAGTCAATTAGAACAGGATTTCTCAAAATGTGGGTCACAACCAGACTGCAGGTGGGTCATAACTGTTTAGCTGATAAGGCAAACACATTATTGAGAGAGAACGGAGGGATATCTTGAGTCAGCAAACGTGTCTTAGTCCACTGGAAAGGGCAGGCTGAGTGAAATCCAATACCACCAGGATAGTTCCAGTGCAATGTACACAGACCCAACCCACCCCTTCAAAAAGTCAAAAGCCTTCCGCACGCCCCAAAGGGAAGTCCCTCCTGCCAAGCTGACAAATGTACCACTGGTAGTTTCCTATGGAAAAGTGATGTTAAATGTGTAAACACATGAGTAAGCAAATGTGCCCTGACTCATGGTCATGTCAGGCAAAGAGGAATACAAGGCCACCAGAATGGTCACAACTGATGAAAGTGGAGTTCAACAAACGCTCCAGAATACAGACCGTCCCAATAAAAAGAATTTAAAAAACATGAGCTCATAAGATAATTTTTTGTCTTTTTTAGACTTGTAAAGCTAGCAGGGTCATAATGGAAATATGGTTTAAATGTAAGTACTTAAACTGAATTGGGCAGGGCTGAAAATCTTACTGATTTTGGAGGATGGTTACCGCAGAAAGGTAACAGAAAATTTATTAGTGGAACAGGGTTGACTCTCCTTTATTTATTTGTTTTACTTAGGGTTAAAGCCAATTCTTTATATTTATGTAATTTGCTTGGAGGAACTCCATGATCTAGACTGAACCTGCTAGAGGCTGCTTCTAGCTGCCAAAGAACAAAAACTGGATCCATCATAACTGCCAGATCCAAGACTATCTCCTGCTCCCCAACTGCCATCTCCCCACCCTGGAACATCTCTTCTTCCTCCCCAACATCTTCTCCCCACCCCTTCCCTGCCCCCTTCAGACCTATGCATAAGCCAAGCTCAACTGATGCAGAGATCTGCCTTCCAGCCAACATGAAGGCTGGATGCAAGTGGATGGTGCACCTCCATGCACTGGTGCAACTAGGAGCTTTGACGGTGCAAATGTGTTTTAAGACGTGTTTGCAACTGTCCCAAGCAGGCACAAGGCACTTTCATCAGCCCACAATGCAGACAGAACTGTGCCCTGAGATTTCTTTGGGGTTAGCATTCCATTTAGTTATTCAATTTTTTTCTGAATTTTTTGTTGAAAAAATGATATATACTTTTAATAAAGAAGGCATATAGCCATACCCTCCTGAAGGAGAGAATTCCTGAGGGGGAAAAGGCCCACTCCTGAAAAGGTCTTCATAAGCTTTCCAAACAAGCTGCACCTCACACAGTCCGAAGATGACAAGATAACCTTCCCCAAAGATCCTGGGAAAAATTAAGAATTTCTTACCTGTGTCTTTGGAAGAAGGAAAAGACGGCCAGATTCATACAAAGAAAAGTAATCCTTTAGTTATTTTTAGTCTATATTTATAGCTTTAAAGGTCACAGCCTTTTAAACTGAACTGTACCAGTCCATCCCTGTCCCCTGACCCTGCCCCACAAAAAAAAAAAACTTCACTTCTGAAAAGAACAAAAAGAAAAAAGTCATAGTGAAAAGTAACCATCATTTTTTTTAACCGGTAAGCCAAATGGTATAATCCCCTGCTCATGCAGAAATACCAGTAGAACTGTGACAGTAAGAAAAAGAAGTCACAGTGAAAAAACCCCACCTATTTCTTTTATACTGTATTCCTTAATATTTAGAAAAATACTAAAGCAAACCTGGGAAGGAAAAAAGAGAAGATAAATAAATAAAACAGCCATAAATTAAAAGAATTAAACAAACTTGCAACTAATGTAGCGGAAAAATGTAACATCATAAAAATTAATACTGGTCGACAGTCTCATAGTTGAATTCACATCACCTGAAGTTTCCAGAAGTTCTTCAAGAGTAGTCTTATGTGAAACATAATACAGTAACACAAACCAAAATTTACTATGAATAAGTAAAACTGATCTCAATATGATAGTGGTACTCAAAGTGACAATAGTTACTTCTGAGCAAACATGAAGGAGCTCTGTCATCACAGTTATGGCATTTCCTGTTCTGGCCGAAACATTGGAGTCTACTGGACAGATTGTCATTCCTTGAAGGGGGTCCTGGACTAAAATGCTTGAGACCCACTGCTTTAGGGATGATTTCTGTTGACCTGGAAACATGTAAGAAGATCTTTGTTCCAAGATGCCTTGAAATCTACCAACTGTTTAATACTCACTATGGGCAAAATCCATAGCAGTTATGGGTCTATGCAGTTACGTCACCCACTAGTGTTATCTTATGGAAAGTCATCTTTCCTTTAGATGTAATGAGTAACTGCTCCAGAGCAAGGGGCTTAATTTCACTTTAGGCCTCTGTTTTAGCTTGCATTAATATAATTGTAATCAGCTATTTGTAATAGCAATGTTGTAGTTTTATTTTTTTCAAGCCACTTGGAATATGTAAAGAAGCAGTATATGAATGACAGAATATAAATTACAGTCCTAAGCAATTCAAAAAACTCAAACTTCTCCTCCAGACATGACTAAGCATTAGTATTAGAAAACACACATGCAGAAGCAGTAAAGCAGCAATTTTCAACCTGTTTCAACTCATGGCACATGAAATTCCCTAAGGCACACCATCAATCTTTGAACTATTGACAAGGCACACCCTGCTGTTGGTGGGGGGTTTCAATTCCTCAATTACACTATAAATAAATAAGAATTTCAAAACTCCCACAGTACTCCTGGGGACCACTCATGGCACACCAGTTGAAAATCACGCCACAGCACACTGGTTGAAAATCACTATGGGCACAATCCAGAGTAACTATGGGGAGTCCTTGCTCCGTAAGAACAATTTACTCTGGATTGCAATATGTAAGAACAATTTACTCTGGGTTGCAATATGAATTTCCCATAGGTTTTCTCTAGGTGGTGACATAACTACAGATGCACTTAATGTCTCTTATGTGCTCCCGTAGTTACTCTGGATTGTACAGCATGTTAAGAGAAGGATAACAACTGTCAGATGATTTATCAGATGCTTTAACTCTTAATAGAACAGCAGCTGATTGATGTAGTAGATCCATCCCTCCACTAGGTTGGTCAGTCTTTTACTGCAACTACCCCAATATTCCTCAAATTTTAACACTATAATCAACTTTTAAAAACAATCATGATCCTTATAGATTTACTAGAGAGAAAACAAAGCTAGAAAGAAATGTTTTATTAATAAATTAATGATAACTACATCCTATACTCCCAAGGCTGCTAGAAACCTTACATATAGTGCACATGTGTAGTCATTTTGCTAGTCTCGCTCTAGAAACAGAATTCAAGGACTATTCCCCCAAACCTCAAAGGTACCCTTAAAGCTAACTGGAGAGCAAGATGTGTATGATTTGGACTTCCAGATCAGGCAAAAGGCTGAAACTGGTTTTAACTGGCTGAAACTGATCTATTGTCAGTGGTTCTCAACTTAGGGGTCACAACTTCATTTCAGGGGGTCGCAAAAAGCTGGGCAACACCATCTTGGAATCTGGCACTGGGTTTCACCATCTTGGAATGGGACACTCAGGCTGCCTTCCTAGGAGTAAGTCTCACTGAACACAATGGGACTTCTGGCATCGCAGAGATGACACATTGTTTGATGTCACTTCCAGTCATGACATCATTTCTAGCGGGTCCCAGACAGATCATCATTCTCAGAAGGAGGTCTTCGGGGAAATGCACTGATCTATACCATGCCAATGACTAAAGAAAATCAGAATTTGAGGATATGGAATCATTTCAAACTGTAGATTAGCATTCCTGCCATGGGAGCAGCCTCTCCATTCCAGATTTTCTGCTGCTGCAATTTTCATATGCAAACTGCAAGAATGCTTGCAAAGTCATTGTGTTAAATGTTGCTTTGTATATTTCAAAAACATTTCATGATGCACCAGCAATTGTCTCATAATCATCTGGTGGGTCCTGACATACAATCTGAGAAACACTTCTCTACCCTAATTCAACTTCCTGAAAGCTCAGCCAAGCTTACCTGTGAATTATGTATAGACTTTTCCCTGTTTCTTGGACTTATTATCTAGAATAACTGCTATCAGATCCACGTCCATCAATGGTCTTTGAGAGTTAGAACATTATTATCTGGCTTGATTAAAATATCGCTTTTATCTCTTCTGAATGAAAAATATTCAACAAAACACGCTAGTAGTAACTGCATAAGTGAAGCCAAACAATACACAAAATAATATTCCCAGTATATATACAGGTAAGATTCCAATGGTATGTAGATTAATTTTAACATGTTCAGTTCAAAGCATATAGCTTTTGCCATCTCACCGCTATCACACTTACACAAACTCAAAAGGATTTACATCCTGTTAGGGATAACTCATTAGGGTTAAGTTCCTGGAAACTGAGTACAGTGGTACCTTGAAAGACAAATAACACAAACTAAATAACACAAACTAAGCAAAAAGTTTGTGCTTTGTAACACAAACTAAAATTTCTAAGGAATTCTGCCTTGTAAAACAAACAGTTTTACAGCAAAAATTTGTTGTAAAACAAACAAATTGATGGCTCTGCATCATGAGCAACAGCAAGAGGTTACAGAGGAGATCTCATCTGCAGAAAAGGAGGAGAGTAAGGAGGAGGAATCCCTCACACGAAATGAGATTAAGGACATTTGTAAATTTTGGGAAATTGTGCAAAATTTTGTAGAAAAGCACCACCCAAATAAGGCTGTAGCACTGTGAGTGCAATGCAATGTCACATTTCCATGAAATCCTCAAAAGGAAACAAAAGCTAGTGTCATCAGATAGGTTCCTTGTTAAAATTGCTCAAAAAGACACCACTGACTCTTTTAGTGAAAGTTAGACATCCTTGGCCATAAAGGTTTTTTTCTGTTTTACTGTACAGTATATTAGTGTTTTTTATTAATATTGCAGGAATTGTGTTCTGTATTATATTACAGAATTCTGAATTTGATTACAGTGTTTTGTCACCATTTTTACATAGAGTTAGTATTTTTATCTGAATACTTTTGGGTTGTGGAACCAATCATCTGAGTTTCCACTATTTCCTATGTGATTGTCATGATAGACTGCTAGCTGCCATCTTTGAAGATGACAAATGGGGTGGGTGGTGTGATTATGGAAGCTGGCAAATCTGGGTGCCGTCATTTTGAAAGGTTCTAGTCAGCATAGAGAAGCTTCCGGACTGCTACTGGGATGAGCAAATAAAGGGTGATGGTGATCTGCAGGAGTATGTGAAATAAAGAGGCAGAGCAGTGGGGAGTGAATCCAGCATTCTGATGATCAGCATGGGTATACGAAATGGACTAAAAAATTGCAGCGATGGCAATTATGATGTTTATCCTGACAACTACCTTTTTTAAAAAACAGAATGCCTCTTGGGGGAGTAAGCATGTTACACTGTTTTAAGATAACATTTTGAGAAAAATTTCTTAAACTATTTTCCCATTTTATTTCCTTCTCCCTTCTCACCAGTGACATCTTTAGGGAGCTAAAGCCCACACAGTATGGTGAGCAAAATGGACAACTGAAACAGAGTATTTGAAGAGCCAGTGGAATGTTATTATAACATAGCATGATAACAATAAAATGTTAGTAAAGAGACACCCTTGGAATGTCTAGTGACCAAAACTGCTAAAATCAGTTTGTAGAAATAGTGCCATTATGTTACATACCATTCAGTGAGTAATTTACAGCAAAATGCATTTAAAAATCTTTTAAATCTCTATTCTGTCAAAAGGTATTGTCAAAAAGCCAGCAGGGGCAGGTTGGTGATGCATCTCCACACCCAGGTTATTGCCCCATATGCTGCATAGGAGGAAATTCATCATGGGGATGACGTGCTAGCCTCCTGCCCCCAGGTAATGCAAACCCAAATTATGCCACCGCTTTCCACTACTGCAAAATCCCCAGTTTTCCAACATCAAATCCCCCAGTAACTTTTTCCTAGCCCGATCCCCTACTTGCTTACATCACTGCACACCTCCTTTTCCTTGAAAAATAGAGGAGGAAAGCCTTACTTCTACCTAGAAACCACCTGAAATTGTTTAGAACAGTAGGTGGGAAGGTGAATCTATTGATTTTATGCAACTAATGGCCTCTGAAATGCAAGGCATAACTCTGTCCTTGGACTCCTGATGTATGCACATGATACAGTTTTGGAAATCTGATTTGGGATAAGGAAGTTGGCAGTAGGAAGTTGGCAGTAGAGAACTCTTCCTGGCTAGTGTGGCTCTGACAAGCTGTTCGTATTTGCTTTCATTTTTCTGGGTTTCTAGCTCAGTGTTCCTCAAAGTGGGGGTCGGGACCCCTTTTGGGGTCGCCTAATGCTTTCCTGGGGGTCGCTTAAAGACCCCTGGTGCAGTGGGCCAGACTAGGCTTCCCAGACCTCCAGCTGTAGCTGTGCACGCACTGGGGCTGAGTGACAGCCTCATGGCCCAATCCTATGCATGCCTACTCTGAAATAAATCACATTGTGTTCAATGTGTGCATAGAACACACATTTCATTTGTAACAATGAAAATACATCCTGCATATCAGATATTTACATTACAATTCATAACAGTAGCAAAATTACAGTTATAAAGTAGCAATGAAAATAATTTTATGGTTGGGGGTCCCCACAACATGAGGAACTTATAAAGGGGTCATGGCGTTAGGAAGATTGAGAACCACTGTTCTAGCTCATGAAATTGTGACTTACTATGATTGATAAGCTGACATGCTAACAACATTCTTCCAAGCTGACCTCTGCATAATATTCGCACTGGCAATATGTTTCTGTTGTGTCAAGGCTGCTAATAAGCTGTCTCCCCTACAGTTATTATTATCATCAACAGGAATTACATATCACTTTTCAACTAAAAGTTCACAAAGCAGCTTACAGAGAAATGAAATAACTAATGGTTCCCTGTCCCAAAGGTCTCACAATCTATATTCCCCCAGCTAAATAAAATAAAATAAATAAATAAAATAAAAGGCACTTACTAAAAAAATGCCTCTTACTATTGGAAAATAGCTGTGAAATAACCCAATAAAAGCTTATAAAAATGTCACTTGTGACTCCACAATGTGGTGCTGACTTTATTAAAGGGAGATGTTGCTTCCTGCTTGATCATATCACTTCCAGCTCACTTCCATATTAATAAGACACTTCCTGTTTGATGATGTCATTTCAGCCATAAAATAACATCCAGATTGATGACATTACTTCCAGTAGGTCTAGGACAGGTTGCCTCTCTCAACAGTAGGCACTTGTAGTAAAAGGTATGAGAAACCTAATGAATACTGATCAGCAGATATTGAATCATTGCTTCTATGGGGAAAAAAATGAGGCCAAGTCCCTCTTCATCACATATGAAACTGAATCTTGAGGTCTATGGGGCTGGCTGGTAGCGAGAGCTCATCAACACCTCCAACACCTGATGCTGCCTCCTATTTGCTGGATATCCCTAGACTTGTTGAAAACTAATGGCCCAGCAATGAGCCCTCAGAGTTGAGCAGTTGGGAAGGGGTTATTTCATTCCTCCTCGTCCCCATCATGTTTCTCTGCTCTCTGAAGCAAGAGCAGCCTTCAGGCAGCCTTCCAGAGATTTATCAGCATTTCATCATTGCCTAGATTGTGAAGATTCAGATGAGGTTCCTAACTGAGGAGAGAGGTCCAAGACAGAGCGGCAAGTCTGGAAGCATACACAAATGCAGACATACGGTAATTCTCCATGTACCAATACCAATGTCTGTTGAATATGGAAAATTGACCAAATCATGAGAAATTTCTGAAAAAGAGGCGTATAATTGGATGGATACGAGTTCCACAACCTTCCCTCAACCCCACTGGCATATACTCTATAACAGGGGTTCTCACTCCTCAGGCTGCAGTCCATTGCCAGGCCTTGGGAGCAGCTGTTCTCTGGACCTAGAGGCTCTCCCTCCAGATCAGTGGAAGGAGAGCTTCTCCTCATAGAGTGATCTGCCTTCTGAATGCTCTATCTACCTCCCAGGTCACTGCCTCTAACTTCAGTCAGCAAGGTGAGAGCCTCTGCAGGCCAAAGGCAGAGTGCATTGGCTGAAGGGTCCTCCCTCCAAGTCCCATAAATGGGGCTCCATGGCTGATGCTGTCTGTTACCAGCCAGATGCCTCTCCTGGCTGGCGACAGAGCGCTATGGTCTGGGAGCCCCTCTTGTAAGGACCAGGAAGGGTATCCCTTGCTGATGCTGCCTGTCACCAGCCTGGAGAAGGTCGGTGCCTCTTTTGACTGGTAACAGAATGCTGCGATCAGAGAGCCTCTCTTGTGGAACCAAGAGGGAGGGCTCCCCTGCCAATTCACTCCACCTCCAGACAGACAAGGCACAGACCTCCCTTCCTGGCAACAAAGCACTGTGGCTGGAGATGGTTCTTCTCCAAGAGGGCCTTCCAACCACAGCGCTCCAGGAGGTCTGTTTCTTGCCTGGCTGGTGGTGGCTGCACTGTGGGGGTGCAGCACTGTGGGGGAGCTCTCCCTTCAGGTCACTGGACGCAGAACTCTTCCCCTCTCCCCTGTACCAGTCCGTGGAAATTTTTTTTTTCCTACAGACCAGTCCATGGTCCAAAAAAAGTTGAGGACTACTGCTCTATAACATGTCTTTTCCTCTCCATGAAACAACACTGGAACTGCCTTCTATTCAGGATGAGGCCATTGTCTCATCTGCTCCTCCACAATATTAGCAAAGAAAGAGAACAGAATCACACATAATGAGAGTATGTTGTAATTCTGCCCTTCTTAGATAAGTTCACAGATAAAGAGAACTGACTGTACTGTACTTGTTTGAAAGCAACAACACAGCCAGCTGTTAATTTAAAAGTGCAATCCTAACCAATTTAGGCCAGCATATCTTTCCATGGTGGTGTGGTGAGGTTGGGATTTGCCTGTGCACAGGCCTAATTGCCCCAGAAGTAAGGCAGAAATGCCTTACAGAACTTTTGACACCCCCTAGGTCAGCACAGAACCAATGCCAGGGTTTATGCCAGCCTAACCAGAGATTAGGATTGCAGTCTAAAACAACCATAACTCAAGGACTTAAGTTTCTATAGGTCATATCCTAAATTCAACATGCAGGAGTTCATATAAAAGAGCTTCTCCATCCCATTAATAGTCCCTGCAATAAATTCCCTGATGTCTGGGGATCTCTCAGGAATGAGCTAAGTGCAGTGATCAGGGAACAGGCAGGGTGACCAGATGCCACACCTCAAAATGTAGGACAAGGGTCCCCAAAAGTCCGGATTTTCAGTTTAAAATCCAGACTTTTGGAGGGCCCTTGTCCTACATTTTAAAAAAAATTAAAAATTTTTTAAATGTACATTTTTAAAAATGTAGGACAAAATGTAGGATGTCCTACATTTTGTCCTACATTTTTATAAAACATTACTCCCCGGGGGGCTTACCTTGTCCGGGGATGGGGTGTATGTGCTGCTTTGCGACCATAAAATTGGATGCTCGGACCGGCGCGCGCCTACCGCGGCCTTCTGAGCACCCATGTTGGGAGAGAGACGCACTTGGGAGGATGCTGTGCATGGGGGGCGGTTGCGGATCGTGGGTGTTGCAGATGGGGAGGTGATGCACATTGGGGATGTCGAGCAAGGGGAGGATGTCATGCAGGGGATGAACATGGGGGATATTGTGCATGGCGTGGATGCACGTGGGGGCTGATGTTCAGGGGCGGTTGATGCACAGTGGAGGGTGTCATATGGGGAATTCTACTCCCGCAACTTGGGTATGCTTTCGCTAGTTGTGGTATAAAGTTATGCAATTAGGTAACAATCATTACATAACCATTGCCATATTATCAAATTACTAACTGTTATATACAGTAAAATAAAAGTTTGCACATGCTTTGCAGCTATGTATTACAATTGCCTGTAAAACTTTTTTAAAATCTTAATTCTTTTTAAATAGGGGTGCTCATTAGCAATCGAACAATCTATATACAGTGGTTCAACGCTTAACAAGCCTCTTGCTTAACAAGCATTTCACATAAGCAAAAATTTCCAAGAAATCTTGCCTCACATAACAAGTTCAACTTCATTTAACAAGCAAGCGCGCTATAGGCACACGTGCAATGCAGCCCTGATGCTCCGCACAGAGGCTCTTTGAATGGGCTGCTGGCCAGTGCTGCTGCCTCTAACTGCCCCAAACTTGGAAGTGCCAGAAGCAGCTGCCCCTAACTGCCTCCAAGAGCCCCCACTGACCACCTTGAACCTCCAGCAGCAGCACAGGTAAGCTTCCCAGGAAAGTGTCTTTGACTGCAGTCTCCTAACCATGTCTACGCAGAAGTAAGGCCCATTGTGTTAAATGGGGCTTACTCCCATGTCTTTGATTGCAGCCTCCTAACCATGTCTACCCAGAAGTAGAACCATGTCGACCCATTGAGTTAAATAGGGCTTACTCCCAGGAAAGTGTCTTTGGGATTGCAGCCTTAGTAAACTTCATATGATCATGCACATTGAATGCATGTTTTGAATTCAATTCCAGTGTTTTGTCACCATTTTTACATCCAGTTCATATTTTTATATGAATATTTTGGGGGTTATGAAACCAGTCGTCTGAGTTTCCATTATTTCCTATGGGAAAATCTGCTTCACTTAAAGAGTGTTTCACTTAAAGAGCATGCCTGCGGAACGAATTTATTTATTTATTTTAATTGATTTGTATCACGCCTTTCCTCACCTACAAGAGGGAGCCCAAGGCGGCTAACAACAGAATAAAACACCATTAAAATTATCATAAATAAAGATTAAAACATAATTAAAATACAATTAAATTTTTAAAACTAGGAACAATTAAAACAGACTAAAAAATTGTTAAAAACAGTAAAAAATAAAGCAATAAAACTGCCTCCCAACCTCTGCCCCATTTAAAACACTTTTTAAAAATAAAAGGTTTTAAGACTCCGCCTGAAGCTCTGTATTGAGGGAGCTTTCCTCAGTTCTAAGGGGAGGGAGTTCCAAAGCCGGGGTGCCGCCACTGAGAAGGCCCTATCTCTGGCCGCCACACCTCTCACATCTCTTAGTGGCGGCACAGTCAGTAGGGCCCCCTCAGATGACCTTAGGTGACGGGTTGGATTGTACAGAAGAAGGCGGTCCCTCAAATACCCTGGACCCGAGCCGTTTAGGGCTTTAAAGGTCAGGACCAGCACTTTGAATTCAGCTCAGAAACGAATGGGCAGCCAGTGTAGTCGCTGAAGCAGTGGCCCAACAGAGTCGAACCGACAAGCCCCAGCAACCACACGGGCCGCCACATTCTGAACTAGTTGAAGCTTCCAGACCGTCTTCAGAGGCAGCCCCATGTAGAGCACATTACGATAATCTAGTCTCAATGTCACTAGGGCATGGGTCACCGTGGCCAGATCCGAGTGACTCAGGTATGGTTGCAGCTCTTTATGTGAGGCACCACTGTATATGAAAGAGAAAAGTCACAAACTGACTCAGTCACTGACTCACTCATCAACGCCTTGCCAAAACCGTTGGGCCTAGAAGCATGAAATTTGGGGTGGGCATTCCTTCCTTGACTGAGGGGTGCACTAAGAAACCGGATTTTGGAAATTCCACCCAGAAGAGGGTGAAAGGGGGCACAACGCTCTTTCCTCCCCATACTTTCTATTGAAGAATCAGTGAGTGAGGGATGCTCTGCCCCAACCCCCGGACCTAGAAGCATGAAATTCAGGGAGGGTGTTCCTTATGTCACACGAACACCCACCAAGAACCAATGTGGAAAATTTAAGGGGCTGAAGAGGGGTGCAACGTGTTTTTGTCCTATACTTAACATGGAAGACTGACCAACCTCCAGCCAATTTGGTGCTCAAGGCCTGGTGCAGTGGAGATGCTGTTCGGAGGGAGGGGTTGCACTGGGGAGGATGCTGTGCATGGGGGGGTTGCACATTGGGGGTTGCGCATGGAGAGATGATGTACATTGGAGGGCTGATGCGTGTGGGGGGCTGATGCGTGTGGGGGGATGTTTTGCAGTGCATGGGGGTTGCTTATGGGGGACTGATGCACATGGGGGAGATGTTGCACATGGGGAACTGATGCGCCATGGATGGATGGCATATGGGGAAATTTTACTCCTGCAACGCGGGTACGCTTTTCACTAGTATGGTATACTAGGAAACACACCTGGGCTTTCCTTTACAGAAAAAAGATATAAACTGAATAAATAAAAAATAATAACATAAATAGAAGATAGCCAATCTATGTAATTTGCAAACCGTTGTACTGGTAGTAGTACTATGCAATGTTTGCCAATGAAGATAGGTGAAAAATCACCTTTTTTTACAGCCCTCATTTTACAACAGCAATCATCCAGTAGGAACACAGGAAGACTTATTCCAGAGGCTTCAATTCACTACAACTATCCATACAAAGGAATCCACTCAGCAACTGACTTTTACAGCTTCTCCTGGAATGTGAAGAACCTCTCTCTCCATTAACGCTGCAATTTATCTGACAATTTGTTCAAATCTGATTTAAATCTGATAACTGCTCGATCTCATTTATTATTATACAGTATTAATGTACTGTCTCTCTGACTCACAATAGATGGGTCTTACAGACAAGATGGTTACCATATTGACCGTTATTTTTGAATTTAAATACCTTTCATATGTAAAACCAATTAAAATTAATATTGCAGTGTTAGTGCAAAAAGATCTCCCTCCTCTTTTTGCTTTGCTTTTCTTTCAATTCCTGGTGATGCTACTCTGAAACAAAGCAACATTTCACATACCAACTTCAACGGATGCCAGCATACAAAATTCTCCCACAATTTCTTTGCACAGTGATACCTATACTAAAAAAGTTAATCTATGTCTACCACCCACTAAAACATGTATTCTGGAAATTTTGAATCTAGAAAATGTTAACAAGCTCCAAATCAATGGGAATCTGATTTATCAAGACTGAATTATGTAGTTCTTGTTTTTATTTCCCTCTTTACCCTTGTACACTATTCTTGGTGATATGTTGGTGGAAATAGACTTCTTGGTGATATGTTGATGGAAATCACCACACAGAAGTTAGAGATACTTGACAAAAAGTTAATTACAATTTTCAAACTGCCCCAGTTTGGCTGGTTTTCTATGAACTATTTTATTAATTTTATTTAGCAGTATAATGGGAAATTTTCTGTGAAAAATGGTGGTGGATCATGGAATACACTGCACTACAAGTATCCCTTATTCAAGAACTATTTCCATAATCACAGCTTGTGCATGGAGTGCTTCTGGAAACTGTGCAACTTCTTAAATAAAAATCATAACATGAAGAAAGGCATGCCTGCTCTTAAAGCAGATAAGAACTAGAGATCTGCAAAATGTAAGGTTATTTTTTCTGACAAAGGGGTGTTATCCTTTGACAGGAAAAAATTACCTCACCTCTTGCAGGTCCCTAGATCACATACAGGAAAATGCAAATACATATCCTTCTGTTTTACAATTTTATTCTAATGCATAATGTCTGGGAGTCTGATAAAAATCTATATCATTGCTGCTAAGAACGAATTTGCAGTAGAGGTTCAACCTTGTTAGAAACAAACTTTTTTAATACTCTGCATGGATTTGACTCAATATGAATGGCTAGTGCAAATCATCATTAAAAAAACAGCTTTTCTATTGTTGTAGAGAGGCAGTCATGCAAGCAATCATTCCACTCTTCAGCTAAGCCAGGCAAAAACTAAGGTTCCTTTACATTTCTGATTGCTGGATGACTCTCTACAACTGTAAGAAAAGCTGTTTTTAAACCATTATAAAGGGGTACTTTAAAAAAACTGCTTTTATTTTACATACTTTTTGGTATTAGTAGTGAGTCCCAGAATAAAACCACAACAGAGAGGCAAGCCACTGTGAACGAATCCAGCACAGTCACTTATCCCAGGTTGAGTTAAGATTATGGTGTTCTCAGTGGTGTTGAGTTAAGATTGAGCTAAGATTGAGGTTAAGTCACTTATCCCAGGTTGAGTTAAGATTATGGTGTTCTTTCCAAATTTGGTGTGCTGGTTAGCAGCCTCTGCTCTGTCTGGGAGTGTAAGGTGGGAGCCACTGACAACCTTAACTACTTTCCTCCACCAGATTGTTGGATGGGGACAAATCTATCACACCCAGGTGGTATGGTCGGTAATCACAGAAATGAGAAAAAGCAACTCCCATTATAGTCTATGGGGCTTCCTTCCAGGAAAGTGCAGATAGGTTTGCAACCTGTATTGTAACCTAATCTATATATTTATAAGAGGAAAGTCACTGACTCATTCATCAACACCCAGCCAAAACCACTGGGCCTAGAAGCGTGAAATTTGGCGTGGGTGTTCCTTCCGTGACCGAAGGGTGCACTAAGAACCAGTTTTTGGAAATTCCAACCGGAAGGAAGTGAAAAGGGGCGCAATGCTTTTTCCTCCCTATACTCTGCATTGAGGAATCAATTGGTGACTGAAGGATGTTCTACCCCAAACCCCGGACCTAGAAGCATGAAATTCGGGGTAGGTGTTCCTTATGTCACATGAACACCCACCAAGAACGGATGTGGAGAAATTTAACCCTTAGGGGGCTGAAACGGGGTGCAATGTGTTTTTGTCCCATACTTAACATGGAAGACTGACATCCAGCCAATTTGGTGCTCAGTGCCTGGTGCACTGGGGGGATGTTGTTCGGAGGAAGGGGTTGCACTGGGGAGGATGCTGCGTGTGGGGGCTGTTGTTGTGCATGGGGAGGCAGATGCGCATTGGCGGTGTTGCGGATGGGGAAGTGATGTGCGTGGAGAGGTGATGCGCATGGGGTGGATGAACCTGGGGATTGTTGCGCATGGGGGGAATGATGCGCATGGATGGCGCACATGGGGGAATGGCATATGGGGGAATTTTACTCCTGCAATGCAGGTACGTTTTCGCTAGTAATTTAATAATTTAAGGAAAAAACTGGTGCACCTTGGCAATTTTAGTGTTTTGTTAAGTGTGCTGTGAGATGAAAAATCTGTTCTACAGAATCCAAATCAAAATATAAAAATTGTGTTTTAGATAAAACCTCATCATAATATTTGTACAACTATATTGTATTATTTAAGCTTAACTGTTAAAGATGCTGTGCTTGTCAACCTGAAGTTCAAGGCCCCAGTTCTGTACAACAGAGTGAGCTCCTGTCACATGCCTGACTCTTGCAACCTAGCAGTTGGCAATGTAAATGGAAGTATGTAAATGCAAGTAGAGAAATAGGTACCACTTCAGTGCGAAGTCATTCCATGCACCTTTGGTGTTTAATCATGTCAGCCACATGACCATTCAAGACAACATTTTCAGACAATGCTGGTTCTGTGACCTTCTAATGGAGATGAGCATCACCCTTAGAACTGGTCATAACTACCAGGGCAAACTGCAGGGAATACCTTTAAAATAAAACGATTGTCCAAAAGATCAAAATATACAGAGTTCAGATGTGTCCCTCTATCTGTGTTAGTTCCATTCCACAGAAGGAGCATGTCTGCCCATCAATCCACAGCAGATGTGCATCTACCCACATGCATCTTCTAGGCTCAGACTGGCTCTTAGGCTGCAATCCTAAAGACACTTTCCTGGAAGAAAGACCCAATGACCACAAAGCAGCTTACTTCTGAGTAGACATGGTTAGGATTGCAGCCTTAGTGTTTTTTTAAAGCAATGTTGTTGTTTTTTTCCAAAAGAACCCCAAGTTACATTTGTAATACTTTGGTTAAAGGCGCTGTGCCTGACACTCTGAAGATCGGCAGGTCAGCAGTTTGAGACCCACATACTGCAAGATGGGATGAGCCCCTATTAATTGCCCAGCTTCTGCCAACCTAGCAGTTTGAAACAAGTAATTAGATACCAAATTGCATTCCGTGCACATACAGGCCACATGTCTATGGCAGCATCTTTGGACAATGCTGGCTTTATGGCTCTAGAACAGGGGTGTCCAAACCCAAGCCCTGGGGCCAAACGGGGCCATTGGGAACCTCAATGTGCCCCTCAGCAAGACCCTTCCATTGGGCCGCGGGCAAGCCTTGTGGTCTCTCTAATACAATCTTATATGAAAAAATTTATTCAAATTTGAAATGTAAATCATTTATCTAGCGCCCAGCACAGTGTCAGAGAGATGATGTGGCCTTCCTGCCAAAACATTTGGACACTCTGACTCTAGAAACAGGAGATGAGCCCTACAGCTGAATCGGTCATGACAGGCAGGGCAAGCTGCAGGGGACACCTTCTCCTTCATAAAGCATTATGAAGGCCAGGGGACCCTCAACAGATTCTCAGGCCCTCTTTGTTTTTTTAAAATAAAAATAAAATATCACTTAATAATAATCATAATTCTATCAAGCCTCCAGGAACATCTAAACTTATGCTGCTATCCTAAAGACACTTTCCTGGGAGTAAGACCAACTGAACACAGTGGAGTTTACTTCTGAGTAGACATGGTTAGGATTGTGCTCTTAATGAGCCTCCAGAAGATAATAACTGCCCAGTTACAAAAAGCAGTGCTCCTGGGAATATCACACATATTGAGACAATACATTTGTGATTCCCAGTTCCTTAGATAGGAACTGAATCACAATAGAGCCAGTCCCAGTCAAATATCTGGCAACTACGATATACAACAACCAGACAATATCTACCTGATCGTGCAAAAATCAATAATAATAAATAATAATAATATCACTTTAGTTCAATGATGTCAAACATAAGGCCTGGGACCAGATGTAGCCTGCTATAGCTTTCTGACTCTTAAGCTCTCAGCTGCTAAACACTGCTGAGGTAGCATGACTGAAAGGGTGGCCCACACTATAATTGGGCTCTGCAATATCTGATCAAGATTGCATATTTTCTCTTCTGTCATTTGCAGATGTTTACAACCTGCTTAACAACATCACTTCCTGTCTAATGACATCATCTGCAACTCTCCACAGACATAATTAATGCTATTTATCCTGCGGGATGAAAAGAGTTTGAAACCCCACTTTAGTTTTTACAAAAAAAAAACAAACAGGTCACTTTTTTTGGCCTAAAAAGCCATCCTGAAAGCCACAGAGGCCGATTCACGTGGCCATAATGAAACTCGCAGAGGTCATAGGCTGAGCCTTTGGAGATGTGGTGGGGGGTGTTGCTGTGGAACTGTGGATATGCAAAATCACGGATATAGCCCACTACCCAGATTTATTACTAATTATAGAAAGAAAACATGAGCACATGGACTATAAGTTGATTCAACTTCTAAGCCCCTAGGCCAAATCCTAACCTTGTACTTTATTGATGAAACATAAATTCCAATGACATACGCTTCGCAGCTGTTGCAAATGTGATTCTGTCAGAGAGTGCAACCTGGCTTCCATCTGAAGCAGCAAGCAACTGAATCTACACAGCAACAGACATCAGATGGCTGCATCCTAAGCTAAGGTGCAGGTTTGATGGCAGTGGCACGTACCTAACTATGACCTCTTCTAAATCTTGATTCAGCTAAATGGGTCAGCAGGCCTCCGTCAGTCTTGAAAGACTATGGTATCGTGCTCAGCGCTGCATACGCTGCATGAGAAGCACGAAAGCCTGGGTTGGATTGTTATGGAGGATAGGCTGTACCCAAACAGCAGATCCTCCCTCACCACACCACTGAATTAGTCCAATGGAAAGGCAGAGCTGATACGATTGGATCCAGCTGGCGTCACAGAGCTGGGCTAAGGAAAGGAACTATGGGTCAACATAAACTTATATCACTGGTACAGATCCAAGTTGAATCTGTTCCCTTACCCTGAAGACATCTTCCAAAGTCAAAACACTCTCACAGAATTCAGCAGACATCACAATGGTACTGCTACACTACCACAACAGTGGTGGACTGGCTCTAATAGACTCCTCTGCCACCATTTCTTGCCCTTCTGAGACTTTCCAGATCAAGATAAAACTGAGCAAACAGCTTAAAGCCTGATAGAAACCATGACTGCAAAAGAGAAATCTTACTTTTTATGTCCCTATGTCTGTGGTTTATGATCAAGAAATTGTTAGCAAGAGGACCTAAAAAAGAACGGATTATTAAATATGTATATAAATACAATTATATATTACCAAACTTTTACAGTTACTTCACTGAAAAATTGTTCAAACATCTATGTATCAAGGCAGTTTCTGGAGTCTTACAAATATCTCCACTGCTGATCCAGCAAAGGAAACACCGGTGAGGAGAAAACCCATCATAGGCACATTTCAGATTTTTAAAGTACAAAATGAAGATGAAGTCCAAAGTTTAAAAGATTAACACCTGTGTATTTAGGAACAAGGGGAACCAGCCTTTCCTAGAGCATTCATTATCCAAACTACACTTCAGAAACAGCCTTCCAAGTGCAGCTGTGGAGAAGCCTAACAGTTCCACACAGCAGCTGCACTCATTGAGACCAATCTTCACAAAGCCTCACTGGGCAGCACAGGTTTCCCCTAGGAAATTGGGGTGCAGTGCCTCCTGAGGCAATTAAGAAGCAGAAGCAGCCACTCAGCACGCTATGTAAAGACATAGGACAACTAAAAATAACTGAAGGAGCAGGAATGGTAGAGCTTTGCAGAGTTGCCCAACACCCAGAAGGATAATCTTGGGACATCAGACTAGAAACATAGATCAAAATTTGGAGCACTGGATCCAGCCTGCAAGTCAAAGTTTGGGTGGCCCAACCCTAGAGCAGAGGTGTAAAACATACATCCCATGGTTCAGATGTAGCCCCCAGAAGTTCTTTATTCAGCCATCATGCTCACCCAGCACCACCATTAGCTGCTCTCAGTGGCCGAGGTGTTGAGATGTCACTTCTGCCCACAAAACTGGGATCTTCCAAATCTTGAAAATATGATCAAGATGACATATTTTTCATCATCTGTTGTTTGCAGCTCTTTAAAAAAAGTGCTTATGGTAATGACCTGCTTAATAATATAACTTCCAGTTTAATGACATCGCTTCCAACCCTCAGCAGACATAATGAATAGTTGGTCTCCTTTATGAAACAAGTTTGACACCCCTGCATAGTATTAACAATTAACCAGCCATACTGGAAACAAAGATTTCAGTATATGTCTTATGACTGTGGTAATCTAAATGGGATAAGTCTTCAATATAGAAAGATTGCTTCACACTGTATGAATCTGTCTGCCTGCTGAGATAGTGGGAGAGAAGACTTTCTTCCGTTAAGTACAAAACTTTTATTTGAAAATTGTATACCTTGAGTGCTTTTATGAAAGTGGAAAGGTGGTCTAGAAATGTTTTAACTGAAAACAAGACTCATTTCTTATTTGGGCAAGCTTGGGTTAGAATCTAATAGGCTACAGCAGGATGGTTCCATCTCAACATTTTATGGTTTTTGGAACTTTGTTACTATAACTATTTCCTCAAATAGTCGTGATCTCAAATGTCTCAGGGCACAATCCAGAGTAAGGACAGTGAGGAGAGCCCCAGCTGGGCTGCCCCAACTATTCTGTATCCAGAACAGAAAGTTATGCTGCATCCAGAGTCAGGAAGCCTCAGCTGCCCTAACTGCTCCAAAGCATGCCAAGTCAGTGACAGCTGGGGAGGGCTTGCTCCTGAGGAGACCTCCCTCAGATTACACTGAACAAGGAACAGCTGTGGTGCATGCATTATAAGGAAGCCCAGCAGTCCCTGACAACAAATTACAGCTGCAGTTCCTCTAGTGGAGGGTGGATATTTGGAGCTATCTGCTGAATCCATGTGGTTAGTGCAATGCCGTAGTTGTTCCATACCCTGAGGTTCAGAGGCAGGAGTTGCAGATAGGCTGGCCAAGAACTCAGATTTTTGGTCAACACTGCCATTCTTATTCTGCCTTATCATGGACCCCTATGGGTCTACTCATTACTATACATGCTCCTGGGGTGGTATAACTCTGAAGAGCAGTAAGAGGGCATTTCTGCCCTGGAAACAGGCTTTTGATATAGAGTACTTGCTCTGCCCTAGGCATTGCTAAACATGACCTCAATATGCCTCTCCTGAGCTGCCTAGGCTGCCCCAGTTAGGGCAGAGCAGGTCCACCTCTCTTGGGGCACCCTATGTTGCCTTGCTCTGCCCCAAGCCTTTTCCAGAGTAACTAGGGTGGAGCATCTTGCAGTTGCTCCACCCTAGTGATAGATAGCCCAATCCAAAGTAGCACTTGAGTTGCCCTGTCAGACACCTAAGTACAGTGGCAGCTCTGCTGCTATTCTAAGAAGACTGCAAAGCAGAACTGATGACACCCTGCATCAGAATGATAGCAGCCCCTACAAGCCAATAATGGCAAAACATGTTCCTCATGTATTTACATGCCTTTGCAAATAAGAAGGAACAGAAAAATGTATGAACAAAAGAACACTGAACCTACTCATTTTGCTCCCTTTGAATGTTCCTTTCCCCATCTGTTTCTCTTTCTGAAAGAGAATGGTCAAACGTACCAGAAAGCTACAGAAAGGTGTCGTGGTTGGCCTCCATATCCTCTCTAAATGATGTGTTTGGGTTTATTGTATTGGCAACTTCAAATTTATAAAATCCAAAAGGAATTTATATGGCAACTACCAGTACAACAGTGGTCCTCGCTTTTTATTTATCTGCTACTTCATCAATGGAAAAAACAGCATCTTTTTAACTAAACAGTATCTTCCTTCACTGGGTCTGAGAACTGTAACAACAGAAACAGTCAAGACTCGGGTACAGTCTTACAAGAACAAAAGTATCTCCTTTAGATTGCAATATTTATGCCCCCAAATAATCCACACCCATGAAAGGGGCTTACTGAAGAGAATGCAGGGAACAACCCTTAAATTGAATGAACTGAGCAAATTCTATATGAGCATTAATCTGTAGTCAGATTGCTGCACCAAACATCCAACAAAAAAGGAAGGTTTATCACATTGAATCACATACCCTAAAATGTAACTGGTTCTTCAATTCCATCACTATCTTTCAAAACTTTGTCAAGCTAATAAAAACAGACATTATAAACTGCTGTGTTATTAAACATCTAATAAGGTAAAATTGTTCCCACAGATTGCCCTCCAATTATGACTGACTCTAAGGTGTGGTGCTCATCTCCGTTTCTAAGCCAAAGCACCAATACTGTCCAAAAACACCTCTATGGTAATGTGGTGGCATAACGATATGCTGAGGCACACAGAACACTGTTACCTTCCCACCAAGGTGGTTCTGATTTACTTGCATTTGCATGCTTTTAAACTGCTAGGTTGGCAGAGATGGGCAATTGACGGTAGCTCACTAAGTCTTGCAGTACTCGGATCTTGAACCACTGACCTTCCCATATTAAGATGGGCAGGCACAGCTCCTTCACTAAGCCACTGGGGTTCCCAAAGATACCAGCTAATGCTATCTAATACCAGTATCTTAAAAAGCTTTTAAGTGCAAACGTGAGTGCTCCTGGACAATTCAAGCCTCGTTATCATAGAAAGTTATAATACTATATAAATAAAATTCAGCCTAGCACACTGAGGGTGCACTGAGAGTGTTTAAGAAACTGAGGGTGCAATCCTAACCAAAAGTGTCTTATTGCACTTTTGCGGCATACCCAGGCCAATACAGGACTTTTATAGTGACTTATACACTGTAACTGGGGTTTGAATTGCAGCCTAAATCACTATAAATCAGCGGTCTTCAGCCATTTCAGCCTGGGACTCCCTTTCATCTTTGGAATCTGTCTGGGGACACATATACCCCTGTCAAACTTGCTACCCCCAATCCGGGACACAAGGCTAAAATAGAGGACATATGGTCACTCTGCCCCCATGCTCTCTCCCACCCCACTGTCTTCAACCCCACAGGTCCCTCTCCTATCCCCAACTGCCCACAAGCCCCCAGACTCTCTCCCACCTCACTGCCCTCAACCTCCTCATGCACTCACCTTTCATCCCATGCACTCATTCACACACCCACAACACATATATACCCCATGCACTTTTACACACATACACATCCATACACAAATACACACCCAAACCATGCTCCTGGGAGAAGGGGGACTTAGAAAGCACTTGTCAGGGTTCAGGAGGTGCCTGCAGCAAAAAGCCCTCTTGGAGCAGCAGAGAGATTGGCTTGGGGGCTCCTGGCGCTTCCTCCCCTCCCCAAGTCTGGCTGTCCTTCTTTCTGAGTGCAAGCCCCCCTCAAAATGTAGGTCACCCAAGAAAACTGTAGAACATAAAATAAAAGCTCAAAACCCTTGTGTTAATTGCTTTCATATCCTTAATTTAAACTATTACTAAATCTTAATTTATTACATATGCAGCGCAATCCTAAGCCTGTCTACTCAGAAGAAAATCCTATTGTATTCAATGGTACCTACTCCCAGGAAAGTTAAGGACTGCAGCCATAATTTATTAATTCCAAGCAGGCTACAGGGTGCCTGCTCACAAAAAAAGAGAACAATGAAGATTTTTTTGCAGGACGAAGAGGATAAATGGAAAAAGGATAAAAAGAGGACATGTCCTGAAAAAAGAGGTTATCTGATAAAAAACTTAAAACAGCCTTAACCATCCCCCCTAAAAAGCATTAAAACCCCAGAGTGATAAGGACAGGAAATAAAGCTTGAAGAGAGGGAGAAGATTACTATTTGGACTATTTTTACAAATAAAATTTTTATTTAAAAAATTTCACATTACCTGCAGAATTAGTTTTTAATCATTTTCAGTGATGGGAGTGTGGGGGATTGGCTGGCTTCTGGAGCACTTTTCAGCCCCAGGTGCCAGGGATCAGGGCCTTGCTGGGAGTCTTGCACCCACTGGACTGACGTTCCACACCAGCCAAAGTGTTTGCTTAATCATGAGTAAACAAGACTGTGCAGTTTCACTTCAATAGAGTTCAACGAAAAGGAGAAGCTTGGAGGAGGGAGCTTCCTTTTGGGGGCTGCGCTCATTGGATCAGGACCCTTCTAGTGTCCTTGGATTGCTCTCAGCTTACCCTTGTCACTGGACTATGGCACATTTACTTATTTGCGAGTAAAGACGTCATATAAATTACTTTCATTTTCTTATGCATTTTCTATGCATATCTTTGCATTTCGCCCAGAACTTTTGATAGGAAGGAGTTATTTCAAAACGGATTGCTGCATTGGATTCTGCTCTTCAAGACAAATCCAACAACATATGACATGATGGAGTAGTGTGCACCATCGCAAAGTTGACTTTTTGAGGTCCTGGAGGGCTGTCCATCAGCCTTTGCAACTCTGGGGGTTGCGACCCCTTTGAAGACCACTGCTATAAATATTCTGTATCCTTAATATACCATATCTGGGGACAGGCTGCATTATTTCCACCATGCTGGCCTCAGAAGCAGCAGCCTAAGACATGGCACACCTGCCCTGATAGTCAAAAACAATCCCAACCGCAACAATGTCTCTTTCTGCTAGGCCAGAAATCACTGAGGCAATGAAAACAGCAACACATCCAGGCTTTACAGGGAGTGGATGAGGGTGGGAGATATATGGTGTACAATGGGCAGCAGGCTTTAAAGCATGCTTATGAGGAGGAAGGCCAAGAACTACTGAACAGAGGTTGAATAGAATAGAATTATCCTTTATTGTCATTGTTTCTTGTATATTTCAAAATGAATCAGGTGCAATTAGGTTGGAAGCAACTATGACCAGTACTCAGCACCAAGGGAGACAAAGAAGCCAAGCTCGGAAGACTAAGTTGGGCCACAGATTCTGAGACACTACAGCCACATTTGGGATTCTCTACCTCAAATAACAATGAAAAATCAATCATAAGCAACAGTAAGATAAAAGGATTTACACACATTTACAAAGCAACTATTTACATAGAGAGCTCAATAATACGTCTGCACAAAAAAATCTCAGCCCACAATTTCTCTGCTTATAAACACTATTAATATATTATGAAGCCTTTTTTTTTTAAAAAAAACTCCATTTTCTGATCACATCAAAAATTAATCTAGAATACCCTCAAACATGAAACTTTCTTCTAAAATAATCTATTTAGATTATTACATGCAAAAATTTGATGTGAGGGATTAATTTGGAGGTCTTATTCCATAACTTCAGTGCATAATAATGGACAGATTATGATTTATTGCAACTCTGCACATTTGACAACACTACATATCATTACTTTGTAATAACTTATGTATTCTTGGGGGGGGGGAAGACGTCATAGGGTATTGAATAATACTTATGTATTAAAACATATTTTAACATAAGTCCCAGTTCATATCCCCTCAATTAGTTTCACTAGACCTGACCCACTATCCTACGCATGTCTACTTGGAAATAACACCCATTGAACAATGCATGGCTTATTTCCAAGTCAACAAGATTTCTGGGTCTTACATGATGGAGTCAGCTCCTATCCTTAGCAAACCTAGCGGTTCAAAACCACGCAAATGTAAGTAGATCAATACATACTACTTCAGTAGAAAGGTAAAACAGCGGTCTGTGCACCTTTGGCAGTCATGCCAGCCCCATGACCACAGAAGTGTCTTTGTACAATGCTGGCTCTAAAAGCTTAGAAACAGGGATGAGCACCACACTCTATTGTCAGTCACGACTAGCAGTATAACCTGCAGGGGACCCCTTTACCTTTCCGTCAGTTAAAACTGAAGCATAAGGTCCAAAACGCATGCAAGGAGACAGACAAGTGTCCCTAAGTAGTACAAAAAACCCCTCAAAAGACTTTGCCTAGGATATCATTAACATTGATTAGCTGCATGTTTATCACAATAAACTATCGGAAAATTCATTACCTACGACAAACAGATTACGTAATGCAGGTATCCCCCAATTTCTGATGGTTCATTTTTTGACAATCTGCTCCTTCAACACCTTTCAATTATACAGAACCCAGAAATCATTCATTCAACATATATTCAACTCTTTCAACCCCTCTTGTTGTTCTAAAGGCTATAATTGTCCTCCCTCATGTTGATCTGTTTATGATATGGTGATTCAGACTGTTTGAGAGCATATATGGTCACTTTAGCTCCTGAAGAGCTCATACTCCTGAAGAAGTTAATGAGAAACTATGAGCAGAAATCTTTGTTGACAGAAGAATTTGCAAAAGAGAATCTGCAATTTGCTAGCTAAAAAAGTATCTGAAGCAACATCTGTAAACTAAAAAAGACTGGATTCCACTTTCCAACCATTTCCACTTTTCACCACAGCTCTAGTCCTTAACCTGAAATACAAGTGAGAATCACCTGTATTTTCACTAAACTCTAGTTACTAATATAACCGATATTATACATATCCAGTGTTACTAACCAACGTTTGCCAAAGATTTGCCAACGTTTGCCCAAAAAAATTTTTAAATTTTTTAAGGACCAGAAGATTAAAATCCACTCAACCACAGCAGACTCATTCAAACTGGTTAATTCGCACCATGTTGTAAATAAAGGAAATGAACCAGTAAATAACATTTCTGATTCTTAAAAAATTGGTATAATGTGCCAAAATCACGATACAGAATACTAGCACCAAGGTCTTATGACCAAGTGGACTTTAAAAAATGTGTTTACTATCAATGGTAAATTCTGTTCAAGTACATGAGGGGCATACAAAAGGGGCACACAGTAACAAAGGCAAAAAGCACCTTCATCAGCATTTGTACTGTGTGGCAACTGTGTCCGCTTGTAGTGGATTGAAGTTTCATCCAATCCATGATGGATGCAACTTGGGGAAAACTGGATGGCATCTCTCAGGGCCCTGTCTCCAGGAGGTTGCCTTTCCCACCAAAGTGGTACCTATGTATCTACTTGCATTTGCATCATTTCAAACTACTGGGTTGGCAAGAGCTAGGCTACGAATGGGAGCTCACTCCATCTGGAAGTACTTGGGTCTTGAACTGCTGACCTGCTGAGCAGAATCCTGGTCAAGCAGTGTTCCAGTGTTCCAATCCCGGTCATTCCAGTGTTCTAACCCCTGAGCCACTGAAGCCCTCACAGCTATCAGTAATGCATCTTAAAACGTTAATCTTAAAAAATTAAGGAATCTTAAAAATTAAGAAATGTTAAATGATATACTATTATCAATATGCTCATTACTGCATATGAACTACCTGGTACAACTGAGAAAGAAATGAAACTTTGCTGTAAAGATAAAATTATAACTGTAGTTGGGGTACACTCATCCATTTCAACCTTAACATCCACTAAAAGCTTACTTTATTCTTCTCTTCCTCAAAAAACCAAACATCTGTACTTCACTATACAACACACAGTTTTCCAGAACTAAGTAGGTATGCTAATAGATTTTATACTAGAATATCCTGTATTGAGCTGTGGATCCAGTGTATTATATGCACTACACTTAGGACTGAATGGTTCTAGCATGCTGCTACCACAATATCTTTCAGAACAGCATATAACACACAAACTGCTGCAGGGCAAGTAGTAACCTGCTATTCCATTGGTACAGAGGAGCAAAAATATAAAGAACAATCCTATTGCAACCAAAAGCTACTCAATGTAGACGCCCACCAACGCACAAGTACAGTCCAGAACATGTCATCATACTGCCCTGTCTCCATTATATTTGGAAACTTACATTCTATCTTTATCCGCAACAGGAGATCACTTCTGTGCTTCAAATGAAAATATACCTGTAAACATAATACTGTGCCCACCCAGCTAAGACATATTTTTGCTAGTATTTTCCCCAGTATAACAAGTACATAATGGACCTCTGCTTCTTCCTATTCTAGCAAAGCACTACCCAAAATGCACCCTGCTCAAGGAAATCAAAACAGATGCATGAATTCACATCAGAGTCCAACATATCCATTTGTGCTCCTCTGTTAAACCACTATATAAAAGTCCTAATTCCAACAAGGACCATTCTGATATTTACTGAAGATCTAAAAAAATATTCAAAAAGCTATCACTGCATAGATATCACTAAATACTATGAATCTAAGCAACGTAAACTGACATCTTCTGAGGAAGAAACAAATAGCAAACATGAAGTAACACAACAGTGACGGAAAAAGAATAGCAGAGGGAAAAAACACTGTCCTTTAAGGACAATCCGTATCATGAACAAGGTTCCCATCCTGTATCAAATGCACATTTGACTCCTCAGTGAGGGGTCACAATCCCAGTGTGACTGTGGTGCTCTTCAACAAAATATTCACCACATTGTGTCCTAGTGTCCATTGAGAGCTTACACCAGCCCAATGTCTGATTTTTTTAATACAGACCACTCTGTCCTTGAAAAGCTGGGTGGACTGGACATTAACATTTGATTTATCTTATGTCCATGTAGTTTCCATACACTAAATAAATACTCTTCCGACCTAGGATTCCTAAGACAAGGATTCCATGCTAAATGAAACATAATTTTAAATGTTTAGATTAAGGGCCCGATCCTAACCAACCTTCCAGCATCAATACTGCTACACCACAGCCCTAAAGGAACAAATGATCCTTTACCTTGAAGGAAGCCTATGTTCCTTCATACTGAAGGATATGGTAGGTGCATACTCCATCAGCATAGACGCATCAGTGTTGGAAAGCTGGATAGTACTGGGCTCCAAGACACGCTGAAGTATTAGAATTTCCTCAGATCTCACCCTGGTCCTTGGTTTAGCAGCCACCCAAAAACCAGAATCTTTTTCCAATCCTATCCACCAGTTATAAACCCTGCCTTGCCCATCTAAAATTACACCACGGTCCACACCAGAATCATCAAGGAGCAATGCAAATTTTGAAGCCTCACTACAATTTCAAAATGTCAAGTGGTCACTAATTTACTTCTCACTATTACTTTGCATCAGCTGAATAAGTCATGGTCAATTAGTGAAGACAGAAACATTTCTGAACCTTGGTTGCCTCTAATCGACTTTGTTTCTCTGTTGCTGTTACCTTAACTAAGTGTGCAATCCTATACACACTTTCCTGAAAGTAAATAGAATAATCATAGAATCAAAGAAAGTTGAAAGGGACCGAGTAGGTCATCTAGTCCAACCCCCTGCCTGTAGCAGGAAATCCTCCTAGAGCATCTCCGACAGGTCCTTGTCGAATCTCTGCTTTTAGATCCCCAGTGAGGGAAAGTCCACCACCTCCCTTGGCAATCTGTTCCACTGCCGAACCGCCCTCTCTGTCAGGAATTTTTTCCGAATATCCAACCAGAATCTCCTTTCTTGCAGTTTGTACCCATTGGTTCTACTTCTGCTTTCAGAAGCAGCTATGAACAAATGAGCCCCTTCCTCCCTATGACAGCCCTTCAGATATCTGAAGAGGGCAAACAGGTCTCTTCTCAGTCTTCTCTTCTCCAGGCTGGACATCCCAAGTTTCCCCAATCTTTCCTCATAGGGCTTCCCTTCCATCCCACTGATCATTCTTGTCGCTCTCCTCTGGACTTGCTCCAGTTTGGCTGCATCTTTCTTAAAGTGAGGTGCCCAGAACTGAACATAGTACTCCAGGTGAGGTCTAACCAATGCAGAATAAAGAGGAACTAGAACTTCTCACGACTTGGAAGCTACAGTCCTCTTAATGCAGCCTAAAATGGCATTTGCCTTCTTTGCAAACACATCACACTGCTGACTCATGTTCAGTTTGTGATCCACAGTAACGCCAAGATCCTGATCACATGTTGTGCTGCCAAGTCAAGTATCCCCCATTTTATACCCGTGTTTGGTTTTTATTGCCTAAGTGCAGAACCTTGCACTTCCCCCTGATGAAGTTCATTCTATTTGTTACAGCCCAGTATTCTAGCTTATCCAGATCCTCCTGGAGGTTTGTCCTGTCTTCTGTTGTGTTTGCTACACCTTCCAGCTTGGTGTCATCCGCAAATTTGATCAAATTTGATCCGCAAATCCCATAGAACACATTGGGATTTACTTCTGAGTAGACATACTTAGGACTGCAGTCTAAAGCTGCAGTCTAAAGCTGCAAAGCTAAGCTCTAGTCAGGCCACCATATGCCCCCAGCACAAGCTCAATGCTGACCTAGAGGTGTCACAAAAGTGCTGTAAGTCACTTCTGACCCATTCCTGGAGGAGGATTAGGCCAGTGCACAGACATGCACTTGCTTCCCTACATCACCAGGAACAGGAAGTCCGATAAATTGTGCTGGCCTAGGTTAGGATTGCACCCTAATACTTTTATTTGCTGTGGTTAGTTCACATATTATTTCCCAGCTCTCTTAGTCCTCTTCTGCGAGTGATCCATTCCAATGAGTAAGCACATTACATAAGACCTGGGTCAGCACCCATCTGCTTTAGTCTGTCATAACTGTATTGATTTATAAATCCAGACACAGGAATCAAAATTTTAAAAAACTGATGAAATTGCAACATACTATTTTCCTGATTTATACCCAAATAACATAACTTCATAATTTCTGGGGCTTAGTAATCTCAATATTAATGCTTTCTAATGAAGTCAACATATATACACAAAACATATTTCATGTACCAAACTTTAACTCACAAACAGCTAAAGACCCAAAACTAAAATTACACAAAATAGACTAACCCTACAATCCAGAGTAACTACAGGAGCACGTAAGAGAGATTACGTGTACCCGTAGTTACTGCATCACCTAGTGAAAACCTATGGGAAATTCATATTGCAATCCAGAGCAAATTGTTCTTACACCGGAGCAAGGACTCCCCGTAGTTACTCTGGATTGCGCCCATATATTCACACTATCATGGAACTTTGAAACCAAGATAGTAATGTATATCAGAGTTATACCACTTTAAAAAAGGCACATTAAAAGGCAATACTGCAAGTATTCAGACTGCTCCTGTCAGAACAATTTTTAAAACAAATTTGCATTAAGGTTTCAAATGCCTTAATGACTCCCAAATGTCAGTTTTTTGATGTACATATTCTCTCCCTCACTGTACAGTCATATATTATTTTTATATGTTTATTATTATGTTTGTAATTTGTTTATTATTATTATAATAATATAATATATAATATAATATATATGTAATTTATTATTATATTATAATATAATATAGTAATATGTTTATTATTATTGAAGTCTGTAGTACCTATCAGTTCTAATGTTTTTGGAAGTTACCAAATTTAGAATTCCAACTAAATTCAATTGAACAGAAGAAACTCAATACACAACATAAGAAGTTAAAAAAATATTCATAGTACCAAGTTCACCTGCTACATCAAGAGAAAAACATTTAAGCCTACGTTATAACCTTTGGAAAAAAAATCAAAATTTCAACTGTACTATTTTTTTAAAAAAATTTGTTTATCTCCAGCGTAAACAGGAAGATGTCAAATAAAATATTAGCCTTGAAAAAGAACCAATCAAATAATTCCATAATTCTTTGAGTTATACCTTTTCATCCTTGTAATAATGACTACTTTTGTTGGGAAATTAAGGCTGCAATCCTAAAGACACTTTCCTGGGAGTAATACCCACTGAAGACAATGGGGCTTACTTTTGAGTAGACATGGTTAGGATTGTGCTCTAAGTTGTCATGTCTAGGATCTACAGCCTTTGTCAGTGGTTTATGAACAGGCAACTAAATGTGCTACAGGTTGATTAAGGTTCAGCCCCAGCTTCCCAGATACAATATTCCTTTCACTTTAGAAAATCAAAGGGGGAAAAAGCTCTTTTGACACACTAGGAGAGTTTGCCCATGCATTTTCTGAAAACTGTACAGTTTGACTTGTGAATATATTCATTCCTACTATTTATTTCCCTGTTTACCTCCTCCCACCCGTTCTTTCTCCTCCCTGTCCGGCCATCTTGGGCCGACATGAGCAGCCATTACTTAACTAAATGACAGGAACAAGAACTTTTTTTACAGAAACAAGGTTTGTCTTATAAACTCAGGTGTGCCACAGGCACAGCCTATCCCCAATTCTTGACAGTCCATTGAGGCAAAAAAAAATCCCGGAAGAAAGCAAATCACCCAAGGAAGCGCACATTCGATAGAAGATGGGCTGAGAGAGTAAACAAATCACTTGGTGACTGACTCCCAAAAGTGACAACTGTATGGAAGGAAAAGAATCATGATTCTTGAAGGCCCCCTTTTCTCTGCATGTGGTTTCAGGAAGGCTGCTTCTGATTAAATACAGCTTTATCTTCTCCCAAAATATGACCAAAGGGTCCAAAAATCATAAGGAAAAAAAGATGCAAGGTGAAGAACGGCTCAGTAACGTTCAGTCTCTCCAGATCGTTCAGATGACTTCTGGCTGGTGAGCTTCAGGTCCCGATTCGGCACCAACAAACCAACCTCTCTCTCTCTCTCTCCCCCCCCCCCTTATTTTTTGGACAAAGCCCAGAAAGTGGCCTTGAAGCACCTTCCACACCATCACCCCATTTCTGTGCTCTGCGGGCTCATCCACCTCCCCTTTTCTAGTGCTGGTGCAGTTACGGAGCGACACCCTTACCTAGAGAAGGTGGGTCCTCCTCTAGGTTTGGACACATGTGATCCCTTACTGGAAAGTTGCAAGGATGGGGCCCCTGGGCGCCGGGGTGACGGTGGAGGGAGGGAGCCACCTTTGGGTGCAGGACGCGTGCCAGGCCAGAGGAAAGCCATTGAGAGGCTGTCGGTCACAGGCAGGCAGCAGCAGCTGAGGCGGAGTGCTGGCGGGTCTGGGGGCGCCAGGAGACGGTTTAATTCCTCAGCGGGCGGGCGAACGAATGAGACACACATACACAGAGAGAGAGAGAGACGGGAGGAGAGGGAGGCTCCCTCTTGGGCAGCCTCCTCCTCCCCCACCCTCAGCCAGTCCTTACCTTTAACAGCAAGGCCTTCGTTCTGGCGCCATCTTCATGAAGCCTCAGAAAGCCGAAGAGTCGGCTGCGGGAGGGAAGGAGAGAAAGAGAGAAGGGGAGGTTGAGGGAAACGGCCACGTTCGCCCCCGCCCCACAAGTCCCCCTCATGCAGGCGGTGGCGGGGCAGAGCCCGCACTCCGGCCCGGCACAACCGTCACGACGCCCGCAGACACAAACACACTGTCCTTGTCCCTCTCGCACACACTCCTCCGAGGCCGCCGTCGGGGTACCTGTCGAGGCCGGCGAGGACTTCCCTCTCCTGGGCTGTCAGGCTGGCGAAGTCCTCCTCGCTCTGGCCGCTCGCCTTCCCCGCCGCCATTTTCTTTTCCTCATCCCCGAAAGAAGCAGCGGCGGCGGCGGCGGCAGAGGCGGCGGCGGGGACGAGCGACACTCCACACGATTTCATGGAAACGCCACGGAGTCCAGAGGCGATGGCAAGGGGCCCCCTCCCTCCCTCCCCGCGCGCCCCCAACGCCCCCCCAGTGCCGCGGGCGGGGCGGGGTGCCCGACACACTCCCACTCACTCGCTCACTCGCTGGCTGGCTGGCTCGCTCGTGCGCGCGCGCACGCACACGGCCCCTCCGCCACAACTTTATTACAACAACAACAACAGCCGGCAGGGGGGAGGAAGGGAGAGAGAGGGGGAGGCAGGGGAAGCCCCGCTGCTCGAGAGGAGGAGGAGGAGGAGGGAGGGAGCCCCAGCGCCGAGACCAGGAGGGGGGGAAGGAAGGGGAGGGGAGGAGGCAGTGGCGGCTGCTGCTGGCGGTGACGGCGACGGAGCAGAGCAGAGCAGTGTTTACATCGCTGCTGAGGCGGCGAGGAGGGAGTGGAGCTGGGGTGACAGGGGTCCGCCCGCCCGGGGCCTGTGGGTCGCCTGTACAAACTTCCCCGGCAGCTGCACAAAAGTTGTTGTAATTGTGTCACACAAGCGAACCCCACGCCGCCACCGTGACCCCCTCCCCTCCCTCCTCCCGTCCCTCCCCACCCCGCTTGCCACGGCCCACGCAAGCCAATCGCCGCGCCCAGAACGCCACACGTGACCTTTGTTGACTTACGTCAGTCATGGCGCTCCTCCGCCGCTACGCTCGCGCTCCAGCGCCCGCCGCTGCCGCTGCTGCTGCTTCCGAGGGGCGGGACCGACTCCCTTCACGCGGCACTTCGGGTTCCCCCATCACTTCCCAGGAAGCCTCCATCTGCGGCGTGGGGGGCAGAAGCCCTTACAAGGCGCAGAACATCACACCTTCGAAAAAAGAAAAGAAAATAGACCCTTACAGGAAGGCTCACGTCTCTGCTTAATTCTCCACCACAGGCGAAAGTTCAACAAATGAGAGATGCAGCAAAGACCTCACCTGTTGAACTTTCACATGTCACCTGGGTTTTTAAACATATTTACATTTTGTTACAGTGGTTTAAAATGCCCCCCCCCCCCCCGAAATAATAACTAAATCAGACTTAAAAATGTGGGCCGAGGGCCTGGTGTCTTTAGAAGGTAGCACAACAGTCAGAAATTCAATGGACGCAGTTCATGGAGAGCCAGTGAAAGTTTATTCCTTTTTCCTTTCTGCCTGTTGAATAATCTTCACAAGCAAGTCTCTTCAAGTCAATTCAAAAGGGAGCTTCACTGAGTTGAATGGGAATTGCTCCCATGTACGTAACAATGACAGCCTTAAGGTCAGTACACAAAGGTTTTCCATACTCATGGACCAAACACTGTACCATAACACAATATCAAAATATATTCCAATAAAGTCTTAGCAAACCCATTATTCCCCATAAAACACATGCATCATTTCTTATAAGGTAATGCTTTAAAACATTCATCTTGATCTCTTCAATAGATCCCATACATTAAGAAAGCTTTTGATTGCCCCACCATCACAGGATGAAGTGCAGAGCACCATTGCAGCAGTGCTGGAAATGTAAATAGGATTGGGCCCTCAAATTCTGCTAGTTGTGTAATATTTAACTTTGACCAGAGAAATTTGACCATAGAAGCTGTGGCTGCAATCCTATCCACGCTAACCACTCATCCACGACCCTGGAACACTTTCCTTCAAAATTGCACATTAGTTAATGGACCAAATGATTCTAAGCACATTTTAATATAAAATTGCATACTTATCCTACAACTAAATAAAATTTACCTTTGAAAGGTAAATACAGTAGTTACAAAACCCACTTGATTTGCTGACTGAAATGACTAAGGGACCATTTTCCAGGGCTGGTGCAGTTGTGCAAGTGTGGCTGGTGTGTGCTGCATTCTCTGGTGAAAGTGCACTTACTGGGCCCTTTGAAAGGTATGGGAATGTGTTCTCTTACCTCAGGGCTGCATTGGAGCTGGAAAGTTGGATAGGATTGTGCCCTTCAGTGGCAATCCTATGCAGACTTGGAAACAGTGGTGCTTCCTTCTAAGTAGACAGGCACAGGATTGGGATGTTAAGTCAGAATATTAACTGTCTGTGTCCATTGCACTATGTTACTGTGTGTATCTAACAAGACTAGATCATGGGATCTTTTAGACATGAGATCCAATTGAGAACAATTGGTCCAATTTAGACCCTCATGTGGATTAAGAGGCAGGGCTACCCGGTGTCCCAAATCACCTTTCTCTGTGTCTTTACAAGCATACTCACAGTGGAATCCTAATCCCCAGTTAGGCCAGCACAAGTCCTGTCACAAAAAATGCTGGCCTAGAGGGGGTGTTGCAAAAGTGCCATGTGTCCTCTTTTTCAGCCTTTTGTCCTGGAAAAAAAGATCTTAAAAGTCATCCTTTTCCTTGTGAGCAGTTAAAATGTAATTAAAAAATTTTTGTAATTAAAAAATAGTAGTTGCAATCCTAAAGACACTTTCCTGGGAGTAATACCCATTGAAGACAATGGGGCTTACTTTTCAGTAGACGAGGTTAGGACTTTTTAGCTTTTCTTTTGTCATACCCTACATTTGGGGGGGGTTCTTCATTTTTTGAGGGGGCCTTGCCCTCTTTAGTGGTTATATGGCATTAAGTACTTCTGTACCACTAGTGGACGGTTGTTTTCCTTAAACCAATTTGGTGGTAAAGAAACTGCGGGGTGGGAGACCTTTCTCCACTGAGGTGAATCTTGCTGTCCTGTCAGCAGCTCCCCCGGACGTGGGGGGAAGCCTCAGACCTGCAGTGGAGAACCTGAAATGGCAGGCGCTGTGCCTCTGTGGAGCCTCCTAGGCCTCCGCCTTCCTCACTGCCCACAGCCCATTGGCTGAGGAGGAGGGGCCCCTGCACACGACGGGCTGCTATTCATCCGTCGGGGAGTCAATCAAAGGGCTTTGTCAGTTCCCCCGCACGGAGCATGTTTGTCTGCGCCCTTTAGAGCTGGTGCGGGGAGACCGTGGAAGGCTGCGACTGAGGCGATGAGGGTCTCCGTCTTCCCCCTTCAGTGTCGGCGGGTAGAGGGTGTTCTGCCCTCCCTCCGCGTCCCTCTCCCCGAGCCTGGGCGTGGTTCTCCTGGCACCAACGAATAATAATGGCTTCCCTCTGTGCGCGTGAGGGGGAGAGTCAGGCTTGGAGCGGAGCCCGTTGGGACGCTTCCCTGTGAGGAGGGAGGAGGAGGAGGCGCTCCCCTGCCCCGCCGGTGGCGTAGTTAGAGGGGGTGAAGCAGTCAGTCTTGGAGGGAGCCTCACCCCTTCAGTGTGAAGCTTTTAACGGTTCCAACGGCTTTTAACGGTTCCAACGGCTTTCCAGTGGTGTTGGTAGCGTAGCTGGGGGGGGTGGAGCAGTCAGTCTTGGAGGGAGCCTCACCCCTTCAGTGGGGAGAGCACCTTCAACGGCTTTTAACGGTTCCAACGGCTTTCCAGTGATGTTGGTAGCGTAGCTGGGGGGTGGAGCAGTCAGTCTTGGAGGGAGTCTCACCCCTTCGGAGCTGCTCCAGGTGGGGGGAGCAAAATGGAGCTGTACGCCCTCCCCCAGCTACGCCACTGCCTCATAGAAACTTGCATAAGCCTGCTCTCCCTCCCCCCACTTCCCTCAGTGAACAGCTAGTTAATGGCCGTCCCTGCCTTCGTGGCTGAGTCCTGAAGGGAAGCATGTCAGACCTGGAGGGAGCAACTGACAGGACTGTCCCTGCGTCCTTCAGAGGAGTGGGAATATTCATGAGGGTGGAGCATGGACCGCGTTGACGGTTAAAAACAGCCCAGTTTCAAATGTTTAATGTCTCTTGCACATGATCTGGCACTGGACACGCGCATAGTACATGTAGTTGCAGTCAGGGTAGAGTTGCCATAATTCTCTTCCACAAAACTGGGACAGGACCCTCTGCTAGTATGTGAACACGATCCCTGAAAACGGTTGTTTCGGGACATATGGCAACCCTACAGCGGGACAGATGGAAAGGGAGATTTCTTGTCCCAGGCGATAAAGACACTATCATTCTGTACAAATGTGGTCTGAACAGAATCAGAGAACATGCAATCACTGAAATAATCAATCAACAGTATTTATATACTGCTTTTCAACAAAAGTTCACAAAGTGGTTTACAGAGAAAATGAAATTAATAGCTAATGGGTCCCTGTCCCAAAAGGTACATCATGCACTGTGTTCTGTAATTAGATCTAGAAATTATTTAGTTATGTTAAAATAATACTTTATAGAGAACCTTACCCTGCATTCTGACTGAATACAAAGAGTCTACCAGTTAAATCTTTGTGAGAATTGAAGAATATGAGCTGCAGTCACTTATATCCCTACTGTAAACATTTGGTCTGATGCAACTGCCTTTGGTCTGATGCAGACCAAACATTTGGTCTGATGCAGCCCAATTCTAGGCTTGTTTAAGGCATCAATCCTAATCTCCAATTAGTCTAGCCTAAGCCGTCACATAAGTCCTGTAGTGACCTGGTAGTGTCACAAAAGTGCTCTAAGACATTCTGCTCCACTCCTGGGGCAGGGTTAGATGTGCTCTAACATTATATGTTAATGTGTCTCCCTCACAGACACATATACCAAAATAGTCTGAATTATCATGTCATAACAAATCAACATGGGAGATTTTAGGGCACTTTTAGCCTTTGAAACAGCAGAGAGTTGCAAAGAGCTGGACATGTATTGAATGAATGACTTCTGAATATAATTGAAAGTTGTTGAAAGAGTGTATCAGAAAACAAACCATCAGAAAGTGGGGGATACCTACATAATGTTGCCATATATCCTTGTGGTTTTGTTTAAAAGTACAAAGATTGATCTAGACCCGGGTCCTATAATACAGAGTGAGCTGCTGTTCTTAGTCCACCACCTGCCAACCAAGCAGTTCAAAAGCATGCAAATGCAAGTAGATAAATAGGTACCACTTCAGTGGGAAGGTAAAACAGTGTTCTGTGTGCCTTGGCATTTAGTCATTTCGGCCCTCTGACCACAGAAGCATCTTCAGACAACACTGGCTCTCATGGCTTAGAAACAAATGAGCACCTCACCCTACAGTCAGTCATTACTAGCAGTACAACCTGCAGAGGACACCTTTATGTTTTTAAAGTTTATAATTTTTGTTTTTAAAGCCTCTTGAAGAGTTGATCATCTTTTTGCTAACATGTCTGAGGTTAGCATTAGATGCTGTATTGATATATTATATGTTCTCACTCACGCCTTGTCATCTGTTCTCTTGTAGCACTCCTTCAGCTGTTCCTAACCTCATTCACATCTTTCTACTTTTCAAAACTATGCATCACTACATGTCTTTTCTCTCCTTCCAGTTTCCCTGGAAGGAAAGAAGAGACAGGAGGCACAAGCTGACTGACCACCAATGTAGAGGAAAAACAACTGGCTTCTTGCTACCTCACTCCATGTGCCCACTGACTGGCTGATCAGTCAACATATCTACCCATACCCAATGCACTGTAGCAAATGCAGAAGGAGCTACCTTTGCTGCTACAACAATCAGATGTGCAGCACAATTCTTGCAGGCATGGCATCTAATAGGGAAGATTTGAAGCAAAATATGAATACAGATTTGAAGCAGTTACTAAGAAGCTCATATAAAGATGAGGTAGTGCATACAGTCAGAACTGATCCTTGGTATCCTTGTAGATACCAAGAAGTGATTCTTGGTATCCACAAGGCTAGTAGATACCAAAATTCCAGATAGTGTACCATTCATTCTATGGGATCAATGAAGTTAGGGACAGGAGGGGCAGCAGACCTGCAGCAGAGATTCCAAATCCAGCAGCATAGCCATTCAGAAGGCAGCAGGAAACCAGCAGCGACCTTTGGAAGGAAGCAGAGACATTCAGAATATAGATAGCCAACAACAGAGGAGTGAATCATGAGGGTGCTCCCCAAAGATACATGAATTTGCAAGTAGCAAATACACAATTAAAGAGAACTAACTGTACATGACTCCTGAAGGTGGGTCTCATGTTTCAAGTTGCAGGTTGAAATGGGTCCTGGTCAGTGGTGGGCCCAGCCTGGCCCAAGAAACGGTTCCCCAGAGGTGGGTGTGGCCAGGCAGGGTCAGGGGGTGCAGTCAGGGGGCAGAGCCAGGGAGAATTTAAAGGGGGAAATTTAAAAAAAATTAAAAATTTAATTAAAAAAAAAATCTAAGTTTTTGTTAGTGGGACTTACTGTCATGGGACTTACTTCAGAGTAGGCATGCATAGGATAGGGGTTTTCAGGCTGCAGTTCTAGCCACACTTGCCTGGAAGTAAGCCCCATTTACTGTCAATGGACTTACCTCTGAGTAGTCATGCATAGGATTGGGCTCTCAGGCTGCACCCTGTCCACACTTTCCTGGGAGTAAGACCCACTGACTGTAATGGGACCTACTTCTGAGTAGACCTGCCTAGCCTTGCTCCCTGAGGATGCATCCTGTCCATACTTTCCTGGGATTAAGACCCATTGAGCACAATAGCACTTACTTTTGAGTAGACATGGTTAGGATTGTAGTCACCAGGCTAAGGAAAGAGGATCTATCGTGGAAAGGAGGCAGGCAAGAGTTAAAAAGAAAAAGGGGCTGGGGAGGTTGTGTTCTCCTCCAATAGAGGAAAGACTCTGTGCTGGAGCCTTTATCTGCTGCTCCAGCTGGGAACCGTCCCCTTGTTATGGCCTCCAGCTGCTGCTACCGGCTCCCCAGCAGCTGGGGATTTGGAAGATCCGGTTCCCAGGGACTGGAGGAATAGGCCTCTGCCCACCTGTGGTCCTGGTTCTTTATGAGTAAGTCCACACCAACACAGATATGTTAAGTGCTGCCGAACCTTCATAAGTTTTTAATAACGTGCTTGTGAGGTGCTTCCTGAATTTCTGAAACTTATGTTCCTAGCATTGATTACTTAGCAGCCAGGTTTTCAGTTTGGTCCAATTATATTTTTGTCTTTTTATTCCTTTCACTGTGAAATGCATTGTGATGAAACTGTATACTGTATAGCACTTTTAAGCAACAAGAAAAATGTAACAGCCCAATCCTATCCTTGTGATATGTCCTCAAATCTCCCTGTACATCAGAGCAGCAGTGACCCTATCTCTGCAATAGTCCGCCTGCTAACAGAAGCACTGCAGTCATACTGCAGTGGACACTGGCACAACTGCCAGCAGAAAAACCAAAAGGGGGAGATTAGGGTGGGACGTGGAAAGGACACAGAGTCAGCATACACCATATCCTAGCCCTCTGTTCAGATGATGGATGCATCACCAATGCCAGAAAATGCTATCCCTGTATGAGCTGATGACATAAACACATAGCAAGTGATGGGGAAGGGAAAAAATCAAGACAGTCACATCTCCCTTATGACCCACCCTTATGACAGAAAATACGATGCAGACTTCATTTGGCAGCCAGTTACAGCAAATCAATTCATATATTGTATGGGCACAAGCCTAACCCACATTCCAGCTCTGACAAAACTGTGCCAGTGGGGCACATGCTGCATTCCACAGTTGGCGGGGGAGTCACAAAGGCCATCTCAAGGTAAGGCAATGTTTGTTCCCTTATCTCAGAGTTGCAATGCCCTTACCCTGATCTGGAAAATGGGTTAGGAGTGCATCCCGAGTCTATAGCTAAGATTATGACTGTGACATTGGGCTGTACCATTCTCAGAAAGTTTTTTTTACGGGAACAATGTCAAACAGGCACTTGGTGCACAAAGAGAGGTTGTATAAGATGGCTTGCTTCATTCCATTTTGTGCCTGCCATGGTGTCAGCCATGCAAAAAGTAAATTTTTTGCTGGTTGGGGTAAATCTCATGCTGTTCAACCTGCATGTAAATACAATGAGCCACCAGCTTTATATGTTCCCTTTGCATTCCACCTGCTGCCATTTTTTCTTGCCCCTGTCAGGTTAATGACTGTCACCTTCTTCCTGGTGGTCAGTGCTGTCAGGATTGGATTAATCTTTCTAAAAGTGCAAAGTTATGCTTTATTAGCTTTCACACCTGTTAGTAAGGACACCTCCCTTTCCTTATCTGGAGATGTTCTGGGCACCAAGCCAAGGTTATGTACCTTGATGAAGCCAGATCTTAAGGGAATTGCATCATAAATGTTTCCCCCCTTTTAAGCTAAGTACAGTAAAAGGGGCTTGGAAGTTCCCCTCAGATACTTCTGCCATTGACAAAAGTGGCGGCAGGCAAGGTACATAGCTTGTCTATGAGAAGAATGTGTCGAGAGGACAAAGTCCCAGTTTTATCTTGAGGGCTGTCAGAGTGCTGAATTTCATGCTTTTTGTCTGGTGGATTTGCTTGTACAAAGCAAATAAATAAATCCAACATCTGGTTTTTTCCTATTGGTCTGTTCCATTACTTTCGTGTTAAAAAAAGGACATTGCTTTTCTGGCAATACATATGCTTCTTTTAAAGGAATATTACAAATGTAAGTACAGTTCCATTTCCATTGGTTCCATTTCAACATTGGGGTTGAATTCATTATTCCAGGGGCCCATTTTGCCAGGGTTACAACCAAACTGTTGAAAAGATAATTCTACCCTTACAGTTTTGCACAAGGAGCAGATTTGAAGCAGTCTGAATCTGCTTCTATGAGTCTAAAACTGTCAAAACCTGTTCAGGTCAGTCTAAACTCAACATATGTCTTCCACCCTACCTCTTCCCACGGTCCACCTATTTGAAGTACCACCTGAAATAACTGGCAATGACATCACTGAATTGTGAGGCCACATGTGATGTGACAAACACCATAGGAGGCTCAGCGTGGATAGGAGGGCATTTTTGAGCATGGAAAAAGCGTGCTTAGGATCTCTGCCTGCTGAGCCATGTAATGTGGGGTCTGGATATGGGGATTGGATAGACACTAGATACCATATAAGTGGAACAAATAAATCAGCAAAATTGACCAGAACAGCCAGTTCCAATGCTATAATTGCCTTCCAAAAATCTCTTCCTGAGGTAACTAATCCTTTTTATCAGCTCACCTCAACTGCCCTCTCTTCTCCATAGCTTTCTCCTCAGCAATTCTCCTTAACTTTTAGTCTCAACTTCCCTCTCTTTCCCAACTGCTCTCCTCAACTGTCACTCTTCCAACTGCTCTGAAGTAACTGCCATTTCTAAGGGTTCTCCTCAACTGTCACCTTGATTGACAGATCACAGTTAACAATGTTTCACTGCTATTGGGAGAGAAATCCAGGATAGAGATCCAGTAACTGCTACATTTGTGTTACAATAAACTTAACACAATCTACAGTACAGCTTCCTACCACTTCCTACCACTGTTGTGTTGCATTCCTGGTCTCACTGCCAGGTGACAGCGGTTCCACAAGTACCACCAGACACCACCTCAAATACTAATAGTGGTTCCTGTAACAGGTAGAGAACACTAGAAAACTGGAACAGCCGTCTTGAAGTGACTGTTGATTCCAATAATTTGATGTATTCCAGCCTATACTTCCTGCATTTCTTTGCACATGATAGAGAGGGGTGAAAGAGGTTCGATTCATTATTTTCAGTGTGGTAGATATCCTGCGGGTACACACCACAGCTAACTAGTACAAATCTGTTTCAGCTAATCTACAGGAAAAACAATGTAAATGCACAAGAAGCTGGAGAATGTGAAGTGATCTCCTTTGGGGGGGGGGGTTGATGGGTGGATGGGTTATGAGGTGATATTAATCCTTCCAATCTATTAACACATCTGTATGTTAATAAGCAGAGTCTCCAAAATGTCTAACTGGTTTTCCCTGGTCCTTTGAATAAGGATCAGCTTTGTAATTGATTGCTGGGCATGAAAAGTAAATGAATATTCATTTCCCATTGCTATGACTGATTCCTGTCAGTCTATCGTGTGTTCCCTTTCCACTGTCCTATTCCATGGAATATAAACAAGGTTTTTTTGGGGGGATGGCTCAATAAATTGAGTGACAGGTTCTGTATTCAAGTCCCACGAATTGTTGTATTGGGGGGAGATGGTTCCAGGTTCTATCACACACAAAAACAGCTTGTAAGCAAAATAGAAAATAAGAAAGAATTGACATATTTCTAAAAAGTCTCTCCATATATGGAAACATATCTCTCCCCATTTATGAAAATATCAGCAGACAACTAACAAATGAGTGGATATTCATTATATACATCAGTATAGACCAGGGGTGTCCAAACTTTATGGGAGAAGGACCACATCAACTCAGTGTTGGGGCCAGAAAAAATAATTTGCATAAATGAAAATATTAGAGACTAGCGAAAAGTATACCCGCGCTGCGGGAGTAACATTTCCCCATATGCCGTCCCCCCATGGCGCATCAACACCCCATGCACAACTTCCCCAATGTGCATCAACCCCCATCCGTAACTTTCCCCCATGCGCAACTTCCCCCATGCGCAACTTCCCCCATGCGCAACTTCCCCCATGCACAACTTCCCCCCATGTGCAACTTCCCCCATGCGCATCATCCCCCCATGCGCAGCATCCTCGCCAGTGCAACCTCTTCCTCCGAACAACATCCCCCCACTGCACCTGGCACCGAGCACCAAATTGGCTGGATCTTTGTCAGTCTTCCATGTTTAAGTACAGGACAAAAACACATTGCCCCCTTTTCAGCCCCTGAAGGGTTAAATTTCTGCACATGGGTTCTTGGTCGGTGTTCAGGTGACAGAAGGAATTCCCTCCCAGAATTCCATGCTTCAGGCCCAGCAGTTGGGGCGGAATGTTGATGAGTCATCAATTCTCCAATGCAAAGTATAGGGAGGAAAACGCGTTGCACCCCTTTTCACCCCCTTCCAGTTGGAATTTCCAAAAACCAGTTCTTAGTGCACTCCTCAGTCACGGAAGGAACACCCACCCCAAATTTCATGCTTCTAGGGCCAGCGGTTTTGGCAGGGCGGTGATGAGTGAGTGAGTCAGTGACTTTTCTCTTTTATATATATAGATGACTTACCTGAATGAATGGACTAGATGGATGAAAGAATCCAAGTCAGTTGATAAACACTTGCCCTACAATCCAGAGTAACTATGGGAGCACATAAGAGACATTATGTGAACCCATAGTTACTGCACCACCTAATGAAAACCTATGGGAAATTTATATTGCAATCCAGAGTAAATTGTTCTTACACCAGAGCAAGGACTCCTTGTAGTTACTCTGGATTGTGCCCTTTCTTATACATAGAGAGGGTGTGATATTCAAACTAGTACATAAACACTTTCATGCACAGCAAGAGGAGGTGTGTGCAGCCTCTCAGGCCTCAGAATACCCTTTGAAGGTGTGGAGAGCAGATCTCCCCTCAGCTCTGGAGAATTGCCTGCGGGCCAGATGAAGAAGTCTTGCATCTGGCCTGCAAGCTAGAATTTGGACACCCCTGGTATAAACCAACATTTTGGTATATAGAAATTTTCCAATATGTCACATATGGCCACACATACACACACACAAGCAATTTACATACAGAACAAAGAAAATCTTTATTAAGAGATCCTGAACACATACTCCTGTGACTATACCAGTTCCTATAAAAATACAAAAAGCCTGCAAAACACTGACACATTTTATATTTTTAAATCCTGAGCATTACACGGGCTCCCTGAATTATGGGCATACAAATTACAGATGGCGGCATCGCTATACATTTAGAAGGCAACTGCAAATAGAAATTGAATACTTCATGTTCTCTGCTTATAGACCATTCGGAAGATTCAACTGTATTGAATGGCACAGTATAATTTTTTAAATAGAAATGTTTGGTTAACTAGATTTCTCTTCTGCTTCATTTTGTAGATTGCAAGTAGATTAAAGCCCATTACAAAGCTGTTTCTTTTTGCTTTTAATACAATAACAATACAATTCACCAATTTTGAATTTAAAAACTTTAATGCTGGGTCGGCACATACATAAGGCTAACTAAAATGTTTGCCTTAGGCAGAAGGGGACACCCACCTCTGTGTTTTCTTGCTTTACTGCAACTGTTTCTCCTTCCACACTCTGGACTAGAAAAGGACGAGGGGGAAAGAGAGGAAGACAAAAGCTGGCCCATCACTGAGAAAGGAGAGGAGTATTTGGCATGCAGCCAGCTGCATTTTAGCCAGTCCTTCAACCACTCTTCTTTTGTAAGGCTGCAATCCTAAACACACTCTCCTGGGAGTAAGACCCATTGAACACAATGTGGCTTACTTTTGAGTAGACATGGATTGTGTTCTAAGTCGCTATTTCTACAGGGACGAGCTAAGATGGCAGTGATACTTTGGATATGACCAGTTCCAGTATCACATTGTCACAAGACAGGCAGAACAAGATATGGTCTCTCCTGAATCAGGTTCAAGTATTGCACTTACAAAATGTCATAATCTAGCCATATCTTCTAGGGATGATGATTTCCTGTCAGGATGTCATTCCTCGGGCTCATTTCCATGTCAAGTCTGCAGAAGTTCCTCCTCTGTTCCAGGAGATTGGGAATGGCTTATATGTGTCCCCAACTTCCATCAGAGAGATGTAAATCCCTGATGGAAGTTTCCCCCCTCAAATCAGGGAGAAAGGATTTGGATTGGTTGAGGGACAGGCAGAGATTGGCAATGGGGTCTCCTTTTGGAAAGCATTCATGGATTGTTATCACAACCAGCGTCAAGCTCCCAGGTTGGGGAGTACATATCCACAGGGACTTTGTAAAGGTGATATGGCCTGTGGAGGAGAGGACACATCACATCAACCTTCTGAAGCTCTGGGCCATAGGTCCTCATAAAGACAGACAACACTACTTCCAAGGCATATGTAAACAAACAGTGGGGCCTGTGATCCTCAGTCCCTCACAAGAAAGCAGCAGCTTTTGGTCAATTGAGCTGAGTCATCTGACTGCAATTTGAGCAGAATATCTGGCAGAATTGGGACAATTCCTGACTTAGTGGTAACAGACCCTGGAGACCAAGTGAACACTGTATCCTCTTGTTTTCAGGTTAGTGACAAGAAGATTCAGGACTCCACTATTAGATGTTTCCACCTGAAGAGATAATGCTCAGCTGCCCAATTCGTTCATTGCAAAAAGTAAAGACCACTGATGTTCTCCAGAGTTCCTGGCCTGATGTACTTCTTTTCTCCAACAGCATTTCTATAACAGCTGCTAAACAAAAGAAAGCTACTTCAAGCAGACATCATTTTATTTGCACCAAAGTGGTCCCATCATCTGTACTTTCTGGAACTGCTTTGTCAACCCAGAAGCACTGAGTTCTGCTGCTGAGAAAGGATCTTTATCTGCAGAGTTCAACACTGCATCTGCATCTTTTCCCAGTGGGCAGGCTCTAAGGGCCTCACACTCACCAGGGCCAGGTTAAAGCATGTTCTAGACTTTTTCCAGGAAAGCTTGGACAAGAGTCTCTCTACTAACAATTTAAAGAGACAAGTAGCACCATTAGGCAGTGACCATGATGCATGCTCAGGGAAAAGTCTTTCCATTCACCCGCATATCTGGAGGTTTTTGAGAGGGGTAGCTGTCATCAATCCAAAAACCGTCCACAGATTCCATAGTTCAGATCTGAACAAAGTTCTAGAGGCAGTCACAGGTCTTAGTTTCAAACCTTTGGCCAGGATTGTTTTCAAATGTACTTTCCATCAAGTCGGGGTGGTCCTTAGACTGTATCAGACCTTTGTGCCAAGAGTCAACACTCTTTTTCACAGGGCTCAGGAGTTACCGTAATTTTGCCGTTGTTCTGTCCCAGTCTAGTTCACCCCAATGATAAACTCTAGATGTGCATAGAGCTCTCCATTTCTATACCAAAAGGATTACAGGTTTTTGAAAGTCAAATTTCTATTTGTAACTTACAATGGTTCTAACAATGGTTATAAGGCAAGCTTGGTGTCTTGGCCCATTGGCCTGTATTGAATTGGCCTACAGATCTTGAGAGAAGGTGCCACAGTACCAGATCACAGTCCCTTAAAAGCACTGCCATTTTGGTCACTTTATCAGACGCCACTTTGTGGCATAAGTTGGTGAGCCTTGAGCAACATCTTCACTGGTCCCAACCTTTTGTGCTGGCTCTGGTACTGTACATCCCAGATATCAGGAATGCGACATCTTCCTCCTCCAGAAGAAAGACACACTGGGCAAAATCCAGAGTAACTATGGAGAGTACTTGCTCTGGTGTAAGTACAACTTACTCTGGATTCCAATACAATTCCATAGGTTTTTACTAGGTGATGCAGTAACTATGGGTGCAGGTAAAGTCTCTTACGTGCTCCCCTAGTTACTCTGGATTTGGGAATAAGTCTTACCTTGAGAATTCTTGTTCTGGGAGAGGAAAGTGTGGCATTCTTCCTTCCATTCATCCCACTATGACTCCAGCATGCATATTTCAGAATAATAATTCAACTAATGTTTGCAATGTTTCAATCCTTTATATCATTTTAATCAGGAAACAGTGTTGAAAAATAATAAGAACATAGTGTTTTTAATTTTTTGCAGTTTCCTGATTTCTGTTCAAGAAGTAGGAGCATATGCTATATGTCTGCTCTGTTTCTATTCCAACTAAAACTGGGAAGCATCTCTGTGTTGGTTGGTTAGCCCACAGCAAATAACCATAGTTGTTTGTGTAAACTATTATACACAGTTTCTGTTCATTTTTATGGGTGAAGCTTGGCGGAGAGAAAGAAGTGGCATTTTGCAGATGACTGGCAAAGAGTTAGGGGGACTTAATGAGTGGGCTGTTGCTTTCAATGACTGATAATTTAAATAAAGTACATGTATTCAAGTATGAAATTTGTATGTCTATGATTTTACAAAACATACAATATCAGTCTCTGGGAGTCTTTTTACAACACAACTTTATAGAAAGCTGCTCTATGGAATTATTTTGACTCATGGGTATAGACAGCAAGCAACAATATATGAGTGTACTTTACATCTTATTTTAGAGGTATAGCCATGATGGTCTGCAGCAACAAAACAATGGAGTACTGTAGCATTTTAAAGACTAATACAGTGGTCTTCAAAGTAGGGGTCATGACCCCCAGGGGGATCGCAGAACCCCTTCAGGGGGGTCACAAAGCCTGAGGGAATATCATCTTGGTCCTAGAGACCCACAAAAAATCAACTTTGCAATGGTGCAAACTACCCTATCATGTCATATGTGTTGGATTCATCTTGAAGAGCTGAATCCAATAAAACAATCCATTTTGAGACAGCTCCTTCTTATCAAAAGTTATGGCCAAAAAACCCCTGCAAAAATATGCATAGAAAATTTAAGTAATTTATACCGCTGCTTTACTTGTGAGTAGACAAACGTGCAGTAGAAAGGGCAGGCTGAGAGCAATCCAAGGACACCAGAAGGGTCCTGATCCAACGAGCAAAGCCCCCCAAATCACCTCAGAAGGAAGTTCTCTCCTCACTGCACAGCCTTGTTTACTGTGAGTAAGCAAACACTGGCTGGTGTGGAAGGTCAGTCCAGAGGGTGCAAGGCTTCCAGAATGGCCCTGATCCCAGTCACCTGGAGCTTACAAGTGATCCAAAAGGCATGGAAGACTGACCAAATAATACTAGCAAAAAGCGTACCAGCTTTGCAGGAGTAAAATTCCAGCCAATTTGGTGCTCGGTGCCCACTGCAGTGGGGGGGGGATGTTCTTCGGAGGAAGAGGTTGCACTGAGAAGGATGCTACACATGGGGGGGGGGGTTGTGCATAGGAGTGTTGTGTATGGGGGTTGCGCATGGGGACATGATGCGCATAGGGGACTGATGCGCATGGGGGATGTTGCGCATGGGGGATGTTGCGCATGAGGGGATGTTGCGCATGAGGAGTTGTTGCACATGGGGAAATGATGCGCATAGGGGACTGATGCGCATGGGGGGATGTTGTGCATGGCGGTCAATGCGCATGGGGGTCAATGTGCATGGGGATGATGGGCATGAGGGGATGTTGCGCATGGGGGGGTTGATGCACATGGGGGATGTTGCCCATGGGAGGTTGATGCACATGGGAGGTTGATGTGCATGGGGGATTGATGTGTGGGGGGGGGTTGATGCACATGGGGGTTGTTGTGCATGGGGGGGGTTGATGTGCATGGCGGGTTGATGCCCATGGGGAGATTATGAGCATAGGTAAATTATGCACACGGGGGACTGATGCACATGGGAGACTGATGCGCATGGGGGAATGATGCATATAGGGGAATGATGCACATGGAGGAATGATGCGCATGGGGGAATGATGGGGGAATTTAGTATGTAATAAATTGTATATGTAATAATTTTAAATGTAAGATTTAGTAATATAGTGTTTAAATTAAGTATATAACCTTTTGTTATGTTCTACACTTTTCTTGGGTGGCCTACATTTTGAGGGGGGGCTGCTGTCAGAAAGAAGGGGAGTGCCACACATGGGGAGGGAGTGCAGCCAATCTCCCCGTCTCTCCACAAAGGCCTCTTGCTTCAGGCGCCGCCCACCAAGTACCTTCCAAGCCGCCTTCTCCCAGGAGAGTGAAGAAGGAACAAGGCCTGAGGAGGAAGAAGAAGTTGTCAAGGACCTCGTGCACACAGTCAGTTGGGAGGAGGAACCAGGAATGTGCATGTGTGTCTGAGAGCATATGTGGAGGTTGGGAACAGTGGGGTGGAAGAGAGCATGGGGACTTGGGGCAGAGTGACCATATGTCCTCTTTTAACAGGGCAGGTCCTCTTTTTTAAGCTTGTGTCCCAAATTGGAGTTACCAAGTTTGACAGGGGGTCCTGGGCAGATTCCAAAGTGGGTCCTAGGCTGAAACGGCCAAAGACCACTGGACTAATATATTTATTTCAGCATACATTTATGGGGAGTACAGACCATGTATGTGGAAATGAATTCGTTAATTAATCTTTAAGATTTCACAGGCCTCTGTTTTTTTATTATATATATTTAATATTTTCTGCTATGGTCTTTGACTCATGTAGCTGTTAAATCAATCTTGAGTCATATATAAATGTGGCATTTCAAATTTAATAAGCTGAATTAAAGAACCCTAAGATAAATTGAAAAGTTTCATACCTGTTATGCAGGAACTCACACGAAATAATCATAATGGATCCTTTAAGCTTTAAACTGGTAAATGGAAATGATGCAGATAATTTGCCTAGTTGTGTAGATAGCCTTGAGCAAAATCACTGAGGAATGAGACCTGCCTTTTCTATCTCAAAGGACCAGTAGTAGTACAATAAGTGGATTACATTTTGTCATCCTTCCTAAATATTTCATTTCCCATACTTTAAATTATCCAGAATAAAAAAACCTAACACAGGCTTAATCTACTCCTTCTAGGTGTCAAGTCTCATTTGTTCTTGAAGCCAAAAATTCCCATTGTGTTAACATGTTCTGTCGAATTTTCACTGTAAAGTGCCATTGTTCCTTACACTTTTCTACTGCAGATATATGAAGCTGTGATTGCACATAGAACTTTGTCTTGTATTAAACGGGTAGGTGGGCAGGGTCCCAAAATGGGATCACAGGTTAAGCTAAGATGAATCAGGCAGAGATGCAAAAATATAGAACAGGGTGGAAGAAGTACAGAAACATGGACACATATTGTAAGAGTGTAAGGGCAGATTTGGGTTAAAAGTTTCCTTTGTTTTCTGGGGAGCTGCAGGCAATGAAACAGCAAGGGTGATATTTACAGCAATGATGGTGAACGATTTGTGCCGGTTCTAATCGTGCGCAGGCTAGAGCTCCTATTCTATGGCAGTGGAGCAGTCCAACTTGCAGTCTTTCTGCCTTTCCAGTTTGGCTTCAGGCCAGGGTTCGGGATAGAGACTGCCTTTGTCACCTTGGTAGATGACCCACACCTGGGAATGGACAGGGGGAGTGTGTCCCTGTTGGTCCTGCTGGACCTCTCAGAGGCCTTTGACCCCCATCAACCATGGTGTACTTCTGGCTCAGATGGATTTGGGGATTGGAGACACCATCTTGCAGGTTTTCCGCACCTTCCTGGCTGACAGATCCCAGAAATTTATGCTGGACGATGCTTGTTTGTCATCATGGCCTCTTCAGTGTGGTGTGCCCACAAGGTTCCATTCTATCCTCCATGCTGTTCAACATCTACATGAAGTTGCTGGGAGAGCTCATCTGGAGGTTTGGAGTGGAGTGCCATCAGTCTGCTGATGACATCCAGCTCTCTTTCCTCCTGAGACAGAGGAGGCAGCTGAGGATCTCTGGATCTCTGTTTTGAGGCATCAAGGAAGCTGAATGTGGGCAAACAAGCTGAAATTGAATCTTGATAAGACAGAGGTTCTCCTGGTTTGGAAATCCACAACTTGGGTATTGGACTATTGTCCTACTCTGAATGGGGTTGTCCTCCCTTTGAAGGAGCAAATCCACAGCTTGGGGGTTCTCCTGGTTTCACAGCTGCTCCTGGAGTCCCAGCTGTCAGTTGTGGCTACGGGACCCTTTCTTCAGCTTCAGCTAATTCAGCTGATGAGCTGCAACCATACCTCCAACTGCTCAGATCTGGCCACAGTGAACTATCTCATGCTACATGTGCATACTGTTAACAGGCTCTATGGGGGGCTGTCTCTGAAGATGGTTTGGAAACTAACTAGCGCAGAATGCAGCAGCTCATGTGGTTGCTGGGGTTTGTCAGTTTGACTTATGGTGAAATCCAGAGTAACTATGGGGAGTCGTTGCTCCAGAGTAAGAACAAGTTACTCTGGATTCCAATATGAATTTCCCATAGGTTTTCGCTAAGTGGTGTAGTAACTATGGGTGCATATAATGTCTCTTACGTGCTCCTGTAGTTACTCTGGATTGTGCCCCTAGACAGGCCACTGCTGCAGCAGCTAGACTGGCTCACATTCATTTCCGGACTGAATTCATAGAGCTGGCTTTGACCTAAAAAGCCTTATATGGTTCAGGTACTTGAGGGACCACCTGCATCCATACAATCCAACCTGTCACCTAAGGTCATGGGGGGGGGGCCTGCTGACTGTGCCGCCACTAAGAGATGATGCCTGTGGTGGCTAGGAACAGACTTTCTCAGTGGTTATTGAAATTCAGTGTGTAATAGTGTTTTTAAATGTTTTAAACTATGTACTGACTATGTTTTAAGTTATGTTATCAGCCGCCTTGAGCCTGCTTCTGTGGAGAAAGGCAGGATATGAATCCAACAAATAAATCTGAAGTCTGAAAAGGCTATAGAATACTGGTTTATACCATGGGTAGCCAATGCAGTGACATAAGTAATAGATGTAGCAAGAGTTTGTAGCAAGTAGGTTGGCAATGACATCATAGAATCATGGTGCTGCCTGCCAAATTGTACCACATTTTAGATTAGTTGAGATTTATTGACCAAGTATGAATGCCATACCTGGAATTTGGCTTCGGTAACAGCTACATACATACCAGCACCGACTCACAAACAATGAATACAGAAGAACATATAAGAACATACAAATCAAATTAGAACACTGCCTTGATATTTCCCAATAGTCATCTCAGCATAATTATGAGTTCAGCAACTTAATGGCACAAAGAAAAAAACTGTCCTTGTGCCTTGATGTCTTAGTGTACAGAGTCCGATATTGGTGTCCAGAAGGAAGAAGATCAAACAAGTTGTGTCCAGGGTGTAGAGGGTCTGCAGCAATACTCTCTGCTCTCTTCTTGACCCAGGCAGTATATATATCCTCCATAGAGGGCAGACTGACTTGAATTATTTTCTCTGCTGTCCTTACTGTCCTTTGGAGCCTTTTCTTATCCAGTTTGGTTCCTGTGCCAAACCAGACAGTGATGGAGTTGCAGAGAACAGATTCAATAATACCTCTATAAAACTGGGTCAGCAGCTCTAAATTTTCGAAGTTGGTGCAAGAAGTCCATCCCTTGATGAGCCTTTTAAATGATGCTGCTGATATTAGCTGACCAATTCAGGTCTTGGGAGATTATAGAGCCCAAGATCTTGAAGGACTCCACCACTGAAACCATATTACTATAGATGGAAAGAACTCGATTTGTAAGACACTCGACCGGAAGATTTGCTATCACTAGTTTATAGCAATACTAGCGAAAAGTGTACCCGCGTTGCAGGAGTAACATTTCCCCATACGCCATCCCCCCACGGCGCATCAACACCCCATATGCAACTTTCCCCCCATGCGCAACTTTGGCGTGCCCGGGGAAGCCCTAAACTGCGTGTGCGCCAAGCTGTGCGCGTCTCCTGAAGCATGCACAGTGCGCCGTGGTTGGGGCCTGCCCCTCGCCCCGCCCACCTGCAGCGCGCTGGGGTTGGTGGAGTGCCCTCCCCAGCCCCGCACCTCCCCGGCCCCACCCCCCTGACCCCAGCCTGGCCCACTCACTTCTGGTGAGCTGGTTGTTGGGCCAGGCCAGGCCCACCACTGAGCGGAACTTGTTATGTGAAGCAAGATTTCTTGGAAATTTTGCTTGTTATGTGAAACACTTGTTAAGTGAGGCGCTTGTTAAGCAAGGTACCACTGTATATAGATTGCAACAGCTGCATTTTGCTGTAATGAAATCTCACTGTTAATTACTAGGCTTGCAAGGTTACATCATCAGTGCTGGCGCCACACTGGGCAAAATGGCTTCAGTTAGAGAGGAAAGTAGTCCCCTATCCAGCCATCAGGATGGAACTCTATCTTCAGTTCTTGTTTACTCTACTGCTACACTGGTCCCACTGGCAACATGATTCCATATATCATGACATGACATCTCACCAATGACGTGGTTGTTGTACCCCATCCTAAATACATCAAAGCTCTCGACAGATGATGAGACCTGTGAAAAAAGCTTTGTACCTGGAGTGCCCTCTTGCACTCAGGTGGCATAGGCTGTCCATGCCAAGCCTCAATAATGCCTTTAATTCAGAAGGTTCAATCTTTGAGCCAGTTGTTGTACCCCATCCTGATTCCCAACATCTAAATGCTCTCTGAAGATTAGACCACTAATCTGAAAAAAACTAAAGAATAAAATCATACAGTGGTGCCTCACATAAAGAGCTTAATTGGTTCTGGAGGCATGCTCTTTAAGTGAAATGCTCTTTAAGTGAAGCAGATTTTTCCACAGGAAATAATGGAAACTCAGACGGTTGGTTCCACAACCCCCAAAATATTCATATAAAAATATTAACTGGATGTAAAAATGATGACAAAACACTGCAATTGAATTCAAAACATGCATTCAATGTGCATGATCCTATGAAGTCTACTTAGGCTGCAATCTTAAAGACACTTTCTTGGGGCTTACCTGGGCTGCTGCTGGAGGTTCAAGGTGGTTGGAGGGGGCACTTGGGAGCAGTTAGGGACAGCTGCCTCTGGCATCTCCAGGCAACTGCCCCCAAGTTGGGGGCAGTTAGAGGCAACAGAGGTGGCCGGCAGCCCTTTTAAAGAGCCTCCGTGCGGAGCATCAGGGCTGCATAGCACGCGTGCCCATAGTGTGCTAGCCAGTGATGGGATTCAAAGAAATTAACAACCGGTTCTCTGCCCATCTGGCAGCCACTTTTAAATGGCTATTTTTAAAACTTTATATGTCCTAGTTCTTGATAACAACCGGTTCTATAGAGTAGGTGTGAACCTGCTGGAGCCCACCACTGGTGCTAGCTTGTTAAGTGGAACTTGTTATGTGGAACTTGTCAGGTGAAGCAAGATTTCTTGGAAATTTTTGCTTGTTATGTGAAATACTTGTTAAGTGAGGCGCTTGTTAAGCAAGGTACCAATATATTATGATTATTACATTAAATAACACACATACTTACTTATTCATGCATTCAATCACTTATAAATTAATGTTTTGAAAAACTGAGTGTACTTTTTCATTTGTAGTGCTATTCAAGGACCTTTATCTCATGTTTTAATTGAGTCAGATCAGAATGAGCAAGATCACCAAGGAAAGGCTTATGATAGATGTTAGTGGGAGAACTGTGTACAAATTAGGTGCTTAGATAAACAGAATGGCCTCAAGGGAGTCTGGTGGTTTTACAGACACTCTACTGCTGGGAGTTATAGGCATAACTAGTACTCATCTCTCACATTGTTTAAAGATGTGAGATGTTTTTAAAGATGTGTTTAAAGATGCCTAAACAATTAGAGTTGGTCTGCTACCTCTTTTTATTTATAATAAATATTAGCTTTTCCTTCTGAGTGGTGATTCGGAATTTGGAAAGCTGCTGGAGCAATCCACCACATACCTTCATGATAGGTTGCATTTGCAAAAAAGGTGAAGACCACCTGTGGTCAAGGAACAACAGGTCATGAACCAGTGCGATAGTGAGTCCTCACCATCTTTTGTTTATATAAGCACATTATATTGTTTCTGAAAGAATTTGGTTCTGATAAGCAGACAAAAATACCTAGAAATTGGGAGTATTCCAAAGACAAAAAGTATCTCTTTCTTTACACAATAGTTGATGTCATATATTTTTTCCTTCAGACCTTACAGATTCAGAGATCTTCTCTGTTAACCTGTTAACCAGCAGGCCAGGGTTCGAGATCCGGGTCGGCCCCACAAGACAGGTTGAGCTCCTGTCCTTAGCCCAGCTCTGCGACGCCAGCTGGATCCAATCGTATTGGCTCTGCCTTTCCATTGGACTAATTCAGTGGCGTGGAGAGGGGGGATTTGCTGCTTGGGTAACAGCCTATCCTCCATAATAATCCAACCCAGGCTTTCATGCTTCGCATGCAGCGTACGCTGCGCGTGATACCATAGTCTTTCAAGACTGACGGTGGCCTGCTTGCTTTTTTTTAAATTTAACTTGACCATGAGGATGATTGGTTTGTTAACCCTATGTAAATTTTGATTTGAATCCCTTATTTAAACTATGGTCGGCAATGCCTTGGGTGGCAGAGCTAATTTTCGTACAAATAACACAACCTGTTCTCTTCTGGCAAATTCTACACTTCGATATCTTAATAATTCCTATGAGATCTTCTCTATGCATTGTTATTTGTTGAAATAAAATACATTAAGTAAATTTTGAGAAGTATTAATGCTCAGTTTCAAGTTTCATGTCAATAATTGAATTGGGAATTCTAATGGGCAATGAGAAAGATTTTTTAAATGAGAGGCAGAACGTTTACATGCTGAGAGTAAAGTAATTTATGCTTTATGAACATATCTCAAGGTGACAATCTTTCAAAAATTGGCCTTCACTTCAGAGAAGCTGATCTGATTTATGATCCTGGAAAAATGTATCATAAAAATGAGGTAATAATCACCACTGAGATCCCAGACCAGAAAGGAATTATAAGTCTAAGAAGCAGTGGCAGTTACAGAGGCACACTCAGTTAAATAATATCCTGCAAAGATAATTTTGTATTATAATTGAACATGAGTTAGAGACTCAAAATTTAGATATGGTTTTTTATTCATTGACATCAGGCCAGTGTGTGTATGTGGAAGGGGGAATCAATAGCAGGGATAACTTTGAGGAAGAGCTGAAATGATACAATAAAGACAGATTATCAATAATTCAAAATATAATTAAAAGAAGGAATTATAGAAAATACAAACTCCAAATATTTGATATGGGAGGTCTAAATAAAGGACCTTGCCTATGACTAGGCTAACTGGATCTTAAGTTAACTCACTTAATATCCTGCTTGCAAAAGGAGTGAAGCAATCATTTGGAAGTGAAAATAATAGATATGGTTAAAGAGACTGGTGGTTTAGGGCACAATCCAGAAGTGCACTTGGGTTACCCTATCACTGGGCTCACCCAACTACAAGATGGGCCTTCTTAGTTACTCTGGAAAAGGCTTCGGGTAGCAACATAGGCTGCTTCAAGACAGGTGGACCTGGGCTGCCCTAACAGGGCTAGGCAGCTCAGCAGAAGCATTTCCAGAGCCTGTGTATCCAGAGCCTGTTTCCAGGGCAGAAGTGCCCTCTTTCAGCTCCTCAGAGTTATACCACCTCAAGAGCAGGTATAGTAATGAGTAGACTCATAGAGGTCCATGATAAGGCAGAGTAAGTGTTGACCAGAAATCTGAGTTCTTGGCCAGCTGAGCTGCAACTCCTGCCTCTCAACTTCAGGGTATGGCACAAATACGGCAGCCCACTAACCCTAACCCAGGGATACAGCAGGCTACTCCAAGAAGCCCCATGTATTCACTGTAAACTGTCCTGGCGTCTCATCAGGGACTCCTTATAAGGTAGGCATCACAGCTGTTCCTTGTTCAGTTTAATCTGAGGGACGTCTCCTCAGGAGCAAGCCCTCCCCAACTGTCTCAGTATGCTCTGGAGCAGTTAGGGCAGCCTAGGCTTCCTGACTCTGCATGCAGCATAACTTTCTGCTCTGGATTCAGAATAGTTGGGGCAGCCCAGCTAGGGCACACTTCACTGCCCTCACTCTGGATTGTGCCCGTAGAAAAACTTGTTTTAGATAGGAGACAGACTCTTCTTTTTCCTGCTTGGAGAGGCACAAAAATGCAAACAATTAGAAAGTTTTATCATTTTGCATTCTTTTAAATAGCTGCAGGGGCAAAGGAGAGGTCTCTCTACTTCTGAAACAAATCTACACTTACTGCCTACCATGGTAAGCAGATTATTTTTACAAGGCCTCATAAAGGCCTGCCTAACTTTTAAATTGCTTTTGTTTAACTCAAAAAATCTTCATCCATGAATGTTTGGATGCTGAGACTCAACCGGCATCTGCAGCACATTTTCCCACAACAGATACACATTGTCACTCCACAAATTATACAGGAAGCACAAGACACCTATACGTTCTATATCACTGCTACTGTTTAATATCCAAAGATTTCTTTGGAAGTCTTCACATTAAGGGAAATTATGTGAGGTGAAGATGAACCACAGAAATAAAACAAAAACCAAAAGTAAAACTGAGATGATAGTACAAATGGAAGATGCCCTTTAGGTTAGAAGACAAAATCATTGAGATAACATGACAAAAATGATCCAGTTTCTTATTTCATTTCCTTAAAAACTGTTCTAATTGTATTCAATTCATAGAATCATAAGATCCTAGAGTTGAAAGGGACCTAGTAGGTCATCTAGTCCAATCCCCTGTCTGCAGCAGGGAATCTATTGAAAAAACTTCAAAAGAAAGCAAAAAAACTTCAAAATTATCCTGCATTAGATATGGTGTAGGCCAGTGATATTGAAAGTGGGAATTTGGACTCCCTTGGGGTCACAACTTCATTTCAGGGGGTTGCAAAAAGGTGGGTGCAGCCACCTTGGAATCTGGCACTGGGCACTTTTAATGTCACTTCTACCCATGACATCACTTCTCAGAAGGGGGTCTTGAGACAGAAATGCTCCAGTACCACTTATGTAGGCCAACTGACCTGCCTGATCCAGCATAGGATAGGATTGGGCTACTCGTGGTCCTAGACTGGATTTAGATGGACCAGTACTTTTGCACTCATGCAGAAAGAAGCTTGCAATAATACAGACATCCCCCACTTACTGGATGGGTTTGGGACCAGAATACTGTCTAAAAGTGAAAACTGTTGAAAATTGGAGAAATCCTTTTCAGGTTGTGTGTGTTTTCAACTCCCACCCACTGACCCGTGTCCTCAGATACTCTCCTCCATCCTATATCCTTCTAGGAACCAGGAAGCACCAAACAGATGAGGTCACTCCGGAAGGCTAGGTAAATCATAAAGGTTTACTAGTTATTAATAAAAGTATAGGTAGTCTTGTGTTTCCACAGGTCCTGGAGTATAATGGTTAAACAACTAGTTTTTACCTTCCCCAACAACCAGCCACCCAGTAACTAGCTGCTTCTCACCCAGTTGCTTCTGTCCCAACTGAACTCCCCAGCTGACAAATTCCCCAACAGTCCTTCCATCAAGTGACATCAACATTCCAGTTTCCAGCGAGATGTGCAGCATCCGCACAGGTTGCAAATGCAAAATAGCCACCAAAAAACAAATATCACTTGCAAAAGCCTAAATAACACATATTTCTGAACACATAGCCCAAATACATAACAAATTACAGTAAAATGAATAAAGGCATCAATGGGCACTGAATATCTTATAAATTTGAATGATGATTATTTACTGAAGAAACTCATAAGGAAATGCCAAAAACAGTTTTGATCATCATGCCACATACAAATCAACATTAGGAAAGACAATTTTTAGGCTTAGACCAGCAGAAAGAGATTGAAAGAGCAGAGCATATGTTGAATAAATGAGTTCTGGGTATAACTGAATGGTGTTGAAAGAGTGGAACCATCAGAAAACAAACTATCAGAAAATGGGGGGTGCCTGTAAAAGGGTTATTTGAAGACTAGAGTTATGGTTACACATTACTTTGAAAAGAATGCAGCTATTTGAGAGAATAAATACAACACACACATACACACACAATGCTAAAACAATAAGCTTCACAGATGTCTCCTAATGTTCACCTGGATCTTTTGAACTTCTGAACAAATCAGCTCTTCTCCTGGCATAACACAACTAACCCTACAATCCAGAGTAACTACGGGAGCACGTAAGAAACATTACATGTACCCGTAGTAACTGCACCACTTAGTGAAAACCTATGGGAAATTCATATTGCAATCCAGAGCAAATTGTTCTTACACCGGAGCAAGGACTCCCCATAGTTACTCTGGATTGCACTCTAATACAAACAGTCTGTGCTGTTTTTCTGGAAAAATAGGTGACGGTACTCACCTGCCAGTACTCACAGGTACTCACCTGTGTGTGTGTGTGTGTGTGTGTGTGTGTTTGCTTCCAATAAGATCTCTGTGCAGGCTTTAATTCTGCCTGGAAGACAGTATCGGCCACAGAGGTGCCAATACTGAACCACAGAGGTGCCTATACTAACACAGAGGTGCCAGTACTTCGTAGGGATGAGTACCCCCTCATAAAGACCCCTGCAAACTGCCATACAAGATGGCATGACAAAGAGCTGGGAATCCCTCTCCCAGCAGCAGGGTTACTGAGCCCCACGAGTGCTACCTGGCCATTTTTTTAAAGGACTGTGGTGGCACAAGTGGTTAAGACACTGTGACTGTGAACAGGGTTCAAGACCTGGATCCTACAAGATGGGGTGAGCTCCCATCCTTAGCCCTGTTCCTGCCAACCTATCGCTAGTAGATAAATAAGTATCAATGTTGGCTCTAAAGGCTTAGAAATGGGGATGAGCACTGCACCCTATAGTCAGTAATGAATAGCAGTATAACCTGTGGGGGACACCTTTACCTTTCTCTGGTATTTGCAGGGTTCTTTTTTGAAACGTCTGTGGTTAAGTGAAACTATAGATAAAAGAGAATACATTCCTCACAGGCAAGAAGAGCTGGGCTTCCCTTGCTTCCAAAGGGGCATTTGATGTGAGGTTCTGAGGGAAAATATCTCCCCTTGCATCGGGATGGGGGGTGGAGAGGAGCCGGTGGACCCCATCCACGGAATCCTGAAACCACGGATTCTGGAGTCATGGATATGGGGTCCCTGTACTTCAAATCTATTGCTTAGCCAACCAGAGATTCAGTCCTGCCAAACCTTCTGGCAAATGACTTCATCAGCTGCTAATACTGCTGGTCACTCACTCTGACCCCTCCCAACTATAGATTCATAGCTGGCCCCCACTTCCAACTAGCAAGAACTTGGGCCCAGGGGCGCTCTGAGTGTGTGCATCACCCGGTGCGGGGGCACAGCACATCACCCCGGGATGCGCACACGCCTCCTTCTGGGACTTCAGAGGAGACTTCCTCCTGCTCCTCCTTAAAGAGGAGGAAGTTCGCACCTCTGAGTGGTCATTCGGCCTCACTTGGAGGTGGAGCGGCAGCTTCTTGCTCGTGCTCCGCCTCCCAAGCGAGGCCGAATGGCCAAACAGAGGCACAGACCTCCTCCTCTCTAAGGTGCTGCTCCACCTTTGGAGCAAGGCCCAATGGCTGTGCAGATGCACTGTGCTTGTCCAAAGGCTTCGACACGCACAGTGTGTCTCTCCGCAGTGCGTCTCAGTCAGCCATTCCAGTCAGCTCCAAGGTGGAGCGGCAGCTTCTGGCTGTCAATCCACTTTGGAGCTGGCCCGAATGGGCACACTGATGCCCGGTGCTGGCTGGAGGAGTGTCAAACTACTCCGGCACGTCAACCCCCAGTGGCGCGTCACCTGGTGCGGCCCAGTCTAGTGATGCCACTGGTTGGTCCCAGCAGACTTTCAAACCTCTACAAGATTCTTGATAATGCTAAATAGCCCAGTTCCCAAAGCTGCTGCAGAATGGCTGCAGACCTGGAAGCTAGTTATTTTTCTTTGTTCTTCACACTAGAGTTTCAGAATTTTTTTTCTGTTATCACCAATTTGCTAATAAAGTGCTTTGTGAAAAACAGCTGAACAAGACTTAAAAAGGATCACGATATGGGAGTTTCTATTTTATTATTAGAAAGTGCTTCACTTTTAAAGATACTTTTATGATAACCAACGACATACATGTTTACTAGCTTTCTCTTCCAAATTTGCTTACTTGACTTTCCAAAGTTCTTTCTAGCCAAATGAGACAACAGATCCAAATACATACAAGGTGATTGAAAAGTAACTTGCTATATTGTAATGTATAAGAATTTTAAAATAAAGAGTTATTTTTCAATTACCCTGTATATCTTGTTTAATTACTATGTTGATTGGTCTGATCTGTTATCTCCAGTTAAATGATAAAAAACAGAGACAATAGTCCAGGTTACTACTTTAGCTGGAGCATGTTTTAATAAATATTTCTCCCCTTTTAAAAATAACTCTTGGAGCATGCACAAAGAATGTATGCACTAAGAATAGCAAGTTTTTCATGGAAAAATGTCAAACATTTGTGTTTTTAATCTTGAGGTCTCAGTGGTTCCCTTTTTATTTGTTTGACTTTTCTTACCAGTGCCTGATTTATACTATAACCATTGCCTTTCCAGCTATCCATCTCCTGAATAACCCTTATGCTTATCATTTTTTAGACAAATTATAAACATAAATCTGGAATCAGGTGATTGCTTTGACAATAGACTTAAAAAATTAGCAATGGATGGAAGAGTCAGACATATGATAAATGAACCTCAAGATATCACTGTCAGTTTTTAAACATACATATAGTGAACGCTCAATTTAATGGACCTCAATGCAATGAACCAGAAATAATAGACAATTTCCAATGTTTGCAAAGGTTTGTTAAACCTGACTCAGTGCAGAGTCCATCTATCACACTGAGGGCACAATCCTAACCAATTTAAGCTAGCACATTTCACCCATCAACAAACTTCAAGGCCGTTTGGTGACACAAAAGCCAAGCTACCCTTACATGCTTCCGGGCTACAGGTTGCAGCTACAAATGGACAGTGGTGTAGCACATATGCCTACTACTCCCAGAGGCTTCACCATTCTTGGTATGTTGAAAACAGAACATGTTTATCCTGATGGTTTATCATTCTTAAAAGTGGGTCCTTGTGCTAAAAGGTTTACCCTGAAATATTTTAACAGGGTAAACCTTTTAGCACAAGGACCCACTTTTAAGAATGATAAACTATCAGGAACTATCATTAAGAATGATAAACTATCAGGAACCACCAGAACTGATGTAATTAACCTGAAAGTGATGTCATTGCCAGAAGTTACAGTATCAAGCAGGAAATTTTTTAACATCCCCATTCAGCAAAATTAAATCTAATCAAGTGAGTGAAGTAAACGTTTATAATAAGCATCAGACGGTTATCATAAACTAGCAAAAAGCATACCCAGGTTGCAGGAGTAACTTCCCCATACAACATCTCCCATGGCGCATCAACAACCCATGTTACCCCCTAACCCCATGTACAACATTCCCCTGTGCGCAACTTCCCCTATGCGCATCATCCCCCACCCGCAACTTCTCCCCACGTGCAACTTCCCCCATGCGCAACTTCCCCCATGCGCAACATCCCCCCATGCGCAACATCCCCCCATGCGCAACATCCCCCCATGCGCATCCACCCCGATGTGCAACATCCCCCTTGCGCATCAACTCCCTATGCGCATCAATCTCCATGCACAACAACCCTCCATGCGCAACACTCTCCCATGTGCATCAACCTCCATCCACAACCTCCCATGTGCAATATCTCCCATGCACATCAACCCACCTACACATCAGCCCCCATGCGCATCAGCCCCCATGCGCAACATTCTCCCATGCGCAACATTCCCCCATCCGCATCACCTCCCCATGCACAACACCCTATGTTCAACACCCCCCATGCACAGTGTCCTCCCCAGTGCAACCCCTCCCTCCGAACAACATCCCCCCATTGCACCTGGCACTGAGCACAAATTGACTGGATGTTGGTCAGTCTTCCATGTTAAGTATAGGACAATAACATGTTGCACTTTTTAGCCCTTAAGGGTTAGATTTCTCCACACTGGTTCTTGGTGGGTGTGCATGTGACATAAGGAACATCCTCCCCAAATTTCACGCTTCTAGGTCAGGGGGTTGGGGCAGAGCATCCCTCGGTCACCAATACTTCAATGCAAAGTAAGGAGGAAAACAAATTGCACCCCATTTCACCCCCATCCGGTTGGAATTTCTGAAAACCAGTTCTTAGTGACTCCCTCCGTTACAGAATGAACACCCACCCCAAATTTCACGCTTCTAGGCCCAGCGGTTTTGGCTAGGTGTTGATGAGTGAGTGAGTCAGTGAGTGAGTTTTCTCTTTCATATATATAGATACACATTGTAATGAATGGGGACCACCAATAGTTGGGCTCAGAACATATCTAATGGGTCCCAACTCACAATTTGAGAAACTCTGTCCTATTTTATCCTATAGCTGCTAGTGGAGTTCCTTGTGAAGAATTTATTAACAAGATTTGGAAGGTCTTCCATTCCTGAGAGATAGAGAGAATGGAGCAACAACGCCAAGCACGCTTTCTATGGTAGAGGTTTTATGGCAGAAAACTCTGGGAAGAAGGGTTATATGCAGTGACGGGCTTCAAAGAAATTAACAACTGGTTCTCTGCCCATCTGGGCAGAGAACTATTAAATGGCTATTTTTAAACTTTATATGGCCTATCTCTCGTTAACAACCGGTTCTACAGAGTAGGTGCGAACCTGCTGGAGCCCACCACTGGTTATATGTATTTAATGGACTTTAGGCAATGACAGATACCCCTTCCCCATCTGTTGGTCAAATTATGTTTTCACTGAATATTTAATAAATTTAATGTTTGTTTTTATTTTAAAAATATCCCCAATTTAAAGACTTCTGAGTTAAGGATGTCCCTTGTATGGACAACCATATATGCACCTTCTACTTACTTAGTTCCTTCACTGCACCATTTTGGCGCAGTTAATCATTGCCAGAGTCCTCTCCATCATCAAATCTCATGTGCACGAAAACATATTTTTAACTGAACTGTTTTCATACAGGAAAGCTGAAATAATCCACATAAAAAGATTTTTAGAACTATGAAATATAGTTTCACACTTCTCTATGCTGGATCTATATCATCTATTCTATGTTAATTTACCAGGAAGGTTTTCATCTCCAGATGTTAGCTCTAAGGATTTAAATCTCCTGAAATTCAGGTTTGCAAGAAAGAAAACAACATTATCTCCAGAGAGCAACTATTCTGCTTGCGCCACCCTCAATCAATGGTAACAGTATTAATTAGATATTCCCTAGCACATTAATGTATTTTATTATGTCATGCCAGTGGAATATGATCAGCTGATATAGGAAAAATAAACTTCTCTAAGTTCATAGTTTCTCAGGCTTCTGAATTAATTTTCATATGCAGGGCTGATGATAATGCCCATTCATTGGGGTAAATGCAATCCACAAAGCATTGAGTCTTTGGAATTCAATTGGCTTTAAATAGCATTGCTTTGGAATATGTGCTTTAGAGCTCAATCCTACCAAACTTTCCAGCACCTATGAAGTTAAAGAATTGATTTATTAGAAGAAAATTCTGCTAATAAATCAATTCTAAATTATCTTTTCACCTTATCTGCAGCCCATTCAGGGGTCAAGTCTATTCAGGCAGCAGAAATAATATGAGGTCTATTTGTCTCCAGGGTCACAAAGTTAATAGCAGCAGCCAAAATTAACTTTTTCTGTCCTTCTGAGACAAAAGTACGCCGGAGCTCAAGGCTTCCATTTAAATCAAGTAAACCTTCTTTTTGGCAGGATTACACCCAACCCTTCTGCAAATATTTTGTACTTTTTTGCAAATTTTATATTTCCCATCATAGAAAATCCCATGACTTTGGCTCAAAACCTGCCATTGAACTATCTGTGAAATCAACTTATACTCTAGAATCTACATGGGAAAATATGGCATTTTTCAGTTACATGTTTATGAGTTTATTTATAGAAGAAAAAGAGTACTAATATGGGAGAAAGAATACTATGTGGGTTTAACTCCATATCATTCTGATTTTAAGGACGTGAAAAAAATAAAGTTTACTTAGATTGACTCTTGCTGCAATCTTGAACACACTTTCCTGGGAGTAAGACCCATTGGGTAAATTGGGCCTTACTTCTGAGTAGACATGGTTAGGATTGCAGCCTCTCTCTAGAAAGTATTAAACTGATTGCATATCTATTATTCACCTTGTGGTCCAGAGGAATATGCTAGAACACAGCAATGCTGGAACAAAAACATATACCTTTTCACATTATCTGCCCCTATTTATAGGTCATTTGGTAACTGAGATTCTATTGGCCAGAGCAGTGGTATTGAGTCATTTCAAATTTCCTTTCAAACTTAAAAATCAGCCTGGAACCCCGTCAGACTTACCAGGAAGGTCATCTATGTCTACTTGGAAGTACACCTCATTGTGTTCAGTGAGACTTACTCCCAGGAATGACTCCCAGATTCCAAGATGGTGGATCTCACTCTCTCATGACCCCCACTTTGAATACCACTGGGCTAGAGGCAGGAAATTCTAGCTCAGCTCATAAGGCCTCCTCTAAACCTATGGTTAGGTGCTAGCAAAATCTAGCAGGGTGCTAGTGGATCCTTCCTGGTCTATTGTTCCAATGGAATCAAGAGATCAGCCACTTGAATGCTAAAACTCCTCAAGGGTTGAACCTTCAACCCAGATGGTGAGCCAAGATGGTGCAGTGGTTAGTTAGTTGGATTGTAACCTGTAACATTCTGGTTCAGATCCCTCCTTGGCCATGAAGCTTCCTGGTTGACCTTGGGCCAGTCCCACTCTCAGCCTCACCTACATCCACACCACATAGTGAGGTGTTATTGTAAGAACAAGAGGAGAGGAATTAAAGTTTTGGAAGCTATCTTGGGAGTTTGTGTTGACCTTGGGAAGGCAGGGTATAAATCCCGTGAGTAAATAAATAATTTTTAAAAACCCTTCATAAGGATGTGAAAGTGACAAGGATACTCACACCGCCTAAGACAAGCTAGTTCAGGGTGACCATATGGAATGGAGGACAGAGTGTCTGTACCATTAAGCACTGCTTAGAAGAGGGATTTTAGGCAGGTGTCTCTCTAGCATAGAAGGGTTTAAGAAGCAGCACCTGCCTAAATTCCCTCTTCTCTGCAATGGTTAAAGGTAGAGGCACTCTGTCTTCCATTCCATATGGTCACCCTGAGCTAGTTGCATATTTAATACAGGCTTTTTCCTTCTCTTTTGAGTGGGGGGAGGTCTCTGGTATGCCTCAATGTTTGCAGCCTTTGTTTGGAATTGGAGCAGTGCACTGGGTCTTACCCTGCTAGTTGCTTGTACGGGAGGGGAGATCTGCATTACCTCTGGTAGTGGAGCATGAGACTGAATGTGATGTGAGGATCAATCATGCGACTGTGTAAATCATGAGAGTGAGTCCTTATCAAATCTACCTAGGAGAAGAAAAACTCCCACAAAACCTCCGCTGCCTTGTGGCTATACCCATTCATGGGAAAGGCTTCAGGAGAAAACCTCGAGGAAAAATCCGGAGCCGGAGTCCCGAAAGCAGTTCGTGACTGTGTTACAGTCATGTTCTGGTAACTCCTGCGACGCAGCTGGAACCAATCGTATTGGCTCTGCCTTTCCATTGGACTGTTTCAGTGGCGTGGAGAGGGGGGATTCTCTGCTTGGGTAACAGCCTATCCCCCATAAAAACCTACCCAGGCCTTCGTGCTCTGGAGAGGAACTCCAGCCTCGCATACAGCGTGGAAACAACACGGGAAGTGGCAGTTACCGGTTATAAGTTGCTGGTCGATTGGCGAAGAGCTTGACGCCAGGGGCTACTTCCGACGGTGGGAGAGGTCATCGTGCCTCATTGGGCAGCTATCGCCCGCCTTAAGCTGGGCAGCCCCCAGCCAGTAGGATGCTGCCTCGCCACGGTCTGTTAACCTCACTGGGTGCGTGGGGTTTAGGGTGAAAACCGACAAGCAGATCGACAACTCAGCACCATGCAACAAACATAAGAAAACTTCAGCCCTTAAGTTGGGCACCTGGAACGTTCGGACAATGACCCCCGGCTTTTCTGACGACTTGCGAGAATTGGATGATGTACGTAAGACAGCTGTCATTGATATGGAGCTGAGCAGACTGCAGATGGACATAGTTGCCCTTCAAGAGACAAGGCTGCCAGACTCAGGATCTATTAAGGAGAGAAATTTCTCATTCTTCTGGCAGGGAAAGCCATCAAGTGAGACAAGGGAATATGGAGTTGGCTTTGCAGTTAGAAACACCCTACTTGGATCCATTATCCCACCTGCTGGAGGAAGTGAAAGAATTCTGTCTCTGCAGCTACAGACATCGGTAGGGCTGGTCACTCTTATTAGTGCATATGCACCAACACTATCATCTTCAGCAGAATCCAAAGACAAATTCTATGATGATCTGGCTGCCACTATCAAGAAAATCCCTGTGAAAGAACCATTGTTCATCCTTGGTGATTTTAATGCAAGAGTTGGATCTGACCATAGTTCTTGGCCCGCTTGTCTAGGTTGTTTTGGCATCGGGAAGATGAATGAAAACGGCCAACGCCTGCTAGAGTTTTGCTGCTATCATGATTTTTGCATTAGCAACACATTCTTTAACACAAAGCCTCAACACAGAGTGTCTTGGCAACACCCTAGATCGAAGCATTGGCATCAGCTTGATTTGATCCTCACCAGGCGCTCCAGCCTTCCCAACATTAAGATCACACGTAGCTATCAGAGTGCTGATTGCGATACTGACCACTCCTTGGTGTGCAGCAGAGTAAAACTGCAAGCAAAGAGGCTGCATCACTCAAAGAAGGAAGGAAGACCACGAATTAACATCAGCAAGACCCGCAGTCTGGAAAAAGTGTTGGAATTTGACCATGCACTCGAGGAAATTCTCCCAGGCCCGGCTGAAGCAAACGCTTCTGAACGGTGGGAACATTTCAAGAATGTTGTTTATACTACCGCCTTGTCAGTTTTTGGTAAGCAGGTTAGAAAGACAGCAGATTGGTTTGAAGCCCACTCGGAGGAGCTGACGCCAGCCCTTGAGGAAAAGAGGAGAGCTCTAACTGCATATAAAGCCTGTTCTAGTGAGCGCAACCTTCAAGCCCTGCGAGTCGCCCGTAGCAAAGTCCAACAGATTGCCAGGAGATGTGCTAACAATTATTGGCTGCAGCTTTGCTCTCAGATCCAGGTAGCAGCTGACACAGGCAACATCAAGGGGATGTATGATGGCATCAAGCAGGCCTTAGGTCCAACAGTGAGGAAATCTGCCCCGCTTAAGTCCGCTACAGGTGAGGTCATCCAGGACCGAGCACAACAGATGGCACGCTGGGTGCAGCACTACTCTGAGCTATACTCCAGAGAAAATGTAGTAACTGAAGAAGCATTAAACAACACTGAGTGCCTGCCTGTCTTGGAGGAGCTCGACAGTGAACCAACTCTAGAAGAACTAAACGAAGCCCTGGATTCCCTTGCTTTTGGCAAGGCACCCGGGAAAGATAACATCCCTGCTGAAGTTCTGAGGTGCTGTAGAGGGACCATTTCCACTGAACTGTACAAGATATTCTGCCTTTGTTGGAGGGAAGGTGGAGTACCACAGGACATGAAGGATGCTAATATTGTCACACTGTACAAGAACAAAGGCGACAGGGGTGACTGCAACAACTACCATGGTATCTCTTCTTAGTGTTGTAGGGAAGCTGCTTGCCCGTGTCATACTGAAGAGGCTTCAGGTGCTTGCAGAGAGAATCTATCCTGAATCACAGTGTGGATTTCGAGCTAACAGGTCCACCACTGATATGGTATTTTCCCTTCGACAGTTGCAAGAGAAATGTAGGGAACAAAGACAGCCACTCTTTGTAGCCTTCACAGACCTTACAAAGGCTTTTGATTTGGTTAGTAGGGATGGCCTTTTTAAAATCCTCCCCAAGATTGGATGCCCACCTAAGCTCCTCAACATCATCAGGTCCTTTCACGAGGACATGAAGGGCACTGTAGTTTTTGATGGCTTAACATCAGACTCCTTTCACATCCGAAGTGGAGTGAAGCAGGGCTGCGTCCTCGCACCAACTTTATTTGGGATCTTTTTTGCAGTCATGCTGAAGCATGCTTTTGGAAAGGCAACAGAGGGAATCTATCTCCGGACCAGATCAGACGGAAAACTCTACAATCCTTCCAGACTAAGAGCAAAGTCCAAAGTTCAGCTGAAATGCTTGCAGGAGTTCCTCTTCGCCGATGACGCTGCTGTTACTGCTCACTCTGCCGAAGACCTTCAACGACTTATGGACCATTTTAGCAAAGCCTGCCAAGACTTTGGACTAACAATCAGCCTGAAGAAAACACAAGTCATGGGTCAGGGTGTGGATCCACCTCCCTGTATCACAATCTCTGAACATGAACTGGAGGTTGTCCATGACTTTGTGTACCTTGGCTCAACTATCTCTGACACTCTCTCCTTAGACTCTGAGCTGAATAAATGCATTGGTAAAGCGGCTACTACATTCTCCAGGCTTACAAAGAGAGTATGGCTTAATAAGAAGCTGACGGAACATACAAAGATCCAGGTCTATAGAGCTTGCGTCCTGAGCACACTCTTGTACTGCAGTGAGTCTTGGACCCTTTATGCATGGCAGGAGAGGAAGCTGAACACCTTCCATATGCGCTGTCTCCGACGTATTCTTGGAATCACCTGGCATGACAAAGTCTCAAATGACACAGTATTGGGACGTGCTGGAATCTCTAGCATGTTCACACTTCTGAAACAGCGTCGTCTACGCTGGCTTGGGCATGTCGTGAGAATGGCTGATGGTCGGATTCCAAAAGATCTCTTATATGGAGAATTAGTGAAGGGAAAGCACCCAAGAAGGAGACCACAGCTGCGATACAAGGATATCTGCAAGAGGGATCTAAAGGCCTTGGGAATGGACATCAACAGCTGGGAAACCTTGACCTCTTACCGTTCAGCGTGGAGGCAAAAGACCCAGCATGGCCTTCTCCATCTGGAAGAGACACTTGTTCGGCAGGCTGAAGCAAAGAGACAGACCCGAAAGCAGCGAAACCTGGGACCTGGGCAGGGGACGGAATTTATTTGTCCTCAGTGTGGAAGGGGCTGCCACTCTCAAATTGGCCTCTTTAGTCACACTAGATGTTGTTTCAGGACCTCCAATCAGAGCACGATACCATAGTCTTTCGAGACTGAAGGATGCCAATAAATACAGGCAAAGGCAATGGTGAATAATTTCCATTCACCACTTAGGGCATCTCAACACCTGCAATTTTTCTTTTGTACAACTACTGCAGCCAGCATTTTTGTGTTGAATGAACTATCTGTGGCAATTACAGCAAATGTGATAACATTGCTTTGGTACAAATGAATGTGTGAGTGGGTGGTTTTCATTAGTACACAGTTATTTGCTATTAATATTTCTATGCAGATTCAATGACTGCTTAAGGAGCAAGGATGCACTTCACTCAGGCTTAGGGCGCAATCCAGAGTAACTATGGGGTGTAACTGAGTAACTATGGGTTGCTCCGGTGTAAGAACAATTTACTCTGGATTGCAATATGAATTTCCCATAGGTTTTCACTAGGTGGTGCTGTAACTACGGATGCACGTAATTTCTCTTACGTGCTCCCGTAGTTACTCTGGATTGTAGGGTTACTGATGGTCAAAGTACATTTCATAGAAAGGTGTGCAACAATGTCTTGACTATTTTCACAACATAAAGCAGCCTTTTGAGAATGCAATCTTCTGAATGCAGGAGTAGTGAGTCTCAGAGGGAAAGGATGCTTAACTCTTTCCCCAATAGTTTTTCCATACTACTCGTAACTTGTATCCCTAAAGGTCCGCTTCTGTCAAAATCCACCCATTGATGCACACATAACAAAACTATGTGTGTTGCATCTTGTGGTGATAGGTGATCCTTCAGCCTACAGGAGGTAAGTGAATCATTTTAAACTTAGCTCCTGGTAGGCTTCCCAAGTGATAATGAGTCTTCTTGGACATAAGCCAGCCATATTGGTGATGCAAGTCTGAGAAGAGTAAAGGAACAGGAAGCTTTGAAAAGGAGGATAATCTGACATGTGCCATTGCTGCTGGAGGCACCCTCTTCCATCACTTTCTGGCCCCAGATCCTCTCCTCTCCCCACTCAGAAATGGCCCTGATAACCCACTTCTTCCTCCTTCCTGACCACCACCTGCCCCCCCACCAAATCACTTCATGCTGATGGACAGATGTTTTGCTTCCAGCCCTCATGAACAGAAGACAGTGACCCTAGGACAGTCACACTGCACATCACCAGTGTCAGCAGCGCATGCTAGGATCTAGGCCGTTCTGTCTTAATCCTTGCATTTCTACCACTAGAATGCATGTACCAAATAGCAGAACTCAGCAGAGAGGGTAGGGATGTCGGCCTCTTTTCTCACTGTGGACAATCTTCCCCCCATGGCCACACCAATAGAAAAAAATAAACTAGAAATAATGTTGAGCAGAGAAATAGCAAGTGGAGAAAAGATTAAGCAGGCCTTCTGCTCACAATCACAGTCTCTTGAAGTTTTATTTTAAAAAGAATCAGAGATTTGTTGTGCAGACCTGAGTGTAACATGTAGTTTGCCCCTCACATTGCTCCTGATTTGTTGCATATTGCTTGTCCTTCTGGAATGCTATGATTAATTTCAAAAACTAAGAAGCAGCTAAGGTGCATAAAAAATTTAAGTCCCTAACGCTCACTGAGATATTAGGAATATTTGGTCTTTCCCTACTCTTTTGTTTTAGGAAAGTCCACACAATGTACCAGTCATCCTGCCAACACATACCTTTCTTGAGTGCGTGGCTGAAACCGCTGAATGCACTTGCCTGCATAGATTACATCATTTAACAAGCCTTTTCTTTTTTCTCTTTTACTGCTACACTTCACTGCCTACTTTAATTTTTTTCACCTGTGAAGTAGAAAGAATTTTGCTTTTAATTTTACCACTTTTTAAAGGATTTGTCATGTTTCAGTTTCTATGTAGTTGAATAGCTCTGAATGTCAATGTGCAGCCTGGCCTGAAGGTCTTTCCTTCTTTAAATTTTTCTGAAGTGGGATATTGGCTCTGATTTTGGTCCAGGAAGGTATGTTCCTGCTTTCTTTCATAAATAATGCTTCATGCATTGCTTTGTGCATTGTTCAAGCAATCAATGTGCATAATTAAGTTCTCAAGCTACAGACATTCCTAATCCAGCAAATTTGAAAATTTATTTCACAATTTATTTCACAACCCTATATTTTGTGCTAGTTATTTTGGAGAAGTACAGTTCGCAATTACCGTAAATTTTGACTCTTAGGCTGCAATCCTAAAGACACTTTCCTGGGAGTAAGACCCATTGAACACAATGGGACTTACTTTTGAATAGACATGGTTAGGATTGTGCTCTTACTGTACTATTGATTTATACATCTCTAATTTCCAGAAGTGTATAAATGCATCAAAGTACTTCCAAAAATATACTTGCAGATCACAGAAAAAATAAGAATGTATTCCCCCCAAACAGATTTGTAATCAGTTCAAAAGTATCTTATGGATAAAATGATACAAGAACAATTTTTGGGCAAATTCCAGCACAATTTGATACAAGTCTACTGAGTTCAGTGGATCTTACTCCAAGATAAATGTGCATTTGATTCTTATAATCTTAGATGGACTGTAGATGGGCCTTATAATGGGCTGTGGGTGGGAGTAGATGGGCTGTAGATGGGCCTTATAATGGGCTGTGGGTGGCACAAGTGGTTAAGACACTGTGCCTGAAAACAAGAAGGCCGGGGTTTGAGACCCAGGTCCCCACAAGACAGAGTGAGCTCCTGTCCTTAGCCCAGCTCTGCGACGCAGCTGGAACCAATCATATTGGCTCTGCCATTCCATTGGACTACTTCAGTGGCGTGGAGAGGGGGGATTTGCTGCTTGGGTAACAGTCTATCCTCCATATTAATCTACCCAGGCCTTTGTGCTTCGCGTGCAGCGTTGAGCACGATACCATAGTCTTTCAAGACTAATGGATGGCAAGAAAAACGATATTTTATATTTTATGTCTATTGTAAAATAATAATACAAAAAGTAGTATTTGGGTGAAATAATCTGGTGAGAATTTATTACAAACTGAACAGCAACATTCATATTCACACCTCACAAAAGTATTAGAAATTCAGGATAGAATGAATGCAGTAAAACAGCATTTATCATATGATGTTCAGGACCCACTAGGAGGGTTGTGAGTCACTGAACCCACTGAACCCACTAGGAGGGTTCAGATAGGTCATGCAGCTCCTAGCTCAGCCACCATAAAAAATACAGAGCTGCTGGGCAGGGTGAATTTCCAGAAGAAGCAGGGTTCTTTGCCCTCAACAAGCAGTAGATAGGACACTCAAAAGTGGAAAGGGCTGTATGATTGAAGAAGGATCTGATTCTTCATTCTGCTTGAGCTGGAGTGTTTGAATTTGGAGGGCAGCATGACAGAGTGAAATTACTTGTCATCTACACCTCTTGTTCTTGTTATTCATTATGCTGAGACCCTCTGGAGGCTGCAGGAACCTTATGTATGGTGCCTGTGACTAGCAATGACCTCTTTATAATGGCTGTTGAAAGTTTCCTCTGGCCATTTGTGGTAGAGCAGAAGGAGGAGGAGACAGCATGTGGGCCCAGGAAGTGAGGCCTAGACCTCCCTGGGACCGTGTGCTGGAGTCAACCAAAGATGAGAGCGTTTATTGGTCTGACTCATACTGGGAATTGTTGAGGTTATACTGTGCAGGGCGGACTGGAGTTTACCCTGGACGCCCTATTACTGATTGGCCCAATCCAGGGACTTCCCGCTCACTGGGTGCCCTGAGATGGATCAGTAAGGCCCCCCTGTGGGCGGGGAGGTGGAAGGTGTATATAAAGATAGGCGGGAAGGGGGAGGCGGCAGTGGCTGGCTGGAGAGGAGTAGGAACTGGAGGACGATCAGGCGCTGGTCGCTGTCCAGCCAAAGGAGAAGGATTCGCCCTCTAACCTGCGGAAAAGAAACAGAGACATTAGTTATGTGATTGCCTGTTGGATGTTCGGACTTACCTGTTCCAGTTTGGGTTGTATGAGTTGCAACTTACCTGAAGGATCCTATTAACCGGAGAAGTACCTGTGGGAAGAGAAAGCAAACTGTGGAGAGAGTGAAGAGACTTGATCCCAGACGAAGGGGGGGTGAGGTAACCCACCAATGGACTTGGGTGAGAGTTAACTCTGTCTGATACCTGATAAAAGCCTAGCCTTTCCTTCCCCCTCCTTGTAACCAAGCCCGTGCTTCCTGTGTACCTTGTTGGGGGAATTATCATTGCTACCTAAACATATAAATCAGGCATGGGCTGACACTGGTTCGGACCGGATCGCCTGAACCGGAAGTTCCTCTGAGCCCGACGCCCGCGAACCGGTAGCTATGGTAACTGGCCAAAAATGGCCGAACCGGTTCGCGGGGGGCTGGCCGGGGGGGCTCGAGAACCTCGCGGCTCGTCCGCCGCACTCCGCCTCCCTTGGCCGGCCAGGGGAGGCGAGGATCAGCTCGCGGCTCGCCCTCCGTGCTCCACCTCCCTTGGCCGGCCAAGGAGGTGAGGATCACCCCGGCCAGGGGAGGTGAGGATCACCTCGCGGCTCGCCCGCCGCACTCCGCCTCCCTTGGCTGGCCGGGGGGGCATACTAAGCAGGTCTACTCAGAAGTAAGTCCCATGAAAGTCAATGGGACTTACTTCCAGGCCAGTGTGGAGAGGACTTCAGCCTCAGAGCACCATCCTATGGAGGTCTACTCAGAGGTAAGCCACATGCTTAAATTTTTTTAAAAAAATTTAATTTTAAAAAATTTTTTTAATTTTTTAAAAAATTATCCATGGCCCTGCCCCCTGACCTCAGCCCGCCCCCTGAACTTGCCTGGCTCCGCCCACTTCCGGCAAACCGGTTGTTGGAGCCAGGCCTGCCCATCTCTGATATAAATATAAAGAACTTTGTAGTACTCACCTGTCTCGGCTCATCCTTTGGAACCAGGGCGGAATAGCTCAGGATGGCGGATGACAGGGTTAGTGAATCTGAAATAGAGGTATCCTTGGCAGGAGAGAGTGAGGGGCAGGACACCATTTTAAAGGGGTCTGCGCTGCTCATAAGTGCCATTCTGATGCTTAGAACAACTGACGATGCTTAGATAATGCACTCAGAAGTATTCTGAGCAACTCAGAGACTGTGAATGAAGCCTGCTTAGAAACAGTGAGTCTATTATTTCTCCTATGAGACCAACCACATCTTCACCATGTCCTTTCCAAGACTCTGCAATGCTGAGATTCCTCCACTGTGGGAGGTGCCTGTTATGGTACGGCAGAATCCAGGTGGGACAGAAAATCACAAAGCATATCAATAGCAAACTACATAGAGAGACACAATGACTAAAATATTCAAAAGTTGAATAGTCCTGGATATCTATCCAACACCAGCCACAGGTAAGGCCAATGCAAAGAATTGTGTATGTATTGTACTTTAATTATTTGTTCTTTGTACTTTAGCAACACAGGCCTCAAATTCTCAACTTGTGTGCGTGCGTTTTGCCCCTTTTCATTCTCAAACTAGCTTCCCCCCCCCCCAAAAAAAGTCTCAATTTCTCAGGTACATTTTTTAAAAGAGAATCCAGTTTACCTGTTTATATTGTATTTTCCTTGACTTTGCTCATTAAGCAAACTAGGACTGAAGGGATCCAACTTTAATGGTGTGAAATTCTTGCAGCAATCAGACTGGGAAAAAGAATACAGTGGTGCCTCATGTAGCAAATTTAGTTTGTTCCGGAGGCATGTTTGTTACATGAAACGTTCTTTACGTGAAACAGATTTTCCCATAGGAAATAATGGAAACTCAGACAATTGGTTCCAGAACCCAAAAAATATTCGTATAAAAATATTAACTGCATGTAAAAATGATGACAAAACACTGAAATTGACTTCAAAACATGCATTCAATGTGCATAATCCTATGAAGTCTACTTAGGCTGCAATCCTAAAGACACTTTCCTGGGAGTAAGCCCCACTTCTGGGTAGACATGGTTAGGAGGGTGCAATCCTAAAGACACTTTCCTGGGAGTAAGCCCCATTTCTGGGTAGACATGGTTAGGAGGGTCCAATCCTAAAGACACTTTCCTGGGAATCAGATCAATTTAACACTATGGGGCTTACTTCTGGGTAGCCATGGTTAGGAGGCTGCAATCAAAGACACTTTCTTCTGTAATCAAAGACACTTTCAAAGTGTCTCCCCACTTTCTCCTTCTCTTCATCCTGAGCCCCTCTCTCTCTCTCTCTCCCATGCTTCTTTCTGGCTAGCCCTGAGCTGCTTCCCTCTTCTCCACTGCTGTTCTCTCCGTCTGTCCAGCGGACACCCAGCCACAGGAGGAACAGCGTGGAAGTGTTGCTTTCACTATGAGTAGGTGCGCTAGGCAGCCTTGATGCTTTTTTAAATGGCTGCCGGTGTATCTGCCCCAAATGCCTACGAGTTTGTTTGTTATATGAAGCACAGTTTTTTACGTGAAGCAGAATCCTAGATAAATTTTAGTTCGTTACGTGAAACATACTTTACGTGAGGCGTTTGTTACATGAGGCACCACTGTAGTAGCAATTTGTCCTGCATAATTTTGAATTCTTTTCAGAACAGATTTATTGTCGGTTTTTGAAAAGCACAACAGCTATTTACATCACCTACTGATCTAACATAGTTAACAATTTTGATGATAGATATGGGATGAGTAATTGAATTGGAATGAGTATTGAACTGGTACACAACGTCTAGCCAGTATGCGGGACAATAAAGAACTGGGTCGTATATGCAGGTGAGCCAATTCATCTGTGTGGGTTCCATTCCAGAACCTGCAGTTAACTGAAAATGTGAATACTAGGGAACAACCCCCACTTTCTGAAAGTGAGGAAAGCCCTGCTTCCTTCACCTCTGGGAAGATCCTCTGAACCCAGCCCAGCAGTGGCTGCACATGTCTCTGTGTTCTCTGCTGGGTTCAGAGTGAGACTTAGGGCATAGTCCAGGTTAACTACGGGGAGTCCTTGTTCTGGTGTAAGAACAATTTACTCTGGATTGCAGTATGAATTTCCCATGGGTTTTCATTAGGTGGTGCAGTAACTACGGATGCACGTAATGTCTCTTACGTGCTCCCGTAGTTACTCTGGATTGTAGGGTTAGAATAAAAAAGTCACTTGCAGGTTTTTTTGTAGTCACTTCGAGCCTGGGCCTCTTATCCCTTACAAGACATTAAAAACGTTTTACAAAAAAACCCCCGAAAGTAATTTTTTTATTGGGAGGCTCAGTCTGAGCCTGTCAAAGCCCACAGAAGGATGTGCATGGTCTCTGCTGGGTTCAGAGGACTCTGTGGTGGCAAGTGGTGCAGAAAGGCTCCCCTCACCTCTGGAGGGGATGCAGATGGGGGGCAGGGATCTGATCTGTGAATGACTGAATCTGCAAATATAGCCCAATGTGTAGACAAAACCTGCAACAGACCCCATTCTCCTCTAGAGTAGTTATTTTCAACCAGTGTACCATAGCATGCTGGTGTGCCATGGCTGGTCCTCAGGTGTGCCACAGGAATTTTGGGAAAGTCATTTATCTGAAAGGACAAATGGTAGATTTGAGCCCTCTGCAAACAGCATGGTGTGGCTTGTCAATTGTAAAAAAAAACCTGATGGTGTAGCTTGACAATTTCAGACCCTTACAAATGTGCCATGAGATTTTTAGAAAGTTGAACATTTCTGCTCAAGACACTCACACCCTGTGTTTTTCTTTTCTTGTACTGTCTCCCTTGCCAGTATTCCAAGTTCTGCAACTTTTAACTAGTAAAATCAGAATTATGTAAATTAACATATATCTGCACCATATGTTCCAAGCACATGCATTCTTTTGGTTCAAAATGTGTATTTTTACATTGCACCCACATAGCTCTGGATACAATATGCAAGCACTGCTTATTCTAATAGAAATTATTCACATTAGTATAAGGCAATATTTAATCCTCACCATTCATTTAAACTCATTTCAAATATGTATGATTCTGGAATGCAAGAATTACATCAAATTCACTATATACTTACAGGTTAGATTCCAAGGGGTCAGTATATACTGGTAAGTTGAAAGAACCTCCAGTTCTTGCCAGCCCATACAGAATACAGAATACTGTATTCTGCACAGAAGCACACCAAAGGATGTTCTACACCTGAACAAAATAATGAACACAGTATTTGAAACACTGGGAGCCAGTGTATTTATTACATTTTTATCCCATCCTATCTCTGCAGAAATCAAACTGGTATACATAGTTCACCTCCCTTTAATTTTAACCTTATGCTCTGCGAATAGGTTAGGTTAGACTGAGCATTTGATTCAAAGTCACCCAAATGGTTTATGGCTGGCCGAGCAAGAATCTGAAATTCAGTCCAAAACTCTGTTCACAACATCACACTGATGTGAGTATGTTTTCATTCTGAATCAGATCATGTATAGTATATTGGTCTATAAAGGTGCCAGCATGTTTTGGCATAAACTTGGTGGAAGAAAATGGTACTAAAATGATACCACCACTAAATGATGGAAACATCATGCTTGCTGGCTTGCTGTAATTGTTGTCCATTCCTGTGGCATCTGTTTCAGCAACTAGTATGTTATAGCTTGTACCGTATGTAAAAACATACATTGTCACCAAATGACAACTTCTGGTAAATAAATATGGCAGGAGTACCTCCATGCCTGTCTATAGATGGCAGCCATTTTGTCACATAAGCTATTACAGAGGGAGCAGAAGACTGTATCGAAGCAATGGAAGGTTAAAGATTGTGACATTGGGTAGCAATTTTTGGCTGTCTTGATCATTTGGACATTTAGGTGACAAAGCTCGAGGCCATTTTCACAATTTACAGTCAGATTCAGTTTTGCTTTTTTTGTTCATTCATGTAAAATATGAGCTTAGGATATAATTTACATTTGCTTGCATCCTCTTTCTTTTGCACTAAGTTCACACAGGTTGCTCAATGATACCATTTTGGGTCTATCTGAAAATGCCCTATAATTTATAATGGTTCAGTTCATGATATCTGAGACCTTATTCAAAGCCAATACCCAGACTAGCTGAGAATAGTACTGTATACACAAGGTGAGCAGATGCCAAACCCAAAATTCCTGAACCCCAAGTCCAAAATTCCTATCCCCAGACCAAAATTCCTACCCCCAGCCAAAATTCCTACCCGCTTAAAAATAGTAGGACACCCCCAAAAGTAGGACACATGTAGGACATGCTAAAATAAAGCAAAAATACTCATATTGCTTTCCTGTACTTAAACACTTTTAAAATTGAGAACCTTGTAAAATGCATGATTCAGACCCAGACATTTAAGAGACAGTTTGTAGTAGCATAACACAAGCCATTAAGAGACAGTTTGTAGTAGCATAACACAAGCCAGTGACTCCAAGTTATGTGGTTCAGACCCAGACAAACACACAAACACACAAACACAAGCACACTCATACATACACACACACACAAGCACACACTCACACACTTTTGAGGCCAGTATGCATGAGAGGTATGGAAATTATTTTTTCATATGTGCTCATTTGAAGCCAGTATGCATGGGATGGCCAGCGGGAATGCCTGGAATCCCAGAGAGGTGGGCCTTTTTCCTTTTCTCCCTGGGCCTGCCTATTCTGGAGGAGTCCGGGCATTTCCAGTCATATGGACATCCTGCATATACAATATTATAAACATTTACTGGGGAGTAAGCCCCATGGAATACTTGCAAACAATAGTCCAAGCCTATCCAGTTTTCTAGTGCTAATGCAACAGCAAGGGATGGGAACAAACGTTCACTTACCTTGAAGAGCCTCAATGACTAGCCTCCTGCATACAGCACATGCCCCATCGGCTTGGCTGCGCTGGCACAGGAAAGTTGGATAGGATTGGATCTTAAATCTTTATGTGACAGAGTAACAAATATTAGATTGAGGCAGAACATAATTAACAAACTTTATAAAAGATACACTGACTTTTTCATCTAATTCCTTGAGGAAGCTTCTGGGTATTAAATCTCTGCTTTAGATAATTTAGTGTTTAATGATACTAAATATTATGCAAGTGTATGATCATTAAAGCAATATTGCCCCTTAGAAATTTACTAAAAATAGACCTTTGATCTGCTGAATATCTTCCCCAGCTGGAACAGACCTTAATCTCTATAAGAAAACTGATATCTAAATGCAGATCCAGTTCCACTAATCCAAGAAATGTTTCTATATCTGAGCCTTTTAGTCAGAAAATGTTATTCTTAGTTATGCATACATTAAGGAGGGAAAAGACTACAAGAGGGAAATGGGGTTATTAGTGACAACTCTGATGACTTCTCAGCTGACAATTGGGAAGTACATCTGCATTCATATCTGACAAGGAAAAGTCTTGAGGTTCATAAAGAATGAAGCCACAAAAAGGCTTTTCAGAAGACCCTCTCACAAACCTGAAGACAGTCAGGAACAGTCACTTGAAGTTTGTTCCTATTCTTGGTTCTGAATCCAAAGAACAACTTTTCCTTTGTTATTATTTTCTAATTACCAATGTGCTTACTGATTAAGGCTGCAATCCTAAGCTCCAGTTAGGCAGCCATAAGTCCTGTGCTGACCCCAGGGTGTCACAAAAGTGCCATAAAGTGCTTATGCCTCACTCTTGGCTGAGAGGGTGGGGGTTAGGCCACTGCACAGGCATATGCTGACCTCCGCACACCACAATGGAAAGATATGCCATTTGAGTTAGGCTAGCCTAAATTTGTTAGTTATCCTAAACCTTAAGAGCAGAAATTACTTAGGCTGCCATCCTTAAGGCACTTTCCTGGGCGTAAGACCCACTGAACACAATGGCGCTAACTTTTGAGTAGGCATGGTTAGGAGTGTGCTCTTAGTTCACTAAAAATGTGGCCTTCCTGTCCTGTAGAACCAAGACCTCTTCCCAAAAACCCATTCAATAGCCACATTACTGTTTTAGCCCATGCTCTCCATATGCTCATCATCACGTATATGTTTCTCATTGTACCTTGAAATAAAAGTTAATAAAAGATTGGCTGTCTAGCAATTTCTACGATTGGACATAAATAACTTTGCCTTGAGATTTTCAAAAGCACTGTTTGCAAAGGGTAACAGATTTTGCCTCTTTCTGAAGTTTGCTTTAGGTACAAATCTTCTAGATATCAATAGGGTTTGTTCCCAAGCAGCTACGGTGAAAGACAGCCATTACACTTTCTAATAGTTTTATCTTCCCCTCAGAAGTCCAACAGGTCCAACTTTCTCCAAATCCTGCTGAACAGCAAAACTGTATCTTGTGGCCAATGCCAAGGAGAACCTGACTATGGGGAAGAAAACAAAAAGCCATTAACTCCAACAATCTTTGCCAACCCCATATTTAGAATATAATCAAAATGTGTTTAAGAGCCAACAGGCTTCCGAACTAGCCATCAAACTCCCAAGGCTATGACAAACCCTGGGGTCCTCATTTAGTAAAAGAGGATCTCTTGGTTAGTTCACTCCACAAAGGATCCTATGAAATCTCATGGATTCTATGGGGGGGAGTGTATAAAAATCCTGGCCACTAGAGCCTTATGTTTATTATTTACTGGCTTCTGTTGGCTTTGTGTTGACGAGTGAAGAGCTAACCTTCCAGTTCTTCATCATCACCTCCATTCCAGCTCCCACCCAAGGACCATGATGCCAACTGGCATCCAGAATCAGTAACAACCCACTCCCTTCCACCTGTTCATTTTAGACAGAAGTGGCTCATAGTAAGGAGGCAGTGTGAAGTGATCCTCCAGTTCCCTGTACTGACTCACCTCTTCTGTCAGGCATCCAGTTTCTGTTGACACATGGATCGGGATGCTCAATGCTTGCCGTGGTGACATATCACTACCTCCAGGCTAAAGAGTGTTCATATTTTACCTTTCTATACAGTGGTTAAAGAGGAGGCTGCTCCTTTCCTGAAATCAACAGAAGCTCCAATTTTTGTGGCTAAGACTGCCTTTTTAAAAACCACTTAGTGCAGTGTGGGTGAATCCACCATCTAAATAATCCATGAGAATAATAATAAATCAGATACAGGGTGATGGGCAAAGATAAAACAAGCTCTCTTTTAAATTTTAACAGAAATCAGAGATCCAGATAAGGTCATAATTTGCAGAGTGTTACAAAATACATTATTGAAACTAAGGGAAAATTATTTTGCACATGTTAGGAAGATAACTTATTAACCAAAGACAATTGCAAAGTGGTTCTCTAAACATACAGCCCTTTTCACTCAGTCTAATGTATTATAGCACTCTCTGTTTCAGCATGACCGCAGAATTGAATGCTTTGTTCTTTATTTGCATAGGTACTCTGGGGCACGTAATTAAGACTCAATTTTATCTCAACAATCTTTACTGGATTTTTGATTGTCCATGATTAAGCTTAACGAGTCACAGTAGCCAAACAACTTCACAGATGAAAACACAACAGCAATTCCTTCATCTATTCTAGAAAGGGCAGAAAGTGCCACCATATGCCACCAGTAGTGTACATTTGGGGAATTTCCTCTTTATTCTCGTTAATGTTACATTTGTGCATATTCGAGTTTTCCTTCCCCTTGAGCTGAAGAAAGTGTTCCCTTTAGTGCTTCAAGGCACTACTAGACACAGTGCTCTGAAGCATTTTAATACAATGCTTTCCCTTTTCAATTTATATGCAATGTTCTTTTTAGAAAGGTCTATCATAAAGAGTTCAGCGCCAAATCCCCTTGCAACCAGATAATCTTAGGCCAAACATTCTCACTCCCTAACCTACCTTACAGGGCTATTGTCAAGATAAAATTGAGTAATTCTCCATATATGCTGTCTGATTTCCTAGGAAAGGGAGCATGCCAGTGATGTGAATAAATATTAAACCACACAAAGCAATGTAGAACAAATCCATTCAGAAGACAAAAGTAACCACTGTCTCAATAAAGATAGGTACAGTGGTACCTTGTAAGACAAATAACTTGTAAGACAAATGCTTTGTAAGACAAACTAAAATTTCCAATGAATTCTGCCTTGTAAGACTAAGGCTGTAATCCTAAAGACACTTTCCTGGGAGTAAGACCTATTGAACACAACGCGGTTTACGTTTGAGGAGACATGGTTAGGATTGCACTGTAACAGTGCTTTGTAAGACAGTTTCACAACAAAAATGCATTGTAAATGAACGAATTGATGGATCTGCATCGTGAGCAAGAGGTTATGGAGGAGATCCCATCTGCAAAGGAGGAGGATAATAAGGAGGAGGAATTCCTCACATCAAATGAGATTAAGGGCATTTGTAAACTTTGGGAAATTGTACAAAATTTTGTAGAAAAGCACCACCCAAAAAAGGCTGTAGCAGTGCAAGCAATGAATCTGTTTAATGACAATGCAATGTCACATTTCTGTGAAATCCTCAAAAGGAGACAAAAGCAAGTGTCATTAGAAGATTCCTTTTTAAAGCTGCTCAAAAAGACACCAATGACTCTTTTAATGAAAATTAGTCATCCTTGGCCATAAAGGTTTTTCTTTTCTGTTTTACTGTATAGTGTATTACAGTGTTTTATTACACTGTGTTCTGTATTATATTACAATGTTTTGAATTTGATAACAGTGTTTTGTCATCATTTTTACATACAGTTCATATTTTGATATGTGTATTTTTAGGTTGTGGAACCAATTGTCTGAGTTTCCATTATTTCCTATGGGAAAATCCACTTCGTATAAAGAATGCTTCATAAGACAAATATGCTTCCAGAATGAATTATATTTATCTTACAAGGCACCACTGCATTTACATTTTGATACCATAAAATCTGTAAGCAATGATTAAGTAGAAAAGCAACATTATAGTTGTGGGGAGAGGATTTTTCACATTGGTAAGAAACAGTTTATTGAAATGAGTCCCGTGGTGGTCTTCAGGGAGTTTTCACAGGTTCTACGGAAGGGCCTGGTTCAGAGAAACGGTTACTAATGGGACATAGAACCTGTTGTTAATTTATTTGAATCCCACCACTGAATGAGCCCAACGTGACATGGATGTAAAACTCTTTTTCAGCAGGTGTGGTCCGGTGGTTGAGTACAGGGCTGCTGAAGTATTACCAGGAAAGGACCTAGAAAGCTCCTAGGGTGAGAGACTGCAAGATGATAAAGCTGTCAGGAATCATCAGAGCCAGATGTCACCATTTACCGCTTGGCTGACCTGAAAACTCCTGATGGAAGCTTGGAAGGCATTTTCCTACCACATGTGATGACCACATCATAAGGATACTACCTGGGAGAGAAGAGTTCTTCGAGCTATCCATAGAACAATTACCTTCCTCACAGGTTGTTGTGAAGATTGTCTGTGGCAGTGTATGTACATACACTGGCTCAGCACTCCAGTGATTGGTTGAGCCTGTATCATGACAGCACGCCCCAAGTTTTGTTGTATATTCATGTACAATGACAACGTTTCTAACCTTCTTTTCCCCTGGGAAAGACTCTGAAATGAGATGAGTTACCCCTCAATAAGAATCTTACATGCAAATAGTTTGGTATTACTTCAATAACACATTTTGTTTGCTGTGATCTTCTCTTTCCCCACCTGATTTCACAGATGTCTTTACAAAGTCAGTAACTGTAACTATGAACTTTGACATGAAAGGCTGAGCAAATATTATAAAGTCACAGAAATTTCATACAAGCAGTGTGTCTCAAAACATCATTGGACCAGTTCCCAAAAATCTTAAACATTTTATATTAATCTGGAAAGCCTACCACTAACCCCTGACATTATTTTCTAATAAGACTACTCACAAGCAAAAGGGAAAAATCATTTTATAAAAATTAATGTATGGTAACAATGTGGGGCTTTGTTTTAAGTATGTAAACTGTGAAGGTTCAAAGGTAATCTCGGGACAGTAAGGAGTCACTCACAGCCTCAGAAACCACAGCAATTTTTAAAATATCCAACTTATCTGTTATTTATTACACAGTTTCTTGTTCCTTGGTTGGGAGTATAGTGAATGACTCATGATTTACTGATGTTGGATTGGCACAGATTATATTCTGGGAGCATTTACAGGACACAGAACATATTTCGTATTTCCAAGTAGAAGCAACTACATCAATTTTCCTATAGGAATTTTTTATTCAGTCATTTGTCTGCTACATCTCTGTGAAACACCATCAGGAGAAATACAATGCTATTCTTAAATTTTTAAATAGAAAAAAAATCTGAAAAGTTAAAAAAGATGCTTATTGCTGAGTAGTTTTCTATTGTTGATGCATCTATCGATTATTGTGGCTTTCCTGTGGTTTTAAATGGATTCTAAAAGTTCTACTATTTTAATAAAATAAGAGTGCAGAATATATAGAGGCGCAGGACTTGCTTTTAAATTTGCACTTATTGTACAAATAACTGTTCAAGAATATTCTAAGCTTAAAATCTGACGCAGGCAAATTTACATGATCCAATAAACAGATGTTATTACTGTACTACAAAATCAAAACCTGTGTGTTTGTGTGTGTTTTAAGATGCAGGAACACATTCACAGAGCAATTCCAAGCACATCTACTCAAAAGTAAGTCCCACTGAGTTGAGTGGAATTTACTCACATGTATTTTCTCTCAATGGGTTTCTTCAGGATTTCATTCAAGCTGAGAATGATTCATAAAGGTTCACTTGTCAAAGTCTAGTTCTTGAAAAAAAGCAAAGCAGCATTATTGATCATTACAAAAGGAAAAAATACCTATGGTCATGTAAACAATTTGATTGCTCTGGAAGCGACTTCATTTTTTTGAGCTTGTTTGCATGGCAGGTCTGACAAAACAAATTGTTAGTGAGAATGGTCCACAATTTACCTATAAAGATTTCCAAGGCTTCATACATTGTTCAACATTTTGCATATCACCTCTTTCACTATACTACTCATTTACAAATGGCTGGAAGATCTGTGCATACTTTAAAACAAGTCACTGTCAAAGGAAATGGGCCCTTACAACAAAAAACTGGCACATTACTCAGGGCACAATCCAGAGTTTCAGAGGGCACAACTCCAGCGAGGAGAGCCCTAGCTGGGCTGCCCCAATTATTCCGAATCCAGAGCAGAAAGTTATGCTGCATCCGGAGAGTCAGGAAGCCTGGGCTGGCCTAACTGCTCCAGAGCATGCTCAGTAAGCACCAAGTAAGTGACACCTGGGGAGGGCTTGCTCCTGAAGAGACCCCCTTCTCAGATCACACTGAACAAGGAACAGCTGTGGTGCCTCCCTTATAAGGAGTCCCTGATGAGATGCCAGGACAGTCTAGTGAATACAAGGTGCTTCTTTGAGTGGCCTGCTGTATCCCCAGGTTAGTTGGCTCCCGTAGTTGTGCCATATCCTGAGGTTGAGAGGCAGGGGTTGCAGCTAGGCTGGCCAAGAACTCAGATTTTTGGTCAACACTGCCATTCTTACTCTGCCTTATCATGGACCCCTATGGGTCTATTCATTACTATTCCTGCTCTTGAGGTGGTATAACTCAGAGGAGCTGGAAGAGGGCATTTCTGCCCTGGCTCTGGATACAGAGTAACTGTTCTGCCCTAGGCAATGCTGAACATGCCCTCAACATGCCTCTCCTGAACTGCCTAGGCTGCCCCAGTTAGGGCAGCCTGGTCTCCCTGTCTTGAGGCAGCCTCTGTTGCTTTTGGCTCCTCCAAGCCTTTTCCAGAGTAACTAGGGTGGAGCATCTTGCAGCTGGGTCAGTCCAATGAGAGACAGGGTAACCCAAAGTGTTATTATGAACGAGCTCTCAGTACATATATACAGTACACAGATCATAAAACAGTTACCCCATGCTGACTGGGTATACATGCACTTCTAAGTGGTGCTCTTATTCTTTCCCTGCTAAATAGAACAACCATTCCTCTTTGCCCCTGCACAGTTTCCTTAACAAGTAAGGGACACAATTTTCATTTTTTTACTTAACTAAATTTGATTTTGTTGTTGCGTGTGGGTGGGGCAGCAAAATCTTCAACTTCAGATAGCAACTAGGTGCTTTGGCTATGCCACTAGCAGAGCAAATGGGTTGTGAATTGCTGAGTTGGAGGAGGCAGGTTTTTCCCAATTTAATTTTTTAAAATTTCCCAGGGATGACCACTTCCAATTGTGACAACATTTCCAGGGCAACATTTTGAGATTTGCACTGGGCTACATGATCATTAGCTACGCCACTGACCCCACTTCTCTGTAGGAAATGGTTCTTCCTGAGCAACTTGCTCCTTCAGAGATAGCTTAGACAGCTGAGCAGACTCTGATCTTCTAGAGGGAAATATACAGGCGTGGTGTCAGCATGATCCACAACACTCCCACAAGCCACCTGAGATTTGTGAAACTGATTTGTAAATATTTTCTTGGACTAACATGTTTGGTGTTTTCTGTGTGAGGGGAAAGAATATTTGTAATGTATGTTGAATATGCCTTAAGTGAATCTTCAGCTAGGCTTCACTTATTTGCTGGTTTTGTTGGATCTGCTTTTCTATTTCATCTCTTAAATTTTATGTATTGTGTTAATAAAACACTGGTATTCCTGGCAAAATACAGTACTACATTTCTTCAGGACTCTGGCTTCTGAAAAGAGTGTTTTTTTAAAAAAATGTGGATACTTGTGAAGCTAGATAAATCTAGATCTGATTTAAGAAAAAACATTTTCTTGTGTTTATTTTTTAATTATTATAATTATTTTTATGTATTGTAAAATATATTTTAAAGCAAATGCAATGGTAATTGCTATAATACATTATTAGTATGACTGTGAGTGTAATTCTAACCCCCAGTTAGACCTGCACAAGTCCTGGAACAAGTCCCATGCTGGCCTGGGGTTATCCCAAAATAAAACACTAATTTCTGCATCACTCCTGCGGTGGGGGAGAGATAGGCCAATGGCACAAACATGTGCCAGCCTCTCCACACCAGCATGGGGAGGCAGGTGAATTGTACTTCCCTGTATGTCAATCCCCTGCTCTCCTCTGATTTGTTGCTTCTGCCAATCTGGCTATTCCAGCCACACCTGTGCCAAGGGAGTAGGCACATCTTGCTGTGGCCCAAAGGAGCCATGGTCACTTCAGAAGTCATCCACAAACTCAGCAGCTGCTTTTGGACTGTAATGCTAAGACCTGGATCCCCCTTGCTGATGTGGTGATTGAGAGGCAACTCAAAGCATGCTTGATGAGATGTGAAACATCAGGACCCTTAAGTGGGTGAGGAAGTGCTTTCCTTTTGTATCTCAAGGCCCTGCCTAGCTCCATGATGCCCATGTTGTCCCATCTTTTGTTGTTAGCTGCTCCCATGGCAATGGCCACTGATCAAATTAAGCCCAATCATACAGGCTGCATTCTTTTTCCAGACAAAAAATAGGAAACAGAGATGTTTTCTAGCATGTTTCAAGCTTACTTCTAGTGCCAGTTCTGGATTAAGCCAATGCAGTTCTGGATTAAGCCAATCTGTTCATGTGTGTGTACACAAGGGGGTGTGTGTAAACTGGATTTTCTCTGTAAACCATTTAAGTTTAGGAACTTTTAGTTGAAAACTAAACTGTATATCGATACTGTTAATTTTTAGGTTGTGATCTGTGACTTCCAGTGGTGGGCAGAGGGCGGTTCGGGCTGGATTGCCTGAACCGCTTCCTCTTTCTGACCCCCCGCCACTGATCCGGTGGCTACCAGGGGGCCAGCAAACCGGGTGCACTGGTTCGGTGCGCCCGGGAAGCCCTACACTGCGCCTGCGTCAAGCCTAGCTCAACGCAGGCGCAGTGTGTCTCCTAGTTTCCTGGCAAAAAACCCACAAACATAATTGTCCTCCTTTTCTTTGTCGGCAGGTAGCATGTATCCTTCTTGTATTTTAATAAGCAGTACCATTTAAATTTAACCATAGGAAAGCATGACATATGAGTTTTCAGTTTTTTTGTCTTGTCCTACATTTTTCTTTGGTGTCCTACATTTGTTAGGGGGCTTGTCCCCTTTTTTCTTTTAATGTTAAAATTAACCACAAGAAAGCATGATATATGAGTGTTTTCAGTTTTTATTTTTGTCATGGCCTACATTTTTCTTTGATGTCCTACATTTCTGAGGGGGCTTGTCCTCTTTTGTTCTTTTAATGTTTAAATTAATCACAAGAAAGCATGATATTTGAGTGTTTTTAGCTTTTATTTATGTTGTGCTCTACTTTTTCTACAGTGTCCTATGTTTGTGTAGGGGGTTTGTCCTCCTTTTTTCTTTTTAAAGTTAAAATTTATTTATTTATTAGATTTCTATCTCACCTTTCTTCCTAACAAAAGGAAACCCAAAGTGGCTAACAACATTTAAAATAAAAATATAAATACCTTTTATAACTCGATAATACATACAATTAAAACACAACTAGATTTTACAAAGACAGTAAAATAAAACCCAGGTTAAAAAAAAACAGGCAGGGAACAATAACAATACAATAATTAAGCACAAGAAAGCATATGAGTGTTTTTAGCTTTTATTTTTGTTTCTTCCTATATTTTTCTTTGGTGTCCTACATTTGTGAGGGGGCTTGTCCTCTTTTTTTCTTTTAGCGTTGAAATTAATCACAAGAAATCATGATATATGAGTGTTTTTAGCTTTTATTTTTGTCATGTCCTACATTTTTTCTTCGGTGTGCTACTTTTGTGAGGGGCTTTGTCCTCTTTTTTGGGTTGTATGGTCCCTTCATGTGTGTGTGTGTGAAATGGTTTTATTGTTAATTGCACCCCTTGAATCTCCAGTAGTAACACCCTTGAAGGCAAAGCAGACCCCATTTTGCCTTCCTCAAAGTGAGGCCGCCAAGCCCCGAGGAAGGAAAATAAGGCCGCCTCAGCTGGAGCAGCTCTGCCTGGCAGAGACCCAAGAGCGGGGGCGAGAGGCGTCTGTGGAGCTCCCTCCAGAAAGAGGGGGAAGGACGTGGCCTCTGGTGGGAAGTCAGAGGGAAGCCATTCTGTTAGGAGGTTCACCACAGCACCGAGCACCACCCGGTGGCGTAGCTAGGAGGGTGGAGCGGGCAAGCTTGGAGGGAGCCTCACCCCTTCGGAGCCCGGCTCCGAAGGGGTAAGGCTCCCTCCCAGCCTGCCCCTCTAGCTACTCCACCAGCAAAACCGTTGGAACCGTTAAAAGCCGTAGTTTTTAGTTCGAAGTCTAACGAACTACAATCCCCACAACCCCCCGCGGGACGCCGTTGGTGACGTCACCGATTCCCGTGAAACTTTCTGCGCACGCGCTGTTCCAAGGGCAGAATCAGGTAGCTAGTGGGCGGACCCATACGCAGCCCCACCCCCTTACGCCCCCCTCCCCTCCCCTCCCCTCCCGTTCGCTAACATGGCGTCTCGGAGATCAGGTCAGTGAGAGCCCCGTTTCCAGGGGCTACAGCCCCATCCACACTTTCCTGGGAGTAAGCTCCATTGACCATAATGGGGCCTGCTTCTGAGTAGACATGCATGGGCTTGGTTTGTGAGGCTACAACCCCATCCACACTTTCCTGGGAGTAAGCTCCATTGACCATAATGGGGCCTGCTTCTGAGTAGACATGCATAGGCTTGGTTTGTGAGGCTACAGCCCCATCCACACTTTCCTGGGAGTAAGCTCCATTGACCATAATGGGGCCTGCTTCTGAGTAGACATGCATGGGCTTGGTTTGTGAGGCTACAGCCCCATCCACACTTTCCTGGGAGTAAGCTCCATTGATTATAATGGGGCTTGCTTCTGAGTAGACATGCATAGGCTTGGGCTGCAATCCTATCCACACTTATTTGACAGTAAGCTCTATTGACTATAATGGGACTTCTGAGTAGGTGCGTGTAGGATCATGCTCTTAGGGAGCAATCTTATCCACACTTGCAGGAAGGCCCTTTCATTATAATGCGGCTTCTGTGTATGCATGCTTAGGATTGGGCTCTTAGGCTGCAATCCTATCCACATTTATTGGAGACTATAGCCCATTAACTATAATGAGGTTTACTTGTAAGTATAAGATATAGCTCTTAGGACCTCTATTTAACAATCAACATCTATAAAAACAATGCACTCATGTGACCTCATAAATATAGGGACTCTTCATACAGATAACTGTGTAATGCATCCCGAGTAACCATATGTTATAACCATATATAGCTGGCAAGGGCCCTGCAAAATGTAAGACACCCAAGGAAAATATAGTGCATGACAAAACAAAGGCTAAAAATACTCATACATATTGCTTTCATGTAGGTAAAACACTATGAGAACAGTCCTAACCATGTCAACTCAAAAGTAAGCCCATTGTGTTCAATGGGTCTTACTCCAAGGAAAGTGTCTTTAGGATTGCTTATTAAATTTTAAACTTTTACATATAATTTATGAATTGCAAGAAGACTATGTGCTATCTGCTCACAAGAAAAATGAGGATAATTATGTTTTTTTTCCAGAACAGGGTTAAAAAAGAGGACAAGTCTTAGAAAAGGAGGACATATGGTCTTCCTGGGTGCACCATACACCAAAAAAGCATTTAATGTGAATGTAGCAAATGGTATAAGGATACTCATCAGAGATTTCTTACTGCATAATGCAGTGATTTTCAACCACTGTGCCATGGCACACTGGTGTGCCGTGGGATTTTGGGGAGGGTAATTTCAATAGAGCAGTTGTGGGGATTTGAACCACCTTCTTGCTCTTGGTGTGCCTTGCAAATCGTCTTGCAAACTGATGGTGGGATGTTATGTGGTGGGATGCTAATTACATATTCTCATGTTTAATGAATCCTCTTATGGTGGAAGACTTGTCCCTTACACAGTTACTATAGCGGTACCTCGCTTAACAAGTGCATCGCTTAACAAGTAATCCACATAACAAAAATTTCTCTAGGATTATGGCTCACATAACAAGTGTTGCTTCGCTTAACAAGCACTGGCAGATGCGCTGGCCAGCAGCCCTTTTAAAAAGCGCCAGGGCTGCCTAGCACGCCTGCCCATAGCGAAAGCAACACTTCTGCGCTGTTCCTCCTGTGGCCGGGAGAGGGAAAGAACAGCAGAGGGAGAGAAGAGCAGTGGAGAAGAGGGAAGCAGCTCAGGGCTAGCCAGAAGGGAGCAGGGGAGAGAGAGGCTCAGGATGAAGAGAATGAGAAAATGGGGAGACACTTTGAAGGTATCTTGGATTGCAGCCTCCTAACCATGTCTACACAGAAGTAAGCCCCATTGTATTAAATGGGGCTTACAGCACAATCTGATGACAACTGTCTGCATTCCCTGTTCCACACAATGGCATTCATATAATGGGAGTTTTAAAGAAAGCAGATAAATTTTGCTCTGGGTCAGTCCACTGATAGTGAGAAGTTATCTCTATACAGTAGTTCATACTTGTTCTTCATTTGTTCCCAAGACCTATTTGAAGCAGCCTGAGATTTCACTTTGATGTCTTCGTGTGTTATCTGTTAATTAAGTGTGGTTCAGGACCCCAAACTTTGCAAAGTCTGACATCAGTATTTTGAAGGAACCTGGAAAAAGAATATTAAGCAGGACGTCTGTAAACACTTAAGAGAAGATAATGAAGCAATTTCTGGAGCCATCATGAGTTTGTCAAGAACAAGTTATGCCAGACAGATCTTATCTTGTTCTTTGATAGAGTGACCTGTCCGGTATGTCATAGGAACACTGTGGACATGATGTACCTTGAGATCAGCAAAGCATTTTAAAAGTCTCCTGTGATATCCTTTTGGACAAGATGATATAATGTGGTCTAGATTGTACTATTATTAGATTTAAAGCTGCTTGAACAATCATTTCTAGTGAGTGCTATTAAATGTCTCTAGCTAATAGGAAGTAGGAAGTCGGTTTGGGGCCCGAAAATGATGTGAAGAAATGCTCTATGAACACTCTGATAAACTTCACTTTGTTTTCAGCTAAGTAATCCAATTCCTATTAGGACTTCCTGTTAGAAAGCACAGAAACAGACAGGTGCAGGAGACAGTGATAGGAGGGCTGCAATTAAAGACCAGATAAATCATTTGTGTGATGGGGGGATTTGTGAACCATGGATAAGTGAAACCATGAAAACTGAATCTGCAGCTATGAAGGGATGCCTATATAGTTGGAGAAACTATGGGCTGTATGCAACAGCAAATTAGATTTAGTTTGGACATATGAAAGAATTTCATAACAATAAAAACACTGCTTCGTGTGGGACGGGGTGGAGGAAGGCCCAATGGCCAGATTGGGCCAGAAGGAGGGCAGGGACAGTGGTAGAGCTGCAACAGAATCCCATACCCCCCCCCCCCCAGCTGCACGTCTGACTTTGGGCTCCTTGGTTCTGTGCGCTAAATAGTGGACACAGCTCCAAGCAGGCCCACTGAAGCCAGCAGAGTTGTTCCTAGTGTTCCTTAACCCAAGAAAGGTCCTGTGGCTGCTCTTACCCTACACAATACAGTGACAGCCATTTTGGTGCTGCAGTATTTCACAGCTCCAGGATATCTTAACATTGGGCTGCCCCTCTTAACGTGGAGCCCAGTCCTATCCAATGTGCCAGCTCCAGCGTAGCCACAATGCAGCTCTGGTAAGGGAACAGGATGCAGCATACAGCCTACTGGCACAATTGTACAGGCCCTGGAAAATTTGATAGAATTGGGCCTTTAGATAGGGTTTGCTCTGTGTAATCCTGAGCAGGAGTGATGTCAGAGGTCAGGCAGTGGCCAGGGGCCCAATAAATTCTCTGATTCTCTGTCTTGGTCAGAGAAAGGAATGATCTCCCCCAGAGTTGCTGGAGCATTGAAGGATATTCACCTTTGCTTCTAGGGAAATAGAGTACTCTCTGAGGGCTTCTCTCAGTGCTTGAGGATCCCCTAAAAGAATTACATTAGGGGCACATTGGGTAGGTCCACATGTTGAATTCATGTATCCGGAAAATTTCTGTAATTGAAGAGGCTGTTGATAGCCTGTTTTCTAACACTGTTACAACACAATCCTATGCACATCTACTCAGAAGTCCCACTGAGTTCAGTGAGATATTATAATGATAATATATTGGACAGCAACCTTAGAAGTGTAGCTGGTTTTGTTGCATTTTCCGCAGTTATACAATGGGGGATACTTGGCTTGACAGCACACTAAGTGAGCGGGACCTTGGCGTCGCTGTGGATCACAAGCTGAACGTGAGTCAACAGTGTGATGTGTCTGCAAAGAAGGCAAATGCCATTTTAGGCTGCATTAAGAGGACTGTAGCTTCCAAGTCATGAGAAGTTCTAGTTCCTCTTTATTCTGCATTGGTCAGACCTCACCTTGAGTACTGTGTTCAGTTCTGAGCACCTCACTTTAAGAAAGATGCAGCCAAACTGGAGCAAGTCCAGAGGAGAGCGACAAGAATGATCAGTGGGATGGAAGGGAAGCCCTACGAGGAAAGGTTGGGGGAACTTGGGATGTTCAGCCTGGAGAAGAGAAGGCTGAGAGGAGACCTGATTGCCCTCTTCAGATACCTGAAGGGCTGTCATATGGAGGAAGGGGCTAATTTATTCTTAGCTGCCTCTGAATGCAGAACTAGAACCAATGGGTACAAATTGCAAGAAAGGAGATTCCGGTTGGATATCTGGAAAAAATTCCTGACAGTGAGGACGGTTCAGCAGTGGAACAGATTGTCAAGGGAGGTGGTGGACTCTCCCTCACTGAAGATCTTCAAGCAGAGGCTCGATGAGAACCTGTCGGGGATGCTCTAGGAGGATTTCTTGCTGCAGGCAGGGGGTTGGACTAGATGACCTACTAGGTACCTTCCAACTCTATGATTCTATGTTTCTAAGTTCTCCAGGAGCACATTTAAGAAAGTGCCTGCTTTTTATGGTTACTTTTTAAGATGAATTTTCTAACAATTGAATTTAAAAAATTATGTTGTTTTATTAATTTATTCGTATAATGCATACTTGTGAATTGTTTACTGAATCTAGTTTTAACAATGCAGAGGGAGACTAATTTTCCATTTGTCTTTTAAAGAGCACAACAGTGATGATGATTCCTATGAAGTATTGGACTTAACAGAATATGCAAGGCGTCACAATTGGTGGAATCGTGTATTTGGCAGAAATTCTGGACCTATTGTGGAAAAGTATTCTGTAGCTACTCAGATTGTAATGGGCGGTGTTACAGGCTGGTAAGAAAAGATAATTTTTTAAATCTGCAATATGTATTTATTTTTTGGATACAATGTATTGTCTTCTAAGCGTGTTTTAAAAACAGTGTATAACGGTACACTTCAGACAAGAATCTTAATATTAGTAAAAGAGAACTTTCACACACTTCAAGTACAGAAATATCAGAGTAACTTAAACATTAGAATAATGTCCAACTTCTTGGCAGGTGGCAGGGAAAATGGTTGAGACAAGATAAGGAAATGTATGTCTTACTAGCAAATAGTGTACCCACGTTGCGGGAGTAAAATTCCCCCATATGTTAACCCCCACACCGCAGCAGTCCCCCATGTGCAGCATCCCCCCATGTGCAGCAACCTCCATGCGCAATACCCCCCTACGTGCAACATCCCTCAGTCATTGAATCTTCAATGCAAGGTATAGGGAAGAAAATGTGTTGCGCCCCATTTCACCCCCTTCTGGTTGGAATTTCCAAAAATCAGTTCTTAGTGACTCCCTTCGTCACTAAAAGAACACCCATCACAAATTTCATGCTTCTAGGCTCAGCAGTTTTGGCTGGGCGTTGATGAGTGAGTCAGTGAGTGAGTGACTTTTCTCTTTTATATATATATAGATAAGGTATGAAAACCATAATTATTTTTGCTTCTTAATGTGACTAAAAATCAGTAAAAAAGAGGAACTACCTAATCCATAGAGCCCTATATTAGTAAATACAGGTGGTGATATAAATTGGGATCTTTTCCTGGCCTCCCCCCATGGATATTGAAATATGCAGATAATAACATCTTTAGATTACAGCACCTGTCCTCCCAGAGGACACATATCCCTAGAAGAAAGGACCATCACAGGTTACAAGCCATGAGAGGTGTATGTAGATGTAGACAACACAAAATGCCAGATGCAGAAGACGGCAACTGGATGCAGGTGTCTTCTATGCACCCTGAGTTATCTTGTGGGCCACTGTGTGATATAGGAAGCTGGACATGATGGGTGCTTTTGTTCAGAAGCCCTTTTGAGACCCTTGGAAGGCTGAAAACCAGCAATTCTGTTTTTAAGCTAAGGCTGCACACACCCTCCCTGGCCTTCAAAAGAGCTTCTTCTGAACACAGCTGGAGCACAGCTCCCATCATGCTCAGAAGGCTCTTGGTAAACAGGTGCCATCTATATCAAGCTGACTTACACAAGGTCAGCATAGGCTGCAAACCTAAAACCTTTCCTAGAAGTAAGACCCACTGAACACAATAGGGCTTACTTCTGAGTAGACGTGGTTAGGTTTGTGCTGTTAGTATTGATAATCTAGTTTAGTCAGTATTTTCAGTAATTGATAGTAGTCTCCAGAATCTCGAGATGTTAGGTTTGAGATTTCTAACTCTGGCATTCTACCTCTGGGCCAGAATCTTTCCACTGTGGTATCACAGGCCTCTAAAAACCTGGCCCATATAAAGAAAAAGTTTGGTTTTAATTTAAAATCTATATACAGTACATAAAACTGAAAGTTGACTGACACCCAGCCTTGCTAGACCTTGGAGTGTGAAATTTGGGGAGGTTGTTCCTTCTGTGATGTAGACACACACTATGAACTTGTTTTTGGAAATTTACACTGGAAGGGGGGAAAAGGGGGGCAATGCTGGGGGGGGGACATTTTTGTCCCTATATTTTACATTGAAGAATCACTGACTGATCATCGCTCTGCCCCAACCCCTGGACCTAGAAGCATGAAATATGGGGCGGGTATTCATTCACCTACTAAGAACTGATTTTTAAAAATTTAATCCGTACAGAAGTGCAAAGGGGTACAACACATTTTCGTCCTATATGATTTTTTCAGGCTGACTGATTAACATCCAGCCCCAACTCCTGGTCCTAGAAGCATGAAATTTGGGAAGCCTATTCCTTCTGTGGTGTAAGGATCCACTAAGAACCAGTTTGGTGGGAACCAGTGGTGCCTAGTGCACGAGGGGGAGATGGTGCACAGGGGGAGACGGGTTCTATGGGGATGGTAGGGGGATTCCTGCCACTGTTCCAAATACCCTCTCTTGCTCACGAGTTTCTACTGCCTGGTGCCCAGCCATATCCAAGCCCACAAATTACTCCCACAATGGCAGGTAAATTCCGCTAGTAAGTTATTAGACTTCCATGTTAGTAAATGCTTTTTTGAAAGTAGAACAAAAATCTTCCTATAGTTGTTCCTTATCTAAAAAGTCTTATAAAAGGCCTACTTTGTTCAGAGAAAAACTTTTTATTTCTTAACAGAATTTTGAAGTAAAAATAGCTCCCTATAAAATAAATCATCCCCCCCTAGCTTCAGAATATTACTGTTCAGAATGCAAAATATATTGGCACTAGAGATTAATGATTTCAAAGGCACTGTGGAAAAATTCTACATAAATAGTATAGCATCAAGGGACCTAAACAAATGTGTTCAGAATAGTAGTGTAAGTTGTATAATGATGATACATTTTGTATATTTTTATTGCAAATTTTTCTGTCAAGACAGTTCATCAATAGAAATGAATACCTAAATCCATCCAGACATCTGCCCCATTTGTTCCTCTCCTTCTATTACTTCCAGGTAGCAAATCAGCCATACCAAAAAAGTGTGCATAGATTGTAGACAATATCTGTTGGTCTATCTTTCTCTTCTCCTCTTCCTTCTTTTTCTTACTTTTCAGGTGTGCAGGATTTTTGTTTCAGAAAGTTGGAAAACTTGCAGCAACTGCAGTAGGTGGTGGCTTTCTTTTGCTACAAGTATGTAGACTTTAATTTCAATTATTTATAAAATGTTCTAATTGCATAAGGATTGATTAATTAATTCGGGGTGTCAAGCTCATTTTGTTGCAGGGTTATATCAGCTTCATGGCATCTGCTGAGAGCTGGTAGTCTGAATGCTGCCCCCTACTCTCTGAATACAACCAGAGCAGAGGTGGTCCTGTCTGGAGGGTATTCTGAGGGTATTTAAAAGACTTTCTGAAGCCTTGGAAGGCCTTAAAAACATCACTTTGGTTTGGTCTTAAAAACATCACCTGGGTTTGAATGGCTCCGTGTCCACTCTGGGACCTCCCCCAGAGCATGCTCAGGAAGTGGCTGGGCCAGTGCATGTTTGGAAGTCCCTTTCCATCACCACATCTCTTGGTGCTGTTAAGGAGGGTCAGCTGGCAGAGGGGGACAGCACTGGGTGGGGAGCAGTGCCTGGGGGCAAGAAGGGGAAGTCACCGCAATTTGTGGTTTTTCAAAATGTGCAGGGGCTCCAGGAATGGAACCCCCATGAATTTGGGAGGACTGCTATATCTCCATCCAATCAGAAGTTATGGCCAAAAAAACTAAAAATCAAAAATATGCACTGAACTCTATCAGAAAATGAAAGTAACCCATATTGCAGCTTTACTAATGAGTAAGTTAACGTTCCATAGTCTGTTGGAAAGGCTAGGCAGAGAGGAATCAAGGAATCCCTATCTAATGAGCACAGCCTCCAAAATCACCCCAGAAGGAGGCCCCTAATAATTGCATGGATTTCTGTGGGAACTGCTGGGGAGTTAAGGGCTCCCTATAAATTAAATCCTCCAACATGCTGGATTTAAAACTGATTTAATATTAAATCACAGTGAACTGGTTTAAATATAAGAACTGGGCATTGGATCTAACTAAAAGTATACCTGATTTTTTGGGCACGGGGATGGGTGGGATGATGCACTGGCCCTAGTGAAGTGAACACTAGTGACACCACTGATTGGATCACTTGAGCATGCGGCTTTTTGCAAAGTCAGGTCTTGCACAGGGTGACCACATTGTACTCTTTTCATTGTCCTCCTTTTCCTTGTAAGCAGGTAGTTTATAGCCTTCTTGTCATTAATAAATTCTATGTAATAGATTCTATGTAATAGTTTTTAATTTAATAAGGAATATTGTGTTTAATTACCCACATGAAGGCAATATATATGAGTCTTTTCAGCTTTAATTTTGTCATGTCCTACATTTTGCTTTGATGTTCTACATTTTGGGTTGCCTTGTCCTCTTTTTTTGTTTATGGCATATGGTCACCCTGTCCTGAATTAATTCCTTGGGAAAGGAAATGAGAGACCAAACTTATAGTAACTGTTAGTGTTAAGTTGGTAGTGGACAGTTCTTCAAAATACAAATATGGAGAGATGTATAGTGCTCCTTGGAAGATTATTCACAGAGCTCTGCTTGCTGTTATGATTCTTGTGAATTCAGTTTGGAGAGATCTTTGAATTGTCAGTAATTAAATGATGCAGGTATAGCTGAAGAAATTAAAGAATGTGAGCAAGTTTTCTTAAAATTTAGAGCTCATTGAAAATCCTGGTATGTTCGTTTTTGTAAACGTGGTTTTTATCATTAAAACTGTATTAAGAAAACATACTGTCATACTGAGAGAACATGTTTAGGTTATATATAAACGTATGATAAAAATGTATTAAGAACAGTATTACTGGCCCTCCACACCCCAGCAATGTCTGTTTTAGTGGCTTCTGCTAGTGTTCTTTTTGCACTTTAGATTGTGAGCCCTTTTGGGACAGGGACCCATTAGCTATTAATTAGCTATTAATTTTTTTCATTTTCTTGTAAACCGCTTTGTGAACTTTTCAGTTGAAAAGCAGTATATAAATACTGTAGATGTAGATGAATAAACTCTTCTTATGAGCAGTATTAGGAATGTAAGCCAAACATAGATTCAGTAAAAACAGACTGGTTAGTGCAATTGAATGACGAATGTAAGAATTTGATGTCTGTGTTTTAAAAGGGACAGGGAATTGGGCATATATGGATAACTCTAGCTTTAAAATATTTTTACCATCTCTTGAACTATGTTAAAGTCAAATATAAACATTTTATAAGTTTGGCATGTGCAGTTGTTTGTCTATGGCAGTGATTTTCAACTTTTTTCATCTCACGGCACTGAAATTGTCAAGCACACCATCAACTTTTTAACCATTGACAAGGCACACAATGCTGCTGGTTGGGGGCTCAAATCCCTCAGTTACCTTACTTATAATGACCCTCTCCCAAATTGTTGCTGCATACCTGATGACCATCCACGGCATACCAGAGTACCGTAGCACACTGGTTGAAAATCACTGGTCTAGGCACTTGTGTGATCCAAATAGGAAAGGTGATCTTTCTGGTTGGATCAACTCTACTGTAGATTTATAGGTAAGCTTCTATGTAACTTACATTTCTTCATGTGGTAGCCTTGCAACTAAACTGGTGTTGCTAAATGCAAATAAATATTTTATATTCTTAGCTGGTAAGATGACTGTCATCTTTTTTCCTAGATTGCTAGTCATACTGGCTATGTACAAGTTGACTGGAAAAGGGTTGAAAAAGATGTAAATAAAGCAAAAAAGCAACTCAAAAAGCGAGCTAACAAGGCAGCTCCTGAAATCAGCACACTGATTGAAGAGGTAAACTGTGTAGTATTTACTTCTGATTGCCAAATGCATATTGTTAATGTTAATATGTATTCATCATTGTAGCTCACAACATATCTGCTCACAACATATCTGTGAAGAACAAAGGTGCAAACTCCTAGTACAGTGGGCCCTTTGTATCCTTAGGAGATGCATTCTACCCCCTCTAGAGATGTGGGAAGCTCAGCTCCCCTTACCTCCAGAGGCTCCTCTGAGCCCCAAAGTGACTGCATATGTCCACCTGCAGCCTCTGTAGAACTCAGAATGACAATTAAAAAGCAAAAAAAGTCACTTCCAGTTTTCTTGGAGGTGGGGTGGACAAAAACTGGACGTGATATTTTTATACCTTTAAAAGGCATTACAAGGGCTGGGGAATCCTGGGAGGGTGTTGATTTTGCTGAAAGACTTTTTTTGCACTTAATTTTTATTCTGAATCTTGTGTAGGCCATGGGTGGAAACACTTGGTCTCTGCAGGACTCAGAAGTGCCTCATAGGCAACCTGGTGACTCTCACCTTTTAAGGGGGCAGGGGCTCCCCAAAGCCATGCATTCAGGTATCAGTGGAAGGTTCTGGAAAAGCCCTCCACCGATAACAGGGGCATGCCTACATCTGACTTCAAGAATATGATTTTTTTAAAGTAGGCTTACAGTGCAACACTGGGCATGTCTACTCAGAAGCCCAGTTGAGTACGACTCCAAGAGGACTGTGTATAGGATTTTATCGTAAATACGTTTATAGAGTTTACAATAAATCTTTTTTTCTTTTTTCAGACAACAGATTTTATTAAACAGAACATTGTTGTATCTGGCGGGTTTGTTGGAGGCTTCTTGTTGGGCCTTGCATCTTAAGGACAAGACTTTTGACTTCCAACTGGCTTAACCATGGTAAAGAAGAACAGTAGCGATGCACAGTCCTTAAATGAGGCAATCTGGGTCGCTCACTAGTCAATCCTGAGCAGGATGGTTGGCTTTTCCAGACAAACTGGAATATTTTACATTTAAGGCTTTTGCCTCTTTACGCTTGCCAGTACAGGATGGCTGAAGTGTCGTATGTTCAGTAGCACTCCAGGACATTAAAGCAAAACCCTGGCTAACGTTTGTCATGGTTTTTTATTGTATTCCCATTCAGAATTCAGCATATTAATTATGTAACTTTTTCGGGGCTTTTCATTTTTTCCTTCTATTTAAGATATTATGTTATAATGTAATGTTAGCTCCTGCTTTGGTAAATAATGCCTTCTACACATTGTGTAGGATATTGTGCTTGAAATACAGGGCTAGCCATCTTCTGTAGAATTCACTGCAATAAAAAGTAATATATGTGTAATATTCTTTTTGCAAAGATAAAATAATAAGCAATTGTGAACAAATTAAAAGAGTGAAGATAAATCCTTGAATAATCTTTGCTGTTTTGCTTTCTCATATTTTGTATCAACTTCTTGAGAATACATCAGCAATCTGACAAGTGAAATGTGGGCAATAGGCAGAAGTATCGTGCAGACAACCCAGATGAGTATAACGGATATCCAGCCTTCATTCATAGAACCAAATACAGGCAACTTGCTTAAATGAATCTTTCCGTAGAAACCTTTTTGTTTATATAAACATTGAGATGCAAGTTAGGAGCCATTATAGAGATGCAAAATATTCTGTCAGATCTGAATTAAACAAAAAAGTTACTTTCTTGATGCTTTGCTATGCTCATATGTGATTCTGTTAGAAAACCCATTTGGGAATGAGAGTTGGTGCTAATATGGCATAGTGGCTGAGAACTGGTTCAGATGTCACCTGAATCTTGAATTTGCTAAATCTGGGGCTCTCCAAACATTTTGGTGAAAGGGCTACATCAAATATCTGGCACAGTGTCAAGGGCCAGAAAAAATTCTAAATATAAAATTTCAATAAATATACATTAGAGATGGAACTGAGTTAATGGGCTCAAATTTCCAGGATTTCTACAAGAACCAATACATAGTCTTCTTCTATATATATACACTAACGAAAAGCATTCCCGCGTTGCGGGAGTAACATTTCCCCATATGCCATCCCCCCAAGGCGCAACTTTCCCCCCATGTGCAACTTCCCTCCATGTGCATCAGTCCCCCATGCGCAATTTCCCCATATGCATCATACCCCCATGTGCCTGAACTCCTCATATGCAACATCACCCATCTGCATCATCCCCCCATGCACATCATCCCCCATGCGCAACTTCCCCATGTGCATCTTCTCCCCATGCGCAACTTCCCCCATGCGCATCATCCCCTCAACACAACTTCTCCCATGCTCAACTTCCCCCCATGCGCAACTTCCCCCATGCACAACTTTCCCCCATGCGCAGAATCCTCGCCAGTGCAACCTCTTCCTCTGAACAACACCCCCCAGTGCACCGGGCACCGACGACCAAATTGGTTGGATGTTGGTCAGTCTCCCATGTTAAGTATAGGACAAAAACACGTTGCCCCCTTTTCAGCCCCTTAAGGGTTAAATTTCTCCACATGGTTCTTGGTGGGTGTTCAGGTGACAGAAGGATCCCTCCCAGAATTCCATGCTTCAGGCCCAGCAGTTGGGGCGGAATGTTGCTGAGTCAGCAATTCTCAATGCAAAGTATAGGGAGGAAAATGTGTTGCGCCCCTTTTCACCCCCTTCCGGTTGGAATTTCCGAAAACCGGTTCTTAGTGCACCCCTCCATCAATGAAGGAACACCCACCCCAAATTTCACGCTTATAGGCCCAGCGGTTTTGGCAGGGCAGTGATGAGTCAGTCAGTGAGTCAGTCAGTGAGTGACTACTTTTATCTATAGATATAAAAGAGAAAAGTCACTCACTGACTCACTGACGGACTGATGGAATTTCCTCGTTTGGGGAGCAAATGTCTCCTTTAGAGGCCTTCCATAAAGGCCTCTTCCTATTTCAAAAAGCCTTCTGAACCCAGCAAGGTATTTTTAAGAATATGACTGTTGGTTTCAGACTGGTGATTTTTATTAATTTAATGGTTTAAGACCAATGGTTTTATAACTACCGCTTGCCCCTAGTGGATTGTTTAGTACTTTGTTATATACTGTATTTTTGTGCTCTTTATAAATTATATACTGTACATATTTTAATAAGTTGGATACCGGTTGGATTTCCTACAGAGAGAAAAACAAAATAAATATGGGAGGTGCATGTATAATTTTCCTTATATTAGAATGAACAAATATAATATGAACAAGTAATCTTTCCCTTTAATTAATACATAGATTCAAGGGGTGGCCAGGTGGGACAAGTGCTAGAGATGTGATTCTAAAAGGATTAAAGAGGATCTTCACAATTGCTTATTCTTTTGAGATTTCTAAAATATACCTAGTCCGGGAAAGGAAAGGAAGGGAGAAGCTTTGCACTTGTTGATTAAGATTGAAAAGATGCAAAAAAAGGTTAAGTAAAACTGGTAAAATAATAATATAATATGAATCAAAGCAGTCAAGGGGAAAATGCAAGATAAAAAGAGATAAGTTTTAATAATTTCTGAAAAGGAGGGCAAAGAAGAGTTACTAAATACATAAATGGAATGTTTCAAGCACAAGGGTCAATGGAAGAAAAAACACAGAAAAAAAACAGCACAAGAGTCAAGGTTTAAATAAAAGGATTAGCATTGAATGAATAAAGGAACTGGTGAGAAGCGATGATTAGTAATGAAATTAAAGTATAAGATCAAGGAGAAACTAAAGTTTAACATTTATTAACATTAGGGGCAATAATGCCAATTAAGAAGAACAGTGAGGTGTGACACAACTAGAAAAAAATAAACAGAGTACAGAGAACTGAATCTTTAGGAAGATGAGTAAGCAATACATTTCAGTTCTCAACACAGGATAGGTTGGGGGTTTGGATGATAATAACAGATTCAGAAGGTAAGGAAGATTGAATTTCAGAAATAAAGTGTCGCATCCTAACAACCACATAAGCTTCACATATATGTAAACTTTCCCACCTACTCCTCCCACAGTATCTTCCTTAAAAGTCTTGCTAGAAAGATCCACTCATGGAATTCATGTGGTTTTGGAGAATTTTCGCTCCCCCTAGACCTTATTCTTCTTAGACCTTATTCTTCTAAGGTTCCTAGACCTTATTCTTCTTCAACTTACTAAAACAGCTTGATGGAGAGTTCTGCAGAGAAGGGGGTGAACCAGTGTGAACTTCCTTCTGCACGCAGTTGTTAGATACCATTTATTAGCAGGAAAACTGGCAAATCTTAAGAGAAAACAGTAGTAGTATGTACTAAAAGGATAAAAGATAATGCCCAATTTCTTTATTTGCTATAAAGATTCTGCCCAACTAAGAGAGAAGAGGTGAAAGTTGGGGGCAGGAGGAATACGTATAATCAGTTTTGTTTTTTGTATTACTTTGAATTAATGATATGACATCCAGGAAGAAAGAATTGTAAGATAGTCAGAAGTCTTGTTAGGAACAGAGGGAGAGGAGGGAACAGAAAGGCAGAACGGGATATTGTCAGTGTGATAACAGGCCAAAGAAATAATCTCATTGCCAAGAGGAAGTACAAATGTGCAAGACAAAAAAGGACCAAAAACCAAGCCAAGGAAAAAGACAGCCTTCTTTTTTACAATCATCAGCAAAAAACTAGTTGTTAAGCATGAGTTGAAAGCAAGACACCAACCATGATAAAACCAAGAACAACATCATTAACTCCATTAAAAGGAAATGGCCTATGGAAGGAGCAACACCTTCCGGAAGCAACTAATTCCAACACCTTCCATGACTTTTACCTTCCTCTTAGTTAAAATGTAACAGTATAGAACAAAAGAATAGTGTTAAGGTGGATAAGTTGTCCTTGAATTATAGGGAATTATCAATCATCTAGCACAAGAGACTCCAAAATACAGTGGTAGCTAGTAAGATGAATGCTTTGTAATACAAACTAAAATTTCTATGGGATTCTGCATTGTAAAACAAACTGTGCTTTGTAAGGTGAATGCCCATTGGCTGGGTTCAGGTGGCTGAGGCGGGACATACCAGGTGGCAGTACCAGCCCCCGTCCAGCACAGGCAGCAGCGTCCTCTGAGCTTCCCCAACAGCATGTCTGAGCCTGGAGCCTGCATGTCTCAGCCTCCAACAGCCAGCCAGCCACCATCAAGTAGGAGGGAAACCCCCTCCTGGACCCTCACAATACAAACCCCTTTCCCCCAAGGACCCCCTCAATAGAAACCCCCTCCCTGCCTAGACCCCACTGCAACTACCCCTCCTCCCCCCACCACCTTCCCTTCCTGGACCCCACTTTCCTTTGAGTAAGCCCCAGTGGATACAATGGGAGTTGATTCTGAGTAGACATACTCAAAGATAAAATCATGCCCCTTTTGCATCAGGCAGAAGCCTTTGGTGCTGGTCCTGCTGCCAGTTTGAACACACACCCATACACACAGATGGGTTCCTTGTTAAAGTTGCTCAAAAAGATACCAGTGACTCCTTTAGTGAAAATTAGTTATCCTTGGCCAGAAAGGTTTTTCTTTTCTATTTTACTGTATAGTGTAACTGTGTTGTGTAATATATTACAGTGTTTTGAATTTGATTACAGTGTTTTGTCATCATTTTTACATACAGTTAATATTTTATATGAATATTTTTTGGTTATGGAACCAATCGACCGACTTTCCATTATTTCCTATGGGAAAATCAGCCTTCTAAGAAGAACTCTTTGTAAGACAAACATGCATCCGGAACGAATTAAGTTTGTGTTACAAGGCACCACTGTACAGCCATGGACCAGATGTGACCTTCTGTGATTTCCTAACTGGACAGTGTCCCCTAAGAGCTTCCAACCAAATGATCAAAAAGAACTAGAACTGTGATGACGGGATGAAGGAATAGAGGTGTGCTTTATTTCTGTACTAATGAAAAGCGTGCACGCGTTGTGGGAGTAAAATTCCCCCATATGCCATCCCCTGATGGCGCATCAGTCCCCCATGCGCATCAACATACCATGCGCATCAACACGCCATGTGCAACATCCCCCCATGTGCTTCAACCACCCGTGGGCATCATCTCCCCATGCGCATCAACCCCCCCATGCGCATCATCCCCCATGCACAACAACCCCATGCACATAAGTCCCCTAGGTGCATCATCTCCCTATGTGCAACAACCCCCCATGCGCATCAAGCCCGCATGTGCATCAACCCTCATTCACATCATCCCCCCATGCGCAACCACCACCCATACGCAACATCTCCCATGTGCAACATCCCCACTTGTGCAACAACCCCCATGCGCAACAACCCTCCACGCGCATCATCTCCCAATCCACATCAACCCCCCATGCGCAACAACCCCCACTCGCATCATCTCCCAATCCACATCAACCCCCCATGCGCAACAACCCCCACTCGCATCATCTCACGATCCGCATCAACCCCCCATGCGCATCATTTCCCCACATGCATCATCTCGCACATCATCTCCCCCATGCACATCAATCCCCCAATGTGCACCATCTCCCCATGCGCAACATCCCCATGCGCAACACCCCCATGCACAGTATCCTCCTCCGTGCAACCCCTCCCTCTGAACAACATCCCCACATTGCACCAGGCACCGAGCACCAAATTGGCTGGCTATTGGTCAGTCTCCCATGTTAAGTATAGGACAAAAATACATTGCACCCCTTTTCAACCCCTTAAGGGTTAAATTTCTCCACATTGGTTCTTGGTGGGTGTTCATGTAACAGAAGGAACACCCTTCCCGAATGTCATGCTTCTAGGTCCAGGGGTTGGGGCAGAGCATCCCTCAATCACCGATTTTTCAATGCAAAGTATAGGGAGAAAAACACATTGTGCCCCATTTCACCCCCTTCCGGCTGGAATTTCTGAAAACCGGTTCTAGAGAGAGAGAGAGAGAGCGCGCAATCCTAACCATGTTTACCCAAAAGTAAGCCCCATTATGTTCAGTGTGTCTTACTCCCAGGAAAGTGTCTTTAGGTTTGCAGCCTAAGGGCCCCTGTTTGAGGCCTTTTGTTTGAGAAAAAGACATGTTTGAGGTCCTTTATCTGAAATAAAGGGGCCCCTGTTTGAAGCCCTTTATTTGAGATAATAGCCCCTGTTTGGTCCCCCAGTTCATGTTTATTTGTCATCTTCCTCAACACTTTGTGAATGTAGCATATATTTTATTTTAGCTCATTTTTGTCGATACAATATAAAAAAATATTCAAGATGAATGCAGGTGAGTTAGATGGTTGCTTAGTCTGAGGGAGCAATAATTTTATTATTAGCATAGGGTCCCCAAAAGGTCATAATCCGGCCCTGATTGCAGCCATAGTACTATCCGTACTACTTTGGATCCTTGTTATACTTTTCAGTTATTGGTCCCATAGCCTGAAAATTTTTCAATACTAACGTAATAGTTTGGACATTGATATTGCATATTGGTTTTAAGTGCCATTATTCAGGAAATTAATAAATGAATATTGAGTACGGTATGTAGATTCATCTTTTTAAAATGATGTTTAAACCATGGAGGATGAATTATTTTATTGTATTACTAGCAAAAAGCGTACCCGCGTTGCGGGAGTAAAATTCCCCCTTATGCCATTCCCCTCATATGCATCAACCCCCCATGCTCAACTTCCCCATGTGCAACTTCTCCCATGCACATCAATCCCGCCATGCGCATCAATCCCCCCATGCGCATCAATCCCCCCATGCGCATCAACCCCCATGCCCAACTTCCCCCCATGTGCATCAACCCCCATCCGCAACTTCTCCTCATGTGCAACCTCCCCCCATGCGCATCAACCCCTCATGCGCAACTTCCCCTATGTGCATAAATCCCCCATGCGCAACTTTCCCCATGCGTAACTTTCCCTCATGTCCAACTTTCCCCCATGCGCAACTTTCCTCCATGCGCAACTTCCCCATGTGCAACTTCCCCCCTGCGCAACTTCCTCTCATGCGCAACTTCCCCTCATGCACAACTTCCCCCCATGTGTAACTTTTCCTCATGCGTAACTTTCCCCCATGCGCAACTTCCTCTCATGCGCAACTTCCCCTCATGCACAACTTCCCCCCATGCGTAACTTTTCCTCATGCGTAACTTTCCCCCATGCGTAACTTTCCCTCATGTCCAACTTTCCTCCATGCGCAACTTTCCTCCATGCGCAACTTCCCCCCATGTGCAACTTCCTCTCATGCTCAACTTCCCCTCATGTGCATCTTCCCCCCATGCTCAACTTTCTCCATGCGCAACTTTCCCCCATGCTCAACTCCCCCCCATGCTCAACTTCTCCCTATGCTCAACTTCTCCCCATGCGCAGCATTCTCTGCAGTGCAACCTCTTCCTCCTAACAACATCCCCCAGTGCACCAGGCACTGAGCACCAAATTGGCTGGATGTTGTTCAGTCTCCCATGTTAAGTATAGGACAAAAACACGTTGCCCCCTTTTCAGCCCCTGAAGGGTTAAATTTCTCCAGATGGTTCTTGGTGGGTGTTCAGGTGACAGAAGGAACTCCCAGAATTCCATGCTTCAGGCCCAGCAGTTGGGGAGGAATGTTGCTGAGTCAGCAATTCTCAATCCAAAGTATAGGGAGGAAAACGCGTTGCGCCCCTTTTCACCCCCTTCCGGTTGGAATTTCCGAAAACCGGTTCTTAGTGCACCCCTCCGTCACGGAAGGAACACCCACCCCAATTTTCACGCTTCTAGACCCAGCGGTTTTGGCAGGGCGGTGATGAGTAAGTCAGTCAGTGAGTCAGTCAGTCAGTGACTTTTCTCTTTTATATATATAGATTATTTGCTACTTCAAAAATATGTTTGATATAATATTTTGAAATTCTGTGATTACAGTAACTTTTTGTTATCTTTTTTAAAAATTAAGAGAGGCAGACAAGGGGGAGAGAGAGATTGACTAAACAGCAGCTTCATTCTGAGCTCAGATTCAGTCAGGGGCATTTATTTAATAAGCAGAATGGTGGGCAGAATTGCCTGCACAATTGAATATTTTTTCTCTTTGGTTTGTTTGCTGACAGCATGTAATTGAATTCACTCAAGTAAAGTCCACACAAGATACTGGCTGACTGTAATACTTCGATTAGCATTCTTGTTTTTTCTTGTCAAGGCTGATTTATGGAACATAAAGTGATTTGGTAACAGTTGTTAAATTATGTGCATTCAAGTTATAAAAAGCACTGATGGATTTCTAAATCATTGGTGATGAATCAATCTACAGTATATTTGTATAAAATGGTTTGTTTAGATATTGAATATATTATATTTCAGAATAAGCAATTCTCTTTTCGGGGGGATGACAGTCAGATGATCTTTAATCAAATGAAAGCCTTAGAAAACTTTTTCTTTTAATGCTTCACTATTGTTCAAATTTCTTTCTGATTAATTATGTTGTAACTAGGAAGCTGAATTGTGATTTCATCAGTGTCATGTCCTGCTGCAAATTCATTCCCCAATTCAGAGGTCATGAATATTTGGTATAGCTTTTCTCCAAGGGCTACGCATGCCAAATGGCTGCAAAACAAATGGACAGCAATAATAGGATTTGAAAACAAAGTTGCAGTCAGTATTTCTGTTGGATCTTGGTAGCTACCGATTTGATTCACTACTGATACTGAAGTCCACCTTTAAAAGTAACAAGAGGGGAAAAGCAACAAAATCCAATTTTCTACCTCTGAGCAGTAAACTATTTCATTCCATTAGATTCCATTATTTGCCCCTAGTGGCTGAGTGCACTATAATGCACCAATACATTCTGGGATGACAATGGAGGAGCAAATAACTTGGAAGCGGGTCCTTAAAGCTATTTTTCTACTGATTTGGTATCTTTTTTTATCCCCTGGGGGTTCCAGTGGTCAGTTCCTTCTGGTCAGTTCCAAGAAGTCTGCTTAGTTTGGTTTACTGACTCTGACTGACAGTGGCTCACCTAGAATTCAACAAGAATTTTTTGTTTCCCTCACTGGCGATACTGGGGATTTAACCTGGGCATGGTAAGCAGGCAGGTGTTCTTTGCCTGGCCAATATTCCCTTGCCAGAGGTTGGCAAATATTTTCTTATCAGTACTGCATATGAGGCAAATCTTTATTAGTGACACATCAAAAATTATTCCAATATCTCTTCTATGTAATTATTGTGCTCAAAAACATGAGTTATTTTTCTGGCATGAATAGATCCATATTATGTTTTTCTTTTCTTGGACTGGGAAGATGCTGAATTTCATTTCTGTTGGAAGTGAAGAGATAATAAGAGAAACAGGAGTGTAATTTAATAGGTATTTTAATTTTTAATGTTAATGTTTTAATCTACAGGTGTCCCCCGCGTATTTGATGTATTAGAAAAGTGGAAATGGTTGAAAAGCAGAACCTGGTCTTTTTTCGTTTACAAATGTTGCTTTCAATGTTTTTTTAGCTTGCAAATTCCCTTTCAATATTGCAAATTCTTGTTTTCATGCAAAGATTTCTGCAAATGGATTTTCATTGCTGGTAATTCCTTTGGGAATGGGAACAGATCAGGAGCTAAAGTGGCCATGCATGCTTTTGCTCTCACACTAAAAATGCCCAGACATGCCCAGACCATGTGAATCACATTAGCCAGTTAGCTATTAGCCACAGGAGCAATTTTAGCCATTAGAACAGCCGAGAGAGGTTGAAAGAGTCATGTTGAATGACTTTTGGATACAATTGAAAGGCGCTGAAAGAGCAGATCATCAGCTCATGAACTGTCAGAAATTAGGGGCTATCTATACTCAACATGAGGCCATTTGGCCAGTTGCAACTTGCTAGCACCCTCAAAGGGAAATCTGAATATACGGTACATTGTGAGTCTGTGAGTCTGTTTCCTCACTGGAAAAGCCTTGTGTTCCACCAAAGTTCATCAAAAGTAGAAGCAGGGATAAGAGGATCCCCTTGTGACATCTGCATTAGTCCTGCATCTCCACATTCACTGGGGCAATGTTGCATTAATGCCAGTGTTTTTCAGCTGTGTGCATCTTATCAGCCTTCTGCATGACCTACCTGTATTGGAAACACCTTCCTTCATGTGAAACACTGGGAGAATGGAAGCCTTGTTACTAGAACTATAATTCAGTGAGGAGGGATAGAGGTAACTGGGGGAGAAACAGACATTGAAAAGCCAAAAGGAGTGAATCGGTGTTGTGTTAAAAAACAGAAAAATGCTGATTATAAATGCAAGTTGTGGAGACACAAATGGTTGTGCAAGGTTGATCTACAATTAAAATGGTAGAATACTTTTCTAAAATGATTATAGCCATTTTGAGTCAGTGAAAAGTTGTAGTTCTGGTGTGATTTGTGCACCTGGTCTACACTATCTTCACTCCTTCTTAAGAGATGCAATGTATCTAATACTAAAGTTTATTTTTATGTTTGTAAGGTGCCTAGGACATTAAGAGTTCAATGCTAGCCAATTTAGGTTGGTTTAATTTACCTGGTATATCTTCCTGTGATGGTGTGGGAGGTCAATATATGCCTGTGCACTGGCCTAAATCCCACAGGAGTGGGGCAGAAGTGTTTTATGGCACCTTTGTGACACCTTCAAGTCAGCACGGAACTTGTGCCGGAGCTTATGCCGGCCTAACTGCAGTTTAGGATTTCAACCTCAAGGAAATACTCTGAATTTACTATTCTTAGTAAATATTTGCATGTGCAACAGCAGACTTCATGTCAATTGAGAACGTAGACAGATTTGAAGGTCTTAAAGCACTTTTAAATATGCATGACTCAAATTAATGTACTGTATAAAATAGGTTAGCAGAATGGAACTTAAGCAACAATGTTTAAAAAGCCAATACCTTTATTAGGTTTAGAGTAGACCCATATCTGGATGGGCTGTGGTGGCTTAGTTAAAGATGCTATGCTTGTTGGCCTGAGGGGTGATCAAGTTGGTGGTTTAAGACCCAGGTGATCTTCCATCAACTGCCCAGCTCCTGCCACCCTAACAGTTCTAAAACATGTAAATGCATGAAGCTATATATGTACCACTTTGGTGGAAAGGTAACAGTTTGGTGTTTAGTCATACTGGCCACATAACCACGGAAATGTATTTAGACAAAGCTGACTTTTTAGTCTCGTAAAGAGGAAGAGCACCACCTTTAGAGTTTGTCATGACTTGCAGGGCAACTTGCAGGGAACACTAAGTTTTAAGCTCACATCTACTACAGTATTTAGAGCAGACCTGCAGTATGCATATCCTCCTGTGAAGAAGTCCTAGTGGGGCTTATTTCAGAATAAGCAATTGCTGCATTACAGTGTGAGGTTCCAATATAGGGAATACCCACTTATTGGTTGAGATAGGGACCAGAGGACTGTCCATAAGTGAAAACTTGAAAAGTGGAACCCAGTATTTTTTTCAGGTTGCAAATGCAGAATGGCCACCAAAAAGACATAAATATAATTTGCAAAAGCCTAAAGACGGTAACACATATTTATTAAGAAATAGTCAAAATACATAAAAATTTACAGTAAAATGAACAAAAGCATATGTGGGCAATGAATTATGTGTTTGAATGATGGTTATTTACTTAAGAAAATCATAATGAAATGGCAAAACAGTTTGAATATGTCACATGCAAATCAACTTTAAGGAAGACAATTTTAGCCTTTAGACTAGTAGAGAGAGGTTGAAAGAATGGAATATGTGTTGAATGAATGAGTTCTGGGTATAATTGAAAGGTGTTGAAAGAGTAGAACCATCAGAAAATGAACTGTCAGAGAGTGGAGAGTGCCTGTTTCCAGTTCTGACGAAGCAGCCTTTTGTTTCTCTTATTCTCAACTAGCTTAAAAGCCGCACCCTGTGTGGACTTTTACGTCAGCTCTTATGGAAGCCATTTGGGCCTCTGGCCAAAAATTACAGAGACAAATACAATGTCTCTGAAATTCAAATGGCATATCTGCCAATTTGGGCTGGACACAAATTCCAGTGCTGGAAGTTCAAGCTGTAGATGAAGGGCAGATTTTCATTCCTGGCATCATCCTGATTCCAGAAAGGTATAATATGTCTGTGTTGAGCAAGTGTGGCCCGATTTAGAGCAGTTTCAGACACACAGATGGAAAGACAGAAATCACCGTTTATATAGATCTGGTTCCCTACTACTTATTTTCATTTTCCCCCTTCACTTTGTACCTCAGATATTTTCCCTTGTGGTTTGTCTCTCAGCCTGAAGTGCAGATTGTTACCAGTCTTGTAAAAAAATTGAAAAAAGGAAAATGATAACCTTTCCTGTCCACCCTGCAAGAAGTTCTGGTCAGAGTGATGTCCCTCTAGGTATCTGAATTGTCTTTCTTTTTTACCCTTAGTGTTTGAGATGCAAAGCATTTTGGGATTCTTTTACCTTTTTCACCTGTATTAAAAGAAAAAAGAAGTTTCATATGTCTGCAAATATCTGAAGTTCGCTAAGTAGCCAAAAACCTACTTGTTCTGTGGATGGTACTATTTTGGCAACATTGCTATTGGCACAAGAGTGGAAACTTTAAAAATAGATCCAGGTCCTCTGCTGACACCAGAGGATGCTTAATTTCTAGTATTATCCTTTAGGCATTGATTGGAATGTTAGTCTGATCTCCCTGTTAAGAAATTAAGGCATTTCCAGCTTATTGGATGGGTTAGGGACTGGAACACCATCTAAAAGTAAAAACTGTTGAAAAGTGGAAGCCAATCTTTTATTGTTTATAAATGTTGCTTTCAATCCTTTTCTACCTAGTAAATTACAATTGCCCCTTTTATCTTGCAAATTCCTGCTGCTGCACAAATATTTCTGTAAATGGATTCTCATTAACTCCTTCAGGAAAGGATTAGACCAGGAGCTATAACATGGGGAGGGCATGAGAGAGGTTGAAAGAGTGAAACATGAATTGAATAAGTTCTGTGTATAACTGAAAGGTGTTGAAAGAGTGGATCATCAGAAAATGAATGGTCATAAAGTGGGGGATAGCTGTACAAAGAAAATGAAATACAAAGGAAACAAAGTTCCTTCCTTGGACTTACAAATGGAGAAGATTGTCAGGTAAAAGATCTTGTCAAATACAATAAAAACAGTCTTCTTAGTTACTGAAGTTCCTATGAAAGTGTACATGAATTAAAATGGAATTCTAAAAATGCCAACTCAGCTATTTCAAAATGCAAGGTATCTTGAAGCTGTGAACTTTCAGGAAAGGAAACCTAGTACTGATTAACACTTAGGAATTAAGATTTCAACACTGTTTCTTTGCCTCACTTTTTAATCAGTAGCAGCAGAAGATAATAGTCCTAAAACTGGGATATGTTTTCCTGTGGATACAAGTGGCATTTGAAAAGACAGTAATTGGCTTAGGCTGCAATCCAGAGCAAATTCAGCCTGCTCTGACCTAACTGCACTCTCCTAACTATTCTGTATCCAGAGCAGAAAGTTATGCTGAATCCAGAGAGTCAGGAAGCCTGGGCTGCCCTAACTGCTCCAGAGCATGCTAAGTAATTGACACAAGGGGAAGACTTGCTCCTGAGGAGACACCCCTCAGATCACACTGAACAAGGAACAGCTGTGGTGCCTACAGTGGTGACATGACTCTGCACATCACCTGGTGCGGAAGTCTGTGCGTCATCCCTGGGATGCGCGCCCCCCCTACCTGGACTGCGCAGTCACCAAAGTTGGCGCCTGCGCAGTTGTTTCTGAAGCCAACTGGCTTCAGAAAGAGTACTGCGCAGGCACCTGCACAGTACTTTTCTGAAGCCTTTTGGCTTCGGGGGAGACTGTGCAGGCGTCAGAGTTGGGGCCTGTGCAGTACTCTTTCTGAAGCCATTCGGCTGCCGCTCCGCCTCCTGAGTGAGGCCGAATGGCTGTGCAGAGGCACGGACTTCCTCCGCTCTAAGGAAGTCTCCTCTGAAGCTGTTCGGCATGCTCAGTGTGTTTCTGCACAGTGCATCTCAGATGGCCGTTCAGGCCAGCTCCTCAGACAAGTGTCAGCTTCTGGCTGATTCTCCGCCTTGGAGCAGGCCTGAATGGGTGTGCTGACACCCGGGGCCTGCCAAAGGACAGTCAAACTCCTCCGGCACATCACCCCATACGGAGCGCATCCCCAATGCAGCCCACACCAGCCGCACCAGTCTGGTGACGCCACTGGTTGCCTGCCTTATAAGGAGTCCCTGATGAGATGCCAGTACATTCTACAGTGAATACAAGGGGCTTCTTGGAGTGGCCTGCTGTATCCTGAGGTTTGTGGGCAGCCGTAGTTTGTTCCATATCCTGAGGTGGAGAGGAAGGGGTTGCAGCTAGGCTGGCCAAGAACTCAGATTTTTGGTCAACACTGCCATTCTTACTCGGGCCTTATCATGGACCCCTATGGGTCTACTCATTACTATACCTGCTCCTGAGGTGGTATAACTCTGAGGGCTGGAAGAGGGCATTTCTGCCTTGGAAACAGGCTCTGGATTCAGAGTAACTGCTCTGCCCTAGGCAATGCTCAACATGCCCTCAACTTGCCTCTCCTGAGCTGCTTAGGCTGCCCCAGTTAGGGCAGAGCAGGTCCACCTCTCTTAGGGCACCCTATGTTGCCTTGCTCTGCCCTAAGCCTCTTCCAGAGTAACTGGGCTGGATCATCTTGCAGTTGCTCCAACCTCGTGTTAGATAGGGCAACCTAAGGGCTCTTATGTGGACAGATTAGTTGCTCTGGATTGGGCTGTTAGTGTAGATAGTGAGGCAGTTGGAACTATTGCTAGTTGATGAAGAGCCAGGTGATCTTTATTATCCTAGAACTCCAAATAAACTAGCTAGAAATACCAGAAAACTCCTAATTAATTGTTGTTTCCTAACCTACCTCCAAGGAGCTTGGAGCAGTGGGTTAGCTGTTTAATGACCCCAAGAGATAATTGAAGAGGTAGCAGCAAATCCAAGGCGGAAGATCACCTAGTGAGCACAATTAGATTTGAATCTCAGGTATTCTACGTCCTCACCTGGTATGCTTCATTGGCTATCTAATTATGGCATGGGCACACACACACACATGTTGGTGCTTCTACCCCCCTGATATTTTATGTTTCAGAAACACTTTCATCTGGTCTAGTTCTTGTCTTAGGTTGTACGTACTAGACACAAGTCAGAGAAATGGTCTCCTGGAGGACTATTAGGCCATAATCACCATCTGTCCATTCCATGTTGAAGATATCAAAGTTTATAGATACTGCATCTTAGTGATAAAGTATTCCATGGCTGTTCCATTTGTAGCTGTGTGACAATGTGAACATCAATTTAAAAATGAAGAATGCATCTGTTCTGCCATGTTATTAGAGTATGAAAGGAAAGGAAGAGCCATCTCTCTGTAACATTTTGCATGTTCTAAAATCCTCCTACATTTCTCAGAAATTAAATGTTAATTTGTGCCAGCTTAATTTTAACTTCAGCAAATAAGACAGATTTCAGTTTTTCTGACAAGCTTTTCTGGATTTTCAGAACATGAAAATGGAGTAACATTTTAAACTGTACTCACTTTATTAAGCTTTGAGAAAGAAGTATTCAGACATGGATAAATAATCTTATATCTGGGTAAATGCGATCTAGTCACTGTACTTAATAGGTTTATTTTGAGTTTATTTTTTGAAAACCTTGGGTCATTCATATTACATTTATAGTCAAATCCTTAGTGCAGGTAATAGAACAGTGTTGCCTTGGTTTATGAGCATAATTCGTTCCAGAAGCATGCTTATAATCCCAAACACTAGTATATTAAAGCAAATTTTCCTATAAGAAATAAGGGAAACTCAGACGATTTGTTCCACAACCCAAATATATTGTGGGTTGTAATATAATGCAAAATACGGCAATAAAATACAAACTATAAAGAAAAATAGAACAAATGAACCTGCACTTAGGCTGCAATCCTATCTACTTGCTTGGGAGTAAGCCCCACTGAAGAGAATAGGAATTTCTTGTAAGGAGGCTTGTATAAGATTGTGACCTTAGGGTGCAATCCTAATCATGTCTACTCAAAAGTTAGCCCTGTTGTGTTCAATGAGTCTTCCTCCCAGGAAAGAATCTTTAGGATCCAGCCTTAGACTTTCAGGCTGCAATCCTAAAGACACTTTCCTGGAAGTTAGACCCATTGAACACAATGGGGCTGACTTTTGAGTAGGCATGGTTGGGATTGTGCTCTCAGTCTGCAATCTGCCCCTCTTACACAGGAGTGAGCCCCACTGATTATAATAGGGTTTACTTTAAACACACAAGGCTAGGTCTCTTATACTCTTTTCCATTGTCTCCCCTTATGCAGGAGAGAGTCCCATGGACTAACTGACTTATTTCAGAGTAGACAAGTATCTCTCTCAGGCTGGTTCTGGTCTCTCAGACAAGCATTGGTGCTGGGGGAGCAGGCTGGGATTAATTTTTTCACTGCTATTGCAAGACAATGCGCACAATCCTATTTGTGTTTACTTAGAAGTAAGCGCCATTGTGTTCAGTGGATTTTACTTCCAGGAAATTGTGCTTGGGATTACAGCCAAAATATATTGGAAATGTTTGCTTGTCTTGCAAAACACTCTCAAACCAAGGTTTTTACTGTACTTGGATTTGTTTTAATTCAGATGAGCCAATTGGTTTAAAGTGGCATGGGTCCAAGTACGTTAGCTTAATTGGGCTATCATTTACTGCATATAGAAAATCTATTAATATCCATGATTTACTTAAAGAACTCTTACTTTGTTCAGCAACAAGGCAGATACCAGGCCATTGTAAACTCAATCAAGGATTTTTATTGCAGCAAAGTGTGCAGACCTTTGGTTCATTGCGTATGATATGTGAATTATATGGCACTGATGAATGAAATAAAAACTAATGTGTGACATATGCTTTTGTGGGAGACAAAATCCTTTGCTTCTTGAGGAGCAAGAATGGTAAAGCAATAATTTTTTTAAGGGTCCAAGCAGTGGAGTTTAGCTGAAGTATGATTTCTATTCAGTATGATTTCTGCCAGTTTGGTTCCAAGCCAAATTCAAGGTGCTAGTTCTAGCCTTTAATGCCCTAAATGGCCTTGGACCAGTGTACTTGAGAAACCGCCTCCTTCTGTACAATGTACATCTCTCCCCCATGTTGCAGCTTCTGATCTAGTCCCATCCACAAAGGATGACACTGAGGTCATCTGAGAGGGCCCTGAGAGGGCCCTCTCCATTGTGCCACCATGGAGAGAGGTTAGGGGAATGGCGGCCAGAAACAGGGCCTTCTGTGTTGTGGCGCCTGCACTATGAACTCCCTCCCCTTTGAATTAAGAACTGCTTCCTCACTCTTAACCTTCCGGCAAGGCCTAAAGACTCTTTTATTAAAGAGAGCTTTTGGGATCCTGTAAAGGCTGCCTTTTAAATCAGCTATTTTATGGCTGACTGTATCTTATTTTATATTTTAATTGCATTGATATTTTAATTGTAATGTTTTAATTGTATTTTATGTAATGATTGTTAGCCTTCTTGGATGCCTTTCTCGGAGAAAGGTGGAGCATAAATCTAATAAATAAATAGTCGAGCATCTGTTGTCAATCCTTCCAAGTAGTCTATAAGCAGCGAATGAAGAAAACCAGTTTTCCTCTGCTGTTCATATTCTGTGGATTATTGTCTAGTAATCAGAGGATTATTGCCTCCATTCTGGTAAGCATGGAGCTAATCATCACAAGTTTCCTGCCTTATCCTTAACTATGTCTTATTTACTCAGGACATGGAATACTAAACATTCTAATAGAATGTCTACCCTCTGAATGTTATCTAAACCTGTAATCGCCATCATATCTGAATTTAATTTTAACACATACATGTTAAAGTCTACACATACATACATCACAATATGAAGAAAGCATAGTAGTTAGATATAAACCAAGCTAGCTTAATATTGAAAAGATTTCACAATGTTTGTCCTCTGCTATACCACTTTGCATGGTCTACCCATTGGAAGTATCACCAGAAGACACACGGTATCATCAGTTCTTTCCTGATTAGGAAGCCAGACACAACATGACAAATATCAGTAAGAGGATCAGGACCAGTGATGGGCTCCAAATAAATTAACAACCGGTTCTCTGCCCATCTGGCAGCCACTTTTAAATGGCTATTTTTAAACTTTATATGTCCTAACTCTCTTTAACTACCGGTTCTACAGAGTAGGTGCGAACCTGCTGGAGCCCACCACTGATCAGGACAGATGGGAGAGCTTCTTTGAGCATGTGAAAAGTACACTGCCCATGAAGCTGAGCCTTCTACTACAATGCTTGTTGCATTGCATTGCTGGTTTTGCTGCCAGGTCATGGGAATCTGGGGGTCAGTGAGTACCAGCAGACCACCTTGAGTACCACCAATACCATCAGTGATTGAGAAACACTGATCTAAATCAAGTATCCCATTCTGAAATTACTGCATTTCCTAAGAAAAAAAATGCATACTAATTGGTTGCTATTACAACAGTGGTGTCTAGTTAGACAGAGGCTCTTGGAGCACAAACTTGGAGCACAAACTCTTGGAGACTATTGGAGCACAAACTCAAACCTTTGGTTATGAAGCAAACATGTCTTTTGCACCACAGAGTTGCATTTGTTTAGAGACAAGAACTAATTTTGTTCAGCTGTCTTGTACACATGCAAGGATATTGAGCAACATCCCTTACTTGTACCACCTGTAATCGGGGATTTACTAATGAAGTCAACATGTACTGCATAGGACTGAGCTGCAATGCTGTAATCTGTCCGTATTTATTCAAAGTAAATCACTGCATAAAGCAGGATTTGCTTATGAGTAAACACCTGCAGGATCAGGCTGTTCACATCCAGATCTTCCTTAAGCAAGAGTGATTTCTTGGCAAAATAGTGTGTCATCATGAGATGCAAAGAAACAAGCCATACTGTTTGGTTGCAGTCATAAATATTCACAATCTGAACATGTTGCAGAGCTTAGGTACTTGGAGGGCATAAATAGAAATGCAAAATCTATGCGACCTCAGTGGATCATAGGAATGAGAAATTGCTGCATCTGTTCAATCTCTGACTGACTGACACCTCACTCATTCACCAACACCTAGCCAAAACTGCTGGACCTAGAAGCATAAAATTTGGGGAGGATATTCCTTCCATGATGGACGCACCCACTAAGAACTGATTTTTGGAAATTCAACTTGAAGAGGATGAAAAAGGGCACAAAGCATTTTTGTCCCTATACTTTCCATTAAGGTATTGTGGTGAGGCCCTTCACCCCCTTGAAGGTTTTACCAGCAAAATGAGGTGTCTGGGAGGAGGTCCTAGAGGGATCAGAATATAGCCACCTCAGGTCAGAAGGAAGGGCTTTGGATCTCCCCTGGAAGAAGAAAGAAAAGGGGAGGGGAGAGGGGGGATAAAAGGGAAAAAGAGCAGGAAAGCAGCGGTGGGTGTGGAGGAGCTGAAAGAGACACCTTTAGAGAGAATGCAGGACACCTGATAGTTGTTGGCTCTGCCGAAAGTCAAATGGGAAAGTGTTAGTTGGGGCTTTTGTTGGACACTTACCTTTATGTTGATCTGGCAAAGAGGACATATGTCCTCATGTGGAAATCCTTTGCTTCTTGGTGAAAGAACCTGGAAAGAGAGACAATGGACTCAGTGGATTCAAGGAATCATTGAATGTAAATATCTGATTATGAAACTAACTTGCTGAAATACAAAGAACCTGTTGATACTCACCTGGTGTCTCTTTTCTGGAGTTGTTGTGGTGTGATTCTGGTATGGTTGAAAGGAAGGAAGGAACAGAGTGCACAGCAGGTGGGGGACTGGGAGGATGAGTCTGAACATGACAGGTATCACTGACTGATCAGTGCTCTGCCCCAAGTTCTACACCTAAAATTTGGGGAGGGTATTCCTTCCATGGCATGAGCCAAATGTTAGAACCAAATTAAGAACCAAATGTTAGAAACAAAAATAGAGATGGCCAAAGTTGCTTCACATAAGAGCCACACACAATAGACTTCAGATGTTGGAGAGCCTCAAGAGAGATTTAAATTCTTAAATATATTTACACAGCATGAACTGAGCCACCTTGAGCGACATGAGCGACATTAAAACACGATACGTTTTAATCCAGTGGACACTCAGTTTACTGCTAAATAATTATAAAGCTTGAAAATTTCTTATTTACCTTTCTATATCGATTGTGATACAAAAAAGAGTTCAGCAAACATATTTCTGTGAGCTGCATATTATATATCTAAGAACAGCATGTGGCTCACGAACCACAATTTGGCCACCCATGGTTGTCTATATGGCCACTCATGATTGTCTATATGGGTTCTAAGACTTCCTTCTATTTTATAACCATGGAACTACAATTAACTACTGTGTTAACTAACATCATTCTCAAGAATGTTTTCATGCATAGCCTACCTTTTTTAATTGCAATAATTCCTCTTTTTCAGTGAAGCAGGAGAGAAAGAAACATTTAATTAAAAATGTGATTAGAAAGCCACAGAGCTCAGCAGAGGCAAAAGTGCCAAAAATTTCAGGTTGATGGTATCACATTAAAAACAAAGCAGGTCATGCATGGCACAGCTGAACTGAAGCCACAGCTAGTCTTCAGCACAAACTGCGATGAGTCATGTTTGTGCCGACAGTGAGCAGTGTCTTGCGTTAATTGAATATCTTTCACCAATTTAATTTTCAATTGACAAGCAAAGGGGTCTGTTTGAATAAAATTATGTAATGGGGAAAAAAATGCTTGTCGGTTACAGTTCAGCGATAATCGGTATTTCTTTATTTCCCTTCAACTATCAAACTGCAAACGAGTGATGAGAAAACCCTAGCATTCTTTTAGAATGACTCTTGTCTTGAACAAATGATTAATCAAAAGTTGTAGGTCTGCAGCAATGAAAGTTTCTGTGGACCTTTCCATAATTGCTTCATTGTTTTGAAAAAATGTTGCCTTTTGCTGGTTCAATTATTAACTTGCTCACTTGAGGGGACATGAATATTTGAAGTCCAAACATGCTCACATAAAATGGGAGGGATACACTTAGCTTACATTACAAAACCAAATGGATTGACCCAAAAGTTTTGTTTCACTTGCATGAGAATACTCAGTCGCAAGATTTACAATACTAATGACCTTGTACTCCTAACCAGAGAGAACCCAGAATTACTGTGAACAGCATCATGAAAATTTCCCATGCTCAAAGCAGGCTTACCTTTCTGCGAAATGATTCAGCAGGGCAAGACAAGTAGAGGGAATAGTTCTCACATGTTGGATTGGCTCCCAGGCCTCACTCTGACAGGCAGAAAGAGCCGCAGGCATCAGCTTTACATGCACACTCATTATTTAGCCATTGTTTGCTAATGTTGGGGTGGCACATCTCAGGATTCTGGCAGCTGATAAAATGTGTACATTTTTTATTTTTTTCCAAGTAGACTTAGCAGAAATGTATGTTATTATAGTACTAATCACAATCATATTAAATTAAATAAATCAAATAAATATACTTACAGTATGTACCATTGTATCTTGGTTTAAGAGTGACTTGGATTAACCCTACAATCCAGAGTAACTATGGGAAAACGTAAGAGACATTATGTGCACTCGTAGTTACTGCACCACCTAGTGAAAATCCATGGGAAATTCATATTGCAATCCAGGGTAAATTGTTCTTACACCAGAGCAAGGACTCCCCGTAGTTACTCTGGATTGCGCCCTATGAGTGACTTGGATTAAGAGTAAAATTTTCTCAGAAATTTTGAGTTGATATGAGAGCACCGTCTTGAAAGATGAGCACTTTGCAGAAGTTTGGAACAGGCTTACATGGTCAGGGATCTCACAGCGTCATGTATGGGGGCAGGGGGGATTGCTTGAGCTATGGTGGGGCCCTGGGCAATGTTTAGAACAGATTTTTATGGCCAGGGAACTCATGGGGTGGGGGAGGAGCAAGCTGAGCCAGGTGTGTTTGGGATCTGTTGGCGTGTGAAAGGTGTGCCTTATCAATGTTCTAGTGCTACTCCCCATCAGCAGCATGAGAATGTTAACATTGCGCTAAAAGACAAAGGTTCCATTGAGTCAATGGATAGCAGTGACTTAGCGATCATGAAAGTCACCTTCCTCTCTTGTCTTCCTCACCCAAGCCCTGGAGGTTTTCAAAGGTTTTCAAAGGTACAGTACAGTTCAGTACTGTACAGTATTTTCTTTATTACAGTGTTTATTACACCCCACTGTATTATATTACAGTGTTTTATAATCAATTTTATATACAGTAAATATTTTATATAAATATTTTTGGGCTGTGAAACCAATTGTCTGAGTTTCCGTTATTTCCTTTGGGAAAATCAGCTTTGGATTACAAGTGTTTTGGATTACAAGCATGCTTCTGGAACGAATTATGCTCATAAACAAAGGCACTATTGTATGTAACACAAAAGGCAAGACAGGCATCTCTTTGCTCTAAAGATAAATGCTTTGGCTTGTGTGTGCATTCTTAACCTATTTAGGCCAGCGCAACTCACCCATTCTGTTTCCACAGTGATGTGGAGAGGCCAGTGCCCTAGTGCATTGGCCTAACTCCTCAGGGAGTGGTGCAGAAGTCCCTTACAACAGTTTTGCAACAATACCAAGTTGGTGTAAGGGACTCTGCCAACCTAATGAGGGGTTAGGATTGTGCTGTAATAATTATATTTTTTTCTCTTTAGATTAAATTTTCCCAATGTGAAGAGATTTGTTAAATAGCTCAGGGTAGCAGACACAAATGCTATCCCATTTTGTCTTCACAATTACCTTGTAAGCTATGTTTGGGTATGTAAAGCTGTGCAGCCCCCCCACCCCCACCCCACCATAAGCTGTGCAAGCCCCCCTTAGCCATAAGCAATCTCTAACCAAACCATTTGAAACAACCACAGAATGTAAGCTAAAAGGGGTAAAAGCTAAACCCTGGGAAAGTTCCTTGAAAGTAACATGTATCCAAAGTGTGATGTCAGGTCCTTGAACAAAGGGGGTCTGTAAGAATTCTCTAAGTGAAAAAGTACCCAGAGGTTACTGAGCATGCTTACTTGTAAACCAGTTAGAATTGTTTGTAATGATCATATTAGGATGAAGTAGCCAATTCAATGGAAATAATGCTTTCAGTTACAGCTGTGCAACTATAAAGATCAGAGCTGAGAGAAATCTTGGCCGCTCTTTCTTTGGACATGAGTCCAGGGAGTTTCCCCAACACGCATGTTGAATAAAAGATCTTGAATCTGATACCTCGGGTTGTCTGTTTGTTTGTGATAACGTGCTACAAGTAATCTCTCTGTGGTTGCATGGATTCCAGACTGAGTGGACCTGAATGTGGACCAGATGTGGGACCACTTATTACATATAAAAGATAAAGGTGTCCCTCGCAGGTTATGCTGCTAGTCATGAATGACTGTAGGGTGCTCCTTTTCTAGAGCCATAGAGCTAGTGTTGTCTGACATGTGGCTTGCATGTGCACGGAACGCTGTTACCTTCCCACCAAAGAGGTACCTGTTTTATCTACAAACTGGCATTTGAATGCTTTCAAACTGCTAGGTTGGTAGGACCAGGGCTAAGAATGGAAGCTCACCCCATCTTGTAGGACCAGGTCTTGAACCCTGGCCTGCTGGTTAACAGGCACAGTGTCTTAAACACTTGTGCCACTACAGCCCCTTTTATTAGTGGAGGGCATTTCATCTCTACAGAATTTCATCTCTACAGAATCCAAGGGAACTGAGAAATACTCCCAACTTTTGACAAGGGCTCAAAGCATACCTGTTTAGACCTGCATTTGGTTGCTGAGTGGTTATTTGCCCTCTGTGCCTCTGTCATTCTCTGTCCCTCTCTTAAATCATAAATTTTTATTTTTTTGGGAAAACACTAACCATTTAAATTCTGGGATAAGCACATTGATTAAATACAAAAATTCTCCTGACCTTAAAATTCATTAATTTTAAACACAGGAGCGGCAACTTGAAAAAAGAAAAAAATCACATGATTTATTATATAATAACATAGTTGCATCAAAGTTACAGCAAAATAGCTAAATTCTAAATTGGTTTAGTGTTTAGGCTTGAGGAGCTGCATGATCTTGGCCTTCTTAGTGACATAAAAATTATTCAACTGTAAAGGCCCTTAAGCACATGACATTTACAGCTTCTATCTTCCCATGTCCAGTAGATTTCTTCTAAATTTCCTTTGGTTATAATTTGCAACCCAATCTTCTTTATGTTCACTGGAAAGCAAATCCCACAGTATTCCATGATGTTCACTCATGTGTGTGTGTGTGTTGTGTGTGTGTGTGTTTAGGACTGAAGCCTTAGTAACTGATATCCATTCTTACAGTATCCAAATGCAATTCACCAATAATTTTATATAACACATGTTAAAGTGATTAATTTTCCTGTGCAAATGTCATGCCATTTAGTTTATAGTTGTGAGCCAAATATTTGTGCAGTCATTTGTTAATAATATATGCACAACACTGTAAGACATTGACTGTTTTATTTAACAAGCACAAATTCAAATGAACAATGTCAAGGTAGCTAAGATTTTGAATGTACATTAACTCAGTGGTGTAGATAGGTGGGTGAAGGACAACAAGCTTTAGGAGGGGCAACAAACTTAGCTTGACACAAGGGGCTAAAATTGTGAAAAACAAGGTACGTATGAGTGATGATACCATCAAGTTATATAACACTGGAAAGGTAATTTAATGCAGAATGCAAGGAAACGAACTGCTTTGGAATATCTATATTCTGTTAATAGTTAATGCCAATTAACCAGAAAATGAAAAAACAAAAGCCCATGGAACAAAAAGTGAATTTTCTTAACTCAAAACTTTCCTATGATGCTGATTGCTCAGAGCAAATGAGATGTATGGTAATTCCGATACTCTGTCTGATTTTCAGACACTTGCAGCTATCTACCACTGCCTGCTGCCCGAGATATTCTGCGTGACTCCAAGGTCCAATGCCTCTTCCCAGTCACCAGAATAATTTGTTGTTTTGGGACTCCAACCCTTCCAGGTATGCAGCAGGACTGAACCTTAGACCTTGGACACTTCTTGCCTGAACCAGATTCTTGTCCTTTAGCTCTTAATTGAACCCCTTTTGGCTTTCAAGTGAACTTCTGAGCCACCAGATAGTTCAAGCCTTAGGTAGTAAAATGCCAAATAGCTGGTAGCACTCCTGCTTCCTCCAGGGTTCATAAAGGTGGTAAGGAATAGAGCATCAAAACACTACTCTCATATAAAATAGACAGATGATATAATAGATATAATTCTGCTTATTAAAGCCGAAATAGGTTAAGGCACCAAATAACAGTTTTGCATGATAAATCCCAAAATAAAGCAATAAATCTAATTACCCGAATCTTATTTATACTACCTCACATCAGGAGAACATTTTCTCAAGCCACATAAGTACCCCAGCAGCAAGACCTCCAGACCCCAAAAGCTTGGTATTGCTCAACCCACGATGGGAGATGGTCCTCAACACAATACACAAGGTATACTCCACAAGGTAAAGAAAATGAGAGAACTGACAAACCGAACAACCAGCCACACCTGAATGGGCCCTTTTTATAGGATCCCCTCCAAAGAAAGCCCTTTGGATACTCCTGGTCCCAACTTCCAGAAACTCCTAGAAGCTGCGAGGGACTTCTAGCTAAGCTGAAGCTTAAGTATTGGCATCCATCAGTCTCTAAAGACTATGGTATTGTGCTCGACGCTATATGCGATACATGAAGGCCTGGGTAGATTATATGGAGGACAGGCTGTTACCCAAGCAGCAAATCCCCCTTCTCCACGCCAATGAAATAGTCCAATGGAACAGCAGAGCTGATACGATTGGTTCCAGCTGGCGTCGCAGAGCTGGGCTAAGGACAGGAGCTCACTATGTCTTGTGGGGACCCGTAAACCCTGGTCTTCTGGTTAACAGGCACAGTGTCTTAACCACTTGCACCATTCACAGCTGAAGCTTGTTAGTCCAATTAATGCTTGTGCTGGTGGCTCTGGTATGTGGGACCAACCTTGAGGCACAGACCAAAACTGATATGTGTGGCCAGTTCTCACCAGCTCTGACCCTAATGCCTGAGTACTTATGTCTCATAGATGAAGGTTGTTACGTTCTCATAGGCCTCAAGCCATCTTAAGAGTATTGTCAATTGACTGGACTTATTTCCCAGATCCGTCTGCACCAATTCTGGCTTTTGTTAATCCAATTTAAGATGGATCCTCTGTCAGGATTCTCACAGCAGGGTGATTTGAACACATTTTCTCCACAGTATGGCACTAAAAAGGTGTTAATATGAATCAGCTCTCATTTCCATATACATATATCATAATACTCTTACCCCTGATAACTGGGTATACAGGAACTTCTAAGTGATGCTCCTCTTATATTTTGCAGGGAAAGAATAACTTTTCCTCTGTGCCCCAACATAGTTTCCCTCACCAATAAGGGACAAAATTTTCATTTTTTTTTCTTAATTAAATTTGATTTTTTTGTTGGTGGGGGTGGAGTGGCATCAAAATCTTCTTTGACTTCAGATGACAAATAAGTGCTTTAGCTATGCCACTAGCTGAGCAAATTGGTGGTGAACTGCTGCGGAGGAGGAGGCAGGTTTTCCCCAATAATCTTTTTTCAAAATACCCAGGCACTTCCAGGGCAACATTTTGAGATTTGCACCAGGCTACATTATCATTAGCTACACTGCATTGACTTATTTCATTGGACTTTGCTCTAAGGATCCTCGCTACACAGTTTAATGTTTTGGGGATAAAGCAATTAACAACAATATAAACTTAACAGTTTCTGAGGTCATGCAGAAAACAGTTTGGTGTTTTTACAGTAACAAGAAGTGGGTTCTTGGGTGGATGTATATTGAACTGCAAGGAAGGAAAAAGAATGGTCTGTTGTACCACAGAACGAAGCCTCTGGGCAGCAATTCCTAATAGTGTCCAGACCAATGAAACCCCAGCGAACAACATTGCATAATCAAAACAAACTGTCATTGGTAAATTGTGGCCTGAGGGTATGAGATCATTTCAAACATAAACGCTTTTAAATTAACACTTTCCATACAAAACAGCTTTCTTGCAGGAATCAAGCTAATCAGCAAATTAAATGGAAAACTGGAAATCTTACTAGCGCTGAGAAAATAAATATTTAGATTTAGCATCATGGCATTTGTCTCATATGGACTTTGACAGGATTCTATATATGGGGCTGCTTTTGAAGACCACCCAAAACCTATGGCTAGTATAAAATGTAGCTGTGAGACTGCTGACAGAGGCGTTACTGTGATGTTACCACCATGTCAGCTGCATTGGTTGCCGGTTAGCCTTCCAGAGGCTGGATATAAACTTTCAGCTCTAAATGGTTTTAGGTTAGGATATCAGTCACTCACATGAGCAGGTTAGGCTCAAGGTTAGGTTAGGAGGAAGATGGGGAGAGCTGGAGTGGGAATGAAGAAGAGATGGGGTGGTGCAGAGTGTGGCTCAGGACTGGAACAGGAGCAATTTGGCAGAGGTAGAGGAAGTGGCTGCCAAATCCTAATCCCCTTGTCAGACTTGATCTGCCTTCATGGGTCAAAGTAGACTTGGGCTGCATGGTTGACCAGTGGTGGCAGATTTATCCCAGGGCAAGAGACAAATGTTCCTTATCCTAAGGAGGGCTTCCGTGGGATGTAGCAGAGGCCATATTGTAGCAGAGAGCATATTGTCATTGCTATGCAGGAAGATAGGACTAGGCTGTTTATCATATAACCATGAGGCCTGGCTAGCAATGTACCATAAGTCTTAGGCCTATTAGGTGGAACAGATAATACCAAAAAGGAAGAAAACTACAACACCTGGTGTCTTCAAAGTTTGGGAGCAAATGGACTCATTGACTAGATTCCTCCCAGATGAAAACCATTTTGTGAACTTTTTAGTTGAAAAACGGTATATAAATACTGTAGATAGATAGATACCTTGTCTTTTTTTCTCTAACTTTTTTTGCTCTTTCAGATCTTCTCCATGTCTTTATTGTTTCATTACTTTTAATTTTTGTTTATATTGGAAAAACATATTAAGCAAGGGTCAAGAAGATTTTTGAAGAACTGGGTAAAAACAAAACTACACACATACACAAACACACGGAATAAGAAAACAAAGCTGGTCTAGTGCAGACAGATCTCCAAACAACACAGCACATGAATTTACAACATGGGCAAAACTAAAGTAGATGTTCATCAGCTAGTTTGATCTGCAGTGGGAAGGCTCAAAGCCCACCCCATTTCCAAAAGCTCCAAGATGTGCAATCAGCATGTCATCTGAGAAGTTCTGAGGTTTACTGTTTGTTTTAACCTTTAATAAGGGAACGGCCTGTTTACCCATAATGGCCAACTGATGGAAATGGTCTTAATTCATTCTATGTGGTGGTTGGTACCACTTCACAAGCTTCTTTCTGTGTGTGTGTGCGCGCTGTATCTCAGACTGTTTTCTCAATGAAATTATAAGTGACCTTAAAGAATGATTTGCAGTGGCACTGTAAACATTGCAGAATCTTGTGGTGCACAAAATGCTAAGGTTGCTGGTAATAACCTCCACATGGAGCACTGTAATGTGGTTTCCCTGTGGTGGCTATACTGCGTATAATCATTTTCATAGATGCCGGAATGGCTGAATCAGAAGTTTTATAAAGTCCTATATGGAACATGTCACCTGCAGGGTTGCCAGATAACAGGAAATTCCCTGGTAGAACTGGAAATGAGTCACTGGAACTGGAAGTACAGGTAAAGGCCTCTGTCAGGTATTTGGGGGCCTTTCCAGCCATTTCCTGGGATTTTAGGCCTTAGAGGACTGGTGCAGCTTCCTGCGGCTGCTGCAGGGCCCCCTGAGCCTCTGGTGCTGCTGGTTAAAGGAGGAGGAGGGAGGGAAGGGAACTGTAGTCTTTCTCCCTCCCTTTCCCCATCAGTGGAAGATCTACATCTCACAGCATGCATCACGCCAGAGTTGCTCAGGTTGTAGGGCCTTTCATCCAGCTGTTGTCAAAGCAGAGGAGCAGGGCCTGGGTGTAAAGTTGGCAACTTGCTCAGGGTAGATATGGTGGGGATAACTCCTGGCTCCTTAAGTATTAAGCCTCCAAGCCCAATTGTATCCACTCAAATCCAAGCCCAATTTTGTCCACTCAAAATTATTAGTCAGTTGAGCTTATATTGAGCTTATATTGTGTAAGGGAGCAAAGGAAAGGCGGCTGAAAGACCAAGCCTTTGCATGCCTGCCTTGCATGCATGGATCATTTAAACATGTGCCTTTCTGAGATTTGTGCAAAAATTAAGTACAGAAATGCAATATGAGTGTTTTTAGCTTTATTTTAACATATCCTACATTTGTTCTACATTTCTTTGGGTGCCCTACAATTTTTTTTAAACAAGTAGGAATTTTGGCTTGGAGGACAGGAATTTTGTGGAACTGTGGGGGGGGGGGGAATTTGGGTTTGGCATCTGGGCACACTGGTTCACCGGCAACATCATCCTGAGCATCTTTTCTATAAAGTACAGTAATCCAAAACTGATATAGGGAGAACTAAACAAGCAGGTAAGAATAGTTCAGGACACTGTATATAGTTAACAGCATATCCAAAAACTTGCAAAGCTTTTGTTCCACTTAATGGCTTACCACAAATATGGGAATTTTAACGAGGATGACAAGAATTATCTCATTAATTCCTAGCCCTTTCCCAGAACTATGATTAATATGGTTCCCTACAGAGTTATATATGACTTATAAATCAGCTTAGATATACCCCAAATTCTTCACAAAAAGAAATGCAATAGTTCTTTGCAGCCATATCAGCTATCTTGGTATTTTTGAGATCAGGGGTGTCCAAACATTTTGGCAGGAGGGCCACATCATCTCTCTGATACTGTGTTGGGGGCTGAAAGAAAAAGAAGATCAATGTACATTTCAAATTTGTATCAATTTATCTAAACAATATATTAGAGATGGAACTTATGAATGAATTCAGATCCGTTCACAAACACTTTCTAACACAGAGGGGGTGGTCTTTAAAGCAGTTTCATAAGCAGTTTGATAGAGTGGGAAGGGGTATGCATCCTCTTCAGTTGTCAAAATACCTTCTGAAGATATGGGGATCAAAGCTTCCCTCACCCAGCGTGACCAGATGCCCAAATCTCAAAAGGAGGACAAGGTCTTGGATTCCTCTCAGCCTTACCTTTCCGGCGGAGTGCCAATGGCACATTTGCTTGCTCAAGAGTAAAGCCATGATATTGGGCACTTCCATTTTCCCATAGAGCTCAGTGCATATTTTTATTTTTAATTTTTTGACCATAATGTTTGATAGGAATGAGATATTTCAAAACCAATTTTTGCACTGAATTCTGTTCTTCAATACAAATCCAACGACGTATAACATGATGGGGATATTGCATACCATTGCAAAGGTCCAGAATGAAACAAAAATGGAGGACAATGAAGCCCTTTTGGAGGACACCTGGACAGGAGGCTAAAAAAGAGGACAAATCTGGAAATTTCTGGATATATGGTCACCCTGCCCTCACTTCCGGAGGATTACAGGGTATGCTTGAGGACCAGATGGAGGGAGCTTGCCATTGGCCACATCTAGTCCCTGGGCCAGGGTTTGGACACCCCTGTTGTAAATGACACCTTGATAGAATATACTATGAATATGTTGAGACCCTTCCCTGAACCTTAGAGATTATATAACAGTAACTATGTGCTATGCAGTGCCTGGGCTTGTTTTTGTCCTATACAGAATGTAGCCTCATCGGCTTGCAGGGCCACGTTAGTTGAAGTGGCAATATAGTCAGCCAACCCAGTAACTGGTCTCTCCCAGAGGAACACAGACTAATGTACAGGGCCTTCAAAGGATGCATTCATCTAATTGCTTGTTATTATTCAGAAAAAGTAACAGGAAAAGAAATGGATAAACATTCAAAAGGGGGAGGAGGGAAAAAAGGGAAAAAAGCAAGGAATAAAAAAGTTTTTTTTGTTTTAATCTAGCCCCAAGGAGCTGAATGATAAAAGAGATTTTGGAGTCTCTCATTGCTACTTCAAAACACAAAATATATCTACTGTTTTAATATTTGACATTGCGTTAGTGTATTTCTATGGACAACAGGCTATCAGATTCCAAGCAGAAAAGATGATTTTTCCAAGCTGCTTTGATCAGTGGATTCTCAAATAGGCCTACAAGGGTAGCTGCAAAGCTCTTTGTTTCAAAATAAAGATGTTTTCCTCCTATTTTTCTTAATTGAAATAGATGCTGAATCTAGGACACAGTACAACAACAGCATGAGGAGGGTGTACCAGCAAATCTTTAAAGAGGCCTTGATCAATATTAGATTTTAAGACTTACTGGAATAGGAAGCTTTAGTCTTGGGAATTTTTAAATCTAAGGGACTTTTCCCCCTTTCCTCAAAAAGATTATGTTATAAATAGGCAAAGCAGGAGGAGAAAGGGAACAGAGAATACTCTCATTCGTCTTCAGAAGAAATTGGAAGTAATGGCTGGGGAATGGTCAAAAACAGAAGCAGCAGGTTAAAGGCTGCAACTCTGCATATTTTCTCGGATTAAACCCCGATGATCACAGAGCAACCTGGTACGGAGGAAACACATTTAGGATTTCACTGCAAGGGCTCTTTCTTAGCAGTAAGCTACTGGCCTTTCAGGTACACACTATGCTATATGATGATGTGTTAAGATGGTAGAACATTTTATGGAAATAGACCCTGGATATGGTTAACTAGGGTATCAAGATGACCAGATGTTCTCTTTTCTAAGACACATCATCTTTTTTAGCCTCATGTCCTGGAAAAGGAGGACATTTAAGTTCTCCTTTTCCTGTGAGCAGACAACACAGAGTCCGTTTGGAATAATAAATCTATACTGTATATAAAAAACTGAAAAGTCACTGACTGACTAACTGACTGACTGACTGACTGATTCACTCACTCACTCATCAACGGCCAGCCAAAACTGCTGGGCCTAGAAGCGTGAAATTTGAGGAGGGTGTCCCTTTCAAGACGGAGGCACCCATTAAGAACCAGTTTTCAGAAATTCTAACGGAAGGAGGCTGAAAAGGGGTGCAACGTGTTTTTGTACTTAACACTGAAGATTGATTAAAAAGCAATTTGGTACCTGGTGCCTGATGCACTGGGAAGGAGGGCGCATGGGGGATGTTGCTCAGGGGGGGGGGGGGGTTGATTCACATGGGTGTTTGTGTTGCTCATGGGGGATGTTGAGCATGGATGTTGATGCACATGGGGATGTTATTAATTAGCTATTAATTTTTTCATTTTCTTGTAAACCGCTTTGTGGACCTTTTAGTTGAAAAGTGGTATATAAATACTGTAGACAGACAGACAGACAGACAGATGATGTTGCACATGGGAGATTGATGTTCATGGGAGGGTTGATGCGCAGAGGAGGGTTGATGCTTGAGGGGACGGTGCATATGGGAGGACGGTGTGCATGAGGGATGGTGCACATGAGGGCAGTGCGCATTCAGGGACAGTGTGCATGGGGATGTTGTACAGGGGCGTTGCGCATGGATGATGATGCGCATGGGGGTTGTTGCGCATGGAGAGACAATGCACATGGGGTGTTGTTGCACATGGGGTCTTGTTGCACATGGGGTATGGTGCGCATGTGGGGATGATGTGCTTGGGTACTGGAGTCTTAGCACCCATGTTCATAACTCTTGTATAGAGTTAACTGATGCTCATGGGGGGTTTGATGCGCATGGGAGGGTTGATGCGCATACTCTATATTCTTGTATAGAGTCTGCTGACTCATGTTCAGCTTGTCAGTTATGGGTGCTATGAGGTTGCTTGCTCCTGAGGAGACACCCCCCAGATCACACTGAACAAGAAACAGCTATGGTGACTGCCTTATAAGGAAGCCCAGAAGTCCCTGACAACTGGTAACAGCTACAGCATGAAACTCCAGTACAGCAATACCATTAGTGGAGGATGGATGCAAGGGGCTTGTTGAAGTGGCCTGTTGTATCCCCAGGTTAGTGGGCTATCGTAGTTGTTCCATATTCTGAGTTTGAGAGGCAGGGGTTGCAGCTAGACTGGCTAAGAACTCATTTTTTTGTCAACACTGCCATTCTTACTCAGGCCTTATCATGGACTTCTATGGGTCTACTCATTATTATACCTGGTCCTGAGGTGGTATAACTCTTGAGGAGCTGGAAGAGGGCATTTCTGCCTTAGAAATAGGCTCTGGATACAGTGTAACTGTTCTGCCCTAGGCAATTCTAAACATGCCCTCAACATGCCTCTCCTAAGCTGCCTAGGCTGCCCCACTTAGGGCAGAGCAGGTCCACCTGTCTTGGGGCAATCTGTGTTGCCTTGCTCTGCCCCTTGCCTTTTCCAGAGTAACTAGGGTGGAGCATCTTGCAGTTGGGTGAGCGCAGTGATGGATAGGGCAACCCAAGTGCTACTCTGGATTGGCTATTAAATAGCTTTCATGCGCTCTGAAGAGATCTGACCCCCTTTACCTTCCCCCTCATCCATTTCCAAACTAATTCTCTTCATCCAAGGGGAGTTTGCCCTTTGGAAGTCAAGGATTATTGTGCTAGATTTGTTTGGTGTTCTTCTCCCAACACGCATGGCAAAACAGACTGCAGCATGGTCACTATTCACCAACGATTCAGTAACCTTTAGTAACCTCAGTAACCTGTAACAAGATAACTGACTACCACTCAATATTAAATCTAGAATCACCTGTCCTCTTGTGGGTTCCATGACTAGTTGTTCTAAGGCACAGTCATTGAGCATGTCAAGGAAATTGGTCTCTTTTTCATGACCAAAGCATGCATTGATCCAGTAGATACGAGGATAATTGATCCTCATTGTGATTAGCACTAAGGATGTGTGTACAGGTGATCAACTGCAGTTTAAATGTGATGATGTACAATACGTAACACTATAAACGTAAACTAAAACTCGTGGAGTGAATTCTTTAATATTGTCTCCTGGTCTTTATGATCACAGAATAGTGCAGTGGGCCATCCTTTCTTACTGAAGGTATTCATTTATATGACAATTGTAAAAAAGAAAAATCCTCTTTTTCAACGGTCTTTTTCAACAGTGGAATTTGTGAACTGACATTTACTTTCACTCCATTGTCAATCAGCTGTAAAGGATTAGAATAAAAAAGCAGCCCCTAAGAAAACAGGCAGTATAGCTCTTGATATGGAAAGAGGGATTTGATTGCTGTTGAAAAAGAAATAATAATTTAACTGTGGATTGAAAATGAGATTTACAAATGAGTTTGGTGCTCTCTAATAGAAATTGTATGAAGACATCTCGCTAGGTGTAATACCTTCACTGGCTGCAAAGGCTAGACATGAGACTGTGCTGAAAATGTACAGTACTGTTCTGAGTTAAAGTCACACAGTTGCAGACAGCAAACCTTCTTGTCTACAACCAGACAACACTGGCACCTTAGCCAACAGTAAGACTGCTCACAAAGGCATAAGAACCTTGCTGGGAAGTGTTTGCAATCTCACATGTGTGCATATTTAACCATCAGTTGCTGATCCATGAATCCTGTGCACTGTGTGCAATAAAACTCTTTAATCAATATAATGTTTATATAAATAGAATAAACATATTTTAGCATGTACTTTATCTATCATGACGGTTGCAGTGGCTCAAAGGTTGAGGTGGCTCCTTGGTTAAAGACACTCTGCTTGTGATTCAAGACCCAAGCACCAGAGATGGAGTGAGCTCCTTTTACTTGCCCAGATCCTGCCAACCTCGCAGTTCACAAGCTTGTAAATGTAAGTACAGTGGTGCCTTAATTTGTTCCGGAGGCATGCTCTTTAAGTGAAACGCTCTTTAAGTGAAGCAGATTTTTCCATAGGAAATAATGGAAACTCAGACAATTGGTTCCACAACCCATATAATATCCTTATAAAATATGGATATAAAAATATCCATATAAAAATATCCATATAAAAATATTAACTGGATGTAAAAATGATGACAAAACACTGGAATTGAATTCAAAACATGCATTCAGTGTGCATGATCTTATGAAGTCTACTTAGGCTGCAGTCCTAAAGACACTTCCCTGGGAGTAAGCCCCATTTAACATATGAGGCTTACTTCTGAGAAGACATGCTTAGGAGGCTGCAATCAAAGACACTTTCCTGGGAGGTTTACCTGGGTTGCTGCCGGAGGTTCAAAGTGGCTTGTGGGGGCACTTGGGGGCAGTTAGGGGTAGCTGCCTCTGGCACCCTCAGAGTTAGAGGCAGCAGCGCTGGCCGGCAGCCCTTTTAAAGAGCCTCCACGCAGAGCATCAGAGCTGCATAGCATGCGTGCCCATAGCACGCTTGCTTGTTAAGTGAAGTGGAACTTGTTATGTGAAGCAAGATTTCTTGGAAATTTATACTTGTTATGTGAAATGCTTGTTATGTGAGGCGCTTGTTATGAGAGGTACCACTGTAGATAGGAACCACTTTGGTGGGAAGGTAACAACATTTCATTCGCATTTGGTATTTAGTCATGTGGGCCAGATGACCACAGTAATGCCACTGGACAACACTGGCTCTTTGGCCTGGTAACAGAGATGGTCATGACTAGCAATGCAATCTGAGGGGATTCCTTGAACTTTTTGTCTTTTACTAGGTAGGTATACACCTCTCCATTTGCCTTCCTTAGCATGTCCCAGGTTGGTATTTGCCAGGGTGATCATATGACCAGAAATTCCCAGATCTGTCCAGGTTTTTAGTCTCCTGTCTGGGGGTCCTCCATTTTGGCTTCATTGTCCTATGTTTTGGCTTCATTTTGGAACTTTGCAATGGTAAGCTATACCCCATCATTTCATAAGTCATTGGATTCGTATTGAAGAGCAGAATCCAATGAAAAAATCAGTTTTGAGATACAGTGGCGCCTCACGTAAAGTATGTTTCACGTAACAAACAAAAATTTCTCTAGAATTCTGCTTCACGTAAAGAAAGTTCTTCACGTAAAAAACACATCTGTTGGCAGTTGGGGCAGACACACTGGCCAACAGCCTGTTTAAAAAGCTTCAGGGCTGCCTAGCACACCTGCTCATAGTGAAAGCAACACTTCCATGCTGTTCCTCCTGTGGCCGGAGGGAGAGAAGAGCAGTGGAGAAGAGGGAAGCAGCTCAGGGCTAGCCAGAAGGGAGCAGGGGAGAGAGAGGCTCGGGATGGAGAGAAGGAGAAAGTGGGGAGACACTTTGAAGGTGTCTTGGATTGCAGCCACCTAACCATGTCTTCCCAGAAGTAAGCCCCATTGTGTTAAATGGGTCTTACTCCCAGGAAAGTGTCTTTAGGACTGCAGCCTAAGTAGACTTCATAAGATCATGCACATTGAATGCATGTTTTGAATTCAATCCCAGTGTTCTGCCATCATTTTTACATCCAGTTAATATTTTTATATGAATATTTTTGGGGTTGTGGAACCAATCGTCTGAGTTTCCATTATTTCATATGGAAAATCCGCTTCATGTAAAGAATGTTTCACATAAAGAACATGCATCCAGAACGAATTAAATTTGCCCCTGTATCTCCTTCCTATCAAAAGTTATGATAAAACTTTTATGATAGATAAAGCTATCAAAAAACTGAAAACAAAAATATGCACTGAGCACTATGGGAAAAGAAAAGTACTCCATATTGTGGCTTTACTCATGAGGAGGTGAACATGCTGTAGTCTGCCAGAAAGGCTAGGCTAGGCTTAGTAGAATCCAAGGACATCATAATGGTCCTGATCCAATGAACAGAACCTCCAAAATCACCCCCAAAAGAGGCCCTGATAATTGCATTGATCTCTAACCCTTGTCCTCTTTTTTTGGTTATGGCATATGGTCATTCTGGGTGAGGATCATGTCTGCTTTGAACCACTTACATGTGCATTGTTGGTTTTGGGGGTTTGGACATCTGGTCACCCTGGTATTTGCCAATAAGGGAAGACCCAAGATAATAGGTGGCTGCTGTCAGCTTTGGCCAGGCTCCTGGGAGGAGAATGGTGGGGAGGGAATGATCCACTGAACGAATGCACAAGAACATGCCAAAAGGGGCAGGGACATGAACTCATGTGCAGCCCAGATGTAAACCTCATGCTGAGAGAACATAAAGTGCTCACGCAAGCTGCATTGGAGTCAGTGAGTTGAAAGAAGATGTCAAAACCATATGACTTTATATATTCTTAGGTAACTCTACTCTTGATGCTGTCTTGGCTGTGGGATTGAGCACCCCTCTTATTTATGTCCATGGCCATGTAAATAGTTTCAGGAAGAGTATTCGAATCAGTGCTGGAGGACAGGTTGAGTTCACACAAGTGTGCACCTCTAATGATACATGTTTCAGCAACAGCCATCACAGATTGTACAGCAGAGTCCAAGCCTTCATATTACCTGATGTCACCTCAAGCTTAATACATTTCAGCCAAAGCAGCTCATGGGTTTAGTGCCATGTCATCAAATGTTGCTTGATGATACACTGAGACTATGCCTATGTTGGTGAGCTGCAGTCTTCACATTGCTTAGCTATTGCAGCTTTTCCCTCAGTTGTCAAAGACTGAGCTCTGTCATTTTTTTATTTCTTCAACTTCACCAGCATTTAAAACAAAGGTACTGTATCTGCCATCTGCATCTGTCAGAAAAATTCAGGTGCAAATAATGTTTTTCAGTCTAATGTATTTCATCACAAATCATGATGATTAGATTGGGGAGATGAAAAGCTGCAGAAGGTATGCCTGGGAAAACTGGCTATCTTGTTGGCCTATGTTTGCTGCCAGGATTTTGAATTAAACCCAAAATGGCAGCTATTAAAGATGGACACATAATGATTAGCACTTTGGCTACAATCCTAAACACACTTTCATGGGAGTAAGGTCCATTGAAACCAATGGGCTTACTTCTGAGTAGACATGCTGGAATTGTGCCCTATGTCAGTTAGTTGTGTGGATGGTTTCAGAGCAATTAACTGATGCTATAAACCATATGGAACAAAAGTGCTGAGTCATGCTGTGCCAAAGAACACAATCCTAACCATGTCTACTCAAAAGAAAGCTCTTTGTGTTCAATGGGTCTTACTCCCAGGAAACTTTTAGGATTGGAGCCATAGTGTCTTATAATTATGCTTTGAAAAAGTATTTTTTTTAATTGCACAAACAAGGCTGTAATAAAGGTGAATGGATAAGGTAAAGATGTAAACTTGGATACAGCCTGAAATTCTTTGTGGTTCTCTATATTATTTTTTCTTTATACTGATACGGAGAAAGAGAGGCATATGGACCTGAGTGAATAACATGTTTTTGCAGAATGTTAATTGTGGCAGTGATGGCTTTTGGTCTCCCTTGCAATTTCCTTAATAAGATACTGACAAAAGTATGCAGCAGTTATTTCTAATGACAGATCTAAACACACATTTTTTTCAGTGTCTGCAAGGAAATGGATTTTTGTATGATTAAAAACAAGTTTTTCTGCAGTGTTATGGTTTGCAATGATCAAATGATGAACTTTCCCCCCAAAAAATCAGTTATATGCTAGCTCGCGATTCAGCATAACCAAACTGTTAACAAGATCTATTTTGGAAAATGTCAAATGTTTTGACACTACTGTCCAAGATTTAAATTCACACCTTTGCCCAGGTACATGAAAGTCTAATTTTGGAGTATAAGAGAGCATGAGGTTACCCAAACTGATAGTTTGCATCTAGCAAGAGAAATTTCAAGGTTTGCGGTCTGATTTCAAGAGATCAAGTGATATGAGTTATTGTGTATGCACAACTTGGCCCATTTTATCAATATCCCAGAATTTTGCTAAAAAGGCTTTCTGCTGGCACTGTTGTGAGTCTCTGGGACCATTGCAGCAGTCTGGGACATTGTGACATTTACAATGAAAAGGCAGAGAGATTATTTCTAAATTAAGTAGAAAAAGGAACCTAAGAGTGCAAAGTGATGATTTTCTAATTGCGCACATGAAGCATCACTAGAAATGTAGATAAGCAGTGCCATAGCTTGAGAGGATGCAAAGCACTATGTTTTGCAGGGAGCATCACAGTGGTGTGTGAGTGGTCCTACTGGAGTCATTCTGGGCAAAAACAAGTGTATAGCTCCAAAGGGGAAGGGCTGCTTGCATGTGGAGTGATTATATGTCCTCTTTTTGAAGGACATGTCCTCTTTTATAGCCTTGTGCCCTGGAAAAATATCTTCATTGTCCACCTTTATCTTGTAAGCAGGCAGCAAGTAACCTTCTTGTAATTAATAATTATATTTAATGAATGGGATCTATGGAAACTGATCTATGGGTACTGAATGGGAGCCATATTACTCCTTTATCGCAAATAGGCAAACTTGCCTTAGATATTTTGGGAAGGCTGAGAGAAAGCAGGTCCTGAGCCAATAAATGGATCAGATCTATGGGAACTGCAAGTCATACATTTAATAATAAATAATATAGTGTTTAAATTAATCACATGAAAGCAATATACATGAGAGTTTTTAGCTTTTATTTTGTAATGTCCTACATTTTTCTTGAAGGTCCTACATTTTGGAGGACCATGACCTCTTTTGCAGTTATGACATATGGTCACCCTGCTTGCACATTAGTGCAAGTCTAAAAACTAATGACAATGTGGCAGAGAGGTCAGGACACAATCCTACGCGAGACTTCCTAGAAATAAGTCAATGGGACTTTTACTCCTTGGAAAGTGTGTGTGTAAAGGATGGCAGCCTCAGAGCCAGTGCCCTGCAGGTTTACTCGGAAGAAAGGCCCAGGGAGGTCAGTGGGGCTTCCTCCCAGGAAAGTGTGTAAAGGATGGCAGCCTCAGAGCCAGTGCCCTGCAGGTCTACTCGGAAGTAAGGCCCAGGGCGGTCTGCGGGGCTTCCTCCCAGGAAAGTGTGTAAAGGCTGGCAGCCTCAGAGCCAGTGCCCTGCAGGTCTACTCGGAAGTAAGGCCCAGGGCAGTCGGTGGGGCTTCCTCCCAGGAAAGTGTGTAAAGGCTGGCAGCCTCAGAGCCAGTGCCCTACAGGTCTACTCGGAAGTAAGGCCCAGGGCAGTCGGTGGGGCTTCCTCCCAGGAAAGTGTGTAAAGGCTGGCAGCCTCAGAGCCAGTGCCCTACAGGTCTACTCGGAAGTAAGGCCCGGGGCGGTCTGCGGGGCTTCCTCGGGAGAGTGCTGGGCGTGGCGGAGTGAGGCGGCGGTGCCTGCGGGGGGCAGCAGAGGGCAGGGAGGCGAACGCGGCCTTCGCAGCGGTGTCTGTGACGGCACAGGGGTCTCTCGGCAACGGGACTCCAAACAGCGCTTCTTCGGGCCTGGCCTGGCCTGGTCTGGCTGGCTGGCTGGCGTGGAAGGCGAGCGGCCGAGTTCGGGCAGCAACACCAGCCCTGTGGCGGCGGGCGTGACCGGCACAACCATGGCGCTGCCGCTCCTGCCCGGGAACTCCTTCAACAGGAATGTAAGTGGCGGCGGGTTGGCTCCCCGGCTCTGCCTCCACGTGTAACCTCGCCCAGTCCACACCAGTCCCTCCCACAGCTGCCCCCAGCCTTCCCCAGCCACTGCTGAGCACGTTTACTCGGGAGTAAGAGCCCAATCCCTGGCAGGTCTACTCCGAAGTAAATCCCATTACAGTCAATGGGGCTTACTCCCAGGAAAGTGTGGGTAGGACTGCAGCCTCAGAACCCAAGGCTATGGGTGTCTACTCAGAAGTAAATGCCATTGTAGCCAATGGGGTTTACTCTCACGAAAGTGTGGATAGGGTTGCAGCAATACAACCCAAGCCTATGCATGTCTACTGTGAAGTAAATTCCATCTAATGTCAGTGGGGCTTACCCCCAGGAAAGTGTGGGTAGGTCAGCAGCCTCAGAGTCCAAGCCTATGCGTGTCTACTCTGAAGTAAATCCCATTACTGTCAATGGAGCTTACGCCCAGGAAAGTGTGAGATTGGATTGGGCTGTAACTGGGGTTTGGGACTATAGTCTTACAGCCTAAACGTAGACAGGTCTACTCAGGAGTATGTTCCACTGTGTCCAAGGGGGCCTACTCCTAAGAAAGTGCACATAGGATTGTAGCCTCAAACCTTCAAACCCTACAGAACTATCCTGCTTTGTCCGCATTGAGTCTCTCTTCTGGCATCATCAGCAACCAAGAGCCTTGTGGTGTATCTGAGTTTCTATGTTTTAGCCAGTGTGTTGTGGCGCATTAGTGTGCCATGAATGACCCACATGAACTCTATGTATTCATGATATACAACAGTTGTTCTTTTTAACACTGGGACACAATTTTTAGAATGACAGACTGTCAGGACGCACTGGATGTCATGGAGGATACATCATCAAGCAGAAGTGACTGGCTATAATCCAGAGTAACTACGGGACGTTTTACACCGACGTAGTTACGGTGCCACTTATTTGAAACTTATGGGAAACGCATAGAGCAATCCAGAGGAAGTGCCTCTTATGTCTTCCTGTAGTTATTCTGGATTGTAGGGATCATCAAGCAGGAATTTTTTAAACTGGCTGAAACTGCAGTCCTATCCAACTGTACCCAGGAGAAAACCCTATTGACTATAATTGTTAAAAGCATATACATAGTAGCTTATTAAGCATACAGATTTGTAACATTTACCCAAATGCAGTCATATACCATGGTAACATCAAAACAAATATACAGTATAAAAAATACACCTTGAAATGAATGGGGACTCGCTTGAAATTGGATCACTACTCAGTGAGTCTGTTTGAGAAACACTGATTTCTTTGACTCATGAATGGAACGGCCTTGCATTGAGACAGATATATAGTTTATATGCAGTCATTCATTACTGTTTATTCGCATGGCGTGGCACCCAGAGTAATACTTCTGTGAACAGAAGTATATACTGTATGTGCAAACTCCTTCCAAGAATGGAACACACCCAATTGTTAGAGGTGTTTGAAAATGGTGTAAGTCGTACTTTATTCAGAAGTAAGTCCATTGTGTTTGGTGAGTCTTGGGCTGTTATCTTACCTAACTCACCCACTAAAAACAAATGCCTCTATCAATAGCGATTGTCCTGTGGCTCAGGCAGCCATCTTCCTTAACCGTACAACTTGAGGTCCTTATTTCAGTGGTTCTCAAACTTTAGGAGCCTGTGAACCAGAGAAAAAAAATTGGAATTGTTGTGGACCGCAGGTGGCCGTGGAAAGCCTGGTCTCCTCTCTGTCTCCCAATCACTTTCCATGGACTTTCAGGACAGAGAATAGTCTGCCTACAGCCACAGTTGACACTTCAGTGATTGTGGCTGTGAGCAGTCCATTACACAGGAACATAAGAAAAGCCGCGCTAGATCAGGCACCATCTAGTCTAGCCTCCTGTATCTCACTGTGATCCACCAACTGTCTCAAGGAGCACACAAGAGAACAAGAAACCTGCATCCCAGTTCTCTCCCTTGCATCTGGCATTCTCTACTCTCTTTGGTAGCCCATGGGAGATTGCTTGGATGGAAGACCCTGGAAGTGATGAAAGGTTATTTTTTTTTTCCTGAGACCTTGTGGACCACTTATCAAGGTCCATGGACCGACCACAGGTTGAGAACCTGTGCTTTTCATGTTATATTTGTCTTGATGCAGCAACACCAGCAGTTTCCAGCAAACACATTTATTTCTGTTCTGCTTATGTCCTATTTAATCAGGCCTTGTCTTTTCCAGAGAATCCAGAGAATTCTTGTAGGCATGCCTCAATATTTTAAGCATGCAGTGAAGAGTTTATACCATGTTTCCTCAAAAATAGAACACTGTCTTATATTTTTTGCTCAAAAAGCACTAGATCTTATTTTTAGGGGATGTCTTTTTTTTATTAAGTGTCCAACAAGTCACCCAAGTCACAACCTCTTGTAGGCCAGGTTTACAAAGGTTCCACACTGATTTCTCTCCATTCTATTTTCAGTGAAGTAACTGATTTCCATGTGCAAATAGTCCTTGAATGGCGTATTTATTGCAGTATCAAGAGTCTGGAGACAGGCAGTCATTCACAGGCTGAGAGGAGACATGATTACCCTCTTCAGATACCGGAAGGCTGTCATATGGAGGAAGGGGCTAATTTGTTCTTAGCTGCCTCTGAAAGCAGAACTAGAACCAATGGGTACAACCTTCAAGAAATGAGATTCCAGTTGGATATCAGGAAAGAATTCCTGATGGTGTGGGCGGTTTGGCAGTGGAACAGATTGCCAAGGGAGGTGGTGGACTCTCCCTCAGGGGGGATCTTCAAGCAGAGGCTCAAAGAGCACCTGTCGGAGATGCTCTAGGAGAATTTCTTGTTACAGGCAGGGGTTTGGACTAGATGACTTACTAGGTCCCTTCCAACTCTAGGACTGTATGATTTCTATATTTCTTCCCACAGTCTTTTTTTTGGAAAGATTTTTCTATCTGAAGGTCTTCACCGGAGCCATCCTTCCTCATTCAACAGCACTCTATCTCTTGTATGCTCTGCAACAAAACGTTTCAGAGTTAAATTATTATTTTTTGGTTGTTTGGAACTTTTTCTTGTTTGTCTTGGTAACAATTTGTCTTGGTAGCAATCCTATTGTTCCTAGCAATTTACCTAAAGATCTACCATTGATTTGAGTGATTTTTGTAGATAAATATGGATGTGCCCATCATGTGAAAAGAATCTCTGAATTGCTTTGAACTATTAAGACTGTTGCTTCAAGTCTTCAAGGAGCTGTCTAAAACTTGTTACATAGCAAGTTCATGAGTGAAATCTGAAATAAAGTCGCAGCAGTTCCAGGACTGAAATTATTCAATTCAGAAAGGGTTGAAACATACAACACTTTTCTATTTTACAATCAATCAGTTTTGATTTCTGGCTCCTCTGATATCGCCTCTTTCTCATTTCTTTGCGTTTGTTGGAAGAAGCTTTGAAGAGAAAGGGGAAAATATCTTTTTTCAAACTTCTAGTAGAGTTCCTCTTGGCTATTCTAATTGGTTTGTTGAGCAAAATGCATCAAGCTTTGTAATGAACTTTTAGGTGTTTAAACATGTTTCCATATGCACCCTGATGATGGATTGTTAGGCAGCACCCATTCCCTACCAAATAGAACAAACTCACATGTTTGTGCAAAGGCAGTTTATTTCTTGAATAACAAAAGCTAGGAACAAACGAGGGATGGCCAGGATGCTGCCATATCGGTTGAGCCCTCACTTTTGACAAAATATTGTGTTTGGTCCTAATATTTTAAATGGGATTCAGCAAGAAGTATGGTTAGTGCACCTAGTAGAGTTAGACTGCAATTCTAAAGACACTTTCCTGGGAGTAAGACCCATTGAACACAGTGGGGCTTACTTTTGAGTAAACATGGTTAGGATTGTGCTATACAGTATGTCTGAATCAGAGCTGTCCAAACTTTCAACTGGCTCCTGGCCCTTTAACAATTGTGTAGAAGCTTGAATTTCAGCAGGTGCAGCTTGTGATCTGTGAGATGAGAAGCTGCACCTGCTGTAATTTCCTCTACTACACAATTGTTAAAGGAGCGTCAGGAGCGTAAATTTGAAAGTTTGGATACCTCTGGTCTAGAACAAAAAAAGTTTACTTGGAGTTAATGAATGTAATGTTTATCAATGAAATGATTTATTGTATAAATAAATAAAATGAAAGGATGTAATTATTACCTTTGGGTTAATACAACTTGGAAAATAATTTTGGAGTGTTGTTTAGAAATCCTATTTTGCACAGTCATGAGGAATTATAGTTTAAGCAAGTGTGAACTCAATATAGGGCAGGTGAAAACATTAATGCCATTTCTGACTCTGGATACAGTTTCCAACATCTGTGGGGCAGACTACATGATTAAGATGTTGCTCCTTGAATAATCTCTTTGATTTTAACTCTCTGTGTGTTGTGTTATGAGTGTTATTTAACATGTATTATCCAGTCTTGGATGTCTTGTAAATATTTTGTCTTTGAGTTTATGGTACAAATTTAGTTTCAAAGCTTTATAATGAATTCACAGAAAGCTTTTTTATTTTGAATTCTTTTTTTAATTTCTCAAGTTGCTTCAGGCTGATCTAAGTACTGGAGATGTGAATTCTTTCTCTGCAAACCGCAGAACTGTTGAGCTTGAGCACAGCTTTTAGAAGAGAGGGAGAACCCATTCTTGGATGTGGCAATGGCATTGTTCCTATGGCTCTGATGTGGCTGGTGGTAGACTTGTCAATCACTTGTGTTGCCAGTCTTCTAACAGGAACATTATACGTCTGAAAGTAAAAGAGAAATTCAAACAACAGTTCCTCTTCAAACAATTGTGCTGTGTGATGGCTCCACAGTTTGCCAATGAAAAATCTCCAGTTTCATTTTTATTAAGCATATCCCATATGAATAGCATAATATAACAGATAACTATTTTCAGATTTTTCCTTTTTCAAGCAGTCATATAACTTTTGCAAATTCTTGACACGCCGATATAATGGCATGACAGACTGGCACACCAGATGTCAGCTATGGTAATTCATCTATTGATCATGACTAGCTAAAATGTTCCAGCAGATCACCAGTTACGAATGTTATTCCTTGGGATTATAGCACAATGACTTCAAAACAATTTTCAGCATGGATACTACAGCTTCATATCTGATAGATATGTCCAGATGAACTGAAGCTGCAATCCTATGCACGTCCACCTGGGTGTAAGCCTCATTAACTAAAATGGTACAGTTTAGTAGACATGCATAGGATTGGGTTGTGTGGCTATAATCTTAACTCCCATTTAGGTTGGCATAAGTCCAGTCACCAGACCCATGCTGGCCAGGCAGCGTTGCAAAAGCACCACAAGGCATTTCTGTGCCACTCTGGGGGCAGGGGTGGGGTTGGGCCAGTGGACAGACATATGCCACTTCCCCACACCATTAGGGGAACAGGGTGAGTTGTGCTGGCCTAAACTGAGGATTGTGCCCTAAAAGAAGCAAATTATGCAGTCTGCAGATTCCACTAAGCAGATCCATTAGGAGATGGTTGAGATGCTGCTACTTGTATGTGTTATCCTCTCATTCATAGAATCATAGAGTTGGAAGGGACCTAGTAGGTCATCCTGCCTGCAGCAGGAAATCCCCCTAGAGCATCCCCGACAGGTGCTTGTCGAGCCTCTGCTTGAAGATCCCCAGTGAGGGAGAGTCCACCACCTTCCTTGGCAATCTGTTCCACTGCCGAACCGCCCTCACTGTCAGGAATTTTTTCTGGATATCCAACTGGAATCTCCTCTCTTGCAGTTTGTACCCATTGGTTCTAGTTCTGCTTTCAGAAGCAGCTATGAACAAATGAGCCCCTTCCTCCCTATGACAGCCCTTCAGGTATCTGAAGAGGGCAATCATGTCTCCTCTCAGCCTCCTCTTCTCCAGGTTGAACATCCCAAGTTCCCCCAACCTTTCCTCGTAGGGTTTCCCTTCCATCCCACTGATCATTCTTGTCGCTCTCCTCTGGACTTGCTCCAGTTTGGCTGCATCTTTCTTAAAGTGAGGTGCCCAGAACTGAACACAGTACTCAAGGTGAGGTCTGACCAATGCTGAATAAAGAGGAACTAGAACTTCTCACGACTTGGAAGCTACAGACCTCTTAATGCAGCCTAAAATGGCATTTGCCTTCTTTGCAGATACATCACACTGCTGACTCATGTTCAGCTTGTGATCCACGGAGACTCCAAGATCCCGCTGACATGTTGTGCTGCCAAGCCAAGTATCCCCCATTTTATGCCTGTATTTTTGGTTTTTATTGCCCAAGTGCAGAACCTTGCATTTCTCCCTGTTGAAATTCATTCTGTTTGTTACAGCTCAGGATTCTAGTTTATCCAGATCCTCCTGGAGGTTTCTTCTGTCCTCTGTTGTGTTTGCTACTCCTCCCAGCTTGGTTTCATCCGCAAATTTGATTAGGCTCCCCTGTATCCCTTCCTCTAAGTCATTAATGAAAATGTTAAAGAGAACCGGTCCCAAGACAGAGCCTTGAGGTACCCCACTTGAAACTGACCTCCAGGTTGAGAAAGAACCATTTACTAAAACCCTTTGAGTGCTGCCGTCGAGCCAGTTGTGGATCTACCTAACGATTGCCCCGTCTAGCCCATATTTTTCCAACTTCCCAGTTAAAATGTCATGTGGGACCTAGTCAAATGCTTTGCTGAAGTCAAGATAAATGACATCCACAGCATTGCCACTGTCCAGTAAGCTCATAACCCAATCAAAAAAGGAGATCAGATTTGTCTGGCAAGATTTATTCTTGGTAAATCCAAGCTGGGTTGTTTTGATCACCAAGTACTTGTCTAGATGTGCACAAATTGTGTGTTTTATGATTTGCGCTAATATCTTGCCCGGGATTGAAGTCAAACTGACTGGTCTATAATTTCCAGGGTCTTCTTTTTTCCCCTTCTTAAAGAGTGGGACTACATTTGCCCTCTTCCATTCCAGTGGCACTTCTCCACTCCTCAAGGATTTCTCAAAGATGATCGACAGAGGCTCTGCAAGGACATCTGCGAGTTCCTTAAGAACTCGAGGATGCAGCTCATCTGATCCAAATGACTTGAATTCATTTAGGCCAGTTAAGTGGTTTTGAACCAGTTCTCTGTCAATCGTAATCTGCTGTTCTGCACCATCCATGTTTTCATTACCTCTTAGGGGATGCAAGCACATCCCCGCATCAGCCAATGATCCCGCACCCCCATTTGCACAGCCCTCTTTCCAAGAATAGACGGACGCAAAGTAGGAGTTGAGCAGCTCTGCCTTCTCCTGGTTTCCAGACACCTGCTGTCCATCTTTGTCCAGGAGCAGCCCCAGCCCCTCCTCTCTCCTCCTGATCCTTTGGGCATATCTAAAGAAGCTCTTTTTGTTATCCTTGACTCCCCTGGCCAGCCTCAGCTCATACTGAGCTTTAGCATTCCTGACCCCCTCCCTACAAGACCGGGCTATCTGCCTGTACTCCTCTCTGGTGATCTGTCCAGTCTTCCACTCACTATACTTCTCTTTCTTTAACTTCAGCTGACCCCCAAGTTGCTTGTGCAGCCAACCTGGTTTTTTCAGGTTTTTCCCCCCTTTCTTTCTCATGGGAATTGTTTCTGACTGTGCTTGTAGAAGCTGCCTCTTAAGGAGCTCCCACCCATCTTGAGCCCCTTTCCCCATTAGATCATCAACCCATGGGATTCCGCCTATGACTCCTCTAAGCCTGTTGAAGCTTTCCTGAAATCCAATGTATAAGTGTATGTATAAATCCAAAGCTTTGTATGTATAAATCCAAAGCTTTATACATACACATAAATAAAGTGTATGTATAAATCCAAAGCTTTCCTGAAATCCAATGTATAAGTTTCACTCTGCACACTTTTTATTTCCCATGTTATTCTAAATTCCAGCAGCTCATGATCGCTTTCCCCTAAAGTTCCCGCCACGTTGACCTGGTCAGTCAGTTCATCACAATTACTTAAGATCAGGTCAAGGATGGCCCCTCCCCTTGTTATTTCCTCCACCTTCTGGACCATGAAATTATCTTCCAGGCCCATAAGGAATTTATTGGAGCTTCCATGTTTGGCTGAGTTTGTTTCCCAGCAAATGTCTGGATAGTTAAAGTCCCCCATTACTACTACCTCATATTTCCTTGCAACGCCTGCCAGTTGCTCCAAGAAGACATCGTCTACTCCTTCTCCTTGGCCTAGCGGCCTATAGTAGACGCCCGCCACTATATTTTGTTTCTTGTTTTTCCCCCTAACCTTTACCCAAACGCACTCCACAGGGATATCTGGACCAGTTTCCTGGATTTCAGAGCAGGTATATACGTTCTTGACATATAATGCTGCTCCGCCTCCCCTTTTGCCACTTCTGTTCCTCCGGAACATCTGATACATTCCTTCTCATTCATCCAACTCTCCAATCACTATGGCCCATTTGTTACTATTGTATTCTTAAAGTAGTACAAGAGGAGGCAGTATTTGCTCATGGTGTAAAAATCAATACCCCAGATTATAAAATCAAAGTACTGTACTGGACATAATTACCAACAACTAAAATTAAACAATACATTAATCTGTCTGTCTGTCTGTCTGTCTGTCTGTCTGTCTGTCTGTCAATCTAATCTAATCTACAGGGCTGTGGGTGGTGCAAGCAGTTAAGACACTGTGCCTGTTAACCAGCAGGCCAGGGTTTGAGACCCAGGTTGGCCCCAAAAGACAGGGTGATCTCCTGTCCTTAGCCCAGCTCTGTGACGCCAGCTGGATCCAATCGTATTGGCTCTGCCTTTCCATTGGATTAATTCAGTGGCATGGAGAGTGGGGATTTGCTGCTTGGGTAACAGCCTATCCTCTATAACAATCTAACCCAGGCTTTCGTGCTTCGCATGAAGCGTATGCAGCGCCGAGCATGATACCATAGTCTTCCAAGACTGATGGAGGCCTGCTTATCTATCTACAGTATTTATATACCACTTTTCAACTAAAAAGTTCACAAAGCGGTTTACAAGAAAATAAAAAAATTAATAACTAATGGATCTCTGTCTCAAAAGGGCTCACAATCCTAACCATGTCTACTCATAAGTAAGAGCACAATCCTAACCATGTCTACTCATAAGTAAGCCCCATTGTGTTCAAAAGGCCTTAATCCCAATAAAGTGTGTTTAGGATTGCAGCCTAAATTGAACAAAAAATAGCATGAAGAAACCAACAGAGATCCCAGGCCATATTAGAAGATTCACTGGCAAAGTAGTCCCTGTGCTGGTCACAAGATACATTGCAACAAACAGTGAGTAAGCAGGTCCGACAGCAAAGTCTGTGTCTCCCCACTGCTACTACATCCAGCCTGACAGCCAGTGGTAGAGGTGAGGTTTGCCATGGAAGGGGAAAGACATAATAGAAGGTGTTGATCTGAGGTGTCACTGGGATTGGGCTCTCAGTGTAACTGCCATCAAACATGCCATTCAGTGCAAAGAAATATGTGAAAGATAATTTTTAAAAGAAATGGCATAGGCAACTAGATTAAAATTAGTATTTTAAGTTCAGCACTTTATGGTGGTTTTGCTGTGATCATCATTATGGATCTTGAATAATACAAAAGTTTTCTTACTTCTTTATGACTTTCTAAAGTATTTGTCCCTCAATATTGCAGCTAGGGAAAGAAAAGTTCCATAAGTCTCAACACTGGAGTTACTGCAACAAGGTTTCCATGTTGATGGGAGAAGACAAACCTGGAATAGGAGGAGAACCTTTGCCTGGACAGAAGCTGAAACCCAAGTACAGTGTTTTTCCTAGAGGTGTTGGATGTGATGCGCCTTCATGGGTAGCATTTGATAAACAGGTGCGTTAAGGTTTGTTAATTATTTTGTTCTGGATTTTGATCAATCTTTTCCAGTGTTTTGTACACTAGGTGATTTCTTTTCCTTGTCAGTTGGGTTCCATCCATCTTTATGCACAAGCTTTAAGCACATCTTTATCCATCTTGCATACAAGCTGTTGCTACTTTTAACAGTGCCCAGCTGTGTGTGAACAGCAAAGAACTATAGTTTTTCAGTTTAATAATGATTAAAAGTATGGATGGCTTAATTTACCTGCAGGGCATGAAGTCAAAACGCATTACTTTGAATAACATTCATCTTGTGTTGCATTTTTGTTGGTGCCTGCCACAAATAGCATGTATATGTTTGGCACGTGTCCTCTTCTCCAAGCAGGTGTGGTATTTTGTTGTGTACCCTATTCCTTCTCCTTTCCCTAGAAACACTGCTAAGGAAATTGAAGGTGATTGCCACTGCTTCCTGGAACACAGACACAGGGGGACCTAGGCAGGTGGGGAAGCACTTGCTCATGAAGTGGCAGAGCTGACGTGGGTGGCCTCCTGAACTGTCTCCTCCTGAACTGAATCCCAGGTGACCGGATTCCCTCCTTCTAGACAAGACTGCTTCTTCTGCTTTTGTCCTGTTTGGTGGCATAGTCCAGTATTCTGGATTAGAGTTGTCCAATCCACATTCTGATGCAATTTTGAAGAACCAGCAAGCATGTCATAGAGGCCTGTAGCTGGGTTGTTACCTTCCCTCTGAAGTGGTACCTATTTATCTACTTACTCTTGCGTACTTTTGAACTACTAGGTTGGCACGAGCTGGGACAAACTACTGAGCCACTGCAGCCCTTTTCTCATCCTAGATCACTGATTTTCAATCTTTTTCATCTTGTTGCACACTAACACGGAACTGAAATTGTCAAGGCAACCATTCCTTTGGTAGGGGTTCAAATCCCCCAAATGTCCTACTAATAAATGGCTCTTGGTAAACTCCCGTGACACACTGAGGCCCATCCACGGCACACTGATTGAAAATCACTGCTCTAGATAGCAAACTGATAGCAAAATTCATTTTATATGTGGCAGTAGCTGTGACCTAACCTATGAATTAGACAGGTACTCTGTCTCATCTACTTAGCACCTGCTCTTGATTGGGAGAAAATCCCATTGAATTTAATATGATTTGTTTCCAAGTGACAATTATTCCTCCCTCCTTCTAATCAACCTTTTCCTTAAAGATTTTGGGATAGCACATGTGCGCTACTTCAGTCTGTCCTCCCAATATTCTTGGAACATAGCTTTAGTTGAGAGAGGATCTGACTTACCTTGACTCACCCAACAAATTCACTCAATTGGAGGCCATGTGAGCTTTTCTCACTATGTAATCTAAATCAGGACAATGGCAACAAATGGTTAAAGCATCTCCCTACATTGTGGTCCCAGCATGCACCTATTTAACAAAGGAAAAAAAACCCAAACACATAGTACAACATGCTTAAAGTGGCCCTTAGTATTAGCATTGTCAAACTGGAAGCTCAGCACAATTAAAAGAATTATCCTTTTGCCTGTGTTTTGTAGATATCCTGAATATGTAAAGTACATAATTAAGCTTACTAGGGAAGGGTGTGCATACATTCCATTTTAATAATACATAAAATGATCCTTTTAGTCTTTCCATTATGATGCTTGCTTCAAGAATGTAAAGCTTACAGCATGATCTATAGTTCAGCCAAAGTGCTCTGGATTTCGCTGCCCATGAAACCCAGTGGGGCATAATCAGCATAAATCCAAACGCAATTACTTAACTGGACTGTGGATTACATTGTTAAATAGTTAAGTTGCATATGGGACAATTCATGCTTGAAAATGTTCCTCGTAAAATTTGTTCATCAAATTATACTGTCCAAAGCAAGCCAAACATTATGTGGTTTTTCAAGTGCCCCATAGGACTTGGCTAATCTCCACTCTCCCTGTCTCTCCTTCCTTCCCCAGTCTTTTCTTCTGGATGTACAACTTCTGCTAATTTTTTTCAAAGACAGGATAAACATTAACAGACCAATATGTCAAACACCAGGCAGCTGGTTACCAACGTTACCAAACATATTACCAAAGTAATATGCAAGAAATAAGAAGTTTCTGTAAATTTGAGATCTGAACTAGAAGGTATAATCTGCAGAGTTCATTTCTTTGTTAATTTGGAAATTCCTCTTTGAGACTTATGATGATTCCCTTTTGATATTTGTAATGTTAGCTTTACAATCAGTGCTTAATTATCTTTGCACAACTCATCTAATTAGAAGATTAAATCTGCTCATGAAGGGCAAGTTCAGAGGAAATTTTAGTCTGCGGTAATCATCCCCTCTCCTAAGCTGGTGTCACTCTGCTTTGGTAGGAGAGCACTATAGCATCATTTCAGGAAGATGTCTTCTACATATTTACTCAGAGAGATGTCTTGCTAAGTTTCAGGATTCTAGTTCCAAAACAGTGTGCATGCATAGAATTTCAGCCAACAAAAATAACAACAGCAACAACGTGAATAACATCAAAATAACATTAAAAAACCAGGCATCCTAGGTGAAAGGACTTGATGTCTCATTAAACCAAACTGGTCAATAACATCTGACTTTGTGAAAATATATTCATAATAATACAGGTTTTATATATCATCTTTCTGATCATTTGATTGCTCTGCTGACTTCATTCAAGATGGTTCACATAGGGAAGATATTCTAAACCTCTGAAGAGATTTTACAGTAGCAGACGTGTTATGTCTTTCAAGAACCTACCATACTTCAAGATGGATTTTTCAACGGTCTGCTTTCACTGCTGGCCTGCGCCTTCAAACAAACAGTCCTTCATATCTTGAAGATAAATTCTTTGTTCACACTGAAGAGCAGATGGAAAAACTCAGCTTGACAGCCATTCCTCAAGGTCTCGCTATGCATGGAAAATTCCAGTGATTTTGAACCTTTGGACATTATCTTCAAGTTGATGGAGGCTGTATGCTCTGGACCAGACCTCTTAACTGTATATAACGGGCAACCTTAGATTTCTCTATGAATATTTCAAAAGCACAAGTAGAGAAGAAGCCAAAATATGGCACAGAATACACATTACTTGCAATGTCAGATGGGTCAGATTAACTACTTTATGATTAGGGGTCTTGCTTAGAGTTCCTTAATTTTTATTTTCATATATCTATTAATCTTTGACCCTTTTCTTCCCTATATATTTTAAAAACCACATAAGAAAATATGATACAGTGGTACCTTTATTTAAGAGTGACTTAAGAGTGTTTTGTATTAAGAGCAAAATTTTCTCAGAAGTTTTGACAATTTAAGAGCACTGTCTTGGAAGAAGAGCACTTCTGAGGATGTTTGGAACAATTCACAGGAGAGACCTGGGAGGGGGGAGTAGCTTGAGCTACAGTGGAGCCGTGGGCAAAGTTTGAAACAGACTTCTATGTCCAGGGAACTCAGAGGGGGGAAGGAGCAACCTGTGCCAGGTGTATGTGTGGCAGTGTGGAATGTGTGCCTTACAAGAGGATGCTGATAAGTACTAAACCTTACCCAGAAAAACTGAGCTAGGAAGCTGTAAATTGCAGGGTGTACTACAAGTATTAGGGGCTGTGGGTGGTGCAAGTGGTTAAGACGCTGTGCCTGTTAACCAGGTCGGCCCCACAAGACAGGGTGTGCTCCTGTCCTTAGCCCAGCTCTGAGACGCCAGCTGGATCCAATTGTATTGGCTCTGCCTTTCCATTGGACTAATTCAGTGGCATGGAGAGGGGGGATTTGCTGCTTGGGTAACAGCCTATCCTCCATAAAAATCTAACCCAGGCTTTCGTGCTTCACATGCAGCGTATGCAGTGCCGAGCATGATACCATAGTCTTTCAAGACTGATGGAGGCCTGCTTTTTTTTACAAGTATCAATGTTCCAATGCTGCTCCCCATCAGCAGCATGGGAATGTTAAAAGTTGCACAAAAAGACAAAGATTCCATTGAGTGAATGGATATCAGTGACTCTGTTAGTGACAGTGAAAGTCATCCTGGAAAATCCCTCCTCTCTTGTCTCCCTCAGACCAGCCATGAAATTTTTCAAAAGTACAGTACAGTTCAGTATAGTATTTTCTTATTACAGCATTCTGTATTACTGTACATTACAGTGTTTTGTAATCATTTAATATTTTTATATAATTTTTTTGGGTTGTGAACCAATCGTCTTGAGTTTTCATTTTTTCCTATGGTAAAATCATGTTGTATTACAAGCATTTTGAATTACAAGCATGCTTCTGGAACAAATTATGTTCATAAATCAAAGCACCACTGTACTTGATTCTGTTTTCAGTCTTTTAGTTCCTGTTGTAGCCAAATAGTCCCCATCCTGCTCCACATTCAAGAGGGTACAGCATTTCCAGATAGGGCTTCTAGCTCCCCATTTTACCATTTTGGTTTTTCTTGGTAAATTTGGTGGTGGTGGGAACAAGACTCAGCAATTTGATTCAACTGCTGTCCTTCACTTCAGCTGTGAACTGGCCATGAGACCTTACCACTATGTACTGCTACTCAGTACTCCTCCTCCTCATCAGAAACTACTATCTCTTGGCCTCCTGTCATAACCTCTGAAAGAATGGAGGAGAAACATTACACAATTATTCCAATGGGACATTTTTCATAAGCACTGATAGCCCATTTAATAGCAGTCACAAACATACGGTAAAACACATTGCAACAGCATAGGAGTTAGAAGTGTCATGGAAAGGCCTGTGCTGTCCAGCCAGCACCAATACAGTATGCATTGAAGCAGGAAATCTTCACCCTGTTAAGCTGATGGATAGAAGCCAGGGATGGTCAGATTAGGTTCTGGGGGCAGGATCCTATCCCCCTTCCCAACTGTATCTGCCAGCCTGGATCCACTTGCATTGGGGATCTAGCAGGCATACTTCCTAGCAGACTGCTTCAACTGGGGCTTTCACAGGGGTAGGGGAAAAATATTGCTGCTACTAAAATCCTCAAGTTGATCACAATCAAACAAAGGGATTTTTTTATGGGTAAAAAATAGCTTTCATCTATAGCAGCAGAAAAGTGTGATTGCTTCTTTAAGGCCCTTTAACACTATTGATTAGCAGGTGGGGCCTAAATAGCCTTCTTCTCTATCATCAGCCTGTGTTAACAATATATATTCTATTACATGTTCCATTCCATACTTGCATACTAACCTGTTTCCTAGCCATTTCAGACAAGCTACTGCTGATAAAATGTTATTTTACAGCATGTCTGGGTAACCTGCACATATTTTTTATAGCAGTGAATGTATGACTGTGTTAAAGTAAACAAATATAAAAGTACAACCCTGTGGTTGGTGCAACATCTGTTATTCTCTAAGCCCATTGCAAGCAATGCCATGTCAGCACAGGCCTCCCAGTAATGCTGCTGCAGATCTGGCAGTAATGCTGGCAGACCCCTTCCTAGCAACCCAGGGGTAACCATGTCCATAGAAACTTCAGCACAGGCGATCACCAAAAAGGCAGTGTCCTGTTAAAAGCACATCACTAGCATGACATCAGTGCACTGTTGGTGTGAAGTCAAAGGACCCAATAACTGCACCTACCCAGCCCCATTGGCAGCAGCAAGAGAAGCACCACAAGGGTGAATGGTGTAGTAAGTAGGGGTAAGGGAGGGCCAATGAGTAACCAACTCTGGGAGATGCCTCCCTCCATCTTCTGGGAAGGAGTAGCACAAAAACAGATATCTTTGTGGGGAGGTCAGGGTGACAGTATGACTGGAGTTGTCCTCTTTTTTTTAGCCTTCTTTCTGGGTTTCCTCAAAAAGGACTTCATTGTCCTCAGTTTTGGAACTTTGAAATGATGTGCAGTACCCCATCATGTTACGTCACTGGATTTGTATTGGAGAGCCGAATCCACTGCAAAAAATCAGTTTTGAAATATCTCCTTCCTATCAAAAGTTATGGCCAAAAAATAAAAAAGCATGCATTGAGCTCTATGGGAAAGTGAGTGCCCAATATTGCAGCTTTACTCACGAATAGGCAAATGTGCCATTGTCTGCTGGAAAGGCCATGTTGAGAGGAATCTAACTTGTCCTCCTTTTGAGGTTTGGGCGTCTGGTCACCCTGGGGGAAGTGCCCCCAATACTGCCACACACAGACACACAACATAACACAGATGCCACACTATCCCTGTGCTCTAGAGGAGCTGCAGTGGTATCAGCAAAGAAAGAACGGACAAAAGATTTGGAGCCTCTTTGCCCAGGGTTCAGATCTACATTAATGGTAGTATTAGCAAAATGTACCCTCATTGCAGGAGTAAAATTTCAAGAATATTTGTGTGCCTGGGCACTTCTTTCACTCCCCTTGTGTAGTGTTCCCCCATGCAAAACCCCTCCCCTCGTACAGCAAATCCCTCTTGTGCAACAAACTCCCCTGATGCAAAAAAACCCCCCATGCAACAACCCCCCATGCAACACCCTCCCTTGACCATGGGCCCCCTAACGGGCAGGTGCCCCGTTAGGCACTGGGTTACCCCTATTGGGGCTGGGTTTTATCAATTTTTAATGTTAAGTATAGGACAAAAATGTGTTGAACTCTTTTTCACCCCCTTAGGGGTTAAATTTTTATACATTAGTTCTTAGTGGGTGCTCACATCATACAAGGAGTATCTTTTAGGCTGCAATCCTAAAGACACTTTTCTGGGAGTAAGCCCTATTTAATACAATGGAGCTTACTTCTGGGTAGACATGGTTAGGAGGCTGCAATCAAAGACACTTTCAAAGCTCCCCACTTTCTCCTTCTCTTCACCCTGAGTCACTCTCTCCCCTGCTCCCTTCTGGCCAGCCCTGAGCTGCTTCCCTCTTCTCCACTGCTCTTCTCTCCCTCTGCCCAGTGGACGCCCGGCCACAGGAGAAACAGCGCAGAAGTGGGCAGGTGTGCTAGGCAGCCCTGACGCTTTTTAAAAGGGCTGCCGGCCGGCACGTCTGCCCCAACTGCCAACGAGTGTGCTTGTTAAGTGAAGCAACACTTGTTATGCGAGGCAGAATCCTAGATAAATTTTTGCTTGTTATGTGGATCACTTGTTAAGTGAGGTACCACTGTACTTGCCTGAAACCCACAGAATCTACCCCAGGAATTCTGGCCACCAGAATCTCCTAGCTTTTGTTATTGAGAATGTGGTAGCTAATCCATTCCCCTGGGTCCATTCCTCTCGAAGGTAGAATAAGCATTCACAAGCTTCAGTTAAAAAAATAAAGATAAGATTTATTTTAAAGAACATAAGGCAACAGGTACTTTAGCATTATAAGTTTCAAACAGACTGAAAACATTAAAACTAACTTGCTGTGCTAGACATTGTTTCTAACACACAACAGATTTCCTTTCTTCATAGCTGAATATGTTTGGCCTTCTGCAGCAGGTCACAACTTACACTGGCTAAAGTCCTTTCCAGTTTAGTTCAACCCATGATAGGCAAAGCAGTCTTTCTCAGCATGGTCCATGAATATGGGCAGAGTGCAATAGTTCAGTAATCTATTTATCTATCTACAGTATTCCAAATCAAAGCAATGTTTCATTCCATGCAAAGCATAATTCCCATGGCACAAAACACAGTCCCAAAGGTGGAAGCCAACCCTGGGTGTTTGCTCTCTCCTTTTATAGGTCTTGCTTAAGGTATTGCCCATAGCACTCAAGAGCCAATAGGAATTTAGGAGACCCTTAGTTATGCCTGGCAACTACTAAGTTGCTCTGATCTCAGCTGTATTAAATCATCCCAATTAACTACCCCTCTCTTGTGCAGGTGTTGATACCTTGCAACTCATTATTTTGGTAAGTTGTAGAAGTGAGGCTGGCTCCACCATTATCTTTAGTCCTTGGAGCTGAGTATTTCCGCTGAACCCAATTTTCATTCCTCTGACGTTGACTCCCTTTTATTTCTCACTGCACAGAGAAAGCAATTATTTGGCAATCCCAGCATGCGCTTAGCATGGTCACACACAATTCAAACATGGCTACATTTTGGTTCATGAAGATGTCAAACTTCCATGTATTTTACAATCATGGGTATTGATTTTGTTCATTTGCTTTCTGCCTTAGGTATTGGCTTTTGATGCTTATTTTGATGAAGAAGTTCCTGAAAAAAATCAAGAGCTGTACAGAATAAGGCATTGTAAAATATATTTCTACTTAGAAGATGACACAATTCAAGTGGTTGAACCCCAGGTGAAGAATAGTGGAATTCCTCAAGGTATTTGTTGTGTGTAAACGTTCCATGTCTTCAAGAGAGCTTTTTAAAACAACAGTAGGGTTTGCCTACCTAAAGGAATGCAGTTTGCTCATTTTTCCACATTTTCTCATGAATTCCATACAATAGTTGATGTTGACTGTGAATAAAGGGTCTCCTCTCTGGTGTCATAAGAAAAAACAGAGTTAGAGCAGGTCAAATTTAAAAATCAATATATAAAAATGTACATTAACATTAATTGAAAATAAATCCTAGATCAGATTCATTGAGATCTTTAAAAACCAGGTCAAAACTGTACGTGAGTCAAAAAAGGGTATATGATCATAGACTAATGAAGACAATAACTTTGAAATATATATGATGTTTATTAATTTTCCAAAGCCAGAATGTTTTTACATATTGGAACAAGAAACTTTCCACACCATTAAGGAATAGACTTATAGGGATATTCTTTCATATACTACAGTAAGTTGTCTCCTGTTAATTGAACCCTAGCTAACCAATGTTCTCTAATATGGAACATTATGTCTCTCTTTTGACTTTTGCTTCCAGTACAGTATAATCCAGATCCCACATTCCAGAGCTCAGTTAAGAATGGGCTGGCCAATTTCCCCAAGGTCAGCCAGTGGAACAGGACAAAGACGCCTGCTGGCGGGCTTTCCCAAGGCCAGCTGGATTCAGCGGAAAGTGCAGTCAGGCACACAAAGCTGCAGTCACGTTCTCCAGTCTCAGTGAATCATTGTCTTAAGGCATCTGATGTTCCTAGATACCTTAGAAAATTGGCACTGTGTATACTTTTGTTCAGGTTATCTGAGTTAGAAGGGAATAATAGGGAATACAGGCTATTAGGTGAATATAAAAAAAATTGGCAGAAACTAGTTTTCATTCCATTGCCTGGGAACTCCTTTTCTCAGTGAATTTAGCTACTAGTAGACCCCTGGCCTTGAACTAAAAGCTCTCCACAAAAAACCCTCCTGTTAATTGTAAGGATTAATTTAAAATGAGCTAACATAAATATTTGCACCATGTTGGTTTAAAAGTTTGATTTGGAACATTCAGACCTTTTGCATAAATTTGGGGTTGTGAGCTGAACATTTCTGGAAGAAAACCAAATACAGTGATGCCTCACATAAAAATATAATTCGTTCTGGAAGCATGTTTGTTACGTGAAACATTCTTTACGTGAAGCGGATTTTCCTGTAGGAAATAATGGAAACTCAGACGATTGGTTCCACAACCCCAAAAATATTCATATAAAAATATTAACTGGATGTAAAAATGATGACAAAACACTGGAATTGAATTCAAAACATGCATTCAATATGCATGATCTTATGAAGTCTACTTAGGCTGCAGTCCTAAAGACACTTTCCTGGGAGTAAGACCCATTTAACACAATGGGGCTTACTTCTGGGTAGACATGGTTAGGAGCCTGCAATCCGAGGCACCTTTCAAGTGTCTGCCCACTTTCTCATTCATTCCATCCTAAGCCTCTCTCTCCCCTGCTTCCTTCTGGCTAGCCCTGAGCTGCTTCCCTCTTCTCCACTGCTCTTCTCTCCCTTTGCCCAGCGGACACCCGGCCACAGGAGGAACAGCATGGAAGTGTTGCTTTCACTATGGGCAGGTGTGCTAGGCAGCCCTGACGCTTTTTAAACAGGCTGTTGGCCAGTGCATCTGCCCCAACTGCCAACGAATGTGTTCTTTATGTGAAGCACAGTTTGTTATGTGAAGCAGAATCCTAGAAAAAATTTTGTTTGTTACATGAAACATACTTTACCTGAGGCATTCTTTACATGAGGAGCCACTGTACAATAAATGCTAGATTCACTGAGAAAAAGGAGTTCCCACGCAAAGGAGTCCCTCTCTGCATCACATGCAGACAAGAGAGTGCAACACATTCATGAAGTCTGTTTTTCAGATTTTGCTTATTGATTAAGAGGTTTGTAGAATCTGACCCATCTGTGTCATAATGTATGCAAAGATTATTGATTATCAGAGTAACCTTTAGCTTGTGAATTCCGTTGGGAGAGAAAGTAATCTTATTTCTTTGCTGTATCATGTGCTTTAAGACTTTTATTTAAAAAGAGATTTATAAATAAAGAAATGTCATGTTCCCCCATAGTAACATTCTCCAGAAATGTTTCTATTTCTGGGACAAAACAGTACCTGTTGTTGTTCTTTACGCTACCCCTTGCTTTGCCAATTTTGTCTATTGACATTCCAGTTCTCAGTTGGAAGTATATGTATATCTCATTTCAATCAGGTGTAAACTAAATGAGGGTGGTGATAAATGCCTAACAGTGCAATCCTGTTGGAGCATGCAGACTGTCATGCCTGTGCTGAATCCAGTTCAAGTTTGGGAGACTGCTGCTGCTCTACCCCCGAGTGGGGAGGCTACCACAAAGTAAGGCTGCAGCAGCCTCTATGGGTCTATACACTGTGGTGGCCTAAATGTGAGTGGACCTGAGCAGCCATAAGCTGCTTGTCGGATTGAACACAATGGGACTTACTCCAAATAGTCATGGAGAAGCTCTGGCAACAAGTGATGTCACTTAATGTTTGATGTCACTTTCAGCCATGACATCACTTCTGGGGATCCCAGGGAGATGGTCATTCTCAGAATGTATTCCAGGGCTGAAATGCTTGAAAACCACTGGTTCAGAAAGTGTTTTAGCTACTGATTATACTAAATGTATAAACTTACCCCAACTTTTGGGATTTAATTTCTAGCTAGGTGATGACCAGTGTTGGTTTTTTCAGTCTGCAGAATAACAGTATTTTTCCCAATCCATAAAACACCATTAGTTTAACATGATAGTTTCAAACCAAATGTAGCTGAAAAACTTATTAATTTACCATTTTTATAAAGTCTGCAAGAAAGGTTAAACTATAATTTTAAGATTTGCATCAAAAAGATAGTTCTTTTTTGGGTGACACCCTTTTAGGTGAGTTTCAGTGATGCTGCCCCTGTTGTGGAATGTTCTCTCCAGGGGCACTTAGCTGTCACTAACTTTCTTATCTTCTTGGTGCCAAGTAAGGTAATTGGACTAATTCAAGTGTAACAAGTTAAAGCAAGCCCTGGAGAAATGCAAGTTTGTGCGCTGTCCTCCCCCTTCCATTTACCTCCTCCATTCACATGGCTGGTCTGGTTTTTTAAAATCACAGTTATAAAACTCATGGGAAGCCAGAAATTGTGGTAACAGGCTAGGAAGTTGAACCTGTCGCTGACATCAGAAGATCACAAAAGCAGGAATGAGGACAAACCACATATCCTCAGGCTCTCTCCATGTAAGAAGCCTCTGTTCCACTCTTCCTCTAGACCAGACGCGTCCAAACCTTTTTGCAGGAGAGCCACAGCATATCTCTGACACTGTGTCAGGGGGCCAGAAAGAAAGAAATTGAGTAAATTTGAGTAAATTTACATAAATGAATATATTAGGTATGGAAATGATGAACAAATGAATTGAAATAAATTCATAAACTCTTTCTAATACAGAGAGAGGGGAAGATCTTCAAATTAGTTGATAAATACTTTCATAGAGAGAGGAGGTGGCTGCAGCTTCCATGGCCCTCAAATACCCTCCGGAGGTGAGAGGAGGAGGGCTATTACAGAATATTACAGGGCATGAAGGCTTACTGTGGGCTGCATCTTGCTCCCTGGGTCAGGGTTTGGACACTCCTTTTCTAGACATTTAAGTGGTATGTTTATTTTTGCTGAATTTTATTTTATTGTTGCTTTTATCTGTTGTTTTTACTGTGAATATACAGTATGTGTATTTTGATAATTTGTTGGTTGTTCTATTGTAGACTGTGTAGACTTCAGCTGAGAGGTGAAATCTTTTAAATACATAATATATCAATTGCATTTTTCCCATTAAGGTACTATTCTTCGGCGTCATCAAGTTCCACTTCCACCTCCTAATGATGATCAGTTCTATACTATAGATCATTTCAACATTGACACAGATGTAGTTTTTTATGGTCGAAGGTATAGGATTGTAGATTGTGATCAATTCACCAAAAATTTTTTGAGGAAGATGGGAGTCAGATTGAATCCTACAGTAACTCGCCCAGAAGATCCCTATACTAAAGGACGTCAAAAGGTTAGCTGAAACACTGCTGTTTTGTGAAATTTTTAAGTCATCTTATGCATATACATTTTATCTGTAGTCCTAACCACACTTTAGAATTAGTAAAGAATAGTAAGTGCTATTGAAAACAATGGGACTTACTTCCTAGTAGACATGCTTAAGGTTGCTCTTATTTATGTATTTATATAAATTATAAAAATCCCTTTTTATATACAGCATTCAAAATCTAGAGCTGTTTGTATATAGATATTTTATTTTTGAAGAACCACTTCAGAGAATGACTGTGAGGTAAAATGCTTGCAATAGACAGTATTAGTTATGTATATTTCTTTAATCATTTTTTTTCTCTTCATGAAGAAGAGCTGAAGAACACAGAAGTAAACTCTCGTACTTCTAGCTAGGTATGTTCTATTTACCATCAGGTTGGGAGGGGAGATAGGATCCAGCATTCACAGCTACTGCAGTGATCCACCTCCCACCCCACCATGGCCTGATACCTGCCCTAATTTGCCTCCACCTTATAAGTAACAGTGGGAGTTTTGCAAGCCGCCATTGCCAGTATGGCAATGCTGTTGGCAAGGAGCTGCAGAATGGCATAACACCTGCAATGGTGGAGGTCCCAGCATTATGCTAAGAGGTCCCAAGATCTTTCAGTGTAATGCAAGGATAGGATTGGGTCATACAGATTTCAGTGGAGAGGCTTCAAACAGATGCAAAAAATATACAGCTACAACACAGTCTTTGGTCAGTGCAAAGAACTGCTATTAGTACTGCTCTGAGAGATACTTCGGAAGGAGATTAGTTATTTTTACTTTATTCTCTGTTGTATGGGAACCAGTGTTCCCTTTGTGACACTTCCCATCACAGAATCCAGTCTGCCATTTTGGCATGGCTGCATCATTGCTGGAAAGCTGGCTAGGATTGAGCAGTGGGAAAGACACTGTAGAAGCCAGGTCAAGGGGCAGCTGGAAACTGTTCTGTTTCTGCACCTCTCTGTAACCACTGATTGAACCCATTATCACCAGCTTTAGAAAAAGTCAAGGTAAAAAAATATCCAGGATAAGCAAAATATAATTAAAAGAGAGAAATGAAATCTGTGGAAATAAATCAAGCATTTGCATACATCAGATAAATGGCTGTGAAAGACTTGGGCTAGCCTATCTAGCAATGGGCTGGCATAAGTTGATGTATGCCAGCCTAGCTGCCCCAGAAAAGACCTGGGCTGGCATAAATCAACTTAGACCTGCGTAAGTCAACTTAGGCTGGTGCAAGACAGATGGATCTGGGCCGGCCTACCAGGACTAGCATAGGCAGCTCAGCAGGGCATGTTGAGGGCATGTTGGGCATGGTTTAGAACAGTGCAGTTAGGCTGTATGCAGAGCTTGATTACAGGGCAGAAATGGGTTCTCCCTACTCCTCAAAGTTAGGCCACCTTAGGAGCAGGAATAACCCTGCAATCCAGAGTAACTACGGGAAGATGTAAGAGGCACTTACTCTAGATTGCTCTATGCATTTCCCATAGGTTTCCCATAGGTGGCACCGTAACTACATCAGTGTAAAAGTTCACGTAGTTACTAGGGATTGTAGCCTAAACCTGAGTAGATTCATGGGAGCCCGTAAGCCAGAGTAAAAATGGAAGAAAAACAAAAATGTCCTAAGTCATAGGCTGATATAAGCACTACAGCTGCCTCTCAAGCTCTGGATACAGCACAACTCCAGCAACAATCCCTTTCACTTACCCTCCATTACAGGTACTGCAGTCTCATGCTGCAGCTGTTACTGGTTGTCAGGGACTCCTGGGTTTCCTTATAAGGAAGGCACCATAGCTGTTCCTTGTTTAGTGTGATCTGAGGGGGGGGGGTCTCCTCGGGAGCAAGCAGCCTCATAGCCCTGTGGTTTTGGCCTAAGTGTCAACTCTGGATATAGACTACTTGGGCCAGCCGTGCTGGACCATTCTCATTGGTTTCACTTCAGAATTTCTCCCTAAATTGGTTGTAATGTGAATATTTTTCTTAGTGGTCTGGCTCTAAAGTGAGGAAAGGATGGGTGAAATTGGTAGGAATGGATAGAGAGGTGAGGGTTGAATTTCACATACTATTTCAAGTCACACTATTGCCTTCAGATCTCTTAATTTAAATAGGGCAACGTAGTTCCTATGCAAATCTTTGATCATCCGAATTCCTTATGGAATTATAGTACAGAAGGAAGTTACAGTGCAGTTCCATTTAAATGGTATTCTTGCTGATCCCACCAAATGTTTTGGCAGTCATTGTGTTGTGCTGAATGAGGTTGTAATGCATTCATAGCAAGTTTGTTTTAATGCTTAAAAGAGAAACATTGTGATAAATAGATTCTCCAGGGAGAGATTAGATAGAATAAATCTGTGGAACTGACATTTTCTGGCCAAGCTTAATCTGCCTTTCCTCTATTTTTACTGAAGACTGTCAGTGCAATTTGTCAAGAACTTAGCTGTGGACTAAAAATTTAAACTAACAGGCAAAACAATTACTGCTCCTATTTGTAATACTTCTTGGTATGAGTGGAATTACTGTTAAACCCGTTACAATCTTAACTGCTACAATCTTTAGGTGTCAGATTTAATTGGGACCTTAGTTTAACTGTAGTGTCTGTTAGACTCATTTAATACCACTTTCTTCATTGTTATCTTTTATGCTAGTACAATCCTTTTATATATAAGACACATTGCAAGGGACAGGGGACAAAATCTGAAGGAAAAGAGTGAAGCTTTGTTGCAAAATTTAAAAACACACAGTGCAGATTTTGACAGTGCAGACAAACCAGAGAACATAGCTTTATTGTCCTTTAATTGAATTACAGTACTCTTTTTTTTCCTCCCCTCTCTAGAGGGGAGGAAACTGTGATGGTACTGTTTTTAGTTGAATTACGCATGTAACAACTGTTGGGGAAGCTATATATCTATTTATATTGCCATTGTTATTTACCATACTTGGTGTTTTAGGTAGTGTGTACAATAACTGACTGGGAATGTCCATCTTAAGCCCAGCTAAATGTGGTGAATCTAACTGTGATCTTTTCCCCAGGAGCACCATTGCATCACTAAATGACAGATTTAGTGAATCATTAATCTCGGTATTACAATAGTGCATTCTAGAAATTGACTCCTTATGCTTACATTTCACTGATAAGGGAACACACAAGAGAACGACTATTGTTGTCATTGATTTTTGTCTTCAGAATCATTAATCTCTATTTTTACACTATGCTGTTTTGTTCTTTTTGTTCTTTTATCCCTTGTAAAAAAGTACAACAGCAAAATCTGGTATTAAGTTTTTGCTTCTTTTTGCCATCAAAGTTATACCTGTTGTATAATGGCTGCAATCCTAAAGATAATTTCCTGGGAGTAAGACCCATTGAACACAATGGGGTTTACTTTTGAGTAGACATGGTTAGGATTGTGCTTAATGTTAATGATGGTCTGGTTGTCTGGAACAATATGAAATGCATGCCTCTTCAGTTTTTGGCCCTCCTTCACTTTAATAGGTTATGGGTCTTCTTTTCCCATGTCCTGTAGGAAGTTTTTATGCAGTCTGATATTGCCCCATGGGTCACTGATAATTTTTTAAAATCATGCTTGTATCCTACTCTTCCTGGGGTCTGTTATCTTCATAACAGCCTTGTGGGGAGGTTAATAATTTTGTTTGTTTGTTTGTTTGTTTGTTTATATCCTGTCTTTCTTCCCTAATGAAAGGGAGCTCATGGCGGCTAACAACAATTAAAAGAACACTAAAACATCACTAAAATTAGGTAATAAATACAGATTAAAACACAATTGAAATACAGTTAAAATACAATCAGATTATATAAAAACATTTAAAACATCCCCTCATAAAATGTACAATAAAGCCAACTAAAACAGAATTAAAAAACTGTATTAAAAGAGTGTGGAGAAGGGTGGCCAGGTTCAAGACCTGTCGATTAAAAAGACTGGTCTAATGGAAGACAGTGATTTGCTAAAGACCAGTATGCTTGTTTTAGAAAACATGTAGCCTGTTTTCTAGTTGCATGAAATGGGCTCATCAAGGCAACTTCCAATAAATAAAAAAATTCTTAAAATAATTACAGAACAACTAAATGATCACAAGAGATGCAGCCAGGGCTTTACATTGACCAAACGGAGCAACAATTTGAATTCAGCTCTCCTTGTCTCAAATTCAGCACATTTTCAGTACTTACATAAAACTAAATATTTCAGTAAAACATTAAACTACTTTGGATAACCTCCTGAGGGCCTTATCCTGTGGGTTTTGGCATTTGCACTCTGCTGGCTTCACTGATGTGAGCTGTCCAAAAGTGCTATAGGGAACTTTTTGCAGTTCTGCTAACAATGTGTTGTATGTGCAGAGCCCAGCACCAGTTGTTGCTGGGCCTCAGTGAATGAAAACAGATGCCCAAGAACCCCTGGCAGTGCGTATGGTCTTTGACAGGCCCTTTCGAGGTGCAGGGAGGAAGGACACAATAGGACAGGAAGGACGCAATAGGGAGGGTGGGTGGGGAAGATGTAGGGCTGAGAAGGGGAAGAGATGTTAGCAGGCTCTGCTACCATATTCCAACCCCCTTCTCAAGCTGGGAAACCCAACCCGGGTCTCCTCAGTTCAGCACCCTCTCAATAGTGGATGCAGATGCAAGGAGATCCTTTTGGGCAACCCTGGGTGTTACACATGGTAAGGAATGTTTGTTGCCTTACCCTGAGGAAACCTGGTGCTGCTTCCCTGACCCCACATGATACAGCAGTTGCTATATTGGCACCACTGAGCTCTAGGATTGGGCTGTGGTTCCACAACTCCCCAAGAGCATATAGTTCCTGTGGTTGCTATATGAGTATGTCCTGTGAGGTGTCCATAGATTCTTCTAAAGAAACCTTTCTTCTTTCTCAAGGCATTTGCATTGATTTTTAATGTCTTGTGACTGCCATTTCCCCAGCATGTGATGTCAAAGCAGCTCAGTTATTGATTGGTGCTAGTGTGGTGATAGACTAAAGCAAATTTTCCACCAGCATGGTCCTTGAATTTGTATGGTAAAAGTACCGTAAACCATATTGTTTTACAAATACAGTACTACAAATGCCCCTGAGTCTTAATCAGCCAAGTGAATAATTCTAAATAAAACCCAACAGGTACATGTTGAGAATACAAAACATCTCTCCACTGCCACCATTCATTAACAATTGCATTGTTCAGTTTATAAGGCCAGTTCAAGGTCTTGCCAAAAACATTGTTTTATATAGGAAGATAGTGAGGGGGAAAAAGGACTTTTTCAGTTTTTCACAGTTTCAAAAATAAATTCAAAACACAGTCTTATTCTAAAGAAATCATATAGGTATTTCTTCTTACTAAATGAGCATTTGCCCATTTTCACATTAAAAAGTTCTTCATAAAAAGGTGAAGGCACAGACAGGGCTTTTAGACGTTTAGAAGACCTTACAGAAGGTTTGGTACATGAAAGTGGTATTCAACCACATGCTTGCTGACACTTGAGTGTTTCAGTTGCTATAATTCATTTGGAACCTATCTTAGAATACTGAAAACACATTATAACTCGATTAGTTATCAAAGGGGTCCACAGATATTTCTGGTCTTAACTCTGGCAGATCTTGACATTTTGTAAGGAATGTCTCTCATTTTGAAAACTACAAAACTTAAAAAACATTGCCGTTATGCATCTAGATTTTTCTTAAGTGATTGTATTTTAATGAATGCTCTTTCTTTTTTGACCTTCAGTTGATAGATAGTATGACACCTTTGCGTCCATATGAGCGGTTTGATACACTCAGACAGTTTCTGGAACATGATGGACATGTTTTACGTTTTTATGGTGTGTGGGACGACACTGAAAGCATGTTTGGGGATGTCCGAGAGATGGTACTACATTATTTTTTGTCCGATGACACTTTTGAAATAAAAGAGGTGATACCCTTGAATTCGGGTCGGGATTCTGTTCCTCTATTCCTTAATAGACAGAAGCTACCAAAGGTAAATTCATATGCTTTTTATTATTATATTATTTTAGTACCTAACAGTGCAATTCTAACTCAAGCTGGAACTGGCAGCCTTTTGGCCTTTGCTATATCCAGTGCAAGTGTGGAGCTGCTGCTGTGCCACCATGGGGCAAGGGCGAAGTTTTCCTCTTATCCTGGGTAACAGAGGCCCCAATAGGTCTGCTTGTATCTCAACCACTTCAGGAGAGGTGCAGATCCAAGCAGACCAGAGTAACCTGAGGCTACCCAGGAAATACATGTGGCACAATTGATGGTTCTTAGCCCTGCCTCCTGCTCCCCACCTGCCCATCCCTGAGAATGTTCTCTGGCCACTCTTCCTCTACCCCATAATACTTCCACCTCCTTCCAACCCTCTGCCTTTCCCCAACTCTCTGGCTGACTGTGATTTGCCAGTACATCTTACCATCCTCGAAGGCCAAGAGCAGCTCAGGGAGGCTAGTTCAACTACCTGCCTTGTCATTGGGAGTATGCCCTTTTCCATATAGTAGGACTTACCAGTACATCTAAGTAAACATGTATAGGATTATGCTATTAATTGACATGGATGTACTGGTGACCAGTGACCAAGTCTTTGATATGATATTTGCCCTTTCATTAATTTCTGTGAGATGTGGAAAGACTCAGAGATTAACTTTGGTGACACTAAGTAAATACTTTATGTACCCGTTCAGCGTTAAGCAGTTAAGGCTTTATAAACCTTAATGGCCCACCTTAGATGGAAAACTGACAGTAATTTATATTTAAGTAGATATTTTGTTCTGTGTATTTTATTTGTTTTATGATGATACAGCTTCCTGACAAGCAAAACAAATAATTCACTGCCTTAGAGTACCTCCTATTCCTCAATTATTATTTAATTTAAAATATTTCTTTGTATTCATAAAAATTGATGAGTAATAGTAATTTATTACTTTGTTTTCTGAATTCCAATATAATGAAGGAAAGGTTTATTGAAATTTCATTCAGATCAGATACAGTAGATTCATCTCTACTATCAAGCCCTAATAGGCAGAGAATTTCAACTTCAGTTACTCAGGGTCTTGGAACAGCTATTTTCCAGCTGAGCTACCATAGATTTCCCAATGATGACACAGATCTGAGATGCATATATGCCAAGCATGTAATTTGACTGTAATTTATATACTGGATTTGCCCAAACTCGATTAATGTGAGAGCCACATACAATAGGTTTCACATGTTTTGGAACCACAAAATTTAAATAGCAGTTAAATATATTAAATTTATCACCAGGACATTGAACTTATCATTTATTAATGAGCCCGGTGGACTCTTGGTTTATATCAGATATATAGCTTGGATTACCTTTTCAAATAAATTGTGATACAAAAAGCCAGCATAACAGCTAACATATACGAGCCATGCAAATGTGGTACATTTAGTTTTTAAAAAGTACAAAACTTAGTAATTCATCAAGGCTGGCTTTGAATGATGATAGTGGTACCTGCTTGGTGGGTTTCTTTCCTTAGGTTTATCACTGTATTCAGTAACAATATAAAATTGAAAATGTCAAACATTATTTTGTAAAATCTCAATAATCAAGTTTATTTCATTTATGTTACTTTGATAGTTAATTCCTATTTCCTCCCACCTCTCCAGTACGCACCAATTGGACTATACCAGCCTGGTACAATCACAGATCGAACTGTCCTAAATGTGTTTGGAGGACTAGTTGGAAATAAAGGTCGTTACATTCTGGACAATCGTAAGGTAAGCTTGTTTGGGCAACTGTACTTTGTAGAGCATATCTGTATTTGCAGCTATTCCTCTTAAATAACTTGAGTCCAATCCTATATTCCACCATCCCAAAGCATGCAGTGCTGTTGTTGGAATATGAATTGCATGCAGGAGTGGGAGCAGGTGGCCATGGGGAGGTAAAAAACCTTTTTATCTCCCTGTGGTATCCCTGGCCTCCAGTAGGGCTCCTCAGATCTATACCAGCTTCTGGTATTGATTTAGCTGGTGTAGCTTCAAGGAAACATTTGGTGCAGGGAAGGAGGTTTGAATCTCAGTGTGCGTGACTTCTGCTGAAATCCTCCCCCTTCTGTCTCAAAGAACTCCAGATCCTCCCTGAACTGCTCCTACCACTGACCTACCAACTCTGGCACACTATCTACATGTTGCTGTCCTATGTGTGTGGGATCTGGTATTTTGCACTGGCAACCATCAGTGTGGGACTTAACAGTGGGAAGTCTCAGTAAGTGCACAATCTAGAAGTGCACGTGGATTACTGTCTATCACTGGGTTGACCCAACTGCAAGATAGGCCACCCTAGTTATTCTTGATAAGGCTTGGGGCAGCCTAAGGCAACATAGGCTGCCCCAAGACAGGCGGACCTGGGCTGCCTAGCTGTTCAGGAGAGGCATAGTGTACAGGAGAGGCATACTGAGGGCATGTTTAGCATTGCCTGGGAGAGAGCAGTTACTTTGTATCCAGAGCCTGTTTTCAGGGCAGAAATTCCCTCTTCCAGCTCCTCAAGAGTTATACCACCTCAGGAGCAGGTATGGTAATGAGTAGACCTGTAGGGGTCCATGATAAGGCAGAGTAGGAATGGTAGTGTTGACCAAAAATCTGCAGCCTGGTTGCAACCCCTGCCTCTCAACTTCAGGATATGGCACAACTACGGCAGCCCACTAACCTGGGGATATAACATGCCAGTCCAAGAAGCCCCTTATATTCACTGCAGTCTATACTGTCTGTCTCATCAGGGACTCCTTCTAAGGCAGTCCCCACAGCTGTTCCTTGTTCAGTGTGATCTGAGGAGAGTCTCCTCCGGAGCAAGCTCTCCCCAGGTGTCAGTAACTTGGTGCCTACTTAACATGCTCTGCTGCAGCTAGGGTAGCTCAGGCTTCCTCTAGATGCAGCATATCTTTCTGCTCTGGATTCAGAATCCAGAGGCTAGTTGGGGTAGCCCAGCTAGGGCTCTCCTCACTGCCCTTACTCTGAATTGTGCACTAAGTCTGGAACTTATAGTGGCAAGTCTCATGACCTACCACGATAAACCCTTGATAAAATTGTCCTGTTTGTTACATAAAACAAGATTCTTTGTGTGAACATAAATTTAACAATGCAGTTAACTTACCTGAAGTTAACAATGCATTGCAGACCTTAACAATTTTTTGTTGTTTTGGTGCATAAAAGTTAGAAGGCAACTTGAGTTAGAATGAAGATGGGATTTGCTAAAATAATTTTTCTTTTGTTTTATGTCAAATGATCATATCTGACATTTAAATATAAGTTTCATATAGATTATAGTATATATATGTATTTTCCCTTTACTAGACAGGAGCTGTTCATCGAGAATTTTATCATGACAGTGACCTGAGAATAGGGTCAGTAATCAATGTTTGGGGAAGAAAGATATTGCTTTGTGATTGTGATGAATTTACCAGAGAATATTATAAGACAAAGTATGGAATCAGTAAGTAACAATACTGATACTTTGATTTACTAATCATAATTGTGTAAAGCACACATACATACCTTTTGAGATGCTTTGTATTTATAGGAAGAATTTTCATTATGAACTGTAATTTGATATCAAACTATAAATATGCAGATTAATGCCTTGATTCAGTATTCATTTGGGAATCATTTCAAATGTGATGTTATGCATTTGGTTGGATTGGCCACTTCAGTGAACAATGTCTATTCATGTTGTGAGATTTCTCCTCCATTGAAGTTAATGGTGAGCCCTTATCAGGAGAGAAGTGCAGCCTGCTTATTAGAGTCTGCAACACATTCCTGGATTGCTGGTAAAGTCCATCAGTGTGGTTATGGCACTGCTGCCTGTGGTAGTGGACATTGTCTTTGTCCAAAGCAAGGACAAGACAAATTTAATTAGGGGTTTGGTAGGGGAGATTCTTGGTTAGAGTCCATTGCTTGGTTGTGTGACATCAAATGCCCTGCTTTTGGTATGCTCAAAGTTTCTTGACATTTTGAGCTGATGAGGGACTCTGGGTGTTTTCTGGATCTTATAACCATTTTTGAAAAATAAGCCTACTGATCTCTTCAGGAGGTAGTGGTGCAAGAATCCTTGAAGGCAACAGGAAAAAAAGTAATAGGATCTGGCTCAGTTCCTTTGTTTCGATCAGGGCATGACCAAAGTTTAACTTTGGAACAACTTGGAACAACCCCCGTTGGTGCCAGTTTGTAACTTTGTATGGTTAAAGGATGAGTATGGATAGAGTTTAGCCTGCCCTTTTAAGATAACTTTCATTTAATTGGAGAGTAAAGTGTGAGTTGAAGTACAACCTTTCAATGGTAGGAAATCAGCAGTACTGAAAAGTACTTGATTTTGGCTGGATTATATTCCACATTTGAGCCTTAACACCTCTAGTAGTGCTTCCTTATACCTGCCATTGTGGAGCAGAAGACCATTTTTGTCTTCTAACTGGAGACTTTATTTACTTTCTTGTCGTCTGGCAAAGAAAGTGGCAGAAATGTTCGTGGCAGAAGGAAAGACAGTAGCTGCTTTCAGGATCAATGCAGAATGTTATTCAGGATTAAGGAATCTTCTACTTACATATTGAATTTTGCCAGATAGACAGGACATGCAATTCTGGCCATTCCCCTTCCAGTTTCTTTACTCCCCTTAGGGATACTAAAATCTACAAATTTCCTTTAGCCCATTTACTACAGCTGCACTAGATGGCACTGTTGGAATGCAAGAATGATCTTAATCAGTGCTGTCTTTGTTATGCAAGTTCTACATTAGCCTTTCATGTGAAAACTTTACATTTCTTACTTTGTTGAGGATTCAAGCCCACAATTATTTTATAGTTCAGCATACAAATAAATTTCTTTGGGCCTGATTTGTTTCCAAACCCACCATCTGCAAATGTTGGTCCATAGTTTTTGTTTCTGAACAGGAAAAATGTACTGATATTAACAAACTGAACTCACTACAGTACATTGGTTTGGGGTGCAATCCTAGCACACTGTTGGGCTGGCACAAGTCCCTTGCACCATCCCGGGAGTGTTACAAAAGTGCCATGAAACACTTTCTCAGCAACTGAGGGGAGACAGACTGGCTCACAGACATGCACCAGTCTTCCCATGCCACCCTGGAAAGGGTTGGTCTGGCTGAGCTCATCTGGAAGAGGTCTGGGGGGCATAGTATGTAGAACAGAGTTCCGGGGCAGAGGGAGAATAGGGTGTTTCCAGGAACAGATGCAGCTGGAGTTAGGGCCAGGATCCAAACTCTATTCCCAGGCAGCTGCTAAGGTGGTACAGATCCAAGTAGCCCCCTTGGGTTGCTATAGTGTTACATGCAGGTGGGGGCTTCAAGGGTTCTCATGGGGTCCTTTGCTCATGAGCGCCTGGTTATGAGAACCGCTTACTAATGGGATATAGAACCTGTTGTTCTATGTTGTAGTAACCTAAATTAATTTATTTGAATCCCACCACTGGTTACATGGGATAAGGGACAAAGTTTTTTTTCTTGCCTTGGTCTGGTTCACAGACACCAGCCTACCTATTCCAGTACAAGTTAGTAGTATGTTGCACACCTCAAATAGTTTTACTTAACCTGGCTCATGGTACGTAGAAAGCAGGGTGATAACATACAAATTGTACATTGTTGGCTGGGGTTACTGTTGATAATTTTATAGTCTTTATGAGATGAGTTGTCATGAATTCACCAGTATTAAGATGGTGATAAAGAAGATAAACTCACTATGTAGCTTTCAGAAAGCCAGACCCATTGCTGGGATAACAAGGACTTACATTTTTTGGCAGTCAACCAAGGCTCAAAGAAACATGAGTATTTCCAATCATAGAGGCAAATTGATAGAAAGCAGAGGAAAATATCAATACTACAATACTCCCAAATGACCAAACTTGTAAATACAGTACTTTCAAAATTATGCTTTCCTGTTTTGAGGAAATACAGTGGTACCTCTCATAACAAGCGCCTCACATAACAAGTGTTTCACACAACAAGTATACATTTCTAAGAAATCTTGCTTCACACAACAAGTTCCGCTTCGCTTAACAAGCAAGCGTTCTATGGGCACGTATGCTATGCAGCTCTGACGCTCCACACGGAGGCTCTTTAAAAGGGTCGCCAGCCAGCGCTGCTGCCTCTAACTGCCCCCAACTTAGGGGGCAGTTGCCTGGAAGTGCCAGAGGCAGTTACCCCTAACCGCCCCCAAGTGCCCTCACAGGCCACCTTGAACCTCCAGCAGCAGCCCGGGTAAGCTTCCCAGGAAAGTGTCTTTGATTGCAGCTTCCTAACCATGTCTACTCAGAAGTAAGCCCCATTGTGTTAAATGGGTCTTACTCCCAGGAAAGTGTCTTTGATTGCAGCCTCTTAACCATGCCTACCCAAAAGTAAGCCCCATTGTGTTAAATGGGGCTTACTCCCAGGAAAGTGTCTTTAGGATTGCAGCCTAAGTAGACTTTGTAGGATCAAGCACATTGAATGCATGTTTTTAATTCAATTCCAGTGTTTCGTCATCATTTTTACATCCAGTTAATATTTTTATATGAATATTTTGGGGGTTGTGGAAACAACCATCTGAGTTTCCATTATTTCCTATGGGAAAATCTGCTTCACTTAAAGAGCATTTCACTTAAAGAGCATGCCTCCAGAACAAACTAAGCTGTTTATGTGAGGCATCACTGTATTTGCTTTTCTAAAATGTATTTATCCTTCAGAGAAGTCTGCCAAAAGGGGAGAGCAATTTTGTTTCTCTGGACTGAGACATTAATGTTTCATATTGAGGTACAGGGAGAATCTTAAAATATTCAGGATATGAAGGGTAAATTGTTATTTGCTAATTTTGCTTTATAGCGGACTTTACTCCAGTTCCATTCAAGGCTCCTCCTCCTCCAAAAGTAGAAAGAAAATATCCACCGTACAATGGATTTGGCACTGAAGAGGACTCTCTTGCCTCCTGCATGAGTTTGCTTCCCAAACCACCCATGAAAGACTGGAAAAAGTTCATGGAAAAAGACAGGTATCTGAGCAAAAACCTTTTTCAAAACATGTTCCAAATCCCAGAATTAAAAAGTGAAGAGGGGAGTAGAAACATTTTACATATCAAGAAATGTTTCAAATGGGCTTTGTAATATTCATAATTGTGAGTTCCAGCAGAAAATGAATTCTCATAATTTAGATCTATTTCTTAAATGTTCATATCTAGATTTTTTCAGGCTCCAAATGAACATTTATAAGAACCTCAAATGACATATAACTTGGGGTTCCCAACAGTGTTCAGGCAGTGGAATCTTCAGTGTTCAGAAGATGGAATTACCATCTTCTCTTGGGTTCCTGTTTTGTTTGCAAATCTCCACAGACTTTTAAAAATGCTAGTTTTTTCTTTTTTCCAATAGATTCTCAGATTTTTAATCTTTTTGGAAGTACTGTATTTCCCCTATAATAAGTCCTAATCAGAAAATGGACTTTTGCCCTGAGGTCTAAAATAAGACCTGCCCTGAAAATAAGACCTACTAAAATCCCACTTCCGCATAGCAGCATCAAAGCCCATAAAAGCCTATGCGGGTCTACTTAGAAGTAAGCTCCATTATAGTCAGTGGGACTTACTCCCAGGCAATTGTGGTTGGGATAGCAATGTCAGAGCATGATCATTGAATTGCTACTCAGAAGTAGCATTATCGTCAGTGGGACTTACTCCCAGGCAAGTGTGGACAGGATAGCAGCCTAAAAGCCCAACCCTTTATTCTGAATTAGAGCTCCTCTGCTGCCCATGTGGTTCTTCTGCTGCAGCTGTGGCTGGCCTGAAGAGGAACTGGTAATTAATTAAGGGCCACAAGCTGAGAAGCCCCTCTCTTCCTGCCCCTTCACAGACCCCTCTCCCCTCCAGACAATGAGGCATTGCTACTCAGAAGTAAGCCCCATTATAGTCAGTGGGACCTAGTCCAAGGCAAGTGTGGACAGGATGCTGCTGCTGCTGGAAGCCCAAGACGCGTGCTGGTGTTTTGCTGGCTTGGCCTCTCCCTAAGAAGGTACCGGTATGTCCATCTCTCCTGCCACCGTGGTCCCTGGCAGCTGCACTGGAGAGAATCCCCTTTCCTTCCCCAGCTTGGGGGCTTCACCCCCTCACCAGGAGGAGCCCCCCTTCCCTTGTCTTTGGCACAGGGTGAATATATGTCCTCTTTTTCCAGGACATGTCCTCTGGAGTCCTCCCTTCCCTTGGCTTTGCCTTCCCTTAGGGAACAAGGTGTCCTCTTTTTCCAGGACATGGTGTTCTCTAGAGTCCCCTCTCCCTTCCCTTGGCTTTGGCTTTTCTTAGCTTACTGGGTGACCATATGTCCTCTTTTTCCAGGACATGTCCTCTGGAGTCCCCCCTTGGCTTTGCCTTCCCTTAGGGAACAGGGTGTCCTCTTTTTCCAGGACATGGTGTTCTCTGGAGACCCCTCTCCCTTCCCTTGGCTTTGGCTTTTCTTAGCTTACTGGGTGACCATATGTCCTTTTTTTCCAGGACATGCCCTCTTTTGTAGCCTGGTACTACTGCTACTTAGAAGTAAGCCCCATTATAGTCAGTGGGACTTACTCCCAGGAAAGTGTGGCTAGGATAGCAGTCTCAGAGCGTGATCATTGAATTGCTACTCAGAAGTAAGCCCTATTATAGTCAGTGGGACTTACTCCCAGGCAAGTGTGGACAGGATAGCAGCCTCAAAAGCCCAACCCTTCTGTGCAGACACACACAGAATAGGGATCTTTCAGCCAGACTTTCCTGGGAGTAAGCCCTTTGAGTGTGGTGGGGTTGGATGGGACTTACTTCTGTTCCAAGGGTGACCATATGACCAGATTTGTCTTGATTTTTAGCCTCCTGTCCGGGTGTCCTACATTTTTGCTTCATTGTCCTACATTTTTCTGTCAGTGTTAATTAAAATAAGGCCTAACCTGAAAATAAGACCTATGGTGTTTTTTTTAAACAAAAAATATAATAAGACAGTGTCTTATTATTGGGGAAACACAGTATTGCAGCAGGTGGGTTACTTTGGCTTTACCTGAGAAATTTTTTAGATGAATAAAGAAAAGAGAGCCCAGATATTTGATACATTTTGCATGATTGCAACAATTGCCTAGTTTTGTGGTTCTGAGAGTGGTAGTTGTGAAAAGTTGGATGATTCCGTCTTGGAATCTGGCACTAGGTGCTGCCATCTTGGAAAGGGACACTCAAACATTTTCTTACTGCTTGAAGAATCTATTTGATTAAAACCAGTATGGTACTCAGTTGCAGTTGTGATCCAATACCATTCTATCACATGTCACATGTGTTTCCATTGTCTGGAGTGGATAGGCAAGCAGTTCTTAAGAATTTCGGCCTAAGACCTCTTTCTAAGAATGGCAATCTATCCAGGGGCCATACTTTCCTTGGAGTAAAGTCCATTGAACACAATAGGACTTACTTCCAAGTAGACATGGAAGAGCTCTGGCATTACAGTGATGTCACTTCCTGTTTGATGTCCTTTCTGGCCATGACATCACTTCCCAGGGTCCCTGATAGAATGTCGCCATTCTGAAATGTACCATTTCAACATTCTGAAATCTAGAGCTTTTGAAGTACAGTAGTACCTTGTAAGACAAACACTTTGCAAGACAAACTAAAATTTCTAAGAAATTCTGCCTTGTAAGACCAACAGTGCCTTGTAAGACAAATAGTTTTACAACGAAAATTTGTTGTAAACGAACAAGTTGATGGATGTTCATTGTGAGCTAGAGGTTATGGAGGAGATCTCATCTGCAGAGGAGGAGAATAAGGAGAAGGAATCCCTCATATCAAATGAATTTAAGGACATTTGTAAACATTGGGAAATTGTGCAAAATTTTGTAGAAAAGCATCACCCAAATAAGGCTGTGTGAGCACTGAAACAGTTTAATGACAATGCAATGTCATATTTTTGTGAAATCCTTAAAAGGAGACAAAAGCAAGTGTCATTAATATTTTTATAGGAATATTTTTTGGGTTGTGGAACCAATTGTCTGAGTTTCCATTATTTCCTATGGAAAAATTCACTTCACATAAAGAATGTTTCATGTAACAAACATGCCTAATGAAATTTATTTTAATGAATTAAATTTGTTACGTGAGGCGCCACTGTATGAATATTTTTGGGTTGTGGAACCAATTGTCCGAGTTTCCAGAATTTCCAATGGGAAAATCTGCTTTGTATAAAGAACACTTTGTAAGACAAACATACTTCTGGAACAAATTATGTTTGTCTTATAAGGCACCACTATATAAATTAAAATTGTGAAAGCCAATTTGGAACAAGCAACACATCTTTTCTGTGGTGCAATCATATGCAGGTCTACTCACATGTTTAATGGACCTGCTCTTAGGTAAGTGAGTAAAAGATTGCAATCTTGGTTTAGAAAAGCTCAAACTAATATAGAAGCTTGATTAAGGCAATGCTATGTTTTAATTCATGTATCTCACTTCTTCCATCACAGACAAGGTCTCGAAAGTAATATTCTGCGGTTTCTTGCACAATTTATTACTACTGATCCCATTAACAAGGACCGGAAGTTCCTCATTGCTTATTTTCTGAGTGACGACACCATTTCAGTTTTTGAACCCCCTCAGCGAAATACAGGTAAAAGGCTCGTTCCATTGCAGGCTGTTTTGGTAGAGGTTGGCAAAGATCTTTATTGAATCAGACTGTTGTTGATTCAGTGGGAAAAGATATAAGAAATAACTAGGTGAAAAAGACATGCTCATCATCTGGGGTTGGACTTTGCACCATGTTGAAACTCAGAGAGAAAAGAGATTTGGCTTTTATAGAGTTATCTAAATTTTTAAATTTAGTTGAATGATACAACTATTCATATTAAGTTAAAGGGCTGAAACAGGAACTGAGGGCAGAATCTAACTAGTGGTAATTATCCAGCATTTGCATAGCTATGCCAGTGGAACATGTGCAACAATGTTTGTTGCCTTACCTCAGAGTTGCATTGTCATTACCCCTGAGCTAAAAAAATTGGTTAGGATTGTGTCCTGAAATGTATTAGGAAGAAGGTTTTTTTTCCCTTAGTGACAGAGCACAATCCTAACCATGTCTACTCAAAAGTGAGACCATTGTGTTCAGTGGGTCTTACTCCCAGGAAAGTGTCTTTAGGATAGTAGTCTTAATTGCATTGTATTTTTGCCTTAGGCTGTCTAAAATGGCCAAAATTTAACATGTAATTCATTACATATCTTTTTATAATGCTGATACTGGGAAGTCTTAGTTTGTTGTTTCATATCCCCATCAGTGGTGGAGGTCTCTTCTGCACAGATGTTTTAAGGGAGATGGTGATATACATATTGCCATTGTTTGTACAAAAGGATTTGCTGTGTTGTGTTCAGCATTCTGAGAAATTCTGAGTAAGGTTTTCAAACTGAAATAACCATAACTAGATAAGAGAAAGCTCTTGTAATCTGGCTCCAATTCTTGGCTTTGCTACGTGCTTTTACAGGCTTAAGTCAGACCCTGACCATTACCTTAATGCATTTTTCACCTTTCAATTTTATTTACAAGTAAGCAGGCCTCCGTCAGTCTTGGAAGACTATGGTATCGTGCTCGGCGCTGCATACGCTGCATGCGAAGCACAAAAGCCTGGGTTAGATTGTTATGGAGGATAGGCTGTTACCCAAGCAGCAAATCCCTCCTCTACATGCCACTGAATTAGCCCAATGGAAAGGCAGAGCCAATACGATTGGATCCAGCTGGCGTCACAGAGCTGGGCTAAGGACAGGAGCTCACCCTGTCTTGTGGGGCCGACCCAGGTCTCGAATCCTGGCCTGCTGGTTAACAGGCACAGTGTCTTAGCCACTTGTGCCACCCACCCAAGTAAGATTTCTGAATCAAACTCTATTTGATTAAATACTGGGTTTTGCAATTACTTAATATTTTGGCTCTAAATTGAATTTTATTGTACTGCCCACTCTCTTTTTCTTACATATCACCAAATAATACATAGAAAACATTTTATAGTGACTAATGCATGTTTTTGGCCTTTGATGGGGCATATATAGCTAAAAACAGGAAATGAACTACAAGAGCATGAGTGTTACGATACCAGTTGTTCAGCACAGTGTGCTATAGCTGGCAAACTTTGTATCCAGAATCTGGTCATATTTCTATGTGCTGCAGAATGTGAGAGTATCACTGCAAAGAAAAAGGTATCAGTCACTGCAGTGTTCATTTTAACTATGCTTTACTTTTGCATTAGCTTTTCTAAGGTGATAACAAGATGTTATTTTTACATATAATACTGTACTTTAGTCCCTCATTATATAAAACAGTGGAAAAAAAACACACACACAACCTATATCAAGGTGTGCGTATATGGAAACAAATCTGTAGACCACCTAGCAATTTTTTCATCTTTTCTTTCCTTATAACAGCTTGTTGAGTGACAGCTTGTCACTGAAATTAACTACTACACAGGTAGTATCCAAAGTTTTGTAAGGTTTTACCAACTTATGTGTAGTGTTTCTCTTGATGAATCTATAATTCCTAGAGCTGATGTCTCAATTGTAGGGACAGTGTCCATTTTCTGTCATAATCAAGAAATATAAGAAGAAAGGTGTTTGAGGGACACTGAAATGATTGTGTCAGGGGGTCTGTGTAAACGGCAGATGGAAGTAACTGTTGTGTGGGCAATGGTATGCATAGTTCAGGATAACTTTGAGGAAATGTGAGGGTACCACTGAATATTAAAGGATACCCTTGTTTGTTTCTCTCTGAAAGACACAGCTTGTTATTTATGGCTCTCTTGTTACAGGGATAATTGGTGGGAGATTCCTAGAAAGAGGTCGCATTAAGAAGCCTGGGCAAGAGCTCTATAAGAGTGAGCTCCCTGAGTATTACACATCGCAGGATCTGTATGTTGGAGCCAAAGTGTGTTTCCATGGCCACGTCTTTCTTTTGGTGGATGCTGATGAGTATGCTTTCAACTACATGGAGAAGCATGCAAATGAGGCAAGCTGTGTTTTCCAATCCTTATTTGGCCTTTACGACATACGCAGTTTTCTTATCGTGCTTCAAGAATGGATGCTCTGAAAACCTTTGTTTATTCACCACAAAATCAACAGAGACCTGTCATTGTTTGATTTGAAAACATATGGTGAAATTGGTTCTCAATCAGTTGCATGTGAAATACATATGAAATAATGTGTTTTGTAAATGCCATGGAGTTTGCTTTGTGCCAGATAATTCAGGCTTGCAGATTGACTTTCATAATATCCTAATCCTTTCTTTGTTTCTGGAAAGAATGAAAAAACAACACAAGCGAGCTGCTGATACAGTCTGTGCTATACCAGTTAATTTTCCCATGCAATAGATAAAGAAACTAAAGCTAAACAAACAAAATCCATAAGTATATCTGATAGTTGTTATGGTTGCTTCTTTCCCAATGAGTTGCAGCATTCTCCTGCGATAAAGAGCAAGCAAACAGAGAAATAAAAATAGGATCCTCCAAAGGATAGCACACTGTTGGGGTCATTTTTAGGATTGCATATGTTTATGCATGGCTTCATAACTTGATATCGTTATGTAGTAACCAGACTTTTATCCGTTTTATGTTTTTTTTCTAAAATGCTAAAAAAAAAAAGATCTGAAAATTATTTTTGCAAATCCATATAAGTAGGAAAAGTAAACAAATGAAATGGATAACCAAATGAATTACTGTGAAGGTCACTCTTAGTTGCTGTATGACACCAAGCATTTTGGTGCCATCCCACACATCCCTCTGCATTTAATCAGTTATGAGTTTATGAACCATTGTTCGTCAACCAGACTCAGTGCAAAGGGACTGGATTGCTTGTGACACATATTCCTTACCAGGGCACAGGGAACTTTATTTTTCCATCTTGTCTCAGTGAAAGATGGTGTTGTGCATCAGAAGAATGATGAGAAGAACAATTAGAAGAATGTTTAAAAACCCTTTCATAATTGTTTATCCAAGTGGTTGCGCTCAGCATCCATTCCTAGCCTAGTTGTCAGAGGTCATGAGACAGGTTGAGTTCTTCAGTTGCTTATGTGTAAGTTACCCATGTGAGATATCACTCCCTTTCAAATTCTTCTTTGTCTGTATTCCCAATGACGACATTTAATCAGGCTTTGTCTTCATGTAGCCCAATACAATCCTTGTACTGCAAGCACTGATAGTTGCAAATGTACCGTAAAGCACATTTACAGGCCCTAGAGCTTGTCTGGTGCTGACAACATCAGTGCCAGCTGGTGCTTTGTGCCATCAGCACATTACTCCAGTGCTAATGCTCCATTGCTTGGTGGTGTCCCGGACTACCAGGTGGCAGAGATGTAAATTGAGGCATGGGGAGCGTTTGGTGGAGGTGTTATAGCAAAGGTGGAGATGGGGAGAGAGGGTGAGGAAGAAGGCCTGGTGCAGGTAGGTAGCAGGCAAGAGGGGAGCTGGAACAGTGAGGCACTTTCCTTCTGGCACTACACAGAGGCTTTCGATTCTATAGTAACTGAAGGGTTGCTGCAGAATTGAGTAATTCCGTTGTGGGGCTACATCTCTTTTTCTGGGGAAGGGGACTAAAGTTCCCATTTTTCAAGAAGCTGCCTGTGGGAGCCTGCAGCATTCATGACACTGCAGCAGCCATTTCATCACTGCGTTAATCCTTGTGCAGCGGGCAGCATAGGATTAGGCTGCCATTCCTTACAGAAGAAACAAAAAATCATTAGTAAACATATAATCATCTTTCTAGCTATGAACAGAATGGAAACCATGGTTTACCTCAGGGAGAACAATCCTAGGAGAGCTAACATTTATATGATTCTTCTTCCTCTTGTCATGCACATCCTAGGAGAATGAATTTTGGTTTGAGATGGACCACAGTTCTTCATTATGTACAGATGAGTGGAATTATGGTAACATAATTAGGTTATAATTAGTTAGGTATTAGGTAATTAGGTAACAATACAGGATCTGAAACCACATTTTGATCCTGGAACAAACCAAGATCTGAAACCACATTTTGATCCTGGTTTGTTTACCTAACTATGGCTTGAATGTACCACACTTCCCCAAGTTTGTTCATAACCTGGAACTGTGGTTTGCTTCAAACTGAAAGTGGAAATTTTCATTGTCTTCTCCTGCACAAAAGAAGAGGGAAGGGAGCTGGTGTCTCATCCAAAAAATCATAGTCTCCTGTTTTGACTGAATCTGACCCTGATGCGGAATTAAACAAAGAAGAATATGTGGGATTAAACTGTGAATTTTCCTAGCACTACCACTACTCCTAATATAAAAGAACGAATGAAATTATTTATTTGTCAGATCATACTGCATTTGCTTGGCGGAAATTTTTTTTGTTGGGATTGGAGAATTGATGTGCAGCATACTGACAGTACAAATTATTTTCTCAAGTTGATCTTGCAATGGCTTTGCACAGTTCTGCAGAAGGTACGGTGGGATTTGATGTTTAGAAAAAACACAAAGCTCAACAGCTAAGATGATGTGGCGTACAGGTATTTGTCAAAGTAAAAAAGAATAGCCACTATTATTGTTTTAAGTCTCTGCCATTCTTTAGTGAGACTGTACTTTGTGTATATTAAATATGCATTCTGTTGCCCCTCCTTTGTTTAGTATCCTATGGCCAATATCAACTTAATCTTGAACAAACTGAAAGAGATAGGAGGACCAAGCTCAAGAGAGATTAAGCAGATTTTTGCAGCAACTGATCCTCAGTACACCACTGTCATTGACTATGACCAATTCAGGTAAGACAGAATGCATGCAGATAAATTATTTTAATACAGTACAGTGGTACATTGGGTAAAGAACGACTTGGGTAAAGGACGTTTTGGGTAAAGAACAAAATTTTCTCAGAAATTTTGACTTGTGTAAAGAACACTGTCTTGGGTAAAGAACACTTCTGAGGATGTTTGGAACAGGCTTCCATGGCAAGGGAACCTATGGGGGGGGAAGGGATGGGGGGACAAGGGGACTAGCTTGTGCTACAGTGGGGCCTTGGGCAAAGTTTTGAATAGGCTTCCATGGCCAAGGAATTCATGTTCCGGGGGGGGGGGGGGAGCAGCCTGAGCCTGTCTTTGTGGGATCTGTGTGTGGCAGCATGGAAGGTGTGCATTATCAATGTTCTAATCAGCAGCTTGGGAATATTAAAGTTGCACAAAAAGACTCTTTTGAGCCAATCGATAGCAGTGACTCCATTAGTGATAGTGAAAGAGCACTATGACTCTTTCTTAACCATGACTACTCAGATGTAAGCCCCATTGTGTCTAATAGGTCTTACTCCCAGGAAAGTGTCTTTAGGATTGCAGCCTAAGTAGACTTAATAGGATCATGCACATTGAATGCATGTTTTGAATTCAATTCCAGTGTTTTGTCATCATTTTTACATCCAGTTAATATTTTTATATGAATATTTTTTGGGTTCTGGAACCAATTGTCTGAGTTTCCATTATTTCCTATGGGAAAATTTGCTTCACGTAAAGAATGTTTCACGTAACAAACATGCCTCCAGAACGAATTAAATTTGTTACATGAGGCGCCACTGTATTTCTAAGCAACTCTTTTTATGACTAACTTGTATCTTACAAGTGTAAGACTGAAATGTGCGACTGCTTAGTCACTTAATTGGAGCTCCATGACTTCTTAGTTACACAGATGACTTAGGGTACAATCCTAGCCATGTCTACTCAGAAGTAGCAGATAATTTGGTAGCAGATAATTTGGTAGCAGATAATTTGAAGAGAAGCTTCAGATCTGTTCTCTTTTAGATGCTGACAATACAGAGTTCTGGAGCTATATACACATCTTTTTTGTTCTTGTCATGAACACTATCCGCTTGTTTTTCATGCAAAGCCATATAGAACGTGCTGAAAAACAAACCACAACAAAACAAAAATATTTTCCCTATCCAAAAATGTGCACAATCAGTAAATAATGTGTCACAGTAAATCAGTAAATGATGTGTCACAAAACATTCTGAATTTAGTTTGGCAATATTGCACAAGTTTTCTTGCTTTATTGTTGAACCAGCATCTTTGTTTTCATGTTATAAGAAACATTTTGTATCTGCTTTGTTCTGATTTCTACAGAGATGTTTGAGAAAGCAATTTATGCTTGACAAATAGATAAAACAAGCACAGAAACTGACAACACAATCCTAACTTTCACTGGATTAGGCAGGCTGGTTTGCCTGTTCTGAATCCAGCACAAGTACTGGGTCTGCTCCCGCCCCATGGCAGGCTCATCCCCTATACTATCATTGGACTGCAGTAGACCAATAGGTCTACTCCGTGGTGACAACATGACCAGAAATTTCTGGATTTGTCCTCTTTTTTAGTCTCCTGTCTGGGTGTCCTCCAAAAGGGCTTCATTGTCCTTCATTTTGGAACTTTGCAATGGTGTGCAGTACCCCATCATGTCACATGTTGTTGGATTCATATTGAAGAGCAGAATTCAATGCAGAAATAAGTTTTAAAATATCTACTTCCTATCAAAAGTTATGGCCAAAAATCTAAAACTGAAAAACATGCATTGAACTCTATGGGAAAGTGAAAGTGCTGAATATTGCGGCTTTACTCATGAGTAGGCAAACATTCCATTTGTCAGCCAGAAAGGCCAAGCTGAGAGGAATTCAAGACCTTGTCCTCCTTTTGGGGTTTGGGCATCTGGTCATCCTGGTCTACTCAGACTAAGATGGACTAAACAGATGGGAGCAGCCTCTGGATTCTCCCAACTTCCGGGGAGGCATAACCGCTGGATCCTGCTCCCTGCCCTCCTGCCCATTTCCTCCCATCCCAGAATTCCCCCCTTGAGTCTCAGATTGGGATCTAGGGAGAAAGTAGAGGGAAAGAGAGAAGAAGCTAAATGTGGGGGAGATGCAAGGTGCGAGACAACATCCATTGCTGCTTCTTTAAAAAAAAACAACTCTTTTTTGCAAAGCCAGAATTAAATACATTTGAAAACACCATTTGCAATGCAAGATTTGCAGACAAAGCTGATAGATTGATTTTCAAGAAATTACCACATTTTATGTTCTGAAGATGTCCCTGCACCTGCATGTTTCATTTTAATTTCTTTGTGTTCACAGAAATTTAATGCTGAATATCTCAGATGGAAAATTATCAGAACATGAAATTATGACCCTTGGGCGATATTACAGTGAAAGACAGGACAATGAGATGGATTCCAGCTTCCTCCTAGCAGTGTCCCAGGAACATCTCAAGAAAAATAACTTTGAGAATTTTGGTCAGCTCTTTGCAACCTTTGAGCATCATGACCGTAAAAAGTAAGGAAGGATTCAGATTTCTTTCACAAAATTTATTTAATCATTTTAGAACAGTAAAAGCACTGTTGGAATAAATCATGTACATCGCCCACAGCACTATCAAACATGTACCTGATAATAAGGATGTTGTTTTGTATCAGAGGTCTGAATGGCTTGATAGAAAAGGAATGAGAAGATGGTTTCCTTTTCTATAGGGCCCATACTCTTCAAAAACAAACTCAAGGGAACCACTAGCGACAACTTCAAGTGGTAATTTGGTGCTGGGATAAATAAGAACAGTTGCTTTCCTACTACTAAATAACACTTTACAAGATTTTCATCACTGGTACTACTATTATCCCTTTGGGAATATAGCAATAGAATTTCCTGGTTTCGTATTGATTGCTCAGTCTGATGGGCCAGCACTTAAAAGCTAGAAAGTGAATTTACTGGTTTCTATCCCATCAGTTTTAGGGATCAGTGTTTGGATTTCAGTTGAAGACAGTGCTTATGTCTCAATTTTGGGCCAGTGGGTAGAGTGCCCAAGTTAGGGAACTGGCCCACTCTGCCTTAAGAATAAAAAAAAAGTTTTTAAATATGTGACAAAGTGTTTATTTAGTGAGTCCAGTTTTTCAATTGGAATATTTCTGGATAAACACATTAGTGATAGCTGATATCTAGATACCCATACAGGTCAGTCCTGTTTGGATTCCATGGTGAAAGTCCATACTTGTGGTCCTAGATGCAATTGGAGATGTTCTCTGGACACATCCAGGAAGTTTTTTCACAATGTCCAATTCTGATAGTAAGAATTCATAAAGGGGCTACAACCCCATTAAATTTCCTGTTGAAATTAATGGGAATTACAACCTTATTATAGACACATTAATTTGTTAATAAGACAAACTCACATGCATAGACAAACTACATGTATGTTATTTAAAGGAACCACAGTGAGAGAAATTTAGATCAATGACAGAGTGGGCTAAGCTTTATATTCGCATGCTATTTTCATGATGCAAATCACTCCCTGATGCTGCTATTTGCCCTAGTAAGAAAAAACATACGTTTTTCCAACTAGCGGAAGTAGCATATGGGATTGGAAAGATCAGGAGTTTTATTACAAGCATCATGAGGAAAAGAAAGGTTTAAATCATTTCTAAGTTGTGGTACTGATCTGAACTAGCAGGGTTCTGTTTCAGCTTTTTGAAGAAGAATGCCCTCGCACCTCAAATTATTTCTCAAACCATGTCTAGGTTAGCCCTCCCTTCAGCAGGACTTACTTCCTGTTATGTACGCTTGGATTTGCCCCCTTGAAGTGCTTTTCTTTATCTGGGTAATCAAAATAAATTTGATGATGACTTACCATGTTTTGCTTCTTTTGTTAAGGAGGGTGACCATATTTTTTCCAGGGTGACCATATTTTTTCCAGGACATGTTCTTTAGCCCTGTTTTCTGGGAAAAAATTTCATTCTCTTCCATTTCCTTGTAAGCAGGCAGCATGGAGCTTTCTTGTAATTCATAAATTATAAATTATATATAATAAATGATATGTAATAGTTTTAAATTTAATAATAAGGTAATATAATGTTTACACTAAACATCCAAAAGCAGGATATGTTTGTAGCTTTTATTTTGTCGCGTCAATTTTTCTTGGGTGTCCTGCATTTCAGGGGGACCTTGACTTCTTTGCTGGTTATGACATATGGTCACTGTAGTTAATACTGGACATGACCACTTCAGCATTCTGAAATGGGTTGGGTATCATGTTGTTCCTGTTTCCCTTGTTCAGGATTTTGTTATTTTTACTGTACTGTGTATTCTGTGACACTGTTATGGTCTGGATCTAATTACTACAGAAAATACTTTTAATATTGTTAACAAGCTGTAGACCAAAACATGAGTTGATTCAAAGAGAAGATAGATTAATGTGTGCCTGTCAGCAGCATTATACATGTGCTATAATCTTGGAGTCATAGTTTTAAGTCAATTGTGAAAGGTTTTGGAGGAAAGGCATTTGAGGTGGGCTGACTAGCTGTGTGCCTGCAGGTTTCTTCCCTTCCCCTGTTAAACCATTCATGGTAGGAATCTAGAAATGGGGAAGCTAGCTGGTGGCTTAGGAAAAGCAGATTAAGTACCCCTGTGTATGGGACGCAAGGTTCACCATCATCATTATTTATAGGTTCATTGTCATACTTATTATTTATAAAAGTGCATAATATGCAAAACAAAAATAGCAATACACAAACCCACTAGTAGACTCACAATCTAAAAAAGACATGGGACCGAAGGAGAGGATAGTTGAAAGGAAATTCCCCTGAAGGAATTTGACGGGAAGGAACATTTGACGGGAAGGAACATTTACTGGACTATTTTCTAATATTTCCTCTTTTTCACAGGGACTTCCATTTGTCTTCAGGTTACTCCGTTTTAAAACATGTTTATTATATTTTTTGTTGCAAAATGGTTAACAAGCAAAACCTGATTCTGTTCCTTTCTGTGTGCAGGTGCGGACTTCTATGCAGTGAAAAATGCAGGACAATTTGCAAATCCTTCAGGCTGCCATTAGCTGATGATCTGCTGCGTGCAGTACTAGCTGTGTAAGTTCTGACTCTAACATAATGTTATTTCTTGTTGGTAGTATGTTTGTGGTGTGATTATAAATCTGTTACAGCAGAGGCTGGCATTAATTTTTGGAGAGTTAAAAAAATCTGAGAAGGCATTGTTTCCCATGAGGGTGTGATGTCCCCCTACAGGGGTAATATGGGTGGAAGGTGTGGACCCTCCCCCCCCCCCTTGTAAGGGGAATGGTCCTAGAGTTAACCGTCCAGGTAAGTAAGGCCAAGGCAACAACGGAAGGATTTCAACCACGGTATCTTTACTTGCTTCCATTTCAGAAGGTCCTCCACTTGGTTCAGGTAAGTATGACATGTAAGTACAACAACAAACTCTTAACAGGTTAGTATAAGTTCACAAGCACTAACTTACATTGTCTTCCAACTGAGTCCAACATTCCCTTCCTCCTCCAACACTTCCTCCTTCTTCCTTCACTCTCTCCTTTCCGCCTTCCCGCCTTTCTTCCCCTCTTATTCCCTCCAGATGCCCTGTCCTGGAGGAGGGTTCCACCGCTCAGTTCTGGGTGAGGGTGGCACCTCTTTCCACCAAGCCAGCCTGGTGTTGGGTCAAGGGTAACCTGGCAACCTGCCCGTCTGTCCTTAGGGTTCGGTTGCCAAGTCATCCCTCTTAGCCAACCTCCTCCTCCACCTGGGAAGCCGTTTAGGAGGTTCTTTGGGGGGCTCTGCCATGACCTCCTCCCCTGCTTCCCCTTCTTCCCCAGCTTCCTCAGTTCCATCCTCCCCAGAGTTTATGTCTCTGATTGGTGGAGGTCGCCTTCCAGGCGTGTACGTTGGCCTGCACAAGCATGGAGGAAAAACATCATATCCTCTGCCAGTTCTTCCTCAGGGGTCTTCTTATGGGCTCTACAATGGGTACAGACATAATTAAAGGTGCAGTCCTAACCAATTTAGGTTGGCCTAACTCACATGACATATCTTCCCATATGGGGAAGTTCTTCTGGGGAAGTCAGCATATTGCAGTGCACTGTTCTAACGCCCCCTCCCCAAGAAGGTTAAGATTACAGCCTAAGGGGAGTCAGCCCCATTGAATTCAAAGGAACTGAGTAAACACAAATAGGAATGCATTGTAAGTGTTCAATTGATGCTTCTGTTAAAATAGAAACAATATGAAAAACCTGCAATATGAAACAATATGAAAACCTGCAAATATTCTGAAACAATATGAAAACCTGCAAACTCATTTTCCAGAGGTGAAAGTAGGTTTGACCCACTCCAGAAACATCTCTCGTCTAAACCAGTAGTTTCCAGTCTTTGAAACCACTAAAGCAAAAATTGGAATTGTCATGAACCATATGTTCCTGAAGCACCTGAACACAAAATTTGATTAAATTTATAATCTTTTTTTGTTTTACTGGCTAGATTAATTATTAATATAGAAAGATTTTGGGGTTGTGACTTTTGTGGCCAACTGTGGCTGTGAGCAGTCCTCCCTGGTGATTTCTGGGGAAGTGTAGCTTCCCCCACAGACCAACAGGGAGGGCAGAGAATGGATTGCCTTTGCTGCAATCAATGCGACAAGTGAACAAATGCCATCCTTTCCCCCCCAGTACTTGCAGACCACTTCTCAGGGTCCTGTGGACCCCCAGTGGTCTACACACCATGGGTGGGGAACTAGTGGTCTAAACTCAGCACTAGAAGAGTAGTACACATACCCCTTCCAGATGTCATGCTCTCCAGGGTATGTTTTCGAGACAAAGAAAAATTAAGCTGACACTCATTCTCCTTTTCTTATTTGGCCTCCCATGGTGTTCCTTCATCAACTCATCTTTCTCCCTCCTGCCCAAATAGTTCCCTCCTTCTTGTTTTGCTGAGAAGCAAAACCTTTTGTGAAAGACTGACTAGAGTGTAGCTTGTACTGAATAATGCAAGATTTGTACTGAAAAAGTAAATCTTTGAACACATGTTTAAATCCATTATTGTCATCACAGTAATAGGGCACTATGAAACGATCCTCTATCATTTTTTTCCCTTGTCTGACATGCCTGATGAACATCAGACCTTCATTGTTGTTTAGAAATCTGGTTCTTTTATACAATAAAAACATTTCAGGGAGTTCCCTGTGGTGGTCAGATGGATGGCTTTTGCAATTTGGTGCACATTCATCATTTCTGACACCTGGTCATGAACATTAGTCAAAGGAAGTAAAATAATTCATTTTTAGAACTCCCACTAACCTGACCTGCCAAAGCATGTTTTTGGGATAGCCAGAATTTCCACATGAAATGAAGAATTTTCTTCCTACTTTTGAAAACAGCAATTAAACTTATCTAACCTGAGAAGAGAATTAACTGCCTTTTGTGGAAAACCTACTAAGTCAGTGGTTCTCAGACTTTTGGGGAAGTAAAGTAAGTTTTTCAGAAGAGAAGTTTTTACAGAAGATGTGACCCCCAGGACTGAATTGCTATGTAGGGGGACGGGGTACTTTTATTTTCACTGAGGTAAGTCAGCAGCAGGCTCTATAAGGTGTGGGGAGCTCTTTACAACTTTACAGTGCTCCCCAATGCATAGGATCTATTGTAAAACACTTTCTGTTGGCATCTTGGAGCCCTTCAAGGGGCTATGCTAGGTTCCCAGCGTGTCCTAGAGCCTGCTGCAGTCCTATCTCAGTGAAAGTTAGTGAAAGTGCCCCCCTTAACAACATGATGTTAGGAATCACGTTGCTACCCTTGCCCCTTCCCACACCTCTTTAAGGGATGGAGAAACTTTTACATGAACTGGTGGGTTATGACCTATCAGTTTGAGTACTACTATGCCAATAAAAATAGGACATTCTGTAGGTGAGGGGTTAGCAACTTTTTGGTGTAGTGCTGAACTAATGTTACAGTGTTACATGCATTACATGCTAATGTTACATGCATGCTGACATGATTCTAAAGTTATATATGCTCATGCAGAGACTACCTCCTCCAGCTTTTCTGTCCTCCAGACAGCATGTGGCTTCCCCTGCCCCTCGTAAGGGGCTTCTCCATCCCTGCACTGCTGTGGGAGCTAGAGACACTGAAGCTGCATCCTTGACATGCATCTTACCAAAGAATCCAGCTGGATCCTATCCTTGGCATGCCTCTTGCAAAGGGGCTTACTTCTGAGTAGAGAGGCGCAGGATTGGGCTCTACAGGTGCATGCTTTTTCCTGGCAATATGCTCCATTGGCTGCAAAGGGGCTTACTTCTGAGTAGAGAGGCACAGGAAAGGGCAAGCTTGATTGGGGCAGTGGCAGCACTCATACCGTTAGCACCATTACACATGCTGAACATGGCATCTGTTCCAAGGGTTGCCTACCCCTGGCTGTAGGAAATATTTGAACTATGAAGGAATTCTCTATGAATTGAGGTTGTTAAATGTGCCTGAGATCAGGCATTCTTTGTGTCCTTGCCTTGGGAATCAGTGTTAGTCTAAAAAAGAAGCAATGTTACTTGATATTGTGAAATATGAAAAGAACCAAAGGAATGCATTACTTAGCTAAAATATGGACATTAATTGAATTTGCCATAGTGATTGGATAGCAATCAAGGCTAAGGGCTTTAATGGTTTCTTATAATATCATGCCACATTTTTTGGCATATTCATCTAAAAAGTGATCCAAGAAATTTCAAAATTGAAGTTTGTTCCTGGTTATTTCTTGATTTATATAGTACTAGATTTACAGAAATAGAGTGAATATTTGATTTTTTCCAGCACATTAGCACACAGCTTGAACTTTTTAAGGAATGTAAAAATGAGTACCTTGATTTGGGAACAGAATGCTTGCATATCAAAGCGAGTTTTCTCATCAGAAATAATGGAAACTCAGACAATTTGTTCCACCGCGCTGAAGGATTGCAAAAACAAATGGCCTGATGCAGATTGGCACCCCAAGCCTAGGGGTACAGGTCTACATCAGTGCCCAGGGCTCTCCTTCTTCCGGGCTTTTGGTGCCAATCTGCATCAAGATTTTTCAACAGAATGATAGAGATAGGATAGAGATTTTTCAACAGATATGATAGAGGCTATTGCTAATATTTATCAGCGATGAGTCACAAGAGAAGTCTCATCCGGCAAGCCAGGGTGTTGGTAGCCCACTGTATTGAAATGCCAATTGGGCAGCCATGCAAAACAGGTTTGAGCTTTGAGCCCAGTCAAGGTTTGAACCTTGTAAGTGCAATAGGCAACAGCACAAAGTCATAAACCTTTGTTACGACTGGTCAAACAGAGAAAAAGAAGAAGCAGAGGCATCTGTGGAACTAAGGACTGCTCAGTCCACAAAGTGGTTTGCTAGCCACTCAGCCACAGCAGGAGACAGGCAAAGAGCATATCCAGGTATATTTTGTACCTCAGCTCACTGCCAACATGCACTCTTAGACAATATAGCATTAAGAAGGAGCATTGCATGACCTAATTGGTAAGCTTGCTTGTGACAAAGGAACATGATTGCAGCAGCCCATCCATGTAAACACACCCTATGCCAAACACCTTGTATCATTGTTAGCACTAACCAAGAAATCCCCCTTCACTAAAACTCAAGGAGTCAGAATGTGAAGATAATGCAGAGTCCAAACTCTGAGATCAAACAGGTTTTCCTTAATCTGCAGAGTCCCTTTCTGAGGGTGGTTGATGTAAAAACAACAACTACAATTAGGGTGGAAAGAAAAGATCCCCACCCAGTGGCGGGCTTCAGGGGGTTCTCAAAGGTTCTATAGAACCCTTTGCTAATGAGTGCCTGGTTCTGAGAACTGGTTATTAATGGGACTTCTATGTCCTGTTGTTCTATGGACATAGAAACTATTGTTAATTTAGGTTATTAGGACATAGAACCTGTTGTTAATTTATTTGTCCCTTTTTGTCCCTATGTTATTAAATACAGTAGTTAGCCTTTGAGCTCTAATCTGTCATTGAGCTCTGACTATCCCATACGCAGCTCCAGTTGTGCAGTTCTGGTCACATTCAGAGGGTTTCACATTCACATTCTGGTCACATTCAGAGGGTTTGGTTTGCCCTGACCAGACCCATGGATTTTATTATCCATGGGTTTGGATATCCCTGCAGATTTTTGGAACAGAACTCCTGCAGATGTCAAGGCACTACTGTATTAAGAAAATTAGTAGGATGTTGATATGAAGTAGCAATCCATTGCTTCCTAGTAAGATTCTTACTTGATAAAGTGAGTACTGTAATAGTTTTTTAAAAAAGAATCTATTGTAGGGGCCTTCAAATTTACTGACAGAATATCTTGACCTATGTGCAAATCTTTTTTGCCACTTTGATGTTTATGGAGTGTGTTTGCTATTTAAACAAAAGATTATATAAATTTTATTAAAGATTTTGGATATAATAAAAATTTATTCAAGATTTTGGATATAAATATGGGTATTTATCATTTTGTTAGTTTATGTGATAAGTGATTGCTTGTCCCAAACCAGAAGAATATATTTAATAATGGAAAACATATTTGTGGCAGTTGTCCATATTCTCCATCAGCAAGCAAAAGAAAAGAACATAACTAATGTACTTTGCATTTTTGCCAAGGGGCCATTAACACAATTTCCATCTTGATTTGTTTGCTTTTTTATGTCAATTATTAGAGAACCATAGCTTATAGGCAGCAATTTCTGCCTATTCTTTCCTAATAAAATGCTCCAGGATTTATCTGCACCCAGAAGAATTTTCACATGCTTATTCATCTTGGAATTCAGATGCTCAAAACTGAAATGACCCCATTAGGCAGAGATCCTTAAACTTTCATCTGCCCACGCCACATCATTCAGCCTTCTGGTGTGCCAGTCTGGGTCAATTACAGAAAATAACCTATTTTGTACACCAGGCTAAGAATGTTCACATTCAAGAAAAATACTTACGGCTTAAGGCTGCTTGCTGTCCCTTCTTTTTCTTGGCTGTGCTTGCAACACAAAATGGAGGTGGAAGAAAAGGAGAAGGTGTGAAAAGTGCGCATGTAATTATTTTGCCAGTAGGGTCTGCAGGGCAGTCAAAATGTGTTGATGAGCTACTTGCTCTTTGAAATCAGCTGCCTGTGCCAGCAGGCCAGTCCTTCCTTCTGATAGCTAACCAATGGGAGCTATCATGACCATTTTGCATTAGTAGATCAGACAGAATCATCAATGAAAGAAGAGGCTTGGTTCAGCCATGAACTTATTGGATCATAAATGTGACCTAAATGAGCTTCCTCCCTCTATCTTTCTGTTCGTGTTCCAAAAGATGAATCGGGCAGTCTGATCCAGATGGGCCCCAGTGCCAGTGCTGGGTGTCACAAAAATGCTGTAAGGCAAGTTTGTTCCACCTGGAGAGTAAGCAGTGCTATCCTATTAACCAGTGCTATCCTATTAACCAGGGGAGACCTGTGCTATCCTATTAACACTGCACTGAGAGCAGCCTCCAGTGAAGCCCAGATTAGCACCAAGTTCTGCTGAGGTTGGGGAGAGTGGTAGGAGAGGTTTCTGGGCAGAGGGAGGGTCATGACAGGCCTGGCAGATGAGTGGCGCTAGTGGAGGTCTTTTCTGTCAAATCTTAACCATTGTGTCAGACTCGAAAGCCTAACACAGCGCTGTATGACATGGAGCCTGGCTGGATAAGATTGGTCCATTAGTGGGTTAGATTTGCAGCTTCATGGAGGAAAGGGGGTGAAAGAGCATATGTGCTTAGAGCACAGTCCTAACCATGTCTACTCAAAAGTAAGCCCCATTGTGTCAGTGGGTCTTACTCCCAGGAAAGTATTTTTAGGATTGCAGCCTTAGTGTTTCTTGGACTTATGTTTGTAATCCACCAATCCAGATTTGTTGGCCTGGATCATTATTGGAACAGGGAGGAAGAGACAAAATAGGCTAAAACAAAAATGACAAGGACCTATGGTTATTTTTTGTGCTTTGCTTTTCTGTAAAAATTCTATTTCTCTACATTATTTATTAAGTTTAAGTAATAAATACTTCCACAGCTTAAAGCAGAACTAGAACTAATGGGTACAAACTGCAAGAGAGGAGATTCCGGTTGGATATCCGGAAAAAAATTCCTAACGGTGAGGGCGGTTTGGCAGTGGAACAGATTGCCAAGGGAGGTGGTGGACTCTCCCTCACTGGGGATCTTCAAGCAGAGGCTCGACGAGCACCTATCGGGGATGCTCTAGCGGGATTTCCTGCTGCAGGCAGGGGGTTGGACTAGATGACCTACTAGGTCCCTTCCAACTCTATGATTCTATTCTATGAAATGAGTGATTCATTTAACTTGAAAGAGACCACCTTCAAATTTCATAATGCTTAGCCTTACAATTTCACATTCAGTTTTCTGACGACACCATAAGATTTCAAACGCATGACATCCCCTAGAAAGCAAATAATGAACTACCTTCTAGGGGATGTTATGCATTTGGAATTTGTAAGTGAAGAAAAAATGTGAGATTTTTCAAGGAGGAGATGGAGTACTTCAGGTTTAGTCCTGGGAATATCACCACTTGTACTCATGGTGTACTTCAGCCCCATGTGTCTGCTTCTAGACAGATGATTAAACTTTTCATGTGTTTGGAGGATAAGAGGGGATAAGGGACATTTGTTCAAAGTGACTCCTCCTTTGTCCCAAGAAGGTGGCAAAGCTGTTAAAGCTGACATCTCTGATGATTCAGAGCAGAGGAGGAGAGAGAAGGGTTGTGTGAGTGCTTGTATGAAGATGTTTAAGTGCCCTCTTAAGCAAAACAACTTCAGTAATTGAGTTTACAAAAATTGGAACTTGATCTGTTAATTTCTAGACAGCATGAGTTCCATACAGAATTTAATGCCTACTTCAAGCATACTTTGTTATTTGCTGTGAAATCAAAATGAACTAAGTTAGATCAGCTTTAATTCATACCATTATACTGGAGGCAGAAAACAGAAATTGAATGATCTATGGATAGCATTAGTGGTAATGAGCAAAAGTGCAATCCATGTTCCATTTGCAAAAAGGATCCTTCTGCAAGCTGGCCCGTTATGCAAGGAGAACTTCCCTTCTGTTCTTGGGAAAAACAAATTCTGTTCATGGAGTGCCTTTCTATTCACAAATGCATTTGAAGGAAGCATATATAATAAATCTATATAACAAATCGTCATGGTTGAGTTTTATACAAAGTTGAATGTTACACAAGACTTGTAATGCTTAAGGGGGGTTCTGTAAAGTTATACTCATTTCTGTCTTGTGCCTTTAGAAATAGATGCAGTCACTGTTGTTTTAACAATAGAGAAATCATTTACTAAACATATGCATATCTAAATCACTTTTAGGTGTGAAGATAGCAAAGAAAGAGTAAATTATAAAAAATTGGTTGATGGGCTGAACTGGAGACAGCATCCAATTCCATCTTTTGAATCCGTCTTGATGCCTCTGCAGGTAAGCACACAAACATTTCTGCACCAAATCCCAAGAATGTTAAAGCTGTGCAGTTGATATGCACAGGCATAGATAAGCTTCTTCTGAATGAAAGACCCAGATATTGTTCACAGAGAAACAGTTATATGAAAGCAGTTGCAGAATTCAGAACCCAGGAGTATGAGGTTCTACTAAAAATTTTGAGTGTATGCCAAATAATTTCTTCTTAAATGAAGACAGGATGTTAAGTATAGGTAAAGCACTTGCCTTAAAAACTGAAAAGTCACATCTGTAACAGATGTAATGTATTCAGAAATATATGAATGCTTAATCTCATATGGGATTAAACAGCAGAGAGGAGAGAGTAATTAACCCTTCCTTTAATCACCAGTTCTCTACTACAGATTGCTAACCTGTTGTGGATTTTGGCATTGTTTCAGTTGCTGAAGATAAACTTGCTGAATATATTTTTTATGAGAAAGGGTGCTAGTGGAAGTAAATAATAATGACAAGGAGGAAACTGAATTTGTATGCTGTGGATGAATCTTTGAACAATTTCAGTGGTATCATCCTCCCTTTGGTGATTTAAAATTTAATGATTTATATTTGACTCAATGAACCTTTAGTTTGCACCCCAATTATCATCTGACTTCAGAGTTTTAATGTTTTGTTCAGTCTGCCTACCTATATCTAAGCTTAAAAGGTCCCAAGTGATAGGTCATCACTTGTCCTGTGGTTTGGTACATGCAATTTACTACCCTGGTATCTTATCTATGAATGTTGTGCTGAAGCTCACTTTTCCCCAGTTGTATTCATCTCCAGCAAAAGCAAAATAACTTCTTCCCCAAAATTCCAGAGGTGCTCTTTTTCCTTTCCCAAGAGCCACCCAAAAAATATAACTGTCAACTGAATGATAACATTGTTAATGGAGGACATTAAAAAATCATTCTATCCATTGGGTAGTGTGCAGTGCAGTTTCTTGTTGCTTTTCATTTCTTCATACAGTTCTAAACTCTTTTTGTTCTTTTTGCATTTTCTCCCAGTGTGAAGATGAATGGAATGGCCAGCCACCAACACTTCCTGTGAAAAAGATAAAATACTTACCTCTAATAGAGGATGTCTTTGGCCTTGAGAAATAGCACGGTACAGGACACCTCTTGGATTAATGTTAGAATGTTCCTTCTTTGGAGAGTTACTATACATTACTATTTAAAAAATAAAATAATCACAGTTATAGATTTTTGGGAAAATGTAAGTTTTTTTACTTTATTGTAGAAATATAATTCATATACTTTTGTAACTCTTTCAAGCTCTAATAGACTGTACTATACATGCAAATATCATAATTAAAAATTATTTAAATTTACCTTTATTCTCTGTTACTATATGTGGCGTAGACACTTGTCGACTCAGTGTTAGATCAACTATCTACAGTATTTATATACTGCTTTTCAACTAAATAGTTGAAAATAATAATAGCTAATTAATAGCTAATGGATTCCTGTGCCAAAAGGGCTAACAATCTAAATGCAAAAGAACACCACTTGAGTCACTTGAACAGACATTGCTGGGGTGTGTTGGGTGTGGTTACTTGCCCCCCTGCTAAATAAAGGAGGAAAACCCACTCGAAAGAGTGGCTCTTGCCCAATTAACAGGGGTGAACTATTTTGCACACCGAACATCCCAGGTTTACATCTTGGCTTCTCCAGGTAGGGTAGAGAAAAAAACCCCTGGAGAAGGGGGTATTCTGTAAACAATCTGTGTTTAAATAATGGAGCTTGATGGATTACTGGTCTGACCCGATATATGGCAGCTTCCTGTGATTCACTGATTGTGGCTGATGCTTCCCTGATGAGGCTTCCCTTCATCAGGTGAATTTCTCTGGATTTTGCACTTTTATCAGGCTCTTTCCCCTCTGCCGTTTCCTATCAGTTGACTTGTGCTGTTGGACTTGCCTAGACAAAATACTGAGAAAATTTCTGGCTTTATAAGAAATTTTTCTTTGTTGTTGTACATTTACATTAAAATGTGAGCACATTAAAATGTATGAGTGCAATCTAGAGGGAACTCTGAGCCATTGCAGCCCTATGTGTTGGCTCCCAAGTGTTTCAAAGACACATTAGTGCCAACACAGGAGTTAGCTGAGCTGGCACAGATGCCTGCATCTGGCCAGGAAGGCCAGATCTGTAATCGGCACTGCCCAGATGGGATAGGTATGCACTGGCCAGGGCAAATGGTGGAACAGGGTTGTGGGGAGGGGTGGGTAACAGGCAGGTTCCTTTTTGAGGGGGCATGCACTGGAATGGAGTGCCGGCACCTCTCTGTGACCCAGCATCTCTGTGGGCAAGTACCGGCATACAGACACACAAAGGCACAAACATACACACACAGGTGAGTACCTGTGAGTACCAGCAGGTGAATTCCGGCACCTATTTTCCAGAAAAATAGCACTGATAGTGGGTATTTTTTGACAAAGGAGAGGATGGAACAGGAGGCAGATTCTACATTATAGCAGAGGCCATGTGATTTCATTAGGGCATGCTTGGCTGCCCATCCGCTGGTTAAGCAGCTGGGGTTTCCAGGACCCTATAGTGCATCTGGGGCTGGAAGTGTAATTGACGTTCCAGTATGCTTCCTTGTGTACAGATGTGGAGAAATAGGTCTGTTATCTAGCTCTCCACCTTGCAACCAATTCTGATACTAACTTTTCTTAATATCTGAAATAGCAATTTCTCATCCACAACTCAGAATGTTTAGTTTTTTGCTACAGATCAGCTTAAACGCTAGTTATAATAAATAGTAATTATACCATTATTTCAGGAGGGTTTTGAACCTGGGCCAATCTCGAGCCAACTTAGCTCTGTTGCAGTTAAAGAAAGAGAATTCACTACTGCTGTCAGATGCACTGACTTAGATTCCATGTGTTTAAAGAGAATTCCTCTATAAAGACAAGCTGGGATCCATTTTTATTTTAGTAACTTTAGTATAAATACATGATATCAATCAGGAGGTGGTAACAAAGGGAAGCATGTGCAGAATTATGTATTATTACTTTGGTTTATTCACAGTGTAAACAAACAATTAGCAATTAAATTCCCATTAGGGGATTATGCTGCTAATTGTGATAAACTGTAACTACACCCCCTTAACTAACCCAAACAGCATAGGAAGTATATAATTTAGAGATAATTTCCCCATTAGTAGAGTTTATGGCTCAATAAACAGCTCCCACAAGTTAATAAATGCCAAAGCTCTAAACACCAAGCCTATTAATGATGCAAGATTTCAATCCCTCCTCCTCTTGTTGGTGGTCTTGATACACCAAGGAAAATTGCTGTCTCAGGGAAAACATTTCTGTGGCCTGTTGAATTCTTCAGACCCATCTGGAGATCTCCCATCCACTCAATGACCCAGGTGGTTTGGCAGTAGTGACACAGTTTGGTCTCAACTTCAGGTGATGTGTGTGTGTGTGTGTGTGTGTGTGTGTGTGTATATATATATATATATATATGTATATATATAAAAACTTTTAATAGTGCTATAAAGTTAGAATTGGCAAAAGAACCCATTCTTTGTGGGTGGCATCTTTATCTTGGCCTTTTCCTAGGATAAACTGAGGCACAAACTTTCTCTCTCTTGTTGCTATGCAATCTGCATGGAAAAAAATCTTGAAACAATTGAGAATAAAGTCATAAGTCAATTCATTTAGTCCATTTTACCTCCGTATGGCAGTCTCTCTACTCTCTGTTCATTGTATAATAAACTGTGTGAATGAAATCTGGGCATCAATGACAGCTGAAAGGTTAATACAAACACATCCTTTATAGCAAAGATGAATTTCTTTTTTGTTTCAAAGAGCATGAAGGTGATTTAATGAAGTCAACTGGGGAGAAAAAAATCAAACCTCAGTGGAAAAAAAATGTAGATATCAAATTATATTTTATGATGTAGTCTGACCTCATTCCTCTAAGCAGTAAGTTATTTGGGAATATAATTGTGCCTTAGAAACGTGCTCAATTGTTGCACCAGCAGAATAGTGGAGAGCTTTATCAGTAGTTCTAACTTTATCTGCACAGAAAACTTGATCTGCGTCGTTTTCCCTCTGCCCTCTTCACTGGATAACACTGCACAATACTTAATGCCTCTGTTTCTGATTCGTTTTGGGTTGAGAGAAGCTTGTTCTTGAGAGTGGTGCCTTCTTATTTTTAAAAGGCTATTGAGATTCATGTTTTTGACCTTTTGGGGCCTACGTGGCCTTTTGAGCAGTCTTATCTTAACCATGGTGATTGCTCTTTTAGCAGCCAAAGGATTAACCATCTTAAAACTGAACCACCCATCTATTCTAATATCTTTCTCTCTACTTTGGAAGTGTGATTTGACATACCAAGTTTTGTTTCACTGAATTCTTTTCTGGTCAGATTCTTAGGATTTTATGTCTTGAGAACAAATCGTGCAGGGCGTCTTGTTCCTGGGATATCACGCAAATGCCGTTGAACATTTCACTTCCATACCCATGGCTGGTGTTTTAATACTGGGCTCACTGACTTCAGATATTCATCACTACAAGACTCCAAAAAGAGCAATTCTTTTGAAAATTAAGACAAATTTATCAACAGTTCATGTGATGACTCTAGCATATATAAAAAGATTATCCAGACTTGCCAAAGAAATGTGCATGCTGAACAGCCAAACAATCATGATGCTTTGGAGAGGTAAGGGAATTGCCATTTGGGTCTTCTCTAACCTGCATCAGCTCTTTAGCTTCTGCAGCTCCTATGAGACAAAAGGGGAATGCGGGGAGACTCTGGAGGGGACAGCATCTGGCACAAGTGGGATACACTTCCTTTGCCTCTGACACACTCCTTTCTCTTGCCTGATCCACCCCCTCTCCATTTCATCTACTGCTAACTTACTGACATCAGTAGGGGTTTTCCTTGCCACATATCAGGTTCTCTTCACTATCTGCCTCTGTGGCCTAGAAGTGTGCAGCTATGAGTGTTTCTGTAACAGCACTTGTGACACCATAACCCTTTCTTCAGCCCTATTTTACATACACCCCATTCCATACACCCCATTGCTAACACAACTCAAAGATTTGCTGGAAACACAGTGGGGGACCTGGGGACCACCTCTAAGATACAAATTTGATTTTATTACATGTGGATTGTAATAATGTAATGTTGATCTGAACAGCATGTTAGCAGTGACAGGGCTTCACAAGCTTCCATTCGTCTGCCAAGGACCTGTCTGCAACACCAAGGAACTTTACACCAGGTACAGTATTTACTTTCTCGCACTGAGCTTGAACTCACTAGTATTGCCCTATTAAAAATAGTATAAAAATAAAAATTGGTATAAAAATGTTCTAAAGGGGAGAGCTTGTCTGATGCAAATAGAATTTCAGCTGCTTGAGAAACTGTTGGCATTGGCCAAATATATTTCCAATGAATTCTTAGTACTGGGAAGGAGATTCTGCACGTGAGGAGGAGGAGGATCTAGAATAAAACTCCAATGAAAACAAAAATGACGAAGCAGTCAATTGTGTTCCTAGTATATAACTCACCAGCTGTGCTTCACACAGAGTCCTTGTGCACCAGAAGAATTGGCAGGCCTAGTATCAATATTCTGGTGACCTTTACTTCAAGCCGAGCAGTTCATTGTTTTGCTAATGGGGCTTGGAGTTGTGAATTGTTTGGTTGGGTACCATAAAAAAAAGTGACAGGAGCTATTGAGACATTGTTCACCCTTGACCAATGAGAAAGAGCCCTTGAAAAGGGTGCCAAAGTTGCCTTCTTTTAGACTGACTCTGAAGGGGGCATCTCATTCATCTTCCTTCCACAACCCTATGGAAGGAGAGTTGTGGAAGGAATTATAGAGCTGTACACCCAAAACTAAGTGAAGAACAAAACCCTAGCTGTACACTCATGTGCTTTCCACATAACTTAGATGGGAATGGTCAAGGAAAGAATTTAAAGAGGACCTCTTTGATGACACATGATTTTCAAATACTTCTACAAAAAACAATATGACAAGCATAGTTTTTTTCTGGGGTACTCAGTATCGGCACCTTTTAACCACCTGCCCTCCCTCCAGCAGCTAATTAATAAATAGTCATTTAGGGGTGACCTATAGTGAGTACCAACATCTCCCCCCCCCCAGAAAAAAGCACTGATGACATGTATTCATATATTATTTAAACTCTATACTGAAACATTCCTGGAGATTCACAACCATCCAAACCATGGACTATAATCTGTGTCCTTGACTTGCCCTTGTGATCATATCAAAAGCAAACACCCTTTTATCAGCGTCATTTCTCTTCACTCAAGTTTAGTATTCTTACTTCCTTTTACATCAGGTGTCCATAGATTTTCAAAAACCCTTGGTTAGTGGAATAGGAGGGTGTCAACAGTGGCCCCTCTTCATTCCCACTTTCTGACGGTATGACAGTGAACCCCCACACCCAACCTGAAAGACCAAGAGTCTGGCCACACTAGGAACTGAACTCAGGACATTCTGTGTGGAAAATGTATGGGCTCCTACTGAACTAGCTTGCCCATCCTGGAAGGATCATCAACTTTTAAACTAACTTTTCCTTTTTTGTGTATACATATATTTACAGATATAATGTTTATCTTCCAATTTGGAAAAGTTTCATCAAACAATTTATGGAAATCAAGTAAAAAATCAATTGTTAAAAGTATATAAGGAGGCCAAGCTGTTTGCATTTCTGGTAGTTGACAACCTTCAGATAAGATAGTGTAACTCTTCACTGGAAGGTTAACCACTCATGTCAAACCTTAAACTGCCTGCATAGACTGTTCAGCAATAATTTTGATTATTTATTTAAAAAAAACATCTCTATTTGGGGAAGTCCTGTTAACTGAAAGGAGGTTTATGTTTTGGGGGCATTTGGGGGACTGGCACAAAAGCAGCTGATTAGAAGCCATCTTTTCTCCCCACCCCCCAGGTTTCCAAAGTATCCACTGAAGCAGTCATCTTTCACTGCCCCGAGGAAAATATGGGGGTGGTTGGTGTTGGATGGAAACACAGCAATACCAGCGTACAAAAGATAATTCTAAATAAAGCTTCAAATAACAAGTTATTTCTCAACTTTTTGTTTTTTAAAATAATGTTTATTTTGGGAAATATATACTTTTCCTTCTGGGCAAATCGAAACCAGCTGAAATGTCTTTCTGCTAACCTTTCTCAATAGGTTTTCTTGATCCAGAGATAAAAGCTTTAGCTGCTACAGAATATTTCTCCAAGAAAGCAGTGCATGACAGCAAGGTAGTTATGCAGATCATGTTTTCTTGCACCCTTAAGTTGAATTCTTGCAATTTATGCTATTTCTCAGCTATTTGCTTGACTTTCAGGAGAGAATAGCCTTGTTGTAGTTGGGATCTGGGTTCAGTTAGAACAAACAAATCTGTGGCCAAGCAGGATTTCCTAATTTTCTTGCAGCCTGATCCTAAGCAGATTGATTCAGAAGTCACATGTTTCAATTGGACCTGAAAATGTGCATGTGAGAATATAAAACAGCCTTTAGCTGGGATTTCAAAGGAGGACTGGGACCAGGGATGTTACTAGGGTTTGTGTTACTAGGGTTTGCGCGTCACCTCCATACATTGGGCGAGGCAACAATATGAATGGTGGGCGTGGTTATGTGCCATTGCCCCGCCTCCACTGGTTTTTTAGCCACACATTTTAATAGAATAAAGATATTTCAAAGTGGTTTGTTTCACTGCATTCTGCTGTAAATTTCACATTCAAAGGTGTATAACATGATGGGATTATTTCTACAAACCATGATTTTAGCCATTTAGGTCACAAGGGCTGCCACCCCCTTTCTAATGCCCTAGTAATGTCCCTGATTGGGACCATTTTGGAAGTCTTGTCCTCTCCTGGACTGACCTTCCACTCCAGCCAAGGTATGCTTGTGACTTGCCAGTAAACACAGCTGTGCAGTTCACATGCATTTTCAATGAATTTCAATGCAACCATCCTTCTGTGATCACCTCCTTCTGTGGGGGCTGTATTCATTGGATCAGGCAAATTCTGATGTCCTCTCATTCCTCTCAGCCTGCCCTTCCCTATGAAATGTGGCATGTTTGCCTGCTCATGAGTAAAACCGCAATATGGATCACTTTCACTTTCCATAGAGTTCAATGCATATTATAGTTGTTTTTAAAGTTTTTCGGCCATAACATTTGATTGGAAGGTGCTATTTTGAAACAGATTTTTTCATTGGATTTTGCTCTTCAGTACGAATCCAATGGTATATGACATGGTGGGGTTTGTTGCACCATCACAAAGTTGCAATTTTTAGGTCTCCCATTGCATGTCACCCCCCTTGGACACATCACCCAGTGCGGACCGCACCACCCACATGGTGGGCTTCAGGGGGTTCTCACAGGTTCTATAGAACCCTTTGCTAATGAGCACCTGGTTCTGAGAACCGGTTGTTAATGGAACATAGACCCTGTTGTTAATTTAGGTTATTAGGACATAGAACCTGTTGTTAATTTATTTGAATCTGACCACTGCATACGACCCTAGTGATGCCACTGGCTGGGACAGATAAGAACTTCAGATGAGCCTTACTGAATCAGACTAAAGACCCATCTAGTCCAGTTTTCTGTATCTCACAGTGGCCCACCAAATGCCTCAGGGAGCACAAATGAAAACCAGATACCTACATCACATTGCCAATCCCTTGCATCTGGAGTTGAGGCTGCTTTGTATGTTCAGCAGTAGCAGTGTCCAAAACTTTGCAGCAGCCTTCAAGCAAAAAGGATTGCACTGCGTGGGGTGTTTTTGCAGAAAGTCATCCATTTTCCCAGTACATATGAGAAACACCACTAACTAGCTAATGGGGTGGTTGTTTGTGAAAAAGTGTTAGGAGCTGATACTGTGGTTAAAGTGATCTATCCTATTCATTAGCATCTTTTGTTTACATATTTAGAACATTGCAATCATTAAGGCTTTGAGCTAAAGATTTACTTAATGGATTTCTTTGGCAGGCTGACAGAAATGAGTCAAATTAAATTGGCTTTCCATGTCGTTAATATACTTATCTCAAATCTCAAGAAGTACACAGGAGTACTGTACGGTAATACCTCCCATAATGATTCATCCTTCAGCTCCAAGTCATTTCAGCACTTGCCTTGACAAAAGAAAAACCCTTCTAGCAAACAGGAGCAGTGCATCCCAAGATACCCAAGCAGTACCAGTTTCCTATTTTATTTTTGATAATGGTTCTTATAACACTATTTCATGCAGCACTCAACACTTTTCCAGACTGTTCCTCTACATCAGGGGCCTCCAAAGTTTCTGGCAAGAGGGCCACAACATCTCTCTGACACTGTGTTGAGGACCAGAAAACTAATTAACATTTCAAATTTGAATACTTTTACATAAATTTACATATAAGAATGTATTGGAGTGGATTACAAGGCTTGCTTAAGGATCTTGCTGAGGGCCACATTGAGGCTTGCCACATCTGACCCTAGGGCTGGGGTTTGGAGACATCTGCTCTATATCAGTGGTTCCCAAATTGGGTTGTGACCCACCAGCCAGTTCTGGTCCCTTTAGGGTTGGGAGCAGGGAGTTTGCAGCAACATAAGCCATAGGATCATGCTGCTGCTAGCAGAAGGGAGGAGGTTCTAGCTTTTCTTAAAGCTCCTGGAGAGCCCCGTGGATGCCTCTGCAGGGCTCTCCAAGATTCAAAATGGATAAAAATTGCAATCAGGAGCCACTTTTTAAAAACAGGTATTATGGAATATATGAAGGAGATTGTTTAGCTGTATTTTTCTGAACTTGGTTCACTGCCATGGGGCAATGAGAGAAAGACTGATCTACCTTTGGTGTGCCAGTACTTCCTAACATGTTAAGAGGTGATGATCTATTTAAGAATGATTATGGTCGCAATCCAAACCAGACTTTCCTGGAAGTATTATTGAACACAATGGGATTTACTTCAGAGTAGACATGCAGTGACAATGTGCACCCATTGGACAACCCATTGGACAACCACATTTTAGCAAGTCTAATGACCTCTTAACAAAATTAAATTGTTTTGAAAGAGTGAAGATGCTCCTTGAGAGCTCTGTTTCACTATTTGAAACTTAAGGCCAACCAAGATGTAACTCAGGTGATCAGGAGAATGATTTCCAATATTAATAATAATGAAAGACCAGCAGTGTGTTGTATACTGTACCAAATCTGACAAAGCCTCTCTAGAAAGATATACCTGGACCCGTCTTTGCTTGATTTCATGGGTGGTAGATTCCAGCAGGCATCTCCAGTGTACCTCTCTCTGCAATTGATTTTTATTGTTGGCTGCTGCTATGAATATGTTATGGAAAATACTTTAGATTATTTTAACTGTTGCTTTATTATTGTTTTATGGTTTTGGCAATGAAACTGATTATATTGGAACATGGCACTGGAACAGATTATGTTTTATACAGAAAGGTGGGATAAAAAATGCCGTAAATGTTTCAGGGGTTTCTGGGTTTGACAGTAAAAGCAGCCCAGGGTGTGGAGGATTTAACCCTTTCCCTGCAGGATATTGTTCTGACCTTACCACCATAGCCCAAGCTGCTTTAGCAATGGTAGAAAAAAGTTATCCCACTGGAGAGAAAAGCAACTGGAATTATTCAATCATGAAGGCAACCATTTCCCTGTGAGCTGAAAACATCCTCTCTCCAAGCTACTCAGCTGAATAAATGTGAAATCCCTATGTTTGCCTCAAAGCTTTTAAAATAATTGAGAGATGCTTCATTTGTTGCCCCTGTTACGGTACATTTTGTTTGGCCTGCAGGTATTGGAAGTGGCTGCCAGGTTTGATAGGGTGAGCCAATTGTGACAACCTTGACGGTCACTTTCAAGTACAGTGTACAGTACAGGTAACCTCCCAACTTAATTGCTGCCACATTGTGACACTTTGGTGTTGGAACTTCCTGCTCAGAGGGAGTAATCAGGACTTCTCTGTGCCAACATCCATCAGTACACGAAGACCTCCTTGACTTGAAAAGCTTCCCCAGGCTAGCTGATAGCTGATCTGGTTTCTGTTTTATATTAGTAATGTATTTCAACATAGGTTATTATTCTGCATTAGGATATTGGTTTCTTTAAGCTTGAGTTTTTCCTGTGTGAATCATTTCAAGTAAATCTAATCATGTTTAGAAAAATTAAAAAGTAAACATCAATGAAGAAATGAAATATGATGTGTGAAGAAGGAATAGGGATATGCTTGTAACATTCCACATACCAATCCACTGCCAGAATCAATCAATCAATCAATCAATCAATCAATCAATCAATCAATCAATCAATTAGTCTATCTATCTATCTATCTATCTATCTATCTATCTATCTATCTATCTATCAGCGAAAACATACCAGTGTTGCGGGAGTAAAATTCCCCCCATACACCATCCCTCCACTGCGCCACAATCCCATGTGCAGCACCACCCCATTGCACATCAACCACCCATGTGCAACATCCCCCATGCGCATCAATCCCCCATGCGCAACACCCTCTAAGCACATTATCCCCCATGTGCATCACTCCCCATACAACATCCCCTCTTATGCATCCCCTCCATGCACACCATCACCTCCTGTGCACCCTCCCTCCCAATGCATTGGCTGGATGTTGATCAGTCAGTCTTTGGTGTTAAGTTTAGGACAAAAACACATTGCACCCCTTTCACCTCCTTAAGAGTTAAATTTCTCAACATCGGTTCTTGGTGGGTGTTGATATCACAGAAAGAACACCCTCCCCAAATTTCATGTTTCTAGGTTCGGGGGTTGGGAGCAGAGCATCCTTCAGTCAGGGATTTTTCAATGGAAAGTGTAGAGAGGAAAGCACATTACACCCCTTTTCACCCCCTTCCAGTTGGAATTTCTGAAAACCGGTTCTTAGTGGATCCCTCCATCATGGAAGGAACACTCACCCCAAATTTCATGCTTTTATGGCCAGAGTATTCCTTCCTTGATGTAGGCACCTACAAAGAACCAATTTTTAGAAATTCAAACTAGAAGGGGGTGAAAAGAAACACAACACATTTTCATCCCTACACTTCACATTGAAGAATCACTGATTCATCAACACCTAGTCCAAACCCCCAGACTTGAAAGCATGAAATTTGGGGAGTGTATTCCTTCTGTGATGTGAGCACCCACTAAGAACCAATTTTTATAGATTTGACACCTAAGGGGGCGAAAAGATGCAACATGTTTTTGTCCCTATACTTAACATTGAAGATTGACTGATGAACACCTAGCCAAAACCCCTGGATGTAGAAGCATGAAATTTGGGAAGCATATTCCTTCTGTGATGTAAGGACCCACTAAAAACCAGTGTGGTCCCTGATGGTGCCTGGTGTTGCCCACTGCTGCCCAGTTGTGCCCAGTGCCCATTGGTGCTTAATGCCTGGTACCCAGTAGATATGCCTGGTGCCTGGAAGGGAAGCCCAGGGGGCCAGGTGCCCAGTGGTTCCTGTTGCCCAGTGGTGCCTGCTGCCCATTGTAGGGAGAAGGCAAGTGGGAGGTGCTCTGGGGGGGAGGGTGTACGGTGGGCAAGACTGGGGACAGCCAAGGAGGGAATGGGAGGCAGGTTTGGGACCTGGCACTTGTGCCAGTTCCAAGTCCAGTTCTCCAGGCAACTCTTCTCTGCTTGGATCTGTGTCACCTCCCGAGGTGGCTCATTTGCAAGTAGATTCATTGGGTCTGCTGTTGCATTACCCAGGGACCAGGGTAAATTTAACCCTTACCCTTTTGGGACAACAGCCCTAGTGCTGGATCCGAACAAACATGCTAGTTTGCCTGCTCCAGTGCAAGTTAGGAATGTGCTGCCCACTTCTAAAAATCCTGATGAGAAAGCAAAATAAGAAATTAAATCCTTAATTATTAAATTAATTATTAAATCATTAATTCATCCCGCATAAAGCAAAATAGGAACAGAAGTTTACTAGGGACAGAAACTAGAAAATTAGGACGTTGCCTTCTCTATGAATGAAACTGATTTCTTTTCAGGCCATCCTCAACCTGCGACCTACAGCACTGGGTCACGTGAAGACAGTATGGGCCGAACCAAAGCTATTGGATGTACTGGTTCTTGCGACTGTAGTGAACCCCAAGAACTGGAGCAAACACACTACCAATGAAGGCCAGAGACAGGGTTTTTGGCACAAGGGAGCCCACTGCTGTGTAAACACAAGACTTGCTGAAAACTTGGCAGCACTTTTAAGAGCAAACAATCAGATACAACGTCAGTGCAGGTTCTGTGAACCGAATCTGGGCAAATTTCAGCTGGACGCAGTGTTGGCTGGCTATCTGCTTTGCATTTGTCAGACTTTTTAAATTATATAAGGTGTAACCTTATAGCAGTCAGAAAGGAAAACCTGAATTAGGGGACTGGTAGAATCATAAACAGGGTGTGCTTTTGTCTAAGTATCCAAGCCCCAAAGCCACAAACTTATGTATCCGATATATTTTTTCTGGGAACTCATGATTCTTATTTTAATTAGAAAGAAAACACCATGTCTCCCATCATATTGTTTTTTCCCCAATCATACACACTTTTACCTTTTCCTCTTAAAACATTATTCAAACATTTATCACATTTCATCCATGGAGCCTGATATATGCTGTAGAATCCCCCATTCCCAAGCCACTTAATAAATTAACACAAAACCATGTGGTGCATCTGGTGTTCCCCATGTTGATTTATTTCTTCAGTGATTCCCCCTCCTCATTATATGATAAATGATTCAGAATAGATGAGTGCTTGGACAGCAGATCATGATGGATCGTTTACAGCGGACATCCTACACAGGAGTCTCCCCTCCCAATGGTGGTTGGAAAAAAGAAGAGCTAAAGGTCTTTGATGGAACCAGTTATCTGGAATATCTTACTTGGAATAAAAGGTTATTGTGATTTTTAATCTATATATATAAAACTGAAAAGTCACTCACTGACTCATTTACTCACTGACTCATCAACCCCCTTCCAAAACTGCTGGGCCTAGAAGTGTGGAATTTGGGGTGTTCCTTCCATGATGGAGGCACCCACTAAGAACTGGTTTTCAGAAATTCCAATCAGAAAGGGTGCAACTTGTTTCCCCCCTATACTTTCCAATGAAGAATTGCTGACTGATGGACGCTCGGCCCCAACCCCTGTACCCAGAAGCATGAAAATTGGGAAGGATGTTCCATATGTAACATCAACACCCACCAAGAACTGATGTTGAGAAATTTAACCTTTAGGGGGCTGAAAAGGGGTGAAACATATTTTTGTCCTATACTTAACATTGAATACTGATCAACACCTAGCCCCAATTCATGCACCTGCCCAGTAGGGGTGCCCACTATTGTGAGAGAGGGTATTGCACATGGGATGGAGTGTTGTGCATGGGGGTTTATGCACATGGGGGATGATGCAAATTGGGTTTTAGGCATATGGGGGAATGTTGCGCGTGGGGCTTTATGCTCATGGGAGGATGTTGCAAATGGTGGTTTACGCACATGGAGGATGTTGCACATGGGGGTCTATGCACATTTGGGATGTTGTGCATTAGGGGATATTGTGTATTGAGGGATACTGTACATGAGGGAACAATGCGCATGGAGGGATGATGTGCATGGGGGGATGATGCGCATAGGGGGACAATGTGCACAGGGATGATGTGCATGGGTGTTATTGCGCATGGGGGGATGATGCACATGGGGTTCTTGCACAGTGTTGCGCAATGGCATATGGGGAATTTTACTCCAGCAATGTGGGTACATTTTTGCTACTTTATAATATTTTTCCTTTTCAAAAATGGAAATTAGAGAGTAATCGTATGTGATAATTTGGAAGCAACAAACACACATCCACTGACCTTCCTATTAACATGGGACAGAAAAACACAAAAGGCAAAAAACAAAAATGTATTTACTTTAAATGCATTTTTCACCACAAAGTCTAGTGGCTTCTCGTGTCTAGCCTTTTTCTGTAAGTTTGCATCATGGATGTAACAAATGTGGAGGGGAAGAAAAATCATGCCTGCTATCTCAGTTCTCTTTGTGTCCATCAATTCCAATGATGGTGTTTGGGGCAGGGCTGGCCTTATAATGAACCTCAGTGAGAAGCCACATCCAGAGTGGCACATATTAGGATAAACATCAGAGCTTCTTCCCAACATGGTCTGCCATGGATTTACGGCTGTGATTTATTCCATGGCTTAAAGAGAGATTTGCATCTTTTTTGAAAGATTTGCATCTCTTTTTTGCTGTCGGTAGTGGGGGCTGTGATGCGGGCTCGAGGGGGTAACATGGGTGGATGACGTCTCCCCCCCGGGATTCCTGCCAATATGGAATTAGGCACGCTACTAAAGTAATTGCACGGAGACATGGGAGGTATAGCAGTAATCACTTCTTTAGCAGTAATCCATCTTGGGAGGCATTTCACTTGAACAGGTTACAAACAGCCAACAGGCAAGTAATCAAACACAAGTCCCTCCTATCCAGAGGTAAAGTCCAACAGTTCCCTGCATAACAGGCAAATACCTCTTCTCACCTTTAGTCCTTTGAAGCAGGGAAGTAACAGGCCTCTCCTTCCAAGCTAAGGCCTGAGTTGCATAAGCAGAAACACATCTCCCTCCTTTCCTTTCCTCTCCCTTCCCTTCCCAGGCTGCTCCTCCTCCCGCCTTTTCTGCTCCTTTTATCCATTCCAGGGGCCCCTCTCCTCAGGAGCTTCCACCCCTCTGCTCTAGGAGGGAAGGAAGGTTCTTCCACCACACAGGCCCCTTGATGGGTCTAGGCCGGAGAAGGCGAACCCTTCCCCCCAGTGCCATCCTGGGCCTTCTTTGAGCCAGCCGTTCTCAGGCCTCTGCAGCTTCTCTCTACCTTCTCCTCTAACTCCTCCTGGGGGGTCAGCTTGTGCACACCACAGGGGCACTCATCCCAATTTGCCGCTGGTAAAAACTGGTTTACAGGTTTTTTTCAACAGCCAGAAAATATTAGAGGCCATCAGTGGACTCTGGCTGAATCAGACTAAAAGTGCATCGCCTCCTCCATTTTCTTTCTAACAGTGGCCAAGGAGGTGCCTCCAGAAGTGTAGAATTAAGCTGTAAAGAATTAGGCTGCTGTTGCTTCTCATAGCAACTGGTATGCAGAGATATACTACGCCTGAACTGGGAGGTTCTACATAGCCCTCAATTTTGTTGAATCTTTTTTTTTTAAAAAAAACTATCTACTCATTGCCTTCTTCAGTCTGGGATGGCTTCAAGCTTCAAGGAAACTTCCACAGGCAGCAGAAGACATTTCTTATTTTCCAAAGCCTTTCCTGGCTCTCAATGATGAAATGTTTGTGTTTCAAATTTGTGGAGGCTGCCACTGATTTTGCTATAGAGGTAGCAAGCATATTGGAACAACATGACAGGAAAGATAGAACTGTAATGACATTCAAGAATTAAAAGAATTCAACTAAAAGAATTTGTTTGAGGTCCAAATGTGTGTGATCCATTCCTCTGAGTATGGTTGCCAACTGTTTTATTGGCCCTGCTCCTGTGACATTTCTAATAAGAATAAGACACAGTATCATGCAAAAACAAGTAGGTGAAGCTTTCCCCATCACTGCATTCATTTCAGGACACGTTGCATGGTCTGAATTATTTTGAAGTAATTCCCACTGCAGAATGCACCATAAATTGAACAAGTGAAAATTTTCCTGCTGGAACTAATGGAAAAAATTTGCTTAATGGTTGCATGCCAGGCTGCAGAGTGCAGGGTGCAGTCTGATAAATGCTAACAATTCATGGAAGGGCTTCAAAAGCTGAAAACTGGCTGAAAATCAAAGATTTCCAAAAGCCTGCCTACATTTTCATTTCAGCACAATCCACCAGGAAACATATATTTTTTTTCTCTCTTTGTCACATGTTCATATGCTGAGTAATGACACTCAGGGTGCAGTCCTAACCAATTTAGGCCAGCATAACCAATTTAGGCCAGTGCAGCCAGTTTAGATGGATGATTATAAAGACAGGATGATTAGATGGATGGTATAAAGACAGGAACTAAAAGGAAATGATAAGTTTGCTTTTGCTCTCAATACTCCACAGCCATCATAGTCACTTCTGCAGTTCATCACCTAAATGTGTCAGTAGTCATAGGGTTCCAGTTTAGTTCTAAACCACAAAAATATCCATTTGACTGAGAACATCACTCAAATGGAAATGGCACACCAGTTAAAAACATTGCCTAACAGCCCCATCTTAATAAATATCTCTTAGCTCTGCTAGTGCAGCCTAAGTGGGGCTACATGGGGCTAAGTGGTGCCGGCAAAACAGCTTGTGTGGGTTGGAGCAATCCTGTGTTGTAAAATTAGGCCCAGTAGGGAGGGGGATAGGATATAGCAGTAGCCACTGGCAATATTGCTATCCCTTTCTTTCCCCTTCACTATGTTACAGCCATTCCTCATCTCCATTTCACCTCTCCAACAACTATAGAGAGTCTTCCTACTCCACTGAGTATTTATTGAGTTTGACTGGTTCCTGCAGGCAGGTATGGGTCTTTCTGCCAGAGCCATGAGCCTCTGCCTGCCACAACTTGTCTTATGACACATTTGCAACAGTCTGCATGCTTGTCCAACAAGCACAGGACCATATAGAATCGTGCTGTAAATACTTGAAAGAAATAAATACCATGATGCCTTTCTTAAGAGGCATCATAGTTCTGTATAGTTCAATATAGTCCATCATAGTTCAAAATTAAAACTTGAATTGTCAATTTGTGATCTGCTCCACAGATTAAAAAAAAGAAACATTCAAGAAGTATGCTCACAACCTAACAGCAGATCATTTTATTCCAATAAAACTGTTTCATGGACATTGCAGGCCATAGTGTGTACTAGCTCCCATTTATGTTTGGGGCTCACACATGTATGATGTAAAGGCAAGTTCAAATGAAGTGAGGATTTTTCTCAGCATTTTGAAATAGTGGCTTGGAAGTAGTGAAAATGTGATTACATTCAAATCAGAAGTCTAACTTCTGGTTTAAACATGATCACTACTTTCACTAGTTTCAATCTGCAGGAACCCTGCAAGCAGTCTGCAGTGCGCCCCAGAACTCCTTACACCCTCAGACCTGAGCAGCACCTCTCTCACATTTTAAAATGGAACCCTTTCTCACTCAGGGATACTTTTTGTGGGTTGCATTGCTGCTTTCCCCCTTCCCCTGCCCCTTGAAGAGAGTGGGAAACCTTGGAGGAGCATGACCCCGCTCCCCGTTTGAGCAGCACTGCTATGGAAGATGGTGGTGCACAAAAGGATCTTCTCTAGGTGAGAGGAAAGTTAAGCCCATGTGAACATATGCAAAAAAGGGGTACTTGGGGATTTTCATGAGCCTTTGATTTTATGTTGTGATGTGAAATACACCTAAGATACAATTCTATGTGAACTTGTATGGGAGTAAATCCCACTGAGCTGACATGCCTAATACTGGGCCACACAAAGACTGGCATATTGTGTAAATCTGAAAACTTAAAGACACTTCCCCCCACTCTCTGTAGGTGTGAGTGCCATCCTATGCATATTTACTCAGAAATCTGCCCCACTGAGTTGAATAGGACCTACTCCTAGGTATGATTCTACTCCTGCTCCTAGAACACACACAGTGGCTTCTTTTTCTTATCCATGGTTCATTCTGTACACCATATTCTAAATTAGATGTTCTGTTTGTTTAATCTGCTCTGCAAGGTCAGTTTCATGCATCAAAATCAACCTGTCTAGCATCTGCTTCACAGACCATCTCTGGTATACTGCTCAAATTGTTACGTTGAAACAAGTTTGTTCCCCTCCCAAACAATGTCAAGATTTATTAAATGTGAAAAGTCCAACAGTGACCTTGGCTCTTCCTTGCGAACTCTGACTCTCAGGGGTCTATAAATAATTGTGCTCAGTTCAATTTATAGGCACAAACATCTGCTTATCATATATTATTTAGGTTGCAGGTGTATTCTACTAGTAAAATAAACACATGAATTCACAATTGCTTGGGCTGTAGTAGAACATGATTAGACATAAGCTAGAGAGCACGTATGTAGGAAAGTATCTTAACTGTATAAATCAACTTATGCCATCTGTATGCCCCAGGCAACAGCAGGTCTCCGTCAGTCTTGAAAGAGTATGGTATCGTGCTGGGTGCTGCATACGCTGCATGCGAAGCACGAAGGCCTGGGTTAGATTGTTATGGAGGATAAGCTGTTACCAAGCAGCCGATCCCCCCTCTCCATGCCACTGAATTAGTCCAATGGAAAGGCAGAGCCGATACGATTGGATCCAGCTGGCATCACAGAGCTGGGCTAAGGACAGTCAAGAAGCCACTGAAATTAACTGTCAAGCAAGTGAAGGACTTTCACTTGCCGGAAGAGTTCAACTGAGGACCCGCCTACGCAGGTCCTCTCTAGGAACTCTCCCTGCTTCCTAATTAGCTGCGAGCACATGCGCACTGAATTTTTCAGTATTTTTCAGTAGCGCTCAGCCGCGGCTGCCGCTACTGCGGAGAGGAAGCCTCCAGTGACCCCCCCAGCCCCCGGAACTGTATGTAAGCAGCCCCCCTGCCCACAACTGCCCCCAGGTCACCCTCCAACTCCCCAGAACTGCAAAAAAAAAAAAAAAAAAAACCAGAAAGGGGGGCGAACCGGATCGCTCGCCCCTCTAACAACCAGATCGTGATCGGTGGCCTCCCGGTAACTACCGGAACAGCCGATCCAGTCTGAACCGGTGTCAGCCCACCACTGGGTATAGGATGCCACCTTATGCCCAGGTTGCTAGATGTTTCCCCAGGATTTTACTTTAGGCATGTCCTTACAGGATCTAATGAAGAAACCTGTCTACCCCAAAAGTTCCTACAGGATTTATGGCCTGGAGTTATTGCTCCATGAAGATAGAGGAGGGGATGATAACTGGCCTACCTAAAGATTCTGAAAAAGAGGTCAAATGAGTTATAGGCACCAGGCACAAACTGTTTGTATCTCACTTTAATTTCAGAGCTTTTCTCCAAGGATGAACCTGGAGCTTTTGGTACCAAGATCTAGCCCATTTGACCTGCAGGAAACACCATCTTTCTCCAGGATGTCCTGGTCAGCTTGGTTCGCTGCTGGTTGTTTGGCCAGTCATTGTCGCGTTTGCTAGGCTACCCTGCAGCTACCTATCGATACTCTCAATCCTGCACAAGACCGCACAAATCCAGAATTCCTGATAGGACCAAGCAGACTTCCGTGGGCTTATTAACCACAATAGCAAAAAGGCAAGCTTAATAAAAAATGGGTTGGCTTCTTTCTGTGCATTTGAAGGATGCTCAACCAACAAGAATAAGAAAGTGAACGTTTTCACAGCACGATGTTTGATATTGAAGGCACATGATGCAGCAGTTCTGCTGAGACTAAGTAGGTCACTCTTTTTATACCACCTCGAGTTTCATCCGAGGAAGAAAGACAGAATAATTAATTATTGACTACTGTTAAAGGCATGAGATGAGTTGCTGGTAAAAAAATGGCAGTCCACTGTTGTTCCTTTGCAAATCCATAGGGTAGAACTGGTTTGGGGCTTACTCATTCCAGGGATCAGGTAAATGTTTACCACTGTCAGCTAACATAGTCAAGAAGCCACTGAAATTAACTGTCAAGCAAATGAAGGGTATAGCAAGAAGCAAACAAAGCTTCTCCCAGTATTTCAAAATGAATTATTTTGTTGTGTCAAGACTGTTTACTGAGAAATAAACCAGCAATTGGAATGAGAACAATAATATTTTCTTCTCTTTAAAAAAAAGTGAACTCACTTTTGCATGCATTTCTGTTTGGCTCGGAAAACGTAGGTTTGAGAGGAAAATGGTGTAACTAGATATAGAGGAGATCCATTACTGTGCTCTCGGACTGAAGTGCCTCACTTTTGTGCTGACAAGGAATAGTTTTGTGGTAGCTACGACTTAAATCAGATCTGTGGTTCCGTGTCCTCTGTTAGGGCACAATGGGGTGGGAGGGAACCAGGCCCTGGAAAGGGGGGAGAGAAAAGAAGCAGCTTGTGTGGGAGAGATTCCTGGCTGACTGTCAAAGAGAGCTTGAGAGTTTCAGCATAACTTGGTGATAGGGTGGAAATAAGGACAGATTGATGGGCTGTGGGTTGCTTTTAGGGCTATATATTTTCTGTTTGGGAAGCTTCGGGAAAGGCCTGGGAGAGCAATCGCAAAGAGTAATAACATGTAATAATAAGGATTATTATTCCAGATGGGATGGGATAATGTGAAGGAATAGGTGATATTATTCCAAGATCAGGAGGGCACTGCATCACATACACTTTAATGCATTTAGAAAACAGTTCTCAGAACTGGACAAATAAGTTACGAGGAAGGAAAGGCAGCCAAAAACACCCTCTATGTGTCTGACTGGGTCAGCTCCCCTTCACTACCTGTATGTGACAAAGAGTTGATGACCCCAGTGCTATAAAGGCTGAGTATTCATTCTCTGGCAAATAAATACTGCACAATCACAAACCAGAAAGCCTGCTAGAACTGCTGTTGTTGCAGCTGGGAATAGTACCTTCAGCTTCTCATTCAGGAGCCAGAAGCCTGCAAGGTTCAATTTTACCTACAATTAGGTGTAGAACTAACCAGAAGCTGTTTCAACTACTCTGAGCAATTGGCAGCTTCTGTGGGATTGCAAGGGGGCCAAGACTTAAGAGTCTCCTGGCTTCAAATGTTGTTGAGGCTTTGCGTGTTTTTGGCTTTCAATGCTGTTGTTGGAGGTACACCAGTTGGGTTGCAATATTTTCCCCTTTTTTCTTTACAAATGGCATTAAAATATGGTTGGGCAATATTGTTAACCTCATTACTGTGAAATGCTTTACCTGTGGATTTCTGTGTAGTTGTTAAAATTGCAGATACCTATGTAGATACACAGATTAAGGTATCTTTATTGTTAAAGTTGTTAAAGATGCAGATATGGCACAAGACAACCTTTTCCTGACCAGTGAACTGTGTCAAAGCAGGGCTGTGAGAAGGCAGGACCTCAAAAAAATTGAGGGGAAAAAAGAGGAAAACTCAGGACAAAATGCAGCCATAGGATGAGTAACTGTTTAAGCAACAAAGAGCACAAGAGTGGAAGTAACTGACAGTTACTTGGAAGGGGAATAAATATTGTGGTCCCTCAAGGTTCTTTGATGAGACAGGAGCTATTTAACATGTTCTTTATCTGAAGCCTGGAGGTGAGCAATCAGATGGCCACATTGGCAGAAGAAAGCAAGGATTGTGCATGCCAAAAGAGTCTGACATAGTTCAGAGAGGTCTTTTTGGAGCTCATAAATAGTGGGCAATCAAAACGGAAAATAAGATTCAATTTAAGTAAGTGTAATGTGATGCACTTTGGGGCAGAAGATTCTGACTTCACAGATGGGGTTGGATTCCTCATTAACAGTGATGAATCAGAAAAGAGATCTTGGAGACATGTGAATAGCTGATTTGGTGCAAAACAGTAAAAAAAATATTTTGCTAGGTACTGTTAAGAAAGGGATTGAAAACAAGAATGCCTGTATTGTAATGCCTACTCTCTAGGATGCAGCCACACTCAGAATAATATGAAGGACAAGGGTGTGAAGGCACTTGATGCAGCAACTGTACTGAAACTGTTTGGTCAGTGGCTAGATGGGTAAGTGTTCAGCAATCTCATCTTATCACCTTCTTGGCTGTTCTTTACTCAGAATTGATTTAGCATGAAACATACCCCCAAATCCAGAGTAACTATGGAAGTACGTAAAAGACATTACCTGCACCCATAGTTACTGCAACTCCTAGTGAAAACCTATGGGAATTTCAAATTCATAAATTGTTCTTACACCGGAGCAAGGACCCCCCATAGTTACTCTGGATTTTGCCCATAAGCAAGCATCCTCATTAATTTTAGCCATAAAAGATGTAACCTGCAAATTTATTTGGATTGCCAGAAACTGGGAATTCAGTTGATGAATGAACATTTGGCTGAACATAACAAATTCCCAGCTAATTGAAAGCAGATAACAAACAGTTGTGCTCGCACCTGAGGGAAAAAATATTGCTTTCTTGAAAATGGCAATCTCCTGACACGTGAACGAAATAAACACTGAGTATAAATTTCAAACTATTTCCTGTCATACATTTTAGATGGAAGTTCTAGAATATTGGGAGGCTAGAAGTCATAAATCATTATAAAATCCAGTAGACACTATAAAATCCAAAGAGCAAGTACAAAGGGCCATGATATTGTCAGTACTTACTGACTTTGGGCACAGTCCAGAGTAACTACGGGGTGTTCTTGCTCCGAAAAAAGATAATTTATGCTGGATTGCAGTATGAATTTCCCATAGGTTTTCACTAGGTGGTGCCATAACTACGTCAACGTAAATGTCTCTTACGTGCTTCTGTAGTTACACTGGATTGTAGCGTTTGTCTTTCTTTGTGATGTGAATTAAAAAGTAATGGTGGGGGGGGGGGAAGAAACTTGCAATTCTAATACAGATTGTCCTCCACTGTCTCTAAAATGTGTGGGTATCAGGGAGAAGCTTGTGGATTTTGTACATTGCCTCTTCACTTTTCTTCCATAATTCAATCATCAGGGCTTTGTTCCTTAGGAATACTATAATCTGAGTCAAATAGTGTACTTACTCAAATCTAACGCTTACTTAGAATCATAGAATCATAGAGTTGGAAGGGACCTAGTAGGTCATCTAGTCCAACCCCCTGCCTGCAGCAGGAAATCCCCCTAGAGCATCCCCGACAGGTGCTCATCGAGCCTCTGCTTGAAGATCCCCAGTGAGGGAGAGTCCACCACCTCCCTTGGCAATCTGTTCCACTGCCGAACCGCCCGAACCGTCAGGAATTTTTTTCAGATATCCAACCAGAATCTCCTCTCTTGCAGTTTGTACCCATTGGTTCTAGTTCTGCTTTCAGTAGCAGCTATGAACAAATGAGTCCCTTCCTCCCTATGACAGCCCTTCAGGTATCTGAAAAGGGCAATCATGTCTCCTCTCAGCCTCCCCTTCTCCAGGCTGAACATCCCAAGTTCCCCCAACCTTTCCTCGTAGGGTTTCCCTTCCATCCCACTGATCATTCTTGTCGCTCTCCTCTGGACTTGCTCCAGTTTGGCTGCATTTTTCTTAAAGTGAGGTGCCCAGAACTGAATACAGTACTCAAGATGAGGTCTGACCAATGCTGAATAAAGAGGAACTAGAACTTCTCGCGACTTGGAAGCTACAGTCCTCTTAATGCAGCCTAAAATGGCATTTGCTTTCTTTGCAGACACATCACTCTGCTGACTCATGTTCAGCTTGTGATCCACGGCGACTCCAAGATCCCGCTCACATGTTGTGCTGCCAAGCCAAGTATCCCTCATTTTATACCTGTGTTTTTGGTTTTTATTGCCTACCTGCAGAACCTTGCACTTCTCCCTGTTGAAATTCATTCTATTTGTTACAGCCCAGTATTCTAGTTTATCCCCCTAGAGCATCCCCTAGATCCTCCTGGAGGTTTCTCCTGTCTTCTGATGTGTTTGCTACTCCTCCCAGCTTGGTGTCATCCGCAAATTTGATCAGGCTCCCCTGTGTCCCTTCCTCCAAGTCACTGATGAAAATGTTAAAGAGAACCGGTCCCAAGACAGAGCCTTGGGTACCCCACTTGAAACCGACCTCCTGGTTGACACAGATCCATTAACAAAAAACCCTTTGTGAGCGGTCGTTGAGCCAGTTCCAGATCCACCTATCAATTGTCTCGTCTTGCCCATATTTTTCCAACTTCCCAACTTTTTCAGCCAAGTCTCCAAAATCAGGGTGCGCATTAGATTTGATGGTTAATTAGATTGAAGTAAATACAACATTTATATTGTAAGTATAGAGTGTGCATTAGATTTGATGGTGCATTTTATTTGAGTAAATACAGTAGGTCCCAGCTATTCCTAAGAAAAATGTTCACTAATATGTTGAGCCTATGTTCCTAGAAAGCTGGAGCATGACTTACATTCTGCGATTGTGTGAGAGGGAAAAGAACATCCCTCTATCAACTCTATCCATTCCCTGCATAATTATGTACATCTCAACTATTGTGCCCGCTCAAGCACCTTTGTCTCAGTGTGTGCATTACTTTACATTTATATTGAAATGCACCTGTCATTTGCTGCCCATTCTCCCAGCCTGGAGAGAGCCTTCTGGTCCTTCTTCATGATCCCCACTGGTCTTCACCACCCAGAAAAGTGTAGCGTCATCTGGAGACTTGGCAACCTTACTGCTTATTTCTGTATTCTAGGCCATTTATGAACAAAACACAAAGAAAGATAGTTTGTTGTACTTTTCTATGCTTTGTTCAGGTCTACATGGAATTTTTTTCTTTTATAAAAACAGTGTGTTTTCTCCTCATGATTTTGGCATTCTAGCTTGCTGACTACGTTGTGCTGTGCTTACATCTCACACATCTCATTAAATTTCCTTGCTTGAGGATGAATGTGGCACACAAAGGAAAATTAGAGAATAACTGAATTACACAGGAAGGCTGGATACTCCAAATTTCCTTGACATCTTGGGAAATAAATAGAGGGGATGAAAATGGACCTTAGATTACATTAGATGTTTTTGGTCTCATGACCTCACAAATCACCAACAGCCTGTCAGACTGGACATCCCTGCCAAAATTGCACATTAGGATCTCCACATGCCAGATTGAACTGCTGTAACTTAAGAGAAAGTTCCTTTCATGCCACAGATCCAACATTTCCCTTTGTCTGATTAGCTTCTCTTCTCTAATTTTCTCTTTATTCTTAGACACACATATAACAAATATTGCAGAAATATACATTTCTCTTCTAGGTGAATTTGTTTGAATCTGGACTGTGATGACCTTGAAGATTCCATCTCCTTTGTTAGGTATTTGTTAGGTATTTTGTTAGGTATTTAAAAAGAAAATGCTATCCATATAAAAGATTGATAAATTCTGATTGACTTGCTGAATCTACACAGGGCCTGCACAAAAAGAACGGGCCTGAGGAGTATTGGGTTTATGAGGTTTAAAACTGTTTATTAGGTTTATGAGATTTATGAGCCAACTTCTTCTGTTTATGAGGAACATAAAACACTAGGGGCATAAGACCCCATAGCACTATCATTTTAGGTTTGCCCAGTAACAGATGCAGGTAAAATGATGGTAGTAAGTCCCATTGAACACAATTGAGTTTACTTTTGAGTAGACATGGTTAGGATTGTGCGTATAGCAAAGAACTAAAGATGGAAAGTACCAATGTGCAATAAGCCACTTCTATGCCACTCTTGGTAAGTCATGCACCAGCCTCTCTGTGCCATGATGGGAATGGGGAGATTGGTGAGTTGTGCTAGCCTAACAGCCCAATCCAGAGCAACTAATCTGTCCACATAAGAGCCCTTAGGTTACCCTATCTAACACTAGGTTGGAGCAACTGCAAGATGCTCCAGCCCAGTTACTCTGAAGGAGACTTAAGGCAAGATAGGGTGCCCTAAGAGAGGTGGACCTGCTCTGCCCTAACTGGGGCAGCCTAAGCAGCTCAGGAGAGGCAAGTTGAGGGCATGTTGAGCATTGCCTAGGGCAGAGCAGTTACTCTGTATCCAAAGCCTGTTTCCAAGGCAGAAATGCCCTCTTCCAGCCCTCAGAGTTATACCACCTCAGGAGCAGGTATAGTAATGAGTAGACCCATAGGGGTCTATGATAAGGCCTGAGTAAGAATAGCAGTGTTGACCAAAAATCTGAGTCCTTGGCCATCCTAGCTGCAACCCCTTCCTCTCAACCTCAGGATATGGAACAAACTACGGCTGCCCACAAACCTCAGGATACAGCAGGCCACTCCAAGAAGCCCCTTGTATTCACTGTAGAATGTACTGGCATCTCATCAGGGACTCCTTATAAGGCAGGCACCCAGTGGCGTCACCAGACTGGTGCGGCTGGTGTGGGCTGCATTGGGGATGCGCTCCGTATGGGGTGATGTGCCGGAGGAGTTTGGCTGTCCTTTGGCAGGCCCCGGGCGTCAGCACCCCCATTCAGGCTGCCCCAAGGCGGAGAATCAGCCAGAAGGTGACATTTGTCTGAGGAGCTGGCCTGAATGGCCATCTGAGGTACACTGCACAGAAACACACTGAGCATGCCGAACAGCTTCAGAGGAGACTTCCTTAGAGCAGAGAAAGTCCACGCCTCTGCACAGCCATTCGGCCTCACTCAGGAGGCGGAGCGGCAGCCGAATGGCTTCAGAAAGAGTACTGCACAGGCACCAACTCTGACGCCTGCACAGTCTCCCCCGAAGCCAAAAGGCTTCAGAAAAGTACTGCGCAGGTGTCAGAGATGGTGCCTGCGCAGTACTCTTTCTGAAGCCAGTTGGCTTCAGAAACAACTGCGCAGGCGCCAACTTTGGTGACTGTGCAGTCCAGGTGGGGGGGGGGCGCATCCCAGGGATGACGCACAGACTTCCGCACCAGGTGATGTGCAGAGTCATGTCACCACTGTAGGCACCACAGCTGTTCCTTGTTCAGTGTGATCTGAGGGGTGTCTCCTCAGGAGCAAGTCTTCCCCTTGTGTCAATTACTTAGCATGCTCTGGAGCAGTTAGGGCAGCCCAGGCTTCCTGACTCTCTGGATTCAGCATAACTTTCTGCTCTGGATACAGAATAGTTAGGAGAGTGCAGTTAGGTCAGAGCAGGCTGAATTTGCTCTGGATTGCAGCCTAAATTAGTTAGGATTGTGTCATGTGTGTAATATTTAATATTCCTGGCTTCACAAATTTGAAATGGACAGGTCCCCAATAAATGGGCTGAAGAAATTATTTTGCTTCTGTCCTGGGCATAAATAGCACCTTGGCCTTAAATGAGCACCCTACAGTTAATCACAGAGCTCATGGAGTAGCGGTGATGGTGTTAGTGCTAGCCTTATTCATTGTTTTGGCCTAACCTCTTTAATTATGGTTTCATGCTTTGGACAGATTTCAGGACTATAACAAATTCAGTCCTTCAATAGTTTACTCATTTTTGCACCACAGTCTTGATTGCACTGGTAGTATTGATAAAGTGTGTATAGATGTGGTGTTCCAGTTACTTTTCGGAATGTGACTGTATCCTGCATGAAGCAAACAAAAATGCTATCTTTGTTTATATCTGGTTTTCTTTATATGCTTGCCTATGCAAGCTTTCCAGTAATCCTCTCCTTATGTCAGTGCAAAAGGAGCCAACTTCCTCCGTTTATTAGGTTTTAACAGGCCAATCCTATGGGCTCTTTGCCCTGATGGGACACACATTCTGCTAAGTGGGGAGTTAGGTCCAGGTCAGCACAGGACTTACATCAAAGCTTAGGCCGGCCTAAGCAGAGATTAGGATTGCAGCCATAGTAATAGAGGTTTCATAACTGCAATACAATATTCTTCAACTGAGACAATTTGGTCATTGGTCTGCAGTGAAAAACTGCAGCAATAATTAGGCAAATAAAAAATGGAGAGGTCACAATTCAAACAGGTAGCTGAAGAGACAAATTATACAAAACTTGCAAAGATCTGGTGAAATGAACGGGAATTAATTTGGTACCCAAAGATGTTTAGAAAGGGCACCAACTCCAGCTCCAGTGGAAAGGACATTCATATGGTGGTACCACCATTGAGAAGGCCCTCCTATGAGCGTCTTTCCAAGCCTCCAAAGGTGGTGGAATCTGCAAGAGGATGTCCTCAAAGGAACTTACACAGCAAATTAATGTGGATGAACCCATTTAGGCCCCTAGCAATTGAGAGGCATTTTGACACCTTCACCTGTGCTCAAGAGCAGTTCAGCAAAACAGTGCAGCAGAGCATGATCATAAAGGCTTGTCCTTGCCTTGTCAATACTCTCCCTGCTGAAGATGGAGTTAGATGGAGTTTAAAACTCCAAACTGATAGATGGAGTTTTGGAAATGTATATCCGTCAGTGGCCCCTAGCACACTGACCCAATTTCATCAGCTGGTGTAACCTCATAGATTACACCAGCTGATGAAATTGGGCCAATGTGCTATGGGACACAGCAGACATTTACATCCCATTCCTATCCTCTCCTCCTCTCCTCCTCCTCCCATGAGCAAAAAGAAAAAAGAAGAAGAAAAGACATGCTGTATACTGCAAGGAGAATTGGGAGACTTTGGGGGAGGAAGGGTCCTCCTGCCTAAGAGTGGATCTCCTTGGACCTGCATTCATGATTTTGCAGGTGTACGTCCAAGAAGATGCTACTGCAAGAGGAGATAGGATCCTATGTGTGCCATTGCAGCTGGATCCACCCACCTTAGCTTCTCCACAGTGAACGAAAACCCACAGCTTATAAGAAGTCAGATAGATTAAGAGCACAATTCAGAGTGCTCTTTGAGACAGCACAGGTCCAGGAGTGTCATAACATGCTGTAAGGTACATTTGCATCTCCTTAGGAATTGGCTGGGTTGGTGCAAGAACATGTGCTAGCTGTCAAATCTGCATCCTTCTCTGTGATGCTGGGAAATGGAAAGGTAAGGTTGGCATGGGGGTTGGTGGAGTGTGGGACTGATCTTTCGCATTTAAACTGGATCCTAAGCCACTTCCCAAACAGCCTGACATTACATAGCATTTGATGACACAGATCCAATCTTTAGTCCTTTTATTCTGGGTTGCTCTCCATCCACATTCAAACATGTGGTGGATTCCTGCACACATTACCAAGACCTCTCTCCAATAAGCCTTTAGATTAATATCTTTTGCACCAAAGACCTCTTGTTTTAGGGTTTTTATTATTTATTCCTGTGATTCCCTTGTTATTTTAAAAATAATCTGGATTGGTGTCAAAAGATTTTATTTTTGCCATGCTTATTTTTATTATTTTTATTTTTAGCCTGCTATGCCCCATCCTGTCCAGAGGCCACTCTTAGCAACTGTGTGGAATGCATGGGGCATTTTCCAATAGTCTATGTTTACATGCTTTCCTTTACTCTAATCAGATTGCCACTTTGGCACTTTGATGACAATCTCAAAAATTATATTGGATTTCAAGATGAGCTTTGTTCTTGCATTCCTGCTGGACAGTTTTACACATCAATAATACTCAAATCATTGCTTGCTATTTGTGTTTTCAGCAAGTTGCTAAACAGTTTGTTTAGTATCAGATCACCTTGTTCTGTAGTGCTTCCATTAACCCACTTACCTCTTGCCAAAGAAACATATGCTTCCAATTAAATAGGGATACTTGAAACTGTGCCTGAATCTCATTGACTGCACTATCTCACCTATATGTAAATTGCTTTGGGATCTTTATTTCAGGTTGATAATGGATCATTGCTCCTTACATTAATGAAACAGTGTGGAAGTTTCTTTCCCATGATCTCTTCCTGGACCACTCCACTAATGTTTGTAGAACAAGACCATGAGAGTTGGCCAAAAACATGGTTTCTTTCTAGACTTGGTTTGCCACTCCCCTGGGAACTAGCAGGACAGGCGTGGGAAAGTGTGTCTTGTTGGTCAGACACTGCATATGCTTCTTTACAGATGTTACCAGAGCAGTAGGGGAGTAAGCCCTGAAGAAGTATCTCCCACACCATTCTGATATTGTATTTATTGAGCCTTTGACTCAACTCAGTCTTTTAGGCTGATTAAGTGTGGGTGGCTAAAAACAACTAAGACCTTAGTGGCTCGTTAAATGCTAACACCATAACAACTTCATCCTTTGCACGTCTTGTAATCTTATCCAACTTTCCAGCACCAAAACAGTTCTGCCAACAGGGCATGCCCAGCATTCTACAGTGCGGGTCTGCCTTTCCATTGGACTAATTCAGTGGTGTGGATTTACTGCTTGGGTAACAGCCTATCCTCCATAACAATCCAACCCAGGCTTTCATGCTTCGCATGCAGCGTATGCAGTGCTGAGCATGATACCATAGTCTTTCAAGACTGATGGAGGCCTCCTTTAACACAACTACCCCTTGGGAATATTCAGTATCATATTATTACATAGTATAATATTCAGTTAAATTAATCAGTAATATATATAAATAGTAGGTACTAGTTATTTCCATTTTTTCTGTCTTAAGTTTAGAAATAAAGTAATAAAGTAATTATAAATACGAATGACCATTTTGATTTAAGTCTAGTTACTTATCTATCTATGCAATACTCCAAATAGTTATAACTTAATTAGCAGCAGATTTTTTTTTCACCCACAATTTTATCTCAAAGTGGCTGAAGTTGACCCACTGAATTAAAATTTAAACATTCCTTTAGGTGAAAAATAGTCTGCTTGCCATGGCAAAGCAGCAGTCAGGCAGGCAATGCATCAGCTTCCCTCTCTGGGGCTTAGTAGTGCTTTGTTTCAGCTTGGAAGCCAACACCTTCCTTCTCCCTGGAGTACATGACAGAATGCAAAACTATTGTCAAGTAATTATCACTTTGTATTATTTCTTTGCATTAACTTTCCACTGAAATAAAATTATTCTAAGCCCTAGTGCCCAGAAAGGGAGAGGGAGGTTCATTGATTGCCTACGTACTGCATTCCCATGGTAAGCAGGCAATTTAAAAATTGCTACATAATCTTTTAATTGCTTTTCAGTGCAATCCAGAGTTAGGGCAGTGAGGAGAGCCCTAGCTGGGCTGCCCCAACTATTCTGAATCCAGAGCAGAAAGTTATGCTGCATCCAGAGATTCAGGAAGACTGGGATGCCCTACCTGCTCCAGAGTGCATACCAGAGTAAGTGCACCGAGTAAGTGGCATTGGGGGAGGGCTTGCTCCCAAGGAGACCTGCCTCAGATCTCACTGAACAAGGAACAGTTGTGGTGCCTGCATTATAAGAAGTCCCTGACAACCACTAACAGTGGCAGCAGGAGACTGCAGTACACAGGGTGACCATATGTGTTAAAAAAAGAAAAAGAGGACAAGGCATCCCAAAATGTAGGACACTAAAGAAAAATGTAGGACATGACAAAATACTGTAAAAGCTAAAAAACATTCATATATATTGCTTTCATGTGGTTAATTTAAGCTGTTTTACTTATTATTACTTATGTATTACTTATTAAATTTAAAACTATTACATACAATTTACTGCATCAAATTTATTAATTACATGAGCTCTACATGCTGTCTGCTCACAAGGAAATGGAAGACAAGAGAATTTTTTCAGGACACAAGGGTAAAATCCAGGACATGTCATGGAAAGACAGGGACAGATGCTCACCCTTGCAGCACATTCTACAGTGAATGCAAGGGGTTTGTTTTATCCTGCTTTATCCACAGATAAGTAGGCTGGAGTAGTTGTGCCATATCCTGAAGTTGAGAGGCACAGGTTACAGATATACTGGCCAAAAGCTCTATTGGTCTACTCATTTCTAAGTTGCTCCTGAGGTGGTATAACTCTGAGGAGCTGGAAGAGGAAAGTTCTGCCTGGGAAACAGAGTCTGGGTCTAGCATAAATGCTCTGTTCTAGCCAATGCTGAACATGCTGAACATGCCTCTGCTGATCTGCCTAGGCTGGCCCAGTTAGGACAGCCCAGGTCCATCAGACTTGGGTCAGCCTATGTTGCCTTAGGCTGCCCCACGCCTTTGCTAGCATAACTTGGTTGGTTGCCCCAGCTTGGACTTGGGCCACCCCAGTGATAGATAGGGCACCCCAAGTGCACTTCTGGATTGCAGACTTTGTTTCATACGAAAGTCTGCATATATGGAGGTTCTTAGAACGAAACCCTCACAGATGCTGAAACTCAACCTGTACACCTACCTGAGAATAAACACCATAGTTCTGAATTAGTTTGCATGGAATTCCTTTCAACATTTTTGAAACAAAACCAACAAACTGGTAAATAATAGCAAGGCTATTCCAGAGTTTTCCCTAGTTGGTGGTGGGTACAGTGTGAGCATGGAGCAACTCAACCAATGCACCCCTCATACTGAATTGGTAATGAAAGTGTGGGACACAGAGTAACCAACACAGGTGCCCTATCCTGGGAACAGCACTGACTATATGATCCAGTGTTCCAATGATGTAGGATTTTCTTTACCTGGCCAATTTTTTCTATGAAAAAATTATCTATTTACATTTTTGCTGATTCTGTGATTCCATTGATACTGTCAGTTGCTCACTTACTTGGAAGTTTCATTTCATTCATGCACCCACTTCTTTCATAGTGGGAGAAGCACATAATCAGGACAATCCAGAGCAACTAATCTGTCCACATAAGAGCCCTTAGGTTGCCCTATCTAACACTAGGTTGGAGCAACTGCAAGATGATCCAGCCCAGTTACTCTGGAAGAGGCTTAGGGCAGAGCAAGGCAAGATAGGGTGCCCTAAGAGAGGTGGACCTGCTCTGCCCTAACTGGGGCAGCCTGAGCAGCTCAGGAGAGGCAAGTTGAGGGCATGTTGAGCATTGCCTAGGGCAGAGCAGTTACTCTGTATCCAGAGCCTGTTTCCAAGGCAGAAATGCCCTCTTCCAGCCCTCAGAGTTACACCACCTCAGGAGCAGGTATAGTAATGAGTAGACCCATAGGAGTCCATGATAAGGCCCGAGTAAGAATGGCAGTGTTGACCAAAAATCTGAGTTCTTGGCCATTCTAGCTGCAACCCCTGCCTCTCAACCTCAGGATATGGAACAAACTACGGCTGCCCACAAACCTCAGGATACAGCAGGCCACTCCAAGAAGCCCCTTGTATTCACTGGAGAATGTACTGGCATCTCATCAGGGACTCCTTATAAGGCAGGCACCCAGTGGCATCACCAGACTGGTGCGGCTGGTGTGGGCTGCATTGGGGATGCTCTCCGTATGGGGTGATGTGCCGGAGGGGTTTGACTGTCCTTTGGCAGGCCCCGGGCGTCAGCACCCCCATTCAGGCCTGCTCCAAGGCGGAGCAGCAGCCAGAAGTTGCCACTTGTCGGAGGAGCTGGCCTAAACGGCCATCTGAGGTGCCCTGCACAGAAACACACTGAGCATGCCGAACAGCTTCAGAGGAGACTTCCTTAGAGCAGAGAAAGTCCGCGCCTCTGCACAGCCATTCGGCCTCACTCAGGAGGCGGAGCGGCAGCCGAAAGGCTTCAGAAAGAGTACTGCACAGGCACCAACTCTGACGCCTGCACAGTCTCCCCCGAAGCCAAAAGGCTTCAGAAAAGTACTGCGCAGGTGTCAGAGATGGTGCCTGCGCAGTACTCTTTCTGAAGCCAGTTGGCTTCAGAAACAACTGCGCAGGCGCCAACTTTGGTGACTGCGCAGTCCAGGTAGGGGGGGCGCGCATCCCAGGGATGATGCACAGACTTCCGCACCAGGTGATGTGCAGAGTCATGTCACCACTGTAGGCACCACAGCTGTTCCTTGTTCAGTGTGATCTGAGGGGTGTCTCCTCAGGAGCAAGTCTTCCCCTTGTGTCAATTGCTTAGCATGCTCTGGAGCAGTTAGGGCAGCCCAGGCTTCCTGACTCTCTGGATTCAGCATAACTTTCTGCTCTGGATACAGAATAGTTAGGAGAGTGCAGTTAGGTCAGAGCAGGCTGAATTTGCTCTGGATTGTGTCCATAGGGTATTGTAGGCTGCACAATCATTCTCAGGTGTCTGTTTTTGTGTTCCAGTCTCAATCATTTTCCCAGTTTATTGGGTTAAACTGACTGAGGGTGATGCTGCTTGCTAGGGACAGACTTCTTGCTGTGCTTCGTCTAGTACCACTTGGATGGCTGCCCTTCACTTCCTTTCTCTCTGCTTGCTTCGTGTCTCATTGAAATGCTTCAAAACCATGTTGGTCATAAAGGGTACAAGTTCTTAGGACAGGAACTTTGGTTACAGTTCCTTGGCTTTTGGCTCTGGATAGTGACAGGAAGTCTGCTGGCACTCCAGTTCTCCAGGCTCAGTGGGCCTATTCAAGGGGAGTAAGTATTAAATCTTGCTGGAATACAGTCACTTGAGGGCATCACTCTGTGAAGGCCTGCCTCAGGTGCCAGGATCCTTTTTATATTTCTTGTAGCTAGGAAGAAGTTGACTATTGTCTTGCCTCATAAAGAGGTTCTGTTGTTGCTTTTACATTACTGGTAGTCTCCACACAAATGAAGCAGAATCCCTCTCTTTGCCTTTCCTTGGCATGAGTTTTGTTACATAGGAAAAGCAAAGGAACAGGGAAGGATTTATCAGATAAGTCACTGTCCCTGTTAACCAGCAGGCCAGGATTCTAGACCCAGATTGGTCCCCACAAGACAGGGTGAGCTCCTGTCCTTAGCCCAGCTCTGCAACGCAGCTGGAACCAATCGTATCAGCACTGCCTTTCCACTGGACTATTTCAGTAGCGTGGAGAGGGGGGATTTGCTGCTTGGGTAACAGCCTATCCTCCATAACAATCTACCCTGGCCTTTGTGCTTCACATGCAGTGTATGCAGCACCAAGCATGATACCATAGTCTTTCAAGATTGATGGATGCCTGCAGGTAATTGTAGACACCCATAATGTAGATGACATTCTGTATGCCTTAGAAACTTTTGCTAGAGATTTCTGTAAGACTTTTAATACAGTGATTCCTTCTCATGTGTCTTTAAGATGATATGAAATCAAAGGATCTGTCTTGCAAAATGACTGGGATCTGGTAGAAATCCCAGTCATGAACTGGAACCTGTGTGGGTTCTCACTGGCCAGGACATACTGTATCCTATGATAATGTGCACCTCTATTGTGGTTTTTGCAAGTCAGCCAATCAGTTGAGCCCAGCAGAGGTTAGCAGAGTGTTTACTATTTGATGGTAAAGCATAGTTTCGTGTAAAATAATGCATTAGGTAAGAGGGTTCCTAACCGTTTGTGGATCAATTTAGGCTAGTGTTTCTCAAAGTTTATCCTCCGCAGTACCACTTCACATGGTCCACCCATTCAAGGTACCACTGGAAGGAACTGGCAATGACATAATCTCCAGTTATTTCTGCCTGTTTCAGATGTGAAACAACAAACACCAGTAAGAGGTTCAGGATGGATAGGAGGGCTTTTCTGAGCATGGAAAAGCATGCTTTTATGCTCTTCCTGCAGAAGCAAGCCTAATACCACTGTTCATTGTGTTTCATATTTGGTCTTGCTGTTGGGCAAGAGGAGACCAGGGGTTCTGTAAGTACCACTGACACCACCTCAAATACCACTTGTTGAGAAACACAGATTTAGGAAGATTTGGGGAAAGAAGCACTGCACGCTGGTCAATCTGACCCCTTTCCTGTCTCAGAAACCTGCTTGGTGGAGCAAAAAAGGTGGAAGAACAAAGGCACTGGCTAAACAAAATGTGACAAAACCATCCTCTGATCAATGCTGATCCAATGCTGCCCATGCACTGATGCAGTAATGGTGCTAGGTGATGTAAATGTGCCATAATGTTGAATTGAGTTGAGACAGCTCTGATCTTTCTGTGTGATTAATATGTAAACTGATAAGTGTAGGTCGGCTTTTGCACAGAAACTTGGAATATTATTTAATTTGAAGATATGGAACAACTGCAAAACATAGGCATAAGGCAAAATAAATGCAAAAATTAATCATTAACATATTCTGCTTTGGTTCTCCATCTTCTAGTGGACTCACGCTTGATTAGCTCAGTTGTTCCTACCACACTTTCCCAATCTCCATTACCCAAATCACATGTGGAGTCATGGCTGTATCTGCACCAGCGAGCAGAACATCTTTAAAAAGGCTGTAGGGGAAAGTCAGCACAATAATCCTGAACCCAGAAGCATGTGAGTTTGCTGCTTGGCAATCCCTACTGCAAGAATAGCTATCTTGGTCATCCCTGAGAGTCAGTTTTCCCAGGGACTGTTTGGCACATGCGATACTGACAGGGATTTGGAGCTAAAGACATGGCTCAGTGCCTCCGAGGAGGTGCTGAGCACTTTTGGCTTTTATTGAAGCAACTGAACTGGGTCCATTAGACCACTAAAAGGGATCAGACGATCATTCCCTCCAAAAATTGCAATGTGGCATTGTTTTAAAGAGGATTTTTTTAAAGATCAAAGATGCTTTAATTTAAAACTTAGTGAGGCTTTATTCTATTCTTCCCATAAATCCTCTATCTGATTGATGCCTGAAGCTTAGAGGACGCTTCACTTTATTTTAAAGTTCTTTGAAGGAAGTTGTAAAAATGGTTCAAGAGGGAAAGCAAAGCAATCCATGCTCATTTAAATCCTACTAAATTAATTACAGGTTGGCTCTTGGAGTCCATGGGGATCCGTTCCTGGACCTCCTGCAGATATAAAAAAACCCATGGATAATGGAATCTGTGGGTGAGTGCACATTCTCTATGGGCTTCAGAACAGCTCCTGGAGGTTGGAAAACTACTTGCAGTTTTCACAGAAACCGGAAGTGCTTTCCAACGCCTCCGACAGCCTCCCCAAGCATCTGAAAGGGCTTTTGGTTAAATCCAGGAGGTCAGATGTGGCGCTCAAGCACCTATGCTGACTCAAATCCATGGGCACCAAACCCCAACATAAAGATATAGTTTCATATCTTTATGTAAACATAAAGATCTGTTTACATAAAGTTTAGCTTTCAGTTACATTGCTCCACTGTAAGTGTCAGCAACACAATTCTAGAAGCTCCAGTGACAATGTAAAATGTGACAGTGAGGAGTCACCTCTTGTCTAGACATTAGGAAAGATGGTATGAATTCTGCTTAATAAAAGTGAGAAAGTATGACTTGTTAAAAAGGGAGAAAAATTCAACTAGTGATTTTAGGAATCAAAACCTGTCAAAGGGTATTGTTTCCTATAATTCACATTTATTTTACATTTATTTGGTCTCTCAGGAGAACTGGTTGCTCAGATGGTTAAAGAAGTGTCAGAGATACAAAGCAAGGATCAATCCTAATGCAGTGTAGGAGTCAGGATTGAATAATGGTACCTGGATAGGAGCAAGGATTCAGCAAACAAGACAGAGACAGGAGCCAGACAGTTGGAAGCTCGCTAGTAACACTCACAAAAGGCAAGTTCAAAAGCAGGAGCAAGGACGGGTCAAGGTGAGCGTATAAACCAGTCTGGCATCTGAGTCACAAACAAGCTTAACAGCTGTCAGGTTGCTTAAGCATTTTTTTTGCTTTCTGTGTGCCGTTTTATATAGCCCAGGGCAACCAATCCGGAGCCAAGGAGGGCTGATCAGTCATGGTGCAAGGATGTTGTGCAGTTGCTAAGGCTAATGAGCTTTCAGTATTAGAGGAACAAAGCAGGCAATGACCAAAAGCCTGGGGGATGGTATGGCATAGTGAGGGAGTCCGATCAAGGTCCTGGGGGGAAACCCTTCTGAGAAGGGGACCAGTGCGTTGCATGATTTACAGGTTTGATAGCTTGAAGGGGGTTCCCTGGTGGTACCTTGAAGAAGCTTTGCATGCAAACTTGCCATTTTAGCTTTGAGCAAAGAGTGTGAGACCAGTGATGGGCTTCAAAGAAATTAAGAACCGGTTCTCTGTCCATCTGGCAGCCACTTTTAAATGGCTATTTTTAAACTTTATATGTACTATCTCTTGTTAAGAACCGGTTCTATAGAGTAGGTGCGAACCTGCTGGTGCCCACCACTGTGTGAGACCAGGGATTTAATAAGGACACATTAAAAAAAAGAAAATAGGAAGCCTCTCCATGCATGTTAAAGTTGGATTTCCATTTTTGCTCAAGCTGGCAGCAACCAGGATGATGACTATGAAGGGAAATACAAGGAAAGATGGAGGTTCAATGTGGTTGTCATGTGGAATAGTACTTGTAATAATATCATTGAAAAATTTATTTAGGTTGAGTCAGCCTATGTAAATCACTTTGAATCTGTTGAGAAAAAAATATAAATTCTCAATACGTATATAAAAGCCTGAGGCTGCAATTCTAAAGACACTTTTCTGAGGGTAAGACCCACTGAACATAATAGGGCTTACTTTTGAGTAGACATGGTTAGGATTGTGCTCTTATTGTGTTTAGTGGGACTTACTCCCAGGAAAGTGTGTAAAGGATTGCAGCCATATTTTTTTTCTTATTCTTATTTGAGTTGGACTAGATGACCTAGTTCGTCCCTTCCAACTCTACGGGTCTATGATTTCCTTTGTTAAAATATTTCCTTTGCACTTGTGCAAAATGCAGTATATTCATAACAGTGTATTCTTGCATTTAGTTGCCATTTTGCCAATATGAAGCAGAGGCCTTTTTCAGGTTGGCGGCATAATTGTGGATTCAAGAGCAACTGTGTATGTACCTCTCCACACAATAAATTATTGTATGAAACATCAGTAGCTTCTCAAGCAGTTGCATCTGTTTCAATTCACTCAAGGCAAAAATGGTCCTGGCCTAGACTGGCCCGTCTGTGAGGAGAACTGAGGTGGATGCCTTAGGCAGTAAAGTCTTTCCCTTCCATCTGCTAATTCTGTTACTCTTTCTCCTCCCACTACCTGGATCATAAAACAAACTATTTCAGGTGTATAGATGTCTTGGGTTGGCCTTGTATGAAAACGGTTGTATTTTGTAGTGAATTGGAATTACAGTTCTATATAGGTACAACAAATTGAGGAATCTGCTTTGAGCAAAACATGTGAATGACTATGGGTGAAATGCAGAGTAACTACAGGGAGTCATTGCTCCGGTGTAAGAACAATTTACTCTGGATTGCAATATGAATTTCCCATAGGTTTTCAGTAAGTGGTGCAGTAACTATGGGTGCACATAATGTCTCTTACGTGCTCATGTAGTTATTCTGGATTTGGCTGTATAGCTGCAATCCTCATTCCCAGTTATGCCTGCCTAAGTCCCCGCACAAGTCCCATGCTGGCCTGGAGATGTCTCAAAAGTGCTGTAAGGCACTTCCATGCCACTCCTGGGGATAGGCCAGGGCACAGGCATGTGTTTGCCTCCTTACATCACCACAGGAAAAGGAAGACCTATAAATTGTGCTGGCCTGGGTTAAGACTGCACAGTCTTGTAGTGAATCTGAACGAAAGAATCAATGTCACCTGGCTAAGGTCATGAAGCACAAGATTCATTTTCAACTGGCTGGCGGGGCTTAACAATATGTCCAGGCAAAGAAAAGCCTACATTGATTGAAATGCCCGGAGAGGTGCATGACAAGGAGGGATATTTCCAAAGAAGGAGATGTCTTAACTATCTTTAGGCACAAGTCAGACTAAGCAGAAGATAGGAGGAAGGATTTTGAAGTTCACTGGTGTGAGGTATGAGATAACCCAGTGTTGATGATGATCCTAACAACCCCCAGAAACTGACAAAGCTCTGTAATCTCCATGGTGGTGTGTCAGGGTGACCAGATCATTTACAACTACAGTGATGCCTTGTAAGACGAACATAATTCGTTCCAAAACCATGTTTGTCTTACAAAGCATTCTTTATACAAGGCGGATTTTCCCATAAGAAATAATGGAAACTCAGACAATTGGTTCCACAACCCAAAAATATTTATATAAAAATATTAACTGTATGTAAAACTGATGACAAAACACTGTAATAGAATTCAAAACACTGTAATATTATACAGAACACAATTACTGCAATATTAATAAAAACACTGTAATATACTGTACAGAACTAGAGAAAAGAAAAATCTTTATGGTCAGGGATGACCAATTAGACACTAAAAGAGTCTCTGGTGTCTTTTTGAACAACTTTAACAAGGAACCTATCTAATGACACTTGCTTTTGTCTCCTTTTGAGGATTTCACGGAAATGTGACATTTGCATTGTCATTAAACAGATTCATTGCTCACACTGCTACAGCCTTATGTGGGTAGTGCTTTTCTACAAAATTTTGCACAATTTCCCAATGTTTACAGTTGTTTTAAATCTCATTTGATCTGAGGGATTCCTCCTCCTTATTCTCCTCCTCCTCTGTAGATGAGACCTCCATAACTTCTTGTTGCTCACAATGCAAATCCATCAATTCGTTTGTTTTACAACAAATTTTCATTGTACAACTGTTTGTTTTACAAAGCACTGTTTGTTTAAAAGGCAGAATTCCTTAGAAATTTCATTTTGTCTTACAATGCATTCATCTTACAAGTTATTTGTCTTACAAGGTATCACTGTATCCTGAAGCCAGGTGGAGATCATGCCAGTTGCCCATCAGCACACACCTGAAAAGTGTGCCCACAAATTTCCAGTGCTGCAAGGATGCAACAAAGTTCCTTACCTCTCCTTTTGGCTATCATTACTTTGCTTATATGCATTATGGCACATTATTAGCAAAAGCTCAAGCTATATCTCAACAGCCCAATCTTCAGACCTTTGTACCCTTTTGTCATTACCCTGTACTGTGGTTCTCAATATTTTTAGAGGCTTTAGAGGCTGCTGCCTGATTTTTAAATGCCAAGGGTGGGGCTATAATTGTGACTGGGTTGCCGTGCTCCCGCCGTAAGTAGCAGCTTATCTAATGCTTGATGCACTGCCAGTTTTGCAAACCACAAAAAAGTGGATCATGACCCACAGATAGATTGCAGGCTTATAGTTTGAGAACCACTGGCCTAGTGCATTATTTTGACATATATTTTTAATCTTGTCTTCCAATTTAAAGGATCCACATAGTAGAAAAGAAAAATTCCACAAATCAGAGTAAAAACAATATTGGCGCACACAATAGTAACAACCAATCAGCAAAATCAAGTTAACATATTGATAGTTCACCCAGAAAGTAAGTGCTTAACAAGTTAAAACAAGCAGAAAGGTAAAAAGCCAAACATTAAAATAAAAAGCACTAAGACATAACTTTAATAGTTTATATGGATACCATGTATAGAAATCTCAGCATATCCAGGGTTCAAAATAGATGATGACTTATAGTCAAGAATACTGATGCTTATTGTTCAAATGCATGTATAAATGTACTATACAGAGGAAGAATGAGCTGTGCCTGTCAATGAAGAGCAAGAAGTGGGAATCACAGAATTCCTATTCAGCAATTTTTCCTTTTTTAAACTGAAAAGTTTTATCTTTTCAAATAAATTCAAATGTTGTTATTAGCAGTGTATTTATTATAATAAAGTCACTCTCCCATAAAGCTGGATAAGCCATCACCAAACCATGATGGTATGTGCAATCTCTTGGTTTTAGAAGAAGGCAAGCTCAAAATGCAAGGGAGGACACTGGGCTGCAGTTCTCCCTGAGGAATATGGTGGGCCACTGTGATACCCAGCTGAACTAGATGGGTCTGTGACCTGATCCAGCAGCGTTCTTAGGTTTTTAAGGGAGGGCACCAGAATGCAGGTCTCTTGTCTTGTGTGCTATCCTTAGGCATCTGGTGGGCCTCTGTGAGATGCAGGAAGCTGGAGACAGGCCCTTGGCCTGATCCATTGGGGTTCTTATTTTTTTATTGATGCAGTTTGCCTAAAATGCACCAGTACCCAACAAAATCTTCTAATAATATAAAAAATGAACTCTCTGATTCACTCATCAATCCCCAGCCAAAACTGCTGGACAGTTGGGGAAAGCAGGCAGAGAGAGAAATAAGGAAGAACTGAGAGGGTGAAAATAAGGTTAAAAAACTGAGACAGAGAACCAACCAACCAAAAAAGACCCAGCATGGAATGTGGAAGAGGGGAATGGTTGCTTGAAAGAGCAAGAGAAAGAAGCAAAGGAAGACCAATGAGGAAAGAAGGCAAGGAAGAAAGTGGGGACTAAATGTGGAAAAAAGAAAGATAAGACCCTTGCTTACTACCAAGGTTAATGTATTGTATTGGCATCCATCAGTCTTGAAAGACAATGGTATTGTGTGTGACGCTGCATGTGAAGCATGAAGGCCTGAGTAGATTGATATGGAGGATAGGCTGTTACCCAAGCAGCAAATCCCCCTTCTCCATGCCACTGAAATAGTCCAGTGGAATTGCAGAGCTGATATGATTGATTCCAGCTGCGTCACAGAGCTGGGCTAAGGACAGGAGCTCACCCTGTCTTGTGGGGACCCGGGTCTCAAACCCTGGTCTTCTGGTAATAGGCACAGTGTCTTAACCACTTGCGCAATCCCAGCCCACAGTCCACAGCCACCCACAGTCCAAGGTTAATGGACTGAGGTATATACTGTGCTGGTTTTTTTAGATGTTTGTCTTTTATGCCATTACAGATAGAAGTTCCCCATTTGGGACATTTGGTTCCAGGAACCTCTGTGTTTACCTATTCTTGCATTACACAAAAGCAATTGTTTACCATGGTAATAAGGCAGACAACCAATCAAGATGAATCAAGTTTCTTTCAATGGGCTTAAAAAGGCTTAAATTTCAGCTCAGAGCAGGGTGGCCATATAGAATGGAGGACAGAGAGGCTCTACCTTTAAGCACTGCATAGAAGAGGGATTTAAGCAGCTGCTTTTTAAACCCTTCCAGATGAGCTGAACCTGCCAAAATTCCCTCTTTTATGCAAAGCTTAAAGGTAGAGGCACTCGGTCCTTCATTCTATATGATCACCCAGGTTCAGAGGCAGTTCAGAAGTGATCATCACATTGTCTTCGCCCTCCCAGGAGCAAACTAAAAAACAAAATTGATCCCTTTGTGAACTTTTCTAAGGCAAGCTTAATTGCCTGCCATGTTACTATGGTAAATAGGCTGCCTTTAAGCCACTGACTGCTATGTATGGGGTGTTCATCTTTCAATTTAATGAACCAACCTCATTTGATTTAAGAAAAAACTGTATATAAATAAATTGCGTATAATGTTTACTTTCAGGTCTGCCACCAAAGGGCTCACTATGAACCCTGTTTGGGGCAGAGTGGTCAAACCACAATAGCTCCTCTCCTGCCTATTCAGCTGATGTGAAGACCCACTATTTGAGGGGCTACCATTATTAGTAGGGCACCCAGAGAAGTAGTCCGGGTCACCCTGTGATGGTGTATGCAGCATTGGCAATAAACTCCTTATAAGCAGACGCTCACTGCAGTGAGTCCTTGATGTTCTTCATCTTTTTGGCTGCAAACATCTACTCAAAAGGTTCATGAGCAACTTGTCCCTAAGGGAAGCCCAAATTTTGTTCACCCCCTGCAGACAATATTTAAAAGGCATAGGAGAGATAAAATGAGGAGCAAGTATTGAGATATAGAACAAAGTACACATTTCACAAAGAGGTGGGTGGCAGTAATGGCTCCAGGCCAGCCTAACACCCAAGTGGCCTACTTGCTTTCCACTGAACCAAATCTGACTGTACATCAAGCCAAGAATGTTTCCTTTGTTGTGTTCATGATGCTTACTCATCTACAAGCCATTCCCCTTTTAGAGGAGTCTATTTTTACAGCATAATTTCCATCTGTCTTTTGATCTTTTACCACATAAGAGGCTCCGATATTAACAACAGCCAGGCTGCCCAAACCTAAAGAGACGGTGACAGCATCGACTCAGGACTCCCATCCATTTGGGGGGTGGGGGTCAGGACTTCTGCTCAGACAGCGCTTGTGGATAGCATGATGTGCTCACACCACTCTTTTGCCCAATGCATGCCTCTAGATTTTTAATCAGCTAGATGGCTTTGTTGTTGTTTTGTGCCATCATTAATCCTCTGAACTCCTGAGAAATATAAAGAGGACCATGGCAGTGGTGCAAATTATATTCCATTTGCTCTGTCCCTAGTGGAAATGAAGACCATGGCTTTACACCGCATCATTTGGGAGGTGAACTTAGCATTTGTCTTCTGGTGCTTTCTTGGTAGTTTGGTTCCATTTTAATCACTAACACAAATGACATGACGCCTCTAACAGATTAATAAAAAATGATTACAAGGGGCAGTTCAGTTTTAAAAGGCAGAGGGGGAATGGTACATGTTTATGCAAACACAGATTAATTTTCCATGAGTTAACCTTGCCTCTTTGGCATTAATATGTGCATTCTAGCATATTCGTTCAAAGCAGACTTTTGAGCTGTCAGAGGAAACTTGCAAATGCAACTCCGTTCTTTCAGTTTGATGATGGGGCAATACAATATGACGTGCCTGATCAAATGCAATAAGTCTACACATTTCATATAGCATTCAAATCATCAGTCAAGTCAATCATTCCACTCCCTCTTTAGTCAAAACCTGACTTGGTATATAACTATGAATAATGTATACATGGAAAAAAGCGACATTTGGCAGAGGAATATAGTTTCCTAAACCTCACTCCTTTTCAAATTTTGAACTGCAGATTGTTAGCGGAGCTCTAATGAGCCCCCACTCTGATCGAGTTATCTGGCAATTTCTTGATGACAGCATGAAGTTTGGACCCAAACTCCGCTGCCTTTCATGCCATCACACAAGACATCTTGCATTTCCGTATACACTGTATTTGCATCCACTTTTTCAGCTCTCCAATGAGAAGGCTCTGCAGATTGCAGAAAGGAGCTTGACTGGTGGTGTTTAGCGATTTCTCAGATAACAAGAGCTTCACATTTCTGTGGAATTCCCATTTGCTGATGAGCTGCTGCTGCCGCTAGCCTGATTGATATATGACTGGCAATGGCCCTTTTCCATTTGACATTCTCTCTCTCTCTCTCTCTCTCTCTCTTGCTTAAACAACAGCCCTAACTTTTGTGTGTTGCAAATATAAAAGGCAAGCCATGTGACAGAGGAGCAGAAGAACAAAAGCATTTGGAAGTAACAAGACCTCTTTTTAGCTCTCAGTGGAGGAGTCGATGAGAAGGTGGGAGCAACACAATTTCCAAAGGTAAGCAGGCACATAATGAAGAGATTCCTACAGCATATAAAAATATTCCACCTACGTAATGTGAGCAGTTGGTATTTTGACAGCCCAGTGCTCTTTAAACACCCTCTTTCATTCTGACTGCATTGGGATTTAAACGTTACTACAGGATCTGCTGCTTGCATCCTTTTATGACCAGCATTCCTTTAATTAAATATGTGCTGAGGATGCCAGGGTGCAGTCAATGAGAAACAAACAGTTCATCTGGATAGAAAACGGTTGAATTAAAATAAGTTCTTCTATGCTGGCTGGGCTTCTCTTTGTGGCTTTGTACTGACCCTCATTTGTCCAAGACTGGACTAGGAGAGGGAAATGCCAGTGTGCTGTGTGAGTTCAAAAAGAGGCAAAGGAGTATCCTCAGCACTTTTGTCCAGCTATAATGGGACTTTCTGAACACAGGCAAGTCTTCTTGTTTGAAATGGTGTTTACTTTTATTGCAACTTATGCATGCTGATCCAGTCATCTGCCGGAGTGCTTGGGATAATTTGAAACAATAGACAATATTTATTTCTAGCTTTGTGTGTCATCCTTTGCGAGGAGTACTTTTAGATTTGTGGTTTTTCTTCTGACTTTTATTTTCTTCTGACTTTTATTATTTATCTAAGCTCCAGGGAAGTTTTGCCATAGAGTGTACAGCATTGGTTATGGATTAGGATGGGATTTAGTGTGGGCCTTTGATTGGTTAAAAATGGTGAGGAAATCCACAGTGTTTGTCTTGGCTGCAGAACAGAGGAGATATATTGAGCAGCCGGCTTACCCCTTCAGCGCAACCAATAATGCCATGTGGATGTCTGTCCGCGGCAGATCAAACTGGAGGATGCTCAGGCAGGGCATAGCTTTCAAAAACTATTTGCCAGGACATCAGAACTTCATTAAAAAAAAAACACGTTTCTGCTTTTTGAAATTATTATTTTCTATTGGCATTTTATATTTTGAAGTATTTATCACCATGGGATATACAGATTAAGAAGTACATGGTTACAATGTGAAAAAGTATAAGTGGTAATAGAGGTACCTACACAGAGGTAATCAGAGCAGTATATAATGATGCTTTCATTTTAATCTTTGGAACAAACAGCTGCAAAAATATAAGCATTCATGTTTTTCTCAAGGTTGCATATAAATCTGAGAGAGAGGTGTGTCCTGCCAATTCATCTATGTGCCAGGAGAATATTCTTGCTTGAGAAACTGAGTTAACTCTTCCAGCTCAAGTTCTTTTTCTACAGGAATTGGCATAAGAATCCTATTCATGTTTATTTGGAAGCAAACCTCATTGTATTCAGTGTGGGACTTACTTCCAAGTAAGTTTATATAGGATTGCAGTGTAAGTTTACTGAAAGGGAAAACAGTTTAATTGAAAGACGCTTCCATCATTGTTTGAACTGGATGTAACTGACAGTGAATATACAGTGGTACCTTGGTTTACAAATATAATTCATTCTAGAACCAAGCTTGTAATCCAAAATACTTGTATTTCAAAGTGAGTTTTCCCATAAGAAATAATGGAAACAGACAATTTGTTCCATGACCAAAAATATTCTTATAAAAATGATTACAATACTGTAATATCATACAAAATAATAAAGAAAATACAAAATATAAAGAAAAATAAAACAAATTAACCTGCATTTAGTCTTACAGGTCACTCAGGCTGAAATCTGCCCCCTTTACACAAGAGTGAACCCCCTGATTATAATAGGGCTTAAAGCAGGCTTGTCCAACCTGGGGCCCTGAGGGCCACATCTATGGGCTTTCTAAGCCAAATGCGGCCCTTGAGCCTCAGGTTGGACAAACCTGGCTTAAAGTATACATGCAAGGATAGGTTTCTGAGACTCCTTTCCATTTTTCCCCTTACACAGGAATGAGCTCCATTGACTGTAATAGGCCTACTTCTGAGTTGACATGGATAGGTTGTATCTCAGGAGAGTCTGAGCAGGTGCTGGCAGAGCACCAAAACTGACCAAATCCTGCTGGGACTATATATTGATTGATTGATTTGATTTGTACTCCGCCTTTCTCACCGAAGGGCACCCAGTTTTTTTGCTCGTATTGCAAGATACTGCTTGTATTGCAAGACAAAATTTATTGGAAATGTTTTCTTGTCTTGCAAAACGCTCTCAATTCAAAACACTCTCTTTACTAGGTTTTCTGAAATGATCTTAGAGAAGAATTATTTACATTTTGCAGTTACATCTCCACTAGTGTTGGAAGCATAATGGAAATAACCCAAGTGCTAATGAGATTGTTTAATGCAGTGTTAATGGCTGCAACTCAGTCGAATGATCTCATTTTCATCAGATTTCCCTCTCTCTCTCCCCTATTTTTTGGTCTAAGGGTGCAATCCTAACTTAGGTCAGCAGAACTCATCGGTCTTCCCCTTCACGATGATGGGAAGCAAGTGCATTAAGACTTCCCACAGGAGTGGCACAGAAGTATCTTATGGCACTTTTCTAACACTCCCAGGCCAACATGGACTTATGCTAGGGGTATGCCAGCCTAACTGGGGTTTAGGATTACAGCCAATGGGTGTAATCCAGAGTAACTATGGGGAGTCCTTGCTCCGGTGTAAGAACAATTTGTTCTGGATTGCAGTATGAATTTCCCATAGGTTTTCACTAGGTGGTACAGTAACTACGGGTGCACGTAAAGTCTCTTATGTGCTCCTGTAGTTACTCTGGATTGTAGGGTAAGACTGCAATCCTAAATACACTTTCCTGGGAGTAAGACCCATTGAATATAATGGGGCCTATTTCTGAGTAGACGTGGTTAGGGTTGTGCTCTAAATCTACCAGTTAACTATTGATCCAAATTTTTAGTTCTTGTTAAATACAGTTTTAAGAACATCTCTGTATGGATTGAAGGGAAACTATTCTGTACAACGTTGCATGTGCTTTGGAAACCAGAAGATCTTCATCACCATCACCCCGACTAGAGATGTGCTGTATATAGATATAGGGCAGTAGAGAAATTGTATCAGATCTTCATGTTATAAAACAGCTTACTGTAATCTAGGGGGCCCCTGGAGGGCAGAGAGAAAACAGCTTCTTCAAAGAACACAGTGACCCCCTGTCTACTTTGTGTGCCAAAGAAGTTGTTTTACGAAGAGTCTGACAGGAGCATATCTGCTGCTTAACTTTTCTTGGAAGAGCATCACAAATATCTGTCTCAAGCTATACATATTGATCCATCATCTAACTGAAGACAGTGCACCTTAATGTTTATGGGATTACCTGCATGTGCTGCATAAACTACCTAGAGTGTAAGAGCATTCTTGGGAACCAGCCAATGTCCTCTTAGACTGGCATGATGAAGTGCCATTCACATCTCAATTCTATGCATGTCTGTTCAGGAGAAAGTCCCATTACAGTATAGTAATCAATGGGACTTACTGCCATATAAATATGGATAGAATTGCAGTCTCGGGGCAGCCTAATCTTAAACTGTCCAGAGTCCCAGTCCTCCTTCCACACCAAAATGGCTGCTGCGGTTTCCAGTACTCCATGGGAAGCTGCTGGCAGTTCCAGGTAAAGGGGATATTCATGTTCTTCTACCAGGTAAGGGAAGTAGCCCTGAAATGGGGGTACCCTTGAGCTGGCTTAGAATTAAGAACCTTTATGTTGGACTGTGAAAGTGAGCTCCACTGGTCCTGTGTCCACCTGCCCATCTCCCCCCTCCTGCCATGCCCCATGTCTCCACCACCCAGCAGTCCTGGCAACCACCAAGTGGAGGACTACCAGTCTCCCACCAGTGATGGGCTTGTACTAAGCCCTGAAAAAGTGACTTATGGTACATTTGCAATAGTGCACGCTGGTAGTAAGCTGATATGCATAGTTCAGGATTGGGCTTTTGAGTTATTTTTGAAGGGCTCATAAGATATCAGTGGTCTTCAAAGTGGAGGGGGGGCCCCTTTGGGTGATCACGACTTCATTTCAGAGGGATGACAATAAGCTGGGTGCAGCCATCTTGAAATCTGGCCCTGGGCACCTTTAATATCACTTCCAGCCATGTCATCACTTCCAGGGGGTCCTGAACAGATTGTCATTCTCCGAATGGAGTCCCAAGCTGAAATGCTTGAGTACCACTGCATTAGACCATTGGCCCACTTAGTTCAGGATTCTCAATACTGACTGGCTGTAGCGCTCTTGGTTATCTCTCTTATATGCATGAATCTAAGGCACCATTGAATCCAATGCACACTCTGATTTTAAAAGGCTTGAGATAAATTTTTTTAACTGGTAATTGTATTGTGTAGCTGCAAAGCAGGTGCAAAATTTAATTTTACTGCATTAAACAATGAGTTATATGATAATAATAATATGACAGGGGGTTTATGTTATGATTTTTACACAGTTGCATTACTTTATACAGCAATGGGATGATGTTACATTTTTCATTACAATAGAATAAACTGTGAAACCAAATACTGACCTATACTTCAAATCAAAATACTGTATTTACTCGAATTTACTGTGCCATCAAAGCTAATGCACACTCCAATTTTGGAGACTAAATTCAGCTGAAAAAGTTGAGCGTTAGTGTAATTTCTCTGCCTTACCTGGGATGGAATTAATAGTCTTCTCCTAAATGCAGTTTATTTTACTCATATAGGAAACAGAATATTTCCTAGAGGGCATTATTATCAATGCAATCACAAGCAGAATCTGGTCTTGGTAAGCACAGGATTTGGTACTGTGGCTGCAGAAATCAGCATTCTGAGGCTCTCATATTTTTTGTTCTTTAAAACAAGATCAGACATGTTTAGTCCTCATACCTGCAAAGGAAGTCATACTAGTAATGCAAGAGAAAATCCAGAGGGAACCTGAGGATATTTTCAGTGACAATTTGGGGTGGAGGGAAGCTTTTGTTCCCTGCAAAGCTCTTTGCCTGGCAGAAGCACATCTGCTGAATTTACATAGTTTGACAGACTGCAGAATTCTGCTTATCTTGGCCCAAAGTGCAGAATTTTGATCTTTATTTTTATGCATTCCTGAAAACATGCATGCCTTTATTTCAGCAGTGGAAATTTAGAGAGCTTTCTGCCTTCAGGTATCATGACCACCACATAGGAGTGCTAATGCCAAATCATCCAAGGTTGACTGCCACTAATTCAGTGCAATTTGCACATCATCAGGGTGGGGACAGCTGCCTCTGCAACATTAATAATATGAGCACTTACACAGTCTGCTAGACCCACCATTTTTGGAAAGATCTTGTCCTTCTTCAAAGAGTAAATTCTGCCACTCCAAGTAAAGGCTATGATGTAACAATGGACAATACTTTCTGTTTTCCCCTTAACATTTCTTTGCATTAACCCTAGGGAGGAGAAATACTTCTGGAGGAGTTTTAAAATTTAAAATTCTCCCTAGTTTTTGTATGCTACAAACTGGATTGCCATGCAAGCATGGACTGGGCACATACTATACTGGTAATGTTTCCGGTTTCTCTTTGCGCATTGTCTAAGGCTGTGATTCTCAACTTGTGATTCTCAACAGTGAATTCACTGCACTGACTTCAGAGCTTCATTGCACCCAGTAGCTACTGCTGTTGCCACATGTACAAGTAACCAGGGACTTGTCGCCTCATGTGCTGAAAGTTAAAAGACGCACAATCAGTTTCTGTACTGGATTCAGTTTCTGCACTGAGTTTACATGCAAGGGAAGAAACAAGGGCAGACCATACCAGGGGTCCGATGACACACAAATATGATAGGCAAGGGGATAGGGTACATGTTCCCCAAGGGTACTTGTCAGGACCTTTAAGGGTACTTGAAAAAAATTGAGGATTGGCAAGAAAAGGCAGGTCTGCATTAAAATATCTTTCAGAGTTGGCTAGGTAGGAATTTGTGGCTGTCATCAATTTGTGTATTACCAGACATGGATCAATAGTTTAAAAAATATAAGTTTGAAATAACAGCAACTACGGTGGTTCCTTGGTTTAAGAGTGACTAGAAGGGCAATCCTAAATTAGGCTGGCAAAACTCATCAGCCTTTCTCTTCCTGCTGTGATGTAGGGAGTCAAGCACTTGTCTGTGCAGTGGCCTAACCCTCTCCCTGGAGAGGCAAAGAAGTGTTTTATGGCACTTTTGTGACACCCCCAGGTCAGCACAGGACTTAGTGATGGGATTCAAAGAAATTAACAACCGGTTCTTTGCCCATCTGGCAGCCACTTTTAAATGGTTATTTTTAAACTTTGTATGTAATATCTCTTGTTAACAACTGGTTCTATAGAGTAGGTACAAACCTGCTGGAGCCAACCACTGATAGGAGTTATGCTGGGGCTTAGGCCAGCCTAACTGGAAGTTAGGATTGCAGCAGTGGAGTGTTTTGGATGAAGAGCAAAATTTTCTTCAGAAATTTTGACTTGGTTTAAGAATAGTGCCTTGGAAGAAAAGGACTTCTGAGGGAGTTTGGAACAGGCTTCCTTGGCCAGAGAACTCACAGGTGGGCGGGACTTGGGGGAGCAGCCAGGTGTGTGTGTGAGGGATCTGTGTGTGGCAGTGTGGAAGGTGTGCCTTATCAATGTTCCAATGCTGCTCCCCATCAGCTGCATGGGAATGTTAAAGTTACACAAAAAGATAAAGATTCCATTGAGCCAATGAATAGCAGTGACTCCGTTAGTGATAGGAAAGTCACCCTCCTCTCACACCAGTGAAAGTTTTCAAAGGTACAGTACAGTTCAGTACTATACAATATATTCTTTATTTTGTAATCATTTTTATATACAGTAAATATCTTTCTATAAATATTTTGGACTGTGGAACCAATTGTCTGAGTTTCCATTATTTCCTATGTGAAAATCCACTTTGGATTACAAGCATGAACGGATTATGCTCATAAACTAAGGCACCATTGTATATTAATTACACTTTGCTAATGTGAAGGGTACAACTTATTGAATGGGCTGCCAAGAGGTATTGGGAATTACTGGTCTGAGGAAGCTTGTTTCTCTCCTTGGGCTCTGAAGAGCTTCATTACACTCAGTAGCTGCTGCTGTTTTCACATGTACAAGGAACCAGGCTTCTTTATATGAAGAAGCACATGTTGCTGTAAAGTTGTCAACTTGTCAACTGTAAAATTGAAAGACACACAAAGAATCCAAAAAGGAATCCGTTTCTACATTGAGTTTACATGCAAGGGAAGAGACAAAGGCAGGCCATACCAAGCGTCCGATGACACAAAAATGTGACAGGCAAGAGTATGGAAAGTGGCAGTGGCAGCAGTAACGTAATGAGGGTTTCCTCTCACCTCTATTTTCCTTTGCCTACTGCATTTCCTTTGCCTCCATCACATTGGCATAATGATGTATGTGATTACTTCAACAATCATCTACCCCATTGCTGGATTGGCTGTGCTGGGTCAAAAAATGTGCCATTTCTTTTTTGGCTGCCCAGATCTCCAGGTCTAAGGCCGTGCGATTTTTTCGTTTGGGGGTACGTGAAGTACAAAGTGTCTGTGCCCCCACTTCCTCAGTCCTTACAGCAATTAAAGCAGCAGATAAGCAACGTGTTGGACTCAATAACACCGGATATGCTCGCAAAAGTGTGGCAGAAATTAGATTACTACATAGACATTTGCTCTGTCACAAGAGGGGCCCACATTGAACATCTTTAGAAATATGTATAATTATAGTTTCACGTTAAATTTGTATTTCAAAAATAAACCCATTGCAGCAGTCACAGGTATGTTTTCTTTTTGTCCCATTAATTTTGAATCACCCTGTATATATAAACAGATTTTCTGTGTTCAGAGAACTACCATGAATACCAGTTTCTGAATACAATCTTATTGTCTTCACACTCTGGCTGTGAACTTTCCAGAAATGTTTGGTTGGCCACAACTGAAGACAGCTGAATTGACCAAGATGATAGTTCTATGCAGTGACGTCATGCAGGTGGTGCGGTCTCTACTGGGTGACGCGCCCAAGGGGGGGTGACGTGCACTGGGAGACCTAAAAATTGCAACTTGGTGATGTGTCAAACCCCATCATGTCATATACCGTTGGATTCATAGTGAAGAGCAGAATCCAATGCAATAGCATTGGATAGCATTTTGAAATAGCACCTTCCTATTAAAAGTTATCGCCAAATAACTAAAATATGCATTGAACTCTATGGAAAGTGACCCATATCATGGCTTTACTTGTGAGTAGGCAAACATGCCATCATTCATTGGAAAGGGCAGGTTGAGAGAAATCTAAGGACACCAGAACTGTCCTGATCCAATGAACACAGCACCCACAAATTACCCCAGAATGAGGTCCCTGGTGACCTCATTGAAATTCATTGAAAATGGATGTGAACTGCTCACCTGTGTTTACTGGCGAATAAGCAAGCATGTCTTGGCTGGAGTGGAAGGTCAGGCCAGAAGTACAAGACTTCCAGAATGGTCCCGAACAGGGACTTTACTAGGGCTTTAGAAAGGGGCCACCCTTTGGCAGCCGTGGTGACCTAAATGGCTAAAATCTTGGTTGGTAGAAATAATCCTGTCATATTATACCCCTTTGAATGTGTAATTTGCAGCAGAATGCAGTTAAAGAAACCACTTTGAAATATCTTTATTCTGTTAAAATGTATGACTAAAAAAACCATTCATACTGTTGCCTTGTTCAATGTATCGGGGTGATGTGCTGGCCTCCCGCACTGGGTGTCGTGAACCCTAGTGTTGCCCCTGGCTCTATAGTCTGATCCAGCATGAAACTATAGCTATGATTTTCATCAGTGTTAGGCCTGTTGCATCCTGGAAACTGTATCCTGGCCAAATGTTTCCTGGTCATTGGTGTACTTGGACACTTGTGCCCCTTTATTTTGCATCCCAGACATATTTCTGTGTGTTTGTGTCAAGTATGTTTATTTTCAAAATACAAAGGTAGGGATAGGATTAGGGCTGGGACACTTTCCGGTATCCAAATACCCTAGTAACATTTTCAACCATAGTACTTCACAGAGTAATAGGTGTTAATTGGTCCCACTGCTTTAGTAACCACATAGCACTTCCCCACCAGACCCAGCTGCAACAGAAAGAATGGTGGCAGGGGAATGGGGAGCCAAGGGGAGTTTAGGGAAGCAAATGGGGAGTTTAGGGAATGAGACTGGGAGGTGGCAGCACCTAAAGAAGCCTCTTCCTTGCTTCCAAGGAAAGTATGGGGCAACATCTGCCATCTCTGGTGGTTGTGGTCATACTTATAAAAGTGAGACCCATAAAAGGTGGTACTAGGGGGAGGAGAATTGAAAAGCCGTTCCCATCCATCCATCCGCCCGCCTGCCTGCCTAATAGATTTGTATCCCACCTTTCTCTGCACAGTGGATTCAAGGCGGCTAACAACAAAAAATTAAAAACATAGTCAATAAATTGCATTAAAAGCATTTAAAAACATTTATAAGTAATAAAACACAGCCATCCCCACCCCACCCTTGGTATCCAGCCCAGGGGTATTCATGTGACTGAGTAGAACATTTGCTATCAATTTTATTGCTCAGAAACCCTCCAAGCAGTCCTTTCCGTGGATCAGGTGGTGTGAGTCCTATAATCTGAGCTATAGTAGCCTGGGATTTTTTTTAACCAAACAAAAAACTAACATGACATAATTACATTCAAAAATTCTATTATATTCAGAAATTATATTCAGAAATGCACTCTTATACAATTATATTAAAATGGCATCCAAATATTCTCAATCCATCCACAGCAGCTGTTGATAAGCCACTCTTTCAAGCAGATCAGCTGGTGCGAATCATATAGTCTGAATGAACTATAGTCTGGTCTTCAGGGAAACACTTTCTGGGAACCTTTTACATAAAATCTGGCTTTTTCCATGAGCCACAATAGAAGGCTAATATCATTTATACTCCTCATTTGTTCTGTCCTACACTTCTAATATAAACATGCTGTCTACTTGCAAATCCTGTTAAGTTGTTTAAACAAAATCTTGTGGCAGTGAGTTTTGTATGACCATTGTACAAAGTGTTTCATTTTGCTCATTTTTCAGTTGACTGCTTCTCCGTGACATTTATGATTCCCTTATTTTGGGTAACTTAAGATATTGAGGCTGTAAAGTCTTAATCCATGATGTTGCTATGATTCTCTGCACTCTAAATATATGTCTTTTTTGCCTTGCTGTCTGCTTGTGGGAATGAAATCATACGTGGTGGCTTCTATTTTAAAAGTATCATGATCATCGTAGCTAATTTGTCTTATTCTTTGCAGGCCAGGAATTAAATCATGCCATTAGCCCATGACCCAGCACCCAGAGAGAGAGAGAGAGAGAGAGAGAGAGAGAGAGAGAGAGAGAGAGAGAGAGAGATGCTGTCGCCTGGTCTGACTTATGATCAGCTGTTATTTCCTTTTTATATGTGTCAGTGTGGAACATATTAAAATTTCTCAGAAACGGTATGCAAAGAATCCCTCTGATGCCCCACCTCTAACTTAGCAGAACAATAAAAGCAAGGTTGTTGTAAGCCTTTGAGCAGCTGGTTGTCTATATATTCTCTCTTTTTTCACATAATCTAATTCAGAATAGAATTCGGGTAACACTGGCACTACCACTTCCAAGCTCTTTTTTCTGTTTACTGGAATTTCATTGTACAGCTTGTCTGATCACAGCACTTTATAAATGGCAGACAAAGTATTCTTCCTTCTGAATGTTCTCACCATTTGTCCATCAAATGCTCAGGCCAGCTGATACCAAGGAGACTCTGAGCCACCAGGAATTCCACTATATCAATATTATTCTAGTGACAAAAAAAATAAATTCAGTCAGTGTTAGGGAGTCGGTTGATAAAGTTTTCGTGCTTATTATAACTGAGCAATAATCCTCTTTGGTGCTGAAGGAAGAAGGGTAATGTTGCCCTTTAGGACGTACAAGTTTAGGATTGGAGTTAATGCCCAGAGTCTGGTTTGGCAAAGGTGAAGCATACCATGGCAGTGACATGCACATCACTGTCATAGCAGTGAGGCTTAGACTGAATGGGAGTTTGGAGGATGTTGTTGTCCTTGTTATAATAAATGTATTGGTATCTGCCAGCCTTTTGTCTGTTTGCATTCACTCCCTTCTTCAAGAAGACTTCCAGCTTGACTGAAGGAATTTTAAATGAAAGGATTTAACGTATTTACCAAGGATTTCCTGGCCAAAGTTCATAGTTCATAAATGCTTATCAGGTTAAAAGCTGCAGTCAATTTTTAAAAAGTGGTGCCTTTATGTTTCATCTGCTGTCTGAGGTGAGCTTCTTCAGAAGCTATTAATCACTGGAGGTACATGAGCTTCTGAAGAAGCCTGCTATAGATAGTGATAGAATTTTACTTCCATCATCACCTCGGAGCTCCTTTTCCAGAACCCTGAATTATTTTCTAACCTCCACAACCCCATCACACACCTTCATCCCCTCAACAGACTGTGCATTCAATAGAAAGGAAGAATGGGGAATGGATTGCACCAATATCCTACTCTCATCTGTTATTCTCATATGCGCTAAACAGAAGACTTTAATCTGAGGAGTGCCATGGTGGAAATGGAGGTTTTCCCCAGGGCAAGTGACCAAACATTCACTTTCCCAGAGGGCATTCAATCTCAATTGGATGGTCAGTCTTAAAACTAGGCTAGATGGAATTGTTGTCTCAGAGTTATAAGGTTGCCAGACGTGTTTCATATAGTGGCTGAATAGCATTAATGAAGCCCACTGAGGGCTGGATGTGACATCTAGTGATGCCAGAAAGCAGGTGATTGTCAGAAATAAGCATTTTTTTTTTCTTTGAAACTCATTAGCACTTATAATGAGAAAACTTGCAAACCTTGTTCATACAATGTAGCGCAACCTATTTATCATGCTTGGAGGCCTAATTATCACAAGAGCTGGATAAAATGTTTTATGGGGACTGCATCTGGCCCATGGGCCTTATGTTTGACACCCATGACAAAGCAGATGGTGAGTTTGCTTTTGTAGCAGGTTGTCATACACCTCCCCTCTATACACACTATTTTTAAATTAAAGAAGTCCATTAATCTGGTATGTTTATACATTGTTTTTAAAAACTTAGAGCTGGTTTTACCATGTTGAACGCTATCATAATCTTAGCGTTCATCAGTGATGCAACCAGAAAGCTTTACCAAATTTTGTTAATCCGCTTGGAAGTCCATCAAAGTTTCCTGGCAGAATGTAGAGACTATGTAAAGATACAGTGACTCTCCTGTGTGCAGAGATTCCCTTTGGGAGTGTGTTAAACTCTTTCTGTCTTCTGTCTCTGTGCACTAGACATGGGCTGGTCTATAGTACCCACCACTCATGCCATTTTAAGACTATATTTGTGAGGCTTTGTTACCAGGCCAGCAGCCAGATTCTGATGAAGGGTGGGGACGGGGGTAAAGGTCTGTGGGAGGTGAGAGGACAAGTGTTAAATCAGCCTCATAGTCACAGGGATCTGAGTAGGGAGACAATCCCCTTCACTCTGGCTGCAACCCTGAGTACAATTATGGCTTGAAATATCCTTGCAGATTGCAGTTGCAAATGCAGTTGACATCAGCAAGTTTCACTGAACACAGTGAGGTTTCACATGTATGTTATTGATGTGATTTCCATTATTAGCATCCTTTACACAACCTGTGTTGGATGCAGTCACAATTCTTGTCGTTCCAGTGCAGTTATTATTCCACAGCGAACCAGCACACCATCCCACAGTTTTAAGTTCAGTGGCAGCTGATGATAGTTTTTTAAACTGTCCTACATTTTCTTGTAAATTCTTCTCTATATTCAGCCTAAAATACAAAAACAATTACAAAATCAGCAGCAAAATCAAATCAGAGATCAGTACTGTTACATTGTTAGCAGACTGTAACAGCCTTCACTGGCAGTGGTGAGTTTCAGGGGGTTCTCACAGGTTTTATAGAAGCCTTTGCTAATAAGCACCTGGTTCTGAGAACTGTTACTAATGGGACTTACAATCTATTGTTAATTTAGGTTATTAGGACATTGAACCTGTTGTTAATTTATTTGAATAAATTAACTGGCCTTCAGTTTGAAAATAAAATATACAGAAAATAATAAATATCTGAATCTTCTAGTAGAGCCATTCTCAACCTGTTGTTGCACAACTTTGCATGGTCCAACTATTGGAAATATCATCAGAACTAATTGGTGATGTGCCAGATCCACAAATTTCCACAGATAAATAGGCTTCACCTGTATTTATGTTGGTTTCTTGGTGATGGCCCATTGTAGGGCTGTAGAAGGCAGGACCAATGTGGAGTGTGAATGTGAAGTGATAATTTTTACAGCAACCGGGCATGAAACCTGGCCTTATTACATGCCCACCTTTTTGCACTGAGAATTGAAGGAACATGATGATCTAAGAATTTCTGGCTATGATTTTTTTTCTTTTAGTCCAAATAAGGTAAGAAATGAGGCCACAGAGGGTTACCCCCAAGACGTCCCATCATTACTTATTTTTTTTTGTTTTGAACTACAGTGGTGCCTTGGTTTATGAGCATAATTTGTTCCAGAAGCATCCTTGTAATCCAAAATGTTTGTAATCCAAAGCAGGTTTTTCCATAGGAAATAATGGAAACTCAGACAATTAGTTCCATAGTCCAAAAATATTTATATAAAATATTTACTGTATATAAAAATGATTACAAAACACTGTAATTATACAGAAACACAAAACACTGTAATAAAAAACACTGTACAGCACTGAACTTTATTGTACCTTTGAAAACCTTCATGGCTGGTGTGAGGGAGACAAGAGAGAGGAGGGATGACTTTCACTATCAGTAATGGAGTCACTGCTTTCCACTGGCTCAATAGAACATTCCCATGCCATGCAGCTGATGAGGAGCAGCATTGTAACATTGATAAGGCACACCTTCTACACCACCACACACAAAATACCATACACAAAATACACCCCTCCACACACCTTCTACACTGTCAATAAATCGCACACACACCTGGCTCAGATTGCTACCCCCCAAACCCGTTTCCCCAGGCCATGTAAGCCTGATCCAAACTTCCTCAGAAGTGCTCTTCTTCCAAGACAGTACTCTTAAATCAAGTCAAAATTTCTGAGAAAATTTTGCTCTTAATCCATGTTACTCTTAAACCAAGGTACCACTGTACTATTTGAATCTGTTCTATAAACACTGTACTGTTTGAATCTGCTCACTCCGGAAAATATCTTTAAAATAATGGTAAATTAAATACAGTACAAGACCAGGTAAAGTAGTTAAATGGAAATAACAGCTGTCTTAAATTGTTCAATTTTTTTTCTCCAAAATTACAGTGAAAATGTAGTAACGAACAGATGGATAATATCAATATGTTGGAACAATCCAACAATTAGGATGGGAGTGGCACAGATTCATAAGGGTCTGAAATTAGCAGACACACACTATGTTTAAAAAAGTCTAACAATGTTGCTTTATAGAATACTGGATTAACATGTGTCAATGTTGGGCTAGACTGCAATCCTAAACAAACTTTCCTGGGAGTAAGACCCACTGAACGCAATAGGACTTACTTCTGAGAAGAAATTCTTAGGGTTGCATTGCTAGTCTCATTCTACTGAAGCCAGTGCAACTCTGCCAGTTTTACATTAAGCGGGATCTAACCCAAATGTTAATTTGGTGTCTGTACTGAAGAGCACTATGGCAGGGAGTGATCTCCTTAATTATTTGGAAATAATTTTGATGCTGTCTCAGTTCTTCTTTCACTCTGAGTGAATCACAGCTGCAGAGCTGGACTACAACGTGATAGAGTGAGGTCTTCAAGTACACTGCTCATAAAATTGTCTGCCATGTCATCAGTGCAGAGATGCTTGAATAAAGAAACATGGAGAAGAGGGAGTTGAAAAAAGCCCACAGTAGTAGCACAATACTTAATTACAAAAAAGCAAACAAAAATGCTCACGCCTGGATCCTTCAAAGATAAAGGTGTCCCTGCAGGAAGCCTGCAAATCATGACTGACTACGTATAGGGGGCTGTTTTCACCTCTGTTTCTAAAGCCAAAGAACCAGTGTTATCCATAGGTGCTCTCATGATCATGTGGCCAGCATGACTTTTAATCAGTGGATTTAGGACCTGTGGATTCACTGTTGGTTCCACATCTACAGGTGCAGGACTTAACCTGTGCAGCCATATGCTACTGGTGCTCTATGCTCATATCCAGGAACTTTCCTGAGGCCTACAGAGGCTACGTGCACAACTGCAAGTGTTCTTCTAACACTGCTGGAGCCCTTTTTAAGCCTGCAGAAGCCACACATGACCTCTGTGGAACTAAGAACACCTCCAGACATCAACTGAAGAACATCTCTGGTCATGTACGTAGTTCCTATAGTCCAGACCAGTGACTGTCCAGATCTGATTGTTCACAGGTTTTGGCATACATGTGGAGAGAAATTTCTGGTAACAGATCATTATGGATATTGAGGTCCAACTGTATATAGTGGAAAAGCAATGTGAAATGTTTACTGAATTGTGGCTCCGTAGATTGTATGGAATAATTCTCAATGGACAAATGATTCTATAATTTTCATTGTGGAGCTTGGTAGGATAGAAGCTTTATCAATCTAAACATAATGTATGGACATTAGTAGAAAATAAATTATTCAGTATTGCCAATTGTTGTCTTCTGTAGCTGCTTTTCAAATACAGCCTGACTACTTTTTACAAAAATATAGAGTGGTACCTGGCATTGCATATGACTGCATGCCTATGCATGTAACATGTAAATATTTCACATGAGGATGTTTCTTAAGTTTAATTTTAGGGTTTTTGTTAACATTTTAACCCCCTTTAATGTATTGGTAGGCAGCCCAATCCAGAGCAACTATTCCTTGCACATAAGAGGCCTTAGGGTGCCCTATCTATCACTAGGGTGGAGCAACTGCAAGATGCTCCAGCCCAGTTACTCTGGAAGAGGCTTAGGGCAGAGCAAGGCAACATAGGGTGCCCTAAGAGAGGTGGACCTGCTCTGCCCTAGCTGGGGCAGCCTAAGCAGCTCAGGAGAGGCAAGTTGAGGGCAAGTTTAGCATTGCCTAGGACAGAGCAATTACTCTGTATCCAAAGCCTGTTTCAAGGCAGAAACGCCCTCTTCCAGTTCCTCAGAGATATACCACCTCAGGAGCAGGTATAGTAATGAGTAGACCCAAGGCCTGAGTAAGAACGGCAGTGCTGACCAAAAATCTGAGTTCTTGGCCAGCCTAGCTGCAATCCCTGCCTCTCAACCTCAGGATATGGCACAACTATGGCAGCCACTAACCTCAGGATACAGCAGGCCACTCCAAGCATCCATCTTGCACTAGAAGAACTGCAGCTGTACCTGGTTGTCAGGAACTGCTGGGCTTCCTTATAATGTAGGCACCACAGCTGTTCCTTCTTCAGTGTGATCTGAGGGGGGTCTACTCAGGAGCAAGCCCTTCCCAGCTGTCACTGACTTAGCGTGCTCTGAAGCAGTTAGGGCAGCCCAGGCTTCCTGACTCTCTGGATGCAGCATAACTTTCTGCTCTGGATACAGAATAGTTAGGAGAGAGCAGTTAGGGCAGAGCAGGTTGAACTTGCTCTGGATTGCACCCTAAGTTGCTTTTAGGTTTCAGAGGCACTGAAAAATTATTCCATATGGTAGCAGACTGAATGCAATATTATGTGCATTGCCCCAAGAGATAAAATGCCAAAGCTCAATAAGAAGACACCTAGAAGATCCAGGTTTACTCCTTTGAAGATGAGGCATTTGTTTAGCAACATCTAGAAATTCCTTTGCTAGAAGCTTTGGAATTCCTTTGGATAGAGCATGATCTATTGATATTCAGATTTGACGGTACTGAACTGTGCAGACTATATATTCTGATTCAACAAGGGAGAGTTCCCAAAAAGAAAACTAGCAGAGCAATCTCATAATGGTATCAGCTGCAATCCTAAAGATGCATTCCTGGGAGCAAGCCCCATTGGATACAAAAGGACTTTCTTCTGAGTAGATATGCTTAGGATTGCACTGATCAGCAGCTAAATGCATAAGATGCTCTTCTTTCACATGTTGATAATACAGGAAAAGCATGATGTGTTATGCATGAAGCAACATACACCTGGAGTCAGAACTCTGATCATGAGCAAGACTAAAATTAGTACAGATATACTGTTTCTAATTTGGATGCACTTCACATTTAGGCTCAATATGTGCCTGTCATATCTACAAAACCAGGAAGTGTAACTGAAGAGTTATATAAAAAGGCGGAGTGAAAGAGAAGCTAAATCGAAGGATTATTTCACCTGCAAGGTCTTTGTCTGAGCAGGACCTTTGAGTAGTTTCACTTTGTTTTCCTTGTCAAATGCCAACAGAACTCTCAGAGCATTTTTGTCTATAAATACCATGCAATGATGGTTGAAATAAAACCACTATTAAACTCAGTGCCATCACAATTAAACTCAAAGTGTGGACCATGCTAGGTGACATACTCCAGGGTGTGTGACACAACTACAGGCCAAAATTCTGAAGTATTTTGAATATTGTACTACCAGCATGGGCACAATCCTAACCAACATCCTAGCACCATGGTAAAAAGGCAGTGCAACTCCAAGGGAAGGGAACGAACACTGCAACCTTGTGGAGGCCTCTGTTACTGTTCTCCCCACTGCAGGATGCAGCAGATGCTCCACGGGCCTAGCTATACCAGAGCTGGAAATTTGGTTAGGATTGTGCCCCCCATTCTATATCATTCAATAGACAATTTAACGCAGAATGCAGTTAAAAACCATGCTCAAATATCTGTATTCTATTAAATGCTATTGCCATGTTAACCACTAAAGGAAAACACAAATCTCTTATGTAACAAAAAGTAGATTTTTAAACTCAAAACTGATCAAGGAGACAAGCAGTACAATTACAAATTGTGCTGGAGGGGGCAAGGAAAATTTTTCCGCTTCTCCTGCGTAGGGCTGCAGCAGCCTAATAGTTGTACTCTGTTCTGAGCCATGTCCAGAAGTGGTGTAGAACTGTGCAGACGTCTGTGCTGCCCAGGGCACAAGGTTGGGACCTGGCATATTGCTGTGTCCTAGCCCCACTTCCTGCTCCCTGGTAGCCAATTCTCAGGAATGGTGCCAGCCCAGCACAATCTTAGGATTGTGCTCTGATCTGAAAACCAACGAGGTTGTGTTCAGAGATGGGCTGGCCCCATCCCAAGATCCGGTACGCTGGAAGTGGGAGGTGCCAGCCGGGGTCAGGGGGTGTGGGCAGGGCGTGGGGCGGGGCGAGAGGCGGGCGATGTCTGTGCATGCGCAATGCCTGCCCTGGAGTGGGCGAAGCCTGCTTCAAGGCAGGCACTGCGCAAGCGCTGACACCGGCGCTCACGCAGAGCCTGCCCAGAGGCGGGCAGGCCGCTTCTAGGCAGGCTCTGCGCGAGCGCCAATGTCGGCGCTTGTGCAAGCCTGCCTAGAAGCGTCCTGCCCGCTTCTAGGCAGGCACGGTGGAGCAAAAACATGGCGGACCGTACCGGTCCGCTATGTTTTTGCATTTCCCTGTCGCTGGCGGTTCGCTAGTGGCAGGGAAACGGGAAGATCCAGTACGGGCGCATAGGCCCGTACCGGTAAGTGCCCACCACTGGTTGTGTTATGTCAAAGTAGTGAATCAATAAGATGTTTGTCTGAATCAGATCTCATTTTCATGCATCAGAGTAAGGACTCTGAAATGAAACTATTTTCTCTGATGCAGACTGGAGAACCCCATGTCAGGCTTTTCAGTTCAACACGGAGGGTAGTAGCTGGCAGTAGCCACCTCTATCCCAGAATGCCACCCGCACACTGAACAGCTGTGTGACTGGCTAGTAGTGCTGCTTTAAACCACCTTGTACTTATGCTCCATCCACTTGTGGTGCCATAAATATGTTTTATGGCACTTTTATGACACCAGCACTGATGCTGGAGCTTAGTGCTGGTTAAGGATTGGGCTGGAGATATGATTGGGCTCTGAGACAGACAAACTGTGGGCTGGGGACAGCTTAAGAATATAGAATGTCCTGCATATTCAAGACTATCTTCTTCAGTGCTTGAGTAACCAATACAGAATAGCCACCACTGTCTTGTATAAATCATATCATAATAAGGAAAAAAAACTAATTAAAAAGGTATTTAAGGAAGGGGGAAAGTCCTAATTCTGTCTATCCACCTCCTCCCTCTTTTATCCTGTGTGCTTATAAAAGAACAGTTAAAATGTATCAGTGGGCAACTAGCCTGTATTAAATCATAATTATTTGTACTTTGGTTGCTGTTTATATAGATTTTAGTTTTATGACATTGGAGTATAAATATTATAAAGTGCCTCAGACCTTTAGACAAGGCAGGAGAGGGATGGGTTTAGTTTTTTTGTGTACATTCATGCTCTTGTTTTCTGGCAAGTGGCAGTTATCGCATACAGGACCTGCTCTTTTCTTTAGTACTTATATGAATGTCAGAAAATTGCTCTTTTAGCTATAAAGTGGTGCCCTCCTTAAGATTTCAGTTTAAAACACTGATAGACCAAGGAGTTCTACCTGGCTCAATCAGGTTTCATGATGTACGTCTTATTTTCATACTTCCTTGCTGTACTGTGAAAAAGAAAATACTTGTAATAACAGGACTTATGTGGGCCTTGTGCTGGCCTAACCAGGGGTTAGGATTGCACTGTAAATTCGCATGCCACTCACATGGCATGGTGATGTAGGGAGGTCTGCGTATGTCTGTGCAGTGGCCTAACCTCCCCAGGAGTTGTGCAGAAGTGCCTTACTGCACTTTTGTGATACACCCAGGTCATTGCAGGACTTATGCTGGGGCTTATACCGGCCCAACTGGAGTTTAGGATTGCACCTATAGTTGAGCTTCTCTTCCAAAGTCTTCCTCTTTCTGTGTTTCTGCAAATGACCTAGTTTTAAGGACTTAGATTGAATCCAATATGCTTACTAAGAAGTAAGGCTACAATCCAGAGTAACTACGGGAACTTTAACACCAATGCAGTTATGGTGCCACCTATGGGAAACACATAGAGCAATCCAGAGTGTCTCTTATGTCTTCCCGTAGTTACTCTGGATTGTAAGTCTTGGTATGTTTACTTTACTCCCTTCCCTTCTGCCGAGTATTCTGTGGACCGGGGAAGCTGCAATCATCTATCATTCTGTGAAAGTGTTTTTTTGTGTCAAAGTTTATTAATTGATTTGAATTCATTTATTCATTCATAAGTTCCATCTCTAATATATTTGTATATGTAAATTTATTCCCCCCCCCCCAAATTTCCAGACCCTCTGCATAGTATCATACCACAATCCCAACCCCTGATAAGGCTGGCAAAAATCCCAGCACAAGTCCTGGTCTTTGGGTGTCTCAAAAGGTCTATAAGATGCTTCTGCGCCACTCCTAGGGACAACGACGACAACAATGTTAGGCCAGTGCATAGACATATGCTGGCCTCCCCATATCACCTGTGAATGGGGAGATGTGTTAGTTATGTTTGCCTAAATTGGTTAGGACTGTGCCCTCAGATAGATGATAGGAGGGCAAGATGCCCTCCTGCGTCTTGCCGAAAGTTTGGACATCCCTGATCTAGGTCATTGTTTTTATGAAGGGCCACCCAAGAGACAATTTGTCTCATTTTGTGAGACATGGGGCCAAATCCAGAGCAGTTACTGGTCCACGCAGTTACGTCACCCTCTAGTGTTATTTTATGGAAAGTCACATTAACTGCTCCGGAGCAAAGGGCTTAATTTGACTTTAGGATATGGGCCAAATTGCCTATCATCTGCTAATCTTCCTTTCCATGATACCTCTGTGCTCCGAACATCTTACATGGGAAGCCATCTTCTTTTACAATTGGTCAGTTCACTATTTTGGACACAAAATAGTGTCAGTTCACTGTTTTGGAGACAAAACGGCAGTAAATCTTCAGGGTTTAGGATACGGTTTTTTCCCATCACTACTGTACATAGGACTGAACTTAAGACCTTTGCCTGCATGTTTAACTCCTTGTACCTCTAGGAGGGAGGGTTAGCTATCATGTGGACCTGTCAATCTGTAAAGTACTTGTTCAGTAGATTGTAAAGAGGAGGATACAGGTTACTGTACATCTAGAGCAGGCAAAGGGGTCCTATGTGTGTCCTTGAAATTTTCTGAGAAATTTTTTTTCTTATATTACCAGGCTGTTCTAGAAGCAAACATACAGTTCTATTATGCTAGTGGAAATGAGCTTGATAAGTAGTTGTACTAGTTGAGCTGAAGTTGCAAAATTGGCAGCTTTTGCTGTTTTATCAGGTGGTTCATGTATATGTAGATATGTAGATATCACATAAATAATGTGAAATATTTCTTGGTGAATAAACATAATGTCCTACAGGACATTTATTTTTTCAACATTAAGAACTTTGGATTGTCAAGCACCAGTTGTTGTCATGACCTGGAACTCAGGAGTGCTGTGAAAAACAAATTTTTGCCCTTATAGATTCATGACATCTCACTACATCCTTTTGGGCCTATTTCATTGGATTGAAGCAACACAGTGGCTACAATCCTAAGCTCCAGTTAAGCTAGCCTAACCCCCGGCACAAGTCCTGTGCTGACCTTGGAGTGTCACAAAAGTGCCATAAGACACTTCTACTCCACTACTGAGGGAGGATTGGACCAGTGCACAGACATGTGCTTGCCTCCCTTCATCACCATGGGAATGGGAAGACCAATGACTTGCAGGCCTAACAGAGGATTCTACCCAGGGGTGGGCCAAGCCTCTCCCAACAACCGGTTCACCAGAAGTGGGAGGGGCCAGGCCGGGTCAGGGGCAGAGCCGGGGTCAGGGGGCAGAGCAGGGTTGGGTCAGGGGCGGGGCCTGGGAGGGCACGACGCCACCCACCTGTGGCCGAAGGACCGGAGTTGAGTCGCCGGCGCACACTGCGCATGCGCGGAAGTATGTGCACTGTGCATGCACTGTCTGAAGGATGCGCACTGCGCATGCACCAACCAACGAAGGTTGGCGCATGTGCAGTCTCGGGATGCAGTCCTCTACACTGGCCTGGGAGTAAGTCCCATTGACTTTCATGGGACTTACTTCTGAGTAGATCTGCTTAGGATGGGGCTCTGAGGCTGCAGTCCACTCCACACTGGCCTGGAAGTAAGTCCCATTGACTTTCATGTGACTTACTTCTAAGTAGACCAGCTTAGGATGGGGCTCTGAGGCTGCAGTCCTCTTCACACTGGCCTGAAAGTATGCCCCATTGACTTTCATGGGACTTACTTCTGAGTAGACCTGCTTAGGATGGGGCTCTGAGGCTGCAGTCCTCTCCACACTGGCCTGGGAGTAAGTCCCATTGACTAAGGCAGGTCAGGTCAGGTCAGGCAGGGATGGCGAGAAGATGCCTCGCTTGGAGGCAAAGCAAGCCTGGCTGGCTGAAGAGCACGTGATGTGGCTGCTTGCTCCCTTGCCGGCCGGGTCTGAATAGGAGGCGGGGAGGAGGGACTTCCTCACCCGCCTCTAACTAGCTGCACGTGCACCTCTGCGCGCGCAGAATAAAAATGGTGGCTGCGGTGGCCAAAAATGTTCAAAGGGCCCCCGAACCGGTTCAGCAGCCCCCCGCAACTACCTGTTCGTGACCAGCGGCCTCAGGCTAACAACCGGTTCGGCTGGTCCAGTCCAAACCGGTCTCAGCCCATGCCTGATTCTACCCCATATGGTTTTAGAGCCATTTGGGAGCTGCATGTGGGAGCTGCTTGCTTCGTTTGAAGCCTTGAACTTTTGCGTACATTTGAAAAAATAAGCAATGGCTGTCACTTTTCTAAAATGGGAAAAAATATTACAGTATATTGCAGTACTTCCAATGATAATAGGAACAGTCTATAGCAGTGATTTTCAAGCTTTTTCTTCCCATGGCACACTGAAAAGGTGCTAAAATTGTCAAAGCATGCCATCAGATTTTGGACCATTGACAAGTCACACCATGCTGTTGATGTGGGGGTCATACCCCCATTTGCCCAACTCATAAATGATCATTCCCCCAAACCTCCATGGCACACCTGCAGATCATTCACGGGACACCAGTGTGCCATGAAACTCTGTTTGAAAATCACTGGTCCATAGTAAAGTCATATTCAGAATTCATTTTTAGGATTCCATTCAACCTTATGAAGGCAAGAGATTGTGCATTCTCCACAGCACTTTCTTTCTCTTTCTCTTTCATTCTCTTACATATCATTGTGTGTGTGTGAGCATCCTATCTAATTTATATTCACATTTTACTATCTATATGCCCCGATGGTGGCATAACTGCATATATGACATCATAACCCATAAGAGTTTGTGCAAAGTGGCAACAAAGTCTCTGCATGCTAGTTAAAAGTTATTTCTATGCTCCCCTTCTATTTGCCAGCCAGACAAATTTTAATTTTTTCCTCTATGTTCTTATGGACATCCTTTTCCATGCTGACAGTTGAAAGTTATTAAAGCAGTTTCTAAAAGCTGTCTGTAGATCTACAGCTGTTATTGGGTGGAGTTGAGAAACCTTCTCACCACAATGCTCAATGTTGTTAAGTCTGGACACACAATATCAGATCCTTGTCCAATCTATCATTCACTGAATTTGTCATCATGATATTAACTGGAATAGAATAATACATTGGGGTACAATTGGTTGTCTTGATCTCTGTTACAGAACTATGGAACAAATACTGTGTTCAACCACAGGTTGAGCTACTACATGTTCAAATAAGTCAGTGGTTCTCAAAGTGGGGGTCAGAACTCTTGGGGGTTTGGTTCTTCATTTCATGAGGAGCAAAAAAACGGGATGCTGACATCTTGGAATCTGACATGGGATACCACCACCTTGGAATAGGGCACTTAGGCTGCAAACCATGCTTTCCTGGGAGTAAGTCTTACTTCCAAGTAGACATGGAAGAGCTCTGGAATCACAGTGATATTTGATGTCACTTCTGGCCATGACATCACTTTCAGATTGATAACATTACTTCTGCTCCAAACAGACTAAAAACAGCCACCGGCCCATCTAGTCCAGCTTCCTGTATCTCATAGCAGCCCAACAGATGCCGGAGGGAGCACATAAGACAAGAGAGCTACATTCATAGAACCATAGAGCTGGAAGCAGGGGTGGACTGACCCTCTCCCAACAACCGGTTCACCAGAAGTGGGAGAGGCCAGACCAGTTCAGGGGGCGGAGCCGGGGTCAGGAGCAGGGCGGGGGCAGCCCCAACCCTGGCGCACTGCGTGTGCTTGACGCAAGCTTGCGTCAAGCCTGGCACAAAAGATCAGGTTTGTCTGGCAAGATTAATTCTTGGTAAATCCATGTTGGGTTCTTTTTATCTCCGAGTGCTTGTCTAGATGCACAAATTGTGTGTTTTATGATTTGTTCTAATATCTTTCCTGGGATTGAAGTCAAACTGACTGGTCTATAATTTCCCGGGTCTTCTTTTTTCCCCTTCTTAAAGATTGGGACTACATTTGCCCTCTTCCAGTCCCGTAGCACTTCTCCACTCCTCAAGGATTTCTCAAAGATGATCGACAGAGGCTCTGCAAGGACATCTGCCAGTTCCTTAAGAACTTGAGGATGTAGCTCATCCAGTCCAAATGACTTGAATTCATTTAGGCCAGTTAAGTGGTTACGAACCAATTCTCTGTCAATGTTTATCTGCTGTTCTTCACCATCCATATTTCCATTGCCTCTTTGGGGATACAAGCATATCCCCACATCAGCCAACGATCCTACACCCTCATTTAAACAGCCCTCTTTTCAAGAGGAGAAGGATTCAAAGTAGGAATTGAGCAGCTCCTCCTTCTCTTGGTTTCCAGTCACCTGTTGTCCATCTTTGTCTAGAAGCAGCTCCACCTTCTTGTTTCTCCTCCTATTTCTTTGGGCATATCTAAAGAAGCTCTTTTTGTTGTTCTTGACACCCCTGGCCCACCTCAGTTCATATTGAGCTTTTTTTTTTACAATTTGATTCAACTTTATTATGATATCACATCAGAATAAAAGTAGTGTACAAGCTTATAAGCATATATCAATCTAAAATATACATTGTAGGAATTAAAAAGTGACAGGTTAAAATATACAACTAGATATTTCAAACAGAATACAATTACAGTAATTCACTTTCCCTTTTCTGGTAATTACTATCAAGATTTAAGATTAAAATTCATTTTTATTCTGGTCTGAGATTGTAATAAAGTTGAATCAAATCATTTTGAGGTTGCCCACATCTAAACATGCACAAGGAGTTCCACAGGCTGGCCCTTTTCACCCAGCAGTGTCTTCTCTGGTGAATTCTGCTGGTATTCTTTGACATCTTTTAGATGTGTGAGCGCTTTTGGAACAGGGAGCCTTTAATTACTGTATTTCATTTTCTCCATGAACTGCTTTGTGAACTTTTTATTGAAAAGCAATATAGAAATACTGTGGATTGATTAACTGATTGACAATTAGTCATTCTCAGACAGGAGTCTCGGGCTGAAATGCCTGAGAACCACTGAAATAAGCAGTGTGATTGACCCATATAGTTTAAGAAATGGCCCAATCAAATGATCTCCTGAGATTGCTGTCCATATCATGACATGAAGAGGATGCTGCTGCTCAATTTCCTCATAAGATGTGGTTATTCTTTGCACAAAAAATATACATGCCTGGATTAGTTACTAAGAGTGAAATCACAAATGGCAATTAGGCTGGCTTATACAACTTCTGCTGTCTTCAAGGTACAAATGTGCCATAAAGCACATTTGTACCACTTTGAGAGTTGGGCAGGGCCAGAATGAGGATGCACACTAGCTCCCTGATACCAGAGCCAGATTAGCAAATGGTGTTCAAGCCTGCTTAGGGTATGGAGACCATTGGGGAGCGTGGCAGGAGGGTGTAATGTGGATGCTTCATGGTTGGGGTGGTGAACTGATGGGTGAACCTTTGTGATGTAGGCCATATTCTAACTCCCCTCCCACCCAGGCCAGTGTTACTCATGCTACTCAGATCTGCACTATGATTTCATTGGCACAGATCCTAGTAGCCCCATAGGAGTAGCTACTGCATGACATTGGGTATGGGACATGAATCCCTGTTCTCAGAGATGTGCTCTTCAGCTACCATCCAACCCTGTACTGGACACAGTGCAGACCAATTGTTTGCTTGTTGTGGATCAGGATAGAATTGGGCTGCCAGGTAAATGGCACACTTGTCTAGAAGAAAATATTTCTCATCTTGATTCAATGGTGGGAAATTGCTCAAGAATAGCTTTGCAAGTGTCCTCCCAAGTGGCCAAGTCACTGTCAAACAAGGTAATTACCACATCCAGGCTTAAATGGCTTCAGTCCCAAATCCTTTTTCATCATCTTTTGGATTATTACAAAAGACACAGTCTCAAGCATGGGGTCTTTGTAAACCCCCTTGCATATAGCAAGGCCTTCACTGACCTGTAATTTCTAGTTGCTTTAACTAGGCCAATCACTAGGGACAAGGATGAGCCCAATGAACTTATTTTCACATCACTATGTCAAACTTTCCATGTTTCATAGAACCATCGCTCAGTCTAACTACTTGGAGTGTACCTTGCAATTTTTTTCTTGTGAATATGCAGCCTTTTTATGTCTAGAAATCATCAGGTTCATTAATTCATGTTGAATTGAATTCTCTGGAGATTTAAATAACATAAAAATATGCCTTGCAATATTAAAAGTTAATTTCCTCATTAGTAAAACGATGAAAGAAGAGGCTTTAAAGTGGCAAGGTTTTGACCTCCTCTTTCACTATACCTACTGTGGGATGATGTTTGCTCAATAAGTGTTTCTTGGCTGACAGCAGTCCTTTGAGGCTTTTTATTATTTATGTCTCTTTTCCTCTAGAAACCTTTTACTTGTTGTCCAGGATAATTTTTCTTTTTAAATTTTTTTATTCCAGCCATGCAGGAGATGTTTTGATGGATTATAACCTCAACAAATGTCTAAATTCAACTCAAAATGACAACACAGAGACTTAAAACAGATCTTTCACTTTCCTCGAAAGGGACCGAGCCTCAGTCTTTAGAGTGCTTTTGATGCACTACCTCCCTCTACTGTTAGTCCTCTGAAGTTCTCCAATGATGGGAAATCATGTACTAGCAGCTTCAATTTCTGTGCTGTCCCTTCTGGCAATCATGGGAGACACAGACAGTAAAACGGACGGTACCTTCATGATGGACTCAGATCCCAGCCGTTGCATGAGGCACCATTATGTGGATTCCATCAGCCATCCTTTGTACAAGTGTAGCTCGAAGGTAAGTACCACAAAAATGTTTCCACTTTTTGTTCTGTACTTGAAAGTGTACATGAAAACATATCCACATAACAGAAGGAAGTGTTATTTTGGGCGCAATCCAGAGTAACTACGGGGAGTCCTTGCTCTGCTGTAAGAACTATTTGCTCTGGATTGCAATATGAATTTCCCATAGGTTTTCACTCGGTGGTGCAGTAACTACGGGTGCACGTAATGTCTCTTACGTGCTCCCGTAGTTACTCTGGATTGTAGGGTTTATCAGACTGAATCTAAGGTCAGTTCAACTTTGGAGGCTACATGCTTCCTTCTCAACATGAGGAAGACGGCAGAGATTACTTCATAGTCGGTCTCTCAGAATTGCTTTGGTGGTTCATGGCTGCCCTCGAAGCAGAAACAGGAAAAATAACATCAGACCCCGAAATGGTTTTGTGACATTCTCAGAAGATTTCTGAAAAATCCAACTTTCATTTTGACAAACAAAATATTTGGGTTGATTCCACTGCTGATCTTATTTAGAGCCTGAAATCAAATCAAAATGAAGCATCACACAAAAGATGGGCTGCAGTCCAAAGAACCATATTAAGTGAGATTTTTCTTTCTTTGAAATGCAAACCTCCTTGCCATGTCAGAAACTGCTTTTAAGAGCAATGTTCAAGAAACACAAAATTGCAGAATCCCCTTGGATAGATGGATCCAGCTGTACAGTTCTTTGGATTCTTAGTATGGAGTTTGGGGAATCTAACACCTTTCTAGAATCTGCTGGCTGAAGTAACCATTCTGAATTGCCTTATGATAAGACCCAGCTCTGATAATTTTTAATTCCCCAGGTACATATATGCTTGAAGAAATGTATGAATTGGCCCATCCCAAATATAGTCAGCTGCACTTTCCTTGACAGCAGTGACAATTTTTCCAGCAACTACAACTCACAGAAATTTTGGCTGACACATATTTGATCTGCCAATGTATTAAAATTGTCCTTATGAGCACATTTCTGAAGAAGGCTGGGATTTCCTCATGGACACAAAATAGACTATCTGAATTGGCTCCAAGCCTTTATGGCAGCAGAGATGCATTTGATAATGTGACTGCAAAAAAGCTCAAATGGTAAATTTTTGAACTAAAGAGCCTATACATAAAAAGCTGCAACTAGACACCTGCCAGATTTGAGTGATATGTAAATAATATACAGAGAACAACAACTTGTCAATTACCCTACAATCCAGAGTAACTATGGGAGCACGTAAGAGACATTACATGCACCCATAGTTACTGCACCATCTAGTGAAAACCTATGGGAAATTCATATTGGAATCCAGAGTAAATTGTTCTTACACCGGAGCAAGGACTCCCCATAGTTACTCTGGATTGCGCCCTTAGTCACCCTCTTCCAGTTTATACTTTTCAGTGTTCCTGATCAGTTGCCATCCTTGTGTGTATACAATTACAGAAAGCAGTATTATGTTTTTATTTCATTATCACTGAAAAAAATCACTCCTCTACTTATTATACAGACACTGAAAGTCACTGACATATTGCTCTTTGGTGAAATTACTCTGGCAAACAAGAAGCTGTTGCCCTTTACCCAACAAAAACTATACATATATTCGTCAATGGGGAATATATTCTCCATTTTTTTTTGTTGGGAATATTTGCTAGTCTGAAGTGAGAACAAGGTTTAATTGCAAAAGCAAAACAACTCTCAAGCATAGTATATTTTGAAAGTATTTATTGTGAGTACATTTTATACCTCGTAATTACACACGTACATGTTCTTCAGGAATAATCACATGATTGAAACATGTGTGTGTCTATCTCCACCCTATATGCTGACCCTGTTGGTAGACAAATCACTTGAATTTTATCAAGGTTTAAGGGGTTTATCCACATCCATGTACACCTTCCACTCATGATGGCTCCAGACCTAGGTTTTGCTTGGAGCCAAATGCAGTAAATGTGGTTTACATATGGTTTCAAATGATTTTTTGGACAACCTTCCATTTTCATTTAGGAAGATGAGAAAATGCCAAAAAGGTGTTTTTGTTTGAAATGTTATGCTTGGAAAATTTCAGTATGTTTTAGCAGCAGCAGCTGTGGAGTTTTCTGCTATGTTCTGCTGGATGGAAAAGAAAAAGTGTAAGAGAACCTCTGATTGCTGTTCTGACACCTGCTCCGGTGCTGGCCGCTTTCTCTGCATCTTCCTTTTCTCTATGAAAGTTATCTCAAGATTGCTCACTGAGTCAGGCTCCTTTGTCTGTTGAAAAATGAATTAACTTTCTCAGTTCACCATAAAGTAAAAAAGAAAGCAACAAGCATGTCCTGACAACATTATTTTAAGCAAGGCAGGCATAAACATGGGTATCTCTCTGTATCTGGCTTGTCGCCCTTATGTATGACACTTCTGGTTGAGACTATCTATTTTACAGAAGGAACTATTGATTCAACCAACCAAATTGACTTTTAAATTAGCAAATGGTAATTGGTGTTATTGAAAAAGTCCTTCAGAGCAGAGTGTGTATTCCACAGATTTAGTAGCTAGTGTACTAGACTGTTATTATGGTAATTATTTATGCTTTCAATTTCTTTCGATAATTTTACTTCATTTTATGATGGTCTGTTGTCTATAGTGTACTTTGACTTGTCCACAGTTTTGAGCGTGACAGCAGATGGAAGAGAAGGGCATTGAGACAAAGGGTCACAGGCAATATAATATCTGCACATTTTGACTATATTACGCTTGCACTATTCCTGTGTGATGCATTCATATCATTGCTAATTATTTAGGTTATTATCTACTGTACTATATTGTGTACAATGTGATAAACAGCTGCTGTGACTGATGTAAAGGAGAAGCAAAGCTTCCGAAGTACATTCTATTTTCATCCCATCTGCACACTTGCCAAAATATATTAGTGTTGTTCTAGCATTATGAAATTACATCAATACCTTGAGACAAACATGAAAGACTTTGATTCCAATCCTATGCTTGTCTATTCAAAAGTAATTCCCATTATAGTCAGTGGAGCTTACTCTCAGGAAGTTGTGGGCAGGATTGCAGCTTTAATATGCATACTGTAAATATATAAATGAAAAGGGCTGCAGTGGCTCAGTGGTCAGAACACAGGAGTTAGAATACTGCTTGACCGGAATTCTGCTTAGCTAAATATCCCCTGCCGCGTCCATTATGGATTGGAGAAAACTCCAATCCACAACAAGCAGACACCGTCTCAAACAGTATAAACGCTGAAGAAGTTGTCTTTTGCCTTTAAATATATAAATGAAATTTCCATTTTCAGCCATGGAAAATTCCATGATTCAGCTCATATATCTGATTTTTCCATTATAGAAACTTGCTAAGCATATGTTGGAGTTTAAAAACAGGGACTTTTGACACTATTTCAACGCTCTTAAAATAATTGCTATTAATTATGAGTGCAATCCTAAGCGTATCTACTCTGAAGTAAGTTCTACTGTGTTCAGTGGCGCCTACTCTCAGGAAAGTGTGGTTAGGATTGCAACCTTAGTCTAATCAGTTCCAAGTTGGGGTCAATAGAAGCTTTTCCCTCAGAGGAAATAGCAACTTTAAAGCCCTGTGATATGGACCATGACTGTGGCATGGGCAAAAGATTAATTCACCCTGTGTCTTTGACTTGATTTAAACCAAGGATGACCTACATCAGGTATTTAGCATGCAACCATCATGTGGCAATTGAATGCATCAGTGCTATCAGTGGCAACTGAATGCATTTTGAAGTACATATTATAGTTTGATTCTTTGACGGTTAGGCCTGATGAGATATTAGATCCAATGGTGGCAGGAGGGAGGGAAGACCAGCAGAACTCTGCTTTGCCAGATCCTGAACTCTGTGTTGTGTTGGAAGGCCTGGTACAGAGTTCTTAAGTCTGCACCCGCAAAATAGCTGCTGCAGACTTGAGAAGCCTCATAAAGTGGTTTGGGGTTCCCCCAAGGAGACCCCTGACAGCTGCTCACTGTAGTATGGAGCTTTATAGTAGAACATTTATCTTAGAAAGGTCTGTCCTTCCTAATCTTTTTAGTTGTTTTCTGTTAATTTCTCTAGCAGATTCAGGCAGAAAAAGGAAAGATGTGGATTTTGGGGGGCATGGGAACGGAATCTTGAAAACAATAGTATAAATTGTTAATGAAAATCCCCCTTTTATTATTTTAATATTATTTATGAATCTGTGATGTGTAAAATTTTGGTCAAGCCTTAGACATTCCTTCCCCCCTCCCATTCCACAAAGCATATCTTGCTGTTTGGTAAAACCTTATCTATGCCTACCTTATCTATGCCTATGTTAACCCTCTAATTGTTTCCTACATCCTGACTTCCCTTACATGAACAAATCAGGAAGCCATTGGCTTAAACACCAAGACACCAAGACCCATACCAGGTTTATTCCTCCATGATGCAAAACCTTTGTCCTTGGGTTATGATGTTAAAGCCACAAGTGAGCTGGAGTCCTCAGCTCTTATAAAAGGTCCCAAGTCCATTTATTTCTCTCTTTCTCTTTTGACTGGGACAGGCTGCTTGAGCAGGTAGCTATCTTGTGCTTTACACCCCCATTTTCTGCAACCTTATGCCCAACCTCTGTTGCCTACAGCTATCCTTGGTACACATCACATGCAACATCCTAAAGATAGGTACATGTCATTCTATTGTTTATAAGACCAAGATCCCTATCTCAGTGTAAGTAATTTAGCTTATGCTTTATAAAATAAATCTTGTTTCTTAGTGATAAGTTATCCACATCCCAGCCTCATTCTTTCTGTTAAAGGATGCATTATGCTACATTCATTTTTGCTGGTTAATCCAGCCTAAAGTACTTATATCCAAGAGGAGAATGCTATATTCCCCTAATTAAATGAACCCCCTTCCTTGGTGACAAAATGAGTATGCAGTCCCAAAGAAAATATTCTTGGGTGATATTCTGGATGCTATATCCCATACGTTTTTCAGTATTTCCTGTGATCAGGAATGGAGGTTTCACTAGTCTCCACACTGAACCCTGATGAGTTGGCAAAATAAGCAAATATACCTGTATCATTTATATGGACCGCAGAATGGAATTCCCTTGCTGCAGAAATGGTTTGTTGAGTTTTGATAGGTTTAGGGAGTGGGTATTCTAGATTATGTATCCCCTAAATATATTTACAGCAAGCAACAATTTTTAACTAACTTGAGGATTGGGCTCTTTAACATAAACTATATAGTGGATGGGCAGTAATTAGTGGGGTTCTTGTTATCAAAACTCTGCAGGGATCTAGAGAAATGATCCTTATTTTTTGTCGTCTTCATTGCAGATGGTGCTTCTGGCTCGTTGTGAAGGACGTTGCAGTCAGATCTCACGCTCAGAGCCAATGGTGTCTTTCAGTACTGTTTTGAAACAGCCTTTCCGTTCCACCTGCCACTGCTGCCGGCCACAGACTTCCAAGCTGAAGGCCATGCGATTGCGTTGTTCAGGCGGCATGAGACTCACAGCCACTTATCGTTACATCCTCTCCTGCCACTGTGAAGAATGCAATTCCTAGGGGCAGACTTGTTGCAGCAGACAGAGGAATGACGCAGGAGCAGATGCTCTGCTGCAGGTCACCCAGAAACAACCACAGCCAATGATGACCTTCTGCAGTATTGGCTCACCTAAAGATATGAATATGGATTTTCTTGAAAGCTATGGAGAGTGGACCATGATGATTCTTGGGAATGTGCCATAACATGAAACAGACATCAGAATGTATATCCGCAAGGAAGATGAAAACTTGGAGGGTTTTTTTTTTTTTGAGTGCAATCATCTTCAGAACTTTTTTTTTATTGAAAAGAACTCTTGAGTAGTTTTGCTGGTTCAGCAGTCCTTTTATCCTAAGTAAGACCCAATGAGGAATTATGGCTCTTCATTTTAGTGTCCTGCAACTAGTGTAAAATTGTAAAGACATACAGACCATTTACAGTGGATGTCATAATGGTGGAAATGTTTTATTCTAGAAGAGAAAAACTCTGTCCCTGTATACAGAAGCCTATTGTATCATTTAAGTATGCCCCTTAGTTTATATTGGCCTTGAAAATGGACTTTGTTGATGGTAAGAGTTATATTTTATCTGGGTCTGGCAATAGCTGGACAATTTATTGTGATTTAGGTGCAGTTATAAAATAAATAACAGGAAATTTATGGATCTACTAGTGCAGCTTATACAGTATTGGGAAGACAAATATACAGTCAAGGATTGAAACACTGCTTAAAAGGGCCTCCCCTTAAGCTTTCTTTGTCCATTTTACCAGTGATATGTCAAATAGATAAAAAGGAGACAATCTCATGCTACAGAACTAACAGCACAGTCCTATCTTGTGCTGGAGCAATCCAGTGTGCCTGCATTACATCCAGTTGAAGATTGGGGTGGCTGCTGCTTATCTACTGTGTGGGAGGCTTTTCCCCTTACCCCAAGTATCACAGCAGAAGCCCCAGTAGGTCTTCTTGGATCTGAGCAACCTCAGATCAGGAGGTGGCACAGATCTGAGCAGAACAGAGCAGCCCAGAGGATTGGATACAGCACAAATGAGAACGTTATCAGCCCTGCCTGCCCACCAAGTTTCGCTTTCCATAGGACTCACTGTATGTAGAAGCTTGTAGGAGGGAAGTTCTTTCTGGGGTGATTTGTGGGAGTTGCGTTCATTGAATCAGGACAATTCTGGGGTGTTGGATACCGCTGAGCCTGGCCTTTCCAATGGACTATTGCAGGTTCACCTACTCTCAAGTAAATGCACAATATGGGCACAATCCAGAGCAAGTTCAGCCTGCTCTGCCCTAACTGCTCTCTCCTAACTATTCTGTATCCAGAGCAGAAAGTTATGCAGTATCCAGAGAGTCAGGAAGCCTGGGCTGCCCTAACTGCTCCATAGCATGCTATGTAATTGACACATGGGGAGGACTTGCTCCTGAGGAGACACCCCTCAGATCACACTGAACAAGGAATAGCTGTGGTGCCTACAGTGGTGACACGACTCTGAGCATCACTTGGTGTGGAAGTCTATGCGTCACCCCTGGGATGCACTCCCCTACCTGGACTACGCAGTCGCCAAAGTTGGCGCCAAAGTTGACGCCTACACAGTACTTTTCTGAAGCCTTTCGGCTTTGGGGGAGACTGTGCAGGTGTCAGAGTTGGTGCCTGTGCCGTACTCTTTCTGAAGCCATTTGGCTGCCACTCCGCCTCCTGAGTGAGGCCAAATGGCCGTGCAGAAGTGCAGACTTCCTCTGCTCTAAGGAAGTCTCCTCTGAAGCTGATTGGCATGCTCAGTATGTTTCTGCCCAGTGCACCTAAACGGCCAGCTCCGAGGACAAGTGGCAGCTTCTGGGCTGCTGTTCCACCTTGGAGCAGGCCTGGATGGGCGCACTGACGCCCGGGACCTGCCAAAGGACAGTCAAACTCCTCCGGCGCATCACCCCATATGTATCACCCAATGCAGCCCACACCAGCCACACCAGTCTGGTGACACCACTGGGTGCCAGCCTTATAAGGAGTCCCTGATGAGATGCCAGTACATTCTATAGTGAATAGAAGGGGCTTCTTGGAGTGGCCTGCTGTATCCTCAGGTTTGTGGGCAGCCATAGTTTGTTCCATATCCTGAGGTTGAGAGGCAGAGGTTGCAGCTAGGCTGGCCAAAAACTCAGATTTTTGGTCAGCACTGCCGTTCTTACTCGGGCCTTATCATGGACCCCTATGGGTCTACTCATTACTATACCTGCTCCTGAGGTGGTATATCTCTGAGGAACTGGAAGAGGGCATTTCTGCCTTGGAAACAGGCTCTGGATACAGAGTAACTGCTCTGCCCTAGGCAATGCTAAAGATGCCCTCAACATGCCTCTCCTGAGCTGCTTAGGCTGCCCCAGTTAGGGCAGAGCATGTCCAGCTCTCTTAGGGCACCCTATCTTGCCTTGCTCTGCCCTAAGCCTCTTCCAGAGTAACTGGGCTGGAGCATCTTGCAGTTGCTCCACCCTAGTGATAGACAGGGCAACCCAAGGGCTCTTATGTGGACAGATTAATTGCTCTGGATTGTGCTGTATGACTCTCTTTTCATAGGGCTCCATGTTTTGTTTTCTAGTTTTTTGGCCATAACATTTGATAGAAAGGAAATATTTCAAAGCTTTTTTTGCATTCTAGTCTGTAAATTCAGCATGCAACAGTTTATTATATGATGGGGTTATTCCTAACTGTTGCAACATTCTGATTTTGGGGTGTTACACATCCAGTGCTCATAACTCCCTTACATGCATCACCTGGTGTGGGACCCCCCACAACCTTGGCAATGCCCTGTGTGTATAACAAGGCTGGACCTGTATATAAAGGACAAATATGATGAAATACTTACAAATTATACTCCAGTTAAGTTCTTAAAAACTTATAATCATGTGGTTATTGCAAAAGTGAGATCTGGTTAACAATAACTGTTTCCTTTAAAAAAAGACACAGATGGTTGAGTTTCTATTTTTAGTTTTAAGTTGATATAAAGTTTGGCTTGCCTGATAAATGTGGTACGTATTGCAGATAGCAACATATTTCATATTGCAATCCTAAACAACTGTCCTAACGCTGGCTATGCCAGCAGGGCATGTGCTTTATCCTGCAATTGGGGGTTATAGTGTGGATAGGAAACCTCCTCAAGGTAAGGCCTCCTCAAGGTAAGGCCTCCTCAAGGTAATGCTTTGTTCCCTTACCTTGGTGTTGCATTGCCCTTACCTCCATGCTAGAGAGTTGGTTAGGATTGCTTCATAACTAGGTTTAGAATTTTTTCATCTCCAAATAAACCCAAATTGAAAAAATATAACCCAAATAATATATAAAATATTTTATTCTGATGATAGATCTATCAGAGGAAATAATGTGCATGTAGAATTCTTCCAATCCTCTCCCCAGTCATTAGTACTAATTTAGTTCATTTTACTGCACCAAGCTAAATGGGAAAAAAATTGAGGATGGGGGCCAGAAATGAGCAGGCAAACAGTCCATCTGTTCTATGTCATCTAATCTGTCTGGAATAATAGCCATATATAGCAAGCAGGATTTTCACAATTACATCACACAGATTCCATTAAACACAGTAAAGGAGTCCCCAGTGTCCCATGGGGAACGGTTGCCTGGCTAACAAAAACAACAAATGGAATGACCTGATGCATCTGTAACTGAACAGTTTTATGACCTACATGCCCATAATTGTGATCATCTAGGGAACTCCAAACGTTCTTCGCTATTGGCTTTCCAGCAATACCAAAGAAAGTAGAGATTAGTGGCAGGTGTGAGCCGCTTTCTGCAGCAGAAGGTGAAAAGGCGAAGAAGGTTAAATCCTAGACAAATATGTTTCTTTGGGCTGTGGGTGGCACAAGTGGCTAAGACACTGTGCCTGTTAACCAGCAGGCCAGGGTTCGAGGCTCGGGTCGGCCCCACAAGACAGGGTGAGCTCCTGTCCTTAGCCTAGCTCTGCGACTCCAGCTGGATCCAATCGTATTGGCTCTGCCTTTCCACTGGACTAATTCAGTGGCGTGGAAAGGGGGGATTTGTTGCTTGGGTAACAGCCTATCCTCCATAACAATCCAACCCAGGCTTTCGTGCTTCGCATGCAGCGCATGCAGCGCTGAGCACAATACTACAGTCTTTTAAGACTGACGGAGGCCTGCTATTTTTCTTCAGATTGACTGATCTTTCCCTCACTCTTGAGGAATCATTGTGAACACAGGAAGAATTGAGATAGGAATGATGCTTATAAATCACAATTCCCCAGCCTTTCTTTTTGAAACTTACAGTTTTGTATATAGAATCATAAAATACTTCCTGCATATGATGAACACATCTATTAGTAATTGTTTCAAATGACCAAACTCAACTGAGAATCTAACCCAAAATATTTGTCCTTCAACTCCAGAGAGAAACACTCTAAAGAAGTTGGTGACCAACAATTAAGTCTATTTGAGTGATTGTTAATATTGGTTCCAATCCAGGCATATATGAAACCACTGGCTGCTGAGCTTTCCAATCAATATTGTCAGCTTTAAGATGAATGCAAAAAGAAATAAATATGGGCTCAATCCAGAGCAGTTACGTTAGTAAGTTTGTTGACGCACGTAAAATTTACTGTAGATTGCAATACGAATATTCCATAGCTTTCCACTAGATGGTGCCATAACTGCGTTGACGCATGTGGACTTTGCTTCAACGAATCACATAACTGTTCAGGATTTAGGCTTATGTCCATGTTTTCTTTTCCAGCTCCACTGGAGAAAGATTCAAAAGAAGGTAGTTAAAAGACGAGTATTACATATTGTGGGAGAAAGGTTATTAAATGGGTGTAAAACCAATGGACAACGTTATTTAATACAAATGACTGAAGACTAAACACCAGGGCATGATGGCTGAATCCAAGCACTTCCTGGTATGTGATCACCCAGGATCGGTGGAGAGTCAGTACACTACAAAGTATTGTGCATCTATTTCTTGACCTGAACAGGATATGAAGTGGTCTAGCAAGATAAATCATGGATTAATAAATTAGCAGATCTCAGAATGGTAAGTTGAGTCTTATGGCCAGGAACTCAAATCTAGATGCACTCAGTTTTTAGCGAAATACCATATGCTTGATTTATCTTTCTTCATTCAAAATAATTACCATATAAGCCTATTTTTTGCGCCCAAAAAATGAGCCCAAAAACCCACCTAAGCTTATACGCGGGTCAGTAAAAAATTAAGAAAAATGGTGGGCGCGACCTCCAGTGCGCGCCCTCAGAGGCTCTGCAGCCTCTCCAGCTGCTGGCGCTGGCTCTCCGGGCTGTGGAGGAGGCACATGGTGGCAAGACATGGAGCCCACTGCAGCCAAGCCCCTCCTCAGACTCAGTACTTCTTTCAGGTACTTACTTCTGAGTAGACATGCCCAGGATTGGGCCCTGAGGCTACAAGGCCAGCCACACTTTCCTGCTGTTGCTGCATTTCCCACCCTTGGCTTATATTCGGGTCAATAAGTTTTCCCATAATTTGTGGTAAAATTAGGTGCCTTGGCTTATACGCGAGTCGGCTTATACATGAGTATATATGGTATTTTAATTCAGTAAATACAGACATCTCATTTTTGAAATATGTATGTCACACCAAGATTTACACTGAATTTCTGAAACAATACCAGTCTAGGAGTGTTCTTAAAATGCTTTGAATAACTTATCAGTTTTGTATTACAAGGGGAAAAATGCGTTGTCTTATTATTCAGAGATTGAGGCAAGGTGCTTTATAGGTGCCAACTGTTGTGTCTCGTGTCCTTCCTGTATTGATTTTATGACATTTGGAAGAATTCATGTGCAGCCACTGTCTTTCCAAGCTCAGAAAAGAAACCAAAAAAGCACACTGATATCTCACAGAAAAGCATGTGCCATTTCCGCTCCCTTTCTTTGGTAAAACGAGAGGAGGAATTTAAGGAAACACTGTCACTCCAGCACAAATATAGAATCGACTATCTATAGAAGGACAAAAGGACTGCTTATATTTCTGTATTCCCTTTGCTATTACAATGCAAGAGCTTTTATAGCCACAATAGATCTCTCAGAAAGTATTTGAGTATTATTAATAATCTCACAGATTCCTTCCCTTTCTGTTACCGAACGAGAACAATCATATTCTTGTGATGACATCAGAGCCAGTCCCCAGCCAATTAATGTCATAAAGACAACTGCCGGATTGAACATTAACTTTACTCTAAACGCTTGCTAAAATCATTAAATGTAGCAGCCTGAAACAAGTAGACAGTGCAATCCTAAGCATGTCTACTCAGAAGTAAATCCCATTGTGAGCCTTAAACTACACACATACACACACACACACAAAGGTGCCCCTCCTTATAAACTAGGATTTGGTTACAGAACCTCCCATGGATGAAAAAAAAAATCCATGGATAAAAAACAATGGAAAAATAGATTTAAAGACCCACTTCCAAATTTCTTGCTCCTTGCCCACTTTTATTTATTTACTTAATTAAATTTGATTTTGTTGTGGAGTAGGCTACAAAATCTTTTTTGACCCCAGATAGCAAATAGATACCTTAGCTATGTCACAAGATGGTGGGGGGGGGGGGCAGCAGACAAATTGGTGGTGAGTTATTGGGAAGGAGGAGGAAGTGGCAGGTTTTCCCCCATTTTCCTAATTTTAAAGCCTGGGTATAACATCACTTCTGGTTGTGACATCACTTCTGGCCAACATTTTGGGCTTTGCACCAGGCTGCCTGATCATTAGCTATCACACTGCATGAGCCACTCATGTCTCCCTTCAGAGAGGAGCCAAGATCTGACATAAGTATTAAATCTTGCCTCCTCCCCCTGCTCTCCTCCTTCCCAACATCTGCTCTACTCCCTCCTGCCAATTGCCGCCCTCATCCCTCCCCTCTGCCGGGTCCCCTCCCTTCCCCAGCCTTCTCAGCGTGCTCCCCCTGCCTCCTCCTGGCCCTCCCCCATTCTCTGGAGAGCTTAGGCTGGTGTCCGTCTGCCAGCCCATGCTTCTCCCTTCTGCTGGCGCAACTCTGCTTGCACTGGCAAAGTTAGACTGATGTACCCTGGTGTGTCAGCCGGTGGTCTTCAATGTGGAGGACACGACTCCCTTGGAGGGTCACCATTTTAGGGGGTAGCTTAAAGATGGATGCAGCCTTCTTGGTATTCATTTATTTATTTTATTTAAATAATTAATTTCCTGCCTTTCTCAGCCAAAGGCTGACTCAAGGCGGCTAACAAGAAATATATATACAATCATAAAAATCATATAAAACGTACATATAAAATCATATACATATAAATCATATACATATAAAATCATAAAAAGACAAAACAGTTAAAAACCTAAATAACACAATATTAAAACAGCTAAAAACATAGCTGTGGGCTGTGGGTGGCACAAGCAGTTAAGACGCTGTGCCTGTTAACCAACAGGCCAGGGTTACAGACCAGGTTGGCCCCACAAGACAGGGTGAGTTCCTGTCCTTATCCCAGCTCTGCGACGCCAGCTGGATCCGATCGTATTGGCTCTGTCTTTCCATTGGACTAATTCAGTGGCGTGGAGAGGGGGGATTTGTTGCTTGGGTAACAGCCTATCCTCCATAACAATCCAACCTAGGCTTTTGTGCCCTTGGTGGTGGGACAGTCAGCAGGGCCCTCTCTGATAACCTTAGGTAATGGGTCGGATTGTAAGGAAGAAGGTCATCCCTCAGATACCTGGGACCTGAGCCATGTACTTTACATAACTGTTGTGACATTCTTCAGTCTGGACTTGCGCCTTGGGGCACTTTGGGGATTGTGTCCTCATTATGTGATCAGTGTGCTTATGTTCTGGCAGGTGTTCTGGAGGTTATTATGGTGAATCATCCCCTTAAAACATTGTCATGTTTCACAGCACTACCCATGGTAAGTTGTCACTTCTGAGAAGAAACTATGGCTGTGATCTTATCCACACTATGGATCCTATCCCCACTATGGATCTTATCTGCACTAATCAGGGAGCATGCCCTATTGACTATAATGGGGCTTATTTCTGTGTAGATGTGTTATGATTGAGCTCGGCTAAACAGTAAGATATGTTTGTGAGTTTCTACTACCATGATTAGGGCAAGCCACCAAAATCCAGTGGTGGGTTTCAGGGGGTTCTCACAGGTTCTGTAGAACCCTTTGCTAATGAGCGCCTGGTTCTAAGAACCAGTTACTAATGAGACATAGAACCTGTTGTTAATTTAGGTTATTAGGACGTAGAACCTGTTGATAATTTATTTGAATCCCACTGCTGCCAAAATCCTATTTTCTAAATTTATATTTTACCAGACTGAATGTCTGAATGTATGGTGAACCCCTCCCATGGCCCAGTTCTTCATGGAATCACCCAAAAGCCTGAGAAAACTGGTTGTGTAAATTTGTCCTTACCATCCTCTTTGTCCATCTCATGCATCCATACCTCTCACCAACTATTACAAAGTTTACTGCCAAGAGTATTAGCTTACTGCTAACATCATATGGCACTAGATCAGCAACAAAATGGTTAAGTTTCAGTTAGAGAAACTAATTGTTTTGTGGGAAATTGGTGTGTTCTGGGGGCCAAGTTGTGAGAGATGGGAACTCTGAGCCCAGAATATACTATAACCAAGTTCCTCGCTGGTCTTGTTTATTTGTAAGAAGTTCAGTAAAATGTTTCATATCATGGCTTGTCAAGAGGAAGATGCAATGTCCCAGAACATGAAGCTCATTTAAACATCTAGTAAACTTTGAAGGCTGGGGCATGGGTCCAACAAAGAAGTGATTTGTATGCATAAATGTGAACAGAAAAGGGGCTTTGTTGGTGGAACTGCTTAACTGTTTAAAGTTATGTGCTTCATGCTTGGCTGCTCTGCCAGATCCGCTTGTGTAGAAAGAGTACAATTAGCTGAAATCACTTCAGAGGGACTTCTACAGTAGGTCTGAATAAGGATGAGTGGGTTCGAGAAACCAAGATGCAATAAAACATGGACCACTGGGAGATAAGGTCTGTTCCCTAGCGCATCATCCACCACTCATGGAAGTAAAGTCTGGCAAAACCAGCTTGTTTTCAAGCAGCTTGATGACAGCAGAACTGCTTTCCAGTTGATCCCATTCACTTAATTAAAGGTTTTGCAATGCAGAATAATGTTTTGTATGGCCAACCCAGCACTTTGTGTTGTACTGGGACTTTTTGCTGGCTTGAGGAAAAGTATATATTTAAACATGCTACTGTGATGACTCCGGACTGGCTTGAGGATTGTACCCTTAAGATTTTATTTCCCTTTCTGAACCTGCCACAAATTATCTTGGAAGGTATGTACAGGTAACAGTTTCCTTTGTGTTGTTTGCTTCCAACACATTCAGAAGAGACTTTGGACTCATCTATGGTGGTTTCTAAGGTCCATTTGAGTAAGCAATGCTAACAACCATAAATGAACATTGACAGAAATAGCATTGCACAATTCCAAGCATGACATGGCAGAACCATGGGGTATTTTTATTTCAGACACTGAAAAATGAAGAAAATTGTAATGGCCAATTAAACATATTTTTATGAGTCAAGAAAATGATGTTGAAATGATGAAATGATGTTGAAAAGATCAATCTTTGACTGTAAAGGGCACTGTTCCAGTGTTTTTCTGTGCTTCTTTTCAGACTGTCTCTACACTTATGTATGAAGCAACATCTGATAAGGCGAAAAAACATCTGTTCAGAGGGAACATGTATCATCTTCTGCAAAATGGTGTATCATCATCTGTAAAATGAAATCTACTACAGTGTGCGAACATGTGCTGCCAAACCCAGTGGGAGAGTCACAACTGAGCATAGCAAGCCCAGGAGAGGCTCACAAGAAAGGAAAGTGAGCTTTGTTTGGCAGAGAGTTTTTTTTAAATACAAAAAAGATGTTCAGAATATCCAAAAAAGCATAAAACTTTCAGAATAATAGCAGGCGGTTGGATGTATGGCTACAGCAGCATGTGGGAAGACATTTTGTCAGAATGTATTCATTTCCTCTGATGATGTGGGTGATCTGTAAAAGACAAAATTTGAAACAAAAATTGACAGGGCAATGAGGAGGTTGGTACTTTCAGACATTGGCCAGCCAGGACCCCAAGGAAGGAATATGGTAGATCTCTGAGTTCCGGTCTTTCTACTCCTCACCCACCCACTCACCCCAATAATGATGCCATTCTCATTTTGTATAAGGATTGTGCTTTGTTTTTAAGTGAGGTTTAATCCAATTTTTTTTACCGTGTGTTCTTGTTTAATTTTGCATAATTGACCATAAAAGCTTGTTTTAGTTGAAAGGAAATTTTAAATATTCTACTTTCCAATTTTTAAATAAAATTTTATTTTTTAGAAAATGCCAACCTCAGGAATATCCAAAATCCAAATAAGAATATTCATTAATTATTCTCACTAGATAATATATTATAATCTAGCTCCCCATAGCCTTTGTTCAGAAGACAAACTGCTAGTGACAGGTTTAGGCTGCAGTCTTACACCCCACTGAAGACAGTAAGACATTTCTGGGTAAATATGCTGTTAGCCCCCCAGTGAAGAGAAAGAAAGACTATGGGCACAATCTAGTATAACTACGGGGAGTCCTTCCTCCGGTGTAAGAACAATTTGCTCTGGATTGCAACATGAATTTCCCATAGGTTTTCACTAGGTGGTGCAGTAACTATGGGTACACCTAATGTCTCTTACGTGCTCCCGTAGTTACTCTGGATTGTAGGGCAAGATTGCTAAGCTTCAAACAAAATCATCGTCATCATAATAAAGCTATGATTTCTTAAGGACCTAAAAACATGGTACTATAACAGGTATGTCCTGCTTTCTGATGGTTCATTTTCTGGTGATCTGCTCTTTCAACACATTTATGTTATACCCAGAATTAATTCATTCCATGCATGTTTCACTCTTTCAACCTCTCTCTACTTTCCTAAAGGCTAAAATTGCCCTCCCCCATGTTAACTCCTGCTTACTGGCAAGAGACGCTCTTTCAAGTAGATGTTTCTCTTTATTTAGCAGGGGAAGAGTAATTGGCCCTTCTCACTCCAGTGAAGTCTGTTATATTGTCTTCTGCTTGTTTGTGTTTTTTTTGGGGGGGGGGGTATCTTTTTAGTTTATGTACCACTAGCAAAAAGCATACCTGCATTGTGGGAGGAACATTTCCCCATACGCCATCCCCCCATCTTTTTTTTTAAAAGACCATGTTCCATTTCCAGGTGCACAGCCTTCTACCTGCATCCACACTAATTGCTGACAGGGGTAGGAAACGCAGTATCATTCCATTCCATCAACAGACTTTAGGTCAGTGATACTCGAGCATTTCAGCCCAGGACTCTTTTCTGAGAATGACCATTTATCTGAGACCCCTTGGAAACAATTCCGTGGCTGGACGTGACAACAAAGGTGCCCAGGGTCAGATTCTGTGATGGCTGCATCCAGCTTTTCACAACCCCTCGAAATGAAGTTCCAACCCCCATTTTGAATGCCAATTCATTAGGTGGCCGGTGCACAAGTAGCAACTTATAATGCCAGTTCTACCCAGTGAGACAATGGAACGAAGAAGCAAGGCTATAAACATCTGCTTCAGAACAGCTCTGGTTATTAACATTTACTTGGCAACTTCAACAGAGAACTGAATAATCGGTTGTGGGGTCTAAGTGAAACCATACTTTCCAAACAAAAACATTCAGAACACACAGTACTCTTTCATCGTACTCAGCCTCTTTCAAGGCAGAATTTATCTTTACTATTCTTCTGCCTACCCCTGTTTTTTTCCCTTCTTTGCTCTGTCAAATTTTACTCCACTAACAAGATCGATGGTAGGCAAATTGAACATACTCTACTGGTTGATCCTTGGGCTGTCAGTTCCATCTGAAACAGAATAACCAGCCCTTTGGGACATGCAAGCACATCTTCCATGAAGCACATTGGAAAGTCCACTCAGCTGTCTGCTTGCCCCTCAGCTGCCGCTGTCATTGTGGCACGATGTGACTCAAGCCTGTTGTGTTATGCCTCTATGCAGGGGTGCCCAAACCCCAGTCAAAGGGCCAGATGCGGCTTGTGATGAGCTTCCATGTGGCCTGTAGTGAGCCCCCTCCATACAGCTCGCAGGCAATCTCTGTAATCCTGTAGGTGAGGGAATCTTGCTCTCCTTGCCACCAGGTGTTATGAGGGCCAGAGAGGCTGCATGCTCATCTTCTCTCTTTGTGTGAAAGTGTTTATGAACTGGTTTGAATTCATTCGTTCATACATGTAAGTTCCATCATTAATATATTAATTTATGCAAATTTATTTAAATTTGAAGTATAAATTAATTTTTTCTGGCCTCCAACATAGTGTCAGAGAGATGATGTGGCACTCCTCTCAAAAAAGTCTGATGTAGAGAAAATACTTACATGTTACATTTTTTGTTTCATAAGGAGTCTAGGTAGACTCCTAAAAAGACAATCTGAAGGTGCTATTAAGCACCTTAATAGACAGTAAAAGACACATTTGAGTCAAATGTGCTCCAACAGCAGATTACCACTGACCACTACCTGTTGATCAGGAGGCTATAACAGTTTCTCTCTAAAATCTCATCTTAAAAGCAGCAGTGATTTGAAAAGTCAGTGGAAACTGATTGAAACCAGACCAACCTTGGAGCTGCCCCAACTATTAGAATTCATATTAAAATCTTCCTGGAAATTCTTTAACAGGCTGTGCTGATACACTAACTAGGCTGTAGGCTTCTTGTGAAGCTGATTTGAAACAGATCAATGCATCCAGGTTTCAGGCCAGCTGGGAGACTCCATGCTGGTTGCTAAAGGCCACATGTAGTGAGAATGCATACTAATATATTTATGTCTACAGTCTGCAGGCCTGGTTTCAATCAATGCACTGAGCAGCTAGAGGGCCATAAGCAACAGCACGTGCTACACATGCATGAGAGCAGACAGCAGTGATTGTGGACACCCCAGTGATGCTTCAATGAGTAGCATAGAAGCTGTCTAACATGGGGCAGCCTGTCTTTTAACCTGCCTGATGGTTACGATTCACTGCAGGTCTTTATCTACTCCATTGTACTGTGACTAGTGGGGAACTGAAACAGCCTTGTCTGCAGTGACACAGCAGTCGTGGAAAGTTCTCCCTGGAAGGCCTATCTGGCACCAAGGCTGTGTTCATTTTAGCATTGGATGAAAAACTTTCTTATTGTCCACAGTTTGAAATGGACAGTCTTTTATTGCTTCCTGTTTTGGTCTGGAGTGCACGGCAGGCTGACCATATACCCGGAATTGCCCAGACAGGTCCAGAATTTGCATATTGGTCCAGCCTGTCCGGGCATGGGGGGGCTTGTACGGGCATGGAGGGGCTAGTGTAATTTGCGCCGCAGTAACGCTGTTCAGATTGGCGCACATCCAAAACTGCCATCCGAGCAGCCATGTTGGAAAATAGAGGCTGTGTGCATGTGCACAGTCTCAGTATCCCTGCCCTGGTTTTTTTTAAGAAGTAGAGGCTGTGCACATGCACACAACCTCTATCACTCCAATACAGAGACCGACCGTTCTGATTGACAGAGTGCTCTGCAGGGGCGGAGCATCCCTCCACAGACCACTCGTCACAAGTACGGCTGCCTCCGCTGTTGTCGGAGGCCAGGTCACTTTCCCTCTCACCAGTGACGTGGCCTGACCTGCGGAGGCAGCCGCGCTTGTGGTGAGCAGTCTGCGTAGGGATGCTCCGCCCCCGCAGAGCGCTCTGTCAATCACACCAGCTGGCCGGTCTCTGTATCAGAGTGATATAGGCTGTGCACATTCACACAGCCTCTACTTCTTTAAAAAAAACAAGGCAGGGAAACTGAGACTGTGCGCATCTCTATTTTCCAACATGGCTGCTCAGATGGCCGCTTTGGATGTGTGCCGATCTGAGCAGCATTACTGTGGCACAAAGCAGTACACAACTGCCCCCACCAGCCTGCAGACCCCAAACAAGGTAAAGGGTGATTTTTTAAAAATGTAGGGCAAAATATAGGATGAACATTTTTAAAAAATGTAGGGCAAGGTCCTCCAGAAACTGAAAATCCTGACTTCTGGCGACCTTTGTCTTAGATTTTGAGGTTGAGCATATAGTCACCCTGGTGCATGGGGATCCTTGGCTGAAGCTGGAACTTGCTTTCAACTGCAGGGAGCTGCAGGACTCCCCAGCTAGGGTTGCCATAAATCCTTCTCCCAGGACCCTCCTCATCCTTTGTCCTGGATTTCCCTCCCCTTATTCCACCTGATCCTCTCCTACTGCTGAACAGAGAGGGAACTATTATGCATGTGCCAGCTTAGCTCATGCCCAGAAATCCCCCACCTCAGCGTCATGGCTGGTGCTGAGCCAGGGGACCTACTACACACATGCCAGCATTGCACATGCTCAGAAGTCCCCCACCTCAATGTTGTGGCTGGTGCTGAGCTGGTGGACTAACTGCACACACACCAGCCTTGTGCATGTGCAGAGGTCCTCCACCCCAGGCTGGCTGGCCTAGCACTGAGCTGGGGAACCGCAGGTAGTGCTTGTTGCTGCCTGCAAGCATGCCAGTTCCTGGGTCCCAGCCAAATCTTGACCTTGGCTGGATCATGACTCTTGGACCCTGATCTCACCCTGATTTCTGGGTGATATGGCAACCTTATACCCAGGGCTTCCCACACCACCAAACCCTGGCAGAGTCCATGGGCAGCTTGTAAATAGCCTCCTCATTACCCTGGGATCACATCACTGTTAAAGCTCCTTCCCCGCAAAGACCTGGGAAGAGAGTAAACTTCCAAAGTTTGAGTATCACACCTCATAAGTCCTGTAGTTCAGTGGTACTCAAAGTGGGGGTGGGACCCCCTTGGAGGGTTGCAACCTCATGTCAGGGAGGGTTGTGAGAGAGTGGGATCCACCATCTTGGAATCTGGCACTGGGCTTTTCTGGGAGTAAGTCTCATTGAACACAATGGAACATACTTTCAAGTAGAAATGTAGACATGGAGGAGCTCTGGCATCGCAGTGATGTCATATCTCAGTAAGTTTGACCGGAGTCCCCAGACAGATTTTTAAGTTTGAAAGGGGATCCTGTTGTGAAATGCACAAGTACCACTGCTGTAGTTCAGGTAGCCCATTTACGAGCTCATACTTGAGGTAGCTCATATTCTGTGCTAAATTGTAGCACCATTAAGCAGACTCTTTCACATTACGTTATGGACCTGATTTCAGTTTGAAGTTAGGATCATCTGCAAGGCAGATGTGTGCCCTCCAACTGAGCCAAGACTTCCCCAAGCGTCAGTGGCCTGTCGCCATGCTGCAGACACTAACACAGAAAGACATTTGAGGTGCCGTGTTGCAGTGTAGCAAAGTGAGATGTTGATTCCCTAGTGAGCACCGTTAGCCACAGCTCAAACTGTATTGCACTTCATGCAAGGAACAAGTCAAAATTTGAACATATGCTTCCAAGAGGTTCATGCCAATCTGAGGAGAAATAAAAATAAAAATTTCACAGATGCAAACATGTTGTTTTATTTTTGTGCGTTCTTTTGTTCATGTGTGATGTTGGTTCTGTGATATTAAAAGGAAAAACCCAAACTATAATTTGTTGCATTGTTATGTTGCTTGATTGAAATCAAATGAATTTACCTCATGAAAATCTTGGACTTTTTTTGGCTCTACTTGCTTTAATTATCTTTTCTTTTTCTCTTCTTTTCCCCTCTCTCTTCCCCTCTTCCCCTCTTCTTCTTTAGGAGATCTTTGTTCTCGTACTGCTAAACATACAATTAGTTCAAAAGATTTAAATTCATAAAGGACTATCGTATTGCATACAGTTTATTAATAATTGGCTAATTCTCATGCTAACAAAACGTCATCCTTTTTAGTTACTGACTTTGAAGTGCTTCTTATTTCTTTCTCATTGTACTGGCCATGTTTTCTTTAATTAGCCAGCAGGTGTCATCGTGGTTGACTCCCCTGAACATTTTGCCCTGAGCGAGAGGTTTACCTTCTCCAGTGATCCTTGCTTCACCAGAGAGCAAAAAAAAATTGTTGTGAAACCACACTGACCTTTACCTTGTTAGTGAGAGACAGGACATATAAAGTTTTATAATAGCCATGTAATAGTGGCTGCCAGATGGGCATAGAACCGGTTAATTTCTTTGAACCCCATCACTGCCCCAAGGTGTGGAGAGCAGAGCTCCCCTTGCTTATGGAGAATTATAGGGCTTTGCCCAGGGGCTGGATGGAGAGGGCTTGCTAAGGGCTGGATGGAGGCTTGCCAAACGTATCTGGCCCCTGGGCCAGAGTTTGGTGACCCCTGCTGTAGACAAACACTAAAGGCATTGTAAGAAAAATTACAATGCAATTTGATGGATGCTCACATTGACATTTGCCTATACTGTAATATTGGCTACTTTTTCTGTTATTTTTAGCAGTATCTGCAGGATGTTATGTTCTATACAGCATCTAGCACCCTGTTGATGCTACATTAATCAAAATAAAAAATGCTAAATAAAAGCTATATTAGCAAATAACAGCAAAAATTATACAGGCCAATGTACATTTTGCTATCTTAAAAGTTAGCTATATTCCTTGGGCATATTTGGAATGCTGATTCCAAGAATGGCATCAGTTTTGCCCAATCATGCCTAGTTTTAGAGATACAACATAGCCTCATTAGACAGCTGATTGAACTATTCGCTAACAAAGTGATGTGGTAACTCTGAAAGTTGGCACAATGAGACAAAACTGATACCACTTTGGAGATCAGGACCCCAAATTCATATAAAGCCACCATAAATTTTGAAAACAGCTTTTTTCCCTTGTCCTTCATTTTACAGATCTATGTTATTTTAGCTTTTCTGGATGAAAAGAATGAGTCCTCTGCACTTTTAGACTATTGTTTTTTGGAATAGAGTCCATTAATGGTGATGTCCAGATTCAGCCAGGAGCAGACTAAAGTGGCCATCCTCTCCCTCTAGGCTAGACCACTGCACTCCTAACTTCATGTGCTAGAAGGTAGAGCTGTGTGTTCCACAGCATACCAGAAAATAGGTAAGTCAATTGCTGCAGCCCATAACTATTTATACAGCATGTCTTAACTTCATGCTCCAACAACAGCACATGAAAGGGGCTCATGCCTCAATTTTACATAATATTGAAATTAATAATAGAAAGAGAGGTCAACAACCCCCCTCCAAACAAAACAAACTTCAAAGCACAGGGAATATCGAAGTAGGCACTCTATGGTAATGGTGTATTCATGCATTTGAATGGATTTCAAGTACATTTTACTTTTTAAGTACATTTAAGTCCAAGTGCAAAGCATAAAATAATAAGCAAATAAAATGTAAAATGAAAACAGGAAACTGAAATGATGGCAATTAAACCAGTTGGAAAGACATATTTGTCTCTTGGTGTTCTCAAGCAGGTCAGTCCAATCCCCTTAACCAATTGTTCAATGAAGGAAAAAAATATTTTTCTTACAACAGTAGGGTATGGAAGATTTTGTTTTCCTTTTAACTCATGGTTTGGTGGCTCATGAAAGAAATTGGTGCTCAGCCGTTTACAGCTTTGGGTTTGTCTTCTGTTTATTCTACTGGAGGGAAAGTGCTGGCATAGTATAAATAGTGGAGAAGATTCTTGCTTCCATTGTACTAGATGTGTACACCAAAGCGATACACAGTGAGAAGATTCATGTTCTATCCTTAGGTGGCGCTACTGCATTGCTGAATGTGAGATAGGCAGTCCTGTCTTTGTTCATGCTTGATTTTCCAATTCTTCCTATAAAATGAGACTATTGGGATAGGAGCACTTCTATTAACCCAGTATTCCCCATTTGTTTTCACTTTTCATGATAAGCAATATTTACTGGGGTAGCATATTTATTTAGAATATCATTACAAGGATGTGGCTCAGAGACTTCGTATAATTTGTTGCAGCAAACTATTCAAATGATGAACAGGGAAGACTGGAGGCGTTCACAAAAGATGCATATGTATCCTGTTTAACAGCTATTGGTAACAAACGGCTGCTATTCCAGGTATCTTCTTGAGATGTGCCTTGAAAAAAGGGTGACCAGGTGGGTCATAACTGCAAAAGAGAATGAGGTAGCCCAAAATGTAGGAAAAATGTAGAACATGACAAAATAAAAGCTAAAATCTCTTGTATTTTGATTTAATATGCTAAATTTAAACTGTTATTAAATTGAAAAATTATGGGTAATATAAAGGTAAAGGTGTCCCCCACAGGTTGTTCTGCTAGCTGTGACCGACTGCAGCACTCATTCCTGTTTCTAAGCCAATGAGCCAGTGTTGTCCAAAGACGCCTCATGTGGCCTTCATGTGGCCATTCAAAGACCTTCATGTGGCCTTCAAAGAGCTTCATGTGGCCAGCATGATTAAACACCAAAGCACATGGAATATATTAACACTGTCAACTTCCCTCAGTCCGTCTTGTAGCATCTGAATCTTAAACCCTGTCCTTCTGGTTAACAGGCAATGCATCTTAACCACAGAGCTAGTATAGCCGTTATATATATATATATAGCCAGTGATGGGCTCCAGCAGGTTTGCACTTACTCTATAGAACCGGTTATTAACAAAAGATAGGACATATAAAGTTAAAAAATAGCCATTTAAAAAGTGGCTGCCAGATAGGCATAGAACTGGTTGTTAATTTCTTTGAATCCCATCTCTGCCTCCAGCCTCCCAGGATGTCATGGAGGCTTGCAGCACAACCTCCACAATCCACCATGCAGCTGCATTGAGCTCTGTTCTGATCTCAGAGCTCACTTTGTGTTTTCACAAAGTGAACTCTGAGATCAGAAGGGTGCACTGCGATCACTGCGTTGCTGTCAGGGACCCATTCCTTAAGGTTTTGTTCCCAATGGTGGGTTGCCTGCAACCCACATTTTGGAAACCACTGGTCTACTGTGAACCAGTAAAGCTTGTGATAGTTTCCATTGAAGGACAGAGATTGAATTGATCTACCATATTGTTGATCAAAGGATAATTTCTCTTTCTAAGCAGATGCTTGATTGACTTGGAATGGTGCTGTAACATTCAGTTCCTGTGTTCTTTTAAACTCTATTTCATGACCCCAAGCTACACGTATCCCTTTTGCTTGACTTGGCTTAGGAAAAACTATGCTTTGCTTCCAAGAAATAAATCATTACATAAATGATCAGCTTCTGTAACTCTTAAACCTTCAAGTCAGTTGCTTGACTCTTTAATGTTTAAGTTGGACAGTACAAGTAGAATATTAATTGGTTATATAAAGGTAAAGGTGTCACCCACAGGTTGTACTGCTAGCCGTGACCAACTGCAGTACTCAATCCTGTTTCTAAGCCAATGAGCCAGCATTGCCCAAAGACGCCTTGGTGTTCATGTGGCTGGCATGACTAAACACCAAGAGCTTCATGCTCTACTTTATGATTCAACTTTCGGTTTTGTTTAACCTGAGAATATAATGGCTGGTACTATATATTTGTCACCGGCAGTGTTCCGCTTTCCCATTTGCTGTGACTTGCTGAATCCTTTCTGGGCTTTTGGTTTGGTTGCTTTTGAAGTCCAGAAGCTGCGTTCATGATTCCACCTATTAAAAAAGACACAACTTTAGTCAAACAGAAACTTTATCAGTATCTTCATCATTCATGCATAAGGTGAGAGGAAAATGTGCAGAAGTTGTGAAAACAGATTCATACTTCCCTCCATCATTTTGGTACTTGCACAGAGTAAAAGAGTACTCCTGACCATTGAGAAGTCAGCATATGATGATGGTTCCTGAAAGGGCATCTCTGCTATAGGTTGCCAAACTGTTGAAACTGAGACCGCTGACATATTTTCTGACTGCCACGTTTCAAGAACAGGGTGGCCATATGTCCCTTTTTCCTAGGATATATCCTGTATTTTAACTGTGTCCTGGAAAAACAACTTCAATGTCCTCTTTTTCCTTGTAAGTGGACAGCAAATAGCCTTCTTGTAGTTAATATATTATATTAAATAATATGTAATAGTTTAAAATTTATTAATTTAGTGCTTAAATTAAGCACATCAATGCAATATATATGTTTTTAGATTTTATTTTGTACTCTCCGACATTTTTCTTGGATGTCCTACATTTTGGGTGTCCTCTTTTTTTTGGTTATGGCAAGTGGTGGGCTTTAGGGGGTTCTCACAGGTTCTATAGAATCCTTTGCTAATGAGCACCTGGTTCTGAGAAGCAGTTTCTAATGGGACATAGAACCTGTTGTTAATTTAGGGCGCAATCCAGAGTAACTACGGGGAGTCCTTTCTCTGGTGTAATAACAGTTTGCTCTGGATTGCAATATGAATTTCCCATAGGTTTTCATTAGGTGGTCCAGTAACTACGGGTACATATAATGTCTCTTATGTGCTCCCGTAGTTACTCTGGATTGTAGGGTCTGGTTATTAAGACATAGAACCTATTGTTAATTTATTTGAATCCCACCAGTGGTTATGGCATATGGTCAACCTGTTGTTACAAGGTGTAGTGATGGCTACTAGCTTGGCTACCTTTATAAGGAAGGTATATGAACAAATTCATGGTGGGAGTACTTCAATGGCTACCAGTCAAGATGGCTAAAAAGCTACTTCCAGATTCAGCATGGCTGTGAATATCAATTGCAAGGTAGAACTGGTGGGAATGTGTCTTTCTCTCCTTCTTATGGGCTTTCCAAAGACAGGTGGATGACCACTGTGGAAAACATGATGCTGGAGTAGATGAGCCTTTGGCCAGAACCAGGAAAACTTTTAAAAAATGTTCTTAGTATCATGTTGCTATGTAAATTCCCAATTTAAATTCCACTATAGTTATGGAAATTGCCAGTTTTTCTACCCATAGTATTGAAACTACAGAATTTTATTTATTTATTTTATTTTACTTAATTTGTATCCCGCCTTTCCTCATTCACAAGAGAGAGCCCAAGGCGGCTAACAAGAATAAAAGTAAAACACCATTAAAATAATAATAAATAGAAGTTAAAACATAATTAAAATACACTTAATACAATTAGATTTAAAAACTAAAGTGATTAAAACAGATTAAAAACTTTGTTAAAAACAATAATCTATAAACACAATAAAACTGCCCCCCAAACCCTGCCCAGGGGTGGGCCTAGCCAACCCCAAGATCCGGTTCGCCAGAAGTTGGGGGCGGGCTGGGGTCAGGGGTGGGGCTGGGGTCAGGGGCTGGGGCGAGGGTGGAGCGAGGGACGGGCCCCAATCCCGCCACACTGCGCATGCGCCAGACATGCGTCCAGCTGGACACGTGTGCACTGAGTCTCCTGGAGCTTGGCCCCAGGAGAATCAGTGTGCGTGCGTCCAGCTGGATGCTAGTTCACTGCGTCTCCTGAAGCTGAGCTTCAGGAGACGCGTGCGGCCGCTAGCGAACCGGTCCCCGCGGTTCTGGCAGCCATGGCTCTGACCGGCTCGCTAGCGTCTGCCCGGGGGGACGATCTGGTTCGGGCAAGTAGGTCCAAACCGGCATTTGCCCACATGTGCCCCTGCCCCATTTAAAAGCTTTTTTAAAAATAAAAGGTTTTTAGGCTCTGCCTGAAGCTCTGTATTGAGGGAGCTTTCCTCAGTTCTATGGGGAAGGAGTTCCAAAGCCGGGGTGCCAACACCAAGAAGACCCTATCTCTGGCCGCCACACAGTATTACTCTGATTTACTTACAGAATGCTACTCTTACTGAGCTACTAATTCTTGACATTTCAAAAAGCAGAAGTAATTACTAATATAATGAGTTCAGGGTATTTAAAATCACCAGGCAATATACCAATTTCCAAATGCCATTTTCTTTATCATCATCTGTAATTGAAATAATCTTAAAGAGCAGCTTTTGCACTAAGGTAACAAAGTATCAGGGGGCAGGAGAACCTCTGGAAGAAGTATAAAAGAGTAGTTTTTAAAGAAAGAAGTAGTTATTCCACCTGAGTAGATGCAGATGCCTTTTGACCTATAAAAGGTATCTATTTCTTATGAGTAAGCTAGGATTACAGCCTAAACCTTGCAAACCTTATGGACTTACTTCTGTGTAAAATAAATAATACAGTTTTCAACACCTCCACATAAGAGTATCCAAAATATGCTCTATAACATTATACTGTATCTTTCCTGTTGCTCACTATATACAACAGTTAAAATATTTTTAAAAGAATACCAGTGGCCCATTCCTACCCAGGATGGCAAACATCTGAGCACCACTTTGGCTGGTGGTAATACTCTGGGTCAGTCATAAATGGTGCTCCAGAAGCATGTGTAGTACCATGCTGCCAAGCACACTGAAGGGAAGATATAAGCTTTGGAGGCAGGGAAGTGGACAAATTCCTTTCCAGTCCAGTGCCCAAGAAGGAATTCCAAGTCATTGGATAAAATTTTGAATTTCTCCACTTGATATAACCTGTAGTGTCACTAGGTTTTGCATCCCCCAGTGCAGGAGGCCAGCAGATCACTCCTATGATGGATCTCCTCCTATGCAGTGGGTGGGGCAATGCCCCTCGCTATGGCCATGGTGATGTACCATCAGCCTACCCCTGCTGGCTTTTTGGAAATAACATTTGATAAAACAGAGATATTCCAACATAATTTGTTTTACTGAATTCTGCATGACATTACATATTGATTGATAGACAGGTGTAGCCTAGTAATATGTGATTTATTTATATGCAATTTTGTCTTAAAGTGACTGAGGTTGGCTCTTTAAATTGAAAGACAAGCTTCCCTTAAGGAGCAGTTAATGGCTTAAAGACAGTCTGCTTACCATGGCAATGTGGCAGGCCATTAAGCTTTTCTTAAAGTTCATAAACTTTTAGTTTTGTTTCTGTTCAGCTGGGAGGCAAAGCCCCTCCCTTCCCCCAAGTGATAATCATTTATTAATTGCTCTGAGCTGAAACTGTTTGCAAATTGCTTGCACATGCTTGTAAATTGCAGGAGCTCAGCTCCTTACAGCTCCTTGTGGCACTCTGGGATCTCCAAAAGGGCCTACACGGAGTGCCCAGTCTTCAATGAGCCTCTGGCCTTAGGAGACTGTTGGAGACCACACTCCATGTCACAATGTGAATTTATACAAATTTAAAATGTAAATTAATTTTCCCCTCTGTCAGGTCCCTAACATAGGGTGCAATCCTAACATAGTCTGGCACAATTTATCAGTATTCCTTTTCTCATGGTGATATAGGGTGCCAAGTGCATGACTGTGCATTTGCCTAACCCACCCCCAGGAATGGCACCCCCCAGATCAGCACAGACATGTGCTGGGGAATAGGCCAGTGTAACTGTAGGTTAGGATTGCTTGAGAACACTGGGTGCAGAACCAGTACACCCAATTTTCTAGCCCCACCGTAGCTACTGGATGGGTAGTGGGGGGGGGGGGCCTGAAGGAACAACCAATTCGGACAATCCGGCCCGAACCGGCCACTGCCCACCACTGCTCTGTTATATAACATGATGATAATATTCAAAAATACCAAGATTAAAAAATTGTAGGCTGCAATCCTAAAGTGCAGTTAGACAGGCCTAAGCCCTGGAACAAGTCCTGTGCTGAGCTGGGGATATCACTTTTATGCTACTCCAGGGGTGGGTTTGCCCAGGAAAAGGAAGACCAATGAGTTGTGCTGGTATAGGTTAGGATTGCGCCCTTAGCAAGCAGTGGTGTCCCCCCACATGTGTGTCACCAAGTGTGGCCAACACTCCTGTAGCCATACCACTAGTTAGCACAAGAAGGGCCTCCCTTCTTGAGTGTGCCCCTCTGGGCTTTAGGGAAGCAGTCCTCAGAACCCTCAAAGAATGAAATGCAACTCAGGAAGAGATACATTGCCAGATATATCCTCACACTTTCAAGGCATTTGCATGTATCCTTTACAGTGTACAGGGGGACCTTCTTATCTATGCAATTTGGTTCCAGATCCGTCTGTCCACCTCCCATAGACAGATAAGGAATTCAACACATAAATAATTTAGCACAATTATTTACCTGGTCATGTCAGACCAGCGGTAGACTCTGTGGACCTCCATAGGCCTAAGAAGAGCCCACAAAGGTCTGAGAAGCTGCTTCTGGTCAAAGTTGAACTTAACTCAGAAAACTAGGAGCTTCTGCAGGCCATTTTGAGGACTGTAGAGGCCAATAGAATATGTCACCAGCTTTGTGACCCAGGAAAGGACTGCAGAGATACTAGCTAAATACTGTAATTATGGTGAGATTCCAGAGTTATCCATGTAGACACTGTGTATCCATGGGACATGGGACTCATAGAAGCAAAGGGGCAAAGTTTTTGTTTTGTGTTTCTTAAAATTACTGTGCATATTGGTTCCAAAGAAGAAAAGACAAAAAACAGTGGGAAAACTGGAAAAAACAGGTCAAGATAGTTGTTCAGGCATTGCAACAAAAGCTTTGAGGTGCTGAACCTCATTATGTGATGCTGGAACTGAAATTTTCATTGTTGACTTAACACTTTATTAATGTTGTTATTGTTATTTATTATATTTTAATGTGTCATTGTACACCTTTCTCCTTATGCTACTAGGCATTTTTGAGTGATTTGGGGGTGAACTTGGCATGGATTTGGAACAAATTCAAATTTTTACCAAAATTGTGTCTTTAGTCCTTGTATTGGTACATTTCTTCAGAGCAGAAAAGTCATTGTTTTATTGCTGTTTGGCAGGCTAATGGGGTGTGCAAACCCCTACTGACAAAGCAGTTGTCATTATTTATTAATAATAAGGCACAGTAGTAGTAGCTAAGCCTGCTACTGAATGTTTAAAAGCTGGAGGTATTTTAAAGGGCTGCTGAATGCAGAAGCAATCTTCTTCCCCCCCCCCCTATAATAGGATGATGATATGCCATAACAAAACAAAGACATGGCCCTCTAAAATGTAGGACACCCATGAAAAGTGACAAAATTAAAAGCTAAAACATTCATATATATTACTTTCATGTGCTTAAACACTACATTGCTTATTATTAAATTAAACTACAGTATTACAACATAATTTTATATACATACAATTTATTAATTACAAGAAGACTACATGCTGCCCACTTACAAGAAAAAGGACATTGAAGTTTTTTTCCAGGACACAATGCTAAAATCCATGACATGTCCTGGAAAAATAGGACGTACGGTCACCCTGCCCTGTAATGTATAATGTCTCACTGTGAGATTTCCTCACTGCACAGCTGCAATTGCGGGGCAGAGTAAACTCACAATGTAATGACATCCCATTTTATATTAGTAGATGTTACAAAAGGGAGTGTCAACGTCGTGTACTGTCATCTCTGTATTCACAGGAAAGGATACCAAGGCAACTGCTGCTGGGGTGCACTACAAATTCTGACATTGTACGGTGCAGAACATATAAGAGGATGTTGGTGTAGTTCAGCAGTTTAGTGGAGTTGCAACATGAAGGTCTTCCACAAGTCGGTGGTGAAAGGAGAGGAGGGGAGGCAGGGGCCCAGACAAAATGGTGAAATTAAGTGGGATCCTATTCCATTTGACAAGGAGTCTCCTTTTGCCAGACGGCAGACACTGGAGGGTTCGCAAACACTAAGCTGTGTCTTTAAGAAGTAATGCCAAGAGCAACCTTGTGAAAGGATGCTGTAGATAGTTGCTAAGCACCAAAGCCAGCCTGATAGCAAAGAGAGGTCTGTGGCCTGTTAATACCCTACATTGAGATAGATCTGGGAATGATTGGGAGGTGAAAAACAATCTCCTTTCAGTGGTTATTTGATGCAGGGAGAAAGTGGGTGGGCCTTTTTCTTTTAATTAACTGGATGCAAATGAATAATTTGCTCCTTGTCTTTGGGGCTGGATTTTGGTAATCTGATTATTGATGCCTTGAGGATGGGGGCATTAGACCACTCCTGTATTGGTGCCAGATCTTGGGATCTTTGTCTTGCCTTGACACCCCTGTTGGTCCCTCTTTTTCTCTGCACGGTATTTTTAAACTCTCTCCTGTCCCCAAACTAACCCTAACTCTTACTATGTCTGACTCAGAGCAGGTGGAGGTAGTAGACCGGAGGATGGGGGGGAGGAAGCAGCTTGTCTAGACACAGCCAATGGTGGGATTCAAATAAATTAACAACAGGTTCTATGTCCTAATAACCTTAATTAACAACAGGTTCTGTGTCCCATTAGTAACTGGTTCTCAGAACCAGGTGCTCATTAGCAAAGGGTTCTATAGAATCTGTGAGAACCCCCTAAAGGCCATCACTGGATACAGACTTACCCCACACAATTGCCATGGGGTGGAACAGAAGACTTCTATCACTACCAAAACAGTGCTCCCAACCAGTGGTGGGCACCAGCAGGTTCGCACCTACACTATAGAACCAGTTCTTAACAAGAGATAGTACATATAAAGTTTAAAAATAGCCATTTAAAAGTGGCTGCCAGATGGACAGAGAACCGGTTCTTAATTTCTTTGAAGCCCATCACTGCTCCCAACCATTGTTCCTGCAAAGAGATCTGGAAGGATCTCATGACTGGTATGAAAAGAGATCTAGGAGAATCAACAGTGGTCTTTGGTATCTCCTCCCACAGCCTATAAAAGCTGATGATCGTTGGCAGGGCCAAAGATGGCAATCAAGAAGTGACATTACCCCGTTGCTCTTCAAAGCACTGAAAAAGCTGGTAGTTGGGCAGGTTCACTGGATAAAAATACAGTGGTTGGTTTACAAGCATAATTCATTCGAGAAGCATGTTTGTAATCCAAAACTCTTGTATATCAAAGGAAATTTTCCCATAAGAAATAATGGAAACTCATGATTTGTTCCACAACCCAAAAATATTCATCTAAAAATGATTACAATCTATTTATATAAAACTGAAAAGTCACTGACTGACTGCCTCATCAATGTCCAGCCAAAACTGCTGGACCTAGAAGCATGACATTTGGGGAGGGTGTTCCTTCTGTGATGGAGGCACCCACTAAGAACCAATTTCTAAAAATGTAACCCCGAAGGGGGTGAAAAGGGTGCAGTGTGTTTTCATTCTATACTTAACATTGAAGACTGATAAAACCCAGCCTGAAACCCTGCACCTGCCCAGTATGGTTGCCAATGGTTAAGGGAGGATGGTGCATGGAGGGGTGTGTTGCACAGGGGTGTATGTGTTGCACGGAGGTGTATGTGATGCACTGGGGGGTTGTTGCATGGGGGTGTTGCAGGTGTGTGTGTGTATTGCACAGGGGTGTAGCATGGGGGATGTTGCACAAAGGGTGGGAGGTTATGGGTGTGCTCAGGCACACAAAATAATCTTGAAATTCTACTCCAAATTACTATAATATAATACAAAACAATAAAGAAAATATAAAATATAAAGGAAAATAAAACAAATTAACCTGCACTTAAGTCTCTCAGGCTGCAATCTGTTCCCTTAACCAGGAGTGAGCCCCACTGATTATAATAGGGCTTAATTTAGGGTAGACATGTAAGGATAGGTCTCTCAGACTCCTTTCCTTTGCCCTCTTACATTGGATTCCGCCCCATTGACTGTAATAGGCTTACTTCAGAGTAGACATGCATAGGCTGGTATCTGAGAGATGAGGATGTGCTGGTGGGTGCTGAAACTGGCTGTATCCTGGCTGGGACTTTTTTGCTTGTTTCACAAAACATTGCTTGCATTGCAAGTCAATATTTTATTGAAATGTTTGCTTGCCTACCAAAATGCTCTCAATTCAAGGTTTTACAGTATATATTTTATTTGTTTATTTATTTAAGGGATTTATACCCTACTTTTCCCATGCAAAGCAAATGCCTTAACACAGCTTACAGGTTTTTTTATTCTTTTGTCCTTTTGTCCTCACAACAACCCAGGAAATTTCATGGCTGAACCTTGATCTTTCAGGGTTTCGTAACCATTACACCATCCTGGCTCTCTAAAATACATATAATTATATTATATTATATTCCTTTCATGTGTTTAATTACTATACTATATATACTTATTATATATTATATACTATACTTATTATTAAATTTAAAAAATTACTTATAATTTATTAAATGATTAATTAAAATAAGGCTGCCTGTGCACAAGAAAAAGGTTTCTTCTGAAGATTGTTTTCCAGGATACAAAGCTAAAAAGATATTATAGAAAAAGAGGACAAAGGCTCATATTGTCCAAGGTAATTGCATGGATTAGGACCAATTAAAAAAGAGTAGTATTTCTTTCATTGTGATATCATATTTTAGGTGATGTGGCTCTAAACCCAGATATTACCCTACTTAATATTATTAACCTATTATTAATATTATTAACCTACTTAATATTATTAACCTACTGTCTGGCTCTGATGCTCTTAGAAGTTCTCCTGGGTCCTGCCCAGAAAAATCCAGATGAGGCTGCAATCCTACACACACTTACCTGGGAGTAAGCCCCCTGGTCTACAATGGGACTTACTTCTGAGTAGACATGCATAGGCTTGGACTTAAGTGTACAATCCTTTGGAAGCCTACTCAGAAGTAAGTGCAGTACAATCAATGAGGTTTACTCCCAGGAAAGTGTGGCAAGCATTGCAGCCTAAGAGCCCAATCCTATGCATGTCTACTTGGAGGAAAGTCCCATTATAGTGAGTGGGTCTTCGTCCTAGCCTGGTAAGCGTGGCTTGGATTGCAGCCTCCAGCTGGGCTCCTCCTGATCCTGACAGTGGCAGGCAAGCAGCGGGCGGAGCTCCCCTTTGGGCGGTCCCTGGCCGGGCTGCAGCCCCTCACCTCCCGCAGCAGAGCCAGAAGGAGCATACCTTGGACAGCATGGACAGCACCAAGTGCGACGTGGTGGTCATTGGGGGAGGCATCTCAGGTCAGTGTGGTTGCAACAGGGTGTCCTCTTTGTTAGCCTTGTGTCCTGGAAAAAAATCATTCTTGCCCTCATTTTCCTTGTGAGCAGGAAGTATGCAGCCTTCTTGTAATCCAATCAGTCAACCAACAACAACACACACACACACAAACACACACAAATAATATATATATGCTAACTGGGCAAGAGGCACTCTTTCGTTGTGTCCTCTTTTGTTTAGCAGGGGGACAGTAACTGGACCTACACCCCCAGCAATGTCTGTTCTAGTGGCTTCTGCTGGTGTTCTTTTTGCATTTTAGATTGTGAGCCCCTTTGGGACAGGCACCCATTAGCTATTAATTAGCTATTAATTGCTTCATTTTCTTGTAAACTACTTTGCAAACTTTGCATGCTATTGTTTGACTGAATTACAAGAGGGCTGCATACATAGGCTGCATACTCTCTCTCTCTCTCTGTGTTTGTGCATATATGTGCGTATGTATGTGTGTACATATATATAGAGAGAGAGAGAGGGAGAGGGAGAGAGCCAAATCCTGTCTGTCTGTCTGTCTGTCTAATCCACAAATTTTATGTAAAATGTGTATATTATATCATATAAATTATATGTAACGTTTAATGATTAAATATTCTAGTGCTTAAATTAACTACATGAGAGCAAATCTTTTTTAGCTTTTGCTTTGTTATGTCCTACATTTTTCTTTGGGTGCCCTTCATTTTGGGGTCCTCTTTTTCTGTTTATGACGTATGGTCACCCTGTGCTGATAGCATCAGATTGGTGTTGTACTAGTTGTAGTGAGTTGGCACATGTGCAGATGTATTTTTCATGAGATCCAGTTGGCTATGAAGATGGGTTTCCCTATCCCACATCTAGGCTTTGAATCAGCCAAGCTAAATGGCACATTTAAGGTAGATGATGTATAACAAAGTCAAATTGTTCTTTCCTGCTCCCATAAAGAAGACTTTTGCGGAGAGGGGAAATCCCTGATCCTAATCCTATGCCTATCTACTCAGAAGTAAGTCCCTTTATAGTAGATACAATTTACTCCCAAGAAAGTGTGAAGTAATGGAGCTTGTTCCCAGGAAACTGGGGTATCCTATCCACACTTACTTGAGACTAAGCTACACTAACTACAATAGAAACGAGAAGACATGGATAGGATTGGGCTCTTTATTCATTAATTTAGAATTCATTTATTCATTTAGAGCACAATCCTAACCATGTCTACTCAGAAGTAAGCACCGTTGTGTTCAGTGGATCATACTCCCAGGAAAGTGTGTTTAAAATTGCAGCCTTGGTGGAACCACTGTATCATTCCCCCCAATAGTACTTATACCAGTGATTTTCAACCAGTGTTCCACGTCACACTGGTGTGCCACGGATAGTTCTCAAGTGTGTGGGAGTTTGGAAAAAGTCATTTATTAACAGGAAAACTAGGGGATTTGAACTGCCTGGTGTGCCTTGTCAATGGTAAAAACAACAGGGTGACCAGATGCTAGAAACCAAAATGTAGGACCAGGTCCCCCAAAAGTTTTTTTTTAAAAGTAGGACTTGTCTATATCATTAAATCTGGTCATTTGGAAACCCTGAAAAACAACTGATGGTGTGCCTTAACAATTTCAGTGCCTTGTCAGTGTGCCACAAGATGAAAAAGAGATTGAAAACCACTGACTTATGACTAATGTTATTTTTTCTATCAGCAGCAATGGGAATAATACTATCAAATGCTAACTGATGTTTGAAAGGATCAAAATGGACAAGCAGGGCAATGCCTGTGATATTAGTGTTGCAGTTCTTTTTATGATTATTGTTTTACTGCCAAAAGGAAAGTACCAGAGTCAGATAAAGGTTACATGAGGGTGTGAGATGAAGCAAGAGAGCCTGAAAGAGGGGGCAAGTCCATCACTTCCAAATAACAACAAAAATTGATTGCTTGGCTGGCTCTCTTTATGGAAGAGTTTCTGAGCAGCTCCTCTTTAAACACCGTAGAAAAACACCATGGAGGGGCAAGCAGGATGAAAGATGTTTAACCTTTTCTGTTTCCCAACTATATTATAGCATAATCTTAGTAAAAAAAAACTTAGTAAAAGTTCAGTCTCCAACGTTCAGTCTCCAACGTTATACCACCTGTTACATGCTGTATATAATGCTGTATTTTTTACTGAGAGTATATATTTCCCTGTATGGTTTTTTGCCTGATCTGGAAAGAAAAAGTTGACAAAAGCTTAAAAATAATTAATAATTTTAATTTTCTTGCACCTTCTATGGTTGAATCTGTTTTCCTCACTGCTGTCCTGACTTTCATTTGAACTGTGACATTTGTTCATGTATCTTGTATATATCATATTTCATTATCCCTAGGTGTCAGTCTGATGACTGTATCTGCTACATGCTGACTTATGTGCTGATGTGTCATAAAACTACACAGTACCTTAACCACCTAGCATCATGCCGTTAGGAGGCCTTGTCTGATTGAAGGAGGCCTTCAAGGCCATCTAGTCCAAGTGTCTGCTTGAGGCTGGAAAACCCAAGAGCAGGGGTGTCCGAACATTTTGGCACAAGGGCCACATTCTCTCTGACACTTTGTTGGGGCCAGAAAAATGATTTACATTTCAAATTTGAATAAATTTACATAAATTCCTTCCTTTCCAGTCAGCTCCAGACTAGAGCATTAGAAGTATACTTTAGCAGTAGTTCCATTTTTGCATATTTTCCTGAGAAGGGAAACAACAGCAACAACAATAGGGATGAGTCATGCTTGGTATTTCTATCTCATGTTGAAAAGGCATTATAAAGGAAGAAGTGAAAGGCAAGTCTCTTGTTTTGTTTAGAATGAAGTCTGTGCAGGGGTATTCAGATAACATTATATATTGGTTGTCTAGTTCAGTGGTTCTCAAAGTGGTGGTCAGGATCCCTGGGGGGGGGGTCACAACTTCATTTCAGGGGGGTTGTAAAAAGCTGGGTGCTGCTATCTTGGATTCTGGCAATGGGCACAGCCATCTTGGAATGGGGCACTCAGGCTGCATTTCTGGGGGTCTTACTGAACACAATGGGACTTACTTCCGAGTAGACTCAGAGGAGCGTTGGCATCACAGCGATGGCACTTCTTGTTCCAGCCATGACATCGCTGCCAAGAGGGTCCCGGACAGACTGTCATTCTCAGAAGGGAGTTACAGGCTGAAATGCTTGAGAACCACTGCTCTAACTAGGTGCAGACAGAAGGTCATGTTGCGCTACTGGTGGCTCCAATGGGGATCTGGTGGTTTCCTCTCTCAGCGTAATTTGAATTTGTGTATGTGTGTGTTCTTCCTAGCACCTGGGAACCTGGATCCAAACCCAGCCCAGTGTTGTTTGTAATATGAGTAGAATATTGAGCAGAATGCAGTGCTATTTTCAAGTTGAAACTTTTGGTGCCAACAGACAGACCTGAAATATTTATGTTTGCTGTCATTTTGCGTTGTCTGCAATAAGGATTGTTGTTTTTTCTCAGATAATGTGACATTATGAAATGCTTAAACCTAACAAAATGAAGCTGGTAAAATACATTACTTAGGAACACTTTGAGGCTTTCTGTTAGAAAACCTCCCATGCATATTTTCATCACTTACCCTGGAAACAGATTACATTATGTTTATGTTATTTGGGTAACATTACAGTGCAATCCTAAGCATGTCCACTCAAAAGCAAGTCCCACTGTGTTCAATAGTACTTACTCCCAGGAATGTGTGGTTAGGACTGCAGCCATAATCTAGTATTTTCTCTAGGGAAAACAGTGGCTGGGCTGTTAATCATTGTCATGTCCAGTGCTTATGCTGTAAAAATATAATGGATCAGTCTCCAGTCCTGTGCACACTGACCTGGGAATGATTCCTGTTTAAATTAGTGTAAATGTGGATAAGACTCATCTTGAACTCTCTCTGACCATAATTTCCCTCTTCCTTGTCCATAGAGGCCAAATCCAGTTTGAGACTCCTTTTCAAACTGGGTTGGATATTTCCACCCCATTAAACTAAATCAGATTTGTGCATGTTGAATCAATTGCCATGCAGCCAGAAGTCTTGCATTCCTATAGGAAGTTCCAGTTATTCATATCTCTGTATTTCTATGTGCCTTCAAGAGGAAGATGATCAGTAACTCAACCAAAAAGACTTGAGGAAAGAGCATAAAGAAAATTTTTCAGTATGTTTTCATTGTCATTGCTTAGTTGTTCAGTCGTGTCCAGCACTTCCTGACCCTATGGAATGAAACATGCCAGGCCCTCCATCCTCCACCTGCTTCTGAAGTCCATCCAAATTCAAGCTGGAGCAAGTCCAGAGGAGAGCGACAAGAATGATCAGTGGGATGGAAGGGAAACCCTACGAGGAAAGGTTGGGGGAACTTGGGATGTTCAGCCTGGAGAAGAGGAGTCTGAGGGAGACACGATTGCCCTCTTCAGATACCTGAAGGGCTGTCATAGGAAGGAAGGGGCTCATTTGTTCATAGCTGCTTCTGAAAGCAGAACTAGAACTAATGGGTACAAACTGCAAGAGAGGAGATTCCGGTTGGATAGCCGGAAAAAATTCCTGACAGTGAGGGTGGTTCAGCAGTGGAACAGATTGCCAAGGGAGGTGGTGGACTCTCCCTCACTGGGGATCTTCAAGCAGAGGCTCGACGTGCACCTGTCGGGGATGCTCTAAGGGGATTTCCTGCTGCAGGCAGGGGATTGGACTAGATGACCTACTAAGTCCCTTCCAACTCTGTGATTCTATGATACTATGTTCATTGCCTCAGTGACAATGTCTAACCACATCAACCTCTGCCATCAACTTCTCCTTTTGCCATCAGTTTTTCCCAGCATCAGGCTCTTTTCTAAGGAGTCCTCTCTTCTCATGATGTGGCCAAAATAATTGAGCTTCAGCTTCAGTATCTGTCCTTCCAGTGAAAAGTCAGGTTTGATTTCCTGGAGGATGGATTGGTTTGATCTCCTTGCAGTCCAAGGGACTCTCAAGAGTCTTCTCCAGCACCATAATTCAAAGGCATCAATCCTTCAGTGGTGAAACTTCTTTATGGTCCAGCTTTCAGAGCCATAGGAAAAAACCATAGCTTTAACTAGACAGATCTTTGTTGACATCTTCACCAAGGCAAGGTGATGTTTTCAGTGGATGGGAAAATATTGTAAGAATTATTGTCAGTTAATGATTGCTGTCAAGGGTATAAAAATATGATTTTTCTTAGTTGTGCATCTGTTGTTCAACAGTATAAGGGACCACCACAGTATAAGTCTGACCCGAAATGAATGTAAAAAAAAAAACAACTTGAGAGATTTGACATTCTGTTTTTTCCTTTTAAAAAGATGTAGAACTTTTCAACCCTTTAGCTTAACAAATCATTGTGCAATTAGCTTGAGTAGCTCCATATTAAATACCTGTCTAAAACAGGTATAGCATTTTAGCATTCTCTAAAAGTGTCATAGGACACAATCCTAACCATTTCTACTCACAAGTAAGCCCCATTGTATTCCATGAAAGTGCACATTTGTGCACCCTTTAAGACTATAAGAAGAAAGAATAATATTAACTTGCATGAAGGAAGAATAATATTAACTGCCAAGAAAATAAAAATATACGATTTGATGGTTATGTGTTGAAATAGCAACTATTTTTGAGTCTGTGGGCACAATATTCCACCTTGGGACTAAAACCCTCATATATGCCCCCAGTTATATTTCTAGAGCGTATATTATCTTTTTTCCTGTAATGCATTTCTGTACTAATTAGGTATGTGTTGTTACTATTGGACCTCTGTTGTAGTAATGCTGACAGCTGAATTTAACATATCCATTTTGTAGATAAAAATGCGGCTTTGTGAATATTATCAGATGATTGGGCCATAAGAACAAACTTGCCATCATATTAGTCAGCAATTTATAATGGCCAATGTTCAAAGGTTGACTCTGATTTAAAGACAGTTTTTCAGTTAAATTTCAGTACTATGTACTTTATTCAACTTACCCAATTCACCTTACCCACCTTACCCAAACTTACCCAATACAGCAAACATTACTTCACACAGTGTTGAAAGCTGTTTTATGTATTAATAGCAAAAACGTACCTGCTTTGTGGAAGCAAAATTCCCTCCATATGCCATCCTCCCATGCGCATCAACCCCCTTGCGCAACATCTCCCCATGTGCAACATCTCCCCATGTGCAACATCTCCCTATATGCAACATCTCCCCATGTGCAACATCTCCCCATATGCAACATCTCCCCATGCACAAAATCCCCCCTGTGCATTGACCCCTTTGTGCACCACCCCCGTGCTCATCAATGCCCAATGAACAATAACCCCCCTGCGCATCAGACCCCCCGTGCATTGACCCCCGATGCGCATCAACCTCTCCTATGCTACTTCCCTCCATGTGCATCATCCCCCATGTGCATCATCCCCACAGGCACATCTTACCCCCAAGCACAGCAACCCTGCATGTGCATCAACCATGTATGTGTACCATCTGGCCCATGTGCGATATCCCCCTGTACAACATCCACCGTGCAACATCCCCTCATGCACACCGTTCCCCTTGCGCACCCTCAACAAAACCATCTCCCCTTGTGTCCCATCCCCCCAGTGCACCCTCCCTCCTAGTGCATCATGAACCAAATTGGCTGGATATTGATCAGTCAGTCTTCAATGTTAAGTATAGGCCAAAAATATGTTTCATCCCCTTTCAGCTCCTTAAAGGTTAAATTTCTCAACATCGGTTCTTGGTGGGTGTTGATGTCACCCTCCCCGAATTTCATGCTTCTAGGACTGGGGTTTTGGGCAGAGCGTCCATCAGTCACCTATTCTTCCATTCAAAGTACTGTATAGGGAAGAAAATGCATGCTGTTCCTATTCACCGCATTCTGGTTGGAATGTCTGAAAACCGGTTCTTAGTTGGTGCCTCCATCACAGAAGGAACACCTTCCCCAAATTTCATGCTTCTAGGTCTAGTGGTTTTGGCTAGGCGTTGATGAGTCTGTTGGTGAGTGAGTGAGTGACTTTTCAGTTTAGGGTACAATCCTAAAGTCCCTTTCCTGGGAGTAAGACCTGTTGAACACAATGGGGCTTACTTTTGAGTAGACGTGGTTAGGAACATGCTGTCATAAATATAGACTAGCGAAAAAATACCCGTGTCGTGGGAGTAAAATTCCCCCATATGCCATCCCCTCATGCGCATCAGTCCCTCATGCGCAACATTCCCCCATGCGCAACATTCCTCCATGTGCATCAACCCCCATGCGCATCAACCCCCATGCGCATCTTCCCATGCCCAGCATCCTCCCTAGTGCAACCTCTTCCTCCGAACAACATCCCTCCAGTGCACCAGGCACAGAGCACCCAATTGGCTGGATGTTGGTTAGTCTTCCATGTTAAGTATAGGACAAAAAAAGTTGACCCATCCGCAACTTTCCCCTTGCGCAACTTTCCCCATGCGCATCATCCCCCCATGCACATCAACACCCCATGCGCATCAACACCCCATGTGGAACTTTCTCCCATGCGCATCAACCCCCATGCGCAACTTCCTCCATGCGCATCAACTCCCATGCAACAGCTCCTCATGTGCATCAACCCTCATATACAACTTTCCCCATGCTCATCAACCCGCCATGCTCACCAGCCCCCATGCTCATCAACTCCCCCAGCACATCAACCCCCTATGTGCATCAATCACCATGCACAACTTCCCCCCATGCGCATCAACCCCCATGCGCAACTTCCCCCATGTGCATCAACCCCCATGCGCAATTTCTCCTCATGCGCAACTTCCCCTATGTGCATCAATCCCCCATGCGCAACTTCCTCATGTGCAACTTTACTCCATGTGCAAGTTTCCTCCATGCGCAAGTTTCCTCCATCCGCAACTTCCCCCCATCCGCAACTTCCCCATCCGCAACTTCCCCTCACGCGCAACTTCCCCCCAAGTGCAACTTCCCCCCGAACGCAGCATCCTCGCCAGTGCAACCTCTTCCTCCGAACAACATCCCCCAGTGCACCAGGGTCTGAGCACCAAATTGGCTGGATGTTGTTCAGTCTCCCATGTTAAGTATAGGACAGAAACACGTTGCCCCCTTTTCAGCCCCTGAAGGGTTAAATTTCTCCACATGGTTCTTGGTGGGAGTTCAGGTGACAGAAGGAACTCCCAGAATTCCATGCTTCAGGCCCAGCAGTTGGGGAGGAATGTTGAGAAGTCATCAATTCTCCAATGCAAAGTATAGGGAGGAAAACGCGTTGTGCCCCTTTTCACCCCCTTCCGGTTGGAATTTCTGAAAATTGGTTCTTAGTGCACCCCTCCGTCATGGAAGGAACACCCATCCCAAATTTCACGCTTCTAGGCCCAGCGGTTTCGGCAGGGCAGTGATGAGTGAGTGAGTCAGTCAGTCAGTCAGTGAGTCAGTCAGTGAGTCAGTGACTTTTCTCTTTTATATATATAGAAGAAGATAAACACTGTGAGCCCAGTCCTAACCAGCTGTCCAGCACTGATGCAGCTGTGCCATAATAGCCATTTATTTAAAAAGAGATTTGCCAAGTATAGTTTATGTTCCTGTTTACTTTTCCCTTCTTACAGCAGGGAACGTCCCAGGTGATTTCTGAATGGTAGGATGGCCTTTCACTGCTGAAGGCCATTTTCCATTGTTGATTAAGATACTATGTTGTTGTTTTTCTTTTTTCATAATTGGCAGCCCCTTCCCAGTGTTTCAGTAGCATCTGTGAATTGTGTTGACTGTGCTGATTGAAAGAGGGCTGTGGGTGGCGCAAGCGGCTAAGACACTGTGCTTGTTAACCAGCAGACCAGGGTTTGAGACCCGGCTCGGCCCCACAAGACAGGATGAGCTCCTGTCCTTAGCCCTGCTCTGTGACGCCAGCTGGATCCAATCGTATCGGCTCTGCCTTTCCATTGGACTCATTCAGTGGCGTGGAGAGGGGGGATCTGCTGCTTGGCTAACAGCCTATCCTCCATAACAATCCAACCCAGGCTTTCGTGCTTCGCATGCAGCGTATGCAGCGCAGAGCATGATACCATAGTCTTCCAAGACTGACGGAGGCCTGCTGCTGATTGGAAGTGACTGATTATTTAATTTTCATTGTTTGACATGTTGCCTGACAATTGGTTTCAGAGGTACTTGGAGCTATTTCAATTATATGCACCTCTGTGGTGTTATAAATACAATACCAACAATCATACTTGCAGCACTTTCCCGCACCCAGTTTTTCTAACACTGCTTAGGCTGCAATCCTAACCACACTTTCCTGGGAGTAAATACTATTGAACACAATGGAACTTACTTCTGAGTAGACATGTGCAGGATTGTAGTTTGCTTGAGAGAAGCTAAGCTAAGTTCAGAAAGATAGTCCAGATGCTCCTTTTTCAATAATGATCCTAATTTAACTCTTTAGGAGTTTTCTAATAGGGAAGCAGAAACTACTAATCAAGCAACAAATACACAAATAGATCATTTTTTTCAGCCAGTCTTATCATAGCTGAACTAAAATAAGCCTTCCTAATAGTTGATAAACCTCAGACATGCTTAATACAAGCCCTTCATAATTGTCACTCAGAGGTTGTGTGTTGGGAACTCCTCATGTTGCATAAATCTGGCAAGCCATTTTTGTTCAACATGTTTTGAGCTGTTAGTTTTTGTTGCTTCTGCTGACTTTTACTGTTTTGCTAGGTAATTTTTGTAATATTGTTAAATCTATTTTTTAAATATGTTATTCTGTTGAAAACCAGCTTGAAGTTGAAATCTGTTTAAGATCCTTTTTAGTAGAAAAAATGGTATACAAATTTAAGAAATAGAAGAAATAAGAAATAAATACATTTATTATCCCTTATAATAAATGTATTAAATGACCTCAAATCATAAACAAACCACAAAAAATATGTCTCACAGAAATGGTGGCCATGGAGGAGAGGAATAGATGAATATGGGGAAGGGGCATGTTTGGCAGAGGTTTTGCTAACTTAGCAGTGGCTCCCAATCTCCCTCCCAGATTCTACAACTGTCCCTGCATCAAAGGATGCAGTGGTGACCTTTTTGGTTTAGTTTGGATTGGATTTGGCTTCTTATAACTTGATATTCCACAAATTATTTCACAATTTTATTTTCCCTATACTGAAAAGGTAAATGGAATCCTGCTTCTTTATGTTTCAGGATGGTGTTGATTTTTCAGTTTTTTCAGTTGTCTTGACTATATCAGTTAATGTTGACAGAAACAATGAATCCAGGTGCTCCTTTTATTTTTTATTCTCTTTACTGTTAACCAAAAAATTAAAAAGCACATAAACCCATCCCAAAATCCTATTTCTAACATTGTCTGAGTGTGTCTACACAAGAACCCATTAGTTCAAATGGACACATATCTGTTCTAATTAATGTGGGTGCAATCCTAACAGGGCACAAGTTAGGATTGCAATCCTAAACAATCCTAATTTTAGGCACAATCCACAGTAAAGGCAGTGAGGAGTGTCCTAGCTGGGCTGTCTGGATTCTAAATCCAGAGCAGAAAGTTAGGTTGCATCCAGAGAGTAGGCACCAAGTCAGTGACAGCTGAGTAGGGCCTGCTCCCGAGGAGGCCCCTCTCGGATCACACTGAACAAGGAATAGCTTTGGTTCCTGCCTTATAAGGAGTCCCTGATGAGATGCCAGTACAGTCTACAGTGAAAACAAGCGGTTTCTTGGAGCGGCCTGCTGTATCCCCAGGTTAGTGGGCTGCCATAGTTTTGCCATATTCTGAAGTTGAGAGGCAGCGGTTGCAGCTTGGCTGGCCAAGAACTCAGATTTTTGGTCAACACTGCCATTCTTACTCTGCCTTATCATGGACCCCTATGGGTCTACTTATTACTATACCTGCTCCTGAGATGGTATAACTCTGAAGAGCTGGACTAGGGCATTTCTGCCCTGGAAACAGGTTCTGGATACAGAGTAACTGCTCTGCCCTAGGCAATGCTGAACATGCCCTCAACATACTTCTCCTGAACTGCCTAGGCTGCCCCAGCTAGTGCAGCCAGGTCCACCTGTCTTGGGGCAGCCTGTATTGCCTTAGGCTGCCCCAAACCTTTTCAGGAATAACTAGGGTGGCCCATCTTGCAGTTGGGTCAGCCCAGTGACACCTGACATATCTTCCCATGGTGATGTTGTGATGTCAGCATATGCCTGTGCACATATGGCTGAAACCCACCCCCACCCCCGGAGTACTGCAGAAGTGCATTATCCAACACTTTTGGGACACCCCCAGCTCAGCATAGGACTTTTGCTGGGGCTTATGCAAGCCTAGAAGGAGTTTAGGATTGCAGCTTCTCTTTCTTTCTTTCTTTCTTTCTTTCTTTCTTTCTTTCTTTCTTTCTTTCTTTCTTTCTTTCTTTCTTTCTTTCTTTCTTTCTTTCTTTCTTTCTTTCTTTCTTTCTTTCTTTCTTTCTTGTCGTTACAAAGCATTGTGCATATTCTTGTCTATCACCTGCCTTGTAGGGTTTTGTTCTTCTTGTTTGATCATGGAAAGGAAGGGAATGTCATAACCTCTTGGTTCTTGGCCAGCTGCTCCTTATCCATTATTCAGACTGTCCAGATAAGGAATTGAATCCAGTCTGCTTGATTTGCAGCTCTCTGAAGCAGCTGATCAAACAGTTTTTGCTATACATTTTAATTGTCTGCATAACTCATACATTTCAAGATCAGTTTGATTTTAATGTTGGGGACATGCCATGGAAATATCACGTGTTGAAGTAAGATACATAATGTCTTTTCATAGAGCTTTGTTTGAAACCTGAGACAAAGTTATCTGTAGCAATAGAATATTAGATATAATGCAAAAGAAGCATATATATATGTTGTGTTTAAAGAAGTTATATCATTAAAGCTCTCCATCCATTTTGATAGTTTCACTCTTAATAAAAGAGTTTTCTCTGGAAAAAGTGAGTTTTTCCCAACTTAGAAAAACAGAATGGATAATCAAGAGCAACTTAGAAAGGAAAAGCAGAGCAGTTTCAGTGCAGCCTTCTTAACAGGAGCTGAGCTGACTGATGGTGAGCAGGACTGGAGAGGAAGGGACCTGTTGCCAGGTTCAATATCTCTCAGCACCACGGTAATCTGATTTAGATTGTGCTGACTGCTTTAATGATCCCAATACTATTAAATGCAGGTTGCCCGCAAAGTAATGTAATAAACAGAATATTGGGTCTTCCAGAGAAAATCTACACTTGGGAAATAACTTTTTAACTTTGAACAAAAGAGGTTTGTCTTTTGTAAAATTCAGGTTTTGTTATATCTCTCTAGAGAGCTCAAATGTTTGTTATATCTCTGTTTTCAGGGAAGTTCTTACTAAATAATTGTGACCCAATTCTGTCTGATTTGTTTCTTTGAATATCTGTATAGCATATATGCAACCAAAGAACATAGTATTGTTCTTCAACTGTTTTAATCCTTGGCATACTGATGAGGCACTAAAATTTTGAGGATATACCATTATTACTATTATTATTTTGGGGGACAGTTGACATGGGGCACTGCATTGGGGAATCTCACATCTCCCAATGGCTCCACTAATAAATGATCTCCAAACAACCAAAAAAGCCTACATGCATAAGACATTCTAACTATATCTACTTAGAAGTAAGCCCCATTGTGTTCAGTGGGTCTCACTCCCAGGAAAGTGTCTTTAGGATTGCAGCCCATGAGAGTCAGGCGAGGTTTCTTGGAGTGAGCAGTCCAAGGATTAAACATAATAGTAGAGAAGGCTCTCTGAGGGTCACCCCTTGACATGCCTCAAAGAGGGAGCCACAAAAGGATCTCTGATGAGGATCCTGGTACAGTATTTGAATATGGATGTCTGGGAGGAGGTGGGGTTGTAGTAATACATTTGGTTCTACTGTATATAGGAGCTAATCACTGCAGAAATATACCAGGCAGTGGTGTCACCAAGATGGTGCGGGTGGTGCGGTCCGCACCGGATAACGTGCCCAAGGGGGGGTTGACATGCACTGGGGACCTTTAAATTGCAACTTCATGATGGAGCATCAAATCTCAGCATGCCATTAACTGTTGGATGCCATTAACTGTTGCCAAAAAACTCAAAAACTCAAAAACTAAAATATGCATTGATCTCTATGGAAAGTGAAAGTGACCCATATCATGGATTTTCTAGCAAGTAGACAAATGTGCTATAGTTCATTGGAAAGGGCAGGCTGAGAAGAATCCAAGGATACGAGAACTGTTGTGATTCAATGAACATAGACCCCACAAATCACCCCAGAAGGAGGTCCCTGATGATTGCATTGAAATTAATTGAAAATGGATGTGAACTGTACAGCTGTGTTTACTGGTGAGTAAGAAGGCATGCCTTGGCTGGACTGGAAGGTCAGTCTAGGATAGTCAAGACTTCTAAAATTGTCCCAATCAGGGATGTTATTTGGGCATTAGAAAGGAGGCACCCTTGAAGGGGGTGGCAGCCCTTGTGACCTAAATGGCTACAATCATGGTTTGTAGAAATAATCCTGTCATGTTATACATCTTTGAATGTGTAATTTATAGCAGAATGCAGTGAAGCAAACCTCTTTGAAATATCTTTGTTATATTAAAATTTATGGCTAAAAAAACCACTAGAGGCGGGGCAATGGCAGATAACCACACCCACCCTTCATGTTGTTGTCCCCGCCCACTGCATGGGGGTGACACGCTGGCCTCCCACACTGGGTGACGCAAACCTTAGTGACGCCCTTGATGCCAGATATAGGTTTGTGATCTATATTTTCTTGTGGATATCTGTACTGTTGTTTTTACAAAGGCACGTTATTGTGGCTTATGTTCTGTGTAAGATTTCATTTTTGTGGGTTTTTTTGTGCTCTCTGCCTTTGCGAGTGCTCAGATTTGAAATGTCAGATTATCACAAGAGCTGGAAATGCACAATTGTGTTTTCAGACCATTGCTGCTGGTTTGGAAAAGCGATCATTGCTTCTGGCACATTCGCCAATTGACTTTTGCCTTTTGTCGTATGGTTTTAGAAAGCTACTTGATTTGAAGTGACATTGGGGAAAAAGAAACAGGCGTACACTTCACCAAACCTGAAGCCTCACTCAAACTGTTTTTTTTAAAAACATAGGCCACCTCTAGTCATATACAGAATATCACTCAAAGTTCACATTTACAGCTGTACAAAGGATTTTAAAAAATATATCTGATTTGAGCAAGGGCTGAGAGATTATGGTTCACGTTTGCTGGATTTCAAAGATGCTTCCATCTGATGCTTTTGGTCATGAAATTTTTGTATCTCAAGCTCTGCTCCATGATTGTTAAAAGAAATAAAACACCAGGAATGTAAAAGGCCAAGAACAAATAATTATAATCATAGCTGACATTTCAGTCACACACTATTTGCATACAGATTGCTGTATGATGGAGAGGCAATTTTTGAAGATTAAACTTGCATTATAAAAATGCTGGGTAGCTGGTCTTGTTACAGTATGTTTGATAGCAGGTTGTCATAGTTACTTATGACAATTTGCCTGGCTTAACAACCATCTGATCACTTCGTTGCCCACTTCGTTGTGCAGAGATCGATCCTTATCAACTCTGTTGTTTGTGTGCATTTTGCTGGTATTCATTCTCTGGCACAAGCAGGTCTCCGTCAGTCTTGGAAGACTATGGTATCGTGCTCTGCGCTGCATACGCTGCATGCGAAGCACGAAAGCCTGGGTTGGATTGTTATGGAGGATAGGCTGTTACCCAAGCAACAAATCCCCCCTCTCCACGCCACTGAATTAGTCCAATGGAAAGGCAGAGCCAATATGATTGGATCCAGCTGGCGTTGCAGAGCTGGGCTAAGGACAGGCGCTCACCCTGTCTTGTGGGGCCGAGCCGGGTCTCGAACCCTGGCCTGCTGGTTAACAGGCACAGTGTCTTAGCCACTTGCGCCACCCACAGTCCTTCTCTGGCACAAATAGGATTTAAACTTGCACAGCGCCCTCAGTGCCTGAGTTCAGAAAACATGTCAAACAATGATTTGGGGTAGCCACTAACTATGGTTGTGGTAGCCATAGTTTAGAACCTAAAATGTTTATTAAGCAAAGTGTGGTTTAATACTCTTGCTCTGTTGCTTTCAATCTGCTAATCACAATAGTCCAGGTGGTCTCTGGACTAAATGTGGTTGTGTCTGTACATAACTAGCTTTTGTGATTTGTAACAGTATTCCAGAGTTTCAAACTGAAATTGTTTTCTGTTCTACCTGGGGTTGACAGCAACTGAACCCAGTTCCTTTTTGCCTGTCTTTATCACTGTGCTACAACCTCTCCCTAAGAGTACCACCTAAGCTTCACTCACAGCTGAAGCAGTAACATGCAGGGGTGGACACAGGCTGGTTCGCTCCGGTACTGGGGGACCAGATCTTCCAATCCCCCTGCTGCAGGGGACCCCCAGAACCATGTGCACCAGTTCGGCCCGCGCGGCACCACCTCGCTCTCCTTGCCTCTCCTGCCGGCGGGGAGGCAGAGAAGGGGAGCGCAGCACCGCCACCACCACGCTCTCCCTGCCTCTCCCTATGCAGGTCTCTCTCTAGCAGGTCTACTCAGAAGTAAGTCCCAGTATAGTCAATTGGACTTACTCCCAGGCCAGTGTGGAGAGGACTGCAGCCTCAGAGCTCCATCCTATGCAGGTCTACTCAGAAGTTAGTCCCAGTATAGTCAATGGGTCTTACTCCCAGGAAAGTGTGGAGAAGATTGCAGCCTCAGAGTCCCTTCCTATGCAGGTCTACTCTGAAGTAAGTCCCAGTACAGTCAATGGGACTTACTGCCAGGCAGGTGTGGAGAGGACTGCAGCCTCAGAGCCCCAGCCTAAGCAGGTCTACTCAGAAGTAAGTAATTTTTTAAAAAAAATTTAATTTTTAAATAAAAAAACCTCCCTGGCCCTGCCCCTGGCCCCGCCCACTTCCAGAGAACCAGATCTTGGGCCATGCCGGGCCCACCACTGTAACATCGCTTTGCAGCGCCTTTCTTGAGTAGAAGACTATCAGTGACTATTAGCCATGATGATTGTGTGCCACCTCCAGGCTCATCCAACACATGCTTCTGAATCTCAGTTGCAGGATTTTTCTCCCCTTTTTTGGGTCTTCCCAGAGGCAGTTGATGTGCTAGTGGATGCTGGTCTTGATGGGTGTTTGGTGTAATCCAGCAGGGCCATTCTTATTTTTTCTTAATAACATTTTAATAATGGTGTGGTGCCATTTAATTGTACCTTGCAATATTCATATGACTAGATAAGCTTAGGCTGCAATCCTAAAAACACTTTCCTGGGAGTAAGACCCAGTGAATACAATGAGACTTACTTTTGAGTAGACATGGTTAGGCTTGCACACTTAATCAGCCAAGATTTAAGACAGAATACATCTTCAAAGCCAGAGCTTCTTTGAAGCAGTGGTGCAAGAGTAATGAAGCTTCTCATTTATTCCTTAGGTCTATCAGCAGCCAAGTTACTGTTTGATTCGGGTTTGGATGTTGTGGTGTTGGAAGCCCGTGACAGAGTTGGAGGCCGGACGTACACTGTAAGAGTAAGTAACCTTAGCATTACAGCAATTCAGAAACTGAATACAGAAGCTGCTCAAAATGTGATTCAAATATGAGGAATATGTCAAAGCCAGCATCTCCCCAGATTCAAGTCTCTGCCCTCAACTTGAGTTGCAAATGAGTCTTCGTAACTCATCCTGTCCTATTGATATTTGAACTTTTTTTCTTTTCTACCAGAATAAGCATTGCAAATATGTGGATCTTGGAGGAGCCTATGTGGGACCAACACAAAACCGTGTCTTACGACTGTCTAAGGAGCTTGGACTAGAGACATACAAAGTGAATGAAGTAGAACATCTCATTCACCATGTCAAGGTAAGATTAGAACTACTGAAATGATTTTATGGAATGAGGGTGGTCATGTCCATCTTGAAATGTTATCCTTGATGTCTCAGGTTATCATTTGGTCATAAAGATAATTGACCGGTCATGAAACACAGTTGGAGTTTTATGAGCAACATAATTTGGTAGGGAAATACACATGACTTAGCATGACTTGATGTTTACCAAGTATTGTTTCAGAAATCTAACATAGGCAGAATTTTCTTCCTATGGGGACTGCTCTGGGAAAAAAGAATGATAAACACATCCTCAATTATTTTAGGGCAAATGGAATGTTTCTTACTAGACTTACAACTGTGCTGGCTCCTGATCTATTTCTGGAGACAACTCAGAAGTTCTGGTTCTAACCTTGAGCATCATCAGAGGCTAATCTTAAGGGCTATCAATTTCCCACATGAACTTGGTCGGATATTTTGATAGTTTTCAGTGGACATTTGTTGGATTCCCTAAATAAGGTAGATGATAACTTAAACATTTTTCAGTTGTGGTTCCATGACTCTGGAATGCCCTTCCCCAGTGGGGCTCACTTGCTGCCAAGTCTGATGTCTTTATGGTACCAATTAGTGAGGTTCTTAACTGGCCAAGACTTTTTAGGATTTTTTTAGTTAGCATTTTAACCAAGTTTGCCAGTGGTACATCTTGGTTTGTTGTTATTATATGCATTTGATTATTCTTTTAGTTATTTCTGAATTGCATCCTTTGGTTTACATGGCATATTTGTAGAGAATTACAAAAAATATTAAGCTTTTACATTCCTTTTGAGTGTAACTTTTTGATTTGGCGGTGTTTAAAAGTGCAGTTCCTTGATAGCTCAGGATGCAATACTAACTAGTTTAGGCAAGCACAAATCACCCATCTTCCTGTTACTGCAATAGCATGGAGAGGCTGGTGCATGTCTCTGCCCTGGCTTATGAGCAGACAACCCTCCTCCAGGAGTTGTGAAGAAGTGCCCATTGGCCACACCCCAGGCCAGTATGGGACATCTGTTGGGAATTGTGCTGGCCTAACCAAGGGTTAGGTTTGCACTGTCAGTTGCATTGGAATAGAACTAGGAAGGAAACTCAGTTTGAATGTTCCCTGATAATATGCACTGGCAGAGACATTTTGATTTCTTGGATATGTCTCATAAGTATGTCTTCAAGGCAATCTCAGGATATAGTATTAAATTATTCAATATGACCCGGTGATTGATTGCTGGATTATACAAAGTCCACGTCGTTGTCTTGAATAGTAAAGGTTAATGGTGATTGCCTGGACCAGTTTACCTGTGTGTCAGACAAAGGTGAAAATATTAATCATTCTGTTATTAGATTACATTGTATTTGGCAGTATTTCACTAATTTTTACTGTAGCAGTAATGGCAGATAGTGATAATCACCAAATATATCCCTTTAGCTTCCTGGATATTGCAAATACTCTCCAAGGTAGATTAGATAAAATTGCATTTGACCCAGTTACTCACTTCCTTTTGCATTCTGGCGAAATGAAAATGTTGTGTATGGAATAGTACATCTATATTTTGTGCTTTCAGGAATACTTCGATGGCTTTAGAAATTGACAAATTAAATTTTGTTCAAAATATCTCTGCCCTCAGAATGCCTGATGCAGGGGAGGGCACCAGATTGTAAGTCTCTTGTTGTCTTGTATGCTCTGTGAGGCATCTGGTGGGTTACTGTGAGATATAAAAAGTTGGACTAGATGGCACAGTAGGGTTTTTCTTATACTCCTGTGTCCTCTTTTCCTCCCACCATTTCTTGACCTTTTTGTAGAGTGGCCAAAACCAGTCACTGATAGTAGAAGCCACAACTGGGTTGTGCACTGGATCTATTTGACTGTAGAGTCTACAACTGACAACTAGCACAAGGTCAATATTTAATATCCTTTTATATGAAGTTGTTCAGGAGACTCATTGACACACATTTACTGTGCCTGTTAACCAGCAGGCCAGGGTTTGAGACCTGGGTCCCACAAGATGGGGTGAGCTCCTGTCCCTAGCCCAGCTCCTGCCAACCTAGCAGTTCAAAAGCATAGGTAAATAGGTACCAACTCGGTGGGAAGGTAACAGCCTTCTGAGCGCCTTGGCATATAGTCATGCCAGCCCCATGACCACGGAAGTGTCTTTGGGCAACATTGGCTCTAAAGGCTTAGAAAGAGGGATGAATACCACACCCTAGAGTTGATCATGACTAGCAGTTAACCTGCGGGGGACCTTTACCTTTTTACTTGGTGCTGAGTGCCTGCCAGGAAAGCATAAACTAGATTGGTAACATTATTATTTGCAGAACGGAAGGTGAGAGGTCACAGACCTGCAAAGCCAGGGAGACCACACTTTTGATAAACCAGGTCTTCACTCCTGTCTTAAGAGAGTGACAAGAATGATCAGTGGGATGGAAGGGAAGCCTATGAGGAAAGGTTGGGGGAACTTGGGACGTTCAGCCTGGAGAAGAGAAGGCTGAGAGGAGACATGATTGCCCTCTTCAGATACCTAAAGCGCTGTCATATGGAGTAAGGGGCTTATTTGTTCATAGCTGCTTCTGAAAGCAGAACTAGAACCAATGGGGACAAACTGCAAGAAAGGAGATTCCGGTTGGATATCTGGAAAAAATTCCTGACGGTGAGGGCGGTTCGGCAGTGGAACAGATTGCCAAGGGAGGTGGTAGACTCTCCCTCACTGGGGATCTTCAAGCAGAGGCTTGATGATCACCTGTTGGAGATGCTCTAGGAGGATTTCCTGTTACAGGCAGGGGGTTGAACTAGATGACCTACTAGGTCCCTTCCAACTCTAGGATTCTTTGATTCTATGATTTAACTGAGCCTTACTATAAGTGCTCCAAGTTCCAAATAGAGGCTTGATTACGCCTTACATCCAAATAATGTAAGGCTGTGGTACTCCAAGTGAGAGTCTGGGAACAGTGCCGGATTTACATATAAGCTAAACAAGCTGTAGCTTAGGGCCCCACCTAAATCAAACATAAATCCGGCCCTGGTCAGAAGCACATAATGGGTAAAAATTTTACAAAGAACATTAAACGGAAGTTAATTAATTGTCATTTACTCAAAGCTGGGTTACCGCAATAGCAGTTTCCCTTGCCAACAGATGATAAAAATCTGCTCCCAGATTTATTCCTATTCCCAGTAGAGCTCCCATCCAACCAAGATGAGAAGTCCCAGTAGATTAAAAAAAAGCTAAGGCACATCAGGTCTAAAGATACAGTGTGGCAGGAAAAGTGCACAGAAAAAAACAACGGGACTGAAAAACAGGGAAGAGCAGGAAGCGACTTAAGGAAAGGTAGGCCTGACTAATATTTCTAGGCAGGAAGCTTTTTAGTGCAAGGAAGGTAACAGGAGGACTAAGAAATTTGCAAAGAGTCTCAAGTTAATGAGACATTGGAGGGTAGTAAGCAAAAAAAAAGGATGAAACAAATGGGTGAAACAAATGGATGAAACCAAGTAAGCTAAAGCAAACCCTTACACTAGTCGTACTCGGGCATTTCAGCCTAGAACCCCTTTCAAACTTAAAAATTTGTCTGGTATCCCTAGTCAAACTTAATGGGATCTGACATCACTGTGATGCCAGAGCTTCTCCCTGTCTACTCAGAAAAAAGTCCCACTCTGGAAAGGAAAAGGAAAGCCTAGTGCCAGATTCCAAAATGGCTGATCCCCACCCTTTTGTGATCCCCAGACAGGGCCGGATTTAGGCTTGATGAAGCCCTAAGCTATTGAAGGTTATGGGGCCCTTTATATGTCCAGCTGTCCTTTGTCAACAACAAATTGTTGCTATTTTTTGTGTTGAAAATATGCTATATGGTAATTTATGGACCTACTTTATGGACCTACACAAAACAAAACAATGTTGCTGTATGTAGGCTTTATTTTATTTGTTTTTTATCTTATATTTTGGAAACGTACATCCAGTTTTTTTTCCTTACCAAGATCGTGGGGTCCTATGCTATAGCTTGTTTAGTAAAAACACGGCACTGCTTCTGACACAGAAAAGAAATATCATTTTGGTTCATAAAGCCGCTCCTTTCCCAATGGTCTATGGGTAAGGGTTAATTCTAATCAGATCAGTATTGTTTAATTTTTAAGAGAGAAGCTAGTTTAAATATATTCTTCTCTGGACACTTGGTGAATATTTACTAATTAGTTGATGTCCAAGACTTCTTTGTCACAAGTGAAATTCAGTATGGATTATGTTATGGAAGTTCTTGCCTTGGTCTGAACTAGAAAAGCTAGATGTTATCCATCCTTGAGCACCGTATTGTTGTGTTGTTGTTGGTATAAAGCTGCAATACAATTTCCTGGGAATAAGTACTATTGAACACAATGGGACCTACTTCTGAGTAGACGTGGTTAGGATTGCAATGCTAGTCTTTTAACTAAGAAAACAAAATACACCTTATAATGAGCAATGAACAAATCAGATTTCTATCAAATTTTAGTGTAAGGTAACAAATGAAGGTATTTCACCTAGCTATGCATTTCAGGGCAGTAACAGCCAAAAATGTACACAGTAGTAGCCACAAGGAAAGTGTTCAGGTCTGTTAGGTTGATAATGCTCACAACTCCGCAGAGCACTCTGTTCCACTTTGCATAATTGTGTGAGAATGGTTTTAGAATAACTCAAAACTATATGTATTTGAAAAATTTCCCCATTTTGTGCAAATAGAGAGGAATGGCACAGAGGGTGAGTGGGAAATGTGTATTTCCTGGCTTTTAATTATATGCTATTCTAGTTGGCAGATGGCATCATCCAAAATGACCCTTTATCTATGCCAGGGATGACTAGTCCTTAGCACACCACATACTCTTTTTATATACATTGAATATGATATTGAATATGATAATCCATGTTGGTGCAGCCCTCTTCGGACCAGTAGTTTTGCTGGCCTGCATGATCTGCTGCTTGGTTATCTTCACCTAACTCTGAACCTTGTCGATGCTTTTCTGGACTGTGTACTGGGAAAAGTATTATGTGCTTGGAGCTGGTGTGGCAACTTTTGTGTGTATCACTTAAGAAGTATCTGAGTGGCGCTAGCCTCCCCTGATCTATACAAATATTCCAGGCATACTGTGTCTTATTTAATGCACATACTGTATTGTCATGCCAGCCCATTCAAGTGGAACATTACCACTCAAGCAGTAATTGGGCTGCCAGTCACTAGTTTGGTAGCGAGCAAAACTACCATAAATGAGCAAAAATGTATGGAGTGCATTTAAACATGATGGGATGTACATGGAACATTTATGTTGTTAACTAGGTCATTGATGATTGCTGTTGCATCCATTTTGGCCCATAGATGGCTTGCACCAATAGATTTATATGGCAGATTCTGAGTACAAAGCCTCATATTTATCTGAGTCAAATTATTTTGAAATGTTGTTTGCTAATTCTGCACCTGGAAAATCTTGGCTGTGATCCCACTTCAGCCATGCACAAGCTTTTTACACTATTTAAACCTCCTTTCTTATTTTCATCTATATAACTGGGATAATTGTGATGAATCTTATTCAACTGGCAGAAGTTATACAGCATAACACTCACACTTGTTTAATGGTTCAGCATAGCACTATATTTCCCCATTTATTGACTGAGATGCTGCTTTCACGAGAACACCCTGAAATGTGAGGAATTTCACCTTCTACTCTTTTTGAAATTTTTTTCCTGTGTATAATGTAAAACCTCTTGTTTTACTGATGACTCCTTCAGAGTTAATTAAATTCACTAATTGAAGTACCCCTTTAATGGGATATTCACATTATAAGTCTTTCTTTGCAGTACCAAATTAATGAAATACTTTCTGAGCCAGAGGGGGTGTATATTAGAAAATAATAATTGCACTAAGTGTGTTTTAGAGATGGGTCTAAACTAAATAGCATATCATGGGTGGTCAATCAGGACAGGCAGCTCAATCCTAGTTAAATTCCCCATGTTAATACCACAGAAGTATGGCTTGTGCTGCATCTTATGTGGGGAATTTTGCATACTGGAGGTCTCCACAAGGTAATGGGATATTTGTCTCCTTGTCCTGTGGAAACCCCCAGCTGGTGCAGATCTATGTTGTCTTGTTCAACTGACTTGACCCAGGAAAAGGGATAGGATACAGCGTGTGCCACTCTCACTGATCCTGTCCCTCCCAGGTTCAGTCCATTCTCCCCTTCCTCATCCTCCCCAGTCCCTTCTTTACAACATTCCTTACCCATGCTTTCCGTAGCCATGCACTGCCCAATTCAGATTTTACTGTTTTTGGCCTCAGCAGGACAGCTTAGGGCAGTGGTCGGGGAACCGGCGTAAATTACCCCAAATGGGGTAAAAATGAAATTCCTGGGGGGTAATGGATAGTCGCGCTGCCGAGACACAGCTGGACATGCATATGAATCTATAAGCATGCCCGGTTATGTCTTGCCAGCACGACATCCATTACACTCAGGAATTTTATTTCATTTCGTGCACAGCCTTTCCCTCCCTCCTTTCCTTTTCCGTGGGCAGTGTCCTCTCCTGGCCTCCCCGGCACTTTCCCTTTCCTAATTGGAGGCATGTGACGGCGAGGTCAGGAGAAGATACTCTACCCACAGAGAAGCCTCTCCATGGGAACCTTTAGGCAGGGAGGCAGTGAAAGACTGAGTGCACATGTGCAGTCATGCTTTTCAAGATGGATGCCCGCAGTGCCTGCCTGGATGGCTGAACTCAACCAGTTTCCTGAGCTTCCCCAGATAAGGTAAGCACCCAGAATGCGTAAGCACCCATTCCCAGGTATCTACGCAGCAGTAAGCCCGTTAATTCAATGGAGCTTGCTAGTAATTTTTTAAAAATGTAGTTCCTTTTTTCACTCTGCTGCAGCTGGACATACACCTTACCGCAGTAAGTTCTTAAGCCCTTCTTTTTACTTCATAAACCTCTCCAACTCTTTATCAAAAGGTCAGGTTCCTTCAACTCCTCCTCCCTCCTTGTTCCTGTAGGAACTCTTAAAGGGCCTCTCAACCCACACCCTTCCTCCACAGGTGTGGACAATCATCGCATCAAGAGTAGCCGTAACTGCCTTCCCACAACCCCCAGCTTAGCTCTGCGACACTGAGAACCAGTTACTAATGGGACATAGAACCGGTTGTTAATATAGGTTATTAGGACATAAAACCTGTTGCTAATTTATTTGAATCCCACCACTGCATACCAGTATAATAAGACTGAAGAAATACTGACTGATTCACTGAGTCACCCAGCCCAAACCTCTGGATCTAGAAGCATAAAGTTTGGGGAGGCTGTTCCTTCTGGGATGTAAGCAGCCACTAAGAAGCAATTGTAGAAATTCAAACTCTTTAAGAGGATGAAAAGGGGTACAATGTGTTTTCATTCCTATACATAACATTGAAGAATCTCTGATTCATCAACGCCCAGCCCAGATCCCTGGATTTAGAAGCATTAAATTTGGGGAGTGTATTCTTTCCATTCTGTAATGCCCCACTAAGAAGCAGTTTTAAGAAATTCAACTTCCAAGGAGATAAAAAGGGGTACAATGTATTTTCACTATATAACAGAATCAGTGACTGTGAGACCACATTTCTGATTGTTCTCTGGGCAGGTGAAAGTCTTTTGGCACTTTTATGCTGCTTGGGGAAGGGTTAAATAAGTGCACACTTCCACAGGCTACAGAAGCAGAAACCTGCACTGATCTCAGGTAGTGGGGTGGGGGTGTTCCATTGCAAATGGAGGGTGAGCAAAAGGCAGGCAGAGGGTGGGCGGATTAAAACATTTTTAATTCAGCTGAATGAAGGAAAAAAGGGGTAGTGCATGGTACCCACCATGCAGCGTCTTTGGGTCTCCTTGGGCCTGCTTCAGCCATTTTATTGGTGCAAGTCTAAAGAGAGCCAGGGCATGTGTCAGGTTGCAAACTGTGATCCAGTGAAATCCTCCACTGCTGAATCTGAATCTACCACCTCCTGCCCTTCACATGTACTCTGGTTCATCTTTGTTCCCACCCATGAATTTCCCCATGTAAGCCTACCCACCATTGTGCTAGCTGAGGTCCATGGAGGCAGGGATTCACAACTGCAACTGCTTTGCCACGGTTGACTTGCATCTCCAGCAGTGGTGCAATTTCTGTGATATCACAGGTCCTTTTACACCAGTGGGACAGTGTTTTAAATGTCTCATAGGACTGGGCAGTTAGTGTGTTTTGCTCCACCCATTCACCCTGCAATAGAAAATGTGGCATTTGAAATACATTATACCATGAGACTGATTTTACTGTACATAGAGATCTGTGTGTTTCTTAATATGTTTGCTTTCCATTCCTTTTTTCTGATTCTCCCTTTTGTACCTATCCAAATTTCACTGAAACGACACATCTGTATTAATGTAAAGTGCATCAGCTGTATTCTGAGACAGATGAAGTGAAACTGTGCAAAGCCTGATTAAGAGGTCTTTGTTCATTTCCATTATGGAAGTGACTGTATTAAAATGTTACCCGCCAGCTTCTTACTCATGAATAAATTATGTGAATCTGCTTCTCCGTTCAAATTTAATTAGCAGCAAAGTAAGTGATTACTACATTGGATCACGTGGTGTTTCTTTTATGAGACCAATACCAGTAGTATGTTTATAAGAGTTAAAACACTGTGATTTATTCCAGTCCCTGACCTCTTCACAAAAGTAAATGGCAGTTTCAATCGGCATAGCTTGGAGTAGAACAGTTTAAATGGATTTTAAGTGATTTGGATCAAATTGCTTCCATTTTTCTTGTTCAAGCTTTTCTTTGCAGTCCCTTTCTAATTAAAGTAAAAAAATATGTGCCTCTTCATCTTTTTCCATTTAAGATGACCTAGAATGCAATCATTCTTCTGGGGTTTCTGTCAGTTTTTGAAATGTTAGTGGAGGGTTTTATTCAGCTCCGCAAATCTAATGGCACATATAAAAATCAGAATGGCTTCTTTTGAAACTCCTTTGCAAAAAATTATCTACATTTTTGAAGGTTAAGAATTTTCAGATAATGGAGAGAAAATAAAACCAATGGAATATTATAAGCCCAGTAAATACAATCATAATTTCACAATTAGATTTGTCTGACAAGCAAATTTAGGTGTGGCTCTTGCACATACTGCAGGGGCTGCAGTGGCTCAGTGGTTAAAGATGCTGAGCTTGTCAACCTCAAGGTTGGCAGGTCAGTGGTCTGAGACTCAAGTACTGAAACAAGACCCAAAACTAGAGTGAATTTCTGTTACTTGTCCCGCTCCTGCCAGCCTAGCAGTTTGAAATCATATAAATACAAATAACCAGCATGACGTCTGCTCCCTAGAGTTGGTCATGATTAGCAGGGCATTACCTTTTCCTTGCATAGAACTGCAACAAAGAAGAGCGTGCTTTAATTTTTGCCACTCATAAAATTGCATAAAATGCCACTCAGTGGGCTTGTATGCCCTTTGCATTTTAAGTGTTCCAGACTTTTCTGACGGTCATGACTTCCCACCAAGAAATCTTTTGCAGCAACAGTCTTTGTCAGAGACTGTTTTCTACTGAATAGAACCACAGTTTCCAAGAATTACAATTCCCAAGATTTCTTGGTGGGAAGTAATGACGGAGAAATCTAGAACAAGTCTGTTGATATTGTGTCCTAAGGAGTCTGTTGGGGCAGTGGTTCTGAAAATGTGTGTTATGATGTACAAAGGCACAGTGCCAAACTCACAGGGAGCTGTTGGATAGCCTAGCAGCCTCTTACTGGCATTTCCAGCCACTGCAATCTTGAATCTCATAAGATCATGCAAGTTTCTGTGTGAACTTGTGGAATTCTAGATTGCAGGATTGCCGTGCTATGGCAGGGTAGTGCTCCAGAACCTCAGGACACTGTGACCACAGTAAATTTGGGAACTGCTGTCTTAGGGCAATTCTCATGAGACAGAGCAGCAACGCCCAGCACCACTTTCTGAGATCTTTTTTCTCAGCCAGGAACAGAACCACTACAGTGCAGTGTCCCTAACTCAAAGCTCAGCCAAGCAACTGAGAAGGATAAAATATATAGGACTGAGATGTCCAGGAAAATCAATAGGGAATTTGATTTCCCCTGTTTAGCTGCCTGAATCACCAGTCATTCACCAGGTGTCCAAGACAGTTTCCATACCACAAATGGAATTGATGCCAAATTGATAGGACTGGAACTAGTTACAAGAATTTTCTTTTTCAGTAGAGTGGAAAATTGTATCTCATCATGTTGTCACTGGTGTAGAAAGCAGTATCTCATCTTGTCCAATTTTGCAATGTCTTATTCGATACCATGTAACACATTGCTAGCAGGCACAGTCTCTTCTTACGTGGCCCCCATGATTTGCTTTGTGATTATGTTTTTCCCAGTGTGTTTGTTCTTTTGAATTCAATTTCTTCCCAGTTTATTACCCTGCAGTTTCAAAACCTGCTTTTCGTGCACTTTAACCAGCTGATATTTCTTGTCTCCTGGGTGCCTTTGTTAGATTTCACTGTCCTCACAGCTATTTTGTAACAGCTGCACATTTATAATGCCTACCCTTCATCAAAGGTTATTGTTAAAGATGCTAAATAAAATGAGACGTAATGCTGATTCACGACATTTCTCCTTACACAAAATTCATATTGTGGTCAATTTATTAATGTTTTAAATCAGATTACCATGCTTATGTAGCAGTTTATTTGAATTAATTTGCCAATTTAACCAGACACTTTATCAAATACTTATTAAAATTGAATATTACATGTAGGCAACCCAATCCACAATCCAATTAAACAAAAAATGGATGGCAATTTTGCTGTATTCTTTTTGAAACAAGAAGGACAACCTACCTGAAATGCTTTTACTGCAGCTTATGGGGATTATCAAACCTGTTTCTGGTATTATGCCTTCAAAATACAAGAGGATTTTCTACATATTTTAAACTAATGAAAAGGCCATCTGAAAAGTTGACCTGTGGAATATACACACTGGCTGGGGGACTGTCAAAGTAACAGATCTGTCTCTCTGCTAGTGCTTCTGCCATATTCTTCTTATTTGGTGAACCAGCCAAATACAGGGTGACCTGTTGCCATAACCAGAAAAGAGGACAAGGGCCTCCTGAAATGTAGTACATCTAAGAAAAATGTACGACATGCTCATACATTTTGCTTTATGTAGTTAATTTAAACATTATATTAATCCTTGAAACTATTACTTTCAATTTATTGCATCTAATTTATTTAGGTTTCTATGCCTACATAATATGCCATGGATAATCCTCAGGTATCCTGCAGGAATTTGGGGAGAGTCATTAATTACTAGGAAAATTGGGGGATTTGAACAGCCTGGTTTGCCATGTCAATGGTAAGAACAACTGATGATGTGCCCTGACAATTTCAGTGCCATGTTAGTGTGCTGTGAGACGAAAAAGGTTGAAAATCACTGCTCATGTTCCCTCTTCTCCTGGATATCCTCACCTTCAAATGTTAAACAATTTAGAGATTAAAGAGGGTTTGGGGGATTTCATGCAAAGGTAATTGGTAATGTCAACAATCCTGGAGCTGTTTGTGTACAATAAAATACCCTTGCAATTATCCCTTGACTAGGGGGAAGATTTTATACTAAGGCCAAAATCCAGAGTAACTATGGGAAGTCCTTGCTCCGGTGTAAGAACAACTTACTCTGGATTCCAACATGAATTTCCCATAGGTTTTCACTAGGTGGTGCAGTAACTACGGGTACACGTAAAGTCTCTTATGTGCTCCCATAGTTACTCTGGATTTGGGGATAAGTGTACATTTGAAAGCTCTCTTCCTAAAAGAATCTTTAGCATTGATTCACATCTCAATAGAATTTAAGTCAAGCTGATATTTTAGAGTTAATATCTGATTTGACTGTTTTTTTTCTTTCTACCATTACAGGGCAAATCTTATCCATTCAAAGGTCCATTCCCACCAATGTGGAATCCTATAGCCTACTTGGACTACAACAATCTGTGGAGGACAATGGATGAAATGGGGAAAGAGGTATGCCATATAAATGTTGTCACTTACTTAAATGCAATTGAACAGTTGTTCAGTCTGGTGGAGTTTATTGGAACAGTAGCCTTTTTTATTTGCTTTTCAGTGCCCCTGGGCTGGCCCATCCATAAAGTGCTAACCCATTCCCTGCTAACTGGCCAAGAGGCACTCTTTCAAGTGGGTGTTCCTCTTTTATTTCGCAGGGGAAGAGTTCGTGGCCCTCCTCACCCCAGGAATATCTTTTATAGTAGCTTTGGTTGTTGTTCTTTTTCCACCTTTGTCGATTGTGAGCACAATTTTGGGACAGGGATCCATTAATTTTTTTTTTCATTTTTGTGATAGACAAGAAGAAAATGAAGAATGAATATGAAATGAATAGAAAATAGAAAATATTTTATATTCCTGTGAATAGAAAATGAAGATACATAGACAGATAGATTGTGTTGTGTGATGGGTGGTAGATGAGTAACCAGTTTGGGGTGTGTCTCCACCTTGGATTAAACCACCTTGATTTCTTACCTTGCTCCTTCCTCGCATGGTCAAAAACAGGTTACTGAGAGATGTGCTGGTAACTTTTGTTTCCATTCCATCTCACCTCCATATCATCAAGTGTTGTGCAGTCTGTGAATTTCTCAAGAGTTGACTCCTTTTTTTTCTCAGATTCCCAATGAAGCTCCATGGAATGCACCACATGCAGAGGAATGGGACAAGATGACTATGCAGGCGTTGATAAACAAAGTGTGCTGGACAAAGTGAGATGTGATTTTATACTCACAGTTATGAATATATTCAATATATTCACAGTTAGAATATATATATGAATAGTACATTTTGTTCAGGAAGATGCTAGCATGAGCCATTAAAAAAGATGCTAATTGCCCTCCCAGCCAAAATGGGAATGGAGATCTTATCTTGGGATTTCTTACATAGACTGACAGCACAATCCTGATCCCTGGTTAAGCTGGCACAAGTCCCATGCTGGCCTGGGGATCTCACAAAGGTGCCATAGGTACTACTGAGCCACTTCTAGGTGGGGGTTAGGCCAGTGCACAGACATGCGCTGACCTTCCCACACCACCATAGAAATGGGGAGATGAGTTGTGCTGGACTAAATTTGTTAGAATTGCATCCAGAATAAATTCATAGTCAGGCTATAATACAGAGATATTTACTAAGCACCTGTGTCTCTGGATATCTCGTTCTGAACCTAACTATGTGGTGCCCAGATCCTAGTATGAAATTGCTGCATTGTCACCATAGTGATCACAATGCTATCTAGTTTAACATACAGTTAATTTTGATTTAGTGGACTCCAGAAACAAAAGAATTGCCTGCTTCATTTAAAAAGCAGTTGCATATATTTTGCATGTGCATATCTCCGTCGACTTGAGTGCATTTAGATTTAACAGACTTCTGGCACTAATGGACATCCAGTCCCCAATTAGTTCATTAAATTGTTATTTCATTGATATTTCATTGTATATTGTTTGTGTATAAGTTACCTAAAAGTCCTATAGTAATACTGCTCTGCAATGTTTAATGTTCATTTAAGTGAAGTATTTCCTTCATTGAAGCTGAGGAAGACCAATGAAGATTCCCATAGCCAACTCTTAACCAGGAAAGCACTATGAAAGTTTCTAGAGAACCAAGATATACTACAGCCCAAAAGGGAGTCAGATTCTGGGAGACTAGAAAGCATCTTCAAGAGCAGTGAATTTCAACACTTTTCTTCTCACCACACATCTCAGAGGTCTTTGTCTTTTATGATGTCACTTCTGAGAGACTCTTCCAGGTTATACAGCTCTGTTTCTAGGGCAATTGTCTATTCTTCCACTTCACCGTGGAAGGAGAGGACACAAGAAAGAGAACTACAGAACTTGGAAGAGATTTTTCCCCATGATTTTCAACCACTGTGCTCCAAATTTCCACAGTACATCTGTGGACCTTCATGCTAGTGTCCCAAAACACACTGGTTAAAAATTGCTGTTTTGTCACTGGTGAAACTTTATTAAGCTCATTAGGTTGGAGCTGTGTGTACAGGCACAAGAATTAGCCACACTGAAATTTGGATTAGAAAAAATACTGTGGAAAGCAAGTTCCAGGGCTGAGTTCTGTCTTGACTCCTGGATAAAGGTTTTCAGTTAAGAGAGTATGGCTTCCCCATCTCTCTCTCTGTCCATTTGGAATCTAAGCACTGTACCTATTTAATGTGCTTTTGTGTGTCTAGTCATCCTTTGCAAAAGATGTATGTTGTCTGTTGTAGGCTTATTTTCCCTAGGCTGCAATGAAGCAGAAGGGTAATCTTCATTTTTCTTCCATTCTTTTGATAAATTGAGCAACTTGGCCTTTGTTTGATATAGAATGCTGGAATGTTATTTGCGGTTGAAAATGCATGATGTATTAGGTAAATAGTCAGATATGGCAAACCAAGACGCAGCTAAAGAATTTTGACAGGAAATAATGAAATTAGTTTATTTCCTATAAACAGATTCCAACAATAAATCACTCGGATCCACACAACATGAAACCTCATGTTTCCCTGCGAAATGTTATGGTTGTAAAAGCAGTAAGTTGACATCTACCCGAGGCACAGAATACATGCAGTTTCTAGCATGGCATGTTGTATCATCAGATTGAACTACTGTTAACAGACTTTGGGCCAATCCTATCCAGTCCAGTACTGATGCAGCTGTGCCAATGGAACATGGGCTGCATCTTGCAGTGGAGAGAGCACTTACGGGAGACCTCCTCAAGATAAGGGAATGTTTGTTCACTTATCTTGAGGCTCCATTGCAGCTACATCAGTGTATGAAAACTGGATAGGATTGGGTCCTTTATGTAGGGCGTCCTGCAAGAAGAGCCTTTGGAAATCCCTTTGACACAAATGCTGCGCTCTCAGCCAAGGACTACTCTTTTGAAACACAGGGCAAGTGGTGGGCTTCAGGGGGTTCTCACAGGTTCTACTGAACCCTTTGCTAATGAGCACTTGATTCTGAGAACTGGTTGCTAATGGGACATTTAACCTGTTGTTCTATGGACATAGAACCTATTGTTAATTTAGGTTATTGGGATATAGAACCTGTTGTTAGTTTATTTGAATTCCACCACAGCACAGGACTATTTTATTTCATTTTATTTGTATTGGCTATTTATTTTCTTATGGGCTAAGTTAAGAGTGCTGGTTCTTATTGAGCAATCTGAGATATGGCTGCTGAACAAATGATCACCTCTGATATGTGCCTCCCTAGATCCTTCACCTATTATCACTTCACTCTACTTGGTCCCTTTGCCATCTGAAGTTTGATGGCCATCTACAAGGAACAGGACCTTTCAAACAGGACATTTTAGCTTTACTTCTGGTTACTAGTAAGAGCATGATTCCCCTCCCAATCATTGAGACTGGCTGATTTCTCTTTTCCTAGAAAGGATTTTTCTCGTTAGATTCAGATTATTATCAAATTTTTTGGATGGTATGTTTTTCTAGCTTGCTGCTATTTCTTGCACATGCTTTTGTTTGTTTTTGATTTGTTGTGTGCGGTTATGTGTGGTTTAAATAGATGTTAGCATTCTGGATTGAATTATCAGTTTTCTTCAGTATCCAAGATGCATTTGTGATCCAAGATGCATTTACTCAGAGGGCCCCATTTCTGAGAACAATAGCACGTTTCTGTGGGATTCAACAAGACAACTTGAAAACTTGGGAAAACTTTGAGGTGCTTCTGACAGTGCAAATAGCAAATTTGGACAAAACAGTAAATATACACAAAGTCCAGTGCACTGCTTAAGGGTTTTTTTATTCTGATCCTGTTGTTTGTCAGAATGGAAGCAATGGAAGCATTCCTATGCTCCTCTGATTTCTCAAAGGAACATACAAAAAGCTTTCAAACTCCAGGTAGGGCAAATATTTCTAATAGTACTTAGCACTTTCTGAGTGCACAAATCACTTTCATATATTATTTTTCTCTAATCCTTACAGCAACTCTGTAAGTTAAGCAAATGTTATTATCTTTGTGTTGCATCTGAGGCAGAACATACAGAGCTATTGAAGAGGGGTAGCACGCCTCCCCCAGTGCTTCGATCTGCCCCCACTGCAGCTTATGCTAATGTGTTCTGTGCACACCCTTTCTATTGAGGGTGAATGGCAAACAAATGGGTATGCTTCCATTCCCTTGTAAGTGTGCAATATGCAGCCTCTTTGGTCTACACTTCAGGGCCCACATCACGTCCAGTTGATTGCAAACACAAGATGCGCAGAATGGAGAGACTGCATGCAATTATTCTTCATTATTGCAGAGATGTGGGGACAGGCACCAAAGTGCCTTTCCCTGCTAACTTGGTACTTCATTCAAATCAGGTAGGTGGGAAAAGTGATGTGAAGTTGTGGCAGTTGTGCCCTGTTTGCTTAAATCCACTTTGTAAGTGCATGGAAAGATGAAGTTTGAATCAGGGAAATCTTTCTTTGTGCTACACCATCCAGTTTCTGCTCCATTCTGATACTTAGCATCTGTTTTATGATTAACTCTAAGACTGATGTGGCTTTTTATACTCAGAAATCCTTTGCTTACCAAAAAGCAGAGAGAAATACTGTACTGTATCTCGGCAGTTCTGAACCACTTTTCAAGTTTATTTGGCAATATGTTCAGGGAAGATCAAGGAATGTGATAGCAATTGAAGGTCAAACGAGGTAAGATGTTTACTGTGTGCTTAACAGTATTTCTTTTTGGAGCAGCAGTCGTTGGAGGAACAATCTAGATGAGGATTAGAATGGGGTAGTGGGTTTCTGATCTGGATTCCCCTCCTGCAAGGGTTATTTAGAAAAGGAAAGATGAGATGTACAGTGGCTAAGCATGTGGTAAATGTGTCCTTTAGTTTTGACTCTTGATCATGATTGTCAAAACATATAATCAATACTGCAGAAAACAGAAATATTGTTATTTCAGTGACTAGAAACGCTGTGTTCTTGTAAATGTGCACGAAAAGAGATCAAATGTCAGGTCTCCCCAGAAGACAACAATACCCTGAAGCACATTCTGCTCTTTCAGCATGGAGCAAATGGGAAACACTAATGTTTGCTGTGTACACTACTAAATTCAAGGAAGAAAAAAATATGCCTGAATAATATATATTTTTTCTGCAGTGAAACCCTTGGATGAAACAATTCACTTGTTACATTTGCCATGTGGCCATTGCTCCATGCATAACAAGCATTTTCAACCAAACCACGTAGTGCTGATTTTCACCATGCAAGATTGCAGTTTCAGACATCTTTTTAAGCTTCCTAATCTCTGGGAGGCCAACCGGGTGTGATGCTGGTATCATCAATGCTAACATCCTTTTTTAAAAACATCACAAGGGGCCATAATATGCAGGAAGATTTAGGCTGCAATCCTGAAGTGCACTTAGGCTATCCTATCTGGAACGGGGCTGGCCCAATTCCAAGATAGACGAGCCCAGTTATACTAGAAAGGCTTGGTTCGGCATAAGTCAACTTAGACTGGCCCAAGACAGATGGACTTGGGCCAGCGTAGCTGTGCCAGTCTAGACAGTTCAGGAGAGGCTTCTGAAGGGGACTACTTTGACTGAGGTTAAATGCCAAATTGTTACGTGTTGTAGTTTTCTTTTTATAGCACCAATCCTAATTGAAATCTAGTTTCCTGATTTTGAAAGAAGAGAATCTTGCACACAGGGATAGAAAAGTGAGAAGGAATAATTGCACATTCTCATGATGGTGGGAGGTAAATTATTTCATTAAGTGAAAGGCAAAGAGCTTTCCATAAGAAAATTAGGCATGAAGACACCCTCTGACATAACAGTCTTTCTCTGCTTTGGTTTCACATGCAGTGCTGCCAGGCGGTTTGCAACTCTCTTTGTCAATGTTGATGTTACTTCCGAACCTCATGAAGTCTCTGCTCTCTGGTTCCTGTGGTACGTTAAACAGTGTGGTGGGACAGCCAGAATATTTTCAACAACCAATGGAGGCCAGGTATGATAAGACACAAGATCTGACCGATCCTGTATGTAGAACCATCATGGTAACAATATTGTCATAATTTCTTAATTCTGGGGAAATGCAGTCTGCAGACCCCCACCTGCAGGCCACATACAGCCCTCAACACCATGTTAAGACATATGGTATGTCCAACTTTTAGGCTGCAATAATATCCACACTTTTATAAGAGTAACAGCCCAATCCAGAGCAACTAATCTGTCCACATAAGAGCCCTTAGGTTGCCCTATCTAACACTAGGTTGGAGCAACTGCAAGATGCTCCAGCCCAGTTACTCTGAAGGAGGCTTAGGGCAGAGCAAGGCAAGATAGGGTGCCCTAAGAGAGGTGGACCTGCTCTGCCCTAACTGGGGCAGCCTAAGCAGCTCAGGAGAGGCAAGTTGAGGGCATGTTTAGCATTGCCTAGGGCAGAGCAGTTACTCTGTATCCAAAGCCTGTTTCCAAGGCAGAAATGCCCTCTTCCAGCCCTCAGAGTTATACCACCTCACGAGCAGGTATAGTCATGAGTAGACCCATAGGAGTCCATGATAAGGCCCGAGTAAGAATGGCAGTGCTGACCAAAAATCTGAATTCTTGGCCATCCTAGCTGCAACCCCTTCCTCTCAACCTCAGGATATGGAACAAACTACAGCTGCCCACAAACCTCAGGATACAGCAGGCCACTCCAAGAATACGCCCCTTGTATTCACTGTAGAATGTACTGGCATTTCATCAGGGACTCCTTATAAGGCAGGCACCCAGTGGCGTCACCAGACTGGTGCGGCTGGTGTGGGCTGCATTGGGGATGCACTCCGTATGGGGTGATGTGCTGGAGGAGTTTGACTGTCCTTTGGCAGGCCCCGGGCGTCAGCACCCCCATTCAGGCCTGCTCCAAGGCGGAGAATCAGCCAGAAGCTGACACTTGTCTGAGGAGCTGGCCTGAACGGCCATCTGAGATGCACTGCGCAGAAACACACTGAGCATGCCGAACAGCTTCAGAGGAGACTTCCTTAGAGCGGAGGAAGTCCGCGCCTCTGCACAGCCATTCGGCCTCACTCAGGAGGCGGAGCAGCAGCCGAATGGCTTCAGAAAGAGTACTGCACAGGCACCAACTCTGACACCTGCACAGTCTCCCCCGAAGCCAAAAGGCTTCAGAAAAGTACTGCGCAGGTGTCAGAGATGGTGCCTGCACAGTACTCTTTCTGAAGCCAGTTGGCTTCAGAAACAACTGCGCAGCCGCCAACTTTGGTGACTGTGCAGTCCAGGTGGGGGAGGGCGCATCCCAGGGATGACGCACAGACTTCCGCACCAGGTGATGTGCAGAGTCATGTCACCACTGTAGACACCACAGCTGTTCCTTGTTCAGTGTGATCTGAGGGGTGTCTCCTCAGGAGCAAGTCTTCCTCTTGTGTCAATTACTTAGCATGCTCTGGAGCAGTTAGGGCAGCCCAGGCTTCCTGACTCTCTGGATTCAGCATAACTTTCTGCTCTGGATACAGAATAGTTAGGAGAGTGCAGTTAGGTCAGAGCAGGCTGAATTTGCTCTGGATTGCAGCCTAAGTCCCAATGAATTCAAGAAGATATAGAAATCACAGAAAAGCTATAACGAACTCTTATGTATGTCTTATGTGTATTACCTAAGTTGCTATCTTATGTATTTTTTGGGAAAGAGTTTAAAGTCTTCAATTTGTAATTCAATATAACAGTTCAGAGTTTAAAACAATAGTGAATTCTATTGCAGTTGTTGGCCTCTGACCCTTAGAAGTATTAACCTGTCTTTACAGTTTTGCCCATTGCTCAATATTACATTTTCTTTATCTGTTTTCAGGAGAGGAAGTTTGTTGGTGGTTCTGGTCAAATTAGTGAGAAGATTATGGAATACCTGGGAGAACGGGTTAAACTACAGAAGCCTGTAACCTCTATTGATCAGACAAGTGACAATGTCACAGTGGAGACACTGGATCATGAGACATACAAGGTAAAGTAAACTTAAAATCCTAAGTTCCATAAGGATCTTTTAGTTCACTTGGGGAAAAGATAATATAATGCAGGCATCTCCAAACATTTTGGTCAGAGGACTGCATCAAAAATCTCTAGTGGTACCTTGGTTTACGAGCATAATTTGTTCCAGAAGCATGCTTGTAATCCAAAGTGAATTTTCCAATAAGAAATAATGGAAACTTAGATGATTTGTTACATAACCCCAAAATATTCATATAAAAATGTTTACAATACTGTCATATAATACAAAATAAAGAGAATACAAAATATAAAGAAAAATAAAATAAATTAACCTTCATTTACAGTCCTATGCACGTCTACTCAAAAAAGTAAGTTCCACTGTGTTTAATGGGTCTTATTTCCAGGAAAGTGTGTCTAGGATTGCAGCCTCATCTCTCAGGTCTCTCAGGGTGCAATCTGTCCCCCTTATACAGGAGTGAGCCCCACTGATTATAGAAGGGCTTACTTTAGAGCAGACATGCAAGGCTAGGTATGTCAGGCTCCTTTCCATTATAGGAAGTATTGCGTTATACTGGGGGAAAGGTGGGGTAAAAATGTATGAAATAAATACCCACAAACTGGAGGAAAGAAAACTCAAGTAGGGTGGCTACAATACATCCATTGATCTGAATGATAATTGAATCAAGCCTTGTATTTTTTATATTTTGGTCATAATAGCCTTTCCAATGGCCTGCTGTAGTATCATTCAGTAAAGTGTAACCCAGTATTTTTAATCTAATGCTTGTTTGTCATACTCTATGGCCATCCCTATATTGTTACTCCTGTGTTCTGTGATAAAAGTGTGATCTTTTAAAATCGCTGTCAATATGTTTATTGCACAGCATAATTTAAATGTTCTGTTGAATTATAATTTAATTCTGTTTCTGTTTCTTTTCAAGGCTCAGTATGTTATTAGTGCCATTCCTCCATCACTCACTTTGAAGATTCACTTTAATCCACCCTTGCCTTCAATGAGAAATCAGTTGATCAATCGGGTTCCTATGGGATCAGTCATCAAATGCATTGTATATTACAGTGAGGCATTCTGGAGGAAAAAGGGTATTTCATAATAATTAAATTATTTGTTGCTTTTGCATTGATATGTTGCTTTTTGTAGAGCTTTATTATTATTTTTGTTTTCTTGTGTTTTTATACTGTTCGCTATACTTGGGGCTGGAATTTATAGGAAAGGTGGGGAACGAATGCAAAGTAGAAAGGAGAATTGTTAGCAGGGAGATCATGTACTTCACTTTTCCATAATCAGTCTGTCCATATATGTTCTTACTCTGTTCTTATCTGTCTGTTCTTACTCTGCCTTATGGACCCCTATGGGTCTACTCATTACTGTACCTGCTCCTGAGGGGTATAACTCTGAGGAGCTGGAAGAGGGCATTTCTGCCCTGGAAACATGCACTGGATACAGAGTAACTACTCAGCCCTAGGCATTGCTAAACATGCCTCCCTCAACATGCCTCTCCAGAACTGCCTACTATAGGCTTCCCCAACGAGGGCACCCCAGATCCACCTGTCTTGAGGCAGCCTATGTTGCCTTAGGCTGCCCCAAGCCTTTTACAGAGTAACCAGGGTGGCCCATCTTGCAGTTGGGTTAGCTCAGTGATAGAGTAACCCAAGTGCACCTCTAGATTGTGCCCTTAATCATATACATACTGCTCAGTGCGGCAGGAGGACTGCATGTAGAACCAGAAGCCTAAAGCCCCACATGCAGAATTTCCCTCACACCACTATTCTTTATTCCTCTCATACTTTCTTTAGTGGAGGTGGGGAGGCATGGAGGAAATGGATCCAGTGGAAGTGACTGAATGGTGCCACTGGATCATATTGTCTTATTTTTGCACCCCTTTCTTCTCCTTGACCTTGTTCCAGCTACCAAGCTGGCAGCTTACAAAGAGACAAGATGAAATAATTTCCTTTTCCCCCAAAAGCTTCCCATTCCTTTGGTGGGGGATAGGATTGGCCTCTTAGGACCCAATCCAATACAATTTTCCAGCTCCCTGAAAAGGGAAAACATGTTCCTATACCTTTAGAAGGCCCAGTTACTAACCCGCCAACACAGGATGAAGCAAACACTCCATTGGTATAACCTCACCAGCCTTGGAAAATTGGATAAAGATCAGCCCTTAGTCTTTGTTTTTATCTTATTTTGAACTTTGTTGACTTTTCAGCATTTTTTTCCTAATTCCATTAGAGCTCTTTTCCAAATTCCATTTTAATTCCTATCTTTTGATTTGCATAACTTGCTTAGTGCTTTAACCCACTAAAGCACTTGGTCTCCTGTTTTCCAATGGCTTGATCATTTTTGTAAGCTATTTAATAAGCTTACATTTTTGTAAGCTACTTAAAAAGGCTTGTGTTTGTGTGATTGTCTCAATGTGAGGGAAGTCAGTTGACACACCTAGTTGGGTGGAAATGTCTTCAGTCCTGTGTTTCTGGTGACAGCAGATTTACCCCACATACTATTATGGCATGACTATATATAGTCATATTTTGATGTAATCTTGAGGCTTTGCGGATCACCATGAAATGACATGATCTTGCTTGCTGCTGTCCTGGAGATCACCATATACTGATATTTTCTGTGCCTGCAGCTTAATTGTGAAATACAATATCTGGCATTCACGCAGAGCCGCTCTACTTTCATTTTTTAAATTGCTATTTATTCATATGTTTGATGAATATACCAGATCAAAGCATGGAAATCTTAAATCAGAATCTTCTGGACTCCAGCCTGGTGGTGGTGGGATCTTTGTTCAGAAATTGTTGTGGTCAGGTGGTAGGCCTAAGCACTCCTGAATTCAGGTGATTAGTTTTGCCTAAGGCTGCAATCCTAACCATACTTTCCTGGGAGAAAGTACTATTGAACTCAGTGGGACTTACTTCTGAGTAGACAAGCTTAGGATTGCACTGTATGTCTATGTTCAGTTCATAGTATTTCAAGAGAGCTCAGTTAATTTCCAAAAAATACAAGAAATACATTTGGAAGGACACTTCCATATAGCTGTGATAGGGCTTTTACGAGTGACATATTGCTAGACACTCACACAGTAACTACCTGTTGCAGTATGCATATTATTATATTTGTTCAATTCAAATATAAATTTTGCTTTTCATAATATGAACAAGATTACTTACCTTTAGATGATTTTTCACTAGATTACTGTGGGACCATGATAATTGAAGATGAGGACGCTGCAATTGGTTTGACATTAGATGATACTAAACCTGATGGAACCTTTCCAGCAATAATTGGGTAAGAAGATGCTGAGTTTCATGTGAAATTAAGAGGGTTGGAAACAGGACCTAAGCGTGAAGAAAATATTATCATTGATGTCATGAAAGAAGGTATATTTATGGAATAGAAAGAATATCCTAAGAAGGTAGTGACTGTGCAGCAGAGCGGGTAGGCTGGCATGCTGGTGAAAGTTTGGGGCAGCAGCATCACCCCTGGGCATGGTGGAATTTTTGGGGCTGCTGTGCCACCCCAGGACAAGGGAAACACTCCCTAATCCTGCTTAATGCAGCAGCAGCAGCCCTAATGTGAGGGTGTTCTCAGATCTGCACCACCTCATGAGATGATCAAGAATGTCCAGCTACTGCTGGTTTGCACTGCCTAGAAAAGGGGGATATGATCCAACATAATCTCTGGGTCCTGGTCTTGCCTCACACTCCCTGCCTGCCCCCCAGAACACTGTCCATCCACAATCTCTATACCCCAACCTCCACATTGGCTGAGCTCACCCCTCACAGACCTATCTGCCTCTGTTGCCAAGGTGGCTGGATCTGGCCTCTACTGGCTAGCATACCTCCATGGGCTGGTGCAAGCTTTATGCATATTTACAAACCTCCTGGGTTGTGCAAGGGGCTTGCACTGGCCCAGAGTACACCTAAGAGTGCACCCTGAGGTGTATACGATATATTGTTTCACATGTCCATATTTTCCTCCTGTCTACATTATCTTAGAAGAAAGGAAGGACAAAGAATGGCCCATGCAGTGCTTTGTGCTTCTACATGATATTAAAAGACAGAATCTGAGCATTTGGAATGGGCTTTAGTGCTTAATAATAATAAAGTGGTACTGGTTGGTCTGATTTAAAAGCATATTAATTACAGCAGTGACTTTGTCACTTTTTTGTTTTTACATCATAGCTTCATCCTTGCTCGGAAATGTAGAAGATTGGCTCATCTCACAAAGGAAGAAAGGTGAACAATATACTACGTAACAATATACTATATATGAACAATATACTACGTTTTCATTAGCCAGAATGCTGCTTCTTTTTTACCATGTGGTAGTTCAATTCCCAGATCTTGTGTCTTTAAATAGTATGGTATCAGATGAAGTTACAGCAGTTAACTTCAAAGTGAAACACTTTTAGAGTCAGTCTTCCAGAATAGGTTCTGTCACTCCATATAGGGTGACCATATGACCGGAAAAACCTGGATTTGTCCGGATTTTTTAGCCTCCTGTCCGGGTGTCCTACATTTTGGCTTCATTGTCCTACATTTTGGCTTCGGTTTTGAACTTCATGATGGAGCGCAGTCCCCCATCATGTCGTATGTCGTTGGATTCGTATTGAAGAGCAGAATCCAATATAAAAATCAGTTTTGAGATATCTCCTTCTTATCAAAAGTTAAAACCGAAAAACAAAAAATATAAAAACAAAAAAATACATTTTTCCACAATTTTTTTAAGCGGGTAGGAATTTTGGCTTGGGGGGGGTAGGAATTTTGGCCTTGGTGTTCAGGAATTGTGGGTTTGGCAACTGGTCACCCTGACTCCATAACACCTTGATTTAAAATAGTTTGAACTCTTATATTCCCCCATTGGGCCATTTGGAAGGAAGAGGTCTTTAATAAGCACTTAGGGTATCCTGCAAGCTGCTTTTCTTTGATCTTTGGTGACCTTCCATCAGGACTGTATGGCAGCATTTGGAACTTATTTGTTCACCTCCATCTTATGAATACAACTACGGTATTCCAGGGACTATGAATTTGTTAATCTTTAAGATACCACAGCACTCTTTGATGCTGCAGACTGATACAGATTTACCTCTGAAAGTCCCTGTCAGCATACCATTAATAATCTGAAACTCAGAGACTCATGAAAATTCAAAATCAGAATAGACTACTTTTTGTGTCTATTAAGTTAGGTATACATCAGTTAAAGTTATGTATACATCAGCAATAAATCTTTTTAAAATATTTCTCCTATAGGAAAGTACAGATCTGTAAGCTCTATGCCAAGGTGTTGGGATCACAGGAAGCCTTATATGTAAGAATTTTTTTAATATTCATGATAATATTGCATACTAGATTAGAGACCTATGAATTTCTAAAATGCATTGATTTCAAAACTGTAATAATGAAATAAAAATAAAAATAATAAAATCATGGCCTGTTGATTGCTTGCTGATTGCACCTACATTCCCATCCCATATTTTGTTAATTGTGTCTTTATAGCCTGTGCACTACGAAGAGAAGAACTGGTGTGAAGAACAGTATTCTGGAGGATGCTACACAGCTTATTTCCCACCAGGGATAATGACTCAGTTTGGAAGGTATTGTCGTTACAAGTGGGCACATTGCACAAAGTAGCTCATTCAAAACCAAAACAGAAATATCAAAGGACTAGTGGAATTTACCCATCATTACAGGAGTAAAATTTCAGGAATATTTGTGGGCCCTGGGCACTGGTTGGTACTGGCAGAGGTGGCAGACACTGCTCTGGGCTCTGGCAGAGGTGGCAGACACTGGGCTCTGAGAGGCACTGGGCACTGGAGGGTACCAGGGGCAGCAGTGGGCACTAGCAGGCACTGGGAATCCCTACTGGTCACTGGGCAACAGTTGGCAGCAGGCACCAGCAGACAGAGGGCACCACAGTGTGGCAGTGGGCAGCAAGTACCACTGGCCACCACTGGGCATCCCTACCAGGCATCATTAGGTAGCATTGAGCACCAGTGGGCACCACTGGGCACTGGACACCACCAGTCACCACTAGGCAGTGGGCACCCCTCCCAGGCACCACAGGACATTGCACATCCCTACCGGGCACTTGGTACTGGGCACAGTCAGGCACTGCTAGGCATCCCATTCCCTACTAAGCACTGGGCACCAGCGAGTAACACCAGACAACAGGCACCACTAGGCACCAAATTGGTTCTTAGTGGGTCCTTACATTACAGAAGGAATATGCTCTGCAAATTTCATGCTTCTAGGTCCAGGGATTGGGGCTAAGTGCTGATCAGTTAGTCTTCAATGTTAAATATAGGGATGAAATACATTGCACCTTTTTCACACTCCCCAGGAGTTAATTTTCTAAAAATTGGTTCTAAGTGGGTACCTACATTACGGAAGGAATATGCTCCCCAATTTCATGCTTCTAAGTCTATAGGTTTGGTTTGGATGTTGCTGAGTCAGTGACTTTTCAGTGGTAAGTATAGAGATGAAAACGTGCTGTGTTCCTTTTCATCCCCTTCCAGTGGTTTTGGGTGGGCATTCATGAATCAGTGAACAGGTATCAGTGACTAGGTGACCTTTCAATTTTATGTATATACTAGCAAAAAACGTACCCGCGTTGCGGGAGTAAAATTTCCCCATACGACATCACCCCACGGCGCAACTTCCCCCCATGCGCAACTTCCCCCCATGCGCAACTTCCCCCATCCGCATCATTCCCCCATCCGCATCATCCCCCGATGCACAACTTTTCCTATGCGCAACTTCCCCCCATGCACATCATTCCCCATGCACATCACACCCCCATGTGCATCATCCCCCCATGCGCACCTTTTTCCCATGCGCATCTTTTCCCCATGCGCAACTTTCCCCCATGCGCATCATCCCCCATGCGCAACTTCCCCCTATGCGCAGCATCCTCGCCAGTGCAACCTTTTCCTCCGAACAACATTCCCACTGCACCAGGCACCGAGCACCGAATTGGCTGGATGTTATTCAGTCTCCCATGTTAAGTATAGGACAAAAACACGTTGCCCCCTTTTCAGCCCCTGAAGGGTTAAATTTCTCCAGATGGTTCTTGGTGGGAGTTCAGGTGACAGAAGGAACTCCCAGAATTCCATGCTTCAGGCCCAGCAGTTGGGGAGGAATGTTGAAGAGTCAGCAATTCTCCAATGCAAAGTATAGGGAGGAAAACGCGTTGCACCCCTTTTCACCCCCTTCCGGTTGGAATTTCCGAAAACCGGTTCTTAGTGCACCCCTCCGTCACGGAAGGAACACCCACCCCAAATTTCACGCTTCTAGGCCCACCGGTTTTGGCAGGGCTGTGATGAGTCAGTCAGTAAGTCAGTGACTTTTCTCTTTTATATATATAGATAGACTAGTGAAATGTACCCGTGTTGCAGGAGTAAAATACCCGCCCCTCTTATGCTATCCCTCCATTGCACAACATCCCCCATTACGCAACACAATGTTGCACATCACTCCCATGCGCAACCACCCCCCATGCATGTCAATCCCCTCAGTGGACACTCCCTTCCCAGTGCATCAGGCACTGGGCGCCAAATTGGCTGGTTATTGATCAATCAGTCTTCAATGTTAAGCATAGGACAAAAACACGTGCACCTGTTTTCAAACCCTGAAATATTAAATTTCTCAAAATCGTTTCTTGGTGGGTGTTGATGTCACAAAAAGAACACTCTCCCCGAATTTCATGCTTCTAGGTCCAGGGTTTGGGTTAGGGCCTTGATCAGTTGGAGATTCTCAGTGTAAAGTATAGGGAGGAAAACATGTTGAACCCATTTTCACCCCGTTCTGGGTTGGAATTTCTGAAAACTTGTTTTCAGTGGGTGTCTCCATCACGGAAGGAACACCCTCCCCAAATTTCACACTTCTCGTTTCAGAAGTTTTGGCTATGCTTTGACAAGCCAGTTAGTCAGTAGCCCCCAAATCCAGAATAACTATAGGAGCACGTAAGAGACTTTACGTGCACCCGTAGTTACTGCACCACCTAGTGAAAACCTATGGGAAATTCATTTTGGAATCCAGAGTAAGTTGTTCTTACACTGGAGCAAGGACTCCCCTTAATTACTCTGGATTTTGCCCTTAGTGAATCAGTCAGTGACTTTTTAGTTTTAAATACAGTACAGTGGTACCTCGCTTAACAAGCGTTTCACATAACAAGCAAAAATGTCCAAGGAATCTTACTTCACATGACAAGTTCTGCTTCACTTAAAGAGCACTTATGCAGCCGTGACACTCCACATGGAGGCTCTTTAAAAAGGCTGCCAGCCAGTGCTGCTGCTTCTAACTGCCCCCAACTTGGGGGCAGTTGCCTGAGGGTGCCAGAGGTAGCTGCCCCCAAGTGCCCCCACCGGCCGCCTTGAACCTCTAGCAGCAGCCCAGGTAAGCCTCCCAGGAAAGTGTCTTGGATTGCAGCCTCCTAACCATGTCTACTCAGAAGTAAGCCCCATCCTATTAAATGGGTCTTACTCCCAGGAAAGTGTCTTTAGGATTGCAGCCAAAGTAGACTTCACAGGATCATGCACACTGAATGCATGTTTTTAATTCAATTCCAGTGTTTTGTCATCATTTTTCCATCCAGTTAGTATTTTTACATGAATATTTTGGGGGTTCTGGAACCAGTCGTCTGAGTTTCCATTATTTCCTATGGAAAAATCTGCTTCACTTAAAGAGCGTTTTACTTAAAGAGCAGGCCTCTGGAATGAATTAAGCTCTTTACGTGAGGCACCACTGTATACAGATAATACTGTAGGAGCCTCTATCTAACCAGTGGTTTTTGATCAGTTATGATTGTTCATGGTCTGCTCCTCTTTTTGGGATGTGTGCATGCCCTATGACCACTACCTTCTTAACTGCTTTTTCTTCTTAATTTTTTCTTCTAACTAATTGGAGGGTACTGCTCCCAAAATCCTCTTCTGCTCAGCCTATTTAGAAGAATCAGTGGAGGAAAAGAGGATGTGGTAGTGGAAGAAAGTAGAGGTGACCCTGTTCTTAGTTGTTTTCCTGGAAGGACAGTGATTGGGAATAGAGTTGGTATATCTACTGCTGCCTCCACCTCCTGTTCCACCATTCTTTAGCAGCAGCACTGGGGGTAATCCTCCATGCCAGAATTTGTTGGTCAGATAAGAATGATTTGCTTGTGGTAAGAGATTTTTTGTTGTTTTGACCATTGCAGATACAGAATGATCTTGTGCTAGTTATAAACCCACATTTAGAACTTAGGGTTGTGCATAAAGCCATATGCTTTACTGTATCAGTCACATGTGAAAAAACCCTCTGTAAGATAGTATGTGATAATCTATGACAAAACTTATCTTCTGTTGTGGGGCAGGAGCCACTGTGAGGAACTGAATCTAAGGTTTTTTCTCATGGCAGGTGGCTGATGACTTCCAGTATGATTCTCTTTTGAAAGCATATGCCTTATACATAATCAGGCATGTGTATATAGGTGTATGCAGTATGCAGGCCTGTCTGATCTGCAAGAACATTTTGATGGAAGCCAGTGTGTTCTTAAAGCATTGATTGGATGACAAGTGATTGCAAAACTAACTATGCTATTTTTCACATTCAGGTTAACTGTTCTAGGCCATGTATGAAATGCTAGATATATGTCCAGCAGTGGAGTTATCAAGACAAGAATATTGCCATCCAAGTAGTTGTAGAAACCTTAAGAAGGCAATAACCCCTTTGTCCTAAGGAATAAAATGCATTTACTGAAAGATATTGGGAATAGCCTCACCAAACTTTTGCTTTCCATCTTCTGTAACTGTTTTTAAGGATCATTCGTGAGCCAGCTGGGAAAATCTTTTTTGCTGGCACTGAGACAGCTTCAGAATGGAGTGGGTATATGGAAGGTGCAATACAGGCTGGGGAGAGAGCAGCCAGAGAGGTATGAAGTGATGTTCCATCAAAACTTATAAAATTTTATGTGACTTTTGTAATTCTCGTTCTGGATATTTTGATGATTCCTTGAAATGCGCCTTATTGGACCATACCTTATATCTCCAATGCCAATTATAGTAGCAAAGTGACATGACAAACATTTTGGATCTCATATCCAATATAGATCCTGTCAAGAAATATAATTCTCTTATGGCACAATCGACTATCTCAGAACCAGTTCAGACATTATTTCAATTTATTGTATTCCTGTGCCCCTTTACCTGGAGGAAATGTTTTGTTGCATGAATTGTTTTAGATCACTAACAGAACCATATCTCTTTAACCCTTGAGGTACTTTATAGTTTTTGATAAGCTTGTGTTATAAATGCTTTTGTGCTACTCCATTTATTTAAATAAGATTTGTTATCTCATGCCCACTACGAACAATGATTTTCTAAGCTTTTGTTCTGGCAGTGCCAACAGTTGTTTAAGACAGACTGTGAAAGTCATGAAGAATAGATCAGATTTAATAGATGTTTCTATCCCCTTTCAGATATTGTGCTCAATGGGTAGAATTTCAGAACGAGAAATTTGGCAATCTGAACCAGAATCTCGTGTAAGTTCTTTTTCAATGGTAATTTTTCATTTCATAATACGATTCAGGTGAAGTAGTGCTGTAAGGAGGACTGTCTGTAAGGAGACATATTCCACATTATTTGTAATGAAGAATAACATAACACTTGCATTGTTGGATTAGCTCACTTCCTCAAGATGCAGTAAAACTCCAAGAGGCAGTAAAATACCAAGTAGCAGAGGATGTTCAACCCAGATACATTTTTCAGTGTTTTATAACAGCCTGTTTTATAACAGCCATAAAGCAACTTCTGCTGGTGCAATGCTAGTTACACCAGTGAAGAAGGCGGTAGGACAGGGCTACAAATCCCACCTGTTTTCACTCATAATTTTTTTACTGAAGGAAAAGATAAGGATAACAAGGATCTCATTCTCCTGTTTTAAAGGTAAAACACTATTTAAATGTCTCATACCATTAATGGAATACAGTGGTGCCTTGTAAGAAGAACATAATTCGTTCTGGAAGCATGTTTGTCTTACAAAGTGTTCTTCTTACAAAGCAGATTTTCCCATAGGAAATAATGGAAAGTCAGATGATTGGTTCCAAAAATATTCATATAAAAATATTAACTACCGTATATACTCGAGTATAAGCTGAGTTTTTTGGACCAAAAAAAATGGGCCCAGAAAGCCCCCTCTGCTTATACCTGGGTGAACTGAAAAGTGGCGGGATCAAACCCCATCATATCATATACCGTTGGATTCGTATTGAAGAGCAGAATCCATTTCTAAAATCAGTTATGAGATCTCTCCTTTCTATCAAAGGTTATGGCCAAAAAACCAAAAAAGAAAAACTATAAAAATAAAAAAATACAATTTTTTGCAATTATTTTAAGGAGGTAGGAATTTTGGCCTGGGGGTAGGAATTTTGGGTTTGGCATCTGGTCACCATGTCCTATGCATGTCTACTCTGAAATAAGCCCCACTAAGTTCAATGAGGCTTACTCCCAGGAAAGTCTGCTTAGGATTGCAGCCTATAAGTTCCAAGAAGGAAAAGGACCAGTACCAGTACCTGCTGCATTTCCTACCCTAGGCTTATACTCAAGTCAATAAGTTTTCCCAGTTTTTTGAGGTAAAATTAGGTGCCTCGGCTTATACTCGGGTCGGCTTATACTCTAGTATATACGGTATATGTAAAAATGATGACAAAACACTGTAATTGAATTCAAAACACTGTAATACAATACAGGACACAATTACTGTAATATTAATTAAAACACAGTAAACAAATAAAACAAATAACAATAAAACAAGTAAAACAAAAAAAACCCTTTATGGCAAAGGCTGACTAATTTTCGCCAAAAGAATCACTGCTGTCTTTTTGAGCAACTTTCACAAGGAACCTTCTAATGACACTTGCTTTTGTCTTCTTTTGAAGATTTCATGGAAATGTGACATTGCATTTTCATTAAACAGATTTATCGCTCGCACTGCTACAGCCCTATTTGCTTTTCTACAAAATTTTGCACAATTTCCCAATTTTTACATATGCCCTTAATCTCAAGTGAGGTATTCCTCCTCCTTATTCTCCTCCTCCTTGCAGATGAGATCTTCTCCAGAACCTCTTGGTCATGCTCACGATGCAGATCCATCAATTTGTTCATTTTCCAACAAATTTTCCTTGTAAAACTGTTTGCCAAACTCTGCCAAAACTGTTTGTCTTACAAGGCACTGGTTGTCTTACAAAGCAGAATTCCTTAGAAATTTTAGTTTGTCTTACAAAGTGTTTGTCTTACAAGGTACCACTGTAGTTGGAAAATATTAAGACAGAGGGACCTAGAATAGTAGGATTTCTATCAAAACACATCTATGTTTTTGATGCTTTAAGTTTTCCTGATGCTTTAATTAATAATGTTCTTCTGTTTAGGATGTCCCAGCTCTGCCAATCACTACCACCTTTTGGGAAAGGAACCTCCCTTCTGTACCGGGACTACTGAAATTCATTGGGTTCTCTACTTTGTTCACATCAGTGGCTGCAGCTGGCTTCTTTGCATGTAAAAGGGGTTTGCTGCTGAAAAATTGTAAATGAACCCACTAATATGAAACTGTATATCTTGACCTGCACATTGGTGTGCATTTGCACAATCATTTTATTCCCACAAAACATTGATTGACTCCAAATATCCCATATACATATGCTATGAAACATAGACTTGTCTAAGGGTTCAATATGTATTCCCAGCCCAGTGGCTGCCATAAAAACATTATATGCCCCTTGTGTCAACACAAGAAAAGAAATATCTACGTGGCTCTTACCAATAATTAATACTCGGTATTAATCTATCAATACATGATGGGAAAGGGGAAGTTTTGCATACTTATCCTTCACCACCATTTCTTTCAGAGGATTTATCAGTAAAGATGAGAAGACTTTTAAGTGACAAGATACAAGTGAATAAATTCCAGCAGCAAAATTGTTCACAGATTTTTGGCCTTTGTTCTTCAGCATCAATTTTTGATTTCTCCTCAAAGGGATTTATAAAATGCTGTGAGTCTGTATTCTTGGGATTTTCTAAAGTTCATTAGGATGAAATCCAAAGTGACTACGGGGAGTCCTTGCTCCAGAATAAGAACAAGTTACTCTGGATTGCAATATGAATTTCCCATAGGTTTTCACTAGGTGGTACAATAACTACGGGTGCACGTAATGTCTCTTACGTGCTCCCGTAGTTACTCTGGATTGTGCCCCAAGTTTGCTATACTTAAGTTTACTTATATGTTGCTCCTGTGATGCACCTTAATGTTTCCTTCATATATATATCAACATTTGTAAGACTAATGGCCCAATCCTATATGACTAGTTGTGATGTTGTAAGGCCCATAATGATGTTGCAAAGGCCATTCAATAGTGATGGCGAACCTTTCAGAGACCAAGTGCCCAAACTGCAACCCAAAACCATGAGCATGCCAGTTCCAGTATGCATACTCAGAGCTCTGGGCATGCGTGCAGGGCAGCAGCGCGCTCGGTTGGCTCTGCTTTAAAGAGGGTCAGGGTGCACCCTGAGTGATGCACCAGGTGACACAGAATCTCACAATGTCTCTGGCTGGAATGACTTAGCTCAAATGCCCACAGAGAGGGCTCTCCGTGCCTAGTGTGGTTCACCACCACACTCTGGTGTGGTTCACTGCTGTACAACTGGACTATAAGACATTTTATGCTACAAGGAATCTTAATATAACTACACCTCTCACACCATAAGGTTCTGCCACTGAAATTGTGAAGATACAATAAATCCAGATTGAGCCCAGGTTCAAATTTCAAATAATAGTCACTTTTTCATAATATTAAGCTGCAAAATACAGAATTGGAGAAGAAAATACCAAAGCTGGGAGTTTGTTAGGAGAGGCCTTATACTGAACTTATCGTACACAAACTATTCTAAGTAATGGGAACTTGGCCAGTTCTTAAAGAAGCTTTTTCTAGTCCTGCAAAGGTGATTTATGTGGATATGGTTTCTGCTGCTCCCCTAAATGATGTAGCAATGGTCCTGAATGATCACAACAGCCAACCTTCTGGAATGTATTGACTGCTCTGTCATGTTTGCAGGGTTCATGTCAGAAATTTGAATCTGAGCAGTGCACATTATTATTAACAATATTTATATACCGCTTTTCAATGCAAAGTTCACCAACTAGTTTACACAGAAAATCGAATAACTAATGGCTCCCTGGCCCAAAACAGCATACAATCTAAAAAAGATGCAAAAGGCAGCAGGCAACCAGTAGAAGAGGCACTACTGGGGAGAGGAAGGCCAGTTACTCCCACCTGATAAATAAAAGAGGAGCACCCACTTGAAAAAGTGTCTCTTCCAAGTTAGCAGGAGTTACCAGTTAGCAGGATTAAGAAGAGTTGTGTGCCCTTAGTATTTAAAAACTCCTGCCATTGTTAGGAAAACTGGGCTGCATTGGAGGAGACAGCTCAAAACTAGCTAGAGAGCATAAAGTGAGTAAGGATATTTAGAAGGGAACATATTTTGAGGAAGGGAAATGTCTGGATTTTGAAGATATGTGGAGTAAAACAGAGAAAGTACAGGAAATAATACTTATGGTAATATATATATATATATAAGAGGAAAAGTCACTGACTGACTCACTGACTGACTCACTGACTCATCACTGCCCTGCCAAAACTGCTGAGCCTGGAATCGTGAAATTTGGGGTGGGTGTTCCTTCCGTGACGGAGGGGTGCACTAAGACCGGTTTTCGGAAATTCCAACTGGAAGGGGGTGAAAGGGGGCGCAACGCGTTTTCCTCCCTATACTTTCCATTGGAGAATTGATGACTCCTCAACATTCCGTCCCAACTGCTGGGCCTGAAGCATGGAATTCTGGGAGTTCCTTCTGTCACCTGAACACCCACCAAGAACGCATCTGGAGAAATTTAACCCTTCAGGGGCTGAAAAGGGGGCAACGTGTTTTTGTCCTATACTTAACATGGGAGACTGACCAACATCCAGCCAATTTGGTGCTCAGTGCCTGGTGAACTGGGGGGACATTGTTAGGAGGAAGAGGTTGCACTGGCGAGGAAGTGGCGCATGGGGGAAAATTGTGCATGGGGGGAAGTTGTGCATGGGGGATGATGTGCATGGGGGTAGTTGCGCATGGGGGTTGATGCACACGGGGAAAGTTGCACACGGGGATGATGCCCAGGGGGGATGATGCACATGGGAGGATGATGCGCATGAGGGAAGTTGCGCATGGGGATGATGCGCATGGGGGTTGATGCACATGGGGGATTTGTGTATTTGGGACTGATGCGCATGTGGGAAAGTTGCGCATGGGGGGAAGTTGCGCATGGGGGAAAGTTGCGCATGGGGTTTGATGCACATGGGAGAAGTTGCGCATGGGGGAAGTTGCGCATGGGGTGTTGATGTGCCATGGGGGGATGGCGTATGGGGAAATGTTACTCCCGCAGCGTGGGTACACTTTTTGCTAGTAAGTAATAAATAGGAGTAAAACTCCCCACAGCCCAATAGCTCAGTGCCAGCAGCCCATGTACTTCTACAGCCAAAAGAATTGTTTGTTTGATGCTTTTTAATGGAAAATAAGATGTTAGGATCCCAGCTTCAGTGACAGATACTGGGTGGTTTTTGCTTTTTTATGATTATACCATAATGAAAATTTCCCTTTTTCAGAGCCTTGGCATACAGATGCATGATTAAAGGAATTTAAATATGACATGAAAACTGCTTTCTCCATTTCCTGTGTCTGCAATCAGAAATATATCTAGAAACTAAATTCAATTTAGAAGCTGTTTACATCCTTTCTGGTTATAACATCTTCCAGTAGATTCGAAAGGAATTTCTAGTGTTATGTGAAAATGCCTATCCTTTGAACCCTAATGTACTAACATAGGAGTGGAATTTGAAGGCAATCCCAAATTGTATAAACATACTCTGGGAATTGGCCCCAAGCCCATTGTTCACTAGGTTTACAAAAAAATGGATTCTTTGGGCCAAGCAGTTAAGCTGGTCTAGCCCTGTTCTTATCAAGTACCAGGGGTTGGACTAGAAGACCTGCTAGGTCCCTTCCAACTCTGATTCTACGTCTGTAGGTTTCCATTGTCTTAGACCCAGATCTTCTTCAGATTTTAATTAGAGATGTCAGGATCTGAACCTACAAAAATATGCATGCAAAACGTGTGTTTCTACTGTGGTCTCTCTCTTACGGTTTGGCTCTCAAATTTTTCTCAAAAAAAGGAGACTCTCAAATTTTTGCTTCACAGTTCATCATCTATGGATGAATTGTTTGGAGGTTTGCCTGTGTGAACATCTTTTGGAGGTACAGGTTGGGCATCTGAGGTATTTTGGGACTAGAAGCATTTTGGATATTGGATTTTTCCTTATTTGAGAATATTTGTATATGCATAGTGAGAGATCTTGGGAATGGGGCTCAAGTCTAAACAAAAAATTCATAAAGTATAGGGAGGAAAACGCATTGCTCCCCTTTTTCACCCCTTTCTGGTTAGAATTTCTTAGAGTTCCTCCGTTACGAAATGACACCCTCCCCAAATTTCACACTTCTAGGCCCAGTGGTTTTGGCTGGGAGTCAGTCAGTCAGTCAATCAATGACTTTTTGTTTTATATATATATAGATTTTTAATAATTTTATACATGAAACAAGGTTTGTGCAAGAAACAGCTTGCGATTTTATTCTTTAGGCAAGTCAGGCTGGATTTCAAAACAATTCAATTTTTTGGAATACATATTTTGCAATTCAGGATAAGGGTTGCCCAACCTGTACCACAAACCCACCTTCTTTCTACTGGTCTGTGTGGCTCCCACCTGTCAGTGACACCAAAATGGCTATTGCCACATCCTTCATGGGGCAAGTTGCAAAATAAGGGAAAATTTTACTGTGGTACCTGGGGTGGACTGGCTGCTAAAAGGCATGGATGCACCAAAGATTCACTTCCCTTAGTACGCTACTGGCTGGTTCAGGTCTCAGGCGACCCATTGGGTAGTGGAGCTTGCCCAAGGGTAATGGAATGGAAAGTAACTCTCCCTACCCCTGTGCTCTGTTGGTGTGGCTGCATCAGTAGAGAGGGGGCTAGTTAGATTGGGCTGTTACAATGCAATCCTGTACAAATTTATCAAGCGGTTATTCAGTGGGACTTACTCCCAGGAAAATGTGCATAGAATTGGAATTCTAGAGTCCTCCAATCCAACTGGCCTTGGTCTTTATTTTTTTACATCTTATCTCTGGTGTTACAGTGCCATGAGATTTTCTGAGCCCCTCTTATAAATGACATGAGACCAGTGAAGGTGAGGCCAGAAACACACACAGAAACATGCCTCATCCCGTGAATTCTTTAATACTGAAAAGCATTCATGAGAGATGAAACTGATTTCTTTTTTTCTAGTTGCATTTTCATTTGTTGCATTTCTTTTTGTTTCTAGTCTGGCTGTCAGCAGCTGATGGGAAATGATCCCAGTAATTTGACATGTTTACATTTTAGTGTGGTGTTTTTAACTAGCAAACCCTCTCCACAAGATGGAGCAAGAGGCTTGTCTAGTTAAATAAACATTTTCCAGTATGTTTTAGGAAAAGATGGAAGCCCTAAGAATATTTGGCAGAAGTGAGTGAAAATGCAGTCCAGGTAGGCAAAAAGAAACCACATTATTTACTGTGATCTGTTTTACTGAACCTCATTTCATTTGGTCTAAGCAAGCTGGGATGTAACAATTGCAATCATTCATCCATCAGGGATGCTGGATAAAATGATTGCAGTGACTTCTGATTACTTTTAATTAGCACTCAGATCATTCATTGTCAAGAAATTTCTGAACCACTTCTAGACAGCAAAGGTATTTCAATTAGAAAATTTTTAAAAATACTCCAAAATGTATTAAGCTTATTTCTTCAAGCCCTTGTCTTTGAGGCATGGTTTATCAGAGATATAAATGCATTACCTTCTTGAACAAGATATTTTGCATCCCACAGTGTGACTCTTACTGTGCAGTCGTAATCTTCCCTGGAATGGGCCAAGTGGCCTGTCCATATCCAGCATGATGTTGGGACTGGCTGCAGCTCAGTCTGGAGCAAGAGGAAGCGATTCCCTTTAGCCCGGGTAATGCAGCAGTAGCCCCAATGGAGCTACCAGATCTATACCACCTAACAGGCATTTTTGCAACACCTTCAGGCTAGGGCAAGGGACTTGCCAGCCCAAGCGCTTCAGTGTTAGTACCTGCTGACATGTCTGTTGATAATGTCCCCCCACCACTGTTTGCCATATTGATCTATGGAAGCAGAGAATGGAGCTGACGATCAATAAGAAGTGCTTCCCCTTAGAGCCCAAGGAGTCATAGAGTAAAAATGTTGTAAACCCTGAGTATGTTAGAGGATAATCTCTCTGCAGTTTCCTATACTAAAACTAGCAAGTTGGAAACAACTTGCATGCGACAAAGGGGTCCTATCACCTATCAAGAAGGCATCAAAGGTGATTTTTATTAACTGTATAATGGTGCACTAATTTTTGTTAATTGTAAGTGCACCAAATCCTCAAAACACATACACCTGGTAACATGCATGAAACCATTTTGATTATCTGCACAGATGTGTTTTGAGTAGCAAAATGGTGGCTCCCTCTCTGTAAAATTTTCTAGAACCTGAGATGTCACCTGGCCTGTATTTTATCCCCTTTCAATGAAGTTTTTCTCAGCTTAAACTGTGAGGCTGTAACCCTCAGTTTATGGAGTTGAAACTAGCTAGCATGCTGCTCGTGTCATGTTAGCAGAGAAGCACTTATGTAGGGAAGAGCATTCTAGTGTCAGAATTGTGGCCAGAATCAGGCTTCTAAAATTAACACCCATTCTTCAGCGAGATGAAAGGAAATATTTGATTCTCAAACAGCAAAAAGTTCATGCTCTGGAAAAGTGTGAGCTTAAAAATGAAAGCGCTAATCCACAGTAGACTTGTTGGCTCCCTGTGCAAGTTTGAACTGTGCAATTAAAAAGCAGATTACAATTCTTCTTAAGTAAATTTACCCTTTGATTAAAAATACTATTCCTTCCAGCATGGCTTTCCTGAAACCTTCTTAGCTACTGCATCTCCTCCAGGACAAATAAAAGAAAAAGATTCAGACTGGGGTGATTTTTTAAAAAAAGGTTTTTAATGAAATAAATTATACACTGACCTAAACTGCAGCTGATAATTTTCTTCCTTGATCACTTATCAGTCATTAGTCTAGTGTCTGTTTTGTAAACAAAAGTGATATTACAGTACAGAGATATGGATTCTGTAAGTTATGGTTTGTTCGTGCCTTTCATAACTGTGACATTTTCTCAAGTGCCTCTGTGCTTATTGTCTCTGTTGATTCCCTTCTATATTCTTTTTTCTATTCAATATGTCTTCTAGATATTTTTACCTGGCAGCTGTGACCCTTTTTCAGATCAAAATTAAAAAAGAATAAACACTGCCATACTAAATGACTTTGGTTCTTTCATTTTTTGTCTCTTGAGAATTCTTTCTTCCATTTGTGTATAATTTGGTTAAAAATACAGAGATAAAGGTATTTTGTAGTCACTCATGGGAAGGGCCAAAGCGTAGAATCTTGATCCATGTAGATATGAATCCTAATGATTCTAGTACAAGTAAAATGAGAGATTTTGTACAAAAATCAATGCATTGTAAGGGATACCAGGTTAACAGCCCAATCCTGAGTTGCCCACTGTGGCAGGATTCTTGCGGCACCTGAATGGCTACTGCATGATCCTGTGGGTGAGAAGTCTGCCCTGCCACTGTAGGGGATATGGGGGTAGGGGGTAAGGGAGCAATCTCAGAAGTGTTTCGCTGTCCAGGGATAAGCCACCACCTAAATGGTCCTCTTCAGACCTACACTAATTGAAAGTTTAAGTAGAAACACAAAGATGGATTGAGGGCAGGAAAAGGGATAGGATATTGCAGGTGCCACTGCAGCTGATTTTACCCCCTTTTGTCCTCAATCCTCCCCCTTCTATTCCATGGTTTCCCCCACCCTGCCTAGCTCCACCAGCATGCACCCATCCCCTGTTGTCCCCTGCGTTCAGGGTGACCATATAGACTGGAGGACAGCATGCCTTTACCTTTAACCATTGCATCGAAGAGGGAATTTAGGCAGGTGCTGCTTTTAAAACCCTTCTATGAAGAGCTGAACCTGCCTAAATTTCCTCTTCTATGCAATGGTTAAAGGTCACGCACTCTGTCCTGTGTTCTATATGGTCACTCTGCCTGCATTGACTTACTGGCAAGAAGGCTAAAATCTATTATTGAGTAGGATAAGAGCAGTGATTACCGTCAGGCTTTAGGGAGATTTTTAAAAAATCTGATGGCCATTTCATTCCCAGCTTTCTGCATAGTGTGAATGCATTCTGTGCTTCTTTTCAGCCACACTGATTTTCAGTCTTCTCCTCTAGTCCAGATTGTGCTAATGCCATTATAGAAAAATTAAAAAATTTCATGCTTGATAGCTGAAGAAAATATCACCAGAGTTTTAGTTTTTTCCAGCACATAAATTTCCTACAGCCAGTTCATTTATGGCAGCTTTGTATTCTTAAATGAGTAGACCAGACCTTAGCATGATTCCAGTAATGTCAGAAAAACGAGAGAAACTCTTAACTATTTAATCCTGCTCTTTGTAACAATTATCATAAGAACCATCTGCTTCCATTTTATTGTGGCATTTGGTGTGGTCCTTCAGGTAACTGATGTGTCCAACTTGTATTCCACAGGTCTTCTCAAGTTACCTGTTCACATATATCCATTCTCTAGCAAATATATTTAGATTCAGCTTGTAATTTTGAGTAAAATAATTATTTTCATCTCTCTAGGAAAAGCTCCTCTTGTCGAAATCATAGCTGTTTTACATAAATAATCAGGTATAACTAGCTGTAAATATTAGACTTGGTTGGGTTGTCAGAAGTACGGAAATGTGTAATAGAGATGGCTTTATAAATCTCCACTGTAGTGAGAGTGGGAGAGCGAGCAAGAGCGATGGAGTTGTTCTTTGTGGCAGCAACAGCATGGTGTCAAGACTCAGTAGGTGACTGCCAACTTTAATGAAATTCTTTTATGTGAAGTCCCATTTGCGGCTCCCACAGTCACAAGAAGTGTTTTTCTCTGTGTGAAGTTTTGGAACACTGCACAAAGCAACATTAAGTGATTGAGAACAGCCGCTATGGAGTGAGCCTCCTATGTTCTACTATGCTCAAAAAGACTGGTTGTAAATGCACCAGACTGGCAAAACTGCTCCATCTGTGGACCTGAGTCACTGCGTTTAAACACACCGCTGGAGCAGGCCTGCACCTGCCTCAGGGTGTGGTCATCTAATCCATGAACTGCTTCTTCCCCACAAAGAGGTCTACACATTGTGTGAGTGTGTGTTTGTGTGTTAAAGGTTAGAACTATTCTAATGTGTTGGCTTCCTCACAAGGAAGCTGCTTTCATCAGCATATAAGGCAGCTATGCTATACCCCTGGAATTAGAGGTAGTCAGGAAAAAAACAATGTTTTTTTTTAAATTCAACACCTCTAAAATATCCTAAATCTGTTCAAGCAACCTTGACAACTAATGATTTCTTTTGAGAGATGGTGGTGGTGGTGGCAGGAATAGGCCTTCCCTCCTAAAAATAGTTTTCTGAGGGGGGACGGGATGGTGGCTGAGTGGGGAAATGATCAGTACTGTGAGCTCCCATAGTGCTGACCACCTGGGAAGAGATGATTTCTGGATTAGGGCTATATATGGGTTGTATATATTTCAAAATGTGGATATCAATTCTGCTGAGACCTTTGGCTCAGATTATAATCTGGTGCAGATTATAATCTAGAACAGTGGTTCTCAACCTTCCTAATGCCGTGACCCTTTAATACAGTTCCTCATGTTGTGGGGACCCCCAGCCATAAAATTATTTTTGTTGCTACTTCATAACTGTAATTTTGCTACTGTAATGAATTGTAATGTAAATATCTGATATGCAGGATGCATTTTCATTGTTACAAATTGAACATAATTAAAGCATAATGCTTAATTACAAAATAATATTTAATTATATATTGTGAAATATTTATTTCTAATTACAAATAAAAAAAGTTTCAAAATACCTTGCAAGGCCCCCTACACCAGGGGTCTTTAGGCGACCCCCATGAAAGGGTCAGGCGACCCCCAAAGAGGTCCCGATCCCCAGTTTGAGAAACACTGATCTAGAACCTTTTGGCAGGAGGGCCACATCATCTCTCTGACCAGTGTCGGGGGCCAGAAAACTAATTTGCATTTCAAATTTGAATAAATTTAAATAATTTTACCTATAAAAATATATTGGAGTGGATTACAAGGCTTGCCCAAGGGCTGGATAGAGGGGTCTGGCTAGGTGCTACATTGACGCTCGCTGAGGGCTGCATCTGGCCCTTGGGCCAGGGTTAGGAGACCCCCGATCTAGCAAAATGGAGGGAGAGACTACACTCACTCACTAGACTAAATCTTTAGACAACAGTACAACTTTGCATATTAAACTGTGTAAGCTTTAATTGTTGTCCTCTAAAGTGGCTGAGCTCTGAGGTTATACTGAAATAAGCTTCCCTCCATGATATGGGAACTCTCTGTGAGAATATAAGAAAGACTGAATGAACAAAACACCCTGGATGATGCATAGCATGGTATTTCTCTCACACACTGCAGTTCGTATTCTGCACTCAAGGCACTTGTTTGTGGGTGTCTCTCCCCCCCTTTCCTGGTTATCAGCACTTAGAACTGTCATTGTTATCTATTCAAACCTCTGAAGTGTTTCTGCAAGACTCAGTGAGTGCCTGCATTTGAAGGTAATGGGTAATTTGTAGCAAATAAATTGCCTTTCAAAACTCAGAGAATAACACAGCTTGAACATTCTGAGTGTTTTAAATGGATACTTTAATGGCAGCTCAAGGATTATTCAAAGACATATCACTAAATTCTAGAGTTAAAGAGTTAGAGGTCACCATTTTACAAAAGCAAGCAGTAATATGAAGAGGTCCAGAGTCCTTTAGCACCAAGTTGTCATATGCCTAATACCAATCTATTCTTTTGTTGCCTCACCTGAGATCACTTTCAGAGAATCATCTATTCCAGTGGTCTTCAAAGTGGGGTCAGGACCCCCTTGGGCTGTCACCATTTCAGGAGGGTTGCAAAAAGTTGGGTGCAAGCATCTTGGAATCTCTCACTGAGCACTTTTAATGTCTCTTCCACGCATGTCATCGCTTCTGGGGGGTCCTGGAAAGGTTGTCATTCTCAGAATGGGGTCCTGGGCTGAAATTCTCGAGTACCACTGATCTATTCCATTATCAGTGTGTTGATCAGTTATCTATTCCATTACAAGTTTTGAACCCTGGCTAAAGCAACTACTGGATTCTAATGGCTACTCTATCATAAAGCTTACTAGGTAACCATGAGCCAATAGCTCATTCTCTCCCTTCTCAGCCTAATCTACTTTACAGGATTGTTGTGAATTAAAAGAGAGATGGGGAAAAATCCATTGGGTGGGTTGGGTGGAACATGGTTATAAAAAAAAGGCAATATTAGACAATTTACCTGTGATCTTATTGCATGATGAACATTTTCCTCAAGGAAATGCAAAATCCCAGAGACCTGCAGAGCTTTCCCATACATAGAAGGACTTTAGTGGTTTCAGTATACAGTGGTACCTTGCTTATCAAGTGGTCTACATAACAAGCAAAAATTTCTCTAGGATTCTGCCTCACATAACAAGTGTTACTTCACTTAACAAACACACTCGTTGGCAGTTGGGGCAGTTGCGCTGACAGGCAGCCCTTTTAAAAAGAATCAGGGCTGCCAACTGCACCTACCCATAGCAAAAGCAACACTTCCACATTGTTCCTCCGGTGGCCGGGCATCCGCTGGGCAGAGGGAGAGAAGAGGGAAGCAGCTCAGGGTAGCCAGAAGGGAGCAGGGGAGATAGAGGCTCCGGATGAAGAGAAGGAGAAAGTGGGGAGACACTTTGAAAGTGTCTTTGATTGCAGCCTCCTAACCATGTCTACCCAGAAGTAAGCCCCATTGTGTTAAATGGGGCTTACTCCCAGGAAAGTGTCTTTAGGACTGCAGCCTAAGTAGACGTTATAGGATCATGCACATTGAATGCATGTTTTGTATTCAGTTCCAGTGTTTTGTCATCATTTTTACATACAGTTAATATTTTTATATGAATATTTTTGGGGTCGTCTGAGTTTCCATTATTTCCTATGGGAAAATCCGCTTCACATAAAGAGCATTTCACATAACAAGCATGCTTCCGGAATGAATTAAACTTGTTATGTGAGGCATAACTGTAGCTTTCTTTGCCAGCTGGTAGACTACTCAATAAGATGCTAATTCACAGTGGCATTTGTCTACGAGGGCACAGCAGGTTTCTCTGGCATGTTACTGGGTTTTGCAATATTGCTGTGAGATTCATAAGGTCTTTGCCTGGATACCTTTGCACAGTTGTGGGACTCAGCAATATGAGTGAACGAGAACAGGAATGCAAACCCTTAAACTTGGCTTATATAACTGCTACATAATTATCACTTTTCAGCCTCAAACATTCACATATTCAGAGGGTAACGGCTTATACAGGGCAGATATGTTGGTTGCAGAAAAAACTTTACAAGCATCAGATGTGTCTAATGAAGTGGAACTGAAGTTCACCCAAGCTGATGCTAAAATAAAGTTAAGGTGCTACCAGACTCCTTACAAGGAGTGAATCTGAGGTTAGAATGAAGGAAAGTGGTGCTCTACAACCATAAGGGCTTTTGACTTGGCTCCTTTGCAGCCCCTCATAAGTGACCAGGTATTCAATATGCAAGCAGAGAGTCAAGTTCCCAGAAATGCATGTTAATAACCAAATAACAGTGAGCAAGATAGTATACCTAGAATCCTTTCTCTGTGTGAACATGGGTTGCTGCCTATTGTGGGTACAGTAATCTTGAGTCAAGGGCCCTCTGAAACAAACTAAGGCAGTGGTCTTCAAAGTGAGGGTCATGACTCCCAGGGGTGGGTTTCAAAGGCTGGAGGGCCACCCTCTTCTCCCTCCCACTGCAGCCCCAGTGATCCCAAGGTCACCAAGTGTGCAATCTTGGGGGAGCACTGCAGCATTAAGGCAGCGCGGGTGCCATCCCTGGTACCGCAAAAGACACGGCCCACCTTCCTGCTGGAGAACTGGAAGGCACTCCTGCAAGTCACTCCAGGGGCTAAAAGGAGCCCCACCGGAGCAGCAGAGAAGCTGGCTGGGGGTTCTGGCAAGGATTGTGCCTTCCTGCTTGGGGTGGGGAGCAGGGGAGCAAGTTTGATAGGGGGTTCACAGACAGATCAAAAGGGGGTCCTGGGCCAAAAATCACTGATCTAAGGAATCCAGAGATTCCTATAATACAAATCACAAGAAGGTGATTATATTATAATAATTTACAAAAATGACATGATAGGGAGTTTGGGTCTTGCTAAAACAATAACATTTAAATCCCAGAATGTATTTAATTTATTTAATCTATTTAATGGATTTATATCCCGCCTTTCTCAGCCAAAGGCTGAATCAAGGTGGCTAACAATATTAACATACTGTTCAGGGCAGGCACTGCGTAAGTGCCAATGTTGATGCTTGCACAGTGCCTGCTCTGAAGCGGGCTGCCCGCTTCAGTACAGGCACCGCGCTGGTGCCAACGTTGGCGCATGCGCAGTGCCTGTACTGAAGCAGGCCTGCCAGCTTCAGTGCAGGCACTGCGCAGGCACCAATCTTGCCCGCCCCTCACCCCACCCCGACCCACCCCAGCCCCACCCCTGACCCGCCCTGCCCCGACCCCAGCCTGGCCCCTCCCACTTCCGGCGAACCGGATCTTGGGCCAGGCCGGGCCCACCTCTGGACAAGGCTTGCAAATAGGACATGTCCTGGAAAAAGGGAGACACCAGGCTTGCAAAGAGGACATGTCCTGGAAAAGGGAAGACACAAGGCTTGCAAAGAGGACATGTCCTGGAAAAAGGGGAGACACAAGGCTTGCAAAGAGGACATGTCCTGGGAAAAGGGAGCCGCAAGGCTTGCAAAGAGGACATGTCCCGGAAAAGGGAGCCGCAAGGCTTGCAAAGAGGATATGTCCTGGAAAAGGGAAGACACAAGGCTTGCAAAGAGGACATGTCCTGGAAAAAGGGGAGACACAAGGCTTGCAAAGAGGACATGTCCTGGAAAAGGGAAGACACAAGGCTTGCAAAGAGGACATGTCCTGGAAAAAGGGGAGACACAAGGCTTGCAAAGAGGACATGTCCTGGGAAAAGGGAGCCGCAAGGCTTGCAAAGAGGACATGTCCTGGAAAAGGGAAGACACAAGGCTTGCAAAGACGACATGTCCTGGAAAAAGGGGAGACACAAGGCTTGCAAAGAGGACATGTCCTGGGAAAAGGGAGCCGCAAGGCTTGCAAAGAGGACATGTCCTGGAAAAGGGGGACACATGGTCAGCCCCTGGAAAAGGGGGACACATTGTCAGCCCAACTTTCTGCCTGCCTCTCCCCCTCCCAGTTGGTCTGTGTTGGTGGTGAAGGCGGACAGACTCGTGTCTGGGGCTGCACTGACCTGAGATGCCTCCCCCGACGACCACCACATCGTGCCACCACAAAAGAGGACAGCATGTGGGACATGGCAGCATGTGGGACATGGCAGAGCTGCACTTTCCTGGGAGTAACACCAGTGGTGGGCTCCAGCAGGTTCGCACCTACTCTATAGAACCGGTTGTTAACAAGAGATAGGACATATAAAGTTTAAAAATAGCCATTTAAAAGTGGCTGCCAGATGGGCAGAGAACCGGTTCTTAATTTCTTTGAAGCCCATCACTGAGTAACACCCATTGAGCTCCATGAGGCTTACTTCTGAGTAGACATGGTTGGAATTGTGCTCAAAATACTCAGAAATACTGTTTGCATGAGCTTAATAATTAACTCCAAGAAGGCCACATGCTGCCTGCGCACAAGGAAAAGGAGGACATGAAAGAATTTTCCCTGGACACAAGGCTAAAAAAGAGGACATGTCTTGGAAAAAGAGGACATGTGGTCACCCAGCTTCAGGTTGTAACCCAAAAAGAGGACAAGGTCTCCCAAAATGTAGGACATGGCAGAATAAAAGCTTAAAACACTCATAATGTTTTCATTAATTTAAATGCTATAGTTATTATTTAACTTATAACTATTAATCATAATTCATTAATTACAAGAAGGCTACATGCTTCCTGGAGGGCAATGAAGTTTTTCTGCAGGACACAAGGCTAAAAAAAGAGGACATGTCCTGTAAAAAGAGGACATATGGTTACCCTGCCAGTGCTTCCAGGCACAGAAGAGGATGATGACTTAGAGCACAAGCCTAACCATGTCTACTCAAAAGTAAGCCCCGTTTTGTTTAATGGGTCTTACTCCCAGGAAAGTGTCTTTAGGATTGCAGCCTCAGTGGTGTAGCTAGATGGGGTGCAGAGCACAATGGTACGTCTTGCAGGGAGCCTCACCACAGCATGCAAGCAGCCCTCCTGCTCAGTGATGGGCTTCAAAGAAATTAAGAACCGGTTCTCTGCCCATCTGGCAGCCACTTTTAAATGGCTATTTTTAAACTTTATATGTCCTATCTCTTGTTAAGAACCGGTTCTATAGAGTAGGCGCGAACCTGCTGGTGCCCACCACTGCTCCTGCTCTCCACTGTTGCTATTCCTCCAGACATTCACTCTCCACAACTGGAATGGCTCCAAAGGGGCAGGGCCACTTGCACACTCTGGTGAGGCTCCCTGGGGAGCAATACACTTTCCTGGGTGTAAGCCCCGAACATAATGGGACTTACTTCTGAATAGACAGGCATAGACCCTGTTATGGTAGACCCTTAGGGTCTACCCTAAGTAGACCCTGTTAAATTTATCTAGCGACCATACCCAGCTAAAGTGAAAACTATATTCTTATAACTGTAGTTGTGTCAGGATAGGGTTGGATAGGGTTATTATTGGCATGGTGAATAAAAGCACTTTGCACATGTTCAGAAATCTTCAGATTTTCAAGAATAACAGAGTTTCAGATGCAAATTTATAACAGCTGACTACAAGAATTACATCTTGGAGGTGGAAGGATAGGTTGCAATGTTTATACCCCTTCACAAAAAAACAAACCAAAAATATGTTTTCAAGAGTTGTTGAGTGTTTTAAGGTGCAATCCTATACTTTTTCCTTCCCTGGTAGTCTGCATTTGTGTGAGTAGCGTCAGTGAATTTGAACTCCAAGTGCTGAGGTTTCTGGCTGCTCTTTGCTTCTGTCCTACTTTTCCATTAAACATGTCACTGTTTACATTTTTTAATAAGCATTACATTTATAAGCACTCACTTGCTGTGAATGTGCTTCAGGCTCTCTTTGTGGCCTTCTTTGGCTACTTCTATATTCTTATTCTTTTAATTTTAAAATATGGTATTTCTGTCTTATTTCCCCCAAGTTGTCAAAGCATGCAAAGTGGCTAACAGCAATGGATTAAAAAATGTAAAACACATTAGAATCACAAGCAAAACAACAGCAACTACCATGAAGATACTATACTGAAAACAGGAGCAAGAAAGACGAAAACACCAACAAGACAGCAAGGGAGGTTAATGTGAATGGGCAAGGTGAGATAGGAACCCCCCCTGGAATGCTAATTAATTAATATTAATTAAAATGGACATTGATATGAACATTAATATGGAGGGTACATTTCTTCCTTCAAGTAGGAGGATTTCAAGTACAGTAGTGGAGTTTCAAAATTGAGGGAGCACCACAGAGGAGGCCCAAACCCTAGTCACCAGCCTAGCCTTGGGTAGAAGTAGCCTGTGTAGGAGGACCTCCATGATGAGTATACATGATGATGACCATATGTGATGCATGGGTCAGCACATATGAGAGAAAGTGATTCCTTAGATATCCTGGATCCAGGTCATAAGGGATCTGAAGGGCAATGACAGCACCTTGAGTGCCATTCAAGGTTCAATTCAATTTCAAGATATTTTTGAAGGGCAGCTCCATGTGGTAACCAACAGCATAAACCTAAGCCCCCTGTCACAATCAGGTGCAGTAGCACCAAAATGGCTACCACTGTATCCAGCTGGGCCAGGCGGGCCACCAGCTTATGATATGTGAGATGAAATTTTTTGAAATTTCCTCCTCTGCACAATTGCTAAAGGTCCTGGAGGTCTAAAATTGAAAGTTTGGAGACACTTGCCCAGGGCAACTATTTCCATAATTGCATTGAGCTCCTCAGAAATCCAGAGAACTACACTATATGCAGAGACAGGGATTGCTCAGGAGGAATCATATCCAAGGGCTTGGTTGTTTTCCCATTACAAATGTTGACCTTTGATTTCAGAACAATTGCTGAACCCAGTATCAGGAAAGCAAGAAAGTCTCCCAGAAAGTTCACCATCAAGATCCATTGGGCTCCACATGCAGGCCAAACAACTCTGTCCCCACACTTGTGGAGCTGCAGAGCAGCCTGAATCCACTAGGAAGTGATCTGAACACGACAAGGGAATGATCTGGACATCTGGACATCTAGCAGTAAATGTGATGTCCAAACATGCACGTGTGCTAGGGTATTTTTGGACCATGGTCACTATGATAGCAAAGAAATCCTGATTTATTATTGTTGTCAGAGAGGAAAGCGGCCCTTTTAGGAACCACTACTTATACTGCCATATCTTCTAGTCATTAGTGTGTGCAAATGCAATGTTGGCCTCAAAACACATTTCCCTGCAGCTCAGAAAGAAATCTACTGTATCATGGGACAACTCTCAATTTCCCTATTCAGCATCATTAGAGGAACAACTATGTCCTTTTCAGTCCTACAGCCAATTCTAAAAATAGTGTAGCAGACCAGTTGTCATTAGTTCGCCTGTGTTACTCAAAGGGAAACATATATGAATAAAAAGCTGTCTTATCAAACTAGAGTAGATTCATAGTTTGACAGAAATGTTTTGTAGATTTGTAAGGCTGCAATCCTATTCACATTTACATGGGGGTATGGATGCGATCAGTGGATACGTGAATCAGTGGATAACCAGATCTGTGGATAGAGGGGGAGGAGTTTACAGTTTTTGCTGCTCTTTTTGCCTTTCTCTAAACGCTATTACCAAAAAATAGCATCGAGAGCAGTGGTCTTTAGTCATTTCAGCCCAGGACCCCCTTTCAATCTTTGGAATCCCCCTGTCAAACTTGCTACCCCCAATCCAGGACACAAGGCTAAAAAAGAGGACCTGTCCTGGAAAAAGAGGACATACGGTCACTCTGCCCCAAGTCCTCATGCTTTCTCCTACCCCACTGTTCCCAACCCCACAGGTCTTCTCTTACCCCCAACTTCCCCCAAGCCCCCAGACTCTTCCATTTCACTGCCCCCAACCTCCACATGTGCTTTCAAACATACACATGCACACACCTTTCATCCCATGCACTCATTCACACACCCACAACACACATATATACATACCCACCCCATATACTCACACACAGACATGAATACACACATAACCCATGCGCTCACACACACATGCATACACATACACAAACAGCGCATGCACTCACACACACATACACATGCATACATATAAACACATATGCATAAACAACCCATGCACTCTCACACACATGCATACAATTTATTAATTCCAAGCAGGCTATAGGCTGCCTGCTCACAAGGAAAAAGAGGACAAGGAAGATTTTTTTCCAGAATACATAGATAAAAAGAGGATGTGTCCTGGAGAAAGAGGACATCTGATTTAAAAATAAATAAATATAAGCAGCCTTAAACACCACCCCCGCAAAAAAAAAACACATTAAAACCCCAGAGGGATAAGGAGAGGAAATTAGGCTTGGGAAAAGGGGGAAGAGGAGGTTGAACATTTTTTTACAAATAAAAATTTTAAAAAAATCACATTAACTGTAGATCCAGTTTCTATCATTTTCAGTGTTGGGGGGCTGCCTTCTGGAGCACTTTTAAGCTCCAGGTGCCTGGGATCAGAGCCCTGCTGGAAGCCTTGCATCCTCTGGACTGACCTTCCACACCAGCCAAAGTGTTTGCTTACTCACAAGTAAACATGGCTGTGTGCAGTGAGGAGAGAACTTCCTTCTGGGGTTTTTTGGGGGGCTGCGCTCATTGGATCAGGACCCCTCTGGAGTCCTTGTATTGCTCTCAGTCTGCCCTTTCCACTGGACTATGGCATGATAAAGCTGCAATATAAATTACTTTCATTATTTGTTAAATTGAATCTGCAGACCACTTTTTAAAACATATTGCTTATTTTAATTGTTTTATGGTTTTGTGAAAGTGTGATCTGATTTACCATTTGCTTTGGCAAGAGAAATGTGGCAGAGACATTGAATAAATAATTGGACTTGGTACCACGTTCTGCATGGAAGATATGTTCTACCACTGGGCTATACAGTGATACTTTTATAGTGGGTTCCATAGTGCCTGAGGTGCAGTCATGGACTGTTTGGTGGGCAATCTCCTCCCCTCTTTTTTCCAGGACCAATATTGGGAGCACCATTTGGTCTAGGTCAGGATCTTGGAGGGCAGCCTTCAGACGAAGATGTGGGGTGTCAGGATCAGTACAGGGAAGGGGGCTAGAGAGTCACTTGAATCTCCTTCCATCCAGTCATGCTGGCCAACCTCAGTCATTGTCCATCTTGATTGCAGCCAAGCAAACCCTACATCTGCCTTAAATCTGTCTAGTGGCTGGGAAGTTGAGCAATGGAGTGACTTCTGTTAAACTTGGAAGTTACGTACCACAGCAGATTTGACATTGCCTCCAGAATCCTGCCTGGTTGGGCTGGGCTCACAGGAGACCACCAGGCCAAGGAAGTCCTCCCTAAGACAATATTTCATTTTTGAATTCTTATAGGTGCAAAATTTTACAGAGAAAACATGATGGAATCTCTGAAACAAGGACCATTATATTTCTTTGACCAGGTATGTCTACATTAATGTTTCTAAGTGATCACTTTCTCTAAAAAAATTTAAGGTTTAATTAAAACCTATGTTTTTATTTTAGCCAAAAATTAAAAAAGAGTGGGACAGGCTCATAGGATTAAGAGAACAACTCACTGAATTAAATTCAAGCAGTTCATATTCTCACAAAACTGGATGTACTTACTGGTAATACGGATTTCTGGATTTCTGCTTGGGTTACAGTAATTGAGGCTGCAATCCTAAACTCCAGTTAGGCCAGCATAAGCCCCAACATAAGTCCTTTGATGATCTGGCAGTGTCAGAAAAGTGCAGTAAGACACTTCTGCCCCAATCATGGGGTGTTGGGCCAGTATACAGGCATACGCCAACCTCCTCACACCATCATGGGAATATATGCCAGCTGAGTTATGCCAGCCTAACTTGATTATGATTGCACCCTAAGAGCACAAGCCTATGGACATCTACTCAGAAGTAAGTCCCATTGTACCATATTGGGCTTATTTCCAAGAAAATGTGTACAGGATTGCAGTCTGTTTAAACCCCATCTATTTCCCTCAACTATTTCTTATTTGTATAATTTTGACTGGAAGTTTCAAAATCTATTTTTGATCTGCATTTTGTACACAGCTCATCATATTGTTGTCTCTTAATAAAAAAAATCGCAACATTGCTAAGAATGAATTTTTTGGTCATTAGATTTTATTTTAAAATAAAACTCACCTGCTTCCCTCTTGCATGCTTAGCATAGGGTGACTGCTGGTCTGTGAAATCTGCTTTATTGCACAACAATAACAAAATTAATTATTTAACAGGGTTAACAGAAAGGAATATTTCTGAATTTAGCTTGCAAATAAAATAAGCTAATTATAATTAATGAAAGGGGTCAATCAAATAACTTTCAAGCCCTCAGTTGACTTAATAAGCTTCTTTGAAATTGATGTTTCATGAATCACCAAAAAATTGCTATAGATACTAGAAGTGTTTATTAACCTTTTGACACTCATGTAAAATGGTTGGCACAACTGCTCATATGGCAAGGGTGTTAATGGCATACAGCAAAATCTCTCTAAAGGAAGCAAGATATAAACGTATTGTACTGATTCCAGTAAGATGTGAATACTTTTTTCTTCCTGTCTACCCAAATCCTGCTATTCATGCCAGGTCATAAGAAAAGGTCTCTCTGTGGGTACAGGTATAGCCAAGCCATTACCCCCAAAGACCCTTGATTTATTAAGATAGATTGTAATTTTCAATATTTTGAACTAAATTCATACCAGTTCTAATATATCCTGTAATTAAATGATATACCATGCATTTTCAGTCTATCTGCAGAAAATCTGGATGCGCAGAACACATGGAAAAATATGATACTCTAATGAAAAACAATTCAGCAAAAAAAGATCCTCAAACATATGATTCTTCGGTATTTAGAACGATCCATCAGGACCCGCTTGCTCAGCCTTCCCTGAAATTTTTGGATCCACTTTCAGAAGAAGTATCACCACTAACCTCACTAAAGGAATATAAAGGCATGGCTCTTCCCATGTTATGCAAGCTGGAAGAAACACTGAAGCATTTTTCCAAGTACAAGTTGGTTTTACCACAAGGAATTTTAAATATCTTGCCCTGCAGTTGGGAAGAGCTAACTGATGATGCCTGCTGTGTAGAGAAAACTGGGCTGGAGCCAGTATATAAAAATATAAAATCAGGGAGAGGACAAACCTCAGAAGAACACAGCAAGTGGTCACCCACTGTGAGATGGCTGAAGACATAAAAAGACAACACAGAACAAAAGCTGAGATTCCCACTGATACTACAAAGGGAGCAAAGGACAGACAAAGGCTGCAATCCAGAGCAAATTCAGCCTGCTCTGACCTAACTGCACTCTCCTAACTATTCTGTATCCAGAGCAGAAAGTTATGCTGAATCCAGAGAGTCAGGAAGCCTGGGCTGCCCTAACTGCTCCAGAGCATGCTAAGTAATTGACACAAGGGGAAGACTTGCTCCTGAGGAGACACCCCTCAGATCACACTGAACAAGGAACAGCTGTGGTGCCTACAGTGGTGACATGACTCTGCACATCACCTGGTGCGGAAGTCTGTGCGTCATCCCTGGGATGCGCCCCCCCCCCACCTGGACTGCACAGTCACCCAAGTTGGCGCCTGCGCAGTTGTTTCTGAAGCCAACTGGCTTCAGAAAGAGTACTGCACAGGCACCATCTCTGACACCTGCGCAGTACTTTTCTGAAGCCTTTTGGCTTCGGGGGAGACTGTGTAGGCGTCAGAGTTGGTGCCTGTGCAGTACTCTTTCTGAAGCCATTCGGCTGCCGCTCCACCTCCTGAGTGAGGCCGAATGGCTATGCAGAGGCGCGGACTTTCTCTGCTCTAAGGAAGTCTCCTCTGAAGCTGTTCGCCATGCTCAGTGTGTTTCTGTGCAGTGCACCTCAGATGGCCGTTCAGGCCAGCTCCTCAGACAAGTGGCAGCTTCTGGCTGCTGCTCCGCCTTGGAGCAGGCCTGAATGGGGTGCTGACGCCCGGGGCCTGCCAAAGGACAGTCAAACTCCTCCGGCACATCACCCCATACGGAGCGCATCCCCAATGCAGCCCACACCAGCCGCACCAGTCTGGTGATGCCACTGGGTGCCTGCCTTATAAGGAGTCCCTGATGAGATGCCAGTACATTCTACAGTGAATACAAGGGGCTTCTTGGAGTGGCCTGCTGTATCCTGAGGTTTGTGGGCAGCCGTAGTTTGTTCCATATCCTGAGGTTGAGAGGCAGGGGTTGCAGCTAGGATGGCCAAGAACTCAGATTTTTGGTCAGCACTGCCATTCTTACTCGGGCCTTATCATGGACCCCTATGGGTCTACTCATTACTATACCTGCTTCTGAGGTGGTATAACTCTGAGGGCTGGAAGAGGGCATTTCTGCCTTGGAAACAGGCTTTGGATACAGAGTAACTGCTCTGCCCTAGGCAATGCTAAACATGCCCTCAACTTGCCTCTCCTGAGCTGCTTAGGCTGCCCCAGTTAGGGCAGAGCAGGTCCACCTCTCTTAGGGCACCCTATCTTGCCTTGCTCTGCCCTAAGCCTTCTTCAGAGTAACTGGGCTGGAGCATCTTGCAGTTGCTCCAACCCAGTGTTAGATAGGGCAACCTAAGGGCTCTTATGTGGACAGATTAGTTGCTCTGGATTGGGCTGAAACTCTATTAAACAGACTCAATGGAAACAAGAGTAAAGAGAATTTATTTTATTTTCATAGTAATACTTTAGTACAGGGTTTCTCAGTCCAGCGACCACTGGAGGACCTTGGCTGCTGCCTCACTGGTCCGCGAGAGGACTCCTCTAAGGCTACAGTCCAGAGTAACTACGGGACCTCTTACATCAAGTGGCACTTACTCTGGATTGCTCTATGCATTTCCCATAGGTGGCCCCATAACTACTTTGATGTAAGAGTTCCCATAGTTACTTTGGATTGTAGTTACTTTGGAAGGCTCTGTCGGAGGATTGCAGCCTCAGATCAATCCTATGCCTGTCTACTCAGTAGTAAGCCCCATTGTAGTCAGTAGAGCTTACTCCCATCCTGCACAGAAAAGGGTTGAAAATCCCTGCTCCGAGTAGACATGCATTGAGACAGTGGGCTCTCAACTGCAATCCTATCCACAGTAACCTAGCAATAGCTCTATTTATTATAATGGGATTTCTAGCCGGAGGCAGCTGTGCTGTGCTCTAGTTGGGGAAACCCTCCCTCCAGGTTGCCAGAGGCAGAACTCTCCCCCCACACCTGGATTTGTCTCTGGAAAATTTATTTTCCACAGTACCAGTCCCTGGGGCCAAAAAGGCTGAGGACCACTGCTTTAGTATCCTCAATCTCAAATAGATAGTATCCTGTATCTCATATAGATACGCTCATATATACATACAAACATATGGAGTAGATGGCTTTTATATATAAAAGCAGAAACAAGCTGGCTAGTTTTTATACTAACACGGTTTACTTAGGTTTTACTTTGACAATTTTGCTACATACTTTTGTGCAGCCCATTCTTGTCCCTGTTTGTTGAGGAGTTAGTTGCAAATGAGTGTATCTAACTGCTATCTTATGGAATGCATTTACTTTGTACTCATAGTACACATTTACACATTTAGTAAACTTAGTAGTACTCATTGTGCCAAAGCACTAAGTTGTAATTCTAAGTAAACACACATGGAATCAGGCTACAATCCTATAAATATTTCATTGGAGTGAGTCACACTGAATGGAATCAGTGGTGGGCTTCAGGGGGTTCTCACATGTTCCATAGAACCCTTTGCTAATGAGCGCCTGGTTCTGAGAACCGGTTACTAATTGGACATAAAACCTGTTGTTAATTTAGATTATTAGGACATAGAACCTATTGTTAATTTATTTGAATCCCACCACTGCTTACACTCGAGTAAGTGTGTATAAGATTGAAGCCTATTGGTCCCAAATCAGAAAACAGACTTGGAGCTTCTCAGCAGATTACTGAGTAGTAGTGCAAAGAAATTGGCAATATTTCAATCCTTTTATTAAAAGCTGATTCTTGTTCCTATTTCAAGGTGTGAAAAAGTAATCACAATATTCAGCCAGGAGTTAATCCATATCCAGAGCACTTTAATGAATAAGGAAAACAAGAAGCTCTTCGCTGTCCATTAGTTGACTTTTTATAATGAGAACAAGAGCTTTAAAACAGTAAATTAAATTAAAATTAAAAACAGTGAACAAGTTATTTAAAATGTTTTAGTGTGTGCTTATGCAGTTGTGTGCTCCTGATCAATTTCACTTTCTTTTCTCTCCTGTTTAGCTATAGTCTCAGAACAAAATACCAGTGATTTACCTGTTGCTATTAGTTTCTCATTGTCATCAAAACCTCTTGAAGAAAGAGGTAGGCTGTGCTCAGTTCCCCTCCCGATCAAACCACTAAGAGCACAATCCTAACCATGTCTACTCAAAAGTCCCATTGTGTTCAATGGGTCTTACTCCCAGGAAAGTGTCTTTAGGATTGCAGCACAAAGCTGCAATCCTCACTTTCCCACAGACTATAAGGAGACTTACTTCTGAGTAGACATGCATAGGATGGGGTGTAAACCAGTTTAATGTGAATACCTGCACTAACCCCCAAATCCAGAGTAACTACAGGAGCATGTAAGAGACTTTATGTGCACCCATAGTTACTGCACCACCTAGTGAAAACCTATGGGAAATTCATTTTGGAATCCAGAGTAAGTTGTTCTTTCACCGGAGCAAGGACTCCCCGTAGTTATTCTGGATTTTGCCCTAAGTCAACCAAATTGGGAGTGGCATTTGTCAGATGAAGCTGAACTTTAAGAGGACACCTGCTTGTTTTTGAGGGTGCTATGATTCTGGTAGGTGAATATGATGCATAAAGAAAAACAATATTAAAGTGAATATTTAATTCTTTCTGACTAGAACTGGTACATTTTCCACTTTAAGTTATAGGGCAGTATTATTCCCAACTTGGAGCCACAGCCCAATTTAATTAATTATCCAATCTGTCAAACTGTTTCAATACAGTAACTATGCTGTTCCAGTTTATCAAAGAAGACAATCCCAACCATGTCTTCTCAAAAGTAAGCCCCACTGTATTAAATGGGTCTTACTTCCAGGAAAGGATTGCAGCCAAAAAATACCAATTATTTACTGACAAGTGTCCTTAAACTAGTGAAACACTTAAGATTTTTCAGCTACATTTTGGATTACTAATTTTGAATTCTTATTTTTTTTAAGGTGGTGTTTTTCAACATTCTGGACAGTGTATTCAGGCATTGGAGAACTTGGCTAAGATCCAAATGTATGAAACATGGAATTTTCTGTGCTTTTTGTGGCATTGTAGTTAATTAAATTAAAATTTCTTTGGATTAAAAACTAAATCATCAGTTAAAGGTGTGTCAAATAGCAAACACGGGCAACAATCCAGAGTAACTACAGGAGCATGTAAGAGACATTACGTGCACCTGTAGTTACTGCACCACCTAGTGAAAACCTATGGGAAATTTATAATGCAATCCAGAGTAAATTGTTCTTACTCCGGAACAAATACTTAGTACTCCCCGTAGTTACTCTGGATTGCGCTCATAGGAACAGAACCAGTCAGCACCATGCCCACCATTCATGATCACTGATGGGTTTCTAAATAAGTAGGGATTGAATTGAGACATCAATTCAGTGAAACAGTTCAACATACCTATATTTTCTCTATGGGGTCTGTGCCAGTGCACATACCCCTTCTTATATCCAGCATCACAACAGAATTGCAATACCATCCCTAATACTCAGCAATGTCATCGAGCAACATCATCAAACTTCCAGGTTGTTGAGCTCCATGCTTCCTGGATCTGTGCAGATGTGCAGCTTACACTGGTCTCTATATGCAGCCCCTACAATTTTTTTGAATCATTGCATTTTTTTAAAAAAGTCATTTATTGCATATTTTACTGCCACTCCATGTACAGATACCATACTGAATCAATTCATATCATTGGTACCTTCAAACAGTCCCTGCTGGATCATAAACTTGCTAGTAGCCCGCTGTGCAGGCAACTGCATACAGCACCATCAAATATCTGAAATACACAGATGAGAGAATGTAATAAGCTGTAATAACTGATCTGCATAAAAATGTATATACTACTTATATTAAAGTGATAACATTTGATAAAGATGCTTTATAGTTGATTATAATAAAAAACCCTTAACGCCATTATAACATCGCTTTCTGCCCCCTTTTTAAGAATACTATCACTATCCATGAAAGATAAAACCATTTTAGACTGCCTCTACTTATTGGTTGTTTTATCACGGAGGGTATAGGGATCAGTCTGACCATTGTGGGATTCAAATAAATTAAGTGGTGAGACCAGTGGTGGGATTCAAATAATTTAGGTTCTATATCCTAATAACCTAAATTAACAACAGGTTCTAGGTCCATAGAACAACAGGTTCTATGTCCCATTAGTAACCAGTTCTCAGAACCAGGTGCTCATTAGCAAAGGGTTCCATAGAATCTGTGAGAAACCCTTGAAGCCCACCACTAGTCTGACCACCTGGATCCTATGATGGTGTGGGTTTTCATCTAATGGCTAACCTCAACATGATTCCTATCTGAAATGTAATTTTCCTTTAAAACTCAATAACTAGTATTATTTGACCAAAAACTTGAAATTATTTGAGAGGAATGATATTTTAGGCATAAACATTTTATGCCATGTTAGTTGGAATTTTTTTCCCAAGTTGACATTAATCATCAACAATATTCTTGAAGATCAGTTATGACAAATGATTACACTTTTTCCTCTCCTGTATTTCTCTGTATAGTTTTTATTAAATAACCTGCTCAATTTTGATGATGTACAATAGTTGCATCAAAATTAAACAAGTTACCCTGTAACTGCCTTCTGCCAACTTAAACTCTCATGTGTGTATTCTTATAATTTTATAAAATTTAATATCCCTCTAAAATATAATTTTATAAGCAAATCAGTCTTTCCCAGATTGGAGAGCATGTTTCTTTTTCAGTGTCTATCACCCCTGTCGACTCATGGACCTGGCCCTGAAATCCTGATCCTTGTTTTGGATTTAGTGTACTGACTGTTGCCAGGTATCTGTGCCAGCACTATAGCCATTGACAATGGGCACAATCCAGAGTAACTATGGAGAGTCCTTGCTCCGGTGCAAGAACAATTTGCTCTGGATTGCAATATGAATTTCCCATAGGTTTTCACTGGGTGGTGCAGTAACTATGGGTACACGTAATGTCTGTTGTGTGCTCCCGCAGTTACTCTGGATTCTAGGGTTAGTGTTATTGAATCCTTATTCCTTGCCTTGTCAGCAAAAAGATGTCCTGAGTGTTATCTTGTTACAAAAGCTAAGATATAAGAAATGTTGGCTTCCCTTCAAGGATTCTCCTTAGATTTCCTCTAGTTGATATTTAGAATTTCAAGCATGCCGTCTTGCATAATTACTGCATTTAGTTAAGGGTTTGGATATCCTGCTCCGAATTTAAGCCTCTCTCAAAGTCAGCGAAGAAAAGTCAGTGAGAAAATTAAAAGGCACATTGATATAAGGTTGTTCAAGAGCTCATACACTTAAGCACTGATTTTCAATCTTTTTCATGCTGTGGCACACTAACAAGGTGTAAGTTTTGGACCATTGACAAGGCACACCATGCTGCTGCAGATGGGGGCTCACACCCCCCCCCATTGATCCTACTCATCAATGATTATTCCCCCAATCTACTGCAGCACACTGGCAGGCCACTCATATCATGGCACACTGATTGCAAATCACTGCTCCACAGATTCTCACTAGAATGGAAACAACAGCCACCTAGTCTGGTATATCTGCTTTAAATGGAAGCAGTACAAGTAGTGACTTGTGGCGCTACAAGCCAACATCTGAACAGGAAAAAGTGATCAGTGTAACAACGCCCACTCCAGAACTAAGGAATGTTAGGCGTTGTAGTGAAACCCAACAGTAAATGATGTTCCCTGTGTTAGTAGGGACTCAGGAGTGGAGGAGTGTACAACATAGCTGGCAATACATAACTCATGTGATTTTTGTACTGTGCCACTGACTGTGTGCATACATGACTGTCAATCAGCTCTACCCAGGCTGAAGTGTAATCCAGTTCCTCTGGCCCACTTCCGGGCTACAAAAGGTCCAAACCTGGCTGCACTTTTAAGATCCTCTAAGGTACCAACATCTAAGAAAATACTTGATTTCTTTCTTTCTTTTTCCTCTATCTACCAAACAGGACAGAACAGCTGCCTACAGAAGGACGAGTTGACAAACCGGTTATTTTTCATCATTATGCTGATGAGAGGAAAGAAGGTGTTCTGAAAAATATCAAAGGCTGTAAGAGAATCTTCTCTGAAGTCCTGAATGAAAAACTCAAGTTGCCCATAATCAAAAAGTATGGGCCAACCTTTAAAAAATTGCATTACGAACTGGCTGATGGATCGTCATTTATTTAATATCCTTTGAATTAATACAATGAAAATACTTTACTTATTAATACTTTATTTAATACTTCCAGCTAGCAGTATTTGGAGGAACAGTTTCTAGAACTAGGGAAAAAATTGAAATGTGATAAAATCCTATTGTATTAATCCTATTGAAATGTGATAAAATCCTTACTGTATTAGCAAGGTCTATTTCCTATTGCCGTATTAAAACACCAACTAAAAACTGGGCTGATGATCCAGCATGGGGTTGGACAAAAATTAATGGTTGGTATGATGAAATAGTGAATTACTGTTTATTCCTTGCCTGTTTTACATCTGACTGCAGATCGAACTTGCGGAGCTGAGTCCACCGAGACTTAAACACTGCCAAACTCCTGAGAAGTTTTCTATTAAAAATTATCCATATTAGTTAAGCAAATCCTGGACGAAAGCAATTATAAGAGAACCTCTCCGTTTCCTATTCATTAGTAGATAAAGGTAGTTAGACAGTGGTGGGCTCCAGCAGGTTTGCACCCACTCTATAGAACCAGTTGTTATCGAGAGATAGGCCATATAAAGTTTAAAAATAGCCGTTTAAAAGTGGCTGCCCGATGGGCATAGAACCGGTTGTTAATTTCTTTGAATCCCATCACTGTTTAGAGCTATAATATTCAAGCAAGAGAAGAACAATAATGCCTGGGTCTCAGACATTTTTAATGTTACATACATCTCCTCCTGTAATGAATCTGAGGGTGCAGTCCTAAGCAACTTGCCAGCACTGGCATAGTTATGCCAGTGAGGCACGTGTTACAACCTGAAGTTGGGGCGGTTAGCGAGGCCTCCTCAATGTAAGAGAATTTTGGTTGCATAAGGCTGCAATTCTATACACACTTTCCTGAAAGTCCCATAGAACACAATGGGATTTAATTCTGATTAGACATGGTTAGGATTGCACCCTAACTTGTGTTGCCCTTATGCCAGTGCTGGAAAATTGATTAGGATTAAATGTAGGATTAAATGTAGGATTTTATCACATTTCAATTTTTTCCCTAGTTCTAGAAACTGTTCCTCCAAATACTGCTAGCTGGAAGTATTACACAAAGTATTAATAAGTAAAGTATTTTCATTGTATTAATTCAAAGGATATTAAATAAATGACGATCCATCAGCCAATTCATAATGCAATTTAAAGGTTTCCTGGTGCTATCCCTTTTGTACGTATTATTATTATTATTATTTTTGTTTTTGTTGTTGTTGTTGTTGTTTCCTTACCTTCGAGTTGTATTATCCTTACCTCTGTGCTGGAAAGGTGGTTCAGATTTCTCTTTCAGAGTGCAATCCTAGGCACTATTTGGATCAGCTGTCACAAACATGTTGTAAGGTATGCTTGTCCAACCTCTGCTGTCAGAGGAACCACCATGGCTATTGGAGGCAATGTGGTGAAAAATATCTAAAATGAAAAGGTACTAGTGCTTTTATAGGTGATCCTTAGAATCATAGAATCGGAAGGGACCTAGTAGGTCATCTAGTCCAACCCCCTGCCTGTTACAGGAAATCCTCCTAGAGCATCCCCGACAGGTGCTCGTCGAGCCTCTGCTTAAAGATCCCTAGTGAGGGAGAATCCACCACCACCCTTGGCAATCTGTTCCACTGCCGAACCGCCCTCACCGTCAGGAATTTTTTCCGGATATCCAACTGGAATCTCCTCTCTTGCAGTTTGTACCCATTGGTTCTAGTTCTGCTTTCAGAAGCAGCTATGAACAAATGAGCCCCTTCCTCCCTATGACAGCCCTTCAGGTATCTGAAGAGGGCAATCATGTCTCCTCTCAGCCTCCTCTTCTCCAGGCTGAATATCCCAAGTTCCCCCAACCTTTCCTCGTAGGGTTTCCCTTCCATCCCACTGATCATTCTTGTCACTCTCCTCTGGACTTGCTCCAGTTTGGCTGCATCTTTCTTAAAGTGAGGTGCCCAGAACTGAACACAGTACTCAAGGTGAGGTCTCACCAATGCAGAATAAAGAGGAACTAGAACTTCTCGTGACTTGGAAGCTACAGTCCTCTTAATGCAGCCTAAAATGGCATTTGCTTTCTTTGCAGACACATCACTCTGCTGACTCATGTTCAGCTTGTGATCCACGGCGACTCCAAGATCCCGCTCACACGTTGTGCTGCCAAGCCAAGTATCCCCCATTTTATACCTGTATTTTTGGTTTTTATTTCCTAAGTGCAGAACCTTGCACTTCTCCCTGCTGAAATTCATTCTATTTGTTACAGCCCAGGATTCCAGTTTATCCAGATCCTCCTGGAGGTTTCTCCTGAATTCTGATGTGTTTGCTACTCCTCCCAGCTTGGTGTCATCTGCAAATTTGATCAGGCTCCCCCGGACCCCTTCCTCCAAGTCATTGATAAAAATGTTAAAGAGAACCGGTCCCAAGACAGAGCCTTGAGGTACCCCACTTGAAAACGATCTCCAGGTTGATGCAGACCCATTTACTAAAACACTTTGAATGCGGCCATCGAGCCAGTTGCAGGTCGGTAAAATTGGTCCTTGCAGGTCCTTGCAGGTCAGTAAAATTGATCCAGGTACAAGGCAGAAAAATTAAGAATATTTGTGCAAACCACCCATCCTATTTGCATAACCAGTTTGCATAACCATGTTACTTCTGTTAGGTGGCAAAGAGGCACTTTGTCAAGTGGTACTCGTCTGATAGTTAGCAGAGAGACAGTATCTGTCCCACCTTCACCTCAGCATTGTGTCTTTCCTTATGGCTGTTAGCTGGTATTTCTTCTGCATCTGTTTAGATCATGGATGTCCAAACATTTTGGGAAGTGGGCCATCACCATGTCATCTCTGACACTGTGTCAGGGGCTGGAAAAATTTACATTTCAAATTTGAATAAATTTACATATAAGAGTATATTAAAGAAAGATCCAGAGGATTACAATGCTTGTCATGGGCCTCATGGAGTGGTCTTGCTGCAGGCCACATTGAGGCTTGCCATGGGCCGTTTCTGGACCCTGGACTGGGGTTTGGACACCCCTGAATTAATGTGAGACCTTTGAGAAGAGGAGACCATTTAGTTGATTTTAGTCTCCCTTTCATTACTTGAAGAATAAGGGAGAATATTACCCAACACAATGTCTGCCAAGACCCCCTGGGGTCTTGTATCTACCCCTTGCAACGGGGATTTGTATCTACCTCTCAGTGTGTCTGTGGTGCTCCTTGATAAAATATTCATCATATTGTGTCCGAGTGTCCATCAAGAGCTTATACTGATCCAATGTATGATTTTTTCAATATGGACCACTCTGTCCTTGAATGGCTGGGTGGGCTGGACATTAACATCTGATTTACCATAAGTCCATGTATTTGCCATACGCTAAATAATACATGTTTACTCAGAAGTGCCATGAGAGTCAATGGGGCTTACTCCCAGGAAACTGTGGATAGGATAGCAGCCTGTGTGGAACTGACTATTGACATGTATAGGAGTGCACTGCATGAGTCCCAGTGACTAGCTGTATCATAGGAATGCAAAGGCACTAATATTCCTAAAGATCCCATTTTTTAGCTCCCTGGTTATTGCTTCTTCCTTCTTGTGATCCCATCCTCCTGGTGTTCATGAAGGATGACGATGTCTCCTTGACTCTAGTTGCAGCCAGTTATCTGCACGAGAGTCTTAGCAGAACTCCATCCTTTGGGATTTAGTACTGAGCACTCTTTCTCTTTTTCATTCTGTGTTTTATGGGCACAATCCAGAGTAACTACGGGAGCACATAAGAGACATTACGTGCACCCATAGTTACTAGATCACTTAGTGAAAACCTATGGGAAACTGATATTGCAATCCAGAATAACTTGTTCTTACTCTGGAGCAAGGACTGCCTGTAGTTACTCTGGATTTTACCCCTGTCTTTATTTTGTAATTGTGATTGGTTTTAAAATTGGTAATACTTTTTAGGCATCAATGCCAATAAAGGTTTCATAACCATAATCAGTATACCTAAAGATTTGGTAGAATCCCTCCAAATCAGATCCACTCGATAGGATTATGTATATGTAACTAAGAAATTAGGGTTACTGACAGACACAGAACATGCAAAATTGCAGTTAAGAAAACGAAAGAGCAAATTGTATAATCTAAGAAAAGATGAAAAGAACAAAATTCCTTTGTGTTCCTTCTTTTGTGCTTTATAAATAGTAGCTCAGGGCGTTGCAATGGTTTCCAAGTAGAGGAATTAAGCAGGGCAGGGCTGGGCAAATACACAAGCAATTGAATAGGATGACATAAAGCATAGACGCAAAGACTAAACAATATCTAGAAGGTCAGCAAATGCAACCTTGACCCCTTAGGCTTGGAACAGATTGGCCCATTCTGATGTGCTGCATAGACATACCCCCAAATCCAGGGTAACTACAGGAGCACGTAAGAGGCTTTACGTGCACCAGTAGTTACTAGTTACTGCACTAGTGAAAACCTATGGTAAATTCATATTGGAATCCAGAGTAAGTTGTTCTTACACCAGAGCAAGGACTCCCCGTAGTTACTCTGGATTTTGCCCTTCTTGAGGATTCCATGTAACTAGGGCTGCCATAATTTTCTTTCCCCAGACCAGGTCAGGACCCCTTGTCAAACTTGTCAGGATGTGATGTCATCACTGGAAGTGCTTGTCAAACTTGTCAGGATGTGATGTCATCACTGGAAGTGCTGTCATAACCAAAAGTGACATCATTGTCACATCCCGGTAAGTTTGACTGTGTAAGAACCACATATATGTCTACCCTGAAGTAGGTCCTGTTGAATTCAATGAGATTTACTCCCAAGAAAGTGAACCTGCAATCCTATCAATACTTTTCTGGGAGTAAGCTCTATTGACTATAATGGCACTTACTTCTGAGTAGAACTGCATAAAATTGCTCTCTCAACACACGCGCACACACAAAGGAGCACTCCCTCTTTCTCTCTCATGCAGCCAGTGGTGGGCTTCAAAGAAATTAAGAACCGGTTCTCTGTCCATCTGGCAGCCACTTTTAAATGGCTATTTTTAAACTTTATATGTACTATCTCTTGTTAAGAACCGGTTCTATAGAGTAGATGCGAACCTGCTGGTGCCCACCACTGGCTCCAGCAGATTCACACCTACTCTATAGAACCATTTGTTAACAAGAGATAGGACATATAAAGTTTAAAAATAGCCATTTAAAAGTTGCTTCCAGATGGGCACAGAACCGGTTACTAAATTCTTTGAATCCCATCACTGTCACACACATACAAAGAGGGAGTGTCAGAGTGGGCTGAGGGGAAGCAGAAAGAAGGGGACAGGGGGGCTGAGGGGGAGCAGAAGGAAGGAGGGGATGTGGGAGGATGCGAAGGAGAGAAAAAGGAAGAGGGGGTGTCATGGCTGAAAGGGAGCAGAAGGAGGGAGGTGTGTCAGGAGGGCTGAGTGGGAGCAGAATGAAGGAGGGGTGTCAGGGGAGTTGGGCACATCCCCCCTACCACACCCCCCCTGCAAAAGAAGACTTGGGAGGGAAAGGAAGGAGGGAGGGGGCAGCAATCTCCTTTCATGAGGCAAGCCAGCCAGAGGAAAGGGAGGAGGTGGCTACTCATCTTCCCTCCAGCTGATGACCTCACAGTGTCAGGCCAGTGGGCCATAGGAAAGGGGAGGAGGAGGAGGGTGGTTGGTTGGAGGTCCCAGTCCCACCAGCCCCCTGCAAGGCTGTCCCCCCACCACGGTCACTCCAGGCAACCATGTGCACCCCCACGGCTCCAGCCCAGGCAACAGAGGTGCCCAGGCAAAAGGCATAGAGGATTGGAGGACACTCCTGCCACCCTCTGAGGCCACCCCTTTCCTACCTGGCTCTGGGCAGTGGAGGAGGGGGTCAGAAGAGGGAGGCAGTGGTGGTCACTGGTTGGACTGCTGGCTGGCCAGCAGCCAGGGCTTCATGCTTCTCCCAGACCCTCTCTCCCCCCAGGGCTGCCAGCTCCTGCAGGCTGCAAACAGCACCTGGGACAAGCACACTCCCAGGGCTGCCCACATCTGGCTGGGTCATGACCTTATGGGGTAATGACCTTCAACCCATGAATGGCCTGGTTTTTCTGGGGGGGATGGCAGCCCTAAATATATCTCATAGAATCATAGAGTTGGAAGGGACCTAGTAGGTCATCTAGTCCAAGCCCCTGCCTGCAGCAGGATATCCTCCTAGAGTATCTCCGACAGGTGCTCATTGAGCCTCTGCTTGAAGATCCCCAGTGAGGGAGAGTCCACCACCTCCCTTGGCAATCTGTTCCACTGCCGAACCACCCTCACTGTCAGGAATTTTTTCCGGATATCCAACCGGAATCTCCTCTCTTGCAGTTTGTACCCATTGGTTCTAGTTCTGCTTTCAGAAGCAGCTATGAACAAATGAGCCCCTTCCTCCTTATGACAGTCCATCAGGTATCTGAAGAGGGCAATCAGGTCTCCTCTCAGCCTTCTCTTCTCCAGGCTGAACATCCCAAGTTCCGCCAACCTTTCCTCGCAGGGTTTCCCTTCCATCCCACTGATCATTCTTGTCATATGTCTTATCTGTTGCTGAAGGATGAATGTTTGAGAAATAAGAGAAGTTGATATGCTATAATCAATAACAGGTCTGAAACTATTGTGCTACATTACAGAGAGCTTATCCCTACAATCCAGAGCAACTACAGGAGCACGTAAGAGACATTATGTGTGCCCGTAGTTACTGTACCACCTAATGAAAACCTATGGGAAATTCATATTGCAATCCAGAGCAAATTGTTCTTACACCGGAGCAAGGACTCCCCGTAGTTGCTCTGGATTGTGCCCTATGTCAGGGTTACCATATGACCGGAAATTTCCGGATTTGTCCTCTTTTTTAGCCTCCTGTCTGGGTGTCCTCCAAAAGGGTTTCATTGTCCTCCATTTTGGCTTCATTTTGGAACTCTGCAATGGGGCACAGTACCACATCATGTCATATGCAGTATTGAAGAACAGAATCCAATGCAAAAAATGGTTTTCAAATATCTCTTTCCTATCAAGGTATGGCCAAAAAACTAAAAAATAAAAAAATATGCATTGAGCTTTATGGGAAAGTGAAAGTGCCCAATATTGAGGCTTTACTTGTGACTAGGCAAATGTGCCATTATCCACTGGAAAGGCCAGGCTGAGAGGAATCTAAGACCATGTCCTCCTTTTGAGGTTTGGGCATCTTGTCATCCTGGGGTATGTATTCTGTGTGCACATTAATAAAGTTAGGCACATTTTCAGCTGCATTCATATGTATGTTTGTTAAGAATCAAATCTCTTGAACTCAGTGTATTGTACTGCATGTCATTCTAGCAAGAATGAGGTGGGCTCATGAGGAGTTTAGGAAGGTACTTGATTCATATCAACTGCAGAAATAAAAAATGCATATACAGCATCAAGAGTTGCACCCATGAGAGTCAGTCCTCCAGAGGCTTGGTCAAACCCGATGCTTTCTTTGCTGAAGGGTATCCATTATAACATTGATTAAACCCTGATTCACGCCAATGGAATTTAAAAGTGCTTAGTGACAGCAGGTTCATGCCCATTGTTCACATTTGCACGAAATAATACTAAACCTAGAGAATATTCTCACTGATAATTGCACAGAAAGTTGAATTTTAATAAACAAAATTTAAAGTGCCCCATGCAATGTACTAATTATGATCTAATGAAGAGTGAACAAAAGTGTTGAAGTTCAGGAACTGGATTAGGGAACACTATTAATTCATTAGTGGACAGTGATTATTTTTTGATCCTTGAGTATAAATGGAATTGCTCTAATAATCCTTACCTCAAATTTATGGCTTTAATTGGCAAAAAAGAAAAGAGGATTTACATCAAGAACAGTACATCTGTGTAATTAGCTCAAAATTCAATAACTGATAATAAATTCATGCTCCAAGATCAATGAGATTTTCAAGACTAGATAATAGCTTTTTCTTTTGATATGCCTTATTTGAGTCTGAGTGTACATCAAAATATATAGTCTCATTGGTCTATCTTTCCACTGAGTTTCTTAAAACATTTTATGGGACTTTCAGATGATGAAGATGAAGATGATGATATAATGATGATGATATTGGAATCAGGAGTGAATCCCACAAAAGCAAGTCCCACTGAGGCTAATAGGACTTACTTTAGAGTAGAAGTGCAAGACTAGTGGCACAATCCAGAGTTAGGGCAGTGAGGAGTGCCCTAGCTGGGCAGCCCCAACTACTCTGAATCCCAGAGCAGAAACTTAGGCTGGATCCAGAGAGTCAAGAAGCCTGGGCTGTCCTAGCTGCTCCAGAGCATGCTCAGTAGGCACCAAGTCAGTGACACCTGGGGATGGTTTGCTCCCAAGTAGACCCCTCTCAGACACATTGAACAAGGAACAGCTGTGGTGCCTGCTTTATAAGGAAGCCCAGAAGTTCCTGACAACCAGTAACAGCTGCAGCTTGAAACTCCAGTACAGCAGTACCTCCAATGGAGGATGGATGCAAGGGGCTTTTTGGAGTGGCCTGCTGTATCCCCAGGTTAGTGGGCTGCCGTCGTTGTCCATATCCTGAACTGAGAGGCATGGGTTGCAGCTATGCTGGCCAAGAACTCAGATTTTTGGTCAGAACTGCCATTCTTACTCTGCCTTAACATGGACCCCCATGGGTCTACTCAATTCTATATCTGCTCCTGAAGTGGTATAACTCTGGAAGAGGGAATTTGGAAGAGGGAATTTCTGAAAAGAAAATTGACAGTATTTCTTCAGGAATTCCATGCCTACATGTTGATAATCACCAACATGTTTGACGTATGTCCTTTGAAAGATAAATTGAAAATTGGTGTATACCATTGTAACTTATGTCTAAGTATTCTTATACCATGGATGTCAGGTACAAATATATGTTTCAAATCAGTATTGCCATTAATGAGTCAGAAGCATGGAAAGTGGATGTTAGCTCTTACAGATGTTTGTCAGTCTGTGTAGCAAGTTGTATCCAGAAAAACTAATAGCATTTGACATTATGATATTGCAGCTGCTTGTAAACTCAGGACAGAGGACAATTCATAGGAACGATCCAATCCTTCTACCATCCCCAATTAAATGTTGTGTTTTGATTGCAAGCAGGTTTGCCATAAGTCCCAAAAAATAGGAACAAGTCTGATTTTTGGGGATTGTGTTCACATACTGGCAAATGGGACAGAAGGTCCTGTCCTGATTTTCTGAAGAAAATTATGGCAACACTTACTGCAAGCCTAATCTTCCCATTAGTTACACAGGTAGAATAAACCCCTATTCAGATATAAGCCATACACCTAGTACTTCCTACATGTTTTCATCTAGGATTTATTTTGATCATATTATTCCCATGAAAGTGCATCTTGGCTGATTCAATGAAAAAAATACATGTTAAAAACATTACAACAGATTTTAAAATGTGTATGGATTTTCCAGAAAAGATTCATCGAAAGGATACTGGAATTCTTACAGCTGCTGGATATTGGATTTCTGACATCTGCTGGACAACTTTTCTGAAAATGAACATGAATTTTCAGTTCCGTTGGAACATTTTCCATGTGTTTCTCTTCAAAACATGACATAGGAAGAAGCTCTTCATTATGTTCTCAGCAAGCAAGAAACATGGCATTCAAAGCACAGAAGCAAATCAGCTTGAATTCAATTCAATTGATTCAAGAGAAATAAAGGTTTGGCTCTATTTTCAGTCCAGATTTGGTTAAGCTCCCTAATTTTAGGAATATTGTACTGTATAAAAAACAGCTAATCAATTACACTCCCTAAATTGAGGAGTATAAAAAATAGGGAATCAAATCCAAACTGAATAGGAACCAAAAAAGGAATAAAATATGGAATTAATTATTGTTTCAAAATTGGTGCCAAAACATCTTCCTTGAATTCCGGTTTTGAGTACTTTATCAGAAAGTTTCAATAGAGTTGGCTTACAGTGCCTAGACTTACCTAGGAGTAAGACTCACTACATTCAGTAAGAACATAAGAACGTGTTAGATCACTACTGTTACCCCCAGCCTCAATAAGGTTGCAGGCTTCATTATATAGCGCACTGATATTTCTATAGCTATTTTACCAATGGCCCAATCTAACCTTGACTGGGTGTCAGAGGTGTGCTGTTGGCACTAGTGCTGACTGCTGTAAAACAGCACCAGGATGTGTAGCAATGTGCTGCCAGGATGCTGGTGGGAAGGTCGGAGCCTTCACCTAAGTGCTTCAGTGGGGGAATATGCAGATTCTAATTAGGAAAGGGGTGAATTTGGCAGCTGTCAAATCCTAACCTCTTTCCTGGACGTAATCCCGAAGCACAGGGCTATACCTAACTCCATCATCTATTAACCTAGCTCAGATCTGAGTATAACCCCTATGCTTTTCCTTTACCCAGAGAGACATCCCAAATTGCCCCTCTTATGATGCAGTGGTAACACATCAGCACAAGGGAGTGAATATGGTTCCAAATCTCCACAGGCTACAGGAACCAAGTATCAACTTGCAAAAGTTCCAAGAACTGTGTTGTGGCATAAGGACTCGGGGCCTCTAGTTTATATCAGCTCTGAAACATTATTCATTTCAACTCCTTTTAGATTCTTATGATATTCAAAGAATACACAGAATGAGATAGATATATCACTTCATATATATCACTTCACTCTGTCCAATTTCTAAGTTACAAAAAAGTTATAGAAAATCTGTAAATACCATGTCATAAAAAACAATGGAATTTAACAAATAATATTTCAAATGGCAACGAAACTACCAGCAAAATATGATAAGTGATGTAGCGTTTAAATAGATTAATGTCATTGCTTAATTAAACAGTTTGTAACAGTAATCGTTAATGATCCACAGGCCAAACCTAAAGGCACTGCGACTACCGCCATATCCTGTAGCACCATAGCAATTGCTGGAGGTGTCTTTTATTCCCTTCCCCTGACGAAAGCCCCAAACCCTGCAATGGGGCTTCTCAAGTATGTGATGAGTATTTTGCCAGAGAAGACTTGAGAATCTGATGAAGCTCCCAGTTCTACCCAATTCCTGCCATTGCAGCTGCCTCTTCTGTTCCTCTGTTTTCTTCTCTTTAAGAATGGGACATTTTTGACAACATTGACTGGAAAACACCAGTGCAATGCAGAGATGGTCTATGGCATTTTGTTGCTGGAAGAGAAAATAGGTCATATTAATGTAAATAAACTGACAGCACAATCTTAACCAATTTAGGCTAGCATAACATTACCATAACATGGTAATGTGTGGAGCCAGTGAATGTCTGTGCATTGTCCTAACCTCCCCCCACCCACCAGGAGTGGCACAGAAGTGCTTTATGGTACATTTGTGACACCCCCAGGCCAGCATGGGACTTGTGCTAGGACATATGCTGGACTAACTGGGGTTAAAGATTGCAGCCTAGGCTCCAATTGTTCTTAGGCTCAGCCTAAAATGCCACTGAAATTCCTCTCCATCCCATCACTGCTGCACACATATTCAAGATATAGTGGAGGGTTTCAATAGGGGTCCAACAGATGGAAGGACATTCCTACCCTTTTTTCTGGAAGGTCACCAAGAAAATATGGTTACTTTCAAATATGGTAGTGCTGACCTGGTAGTGCCGGCCAGTGGTTGCCACCTCTCTTATCCTGCTGTTTTTACTCATCTCATAGCTAGTTAGGTCTTCCCCGAGACACTAACATCTACCTAAAAAGAAATGGGTGAATTACATTTTTGTCCTGGAAGTGTGCCTGATCCCTTGCCTTGGGATCTCAAGTATTCTCAAGAATACTTGCACAGCATTTTATGCTTACCACTGAAAATGCAACTGCACATTCAGAAAATTCCACCAGGGGGAATTAAAGGTTTAGATAAGACTACCTTTGAACAGTCCAAGTTCAAGGAAGGGAGCTGCCCCCCCCCCCCACCGCACCCATGAACTAGCATTTCTGAGAGCTGTCTTGGAGGTCTGCAGAGTTACTAACACAATTAGCATACAACTGAGTCCAAAGAGACAGCCTTCTCAGTTTTTGCACAAATCCTCCAGATCAGGAGTCAATTCACACAGCCACAAACAATATTTTACGTTGTTCTTTGCCACATAACAGGGGCTTCCTCTATCTCCAAGAGGGTTCTTTTAATGTTAATCATATGCATAACTACAGGAAGCAGGAGTCACATTACTGCATGCCCACAGATTATTAGTGCTGGAAGCAGACTGTCCACTTTTCTACCATGGCGTAGTACATGCAGGTGTCGCACATATATTTTTGCACAGGGGAGACTGCAAAAAAGTTGGATTTTAATAAAATGCACAGATACACAGAAAGAGCATGTGTGCATTTCATCAATGCCTGCATAGTGGCTTAGCTAATGATTATGTAGCCAGTGCTAAGCTCAAAATGTTACCCCAGAAGTGATGTCACAACTGTAAGTGACGTCATCCTCAGGTATTTTTAAAAAAAACTGGGAAAAACCTGCCATCGCCTCCTCAGCAAAGAGATATGGTTTTCCTTTCCCTGTTAAATATGAGGAGCACCACTTAGAAGTGCTTGTATACCCAGTTAGCATGGGTAACCTTATTATGATAATCTGTATTAAATTACCTTTCTAACGATATAAAACATGATGGTATTATCATTCATACCTATCCCATTTTTCACAATTTTAGCCACCAGTGTCAAGCTCAACTTGCTGCCCCCCTAAAACCAGTTGCCTGGTGCAAGTGCACCCTCTGCAACCCCCAGCTACGCACTGTGAAGTGTTTCCAGTCCCAAGTCACATAAGTCCCTTATTCTTGGATTCTTCTCACGCACTTCTTTTTTCCCCTCCTTCCCTTCCTCAACCTATTTTCTGTTCTTCGCTTGAGGCTGCCACCCCCACTCAGTACCTGTAAAGTGAATTCAGAACCTGTACAGCGCTGTGCCATTTTTGAACTGAAGCAGATGAACATTCAATCCAGTAGTCTTATTAGATAAGTGGGTAATAGAAGGCACGGGCAGTTGACATTTACATAAGTGTTAACAGTGGGTTTCCTTTCTAGCAGAGCTAGAATTTCTCTCCTTTGTTCTCATATTAGGAACCTTGCTTGTTCCTGCTGTGTAACTGCCATGAACACAGGGGGTGACATACATAATACTTTTTATCATTTAGTAGACTGTGTGCAAGAGAGATTTTGGAAGAGATTAGATTTTGGAAGAAAGAGCGAGTGAGAGAGAGAGAGAGAACTTTTCTCAGCCAGGAGTAATTATTAGTTCTAGTCATGTCCTCCATTTAGGCTGCAATTCTGAAGTGCACTTAGGCTAGCCTATCTTGCACTGGGCTGGCCTAATTCCAAGATAGGCCAGCCTAGCTTCACCAGAAAGGCTTTGGCTGGCATAGGTCCACTTAGGCTGGCACAAGATGGACCTGGGCCAGTCTAGCCATGCTGGTCTAGGCAGCTCTGCAGAGGCATGTTGAGCATGGCCTGGAACAGTGCAGTTGGGCCATATCCAGAGCCTGTTTCCAGGACAGACATGCCCCCTCACAGCTCCTCTGACATAGGCGACCTCAGGAGCAGGAATAAATCTGAGTATATCCATAGGGGTTCATGATAAGCCAGAGTAAAATGGTTGGCAAAATATTCTAAGTGCAACCCCTGCCTCTCAACTGCAGGATACAGCACAACTATTTAGGCTGGCACATCATACCTCAGGATATGGCACAACCACCCCAGTCGAGTGAGCTTGCTGCTCTTGTGCTGCTCCCTCTTCGGCAGCAAGGACTCTTAGCCCTATGCACTTTACCTAACTGGCAGCTCAGGACATGGCCTGCTTAGGCCAGCTTAGCTAGACCATTCTCTCTGGCCTATAGTCAAGATTTCACCCTGAATCATTTTTTTTTGCTAAAAAGTCATAGAATCATAGAAACATAGAGTTGGAAGGAACCCAGTGGATCATCTAGTCCAAACCCCTGCCTGTAGCAGGAAATCCTCGTCTTATGGGGACACAGGTATCGAACTCTGGCCTGCTGGTTAACAGGCACAGTGTCTTAACTACTTGAGCAATATGATATGATAACTTAAAAAAGGACAAGCCCCCCCCCCCCCCAAAATGTAGGACACCCAAGAAAAACATAGGACATGACAAAATAAGAACTTAGAAAACACTCATATATATTGATTTCATGTGGTTGATTTAAACACAATGTTGCTTATGATTAAGTTTAAAACTAAGGCACATAATTTATGAATTCTAAGACAACTCAATGCTGTCTGATCACAAGGAAAAGGAGGACAATATTTTTTTCCAGGACACAAGGCTAAAAAGGAGGACATGGAGGACTCAAAGAAGAGGACATATGGTCACCTTGCAAGTAAGGTGTGACCATATGTCATAACCATAAAAGAGGACAACACCTCTAAAATGCAGGACACACAATAAATGCAGGACATGACACATTAATGTTATAGATGTTGCTTTCATGTGGTTAATTTAAACACTATTCTACTTATTCAATTTAAAACTATTACATGTAATTTATTAATTCTATATAGGCTGCATGCTGCCTGCACACAAGGAAAAGGAGGACAAGGAAGACAGAGGACAGGACAGAGGACACAAGGCTTGCAAAGAGGACATGTCCTGGAAAAAGGGGACACAAGGCTTGCAAAGAGGACATGTCCTGGAAAAAGGGGACACATGGTCAGCCCAACTTTCTGCCTGCCTCTCCCCCTCCCAGTTGGTCTGTGCTGGTGTGAAGGCGGACAGATGTGTGTCTGGGGCTGCACTGACCTGAGTTGCCTCCCCTGATGACCACCACATCGTGCTTGCTGGCCATGGTGGCCCCTGCTGGGCTGCCTCTCCTGCTGCGCTGCCTTTGCTTGTAAGAACGATGCTCTGTAAGGCATGTATACATCTCAAGAAACACTTCTGTTTTACTTCTCAATGGAAAAAATGTTCAAAGTGTTTAGAAAAATTAGATAGCAATCAACATCCCGTTTCTAAAGTTTTCACAGTAGCTTCATCTGCACTTGGATCTTCTCTCCAGCAATCTTGTTGCTGCTGCTCTTTTAATGTGAATAGGTCCCTCTGCCCACTCCAAAAGTGTTGAAAGACTGCAGAGCTTAAAACTCTGTTTCATGGAATTAGCATCAGGGGCTAATTCTCACTCCAACAGATGGGACCAGTTATTTCAGGTGTCTCAAGAGGGTGGTGCTGCTGGTGCTGGCTGCATTGGGTGACAAGCCAGAGGGGCGTGACACACTGGAGGGGTTTGAAAACCCCCTTTTGCATCACCTCTCTCCTGGTGCATCACCCCCAACCTCCCAAGCCCAATGCTGAGCTGGCTTGCCTAGCCCTTGCGTGGAACAGTTGCATGTCCACACTGGGCTTCCCCAGCACAGGTCCACGCAAACCAGCTTGGTTCTAGACTTGGGATGCCCAATGCGCAGGCATGATGTTCACGTGTGTGCAGTAGGCTTCTCCAGTCCAGGGCCAGGCACTGACACTGGGCTTAGGAAGCCCAACGTGCACAAGTAATGATCGCACATGCACACTGATGTTATGGAGCCTCCATCCTGAGTGACTCAGGGCTGGAGGCTTCAGAGACAGTGTGCATGCCTGACTGTTGTGCATGTGCAGTCCTGGAGCAGCTGCCTGCACCTAGTGGCTCACACCCTCCTGGCATCCCTGGTTATTGTGGTCTTTTGGTGTCTCTATTAGTACACTTCAAGCAATGCCCACAATTTTCAGGCAGTCCTATCTCATCTAACTTCCCCAAGTGTTCCAGTCTTCCTCTCTTACAAGATACAGCACTAGTCTTTTGGTGCAGCTGGTGCTGCCACATTGGCCGTGGCAGGGAGCAGGGGAAGGATAGGATTGGGAGATTAAATTAGCAAGCTCTAAGGACCTTGCCTGATTCCCCCTCGGATTCCACTTTCATTCATCCCACTTTTTCTGATCTAATGGTCACTTGCTATTACAGGTGTAATATTTGCAGGGATTCAGTTTTGGGATTTGCAGGGATTCAGTTTTGGAATCCCCCCCCCAGTTGTGAAACCAAGGATATGGGCAAACACCCCACCACCCTTTGGAATCAAGGGAGTTCTGCTCCCTTCACACCGAGAATCATCTGAGTCCAGCAGAGGCTATCCATGTCTGTTTGTGGCCTCTGCTAAGCTCACACTGAACCTTAGAGTTAAAAAATATGGGACTTCAAGTTTGTTTGAAAAACTGGAAGGGACATTTTAAGGCCTTATAAGGTATTGTGAGGCCTGGGAAGCCACTACGGGGGAGAAAATTTTGGGGGGAAAAAAATCAGAAGTCAAGCATTTTTCACTCCAAGCTTCGCTCTGAGCCCAGTAGAGACTGTAAACAAATGTGCATAGGCTCAGACCATTCAGAAATGAGGGACCTCTGTACCCTTTGCCTGGTGGACCTCAGGCAGCAGAGATATGGGATCCACAGATTCTGGCCCCTCCTTTCACTGTGTCTCCTATGTACTTAGGGTGCTCTCCCCAAAAGCCTTCCACTCTGATACCCAGAGATTGGGTTCTCCCTGTCTTTTTCATGGGGAAGGGGGGAAGGGAAGAAAGAGACTGTAGACCCGGTGACTTTTTCATTAGAATCATCCACTGGATCTCTAACTGGCCTGCTCCCTTGGTTTTTCAGAAAAAAAACCCATAAAGTAGTTCAGAATTGGAAGGAAAACCCTCCACAATAATCACAACTATTTCCACACAGCTCCTTTGAATCCTCTGCTGCACTTCACATCATAGTGTCCTAGATCAAGTTTAATGAACTACTTCTCAACCAGAAAATATACAAGAAAGCAGCTCAGAGATATAGCTTAGAGTGATGTACAATTCCTAGTTACGTTTCCTGCACAACATAATAGAAACTACCTCTGGTCTTGACATTTTTGTTTGAGTATTAATGTTATTGGCACGATGTTACTGGAAAGAATACTAATGTCTCTGAGTTAGAATAAAGTAAGGAATTAAATTCTTTTTAAAAACTGACTGAAATACTCAAGAATCCATCCATCCACTCATTTTTTACAATTAACATTATTTATTTTTTCTTAATTCAACTCCATATCAAGTGTCATAGCTCAGTGCTTCATAGATGAAAATACATTTACAGTCTTGCCAATTTTAACATAACAGTTCATTAAGTACAACAGGCACTTGACAGCATAAGCAACTTGCTTTATAGTCACCAGAGTAAATATTTTACTGTTATTTGTTCACAAAAGATTAAAAAAATTAAGACAAGTTTTCCAAAGGCACTGGGAAGTGTGCCAAGTCTCTGTTTTGGTTTGTTCCTGTTAGATGCAAAAGACAAAAAGGTCACTGACTTTATCTATCAATCAAGAAAAGTCAATGAGATAAGAAACAGAATCACTTGTTCCATCAGAATTTAATTTTGGGTTATAAAGAAACCCTGATTTAACATGTTTTAATGTGTTGACTCAGGTGTCACAAAGAGGACCTAAAAGATTTTTCTCCAACAATATTCATAGCACGAAGGGGGGAAAAGTTAACATGTAGTTTCATAAGCCCTTTGAAAGATATACCCCCTTCTACAGACAAAGTATCCAGCTGTAGCAAGTGAGGCAAAGAAAGCAGAAAATCCAAGAAAGTTCAGAAATCCTGGAACAGACGGCAAGTTTCTCTCCCAAAATGTAGTTATGATTGGTAGAGCAGGGACATCCTAGGAGAGAGTATATTTCTTATTACATCACAGTACGTTGCAATAACTAAGACACTTTTTATCCTGTACAATTCAGTTAAAGAAAAATCTCTGGAGATAACACCAATAGAGGAAAGCTGGGACCACCTTGCTGTTATTTCAGCAAATGAGTAGGTGAGATTACAAGGGATTCTCAGATCAGATTTTGAATCTTCAGAAACAGCTGCAACTGGAACCCACAGGGGACTGGAAAACATCTCGCAGTGTGAGATGCATTGGTGGAAGAACTGAAGTGGGAACAGGAAGAGGTGCCACTGCAGACCAGGGATGTTGGTAACTTGGACACTGATATATAGAACAACTTAGGTGTTAGGCAAGCTGGACACTGGCATATAGGAGAACTACTTGATGGTTAGAGCTGAGCAACATTCATGCTAATGTTTGTAACTCAAATGTTCAACTGTAAATCCCTTCTGCCATAATTCCTACCACAGCAAGTTACATGCTACACAAACACTATTTTCAATATAACAGTTTCTAGTATAGGAAATATGCTCATTGCAGCATATGCACATGTGTGAGGGCTGGACAAAAACTGATTTACATTTTCCATTTAAATAAATTTACGTATGTATTAGAGACAGAACTTATGAATGGATGAATTGATTGAATTCAAATCAGTTTATAAACACTTTCTAACAGTGAGAGAAGGGGTGATTTTGAAACAAATTCATAAACACTTTCATATACCCAAAGAGAGGCGTGTGCAACCTCCCCATCCCTCAGAATTTTCTCCGGAGGTGTGGGGAACAAAGTTCTCCTTGCCTTTGAAGGATTACAGGCTTTTCCATGGGCCAGATGGTGGGAACTTGCTGTGCACTGCATGGAGGTTTGCTGCAGGCTGCATCTGGCCCTATGGGATAGGGTTTGGGCACCTCTGATCTATGAGGTCATGTAAGGCATCATGAATTCAGCCTTACTAGAAGAGCACAAAACATAGCACTTACCTTAGATTCTGGTTCTTGTACCCAAATTTCATCCTTTGAAATCTTTCCCATGTTGCACAATATCTAAGAGACAAACAATTAGACCCCATTGGTGGTAATTTCTTTATATCATAGGAATCATGGAGTTGGAAAGCCTCCAAAGGTTACTGTAAACCATTTCTACCATTGCCAGTTGCTTTTACATCTTGGGTTGTCAATATCAGAGAACTATTAAGGTATTCAAACAGATGCACAGATGCCCTGGTTAACTCCTATTCCAGTATCATGTAGGTTGAGCAAAGACTTGTGAAACTGTCTTTCTTAAAAATAAGAAACAAAACAAAAACCTGAGAGTGACCAACAAGAACCAGATGAACAAACCGCAGCATAACATGTATGCTTAGTGACATGGGAAACGCTACCTGTCTTACAAATAAACTAACGTGCAGCTTGTGGAAAAATTGGATTCCCTATGAATCCTTTTTCTGTTTTTGTGGATAGAAGTTGTCCCATTTTGATGTTTGAAGCTGCACAAAAGAACATAATTCTTGGATTTCATACTCCAAGTTAAAATACTCTATATGAAGCTTTAACCTGTGTGTTAGAGTGTCCCATCCCATACCACATTTGGCCACTAGATGGGGAGAACCTAATGAAATCTCAACAGTGAGGAGAGAGAGGTGGCAAAAGGGTTGTTGAGATATTTGAAAGGGAGTTGGAGTTTTTACTGATGAATGTGGTTATAATGTATATCTGCAAGCGACAACTGTGGGCTGTTAACTAGTTATATGATATTCAAATTATTCAAGTTTTATGTAATTAGCATTTTGTGTGGAAAATTGTGCTTGGAAATTAAAAAATGATTGGCTTTGCCATTTTCAAGACAAATCAAACTGGGATTCACTAGTAGGCTTAGTGTTAAAACAGAGCCTTGGCTTTTATGAGTTATTCTATTCATCCAATTTGATAAAACTTCCATAGTACAACGATAGCAGTTCAAATATGAATAACAAAACCTTTGGTATGGGAGGCTTAGTTTTATGCCTTGAATGAAGGTGCCCATGAGCAGGACCCTGGTTACCTCTCTGGCTGCTCTCTCTCCAGCTTGCACTGCCCCTTCCATGTACCCGCTCCATTGAGTTGCTGTCTCGGTGCCAGCAAAATAGATCTTACCAGCTGGCTGACGAATTACTCTTTAAAACAAAGACAGAACATCACAACATTAATCAGATCATCATTCTACATGCAACGAGTGGCTTTCTATAATGTGCTATTTGGTGGCAAGGAAGAAGTTCTTAGTGCTGGGCAAGATTTTTATAAGACCCTAATTTTCTACAACAAGTTTTTTAGGGGGGAGGGAAGTGAACATGTTTGCACTGCCTCTTCAGCTGTGCACCCCAATCAATATTTTGCTACAGTTAGTCAAGCAACTGTGACTCGATCAAGGCAAGCTCTGGCCCAATTGCTTTGGCAGCAAGGACACTCCGTTCAACAGCAACTCATCGCAAACTGTTGAAAACTCATTGGGAAAAACATTTTGAAGGCAACAAATACTCATAATCCTATCTCATAGTCCTATTTCGACTCTATACTCATAAAAGTTATAACCAGGAATTTAAATTTATCTGGCACCCATAATGGAAAACATTATTCATCCATTACCTCTTCTTTCTCCCTTGCCTCCAGCTATATCCAAGGCCAAGGATAAAACACTTTAGCTTAAAAAAAAAACTAACAACTGAAAATTGTGTCCCAGCCTCTAGGTTTTCAACTGCATATTTGTTATTTGATTAAGATTTGAGTGTGTATGCTTTTTATGATCAACACAGAATGCAAAATAAGAATTTCTTCTCAAACTGCAATATAAAATGATATTAAGATGAAAATACGAAAACATTTCATGAAACATCATTTTGCTCCCTTTTGAGGTATCTACAAGTACTTTTCATTAAGGCAGTGAACCCTGAAGTGTTTTTTTTTATGGTGGAGTGACTCAGTAAAGCTATCTGCTAAAGGGAGTGTGCATGTGCAGTACCTGGTGGGGGGGAGGATGGAAGAAACAAGGGTTGGTGGGAGAAAATCAAATGCTTAAGCAAGAGGCACTGAGAAGGAAGAACTAAGTCTTCCTTGATCTGATCTGCCTTGCTTTCTCTTCACTTTGTGACCTATTGTAACATGAATCGACTTGGATCTGATCTCCCTTCTAACCCAGGTCACTCACTGTAAAAGCCATTGGGGCTTGTCTGTACAAGGCTCAGTGAAGCCTCCCTCCAATTTTAATTTTTCTGTATTGCATTGTACCTTGAACTCATCAAGGTACAAAGAACGTTTCATGTCACAAAGGATATACTGTGATATATTAAAAAAAATATTCTGCTTATCTGTGTGATACTGCACTTTTGAGAAGCTTGGAAAACCAATGAACATCTCTGTATATATATATTTGTCAACAATATATATATTGTTTAACAATTTATATATTGTTTAACAATATAAGTTTAAACAATTGTTTAAACTATATATATAGTTTAAGTAAATGATACAGAGTTTCCAATGAAATGCTTATTGTAGTTTACTGGGCTGATTGTAAAATTTTGAAAAAAAGTATTTGGATAAAAAAAAACCACAGTTTGCTATTTTCATCAAGAAATTTTGGAAATAATGCCACCTCCCACAAGACAAAACCCATACATATATGCTGAATATGTTTTGTATATCAACAATGGCTGAAAAATTCAGAACGTATTATCTTGTTTTACCTTCCGTATTGAGTCATAATGCCTGGCGGAAAATAAGCTGTATAGCAGCCGCCAGAATATTGTTCTTCACTCCAGTTTTTTTCTTCATAATGCACTGGCTGCAATGGTAAGCCAGACATGAGAACAAAGCAAAATAAGAACTTATTGATTCATGGCAAAATTGGAAATGTGAGTAATTTCCCATTACTAGACTACCTGGGTACCAAATATTATTGATGCAACACTTAGCAGGGGATTATGTTTATAGAACACCAGCTCAACATAAACACAAATTACTGTAATTCCATCCTTACTGGCTTCGGATGGAGATGCAATTTTGTAGTTATCTCCCCCCAAGAAACTTGGGAACAACAAAAAGCTTTGAGAATTACTTGGTAAAAGTGAACAATTCTATTTTTGCTGCAGATCCATGGCACAGAACCAGTATAGGATCTACCATCTGTAGTTGTTGGAGTCTGCATCATGACTGCCATTTCATAGTGCATATTCCAATTAAAAACGTATCAGCCACGGAAATAGTTTTCTCAGCAGAGGTCACAGCATTCTCCAATCCTATCCCATTTGAAAAACACATGAAAGTTTGGGTAGAAATGGGAAGGGGAATCTGCTTCCACCTGTCACTTCAAAGTTGAATGAATTTACTTTTATCTGACGTGAGAAAGACTTTATCAAGGAAAAATACAAAGTTGTATAGTATAATTTTTACACTGAATAATCAGTCTTCAAAAAGATTGGCAAATATGCATATGTTAAATAAGTGTGTGCTTGGTCCGTTTTTAAGAATAGGGTTGTGGTCTAAGGAAAATCCAAGTCCTACTAGGATGGACAGGAAGGCAAACACTGACCAGCTTTATGTATGTCTATATCAACGTGACAGCTGTTGCCTCCAAGTTATTCTAATGCTGATTGATATCATGGTTTCCCCCTGCCATGGAATGATTCAAACAACATGCTTTTCCGCAGGACAAGTGTTGCTCATGTGCTATGGAAACATGTTGTCAGGAAGAACACATGGCTTTAATCAGTACACATAACTGGATCAATAGGTCCCATTAGAGTGGAACTTACTTCTAAGTAAGTATGCCCAACAAATGCCACAAGAAACCTGCATGTTGATGCCGCATGCATCTGGCATTCTGAGATAGTCTACTTCTAAAACCAGGAGGTTGCCATACCCATCATGGCTTTCTCCACAACACGTACACACCTCCTGAACAACTGAATAATCACATTGTTTCTGCCCTAGGAAACTACCGTTACTAGCTATAGGGTGACATCATATTATGTTTCTGCCATCATAGTAGCCATGACAAGTCCATCTCTCACCAACTCTCACACTTCCTAACGCACTTGCGTGTGACCTGACGTATTTGGGTATTTAAATGTCACATTTTCCTTGAAATTGCAAGTAGCAAAATAGTTGTTACTACTCTATTTACTTGAATATAAGGGCCACCTTTTTCAGCCAAATTTAGTCTCCAAAATAAAGGTGCACATTAGATTCAAGTAAATACAGTAATTATATTTCAGTTTCTAAATAAAAAGACAACAGGCATACCCCAATTATTCATATAAACTTAATAACAAAGGCTGCAATGTTGTAATACTCCACCAATTCTTGATGCTTGTCTCTCTTACATGTAAAGCTTCTTCTGTTCCCAATACTTTTGCATATAGTTCACAGATTTTTCTCTTCCTTTATGACAAAGGAAACGGTGGTTAAAAAAATGTGAAAGAACAGAAACAAATCTATCATTAGGCTTTAAGCCAGTGATTCTGAAGTATTTTTGACTGGTGGCTCCCTTGACCCTCTAGGACATTGGCCATGGCTCCCATCAGGACCATGATTATACACTCCATTGATGCGGTCTTTCGAAGAATTCCATGGCTGCCTGGTTGGTTTTCATGGCTCCCTGTGGAGCCATGGATCACAGTTTGGGTACCACTGCTTTAAACTAATTAATAACAGCAGAACTGTTGTCCATCCAAATCACAACCAATGAATATTTCCTGGCACGAGGCCTGCTGCAGAGTTCATATTACAAAATTGGTGGCCTTCTCTCCTGAATGTAACAGAATTTCAGGAATTTGTCCCTGTTGTAGCTGGGAAAAGCATCCTAGTGGAAAAGTTTTATTGCTACTTTTGTTAGGTTCCATGACTATTCATGGCAATAGAATAAAATACATACTCAGTACATTGCTTTTCTGCTCTATTGATCCTGTGCTCAGTATTCCTTCTAGCATGTTTGCCTATCTCAGATCACATTTCTGTAAGTATTTCAAATACTGGGAGACATCTTACAAGCCATATCAAATAAATAAGCACTGTTTCCTCAAACATTATAAAGCTTAGCTCATCTGACTAGTTAGATGCCTATCAATATTAGAGATATGCATGAAAAAGGTGGTCGATGGATGAACGTTTGTAAAATAACCTATTTTTGTGCTGCACTTTTTTATTTCAAGGTTTGTTGAACCAGTCTCTTCTTTTGAGAATAATATTCATGATTTCACCAGTGGATCCAGAAGGTAAAATAAAGAGGCCAAGAATGATATGTTTTGGAATCACTGCTTGGACTCTGTACTGCAAACAGATGACACAGAGAAGCTCAGGAGCACTGCTTTTGTTTAACAAATTTTAAGAACTAAAAACAGCATCCTGCTACTGTTGTATCAATACGATTGATATAAATGTGTGCACTATTACTACTTTTAAAAATAGGAAGTCCCTGACTTATGAATGAGCAAAGGTTGTTTTTATGAATGAACAAAGGTTCTTGGACTTACCAACAAAAGTGCCTGGAGTGGGAGGGGAGCTTCACTTCAGGTGCTGAGGTGGTGATTGTGGTTCCCAGCACTTGGAGCGAGCAGGGATTTCCCCCTCACTCCAAGTGCTGAGGTTGTCCAGTGATCTCCAGACCCCAGAATGATCTCCAGACCCCATAATGGCGTTGCATTCATATGCATGAACATTCATATAGAATCATAGAGTTGGAAGGAACCCAGTAGGTTATCTAGTCCAACCCCCTGCCTGTAGCAGGAAATCCTCCTAAAGCATCTCTGACAGGTGCTCGTCAAGCCTCTGTTTGAAGATCACCAGTGAGGGAGAGTCCACCACCTCCCTTGGCAATCTATTCCACTGCCGAACCACCCTCACCGTCAGGAATTTTTTCGGATATCCAACCGGAATCTCCTTTCTTGCAGTTTGTACCCATTGGTTCTAGTTCTGCTTTCATATGCAATGCTTTCAGAACAAATGAGCCCCTTCCTCCTTATCTGCCCTTCAGGTATCTGAAGAGAGCAATCATATCTCCTCTCAGCCTCCTTTTCCCCAGGCTGAACATCTCAAGTTTCCCCAACCTTTCCTTGTAGGGCTTCCCTTCCATCCCACTGATCATTCTTGTCGCTCTCCTCTGGACTTGCTCCAGTTTGGCTGCATCTTTCTTAAAGTGAGGTGCCCAGAACTGAACACAGTACTCAAGGTGAGGTCTGACCAATGCAGAATAAAGAGGAACTAGAACTTCTTGCGACTTGGAAGCGACAGACCTCTTAATGCAGCCTAAAATGGCATATGTTGTGGGGATGTTCGTATATATGAAAGTTCTCATCTTGAATGCTTGTAAGTCGAGGTCTTACTATATTAAACTTTTAAATGAGAGATGCATTTATTCTTACCTTTCTTCTTTGCTAACATCTGCTAGTCGAAAAGCCTTCCTTACAAGGATAAAGCTAAATGGAAAAAAATACATGTTAGCATTGAACAAATGAACATTTTATTTTTTTAAGGAAGTTTAAGCGCACAAGAAGCTAAAGGTAATGTTTGCATGTATGAGAAAAAGAGAAAGTGGAACTGGAGGGGACATGTGACAGAATTAGAGTTTCCATCAACATTTTGAAAGACTAAAATTCAAAACGGTGGATGTCTAAGTAACACTCAAGGAGAAACGCTCAAGAAACTTCAAGGGAGACCAAAAGCATTTTTATAAAGACAAGTGAAATTTCTTGGGAAGGTTTCTGTACCTTCCTACCATGGTGGCTCTCATATGTTGTTACTAAAAATATGCAACATTACATCAGCATTTTGGAGCATGTGGAGATTTTTGTAGTTAAATATGTAACCACTGAATTTATTACCCCATAATGGCAGGTTTGGAATTATCAGGTTTAGTATCATCTAAAGCTATTGAAATTGGAGCATCTTCATCCTCAATCATCATGGCGCCACAGAAACCTGGAAGGAAAAATGGAAACAAAATGATCACTAGAAATACTCCAAAGGGGGCATAATTTTATCTCAGATAATCACACATATACTTTCTCTGCTTAGTTAAGCATAAAGACTAATTGTCCAGCACAAATCCTACTATCAGGATATTTTTCCAAACTGGATTTCCACATTTTTCTAAATGTGGAATACACATTTGAATATTTTTAATAGGTAACTACTGAGATGGTAAACCATATATCAATATCTTATGTATAAAAGTGCATAAACATGGGTAATGGAGCATGTTCACCTGAAGACACCTCAGAAGTTCATCTGAAGATCAGGTCTGCATATCTTGTAATCCCCCAAGCCTACTGCAGCCTGTCAGATGTTTCATTCCTACCCCTTGCCTCAAGAATACAGAAGTCATGTGCCTGTTGGACTACTATGCATGACATGTGCTCTCATCCACCACCATACACCATCCACATCATCCACCAATGTCACCTTTTACTTGTGAGATGGCAAAAATTTACATGAGAAAAATGTGTAAAAGTTGAAAATGCTTTGCATTCATGAAGCAGCCAAAAACATATGATATTGCATATAACTATTATTCAAGGAGGATTTCAGGAGCTCACAAATTTAAAGATATTGTAATATTATGGGACCAAATGAAACATTTCACAGAATTCTGAATAACTTTCCATGATTTTTCAAAATACTTCAATTGGTATTAGGACTCAGTACACAGTATTTGTCCTTAGTTCAGAAAGGACTGAAAAGTAAAGTATGAAGAGGGAAAGGATAAGTACGACAGGCTATATATAAAGTATTCAGACTTAGGGCCAAACCCTAACTAACATTCAAGCTCTGATATAGCCATGCCAATGGGATATATGCTGCATATTGTGGTTGGAGGGTAGTTATGGGAACATTTCTCTTGTGGACTGCATTGCAGCTGCACCAGCATTCAAAGTTGGGTAGGATTGGGCCCTTAGAAAGAAAAGTAACGTGGAAAAGAAAGGAAAGCTGCAATGAGGGGCAAAAGTTCACATATTTTTTTCTTGATAAAAATAAAGGTCATCTGGGGAAGGGACAACCATGAAAAGTGGAAAATCTAGAACACAAGGACTAAGCACTTCTCTAGAAAACTTTCTTAATTTCACTGGTAGTAGCCTCCAGCAGCTTCTTTCAAATAATAAAAAGATGTAACCCTTGGATGTAACCCTTTATTGTCCAGCAGTTATACTTTATGCAAATTAGGCTATTTTTAGATGTTAAAAAATATTTGTTGGAACTTGTGTAATAAGGAGTCAGTGTGGCCCCATCTTACTGAGCCATTTATCGTGCTATACATGATTCATACATACACATGTTCTTCCAGAAGGCTTCTTTGTAGTACATCATGCATTTAATAACAGAGCCCATGGGAAGCCGTTGAATTAACTGGTTTCTTTTTGTTGGCAGATCTGGCTTGAAATGGATCTTTGTGGTTAAGATCGGGGGAATGGCACTGATCACATAACTCCCCTGTAGATGACAGAGGTAAACATCAGACACATATTCTAGAAGGGTAATCATGTTAGAGATGTCATGAGCATTCAACTGAAGCTGGTAATAAAATGAACATGGGCAGAGTTTCAGCTCTGCTCTGTATTCCTAGTCCAGTCTATGGATTTTATGCTGGATCTTGTAACTAGATTTTTCTGCAACAGAGATTATGGTTCAGTTGCAGGCAGAAATATATCATGAAGCTCTTCATTGCAGCAGGAATTGTACTCTGCTGGGGAATGAAGCTTTAACAGTCACCATTTCCTGATCTCTGCTCCAAGCTAAAAATTTTTATAAGAAATTTGGAATTGGGGGGTTGGAAAGGGAGGTGGTAATGGCAGACAAAGCGAGTAGATAAGTGAAGGAAGCATTGACAAATCCTCAAGGATTGATGTTATGACCCACTGGAACATTTTCAAGTCTGACCCCCAAATCCAGACTAACTACGGGAGCACGTAAGATACATTACGAGCACCAGTAGTTACTGCACCTCCTAGTGAAAACCTATGGGAAATTCATATTGGAATCCAGAGTAAATTGTTCGTATACTGGAGCAAAGACTCCCTGTAGTTATTCTGGATTTTGCCCTTAATGTCTTTCAATCTGGAATGAAGAAGGACCGTGAATCCTATCTTTTTTTTTTTGGAAGTCAATGTTAAAGATGTTATGTTATGTCAATGTTATGTTTTGTTGTGCCACGAGCTCTAAATCAGATTTATTATTACACAATTCAGGATTACAGATCTGTAGAGCACATGTTTGGCATGTTAGAAGGTCCCAAGTTCAAACTCATATCTCTGGGTGGAGATGGGAAAAAATCTTTGTCCTTGTCACTGAGAAGGAAAGCTACTCAGAACAGACAATACTCACTGAGATGAATCAGGGTCCAAGTCAGTAAAAGTCAGCTTCAGATATACTTCCTAGATATGCTTATCAACCCAGCATTCACATTTTTACAGGATAAAAGCTATAAGCACTATGGCGGACAATCAAAAGTGGAACAAGGTACAATGTAGATAGAAGTCAGGCTAATTACAGTACCCTCTGAGGGAGCTGCTATCATAAACATATCAATAAAATAGATTTTGAAGACTTCCTGAGTAGTGTGAGAAGCAGAGCAATGCACAAGGGTAGGCTGATTGGATTGGCTAAAAGCTACAGCGGACACATTCTCAACTAAATGCATAATATTTTTTATTCTTATTAGATTACCTCATATATCTCATGATTCAGTGTCTCCACAATGACATTATCACCTGACTGATCAACACGGACTACAGGTCTCTCCAGTTTAACTTTGTCCTTGAGCTGTTCCATTATTTTCTCTGAAATCTGTCCAGAACCTCCAACAAACTTTCTTTCCTAGGAATACAGACATCAACAGAATTGGAAGTTACTGTTATTGGTAATAAATAACTACCAGATCAGGCGTAACCTATGTATAAGATCTAGAAAAAAATCTAGAACTAGTTTTTCAAATAATAATTCACAACAATGAAAGATATTCCAAGAACAGAATCCTGAAGATCTAGACTGTGAAGGGAAAGAGGCCATAACTTCCTAGACCAGAGATTTCCAAACTTTTTCATCTCGTGGCACGCTGATAAGGTGCTTAAATTGTCAAGGCAGACCATCAGTTGTTTGATGGCTGACAAGTACACCACGCTGCTGGTAGGGGTCTTAAATCCCCCACTTGCCCACCGAATAAATGACCATTTTCCAAGTCTCATGGCACACCTGCAGACCATCTGTGGCACACCATCCTAGACAAATAAAAAAATCTGTTTAATCTGTAAACTAGTCTTCAATTGAAAACAGAAAACAGAGCTATATGTGAACTAACATAGTAATCTCTGAATGTACATGTGGAACCTCATTAATCATGGGGCTTCTGTTCCTGGAACCTTCACTGATACCAAGTTCCACATTAAATTGTATCATGTGGAGTTTGGGATCCACAGAGTTCTAATCATGAACATTTAGGATGGGCTTCAGAAAAACCACAAATGCCTTTCTGGAACCACTGGAGGCCTTTTTGTGGCCCATGCGTAGCAGTGCCTCAGCAATACTAAAAAATTATGGTGTAGAAATACACGCTGAGAAATTGTTGTCTGAAGGTGATCTATGGCAAAAAGGAGGTTGTGGAAATCACAGTTGCATTTATTTTTCAGTTAGAACATAGCCAGAAATGAAGTCGCTTGCATGCCTCTAGCATGTTAGAAACATGATTCATTGAAGAAGGAAGGTGGTGTTAAATGTACATTAAGGTGTTTTCTTGACATTTCTTTATTGCTCTGTTGTTTTTAAAATTACCATAAAATATTAACTTCTGTATCATGCTTTTTAATTTTTGAGAATGAATGGCTCCTTTTCACCATATTAAAAAACTCCTCCTCTATCACGCCTCCCCTATTTGCTGTATAAGACGGCTGTTTTCTGTTGTTTCCTTAGCTACAATCCAGAGTAACTACGGGACTGTTTACACCAGTGTAGTTATGGGACCACCTATCAGAAGCCTATGGGAAATGCATAGAACAATCCAGAGTAAGGGCCTCTTACGTCTTCTTGTAGTTACTCTGGATTGTAGGGTTAGAATAGAGCATCGTGATAACATCCTTCATGGAGGGGACCATATTTTCTAGCCCAGAACTCACAGGAAAGATTGCTAGCATAGTGAGCATGCTAGAACATGAAAAATGATCACAACCTCAGTGTGCTAGAAGGAAGAAAACAACAGTTCTTGTGCTATTAATGCTGGAAACTGGAAAAAACAAAAGCACTCAAACCAGTCAGACCAGCCTCAGGACATGATCTAGACTGGAACTGAGGGTTGAGAAGCTAAGCTGGAATACCAGTTTTTCAAATACTACATAGATTTCTATTATCAATTGTATTGAGTCATGGCAGTAGTGACTTTGGGAAGCCTAGTTTTCTGGAATAAATTGCTTTCAAGGATAACATTTACTAGTATACTTATAGCAGATTTTTCCCATCTTGAAAGCAAAATCACAACATTACAAAATAAGGACTATTAAAAAGTGGAATTGGTCATGCTCTCTATAACTACCACTTTGAAAGGTCTCTACAATGTCCGTTTCTAAAAAATGACAGAACAAGAACTATTTAAAAAGATCCGCTGTGACGGAGGAACTGTCACATGGACACTTGTACTGGACCCATCCAATAAACAGTGCTTCACCTGCATCTACATTTACATTTAGTTAGAGATACTCACAGTGAACATACTGGAAGGATTCTTAAATACCCAGTTACTGGCTAGAAACCATGGAAACAAAATTGGATCACTACTATTACAGCACAGCAAAACTGTACTAAAGGCAATAAGGTGTAAATGGGAAAAAGGGAGAGAAGTAAAATTAATTTCAACAGAAGACAGAATAAATCCTACAGAATATCATGGTCTTCTATGTGGTTATTGCAAAACCATGACTTGCATAGTGTTATTCATTATGCTTTAAATTGTTCAGCATTTACAACTACATTATTCCATACTCCTTATTAACTCTTGATAGGAAAGACATATGAACAATTTTATGTACCTGTCCTCCATTGGTTACAGAAAAGATTCTGGTTGCTCCCCCACACAGCTTCACATACCACAGAAACCAGAGAGCAGAGACCTCATGTGGCTCAGAAGTGACGTTAACATTCACAAAGGTAGTTGCAAAATTCCTAACAGTTCTGTAGGAAAATACAAATGGGGGGCATTAATTTGATTTGATTTTGGTATGCTTAAAACTTCAGTACTTTTATTTTTAATGGTTTATTAAAGGGAGCTACCTATTAAAAATTCAGGAAAACTATTTTTTCCACATTTTTAGAAAGTGTTCCACAACACCACCCTTTTAGGGCTTAATCCTGAGTTTCTCAATGCTCGTGGTAGAAACATACTGCTAATGCTTAGTTTCACTGTAAGATCATCAGTAACACCCTGCGCCAAGGCCAGCAGTGTCTGGATTTATTGTTTATTCAATTTACATCCCACCTTCCTAAAAGAACATTCAAGGTGGCTGGGTACCACCCAAATCTGGGTGTGGGGGAGGGATTTGGGGGTAGGAGGAAGCATCCTGGGGTCAAGAGACATCTTTCACCTAAAGAGACATCTATGAATTAAAGCAGGCAGTAGATTTTGGACAGAGCACTAGCCTCCACAGTTTTTATAATCCTGTACTATTTTAACCCCATAAATAGCATAATATGGTAACTTTCATCGTGATTTCCATTACAACAAAACAGAAGATTCGCGAGTCTTTAAATGCCACATGTTCACTACAACAAGCAATTTCTGCTCTTCTAAATGGTACTGCAAGTTGAATGCCATCTTTGTTTCCAATTATTATTCTTTTAAGCAGGGTTTTCTTGAGGGGTACTCACTGGTACGGAGTACCGGCACCTCTGTGGCCCCCAATTAGACATGCCTATGATTACAAATAACATCTTCATGGTAAGTACCCCCAACTATATAAAAAAGCACTACTTTTAAGAGAGATTAGGAACTTGTGGCTTTTTATGCCTTCTTTGTTTCTGGCAAAGAAATGCTTTGGATTTAACAGAAGTCAATGTCTATGTAAGTTCTCCATGATATCCAGATTAACTGCAACTTATTTATCGATAGAATAAGCTGCCTTAGAGTTCCACTATTTGGGTCTTATAACAAAATGTAACACTTGTAACAACTCCTCCCTTCCACAATCATCCATTCCCAGCCAACTTAAAATCACTTGCTCAAAGATTTTCGGCCTTTTTCATCTCATGGCACACTGACAAGGCACGGAAATTATCAAGGCACAGTTGTTTGACCATTGTCAATTGTCTGACCATTAGCAAGGCACACCTGCTGCTGATAGGGGGCTCATATCACCCCATTAATAAACTGCCCCATTCATAAATGACCCTCCACAGAGTCCTGTGGGGAAATGAAGTGGAACACCTACTTTGTCCAGCAATGTTTGTCAATGAACTGTTTCATTGTAATTCTGTCCCATTCTGCAGCATGCGGAGCATCCCAGGGTGCGTCAGCAGGAATCTAAAGGCAAACAAAATATCTTGCAATCCTAATGCATTGCTCTTTTTGCTAGGCGTTAAATGCTGAGATCAAGACTAACACTTCTTGCTTTTACTGTATTACCATCTGCAGGAGGACATCCAACACTGTCTCTACTCTATAGCTAACTTGTATACATGAGTCAGGCATGTCACTGACTTGGACTCAGGTTTACGCAACAGACTCAGAAATGATTCCCCAAATGTGCAGACGTTAGTCTATCTGGGTGTGCTTGATTATTTTTTTCACTGCATGGAACACCTTGCAGGACCATAATTCAGACCAGGTGAGCAGCAGCAGAAGTAAAATTCTAGCCAGGAGGGAAGAGTCAATCAGGAAGGCTCTCTTGTCTATCTCTGTTGGAACCAATGATCACTGGACAAAGGATGGGTGATCTTTTTTCCTTTGAACAAAGGAAGGCAGAAGGAGTAACCAAAAGCAGCTACCTTCTGCTGCATGACCCTTTTCTTGCTTGCTGCTTTTGTCCACTCATGCCATCAGTTCTGCCCCCTCCTGCATTGCTGAGCTTGGATGCCTCTCCTTTCCTTTTGGTCTGTATCCTGGTATACCTGACCTTCTGCACCTGACCCAAAAGACTCAAGTCAAAATGACTCAGGAATCTTGGAGGGAGGGGCAAGTCAGCGAAGGGCATGCATGCACAAGTTGAATAAAAGGGAATGCAGACTCGCCAAGTTTTCATCCCTGTTATAAGTATTGTGCTATTCCTTTAAAAGCAAGGAAAAGCAGGCTTGTGTCTGGGACAGTTATTTTCATGAAGTCCACATGGCATAGTGAAATTTGATCACTGATCATGTCAAATGACACATATCCTCATTTGTCCCACACACTTTACAGCAAGTTTTAAAAGCTTTTATAGGTAAGCCTCCTGTATCAATTGAGAGATCCTCAAATCTGGAGGTGGCACATATGCGGTATGCATGTGGGAGGCCAATGGACTCTATCCACAAATAAGAGAATCTGTGAATATGAGATTAACTGATATAGCCACATATAATTATAATTTACTGGATATATGTCCTGGTTTTCTTAAAAAGAATCAACGTGGCATTTGCAGTACAAGGGAGAATTTACCACTCCTTGCTGGATTTTTTTTAATGCTTGATTCCGGATAGAAAGAAGTAGTTTTCCAATCAAGCATTTATAAATATTTCAAAAACATACAGGTGTCTCTTGCTCATTTGACAAGTCAGAGCAGATATTACAAACCTTTTTAAACTCACGGCACACTGAGAAGGCACTAAAATTGTCAAGGCACACCATCAGTTGTTTTACCATTGATAAGGCACACCATACTGCTAGTGGAGGGTTCAAATCTCACAATTGCCCTACTAGTAAATGATGATCTCCAAAGTCCCAGTGCACACTTGAAGACCATCTGCGGCATACTAGTTGAAAATCACTGGGTTAGAGATTGGATCCATGGTAAAAGGCAGAAATGGTCTAAAGGTGGAATCCAGACTTTAATTTTTATTTTTTAAAGGTTGCTTTCAATGCTTTTTTGCTAGCAAATTATAAATACCATTTTTATTCTGCAAATTCCTGCTATCACACAAAGGTTTTTGCAAATGGAATCATTAATGTCTTCAGGAATGGGTATAGACTCAGAGCTAGGTCTCTCTCACACACACACACAGACACCTACCCCCAAACAGTCTGAATCACCATGTCATACGCAAATCAACATTGAGGAGGACAATTTTAGCCTTTAGATCAATATAGAGGTTGAAAGAGCAGAGCATGTGTTGAATTGAGTTCTGCGTATAATGGAAAACTGTTGAAAGAGCTGAAACTTCAGAAAATTAATCATTAGAAATCAGGGGACATCTGTAGTCAGTGTCTTGCTCCAGTCTAGAGAATAACTTAACAGAAGCATACCTCTTTTCCCATTTCATCCATTGTCCTCCAAAAATTGTTCATATCTAGCAATACTAAAGGATTGCATATTGAAGGTAAGGTGCCTTCGAATGTTTTGGATTTACCCTGAAATAGATAAAATCAATAATGCATTTGTTTCCAATGGTTAGTCTTAAATCTCCACAGACAATAAGTTACACACAACTATCATGTCCACATCAGTAACGTTTAGTAAACAAAACAATTAACAAATTCACAAACATGCATTAAAAATTATCTGAAGATGTCAGCAAACAGCAGGGTTGCCATATGTCCCAGAAAATTAGAACAGTCCTGGTTTTCAGGGACTGCGTTCACATACTGGCAAGTTTGATAGGGGGTCCTGACCTAGTTTTGGGGAACAGAATTATGGCAACCCTAGTAAACAGCAAAGCAAATTATGATTTTCACAAGATTCTGTAATACAATTTTTTTCTACATCTTGTTAATCCGCTTGCAACTGAAGGAGAATAATTTATTATCCTGATCATTGCTTTCTCCCAGCACTCCCCCACCTCCTTTGCCCTGGAATGCTTCCACTCACCTCTCCTCTGCCCAACAGTCCTGGCGACTGTCAAGCAGCAGAGCACTGGCTTCCCATTGGTGCTATCCCAGTGCTAGGCTGGGATGTGAATGCACATTTGAAACAGTGCACACCAATGGTAAGCTGGTGCACTGAGAGCAGGATTGGGCTCTGAAGGCACAAAGTTCATTGCACTGGCCTGAAGGTGTTGTAAAAGCACACAAGTCTTATGCCAACCTAGCCCACCCTGTGCTGCCCTGTGACTCTCAGGGATAGCAAGGAAGGGGAGCCGTAGAAGACATTTTGAGTCGCTGTTCCTGTACTGGATAGGCTTGGGATGCAATTTTTTCCCCTTTCCTTTGAAAGAATAACTTTTTCACAAAACTATTGTTCTTTGATTCCACGTGGATTCAGAATTACAGTAAAGCATTGGATTGAAAGTAAAACTTGGATTGAGAGTGTTTTGCAAGACAAGCAATAAATTTTGTCTTGCAATACAAGTTAAAAAATAGTCCCAGCTGGCATATGGCCAGTTTTGGCACTCCACCAGCACTTCCTCAGCCTCTCCTGAAAGATCAAACTATGCATATCTACTCTGACATAAGCCTATTACAATCAATGGGGCTCACTCCTATGTAAGGAGGGCAATGGAAAGGAACCTGAGAGACTAAGAGCACAATCCTAACCATGGCTACTCAAAAGTAAGCCCCATTGTGTTCAGTGGGACTTACTCCCAGAAAAGTGTCTTTAGGATTGCAGCCATAGGCTGCTATCCTAAAGACAATTTCCGAAGAGTAAGACCCATTGAACACAACGGGGCTTACTTTTGAGTTAGGATTATGCTCATAGCCTTGGTTAGGATTAAAAAGCAGGCCTCTGTCAGTCTTGAAAGACTATGGTATCGTGCTCAGCGCTGCATGTGAAGCACAAAAGCCTGAGTTGGATTGTTATGGAGGATAGGCTGTTACCCAAGCAGCAAATCCCCCCTCTCCACGCCACTGAATTAGTCCAATTCAAAGGCAGAGCCAATACGATTGGATCCAGCTGGCGTCGCAGAGCTGGGCTAAGGACAGGAGCTCACCCTGTCCTGTGGGGCCGACCCAGGTCTCGAACCCTGGCCTGCTGATTAACAGGCACAGCGCCTTAACCGCTTGCGCCACCCACAGCCTCCTTTTAGGATTATGGTTAGAGTTATGCTCATAGCCTTGCATGTCTATTCTAAAGTAAGCCCTATTAAAATAAGTGGGGCTCACTCCTGTGAGTGTGGGAGGGAGGCAGATTGCAGCCTGAGAGATTAAGCGCAAATTAAATTTGTTATTTTTCTTTATATTTTATATTTTTGTTGTTATTTTGTATTACAGTATTTATTTTGTATTACAGTATTATCATTTTTATATGAATGATTATAACTCAAAGGGTTTTTGTAAATGGTTCTGCGTCAACCTGGAGGTCAGTTTTGAGTGGGGTGCCCCAGGGCTTTGTCTTGAGCCTGGTTCTCTTTAATATCTTCATCAATGACTTGGAGGAAGGGATAAGGGGGAGCCTGATCAAACTTGTGGACAACACCAAGGAAAAGAGGAAAAACCTCCAGCAGGATCTGGACAAACTGGAATATTGGGCTGTAACAAATAGAATGAATTTCAACAGGGAGAAGTGCAAGGTTCTGCATGCACGCAAAAAAACCAAAAACACAGGTATAAAATGGGGGATACTTGGCTTGGCAGCACAACATGTGAGCGGGATCTTGGAGTTGCCGTGGATCACAAACTGAATATGAGTCAGCAGTGTGATGTGTCTGCAAAGAAGGTAAATGCCATTTTTGGCTGCGTTAAGAGGATTGTAGCTTCCAAGTCGTGAAAAGTTCTAGTTCCTCTTTATTCTGCATTGGTCAGACCTCACCTTGAGTACTGTGTTCAGTTCTGGGCACCTCACTTTAAGAAAGATGCAGCCAAACTGGGGCAAGTCCAGAGGAGAGCAACAAGAATGATCAGTGGGATGGAAGGGAACCCTATGAGGAAAGATTGGAATTGGGGATGTTCAGCCTGGAGAAGAGAAGGTTGAGAGGAGACATGATTGCTCTCTTCAGATACCTGAAGGGCTGTCGTAAGAAGAAAGGGGCTCATTTGTTCTCAGCTGTCTCCGAAAGCAGAACTAGAACCAATGGGTACAAACTGCAAGAAAGGAGATTCTGGTTGGGTATCAGGAAAAAATTCCTGACGGTGAGGGTGGTTCGGCAGTGGAACAGATTGCCAAGGGAGGTGGTGGACTCTCCCTCACTGGGGATCTTCAAACAGAGGCTTGACGAGCACCTGTCGGAGATCCTCTAGGAGGATTTCCTGCTACAGGCAGGGGGTTGGACTAGATGACCTACTAAGTCCCTTCCAACTCTATAATTATATTTTTCTATGAATATTTTTGGGTTGTGGTACAAGTTGTCTGAGTTTCCATTATTTCTTACGGAAAAATTGGCTTTGATATACAATCGTTTTGGATTACAAGCAAGCTTCCGGAATGAATTATGCTTGTAATCCAAGGTATCAAGGATTTGAGTTGTATATCAAATCCTGAATCAGCTGCTTTCACTCATGTTCTGCAGCAAGTGTGAATAAATTTTTTAAATCTTTTCTTCAGGTTTCAAAATGTAAATAGAAAGCCCTGCTTGAAATCCAAGCCAAATCATAATTCACCAAATACTTTCTAACATACAACTATTCCCAAAGGTAAGTACAAAAAGAAAAGACATTCTTACTTCTCTATGTAGGATGTTTTTTCCAATTACATTCACTTTGTATGTCTCAATGCCAAGTTCTTTAGCCAGCCGGAGAATTCGATTCTGGGTAGGTCCAACATAGGCTCCCCCAACATCAACATAGCCCACTTCCTTGTTCTGCCAAAAAAAAGAAGTCAATTCTATGTTTCACATTGTGCAGAACCCTTTTTCAGACTCTTAATAATATGATTACTGTGCATTTTGCAAAAGATGCTTCAGAGAGAACTTGCATTTCATGAAAAAGATGCTTCCACCATAGAGTTAAAGCTGGTCACATGTGCTGCATGAATTTCACTTTAACACAACTAAGTGAAAGTCATTTTCTGCAGCAAGATTTTGTGATAGGAACTCCCCTGCAAGGTTTGGTTCCCTGTAGCAGTATGAACAAAATGGTCTGTGTCGGCCTCCATGCGGCAGTATAATCTGATACCACTGGATGCATGTGCCAATGGCCTCAACATTTATATGCATGATGCTGACAGAAGAGGCACCTCACTAATTTAGATTTCAGTATCATATATGCAATTGTTTTGTCTTCTAATCAAGAAAAAAAGGTAATAATATGTCCTCAATTTATTTTAATCTTCATAGTAATCTCATGGACTAATTTAATGGAGGGAATGAGGACTTGCTCAAGACCATCCAGTAAGTTTTGGAGCGAGGCACAGGTGATGGCCAACTCCAATTTCTGAGTTCAGCATTTGTTCACAGAACCGCAACCCTCTTTTCATAACTGTGTGTTCACTGAACCAACCATAGGCTTTTTGTGCTGTATCTATAAGTTAGCATGCATTAAATAAGACCACCTTTATGAGGAGAAAAAGAAAGGAGCTGAGCAAGGCAGGAACATCCCTAGCACCAAAACATCCCATTTTTGGTGAATTCTGAAGAAGGAAAACAAGTTCAAGCTGCAACTACTCACAGAGGCAAATGAAACTTTACAAAAAGAAAGCTTAAGTCCCCACTTTTCCAAAGCAGATATTTAAATTTTAGTCAAAGGATTACAAATTATTCCTTACACAAACATCAGGAATTTGGATTTGACATTTCCCTCTCTAAGCTTCTTGTGCTAGCTCTTCTTTGAGCTCTGGACATACAAAAGGGTCTTTAACATTTAACAGTCCACATAACATTCTACAAATTCTTTGTTGGGCCAGATTAAGTAGAACTTTTCCAATAGAAGCCCACTTCAGATGTGTCATGTAATACAACGTTTACACCGTATATTAGGATATTTTTTAAAAAGCACTGCTACTTACTCTAATGGTGAAAGTTCGTCCTCCAACTCTGTCACGAGCCTCTAAAACCACAACACTAAGTCCAGATTCAGACAATAACTTTGCTGCTGACAAACCTAAAACCAAGTTATAACAGTATTTTTAAAAATAATTTGTTTTAACATCAAAATATTAATAATCTTCAGTTCAGCTGAACCACTATTTTGTATGTAGATAATTAGTATCCAATCAATAGAGAAGCAAAGAGAATACTGCAGCATTTGCTTTGCGCTCTTAACATAAGCACCCAGTTCAGCAATATGTCACTTCTGGCTCTTTGCAGGTACCACGAACACTACTCAGCCATCTGCATGAAGGAAGTACCTCTGGTTTAGACTGAATGATTTTAAATGAAGAACGAATCTATAGGTTAATTTAGAAGTAACAGGGAATTAAAATGATAAATTAGGGATGTTGGGTTTACACTGCAAGGACGTAAATGAAAGGCTCTCCAATGAAAGCAAGATGCCTAAACTAGGTCAGACTCTTGAGATAACTAATGAAGATGACACTAGGCAACAGAAAACAAAAATGGCAGGATGAGCAATGCTTTCTCTAGCAGAATATTGGCTAGGAATATTGAAAGTCTTGTGATTGTAATGGAATTTCTTACAAACACAAAATGTCTTAGAGGTCCAACAATCAGAGGAAGGAAGTAGATCCTCTGCCAGTTTTTCTTATGGTACCAGAACAAAATCTAGCCAAGCATTTTTTTCTGTTAAAAATTAGAGAAAGCCCTTTGAAGCACCGTGCCTGGATTTTAGATCAAGAACAGAAGTCTGGAAAGCCTGTTTTTAGCCTGCAATGAAGAATTGTGTGTTCACAACAGGAACACATGCCATAGTGTTCTAGATCGGGGTCTCCAAACCCCAGCTCAGGGGCCAGATGTGGCCCTCCACGAGCCTTAATGTGGCCCCCAGCAAGACCCCTCTATCTGGCTCTTGGGCAAGCCTTGTAATCCACTCCAATACATTTTTATACATATATTTATTCAAATTTATTCAAATTTGAAACATAAATTAGTTTTCTGGCTCTCGTCACAGTGTCAGAAAGATGATGTGGCCCTCCTGCCAAAACGTTTGGAGACCCCTGTTCTAGATGTTTGTGCCACAGTGTAACTCACTTGTAAGTGACAGGTGGTCACCACAGGACATAAGTGGTCTGCATCCAGTATGTATTTGTTGTATACTTTCTTCAACAGATTTCCAAGCATAAATATTCATATTCAAGGAACTTTTTACATCCCTCACTTCAGCTGCAGTTTCACACAACATCTACTACGAGGCTAGAATGCTTTATATACCTCACTACTTTAAAGAGATGTTGGGTTAGCATGTCACAAATAACTCATTCCTTTCAAAAGCTTGACTTGTTTGCAAGTTCAAGGTATAAAGCAGCCAGATTATTAGATCGGAATAAATAAGTTGCAGCCACTTGTCCAGGGATCTCCACAACAACACAATTTCAAACCCCATGTACTTGGAAGTGCAGCAAGAAAACTGTCTGCCAAATCAGACAATGTTGGAGCGATTGCCATATTTGGAAAGTTGTTGATTGGGTACATTATCCTAACATTATTTGACATAACATGCATAAACTGTAAATTAAGCATATTCCACATGAAAGGGATCCTGTCAGAATCTATGTAACAGTTACTAATATGTGGATGGGGTCTAGTCGAACTAATTATTTGAAATGCATAGACTTTTCGAATTATACACATAAAAACTACAGGCAGCACTGGAGTGGAAGTGTGTTATGGACGAGGAGATTATTAAATCCATATAATCATTATTATTTATTGCAACATTATATCACAGCCTGAATTAATGCATATTTCGTGTGCCAGAGCCCTTTGATTTAGAAGGGCTTCAGCATTCCAGACATTGCATAATATGGACTGATAATATGTTTTTGAACAAGAAATGAGATTGTAAAGCATTTGTCATAAATAGCTGATATTTGACAGGCTAATCTAGTTAAAACCTGACTTCCTTGAAAACACTCAAAGAAAAGAACAGCAACAGGGTTCTGTGAAAATATTATAATAATTTCCAAAATGACATGATAGGGAGTTTGGGTCTTGCTAAAACAATTACATTTAAGTTCCAGGATGTAGTTAATTTATTTAATCTACGGTATATCTTGCCTTTCTCAGCCAAAGGCTGAATCAAGTTGGCTAACAATATTAACATATGGAATAAAAGCACCATCGATAGCATTAATAATAAAAATCAAAATCATTTAAAACATATTCAAAACATGGAAAAATAAAAATTTATAGAGGATAACTTAGAGAAAACATTAGGTACCATAGAAGAGCAAAACCAATTGCCATTTCTGAAAAAAGAAAGAAATGATCTGTGTTTTATTTGCACAGAAAGCAATGATCAGTCTGTACATAAAACTGAAAGGTCAACAAATGACTCATCAACACCCACCCAAAAGTGGTGGACATAGAGAAGTGTGAAGTTTGGGGTCTTCCTTCCATGACGTAGGCACCCCCTAAGAACTGATTTTTAGAAACTGAAAACAGAAGAGGGTGAAAAGGGGTACAACAAGAATTGCTGACTCATCAACAACCTCTGGACGAAATTTGGGGACTGCATTCTTTCCATGATGTAGGCACCCACTAAGAACCAATTTTTTAAAATTTAACCCATAAGGGGGTGAAAAGGGGTGCAAAGTGTTTTTGTCTCTATATTTAACATTGACGACTGACTGATCAACACTGCAACCCCTGGACCCAGAAGCATGAAATTTGGGGAGCATATTCCTTCTGTGATGTAGGGAACCACTAAGAACCAATTTCAATATTAAATACACCAGAATTCAAGATGCAAACTTTCAGACAGAAGAACATCCCTGCAAGATACAAACTTACAAACATATGAACAAACTGGAAGTTGTCAAAAGCAAAAGTGCACATCTGCAAGCTTTCCAACTTCCTCTGCAAGTGTGTCCCGGAGCCTATTTTGCAGTCTCTGAAAACCCCTCTGCCTGTATCAGTCTCCCACTGTGCATCTATTTACTTAACCTCTATTTTTGCACATAACTAACACATCTGTCATTAAAATACAGTTGCTACAGTGTATTAAAAGTTGTCAGACCACTGCAGCAGTATCTTGGACAGCTAAATAAACTGCATTTATGACTGTCTGCATAGAAACTGCATTTATGGCCTTGCCTTTAGTTCTCTTTGGTCATGATGGGTACTGATTTTTCTACCATCTTCCTTTCTTACTCTCTTACTGCACATCAGCAGGTGGTAAAAAAAGGTCATAACCAATGTATCTTTTATTACATTAAAGCTCTGCCATAATGATGCACTTTTGCTGTGATTTACTTTCATTGCTTCATTGATGGAAAATCTAATTGTTGCTACACAACTGAGTAATGAAACCTGGCAGTAGCTATCTTAAATTCAGCTCTCATTAGTCAAACAGGAATCTCAGTGCCCAGCAGATGTGGATAAACCAATATGAACCCAATAACATTTCCACACCTTGAGGGATAAACTTTCCAACTCTTCTTCCTATTTCCCCAATAAGCACTTGCTTTTTAATGATATTTTGTTAATGAGTAAATCAAATGCTTTGCTCTAAAACTGGTTTTTGGGTTTCTTCAAGCAGTGATCCATTATCAGAACGAACCTGTTTCTAAAATTAGAATTTAGAAATGTTGTTACTTTCAAGTATAAGAATGCCTTAACAGGTAACTCAATAATAGTTCTTCCGTTAACAGTTGAAGTTCTGACAACTAGACATAGGCTGCAATCCTAAAGACACTCTCCTGGGAGTAAGGCCCATTGAACACAATGGGGCTTACTCTTGAGTAGACATAGTTAGGATTGTGCCCATAGCTGACAATTCTAATTGTCAAAATGCTTGTTGTTGCTTCATGCAGATCTCCTACTATGGTAGGCAGAAATAATTTAAAGATCTGAATCTCTGAAGGAATCTTGACAAAAGTGTTGTGAGAACTTGCAGTAAATTAATAGTTAGCTACTCCCTCTGAAGAACTGTTATTGAGTTACCCATTGAGGCATGCTGATACTTGAAAGTAACAACATTTCTTAATTCAAATTTTAGAAGTTGGTTCGAGACCTCGTTCCTACAAGACAGGGTGAGCTTAGCCCAGCTCCTGCCAACCTAGCAGTTCAAAAGCATGTACATGCAAGTGGATAAATAGGTACCACCTCGCTGGGAAGGTAACAGTGTTCCGGGCGAATGCAAGCCATATGTCAAACAATGCTGGCTCCATGGCTCTAGAAATGGGGATAAGCACAACACCCTACAGTTGATCACAGCTAGCAGTATAAGCTGGGGGGCACCTTTACTTTTTATGTATAAATTAATGTTACATATAAAAATATTTTTATGAGACTTCCCAGATTAATTGGATAATTAATTGATATTATCAAGAAATTAGAGTCAGGTTCAATATGAAAGAAAATTAAACTGGTGTTGGTTTGCTACTGAAAACATGGTTATGGTTGTCAAAGGATGTCAGATTTAGTGATCATCATACAATATACAGTGGCGCCTCATGTAACAGAATTAATTCGTTCTGGAGGCAGTTTCTTTACGTGAAATGGATTTTCCCATAGGAAACAATGGAAACTCAGATGATTGGTTCCACAACCCCAAAAATATTCATATAAAAATATTAACTGGATGTAAAAATGATAACAAAACACTGGGATTGAATTCAAAACATGCATTCAATGTGCATGATCTTATGAAGTCTACTTAGGCTGCAGTCCTAAAGACATTTTCCTGGGAGTAAGACCCATTTAAGACAATGGGGCTTACTTCTGGGTAGACAAGGTTAGGAGGCTGCAATCCAAGACACCTTCAAAGTGTCTTGACACAAATCCAAGACACCTTCAAAGTGTCTCCTCACTTTCTCCTTCTCTCCATCCTGAGCCTCTCTCTCCCCTGCTCCCTTCTGGCTACCCTGAGCTGCTTCCCACTTCTCCACTGCTCTTCTCTCCCTCCGGCCACAGGAGGAACAGCGCAGAAGTGTTGCTTTCAACATGGGCAGGCGTGCTAGGCAGCCCTGGCGCTTTTTAAACATGCTGCCGGCCAGCGCGTCTGCCCCAACTGCCAACAAATGTTTTCTTTACGTGAAGCACTTTCTTTATGTGAAGCAGAATCCAAGAGAAATTTTTGTCTGTTACGTGAAACATACTTTATGTGAGGCGTTCTTTACGTGAGGCGCCACTGTATACTGTTCAGTACTGCATAGTAGTGCACAATTTTAATGAGATCTGAAAATAATTTTCAGAAACTGAAAAGCCTGCAACACTTCCCTTCATAAACTTTTGTCTATACTTATTCTGTTATCCTTACTTATACTATGCTATACTCTTATTGTCCCAAAAATTTAGATGGAAGGTGACTGCAGCATTATCCCAGTTTTGGCGTCATATATCCCATGACTCATTTTGCCTTTTGAATTTCCATGACCACCAAGAGAGCAAAACGTGCAGGGTTCTTCTGCCTTAAGAGTGCTACTGTTTGGTTACTTGCAAGTTACAATTCTATAACTTTTTATTCTATAGGAATCTCGCTTCTTATTACAATCACACATGTTTAGGGGTGTAACCACTGAAAGGTGGTTGCTTCTTTTTTCCATTTTCTTTGTAAACCGCTTTGTGAACTTTTTAGTTGAAAAGCGGTATATAAATACTGTAGATAGATAGTTAGACCCAGTTTCTACAGCTGTTCAGCGAATGAAGGGATAAATTTATGTCACTTAATTTAACATGACATATATGACATGCTGCAGACCAACTTTTTTTGAGATCCGTATGTTACCCAACAGTAAGAAAGCAAATAGAGAAACACGTCGAAAAGAAAAGCTCACAAATCCAGAGTTGGCATACTTCCCTTTTCTTGGATGTTTGCCAGCTAAAAAACATGATCCTAGTCCAAATCTATCTCAAACCGTTTTGAGACCATAAGGCTGGTTTAATTGAAATTCTACACAGAAGAGACTTTGCAGTCAGCATCATGTCTGAAAACTTTTTTTTAATAGCCCAATGGATCAAACCGCTGTTTATATCTATTCAGACACTATTTTGTTGGCTGCAGCCACCTCCTAAGCTCTGATATCCTCATTAAAATTTCAGGAGCCTCCAATGTACATTTCAGAGATCAAAGCAGAACCAGATCTGTGCCCGATCCAGAACACAAGTGGACCTTTTTGACGAAGGCCCTTAAAACTGAATGGAGCTCTGTGGGCCTGGATTCCATGGATCTGTCTCCTTTCCCCAGGGTTGGTATCCCATCTTTCCATCCATTTTCCAGAGACACTCTCTGCTATCTTCTTCATCACATGCTTAGAAAACCAATCCTTGTAGGGTGGTTACTTGTTAAGAAAACCAATCCTTGTAGAATGGTTACTTGTTAACATCTCCATTGTTCAATTCCTTTCTGGATCCTCTTCATCTTCAGGACAGTGATGCCCACACTTTGAAGCCCCAAAGAAAGCCTCACTCCAGCATTACTCTGGCTCTTGCGTTACACCTATTGCCTGTGTTTTGTAACTGATTTCCCCCCAGAATGGGCCTTGGAATGTGGTTTCTCAGCATCTGGCTCAAAATAGTCTCTGGCCACTTAATTATTTCTTAGAGCTAGTGGCCTCTCAGACCTGCTTCTTCCCTGGCATGAATTTAGATTCTGTCTGTGATGAGACCTTTTTCCTGGAGCTACTTTGTACCATTTATAAGCTGCTAGGAGGGATACGGGGATGTGTGTTGTAAACGCTGCCAGAAAGGAAAGGGCTTTTTGCCTTCTGCACCCCTGATAATGCCTTGGATATGGGAGAGAAGTGACCGAGGTTTCTTATTTCCATCCCCCTCTTGTATAATGCCAAATGCCAATGTCTACTGCCTTCCCATGTCCATGTGCATCATAGTTTTTTTCTGGTGAGTGCTGTAATGTGATCATGCACATTATTCCTTTCTCCCGCACCAATAGCCAACGCACAATGCAAAATCCATACTGGCCCCATCCGATGCTGCCATGTTGCTCCATCATGTATCCTTCCCAGAGCTTGGTTGCACTACAAACAGCTGTGTGTTGGATGGAAGTCCATGGGCTTCCATCATCCAAGGGTAGCTCATAGTGCAAATGCTGGGCCACCACCAATTCATTATAGCTGGTTCCCAGGGGTAACTAATCACAAGTGTTCCTAGAGGTGAATGGCACCACATGGTCTTAATATTATTTTTAGCATATTATTTGTTAGGATATCTGTGTAGACTCTGACTGGTGCACATGGAGGGATCAAGGAAGTAAGTTCTGGGCCTTGTTCCCTGGTGATTGCTAGGGGGAGGGGACTTCTCTGCTGTCTCTGATTTGAGGAGGTGGGGCTTGGTGTTCCTCTTTTTTTGTTTTCTCTCTCTCTCACCCTCTTTTGATTGGGGGGAGGTCCCTGCTGTGCCTAGAGTCTCCTTCCAGTGAGAGAGGTGGGGCTCTCTGGGATTCATGGTGCTGGTTTTCCTCTTTTTTTTCTTTCTCTTTTGAGTGGGGGAATGTCCCTGTTGTGCCTAAAATCTCCTTCCTGTGAGAGAGGAGGGGCTCTCTGGGATTCACAGTGCTGGTTTTCCTCTTTTTTTCCCTTTCTCTTTTGAGTGGGGAAAGTCCCTGTTGTGTCTAGAGTCTGCTTCCTGTGACCATTTCCACTGAACTGTACAAGATATTCTGCCTTTGTTGGAGGGAAGGTGGAGTACCACAGGACATGAAGGATGCTAATATCGTCACACTGTACAAGAACAAAGGCGACAGGGGTGACTGCAACAACTACCGTGGCATCTCTCTTCTTAGTGTTGTAGGGAAGCTGCTTGCCCGAGTCATACTGAAGAGGCTTCAGGTGCTTGCAGAGAGAATCTATCCTGAATCACAGTGTGGATTTCGAGCCAACAGGTCCACCACTGATATGGTATTTTCCCTTTGACAGTTGCAAGAGAAATGTAGGGAACAAAGACAGCCACTCTTTGTAGCCTTCATAGACCTTACAAAGGCTTTTGATTTGGTTAGTAGGGATGGCCTTTTTAAAATCCTCCCCAAGATTGGATGCCCACCTCAGCTCCTCAACATCATCAGGTCCTTTCACGAGGACATGAAGGGCACTGTAGTTTTTGATGGCTTAACATCAGACTTCTTTCACATCCGAAGTGGAGTGAAGCAGGGCTGCGTCCTCACACCAACTTTATTTGGGATCTTTTTTGCAGTCATGCTGAAGCATGCTTTTGGAAACGCAACAGAGGGAATCTATCTCCGGATCAGATCAGATGGAAAACTCTACAATCCTTTCAGACTAAGAGCAAAGTCCACAGTCCAGCTGAAATGCTTGCGGGAGTTTCTCTTCACCGACGACACTGCTGTTACTACTCACTCTGCTGAAGACCTTCAACAACTCATAGACCGTTTTAGCAAAGCCTGCCAAGATTTTGGACTAACAATCAGCTTGAAGAAAACACAAGTCATGGGTCAGGGTGTGGATTCACCTCCCTGTATCACAATCTCTGAACATGAACTGGAAGTTGTCCATGACTTTGTGTACCTCGGCTCAACTATCTCCAACACTCTCTCCTTAGATACTGAGCTGAATAAATGTATTGGTAAAGCGACTACCACGTTCTCCAAGCTTACAGAGTATGGCTTAATAAGAAGCTGACGGAACATACAAAGATCCAGGTCTATAGAGCTTGTGTCCTGAGCACACTCTTGTACTGCAGCGAGTCTTGGACCCTTGCCTGGCAGGAGAGAAAACTGAACACCTTCCATATGCGCTGTCTCCGACATATTCTTGGCATCACCTGGCGTGACAAAGTTTCAAATGACACAGTCTTGGAACGTGCTGGAATCTCTAGCATATTCACATTCCTGAAACAGCGGCGTCTACACTGGCTTGGGCATGTCGTGAGAATGGCTGATGGTCTGATTCCAAAAGATCTCCTATATGGAGAATTAGTGCAGGGAAAGCGCTCTAGAGGGAGACCACAGCTGCGATACAAAGACATCTGCAGGAGGGATCTAAAGGCCTTGGGAATGGACACCAACAGCTGGGAAACCTTGACCTCTGATCGTTCAGCGTGGAGGCAAAAGACCCAGCATGGCCTTCTCCAACTGGAAGAGACACTTGTTCGGCAGGCTTAAGCAAAGACAGACCCGAAAGCAGCGAAACCTGGTGCCTGGGCAGGGGACGGAATTTATTTGTCCTCAGTGTGGAAGGGATTGCCACTCTCAAATTGGCCTTTTTAGCCACACTAGATGTTGTTTCAGGACCTCCAATCAGAGCACGATACCATAGTCTTTCGAGATTGAAGGATGCCAATGATGATGTATCTGACCAAGAATTTATGCCTAATAAAGGTTTTGTAAATGTAATGTACAGACATTATAAAACCAAGATGCATAATAATATCTATAACCCGTTTTGTGGAATTCTGTCAATTCTTGCTAAATGTGTAGTGCTGCATAAAATCACTGCTAAAGCAGTTTTTGCAGGAATTCTTACTTGGATAATAACTTTCATTTTGTATGTAAAATGTACAAAACACTTCTAAGAAAACAACGTCTTTTCTGGATGGGAGCAATAGTCCACCTAGTTTTTCACAGTGGCCTTCCCGATGCTTTGGAAAGCTTCAGGCAGGTCACCATTTCTTGTTTGACCTGTAAATATGCCCTGATAGTCTGCAAATATGAAAGTTTTGTTCCTAACCTGTCTCCTTATGTCATCTGTGGGGGGGGGGGGGTGGCCCTGCTGACTGTGCTGCCTCTAAGAGAAGTGAGTAGAGTGGTGGCTAGGAGCAGAGTCTTCTCTGTGGTTTCACCCCAGCTCTGGAACTGAGAAGTTTTCCCTCATTAAAGAGTTTTTGGCAGGGCCTGAAGACTTTCGTATGTACTAACTAGTGTTGTGGGAGTAAAATTCCACCATATGCCATCCCCCACTGCACATCAACCCCCATGAGCACCCATCCCCCCATGCGCACCTGTCCCCCCAGTGCAACCCCTTCCTCCAAACAACTCCCCCCCCCCCAAGTGCACCAGGCACCGAGCACAAAACTGGCTGGATGTTGGACAGTTTTTCATGTTAATAGGACAAAAACACGTTGCACCCCTTTTCAGCCCCTTACAAGTTACATTTCTCCACACTGGTTCTTGGTGGGTGTTCACGTGACATAAGGAACACCTTCCCCAAATTTCATACTTCTAGGTCCAAGGGTTGGGGCAGAGCATCCATCAGTCACTGATTCTTCAATGCAAAGTATAGGGAGGAAAAAATGTTGCACTCCATTTCACCCGCTTCCAGTTGGTATTTCCAAAAACCGGTTCTTAGTGACTTCCTCTGTCACAGAAGGAACACCCTCCCCAAATTTCACGCATCTAGACCCAGCAGTTTTGGCTGGGCATTGATGTGTCAGTGAGCGAGTCAGTGACTTTTCTCTTTTATAGGCTGTGGTACCTCAACATAACAAGTGCCCCACAAAACGAGTGATTCACATAACAAGCACAAATTCCCATTGGGAGTGTGCTCCTCTTAACAACCCCACTTCACTTAACAAGCCCCAGGCAACCTGAAAGCAACCTGGCCGGGTCATCTAGGGACGTGAAAGGCAGGCGCACGGAGAAACAGGAAGCGTTGCTTCATAATGGGTGGTGTGCTAGCTCCACGTGGAGCCTGTTTTAAAGAGCTGCCAGCCAGTGCACTGCTGCCTCTAACTGCCCCCAACTGCCCCCACCGGCCTCCAGCAGCAGCCCAGGTAAGCCCCCTACCCCCATGCAGCCTCCTAACCATGTCTACTCAGAAATAAGCCCCACTGTATTAAATGGGTCCTACTCCCAGGAAAGTGTCTTTAGGATTGCAGCCTAAGTAGACTTCATAGGATCATGCACACTGTATGCATGTTTTGAATTCAATTACAGTGCTTTTTCATCATTTTAACATACAATTAAAATTTGTATATGAATTTTTTTTTGGAACCAATCATCTGAGTTTCCATTATTTCCTATGGAAAAATCCGCTTCACACAAAGAGCATCTCACATAACAGTATATAGACTAAGGGCACAATCCAGGGTAACTACGGGAGTACATAAGAGACATTATGTGTACCCATAGTTACTGCACCACCTAGTGAAAACCTATAGGAAATTCATAATGCAATCCAGAGTAACTTGTTGTTACTCCGGAGCAAGGACTCCCTGTAGTCCTTGACTAGATTTCACCATGAAGCTTTCATTTAATTAATGCAGGGCTGGTGGGTTGTTCCAAGACATGAGGTTGTTTTTAATTTTTAAATATAGTGCATATGGATTGTTTATGTGCTTTTACCTATGTTGTTAGCCGCCTTGGGTCCACTTACAGAAAAAAGCGGGAAACATGAAAAAAATTAGGTTTGCAATTTTATAATATGATATAGAGGAGTTTGGATAATGTTATTTATTTTACTCGGAAGTAAAAGCAGGCCTCCGTCAGTCTTGAAAGACTATGGTATTGGGCTCGGTGCTGCATACGCTGCATGCAAAGCACAAAAGCCTGGGTTAGATTGTTATGGAGGATAGGCTGTTACCCAAGCAGCAAATCCCCCCTCTCCACGCCACTGAATTAGTCCAATGGAAAGGCAGAGCCAATACGATTGGATCCAGCTGGCGTCGCAGAGCTGTGCTAAGGACAGGAGCTCACCCTGTCTTGTGGGGCCGACCTGGGTCTCGAACCCTGGCCTGCTGGTTAACAGGCACAGTGTCTTAACTGCTTGTGCCACCCACAGCCCTAGTGGTTGGTATCCCATCTTTCCATGCATTTTACTTGGAAGTAAGCACATTGTATTCAGTAAGTTTTTGGATCAAATCCCATTTTCCAGCAATGCTGCAGCTGTTACCAGAGGAGAAAACACTGGATCCTTTCTTGGCAGGGAAGTCATGGAGGCCTGCTAAATTAGTAAATTGTATTTTACAGAGAATGAGATGGAACTACAAATTTTTCTTTTTCGGCTTAGCGATCTTGGTCATATCTAGTATATAAACATAGTAGGAAACTCATTTTCTGTGGCTGTCAACAAATTTGAGAAGCCACTTGGCTTGACAGCAGAACATCTTTGAACACAGTAGTAAGTGGATTGTTGCTTCAAACATCAAAGGCTTATATGCCGAATCAGATCATTCAAGAGACCAATTATGAGAATAGCTTGGAGTTTATATGTCTCCAATTTACTTAGAGACAAATATGACAGCAGCACTTTCTCTTTCATGTTTTCATACTTCTGTTTCAACTTCTAAGGCACTAGAAAAGATCACAGCATCCTGACCTTTATTAAAGTTGTCCATGAACTCAGAGCACACTTCACCAATATTATTTGGCAAAATTGCATTCATTAACTTTCTCTGCACTTGAGACAATGACATGGTTTTTCTTTCCAAAGTCTCTGCACTACAGCAGGGTAAAAAAAAAAGATTAAAATCAATATTGATTTCATAAAAATGGTTTCAGCAGGGGAATCCTTGTCTTTCTTAAAATGGTAGTACTGCATTTAAAACTAACTGACTTGATGAGCTTCTTGCTTCTGATTCAAAGAGCAAATTCCTTCAAACCCTTTTCTACCTTCAGTTCTGTCAATCTCACTATTATGATACCATGATAACATTGCAACATTCAGTTGCAGGTACAACCAGCACTGGAATAATAAAACTAGCAAAAAGCGTACCCGCACTGCAAGAGTAAAATTCTCCCATACACCATCCCTCCACGGCGCAACATTCCCCCGTGAGCATCATCTCCCCCCATGCACATCATCCTCCACAGTGCAACCTCTCTCTCTGAATAACATCTCCCCCACTGCATCAGGCACCGAGCACCAAATTGGCTGGAGGTTGGTCAGTCTTCCATGTTAAGTATAGGACAAAAACACTTTGCACCCCTTTCCAGCCCCTTAAGTGTTAAATTTCTCCACATGGGTTCTTGGTGGGTTTTCATGTGACAGAAGAAATACCCTTCCCGAATTTCATGCTTCAAGTTCCGGGGGTTGGGGCAGAGCATCCCTCAGTCACCAGTTCTTCAATGCAAAGTATAGGGAGGAAAACGCATTTTACCCCCTTCCGGTTAGAATTTCTGAAAACCGGTTCTTAGTGTACCCCTCAGTCACAGAAGGAACACCCACCCCAAATTTCACGCTTCTAGGCCCAGCTGTTTTGGCAGGGCTTTGAGGAGTGAATGAGTCAGAGACTTTTCTCTTTCATATATATATATATATATATATATATATATATATATATATATATATATATATATATATAGATAGATAGATAGATAGATAGATATATATATATATAGATATATATATATATAGATATATATATATTTTACTATCAGATAAGAAGTCAAAACAATACAGTACCAATTAGTACTATGCATTAGGAGAGCTGATATGCCAGTTGTTAAGGATATGATCTAACGCTGCAATCCTAAAGACACTTTCCTGCGACTAAGACCCACTGAACACAATGGAGCTTACCTTTGAGTAGACATGGTTAGGATTGCACTCTAAGCCACCCATTCAAATGTCACTCAGCCACAAATTGTTCTGCTGGCTTCAAGGTCAAACCAGATATACATTTGCTGCTTTCATGATTTTGTTAGTAAATAGTGGGAGATGGGGGTTGGCAGATCAACCCTAAATCATGGTAATGGGAACATTATATATCAGAATTTTGGTTGGGGGAAAAAATACTACTCATGACTGCCTCCTGCTCTATTCCTAATGGAAAAAGCTTCTACTGTCTTTTAGCTGGAAACTTTTTATAATGAAAGTAGCATGGGAGGAAGCAGTCAAGATCACATTTCAGCAGAGGTCAACTGTGACTGTTAGACAACATACATTTTCTCTGATTCAATTCCCAACATGAAACACAAAGATAATAAAACCACAAATTATACCGTACTTCATTGTTAAGGATCTGTATATAAACTTGTTAAGTGGCACTGAACACTCAAGAAATACTATATTTATTTATTCATGTAAATAAATGGAATAAAAATGTCTTCAAGCCTTACCAGAAAGTTAATAAAAGTCAATAATGAGAGCGCTGTTCACAGTACAAGGGGAAGGAATTCCATAGTACATGCACCACCATTAACAAGCCCCTATTTCTGGCCATCATCCCTTTAATCTCTCTTAATAGCGGCACAACCAAAATGGTCCTCTCTGGTGACTGTAGAGACATATATTAAAACTGCCCCTTTTTTACCAGTGACAGTCCCTGTTTATTGGACATTCATTCCTATCATCTCTGACATATTACAAAGATCCTCTAAAAATTTTAGGACTCCTACCAGAAGAATTTTTTATTTATCAGTTCCCAAGCTCAAGTTTCTAAGCAGCTAGCTTGTCTGAGTTTCCAATATATTTAATGAATTATGCTTGTAAACCAGGGTACCACTGTTTAAGGAAGCGTTGCATACACTTCCAGTGGAGCAGGTACTGGTAGCTCTCTTTTTTATTGTTTGAAGCAATGAATACATCTTGTGGTTGCTAAGCTTGTAAATCACAGTCTTAAGATAGATGCTGTTTCTTTTCCATCCCCCACAATTTTTTATCCAGATAATCAATGTAGCCGAATCTTGTAGTTAAGTAGTATAACAATGGCTGCAATCCTAAGCACACTTTCCTGGGAATAAGTACTGTTGAAAACAATAGGACTTACATTTTAGTAGACATGCTTAGGATTGCACTGTAAGTCCACTAAGAAGTTTATTGCACATTAAACAAAACTTATGATCAATTTTCCAAACACTTCTTGTTGCCATGAAGCCAGGGCAGAATAAAGCCAAATTTATGGAAAACTGAGAAACACCTTCAGCAAATATGAGAAGCACCTTCAGCAAATATGTAGTGGGAGGAAAAGGGGACAACTATTGATCCATAGCGTGAGAATACAAGTGTTATAAAGTGTCCTGATTTTCACATGAAATATCAAAGCGTCTGCACTTTTATACACTGGCACCTCAACTTGAAATTATTCCACTTTGCTGAACCAACATATTTGGGAGTGGGTTGGTAGTGATAAAGTGATTTGCTTCTCTATCCAATTCACAAAGACAGTTAAGTAGGCTGTCGGTCAGCCCCAGTGCGCGTGCGGCTCCACCGGAGGTCTGGCGGGCCTGGCACCAGGGGTCTTGGGGTGACCCCCAGGAACGCTCTAGGTGACCCCCAAAGGGGTCCCGACCCCCACTTTGAGAAATGCTGCTCTAGAGGGATTTCCTGCTGCAGGCAGGGGGTTGGACTAGATGACCTACTAGGTCCCTTCCAATTCTATGATTCTGTGATTGTTGTTAGTCTTTATTGCCAAGCCCATTCTTTTTCTGCATGTTTCAGCATTCAACATGAACTCTGACAATCCTCCAAACTCCTAGCACTGTCATAAAATCACACCATATAGCAATAACCACAATACACTGCAGAAATTATGGTCAAGGGTGAATTCTTATCTCAAAACCAACCACGAGACTACACTAGGAGATTTGTGACTAATTATTCTCTCAGCATTGTAAATGTTTGTTAACATGCCAAAGATCATGACAAAATCCTCCCTCTCTCTGAAGTAGCAGCAAATTAAGCCTACACCAACAGAAATAGATCTGATTACTGTAAAACATTGGATTGAGAGTGTTTTGCAAGACAAGCAACTATTTCTAATAAATTTTCACTTAATATACAAGTGATAAGCAAAAAAATTGTCTTGGCCAGGATATGGCTGGTTTTGGTGCTTCATCAGCACCTGCTCAACCTCTCCTGAGAGACCAGTCTATGCATGTTTACTCTGAAGTAAACCCATAACAATCAATGGGGCTCACTCCTATGTAAGGGGGACAATGGAAAGGAGCCCGAGAGACCTAGAGCACAATCCTAACCACATCTACTCAAACAGAAGCCCCACTGTGTTCAGTGGGTCTTACTCCCAGGAAAGTTTCTTGAGGATTGCAGCCCTAGTCTTGCATGTATACGCTAAACTTTAGAGTAAGCCCCATTATTATCAGTGGGGCTCATTCCTATGTAAGGGGGCAGATTCAGCCTAAGACACCAAGTGCAGATTAAATTTCTTTTATTTTTCTTTATATTTTGTATTTTCTTCCTTACAGTATGTATTATATAGTAAAGAATTGTAATCATTTTTATATTAATATTTTTGTGTTGCGGAACGTATCGTCCGAGTTCCCATTACTTTTTAAGGAAAATTTGCTTTCGGAATGAATTATGCTCGTAAACAAGGTATAAGGAAGGTTTGCATACCCTTTGAGTGGAGCAGTTAGTTCTCTCTTTTTAAAAATCTTTTACCCTACAATCCAGAGTAACTACAGGAAGACATAAGAGCAATTACTCCGGATTGCTCTATGCATTTCCCATAGGTGGCACTGTTACTACATTGGTGTAAAATTACATTGGTGTAAAACTAACTACGTAGTTACTCTGGATTGTAGCCTTACCCCGAAATCCAGAGTAACTATGGGAGCATGTAAAAGACTTTACGTGCACCCGTAGTTACTGCACCACCTAGTGAAAACCTATGGGAATCCAGAGTAATATTGGAATCCAGAGTAAGTTGTTCTTACACTCTTAGTCTGGAGGCCATATTCACTATACCCATTGACTTCTAATGGGTAAAGATTGGTTTGTAATGTAAAGATATTGTTATAAATATTCATCATCATAAATTTGTTCAGCCCTGGTGGCCAAGTTTTTTAATAAGTTTATATATCTATCTGTATGTGTGGGCTTCCAATATACAGGTGTCCTTCATCCACTAGTGTTCTGTTCTGGAAGCTCCCATGGATTAAAAAAATCAGTGCATAAAGAAAACAATGAAAAATAGGTTTAAAGACCCTCTTCCAGGTTTCTTGCTCCTCAACTGCATCTAACTGAATAAGGTGGTGCCACATTATTTGCAGGGGTTTGATTCTGGGACTGAAAAATGGAATGATTGCTTGCATGACTCCCTGTCTACAACAGGTAGAAATGCAATTTTTTAAAACTCTGATTTGCAGTGGCCATTTGTGCTGAGTCAAATCTGTATACCTGTATTAAAAAATCAGTATACAACAAGGTTGGGCCTGTACTTTAAATTCCAAAGTGCCATCTCCTTTCTTGCTAATCAGTACATCTAAGAATGGTAGTGTCGTCCTTTTCCTTCTGTTATAAACTTTGTGGCAGTATGGATCTGACTCAGATGACTCAAAAAGCCTTGGAGGTTCTCATCACTGTTGTCCATATAACAAATACGTTGTCAACATGGCTGTGGGTGGCACAAGCGGTTAAGATGCTGTGCCTGTTAACCAGCAGGCCAGGGTTCGAGACCCAGGTCAGCCCCACAAGACAGGGTGAGCTCCTGTCCTTAGCCCAGCTCTGCGACACCAGCTGGATCCAATCGTATCGGCTCTGCCTTTCCATTGGACTAATTCAGTGGCGTGGAGAGGGGGGATTTGCTGCTTGGGTAAGAGTCTATCCTCCATAAAAATCCAACCCAGGCTTTCGTGCTTCGCATGCATCGTATGCAGCACCGAGCACGATACCAGACTTTCAAGACCGACGGAGGCCTGCTTTTTTTATGTCAACATACCTGTACTGAAACAGTGGGTTTTACCAAGTATGTGTCTAATGCTTCGGATTCAAATTTTTCCATGTATATATTTGCAATAATAGGGGTAAGAGGCTCCCCATCACCACTTCATTGTTCATAGAAAGAATAATTCCACTAGGAATATGTTAAACAGTGGTACACCAATGTTGCCACAATCAATGAATGTTGTTATGGTTCAATTATTTCTTCTCCTGAAATGTATTTCAGGACAAGTTATTTCTTGTTCATGAGAATTTGGGGGGGGGGGGGGGAGGGCTAATGTATACCTTCCAAGTAAGTGAACATATATTGAACTGTCCTCTGCTGTTTTCTTTGCCCCAGATTAACAAACAGGAAGCAATCTTTTTGGTGCTGAGTACTTGCAGTACACATGTCACAGAAAGCCTTGGGACTGATTGTTGCGATGCATCTTTATATTTGCAAGGCTTGTCAGAGAACATTATATTCTATGACTGCTTGTCACATTTAACCCCACTTCCTTGGCTACTTCAGAGACTCAGTACATTTGAGAGACACATATGTGGTTATAGTCAGCATATTGTTATCTTCAGAGTCTTATTTTTCTCTGCTCCAATACAGTCTGTTGTTCTGGCTCTTAAAAAGGTTTTCACATATGTTGATGAGTGTGCTTTTGGTGATCTTAAAGCAGGCATCCATCAGTCTTGAGAGACTATGGTATTGTGCTTGGTGCTGCAACGCTGCATCTTAAAACATGCTTGTAAAATATACCTATTGGAAAGCTATAAAATAGCACACTCAGGGCAGAATCCAGAGTAACTACAGGGATTCCTTGCTCTAGTCTAAGAACAACTTACTCTGGATTCGAATATGAACTTCCCATAGGTTTTCCCTAGGTGGTGCAGTAACTACGGGTGCACGTAAAGTCTCTTGTGTGCTCCCATAGTTGCTCTGGATTTGGGGGTTATGTAGACATAAACTTAGGACTGCTGTATGTTCTGAAAAACAAATTGATTATTTGGGATTATTTAATAAAAACTGATTATTTAATAAAAAACTGATTATTTAGGATTGTGTTCACATACTGGCAAATGGGACAGGGGTCCTATTGCGGTTTTGTGGAAGAGACTTATGGCAACCCTAAGTAAACTGCACTGGAACCTGGTGATACTCAATTTCTGAGTCAATATTTTAGGAACAGGCTGTAAAGAATCCTTTATAGAATTAAGGAAATACAAAAACTAATCTCTTTTTCTGCTAGTACAGTACTTCAGATCATGCAGAATGCTTCAGCCAAAGCAGCAAATGCAGAGTCCCAGCCTTGTTCCTGTTCTTCAGTACTAATTGGCTGTATCATGCTGTTCCTTGGACGCTTGCCACAGCCACTGCATGAGGAAAAGCTTTGATAGTGCACTGAAAATGACCTCTCTCCAAGCCAATTTCTCACTGAGCTACTAAGAATCAGACGTCCCACCAAGACAGAAAACAGTTTTATTATCCTAGCTGATAAAAATGAACTTAGGTCTCATGAAATAATGTCGGAATCAGGGCTCAATTTGAGCCAGGGTGTATGTGGCCTCTGTACTGGTTTTCAGTACCGTGTTAGCTTGGCTTACGAGCATAATTCCGTGTTAGCTTGGCCACGGCACACTGGTTGAAAATCATTGGTATAGAATATGCAGAATACTCAACCAAGTGAATATCAAAACTACTTTCCTTCCTACTATTGTACTAAGGTTCAGGTAATGCTCTGGAACCGTAAGAATCGTTGTCACCTTTTGTCATCTCCAGGAGTGTTTCGCACACCCTGCAGCTATAACAAAGTCTATATAGAAATAAAAAAACCAGGCCCCCGTCAGTCTTGAAAGACTATGGTATTGTGCTCGGCGCTGCATACGCTGCATGCGAAGCATGAAAGCCTGGGTTGGAGTGTTATGGAGGATAGGCTGTTACCCAAGCAGCAAATCCCCCCTCTCCATGACACTGAATTAGTCCAATGGAAAGGCAGAGCCAATATGATTGGATCCAGCTGGTGTCGCAGAGCTGGGCTAAGGACAGGAGCTCACCCTGTCTTGTGGGGCTGACCCGTGTCTCGAACCCTGGCCTGCTGGTTAACAGGCACAGCGTCTTAACCGCTTGCGCCATCCACAGCCTTTATATAGAAATAAGCTACACCTAAACACATAATCGAAACTGGGCATAAAATGCAGTTTGAATGTACAGTTCAATTATCCACCATTAATACCATCAAAAACTCCATTTAGAACCAGTGACCATATGTCCTGTTTTTCCGGGACATGTGCTGTTTTTTACCCTTATACCCTGGAAAAAACTTCAGTGTCCTCCTTTTCCTTTTGAGCAGGCAGCATGTAGTCTTCTTGTAATTAATAAATTATATTTAATAAATTACATATAATAGTTTCAAATTAATAATAAGCAATATACAGTAGAGTCTAAATTAACTGCATGAAAGCAATATATATGAGTGTTTTTTTATCTTTTATGACCTATTTTTATGTTTTTTAACTATCATGCCCTACATTTTGGGAGGACCTTGTCCTTTTTTCTGGTTATGACATACGGTTACTCTAAACTAGAAGCATTTGAGATTTACAACAGTAGAAAGAACCTGTTGTACTGAACAGCTGTTGGCACTTACTGATCCAAAGAACATTCATTAAAAAACATATCTGGCTGGGAGGAACTGATAATCAGCAAGAGAAGTGCGAGCTTTAAATATCTACCCTCTCTTTATATGCAGTAGAGGCAGACATATGTTGCTCAGCTAACTGTTCTGAACTGTTCTTAACTGCATTTAAGTTCCAAACAGAAACTCTGCACACTAACCAGAAACACCAACGTGCACCTGTATGGTATTTTAACATCTTTTGCCTTTGAAAATGCCACAACAGAATGTGGCAAATTGTCAGGATCTGAAAGTAATTTTTGTTGAATGGCTAGAAAACCTGGGAACAAATACACCAGAGTAACTCACAATCACAGTTACTATTCTGGATTAAAACAACCCTATTTCAGCCATAAGCAAGCAGTGAAAGGCTGCTTGTTATGGCTGCAAAAAAGTCCACCCTTTTCACAAAGACCCAAGTTCGAGAGCTCAAAGAGGACATTTCAGAGCCACCTGAGAATCACATCCACTTTTTTGTGCAATAAGCAGGGCTGTATCTCAAGTCAAATTCTAAGACCTCCCTTCACTCAAGTCACCCATGACTTATAATTACAGCCATTGTCAAATCATTCTGACTCAACATTAAGGCTACATTCCAGGGTAACTATGGGACCTTTTACACTGACGAAGTTACAGTGCCACCTATGGGAAACCTATGGGAAATGCATAGAGCAATCCAGAGTAAGTGCCTCTTACGTCTTTCTGCAGTTACTCTGGACTGTAGGGTTAGTCTTTTTGAAAAGATAGCCTAGCCCTGAAAGCAGTGAAAAAACCAAGCAAGCACACTCTAAAGTAAGCACACACAAAAATAAGTCTTAGCTTGAGCCTATACAAGTCTTTCAAGTCTTTCATTTTTAGGATAAAATCCCCAAATCTTAATTCAGTGTCCAAGTCTTCAACATTTGTGTCTCAAGTCCATATGAGTTATAATAAGCGTGAGTTGTGACTCAGCACAAGCCCATCCCAGGTCCTAAGCTTTTGTGGACGATAGTTCACACTTCTCAGGCGCATCAGCACAAAGATGTTTACCCCCTGCGACAAGCCATCTCCAACCCACTCTTGCATCCATTCAATCTGCAATTTTCAATCTTTTTTCTTCTCATGGCACACAGACAAAGCACTGGTGTTGTCAAAGCACAACTTTAGTTTTCCACAACTGACAAGGGGCTCACATTCCCCAGTGGCTGGACTAACAAAGAACCATTCTTCAAATTCCCACAGCACACCTGTGGACCATTTGCAGCACACCAATGCACCACGTCACAGTGACTAGATATGGTTAGGACTGCACTGGAAGAGTCTTTTACAAAATGTATACTAAAGGGTTTTAAAACCTCAAGTTATTTTACTCAGAAGTAAGCCCATTGGGTTTGGGGTGGCACAAGCGGTAAAGACGCTGTGCCTGTTAACCAGCAGGCCAGGGTTCGAGACCCGGGTCAGCCCCACAAGACAGGGTGAGCTCCTGTCATTAGCCCAGTTCTGCAATGCCAGCTGGATCCAATTGTATTGCTCTGCCTTTCCACTGGACTAATTCAGTGGCGTGGAGAGGGGGGACTTGCTGCTTGGGTAACAGCATATCCTCCATAACAATCCAACTCAGGCTTTCGTGCTTCGCATGCAGCATATGCAGCGCCAAGCACGAGACCATAGTCTTTCAAGACTGACGGAGGCCTGCTAAGCCCATTGAGCTCTGCAAGACTTTAGGCAATGAATTCTTACTCTCTGGAAATAAACATCTCTATGGACAACCATCACATTAGATTCTATTTATTTATTTATTCAATTTGTACCCCGCCTTTCCTCCCCCATAAGAGGGAGCCCAAGGCGGCTAACATTAAAGAATAAAACACCATTAAAATGCTAATACATACAAATTTTAAACATAATTAAAATACCATTTAAAATACAATTAGAATAATAAAGAATAATAAAGATTAAGAACAATTTATCTTTAATTTATTTCAATTCTCAAACTTTATATCACCAGGACCCACTTTTTAGAATGACAGTCTGCCAGGTCCTACTGGAAATGATGCCATTAATGTAAATAACTTTATCAAGCAAGAAAATTTTTGACAATCCAAGAACGCAATCCTACAAAAACTTACCCAGGAGAAAGAAATATTGACTATCATTATTAAAAGTATACACACAATAGCCTCTTAAAAATACAGATCTGTAACATTTCCCCAAATTCAGTCACACAGACCTGATGTCCAGTCTAACAGATTGGTTTCCACCTGAAATCGTGTTACACTGTCTGAGAAACACTGATTTAGGCATAATCTTTTTCCCCAGTAAAGGAGATAAACCCCTCCCCCCAAACCAAAAGCTTCAATGACTTCCCATTGCAGAGAAGTGGCTTGAGCAATATGATATAACTTAAAAAAGGACAAGCCCCCCCCCCCAAAAATGTAGGACACCCAAGAAAAACATAGGACATGACAGAATAAGAACTTAAAAAACATATATATTGATTTCATGTGGTTGATTTAAACACAATGTTGCTTATGAATAAGTTTAACTAAGGCACATAATTTGTGAATTTTAAGAAGGCTCAATGCTGCCTGATCACAAACAAGGAAAAGGAGGACAATATTTTTTTCCAGGACACAAGGCTGAAAAGGAGGACATGGAGGACTCAAAGAAGAGGACATATGGTCACCTTGCAAGTAAGGTGTGACCATATGTCATAACCATAAAAGAGGACAACACCCCTAAAATGCAGGACACACAATAAATGCAGGACATGACAAATTAATGTTATAGATGTTGTTTCATGTGGTTAATTTAAACACTATGCTACTTATTCAATTTAAAACTATTACATGTAATTTATTAATTCTATGTAGGCTGCATGCTACAAGGAAAAGGAGGACAAGGAAGACAGAGGACAGGACAGAGGACACAAGGCTTGCAAAGAGGACATGTCCAGGAAAAAGGGGATACAAGGCTTGCAAAGAGAACATGTCCAGGAAAAAGGGGACACAAGGCTTGCAAAGAGGACATGTCCTGTTAAAAGGGGACACAAGGCTTGCAAAGAGGACATGTCCTGTTAAAAGGGGACACAAGGCTTGCAAAGAGGACATGTCCTGGAAAAAGGGAGACACAAGGCTTGCAAAGAGGACATGTCCTGGAAAAAGGGAGACACAAGGCTTGCAAGGAGGACATGTCCTGGAAAAAGGGGACACAAGGCTTGCAAAGAGGAGATGTCCAGGAAAAAGGGGACACAAGGCTTGCAAAGAGGAGATGTCCTGGAAAAAGGGGACACAAGGCTTGCAAAGAGGACGTGTCCGGGAAAAAGGGGACACAAGGCTTGCAAAGAGGACATGTCCTGGAAAAGGGGGACACAAGGCTTGCAAGGAGGACATGTCCTGGAAAAAGGGGACACAAGGCTTGCAAAGAGGAGATGTCCTGGAAAAAGGGGACACAAGGCTTGCAAAGAGGAGATGTCCTGGAAAAAGGGGACACAAGGCTTGCAAAGAGGACGTGTCCTGGAAAAAGGGGACACAAGGCTTGCAAAGAGGACATGTCCTGGAAAAGGGGGACACAAGGCTTGCAAAGAGGACATGTCCTGGAAAAAGGGGACACAAGGCTTGCAAAGAGGAGATGTCCTGGAAAAAGGGGACACAAGGCTTGCAAAGAGGACATGTCCAGGAAAAAGGGGACACAAGGCTTGCAAAGAGAACATGTCCAGGAAAAAGGGGACACAAGGCTTGCAAAGAGGACATGTCCTGGAAAAGGGGGACACAAGGCTTGCAAAGAGGACATGTCCTGTTAAAAGGGGACACAAGGCTTGCAAAGAGGACATGTCCTGGAAAAAGGGAGACACAAGGCTTGCAAAGAGGACATGTCCTGGAAAAAGGGAGACACAAGGCTTGCAAGGAGGACATGTCCAGGAAAAAGGGGACACAAGGCTTGCAAAGAGGACATGTCCTGGAAAAGGGGGACACAAGGCTTGCAAAGAGGACATGTCCTGGAAAAGGGGGACACATGGTCAGGTTTCTGCCTGCCTCTCCCCCTCCAGTTGGTGTGTGCTGGTGTGAAGGCGGACAGACCCGTGTCTGGGGCTGCACTGACCTGAGATGCCTCCCCCGACGACCACCACATCGTGCTTGCTGGCCATGGTGGCTCCTGCTGGGCTGCCTCTCCTGCCCTCCCTTCTGCGGGAGAAGAGCCAGAGCAGCCAGGCAACTTCCAAGCGGGCTCTCCCCGCCCAGCCTCCAATCAGAGCCTGCGGGATCAGCTGGAGGGGCTCAGCCCAGCCAGGCAGGTCCTGGGAAAGCAGCAGCAGCAGCAGCCTGGCCAGGCTCCCTCCTGCTCCTCCTCCCAGCAGGGCTCCTCCTGCAGCAGCCCCAGGGACAGGCAGGCCAGGGAGGGGCACACAAAAGAGGACAGCATGTGGGACCTGGCAGAGCTGCACTTTCCTGGGAGTAACACCCATTGAGCTCCATGAGGCTTACTTCTGAGTAGACCTGGTTGGAATTGTGCTCAAAATACTCAGAGATACTGTTTGCGTGAGCTTAATAATTAACTCCAAGAAGGCCACATGCTGCCTGCGCACAAGGAAAAGGAGGACATGAAAGAATCTTCCCTGCACACAAGGCTAAAAAAGAGGACATGTCTTGGAAAAAGAGGACATGTGGTCACCCAGCTTCAGGTTGTAACCCAAAAAGAGAACAAGGTCTCCCAAAATGTAGGACATGGCAGAATAAAAGCTTAAAACACTCATAATGTTTTCATTAATTTAAATGCTATAGTTATTATTTAATTTATAACTATTAGTCATAATTTATTAATTACAAGAAGGCTACATGCTTCCTGGAGGGCAATGAAGTTTTTCTGCAGGACACAAGGCTAAAAAAAGAGGACATGTCCTGTAAAAAGAGGACATATGGTTACCCTGCCAGTGCTTCCAGGCACAGAAGAGGATGATGACTTAGAGCACAAGCCTAACCATGTCTACTCAAAAGTAAGCCCCGTTTTGTTTAATGGGTCTTACTCCCAGGAAAGTGTCTTTAGAATTGCAGCCTCAGTGGTGTAGCTAGATGGGGTGCAGAGCACAATGGTAAGCCTTGCAGGGAGCCTCACCACAGCATGCAAGCAGCCCTCCTGCTCTCCACTGTTGCTATTCCTCCAGACATTCACTCTCCACAACTGGAATGGCTCCAAAGGGGCAGGGCCACTTGCACACTCTGGTGAGGCTCCCTGGGGAGCAATACACTTTCCTGGGTGTAAGCCCCAGTGAACATAATGGGACTTACTTCTGAGTAGACAGGCATAGACCCTGTTATTCTTATAATTGTAATTGTGTCAGTAAGGCTGCAATCCTAAAGACACTTTCCTGGGAGTAAGACCCATTGAACACAGTGGGGCTTACTTTTGAGTAGACATGGTTAGGATTGTGCTCTTAGTTGGATAGGGTTATAATTGGACTGGTGAATAAAAGCACTTTGCACATGTCCAGAAATCTTCAGTTTTTCGAGAATAATAGAATTTCAGATGCAAATTTATAACAGCTGACTACAAGAATTACATCTTGGAGGTGGAAGGATAGGTTGCAATGTTTATACCCCTTCACAAAAAACAAACCAAAAATATGTTTTCAAGAGTTGTTGAGTGTTTTAAGGTGCAATCCTATACTTTTTCCTTCCCTGCAAGTCTGCTTTTGTGTGAGTAGCGTCAGTGAATTTGAACTCCAAGTGCTGAGGTTTCTGGCTGCTCTTTGCTTCTGTCCTACTTTTCCATTAAACATGTCACTGTTTCCTTTTTTTTAATAAGCATTACATTTATAAACACTCACTTGCTGTGAATGTGCTTCAGGCTCCCTTTGTGGCCTTCTTTGGCTACTTCTATATTCTTATTCTTTTAATTTTAAAATATGGTATTTCTGTCTTATATTCCCCATGTTGTCAAGGCATGCAAGGGGGCTAACAGTAATGGATTAAAAAATGTAATTAGACCTTAGAATCACATTAGAAACACAAGCATAACAACAGCAACTACCATGAATACTGAATACAGGAGCAAGAAAGAAGAAAACACCAATAAGGCAGCAAGGAAGGTTAATGCAAATGCACAAGGTGAGACAGAAACCCTCACTGGAGTGTTAATCCCCACCAGAACATTAATATGGAGGGTACATTTCTTCCTTCAAGTAGGAGGATTTCAAGTACAGGAGTGGAGTTTCAAAATTGAGGGAGCACCACAGAGGAAGCCCAAACCCTAGTCACCAGCCTAGCCTTGGGTAGAAGTAGCCTGTGTAGGAGGACCTCCATGATGAGTATACATGATGATGACCGTATGTGATGCATGGGTCAGCACATATGAGAGAAAGTGATTCCTTAGATATCCTGGATCCAGGTCACAAGGGATCTGAAGGGCAATGACAGCATCTTTAGCGCCATTCAAGGTTCAATTCAATTTCAAAATAATTTTCAAGCTCCATGTGGTAACCAACAGCACGAACCTAAGCCCCCTGGCGTGATCAGGTGCAGCAGCACCAAAATGGCTACCACTGCTTCCAGCTGGGCCAGGCAGGCCACCAGCTTATGATATGTGAGATGAAATTTTTTGAAATTTCCTCCTCTGCACAATTGCTAAAGGTCCTGGAGGTCTAAAATTGAAAGTTTGGAGACACTTGCCCAGGGCAACTATTTCCATAATTGCATTGAGCTCCTCAGAAATCCAGAGAACTACACTATATGCAGAGACAGGAATTGCTCAGGAGGAATCATATCCAAGGGCTTGGTTGTTTTCCCATTACAAATGTTGACCTTTGATTTCAGAACAGTTGCTGAACCCAGTATCAGGAAAGCAAGAAAGTCTCCCAGAAAGTTCACCATCAGGATCCATTGGGCACCACATGCAGGCCAAACAACTCTGTCCCCACCCCTGTGGAGCTGCAGAGCAGCCTGAATCCACTAGGAAGTGATCTGAACATGACAAGGGAATGACCTGGACATCTAGCAGTAAATGTGATGTCCAAACATGCACGTGTGCTAGGGTATTTTTGGACCATGGTCACTATGATAGCAAAGAAATCCTGATTTATAATTGTTGTCAGAGAGGAAAGCGGCCCTTTTAGGAACCACTACTTATACTGCCATATCTTCTAGTCATTAGTGTGTTCAAATGCAATGTTGGCCTCAAAACACATTTCCCTGCAGCTCAGAAATAAATCTACTGTATCATGGGACAACTCTCAATTTCCCTATTCAGCATCATTAGAGGAACAACTATGTCCTTTTCAGTTCTACAGCCAATTCTAAAATAGTATAGCAGACCAGTTGTCATTAGTTCATCTATGTTCGGGAAACATAGATGAATAAAAAACTGTCTTATCAAACTAGAGTAGACTCATAGTTTGACAGAAATATTTTGTAGATTTGTAAGGCTGCAATCCTATTCACATTTACATGGGGGTATGCCCCAGTGACTACAATGGGATTTGCTTCTGAGTAGATAAGTATAGGATTGGGTTGTGCCAATGAGGCTGTAGGATTGGAGCAGGGCAATGCTTTTAATCATGTGTGCCACACCTTGTTCCAACTTTTTGTTGTTGATTAGTCAACAAATTGTGTCTGACTCTTTGTAACCCCATGAACTGCAGCACGCCTGGTCACCCTATCCTCCACTAACTTTCAAAGATTGTCCAAATTCATGTTCATTGCTTCGGTGACACTGTCTAACCACCTCATCCCTTCTTCTTTTCCTTCAGTTTTGCCAGCATCAGGATTTCCCACGTAAGGCACAAACTAATAATAAACATTACTGTTGTCATTCTTTCCTGTAGACTACAAAATGTATTATTTTACTGGTATTTTTGGACACCATAAATGTCCATGGGTGCTTGATTATACATGACTGGTTCCTGCCCCACATGGCTCAGAATCTAAAACTGATGCAAGGGGGACAACAGATGAAGGGATCAGATAGTGTCAAGGCAGATGGAGACGAAAAATATAACTCAATGCTAATTTGCGCTAAAGCAGACAGGCTGGTGTACCTAGGACTACTTGGTTATGCCTCAAATGGCAGCGTAAAACAGACTGGAGCAAGCCCAGGTACATGTCCATGCCTATCTCTCCAACAAGGGATGTGAAAGTTATTTTATGGCACTTTCACTACACACTTCAGCCAGTGCAAGGGAATTGTGCTAGCTCAACTGGTCCTTGCGACTGCGATCTTTGTGCTCTATAGTTTGTGATAGGAAAATCTATAGAGCATCTCTAAAAGATGCCTACCATGCCTCTCCTTGAAGATCCCCAAACCATTTCTCTTGGTTACTGGTTCCATTATTAAACTGCTCTTACTGTTAAAATTTTTTCCCTATGAAATTCAAGCGCAATCTCACCTCCTGCAGCTTTGGTCTACTGTTTAGCTTTGCTCTTTGGAAAGTACAAAAACCCAAACTAATTCCAAAGCTAGTGTATGCCAGCCTAATGCCAGATAGGCCTGCCTAGCTGCACCAGAAGAGGTCTGGGCCGCCCTAAGTCCACTTCGGCTGGTCCAAGACAGGTGGACCAACACTAGCCTAGGCAGTTCAGCAGGGGCGTGTTCAGGCCTAGTTGAGCATGCCTAGAACAGTGCAGTTAGGTCATGTCCAGAGCTTATTGGCAGATATGCCCCCTTACAGCTCCTCTGTCTTAGGCCAACCAAGAGCAGGCATGTATCTGAGTAGACCCATAGGGGTCCATGATAAGCTAGAGTAAAAATGGAAATGATGGTAAAAAAATTATGAGTTCTATGCCATCCTAACTGCAACCTCTGACTCTCAACCTCAGGATATAGCACAACAGCCCTCCTCAGGATATAGCAGAACTACATCAACCCAGTGAACATGCTGCCCTTGTGCTGCTCCTGTTTCAGAAGCAATTAGGCCAGCCTAGAGGCCTCCTAACTGTCAGCTCAGGACATGGCCTACTTAGGCCAGCTTAGCTAGATCATTCTCTCTGGCCTAAAGTTAGGATTTCACCCTAAATCACGTTTTTATGGTAAAAAGTTCCAAATGCTGTGGCCTTAGGTTGTAAGAATGGTGCTCCATAAGACATGTATACAAGGGGAAAAGTGTTCAAAGTATTATACAGAAAAATTAGATAGTAACCAATATCCCATTTCTAAACTTTTCACTGCAGCTTCATCTGCACTTGAATCTTCTCTCCAGCAGTCTTGTTGCTGTTGCTCTTTTAATGTAATAGGTCCCTCAGCCCACTCCAAAAGTGCTCATTGGCTGCAGAGCATAAAACTCTGTTTTATGGAATTAGCACCAGGGGCAAATTCTCATTCCACCAGATTGTATCAATTATTCTCAGGGGCACTGAGATGATGATGCCACACTGCGTGACCCCTCCGGTGCATCAACCTTTTCCCGGCGCATCACCCCCTGACCTCCTGAGTCCAGTGCTGAGCTGGCTTGCCTGGTCCTAGATTTGGGAGGCACAGTGTGCACATGCAATGGTCGCACGTGCACACTGAGTTTCTCTGGCCCAGGACCAGGCAAGACAGCTTGGCTATGGGTTTGGGAAGCCCTTGGGCCAGATGGAGGGATCCTATGGTGGGTTGCACTGAGGTTCACTGTGGGCTGCATCTAGCCTGTGGGCCAGGGTTTAGACACCCGTGTTTAAACTGAACAAGTATGGAAATACTCTGCATATCTTCTGAGAGACAGGCAAAAAACTCATTAACTCTCTTTTCTGTGTGCATATCAACCAGGGTGACCAGATGACTGGAAAAACCTGAATTTGTCCAGATTTTTAGCCTCCTGTCCAGGTGTCCTACATTTTGGCATCGTTGTCCTACCTTTTGGCTTCATTTTGAAACTTTGTGATAGTGCACAGTACCCGATCATGCCTATGTTATTGGATTCGTATTGAAGAGCAGAATCCAATGCAAAAATCAGTTTGGAGATATCTCCTTCCTATCAAAGGTTCTGGTCAAAAAAACCTGAAAATACATTTTTTGGCAATTTTTTTTCAGTGGGTAGGAATTTTGGCCTTGGGGTTCAGGAATTTTGGGTTTGGCATCTGGTAACCCTGACATTAACCAATGTTTATACCAATTAGTCTAAAATTAACATTAGTCTAACATTACCATTTATGTTTATACCATTAATCTAGATTTATGTTAAATAATTGTTTAATTTATGTTAAACAATGAAAGCACTTATGTCAATGGGAGGTAAGTGCCTTTGTGTTGCAACGTGGCTTTAACAAATCTGTTGTCTTTGGACTCCAGTGAAGGACTGCCCTGCCCTGACACTTCCTTTTGACTTTCCCAGCTTCTGCTCAGTTCTGTGCATAACAAGCCCAAAGCAGAAGGAAATGGGAGGAAACAACTGAGAAGCACAAGAGGGAGAGAACTCCAGGAGACCTCTTCTGTTCACACTGAGGAAGTGGGGCACTGTAAGTTCAAAAGCCACGTTTTCATGTAGCTTCATGATTATGGTCTAATGGTGGGTGTGGCGTTCTGTTTCCGCACATGGCTTTTAAAAGATCTTTTTTTAAAAAAAAGATATTTTCCCCCATATTGTGGCTGCTCCATGGACAGATGAGATTTTCAGTTTCCAGTTTCCAGTTCTGAGAACTCACAGGGTGCAACCCTAACCTACTTTCCAGCATTGGCATAGTTGTACCAGTGGGGCATATGCTGAAACTTGCAGTTGGGGGTGGTTGCAGAGGCCTCTGGAAGATAAGACATTAATTTAATTTTTAAAAATGGTTATGCCCCGCGACTTCTATGGTGATAATTTTTTATATAATCATATTTTCATTGTGGCTTTTAATAGTTATTTTTAATGGTGTTGTTTTATTGTTAATTGTTCTTTTTAAGATGAATGTTTTAATGTTGTTTTTAATTGATATTGATGCATTTTAATTGTTGTTTTTATGGTTTTGGTTTCTGTAAGGGCCTTGAGTTCCTCAGGAAAAAGGTGGGATATAAAGTTGTTTTATTATTATTATTATTATTATTATTATTATTATTATTATTATTATTATTATTATCAAACATAAATGCACAGCAAACAATTTTGTGCTGGTTTCATTCACTTCACCAGTCGGACCCTTCCCAAGAGTCTAGGACTGTGTGATGTAGCGGCGTATAATTCGTGCTGATCCCAGAAGAGTGGCTTTCTGCAGTTGGCAGAGTGATATTTTGTCAATGCCAATAGTTTTCAGGTGCCTGCCAAGGTCTTTGGGCACTGCACCGAGTGTGCCAATTACCACTGGAACCACCTGCACTGGCTTACACCAGATACGCTGTAATTCGATTTTTAGATCTTGGTAGCAGGAGATCTTTCCAGTTGTTTCTCCTCAATTCTGCTGTCACCTGGTATGGCGATGTCAACAAGCCACACCTTACTGCTTTCCATGATTTATTTATTTATTTATTTAAGTAATTTTTATCCCGCCTTTCTTCCCCCACAGGGAAGTCCTCGACTCGGGTATTGGAATATCATCCTGTTCTGGATGGGGTTGCACTCCCTCTGAAGGAGCAGGTTCGCAGCTTGGGGGTTCTCCTGGATTCGCAGCTGCTCCTGGAGTCCCAAGTGGCGGCTGTGGCCAGGGGAGCCTTTGCTCAGCTTCGGCTGATCCGCCAGCTGCAACCATATCTGAGTTGCAGATATGAGTTGCATGATGGTGATATCTGGAGTATTGTGTTCCAAGACCTTGTCCGTCTGTATCCTGAAGTCCCACAGAAGCTTGACCTGCTCATTTGCAACCACTTTTTCAGGCTTGTGGTCCCATCAGTTTTTTTGCCATTGGCAGATGATACTTTTGGCATAGATTCCAGTGGATCATCTGGACAACAGAGTTGTGCCTCAGTTTGTAATCAGTCTGCACGATCTTCTTGCAGCCACTTAGAATGTGGTCGATGGTTTCATCCACTTTGCAGAGCCGGCATTTTGGGTCATCGGCTGATTTTTCAATTCTGACCTTGATGGCATTTGTCCTGATTGCCTGTTCTTGGGCAGCAAGTATCAGGCCTTCCATTTCCTTCTTCAGTGTTCCACTCGTGAGCCACAACCAGGTCTTATCCTGATCCACTTTTCCTTCGATCTTGGCAAGGAATTGGCCATGCAGTACTTTATTCTGCCAACTGGCAGTCCGAGCCTGATTTGCACTATTGCGATATTCATAGTTGGTCTGCTGCACTTTCAGCAACTTTCTCTTGCTGACTTCAGTCAGAACAGATTCCTGGCTCTTTCGCACATAATCTGCTAGGGCACGTTTTTCTTCTTCAACCGACTGCTTCACTTGCAAAAGTCCTCTGCCCCCTGATCTTCTAGGCAGGTACAGCCTGTCAACATCACTACGTGGATGTAAAGCATAGTGAATGGTCATTAATTTCCTTGTTTTCCTGTCCAAGTCATCCAGTTCCTTTTGTGTCCAGTTCACAATGCCAGCAGTATACCTAACTACAGGTATGGCCCAGGTATTTACAGCCTTTATAATGTTGCCGCCATTTAATTTGCTCTTCAAAATTTTTCTAACCCTTTGTATGTATTCTTTACTGACCACAGTTTTTACATGCCTGTGCTTGATATTGTCCAGCTGCAGTATGCCCAGATATTTGTAGGCTTCAGGCTGGTGGCATTTAATGGTTTGGCCATTTGGCATTTCAATGCCATCACTTTCCGTGATCTTCCCTTTCTTTAGAGCCACTGTGGCACATTTGTCCAGGCCAAACTCCATGTTGATGTCGGTACTAAAGACTCGGACTGTGTTGTTTAGTGACTGGATTTCTGCTTCTGACGTTCCGCAGAGCTTCAAATCATCCATGTACAATAAATGTGAAATTTTCTGTGAATTTTTGGCAGTTTGGTAGCCCAGATTTGGTTTCTATAGGATCACTGACAAAGGGATCATCGCGATGACAAACAGCAATGGGGACAATGAGTCCCCCTGGAAGATTCCCCGTCTAATGTTGACAAGTCCATAACTTTCATTGGCTACGAATAATTCTGTCTTCCAGTGTTTCATTGCATTTTCAATGAAATTTGTAAGATTTTTTGTTGACCCCGATGGACTCCAGACATTTTATGATCCAGCTGTGTGGCAATGAATCAAAGGCTTTTCTATAGTCAATCCAAGCCATGTGCAGATTGGTTTTCCGGCTTTTACAATTCTCCAATATCATTATCAATCAGGAGCTGATCTCAAGCGGTTAAGACGCTGTGCCTGTTAACCAGCAGGCCAGGGTTTGAAACCCAGGTCGGCCCCACAAGACAGGGTGAGCTACTGTCCTTAGCCCAGCTCTGCAACGCCAGCTGGATCCAATCGTATTGGCTCTGCCTTTCCATTGGACTAATTCAGTGGCGTGGAGAGGGAGGATCTGCTACTTGGGTAACAGCCTATCCTCCATAACACTCCAACCCAGGCTTTCGTGCTTCGCATGCAGCGTATGCAGCGCCAAGCGCGATACCATAGTCTTTCAAGACTGATGGAGGCCTGCTTTTTTTGTGCCCCTGCTTCTCCGTTTATTGCCTTTCTGCTCCACTGGTAAGATGTTATTTACTTCCAAGCAATCCTGAATCCTATCAGCTATGATGCCTGTCAGCAGCTTGAACATGGTGGGTAGACACATTATTGGCCTGAAGTTTCCTGGTGCTATCTCTTTTGTGTTGTTGTTGTTCTTGTTGTTGTTGTTGTTAGTTCCCATGCCTTCGAGTTGAATTATCCTTACTTCTGTGCTGGAAAGGTGGTTCAGATTTCTCTTTGAGAGTGCAATCCTAGGCACTATTTGGATCAATGCTGTCACAAACATGTTGTAAGGTATTCTTGTGCCAACCTGTGCTGTCTGAGGAACCACAATGACTATTGGAGACAATGAGGTGAAAAATATCTAAAATGAAAAGGTACTAGTGCTTTTATAGGTGTTCCTTGCAGGTCAGTAAAATTGATCCGGGTACAGGGCAGAAAAATTAAGAATATTTGTGCAAACCACCCATCCTATTTGCATAACCAGTTTGCATAACCATGTTACTTCTGTTAGGTGGCAAAGAGGCACTTTGTCAAGTGGTACTCGTCTGATAGTTAGCAGAGAGACAGTATCTGTCCCACCTTCACCTCAGCATTGTGTCTTTCCTTATGGCTGTTAGCTGGTATTTCTTCTGCATCTGTTTAGATCATGGATGTCCAAACATTTTGGGAAGTGGGCCATCACCATGTCATCTCTGACACTGTGTCAGGGGCTGGAAAAATTTACATTTCAAATTTGAATAAATTTACATATAAGAGTATATTAAAGAAAGATCCAGAGGATTACAATGCTTGTCATGGGCCTCATGGAGTGGTCTTGCTGCAGGCCACATTGAGGCTTGCCATGGGCCGTTTCTGGACCCTGGGCTGGGGTTTGGACACCCCTGAATTAATGTGAGACCTTTGGGAAGAGGAGACCATTTAGTTGATTTTAGTCTCCCTTTCATTACTTGAAGAATAAGGGAGAATATTACCCAACACAATGTCTGCCAAGACCCCCTGGGGTCTTGTATCTACCCCTTGCAACGGGGATTTGTATCTACCTCTCAGTGTGTCTGTGGTGCTCCTTGATAAAATATTCATCATATTGTGTCCGAGTGTCCATCAAGAGCTTATACTGATCCAATGTATGATTTTTTCAATATGGACCAAACTGTCCTTGAATGGCTGGGTGGGCTGGACATTAACATCTGATTTACCATAAGTCCATGTATTTGCCATATGCTAAATAATACATGTTTACTCAGAAGTGCCATGAGAGTCAATGGGGCTTACTCCCAGGAAACTGTGGATAGGATAGCAGCCTGTGTGGAACTGACTATTGACATGTATAGGAGTGCACTGCATGAGTCCCAGTGACTAGCTGTATCATAGGAATGCAAAGGCACTAATATTCCTAAAGATCCCATTTTTTAGCTCCCTGGTTATTGCTTCTTCCTTCTTGTGATCCCATCCTCCTGGTGTTCATGAAGGATGACGATGTCTCCTTGACTCTAGTTGCAGCCAGTTATCTGCACGAGAGTCTTAGCAGAACTCCATCCTTTGGGATTTAGTACTGAGCACTCTTTCTCTTTTTTCATTCTGTTTTTTATGGGCACAATCCAGAGTAACTACAGGAGCACATAAGAGACATTACGTGCACCCATAGTTACTAGATCACTTAGTGAAAACCTATGGGAAATTGATATTGCAATCCAGAATAACTTGTTCTTACTCCGGAGCAAGGACTCCCTGTAGTTACTCTGGATTTTACCCCTGTCTTTATTTTGTAATTGTGATTGGTTTTAAAATTGGTAATACTTTTTAGGCATCAATGCCAATAAAGGTTTCATAACCATAATCAGTATACCTAAAGATTTGGTAGAATCCCTCCAAATCAGATCCACTCGATAGGATTATGTATATGTAACTAAGAAATTAGGGTTACTGACAGACACAGAACATGCAAAATTGCAGTTAAGAAAACGAAAGAGCAAATTGTATAATCTAAGAAAAGATGAAAAGAACAAAATTCCTTTGTGTTCCTTCTTTTGTGCTTTATAAATAGTAGCTCAGGGCGTTGCAATGGTTTCCAAGTAGAGGAATTAAGCAGGGCAGGGCTGGGCAAATACACAAGCAATTGAATAGGATGACATAAAGCACAGACGCAAAGACTAAACAATATCTAGAAGGTCAGCAAATGCAACCTTGACCCCTTAGGCTTGGAACAGATTGGCCCATTCTGATGTGCTGCATAGACATACCCCCAAATCCAGGGTAACTACAGGAGCACGTAAGAGGCTTTACGTGCACCAGTAGTTACTAGTTACTGCACTAGTGAAAACCTATGGTAAATTCATATTGGAATCCAGAGTAAGTTGTTCTTACACCAGAGCAAGGACTCCCCGTAGTTACTCTGGATTTTGCCCTTCTTGAGGATTCCATGTAACTAGGGTTGCCATAATTTTCTTTCCCCAAACCAGGTCAGGACCCCTTGTCAAACTTGTCAGGATGTGATGTCATCACTGGAAGTGCTTGTCAAACTTGTCAGGATGTGATGTCATCACTGGAAGTGCTGTCATAACCAAAAGTGACATCATTGTCACATCCCGGTAAGTTTGACTGTGTAAGAACCACATGCGTGTCTACCCTGAAGTAGGTCCCATTGAATTCAATGAAATTTACTCCCAAGAAAGTGAAGCTGCAATCCTATCAATACTTTTCGGGAAGTAAGGTCTATTGACTATAATGGCACTTACGAATGAGTAGACCTGCATAAAATTGCTCTCAACACACGCGCACACACAAAGGAGCACTCTCTCTTTCTCTCTCATGCACACATACAAAGAGGGAGGGTCAGAGGGGGCTGAGGGGAAGCATAAAGAAGGAGACAGGGGGACTGAGGGGGAGCAGAAGGAAGGAGGGGATGTGGGAGGATGTGAAGGACAGAAGAAGGAAGAGGGGGTGTCGTGGCTGAAAGGGAGCAGAAGGAGGGAGGTGTGTCAGGAGGGCTGAGTGGGAGCAGAATGAAGGAGGGGTGTCAGGGGAGTTGGGCACATCCCCCCTACCACACCCCCCCTGCAAAAGAAGACTCAGGAGGGAAAGGAAGGTGGGAGGGGGCAGCAATCTCCTTTCATGAGGCAAGCCAGCCAGAGGAAAGGGAGGAGGTGGCTACTCATCTTCCCTCCAGCTGATGACCTCACAATGTCAGGCCATAGGGAAGAGGAGGAGGGTGGTTGGTTGGAGGTCCCAGTCCCATCAGCCCCCTGCAAGGCTCTCCCCCCCCACCACGTTCACTCCAGGCAACCATGTGCACCCCCACGGCTCCAGCCCAGGCAATAGAGGTGCCCAGGCAAAAGGCACAGGGGATTGGAGGACACTCCTGCCACCCTCTGAGGCCACCCCTTTCCTACCTGGCTCTGGGCAGTGGAGGAGGGGGTCAGAAGAGTGAGGCAATGGTGGTCACTGGTTGGACTGCTGGCTGGCCAGCTGGCCAGCAGCCAGGGCTTCATGCTTCTCCCAGACCCTCTCTCCCCCCAGGGCTGCCAGCTCCTGCAGGCTGCAAACAGCACCTGGGACAAGCACACTCCCAGGGCTGCCCACATCTGGCTGGGTCATGACCTTATGGGGTAATGACCTTCAACCCATGAATGGCCTGGTTTTTCTAGGGGGAATGGCAGCCCTAAATATATCTCATAGAATCATAGAGTTGGAAGGGACCTAGTAGGTCATCTAGTCCAAGCCCCTGCCTGCAGCAGGATATCCTCCTAGAGTATCTCCGACAGGTGCTCATTGAGCCTCTGCTTGAAGATCTCCAGTGAAGGAGAGTCCACCACCTCCCTTGGCAATCTGTTGCACTGCCGAACCGCCCTCACTGTCAGGAATTTTTTCCAGATATCCAACTGGAATCTCCTCTCTTGCATTTTGTACCCATTGGTTCTAGTTCTGCTTTCAGAGGCAGCTATGAACAAATGAGCCCCTTCCTCCCTATGACAGTCCATCAGGTATCTGAAGAGGGCAATCAGGTCTCCTCTCAGCCTTCTCTTCTCCAGGCTGAACATCCCAAGTTCCGCCAACCTTTCCTCGCAGGGTTTCCCTTCCATCCCACTGATCATTCTAGTCATCTGTCTTATCTGTTGCTGAAGGATGAATGTTTGAGAAATAAGAGAAGTTGATATGCTATAATCAATAACAGGTCTGAAACTATTGTGCTGCATTACAGAGAGCTTATCCCTACAATCCAGAGCAACTACAGGAGCACGTAAGAGACATTATGTGTGCCCGTAGTTACTGTACCACCTAATGAAAACCTATGGGAAATTCATATTGCAATCCAGAGCAAATTGTTCTTACACCGGAGCAAGGACTCCCCGTAGTTGCTCTGGATTGTGCCCTATGTCAGGGTTACCATATGACCGGAAATTTCCGGATTTGTCCTCTTTTTTAGCCTCCTGTCTGGGTGTCCTCCAAAAGGGTTTCATTGTCCTCCATTTTGGCTTCATTTTGGAACTCTGCAATGGGGCACAGTACCACATCATGTCATATGCAGTATTGAAGAACAGAATCCAATGCAAAAATTGGTTTTCAAATATCTCTTTCCTATCAAGGTATGGCCAAAAAACTAAAAAATAAAAAAAATATGCATTGAGCTTTATGGGAAAGTGAAAGTGCCCAATATTGAGGCTTTACTTGTGACTAGGCAAATGTGCCATTATCCACTGGAAAGGCCAGGCTGAGAGGAATCTAAGACCATGTCCTCCTTTTGAGGTTTGGGCATCTTGTCATCCTGGGGTATGTATTCTGTGTGCACGTTAATAAAGTTAGGCACATTTTCAGCTGCATTCATATGTATGTTTGTTAAGAATCAAATCTCTTGAACTCAGTGTATTGTACTGCATGTCATTCTAGCAAGAATGAGGTGGGCTCATGAGGAGTTTAGGAAGGTACTTGATTCATATCAACTGCAGAAATAAAAAATGCATATACAGCATCAAGAGTTGCACCCATGAGAGTCAGTCCTCCAGAGGCTTGGTCAAACCCGATGCTTTCTTTGCTGAAGGGTATCCATTATAACATTGATTAAACCCTGATTCACGCCAATGGAATTTAAAAGTGCTTAGTGACAGCAGGTTCATGCCCATTGTTCACATTTGCACGAAATAATACTAAACCTAGAGAATATTCTCACTGATAATTGCACAGAAAGTTGAATTTTAATAAACAAAATTTAAAGTGCCCCATGCAATGTACTAATTATGATCTAATGAAGAGTGAACAAAAGTGTTGAAGTTCAGGAACTGGATTAGGGAACACTATTAATTCATTAGTGGACAGTGATTATTTTTTGATGCTTGAGTAGATATGGAATTGCTCTAATAACCCTTACCTCAAATTTATGGCTTTAATTGGCAAAAAAGTAAAGAGGATTTACATCAAGAACAGTACCTCTGTGTAATTAGGTATATAATTCTATAACTGATAATAATTCATGCTCCAAGATCAATGAGATTTTCAAGACTAGATAACAGCTTTTCCTTTTGATATGCCTTTTTTGGGTCTGCCTGCTTGCAATGTAAGAAAATGACTTGCCCTACAATCCAGAGTAACTATGGGAGCACATAAGAGACATTACGTGCACCCGTAGTTACTGCACCACCCAGTGAAAACCTATGGGAAATTCATATTGCAATCCAGAGCAAATTGTTCTTACACTGGAGCAAGGACTCCCCGTAGTTACTCTGGATTACACCCTTAGTTAGTTAGTTAGTTACGATCCAAGATCAAACAGTAAAAATATAAACATCAAATACTAAAACATATCATATGTTATATCATTTGTTGTCAATTGTATACATAAAATCAGCAGCTGTAAAATATGGCTATTACAATAGGTCCTAAGTCATTTAAAATTATAGTTAGACTCCTGTGTTATCAATACGTTACGAATTTTCATTGCAGCTGCTAAAAATCTGTCACAAGATTTCGACAATAAGTCATTTGTACCAGCCAATAACCATCTGACTAGTTCGCTGCCTCCTGAAGGGTGAAAAGACTGCATTAAAGGTCAAATAAAGTTTTCACGAATACCACTGTAAAATTGGCAAGACAATAAAACATGTTCCATAGATTCAATTTCCCCAGTACCACAGGGACGGAGTCTATCGGATATTGGAATTCCTTTGAATTTGCCCTCGAGGATCGCTGAGGGGAGTAAGCCCCATCTGGCCAGAAAAAAGACTCTTCTGGGAAGGAAAAGGGCAAAGTGTGATGAAACATCAAAATATATAGTCTCATTGGTCTATCTTTCCATTGAGTTTTTAAAAACATTTTATGGGGCTTTCTGATGATGAAGAAGAAGATATAATGATGATGATGATGATGATGATGATATTGGAATCCGGAGTGAATCCCACAAAAGCGAGTCCTACTGAGGCTAATAGGGCTTACAAGCCTAGGGGCACAATCCAGAGTTAGGGAGGCAAGGAGTGCCCTAGCTGGGCTGCCCCAACTATTCTGAATCCAGAGCAGAAAGTTATGCTGGATCCAGAGTGTCAAGAAGCCTAGGCTGCCCTAGCTGCTCCAGAGCATGCTCAGTAGGCACCAAGTCAGTGACACCTGGGGAGGGTTTGCTCCCAAGGAGACCCCTCTCAGACCACACTGAACAAAGAAAAGCTGTGGTGCTTGCTATATAAGGAAGCCCAGAAGTTCCTGACAACCAGTAACAATTACAGCTTGAGACTCCAGTACAGCAATACCTCCAATGGAGGATGGATACAAGGGGCTTTTTGGAGTGGCCTGCTGTATCCCCAGGTTAGTGGGCTGCCGTTGTTGTCCATATTCTGAATTGAGAGGCAGGGGTTGCAGCTATGCTGGCCAAGAACTCAGGTTTTTGGTCAGTACTGCCATTCTTACTCTGCCTTAACATGGACCCCTATGGGTCTACTCATTTCTATATCTGCTCCTGAAGTGGTATAACTCTGAGGAGTTGGAAGAGGGAATTTCTGAAAAGAAAATTGACAGTATTTCTTCAGGAATTCCATGCCTACATGTTGATGATCACCAACATGTTTGACGTATGTCCTTTGAAAGATAAATTGAAAATTGGTGTATACCATTGTAACTTGTGTCTAAGTATTCTTATACTATGGATGTCAGGTACAAATATATGTTTCAAATCAATATTGCCATTAATGAGCCAGAAGCATGGAAAGTGGACGTTAGCTCTTATAGATGTTAGTCTGTGTAGCAAGTTGTATCCAGAAAAACTAATAGCATTTGACATTATGATATTGCAGCTGATTGTAAACTCAGGATAGAGGACAATTCATAGGAACGATCCAATCCTTCTCCCATCCCCAATTAAATGTTGTGTTTTGATTGCAAGCAGGTTTGCCATAAGTCCCAAAAAATAGGAACAAGTCTGATTTTTGGGGATTGTGTTCACATACTGGCAAATGGGACAGAGGGTCCTGTCCCGATTTTCTGAAGAAAATTATGGCAACACTTACTGCAAGCCTAATCTTCCCATTAGTTACACAGGAAGAATAAACCCCTATTCAGATATAAGCCATACACCTAGTACTTCCTACATGTTTTCATCTAGGATTTATTTTGATCATATTATTCCCATGAAAGTGCATCTTGGCTGATTCAATGAAAAAAATACATGTTAAAAACATTACAACAGATTTTAAAATGTGTATGGATTTTCCAGAAAAGATTCATCGAAAGGATACTGGAATTCTTACAGCTGCTGGATATTGGATTTCTGACATCTGCTGGACAACTTTTCTGAAAATGAACATGAATTTTCAGTTCCGTTGGAACATTTTCCATGTGTTTCTCTTCAAAACATGACATAGGAAGAAGCTCTTCATTATGTTCTCAGCAAGCAAGAAACATGGCATTCAAAGCACAGAAGCAAATCAGCTTGAATTCAATTCAATTGATTCAAGAGAAATAAAGGTTTGGCTCTATTTTCAGTCCAGATTTGGTTAAGCTCCCTAATTTTAGGAATACTGTACTGTATAAAAAACAGCTAATCAATTACACTCCCTAAATTGAGGAGTATAAAAAATAGGGAATCAAATCCAAACTGAATAGGAACCAAAAAAGGAATAAAATATGGAATTAATTATTGTTTCAAAATTGGTGCCAAAACATCTTCCTTGAATTCCGGTTTTGAGTACTTTATCAGAAAGTTTCAATAGAGTTGGCTTACAGTGCCTAGACTTATCTAGGAGTGAGACTCACTACATTCAGTAAGAACATAAGAACATGTTAGCTCACTACTGTTACTCCCAGCCTCAGTAGGGTTGCAGGCTTCATTATATAGCGCATTGATATTTCTACAGCCATTTTACCAATGGCCCAGTCTGACCTTGTCTGGGTGTCAGCGGTATGCTGTTGGCACTAGTGCTGACTGCTGTAAAACAGCACCAGGATGCATAGCAATGTGCTGCCAGGATGCTGGTAGGAAGGTCAGAGCCTTCACTTGAGTGCTTCAGTGGGGGGAATATGCAAATCCTATTCAGGAAAGGGGTGAGTTTGGCAGTTGCCAAATCCTAACCTCTTTCCTGGACCTAATCAATCCAAAGCACAGGTCCATACCTACCTCTATCAGCTTTTAAGCTAGCTCAGATCTGAGTATAACCCCTATGCTTTCCCTTTACCTAGAGGGACAATCCAAATTGCGCCCCACAGTGGTAAACATTTTGATGTTACTGCATTAGCTCAAGGGAGTGAATATGGGCTCCAAACCTCTACAGGCTATAGGAACCAAATATCTCTTAGCTTGCAAAAACGTTCCAAGTACTATGTTGTGGCATAAGGACTCATATAAGGTTTATAGGACTGATATAAGGTTTATATCAGTTCTGAAACATTATTCATCTCAACTCCTTTTAGATTCTTATGATATTCAAGGAATACACAGAATGAGATAGATATATCACTTCATATATATCACTTCACTCTGTCTTTGGCTTTGACAGTCCAATTTCTAAGTTACAAAAAAGTTATAGAAAATCTGTAAATACCATGTCATAAAAAACAATGGAATTTAACAAATAGTATTTCAAATGCCAACAAAACTCTTTAAGGATGGGGCATTTTTGACAATATTGAGGAGAAACACCAGTGCAATGCAGAGATGGTCCATGGCATTTTGTTGCTGGAAGAGAAAATAGGTCATATTAATGTAAATAACTGACGGCTCAATCCTAACCAATTTAGGCTAGCATAACATTACCATAACATGGTAATGTGGGGAGCCAGTGCATGTCTGTGCATTGTCCTAACCTCAACCCACCCACCAGGAGTGGCACAGAAATGCTTTAGAGTACTTTTGTGACACCCCCAGGCCAGCACGGGACTTGTGCTGGGACATATGCTGGCCTAACTGGGGATTAAGATTGCAGCCTAGGCTCCAATGGTTTTTAGGCTCAGCCTAAAATGCCACTGAAATTCCTCTCCATCCCATCACTGCTGCACACATATTCAATAGACAGTGGAGGGTGCCAATAGGAGTCCCACAGATGGAAGGACATTCCTGCCCTTTTTTTCTGGAAGGTGTCACCAAGAGAGCAGTAAAAATAGGGAAATTAGCTTGTGCTTCTCTTTGGTTCAATACAGGATCTAGGCAGGACTCAGTAACAGTGAGTTAGAAAGTGAAACACTAAGTGAAACACTTTCTTGTTAGAAAGTGAAACACTAAGGAAAACTTATCACAAAGATGCAGATTTTATTCTCATAAAACATGAACCAATATTACATACATTCAGTAGCATGAGAGTGAAGTGTACCTGTTTCTTACATAGTGTGTACCAAGGAGAAGGGGGAGCAAAGGAAGGGTGGGGAGAAGCAATATCTACCTTCTTCCTTAGGCCATGCCAGGAGGTGGGAGGAGGGTCCAGGAAGAGAGATGATCCAAGGGGAAAAGGAGTCCAAGCGAAAAGAGGGAACAATAGGGTGCAGGGCTCTTTTATAACCTAGGTCCAGGAAGGCTGTTTACCTTACAGGAAGGGGAAGGTTGGAAGACTACCACCTGAGGGCCATCACCCAATCAGAACCAAAATAAAGAAGAACACATCCAGCTAAGTGTGGTCAAGATTCGAAAAGAGAAAGAATGGGGAAGTGACCATGTGACTGATTTAACCTTTGCAAAGGAGAACAACAGAAGACCATGCTTCACATTAGCATATAAATGACAGCAGCCAGAGTAGTTAACTAACAAAGGATAAAGAATTACTTGCTTGTAAGCTCCAAAGGTGTGTTTAGAAGTGAAAGAGGGGGAAGGGAAATGAGACTTTGAGCCAATTAATATTTATTAATATTAAATTAATAAAATTTATAATGTAATAAGGGAGCAATTCTAATAACAAAGGTCACCAAGAAAATATGGTTACTATCAGATCTGATCCTGGTAGTGCAGGCCAGTGGTTGCCACCTCTCTTATCCTGCTGTTTTTACTCATCTAATAGCTAGCTAGGTCTTCCCTGAGACCCTAACAACTACCTAAAAAGAAATGGGTGAATTACATTTTTGTCCTGGAAGGGTGCCTGATCAGTGATGAGATTCAAAGAAATTAACAACTGGTTCTATGCCCATGTGGCAGCCACTTTTAAATGGCTATTTTTAAACTTTTTATGTCCTAACTCTCGTTAACAACTGGTTCAATAGAGTAGGTGCGAACCTGCTGAAGCCCACCACTGTAGCCTGATCCCCTGTCTTGGGTTGCTAATTCTCAAGAATACTTGCACAGCATTAAGGGCTGTGGGTGGCGCAAGTGGCTAAGACACTGTGCCTGTTAACCAGCAGGCCAGGGTTCGAGACCCAGTTCAGCCCCACAAAACAGGGTGAGCTCCTGTTCTTAGCCCAGCTCTGCGACGCCAGCTGGATCCAATCGTATTGGCTCTGCCTTTCCATTGGACTAATTCAGTGGCGTGGAGAGGGGGGATTTGCTGCTTGGGTAACAGCCTATCCTCCATAACAATCCAACTCAGGCTTTCATGCTTCGTATGCAGCGCAGAGCATGATACCATAGTCTCTCAAGACTGACAGAGGCCTGCTTTTTGTTTACCACTGAAAATGCATTTTCATAAAATGCATAAAACATAAAACAGCATTTTATGTTTACCACTGAAAATGCAACTGCACATTCAGAAAATTCCACCAGGGGGCATTAAAGGTTTAGATAAGACTACCTTTGAACAGTCCAAGTTCAAGGAAGGGAGCTGCCCCCCCCCCCCACCCCACCCCAACCATGAACTAGCATTTCTGAGAGCTGTCTTGGAGGTCTGCAGAGTTACTAACACAATTAGCATACAACTGAGTCCAAAGAGACAGCCTTCTCAGCTTTTGCACAAATCCTCCAGATCAGGAGTCAGTACACACAGCCACAAACAATATTTTACGTTGTTCTTTGCCACATAACAGGGGCTTCCTCTATCTCCAAGAGGGTTCTTTTAATGTTAATCATATGCATAACTACAGGAAGCAGGAGTCACATTACTGCGTGCCCACAGATTATTAGTGCTGGAAGCAGACTGTCCACTTTTCTCACATGGCGTTGTACATGCAGGTGTCGCACATATATTTTTGCACAGGGGAGACTGCAAAAAAGTTGGATTTTAATAAAATGCACAGATACACAGAAAGAGCATGTGTGCATTTCATCAATGCCTGCATAGTGGCTTAGCTAATGATTATGTAGCCAGTGCTAAGCTCAAAATGTTATCCCAGAAGTGATGTCACAACTGTAAGTGATGTCATCCCCAGGTATTTTTTTAAAAAAACTGGGGAAAAACCTGCCATCGCCTCCTCAGCAAAGAGATATGTTAAATACGTTCCTTTCCCTGTTAAATATGAGGAGCACCACTTAGAAGAGCTTGTATACCCAGTTAGCATGGGTAACCTTATTATGATAATCTGTATTAAATTACCTTTCTAACGATATAAAACATGATGGTATTATCATTCATACCTATCCCATTTTTCACAATTTTAGCCACCAGTGTCAAGCTCAACTTGCTGCCCCCCTAAAACCAGTTGCCTGGTGCAAGTGCACCCTCTGCAACCCCCAGCTACACACTGTGATGTGTTTCCAGTCCCAAGTCACATAAGTCCCTTATTCTTGGATTCTTCTCACGCACTTCTTTTTTCCCCTCCTTCCTTTCCTCAACCTATTTTCTGTTCTTCGCTTGAGGCTGCCACCCCCACTCAGTACCTGTAAAGTGAATTCAGAACCTGTACAGCGCTGTGCCATTTTTGAACTGAAGCAGATGAACATTCAATCCAGTAGTCTTATTAGATAAGTGGGTAATAGAAGGCACGGGCAGTTGACATTTACATAAGTGTTAACAGTGGGTTTCCATTCTAGCAGAGCTAGAATTTCTCTCCTTTGTTCTCATATTAGGAACCTTGCTTGTTCCTGCTGTGTAACTGCCATGAACACAGGGGGTGACATACATAATACTTTTTATCATTTAGTAGACTGTGTGCAAGAGAGATTTTGGAAGAGATTAGATTTTGGAAGAAAGAGCGAGAGAGAGCGAGAGAGAACTTTTCTCAGCCAGGAGTAATTATTAGTTCTAGTCATGTCCTCCATTTAGGCTGCAATTCTGAAGTGCACTTAGGCTAGCCTATCTAGCACTGGGTTGGCCTAATTCCAAGATAGGCCAGCCTAGCTTCACCAGAAAGGCTTTGGCTGGCATAAGTCCACTTAGGCTGGCACAAGATGGACCTGGGCCAGTCTAGCCATGCTGGTCTAGGCAGCTCTGCAGAGGCATGTTGAGCATGGCCTGGAACAGTGCAGTTGGGCCATATCCAGAGCCTGTTTCCAGGACAGACATGCCCCCTCACAACTCCTCTGACATAGGCAACCTCAGGAGCAGGAATAAATCTGAGTAGATCCATAGGGGTTCATGATAAGCCAGAGTAAAATGGTTGGCAAAATATTCTAAGTGCAACCCCTGCCTCTCAACTGCAGGATGCAGAACAACTATTTAGGCTGGCACATCATACCTCAGGATATGGCACAACCACCCCAGTCGAGTGAGCTTGCTGCTCTTGTGCTGCTCCCTCTTCGGCAGCAAGGACTCTTAGCCCTATGCACTTTACCTAACTGGCAGCTCAGGACATGGCCTGCTTAGGCCAGCTTAGCTAGACCATTCTCTCTGGCCTATAGTCAAGATTTCACTCTGAATCATTTTTTTTTGCTAAAAAGTCATAGAATCATAGAAACATAGAGTTGGAAGGAACCCAGTGGATCATCTAGTCCAAACCCCTGCCTGTAGCAGGAAATCCTCGTCTTGTGGGGACACAGGTATCGAACTCTGGCCTGCTGGTTAACAGGCACAGTGTCTTAACTACTTGAGCAATATGATATGATAACTTAAAAAAGGACAAGCCCCCCCCCCCAAAAAAAATGTAGGACACCCAAGAAAAACATAGGACATGACAGAATAAGAACTTAAAAAACACTCATGTATATTGATTTCATGTGGTTGATTTAAACACAATGTTGCTTATGATTAAGTTTAAAACTAAGGCACATAATTTATGAATTCTAAGAAGGCTCAATGCTGCCCGATCACAAGGAAAAGGAGGACAATATTCTTTTCCAGGACACAAGGCTAAAAAGGAGGACATGGAGGACTCAAAAAAGAGGACATATGGTCACCTTGCAAGTAAGGTGTGACCATATGTCATAACCATAAAAGAGGACAACACCCCTAAAATGCAGGACACACAATAAATGCAGGACATGACAAAATAATGTTATAGATGTTGCTTTCATGTGGTTAATTTAAACACTATTCTACTTATTCAATTTAAAACTATTACATGTAATTTATTAATTCTATATAGGCTGCATGCTGCCTGCACACAAGGAAAAGGAGGACAAGGAGGACAAGGAAGACAGAGGACAGGACAGAGGACACAAGGCTTGCAAAGAGGACATGTCCTGGAAAAAGGGGACACAAGGCTTGCAAAGAGGACATGTCCTGGAAAAGGGGGACACATGGTCAGCCCAACTTTCTGCCTGCCTCTCCCCCTCCCAGTTGGTCTGTGCTGGTGTGAAGGCGGACAGATGTGTGTCTGGGGCTGCACTGACCTGAGTTGCCTCCCCTGATGACCACCACATCGTGCTTGCTGGCCATGGTGGCCCCTGCTGGGCTGCCTCTCCTGCTGCGCTTGTAAGAACGATGCTCTGTAAGGCATGTATACATCTCAAGAAACACTTCTGTTTTACTTCTCAATGAAAAAAATGTTCAAAGTGTTTAGAAAAATTAGATAGCAATCAACATCCCGTTTCTAAAGTTTTCACAGTAGCTTCATCTGCACTTGGATCTTCTCTCCAGCAATCTTGTTGCTGCTGCTCTTTTAATGTGAATAGGTCCCTCTGCCCACTCCAAAAGTGTTGAAAGACTGCAGAGCTTAAAACTCTGTTTCATGGAATTAGCATCAGGGGCTAATTCTCACTCCAACAGATGGGACCAGTTATTTCAGGTGTCTCAAGAGGGTGGTGCTGCTGGTGCTGGCTGCATTGGGTGACAAGCCAGAGGGGCGTGACACACTGGAGGGGTTTGAAAACCCCCTTTTGCATCACCTCTCTCCTGGTGCATCACCCCCAACCTCCCAAGCCCAATGCTGAGCTGGCTTGCCTAGCCCTTGCGTGGAACAGTTGCATGTCCACACTGGGCTTCCCCAGCACAGGTCCACGCAAACCAGCTTGGTTCTAGACTTGGGATGCCCAATGCGCAGGCATGATGTTCACGTGTGTGCAGTAGGCTTCTCCAGTCCAGGGCCAGGCACTGACACTGGGCTTAGGAAGCCCAACGTGCACAAGTAATGATCGCACATGCACACTGATATTATGGAGCCTCCATCCTGAGTGACTCAGGGCTGGAGGCTTCAGAGACAGTGTGCATGCCTGACTGTTGTGCATGTGCAGTCCTGGAGCAGTTGCCTGCACCTAGTGGCTCACACCCTCCTGGCATCCCTGGTTATTGTGGTCTTTTGGTGTCTCTATTAGTACACTTCAAGCAATGCCCACAATTTTCAGGCAGTCCTATCTCATCTAACTTCCCCAAGTGTTCCAGTCTTCCTCTCTTACAAGATACAGCACTAGTCTTTCGGTGCAGCTGGTGCTGCCACATTGGCCGTGGCAGGGAGCAGGGGAAGGATAGGATTGGGAGATTAAATTAGCAAGCTCTAAGGACCTTGCCTGATTCCCCCTCGGATTCCACTTTCATTCATCCCACTTTTTCTGATCTAATGGTCACTTGCTATTACAGGTGTAATATTTGCAGGGATTCAGTTTTGGGATTTGCAGGGATTTGCATGGATTCAGTTTTGGAATCCCCCCCCCCAAAGTTGTGAAACCAAGGATATGGGCAAACACCCCACCACCCTTTGGAATCAAGGGAGTTCTGCTCCCTTCACACTTGGAGAGTCATCTGAGTCCAGCAGAGACTATCCATGTCTGTTTGTGGCCTCTGCTGAGCTCACACTGAACCTTAGAGTTAAAAAATATGGGACTTCAAGTTTGTTTGAAAAACTGGAAGTGACATTTTAAGGCCTTATAAGGCATTGTGAGGCCTGGGGAAGCCACTGCAGGGAAGAATATTTTGGGGGGAAAAAAAATCAGAAGTCAAGCATTTTTCACTCCAAGCTTTGCTCTGAGCCCAGTAGAAACTGTAAACAAATGTGCATAGGCTCAGACCTTTCAGAAATGAGGGACCTCTGTACCCTTTGCCTGGTGGACCCAATCTGTGGATAAGTAAATCCACAGATATGGAATCCACAGATTCTGGCCCCTCCTTGTACTGTATCTCCTTCTATGTACTTAGGGTGAGGATGATCTCCCCAAAAGCCTTCCACTCTGATCCCCAGAGATTGGGCTCTCCCTGTCTTTTTCATGGGGTAGGGGGGAAGGGAAGAAAGAGACTCTGTAGACCCGGTGACTTTTTCATTAGCATCATCTACTGGATCTCTAACTGGCCTGCTCCCTTGGTTTTTCAGAAAAAAACCCATAAAGTAGTTCAGAATTGGGACGAAAACCCTCCACAATGAATCACAACTATTTCCACTCAGCTCCTTTGAATCCTCTACTGGACTTCACATCATAGTGTCCTGGATCAACTTTAATGAACTTCTTCTCAACCAGAAAATATACAAAAAAGCAGCTCAGAGATATAGCTTAGAGTGATGTACAATTCCTAGTTATGTTTCCTGCACAACATAGTACAAACTACCGCTGGTCTTGACATTTTTGTTTGAGTATTAATGTTATTGGCACGATGTCACTGGAAAGAATACTAATGCCTCTGTGATTCATGCACTAATTCTGAGGCAGCCGGCATGAGGCACACACAGACAGGGAATAGCTAGAGCTGCGACTCAGCTGATTAATTGGTCAGATTAATCAAATTAAAGCCTTTTAATAGATGAAAAAGATGTGCCTGATTAATCAGGGGGCAGCAATTTGCTTTTTGTAATTTTTGCAAATAAAAACATAAAATTTGTACATGTACAAGGTACATTTTACAACAGGAACATGCAGGCTGCTTTATTCACTTTGATTGAAGGGGCACTTCAAATGTTCAAAAAGCTGTGCTTGTGGGACTGTCCTGTTGCTGAAATGAATGGGGCACCTCTTGAGTGTGGAGGAAAAAAAATGGCAAGTGCCCATTGGACCCTATACACTAAGGCCAAAACAAATATCTGCATATCTTAGGCATGTGGCAAATTGATGGCAAATCAATATAGTGTTGCACAAGAAATTACAAAATTAATATTTGCCATTTGAACCCATTTTTTAAGTACAGTATCCTCAAAATGCAGGATTGTTAGCATGTTTTGATCGTGTTGCTATTGGAAGGCTTCAAATATAAAATAGCATAAACTATCAACTATCAAAAACAAATTACCATTATACATTATCTACCTAATGTAAGAGAATATCTGTAGTGCAAGCCAAGCTATCAAGTGGTGCATGCAGTGATGGGCATCAAAAAATTTAAGAACCGGTTCTCTGCCCATCTGGCAGCCACTTTTAAATGGCTATTTTTAAACTTTATATGTCCTATCTCTTGTTAAGAACCGGTTCTATAGAGTAGGTGCGAACCTACTAGAGCCCACCACTGGGTGCATGAGAAAAAAGAACATATATATCATTATGTACTATTTCACAGTCTCCGGTGGTGGTGGTGGTGGTGGTGGTTTTGTTGTTATTATACTAACTACTACTACCCACCAGTCATCACATTTTGTCAAAAATATGTAAAATACAAGGGCCAGAGTTTATACAATGTGACAGCTTGAATAATCTAATTTACAGGCTATCTACGGTCACGTGTACTGCAAATCAACATAGTTTTGTTTCAATACACAAAATACTATATACGGTAATACACAATACACAAATAATACATTCAATACACAAATACTACATACTAACAATACATTCAATCAGTGATGGGATTCAAAGAAATTAACAACCCATTCTCTGCCCACCTGGCAGCCATTTTTAAATGGCTATTTTAAAATTTTATATGTCCTATCTCTCATTAACAACCCGTTCTATAGAGTAGGTGCGAACCTGCTGGAGCCCAGCACTGCATTCAATACACAAATACTAAATAATGAAATAATATCTATGCACACATTGAATATCTAAGGACACAATCCTAACTAAGTTTGGTCAGCATAACTCACCAATCTCCATGGTGGCATGTGGAGGGTGGTGCTTGTCTGTACACTGGCCTCACTCCCCAGGAGTGGCACAGACTTTTGCAACATACCCAGGCCAGCACCAGACTTGTGCCAGGACATATGCTGGCCAAATCAGGGGATAGGATTGCACTGCAATTTTTTTACATGGAGCAAAGGGGAACAGTGAGAGTTTTGGGAACAAATTTATTTATGCTCTCCCACAAACTTGCTAAAAATTTCAGAACTGTGTTCACTGAGGTGACTTGTTCTGCATCTTCTATGAATTTAGTGCATCACATGTGCTATCTCATGCATGCTGCTTAATAATAATAATCCTGTGGCTCAGGAAAAATAAAAACCAGCCCATATCGTGAAATTTAAATACCCTGTCAATGCTGTAATCACTCTGCAGAAGGGCTTCAGGATTTTTATGGGCCAATACCATTTTGGTTGCTTTTTTATTGGTGCTAAAAGAATTAACTGACCAGGCTCTTGGAACCAAAAACCTTCTGGGAAATGGCTGAGCTCACAGGAAGCAGGCTGGCTTTTGTCCTTTGTAAGTCTAGTTCAAAAGAATGGAACAATCTTGCTTGATGTTATATTTTATGTGGCTAATATTGGGCATAGCGTGTTCTGAAAATATATTTGACAAGCCCCGTTGATTACATGCCTTTTGAAGGTCTCGAGAGTTATAGGGGTCTCTGGGAACTTCACTATTTGGCCAATTGCCATTTATTTATTCCTGCAAAGTGCAGGTGAAAGTCAATAGGATTCTTTTTATCTTTCTAAACTCCTTAATAGAAAAGGCATGGCTGATTTAAACTACTGGCAAACTCTGTATGTTTGTGGGTGACAGTGCTTAAGGCTAAGGCTACCAAATGATGCCATCACCTGCATGGCACAATTTAAGAGGCTTCCATTATGCCAGGAGCAAGGTTAGAATTGGACTCCTTCACTGCTTCCAGCAGTATTAGCTAGTATGCACTACAGATTTTGGACAAAAGGAGTCTCTGTCCGTTCATAAGGCAGTGTGACCTTTTTGTTTCACTTTCCATATAGATATAAGCTTTAGAAATTTTGAAGCATATTACTGTCTTTCAATACACTTAAGTGCAGTGGTGGGAGTTGAATAAATTAACAACAGGTTCTATGTCCTAATAACCTAAATTAACAACAGGTTCTGTGTCCCATTAGTAACCAGTTCTCAGAACCAGGCACTCATTAGCAAATGAGAACATGTGAGAACCCCCTGAAGCCCACCACTGCTTAAGTGCATGTACTTGCTAAATCAATGGACCAAAGGTGCAATTCTATTTGAAAGGCACTCTGACAGTCACATATCCCTAAGCATCATCAGATAACATTGTGCTCATGCTCATGGCATGAGCTTCCCACTTATGCCAAAAACATTTATGGAAACACTGACATACCATGTCATCCATGGAATGGCATCTTGATGTCAGAGCATCACTGGTGCAATGTTGCATGCCATATGTATAAAGTCCAAGGTGGTAATCAATGTTTTCATCTGTCCCAAATACCAATGGCCAGAGAAGCACAAGCAGGGTGAACCAAGAAGGGTGTAGGACAGGCTCAGGAGCAATGAACAGCCACTGCTGCAGGAAGGTACCCCACTAGTCACTAGGAAAGAGCAACACAGCAACAACAACTGGCACCACCACCAAACATGAGAAGATGTCCCTAGGACATAACATATACACAAGACAAGGATGCCACAACATTCCTACTTCCTATAGGAGCTGCTGTGATTACAGCAGCAAAGAAACCAAAGAACTGTAGCCATCTGCAGGGCTCCTCATACCCTCTGGGACAGCTCATCACTTGCTTAAGGTAAGCCAAAAAGCCTCTCTGTGGCCAGCTAGGGATCCTAGAGATTGCAACAGCATAATCCTAGGATTACATTCTTGCAATCCCTCTACCTCCCAATCCTTTAGGGCAGTGGTTCTCAATCTCCCTAACGCCGTGACCCCTTTATAAGTTCCTCATGTTGTGGGGACCCCCAACCATAAAATTATTTTCATTGCTACTTTATAACTGTAATTTTGCTACTGTTATGAATCGTAATGTAAATATCCGATATGCAGGATGTATTTTTATTGTTACAAATGAAATGTGTGTTCTATGCACACACTGAACACAATGGGATTTATTTCAGAGTAGGCATGCATAGGATTGGGCCCTGAGGTTGCAATCCTATCCACATTTACATGGAGTAAAGGCCCCCCTGACTATAATGGGATTTATTTCAGAGTAGGCGTGCATAGGATTGGGCCCTGAGGCTGTCAGTCAGCCCCAGTGTGCGCGCTGCTACAGCTGGAGGTCTGGAAAGCCTGACCTGGCCCCCTGCACCAGGGGTCTTTAGGCGACCCCCAGGAAAGCTCTAGGCGACCCCCAAAGGGGTCCCGACCACCACTTTGAGAAACACTGCTTTAGGGGACCTGAGCCAAGTGCTTTCCTGTCTGCGAGGCAGTGATCCACAAGTTTGTAACCACTGCCTTATAGGATTGTGCCATAGGGATTCAATCCTGTACAGATTTTCCTGGAAGTAAGCTCCACTGAACACAATTGAACTTACTGGTACTTCCAAGTGGACATACATAGGTCTGTGTTACAGGATTAGTGGCGATGTGTGGGTGTACATCACCCCATGTGGGGTGAGCATGTCACCCTGGGACTGCACATCAACCCCAGGACATGCATCACCTATCCGGACTGAGCATGAAAACCTCAAAAGCTGGAACATATCCTGTTGCTGAATATATCATGCAGAGCTGCACTGGACCAAAATGAGCCCTTAAATAATGTTCAGTTTTTACTTTCAAGCGCTTATCACAGCTGTTAATGAAGAGAAATTATGGTTGCACCAAAACATCGTCAAGCCACGATGTGAGCAATAAACAATAATGAAATTACATATTTAGGCCAATGCTCAGAGGGTTAATTGCTAATCTAGACATTAATCTTAGCTAAATGAAATATTTCATGCAATGAAAATAATAATAGTCAACATCTATTTCAGTTCTAGTTTCTGCCAAGTCAAGTCATTAAAACTAGATATGTCTGAGATCACATTAATTCTTGCATATTATAAATTTAATGTTCTATTGAAGATTGGTATGTTTATGTATGCACAGCAGAAATGGGATCGTTCTGAATTCTGAAGCTGCATCATTCATAATGTAGAATGTCGGCAACTTTCACTCAGGCCATTTGATGGCTGCTATATGTATTCTACCTTCAGCTGTCAATTACTAAAGAATCTTGGAGAGAAGAAGCAGTGGAACCTCCCAGAACATGCATGTTTTTCTATCTCTTGATTTTCTTTCCTGTTCCACCACCTGCCCTGGAAGGCATGTAGGAGCCTACAAGATGTGTAAGAATTTGTCCTTGTAACTCAAATGTTCTGTGCATGTGATGACTGATGGGAGGGGAGGACCCAACTGTAATAGACCACTACGCCATTGGAATTTGCATTCTGGTGGTGCAGTGGACTTTCTGGCGTTGTATAATGCAGTGCTGTCTTGGGCGCTGCTCTGTCCAACCACTGCTGGAAACAGTAAGCAGTGGTGGCAGTGCTAAGTGGTGATGCCAGTGCCAATAAATTGGCATGGGGAAAGCAATGGTTGGAGAAGGGTAAGTAGGGTGAAGGATGTGGTGGGAATTGGGACAGAGATGGGTTGTGTCAAGGGTGGAGAGTGGTTATTATCATCAGCAGTTTTCTCAGTATCTTATTCCCTTTCTAAGTCTTAATCCATCTGTTCAGGTCCACGCAGTTCTGCCAGCCAAAGAGCCGCATAGATCTGTGTATACTTACTAGGTAAGCGGAAGCTTTCCCCAAGGTAAAAAAGCATTCTGTACTTCTGGGTTTGAGGAAACTATGCTGCGAACACATTTTTTGTTAGCACAGAGCAAGCAGCAGAAGACCCAAGAAGGCATCAGATGGTGCCAGCATAAAACCATTGTGGGCAGGCTTTTGTTGAAATAATGATCTTTGACAACAATGATGCTATTTGATAATGATGCTATTTGAAATAGCCGATGCATGTTGGATTCTACATAATGTGTGCTACCTTATATCTATAAAAGTCCACCAGACATTTGCTTTGTCTCTTGAGTTCTCTTGTCATATTATATCTCAACTTAGAACTCACATGCACAGACATATATTTATCATAAACATGCTTCAAGTTTTTTTTAGTGCCAAGTAGCTTATGGATGATCTAAGTGAAAAATGTACCTGTAAGGAGCCCAAGTAAGGAGCACAAATTGTTGTAGAGATCAGGATCTGTTGAGACCAGATCCAGGAAACTTCAGATCAGTAAATTATGACCCTGAATGTGGGAAGCCACTTAGAATTGCTGACTGAAAAAATACCTAGAGCTGTGATGTCCTCCCAGGCGACTCCATACTCTCAAGGAAGTTCATTGATTTGCCTTCGTTGCTAGGGCTAGGAACAGTTTTGAGCCAGACTTAGGTCTTTGCCTGTCTGCTCTCATGGGTGGCTGTAGCTGTGGCTGATTCCCCATTTGAAATTGAATCCGATTTCCCTGATCTGTTGCATCCCAATTTTTCTGTTTTGTTCTTCAGTGCACATATGCGTGCACCACCTTCCAAGTGATATGTTTCAGTGCCAACAACTCCCCTTATACTACCCCCACAGTAGATAGTGCACACAAGTACACATATGTTACCAATATTCACCTTAAGCACCATCTCTTCCATGGTATCTTATAAAGTACCAGACCAGAAAGATCCTTTGCATCCCATCACATTAGAAGAAATGGCTGAAAGGGACAGTGTCCTTTCCCCCATGTTTTGGAAAAGGATCAGAGCAGATCCAGGTGGTGAGGAAGCTGGGAGGTGATATAATTCCCTTTTCTCCTCTTCCTTCTCCTCTTCCCTTATGAGCACACAAGAAGATGGGGCAGCAACTGGCAGTGGTGGGCTGGAGAAAATGGAGGGTAGGCACAGATTATGGAACATAATTATGGGTCCCTAGGGTTGGTTAAAAGCATGGGAGGAGTCCACACAAGTTCTCCACCACCTAATATGCTCTACCACCAATGCCCTTGTATGGATTCAGAGACTTTAGGAAGAAGTCCATTAGTCAGTGGGGAGGACAGGAGAAGTAGGAAGCACTGCTACTGTTGAAGGAGTCACCTGTGATGACAAAAAATTCTTCCAATCTTTTAACATCATTTGGAAATGGTAGGGTTGCCATATTTCCTGTAAAACGGGACAATCCAATTTTTTGGGGATCATGTTCACACACTGGCAAATGAGACAGAGGGTCCTGTCCCGATTTTGTGGAAGAGAATTATGGCAACCCTAGGAAATGGCAATGGAACATAGCAGTGCCTCTTCTTTTTCCTATTCTTCAAGGACTTGGAGGGGAAGAAACTGCCACCTCTGAAGATGTCACCCATGTAGAGGGAGAGGGGAAGAGAACTGTGAGTGCCACCGTTGCTTCCTGCTAGTGAGCATGGAAGGAGAGATGTAGGGCCTTGCACAATGATTTCCAGCACATGGTACCACCACTGTATGTATTTGCTAGTCACTACTTTTCTTGGTCTTGTAGTACCCAGGACGAACATACAGAATGAAAGACAGAATGCCTCTACCTTTAAGCATTGCATAGAAGTGGGAATTCAGGCAGGTGATGCTTTTAAGCCCTTCTATGATAAGCTAAACCTGCCTCAATTTCATCTTCTATACAATGCCTAAAGGCTCAGGCACTCTGTCCTCCATTCTATACGGTCACCCTGTGTAGTATCTCTCAAGAACTTGACCTGCTCTTGTTTCCATAACCATTGTTGTAATCCAACATATTTCAAGACTGATCAAATTTATTTATTAAGTAGCAAGCAGCAGCATTTTCCTTTCAATGTGCGCGTGCATGCACACACAGAGGTAGACATGCATGCAGCACTCACACGCATCATTGAATATATGACAGACTGCCAATGCTTACCTTTGAACCAATTTCAGTGATCTTGAAAAGCAGTTTCTGTAATAATTTGTGATATACTTATCAATTTTTAGAATGACCTATTTAGATTGGTTTTGTATAGGGCTCTGTAATCAGCACTGAGAAATTCTGAATAGGGGAGGCAAAAATTGTTTGATGCTTCACCTCGTTCTTTACTATGATGTGGCTTGTCTAAAAATTCTAAGGAACGTTAAATTTGCTACATTGGAGACTCTGGAGGAAAGCACCAGATTGACTGCATTAGAATGCATAAGGGAGCGGATTTTTGCAGAAAGATTATTTGTTCCCTGTAATAATAAATTGCCTTAATTTGACACTAATAGCTCTGATTTGATTTGCTTTTGGACTGACTAGTGTTTCTGCCACACAGAATTGCCAGATGTGAAGGACGTCTTATTTTTTCTTAACATCCCTGGCATCATGTTCATTGCTTCACTTAGCCCATGCTGTCCTTTGTATACCAATGCACCATGCACTATGTATTTTAAAAAAGGCTTCAGCTGGCTTTTAATATAAGCTCCTTTTAAAAATCAGCATGTTTATTTAAAAAAGAGAGAGAAAAGCCACCTAATAAGGTGATTTACTACTGTGCTACATTCCTTGCTATCATTTTGTGGGAATAAGATCCATATGAACCTTAGAGGCTTCCTCCCTGGATTAGAGAGCAAATGTTTCCTTACTCAGAGGAGTCTTTTGGGACTGCTCCCTACAGGATGCAGCTCAAGCCTTTTTTGGCCAGCTGAATCAATGGAGGGAGATATGATTGGGCTGTGAATGTAGTCATGACCTACACAATTTCACTGAGAACTGGTCACACAAAATTATTTCCAGTGGATGTGAGAAGGTTGCCATAATTCTCTTCCACAAAATTGGGACAGAACCCTCTGTCCTATTTGCCAGTGTGTGAACACAATCCCCCAAATCAGGACAGTCCCTGTTTTTGGGGATATATGGCAATCCTTTGCAAGTGAGGCTTTTCCCAAGGCTGTTAGATGAATGGTCACATAATTTTAGTTGGAGGCTTAGCAATGGTGGCGGCTTTTCCACTTTCTGCCCACTTCTCTTCCTCTCTCACCCTGACTCTAATGTTAATTTCTTGGGACCACAACAGCTCTGCTGGCAGGTCACTAACTGTAGCAGTGGCCCTGCTCTTCCCAATGTCAGATCATGTTTGCCACTTTTTTGTAAAGTGCCTTAAATCACACCATCAGATTGCACATCCTGGTGGTATCGAAGCAGCATAGAATTGGGATGTTAGAACTCTGATTTGGAGCCAGTTCATTTCCATTTAATGAGCTGCAGAAAATTTCTTTGCTTACTAGTGGACCACCTGACAGTCAGAAGGAATCGGTCAGCACCATTTATACGAAGATGGACTCTGACGTTTTGCTCTGTGCTCTGGCAACTGACAAAGCAAGAGAATGTTTCATCAGATGCATCATCTTCTCTTTCCAGGTTTGGCAGGATAGTCCACTTTCCTAATTGAACTAAAAGCTTGCATTTTTCAATCAATGTTATCTTGCAAACTACCCTTTTGTCTCCATATGCAATCTGGTGAGGTCTGCCTTGGAGAGAAGAATGGTTGATTCTGCACTGTGGTTGAATCAGGTGAGATGCACTCTGTGGGCGTTCCCTTTGTTCCTTTTGTGGTTTAGGACTGATGTGCAATGGTGAGGATTAAAAAACTACTCCAAAGCTTATCCATAGTAGCAGTAAGTATGGCCTGGATTCTGTGTTGATTCACCTGGATTCACCTGGGTTCTGGGTCTCAAGTTGATCATATGAACAGTTTCTCACTATTCTCCACAAAAATGCAAACAAGTCCTATTTGAACCAGTCTTACAGAGAGAAGCCTTAGGACTTCTGTTCAAAAAAAAGCATCACAATTTGAATGGCCACAGGTGGTCTTCACGGCAAAATGAATATTGGCTGTTTATTGGCTTACTGTTCTTACCTACAGGAGCAATCATAACATGCTCATGAACAGGTAAGCCAGCTGACCTGTATTGAATACCGTATAGGTTTAGTGCAGGCAGGGACACTGCTTGGAATAAGGCAAATTACCCCAAGCAACTTCCCAAGCACCATATGAGGATACTTGGATCAGCATCACCTAAATCAGTGGCATAAGTTTGAGTACCCCTTGTAATGCCAGGCTGCTCAGGAGTAGGGTTAGGATCTAGCCCAAGTGCCAGGTCCTGAACCCAACCCCTCATTTACTAGTCCTCCCACCAACCCACCTGCTGCCTTTCCTCCCACCTCTGCAGAATGTCCTCAGAACACTCTCCCCATGTCCTATGTGGTGCTGTCTGCCATTGGCACAAACATAACATGTGCTGGCACAAATCTGCTATAGCTATAGGTCAGGGTGCATGGGACTCACCTCCTCCCAAGTCAGCACAAATGTGCTTTACAGCACATTTGCGACAACCAGAGTAGACATAAATCACTTGTGTTGGCTTGATGGGCATGCAGGGTAGAATTGTGCTTGTTGGATTTGATCTTTGCTTTGTGTGCTTGCAATTTGTGGAGTTGATGCTTACTCATTCTTCATTATAAAAGGTGACTTACACCTGGGGAGAGAATGTTCTGTGTTGACAGAAACATTACAAAGTAAATGAGTAGTTAAGAAAATACTTGTTTTCTACCCTCTTTACATTAATTCCTTTGAGCTTGATATGTATCTTTTTATATAATGGCAATCATTGTTTATTTTTTTCTGAAGAAATAACGCTGAAAGATTTTGCTAGTAAGACCTGCCAGTTTTTCTTTCTGCGCAGCACGTAACATTTGCTCACAGTTGCTGAAAGAAGCAGTTAGATGCTCTGAAGCACAAAAAACTGAGAGTTTGTAAATTTCTGGGGAAAGCAAAACCCTGCTTCAAAATGTATTTCTTTGGAAACAAGCCCCATTGATATTTTTTTTTTTAAGTTTCAACAATAACTGTGTTTCAAGTACTGTATTGTTAGCCCCTTGAAAAAGATGAATTTATGAATTGGTTTTATCAATCTACAGTATTAGATAATTTTAGATAATTTTAGTATTAGATAATTTTAGATAACCAATTAATTTTTACAAAGAACATGTGAAGCTACTTTTTGCTGAGATAGACCGTTGGTTCACCTAGCCGTTCATTTACAGTAGCTGCAAGTGACTCTCCCAAATCTCAGAGAGAAGTGCCTCATACATGCTACCCAGGATCTTTTTCACTGAAGGGACCAGAGCTGCTCATAGGAGGTAACCTATGTCCTCTTTTTCCAGGTCATGTCCTCTTTTTTAGCCTTGTGTCCTGAAAAAAACCTTCATTGTCCTTTTTCCCCTTGTGAGCAGGCAGCATGTAGCCTTTTTATAATGAAAAAATTATATGTAATAAATTATATAATATAAAATATTATATATCAATATTATATATAAAATAATATATTTAAAATAAACAGTTTTAAATTTAATAATAGGCAATATAGTGTTTAAATTAACCACAAGCAAGCAATGTTTTTGTGTTTTTAGTTTTCTTTTGTCATGTCCTATATTTTTCTTGGGTGACCTGCATATTGGGAGGACTTTGTCCTTTTTTGCGGATATGACATCACCCTGACCCAGAGCAATTGCCTCTCTTCTTAAAATTTTCCATTAAATGAGAAGTATCTCTCTGTAATGGTGGCAGTTGGACCCTTCTCCAGGTCCAATCTGCAATCGCTGAAAAGTTTCAGAATTCAGCTGGAAAAAAGATTAATTTTTGGTCAACTCAAAAAAAAACTTAGGTTTTAAAAAATAATATATTAAGCCTGTATTGACCCTGTGACAATTCCTTTGCCCCAACTGCAGGAACTGAAAATAGAACAGAACTGTTTTCAGGAGAGAAAACAGACACTAATGGCTACAATCCAGAGTAACTATTGGATCTTTTATCGGACCTAGTTGCGGTGCCACCTATGGGAAACCTATGGGAAATGCATAGAGCAATCCAGAGTAAGTGCCTCTTAACGTCTTCCCATAGTTACTCTGGATTGTAGGGTAAAATGAATTACTTCTTTGGAAGTCATTTGCAGGTCATTGTGTTTGGCCCAGAAAGTATGTTGAATGAAATTGGGTCTGTTCATCCTGTTTTCACTTTCATCTTGAACTCAGCATAGTCCCCAAACATTTGAGCACTACCAAATGTTGACCATATCCCCCAGTGTGAATCACCAATAACTGCAGTACTGTATTGCATTGATGCAACAATGAGTACTATATAGTAACAGATCATAAATTACCAGTTTCCACAAAAAAGCGAAGACTCTTCTTTATCAGCTTTGTATTAGAACTGAGTTCTCCAACTGCTGAAACAGATGGCAGCAGCCAAGGATTTTTGTGTCTGTAAAATTGGCTCTTTGTAAGCAACAGGCAACGGACAACTTCAAAAAAGATTCAATCTTCACAGGAGCACATTGTTTCTTTGCATTGGAAAGTAGAACCCTTTTAATTTCCAAGCAGAGGAAGAAGATCTTTGGGGGCCAAAGCTGGCCTATCCAGGAAACCAATTGAAGCATTTTCCTCAAGCCACAGGTTGGCGGATGGCACATCCCCCTGCTCATCCACCCCTCCTGCTCCTCTTTTCTGGATTGGAAAAGGATGAGGGAATGGAGTAGAAGAAGAAGATGAGTAGGAGAGTCAAGGACTAAGAGTGCAGTCCTAACTGAGGCTGGCACAACTCATCGGTCTTCTGGTTCCTGTGGTGATGTAGGGAGGCAAGCGCATGTCTGTGCACTGTGTACTAACCCTTCACCAGGAGTGGCATAGATTTATCCCCTATCCACAAAGGAGTACCCAGAAAATTGCCCTCCTTTAATTTAATCATAATATAGCATTTCTTATTTAATGGGATCCTGATAAGGGCAGCCCCCACATTCACCAGCCTTCGAATGTTAGCAATGTGCTGAGCATGTGGAGTAATCCAATTGAATGCTTCACTGTCTGAGTCAACAGTGACCGCATGCTCACGACCGCACCACATGCAAAGAAGGTCAGCACTTCTTGTGCGTGACTTTAAATACCCCCCTTGGCTCCACCCCTATGGGCTTGCCTTACCCTTGCCTGGGGGGAGTCGTGCCTTTTTCCTTCAGGCCAGAAAAAGGAGCGCCACCCATCCTAGGGCAGAGCGCCAGCATTATGTGGTTCAGTGTGAAAACAAAAACAAAACAAAAAAACCCCTCCACAGGATATCCAGTACTTTAGTGACCTGAGATGCTAAGTGAAATAGTTATTCCTTTTTGCTTTAATGATCTGTGGTGCTCCAGCTGACATTTCTAGAACCTATAAAACAAGCAAGCAAAATCTATTTTTAGTAATGAAGGCACATAGGTCAAGGAATAATGAGAGATTTATAACTAACCCTCCTTTTATTTCCTTTTATCAGCTATCCCCTCTCCAGAGGTTTGATGTACAGTACACATAGATAAACAGAAATTTCATATCAGTTCACAACAATCCCTTGACTACCCACAGAGAAGTCTGGAACTGCACTTCATTAAAAAACAAGGTCTGCAGAAAGAAGTATGCAATCTATATATAAAAAACTGAAAAGTCACTGACTCACTCACTCATCAACGGCCAGCCAAACCCACCAGGGGTAGAAGCATGAAATTTGGGGAGGGTGTTTCTTCCATGATGGAGGCACCCACTAAGAACTGGTTTTTGGAAATTCCAACTGGAAGGGGTGAAAAGAGGTGCAATGTGTTTTCCTCCCTGTACTTTCTATTGAAGAATCCCTGACTGAGATGCTCTCCTGACCTAGAAGCATGAAATTTGGGGTGTTCCTTCTGTGACAGAAACACCCACCATGAACCAATTTCTAGACATTTTACCCCTAAGAGTCTGAAAAGGAGTGCAATGCATTTTCGGCCTATACTTTACATTGAAAACTCACTGATCAACATCCAGTTGGTGCACTGAGAGGGAGGGTGCACAGAAGATGTTAGTGTGCATGGGGGGTTGGTGCGCATGGGGGATTGGTGTGCATAGGGGATTGGTGTGCATAGGGGATTGGTGTGCATGGGAGGATATTGTGCATGGGGGTTGATGTGCAGGGGGATTGATGTGCATGGGCGGGTATTGCATATGGGAGGGTATTGCGCATGGGGGTCGATATGCATGGGGGATGGTATACAGTGGGGGGTGTTGATTCTCATGTGCTGTTGATGCGCATGCAGCGATGGTGCGCATGGGTTAGTGCAAATGGGTGATGTGGATGGGAGGCTTTTGCACATGGGGGATGATACACAGTGGGGAAGATGTGCATGGGGGGTTGATGCACACGGGGTTGTTGTGGAGTGGGGGGATGGTGTATGGGGGGAATATTACTCCCGCAACACAGGTATGTTTTCACTAGTATGTGTATAATTCTCTGGAATACTTGGTGGCTTGTAGGCCTCTGCTATCTGTTATTGGTGGCTCTGATAGAACTGGTGCAGAGCCAGGGACTATGCCTGCTACAAGAACAGCCTCAGAGTTGTAGGAGGTCAAGAGGAGCTAAGAGGGTTTCCCTTCACCCAGATCCTCTTCTTGGGAGCTACTGACAGGGTACACAGCCTGACTTCTTTCATAGCAGGTTGTTTAGGGCATTTAAAGGCCTCATTACCACCTGTATCGTGTTCTGGAGGCAGTGATCAGCAAAGCATAGTGTGAGATGTCCTGCTGTGGCCACCATTACTAGCCACCATGACAAAGAGGAAAATTGTGCTGATCTGCCCTGCCATGAGGTAACTCAGTTTGGGACATTCTACAAGACATACATGACAGAACCTCCAACATTTTAAATCTCAGCATCTAAAATGAAATAAACTTGAAAATGAAGCATTTTCTCAATTGTCCAAAGACACTTCCATGGTCATGGGCTGGCATGACTGCCAAAGGTGCACGAAATGCTGTTTTACTTTCCTGCCATGGTGGTACCTATTTATCTTCTTGCATTTACTTTCTTTCAGACTACTAGGTTGGCAGCAGCTGGGCTGACAACGGGAGCTTACCCTATCTTGTAGGACCCAGGTCTCAAACCCTGGCCTGCTGGTTAACAGGCACAATGTCTTAACCACTTGCACCACCACAGACACTGCAACGTATACCAAGTTACAAAAAAAATCAATCAAAATCTACTGAAACTGCCATTTTGGAAATATTACCAGTAATTTCCAAAATGCTATTAAACAAGGATAAAATAGATCTGATGCTCTCACCCTGTTTTGATCAGCATAAGCGCAGTTAATTAAGATTCAATGCTGCTATTTCAATGTCAGGAAGGTAATGAATAGTAAGGAGAATTCTGCCATTGGGGCTGATCTGTCTCATTCATGATGATGAGAAAGGTTTCTTCTTCAAAATGCCATTTGAATCTGCTAAAAGGCCTTATGTTGAGCCTATACTGTATTTCGGTATTGCCCACACTGAGAGATGCTTTCCATGGTTTCAGAAGCAGGGAAGAAATGCTTTTAATAATATTTTCCAAGCTTTATTTCAAGATGTCAGGACTTTAATCCGGGGCAGCTGCTCTTCTGCAAAGCAGATGCCGTACTGCTGATGTATGCTCCCTCCCCTTGTATGTTTATTCCATAGTTTCCTCTATACAGAATGTTTCAGGGAAAAGCTGTATCAAGAGGAAAAGAATGCTGGCATCCCAGTCAATCATCACAGACTTCAAACTTGCCGGATTAAGGACAATGTTTAACAGAGAGATTATAGGAGAGTTAATGGAGTTAACAATGACTGTCTCCGCTCCTACCTCCACCTGGTGTTTAGCTCTTACAAATCAATATTTTACACTTCTTTCTTTTTAAAAACACAGAGTCCTCATTAGTGCAATACAACAATAAAGGAAGCCAGTCATATATAACCAATTTATTAGGCAATCAAGAGACTTTATTGTGACTAAGAAACAATAAGGAATCGTGAATCATTACAGAGATAAAGTTCAGCTAATTAACAATCACTTGTACTATTACGAAAATTAGAACAAAAACTTTTATGCTTTGCGGTCTTATTAACCTGTTCTACTTGCACTACAAATATAGTTTAAATTCTATCTACCTTTTTATTGATCTATCTACAGTATTTATATACCGCTTTTCAACTAAAAAGTTCACAAAGCGGTTTACAAAGAAAATGAAAAAAATTAATAGCTAATTAATAGCTAATAGTGATTAGAGCACAGGTCTTCAAATCCAGGCCCAGGAGTCAGATATAGCCTGTGGCCAGCCTCTATCTGGCCCTTGGCCAGCCTCTGGTCCCCTTCAAGATTCTGACCCACTTGATCAAGCACAGCTGGAGGTACTGGTTATGTATGAGGGATGTTCTGAGGTTCTTAAAAAATAACTTTGAGCCCAATCCTATGACTGTCTACTCAGAGGTAAGTTCCATTACAGTTTAGTCATACCGGTCATATGACCTTGGAGATTACTTTGGACCGCACTTGCTCTTTGGCCATGTAACAGAATGAACACTGCTCTCACAACTAGCAGGGCAACCTGCAGTGGACACCTTTACCTTTTTATCCCTGTGGTGGGTGGTTCCCAATGTCACACTTACCGTAACCTGCATGAGTGCAGCATTCCAGAAATTTGAGGGTGAAGTAATGATATAATCAAGTTGTTGCCAACTTCTGGACTGCCTCCATTTGGTGATCATTGGACCATTCCAGGCCCAGTTGCTTCATGTTCTCACCAGTGAATGGCTAAAACACAATCTTCATCAAGGTGGGTGGGTCCAGAGTGGGAAGTCTCTGGACGGTGTGGGTGACAACTTGAGGATGACATCCAGTGAGGCCCATACCACCCAAATCCTCATAGAGATACCATAGGTACAAGTATGATACTTCTTACAAGTATCATTCATTTCAGGCTAAAGAAGCACCTGAAAGTGCCATAACTTGGAAGTGCCATAACTTGGAATCAAATCTCTCTCTCTCTCTCTCTCTCTCTGTTCAAAGATATGGGCATTTTGATGGTCTCCTTTACTCTCAGAGATTTGATTAGGTAGCCAGTTCAGAAGGACTGAGAATAAAGTGATTCAAAACAAAAACAAATACAAAATGAAAATCATATTCTGGGGATGAATTGTGGGTATTTCTTTCCTAGGGAAAAAAATATGGTCCAGCACTATGTTTGGCTGTTGTGAAGTAATATCCATCATTCAAAATAATGCCTTTGGACTGCATGCATTGTTTCACTGCATTATGTGTCTTCCCCACTTTACTCCTTTTGTACTAACAAAATTAGAAAGGCTGCTCTATTTGGCAATTGCCTCAAAGAAAGAAAGATAGAAAGAAAAATTAACCTCAAAAGTAACCAACTGCCAGAATGTTAAGACTATTGTATAACAAGAGAGTTTGGGTCTAAAGATTATACCAAGATTCTATAGTCTTTCCCAGAGCATAAGGAATGAACACAAAACTATTTTCCAGATTTTAGGAATTAGTCACATAGAATTGGTTTTCAATTCTACTGGAAATGTGTTTTTCAAAAAATGCATGTGTTTGCATAAAGCGAATAATATTTCTTGACAGTTCAAGGTCAGAGCCTCACTTATACCAAAGGAAGTCCTTCAGATTTGCTTATACAGCTTATGGTGCCTTGATTACATTAACAGGCTGTGCTTATTCTGACTGCAACACCAGTTCTTTCTCCTACCTTTACCTTCATGTCTCCTGATCTTTGTGGCTAGATGTTTTTGATTCATTATGGGCAAAATCCTAACAAATTTAGGGCTAACTCACATTGCATATCTTTCCATTGTTGGTGTGGGGAGGTCAGCATATACTGGTACCTGTCCAGTGGCCTATCCCCCCACGAGTGACACCACCAGGTCAAATAACTTTTGTGACACCACCAGGTCAGCATAAGACTTATGTGGGACTATGCCAGCCTAACTGGAGCTTGGGATTGCAGCCTATGGTTTTTGGTTTTTTTCCTTATGTCATCAACTACTTCAGATAATATAAAAGACAAAGTTGGCTGCAATCCTAGCCACACTTTCCTGAGAGTAAATACTATTGAACACAATGAGATTTACTTCTGAGTAGACATGCTTAGGATTGCACTGTAAGAATGATAAGAGATAGTTGGATATAGTCCTTGGCTGCTGCTGCTGCTGCTTCTTCATCATCATCATCATCATCATCATCATCATCATCATCATCAAACCAGCTAGGGTGGACCCAATTTGGATTGGACCATGGCAAGGACCAAGGAATAAAGCTTCCTTCCCCTGACACTGTGGTTCCAGTCTAGACTGGGACCCTTGAGCTGTTTAGCAGCAAAAAAGAAAACAACAACAACAACAACCATGCATGCAAGGGTCAACCATATGCTTAAAATAACAACTGGATTCAAAGCCCAATCCAATACTCACTCAAAATCAAGTCCCATTTAAGTCAGTTGTGATCACAGGCAAGTATAGATAGGATTTTAGCTTCAGATTCTTTATGTTGATTTCCACTATTTGTATTGATATGGGAATAAAAATATTTTGTCCTTTTAATAAAAAATAGCCATAGACACAGATATATTTTCTAGAGGAAACATAGAAGACAATCATAGCTCCAGCTTAGGTTATAGCGGCCTGAGATTTGCCAAGTTTCAATAATCTTTAGTTGAAAAATCAATACTATAATGTTTTGTGCATATTTAAATACTAGCTGGAAACCATTTCAAACTAGATATCTAGGAAAGTATAAGCCTCCTCAAATCCCAAGGAAACTGGGTCTGCAAAACTGCCCTGGAATATTCTATCATCAGGAATTAATATGATTATCATGATTGTCATCATTTGAAGGAAGCCTTTTGAGTGTTCTTTAAATATATAAGCAAATCTCAAACAATAAAGAATAGAATTGGTTTCACTATTTGTGATGGCACTAAGTAAAAGGTTGTTATCTCTCAAAGACATTTTTGTAACACCATTCAATATTTCTGTACAACTTTATTTATTATAAATATTTATATTGGACAAATATAAATATTTGCACAATATATGCAGAGCCCGTTACTATGCAGGATAAATGCTAAAGAAAAAGAGGAAGAAATATTTATATTGGACTTTTTCATTTTATATTAAAATGTTCAAGGCAGCTAACAACATGACATAAAATATACTAAAATAAAGAGTAGATTTTTAAAAGTTTGTGAAAAAGATTTTTATTTATCTCTCACTGGCCGTCTGGTTACCCACAGCATGGAGTACATTCTCAGTTGGTGCTGTATGGAGTATGCAATGGACAGAGGTATGCTTTGGAGTGGCGTGGGACAGGATTGGACTGTAAGTCCTTGGCTTACAAAAAAATCCAATGTAAACGTATAGTCCGAAATAAGTCCCAGTTTCTTGAGCTTATTTTCAAAAAAGAGTGCATCCCGACTCTTCTACATTCATGTTAAAAGAAAATTAAATATCACTAATATATCTATCTTCTCTCTATATATAAAATTGACAAGTCACTGACTGACTCACTCACTGACTGAATCACTCACAGACTCATCAACAGCCAGCCAAAACCACAGGACCTAGAAGCATGAAATTTGTTGAAGGTGTTCTTTCAGTGATGTGATCATCCACTATGAACCAATTTTCAGAAATTTAACCCCTAAGGGAGTGAAAAGGGGTGCATCGTGTTTTCATCCAATACTTAACATTGAAGACTGATAAAACTCAGTGCCAAACTTGAGCGAGGATGGTGCATAGAGGGTGTGTGTGTTGCACAGGGGATGTGTTGCATGGGGTGTGTGTTGCACGGGCAGTGTTGCATGGGGGAGGTGTTGCATGGAGGTTTGTTGCATGGGGAGTGTTTACAGGGGGAGGTGTTGCACAGGGAGATGTGTTGATTGGGGGGAGATTTTGCATAGGATGTGTGTGATGTACGGGGGTGCCCAGTGGCACCTGGTAGGGATGCCCACTGCTGAATGGTGCCTGGTAGGGATGCCTGCTGTTCACTAGTGCCCAGTGGTGCCCACTGCCATGTGATGCCTGGTGCTGCCCAGAGGTGCCCCCTGGTATTCTCTGGTGCCCAGACCCTGTCAGTGTCCAGCAGTGCCTGCTGCCCAATACCAGTGGCCAGCTGTGCCCAGGGCTCACAAATACTCTAGAAATTCTACTCCCGCAATGACAGGTTAATTCCACTAGTTGTAAATTAATTGGCCTGCTAAGGAATGTAACATTATATCCTTGCGATGCCACCTTTCATTTCAGTGGTCCGTGTACAGGGGAATGTCTACTAATGGTTGTTGCCATCTCTTGAATGATGGAATACAATATGTTTATATCAGGACTCTGAATTGTTAAAGGGTCGGTTGGAATTTGTCAGTGCAATAGAAACAGCTAATTCTTCTTTCTACTTTTGATGCCAATTTTCTTTTGTGTTTGCTTCCGACATCATTGAGCTTAGATAGAGAAGATTTTTTACTGTTGAATCAACATAGAATAGGAAGCCTAATGAGGCTTGAAGGCATTATTACAGGATCTTCTATTTCCTTCGTTTCAAGTAAATATTATTGTTGCATTTACTAAAGGCCCTTTATTAACATGGTCAAAGCTTGAGATTTGAATGCTGCTTGCTTATGCATATTTTTTTTAATTTGTTTTTTAAAAATGCAAATACAGTACTGCATTTATGAAATAGATGTTTGTTTTATCACCTAGGAAGGGCAATCCTATGCAGGTTTACTGAGAAGCAAATTCCAATGAACTCAATGGGTCTTTTTCCCAAGTGGTTTTTTTTTAAATTCTTGTAGCAACTACATATATTCAAATGAAACCAGCATCCCTGGTATGTTGGCATCAACTGTAGGCAATATCTGGCAAATCCATTAAAAATCCAGTACAAAAGGAACTGAAAACAACAGCATAAACAGTTCCATTGAGGCACTGCTCTTATGGCCACTCACCCTGTGACCTGGTTGGCACCCAAGGCTGGTGCTCTCAATGGGCCAAGTGGGCAGCTGCCTATGGTGCAGACTTCAGGGAGGCGCAGTACCAACCTTTGAGAGCAGTTTTATACAAATTGGTTTTTAAATTCCATTTAGAAAGGCAACTGGCAATTTTTTAAATTTTTAGATAGGTATCATAACAGTGCTACAGAATATGATTAATTATAAAGAAATTATGAAGACTTATTTTAAAAATTGGGCATGTAAGTAGTTCGCCTTGCCTAAGGTGCAAAATATCCTGATGTGTAAGTTTGCAGCCTTCATGTATGCATGTGTATTTTAATTAATGAAGTATGTCATTTGTTTGATTTATTTCTTTGTTTATTGAAATGCTTTCCCTGTAGGATTGTATTGATCTACTGCTTATGAATTTTTATATTATGTTTATAAATTGAATTGTTATAATATTGCTCTCAGGTACTAAATTCAAATGTTATTGATGGGTTCCTCTAGCACCTTTTTTGTTAGATAATTTAAAAATTACTATATGGATTGCTGTTTTGACACTGTTTTATTTTGTATTTATTGTTACTCTGTGCAGGCGTCCTTTTGGAAAGAAAAATGGGAGAAAAATTATTATTAAAGAAGAAGATACAGATGAGGGGGGATGGATCTTGTCAGATGAAGAGAAGGATAGGCAAAGAAAAGGTTTTGGAGGAGAGCGACGTGGAGGAAGAGGCTGTAAAAAGAAGTCAGAGCCAGCCCCGCTATTTATTTATGGGATTTTTACCTCCCACCTTTCCCATACCAATGCAAATGCCTAAGGCTGCTAACAGAGCTTTCATCCTTTTCTCCTTACAGCAAAACAGTGAGATGAGGCTGAGAGAGGGTGTCTGGCCCAGTCATGAGGAAGCTCCATGGCTGAGAAGGGATTTAAACCTGGACTTTCAAAGTCTTAGTTCAGCAGCCTAACCACTACACCAACCTGGCTCAACCTGGTTCTGAAATAGAGTGAAGCAGGTCTCTTCAGGACTATGGCCAATTTTCAAGGAAGTTATGGCAGCCAATCCCACACTTCCACCATGGATAGTTTACTGAAGCAGGAAGAAGTATGCTATTTCCCCTTATTCTTTTCCTTCTTTTATGGCTAGAAGTGGGAAACATTTAAAAGAAGGAAGGTAGATAACTGATTTGGACAGGAAAAAAAAGAAAGGGAAAGGTATGGATGATGCTAATTGGAGATTTATCTCTATCTGCAAAATGTCATGTCCTGGCACTGGTGGTATTGATGATGCCAAGAGTGGGAGCTAAGAGCACCAGTAAAACCTTTGCGGGTCATGTTAACAAAACAGCTATCAGTTTCTAATTTGCAGATAAACTACCTGTGAGTTACCTTCCAGTTGCAGAGTCAGCAATAGGCACATAGAAAAGATAAGCACAGTAAGGAAAAGGTAAGTGAGAAAGCATTGCTTCTTTGCTGATATGAGGCTGTGAAAAATAGTATCAGCAATAAATCCACACTGTACTGCTGTGTTTGGGTTAATGTAATATAAATAATACAAAATTATCAAGTTTATGTGATAAAATTCACATTTAACATCTGAGCAATGTTGGCATTATGAGGAGAAAAACATCCATTGTGTTTCTTGCCTTCTGTTCTCTTTTACCTACGTGTTTATGTTATGAGATTTTGCAATAAAGGGAAAAAAATAATTTTGGAAAACCACATCTCAGTCATAAAAACCAAAGTTATGCTGAGATTATGAAATGGATGCTTCATCAAGCTCCGGCGAGAGTTGTCTGTCTTGTAATTATATAAGGAGGAGGTAATGAGGCCTATTAATGTAAAACCAAAAATCAACATTCTTTGGTCAGGTTGTGTTAAATCGGCAATATTTTATGTACAAATCATAGCCTTGGCTGTTATGCATAATTAATTTTTAAAATGTTCCCATTACATAGTCCCTCAGCATGTTTGCAAGGTTATTGAGCAGACAAAGTTTCGTATATTCATAAACAGAAGTACAACCAACCTGGGATTTCTGGGAATATTTTTTTCCCCAAATACTTTTTGAAAACAATTACTGTTTTATTTACATTCTCTGATAAGGAAGGAAAGCCAGCAGAACACTGGATCTCTTTAAATTAGAGACCAATCCTCTCCTCTACTACTTTCCATTATGCAGAAATGTTGTTGGATCACACACAGCATGCAATAGTGGAGGATGCGACCAGATGTCTGGGGAAAGGTAAAGCCATCAACCACCTGTGTCTTTTTTGGCATATGTTCAAGGAGAGAGAAAGCATGTGTCAGACCAGGAAGAAGGGAATAGCATTCTGGTATATACTGGTGTCACCATGTGAGGATCACCTTCTGACGTCTGTGCAATCCTATACTCATTTTCCTGGAAGTAAGCCACATTAAACTCAATGGGACTTACTTCTGAGTAGACATGCATATCATTGCACCCCATTCTCCCATTTCACGCTGGTTCTGTGGCATAGAGTAAAATCAATGGTGAGTTAAATCTCTTGCACTGTTTTACTTTATCTCAGCTGAGCACATGTACAGTACTTAAATTTGTAAAAATCAGTTCAGTGTAAAATATTGACCAACTATAGTCCAAGTGGTATATAGCAGAGTATGCAATGTTCTCCTATAGTTTTTTGGCTGATAAAGAAGTCAGCCCCCTACATTTTTGACAATATCAACTTCCTTCTGATTGCTATTTCTTTGACCTTAGTACTTTTTTTCTTGCTGATCTTCCTGCCTACAGACTTCTGAAGTGAATAAGTGCTATCAGCAAATTGTCTGTCTGTAATTAGTCTTTAATGCTCTAAGGGAGGCACAGACCATTTTTTAAATGTACAGACAAAACACAGGCATGTTTACTTAGCAAGAAGTCTGACTGCTTCCAGTGGGATTTCCTTTCAGACAAGTGTGTATGGAATTGCAGTGTTAGGAAGGTCTGCTTGACGCTGAATGAGAATTCCTGGCATACAATATTGTTGCATGCTCCTGTTTCCACTGAGTGGTAAGATCTAGGAACAGTGCTACTGCGTTTTGATTTTTTGATAGAGTGCAGGAGACTAACAGCACACTGCACGACTACTCAGAAGTAAGGCCCACTGATGTGAATGGGATTTACTCCCAAGTAAGTGGTGGCTGCGGTGGCTCAGTGGTTAATGTGATTAAAGTCTCTGCTTGTCAACCTTGGAAGGTCACTGGTTTGAGAACTGAGTACACATGATAAACTCCCGTTACTTGCTCAGCTCCTGCCAATCCAGCATTCAAATGGAAGTAGATAAATAGTTACCATTTCAGTTGCATGTGCATTGGCATTTAGTCATTGTGGCCACATGGCCACAGAGACATATTTGGACAGCACTAGCTCTTTGGCCTTTTTATGGGGATGAGCATCACTCCCTAGAATTGGGCATGACTAGCAGGCCAATTTGTTGGGGACACCCTTACCTTTAAGTGTGTGTAGAATTGCTACTTGAGGCAGGTTTCATATTTGCTTTATTGACTAATATATAATGTTATCAAATGTTTTAGTCAATTATAAATAAGCAGAAAGAGAAAAATTAACAAGTGAATTTTCTTAACTAAAACCTGACCAGTTGGACAGATTTTTGAAGAGCCCACATCTGTGACATAGCATGGAACAAATATTGTTATTGTGTTATATATAAAAAAAGCAGGCCTCCATCAGTCTTGAAAGACTATGGTATCGTGCTCGGCACTGCATACGCTGCATGCGAAGCACAAAAGCCTGAGTTGGATTGTTATGGAGGATAGGCTGTTACCTAAGCAGCAAATTCCCCCTTTCCACGCCAGTTAATTAGTCCAATGGAAAGGCAGAGCCGATACGATTGGATCCAGCTGGTGTTGCAGAGCTGGGCTAAGGACAGGAGCTCACCCTGTCTTGTGGGGGCAACTCGGGTCTTGAACACTGGCCTGCTGGTTAACAGGCACAGTGTTTTAACCGCTTTTGCCACCCACAGCCCATGTGTTATTTATATAACATGTGTTATATAATAAGGTGTTATTGTGACACAGCATGGATTAGTTTGTTGGTTTACCATCTATTCTATAGTAAAATATATTTTGTCTGTCTGTCTGTCTAATGGGGATCACACAATGAGTAACCGCACTGGTGGCACCAATCCTAATGATGTCACTGATGGAAATTTTTGGTGTTGTTGGTTAATGGGTTAGATAACTTAAAAAATTGATTCTAACATTGATGTAGACTATATAGCTACTGATCATCTTGTGGCTTGCTACAGCTGGAGTGGAGGCTGGTAAACCTTGCACTAGTTATGTTGGGCCCCAGAACCTCCACCAGAGCAGAAACCCCCTACTGGTCAGAGGTGGGGGCCATTCCGGGCAGGGAATGGGCCAGGCTGGAGTGGTTCAGGGAGGGAGGGAGGGTAAGTGTAGCTGCATACACTGAAATTGTGTCCACACTTTTTGACCCAGTGTTGTCCCCAGGAGTCTGCTCATTATGCTAATTATTTATTAATTATTTATTAATTATGCTAATGATACAGATTTATGCTAAAAGATTGGGTAGGTCTAAGGTGACACACTGGAATCCAGGTGGCATATGGAGAAGTGAGTATGCAAATAGCATGCAATACAAATAACATGCAGTACATGCTCCTTTTGCAGCATTGACAGGGGATAGGAAGGGCTGCTTTTAAAAGAGGGAAGTAAAAAAAATCAAAGTCTGACCAAATGACTCAGGATGATCACTACATATAAACAGTTTGCTGTTTGTTATTTGTAATAAGCCTAAGGAGGGGAAAAGCTTTTCTGAGCAATTTTGTTCTGTTGGTAAAAATAAATGCATAATTAATAAGATGACATGCATAATTAATAATCTTTAATACTCTCTTGTTAATACAACAGCTGAGACTCTGTCATTGGAGTCCATGTGGTCCTGAGCTAATTCTTTACATTTTGAAATTGGGAAATTAACTTTCCCAAGGTAGTGCTGATGTTTGCTCTTTTTGCTCTAATCAGACTTCTTTTGAAAGAGTAATAAACAATGTGAACATATCCATTTTACTGATTCTTTTTTTTTTTAAACTTCAGTATTCCAGGTTAAGAAGGCTACAAGTAAAACTGCTTTGTGAAATAATGAAGTTGCTGATGTGGAAATATTTTCCCATTAGGAACATTTCCGCATGTAAGACTTCTCAGTAACATTACATTTCTTTATTTCTGGAGTTAAATTTTATAGAACTGTGAAGAATTGCTAACAGACTGAAATTTCTGTTCATATGAAATCCACAATCAGGAATGGAAATACACGTGCTGTTATGAAAAGAACCTGTGTGGACCAGGTCACTTTCTTCATCCTGCAGAATTATGGTATCTTTTACAACAAACTTTCATTACAAATGTAATCAATTGCATGAGATGCAGGTTCAGACAAAGTACCCCCCCACACACAATATATGTACTATTTTCAGTGGTGGGACTAGTGGGGCAGGTGGTGCAAATGCCTCGGGCACCAGGAATTTAGACACTGGGTGCAACACAACTTTTGAAGCAGTCAGAACCACAACAAGGGGCTGCACTCCTTTATTCAAAGGAAATGAGGGGGTGGTCCTCCAATCAGTTGGGAACTATGCCTAGAGTGTTTGTGCTCCTTCATCTGCTCTTTGCACAGTTCCCCGTCATTCTGAGGTCTGTTCTTCTCTCCTCACCTTGAGCAGCACCCATCATGGTGTCTAGTTGCGTACACCACCTCTGAGAAACATGCCACTTCTGGGACACCTTGATCCGTGGTGGGCTCTAGCAGGCTCGCACCTACTCTATAGAACTGGTTGTTAATGAGATATAGGACATATAAAGTTTAAAAATAGCCATTTAAAAGTGGCTGCCAGATGGGCATAGAACCGGTTGTTAATTTCTTTGAATCCCATCACTGACCTTGATGCCATTGGAAATGGTTCTTCTGTCCTAGGTGCTGCTTCCAATGATGTCAAGAGGTTCTGATGAAGCCTTTCTCACTGGCTGGCTGCAGCAAAAAAGCTACAACAGAGCCTTAAGCAAAACATCTGCCTCCCTTGAAACTGAGGAGGCAGATGTTGCTTACTACTGTTCTTTGGGCTGCCCTTCCTTTCCCCTTTCTTCAAAGGGGAGCGAGGATGGCAACTTCAGAATGGCTGGAGAGCCAGGCCAGCCAGAAATGGCATGCATCTCCTATGATTTTGAAGGAGATGTGTGCTGCTTCTGGCTCTAAAGGAGTCATTTGTGCTATTTCTAGTGGCTCAGGAGTCAGTCTTTTATTATGCAGCTGAAAGTCACACAGGAGTGGGTGTTTGGTCCTCAGAGATGGAAGATGGTAACCTCCATTAGAGAACTATAACCCAGAAGATTATTATAACCAGGGCAGAAGATCTGGTCCAGAGGACTGAGCTGCTGTTAATTGCCCAAAGATAACATCCGAAAATTGCTGGTTCGAAAACACCAGCAGTTGTGTGAGGAGAGATGGAGTGTGGAAAGTGTTTGAGAAGATAAGACCTTTGTTGGTTAGTTGGGTTAGGGTTAGCTATTCTCTGGTGAGAAACCAGCCAATCTGCATTGCTACTAACAGGTTGCGCACTCCTGCAATTTGGATGATGTAAGAACTGATTCCACTATAAATGATAATGGCATTATTTTACATGTAGCACAAAACTATGGTTAGCATTAGTAAATAGAGAGCAACCCTTTCCCCAACGCTCATTAACAAGAAGCCTATGGTATAATATTTACCTTAAGAATGGTGATACTTCAGAATTTTGATCAGGTCAAGTTTCAGTGTGGATATAAAAAGATGTATAATCCCTAATCAGCCATGTGTTAAATATTCAAATATGCTAAGTACTCAATGACTCTGAGATTTAATATTCTAGGAGCTGGGTATGCCACTTGTTTGAGGAAACCTTGGTGAAATGATTGTAAAGTGTGCGCAGTCACAGAAAAATAGGGAATCAAAGCCCCAAAATCCTGGGTTTCTCTATGGACACTGAAAGATCCATGTAGTTTGACAGCTGTTCTTTTCACTCCAGGTTTTTGGTATGAATTTAGTCATTTATTAAGTATAAAGTGAATTTAGAACTTCTCAATACTTCTGTAAGGTAGACTCACTCAGTGGAGAAAATAACTTTCACAGAGTTATTTCACAGGGACTTCATAGCTTCAAATTACACATGATGAATTACAATCTCTGCCCTCTCCCTCAAAGGAAGGCTCTCCACCTTTGGATTAAAAGAAACTACAAAGATGGACAACTGAGATTGTGAGGGGCACTTTAACGGCACAATCCTAACCTAGGCCAGCACAAATCCTTGGTCTTCCTGATGCCATGTTGTTGTAAGAAGGCAAGTGCATGTCTGTGCACTGTCTTAACCCTCCCTCACAAGAGGTGCAGAAATGTCTTATGGCAGTTTTGTGACACCCGCAGGTCAGCACAGGACTTATGCTAGGGCTTAGACTGGCCTAACTGATTAGGTTAACTGTAATCCTAACCCTTCAGTGAGGCCATCCTAAGACCAGCTATAAGTCCTGTGCTCATCTGGGGTGACACAAAGCTGCACTTCTATCCCACTGTTGGGCCTGTACACAACCATATGCCGACTTCTCCACACCACCACAGGAAGATATGGCAGGTAAATTATGCTAGCCTAAATTGGTTAGAATTGCACCCTCAGTCTTGTATGATCTCAAAAAGTAAAGAGAAAAGTGAGAGAGGCTGTCTAACATGGTTAACTTTGCCACCCTCTCTCTGCCTTGGAATATCCCGATGGCAAGCTTCTTTGTGAGAAACTAAGTTGTGAGCCAGACAGTGCAATCCTAAGCATTTCTACTCAGAAATGTCCCACTGTATTCAATAGTACTTACTACCAGGAAAGTGTGGTTAGGATTTTAGCCTAAGTTTTTGAGGCTCTTAACATGGCTGAAGGACCTGGGTGGAAGATCTCAACATGGCTGAAGGACCTGGTTTTCAGGGGTATCTTTCAGTCCACCTGGTAGCTTATTGGAATTTGTAGCTCCCATTCAGGCAAGGCTGACCTTACAGACTGTGGGACCCTACTGGAAATATTTTTGTGGCGTTCAAAGATCCCTTTTTTTCCAGTTCTGTCTGGTCTTCCTTTCCCTGCTTTTCTCATTCTTCTCCATGTCTGGGCTTTCCAACCCTTCTCTAATTCCCTTCTATTTTCCTTTTTCTTTCCCTTCTTCCATTTTGCCTCCAGGTGACGAATCCTAACCTATTTAGGCCGGCATAACTCATCTGGCATATGTGGTGGTATGTGGGCCTCCACACACCGCCACAGGGAGTTATGCCAGGTGAGTTACGCCAACCTGAATAGGTTAGGATTGCGCCCCAAGTCTCTTTCCCTCTACAGCTGCACTCTCTCCCTTATCTTTTACCATGTGGAGTTTTAGAAAGGCTAGAGCCACTCCAAGCCCTCCCTCTCCATACTGATGGCCTTAGCCTGACAAACTAGTTAAGTGTCATGATAGTTTATTTATGCCTACACTGGTCATAAATCCTGTACCAGGATCCAAGAGCGGAAAGGGTTATTTTGTGTACTGTTTACTATGTTGCCTTAGCAATACAGGTGGTCTATCCCAATTCTCCGCTCAGCAAAGCTAACTGTTGCTTGCCTACAATAAAGCCTGGGAATGTCTCCCAACTTGTGATTGTGATGGAGAACATAAGCTTCTCCTGGGTGACCTGATAAGACACTCAGAATGTGTGTGAGAGATTAGAAATGGCCTAGACTGAGGGAGCTTATTCAAATAACCAATTACTTTACAACATCTAATTCCCATAAAATAAAGGAATGATTTGCTGCTCAGAAAAGAGACCAATACTACTGAGGATTGAGGATTATCACCTCCTGCGGAAGGGAAAAAAAGCTTGTTAATCCACTTAAATGGGCCATTTAAAATTTGCATGCATTATTTAGCACTGACAGCAAAGTTTTAAAAAAACCCAGATCTAAACAAAAAATCCTGTACCAAATGCTGCCCCAACTGATGTCTGGCCAATCTTGTAAATGGCTTCCATAGGCAGCTTATTTCATTGTTGAACTGCTTTTGTACCTAGGAACTTTACCTAATATTGGCATAATTCCAGTGTACCATAATTTAAAATACTTGCTTTTTGTGCTCCTGACCTCAACCAATGTGGTAAATTCAAATGTTTTCTTTCAAATGTTTTAAACTACAAATCAATGTGCTAATAGTCCACTCTGATTGGGCATTTTAGACAGCAGATCTTGCAATCTGCAACCATAAGTGCTGCATAAAATTTGCACTGCTGATGTGTGCATTGGTGTCATTCAGAGGCATACCTAGGCAAAATGGTGCCCATAGCAAGGACCGAAACTTTGCCCCTATCAAAACACCTGAAACCCCCCTTTTAGCTAATGTTACAGTCAATAATATCAAACAGGGCATATGCACCCATGGCACAAGACACCTTGTGCCGTATACATGGTACGCCTCTGGTGTCGCTTGTGCAAATGGTCCAATGCCCTCTACATTTGTCAGCCTAATGCCCCAGCCTATATTGGAGCAGGTAAGCTACTGGTAGGGGTAGATTAGGCAGCTAAGGGGAAAATTTAGGAGGGGATTGGAGAGGGTAGGGGCAGTGCAAAGGTGGAAGTGGGTGAATCTTGGCAGCAGTGGTGAGTCCCAGACCTATCTCTACTAGGACATATGCATTAATTGTATTTTTGTTCAAAGCTGATATTGAACATTAAAAATTGCAACAGTAGGCCAGGTTGAGAAGAATGCAGCTTTTCAGGAGCAGGAATTTGAACTGCTTAAAAGAAATTCATAATTTCTGCATTTGCAACGTGCTTTGAGTTGCAAATGCTTTGAGCTGGCTTTTGAACCTATTGAGGGCATCCCCCCTCCTTACCCCTTCCAATGTGGTCCCAGCACCAAAGCCTGCCAAGCAGGGGAGGGGGAACCGGGGAGGCCCACAGGAGCCAGATGGGAGCGCTCCGCCCACCAATGATGCGCCGTTCCCTGCCAGGCGCCAGAGTGGGTGGGTGATTGGCAGCCAACAGCCACCTCAGCTTGTGCGAGTGCACTGGGAGGTGTGCCCGCAGCCAGCGCTGGGGATGCCCCTTCAGAGGACCAGGGTGGCGCAACCCCCCTCCCTCCCATGGCTACTGAGGTGTCTTAAATCTCTGGTTGCTGACCCTTCGTGGGTGGACCCCCAACTGGGTTTCTCAGCAGGGGGGAGTGAAGACCAGGGGTGGCAAGGCACAGGCACCCTAAAACCCCCACAGAACCATTAAGCAGTTTTAATGTATATGTTTAAATCTATTCAAGATGGAAATACTTCTTCCAAGCAGCAAATTAAGCTTTAATTTCATTATAGCTCACAGATATGCAGGAATCACTGTCTCATGCAGTGCTGTTAAGGACCACAGTGACAAAGACATGCACTCAAACTACTAATTTAACAGAGAGAAAACAGGTGAAGGTAAAGATTTTTTTTATTTTGCTGAAAATGGAACAATTATCTAGCAGCAGTTTTGGTTTTTGCCCACTAAGACAAGTGCTGATTTAAACAAGACTGACAATTTCTTTCACCTTCTTCTTTTCTCTAATTTTCAGAAAGGGAAGAATATAAATATTTTTATCAATAAGGTGATATGTGGAACAATAACAGCAGACACAGCAGATGCAAGTGATCCCTGTATCGGCATATCCCAGGATTGTTTGGTCAATTATCTGAGCGTTGACCTGTGAGCAGCACACTCTTCCCTAGAGGGAGATACTCTGGTCTCCATTTTTAACTCATCAATGAGCTTCTCCATAGCCAAATTGCTGCTATCAGTATTCTAACACATGTAGTTAAGCCAAGCGTCTGGTGTGTGATGGTATCTTGGTGGAGATTGTTATCAGCAGGAAATGAAGCTGCAGATTACTTATTTTATTTTGCAGATGTTTAGAAAGGGGGGCTTAGATGCCAAGATAAAAGAGCTGTGTGGTGTCAAATTCTGTCCACAGTGTATGGAATCAATGATATTAATTTCAGCAGACCAACACATTTAATCAAATATCAATTTAAAATGACCCTTCCCTGATCTTATAGGAAAAAACCACCTTTAGAGTAAAAGTCACTGGCACTGTACTGATAATAGTTTTCAGGTGATGGACAATCTGATTCACATAAGGTAGAGTAATACGATAATTTCAGTCTTCTGTTTTGTGGTTATCATTAACATCAAAATGAGAGCAGAAACAGCACTTAGGTTTGCGTCTTCTGGTTTTCTGAACGAGATAAACCAGAAAAAGGAGGGTTTTCTCTGGTGAGAAAGCTCATTGAGTCCTCACCATGATGGGGCTCTTCCCATCCCACTCCATACAGAATAAACTGCAATATCCTACTCACAGTCTAAATGAAGTGGCAATAATAATAAATTATTATTAGGGCTGTGGGTGGCGCAAGTGGTTAAGACACTGTGCCTGTTATCCAGCAGGCCAGGGTTTGAGAACTGGGTCGGACCCCACAAGACAGGGTGAGCTCCTGTCCTTAGCCCAGCTCTGCAACGCAGCTGGAACCAATTGTATTGGCTCTGCCTTTCCATTGGACTATTTCAGTGGCGTGGAGAGGGGGGATTTGCTGCTTGGGTAACACCATATCCTCCATATCAATCTAACCCAGGCCTTTGTGCTTCATATGCAGTGAGCACGATACCATAGTCTCTCAAGACTGAGATGTGCCTGCTGTAAACCCCATTAACTTTATTTATTTTAAGATATAACAATACAGGTCACGCAACAATATACAGAACAACCAACAACAACGCTGACACAAAGGAATAAGTGTTATGATTCTGATATATGGAAATGACTCAAACTAACCCTCATGAACCAAAATGATTGTTTGAAAAAAATGGTAGAAAGCAAGATGGAAGGAGTGTAGTATATGTTCATTTTTGTGTGACTCTGCTTTTCATCTCAAATATGGGAATCAAGTCAGTGGGATCCTGACTCAAGTGTGTTTCAGAGTCTTCCATGTATGAGATGCATGCATCCCTGAGTCAATGAAAAACACAAATTTTTGTGACTTGAGTCTGAGTAATTGTTGGGGTGCTGAATCCAGAAATGGTTTTGCCTAATTGACTCTAGTTTTCTAGTAGAAGGGGATATAGCATAGTCATCTTATATGCTGATTCAAGCAGCTTCCTCGTGAGGAATCTGACACTGCGGCTTCCTCACGTTTGAAGGCCAGTGAAATTTATGTTTTTATTTCTTGGTGTTTACTTATTGATCATTATTTTATAGAGATAAAAAGGTGGAGATACATTTCCATAACAGGCCCTAATAAGTAAGATATTATTTTTAAAATTATTATCAATATTTATATGCTACCTTTCATCAGATGTTTCATAGCAGTTTATTTGCCTCCAAAAGGACTTTTTATTTGCTTTCAAAAGGACTTTATATTTGCTTCCAAATGGACTTTTTATTTGCCTCCAAATGCCTCACTCCAAACAGCTGCTAAAAAGATTATAATGCCAAGAGAGGAATAGGGACAGTTGTTCCTCCCATGACAAATATATTAGAACTACTACTTGAATGGGCATCTTTGAGGTCAAAGGAATTTATTGCTGCATTTTCATTTCAAACATTTTCTATGAATCAAGCGGGCAAATAACTGTAAGATTTTTTTTAAAATATAGAACAATGACAACTTCAATCTGAGGGATTAGTGAAGCTCAAAAACAACACAATCCGATTTTGAAGACCCTGGGAGAAATGGGAAAAACCTCTTTGTCAGCTGGTTACAATGTTACCCCTTATAAACTCAGCACATAACTACACATCAATTCATTGCATTTGGTAGCCCCAATTAGCAACTGATATTTGATGGCTAACCTAGGGTCACAGCTTTAATTCGAAACACCTCACTGATAATGCTTCTAAGAAGGCAATTTGTAAGCAGAAAGAAATCAGATGGCAGAGCAAGCATTGTGCTCAGATCTGATTTAAAGCTAGAATATGATTCAAGGAGTGTAGTTTTCTGAATCAAAAGCAAGGATCATCTGCAAAAATTTTCTGCATTTTTGCTTCAGTGCACTTGGTAAATAATGCAGATATGTGTATGAAATCATGGGCGAAAAATCTGGCCTCATCCTAACTTCTTGTCACAGGCAAATGCTTAATACGTTGTGGCTGGAAAAATCCCGAGGAATGCTGGCGGTTTTTAGGAGATGAGCCCTGATTGTATAGCAGCCTGCAGCTATTGCTGACCTGTCTCTATTTCAGTAAAATGGGATTATTACATAAGAGGAAATACCGGAGGCAGTATAAGTTGAATTTTAATTTATTTGCCATGTAAGAGAGAAATTAAATGTTAACGTGCAGAAGATTATTTTAATACACCTTGCCCAAAAACGATTCCTTAATTTTCTCCCTGAAATATGCTAATGCAGATATTAACTCCTGCTAACTGAGCAAGAGGCACTCTTTCAAGTGGGTGTTCCTCTTTTATTTAGCAGGGGGAGAGTAACTGGCCCTCCACACCCCAGCAGTGTCTGTTCTAGTGGCTTCTGCTGGTGTTCTTTTTTGCATTTTAGATTGTGAGCCCTTTTGGGACAGGGACCCGTTAGCTTTTAATTAGCTATTATTATTTTTCCATTTTCTTTGTAAACCACTTTGTGAACTTGTTAGTTTAAAAGCGGTATATAAATACTGTAGATAGATAGATAAATAGATAGATAGATAGATAGGTTGGTAGGTAGGTAGGTAGGTAGGTAGATTAATGTATACAGTCACTGTGTGTAGATTGCATTAATAAATATTCAGAAACAGAAAATCCACATAGGCTGTAATCCTAATCTCAATTTAGGCTGGCCTAAGCCCTGGCATGTCCTGTGCTGACCTGGGGGTGTCACAAAAGTATAGTAAGACACTTCTGTCCCACTCCTGGGGGAGGAAGTTAGGCCAATGCACAGGCATACACCAAGCTCCCCACACCATCACAGAATGATAGGCCAAGTGAGTTAGTCCGGCCTAAATTACTTAGGATTGAGCTCGTACACTCAGAAGAAGCTAGAGTGGGAGCAGACTTTGGATGTCATTTAGTCCAATTCAGTGTAGGCAACTGCTCCAGCATCCTTAACAGATATAATATAAATAGATAATTCGTGAAACTATATTTATAGTTTTGTCTGCCTCTAGCATGCCAGGGAATTAAATGTGTACATGGCTGCAATCCTAAAGACATTTTCCTGGGAGTAAGACCCATTGTACACAATGGGGCTTACTTTTGAGTAGACATGGTTAGGATTGTATGCTATGTCATTCTTATTCTTCCTTGCCATTTGCTATGGCTGTAGCCTTCTCCTGCTCCAGCTGAGAAATTATCACACCAAGTGCATTAAATGGAAGAGATTGTCAGCCCTGTCCTAATCTGTAGTGGAACATTCAGGCTTGTTCCAAAGGAGACTTATTTCCCTCTGCTGGTGTGTGCACTGGACTCTCTCACAATGGTGCAAATGTACTTTATGGCATATTCAGCACAAGAGACTTGCATCAACCTAAAGGTTAGTTAGGATTGTACTCTATATCACTCAAACATCACTCTGTAGGATATTTTGAGTGCAATCCTAACCTAGACTGGCACAACTCATCGGTCTTCCTGTTCCCAAGGTGATGTAGGAAAGCAAGTGCATGTCATAGCACTGGCCTAAATGTCCCAAAGAGTGGTTCAGAAGTGTCTTATGTCAATTTTGTGACACCCCCCAGGTCAGCACAGGACTTATGCCAGGGCTTACGCTGGCCTAACTTAAGCTTAGGATTGCAGCTTATGTTTAATAGTTAGAAAAAGAGAAGGAAAAGATAGTGGCAGAAGGCTGTTGAAGCTATAGCAGTAGAAAGGCAAGAACGATAGTGCTCAGATTGAATATCTGCTGGGAGATATCAATAAAGGACAAGAGAGACAATTGCACATTCACAATGCCTTCTTTATATTATACCCCCTTCTATATATTATATCTGTCTTCTCAAGAACATGGACTAAATGGAAGGTTTTATTGTTCCCTTTCCTGTTGCCACTGTTATCATTTACATACAATCAAGAATATAGTTATAAAGAGTTAATATTCACTGATGTTGAAGAAGGGCCTGTAAAAGATCTATAGACATAGGGCAAAATCCAGAGCAGTTATAGGTACACGCAGTTATGTCACCCTCTAGTGTTAGCTTATGGAAAGTCATCTTAACCGCTCCATCGCAACGGGCTTAATTTGACTTTAGGATATGGGCCATAATAGAAGTCGATTTTATTATACGAGCAACTAGCAAAATGTGCCAGCGTTGCAGAAGTAAAATTCTCCCTGTGTGCCATTTCCCCATGCGTGAATTTTACTCCCACACGAGAGTAAAAAGCACACACTTTTGAACAGAGTGGGCATGGTGACGGGGCAGGGGTAGATCAGACCCAGGAGGGGGTGGGTTCAGCAGCAGTGGCACATGCTGAATCCTAACATCGGGCCTGATCTACGGGCATGTTAGGACTTGCACCAATGACACCGCAGTAATTAGGACTTGCACCAGTGATACCACAGGTTCTTAGTTGACTCACAGCAGCTGCTTGGGCTATCCTCAGGGCAAGAGAAAAAATGTCACCTTATCTCCAGGAGACCTCCAGCAGCAAAAGCTCCCTTGTTGGATGGAGTGGAAATCATGCCAGCACCACTGCATCACCACAGGCAGTCACATAGGATTTGGCTGCCTGTCTAGATTACCATATTCTTGAGTTCATGCACGTTCTTAGTTATACGCACTGATTTGTAAGAAATCTTGAAAACTACACATAAGATTTTGTACGTACTGCCTGACATAGATAGGAAATGGCAGCTCCCTCCGTGTTGTGATCCACCTCTTTTTCAAGATCCTCCTCTTTTAAAATGAAGAGCAAGAAATAATTTTTCATTTGAATGTTGTTGCTTTCCAGTCTAAGCCCTTCATGTCTTGTTGTTTGCAGGTGCAGAGCTTTTTAGGCTACAATCCAGAGTAACTATGGGGCCTTTTACACCAACATAGTTACGGTGCCACCTATGGGAAACCTATGGGAAATGCATAGAGCAGCACAGAGTAAGTGCTTCTTACGTCTTCCCGTAGTTACTCTGGAATGTAGGGTTAGTTCCTTTGGTGTTGTCCAGATGTACCGCTTGTTGGTAATTGTGTGGCTTTATAATAAGATGTACTCTGTTCATTCACTTGTGGTCTTTCTCTGTTTCTGACTCCCTCCCCTCCCACCCTCTTCCCTTTCTTACCTGATTCCCAGCAAACGTCGACATTTTCCTGCCCCAGCTTTCCATCGAGGTTTTCTCCAACCCACCCCCACCTCCACATCGGATGCTTCGCATGGAGTAAGTGGTGCTCCTGTAACCATGGCAACCACAACGACATGATACTAGCAGGAGGATTCAGCATCACTGCGAGGACTTCCAGCCAAACTGAAAAGCTGATCATCACCAGATTATTCTTATATATGTCTGTATTGGTGTGTGTTGTGTTTTAATTAAAAATGCTGGTGGGGACGTGCGAGCCGGGTATGGAATTGGTCCATCCCAGATCTCTTCCTGCACTGTGAAAATGCCACACTCCTCACCCCCCCATCTTGCCAAACTCCAGACAGTGCCCATTCTGTCAAAAAGAAGCCATTGATACTGCCAATGTCCTCATCTGCATCCCCGTCCCTGCCAGAGAATCAGCACAGATGCCTGACAAGTCGCTAACGATGGGCTTGTAGTTTGAACAAAGTGGAAAGATGAAGCCTGGAACTGACAGATCCTGGCACTTCTGCCAGGCACAGCACTTCTGAGGATCTAGAGGCCATATGTGCCGTCGCCACGACCTCCTTCCCCCGTCTACCTCTCGTGTGCCGACTGAACAAGGTTCTCCCTGTGTAAGGTGATTCTATAAATACAGAAGGGTCACGCTACATAGTTCCTCCATCTCCTCAAATAAGCTAACCCAGGTATAAAAAGCAGACGGAGCCGGCTTTTGGCGGCTGCAGTAGCTCACCTGGCCTCTTTTAAATGAGGGAATTAAGGTCAGCTGAGTCTCTTGCTAGCTGTGCACAGATTTGAAGAGAAGGATTACAGAACTGGCTGGGCTGAAATGCTTGGAGGATGAAAGCTCAAAAGAGTTTTCTCCCTTCCCCGCCACGTTCACTGATTTCCCATAACCATTTTTTTAAAAGTCTCCTTAAAAAAATTCAGAACAAATTGTACTAACTGGTACAATCCTTAAGTTTTCACTGTCACCTCATAGACGGCTACTCCTATAGTTTCTCATACTCTAGTGAAGGGTCAAAAATAATCTATATTGGGATTGTGTGTCCTGTATCCCTATAATGGGATTGTATGTCCTGGGATTGTATGTACTGTATGATTGTATGTCCAGCTGACTCTGTTGGATTTTCCCAGAATGAGAAAACCTGTCCCAGTTCCCCATGCGACCCCGTAAGGGACAGCAAAAATCCACACACAATAGATGAAGGGGAGCAAGCATGCACCACCCCCATTTTGCTAGCAGGTGACTAGCAAGGTCTTTGCTGCACTGGTCAGTTGGAGATGGGGTGGTGACACAATGCACTCCTGTGACATTTGCTCATTCTGAATACACAACATATCTTGTGTGTGACTGTTTCCTCTACACATCCATCCCCATCAGCCACCTCTGATGTAAACTGCATGCGATGGTGGAAGGAGGGAAAAGGATAAGACAATGCTAAAATAGGAATAGTGATACATGTGAAACCAGTTTATCAAGTTTGCTTTGCATCTTCCATCAGGGCAGAGAGGCTGCTAAGATTTTACTTCATGTTCCTGGACTTTCCTTCATTTTCAGTTTTGCTTTTATTAGGTTTCTTATTATAATAATGGAAAAAATTATTCTTGGTTTTAATGTAATTGTTAATTGGACTGAATTAGTTGTTCATTCAAAAGCAACTTTTAATTTAATATTGCCATAAAAGTAATTGGTAGTTGCATTAAATCGGATAATTTAAAAAGTAATTGTCAGTCAATTGTTAATTTCAATTAATTAGATTGTAAATATGTACATTTGAATCAAAACACATTTAGGCCTCAGCTTCCCTGCCATGGGAATTCAAGGCTAATTAATCAGTCAATTAATCAATCAATCACAGTGCAATCCTAACCCTTGGTTAGGCTGGCTTAAGTGCTTAATTTAGGCCAGGGGTCCTCAAAGTATGGCCCGCGGGCTGGATTCAGCCCGCCATGACCCTCAATCCAGCCTGTGGCCTCCCCACAGCAGGGGTGCTCCGGCAGGGGTGCTCTGCCCTCAGCTGTGCGGGGAGGCGGAGAACGAGGGGGCGCGGTGTCTTTGCACATCCAGAGGCTCCTGCTCACCGCAGCAAGGTGCCCGCTGGCGTTTGGGGGCTGCTCTGGCATGTGGGGGTTGTTTCTGGCTGTCCGAGCAACCAGTATCTACTGCGCACGTGCGCAACAACAGAAAGCAGCCCTTCCTGAAGATCAGGTCAGGCGTTGGCGGATCATCCACTCCTGGGACCCTTCCTGGCTGCATGCGCCTTCACTTTCATTTTTGAACAGGCACGCCAACCAGGCCCGGTACCAGGAGTGGATGCTCCTGCCAGCCACCATGTCTGCTGTGTAGCCTCTGGAGCGGCAGAGTGCCCGCATGGCCAGCTGTTTCTGTGCCTCAGAGGGCTCTCTCACAGGCATGCAGGGCAGAGAAACACCAGCAGCATGGCAGCAGGCAAGATCCCCCACTGCCAGCTGTCTGCTCCCCCCTCAGCCTAATCAACCCATCTACCCCTTCAACTTCCCCACTTCTGTCCATCCCCTGCTGCTTTTCTGCGGCTGCAGCAGCCTCCCACCACCGTCCGTTTCCTCGTCGCTCCCCCCTGGCTCCTGCAGCCACCCCACTGCTGACTGCTGACTGCCTCCCCCTCAGCTTCTCCACGGCTGCAGCAGCCTCTTACTGCTGTCTGTTTCCCCCTCTCCCTGGCTGCTGCAGCCTCCCTAACCCCCCATCTGCCTGCCTAGCCAACCCCCATCTGCCTAGGGATCCCACCTGTCCCCCCACCCACCCAGGTACTTACCTTCTCATCCCTTCCTTCCTTCCTTCCTTCCTTCCTTCCTTCCTTCCTTCCTTTCTTTCTTTCTTTCTTTCTTTCTTTCTTTCTTTCCCAGTCACCCCTCTTATCTATCTATCTATCTATCTATCTATCTATCTATCTATCTATCTATCTATCTATCTATCTATCTATCTATCTGTCTGTCTGTCTGTCTGCCTGCCTGCCTGCCTGCCTGCCTGCCTGCCTCACCCACCCCCACCCGCAGGGGAGGACATCCCATCCCATCCAGCCCCTGACAGTGTCTGAGGGACAGTGAACCTGCTCCCTGTTTAAAAAGTTTGAGGACCCCTGATTTAGGTATTTAATGTGCCTAAATTAATGGGCATGAGAAAGTGTTTGAACTCTTTTCTGGACTGATTCTTAAACAAATGATAATAGGGATAAGCTCTAATATTTGCCAGACAGAGAAAGCACAACAACTGGGGTCTAAAACAATTGTATTGAATATTGTATTGAGTTTCCATAGTAAACTGGTCAATGTTACCTTAATGCTAATTATTATTAATCACTCTTGGCATGCAGTTCATTTTCCATCCCTTATGTCTTTCATCCTCATAACAATCATTGAGGATATAGGAATCATTATTGGGTGGAGACGAGGTTAAAAGAGATGTGCATCCAGAGCAATGGATGCCTAACACTTCATAGCTATACCTAAAACTATACATAACCCTAGCTGGGCAAGCACTTGAACTTATACTTTCTCTTTGATTTGTCAACCCATAAGAGTATCATTGTCCAAAACATCCATGAATGTATGTTATTATATCTCCGGTTGCAAAAAGTTTTCCATAGTTGAACTTTGATTAACTTCAAAGTTGTCATCCTGATTTGAAATTCTCAGAAGGATGTAAACTGTACATGTCTTCTACTCTGTTTCTGAAGTATGTAAAGATTCCACTAAAAGATAAAACGAATGACAGTGACTGACACATAGATCTCATTACTAGACAAGATCCGAAAGGCAAGGAATCTAACTGTGCCCTTAACATGAAGGCAATACATTTGTCAGTGTAACAAAAGTATACTTAACCCAGATGGCTTCTGTTCTTCTTTTAAGTAGTGTTTCTCCAAAGCCAAGCTCTGAGCACTATACTGTAGAAGCTGAATACTATAGATAGAAAATACTAAATACTGTAGATAGAAAGTTCAGAGATTACATATGATGCCAGTGTCAAGTGTCTAGAGACAGCATTGTCACTGCATTGCGATGCTGCACTGGAAAAGAAGGGATTTGTGCCAGCACATTGACCCCTTGCAATGAATTTAGTTGTGTTGTCATGATTTGCAACATCTCCACTCTTTGTCCAGCTGTGTCTTGTGGTGTGCCAGGACAAGGCCAGAAGATTGGTTCTCCTGGTAGCTGACTTGTGACTTGGATGGGGTGAGGTGGATGGAGCTTGGCAATTGCACTTGGCCTTGCCCCTTTTTTGTGTGTCACCCAGTTGGGACCTGGGTGGGATTTCTTATTGAAGCCATCCTACTTTGGCTACATTCTTCTGTTTTCCTGTTAGATGTCCACATGTTGGGTGGCTGGATTTAGATCATGCCACATTGCAGGTGTCCAGCATAAAGCTGTTGTCTAGCATGCTGCTTCTGTGAGTGTGCACAGGTAAATATCAATATAATACTGTGCAGCAAGAGAGACAATATACCAGTCCATCCTCTTTATCCATGGATTCAGTGTTCACAGATTTGACTATCTGTAGGTTCCTAATCTGTTATTGGACTGACCAGCACCCTTCTGAAGTTTTGTGGAGTTTTGTGGAGAACTCGCAGCCATCAGAATGTCTTCTGGTGGCCAAAAAAAAATCACTTTTGAATTTTGGCAGAAAATAAAAAGTGATTATTTTCAGCCCTTAGAAGATATTCTGAGGGTTGTAGAGGCATCCTTTCCCTTGGAAAACTCTCCAGATGTGACTGGAGCACAGCTCTGGTCATGTTTAGAGGGTGCTCTGAAACATGGATTTATTAAGCCATGAGTTTTGTTATCTGTGGTGGTTCTGGGAAAGGAACCCCACAGATACCAAGGCACCACCTGTACATCTGAATACTGAGTCTTCTGATGCCTAAGAGAATGCAATTATGGGTGAATTTTCTAGTGAAGAATGATTCAATACACCATCCATGAGTAGAAGGGGAATTATGATTCTCCAGATTAAATGGAATATACTTGTACTGTATGTGTTTTCAGAAATCCACTTATAAAATCTTAAATATACTATTTATCAGGTTCAAACATTTCCAGACCCACTACAGCTGAAATGTTAATTCGTACCTCCAAGGAAATGCTCTTTCTTTCAAAATATTTCCTGCTATTAATCACTAATATTTATAGGTGCAGTTTAACATGCTAGGTTATGAATTGGGGCAGGAATCAGTGCTGAAGGACTATTCAGAGTTGTGTGAGTTGTGGGGAGTTGTGTGGCCGAGCCATTTGCTTTTTGGAGCCCAATCCTTTTCTTCCACCATACCAATAAAGCAGCTACACTTAAAAAATACTGTACCACTACAATAACTGTACTAAAAAACTGGCACATTGTATCCAGTGGCGGTGGGGGGGGGGGGGGGGGGGTAGAATGGGACAGACTGGGAAGCTTCAGAGATGAAAGGGAATTTATGGTACACTCCATAAGAATGCTAAGCCAGCTCACTACCATCAATCATTACATGCCATAAGCACATCTGCAGCTTTTAATGCCAGCCCACCTCCAGAGATTGGCCAGCACTGGTCAGAGGCCTGTGGGCCACCACCTAACACCAGAGCAGCAGCGATGTGAGCGGGGGTGTGTGGAAAGCATTCTGGAGTGATGAGAAGGAGAAGGTGTGGTGGGGTACAGTTTGTGGTTTGGCACTATTGCAGCCTTGTGTGCTGGGCAGTGGGATTGGGCTGCTTTAAATTCCTTTATATATCTGTAAGTCTCTCACTCTGCAATGATCAGTAGAAACAAGTTTGCTAATACAAGTCCAAGAAGAGAAAGGCTGCAGGGAGGCTGCAGTAAGGGGTTGAGGAACAGATACAAGCCTTTGCTGCAGGATCCAGCCCCTCTTCAGCCTTCCATTCTGCCCTACTCCTCTCACCTCTCTTGCTGACTTACCTGCTCCAACAGCTAACAGTAAACCAACAATGTGAATGGGGCCAACTGAGCTAGCTGCCCAAAAGTACTTGACTGAGCCTTCCAGAAATGTGTGTAGGCAGAATATTCTAATATTCTGCCTACATCCCAATAAATTTAGGCTTTTAGTTTATCTTGAAAAGTGTGAGTGTGATTGTAGGATTAGACCCCAAAACTGCAATAGAAAAAAGATTTGTTTGGGCATGGCAACATCATTGAAGAGATTTTCGTATGAATGTCTGATTCAAAAATTGTATGGAAACTTGTTTGGTTCTCTGATGTTAGCAGTTATACCCCAGTAACAAAAAGTACTATACTAGAAGCCACCTTCGTAATGAAAAAAACAAGTGGTTTAATACAATTGATGCCACTGCTTCTGTCATAATTTAAGAATATTCTGTACACATTCTGACAATGATTTACAACCACATGCATTTTCTCATGGAAGGATATGACATATTAACACCAGTAAGTTGAGATTTACTTTTGCATAATTTAAAAAAAAGAATGAAACGAATGCAAGACCCATAGGACAGTCCAGAAACCCTGACAGACTGGGAAGCTTCAGAGATGAAAGGGAATTTATGGTACACTCCATAAGAATGCTAAGCCAGCTCACTACCATCAATCATTACATGCCATAAAGCACTGGACTGCAGCTCTTAATGCCAAAAATGATTATTGCATTTTTGGAAGCTTTTGAAGAAGAAATATGCAAACAATGAAATTGCTTTTATTAGTTTGCAAATTCAACAACTCCACTGCACGTGCATGCAATTTGGTTTTCACTTCTAAACAGAATATTCCTTTAGCACTGAGGCACTTCAATTCAAAAGTGCATTTGAGAATATTATATACATTTTTGTTTCCCATGTATACAGAAGTGTGCATCACGCTTTATACAGAGTTTATGGGCTTCACATGTGGTGTATGCTGATTTTTTATCTTATGCAATATTCCCATGACTGTTGTTTTCTTTATTAATTGTATATCTGTTGTTATATGTAAAAATACCTTGAATATTAAAAACATATTTAAAAAAGAATTGTGACTCAATGAGATGATAAGAATAAGAATAATACATGCATTAATATACCATCTTTTTGGCCATTGGATTACTCCTCTAACTAACTTTCCAACACCATGATATGCAACTCCAAAGTAAGGGAAGAATAGGACTCCCCCGCCCCAACTTTAAGTTATAAAAGATGCTCCATTGGCATAGGTATCCCATGGTTGAAAAAGATGGTTAGAACTGTGTCCTTCCTAACTGCCTATAGAAACAGGTAGAATTTGCAAGACTAATGACACAATCCAGGCTAACAACGGGAGCATATAAGAGACATTTATGTCGATATAGTTACAGCACCACCTAATGAAAACCTATGGGAAATTCATTTTGCAATCCAGAGTAAATTATTCTTATGTCGGAGCAAGGACTCCCTGTAGTTACTCTGGATTGTGCCCTAAGTCACTAAATATGATGATGAATGGGGAAAAAACAGTGAGCTGACTTGCATGTTTGTTCTACTTGTCTCCTGTTTTTCTCCATTATATTCAACAGGAAAATTTAGCATCCTGTCCAGTGAGAACTTGTGCCCCTATTGTAGCGGTAAGAGCTTGTGCATTACTCCACCAGAAAGCTAACAGCAGCAAAAGCTCAGTGTGTGTCTGAAGGTCAGAGCCAAAGGTCAGGCCATGGCTATGTTTCAAAGACATGATTTCAGAAAGCTGTGGACATGATGGAGAAATACAGGAAACAAGAAGGGCATGGCAGTTATGCTTTCTGCTACTTCCACTTCTTCACACAGTTATTCTCATATCTGGAAAACCTCTACAAATCCTACAAAATCTGAATGGCTGCTGAACATGTGCAGCTTAATTAAACTGGTTGCCCTCATTGCATATATCAAATCCAATAATTAATTACTGAGAGTACATGCAGCATGGAGATTGGTAATTAAGTAGATTTCAAGAGACCCCAATAATCCTTTCTTAGATTATGCCTCAGAATACTTAAATTTATTGGAAGTCACTAAGACCACACACACACAAAAGTTGTGGATGTGAAAACTTTGTTTTATGTCGTGATATGCCCCGTCTCCCGACAGGGCAGATGGGGTATATCACAACATAACCTAACCATCTGATGCTTATTGTAAGACTTGTATCCTACCACACACCTTCACAGTGTGTTGGCTGACAGCTCGCCAGTTGTGTGTCATTAGCAAGGGATGGTTTTTGGGAACTGGCACAATCCCTCAAAAAAGCCTATGGTCCAGAAGCTGGAGAGAAGTGAAACAGCTTGGAGAGGGCACAGAGAAGGAGAGAGGGAAAAACTGAGAAGATATCTCGGGAAGGAAGCATGGTAGTTAGGCATGACTAAGGTAGAGAAGACCATGGTGAGGAGGCATTGTACATACAGAATAAGAAGGAAAAAACCATGGTTTTCATTGTTCAAAAGAGGCTGAAAGCTCTAGTCTCTTTTACTTCACTCTCTTTCAAGTCCCTGTGGAATTTCTTTCTCATTTCTGTAGCTCTCCTTGTGAGCAAAATGAGGAGAACTTAATCTGTTGCATGTGAATGAATGGAGAGAGTCCATAATAGATACATCATCCAGTCCCATAGAATGTTATCACCTCTTTCCAGAGAGTAGATTCTTTCCAGAGAGTAGATTCGGGTCCCCCTTCATTGCAGTTTCAGAATTCTGCTTTACTATAAGCTGGAAAATCTCCTTTGGCATGTTTCACTCAAGAATTCATAGCAAGATATTGCTTGCATATCTTCCTTTTGTCCAGGGGCATTTAGGCTACCCCTTTCTGAGTATTAAAAGGTGCTTGAAGCTGATTATCACTTTGAAACAGATTCTAATATGAAAAAGGAAGATTAGTGAATCTGCATTTTCAAAAGAAGCAGGGGTGTCACTAGGGAGGTGTGGGGTTGCGCGCCTCACCAGAGTGATGCACCTGGGAGGGTGATGCGCAGTGCAGTGGCATCCCCAAAAAGGAAGTTTGCGATGGTGCGTGCTACCCCATCATGCCATATGTCGTTGGATTTGTCTTGGAGAGCAGAGTCCAACACAACGATCCATTTTGAGCTAGCCAAAGTTATGACCAAAAAAATAAAAAGCCCCCGAATTTGCATATAGTGGCTTTACTCGTGAGTAGGCAAATGCACCATAGTCTGCCAGAAAGAGGAGGCTGAGAGGAAGTCAAGGACACCAGAAGGGTCCTGATCCAAGGAAGGCAGCCTCCAAAACACCTGGAGCTTGCAAGTGCTCCAAAAGGCAGCCCCCTCAACACTGAAACTGGCTCAGGAGGTAATGGAAACTTAAAATTTAATGAAAACTTAAAACTTAAAATGGAAACTTAAGGGGGAGTTGATGTTATTTACTTGATTAGCTTTAATGTATTTACAATTATTTATTTGTTTTAATTTGTTTGATGATGTCACTTCCAGCCATGACATCACTTTCAGTGGATTCTGGCCAGACTGCCCTTCTAAAAGGTGGGTCCCAAGATAAAAGGTTTGAGAATCCCTACAATAGGTTGTTAGAAAAGTAGCACCCTTCGGGGTGGGGGGTGATACCACTTGTGACCGAAATGGCTAAAAATAATGGTTTTTAGGAATAATCCCATCATGTTATGTACTGATGGATACATAATTTGCAACAGAATGCAGTGCAACAACCCACTTTGAAATATATTTATTCTATTAGAATGTGTGGCCAAAAAAACAGTGGAGGTGGGGCAACGGCATGTAAGCACACCCACCATCCAGGTTGTTGCCCCGTCCACTGCATGGGGGTGACACGCTGGCCTCCCACACCAGGAGATGTGAACCCTAGTGATGTCCCTCAAATCAGCCTCTGCTTCGGCAGAAGTCCCAGGAAGGAACTTTTTCTAACCCTACAATCCAGAGTAACTACGGGAGCACGTAAGAGACATTATGTGTACCCGTAGTTACTGCACCATCTAATAAAAACCTATGGGAAATTCATACTGCAATCCACAGCAAATTGTTCTTACACCGGAGCAAGGACTCCCCATAGTTACTCTGGATTGTGCCCAAAGAGAGCAAATTTTCTTCTAAGTCAATAAATAGATTTCTGAAATCCATCTCTGGCAGTGTTGAGACGGCTGTCTGATATTAAAGTCAATGCTTGATTTAAAAGCATGGTTGGGCAGCACTAGTTACATACATGCTTAATTCTAAGGAAGCAATTAGACTGACGCCAGTAGATCTTCATGATCACTGCACTGTGAATTAGGTCAAAATTGAGTCCTTTATGGATGAACAACACATCAAATAAATTAAGGGCAAAATCCAGAGTAACTACAGGGAGTCCTTGCTCCGGTGTAAGAACAAGTTACTCTGGATTCCAGTATGAATTTCCCATAGGTTTTCACTAGGCGGTGCAGTAACTACGGGTGCATAATGTCTCTTGTGTGCTCCCGTGCTCCCGTAGTTACTCTGGATTTGGGGGTAAGCCTTTAAAAAAACATGTAAATATTGCATCTTTTCAAAAACAAAATGTAAACTGTACCTGTTTTACAAACCAAAAAGCCCCTTTATTAGTTAATTGTCTTTTTAAAAATACAGTTTAAAATACAATGTGCAAGTATAAGCAAATCTATAAAAGATAGAACTTGACCATTTCCTGAGGAGCAAGAAATCAGTGGATTTTTAAGACAGGGCAAATAAAACCTCACAGAGTATGTCATGGCTTCTGATTCCTGGAGGTTGAATGCTGGATTGTTTGTCTGCTCATCTTATATCTGATTTCCCTTATCTCAAGTACAACAGCTTCACCTTCTGTTGTGGAACAAGATTTTTTCCTTGGCACAGCAAATCACAATTCCTAGGGTCTCTTCTCATAGGAGCTGATTCTCTGTGGGTTCATCTATTAGCATTGCTGTAATATTTAAATTGCTGATGCCATGGACAAGACCAATTCCACAGGTGCTTTTCAGCTGATCTTTCACCTCTGATTTCAGCCTAAGATACAGTCTGGCTTGGCTGTATTTTCCCTGGAGTGTATGCTTCTATCTGTTGTTGCATGTAAAAAAACTTTGAAAATCACCTTGAAAATAAAAATAGAAAATAAATAAATGAGGTTCCTGACTGGTGAATTAAGGCAAGTAGGTCGAGTATTTATTTTTAAGGAAACCAAAGATCTAAGATCTATAAAAGCCAAATTCTCCAAAGTACTGCAGGCAAGTTGATTCATGGAGAATACATACAGTTAAATCAGGAGTTATCCTGTCAGTTCAGTGGAGTGCAGCTGTTCCCTGCGGATGCCAATATCAAAGGCAGCTTTATGGACAGGGAGAGGCTGTAAAAATAGCACTGATTGCTCTGAGTCCTAAAACAGAAGGAAAACAATGTCAGGAAATGCATTATTGTTTGAATATATTCCAACAGTATTGGCACCCTTCTTCTAATATATTTTTAAGGTCTATACAGGCAGAAAAAGCTTTAGGTACAACTAAAGGATTCCATTCCAACCAAATCCTCTTCTGCTTATCCTGTAGAAATACTAGATATGCCCTGGGTCAGATATTATAATAATTTTATAGACTATGGCTCAACTTCCCTACTAGGCAGTGCTTTCAATGACATGGAAAGACTCCGAGGGTTATTGTATCAAGGCTAACAACCATCATGGAAACATCTCTGGAGGGTTCAATAGCTTTGATTGGGTGTAGTTACAGATGATCTAAAGAGATGTATTTTTAGTGGAGTATGAAAGCTGTAAAGAGAGAGGAATAGGAATAAAATAAGTAGCTAAAGGTGGAAGTTAACCCAAGATGTTGAGTGTTATTATGAGTTAAAGAATTTGAGGATGTATCCATGAGACTGCTTATTCATTCATAAGAACAACATAAAATTTCATTCCTAAGAACACATTTGAATTCACATTTGTGTGAATTATTCATTCACACAAACAACACAACACAAGAATCATCTGAAGTCATGACTGGTTAGTATTATTATGTTTACTCCGTTAGAGGCCAACCATATCAGCTTGGAGCAGGACATGACCTGCCCACTCTCTTGTTCTCCGACTTAAATGGAATGGTGGAAATTACTGTTATCCAACCTACATTACTTCTTGGTAAGGAAGTTGTTGTATGGAGAGCAGTGGGTAGAGCTGCATAGTGGATAGAATAGTGGGTAGATCTTGGGGAAGATGGTCAGTGATGGGAATGGTCAATGGAATGAACGCCAAGCTTAAAAGCTCAAAATAAACCAGTGATGAGGAGGATCACAGAGCCAAGACCCTGCTGAAGGGAGCCTGGGTCAAGCTGCAAGGGGGTGGTGACTCTAGACCAGTCCTGCTGAATTTTCCCACCAGTGGAACTAGTCAAAAACTAGACCACTAGTTCTTTCATTAGTGTCCCTCCAGTTCTGGCTGTTTTAAGAGCACCTTAAAGCTTCGGCAGCTGTGCAAAACCCCATGCAACTCCACCCCCCATGCAACATGCCCCACACCCTTTGCAACATCCCCTGTGCAACAACCCCCCCTCATGCAACACCCTCTGTGCAACACCCCCCATTCATTTCCCCCATGCAACACCCCCATGCACCATCCCACCACGTGCAACACACCCCCTTGGTGCACCATCCTCTCTCAGCCATGGACACCGCTACTGGGCAGGTGCAGGGGCTGGGTTTTATCAGTCATCCACATATTAACAGCACCCAACTCCAAATTTCTATTATGCTCTCTAGCTTTCTAAATTAAATCAAAATAGTGGACACAACCTGCAGAATTAATGGCATTGTTACAGTGTGCAGAAGGTCCTCACAAGCAGTAGTGATTGCAATGTAATAATTAGCATAGCAGGTGTGGAGAGGGGGGATTTGCTGCTTGGGTAACAGCCTATCCTCCATAACAATCCAACCCACGCTTTCGTGCTTTGCATGCAGCGTATGCAGCACAGAACATGATACCATAGTCTTTCAAGACTGATGGAGGCTTGCTGCATAGATGCATAGGTTATGGCCTGTTGATTTGAAGATTGGCAGGTCAGCGGTTTGAGACCCAGGTGCGGCATCCTGGCGACATGCCCCTGTGACAGGCTGGCCAGATTTCCCCATGCGGCATCAATCATCTAAAAGTGGACCCTGGCAGGAGTGGGAATAATGCTAAGAAAATGATGACATGTTGGCTTCAAATGGCGCTTACCCTCCCTCCAGTTCCAAGGTAGAATACACTTCTGACTACCATAGGTCAAAGCCAGGATTTCTTGTGGGAGGGATAAAGAGCAATCTCGATTTTACAAAAAGGAAAGATTGTTCATTCATGGGAAAATCAATTTTGAAGTCATGCATACATTTGTCAGCAATATTTCAGGGTAAAAAATGATACTTTACAGAATTGAAGCTCAGGCTTAATGTTAGGCAGAACTCTTTCTGAAGATATGTAATCCATTACATGCAAGGAGCTGAAGTTTCTTTCTCTCATGCGTGACCGAAGAGTTCTTCTATACTCTGTTCTTGGTATTGTTTTGGGTACTAAAGAAATAAATTTCAATACTTCTACTTACCATGCAGTTGAGCCTCAAATGTTTTTTCACAGTCATACTCACTCATTAATAAATTGACTTTTGAAGATCACTGATCCTGTTACACATTCCTACCTGGGATATTTATTAAAAAGAAAAACGAGTTTTGACCGGGCCTTCTACCATGGTGAAAAAGAAACTGAAAAATATGGATAATGTCTATAAGCAGAATCCAGAATGTTTATATCCAAATAAATTTATGGTCATAATCAAAGACATCCTTTATTTATGTTTAATTAGACCTTCTCCTCCAACTTGTACCACTATCTGTACCACTATCACTAACTTTTGAAAGTTTCCTTTAAAAAATTGGTCTGCCAGGTGGAATGGAGGACTGTTATTTAAGAAACACAAGCTAGAATAGCTCTTGGACTTGTGGAATGAGTTGCTTAATTGTTTGATTCTATCTATGCTATATTTACCAGGATTTGGAAGTGGCTAAAAACAAAAACAAAAAACCCCTCCAAAATACCTTGAAGGCACTTTTTTAAAACCTTGAAATTTCCTTTTTTTTAACTATCACATCTTTGTCTCCTGAAAGAATAGCAACACATACTGTATGTCTTTCCAGATCCAAGAAGTCAACCATTATCTTGCCAGCAAAATCAACCAAAAAAGCATCTTTAAGAAATACTGTTTTTGAGGAAGGGATGGGGTTGGAGATTGGCCAGGTGATGCATTGCCTGAGGGTGTTTTAATCAAAGGACCCATCTGGCCAGTCCCAACATAATGATACAGTACTATGAATCACTACCAGGATTCATGAGAGCACTCAAAGTTACATATGGGGGCAGATGGGATGCCAAGGGGGATCCAGAAACCTGGTGCCAGACTATTTGGAATCTGTTTGGAACATGGTGAAGTTCAGTGAATTTCATATAAGTGGTATTCTTGATTTTCAGAAATCATCAAGAAAGATCATCAGAAGAGCTCTCAAACAGAGTCTATCACGTTAAGGCTGCAAGTACCCTTAGACATCATGCTCATGCTCCTGTGATCGTTTTTGATGCATGCATCCAGTAGTCCTAAATTTATTCTTGAGGGGGGAGGGGAGTCATGCAAAATGCAAATCATTAAGTGACATTGTCCATTTTTCAAAGAGAGAATTTTACGTAGTATGAATTTGATTCTGGTACTGTACAAAACCATGTTTAACTTTATTTGAATCACTTTGCCCACTCCTTATCCCAATTGAAAATGTAAATAGATTGTCTCTGCCAACACTGCTTTATTGATCTTTAGTTCAATCACTGAATTGATTTTTTTTACCCCTGCTGTATGACTTCCTCCTTTGCTGTTGTCATAGACTGCATTATTTAGCTAGGACTGAATGGCTTTGGTCCTTGTTTCTTATAAAATGACTGTTGTGATTAATTTTGTACACAGAAAAATGTTCCTGGGTTATGAGCTCTGTTTTAGCATTACACATTATGTAAAATTAATCCCATCTGTAAATGTTTGCAGACGAGGGGATCTAAGCTTGGGATTACTCAGATGAGTGAAGGAATACACCTAATTTACAAGACTACGTACATGTTTATCGTGCTCAGACAGACAATGTTCAGGGCTGATCTTTTAAGAGTGCAGTAGTTGTGCCACATTTGTCTTTCCATCTGGAAGGGGCTCCAAATCATTCTTGATGTTCATTCTGTAGAAGGGTTGTCAGTTGCCATCATTTTCAAACCAAATTGCTCGGCAGCAGAAAACAGCAAGTTCTACTACAGCACATTGACCCCAAAGTTATATTGGTCCAAACTGAGGGCATTCAACTGAACCTTCATATGTAGATTCTATTTGCTATGAAAGGTACCATTTTCATATTTCCTGCAGTCTCACTGAATTGCTTCACATTGTCTATATCAAGTGTATATTATATCACATTGTATATAACACTTTGCACTTTTCTATGCTTTTGTATTAATTGTTATTTTTTTCTACCACATCTTTCTACAAAAGTATTAAGGTAATTTACAACTGTAATTTTAGTAAAACAACCAGTAGTGTCACTACAAACAAACATCACTTCAAGTACCTCTGGTGGTACCCAAAACACTGGTTGAGAAACACTGGGAAATAGGAGCCATATAACTATTGGATTCCTATTGGAAACTGTTGGATTCCTAATTCATTGCTAGTATCAAACATCTTAGCTGTTACTTTTTTATCATTCATTTTAGAGCATGATCTGCATGAATGGGAATATAAACTTCAGTTTTTAGCATTGCTAAGGAATGGACATAAGAATAGGGTTGCCATAATTATCTTCTACAAAATCTGGACACAAATTCCTCCCTCTGTCCCATTTGCCAGTATGTGAACACAATCCCCCCAAATCAGCATTGTCCCTGTTTTTTGGGACATATGACAACCCTAACTAAGAACATAAGAAGAACCTCCACTGGATCAGGCCAAAGGCCCATCAAGTCCAGCTTCCCATAACATACAGCAGCCCACCAGATGCCTCAGGGAGCACAAAAGACACCTGCATCCTTGGGCCCTCCCCTGCGTCTAGCATTGTGAAGTTGTCTACATCTACATCTATAGCTGTGCACACTAGTAACCTTAAGGTTGAGAGTTGCTTCTTGTATGTCATTTTCCCACAGAAAACAACAGTATTGGTGGTGACAGTAGCAGTAGTGGCAACAATGGAGGATATGTATCAATTTTTAAGTTGATATGCACCAGTCACTAGTTTTTAAAAGGACACAAATTGTGAGTGTCCATTTGTGTTTGTGTCTGTGTGTCTGTTTGTGTCTGGGCACATGTGTGCACTGTCTGATATTGGAGTGTGGGGTTGTTGGCATTATACATGCATGTCATAACCATATCACAAGATGATTCCTTGTTTCTTCTGTCTTTTTCTGGTTTCCTCAATTATGTCATCAATTCTGTGATCAGGATAAATCAACTCTGATTTTTCTCCTTGTGCCTCCTGTTTCAGGGTTGCTGTTTCAAGACTGATGAGAGCTTTTTCCTCACTTTGTCAGTCTGTCATATCTTACCCACAAGTCCTGCCATTCTTCAGCTTTCCCAGGCTTCTTCAGTCTTCTTTGGCAGACTCATACATTCAATATCATTCACTCTTCACATGCATCTGCACCCTGCCCGGGGAGATGGAGTTTGCAGAGGATTGGATCACACACTGATTGGGTTCCTTCAAGCAGCGGATCAGTGGCTCGCCCCTGTATTTGATCTGACCAGAGAGAAGTCCATCATCTCTAATGTTGGGCCAGGCAGGTATGATGGCCTTCATTCAGTACATAGCTGCTAGCCTCCCAGAACAAAATGTGATAATCATTGTGGGTAAACAACTTTAGCAACTCCTACTGACTGCCTTAAAAAATCATTTATGACAGGTCTGAGTTGTACAAACTTCAGTGAAGGTGGGAATGAAATTCTCAGGAGGTTTATTACCTGAATATTACAGCAGTCTTCTCCATTAGCTGTGTTTCTTTCCATCAGTTGTTCCTGCTTTGACGAGGGAGAGAGGAGGAGTGAGATAATAACTACCAAAATAAAACAAGCAGCATTAACATATGGACAGCTTGTCTTATTAGGATATCTGCATGTGTCTGCTGGGAGTTATTTCCTCCCTAATTTATGGCTCTTTCAAAATTCAGTAATTCATAAATAGACCCAAGGTTTACAGCAGGAATTTTCAACCTTTTTTCATCTCACAGCTCACTGATAAGGTGCTGAAGTTGTCAAGGCACACCATCAGGTTTTTGACAGTTGATAAGGCACACCACACGCTTGGTGGCAGGCTCAAATCTCCCAATGGCCCTACTAAGAAATGTCTTCCAAACATCTATGGCACACATATAGTTCATTTGTGGCACATAAATGTGCCACAGCACACTGGTTGAAAACATTTTCAACCTATGAAAACCTACAGAGTTCCAAAAGCCAATGTGAGCATGCTTATTATTTAGATTAAAGCATATGACTAATGTATGTTTAACCTACAGGATTTCTGCAACCAGGTTTATGCATATCTAGGCATAATATACCTCCCCACCATAGCATGCAGGATGTCAATTCCACTGCATCACAAAGATTAGGATTGGGCAGGGTGATGCCCAAACTTCAAAAGGAGGACAAGGTCTTGGATTTAGCTCAGCCTGGCCTTCCTGGCAGACAATGGCACATTTGCCTACTCATGAGCAAATTGCTAAATTTGGCACTTTCACTTTCCTATAAAGCTCAATGCATTTTTTTAGTTTTAGTTTTTTGGCCATAACTTATGATAGGAAGGAGATATTTCAAAACCAATTTTTGCATTTGATTCTGCTCTTCAATTCAAATCCAACAACATATCTATCTACAGTATTTCTATACCGCTTTTCAACTGAAAAGTTCACAAAGCGGTTTACAAGAAAATGAAAAAAATTAATAGCTAATTAATAGCTAATGGGTCCCTGTCCCAAAAGGGCTCACAATCTAAAGTGCAAAAAGAACACCAGCAGAAGCCACTAGAACAGACGTTGCTGGGGTGTGGAGGGCCAGTTACTCTCCCCCTGCTAAATAAAAGAGGAACACCCACTTGAAAGAGTGTCTCTTGACCAGTAAGCAGGGGTAATATGACATGATGGGGAACTGCACACCATTGCAAAGTTCCAAAATGAAGTCAAAATGTAGGGCAATGAAGCCCTTTTGGAAGACACTCGGACAGGAGACTTAAAATGAGGACAAATCCGGAAATTTCCAGTCATATTGTCACCCTGTCACCCAGTCCTGGGATTGGGCTGTGAAGCAAGTATTTCATGTCAGAGACTGGAAATGGGTACAGTAATTGAGTTTATGAGGAATTAAAAATATACAAATCACATATTTACAAGAGGTACCTCCTGTACTTGTTTACTACCTGGTTTTCATTATCAACTGATGTAAAGGCAGAATTCACAGTCTTAGGGTGCAATCCTAAGCCTGTCTACTCAGAAGTAAGTCCCATTATATTCAATGGGGCTTACTCCCAGGAAAATTTGTTTAGGATTGCAGCCCTACTTTAAAGGCCTGGCTACATAAAATATCCTTTGGAAACACATAGGTGCACGTACAGGATGCTATCCGTTTTACTTTAAGCAGAGAATATGACAAGAAACAAAAACATATAAAACAGAGCAGTTGACATTCGTAAACATGATTCATGGAAGTCCAGACACTGATCCTCATCCCAGAGTTTCAAATGCCAGGTACAATAAACATCTTGCTCCTGTCTAGATGAAATAATGACCACCAGAGTACAGAGCGATTTCAATTCGCAAACAGCCAGAAGACATATTTCTTTCCTCTGCTTATTGTATCCATTTTAGAATTAGCTTCTGCACTGAGAGGTTTTCAGCAGGCTTTCCATATCACACATAAAAACCTTGGGCAAGTTATTTTGTGATATGTGCTGACTTCAATCAAAAGTTGATTTTTGTTAGTTACCTGAGGCTGTGCATCAATAATTTGCTGTTTAGGAACAAAGTAAAATTATGGATAGTTTCCGTACGTTCAGCATCCATTCAAACAATCTCAAGGCTCTTTTGGGATCCAAATGCTAGTAGTAAACAGGGTTTTTTTTAAAATAAACTGCTCCTTTTCATCACTAAATAATTTTGTGGCTGCCTTTATAATTCATCATTCTGTAGAACTCCAGTCCTTTTAACTGCTTTTACCAAAGCCTTTTGTATGTTTTTTGCCTTTAAACATTACACAATGATCTATCAGTTTGTTGCATGTAATGCAGAAATATATGTCCACAATTCTGTTCCTATTAATGAATACTGGACACATTCCTAAAGATGGGGGATATCAAGCATGGATGACTATATTTTACCAAGAAGTTCATGTTCATTCTGGGAAGTTAGAAATGTTTTACACTAGGAAACTATGTATGCAGTATGTTTTTCTCCTTTTTATCATTATAATTAATTTTTGAACACATGCAATACAGGCATGCGCATGTACCAAATCCTAACCCCACTATCAGCCAAGAGCAGTCAGAGTAGCCCCATTAGCACTGCAGTGGCTTCCTCTTCTGATCCACAAGAAGTCTGAAACTTGAACTTGCATAGTTTGTATGCTAGGCATGTCATCCTAACTGTTCCAGTGTAAATTAATTTTGGGCTGCCTATCACTTGGATACTGCAGATTTATAAACTGATTACCTCATTTACTATGGATTAGTCCTAGATATTCTTAAAGTCAGATCTCCACACCTTACCAAATTCATTTTTACCATAGAAATAAGAACACATCAAGGTGAAGTAAAACACAGTTGCTGCAATTCAACAAGGGAAATCTGAGCTGAGTCAGTAATAGGTTGTAAGTGAAATCTGAGCCAAATCTGGCTATGTAACAGTTTGTAAGTGAAAGACTACATAAGCATTCTGTTCTTTTACACAGTTTAGGATTTGATGGCTGCTGCCACTGAAACTGTACACTTCCTGGACCATGACTGCTTCCCATCTCCACCCCCATTGCCTACTTGCCTCACTCCTCCCCGCAATGGAATAGCCATACTGAAAAGGTGCATGCTATATCTAGTGAGGTGGGGAGTGAAACTGGAGATTTTCTCCTTCATCTCTCAACGAACCCAAGTCAGCAATTTCACTAGAGCAAGTGCAAGGAAAGAAATGGGATGGTCTGTTGCCATATTCAATAGGATCTGATACATGCTTTCCTTCCAGATCCAACCCTCCACCATCTTCCTCCCCCTACCCCTACCTGTTTTCTTCACCTTCCTTTCTCCATTCTGCTCTTTGCCCACTATTCATGCACTGGTTACCTGCTTCACAGGTATCTCTAGAGTGCAAGGGGATGCAGACCACAACAGGTGATGTACATGGGGGTGTGTGATGAAACCACTACTTGCCAAAATTCTTAAAATCTTGTCATTTTTTAATAACACCATAATGTTAAAAAATTAGTCAATGTGTGATTTCATGCAAAATTTAATAAAATAATATCTCTATGCCATCAGAAGTTACAGCAAAACAAAACCAAAAACACAGGAGGGCTGGGCAAGTGTGGGGCTCTGGGCAAGTGTGGGTGCATCATCATGCCCACAGCCCAAGGCAATGCCTCACACATGGATAGCCTCCCATACCTTGGGAGGAAACCCTAGGGACACCATTGACTGGCTCTATAACTTAAATGCAGAAAGCATGTTTCTCGGTGACTCCGATGAAACAGCTTATCCTTCAATTCAACCGAAGGCTTACTGAAGGCAAATGCAATGAATAATAACATTCCACAGACAGAAAATGCAGATGGGATCTCAAAATACATATTAACATTTTTGTTTTTATTTTAAAAATCATTATTATGCTTTGCCAAAACAAGAGCCCCTTCAAGAAATGATGGTTATCACTTTGGCGTCTCAGCGAGAAAGGATTGTTATCTAATACAAACATCTATAGTGACTCAGGGTTTTGTTTTTCAGGATTACTGGCATCATTACCAAGAGCTCAGCTGCCAATTTTCATTTGTGTTTATTCATCCTGGAAAAGCTTGATGATGTTTTTCTTAAAGCGTCTATTAGGAAGCCTGAGAGGCTTCTGTGCTAGGGCCAAAAATGGGTAAAAGACAGAGGATATATCTTGATTGTGGCGTGCCTGTGCCATAGCCCCACACTTGCCCCACAAGCAGAAGATAGCAAGATTAGTGGAGATTCCTGGGATGAACTAGTGATGCTTACTTGTGCTGACTTTCCAGTAGGTACTACTTCTGCTATTTTAATTAGAACAGAAGGGGGAGGTCGAACTGAAAAGACTGGGGAAACATCCCTGTGACAGGGAGGACAAAACAAGTAGTTCTGGGCCTTCCAGTTCCTCCCCTGACAATCTTGTCTTTGGATTTCATCTTTAAAAGTGTGGAATTTGGGGCTGGTGGCCTCCTCGTTCTTTGGGAATGATGGCCTTTCCCACCTGTATGTAACTCTCCATATCCCTGTGTCCAATACTGTTGCATCTCTCTCACTACCTATATTTGCCAAGCAAATGATGGGGCTGGAATAAGAATGATGAAACCCTCCATCTTATGACCAGTTCCACTTTTTAAAAAAAAAAAGTCTTTCTAACTTCCTTCATATTTCAGGAGTTCAGTGGGCTGCCTGTGCAAAGCCGAGCTGGTGCTTTCCAGCTGAGTCACAGCAATGGTATCAGTGGGTTTAAACTCATTGGGAAAGTTAAGCCTCTTCCCAGATGGGTGGCAGAACTGAAATGAGACTGCAATAGTATGGCCAAACCTGCCACACCATGTTTATAAATATATTTTCTATAGATAAATTGAAATGCATTGGTAAGGATTGATTGATTGATTTTAGGGATTTATAATCCACCGTTCCCATGCCAAAGCAAGTGCTCAAGATGGCTTACATAGCTTTTATCCTTTAGTCCTGATAACAAGGATGAGTGGTAAGTAATTGCTCTATAAGTAGGTCACAGAATGCTCCTCTTCCAGAAGGAATTCTTCATGGTGTGGTCATCTCATCTGTCATCAGGGAATGTCTTCCTAGCTTCCAGCAGGAGCAGTTATAAGTCGGCCAAGCTATGAACAGCGACTCCTTCTTGCTCAATTATCTCACAACAGCTTTATCATCTTTTCAGTCCCATCCAAAATTTAGCTCAGACTGTCCTGCTTAGCAGTCTTCTGGCAGCCCTACACTGAACCACCAGATCGTGCCTGCTGAAGCATTAATTGTATTCAACTATAATTAATTTTAACTCCAGCTTTGACTTTATAAGACATTTTGTCCCCAAGCTTGCTTTGTAAAAACACACTGTTGTACTCAAACTTTCAGAAATCTTATAGAACTGATTACTGCTTGAGAAGAGAAGGAAAAGCAGGCAGCAGTGGGCAGAGGAAGTGGATGACAATCTGTAAACAACTATGCATGAATTCCATCTTCAAGAACAAATGTTATCACAGAGTGAGTACAAAATACAGATGGACTGGGTTTTATCTTTTTCAATATTTTTATTTCTTCTTCTCTTCCTATGATTCAGATTTCTGGGTCTGCAGGAAATATTCTCTCTCCTACTGCCATTATTGTATATCAGGAATAGAACTGAGCAAAGAACATGAACATCACGGAGATATCTCACCCGACAGTTCTTATTAGATCTCCTGCAATACTTACTCTACAGCTCACAACCTCTACAGCCAGCTCAACAGAAGTGAGACATCATCATAATATCTCACCTGCATTTTGTACCAACTGAAGCATCTAAAAGGTCTTTAAGGGTAGCCCCTGTGAAGTATGTAGCAGATGTCCAGGTGAGAGGTGATCCAGGTAAAAGTATCCAAAGCCAAGTCTGAAAGAGGAACAGGAGAAAGATGGACAGCTGGGGCATCAGTCAAAGCTTGACAAAATCACTCCAGACCACAGAAAAGCTGATACCAGGAGTAATCCCTACCTGCAAATTTGATATCTCAAGGGGCCCAGAACCCCATCTAGAACAGACAGACAAATCACTGCAAAATCAGCAGGAACACCAAATTCCAGTGGTTTCATGTAGATGTTAAAACTCAAAGAGAACAGAATCTCTGCTAACCGGGCAAGAAGTTAACTCCTGCTAACAGGGCAAGAGGCACTCTTTCAAATGGGTGTTCCGCTTTTATTTAGCAAGGAAAAGTAACTGGCCCTTCACACCCCCAGCAATGTCTGTTCTAGTGGCTTCTGCTGGTGTTCTTTTGCATTTTAGATTGTGAGCCCTTTTGGGACAGGGACCCCATTAGCTATTAATTAGCTATTAATTTTTCATATCCTTTGTAAACCGCTTTGTGAACTTTTTAGCTGAAAAGCAGTAGACAGACAGACAGACAGACAGACAGACAGACAGACAGACAGACAGACAGATAGATAGATAGATAGATAGATAGATAGATAGATAGATAGATAGATAGATAGATAGATTGATAGACTGATTGATTTGAGGGGGCGCTGTAAGTCAAAATCCATGGTGTAGATCAGGTCTCCCCAGCACCATCTTCCAAGAAAGTTTGGAGCCACTGCAAAACAATGTACCTAATATTCATCTTAGCCAGATGAGCTGTAGGGATACCATGATTGTGGATACTGAATGTTACTGACAGGTGTAATTGAATCAATAGGGATATACTCCCTTTTCCCAGCTCCCAGAGTAGATAACCCACTAGAACAACCAATTTTGGACGTTTCAGCCCAAAATCAGTTAAACCCTAAAAATCAGTCAGTTCAAGATAGTCTCATTCAGGAATCTATGGAGGCAAGTCATCACTCTACAAGAATCTCTCTACATCTCTAAGAATGCAAAGTTGGAAATATCTTTTTTGTGATAAGATGACCAGTTTAAATTGGTGAATGTATTAAAGGAGTGGGCATGAATTTGGGGCACACATTGGTTCTTGTTTTCTTCATTAGAAAATGAATGGGCACAGTTCAAGTTGCAATCCTTCTAGTGGCTTATATCCATTATGGTGGAGTGGTAGTAGCACCCCTGCACAAGCAGCTACTGGCAAGTATCATGTTGAATATTATTCTTCCCTAGGATGTAACATTGTTCTGGGGTATTTGACTGAAACTATGGCTACCACCGCTATAAAAGTTGCCAACCTCACTAAACCCATAAGCACATAGATGAGTCTATTTACCAGGAGACTATTGTGTTCAGCATGGCAACTGATGGAAGACAGATGACTTGTGAAGTGTGATATCGCCCTCATCCCTAAAGGTGGCAAAGCAAAAATTCTTTTTGAAAAACAACAAATAAATGGAATGCCAAATATAAAAGTATATTAATGGCCTCCAAAATGGAACCCAAATTAAAATATCTAATAGAAGTAACATACGTTTAACTACAAAAATAAATGGGGTCCAGAGATGAATTGTTTCTTGCATATTCCTAATTCTGAGTCCGCTGCTGCCAACAGTATGAAAGGAAAATGAAAATGGACTACAAATTCCCTGGTGTAGTAACAGATCAAGCAAAATATGACAAAATATTCCAATCCTTCGGAAAGCTTGAAAGTTACTAATCCCATGAGATGGCTGGCCATTGGTAAAATATCCATAAGTGAAGTGTCTAAGAATTTTATTATCTTAGTTGGCTCTGATCCTTTTGCCTGTGTTTCTCCAGGGGAGATGAAACTATTTTCTTCTCAAATGGTTGGTTTTCTAGCAGATCAAAACAACCCTGTCTTACATGAGGGGCTTAAAAAGAGCAGCCTTTATGTGCTAATAGGGAATTTGTTGTGGTCAATGCTCAGAACAAACACTTCAGTTGTTCATGTTCCTTCACTGCAAAGCAACATTTAGCTTTGTCAGTGTAAGTGCTTGGCTAACACTTGACACCAAATTTGCTTTCTCCTGTTTGTAGGTTTCTTGACAGTTCTGCTTGTTCTTATAAAAATATGTTCCTGCACAGTTGAACTCAGCTACCTTGATCCATTTGTTTGTTCCATGTGTATTTCAAAGCATATGGAAAGATCCCTGAGTACACTCATTCATTTCAGTAGAATCTTTGCATGGAATCATCTGCACCTTCTAGGTCAAACTAATAAAACAATGGGTATCCATCCTTGATAAGATCACCTTTGCCATTACATCTTTACAAAAACTGGAAGTTAGAACTGTGCTATATGGAAGAATTAACCTTTCCATTTCTTCACTGTTTTCCCCAATTAAAATTAAATGCCTTCCAAATTACAATTTTAACTGCCAATGAAAATGTAGGTGTCTCTGGCTGCAGTCCTGAAGTGCACTTGGGCTAGCCTATCTATCACTGGTCTGTCCCATTTCCAATATCGATGGACCTGGGCTGGCCTAGCTGTGCCAGCCTAGGCAGTTCAGGAGAGGCATGTTGAGGACATGTTCAACATGACATAAAACAGTGCAGTTAGGCTGTATCCAGAGCCTGTTTCCAGGGCAGAAATACCCTCTTTCAGCTACTCATCTCAGGCGCAGGAATAAATCTGAAAAGACCCATAGGGATCCATGAGAAGCCAGAGTAAAAATGGAAGTGGCAGTCTCATCCTGCTGCTGTTATTGGTTGTCAGAGCTTCCTGGGCTTCCTTATAAGGCAGGCACCATAGCTGTTCCTTGTTCAGTGTGATCTGAGGGGTATTGAGATCTGGGGTACAAAACAGAATAATTTACACAAACTTGAAGTAACCCAGAATAAGTTTTTGAGGCATATTCTGGCAGTTCTCCTGAGAACTCCAGCAGCATTTCTCAGAACAAAGACAGACAAGCCCTACAATCCAGAGTAACTACAGGAGCATGCAAGAGATATTATGTGCACCTGTAGTTACTGCACCACCTAGAGAAAACCTACGGGAAATTCATATTGCAATCTAGAGTAGATTGTTATTACACCGGATCAAGGACTCCACGTAATTACTCTGGATTGTGCCCATGGTATCTATAAAGGCCAGGGCAGCCTTAGCAATACTTTCTTACTATAAGAGGGTGATGAACATTCCTGATAATCGTCTTCCCAAATTTTGTCTGGTAGAGCAGTGGAGGAGAGGGAGTTGGGCTAAATCAGTGCAAATTCTATTAAAATACAAATCCCCCTCTACAGGCATTTTTGTCTTTTCTGGAGTCAAATGCTGAGGGATTGGATTTATAAATGAGATAATGATCTAGATTTAGCCTCAATAAAATCTGCAGACTTCTCTCAGTGGTACAATCTATTGAAAGTAAGTCATTCAAGAGTGCAATATCTACATGCACTCACTTTTGCCATCCTGAGAAAGGCGTTCATTGAACTGCGCTTCCAAACTATGCCGTCTTAGATGGCAGATATATGTCCATTCCTACGCACCTAAGGCTCTGTATTTGTGGGGCAGGTGAGACAGAGGATATCGTACATTACCTGCTTTATTGCTTTATTGCCAGCTTTATTAAAACCCCAGGGAAAGACTTCTGAAACATATCTTGGCTGTTCTTCAGGGGAAGAGCCCCCAGATGAAAGTGTGCAGACTACTTTCAGACTGTGATCCATTTGTCACCTATAGAACAGCGCTGCTAGAACTATTCATGCTAATTTTTTGGGAGCCATTGTGATAGATTGTAAAGGAGATTCCTGTAAAGGAGATTCCTTATCATGAAAGGGCACATGTGTTTGTCTGTATATGATTTTAACTGTATTTTGTATTCTGAATGAACTTTTAACTGTGCTTTTATTCTGAATGTCAATGATTGTGTTGCCTTTTAGCTAATGCAATAAACTGATAATTCTGAAATTCTGATCGACTTGGGGACAAAAGGTCAGGATGAAGATGATGAGGGAATAATATCTAGTCTAGAAGGGCTGTTGATAAAGATAGAATTCTAGATCTTTGTAAGGTTTCATTAACCTTGCAGAACTTTGGTTTCCTGAACATTTGTTTACAATGTTTTTCTAAAGTCTCAGTTCTCGAAAAAATCCGTTCCTGCTGGGACTGAAACAAGCATTTCTCAGTTTCAAACTCTTTTGAGTTATCTCACCTCCAGAGGACCACTGTAAAAACATTTCTGCAAATATTGCATAAACCTTGTTTGCCCTCCTCCCCATGAGTAAGCTTTTTCTTGCTGTTCCACCAAATGAGTTTAATGACCAAAATATGAGCTGGAACAGCAGCCAGTATCAGGAAAAGCAGAAAATGGTAGTGTGCTCCCTGTTTGCTATTCCCAGCTATGTGACCAATTGCCATATGCCTCAAAACTGCAGGTTTAAAATCAGGGAAGAAAATGTGCTCAGGGAAAAATAATTGGCTTTGACTTCTGAAATATCAAGGGAGGAATGTACATGTTACAAAGAGACATAAGAAACAATGCCCTTTTGGCAACTTGTTCAGGAAAAGCCACCTGGAAGACTGGAATAGAGAAGTGATAGGTAGAGGTGGATTTAAGGGGCAAACAACTGGATGACTGTGGGAGGAAACAGTGGAGCAGTTGTAGTGGAAAAGCTGTGGGCAGGAGAAATGTGAAATTCTCATTCCTATCCACTTCTCTGCTCCAAATCACCCCAACCCAATGACACTTTAAGAATGCCAATGACCACTGAGGTACCACTGTATCCAGATGCACCCCTGTAACCACATGGGTTCTAGAAAATCAAGCAGGAGTGATTCCCCCATGATCTTTTCTTTAACCAGTTGTGAACACAAGGCCATAGGAACACACTTCTTAGAGCAGATGGTGTTTGGCATGTCAAGGCTGGCTTAACCATATTAGGCTAAAGATGGTCTGTGGAACTCTCTGCCACAGCATGTGGTGATGGCATCTAGCCTCAATGCCTTTAAGGAGATTCCTCAAGGAAAGGTCCATCACAGGTTATAAGTCATGAGAGGTGTGTGTAGATGTGAACAACCTCCAAATGTCAGATGCAGGTTCTATGTAGGTTCTGGATGCAGGTACTGAACTCCCTTTCAGGCAGGCATGTCTGTGCTTGGTTTCCGGCAGCCTAGATTATGGACTGGACTCCTGGCTCCCTTTGTATATCTTTGAGTATGTTGTACTAGCTTTTCTCCACATAGTTGTGATCAAAATAACATGGAGACATTTGGAAATATAAATGGACGCAGAAGAAAAATACTCATAAGCCCAATCTCCACTGCAAATGGCCTTTGCCATCTCCTTATAGGGGGTGTTTATATGAATTAAGTTTTGTGGATGCCAGTAGTTTGCCTGATTCAAGTCCTAACAGTGGAATATTACATATATCTACTCAAAGGCAAGTCTAGCAGGTTCATTGGAGGTCATTCCCAGATAAGCATGCATAGACAGCTTAAATGCCTGGGGCAGAGTTGATATTTTTTTCCCCCTGAAGTGCATGTTGGATCACAGTCAGGAATGTATCCTGATCCTCCTTATACATTTGCATTTGTACATGTATGCATATTTATTTAGCCGTGGAAAACTTTTGGCATGAATTGCTTAGAAGTACTGAGATCTACTACACTCCAGTGAGTTGAACTGCATAACCCTGGAGGTTCCTTCCAGTTCCATGACTCCATCTATTTTTATAATGTTATGCCATGAAACTGTTGAGGAGTAAAATCATTTTACCTCTAATAAATAAAACTTTGTGCTTTTTTTCTTTCTTTTGAAGCTCTCCAGCATCAAAACAAAGCCTAAAATGCAACACTCAGTGGTTACTGCCATGATCAACAGCAGAGAAAATACAACTTTCACACAACAGCTGCGGCTTCTTTAATGAGAAATCTACATAGAGAAAATAGGCAATCACATTTTTGCAAAGTATGAATTTTCTATTAAATTGTCTCTTCCTTTTAACAGCACAGCTGCAAATGTTCTGTATGAGCTTTTCCCTTCCCAATACTACAGCTCAGTTGACATTTGGTGGCAGAAGTGTTACTTCAAAATAATTTCCTTAACATTAAAAAAGATGCCAATTTGACCTCCAAAAATGTTGGGAACCAAAACATGCATACTATCATCTGCAATAAAAATACAGTTCTACATAAGTGCTCTTTCATCAAGTTAAAAATGGTCAGATATTGTAACAAATTTCTGTCACTTTGCTTCCATCATATGAATCTCTAGTAATGTATTCAGTGTATTACTCTTCAAAGGTCTTTGATGTTGTGGTCCATTTTTCTTTGTCTACTGAACTTCATAGTTTTGGTTTTAATGAGGAAGGAGTTCTGTGGCTTTTATCAGATATAACAAGTCATTACTGGTAGGTTGAATTTCTAGAGTTACTGTAAATTATAATATCAGACTACAAACCAATGGGAGTTACTACATTTTTAATGTACAGAGTTGTTTTCAAGGATCCTCTTTATTCAGTGGGGGTATTGGATTTGGGCTGCAATCCGAAAGACACTTTCTTGGGAGTAAGACTCATTGAACACTAATTGAACACTATGGGGCATACCCAGTGGTGTGCTTCAAATTTTTTAACAGTCGGCTCTCTATGTCTTAATAACCACTTTAATCTTGAGTTTACCAATTTTTTTTTGTATCACATGTGACCAATCAGTAGTAAGCCCCTGAGTTCAATGTATTGCTATGCATTGCTCCTGTGCAATCCTATGCATCAATCAGAAGTAAGCCCGTGAGTTCAGTGTAATTTATTCCTATGCATGCAGGAATAAATCACACTGAATTCAATGGGCTTACTTCTGAGTAATGCATAGGATTACACAGGAGCATGCAAGTGACTTTATTCCAATCCAAGCATGTAAGACGCTCCCAAGGCAGTTTGCAGCAACAGAAACCATCAAGTGACTTTAATATAGGTAGGTAGGTAAGCAGGCAGGTAGATAGGGAAGCAGGCAGGAAGGCAGGTAGATAGATAGGGAATTGTGCATGCGCAATTCCAAGATGGTGCCATTTTTTTATGCTGGCAGTTTGGGCCCAATTCTAACTAGTGGTTTGGTAGGATTGGACCCAAACTAACAACCAGTTCTGGCGAACTGGTGCAAACCAGTTGGGATCCACCTTTGGGCATACCCTACAATCCAGAGTAACTACAGAAAGATGTAAGAGGCACTTACTCTGGATTGCTCTATGCATTTCCCTTAGGTTTCCCATAGGTGGAACTGTAACTATGTTGGTGTAAGAGTTCCTGTAGTCACTCTGGATTGTAGCCTTTCTCTTGAGTAGAAGTGGTTAAGATTGTGCTTGACATTCCCTTTGTCATGGTCCCATCCAGGTGAAGAAGCCCGTGTTCCATATCATACAACAGAGGGATTCATTGAGACATGGTAACATGTCTTTAGATAATATTAAGGCAGCATATGAATACCCCCCGCCCAGTATTTCTTACTACCTTCCGATTTCCTTGATATTTTGTGCCTCTCAAATACAAACTGTGATGGAATTCTATAGCCTTACAGGTGAAGTTGCTTATTCAATTAAAACAAACTAATAATTTTTTAAAAAAATAAAGCCCCAATCATTCTATCTATTAGTAATAAGGCTTACCTATTGTCTGTGAATCTGTCTGGTCCTTTTTCAAGAATATGTAGCCTAGTACTGTAGTCATTACCACATTGTGTGATGGTGAATTTTGGTGAATTTTCAGTGGTGAATGTTGTGTATGAAGTGTTAAGAAATGAGTCCACCTATTTGTACTTCCATTTTTTCTTTGGATGATCCAAATCTATCATTATCTTGAGAGAGAAAAAAACACTTACCATAATACTATTTATATTCTATCCATGCTGTTAACTGCAACAGCTTCTTTGTACTTCTACAGCATCAGAAGCATATTGAATAATCTCAGTGTGGATAATTACTGTATGCTATGTCATCTACACAGCACAGGAGTCCTGACCACAGACCTTACGAATACAATATAAAAAAACCTGGTGAGAGTTAAGGACAAGTGGGTGGTGGGTAGATTTAATTTGGAGGTGACAGAGTGGTATGGGGGATGATTGGGACAGGGACGGGAGTGAGTTCAGCAGCCGCCAAATTACAATAATGACATATCTTATAGGAGCAACTGGGAGCTCCAATGTCCTAACCATTTGCACAGTTGCACTATCCTGGTTTCCACATAACAACTAACAGCACAATTCAGAGCAACTAATCTGTCCACATAAGTGCCCTTGGGTTGCCCTATCTATCACTAGGGTGGAGCAACTGCAAGATGCTCCACCCCAGTTACTCTGGAAGAGTCTTAGGGCAGAGCAAGGCAAGATAGGGTGCCCTAAGAGAGGTGGACCTGCCCTAACTGGGGCAGCCTAAGCAGCTCAGGAGAGGCAGGTTGAGGGCATGTTTAGCATTGCCTAGGGCAGAGCAGTTACTCTGTATCCAAAGCCTGTTTCCAAGGCAGAAATGCCCTCTTCCAGCCCTCAGAGTTATACCACCTCAGGAGCAGGTATAGTAATGAGTAGACCCATAGGGGTCCATGATAAGGCCTGAGTAAGAATGGCAGTGCTGACCAAAAATCTGAGTTTTTGGCCAGCCTAGCTGCAACCCCTTCCTCTCAACCTCAGGATATGGAACAACTATGGCAGCCCACTAACCTGGGGATACAGCAGGCCACTCCAAACGTCCACCCTCCACTAGAGGAACTGCAGCTGTAACTGGTTGTCAGGAACTTCTGGGCTTTCTTATAAGGCAGACACCACAGCTGTTCCTTGTTCAGTGTGATCTGAGGGGGGTCTCCTCAGGAGCAAGTCTTCCCCGTGTGTCAATTACTTAGCATGCTCTGGAGCAGTTAGGGCAGCCCAGGCTTCCTGACTCTCTGGATGCAGCATAACTTTATGTTCTGGATACAGAATAGTTAGGAGAGAGCAGTTAGGGCAGAGCAGACCGAACTTGCTCTGGATTGTGCCCTAAAAGCCTTGCCCTGCTAGAGCACATGTTTTGGCAGCAGCAGAAACAGAAAGGATTTAGCCATAAAAGCAGGCCTATGCATGTACTCAGAAGTCCTATTGTATTCAGTGGCGCTGCTTACTCCCAGGATTGCAGCCAGAAAGCTCAATTCAACATGACCCTCTGCGCTGCTGCACCAGTGGGGTGTCCACTGCATCCCACAAGACAGTTTCAGTTTCCAGAGGCCTTACTGGGAACATCTATTTCCTTGCCTTGGGATAAGTCCCTGCCAGCTAGTGGGTCAGCAATATTGCTGGTGCAAATCTGCATGGGCCTATGAAGTCAGGGCAGGACTGTGGATTCAGTGGATGCCATTGATGCTGAATCTGCCCTGTTTCTGGTCTTATTCTGACTCCTGCTTCCCTCTGACTTCCTGCATGATCTTATCTGGGACAGGGTATGTGTCTGGAGTCTGCTGTCGCACAGAACCAGCCATTGTAGCTTTCAGAGACAGCCAACCTGTGTGCTTTGCCATGTCACATTTCATGAGTCCTGGAAAATACCTAGTGCTGCTGAAACACTATTTCTAGTAGTGCTAGCCACTTCAGGATTGAGTCAGTAGATTTGTTCATCTTTAATATGTATATTTCACGTTCTTTTTTATCTGTTTATGATGAAAGAAGAAGCTAAAATTTTCCATTTAATACGGCTTCCCTTCCTCAACATTCAGTAGTAACGCATGTTGTAGGCTAACAAATATATTTTCTCCTGATAGGTATATTTTTCGTATAATTAGGAATCTGTTCAGAGATCAGAGCAACAGCCCTTTATGTGAACACCATTGAGTTTCTTTAAGTTTGCTTGAAGTATCACTGAATAGTTTGTTGCCTTTTTGTCTGTTGAGTGTGGCTGGAGGCAGTTTTGAGTGTGCCTGGAGCAGTTGCAAATCCACAACATGACTGATCTTTGGTCTTACTGTATCTTAAACTAGGTCATGTTCTAGTAGGAAGGATGGACAAGAATGGTTCAAGATGAACATGGGTATGGATCCTCCCAACAGCATTGATAAAAGTCTGCTCTAGGGATCGAAATTTCCTGCATCCGGAGTCTCATTTTGTGTACTTGGTTCTTCTGAACTGTTTGTGGTTGCTGAAGGGATGCGCAGGACTCTCAGCGGTATCTGCTGATAAAATCAGTCCTGTTTCCCTGGGTACCCTCTCAATAGGTAATCAGAATCCGTACCAAGTTTACTGAACAGCAATATTATCCTATAATACAAAACCAGTAAATCTTTTTATATCACTTCTATGTTTCTGTCTCAGTTATTCACTTCTGTTCATCACTTGTTTCATTCTAATCACCTCTATGAGTCTATATCTTATTATTAACCAATGAAGATCCTCACCTCATCCATCTTCTGTGCTTTTTAAGCTATATCCAGAGAGTCACCAACTGCCTCTGAAGAGGAGGAGGAAAAATAAACTACACACAAAAGTGTTATGATCTACTCAAAAGGGATTACTCACAATTCAAAGGATTATGACCCCACAATATAAGGAATTGCCCTTGGGATACAATTATTATGGTAACAAGCATAGCCATTGTTGTGAGCTACCCTGGCATCCCCTGTTGGGGCAGAAGGGTGATATAAAATAAATGCAGTACATAAATCTTAGAAGCACAAGCCATAAACTGCACAACTCTGATAGTCTCAAAATCTGTCTGAATTTTGCTGTCTGAACTTTTTCAGAAATAAATGTGTTTTTGCAGTAGAGTTTGTCCAAATATGTTTATGAGGAGTCACACACATACAGAGACACATAGATACACAGACATAACTCCCTAGAAGAGCTGAATAAGATACAAAAAACATACAGAGATATTTCTGACTCCCTTGTAAACAGAATGTGACTACCTTGTTGTGTGTGTGTGTATGTGGGGGAGGGGGTAGGTTTTTTGCCAATTAACTATGTAACATTCTGCACTCCATATAGTGCTGTTTGGGAAGGTCCTTTATACTCTATAGTCTCTATAACTTTCTCATCAGAGGATGGAGAGCTGCTCTGCAGACGAAAAAGAAGGGACATTTAGGATCACCATTGATGTGTTTTGCTTCTTGGGTTTTCTGGCCATTTGGAAAGCAGTAGATCGAGGCCTGATGTTTCGCCATACATTGTTGACAGCATCGTCAGAGGCAAAAACGGCATAAGGACTAACAACATCTAACAAGGTAAGGTGTGTGAGTAGGAAGGCCTGTGCTGTCCCACCACCACTGAATTTAAGCTACTTTATGACTATCAGAGCAGGAAAGAGAAGGCCAGAAGCATACTGAGTGTGCTCTGCAGCACATGGCATGCCATAATATCATGACACCACATGACATCATTATGTGCATGTACCATGGAGGGCATATGCACACTGCAATCTGCCAGTGGGGGAGGGCTGATTCTCTCCTGGCCTCGTGGGCACCTGAGAAGCCAGGGACATCTCTCCACCTGTCTTTGCTGCAAGATACTTAACAACAAGAAGGGCATGCAGATGTGGGAGCTCCCAGCTGGCTGCAGCAATGCATGCATGCCCCAGTGGGGCCTTATCTGTCCTTTGCAGTTGGCTGGGCAGGAGAGCCCAGCCAGCTACACAAGGGGCCTGTGCACTCCATGGACTTCCCCAGGTGGTTAAATGATCTTCCAATGGTACCCATGGCATGGGCCATGTTGGCCTGCATCGTCCATGCACCACTGGGGCAGGGGGAGTCTGGGGAGCAGTGTAACAAAGTGAGTAAAGGAGGAAAAGTTGCAGATCAGATCCAGGAGGAGAGCACAGTCAGAAGTGGAGGTGTCTGTAATATTCTAATTCCCTTTCTGAGCCTTAAAGTCCTTAACTTGAGCCAGAGATTTTGCTGGCAAAGATCCGAGTAGCCTCATTGGACAGGTTGGGGTAAATTAACAAATTTTCCTTTACTCTGAGGAGAACTCCAGATTGCCCAGTTCCAGAACTCAAGAGAGCATGGGCTGTGTGGTCTTGCTGCAGAAGTGCTAGTTAGGATTGGGAATTACAGTATTCACAACCTTTCTTTTCAGTGTTGTTCAGTACAGTGCCAGGAAAATATCATTGGCATGCAGCAGGACTGAGAGGGAGTGATCATCAACCTTAACTCAAAACAGATCAGTCCTCTAATGAGAGGATTTCAGCATTAATACACACATTGAATTACAAGGGTGCCAAAATGCAGGCCTACATTATTGCCTGAATTAAATGATCTGTCAGTTTCTCAATGGACAATCAAGACATTGGCAACTTATTTAAATATGGGTGAAGAGTAGGAAAGGCTTCAAATGCAGCAGTGAAGGCAAATTGTGGTATGTTCTTTGTAGGCACTGAGGAATTTTGTCACCCTGACTTTTCTCCATGATCCATGGCACAATTCATGAATTCAGCATTTCATGAGTTATATAGAGTTGTTTTCAGAGAATGAATTTAACAAAATGTTGAGTTCTTGCTATGCATATCCACTAAACAGAAAACACTGCTTAGGAGTTATGCACTTAGTGGACAAAGTAGCCTAATCCATGCTGCAACCAAGCCAGTATACACAGAGTCACCATATGTCCACTTTTTCTGGGACATGTCCTCTTTTTTAGCCTTGCGTCCTGGAAAGAAATTATAGGTAATAGTTCTAAATTTAATAAGTAGGATAGTGTTGAATAGTTTAACCATGTTAAAGCTATATGAGTGTTTTTAGCTTTTATTTTGTCATGTCCTAGATTTTTCTTCGGTGTTCTAATTTGGGGGGGATCTTGTTCTCTTTTGTGTTTATGACATCTGTCACTCTGAATATACATGAATGGCATAGACTGCTAGTACAGTCAATACCAGAAAAAAATCCTCCACAGAATGCATGCTTCATGTACACTGGCCTGAAGACACATATTGTAAAAAGCAAGGTCAGCTGTTCGAAGGAAATAGATCCTAATCTGCTGTATTAGGAAGATGAAACATTACAGCACAAACATTAAGCCTAAGGCTTCTAGTCTAGAATATTCTGTATACATACAGAATATCATGTATAACTGTATAACTGGAAGCAGAGTTCTTCTAAAAATCCAATCAATTATAAATATAGTTTAAAAAATTATGCTTTACCATTTGAGCTACCTTGCAGTGACAACGAACCATGTGACTTTTTCATAGCCATATCAATTTACAGTTCCACACAATTGAATTTCCTGTATTAGGCCTGCAATAAGATATCTAAATTACAGTAATTTTTTATAGACGACGATAAGCATAAATGCATAAGCAAGCAGCACCTTAAAAAATTCATTGTAAGAATTTACTACACCAAAGTCGTATGCATTTAATAAAGCAAAATCTGATGCTATGCAAAATTATAATTAGAACCCTACACTGGATTCCCTAACACAAGTGGACTTACACAAGTGATTATTATCAATTTCAGGAACATTTGCACGATAATTTGGATGAACCAGTCTGGATACGCTAGACATATAGTGTAACTTCTGCTTAGATATTGTTAGGATTGAAAAACCATTTATTCAAGATTCAAAAACAATCTGGCACTATGATGTGATGGATTGACTGAGAAGGCACATTTATTTTTATTTTTATGCCTCTGTGGATGCAATCCTAACAAGCACTGAGGGAAGGGCAATGCAATTTCAAGGTAAGGGAACAAACATTGCCTTATCTGGAGGAGGCCTCCATGATGGCTACCCAGTTGAAGGATGCAGCATATGCCCCACTCGCATAGAGATGTCAGTGCCAGAAAGTTGGTTATGATGCACCGTGAGTCTCTAAGAAGCTCCAGGCAGCATATTAATCAAACACTTTTTTGAGTGGATATGGCTGAGGAGAGAGATTAGCTCCAGAAGCACAAGAGTTAGGACCCAAAACCTATGACTGGGCAATCCGGAGGTGATTTGTTGGTGGGGGGAAATGGAAGGCAAGGATGGGAACTAGCAGAAATGCCAGATTCAAACCCTGTTGTTTTGGAAATGCAGAGCAGCCTTTGACTGTTTGTGCCTGCCTGGCACAAACAATCTCCAGAGGTGGTTCAGGACCAAATAGACCTATTGGGGCTGTTGCTGCATTATTTGAGGTAAGGGGGAAAAGTTTCCCTTTGCCCTTCTGTTGTGCAGAAGCACCCCAAATGCACACAGTGCAGGCCTGCTTGCTTCAATGTATTTTAGGATTGCATTGTTAGAGCCTAATCTTAATCCCCACATCTTCCACCGTGCAGCTGTGTTGATGAAGTGGAATGCAATGGTGGGAGGGCACAAAATGGCATGAGAGAGGTACATAAAAATATTTACTCCTACGTATGCCACCTGGCTGCAATCCTAACCCCCAGATAGGACGGCATAAACCATGGCACAAGTCCCAATCTGATTTAGGGGTGCTGTAAGTCACTTCTGCGCCACTTCTGAGGGTGTTAGGAGAGTGCACAGACATGTACCAGCCTCCCCATACCACCACAGAAACAAGGAGCAGGTGAGTTGTGTGGGCCTAAATTGGTTCGGATTGTATCCTCAATTACATCTTTCACAATTCAGTGTTATTCAATTCCTCCATTATTTTGAGGACACTATGAGGGAAAAAATGGAGTCACTTTTGCCATTTTTCTTGTCAGATTAGAATTGTTTATATGAAAACATTTAAGGGGCATCAGAAAACGCTCTTTCTTCTCCCAACACACAGAAGTCAGCATTCATGGCACATGGATAAGAATAGATGTTACAGTCCCTACTCTGTGAGATCTGGAGGAACAAAACAATCTGCTTTCCTGCTTTGTTATTACAGAGTTGTTTTCCTAGTGGAATGGTGATTTACTGTTTTAAATGGTGATTTACTGGTGATTTAATGGACCATATGATAAGGTAGTAAACTGTGAAACTGCATCTAAGGTAATGGTAATCTTCTGACCATCACCTTCATTGTGAAAGGGGTTAATGCATGTTTTGCGGATAGCAAGACAGAAAAAACTTTGGCATAAAGAGTCAGACGAAAAGTAAGATTTGAGTTATATAATTGCTTAAAACCACAGTGGTGTATTTCAAAGCTTTTTTATACATATTATATGATTACAGCGAGTGATAATTGATTTTAAAGATTAATACTTTCATAATTTCTAGGTTATTGTTTATTTCACCTACTGGAGTAATATCTCATTGCTCCACAGAAATACTCCTGAGACTGGGTTTACATTCTGTATTACAGTGCACTGATATTTCTAAAAGTTTGCTCCATCCATCTTTGGTTACAAAATGAGGGCACTCTCATTTCCCCTGTGAGGCACAGTGCCCACAACTGGAGGTATTCCATAAGTCTCAAAGGAGCCTATTTCTTCCCTCACTTCCCCTCAGTGCACAAAAATTGAATGTGACAGAAATGACTAAAGTTGGGTAAAAGCAAATTGTAGGCCTCTGGCTGAAGCCGTGTTCGTTGTTAGCTGGAGTCTAGAATTTAAGAACCTTACCAGAGGAACTGATTTGGTGAGATGATGGAGTGGCCGGCCTTCTTCTCTGCAGAGAGTGAGTTTCCTAAAGATGGGTAATTGGCCAAGGTCATCTTGATTGCAAACTTGTTCCAGCTGCATGTTTCAGATTTGTGAGGGAGAATACCACCATAAGTGCTCATGTGGGCATCCTCAAAACTTTGGCTGGACTGATTTTGATTGCTGTGTCCAAGTTATAAGAGTCACCATTTGGAAAGTTCCTTTGTCTTAGCTTTTTGTTTCCTGAACATGTTTGGGAACATGGCAGTGCTAATTTATGGACTAGACTATTAACAGCTTGCAGCTGTTGCTTGTGGAGGTACAATATAACAACATAAATCAACCACCCTCTTTCCAGTAACTGTCCTTTTGCCTTATCTCTCCTTAATGGCTTTCCTCAACTGCCCCCCTCATCTGCCCTTTTGCCACTTCTCTACTCAATGGCTCTCCTCAGTTGCACTTCTGTTATCTGTCCCAAAGACAGTTACAAATGATAGTTGAAATGTGAGTGGAATGTTGACAGTTCTTCTCCTCAGCCTTTTTTGCTGCAGAAACACATGGCAATAGAACCCTCAGCTTACTTGATTGACATGAAAAGTGAGAACGCCCCATGCTCAGATTAAGGCTTTTAGATACAAGTTATACTTTTGTGAATATGAGAGTTAAGAGTTATCTTTTTACTTTAATTGCTGTGTGATTTTATTCTCTGTATGTTCTGTACACTCTTTAAACCCAAGTCTATGATCAGTGAAGATCCTTTTCCTGTGACCGTGTTCTTTTGCTTTCCTCTTCTTATCATCAAATAAATCTAGTATTGTAGGGTTATATGTTTACACACACACCTCTGCTATTCCTGGTAGAGGAAATCCCCAGAGATGCAGTCCAACACTCTCAGATGACTGAGGAAGTCCCCAAGCTGATGTTGGAAGTCACCTCTCAACTTCAGGACCTAGCTGGGTTGATTTAGCTCCTCCTGGTCAGGCCAAAGAGGCTCAGGGAACAGAGAGGCTTGGTTTTAGGCTTTAAGAACACTTTCCTTATAAGAATAAAAAGGCTGTGGTCATGAAGGTTGCTTTGCAAGACCCATCTGGGTGATTTTTGTTAAGTAAACCACTTTTCTTGAGTGCATTCTGGCATGCACCATTCCTCTCCTGCAGAAATTCCTTGCGTACAGTGGCGTAGTTAATAATCATGTAGCAACAGAATCATAGTTGGTTTGATACTAAAGTGCAACAAACAGTATGTGGTGACCACGTCAATAGTGTGAACTGGATTAACAAATCAGAGCTAACTTGTGTAAAATAAGAGATTATCAGACATGATTGGTTAATAAACATATGTGTGTTATTGGTGTATGACAATAATGGACAATGTCAGAAGCAAATGAAATGTGTGAATCCTTAATTATTCCTGATGTCATTTAGAGGTATATAATCCTAAACCCTTCCGGGGTTCTGAGTTCTTAGGCCAGTTTGAAAGATTCCATCAAAGAAATGGTCTAGCTCCGAGTATGCTAGCAAATAAAACTCTTGCTTAACTCTTTAATCCCTGGCCTCTGAACTTTGTTATTTCTTGGGAGTTTGAAAGTGTTCTAAGGTTAGAGGTGTAGGTAACCTCCACCTACAGTAAGAGATGGATGAGGAGTGCAGGAAGGAAGCACAGATTTCCTGTTCCTTATGTTGTCGACTGGCAACACTTAAGGGAGAAATTAGGTTCTCGTGTGGCCTGTGGAGAACTCAGTCATGCATGGGCCCTCCATATTTTCAAACAGATATCCATATTTTCAAAAATTCACATGCAGAGGTGACACCCCAAATTACATGTTATCACAAGTAACTGCTAAGCTGGTCATGCAAAGTTCCTTGAAACTAATGAAAGTCTTGATGAGAAGCAGATTGTGCTTAAGTGTTAAGTTTAAATATTAATTAGGGAAATTGGTGTGCTGGCAGGACCAATATTGTTCAGTAACTCATTCTTCTCATCGTGTAGGTGACATGTGATGCCACTTCTGGGGAAGGCTCTGTCTTCTCTCTCATGCTTCCTTCTGCTACAGCTGGGAAAATTAACCTTGTATTGTAGCCATTACTGCTCAAGCTGTGAAATTTTAATAAGGATGAATCCTCTTTCTTTCCCTGCGTTTATTAAACCAATTACTTTTAGTCATTGTTAATGACTGAGCTGTAACGTGTGCCTAACAAACTTGGAAACAGCAACAGAACTACAATAGGAGGCTGTGAATCACAGACTACTTATAGTGGTACAGTTTAAAACAACCTGGTTTAGCACCAATAAAATCAATAGGACAGGCAGCCCAATCCTGAGCTGTCCAGAGCACAGGGCTGTCATGGCATCCATCACACCCCAGGGAACCGCTGCTGCCTTCTTTGTCCCCTTACCCTGAGTAGTGGAAGTAGCCTCTCAATGGAGCTACTGAATTCTGTGGCAAACCATGAGCTGGTGCAGAATCAAACAACCCCATTTTGGACCAGAATCAAACAACCCTGCTTTAGGTCTTGATCAACCAGTGGCTGGGCCACACTTTCACAGTTTGCCCCAGTGGTGAGGCAACTGGGACCCAGTGCCATCACAGCCTGGTGGGCAAGGTGCTGTGGACCAGCACTGTACCATGGACTGGTAGAAGGACTGAGGACCCCGTCTTACACAAAGTTCAGGATTGGGCTTTAAAGCCAGCACACACAGTTCAGGATTGGGATTTAAGAAAACTTGCGAAAGGACATGCTAGTGAAAGAGCATTAGGGTTATTCTACACATACTGTGAAAATCAGAATGTATAATTTTGTATCTCAATATTCTTAAATAATGAATTCCTTATTTGGTGAAATAAAATACTGAAATATAAATTAAGGCTGCAATCCTAAAGACACTTTCCTGGGAGTAAAATCCATTGAACAGAATGGGGCTTACTTCTGAGTAGACATGGTTAGGATTGTGCTCTAAGTAGGTTTCAGGGTAGGCCTGTATGGTGCTTATACAATGGATTGGTTGTACATGTAACATATTTTCAAAAATTCACATGCAGAGGTGACACCCCAAATTACATGTCTATTGGTACCTAAGCATGGCGGTTATGGTTCTCTCCAGATTCAATGACAATAGAGCTGCAATCCTAAACACACTTTCCTGGGAGTAAGATTCACTGAGCACAGTGGGGCTTACTTCTGAGTAGACGTGGTGAGGAGACGTGGCAATTTATGTCTCTGAAAATCTAGCGATACACACATCTGGAGATGTGTGTAGGCACACTCTACTTTCTGATTGCCCTCTCTATTGTGTTATTTATTACCCAATAAATTATATGCTGTTGTCTGTCTCATTAAATGCCTATCCACTGAGGTGTGTCACAAGCCTTGCACCTGGGTCCTTGCACAAATGTTTATATCCCCATGTGTGCATCTTGCACTGCCTCCACAGTTACAATTAAATCAAAATATAAGTCCTTATATTTTTTCCTGATCCTTATATTATTTGCATATTTCATGGGAGTTAGGAAAGCTGAAAGTCACTCTGTGTTGCCTTGGCATTAAGTAGAAAAAGCATCACATCCACTTGAAAACTTCTAGCTTCAAGGATTTGCCTATTCTTTTCTTTCAACATGGCTTGAAAAACTTAGGGTTTTGGGTGGTGACTCCAGAAACTTCTGCTTGCTCAGCTGGAGGAGAGAGCAGGGAAAGCACTCTGCACATGGCCAGGAAGGCCATTTATCAGTATTCTATGAACTCCAAACAGACCTGAATTCAGATTAAGCTCTGCAAGAGAGCCAATCAAGTACTGTAACTACTACTAGCTTCAGAGCTCTTGTCTCCAAGGTCATCACAGGTGAAAAGGTTCCTCAGTGCCTCTGTTGGTACAGGACACACACACACAGAGAGAGAGAGAGAGAGAGAGAGAGAGAGAATGTCCATGTGCATCCATACACATTCACAGATATGATAGGCCTCTGAGAAAAGTTATTTAAAATTCTATTAATGTTCAAGACTTAACGTTTCCTTTTTAACATGCTTGTCACTGACATCCTCTCACATGCTTTGATTCTTGAACACATCCTTGTTAGAGAGAACAGATGGTTTCAGTTTCAGTAGATGAACCTCTCAAGTTTGTCAGAATTGCTGTTCAGAATGTCGGATAATTTGCTTAAATTGGAACCTAAGCTACGGTGCCCTTGTGATGTCATTCTGTCTCCCTCTCTGCCACCTTCCTTTAACTGTGGCTGACAGAACAAAAAGAACAGTTTACTCCTGCAGATGCAGTCAATCATGGAACATTAGTTGGCCACTTACAGTGGGTAGTTAATTAATTCCTATGCTTTCTAATTATATTCATAACAGAAGTGAGACTCTGTTCTGAAAATTAAGCTCACTCATTTGCTCATGCGCTTGAAATGTCTCAAGTGCACTATGCATTCAAAATTCACCATGCATTCAAAATTCACCTACTCATTAGAACCTGATCCAAGAAAGGTTGGGGGTTATCCCATTACTGTTTCTGACAGTCAAATTACACTTGACAATAAACATTAACATAAGGAAAAATGGAAATGAGATTATTCCAGTTTGCAGTCTTCTAATTAGAATCAGGATATTTAGTGACAAGGAAAGTAAGGAAATACTAGAAAATATAATATTCCACAAAATTTCTCACTAAAACACCAGAAATATTTTGTATTGAATGTTTCAAGGGCGTTGAATGAAATGTTTTGCATGAAATGTTTCACTGCATTCAGAAAATTGCTGTTTTCAAGATGTAGTTCTTTGATGGCCTATTCAACAGCAGAAAAAAAGATAGAACTAAGAGCTGAGTGTAAAAATCCATTTCTGACCACAGTGAGGAAATATGTTCCCTTCCAAAAAGTATTTCATTGAACCTCCAAGATTTTTCACTAATCTAGAAACCATTTCTCAATGACAGATTAATAGCAATCTCTGTAAAACAGAAGAATTTAGGAGTACAAAGATTCAGAGAATGACGAGCAGTGGTGGGCTTCAGCAGGTTTGCATCTACTCTATAGAACCGGTTGTTAACAAGAGATAGGACATATAAAATTTAAAGATAGCCATTTAAAAATGGCTGTCAGCCAGACATAGAACCAGTTGTTAATTTCTTTGAATCCCATCACTGATCACGAGGGATGGATTTATTTTTAAAATGAGATGTTTATATCCAGCACAAGTTTCGGGATGCTGCTGTGTTAATTCAGGGCAAGGCAAAACTTTCCCCCTTGCTCTGGGTAATTCAGCAGCAGCCCCAATGGGTCCACATGGATCTGCTCCACCTCAGCAGGAGCTGCAGAGCCAAATAAAGCATCCCAGGACTGCTCAGCACTGCCTGACGATTGGGGCTCGGATCTGGCACGTCCTACTTTCCAGCCCCTCCTCTCACTCCCTGTCTACCATGGGAACAACCTCCACCCACCCTCCCCTCACCAGAGAACATCTCTGTAAATGCTCAATCCCATTTTCCCAAGAAATTGCATTCAACTGCACCGAAATAAGATATTTTGCTTTTTATGGGGATCAGGATGCTTGGGAAGGGGAAGGAAAAATATTTCCCCATCGTTTTACCAAGATAAAAGCAAGTCCCCTGACTGCCAACATCTTATGCCAACTATCAACATCTTATGGGGAATAAGTCCATAAAATATAAGCAGTATTAGGATCATGCTGTAAAGCTACAGTCCTGATGGGAGTAAGTTTACTGAGCATAGAAAAAGCAGTACATACATCTTTAAATAAACAGAACCCAGAGGACCTCATTCTTAAGTAAAATTGGTTAGGTTTCTGATGTACAGTGGCGCCTCATGTAACAAATTTAATTCGTTCCAGAGGCATGTTTGTTACATGAAACGTTCTTTACATGAAGCGGATTTTCAGATAGGAAATAATGGAAACTCAGATAATTGGTTCCACAACCCAAAAATATTCATATAAAAATATTAACTGTATGTAAAAATGATGATGAATTGAATTCAGAATATGCATTCAATGTGCATGATCCTATGAAGTCTACTTAGGCTGCAATCCTAAAGACACAGTCCTAAAGACACATAGAAGGCTGTAATCCTAAAGACACTTAGGAGGCTGGAATCCTAAAGACAAAATCCTAAAGACACTTAAGTGGATGCAATCCTAAAGACACTTTCCTGGGAGTAAGACAAATTGAACAAAAGGGGGTTTGCTTCAGAGTAGGCATGGTTAGAAATCTGCACTCCTAGACCCTTTCCTGGGAGTAAGCCCCATTGGGGGGACTGGGGGGTCTTCTGGGGAGGAGGGTGTTTGGGGACTGTGGGGGAGATACAGGCAGGGGATACAGGGGAGATACTCATTTTAAAAGCCTGGCTTTCGAACTCCAGGCTTCGTGCAGAGCGGGCTGGAGGGAGGAGCATCCCCTTGCCTCTCTCCAGCCTCTTTCAAAAGCTCTGCAGGGAGCTTTGCGTTCGAAAGCCAGGCTGTTAAAGTGAGTTTTGGCTGCCTGTAACTCCCCCCACTGTCCCCAAACACCCTCCCACTCCCACAGAAGACTCCCCAGTCCTCCCAAGCACCCCCACCCCCCAGAGGGACAGACCTGCTCTTGCCTGACCCATTCAATTCAAGTAACTTGAAAACTTTAAACTTGAAAGAGCTGCCAGCCAAAGTTCGCTACCCACAGCAGGTTTGTTACCTAAGGCAGAGGCGCCACCTAGTAGTAGGTTTGTTACCTGGAACATACTTTACCCAGGGCATTTGTTACCCAAGGTACCACTGTAATTGATATCAGGCAAAAGCATGATATGCATGAAAACACACATCTACAGATTAATGTACACTATCAGCCTAGAAATTCCAAACTTATAATTTCCTATGCTTGTTTTTTCATGCTTTCTATAGAAAGAGTAATTACAGAGGATCTGACCTCAATTAAAAGCATGGCCCATGATCTGACCCTTTCTCCTATGCCATTTTCCAACCCCAAATTCCCCTCCCCCTCAAAACCTCTATTGGTCTGCATTAAAGTGAAACTTTCTGCATGGCTTTTCCATGCCAAATGATAGCTTTGGGGGGATTTTTTTAACAGGAAAACTCCATGGTGGAAAAATGTCATATCCTATTATCTCATGTAACAGTTCTGATCCAGATCAGATCCCCCCTGAAACAGTTATTTTTGAAGCAGAAGGAAACCATCACATATAGTTGTTTGATTCTTGCATGATAAACCAACTCAACAGGATCAGAATTAAAATAATTGGTGTGCAAAAATACATATTGATTGCTAAAGTATATAATGCATATCATGATCTCGTCAGTGCATTAAATACAAATAGGAACACTCAGCATGAAAGTATACTACAATCAAATAAACAACATTTCCGTAACCCTCTTAAACCTTGTGAAACAACATTAAGCTTGTAAATGTATTTTACAGTGCAATCCTATGCCTGCTCTTTATTTTTCCAAAGTAAATAACTGTGTTCGGTGGGGTTTATCTCAAATAATGATGAATACTGTTACAAACTTTATTTTGAGGTGTTTTCACTTCAGTTGAACTCTTTTTTCCTTTTTCATTATAACATCTTCTAAAGTTCAAGATCATATCTCTACAGAAACCACAATGGTCTGAGAGAAGAAGGAAATAATTGACTTCATTCATACTTCCTTTAGGTTAGCACTTGGTCTTTGGACAAAAGCACAGGTATATTGTATTGACAATAATTGTGTGTATATAATGTACCTGTTTCTGATATACGGTCAATAAATCAACTCAGACGTTTCATTGAAAGGAGACATACTGAAACTGAAATTCAAAAACTTTGGCCATAGGAGAAGGGGATGGCAGAGGATGAGGTGGTTAGATAGTGTCACTGAGGCAATGAACAAGAATTTTGACAAACTTTGGAAGTCAGTGGACAATAGGGTGGCCTGGCGTGCTGCAGTCCATGGGGTCACAAAGACCTAGGGTACAATCCTATCCATGTCTACTCAAAAATAAGCCCCATTGTGTTCAATGGATCTTACGCCCGGGAAAGTATACTTAAGATTGTAGCCAAAATGTCTAGACAATAACAACAGCAGAGGTGGCGCAAGCAGTTAAGACGCTGTGCCTGTTAACCAGCAGGCCAGGGTTCGAGACCCGGGTCGGCCCCACAAGACAGGGTGAGCTCCTATCCTTAGCCTAGCTCTGTGACGCCAGCTGGATCCAATTGTATCGACTCTGTCTTTCCATTGGACTAATTCAGTGGCGTGGAGAGGGGGGATTTGCTGCTTGGGTAACAGCCTATACTCCATAACAATCCAACCCAGGCTTTCGTGCTTTGCATGCAGCGTATGCAGCGCTGAGCACAATACCATAGTCTTTCAAGACTGACGGAGGCCTGCTTTTTTAAATCTATAAATTATAATCATTCACAGCACAGGAAAAACAGATAAAAATACATACTATCTAAAAGCAATGATATTCTATAAATGGTTTGTCTTTTTCTCTGTTGCTGCTTGAGTTAACCTTATTGCATACCACCACTGCCCCAACAAATACACACTTTTGTATTCATTGCCCTACAGTGCCTGTTCTTAGAAGATAGATGGATTCATGTGGAGAGGAGTATTCCCTAGGGTAATCTATGGTAAGCCAGGTTTTACCAGTCAAAACCATCACTTTAAAATATACCTGAACATTAAAAGATAGCTACTGCAACTAGCTGTTGAAGGATTTTTTGAATATGTTGGTTCCTCTTTACTCTCATTGTGGGGCAAGGAAGTATTTCAAGAGAAGCCCACATAGGCTGGGTTCAGGCCTTCATTTTCTGCTATGAGAACAAGCTTTATAGAGCAATCCTATGAATAATGACAAAAGAATAATTCCCAATCAGTTCATGGGACAGACTTGCTCCCAGGGAAGTATGCATAGGATTGTGTTTTAGAGAACTGTATGCCTATTTTAACAGCACCCACATTGTTTTAAAAAAAATATGAAAACTGCAATTTATTTACAAACTAGAGCTAAAAAAAGCCAGGATATCAACTGTAGAAGAAATTGATTCTAGAAATAAAAAAGAAATATTGAAAAAATAGTAAAATATTGATAGCTTTCTACAATCTTGTTTTTAATAGATACACACAGGCTTGGTTTAAATGGCTTTTCCCCCAATATCTAAGTAGTCTTTAGTTTATCAAGGTTCAGCCATAACTTTTGTGTATTATTGGGTCACAGCAAGTGGCTATCGGTGTTCTGGAAGAATGGAAAGGAGCAAAAGTTGTGCTGAAATTGGATGGAGAGGCCCTTTTTTACTCCCAAGGTATCATCCCTCCTAGAAAGACATCTGTTTCACTTGTCATCTCCTTTCACCATTGTGCTTAAAGTATAAGCACAGGGTACTCCTTGATTTACTGTGTTGCCAATCCAGGTCAGACATAATTTACAGGTCACATTTCTGGCCTGTACCAGTTATCTTTAAAAACTTGAAAGCTTGTAAGGATAAAGACAAACCAAACACCACCTGCAAAAACAGTTGATGTATTTCCTCATTACCACAGCACAGATTTCAGCTGTGTTGAACATTTCAGAAATATGTATAATAAATACACTTAGAATGTAGAATGGTCTGTTAAAATAGTACAGCAGAAAAACTATTGGGAATATGCAGTGCTTTTTGGGGAGGTGGGGGGGAAGTGTCAGTACTCACCACAGTGGTGTCATCCTTCACTGCTAGATTATCCCCATATGACTAATTATTAATTAGCTGCTGGAGGGGGGGGGAGTTGCCAGTACTGAGTACTGGGGAGTACCCCCAGAAAAAAGCCCTGAGAATATGTGATGTGCAGTAGAATATTAATTTGTGCTGGAGCAGGCATGCCTGTGCTGCAATACAGTATTTGGGGCTGCTGCACTAGCTTGGGGCAACGGTAAACTTTTCCCCTTACACTGTGTAACACAGCTGCAGCCCCACTGGACCAGATCTGTGCCACTGATTTTTTCAGTGCAAATCTGAGCAGCCCTAAACTGCTGCAGGCTACCTGGGAATGGGGCTTTGATTCCGCAAGTGCCAGGTCCTGGTTCCTCCTTCCACTCCCCAGCTGCCCACGCTCCCCATGAGTTAGAACATCTCCTTCTGATCTCCACGCCATCTTCCCCATGCCTCCACAGACCCCTGAGCTGGCCAAGCACAGACAACAGAACTAGAAGCAGTTTATATAAAGGTTGGCCAGGTTTCTTGTCCTATCTACCACCAGGACAGTAGTGCAGGAGTGACTTACAGCACTTTTGTGACACTTCTGGGCCAGTACAAGGGACTTGCAATGGCACAAGAGTGGCTCTGGATTGTTTCCCTAGTAGTACTATGGGGAATTCTAATTTTGATAAGAATCTTCTGTTTCACCTAACCCTGGACCTGTTATTATAGAAACCAATGGTCTGGTTTTAATTTGCAATTATCATATACAGATCTGACATACAGATATCATAGATCAGAAAACTGTGCAGAAAACTGTGCAACCAAAATAATGTAGGGGCTGAAATCAACACCTTCCTTATGCAGAAAGGGTACAACATTTGGGACTTTTAAATTTAGAAACAAAAAAGATAGCAAAGGGATGGTACATGTGATATGGTTCAATCCTATCCTATTCTTGCCTCCCATGCTTGCTTACTTGCTCTGGCTAGTGGCCAGCACTCCAAAAATGCACACAGGAAGACTCCAGCCTTCTTGCCAATGGTATAGCATCATGTGCTCCTGGAGCATGCTTTGCAGCTCTTTTTTGACAGCCAAATCTGTCTAGGCTTCCCAGCTTATAAAATTATGTGGATGGAGAAAGTGGATGTCTACAAATTTTGCAAGCTGTGGAAGATGGGAGCATTTGGGAGGAAGGTTTGACGGGGGTTCCAGACAGATTTGTAAGTATGAAACAGAGTCCTGACTGAAATGCCTCAGGAGGTGGCACAAATTTGAGCAACCCAGGTCTGCCATGGGTTGTATGGGAACAGGGCTAGGATTTGGCATAACTGCCGGCTCCAGGCCACACTACCTGCCCAGTCCCTCCCACCCTCAGTCCTTCCTGCCACCTGCCCTCCGCTCCCCTAGAATGCTTCCCTCCTGTCTTCTCCTGACCCTCTTACACTCCCCAGACCCACTGTAATAAGCTGTGCTCGGATGTTGCAAACTTATCTTACTAGACCCATATCTAGTAAGGGGAGGCCAGTGCAATTTCTCCAATTTCTCTGTGCACTGGAGAGACCTCCAATCCTCTTGGTGGCACAAACATGCTTTATGGCACATTTGTAACACTCCTGGACTGACACTTGGATTTGCCTTGGCTCAGGGTGTTGTTAGGATTATAGAATCCTTAATAACCAGTTCTAGGAGCCTTCACAGTATTGATGTCAAATTGGCCAGTCTGCTGTTTCTCAGATCCTCCTTTCTTCCTTTTACAAAAACAGAGATCACGGCTCTTTCTATAATTCAGCCTACCTGACATTATCCCTGCAGGTGCAGTTTAGATTTGTGTTTCTTGCTCAATTAAGTGTTCTTCCTTTCACTTTTTGTATAGGAACAGAAGGAACTGTTCTTCCTTTCACTTCCTTCTCAGATTATCAGGATTGTTGCACGCTCCCCAGTCTACGTTCTGAAAAGATTAGCAGATAAATAAAAGGCACTGATAGACGTGGCTCAATCAGTTGCATCAAGATGTTGAGTCACAGCTAAGCTGTGTGCCACAGCTTGCGGCCCTGTCGCTGCCACAGTCTTAATAGCATAAATTTGCTCACACCAGGATCTTTGGTTTTTCTTTAATAATGACAAGCTAGAACATTCTGCTCACATTCCCTTCTTAAGGGAAAAAGCTGAGTTTAAGGCTTGCATTTCAGCACTCATTACCTCTCTTTTTAAAGACATAATTGTAAACGTAATGGATACACACAGGAGCCCAAACGGCAGTGTGTTCTAGCAATTTAGAATCAATGAAGCGTTTAACATGGGAAGCATCATTTTCTCTGCCAAAGGAAAGGCTGCATTGGCACCCAAACTGCCTTTTTCATTTACCACCACAGAAAATATTGAGAAACAGGAGTGAGATCCTGTGTATTTGGAGGGACAGAAGGAACCAGGAGGGGTTGTCTGTGGTTCTTCTGAAGGACATCCAAATATATTTTGCCTCCTGTGGATGAAAAAAACATGAGAAATGAAAAAAAGATTGTTTCACAGTATTTGGCAGATGTTGTAAAATAGCAACATCTTTTTTTCTTTTTGAAATTGTTCCAATGTTTGATTTTTTTAATCTCTCTGTTTGATTCATGATAACTACAGAGAAGAAAATTGCTGAGGGATTTTTGACAGTATTTTGGGAGTTGGTAGGAAAATGCTAGAAACATGCTCACAAACTTTAAAATGTCCAAAAACAAACACAACGTAATAATATTTTTCTTGTTCAGAGTCATATTCAGCTTATTGCTTCCTGAACTTGCCCAAGAGTCCATAATCATTCCCATTGCCTTAGTAAGAATTGTTCATGGGCAGTTGTTTATAAGGCTGGATAAACGGTGACTTGGAAATTTATGAGTATTAAATCTAGCAAGAAAGAAAGTTCTCTTTTTTGGTAACAATGCAATAAATAAAGATCTGAGGCTGCTACTATAACATAAACTATAGGGCTCTCCAAGCTTAATAGCGAACATACAGTACTCTACAATATTTTCCCATCCTGTAAAGATTCTGCCTTTTAGTACCTAGACATCTATGTTTACTGAAATGCCACTTGAAATTGAAGTGACCCTAAACATTCAAAAGACACCCTGATGGCATTAATTTTATTTTCCAGCTATAACCAGGGGTTAAGTTCAAGACATATCTTATAGAACAAGCTTTGAGGGTCATAACTGTAATACTGAATAGGCATAACCAATATTTAATGATAACTATCAGCCAGATAGTGGTTTCCAGCAATGATTGGCCTGTTTCTAAACATAAGGCTACTTAAGCAATGCAGTTTGGTAGACCCAAGATTTTTTCACAAAAATTTTCCTTGGACAGACTCTGAGGAATTGTTTAGATCCCCAACCCAAAAAATAATTGTGGAATCACACTGGCATTAAAGGTCTTCAAAGCTGCTGGCACATAAGCGTTACATCTCATAAAGAGAAAAGGAGTAATGAATTTTGTTTGTGCACCACCAAATTGATGCTCAAGACAACAGACATGGGAGAAAGGACCACTTTATTAGAAGTTAAAGAAACACAGAAGAGATACTGAGGCCTGCAGTGTTTGTGACAGATCAGCTTTTAAGAGTTCAGCTGGAATAATATCTGGTCATGGGACCTTCTCTTTTTTTAAAATACCAATTAGCTCTCTCACTTCTTCTGGTGACACTTGGGGCCAGTTCAGATCTTTCTTTAAATCAGGATGCGAAATTAGTAGTCAATACCCTCTCAAAAAATAGGGTTTGCAAATGCTTAAGCCAACTCTGATAGATGAGATGATAGATGGATAAATCTGGACTTGCCACATGACAGGAACCATTCACGATAGCTCGTAATTGTTTTCTCTTTTGGGAAATTGTTAGCCTTTCCCATTGATCATTTAAAATTCTGATCCTTTCCCCTTATTGAGCTGACTCAGTTGGTTTTTAAGGCAAAATGTTGTGATGATATTCTGGTCACTTGGGAAGCCCTTTAAAAGTAAGAGTCACACACATGCACTTTCTGATTCTAAGGGTGCAATCCAGAGTAACTACGGGGAGTCCTTGCTCTGGTGTAAGTACAATTTGCTTTGGATTGCAATATGAATTTCCCATAGGTTTTCACTAGGTGGTGCAGTAACTACAGGTGCCCATAATGTCTCTTACGTGCTCCCATATTTACTCTGGTTTGTAGGGTAATACGCCTTATCAAATCAAAGGTCATGTTTAGTGCTTAAAGTCTAACAAGGCTGTATAAAGCTTATATCTTGTTGTATAAGCTTATATCAAGTTGAACTTCATAGCTTGATATTAGAGTTTACAGCACTGCATAAACAGGGGAGGTAAACCATACAATTTGGCTCACATCAAGTGAACCAGACTGATAGATTTTTCCAGAGTTGCAAAAATTGTACCCATGAACATTCCATGTGATCCCACACAATCCTGTTTTTGAATATTTGATACCTATATAGTTTCTACAGTTTCCCTACTCAGGCCTTTACCCTGCTCAGGTTCTGTCATTTTTAATGTCCTTATCTACCCAGCTCCATATATGGGTATAATATCTATGTTATATGGAGGAAATGAAAAATTCAGCAGATTATAAATATTATTTGCTGCTATTCACTTGAGGTTCAGTTATGACATTTTTATTACTTCAGTACAAATTAGATTAATTAGATCTCAATAACCTACAAAAATAAGTGAAGTAGGATATAGGATATCTATTTGCTTGCATAACTTTAATCCCAAAATCAATAAACAGTTGATTATTAGTACTGAGTGTTCTTTCATGCAAAGCATCCAGCAGAGAGGCAATAGTGTCCTAATTAATCTGTGACAATCTAGAATCATACAAAATCTCTTCCAGCTCTCCATCTCACCTTTCTTCCCTCACTTCCTCATCCCTCAGCCACTGTCACAAAAGCATTGTTCTAAAAGCAGGATTTTCTTCATACCATAATCCTCTTGTGCACTCTTTTATGCACCCTACAGTGTGTCCAAAACTTTATATGCTTTCTGGAGTGTTCTCCTGCCCGTGGATCATTCTTGCTAGGTTGACAACTCATTCCTATCTGAACCATCCCTTTGGCAGTACAGGCATTCTGCCAATGGAAGAGTCAGCATAAGGTGAAAATGCCTGGATCCAGCATTGAGAGACTTGGATGCAGTTAGGCCAGCCTAAGTCTCAGCATAAGTCCTGTGCTAACCTGGGGGTATCACAAAAGTGCCATAATACACTTGCACGCCTCTCCTGGGGGTGGGTTAGACCAGTGCACAGACATGCATTTGCCTCCCTACATCACCACAGGAATGGGAAGACTGATGCGTAGTGCCAGCCTAGGTTAGGATAGCACCCTTAGTTGTTTTTTGATGGTGCCAGTGAGTACAACAAGGCCAACAGTGCAATTGTTGGTGGTTTTGTGCATTAGCCAGCAAGACCATTGTCCTTGGACCAAGACCAAAATCATGGGGTGATTTTTGTGGAGAGGGAAGGCAGTGGGAGAGAAATTGAGGTCAGTGAAAACAGAGATATTTATAGTCAGGAAGGGAGTGTTGGAAGTAGAAAGAGGACAGAAGATGGAGAGGTCTATGGCTGCCAGCCAGAGCCCAGAGGATTGTTCTGAGAGCTGTTTTAAAGACTGAATAAACAAAATATGAATTTCTAGTTGCTTTTTTTGCATTATTTCCTGGATTGTTATTGTTTGGCAAGAAATGTAATATCACCAATTGCCAGAGCCTCTTTCTATTGAGGAGACTGGTTAATTGGATTAGGGAAACATTATATCCAAACTGAGTATGCAGACTCACTGTATTCCACTGTAAGGAAACATTATATCCAAACTGAGTACGCAGACTCGCTGTATTCCCATTTGATTCTATTTTATATTGTTTATATTGAGCTTCATTATTCCTTGTCATAATATGAACAGACACTTTTTAACATCAAAACAACATTTTATGGAAAAAAATAGAGAAAATAAAACAGTTCCTGGATCATAGATTCTAGGGAAAGTAGTGCTATAAACCATATTGTCAATAGCTTCAAAAATCATCCATTAAAGTAGAGAGCTAAAACAAATTATGCTTAGGAGATTAGAGCATGATGCAGATAAAATTTAACACTTAAGTCACTTCTTTACTGCAATCAATGGGCAGTGTCATTTGACTCAACTCATATGACTCAGACATGAATTGTAAAAATTCCTATTTTTCATTAACTCCCCAACTTATGGGTCACATGCATGGAAGACTCTGAAAAACACTTGAGTCAGTGCTCCATTGACTCAAATCTAATTTGAGTTACCAAGTCAAGTGTCTGGGAAATGCACTTTTTGAAAGTGGGAAATGGATTGATGTGCCTCTCTCCACGGCAGGCTGGAGGTTGGCAGCAAATTCATGGTGGCAGCAGACTCAGGGAGAAGGGCAGCCTGATTTTACTTGCTAATCTTCTTGCCATCTGCCATTCAACATCAGCCAGTCATATGCTTTGTGAATGTGCTAGTCATGGTTTGGTTCACCCACATTGTCTAAGTCAGTTTTTACAACCAGTCTACATTATATTTCCATTTGAGCCAATAACAGATTTCTTCCCCTCTGTGTACAGCCAATGTGTGAAGGAGGAAATGGCAAAGTGCTGAATAGTTGCATGCTCCAGTTTGCTGATTAGCTCCATATAGCAGCTATAAGGTGACTCAATTCAGATCAGGGCTGCCTTGAAGGAAAGGAATTTAAAAGTTTCCTTTCAACCCCTCCCCACTCCAATTGTTAATAAAGAGTAACAAGCAAGTTATGCCCAAATGAAATGTTCCATTTACGCTTTGCTTGGCCCCATACAGAAAAAGCTTACTTTGAGTTAGCCATGCCAGTGACAAGATACTGTACAACCAACTGATGCTGAATCCAGACAAGGCATTTTGACATTTGGTGACAAGGCTGCAACCCTTTTCAGACTGCATTCTCATCATTCCTCCATTTGCACCCTCTGGGCTGAACTAATACGAGGTGCTATTTGTCGTGCTGTTTGTCTCTTTATAACTGGAAAGGAGTGGTGACTAGAAAGACTGGTGTGTGTAAAACATGGTGAGAGGAATGCTTATGGAGAATGATGGGTCCGTTACAATGCAGAAAGGGTTTTTGGAAATCTGTATTAAAATGATTGAACTGGGGAAATACATTCCCACTCCCAAAAATAGATGCAAGCAGGGGACACAGCTTGCTCAGCAAATTGATGTTGCTGTTGCTATCTCTTTATTCCTCTTACAGACAGAGATAGTAGGTAGCAAAGGAGTGCCATTCATCAGGAAGAATTTCCTAACAACAACAGCTGTCCAGTACTAGAACAGTCCACTTTGCACAACAGCGTGTTCTCCTTCATTGAAGGTTTTCAATACAGGCTGACTAACCAACTGTTCGGTGTGTGAGTGCCCAGCTCCAGCCAACTTAGCAGTTCAAAAGCATGTAAATGCAAGTAGTTGAATAGCTACCACTTCAGTGGGAAGGTAACAGCATTGCATGCACATTTGGTGTCCAGTCATACTGGCCTCACAAACACAGAGACATCTTCGGACAATTCTGGATTTTTAGCCACCCTTACTCACAACCGTGAGGGCAATCTGTAGGGGACAACTTTACCTTTAATTAGTTAGACTTTGCACTGAGCAGGGTGTTGGATTAGATGACCTCTGTCTGAGGTCTCTTCCAAGTCTCACATTATATGTTATGGAATATCCTAGATGGTAAAAATTTTTGTGTGTGTATTTGACAATACATGGTGTGATAAAGGTAGAATTTCCAATCAGGATGACCATATGACTGTAAAAACCCGGATTTGTCCAGATTTTTAGCCTCCTGTTCATGTGTCCTACATTTTGGCTTTATTGACCTGCATTTTGGCTTCATTTTTGAACTTCGCGATGGTGTGCAGTACATCATCATGTCATGTCAATGGATTCGTATTGAAGAGCAGAATCCAATACAAAAATCAGTTTTGAGATATGTTCTTCCTATCAAAAGTTATGGCCAAAAAAACAAAAAAATATAAAAAATACATTTTTGGCAACATTTTTTTTAACCGGGTAGGAATTTTGGCTTGGGGGGAGGTAGGAATTTTGGCCTTGGGGTTCAGGAATTTTGGGTTTGGCATCTGGTCACCCTGCTTGAGATAACGCAAAATTCTGGACAAGTAACAGGAGACTTTCCACACAAACATCTTCATGGATCCCAACAGACATGCAAATCTGTTCACTGAAAGTGATAGTTTCTCAGTTGCATTCTCTGTCTTGTCAGTGAACTCCAGTCATTGACAAGCCCATCTAAGCAGGTTCTACAAAATATATGTAGATTTTACATGTTTTCCTGTGCCCCATAAAACCGAGTTGCATCCATTAGTGCTCAGCAGTTCAGAATAAGGTCATCTCAGACTCTTAGCAACCAATGGAAAAGTGGAAACGATAACTGTGCTCTTTATAAAAGAAGAAAGGCAGCCAGCTGCTTACAAATGAAATGAGGTGAAGAAGCCTCAGAAAATGTCTGAGGGAGCAAACACAACAGGGGACAGACAGCGAACCAACCAACTGCGGGGAAAAAGATGAGAAACAGGGAGAAAAAAACAAAACAGAAATTAAAAATCCAACATCCATAAGTAGGGTTGCCATAATTCTCTTCCACAAAATTGGAACAGGACCCTCTCTCACATTTGCCGGTACAATATATGAATACAATCCCCCCAAAAAGGAACTGTCCTTGTTTTTCATAACACATGGCAATCCTGTCCCTAGGACATCTGGGAAAGAAAATAACTCTGTTATTAAAACAACAAACCCTATAATCCAGCGTAACTACAGGAGCATGTAAGAGACATTTACGTTGATATAGTTATGGCACCACTTAGTGAAAACCTATGGGAAATTCATATTACAATCCAGAGTAAATTGTTCTTATGTTGGAGCAAGGACTCCCCGTAGTTATTCTGGATTGCACCCATAATAAAATAACATAATAGTAACTATGTTATTAAAACTCTGTTAAAATAACTAACACATATAGGTTAATTCTGTTGTGACACTTGGCTTGTAAATATTGGGAACCTTTGCTAAAGGAAGCTTGCATATTGATAGCATTGCCCTCATTATTCATAGTCACAGCTGTGTGGTAGTAATGACACTGCTGTACTGAATTCAGGGTGACCATGTGCACCCTTTTTTGAGGACATGTCTCTTTTTTTAACCTTGTGTCCTGGAAAAACTGTCCTCCTTTTCTATGTGAACAGGCAGCACATGTCCTTCTTGTAAATAAAAAAAATTACATGTAAGTTTGAAATTTAATAAAAAGTAATATAGTGTTTAAATTAACCACATAAAAGCAATATAAATGAGTGCTTATAACCTTTATTTTGTCATGTTCTGCAATTTCCGTAGGTGTTTTACATTTTTAGCTCTGGGAATACCAATCGGGTCACTGTGACCCTGTTGGAAGTTAGTGTTGTGTTTTTTAATGGAATTTATTATTATTATTTTATAAGAACTTATGACTTTTAAACTGCTAATTAGACAGTTATAACTCCAAAAGCATGAATGTGATATCTTTTTCTGTAAATTCAAATTGTAGCATCAAATACCAGCAGGGTCCATCTGACCCATGTTGCTCTTCACTGGCTATTCAATATTTTGCTCTCTAAAATTATAATCAAAATTCATAATTTCACAATATTCCACAATTAAAATTAGTATAAAATAATTATACTAAAACTTGATGCAACAGTTATTCATTATATGTACCAAACGATAGTTTCAGGGTCAATTTGACCCTGGTGGTACTCAGTGATACAAAAAAAGTATGGTAGGGATAGTGTAAGAGGGCTTGTCCTCTTTTGTGGTTATGACATCTGGTCACTCTGACTAGCAAAGAAAATTCTAATAGGGCTATAGTGTCATGATCCCTGTTCTGAATTCAGAGCCTAACACTGCAATCCTAAGCATGTCTACTCAGAAATAATTTCCATTGTGTTCAATAATACTTACTCCCAGGAAAGTGTGGTTAGGGTTGCAGCCTAAGAGCGCAATCCTAACCAATTTAGGCCAGCCTAACTCACATGACATATCTTTCCATGGTGGTGTGGGGTCATTGGCATACACCTGTGCAGTGGCCTACACTCTCCCCACCATGGGTGGGACAAAAGTGCATTATAGCACTTTATAGCACTTTTGTGACATTGCCAGTCAGCACAGGACTTATGATGGACTAATTCTGGCCTAACTGGAGGTTAGGATTGCATCCTAATTCTGTGGTGGTAGTGGTGGGGAGCATAAGACACAGACCCTATCTTAGACCTCATCCCCAACCTGGAGCCTGAATCTAAGTGCACCAGATTAGCAGACACTCAAGAGTCCATAATGCAGTCGTTCCCAAGTTGAGAGCCATGGCTTCCAGGGAGCCATGGAATCCACACACAAAAACCAGCTTTCCTATATAGGCCATAAGATTGTAGGTAAATCAGGAGCCACCGCCTGAACTTAGAGGTACTTAAATTCTCATTCCCTTCTCGTCCTCTCAAAGCAGCTTTACTCACTCAAGAGCTCTCTGATGTTCTGCTGCTGTGCCAGCATCTGGTTGCAGGATAGATCAGGACTTGCACTTTGTCTTCATCTTTTAATCTTGTGCTGTATTCCATTCTGCAGTTTCTAAAGTTGTTAGCTTTTCAGTCTGTTCACACTAGCATCAGCTGTAAATCCTGCTGAGTAAAACCCAGAGAACACAGCGGAACATTTCTGAGTAAACATGCATTGTGTACTCTGACTCCTTTATTATATGAAGTTTCTATAACCAGCTCTCTTGCAAATCCCTTAATACGGGGAGTTTGGACTGTTAGCTCTCTAGCTGAAGTTCAGAAGAAACCAAGCAGAGCCAACTTCACAATCTGGAATACTCTAGTCCAGAGGTCTCCAAACCCTGGCCCTGTGGCCAGATGTGGTCCTTGGCAAGCCTCCATCTGGCCCTTGGTAAGCCCCCACCATCTGGCCCTTGGACAAGTCCTGTAATCCTCCAGAGGTATGGGATCTCTGCTCCCCACATCTCTGGAGTGTATTGTGAGGGTTGAGGAGGCTGCACACACCTTTCTCTGTGTATGAAAGTACTTACGAACTGTTTTGAAGATCACCCACTCTCTGTGTGCTGAAACTATTTATGAACTGATTTGAATTGATTCATTCATTCACAAGTTCCGTCATTAATATATTCATTTATGTAAATTTATTCAAATTTGAAATGCAAAATAAGTTCTTTTTTTCTTCTGGCCCCTGTCGTAGTATCATAAAGACGACTGCAGGTTCTCTTGGCCCCCTTGCAGCCATTCAGAGCAATGTGAGCACTACACATTCAGAAGTAATTTTAAAAGCTTTTAGTTGTAAGTCTCATACAATCTAGGGTACTCCAGAGCATCTTCATAGAATGTGAAATTAGGAAGAGACCTTGAAGATCATCTAGTTCACAGGAATCCAAACTTTCAACCTTAGAGCTCCTGGACCTTTAATAAGAGGGAATTTCAGCAGGTGCAACTTGTGATCTGTGAGATGAGAAGTTGCATCTGGGGATATTCCCTCCTTAACACACTTCTTAAAGGTCCAGGAGATATGAAATTATAAGTTTTCACACCCCTTAACTAGTCCAATGCTCTTCTCAGTGCAGGGTGTTCACATGCCATATCCTAACCTCTTTCAAGGACCCCATCTGCCTGCTTGGATCAACCCAGACTTGGATCAGCGATATCACTGGCACAGGTTCAGTCCAGGTGAAGCTGTTGAGGCCTCTCCCAACATGACCTCTAGGAGCCAAAAGATCACCCATGGAATCCTGAAAACACACTGCTGCTGCTGGGGCACCACATTTAGAATAGAGTGGGCTGTTAGTCCCTTCGAGGACGCAGAGCCCAATACTATGCATGTCTAAGTCTACTCTGAGTCCCATTAGATTCAATGGGACTTACTCCCAGGAAAGTATGCATAAGATTGGGCTGCCATTGGGCTGCCAATCTAGCAGCAGGAATAGGCAAACGTCAATTGCAAAGTACAGTGGTGCCTCACATAAAGAGCTTAATTCGTTCCGGAGACATGCTCTTTAAGTGAAACACTCTTTAAGTGAAGCAGATTTTCCCATAGGAAACAATAGAAACTCAGACGATTGGTTCCACAACCCAAAAAAATATTCATATAAAAATATTAACAGAATGTGCAAATGATGACAGAACACAGGAATTGAATTCAAAACATGCATTCAGTGTGCATGATCCTTCTGGGTAGACATGATTACTTCTGGGTAGACATAGTTAGGAAGCTACAATCAAAGACACTTTTCTGGGAGTAAGCCTCATTTAACATAATGGGGCTGACTTCTGAATAGACATGGTTAGGAGGCTGCAATCAAAGACACTTTCTTGGGAGGCTTACCTGGGCGGCTGCTGGAGGTTTAAGGTGGCCGGTGGGGGCACTTGGGGGCAGTTAGGGACAGCTGCCTCTGGCACCCCCAGGCAACTGCCCCCAAGTTGGGGGCAATTAGAGGCAGCAGCGCTGGCCAGCAGCCCTTTTAAAGAGCCTTCACATGGAGTGTCAGGGCTGCATAAGTACTTGTTAAGTGAAGCAGAACTTGTTATATGAAGCAAGATTCTTTGGAAATTTGGTCTTGTTATGTGAGATGCTTGTTATGAGAGGTACTACTGTACCAAAGCAGGAGCAGAAATGAAAGCAAGTGACAGTCTAAGAATTTGTGAATAGGCAACCTTATGTTAGAATTTTTCCCCTGAGCTATCATTGCCATTTGTTGAAGGGAACAGCTGTGAGGAGCTTGACAGTCGGACTCATGTAATTCTTCTTTGGTTCTGAGCTGTGGCTGATTGCCCAAGTGTAGCATCAATGTTTGCAATAAACCTGGATGAATTCTAGCAGTGGGAACCATTAGGAGAAGATAGACTTCTGCACAAGTTTGTCGAAGCCATTCTCATTTTACACCACTGAATGCAAAATGTGGTCAAACTGCAACTGAGTTTATGTTTCCTGCCTTTCCTCCAGTGACATTTGTGGGAAAACCTCTCTAGACAAGCTGAGGTCTGGCATTATCATCCTGACCAAAAACTAAACATGCATCTTAGTCCGGATATCATTTGGTAAAACTTCTATGCTATTTGCCAGATTAAGGCTGCAATCCTAACCATACTTTCCTGGGAGTAACAGTGGTGGGCTTCAGGGGGTTCTCACAAGTTCTACAGAATCCTTTGCTAATGAGCACCTGGTTCTGATGGGACATAGAAGCTGTTGTTAATTTATTTGAGTCCCACCACTGAGTAAGACCCATTGAATACAATGGGGCTTAATTTTAAGTAGACATGGTTAGGATTGTGCTTTAAATGTTTTACCATAGTTGGTTTTGTAAATTTTTAGGGTGGGATCAGTGGTGGGCACTTACCGGTACGGGCCTACGTGCCCGTACCGGTTCTTCCCATTTCCCTGCCGCTAGCGTACCGCCAGCGACAGGGAAATGCAAAACATGGCGGACCGGTACGGTCCGCCATGTTTTGCGCCCACCGCTGCCTGCCTAGTAGCGGGCAGGCCGCTTCTAGGCAGGCTCTGCACAAGCGCCGACGTCGGCGCTCGCGCAGACCCTGCCTAGAGGCGGCTTGCCCGCTTCTAGGCAGGCTCTGTGCGAGCGCCGACGTCGGCGCTCGCGTAGAGCCTGCCTAGAAGCGGACTGCCAGGCCAGCCTCCAGGCAGGCTCTGCGTGAGCGCCGGTGTCGGCGCTTGCGCAGAGCCTGCTTAGAAGCCGGCCTGCCAGGCCAGCCTGCCAGGCCGGCTTCTAAGCAGGCACTGCGCAGGCGCCAACGTCGCCCCGCCCCTCGCCCCTCCCCAGTCCCGCCCCTTGCCCCGCCCACACCCCCTGACCCCGACTGGCCCCTCCCACTTCCGGCATACCGGATCTTGGGATGGGGCCAGCCCATCTCTGGGTGGGATGCTTTAAACATTTTTGTAGAATCTAATTGTATGTTAACTGTATATTAATTGTGTCTTAATCTGTATTGTTATTTAATTTTAGTGGTGTTTTATTGTTGTTTTAATTGTTGTTAGCAGCCTTGGGTTCCCTTTTGTTAGGGAAGAAAGGCAGGATATAAATCAAATAAATAAATAAATGTTTATGTAGGGCTGCAGTAGCTCAGTGGTTAAAGATCTGCCAATGTCAACCTGCATAATTGAGTCCTATTACTTGCCCAGCTCCTGTGGATCTAACCATTCAAAAGATTGTAAATGTTAAGTACTGTAGATAAATACGTACCACACTGGGGGAAAGATAATAGCATACATGTGCCTTTGGCTGCAATCCTAACCACACTCTCCTGGGAGTAAGTACTATTGAACACAATAGGACTGACTTCTGAATAGACATGCTTAGGATTGCACTGTTTGGCATTTAGTCATGCTAGCCACATGACCACGGAGATGTCTTTGGTTAATGCTGGCTCATTGGCCTTAAAATTGTGATGAGCACTACCCTTAGAATTGGCCATGATTAGCAGGACAACCTGCAGAGGACTACCTGTACTTTTTATGTTTACCAGAGTCAGACCTGTGAAAGATAATAATACTGTGAAAGATAATAAGCAAACATCTTTGCTGTCATTTAGTCTTTAGAGAACAGTCTTGTAGAAACAGATGCATTTGTACGCATCAGTTGCTTTGCAGTGCTCTGGAGATGTAAAGCAGCAGTGTATAATCAGACTATTATTAATCTGAGTTTTTACCTGTTTGCTACTGCTGCAGAACCATAAAGCATTTGTTGTGTATGAAGGACACATAAATGACGAGGAGGTTATGAATATTTATTGCTTTTCAATAAAAACACGTTTTCTGAGTGGTTGCAAAAGGGATGAGAAGATGGCTCCCTGCCTCGAAAAGGCTTGTCATCTAAAAGAAACACAAGGGACATACCAGGAGCAGCAACTGGTAAAGAAACTATGGTAGGAGGAACAGAGACAGTTGCTATGGACTTGCTAAATATAAAACTGTTACCACTTGAAAAGTTGCCTCTCTGTGAGGAGGGATTAACAGATATTTCTGTGTTGATCACAAATGTGAGAGTAAAAACACTGTATGTGATATTTTTGTTCAGTGGGACTCAGTGGATTGCTGCCGAGAATCTCTGCTGCAGAAATTGTTGACCATTTCCCATAATTATTTAAGATGACCAGTAATATGGCTTTTTAAAATACCTTCATATAAGATTTGGTGCCATCTTATAAATAATGCACCCTATACTAAAACAGCACATTTAATGTTATAATTTTATCCCATTTTTTGAAGATTTATTTCATTAGAGTAGGGATTTATCTGAATTTTCAAACTAAACTGGTTAAAGGTAAAATAATTCCATTAATTTTAATCCCCTACTTGTTCATTTCAGAAGTTGTAAAGACCTCAACTGCCCTCTTAAACCTAAAATTTACCGTAATTGTCTTTAGCAGTGATTTTCAACCACTGTGCCATGATACACTGGTATGCGGTGGATGGTCCATAGGTGTGCTGTGGAAGTTTTGGATAGATCATTAATTAGTAAGGCATTTGGGGGATTTGAGTCCCAATTAGTAGCATGAACATAAGAACATCAGAAGAGCCTCCACTGGATCAGGCCAAAGGCCCCTCTAGTCCAGCTTCCTGTATCACACAACAGCCCACTAGATGCTTCAGGGAGCACATATAACACCTGCCTCCAGGTGCACCCCCCTGCAGCTGACATTTTGAGGTTGTCCACCTCATGGCTTGTAACCTGTGGTGGTCCTTTCCTCTAGGAATTTGTCCAAACCCAAATTTGTCCAAGACATGGTGTGCATTACCAATGGTTAAAAAAACCTAACTTAGGGCGCAATCCAGAGTAACTACGGGGAGTCCTTGCTCCGGTGTAAGAACAATTTGCTCTGGATTGCAATATGAATTTCCCATAGGTTTTCACTATATTGTGCAGTAACTACGTGTACATGTAATGTCTCTTACGTGCTCCCGTAGTTACTCTGGATTGCGCCCTTAGAAATATCTTTATTCTATCAAAACATGTGACCAAAAAACAAACTGGGGCAGGGCAATGGCACACAACCATGCGAACCCTAGTGATGTCCTTGCTTAATTCTGTAACAATGCAATGTAATATTACCCTTAATTCTAGAGGTGTGTATGTTAGAGAAGGAGAGGGGGCAGAAGGTAGAGGGGAACAGAGAGATGAGATCATAATAGTAAATTTTTCTTAATCCTGTGTTCTGGCCTATTGATCATAAAAGGTTCTCAGTGGAATCCCGTCATATGTTTTATAGGCATTTAAATGATCACTTTTCTACTTACCACCATATTTTGTGCTGAAAAGGGAGTAATAGATATTTCTACAGAGCCATAGTAAGCTGACTATGGGTGCAATCCAGAGTAACTATGGGGAGTCCTTGCTCCGACATAAGAACAATTTACTCTGGATTGCAATAAGAATTTCCCATAGGTTTTTCCTAGATGGTGCCATAACTATGGGTGCACGTAATGTCTCTTATGTGCTCCAGTAGTTACTCTGGATTGTAGGGAAAGTGAAGTATGGGGTGAAATAAGGTAGATTTTTAAGACAGCATTCTCATGAAATTGATTTTACAATGCTGCTGGAAGAGCTAAATTATTTGGGACAACATGTACAATGAGCCAGCTATCCACCATGACTTTATAGCCCCCAGTAACAGTTGTGTGTAATTGTCTTACAAGCCAAAAGTCCCATAGAACATGAACTGGGGGAAGGAAACTATTTTGAAAATAATCACCTGCAACTTTGAGACTGAAGTGAAAGCACTTACCCAATAAACAAAAAAGATTTGGAAAATGCCAACTAAGTAGGGTATTGTGATATAAAACTCTACTGGCAGGCATTGCAATAATTTACAGCACATTTACATTTGTCAAACTTGTAAACAGTACAAGTACTGTCTAATGGGAACAAGAGAATAAACAATGCACTTTACAGTTTTCCATAAATCTGCAAAAACTGAACTTGGCTTGACTCAAACTAGGACTCAAACTAGGAGAAGTCAGCAATCATATTTTATGTGTATTTCTGAATATAGTTTGTCTATTTTGTCAGGTTAGGAGCAAGCTTAAAATTCAGTTGTCTATCAAAGGTAGGATTGCCATTATTCTCTTCCACAAAATCAGGACAGGACCTTTTGTCCCATTCGCATATGTGAAATCAATCACCACAAATTGGGATTGTCCCTCTTTTGGGGGGATAAAGAGCAACCCTAATCATTAATTAATTAATTAATAACTTTATTGTCAATGCACAACAAGTGTACAATGTGATTGGCTGAGACTCCCTGAGTGTGCCCCGCCCCAAGCACAATACATCTCAATAACTCACAGTGAACACCATAAATCATACTAACAACACACAACCCTCTATACATATATGTGCATAACATTACCTTATATTATATTACACCAATGTGGACATATTGCAGTTTGCACTAGCCCTGCAAGTCTTACTACATAGTTATGATACTATATTGCATTCAAGAGTCTGACAGCCCATGGGTAAAAGCTGTTCTTCAGCCTGCTTGTACGACTGGCTATGCTTCTGTATCTCCTGCCGGTGGTAGGAGAGTAAAGAAGTGCTGACCAGGGTGTGAATCTTCCCTGAGAATTTTGCTCACCCTACTAAGCCCTGGCGATTTCGTTCAGCAGTGTCAGGGGACAGCCCAAGATGTTTTGTGCTGTGCTCATCACCCTCTATAATGTCTTTCTATCTGCAGCTGTCAAACCAGCATATCATATTGTGCTGCAGTAAGTGAGGATGCTTTCTATCACTGATGAGTAAAAGGAGGTCATCAGTTCTTGTTCCACCTTATTTTTTCGCAAGACCCTAAGGAAATGGAGTCTCTGCTTTGCTTTCCTGGCCACCTGGATCTTATTATTTTTCCTGGTGAGAGCTTTGCTAAAATGGACTCCCAGGAATTTGAAAGAGGAAACCATTTCCACACAGCCCCTCTTGATATAAAGTGGAGCAGGTTTCTCTCTCTTCTTCTGGAAGTCTATCACCATCTCCTTTGTCTTGCTGATGTTTAAGTGCAGGTTCTTTTCTGAGTACCATGTGGATAACTTTTGAACCTCTGTATCAGAGCTTTTGAATTGCTTCTATCAGAGCAATAGATTCCATGGCTATTTAACCCCACTGCGGCATCGGTACAGATGGTTGTAGCCAGGTCTCCATAACAATCATCATGCAACTTTTGCAGATAAGCCTGTTTGCTGCCATCTGCAGCTCTAATTCATTGATTTTGTGGATGAGAGAGCTGGCATTGGTGACTCTCATTACTCTGTGGGGCTGCTTTCGTAGCTGAGCCAGCAGACCAGCTCTACAGCTGCACTTCTGTTTCTCTCCTTTCTCCATCTTTGGCACCTCCCCGATCCAATGACAATCCATGGAGAACCTGGAAGACTCACCGTGCAGTTCAGTATGTTGCGAGACTGCTGGAAATCACTGGTAATCCCAGATTGACTTGCAAAGCTGATGTTTTGCCCCTTGCACTTCACTGTGCACTTCACACATCCATACACACATTATTCCAACCACCACACATCAATACCAGGAGCTCTGGGCCACAGGGCATAACGTGCCTCCATCTTGGGGGTTGGAAGGATGCAAATTTGCTGAGCTCTGTTCCTACAATGGCAGACAGTATACCCACAGAGAGAAAGTGATAGTGCAATCCTAACCTCTGGTTAAGCTGGCATAAGTCTTGGCCCAAGCCCTACGATGATCTGAGGATGTCACAAAAGTAATGGAAAGGGTTCGGCTACTGCACAGAAATGCTCTGCCCTTCTCATGCCACCATGGGAATGGGAAGAGATGGGTGAGTTGTGTTGGCTGAAATTGGTTAGGATCAGTGATGGGCTTCAAATAAATTAACAACTGGTTCTCTGCCCATCTGGCAGCCACTTTTAAATGGATATTTTTAAACTTTATATTGCCTATCTCTCATTAACAACCAGTTTTATAGAGTAGGTGCGAACCTGCTGGAGCCCACCACTGGTTAGGATTGTTTAGGTCATTGTTTATCAGGCTGATGTCAGGCCAACGTTAGGCAGACATTCGGCCAACATCATGCTGATATTTTAGCTATTTTAACTATATTTTAATATGTTTTAATCTCTATTTTTTAACGTATCTAATTTTAGTGGTGTTTTATTGTTTTTTAATTGTTGTTTGGCCGCCTTGAATTCCCCCTTGTGGGGGAAGAAAGACGGGATACAAATTGCTTAAATAAATAAATATTGCACTGAGATCAGGCCACCAGCCACAATTGGTGAGCCATTGAGGTTTCCATGGACTCTAGCATTACTGGTAGCAAAGATGTCTCCAAATGTTTGTTAGAAGATTACATATCTAATACATAAATGCAAGCAATTTCATTCAGAGTGTTGGATAGCAGGGAAATGGTGCTAGCAATCAACACATAATATAAAATATAACTGTGAAGAAGATAATAATGATGATTTCCTTCAGATTTTCCAAAACTGGCCGGAGTATAATAGAAAACTTGGCATCCATCAGTCTTGAGAGACTATGGTATCGTGCTTGACGCTGCATGCACGAAGGCCTGGGTAGATTGATATGGAGGATAGGCTGTTACCCAAGCAGCAAATCCCCCCTCTCCATGCCACTGAAGTAGTCCAATGGAAGGGCAGAGCCGATACAATTGGCACAGGTGGGCTGAAGCCTGTTCTCACCGGATCTGTAGAACCGGTTGTTAATTTGGGGCTGACGTTAGCAAACCGGTTGTCCCCCCCAGATCTCCCCACCTCATCCTGCCCCTCTGAGAAATCTCTCCACCTGAGATTTATGGGGGGTATGGGGGGTATATGAGGCAGTATGGGGGGCACCTGAAGAAATAGCCCCAGTTCCCATCCTGCCCCCCAGGAGCCCAGTCCACTGCCTACTCTGAAGTAAATCCTATTAAAGTCAGCAGGTTTTACTCCCCTATGAGGATAGGAGTGTATCCTCAAAGCCCAATCATCTGTCTACTCAGAAGTAAGTTCCATTATAATAGTGAAGCTTACTCCCTGGAAAGAAGCTGGTTTCTAAGAGCTTGTAATCCTATGCCTGACTACTCAAAAGTTAATCCCATTTCAGTCTATGAAGCTTACTCCCAGGAAAGTGTGCAGAGGAGTGCAGCATTAGAGCCCAATCCTATTCTTGGCTACTCAGAAGTAAGTCCCATTAGAGTCTGTGGAGCTTACTCTCAGGAAAGTGAATAGGATTGGAGCCAGAGGCTGGTTACTAAGAGCTCAGTCCTTTGCTTGACTACTCAGAAGTCCAATTATATTCAATGGAGCTTACGTACAGGAAAGTGTGGACAGGACTGTAGCCTTTAGTGGCTTAGAAGCAAACCTCAACCTGCAGATGGACACCACAGACTCTGGTCCTAAACTGTAGATCAGTGTTTCTCGATCAGTGGTATGAGCACCACCTGTGGAACCTGTGGTAGTGTCTGCTGTATTAGGCACCTGGATGCAAGTGTCATATGTGAGGCAGCTGGTGGGCTGCTGTGTGATTCAGGAAGCTGGACTAGATGAGTCTCTGGTGTGATCCTTATGCTTTTATGTTCTTATTTGTGGCACACATTCCCCCTGAGAGCATAACGAAGTGTAATGCATAGGAATAAATTGCACTGAACTCAGGGGCTTAATACTGATTGATGCGGTCACAAGTGATACAATTTTTTTGGTAAACTAAGGGTTAAGGTGGTGTGTCCTTCCCCACCCCTGACCCTGGCCCTGCCCACTTCTGGAGAACCAGTTGTTGGGGCAGGCTGGGCCCACCAATGACGAATGGTTCCAGCTGCGTTGCAGAGCTGGGCTAAGCACAGGAACTCACCCTGTCTTGTGGGGACTGACCCAGGTCTCGAACCCTGGCCTGCTGATTAACGGTGTCTTAACCACTTGCACGACCCACAGCCCAGTATAAGAGAATCCATTTGCAAAGACAAGGCTAGGGGATAGAGAAAAGTATCTCAAGGTGTTTGAAGGCTGTGATGATGCAATCTCATATTTGTCAATGCCCAGCTTTGGGAGCTATTTATGCATTTAATGCAAATTAGAAAGTATCATCTTGGTTACTGAATATTCCATAGTCAATTACATGATTGCAATTAATCATTACACTAATATGAATATTCAGCTATTTAAAAAATAATCCTTCAAGTTTTTATTTAAAAAATGACATCAAAAGTCAAAGGAATATTAGGCTTTATTTGAAAACAAGCCAATCACTAGTGTGAATTTTAGAGAATGTTTTAATCCCAACTATAAAGTATTTTTGAAATAATTATAGCAATAATTAACACACGTACACTAATCCTGTAAAAATAGCTCTCTTCTCTGGCTGTTCACAAGCATCACTTATCAGTTTTTCAGAGTCCAAACTGGGGTGTGTGGATTCAGCTATGTTGAGGAGATGGTCAATCTTGTAAGCTCCCAGGAATCTGAGAAACATCCATGTAATTATAGGAGAGCAGAAGGCCATTGAGGAAGACAGAACATGACAGGTGCCATTTCGATTGTGTTCTGAAATAAGGCTATGCAATACAGGCCTCTCAAGCCATATCCAGCCAAAGAAGGATTACTCTGTGAGTGCTGTTGTTGTGTGGCAACTTGCTCATGTGCACTGAGGAGAAACATTTGTGTGCATGTGGGGGGAAGGGTGGATTAACACATGTGAGACCATGCTGAGCTAGGAAGAAACCATAGGCAATATGGTGCCTAAACTGCCGAAGACTGGTCCTGTTTTTAATAGCTGTTTCAATAAGAAATGAAGAGCAAACCTCATTAAATTTGCAATTGTCTTTCTCTGAACCGTTATTCCAAAATGAGTTTCTTAATAGGAAATAAAGGGCACAAAGTCCAAAGTATTATTATGTAAAAAGTAACAAGAACAGAAGCCAAATCAGTTTCATTATCACCAGTGTTTTGTTTTCATTTAGCAGGAAAATGGAGTACCAATGGGGCCAATTGATGAGATTGTACTGGGATGTTGAGTTATGCATCTTTCAGTCCCCTCTCGTATGAGGATACAGTAGTCTCATTTTCCCCCATGGGGTGGGGTCGGAATGATTTATGAGGACTGCAGTAGTTTGTGTAATTAGTTCTTCCTAGTCCACAGAATATCTCAATCCTCATAACTCATCCAAAATTTCCCAAACTGGGCTGATTGGCTGAACTATTTGTTACATTTAAGAACACAAGGATAGCCTGGGGGGCAGAACCTGGAGCTATGGTGGACACTGGAGACTTTTGAGTCTCTACATGATCTCATACCCCTCTCCAGTTTTGGAGAAATGGGTCCCTCAGACACACCAGGAGAAGGGGATAGGGTCAGGAGTTGCTGTTGGCTTTGTTAATGGCATGGGGTGGTGAACCTAGCTCAGTGCGTGAGAACATTGTAGCACCAGAATGGTGACCAGCCGGGCCTGGATTGCTTCCGCTCCATCTCTGAAACTGAAAAAGATCTACAACAGAACTTCTAAGAAGAATTAAGAAGCTGACAACTGAAATGTTAATAAACCTACCCTAATATAGTGAGAAAAATTATGGACTCAATTAGATGAACTTAATGGCAATTATAAGTTGATTTATACCAGCTCTGCTGCGGGAATTAGATAACATTCTGACAGGTAATTGGCGAGCTGTGGGACGGACAGTTATAAATAATGGGAAAAATCCTACAGCCTTATTGCAACAGACCACAAACTAAGATTTATGAGATGACTACACAGCTTCAATTATGAAAACTGAGGTTTTTTGTTTTTCTCTCTTTTTAATTGTCAAAGTAAAATAAATATCAGGAATTGGATTTTGGAACTTAAGTTGGGTAAGAACTTGAATGTGAATTGGAAGATCGACTGATGTTGGATTATAATTTTAAGATATAAATTTTTTGTTTTCCATTCCTCAGATCATTGAGTGCATCTTGAAGCTGGATAAGAATAAGTGTTATGGAGGATGGTTTCTGCAAGAAGGGCCATACTGGATTAAAGAAATTCCACAGTTAAGGGAAGCGGCCACAACAAGATTGATTTTAGATTTCAGACTGATGTTTTTATTGAATCATTAGATTGGAGATTATAAGGCTCATGTATGGGTGTTTTTCATTTGCACTTTCATTTTCACTGCACAACAGATAAACAAAGTGGCAGGATGTAAAATGTGACTGGATAATGAAGGCTAGGAAGTGGGAATGAGGAAATTTGAATAACAATAAGAAGAAAGAGCCTGTATGTGGAAGGTAAAATAATAAAATGCAGAAAATATAATAATTGATTATTGTAAATGAAAGTCTGGAAGTGGGAGTAAATTGAATGAAAGAATAAAGTTGACCCCATGATAAGCTTATGATCTAAAGATCCAGATATAATAATTAAACAAGTTTAGATATATATGAAGAATATTTTTTTTTATAGAGAGGATAGGATTAAGTAAGAGAGATTTAGGCACATATCCTAAAGTCAAATTAAGCCCTTTGCTCCAGAGCAGTTAAGGCGACTTTCCATAAGATAACACTAGAGGGTGACATAACTGCGTGGACCTGTAACTGCTCTGGATTTTGCCCTTAAATAATTAACCCGGGCTATATTGCTAATGGAATGCTAATGGAAGATAGCATTGATAAGATTATTGAAGGTATATTTAGGTAAACTATGATCTATATATATAAAAAGAAAAATCACTGACTGACTCACTGACTCATCAATGCCCAGCCAAAACTGCTGGGCCTAGAAGCATGAAATTTGGGGTGGGTGTTCCTTCCATGATGGAAGGAGTCACTAAGAACCAATTTTTGGAAATTCCAACTGGAAGGAGGTAAAATGGGGTATTGCCTGCATTGCTAAAACTGCAATTGCCTAATGCTCATCTCTACTTGTGACTTGTTCTAATTCCTCATGGTATAAGGATTCCCTCCAGCTCATGGATGCCCCCAAACATCATTCTGGTCATTCTGATCAAACTACATAATTTATGTAAGTGTGCACACAACATCCAAGTAGGATTGAGCTGTCAGTTTGATGTGATACTGGTTGTGATCACCTTGACAAAATATTTTGTGATCCCCTTGATGAAATAACTATCAGTGGTTTTGGTGATAAGCAGAAGTTTGGATTTGCTATATTTCTTCCTATAATTTCTTTGGTAAGAACACTAATTTGATAATTTACAAGGCATTTTCCTTTCTCTCCTGAGTGATTTCCACATCAGCTAGATAGATTTTATTTGAAATTGCCTGTCCGCATCTTCTTCATATTGTGTTTTGTTTTTTTCTTATACTCCAATATACACCACTTCTTTGTCTTGCCAAAGGCCTTGGCAGAAGATAGTAATGAGGTTTTGCTGCCCAGTTTTGTAATAACTTGTATATTTGCTTTATGTAAGGAGTAAAAGAAGATGATGAATATAATTATCTGAGGGCCATCTTTCTCTCTTTCTCTGACAGAATGGCAACAGTGATGTTTAAACACTGTACAATGGTACCTTGAATAAAGAGCGTCTTGTATAAAGAGCAAAATTTTCTCAGAAATTTTGACTTGCTTAAAGAGCACTGTCTTGTAAAGAGCACTTCTGAGGAAGTTTGGAATAGGCTTCCATGGCAAGGGAACTCACAGCCAGGACGAGGAGACTAACTTGAGTGACAGTGGGGCCCTAGGCAAAGTTTGGAATAGGCTTCCATTGCCAGGAAACTCATGGGACGTCCAGGGGGAGCATCCTGAGTCAGGTCTGTATGTGGGATCTGTGTGTGGCAGCATGGAAGGTGTGTCTTATCAATGTTCTAGTTCTGCTCCCTGTCAGCAGTTTGGGAATGTTAAAGTTGCACAAAAAGACAATAGATGCCATTGAGCCAATGGATAGCAGTGACTCCATTAGTGATTGTGAAAGTCATCTCCTCTCTGTAACCCTCACACCAGCCATGAAGGTTTTCAAAGGTACAGTACAGTTCAGTACTGTACAGTATTTTCTTTATTGCAGTGTTGTGTGTTACTGTATATTACAGTGCTTTGTACAGTGTTATATTGCAGTGTTTTGTAATCATTTTTATAAACAGTTAATATTTTTATATGAATATTTTTGGGCTGTGAAACCAATCATCTGAGTTTCCATTATTTCCTATGGGAAAATCTGCTTCACTTAAAGAGCGTTTCACTTAAAGAGCATGCCTCCGGAACGAATTAAGCTCTTTAAGTGAGGCGCCACTGTATTTTCATAAACACTCCACAGATATGCAGCTTTTTCTAATTTATCAAGGTATATGCAAAAGGCGAAAACAAGAGGTGATTCTGGATAAGACATTTATTATCAGTGCTTTTTTAGGGGGGGGGGGAAGGTGCCAGTATTCACTGCCAGGGCCTATGAGAGTGGGGTTCAGCAGATACATTGTTCTGGGGTCTAGGAGCTACGGAGGGGCCCATGACTAAAGGACCATTTGAGTGTTTGTTACTAACAAATTAATACGGTATATGTGCGCACATACATATACACACATACACATGTATACAAACATATATACACATGCATGCACACATATATACATACACATGCATACATGCATACAAATTGTGTGACTTATTTCCAAATGTTTATATTTGTTTGAGAATATTGTTAACAATTCCAGCTACAGTAGCATCTGCTGAAAGATCTTTCAGTAAGTTTAAACTTATAAAAAATTATTTGCGGTCTACTATGTCACAAACTCAACTTGTTGACCTAGCAAGACAAGATTGAGTCTAGCATTGCCAGACAAGTTGTTTTTGATAGCGTTATTAGAAATTTTGCACATAAGAAAGTCAGAAAAGCACTTATTAAATAGTTAATTTTTTATAATTTTTTTCCTAGATAAGATTTTAGTATTTTATATTTTCAAATTACTTGAAGACCAGTATGTTTTAACATAATGTTTTATATGATCAATAAATGAGCAATTGTTGAAGCTTGTTGCACATTAATTAGTCTCAATTTTTTATTTCAAAATAATTTTGCAAATCTTAGGGAACCCAAATGGGTTTTGTACCGCCTTAAAAAAATTCTCTTGGAGGCCCTGCTCACCGCAGTGGTGTTGCATATTCCCATATGACTAATGAATTAGCTGCTGGAGCAGGTGGAAAAAGGTGCCTGTACTGAGTATTAGTACCCCCAGAAAAAAGCCTAGATTATTACAGCACCTCATTTCAGGTAAGTGCTACATAGTGCTATATTTTCAAGACAATAGACATAATTGCATGGGGCTATGGAAGGATATTGAGAATCTTAGGGGTGGGAAGATCTAACATTATACATTGATTTGAAGATCAACAAGCAACTCCAATAGCACCAAGCAACACAGTTTTGAAACCCAGAGAAGTTTCAAAAGAAGATTAAGGTATGGCATTAGGGTTCCTTTCCAGAAAACAATTCAAAAGATGTCTGGTGAGTCTGATGCTGATTGCCCCATCAATCTGTTCTGTGACCTAAGTAGAGTTTTGATAAATCAGTACCATTATATCCAATAGGGCTTACTCCCAGGAAAGTGTGTTTAGGATTGCAGCCATAGTGACAATTGTGAAAAAGTAATTTTAAAAAATGATAATACTACCAAGCACCAGATGAGATGTGGCCTTCTGGATAAGCATGGATTTTTCTTGCCTAGACTGAAGAATGCTCAAGCAGCTGATGGTCTGAAATGTTTAATGTAAGTGAACGACTTGATTTTGCTGGGGAAACCCCCTACTTTATTGGTTCCTGAGTAACTTTCTCTTTGAGTGAATTTTATTCTTAAATTTCTGAAATTTGATAATTCATAGCTTTTACTGGTGATGAAATCATAGCTATAGAGATCAAGAAGTATATTATATTTTCTCCTTCAATCTTTCATTGAAGAAAAAGCAGGATGTGAGCTATTAACTGCTATGGCTCTTAAACATCACATAATCCTTTAGAATTAATTACCTTGAGGGTGAAATTGGTTGACCTACTTGAATCTCTATAGAAACCTTAGGATTACTGCCTGGAAAGCTAACAGGGTGAATTTCAAAGTTAGATGGTAAATCGTATGATTGCACTGCATGTCTGAGGCCAAATGATAAAATTGATATCAGGAGGATGATTTAATCAGCGGCAGCACAATCCAGAATGTCTCCTCATTCCACCCTTGGTCTGCCATCTCTGCACAATGGCAAATAAAACTTCTACCACACTCCTCATATTGTTTCTTCAGTTGCAGGAGTGCAGGACCACTCCTTCCTTTATGTGATCCTTGTAAATTAAATTCTGTGTTTGAAAAAACTGCGCCAGGAAAAAGGTGAAGAGGTAGATGATCCATTTTCCACTTGCCTTTAATGGTGCTTTTAGCAACTGTAACAGCCTGGAGTGGCAGTGGCAAAGTTAGGGTGAAGCGTGCCCTAAAGCTGCACCATTGCTCCCCAATCTGCTGCTGATACAACTTATATCACTTCATCTAAATGATGGGATGAACCCTGAATATAATCAATATATATAAAATTGAAATGTCACTGATTCACTCACTGACTCAGTCACTCATTGACTCATCTATGACCAGGCAAAATCTCCAGGCCTAGAAGCATGAAAGTTGGGGAGGGTGTTTCTTCTGTGATGGAAGCACCCACTACAAACCAGAGATCGGAAATTCAAACTGGAAGGGAGAGAAAAGGGGCACAATGCGTTTCCATCCCTATACTTTCCATTGACAAATCCCTGACTGAGGGATGCCCTTCCCCAACCCCTGAAAATCAACTGTGATTTTCAGTGGCCTTTCGTGCTGAGTCAAATCCATGTATAACAAAGCAGAAACATATCTATTCCATCAGTTTTACTTGTCTTCTTATTCCATAGAAATCCCTTAAATATCATTCGGAATGCTTTGGGTTTCAGTCAAAGAAATAGCATGTCTGCATTGCACTGCGGATGATTAGGAATCTTCTTCAGTAAAGATCTCATATCCTCTCAAGGAGAACATCTGACATGCTTTGACAGCTGATGTGCATCAACAGCCTACATTTGACAGTATCAGACATGCAGCACTCAATAATGCAGCAATGGCTCCAGACAAACATTCTAATAGACTAGTTAGAGCAGAGGTGTCAAACAAGAATAAGGCCTGAAGGCCAGATCAGGCCTGGGAGGGGGCAGGATTGGTGAATCCTCTGAATCAGGCCTCTGTCATATCCTAACTCATCTCTTGCACACTTAATACCAGGCTTCCTGGATTTGCACCTCTGCAAAAACAACTGGCTTAGTGCTTAAAGTGGTTGTCAAGCTGAAGATTGGCAAGTCAGTGGTTCTAGACCCAAGTACTGCAAGTTAGAGTGAGCTCCTGTCCTTAGCCCATCTCCTGCCAACCTAGCAGTTTGAAACCATGCAAATGCAAGTAGATATATAAATACCACCTAAGTGGGAGGGTATTAGCATTCTGTGTGCATGCAGGCCACATGTCAATGGAGATGTCTTCAGACAACACTGGCTTATGGCTCTAGAGCCGGGGATGAGCACTGCTCCCTAAAGTCAGTCATGACTACCAGGACAACCTGCAGGGGACACCTTTACCTTTACAAAACAGCTGGTACAGTTCCAAGAAGCCCTACAAACCCTCGCATAGAGAAGGCTTGGGCTTTACTGAGAGAAGATGAAATAAATTCCTTTACAGTGGTACCTCTAATAACTAGTGCCTCACATAACAAGTGTTTCACATAACAAGTATAAATTTCCAAGAAATCTTGCTTCACATAACAAGTTCCACTTCACTTAACAAGCAAGCACACTATGGGCACGTGTGCTATGCAGCCCTGACGCTCCGTACGGAGGCACTTTAAAAGGGCTGCTGGCCAGTGCTGCTGCCTCTAACTGTCCCCAACTTGGGGGCAGTTGCCTGGGGGTGCCAGAGGCAGCTGCCCCTAACTGCCCCCAAGTGCCCCCACTGACCACTTTGAACCTCCAACAGCAGCCCAGGTAAGCCTCCCAGGAAAGTGCCTTTGATTGCAGCCTCCTAACCATATCTACTCAGAAGTAAGCCCCATTGTGTTAAATGGGGCTAACTCCCAGGAAAGTGTCTTTAGGGTTGCAGCCTATGTAGACTTCATAGGATCATGCACACTGAATGCATGTTTTGGATTCAATTCCAGTGTTTTGTCATCATTTTTACATCCAGTTAATATTTTTATATAAATATTTGGGGGGTTGTGGAACCAATCATCTGGGTTTCCATTATTTCCTATGGACAAATCCGCTTTACTTAAAGAGTGTTTCACTTAAAGAGCATGCCTCTGGAACAAATTAAGTTCTTTATGTGAGGCATCACTGTACTTTCTCTCCAGCTGCCTCTTGAACTGCACTGCATAAGGCCAAGAGGCCGTGCTGTGTCAGCATAACTTACAACTGGGGTGAGATACAGTCAAGTCCTTTCTAGCATTTATCATAATAATGTCTGCATACAAACAGAGGAATTAGATGAATCAGTTTATTTCCCAGAAAACTTAGCTGATGCTGTAAGGGAAATCCATTGCCATGACCTGTGTTAGTACTTTCCAATTTAGAAACCCCCTTTCCAAACTTTGTGTCCAACACTAATATATAATTAGTATATAATGATATAATTCCTTAACCTCAATATCTCAGTAAACTATGAAGTCAGCTTTAGAAAGATATTTGTCTACTGCAATTGTGTTCCTTTCCTTTTTTTTTGTTTTGTTTCACCAACCACAGAATTCTCCAAGAATAAATAAAACTGAAGGTTGTTTTTATAAGCGGTTGAAAGTGTTGGGCAATAAAAAAAATCCCAACGGTAAAGCAGGAAAATCCAAAATCAGGAAATGTTCAGTCAGATTCTCTCCCTCAAAGTGAGGAGTATTTATTTTATTTAGCTAGGAGTTCCTTTGTGAGGTCCAGCAGCTGGTAAGTATAGAGTGCTTATCCCTGGATGCAAGTTAGTCTACATTGTTCTGTGGGCAGCTCGTAGAACTTTTCTGAGGAAGGTTGAAACCTTCACGGCATAGTCATCATCACATCTGGTATCAGCGAAAGCCTGATGACTCATGATAGCTTCTCAGCTTGTGGTCTCCCATCCAGGAGTTGTCCAGGTTTTTTCCCTGCTTAGCTTTCTTCAGCAGCCCTGCACTCAACCACCAGACCATGCCAGCTTCCTACACATAGTGTGGAGTGAAAATCCGTGGAAAGGTATGTCAGAAATAGCCCTAAAAGTCCCTCGAGAGCAAAATAAAGTTTTCCCACTCAGTGGTATGGAAAGAGCAAAACAATTCCAGAATTGGCAGGCATGAACCCTCTAATTTTCTGTGGAAGAGAGAATCAAATTACAAGAATATTGTATGAAATAGGGAAGAAACACAGAAACATTGTGTGTGCCTGAAGTAAATCAACAGCATTAGTGTCAAATTTCTGAAAGATGAAAAATGTCTCTGATTTGTTAATGTTCAACAAACATTTCCCCTGGAATCTTAGCTAATAAATTGTCAAATGATGAATGGATAAAGCTCTGCTTAAGAATCCACAAATAGTAGTTATATGTTCTGTTTATCTGTCCAGTTTCATAAGTACCACAAAGAATGGTGGCACTTAGGAAACCTTTCCAAATTCTTTCAAAAGGTGGAGAAAACAAACCTTTATTTTTACATCTTTGAATGTTAAAGGTCACTGGATGCAACAAAAATGCTGCTCTCTATTATTTCTTGACAAATGTGACTGTTTCAGTGTAAACAGAAAGAAACTTGTGGTTATGTGCTGAGCATGGTCCACTCTAAAACTGACTTGTATTCAACTGAAAAGGATCAAATCCATGGCTGCACTATTGTGGTCTGGCCCCACAATGCTGATCCATAGGCAGTATGTCAAATGTGGCCACTTTCTCCAGTAATGTGCTGACTCTGCTCCTACCACTCCCTAACGTTAAAACTTAGCGCTCTCCTCCCCTACACACACCCTCTTATTCTCCATACCCGTCTTCTTTTTTTCAGTATAAGCCATGGAAGGAGAAAGAGCCTTGCAGTAGATGCAAACGAGGAAGCAGGCACCTGTCAGTCTTGAGAGATGATGTATCGTGCTCGCTGCATACGCTGCATGCGAAGTACGAAGGCCTGGGTAAATTGATATGGAGGATATGCTGTTACCCAAGCAGCAAATCCCCTCTCTCCATGCCACTGAAATAGTCCAATGGAAAGGCAGAGCCAATACGATTGGTTCCAGCTGCATTGCAGAGCTGGGCTAAGGACAGGAGCTCACCCTGTCTTGTGGGGCCGACACAGGTTTCGAACCCTGGCCTGCTGGTTAACAGGCACAGTGTCTTAACCACTTAAATTTCTTAACATATGTCACTGCCATTACGATCCTCTTGTGTCACCCTCAAACCACCCATTCCACCACCGCTTCTGCCTTGCTAATAGCAGCGAAGGTTGGATGAGGCTCAGCAGGTCACTGTCACCCTCACACAGTCTCTGGCAGCCATGGCTTTCACAACCATCATTTGCTCTGGCAGCCGTGGCTTTCACAACCAGCATTCCTGGACATATGCTGACAGATCGTGAGATCCATCAGTATAAGCCCTGCACAGGATTGGGCTGTTAAAAGTGTTTTTAATTAAATTTTTTGGTACTGTACTAATGAGACCAGCTGGCACTTGAGGTAACAAACCAAATGCTATCCTCCTTATGGGATGATGTGCCAGCCTCTGCATTATTTTGGTCCTTGGATTGGAAAAAGAAGAAGGGAGGGGAATGAAAGTGAAACTGGAACTGAGAGCAGCCTCTAATGTTCTTTCCTACCACCAGTGATGGGCTTCAAAGAAATTAACAACTGGTTCTATGCCCATCTGGCAGCCACTTTTAAATGGCTGTTTTTAAACTTTATATGTCCTATCTCTTGTTAACAACCGGTTCTATAGAGTAGGTGCGAACCTGCTGGTGCCCACCACTGCCTACCACTCTCCTCTTCTTCATACTCCCAGTCCTGCAATCTTGCACCTGAGACAGTTTTTCAGTAAGCCTCATAGATGTACCAACCCTGAGTTCGGGAATAGTTTTATTCATATTTGTCAGGAAGAAATGCTCTTTAGCACCCCATCAAGGTCTTTTGGATGAAAGCATTGTAGAGGATAAAGTCAGAATAAACTACACTTTTGAAGAAGGACACACATTCATTGTGATGTCAAATCTGCATGGCTTACATTTATGTGCTCATTTGATTAACAAATACACATTTTCAGTGGTCACCTCCTCTTGCTGGCCTTGACCATCAATCAAACCAGCCTTGTAAAATGTAACTTTTTTTCTTTCTTTCTCCCTTGTATATAAAGCAGTCATTTAATTTTTCTCAAGTGAAGGCTACTGTGGGCATGCCCTTGCTGATGCTTTTGTCCAGTTTTTTGAATCTTCCTATAGGAAAAGATATATTTTTAAAAACTTTATTGAGTTAACAGGACATGAGATGTGAATCAAAGTACTGGTACCAAGAGTGAGAGGTCTGAGACTGTTGAAAATGTAACCTAATAGACATGGGAGATCAGACCCTTTGTAATATTGTTCCTCAACTAGCTCTCAATATTTTGAACCACACAATCAAACCCATTCGGAATATAAATTAGAAGGATGAATTATCCATGCTAATTTACATTCTAATCTGTTTCCCTGACCAAGCTCACCTCAAGGCCAAGCTTCAGCAGTAACTGTGAAATTAAACTTCCTTGGCATGGCTTTCATAAATTGTAGTGGAATGTCATGCCATTATAAGGCCCAGCTATGCACCATATTGTAGCCATCCATCAAGAATGAAGCATATATCTGCCAGTTGTGTAGTTAACTTGCTAGAGTAAAAAAATTAGGCATGAGACTTCAAAGAATAAGAGATTGTATGGCCAATGAATTTCAAAAAATTTAATGATAGTAAATACATTTGAGACGCACATTTTAATCATGCAGAAAACCCATTAATTTAGACTGCAATCCTAAAGACACTTTCCTGGGAGTAAGACCCATAGAACACAATGGGGCTTACCTGTGCGTAGACATGGTTAGGACTGAGCTCTAAGAGCACGATCCTAACAATGTCTACTCAAAACGAACTTGTCATTAGGATTGAAGCCTAAATTTCATAAAATGCAGGAAACAGGTGAGGGGATACCAAATATTCCAACCACAATATAAAGCTATCATCTCTACTGTGCTTTTAATATTCACCTGGCGTTCTTTCCAAATCAACTTCCATCTCTGTTACTATAATTATTTTATTATTTGCCTTCTCAGTTTGCTTCTTTGCAAGGATTTAGAAGCCTAAGGAGAATTCATAGTTACAAAAGTATCGCTCAATCTGGTTGCATTTTCAAGGCACAATCCTAACCAATTTAGGGCAGCACAACTCAACCATCTCCCAATTCCCGCATTTTTCATTTGTTGTCTCTTGAGTATTTGAATAAAACCTAAGCCTGACACCATTTATTTAAGGGAGGCCTCGTAGCTAGATGTTTCTTCCCTTTACATTTGTTTCAAGAATGATTGTCATCTCTGACACAGATCTTTCTCATGCCCTCCTTTAAAAAAATCCATTACTGATACTTCAATGGCAGAGTTCTAAAGACCCAAGGGTGTCAGTCCCTAGTTAGCCCTCCTAGACTATTCATAGGTATTACATACCTTCACAGAATGGATGCTGCCTCAACTGCTCAGGGCAATATTTCACTTGTGTGCATTGCTTCATGTCAGCATGTATGCCAGTCAAAAAACCCTTGAAGGGGACAATGGAGCTTGACAAGTATCCTATGTTTTTTTCAGACTGATGCTGCATGAACCTACACAGGGTTGCCATATGTGCCTGAAGAATGGGATGTCCCGGTTTTCAGGGATTGCACCCACCTACTGGCAAGTTTGACAGGAGGGTCCTGACCCGGTTTTGTGGAAGAAAATTATGGCAACCCTAAACCTACATCACTTAATCCCAAAACTGCAGAAATACTCCCAGAAACAATGGGAGTATATTGTATTGTTTTTCTTACAATAGGGTCAAGCAAACAGGAGTCATGGTTTTATCAGTAAGCCTGGCCTAGTTAAACAACTTCTGGGTATCTTATTCCTGTGAGATAAAGTATACAGTGGCGCCTCACGTAACAAACGCCTCACATAAAGTATGTTTTACAAAACATACACAAATTTCTCTAGGATTCTGCTTCACATAACAAACTGTGCTTCACGTAACAAACATACTTGTTGGCCATTGGGGCAGATGCGCTGGCCAGAAGCCCTTCTGAAAAGCGTCAGGGCTGCCTAGTGCGCCTGCCCATAGCAAAAACAACCCTTCCGTGCTGTTCTTCCTGTGGCTGGGCATCCGCTGGGCAGAGGGAGAGAACAGCAGTGGAGAAGAGGGAAGCCGCTGAGGGCTAGCCATAAGGGAGCAGGGGAGAGAGAGGCTCAGGATGAAGATAAGGAGAAAGCGGGGAGACACTTGGAAAGTGTCTTGGATTGCAGCCTCCTAACCATGTCTACCCAGAAGTAACCCCCTTTGTGTTAAATGGAGCTTACTCCCAGGAAAGTGTCTTTAGGATTGCAGCCTAAGAGCACTATCCTAACCATGTCTACTCTAAAGTAAACCCCATTGTTTCAATATGTCTTACTCCCAGGAAAGTGTCTTTAGGATTGCAGCCTAAGTAGATGTGATGTGGATTGGGACGCTCATCAGCGCTTTAACATGGAGCCAATGGGGGTATACATGGGGGAGAGCCTCCGTGTGTGGAGAAGACCAGATTATCCCCCCCTTGATATCAAAGACTTTCCAGACGCAGTGGAAGTGTGGTCCATGAAGGACATGGTGGAGTTATGGAAGACAGGAGGGAGGGGAGGACCGAAGCAGAGAGGGATCACAGTAGGACCATCCACCAAGTGGTACGCTCGAGGGGGTGTTCCCTCGTTGACAGGAATCTGGTGGGAAGAGATGGGGGAGGGGTAGAGGATATAAGGGAGCGGGAAGGGGAGGAACGAGAGGTTCTTTGGCGGGAGGACTTGCCGTGGAAAGAACGGAGCACCTATAAGGCATGGCGAGAGAACCCAAAGAATCTGTCCTTGGAGACCCTAACCCTGGAGGAACAAGAGCGTCAGCTTGGGATCAAGCATAGATATCCTGGACCCCTTTCCAATCCAGTGTTGCAAAAGCCTGTCAAGGAGGAAGGAGAGGGAGATGTGGAAGAAGCGGGACATACCTGCAAAAGGAAACAGAAGTGAGATGAGAACCTTAGCCTTGTAACAGAGACTAAAGGGTTAAACAGAAAGACATTTACCTGTTGCCGGTGGTGGGGTTCTGTTGAGAGGGTTGTTGTCAATGTTGTAACCTGCAAGAAAGAGAGAAAGAGTTAATGGATGTTTGGCTCAACAGTAAGAACTAAGTAAATTTATTGGAAACTTACCTGCCGGCGTCCGCGTGTGACATGTATGCTTGGAGGGGGGTGGGGGGGAGACGATGATGAGACCCAGATCTTAGTGGTCTTGGAAGATCAAACCCCAGAAGGTAGGGGTACAGGTGGAGGAAACAGGAGGACCCGTGACAGTAGACTTCATAGGATCATGCACATTGAATGCATGTTTTGAATTAAATTCGAGTGTTTTGTCATCATTTTTCCATACAGTTAATATTTTTATATAAATATTTTGGGGGTTGTGGAACCAATCATCTGAGTTTCCATTATTTCCCATGGGAAAATCTGCTTCACGTAAAGAACGTTTCACGTAACAAACATGCCTCCGGAACGATTTAAATTTGTTACATGAGGCGCCACTGTACTGTAGTTTTTATTGCTAAATGAGAGGAAATCACATTGCAAAGACACCAACAGCATCTTATCCATTCTTTGTCCTTCTGTCTCTTCAAGTGGGTGTTGATATCTTGTACAAGGCTTAAAAAATGCTGACAAAAATTTTAAAAAAATCTTTAAAGAAAACCAAATAAAAACCTGTTATGAAAATTCCATACAGGCAGCTAAATTCAATCTGATCACCAGGCATAATATATTTTGCTTTGTAACAGGAAGAATGAATCAGAGTCTTATTATTAGCCTCCTAAATTATTATTTCACTGCCTCTTCTTCCTCGATTAATGCTCTTCAGTCATAATAAGAGATGAGATAGACACCCAAAACGCAGCAAACATTCTGTCTGCTTTGCAAGATGATATCATGCTGGCACAACTCAGGAGAGAACTCTAGATACAGAAGCCACTGTTTCGATGCTCTGTAGGTTCTTGCGTCAATCTCACTTCTTAGACCAGTGGAGCTTGACTATGAGTGTAATGTTCAGCCCCGCTAGGGCAAAGGGGCAGGATAGCCATGCTTGTTGTATTTTCCCCTGGCAGTGTTTTCTCTCTGGTTCATGGAACACTAGTGCCAGCAATCCTGAATTATTTCATTTTTCCATACAGTAGCTACAAACAAAAGGGAGAATATTGTTTATACTGCTCTCACTTCAAGGTTGAGACACTCCAAGTAACCTATAATAGTCCTCCATATGGATATCCACCTGGGGGCACCACTGGGAAAAAAGAAGTTAATTTCATACATCGCAAAATTATGGCCCAATCCAAATGGAGCATTGTGTTTCCAGACTAGCATTCTGATAGCATAAGGGCCTTGAAGGCTGCTGCAAAAGGTGACAGGCCTCATGGAACGGCTGCTGTCATATGTGTCATATGTGGCAATTGTCTGGGTCCAGTTCTAGTCCCCAATTAAGTTAGTACAACAGGCAGATGGGACGTAGGGTGGAATGAATGGGGAAGAGAGAGGCCAGAAGATGGAGGAGGCCACAGTGGAGAGAGGGAGGTTTAGGCTGGGAAGGAAGTGGTCTGTGGCAGTGGTGTCAATATCCTATCCTGCTTTCTGGCCTGGATGGACTTGCATCATCCAAGTTAGCACAAATCCAAGTTGATCCACAGAAGCAGTGGATACTTGCCCCAGAGTAAGGCATACAGTATACTGTATATTCTCTTACCTCAAGGAGCTGTCTGGGACCCAAATTTCCCGCATAGGATATAGCAGGGGTGTCGAACTCATTTCATACCCAGGGCCGAAGTGTGCATTAATGGTTCTCTAAAGGGCCAGAGTCCAACCTTATGCATGTCTATTCAGAAGTAAGTCCCATTATAGCAAGATGATCATATGCCATAACCAAAAAAGAGGATAAGGCCCCCCAAAATGTAGGATACCCAAGAAAGCTGTAGGACATGACAAAATAAAAGCTAAAACACTCATTTATATTGCTTTCATGTGCTTAATTTAAACGCTATATTACTCATTATTAAATTTACAACTATTATATTTAATTTATTGCATAGAAGTTATTAATTTCAAGAAAGCTACATGCTGGTTCCTGATAAGGAAAAGGAGGACATTGAGGTTTCTTTCTAGGAAACAAGGCTAAAATCTAGAGCATGCCCTGAAAAAAACAGGACATATAATCACCCTGCATTATAGTCAATGGGACTTACTCCCAGGAAAGTGTGGATGGGATAGCAACCTCAGATCCTAATCCTATGCATGCTACTCAGAAAGAAATCCCATGATAGCTAATGGGACTTACTCCCAGGAAAGTGTGGATGCATGCAATTCAGAAGCAAATCCCACAATAGCCAATGGGACTTGCTCCCAGGAAAGTCACTCACTCACACTCACACACACATGCAAGTATCTAAATGCAAGTAGATAAATAGGTAACACCTTGATGGAAGGTAAAACAGTGTTCTGTTGTCTTTAGACAACATTGGCTCTAAAGGCTTAGAAATAGGGATGAGCACTGCACCCTACAATTGATCATGACTAGCAGTAACCAGTGGTGGGCTTCAGGGGGTTCTCACAGGTTCTATAGAACCTTTTGCTAATGAGAACTGGTTCTGAGAACCAGTTACTAATGGGACACAGAACCTGTTGTTAATTTAGGTTATTAGGACATACAACCTGTTGTTAATTTAGTTGAATCCCACCACTGAGTATAATCTGTGGGGGACACCTGCACATTTACCTTTTATGGCTGCTGAAAGTGTGGAAGTGTGTGAGCAGGACTTACAGAAGCTGAAGGTGGTTAAATGTGCTCACCTTGATTAGTTGAGTCTACATTGCTCTAAGAGCTCCTTAGCTGCCCCTTAAACAACCAGAAGTAAAATACATTATGCAAAATAAACTACTGAATCTAATGTGCCATTGACTCAATGCTTACACTGATTTTAAAAATGTTTATTGGTGATTGTAATGTGCAGTAGAAAAGCAAGTTCAAAATTTAATTTTAATGCATACAATGAGTAATATGACAATAATAATATGGCAATGGCCTTATGTTATGATTTTTACCTAACAAAACTGTTTTATACAACAATGGGTTTACATTAAACACACACTTTTTCCAGCCAAATTTAGTCTCCATAATTGGGTTGTATCTTAGATGCGATGGCGTCATATTAGATTACTTAAATTATACTTAATTAAAATACCATATTTAATCTAATACGACACCATCGCATCTAAGATACAACCCAATTATGGAGACTAAATTTGGCTGGAAAAAGTGTGGGTTTAATGTGAGTAAATATGGTAATTCAGACCAAGTTGCTTATTGTGTATAATTTATAACACTTCCTGAAGTTAAAATGGCAAAGAATTTTCTTTCGCATAATTTGGACATCCTTGATCAAGAATTTGTTTATATAATGGGCAAAGCATATATACACCTCTTTGTTAATCTTAGGATTTATAGAGGTTATTTTGTTCATTCATCTTCTCTCCTGATTGAACAGGCATCATAGCTTGCCGCACATCTATTAGCCAGCAATATGCATTCAATTACTCTATAGAGACCTACACTATACTTAAAGATAATGAATAAAGAAACATAAATGGAGCTTTTATCTTGGCTAGGATGAAGACATATTTAATTCGTGTGTGTGTGTGTGAGAGAGAGCGCAATCCTAACCATGTCTACTCAAAAGTAAGCACCATTGTGCTCAATGTGTCTTACTCCCAGGAAAGTGTGTTTAGAATTGCAGCCAGAGAGAGAGAGAGAGAGAGAGAGAGAGAGAGAGAGAGAGAGATGTAACAAGGAGGCTTTTTTGTAATTTTTTTATAATCAAACATAATATCTATTCACTGAATTATTCAGATGGGCTCTGATCCAACATTTGCACCTCCAGAATATTTATTTACCTGATGTATAAAATTGCTCATTGCAGAATTTTATTAGGGTTCTTCCATTTTCCTTGTCTGTGGTATTGTTATTAAAGATCCACCAAGTTGTCTCAGTGCCACACATCAGAAACATAAAGCACATGCAGTGGAGACTCTGAGATTAAGGTGAGTCATCAAATGCTCCACTAACAAAGGCTGGAGATCTGTCACGCATGCAAGACTCTCTGCCAGGATTGTTTCTGTATCTTTCAAGCAACCACAAACAGTAAGTGGAATAAAATACTGCAGTGTATGCCTAATGTTCTCAAGCAGACCTTTTGCGCTGTAATCACAACTGCTTTGATATGATGAATATAGCACAGCAAGAATTCCAAGAGAACTCCGTAGCCATATGCACTGGCACACAACAGCAGGCCGTCAGTCTTGGAAGACTATGGTATCGTGCTCGGCGCTGCATACACTGCATGCAAAGCACGAAGGCCTGGGTAGATTGATATGGAGGATAGACTGTTACCCAAGCAGCAAATCCTCCCTCTCCACGCCACTGAAATCGTCCAATGGAAAGGCAGAGCTGATACGATTGGTTCCAGCTGCGTTGCAGAGCTCGGCTAAGGACAGGAGTCTCGAACCCTGGCCTGCTGGTTAACAGGCACAGTGTCGTAAACACTTGTGCCACCCACAGCCCTCATATGCTCTGGAGTGTGTGTTATTTACACCTCTTGTAATAGTAAACTGACCCAGGCAGTGCAATCCTAAGCATGTTTACTCAGAAATAAGTCCCATTGTGTTCAATGGGACTTACAATCAGGAAAGTGTGGTCAGGATTGCAGCCTCAATCAGCAATTTGGTTTAGGTGTTCCCTTAACTTGATTATGTTTTGAATAGATTAATGTGGTGTCTCCTGGGGTGTGACCCAATCTTCCCTAAGGATGTCTATATCTTTAGGTCACTGAACAAAGACCAATTCAAATGGGAAGAATCCAGATGATGCTTGGGGAATCTCCCTCACTGAACATCTGGCCCTTGTACTAGAAACAGAGGTCTCCAAACTATGGCCCAGGGGCCATGGCCCTCAGCAAGACCTCTCCAGCCAGCCGATAGGAAAGCCTAGTAATGTCTCAAATACAATTTATATGTAAATTTATGTAAATTTATTAAATTTGACATGTAAATAATTTTTCTTCCCCCCACCCACAGTGTCTGAGAGATGATGTGGCCCTCCTGCCAAAACACTTAAGACCCCTGCACTAGAAGGTGAACTTCACATTCAGGAATTGCGCTACAATAACGTGTCTTTGGGCATTTGCATCCCTAAAACATGAAACAATGTTTTCTATAAGGTACATCATTTGTTTATTTAAACAATTTTACTCTATGTCAGATAAAATACAAATAAGATATTTATTCTTCCTAGGAAAGGTATTTCCAACAGAGTTACTCAAGGTGTAAACACATTCTTACTTTTGTTAATGTGAGGACACAATCCAGAGGAGGTGATGGGCTGGTGCAAGCCCTTGAGCTAACCAAGAAATGTCACAAGTGAGCCATAAATCTCATTCACGCCTCCTTCAGAACTGACTGAACCAAAGCACAGATGTGTGCTGGTTCTCTGAGGATTGATCTATTTCCCACACCATTCAAATCCAGCAAGTTCATACTGGCCTGTGGAGACCAGAGTGGAGGTGGGTGGCTTGGAGAGGGTGGCAAGAGGGCAGAATGGGGGTGATTTGGGGCAGGAGGAAGGTGAGGAGGGATGGCTGGTGGGCAGACCAGGCCAGAAAGTAGGGTGGGATTGGCCTTAGGTCAGAACTTAACCTCCATCTCTGGCCGTGCTTGGACTTGCATTAATAAAATTGCTGGCTTAAATCTGACTAGTCCCAGAGAGGTGAGAGCAGCTGGTGTGTAATACAAGGTAAGGGATAAAACATCTCCTTTCCTCAAGCCTGCCTATTCCACAATATGTTAAGATTGGGCTGTGAGTCCTATTATTGTTTTCAGAGCATATGTACTACTGTGTTAGATTAAACACATAGTGAGAGTCTCTTTTAAAAAGGAGACCAGTGCTCTGCCTACAAGTGGATGCTTCATGTCAGTGGTGTTGCTAGAAGCATGTGAGCCACACAAGGTGGGGGCAGTGACACCACTACTGGCCAAAATTTTACAATCTTGGTATTTTGGAATAAAACCATTATATATCATTTAATATGTAATTTCATGCAGATTGCAGTGACATAAACCACGTTGTAATATCTCCATTTTGTAAAATGTTATACTAAAAAAACTAGCAGGAACGAACAATCTTGCATCACTGTACCCACTGCCCAAGGGAAGAGTTCCATCATGGCGGAGATATAGGCTGCAATCCTAAAGACACTTTCCTGGGAGTAAGATCCATTGAACATAGTGGGGCTTACTTTTGAGTAGACATGGCTCGGACTGTGTTCATACTGACCTCCTACACTGGGTGGTACAAACCTAGTGATGCTACTGCTTTCTGTACATGAATTTTGGCTTAATGTGACAAACATGCCCCATAGTGGCTGGATCCAGCATGATGAGGCTGGCACATGTCCCTTTGTCATTTGCAACAATGTTATGCCAATGTAAAGGAATTGTGCCAGCCCAACGCCATGCAAGGATTGCAACCTTCGTCACCTAAGGTACATGCAGGCCTTTGGGCCTTTTGTCTGAGTGAGTTATCTGAACTGCAAACTCTGTTTCCAAATTATTGATAGGGAATGAATGCTTTTATAGAAACTAGAAGATGAGGCTGTTTGGTTTGACCCAGAAATAACATTCCTTTTCGTGAAAAAGAAAATCTTAGAAAGAGTTCTGAGACAGCATTTTCAACAAAAGCGCTTGAACCTCTGAAGCTGCCACAGTTGCATCTTTCTCTGTTCCTTCTTTAATAATAATATACCAGTTGAGCCTATGCACCTGAAATACAGGAACACGGGAAGAAGCAAATATAAGATGGGCAACCACACGAGAAGTAAAGCATTTCAAAACACCAAAAATATCACCAGGAATTTTGCAGGGATCATGCATCATAACTCAAAGTCTGTAATTCAACTCACGAATTGTCTGGCGTGAATCACTGAATTAATTTTGTGTCTGAAATGCACGCATATCTATTTCATTGCCATTCAGGTTTTAACTGAACTGAGATACTTTGATGAGTTACTTGACTGTTAGCAGTCATCGTAGTACCTTATTTGCCACCTATGAAGATGAAGTCCTTTGGAGAGGAATTCCAGCTGGAGAAAGGTGTGGGGCAAACCCCATTGTCTCTGCTGAGCAACAGCTGGTTTTCCTTTCCACACTCTTTTATCTCAGCGTAGAAGAAACAGCAGGTGGGTAGTTTTGGGCAGCCAGTTCAACACTCAGAACGTATATTCAAATTAAGCTTTAAGTAATTCTGTTAAGGGCTGCGGTGGCTCAGTGAACAAGACGCTGTGCTTGTCGACCTGAAGGTAAGCAGGTCAATAATTCAAGATCTCAGTACTGCACGACAAATTGAGCTCCTGTCCCTTGCTCAACTCCTGCCAAACTAGCAGTTCAAAAGCATGCAAATGCAAGTAGATAAATAAGAACCACCTAAGTAGGAAGGAAACAGTGTTCTGTGCACCTTTGGCCAGTGGGATCGCTAATATCATGTAGCCCGGTGCAAAGCTCAAAATGTAGCCCCAGAAGTCATGTCACAACCAAAGTGATGTCATCCCTGAGTATTTTTAAAAAGAAAATTGGAGAAAAACCTGCTGCTTCGTCCTCAGCAGTTCACCACCATTTGCTCTGCTAGTGGCATAGCTAAAGCACCTGTTTGCTAACTGAAGTTGAAGAAGATTTCGTTGACCCTCACCCCTGCAATCAAACAAAATCATTAAGTAAAATAATGAAACTTTTGTCCATTACTGGTTAGGGAAACTGTGCTGGGGCAAAGAGGAATGGTTATTCTTTCCCTGCTAAATATAAGTGTAGCACCACTTAGAATCCAGTAAGCATAATATATGTACTGAGAACTGATTCATATTAACACCTTATTCGTTCCATGCAGAATTACATCTCATTGGCTCTCAGAACCATCAGTAACATGGGAAAGCATGAGTTAAGAAAATCCACTTTTGTTCCATAAGCTTTTGTTCCATAGGTGTTTTCATTTTCTAGTTAACTGGCCATAATGTTTGATAGAATATAGATATTGCAGTGCAGTTTGTTTCATTGCATTCTACAATAAATTATTTATTATTTGCTATACTGCCTGTGTAATTGAGCTGTTCTTACTCTGAGTTGGACTGTGACCTTAATAAAGGAATTGATTCAATTCCCTTTCCAACAATATATATAACATGATGGTATTATCATCCAAACATACCCAGTTTTTCACAATTTTAGTCACTAGCATAAAGCTCAGCTTGTAGCCCCCTAAATTTTGTAGCTTAGTGCAAGTGCACCCCCTGCACTTCCTTAGCTACGCCACTGCATTTGGCATTTAGTTATGCTGGCCAAATGACGTCTTTGGACAGGGCTTGATCTTTGGCCTTGAAATGAAATGAGCACTGTACCCTAGCATGGCTACCTCTGGGCTACTACCTTTAAAGGTTTTTAATTTATTTAAAACCTGCCTTTCCTTGCAAAGAAAGGAATATTTCCATTTGTAAATGGTGCATCAAAATAGGATACAGTATACAAAAGTGAAACTGCAAAGAAAGATGTCCTTCTGATTACATTTATTCTCTTCCAAAGATTGACAAAGGGATGTGCCGCCAGCAGCTTACTCTCTAGTTTAGACCCTGAACAGCAGACTGAAATAGGTTTAGCATAATTGATTTCACATCGGAGGGAGATACCACATCATATAATGACAAGTAGTTTGTGCCAACTTCAAAGGTCATTGCTATATAAGTGTCCCCCATGGTGTTTTATCTGTAAACATGGTTCCTGATTTTGTAATTGATTTAAAGTTGGATAGTTTGCCAAATTGATTTGTAAGATGAATCACTGCTGAGATTATAGTTTGGTGCAGATGAGAAATATCAACAAATATTAGCAAACTCTTGTGTTTGCTGGCCTCCTTTTATCATCATGATGATCACAGATGCTTCTCATTAACTACAATGTGTGGACTGGAGGCCAAGTTGAAAAGAACTAAAGGACACACACATATTAAGAGCTCTACACTAGGAATGCTTTTTCAACACTAACTCACTAACTTAAGCAGTATTGTTCTGCTGCACTGTGTTAATCATGCTACTAGCAGTGCTAGGGCATGTTTTCAATCACCTAATTAGAATGAAGAGCTGAATTCACATCTAAAATTTACATTTGTATCTATGGTGTGCCTATCATCTGTACAAAAATCTGCAGACTGAGCTTAGTAAATGTTTATCTAAAACTGCCCTTAAATCTCAATTTTTAATGACTGTCTTCCTATTCGAATATTCTGCTTTTAAGAACGACCAGTAAAAGTGTACTGTAAACATTCTGTAAACAGCCTAGCTTGCATATTCTATACTGTTTTTTTGTCCTATTACATAGAGTAATTTGCACATAGATTAGTGGACCTATCCTATGCAGTGATCACATAGAGTGTACAAAGCCACCAGTACAATGTCTGCCATAGTGCCTGCTGCTGCTGAATATAACAGTAGCCAGATATAGTTGGTGTTGCTGGAGAAGGAATGGTCTGCCCATTGCCCCAGCACCAGAGCAGATCATGTCAGGTTCTATGTTATAAGCCCACAAACTCTCTTTCTAGGTAATATTATTAATGATATATAGTTATACAGTGCTTTTCAACAAGAGTAGTTCACAAAGCAGTTGGCATAGTAAAACAGAGCAATAAATATTGTTAGCGACTTTGTCATTAACCTTGGTGACCTCTCTCAGCAATCTCCATGAATACAGACAGTTGCACAAACCAAAAGTGTATTTCCTGCCAATGCTTATCCCATTTTTAAAGACTCTGAGCACAATCCTAACCATGTCTACTCAAAAGTAAGCCCCATTGTGTTCAATGGGTTCTACTACCAGGATAGTATCTTTAAGATTGCAGCCTAAAAGCCCAATCCTATGCATATCTACTCTGAGGTAAGTCCCATGATAGTCAATGAGGCTTACTCCTAAGTAAGTGTGGATAGGATTGTAGCCAAATCAATTACTGTGGCACAGAATCACTCACTGAATGAGTGATCTTCACAGCATTCTGAATGGACAAGCGAGCAAGGACTGCAATCAGAGAGGACGGGCTGTGGTAGACAGGTTAGAAGGCAATTAAAGTCAGTAGCCATTGCACACATTTCTGATCAGAGACAAACACTGCACTGCTTCATGAACTGGATTTGATTACCACAAGTAACAATCAGACCTATGTCACTTTTATCAATTTCAGTTGAACAGACATTATATTTTTAGTCATGTAAATTTTGCCACAAAGGAATATGAAATATGAAAAGCTGATCTGTTCCAACAGCCAATATTTCCTCATGCAGTAACATAATGGGATGGGTTATTGGAAGTATCAAAGTGTTATATAATATGACTGGGTTGCAAACAATTCCATGTGCAAGTGGATGTCATTAACATGTTCATGGGGAAGAGGGGGCAGTCCATATGGGGATAGAGGGCGTTGCATGGCAGCAACAAAAAAAAAGCCCTGAAGTGTGTACATTGTGCTGTGTGCATGGCTGTACTTCTATTGTGTTACTCAATACAAGTATAAAAGAAGTCAATAGATATTAGCGGCAATTTTAAACATACCAGCACTCCTTAACCATGCTTTCTAGTATATTTGTGTGCACATTAGGAGGTCAGGAAAGTCACAACAGTAATGAAGAGAAACACTGATAAACCCCCTTTACAGAGCAAATGTGGATGACAGATTAAGGGCACAATCCAGAGTTAGGGCAGTGAAGAGTGCCCTACCTGGGCTGCCCCAACTATTCTGAATCCAGAGATGAAAGTTATGCTGCATCCAGAGAATCAGGAAGGCTGCCCTAACTGCTCCAGAGCATGCTCAATATGCACCATCAGTGACACCTGGTGAAAGCTTGCACATGAGGAGACCTGCCTCAGATCACACTGAACAAGGAACAGCTGTGGTTCCTTCCTTATAAGGAAGCCCTGATGAGATGCCAGTATAGTCTACAGTGAATACAAGGGGCTTCTTGGAGTGGCCTGCTGTATCCCCAGATTAGCAGCTGCTATAGTTTTGCCATATCCTGAGGTTGAGAGGCAGGGGATGAAGCTAGGCTGTCCAAGAAATCAGATTTTTGGTCAACACTGCCATTCTTACTCTGCCTTATCATAGACCCCTATGGGTCTACTCATTTCTATATCTCCTCCTCTGGGTGGTATAACTCTGAAGAGCTGGAAGAGGGCATTTCTGCCCTGGAAACAGGCTCTGGATCCAGAGTAACTGCTCTGCCCTAGGCAATGCTGAACATGCCCTCAACATGCATCTCTTGAACTGCCTAGGCTGTCTATGCCAACTTAGGCTGCCCCAAGCCTTTCAAGAATAACTAGGATGGCCCATCGTGCAGCTGGGTCAGCCCAGTGAGAGACAGGGTAACCCAAGTTCAATTCTGTGCCCTAAACCTCATTACTTTTGGCATTTTAATGGAGCTGAACATTCTGGGGGAAAACAGGTGAGAGGAAAAGGGAACAGCAACTGGGTAACAATCATGTGCCAAACAGAAGTCTGTCTGGGACCCATTTGTCTAGAAATGATAAAGACTGAACTAACTTTCTGTATGCAAAGCATGTAGACGACAAGTAAACCACCAATGTATTGCCAATGTGTTTTCTAGTGCCAATTTACATATTACAATGTATATAAACATTGAATCATGTGTACAAACATGAAAACGATTCCTGAATATATAACTGTACAATCAATCTCAGTTGTGAGATAGAAGGTTTTTAGAACTACTAAGGGACAGGCTATAATAAAGGGCACAATCCTAACCATGATGAATTCTTATACAAAACATTTGGGATTCATTATCCTTTATTACTTTAGCTATCTGGAGTTCTGCTTCTGCAACTCTGTCCATTCAAACTGGATTTTAATTATTTGGGAAGCTTTGGGGCAAATACTTTAAAGCAGTGGTCCTCAATCCTGTGAGGACCATAACCCAGCACCATGGGAAAAAATTTCCCACGGCCTGGGCAGGATGCGCAGGTGCAGTTTGTCCTGGCCCCAGGATGAACTGCACCTCCCCGGTTCACCCTGTGGCCAGGGAAAACTGCACAAATGCAGCTCAGTAGCCGAGCTGCGCTTGTGCAATTTCTCCCCAGCTGCTCGGTGAGCTGGGCACAGTCTGGCTTGCCTCACATCCGGGGAGAAACTGCGCAGGCATGGTCTGGCTGCTGGGCTGCGCCTGTGCAGTTTGCCCCACAGAGAGGGCTGCACTTGTGCAGTTTCTCCCCAGCTGCAAGGTGAGCTGGGCACAGCCTGGCTGGCCTTGCAGCCAGGGAGAAACTGGGCTGGGCCAGGGCTGAGGGCCCCCAGGGCTCCTGCCTCCGGTCCGGGGCCCAGTGCCAGCTTTACCCAGTGGCCAAGGTACTGTGGATTGGCATTGGGCTGTGGACCAAGGGTTGATGACCTCTGCTTTAAAGGGCAATCAAGGAAACAAGCTTTTTTATGATTGTTGTAGTTGTTGTATTGCCTTTACACCTCATCCTTTTCTAAAACAAAAAACAAGCTGGTGCCTTAATGTCTCTTTTTCAGTGTCCTGTTATTTAAAGCTTACATGTTGGATCAATATAAATTTTTCACAGAGACAAATGTGTCATTCAGACAGCCTATTTTTATCCTACAGATCACTCAGAATGTGTGGGAGGTGCCATCATCTCTAATTCCAGTTCACCAGCCTACATACATGAGAAAACCTAATTCTAACCAACCTTCCCCAGGTTGATGCAGCAGTGCCAAGGTGGTAGCGATGCAGTGGTGGCACACTGCATGTTAAGGAAGATGGTACAACGCTGAAGGGTTCCTCAGTTGCGGCAGTGAGGAAACCTGTATCTGTTCCTGCTAAATCGCCAACACAAGTCCATGTTGCCTCATCTCATACAATCTTGCCCAAGAAGAGGGCAGAAGATAGTATGCACCACTGCCACAAATCCTGCACCTTTCTCTGACCTGATTCACCCATCTTCTCCCCATCTTGCCCTGTTACAACTCTTCCTCATCTTGCTCCCACCTCTGTCCTGTTCCGAGCAAGCCTTTACCTGCTCTAGTGTGTACATCCTATAGATCTGGTGCTGGAAGGAGGGCACAGACCTTCCCATCGGTGCCACTAAATTCTGCACTGTTGCAACATGGTTTATGGCACTTGCTTCACCAGTATAGAGAAACAGTAGGATTTTGCCACCAGAAAGTAATAACCCAATCCTAAGTGCGAAGAGAACCAATGCTGTGGAAGTTGTGCCAGCATCCTAGTTGTAAAATGAGTGTAAAAGTGAACTTCTTAAATGAGAAGCTGCTAGAACTGGAGCACAAAATTGCTTCGTGCTCCATAGAAACAGGTCAAGGAGGCTAAGGGGAAAATGTTAGTTCTCTGTCTGGAAGCAGAATGGCATGAATTCAGGTCTACTTTAAATCAGACACTTTTGAACTGTGTCACCATTAATATTACAAGTAGAGAAACATGTCAGGAGAGAATTTTGCCCTCTTGGCTCATGAAGATTCACTTCCAGCCATGAGGCCATTTATCCCCCACGGTGCAGTACAGCCACTTCCCTGACTTCCCTAAAAAGCTCCTGAATAAGAGGAAACCTCTGGCATGATGAGATGCCACTTGTCAAGAAATCCAGAAAAATATGACAGCAAGGAAATATGGAAATTATGTATATTGCAACCTGCAAGAGGAGTTCATTGGATCCCATCCTCAGATCTAGCACCTTCTCAGGACACAGCTCAAGCATGTAGGCCAAATATATTTTTGAGCATGCACCAAGCAGTTGTCTCATACAATCATGCAGAGCTTTTACACAAAATTAGAAAGCAGAGCTTCCAAACCAGAGTCTCAAAGCAGACTTGAATCTGGGCACAATTACTTTTCAAAATTGAAATACTGGTTTGATCCAGAATTTCATGTGAAATGGCTAACATTTTGAAAAATGTCACCAACAGCAGCCTAGCTATAGCAGATGCTAAGAAAGAAATTTTAAAGACTATTGGATGGTTATTAAAGAATTTCCCATTACCTGTTGTGCTTGATAGATGCTTTGGACAGTTTAAAAGAAGTGGATTACAGGTCTCTGATATAGCAAGTGTTCTACTTTAATTCTACTGTGGTACCTCACATAACAAGTGCCCCACATAAAGAGTGATTCACATAACAAGCACAAATTTCCATTGGGAGTGTGCTCCACTTAACAAACCCGCTTCACTTAACAAGCCCCAGGCCACTGCCCCCAAGTTGCTCCACGCTGAAACTCCATGTGGAGCCTGTTTTAAAGGGCTGCCAGCCAACCAGCATGCTGCTGCTGCCTCTAACTGCCCCCAACTTGGGGGCAAGTTGTGCCAAGTGCCCCCAAGTGCCCTCACCAGCCTCCAACAGCAGCCCAGGTAAGCCCCCTATCCTCCATGTAGCCTCCTAACCATGTCTACTCAGAAGTAAGTCCCATTGTGTTCAAAGGGGCTTATTCCCAGGAAAGTGTCTTTAGGATTGCAGCCTCCTAAGCATATCTACTGAGAAGTAAGCCCCATTGTGTTCAGTGGGGCTTACTCCCCAAAAAAGTGTCTTTGATTGCAGCCTTCTAAGTATGTCCGTTCAGAAGTGAGCCCCATTGTGTTCAGTGGGGCTTACTCCCAGGAAAGTGTCTTGAATTCAATGCATGTCTTGAATTCAATTACAGCGCTTTGTTAACATTTTAACATACAGTTAATATTTTTATATGAATATTTTCAGGGTTGTGGAACCAATAATCTGAGTTTCCATTATTTCCTATAGGAAAATCTGCTTCACATAAAGAGTGTTTCACATAACAAGCATGCTTCCAGAACGAATTGAACTTGTTATGGGAGGCACCACTGTATTCTGAAATGTTTCATACAATTGTCCATCATCTACAGTCATTACGTGGGAATTCACTATTTCTTTTTGAGCACAATCCTAACCATGTCTACTGAAAATGAAGCTTCATTGTTTTCAGTGGGTCTTACTCCCAGGAAAGTGTCCTTAGGATTGCAGAAGCTCTGTTTTTAAACTGTTAAGTGTAGTACTAGCATCAGTTGGTCATGTGTTCTTTTGTAATGTGACCAGATAAATAGCTGTTTTCTACCTACTGCCTGGAAACTCATTCATGATTTTATGTATGTCTAATCAAAACTCAATTACTCAAATTCTCTTTGGTAATTGCATATACTGTTAAAAATGCCAGGTCTTGGCATCTTAGGTAGAAACTGTCCACTTTATCTTGAGAATATGAAAAGATGTCTACATACAGGCAAACTTGCAGATTCTGGAACACAGTGGAGTACTGAGAAGACCACATACCCTACAATCCAGAGTAACTACGGGAGCACGTAAGAGACATTATGTGTACCCGTAGTTACTGCACCACCTACTGAGAGCCTATGGGAAATTCACATTGCAATCCAGAGCAAATTGTTCTTACACCGGAGCAAGGATTCCCCGTAGTTACTCTGGATTGTGCCCATAAAGAAGTATCATGCAGGGTGATTCATTCAACCCAGAAACTATCTGAACTGGCCACAACCTTTCCAGTGCCCTCTAATTTTTGGTTGACTTTTAGGTCCTGACCACATATTCAGTCTTTGCACTCAAAATGTACATTCATTTTTCATTTGTGGGATAGAACCCTCATGTTTTCTGCAGGCTGTCCTTCTCTTGTGGGGACAACCATAGTTTCCAAGCATTCAGAAAAGCAACATTAAGTAACTGTGGAAAATGTGGTATTGAGCCAAATAGCACATTTATTTTTTGTTTCATTATTTATATCTCTCCTTCAATAAATGAGACATTCCAGGCCACTTTCATATAAGCTAAATAAAATGTATTGCATAAAAGAATTTGTGCAGTTGATCAAAAGTATAGCACTTTGAAGCCATAATGTCCAGCTTGTCAAAGCCCTCTTGGAATGAAGAGCTTTTTCCACCAAAATGCCATTTGGGGGAGAGAGGGTTATTTTCAAGGATTCTTCAAATGGAGTATGGAGTTGCCAAGTCTGACTATGACTATTCCTGTATACTTTTTCCCTAAAATGATGTAATGTTGGAAATTCCTAAATGCCTTATTAAAATACACTGGAATGTTTTCAGTATTTACCTGGAGGTTGATGCTCATTCCTGGAGACTCCAGGCCAATACATCCTGAAAGGTCGGCAACCATAGGCATGACCTTCTTGATTACCAACCAGGTATGACCAACCAGATATGACCTTTTTACCTTGTTGTTATGATTATTGTATGGAGTGAAAGATCAAGGACCCACCATCATTCCCCCCATCAGCAAGTTTATTTAGTCTTTTGTTCATGTCTTCTTGTCTTGGTATTTGCCTTCTTGTTGGAGTGCATATATAACAAGCTTATCAAAAATGCTGGGGAGAGTTGTCTCATCTATTATGTATGGATAAGTTATCCTGCTACTGAAACTTAAAAGGACATGATGAAAATATGTGTAAAAGCTAAACTATGACAAGGGCAAGCTTGGAATGACTGGGAATAAAGATCCTTTATGGATCCATGCATTCTCATGCTCTCAGATATTTCTATGCTATTGTTATGCTTGAAGTATGTTTTTATGCTTTATATTATAATAATGTCTCATCTAGAGGAGGTTGACCCATCAGTCAGGCCAACTGAAAAAGACTGAAGATTGACAATGAGCATCTACCCCCATACAGGGTGACCATATGCTCAAAACTGGAAATGAGGACAAGACACCCCAGAATGATGGACATTCAAGAAAAATCCAGGACATGACAAAATAAAAGCTAAAAAATATTTATATTTATTTCATAAGTTTAGTTTGAACACTCTGAATTTCAAATGGCATTATATGGTAGTAGACATAAAAACTTTCCAAAATGCACTTTTAAATCTCCCTAAAAATCCCAGCATTTCCAAAGCTATTATCCACATGCAAGATGTTTGTTAATGCCAATAAAGGTCTCTGAGCTGAGCTGCAAGACGTTTGCAAAAAATGCACATATCAAGTCTCTGTAAAAACCCAGCCTTTCCAAAGTCACAGTTCACATGCAAAGTCGTTGCAGTGCACATCAGCCCTTCCCAGGCAGCCACCTCCCCTTCAAGCAAGAAATAAACTTCTGAAAAGTGGGTTGAGAATGACTGTCCTAAAGACCTTTGTACACAAGAATCCAAACATGCCTTGCATTTCCATCCGGCTTCCATACCTCTGTGATGCACAGTTATTTGTTTTACGCAGAAGTCCGCTTATTGTGGTTCAGTAAGACAAAGAGCACAAACCTAACCATGACTACTCAGAAGTAAGCCCTGTTGTGTTCAATGGGTCTTACATCTAGGAAACTGTGTTTAGGATTGCAACCACAGGCTGGAATCTGATCTTACTCACTGGTTACAATAACCTCTACTCATAACACTGCTCTTCATACACTACAGAGTTGAAATGCATATGTGAAAATACTGGGTTGTAATTTAATTTACAGCTGCAGTGCAGATGGCAGGGAAGGAAATGAAATCTACACATAAAATGTCCATTTACATTTTTTAAAACTCCATAACAGTGTTCTATTCAGTGTTCCTTATCTGGCAAATGGACTCCTTATTGGAGTTTACAGAGGAGTGTATATTCATTGTAGGATTATTAGCACTATTTATATCAAATACTGTAATGGAGTTTTTATATTTTTCTAAAAATAGACGACTTGCGGTGCGGCTTCTAAGTAACAAACAAAAGGAGTTGCTATAGGAACAGGGAAGGCAATTTGCAGAATGGAAATATAGGAGAAATACGATTAGGTAGTTATCAGTTGCTGTCAGGAAGATAAAATCAATATGGCTACTGTCTTCTTTTTAAAAATAAATTCTATAGATATGGTTCCTCGATATTTTTCTTCATGTCTTGCACTCAAGTACGTTTCGCACTTATACATGCTATTGTCTATCATTTGACACAACATCTGTTGTAGACCAGTTGCAGATTCCGAATCAAAACACTGCCTTATGCGTGTTGTTCCATACATGGAAGAAAATAAAATCTGAAGGCCGTCCTGAAGATATAAACTCAAATCATGGTTCATATACGGTATGTGTCACATTTGCAGAAAAGCTCATAGAAAACCAGTGTGGGGTAGAATGTTTATCAACACTGCACTGACAGTATGATATTCTTCCCATCTGGTGTTGCATGTGAGGAAAGGCTACAGCATCCTTAATTCAGGAAAAAGTGGCTGAGTGAAAACGTGATTGACAGCCCAGTTTCTCGGAAAGGCTTACAAGAGTAGAAGACAGTGTGATGCCACCATAACAACAGGCCCCAATGTGCATGTCAGACCATGTAAGTTAATGGGGGACAGGGCAGGTGCAACTCTATGAAGACCCATAGGCAATTGGGAAGCTTACACAGAGGTAAGGGAAAACATTTCCCTTTCTCGTTCAAGCCTCCCAATCTGTCCCACCCCTTTGGGATACAGCATATGGCTTTATGGTGTGGCTGTATCTGCTGTGGTGGGGTGAATAGAATTCAGCTTCGAGTTCTAGTATGCATGGTTTGGAAACGTGAGAGTTGGAAAAAACCTTTCTCTATCCCAGTGATTTTCAACCTTTTTCATCTCACAACTCACTGACAAGGTGCTAAAATTGTCCAGGCACACAGTTAGTTGAATGACCATTGACAAGGCACACCAAGCTGCTAGTAAGGGGCTCAAATATCCAATTTGCTGTCTCCAAAATTTCATGGCACATCTACAGACCACTCACGGCACACTGGTGCGTCATGGTACAGTGGTTGAAGATCACTGCTCTATCCCAACATCAGTACTTGGGGTCGTCCAATGAAATTTTTAGTGGAAGATTTAGGACAGACCAAAAATAAGTAGTCCTTTGCATTGTGCATAATCTATGGAATTTACTGTCACAAGATGTGATTATTGCCACCAGCTAAGATGGCTTGAAAAGCATTTTAGACAAATTCATGAAGGACAGTTGATTACTAATCCGACCCACCTCCAGGTTCTACTACCTCACTCCTGGTTCCATCCAGTGGCATGCCAAGGTCATTTGGCACCTGAGGCCCACAAATTTTTGTCACTCCCATATGTCAAAATTTAATTTATTTATTTATTATTATTATCAATATTAATTAATAAATTAATTAGATATTAATTAATATTTTCATATTTAAAAATAACCTTACCAATTAAACCTCTGCTGTTTTTGGGGGGGGGAGGAGGGGGGAGGATGCCTTTTAGAGTAATTGTTGAGCTCCACTTTCAATGGACTGGAACCATTCTGGGGCATTGCATTCCTTTATGCCTGACCTGAACATGAGCCAAAACATCTTTGTTTACTCATGAGGAAATGTGGCTGTATAGTTCAGAGGTTCAGAGGCAGGTTCACAGGCAGTTGCAGGAGTTCAACGATGAAAGTAGGTGATCTTTATAGCATGCCTGTTTGTAGATTCTGCCTTCAATTGGTGAGCCACTGTGGGAAACAGGATTTTACATTGTGAGCACAATCCCAACCATGTCTTCTCAAAAGTATGCCCCACTTTTTTAAATGGGTCTTACTCCCAGGAAAGTGTCTTTAGGATTGCAGCCTAGGTTGAACATTTTGGCCTGATCCAGCTAGTTATTTCTAGTGTTCTTACTTTGTATATAGGACAATAGGTGGTCTATTCTACCATGTGTGGACACACTGTTCTGTTATTTCTATGTGTGTATATATGTGCTACCATTTATCGCTACTACCGCATAAGGGGAACAGATTGGATCAGATAGAGGAATCCATGTATTTCCTAGGCAATGTGCAAAAATTTCTAGGTATGTCTTTTACACCTGATTTTTTTTTTCCTATTTAATGGCTACCACCAGAGATGGTAGCCACTTGAGTAAAAAAAGACTTTCTTTTCTTGATTTCTCATGGAGCAAGGCATCATCTCTGACTGAGAGGGAGAGGTTCTTTTTTTCAAAACATTTTCTCCCCTGCCCACCAAATGCAGGAAACAGACATTTTGGATCAGCATTACTGCCACTTCCTATAGGGCAAGCAACACTAAAGAACTCCTTTGCCTGCTTTCATGGAGGTGGATTTGCTGAGTGACTATAATTTGCAGGGCAAGAGTCTGTTAGTTGTGTCAGTGGAACAAAAGGAATTGTAATTGCGGTGTTGTTTTTAAGTTATTAGAAGGCAAGAACATGCAGGAAGGTTTAGTAATGAGCCCCTTTCAAGGTGTAATTAGAATACCATGTCAGAGATACAAATTGGATCTTGATGGTTTGACTGTTTTGGGGGTAACCAGGATGACATATTTCTAAAGCCCTATTGTTTGAAGCAACAGGAGGTGACAAGGGAACTGAATGTTGGTTGGCCTTTTCAGGATGCACCAAAGCTGTCCAATTATTTAGAATAGCTTTCCTCTCTTTGCAGTGCTTATTGTCAGAATGTTGTCCTGTGACTGTTTATGTGCCACAAGAGTGAAAACAGACACAGTGGAGTAGATTAACTATTTTCTGTATTTACTAGTTTAGAGTAGTCTAAGGACACAATCCAGAGCAAATTCAGCCTGCTCTGACCTAACTGCACTCTCCTAACTATTCTGTATCCAGAGCAGAAAGTTATGCTGAATCCAGAGAGTCAGGAAGCCTGGGCTGCCCTAACTGCTCCAGAGCATGCTAAGTAATTGACACAAGGGGAAGACTTGCTCCTGAGGAGACACCCCTCAGATCACACTGAACAAGGAACAGCTGTGGTGCCTACAGTGGCGACATGACTCTGCACATCACCTGGTGCGGAAGTCTGTGCTTCATCCCTGGGATGCGCAACCCCCCCCCCCCCACCTGGACTGCACAGTCACCAAAGTTGGCGCCTACGCAGTTGTTTCTGAAGCCAACTGGCTTCAGAAAGAGTACTGCACAGGCACCATCTCTGACACCTGCACAGTACTTTTCTGAAGCCTTTTGGCTTCGGGGGAGACTGTGCAGGCGTCAGAGTTGGTGCCTGTGCAGTACTCTTTCTGAAGCCATTCGGCTGCCGCTCCGCCTCCTGAGTGAGGCCGAATGGCTGTGCAGAGGCGCGGACTTTCTCTGCTCTAAGGAAGTCTCCTCTGAAGCTGTTCGGCATGCTCAGTGTGTTTCTGCGCAGTGCACCTCAGATGGCCGTTCAGGCCAGCTCCTCAGACAAGTGGCAGCTTCTGGCTGCTGCTCCGCCTTGGAGCAGGCCTGAATGGGGGTGCTGACGCCCGGGGCCTGCCAAAGGACAGTCAAACTCCTCCGGCACATCACCCCATATGGAGCGCATCACCCAATGCAGCCCACACCAGCCGCACCAGTCTGGTGACGCCACTGGGTGCCTGCCTTATAAGGAGTCCCTGATGAGATGCCAGTACATTCTACAGTGAATAGAAGGGGCTTCTTGGAGTGGCCTGCTGTATCCTGAGGTTTGTGGGCAGCCGTAGTTTGTTCCATATCCTGAGGTTGAGAGGCAGGGGTTGCAGCTAGGCTGGCCAAGAACTCAGATTTTTGGTCAACGCTACCATTCTTACTCGGGCCTTATCATGGACTCCTATGGGTCTACTCATTACTATACCTGCTCCTGAGGTGGTATAACTCTGAGGGCTGGAAGAGGGCATTTCTGCCTTGGAAACAGGTTCTGGATACAGAGTAACTGCTCTGCCCTAGGCAATGCTAAACATGCCCTCAACTTGCCTCTCCTGAGCTGCTTAGGCTGCCCCAGTTAGGGCAGAGCAGGTCCACCTCTCTTAGGGCACCCTATCTTGCCTTGCTCTGCCCTAAGCCTCTTCCAGAGTAACTGGGCTGGATCATCTTGCACTTGCTCCAACCTAGTGTTAGATAGGGCAACCTAAGGGCTCTTATGTGGACAGATTAGTTGCTCTGGATTGTCCTGTAACACAATCCGGGTCATACACATGAATTAAATCCTTCAGGCTAATTCTCCTCAGAGCTAACCAGTCTGCGTCTGCTCTGATGAACAGCTGAGCTCCAACTGTCACCAACCAACAGGCAGATGTTCAAATATGAACATTCTATTCAGCTTAGCTTACCTGAACCAACTGTTAAATTCATAATTCTATTTTTGAACACTTATTTATTTAATATGCTTCTTTTTAAAAAATTGGAGGCCTCTTTTTAGCAAAGCCTCTTAAAGTAGCTTATAGTCAATATCAAAACATAGTAAAAATAGCAAAATATCATATAGTATCAAAACTAATAAAACATAGAAAAGCCCTGCTGGAAGAAAACAGTGTCTGTGTGATCAGCACAGGCATCCATTACCCGCTGTGTCCCTGAACTTAATAACAGTTCTATTTATATCATCTCAAGGGCCCATCTTGTCCAGCATTCTGGGTCCCATAGTAGCCATCAGCTGCCCCTGGGAAGCCACAAGCAGGAGAGAAAGTCACACCTCTCCAGCAGTGATGGGCCCAGCCTAACCCAAGAACCGGTTCCCCGGAAGTGGGTGGGGCCATGCCGGGTCAGGGGGCGTGGCTGGAGTAAGGGGCGGGGCTGGGGAGAATTTAAAGGGGAAATTTTTTTTAAATCTAAAAATTTTTAAATATAAGTTTTTGTTAGTGCCCCCCAGCAACCTTAACCACACTTTCCTGGGAGTAAGCCCCATTGACTGTCATGGGACTTATTTCTGAGTAGACATGCAGGGGATGGGGCTCTCAGGCTGAAATCATCCCCTCTCTGCTCTGGGAGTAAGCTCCATTGGCGATCATGGTGCTTACTTCTGAGTAGTCATGTAGAGGATGGGGCTCTCAGGCTGAAATCATCCCCTCTCTGCTCTGGGAGTAAGCTCCATCGGCGATCATGGTGCTTACTTCTGAGTAGACATGCAGAGGATGGGGCTCTCAGGCTGAAATCATCCTCTCTCTGCTCTGGGAGTAAGCCCCATTGACGATAATGGAGCTTACTTCTGAGTAGACATGCAGAGGATTGGGCTCTCAGCCTCCCCAGCCGGCGGGAAGATGCAAGGAGAGCGCGGTGGTGCTCCGCTCCCCCTCTTTAGCCTCTCCAGCCGGCTGGGAGAGGCAGGGAGAGGCAGGGAGAGCGCGGTGGTGCTGCGCTCCACCTTGCCGCGCAGGCCGAACTGGTCCGCATGGTTCTGGGGGCCCCCTGCCGCTGCCGGCTTGCCATGTGGCTGCTCTCCAGCCATGTGATCACATACCATATACTACCATATCCTTAACTGGCAGAAGGCCACATGGATCCTGAAAGTATGTCAAGGCTATGAAGGGGATGGAACTGTTGGCAGTATGTCTGCTGGTAACCAAACCCCCTCCTTGGCCCCAATTCACCTTTCCAGGTTTACTTGGAGTTGTGTCAGATAAGTAGACATTATGGGCACAATCCAGAGTAACTATGGGGAGTCCTTGCTCCGATGTAAGAACAGTTTACTCTGTATTGCAATATGAATTCCCTATAGGTTTTCACTAGGTGGTGCCATATCTACATCGATGTATATGTCTCTTACGTGCTCCTGTTGTTGCTCTGCATTGCAGGGATTGTGTCTAGAAGAAGCTTACCCCTGGGTAAGGAAAAAAAATGTTCTTTTACCTGGAGAAGACTTCTGCAACTGCCTTGCTCACAGGCTGTTCACCATGTCTTTATTTCTTCTTTTAAAAAGGAACAAGCACTTAGAAAGATCACTGCAGAAGCAATTGACCAGAAAACCAAGAGAATGAAGAAATACCATAGTTAAAACAAATAAATGACCTCCACATATCAAAATTTGTCCTAATCTGTCTGGGGTGGAGTGGACTGAGTTCTTATACAACTGGAAGAGAACTTTTTTCACTTCCCAGAAGGATCTCACATCAGCAAAAGCACTTGTCAGGATGCTATGCACTTACAGAAAGCCTTCACAGGTAGAACGACTGCAGCATACCTAAGGAGCCATTTGGAAGGCAAATACATTTGGATTCTAACGAAGGGAAGCATTGCTTTTTATAACTGGCTTTAAGGCAAAGAAAATTGAAGAAAGTGTTTTCGAGGCCTATGACTTCATTAGAAGAAATCAAACTTGTCATTGCAAAATAGCAATGCCTCTTTCTGGTTCCTTGCCTCAGTGTCATCAAGATCCTTTTGCTGTGACAAATAACATTTATAAACTGTTATTCCGTTGAAGGCCTGCTGCCTCAGGAACACTTTGTGCAGCCTCCAAAACCAGTTAGCAATTTAATCTTGCCAGAAAGGGCTTCATTTGTATTCCAAATGCTAGTATAGACATTTGAACAGAGATCTGTGGCTTCTATTGAGACACAGTGAGACAAAATTACATATAAATAAATTGCATATAATCAGTCTCCACCTGTACTTAACATTGAAGAATCGCTGATTCATCAAAGCCCAGCCTACACCACCAGACCTAGAAGCATGAAATTTCGGGAGGGTATTCTTTCCACTGCCTGCTCATTGGCCAGTGGTGCCTGGTACCCAGAGGGGATGCCTGTTGCTCAGTGGTGCCGGCAGCCTGCTGCCCACTGCCACCCATTGGTACATGGTGATGCCCAGTGGTATGTGGTGCCCAATGGTGTCCAGTGGTGGTTGGTAGTGATGTCTGGTGCCTGATATTGCCCGGTGCCCAATTGTGCCCACTGTCCAGTGGTGTGTGGTGCTGCTCAGCAGTACCCAATGTTTGCTACTGCCCAGTGGGTGCCTGGTGCCCGGTGCCCGACAGTGTTGCATGGTGCCCAGTGGTGTCCAGTATCCATTGTGCCTAGTGCCTGTGGTGCTTGGTAGTGCTCGGCACTCATTGGTGCCCAGTGCCCATGCCTGGTGCCTGGCACCGGTGCCCAGTGGTGCCTGGTAGGGTTACCTGGTGTCCAGTGGTGCCCAGTGAGGTTCCAGTTAGGGATTCCTGGTGCCCAGTGGTGACTGGTGGTGCCTGTTGGTAACCCACTGCCTGGTGTCCAATGGTGCCCACTGCACGGTGATGCCCAGTGCCCAATAGGTGTGCCCAGTAGTTCCCAATGCCACCTGGGTTTCTGTCTCAATTATATATGTCTGAAGAATCTGGGTAGGAATGGAGGGGCAGCCCATCATGAATACAGGCTGCTTGGGAAGGGAGAGCAAGTGGAGGGCAGCCTCTTCGTGCTCATCTTGCAGGAGCACCAAATCCAGGATGTGAAGATCTGCAAATGGTGCAGAGGCTTGTAAATGTTTGCATAGGTCTAGTTTTTAATGCAATCCTACTTTCAATCTGGAACAAAGTTTCAGGCTGCAGTTCAGTGCACTGTTATTTCAGAATTAACACCCATGTAAAGCCATGTGTCTATTCTGAATATGCAAATGCTGCATTGTTTGTAAAATTTTCCGAGGTCTGGTTTTGAATGCAATCCTACTTTCTTTTCCCTTATAAATGTATAAACACTGACTTGACAAATATAGTCTTTAAATTTTACTCCTGCAACAACAGGTAAGTTCATACATACACACACACACACACACACACACACACACACACACACACAGAGAGAGAGAGAGAGAGAGAGAGAGAGAGAGAGATGCACATAATTCGTTCCAGAAGCTTGTTTGTCCTACAGAGCGGTTCTTTATACCATTTTCCCATAGGAAATAATGAAAACTCAGACGATTGTTTCCACAATCCAAAAATATTCATATAAAAATATTAACTGCGTGTAAAAAGGATGACAAAATATTGTAATTGAATTCAAAACATTGGAATATAATACAGAACACAATTACTGTAATATTAATTAAATAAACACTGTAATATACTGTACAGTAAAACAGAAAAGAAAAACCTTTATGACCAAGGATGACTAAAAGAGTCACTGGTATCTTTTTGAGCAACTTTAACAAGGAACTTATCTAATGGCACTTGGTTTTGTCTCCTTTTGAGGACTTCACAGAAATGTGACATTGCATTGTCATTAAACAGATTCATCGCTCGCACTGCTATAGCCTTATTTGGATGGTGCTTTTCTACAAAATTTTGCACAATTTCCCAATGTTTACAAATGTCCTTAATTTCATTTGATGTGAGGGATTCCTCCTCTTCAGATGAGATTTCCTCCAGAACCTCTTGCTGTTGCTCAAGATGCCAATCCATTAATTCATTCATTTTATAACAAATTTTCATTGTAAAACTGTTTTTCTTACAAGGCACTGTTTGTCTTACAAGGCAGAATTCCTTAGAAATTTTAGTTTGTCTTACGAAGTGTTTGTCTTAAAAGGTACCACTGTATATTCTTAAGAGTTTCTGAAGTTTTCAGAAACAACTTTCTGTGTAACAACATTCTACAGCAGAAGAACAGGAGGAGACAGGTTAACTGCCCTGGATTCTGTAAGAATTTTGTAATTTCAAGACTGTATTGTGTCTTTCAAAGGTTGACAGTTTCTCTAAGTGCCTTTGAGTGAAGACTGTGCTTCATAAATTCTATAAATAATAAAGAAAGACCACAATGGTACTTAAAAGTCTCTGCTTGTTCACTCAGATGATAAGTGCACATAGGATTGTGATCGTTCTGGGGGAAAAGTTGTGGAGAGCAAGCAGGAATGTGGGAGGTCTAAAAGCATTTGCCTACGTGTGTGATTTTTATTTAAAGTGCGCCAAAATAAAACTTTTGTTGGACAATCAACACTATAAACACAGCTTGCTGTATTCCCCACAGAAGGACTGAAGACGAGCCCTTCAGAGAGGTCAACTGAGGCTGTCATCACAGGCCTATAAGCAAGGGGATTCCTCCTACCCACTTCTATCTGCCTCTGCATCCTCCTCTTCCTCCCTGCATTATATAAGGAAGAGAACACAGCAGAATAGAAAGCAAGAAAGAGAGTGACATAGAGCAGTGGAGATGCTCTAACCTTCCACTCTACTTTGCTTCACGTTTTTCTCTTTCGGCTCAATCCCCGTCTTCTTTTTCAAATCCATGAATATGGAGGAGGAGGACTGCTGACATCATGACTGGCATACCACCAGGTTGAAGGATACAGAAGGGTCAGACACTTCAGGTGACCATATGCTACACCTCCAAATACAGGACAAGGGTCCTCAAAAGTCTGGATTTTCAGCTGAAAATTGTCTACACTTTGTTCTACAACATTTTGTACATTTTGTAGAACAAAATTTTGTTCTACATTTTAAAAAAGATAACTCCCCGGTAGCTTACCTTGTCCAGGGATGGGGGTGGGCTTGCTGGGGTTGGGGGGCTTGTGTTTGCTTTGCGACCACTTAAAAAGCTGCTCGGACCGGCATGCATCTACAGTGGCCGTCCGAGCAGCCAGCTTGGGAAAGAGAAGCTGTGCGCATGCGCACGGCCTCTCCCTGCCTGCTGCGTTCTTCTACAAGTAGAGGCTGTGAGCATGCCTGGTCTCTTCTCAGATGGAGCGGTCTGCAGTGGAGGAGCGTCCATCCGCAGACCGCTCCCTTCAAGAGCGCCTGGCTGAGGACTGAGGGAAAGTGCTTGAAGCCTTCAAGCGCACCTGGCTGAAGGCTGAGGGGAAATGCTTGAAGCCAGGCAAGCTTGAGGGGAGTGGTCTACGGATGGACGCTCCACTGCTGCAGACCACTCCATCTGAGAAGAGACCGAGCGGTCTCACAGAGGTAGAGGCTGTGCACATGCGCACAGCTTCTCTTTTGCAAGGTGGCTGCTCGGACGGCCACTGTAGATGCGCGCCGGTCTGAGCAGCTTTTTAAGTGGTCGCAAAGCAAATACAAGCCCCCTATCCTCAGACATGCTCACCCCATGCCTGGACAGGACGGACAGGAAGCCAAATTTTGGACCTGTCTGGGGGTTTCCGGGCGTCTAGATGCCCTGGGACACTTGGTTTTCCACTTCAGATATGGGAGAATCTAGGCAAAATATCCTAAAGAACATCCAATAGATGGCTCCCTTCTGGACATGATATGTCCCTGTTATTGTTGGGCCTTACACTTTCAAAGGAACAAGGGCCAAAAAATATGAGATTGACTTTCTGTGTTTGCCAAATTCAGCAGCTTAGGCTGGACGGTTTGACACAGACTTCCAGTCTCCAGTGGATTTTTTTTACAATGATTGCTGTTGTTAATATTTTATTATGGAAGTGCAAGATTGCAGTATGATCTTTTTTTACTTAGCAGAATTACCATTGAGAACTTCAACTTAGGGAAATGATTTCACTCCATTTATTTCCTTAGATCCTGGTGTGCACAAATTTTTGGCTTTTTTAAAAAAGGAGGCTGTGACAATCATTCGTCTGAGCTCAGATCAAATACCCATCTGGAAAAAGTTAACATGTACTGAGGTTTTGAAGGCGTGGGTGGCAGAATTTGCTCATTTATTTCACATGTTTAAAGTATTATGTATGCATTCATTTCAAGACCACGGTTGGTTTATATTTTATTTTTTGTGTCTCTTTGTTGCCTTCTTTTCTGGAAATCTACTTACATTGGCCTGTAATCAAATCCATAGCCCAAGTGTGGATGTCATTTAACGTAAAGGGCAATTTTTTACATATGGGGCAATTACATATGGGCCAACACAATCTTGTGTTAGCTTTTGAAGATTATTATGGGGATTATATTGACTGTCAAGGCAATTTGGGGAGAAGGCCTGTCTTTTTTACCACTAGTCCAGCTGTGCTTTATATATTAGCCCAGATTTAATCAGCCTGCTTGGTTTTCACCATCCTTTGACTCTTGATTTGCTCATGCCCCTCCCTAATGTCTGATTTCCTGAACAGAGAAAAAGAAAATATCTGCATATTCTGTTGGGAAAAAGGTAACACCGACCTGCACATGTCAGAACCATCCCTGCCCTGAATGACCTCTCCAACTGTTCACAATCAGTGAACATTGTAGGAGGTAAATGCTATAAATATGAATAATCAAGAATCGTAAGTAACCCTGTTCTAAAGTTTTTTTGATCTCAGTCTTGTTTTGTTTGTTTGTGTGTGTTTCTAAGCAAATAGCCAAGGTGGAAGGAATGGCTTCTGAACCACAGAAGGAGATGCTCTGGGGTCATTACTCTGCTGAGTTGATTCATATTCCAACATATTCTTCTTGCCATAACTTCTGCTTTGTGGTTAAGCACTTATGATCATCTCAAGGCATTGTTACCTTGCCACTGGGGTGACGAGCCATAGTCTAGCAAAGCCAACAAAGGAGAAAAAGAAGAATGGTTAGTCAATTTTGCAACAAAACTCATAGAGAATATTATTATTTAAGGGATTTATATGAGTGGTTAAGACACTGTGCCTGTTAACCAGAAGGCCAGCGTTCAAGACCCAGGTCCTACAAGATGGGGTGGAGCTCCAGTCCCTTTCCTAGCTCCTACCAACCTAGCAGTTTGAAAGCATGTAAATGCAAGTAGATAAATAGATACCACCTCAGTGGGAATGTAAAAAACCATTCCATGCACCATCAGCAGTCATGCCGGCCCCATGACCACAGAAGTGTCTTTGGACAATGCTGGCTCTAAAGGCTTTGAAACAGGGATGATCACTGCACCCTACAGTCGATCACCACTAGCTGTATAACCTGTGGGGAATACCTAATTCCCATGTTTTCCCATGCCAAAACAAATGCCCAAGGCAGCTTATAAAACTTCTATCTTTTTGTCCCCCGCAACAACCTTGTGAGGTAGATGAGGCTGAGAGTAAGAAACTGGCCCAAGGTCACCCAGGAAGCTTCATGGCCAAGCACTGATTTTGAACTTGGATCTCCCAGGTCTCAGACCTAATTCCTAACCTCTATACCATCCTGGATCTTCAGCATTCAGAATAGACTGGCAGTGGTGGGCTTCAGGGGGGTTCTCACAGGTTCTATAGAACCCTTTGCTAAGGAGTGCCTGGTTCTGAGAACCGGTTACTAATGGGACATAGAACCTGCTGTTAATTTAGGTTATTGGGACAAAGAACCCAATAATCTATTTGAATCCCACCACTGGAATAGAGCATCTTATTTTCACAGTGCCCCTAATAAGGAGGAAATTTTTAATCTAAATGCACTGAGCAGAAGAACTGGTATCTTATGCACCTTAGATATTTTTCTCTTGTTTGGTGCATATTACAATATTTAAAAATAGGAGCTGCATTTGTTGCTCTTTATTCCATTTCTTAGGGGAGATCTACTGTACCTGTGTCCTTGCCTCAAATTGGAGACATGCCATAAATATAGGTCTTGTTGGTAATGTCAACAAATGGTACCAGATTTATCTCTGCCAGGCATATTCACTAGATCTGTTAGCACCATTACACCTTGATCTCAGTGCAAACACTATGCCAGCATTTACCTCAGGTTCCTTGTCATTTTCTTGGTTGTATAAGGCTACTGCTCTAGGTGTGAGCTGAGATTTTAATTTAGCTGCAACCCTATTGCCACTTGCCCAACCCCCTCTGTGATTTTCCCATCTAGTGACCTCTTTTTCTTTTATAATGTGCTTGCACGCTGGAGAGGAGTGTCTTAAAAAAATTTTTTTTGAAAGATTTGCAAAGTATCACTGCAATGAGGCATATGGCTTTCAATCTGGAAGGTATGCTGTACTCTGAACTCAACTCTTTCATTTTTAACGTTGATAGTTAATTAATCTCTGTCCAAAGGCCATGTTCTTGTTACTCAAAAGTATTTCTTCACATTACAAATGTTCTGCTGAGGTGACCTGAAGTCAGTTAACAATTACTGCTCTATAGTTTTCCAGCCAATTATCTCCAAAGTTTTTAGAAAGGATTATTTATAATATGCTATTCATGCCGTTTCAAAAACAAGTTGGCAAATTAATTTCATTTCCTTTGGGAAAACTACAAATCCATGGTTTAGTTATATGAAAGGCCTATAGTGCAGGACTCTGCAAAGTCTAACCTCCTTTTCTCTATTTCCATATCATGTTATTGCTTTTATAATGTACAGAATACTGTACTGTAGGAAGTGAAAGGAAACATAAAATATGCTAAAAAACAGGACATAACCATTTTAATAGTTATTGTCAAGCAGGTATGTGTTCATAATATATATTGTACCATGGAGGATTCGATGTACAATGTTACTAGATTTACGTAGGATACAATCTGTCATGGCTAATGGTCTAATCCAATTGATAGGAAGTGCCAGCGGAACACTTGAACGCTTTGCAGCAACGCAAAGAGAGGCACAGTAGCTTGAAGGACAGGGTGGAGTCCCACCAGACAAGATAAGCCTGACACAAGGGGCAGAATGGGTAAGTTTGGAGAGGATATTGAACAGGGAGGGGAAGGTTGAACTGGGAAGGTAAATGGCCCAGGCCAAGGAGGAGGTAGGACAGGCAACATCAGCACTCACTGAATCTCAAGGCTCAACCTGGGCCTATTCATCCTGCATGGATCTGTATCACAGGTGGGCTGTAGCCGGTTCTCACCAGTTCCATAGAACTGGTTGTTAATTTGGGGAGGACGTTAGCGAACTGGTAGCTAAGAGGGGGCCGTCATCTTTGAATTGCATGCAACTGTGTTTGAATTTCTCTTAAAGGTCTCTGGGTCTGTCTTCCCAGAAGTTCAGCTCCACTCCCTCCTCCTTCCTCCCCTTCTGAACCTCCCTCCCCTTCTGACAGGGGCTCTCTCTCTCCCCCTCCTTCCCCTCCCTAAGGTTATTTTTTAATTTTAAAATACAAACAGTCATTCAGACAAGGCATTGCAACCATTCCACAGCACACTCAGACACTGCATTGCTGAGATGGGTGGGTATTTGGATCACTATAAGCTCAATACTTTCAAGTGAGAGTGAGGAGCTTCTTCATGCCCCAAACCTTTGGATGATGCTATTCAGGAAGTCCTTACTAAACATCTTATTTTGATTAAAAACCTTATTTTTAGCAAGTTTTCAGAAGTTATTTCCTTGTGCAGTTTGCAAAGCACAATGGGTTTCTCATATGCAAATGAGGCAGCCTCTCGGGGATGGTGTTTTTGTGGGTCAGGTACTTTCATGGACAGCTTTACAAAGGGGTCCTTGGGCAGGAATAGAGAAGCCAAAAGCCAGAGCTACTGAGAAAGGTCTGAGTGTTGTGAGGATGAGATCCTCCAGGGCTTTTGTCCCCTGTTCCTCCAGTCCTGTCTACTTTCCTGAGAGTAAGCCCACTGACTATAATGGGACTTACTTCTGAGAAGATTGGCAGAGGCTTGTTTGGATCTCTCCCTCTAGCCCTGTTTCTCCAGCCCTGTCTACTTTCCGGAGAGTAAGCCCACTGACTATAATGGGACTATCTTCTGAGTAGACATGGTTAGGACTGGGCTCTGAGGCTGCAATCCTATCCACACTTACATGGGAGTAAGCCCCACTGACTAGAATGAGACTTACTTCTAAGTAAGCCTGCATAGGATTGGACTGTAAGGCTAAAATCCTGACCACACACAGTCCTGGCAGTAAGCCCCATTGACTTGAAAAGGACTTACTTCTGAGTAGACACAGGATTGGGCTCAGGCTGCAATCCTATCCACACTGTAGTCCTCCCCCCCCCCATCTCCCCACCTCATCCTGCCGCTCTGAGAAATCTCTCCACCTGAGATTGTGAGGAGGCAGTATGGGAGGCGTCTGAAGAAATAGGCCCAGTTCCCATCCTGCCCCCCCAGGAGCCCAGTCCACTGCCTACTTTGAAGTAAATCCTATTAAAGTCAGTAGGTTTTACTCCCCTGTGAGGATAGGAATGTAGCCTCAAAGCCCAATCATCTGTCTACTCAGAAGTAAGTTCCATTATAATAGTGAAGCTTACTCCCTGGAAAGAGTGTAAACAGCCAGAAGCTGGTTTCTAAGAGCTTGTAATCCTATGCCTGACTACTCAAAAGTTAATCCCATTTCAATTTATGAAGCTTACTCCCAGGAAAGTGTGTAGAGGAGTGCAGCATTAGAGCCCAATCCTATTCTTGGCTACTCAGAAGTAAGTCCCATTAGAGTCTGTGGAGCTTACTCTCAGGAAAGTGAATAGGATTGCAGCCAGAGGCTGGTTACTAAGAGCTCAGTCCTTTGCTTGACTACTCTGAAGTCCTACTATATTCAATGAAGCTTACTTACAGGAAAGTGTGGACAGGACTGTAGCCTTAAGTAGTGGCTTAGAGCAGAGGTCAGGGAACAGGGGTGAAATACCCCAATTTGGGTAATAATGGAATTCCTGGGGGTAATGGACCACCTGGGTCGACACAACCAGGTATGCATGATCAGCACAAAGCAGGGTAGGCATTGCAATGGATTACTCTTAGCACCTAATCAGAGATCAAAACAAACAAAAGGTGTGAATCCCTGTAGGGTCATGAGAAGTTCAGGCTATTGTGGGGCGGGTTCGAGGGGAGAGAGATCAACAGTGACTCAGCTGCAGGGTTACTCAGGGACAGAAATGAAAAGAGAAAGCATCCTCCTCTGGGTGCTGTTGAGTTAGGACATGACAAAATTAAAGCTAAAAACACTGACCTATTTTGCTTTCATGTGAATAATTAAAACACTATGAGCACAGTCCTAAACATGACCACTCAAAAGTGAGCCCCATTGTATTAAATGGGTCATATTCTGAGGAAAGTATCTTTAAGATTGCAGCCTATATTTACTTATTACATTTACAACTATTACATATAATTTATTAATTACAAGAAGGCTACATGCCACCACACTTTCCTGGAAGGAACACCCCCTGACTGTAATGGGCATTAATTCTGAGGAGAAATGCCTAGGATTGGGATCTGTGGCTGCATCTTCTCCACACTTTCCTGGAAGGAAACCCCACTGACTGTAATTGTAATGGTCTGCTGCTGAATAGAAAGGCACAGGGTTGGGCTCTGAGGCTGCAATCCTAGTCACATTTTCATGGGAAGCCCAATAACTACAATGGGTCTTACTTCTGAGTAAACTTGAATAGATTGGGCTCTCTTCCCCACTCCAGTTGAATCCTACACTTGTTTCAATCATTTGCAGGCTCTTGTCCTCTTTTTTTTATTATGGTCACCCTGACCCCCACATTTTTCCAATATGCAGTGACCATGTCATAACCACAAAAAGAGGACAAGCCCCCCCAAAAATAAGATATCCAAGGAAAATGGAGGACATTTTTAAAAGCTAAAAACCCTCATATATATTGTTTTCATGTGGTTAACTTAAATACCATATTAGGTATTAGTACTGAATGTTTAAAACTATTACATATTACATATAATTTATGAATTCCAAGAAAGCTACATGCTGCCTGCTCACAAGGAAAAAGAGGACAATGAAGATTTTTTTCCAGGACACAAGGCTAAAACAGAGGAAATGTCCTGGGAAAACAGACCATATGGTTCTCCTGTCCAGTCCAACACTATTTTATCCCCTACAAACTTTTCTTCCAGCTCCCCAGAAGCCACATATTTGAATTCAAATAATTAATAATATATTTTCTCCTTCCTTTCAAATCAAGGGGGTAATGTCCACATACCTAAATATATTTTGGGGTAAGAGGTAAAAATGTTCCCCGACCCCTGGCTTAGAGGCAAACCTCAACCTGCAGACGGACACCACAGACTCTGGTCCTAAACTGTAGATAAGTGTTTCTCAACCAGTGGTATGAGTACCACCAGTGGAACTTGTGGTAGTGTCTGCTGGTACTTAGGCACATGGATGCAAGTGTCATATGTGCTCCCTGAGGCAGCTGGTGGGCCGCTGTGTGATTCAGGAAGCTAGACTAGATGGGTCTTTGGTGTGATCCAGTGGAGGCTTTTCTTATGCTTTTATGTTCTTATTTGTGGCACCCCTGCACACATTTCCCCTGAGAGCACAACAAGGCATAATGCATAGGAATAAATTACACTGAACCCAGGGGCTTAATACTGATTGATGCGGTCACAAGTGATACAATTTTTTGGGTAAACTAAGGGTTAAGGTGGCGTGCTCGCCCCGGCCCCCCCCTGCCCCTGCCCCCCTGCCCCAGCCTGGCCCCGCCCACTTCCGGAGAACCAGTTGTTGGGCCAGGCCGGGCCCACCACTGAATTCTGTATGGACTTGTGCTGATGATATTGTGCTGATCTGTATGGACTTGTGCTGATGCTGGTTCAGATAGATCCATTGTGGCTGCTGGGGCTTATATGTCTCTTTACCCAAAGAGACCTCCAGCAGCCAAAAAGATTCTGCAGATTCAGCATAATCCACCCCAGCACAACTGCATTGCTGTACAGGGATGTGCATTGTATTGGGCTGTAAGCCTCATTAAAGTCATGCATTTAAGTCAGTCATTTGCAGTCCAATTTCATGCATAGCTATTCAGAAGCAAGGGGAGAGCAAAACACAGCAAAATCCTAACTCCCCACAAAGTTATGCCAAAGTGGTGTTCTCTGCATCCTATGGAGGAGTTTTGGTCTCCAAAACTCATATCCATATTATCTATATAGTTGCCAAAAGTCTGAGTGAACCCATTAAAATGGATTAGACCCAGGAATGGGGTTAAGATTAGGAAACTGCACTGCTGCTGAAACCAATCCCATTCCTAGGCTTGATTCACTCTACCCCCCCCCCCCCCGCTACATTGCCTGACCATTTCATCCCTTTCCCATCTCCCTCCACCCTTTGAATCCATCAGCACTGACTTGTGCCATCCCGTGCCACAGATGCATGAACTTATCACTTACCTGTCACACTTGTTCCAGCGAAGTAATACTGAGATTTCATTGGGCCATTAGACATGCATCTATACTTATTTTTACATATACACACACATCCGTCTATTCATCTTTGGATGTCACATTTGCTTACTCTATATATTCATTCTGTAGCTATCTTGCCTGAAAAATAGACGTATTATTCAACCTGTAACATGGCAGAATGGATGCTTTCCACAGGGAACTATTCGTTGATGATGCACTCCTTTCCTTTCATGACACCAAACTTTGTCATGCATGTTAACATTTTAACCATGCAAATGATGGATGTGCATATCTCACGCTGAACATACTCTTGAATCTAGACACAATATGGGAAGACACGGTGCACACCTTTTGATTTTAGGTGCACACCCATGCACACCTTTTAGGTGTGTTTAGGTGCACACCTATGCACACCTTTTGATTTAGGTAAGATATCCCCCAACTATATTTGGGATTTACACCAGCTGTATAACTGGCATAAGTCAAAAGAGACCCAATGGTTGCTAGGAAGCCTATGGCAAAATAAGTAAAAAAGATTTTTACTTACATCTCTCCAGCTTCCTAATTGACCCAACCACCAAAACCTACAGCTTGAACTTCATCAGTGGTGCTGTGGGCTGGCGAGAGATAGGACTGGGAAATTAATATATTAACTCTTCTTCACCAGACTAGTACATTAGATGACAAATGAAGTATTGACAAGTATAGAATTGATAAATCAATCTCTGTCTTGCCAGTGTATAGTGAAATACAAACTAATGATGCAATCCTAACCATGTCTACTCAAAAGTAAGCCCCATCGTGTCTTACTCCCAGGAAAGTGTCTTTAGGATTGCAGCCTAAGATACATTTAGCAATTTTTTCCATGATTTCATTTTCTTTTAACAGAGTTTTAGAACAGAAATTGCCTTTCATGTGGGATGTTTAGTAACCCAAACACTCAAAAAGGCTAATAGCAACTTAAAAGATACTGAATTATGTCAGAGAGACAAAAAAGAGAAAAGAGAATAAACTGCAGTAAGGCAAACTACTTGAATAGCAAACCTTCCTGCAGTGCTGATATTTTCATGTCCCCAGACTCCTAATTTATCTAGCTTCTCCTACTTTATTCACTTTCAAGCTGGTTACAAATGCCTGTCATACAATCTGCTGGGTTTTGTTTGGTTGCTTTTGTACTGAAGATTTTGACATGGAGAATTTAAGATGTTGAATATGTCAGTGAGCACAGCTCTGGATAATTAGTGAAAACTGTAATTTTCTACTATGCCATTGCATGCGAAAATGGCTCTTTTTGCTTACAATATAATAGGCAGGAATTAAGGGATGATCAGAAAGCACATCACCCGGTAAGGGTTCATTGCTCTGTGATCTGTGGTTCAGAAGGTAGGCTGGTAACAATGTAGTTTGAACGTTCATACAAGATATTGTAAATGAATATTTTGAGCTAAATCATACTAGCACACATTTGATTATGCTTATAGGCAGGAAGAAAGATATTTGTTCACCACTGCTGTTGGGAGTTACCTAAAGTATATTCAGGAAATGTATTCAAAAATATGAGTGACCATTGTCTGTTACCCTTGGGTTTCATATTATTTTTGCTAAATGTGATAAAATCTGGGAACTTGTTCACATGATACAAATAGCTGATAATATAGCTAGTACTGAGAGCTAAATTGGCATGTACCAACTGCAGAGATCTAGAATCTTCTACCCAAAGAAACTGGATGAAAAAATATGGGTTTTTTTTCTGATGGAATAATTAACAAATCAAATCAGAGTGATGCACTGACCTGACCAAAAAGGTCCATTTTTTAAAACTTGTTTTTGCATACATTGAAACTCCATAAGAAAAGAAACTTTAACCAGAGCAATATAATTATTCAATATTTTAGTGCTCTAATAAGAGACGCCTGGGAATCTCTATGTATAATCATGTCAGAGTTATGGTCTGAACTGAGATTCCATTACCATGCTCTGTGCCTCCCCTATCAAACAGAAAATTGCAATAGAGAATGCCCTGCCAAGCATACACTGAAAAAAAGGACTCCATGTCCTTTGAGAATGAATTGGTCTCCCAGGGGCATTGCTAAGGTGGTGCAACTGGTGTGGAGTGCACCAGAGTGGCGTGCCTCAGGGGTGATGCGCTGAGGGAGTTTGACACCAAGTTTGACACCCTGCCCTCCCACCAAGGACGTGCTGCACCACCGGAGCGCTCCTCTGGAGGAGAAGCAACCAGCTCCTCCCACAGAGGAGTGCTCCAGATGCCACAGCACATGGGCAATGTTCACCCATGAGCAGCGGTATCTGACCAGAGCACTCCTGGGATGGAGGAGCACTCCCTCTAAGGAGTGCTCCAGATGCCACTGCGCATGGGCGAACTTTGCCCATGCGCAGTGGCATCCAGCCAGAGCGCCAGGAATGGCGCATGTACCATCCCAGGGAGTTTGATGAGCATCCTGGGGGTGACGCACTCTTCCCCCACACTGGGTGACACGCACTGTCGCGTCACCCCTACAGTCTCCCCTATTCACCCTCCTGTGGTACTTTACTGTGGAGAAAACAAAGTGTCTGAAAATGAAGTGTCTGAACTGGGATACTGAATAGATCCTTTTCTTTCCTTCACCTTCCATCTCATAGGCAGGGTTCTAGAGTTTCTGAGATTCCAAAATTAATATCTAGCACAGGGGAAAAGAGCATCTGGCCATAGAGCAACAAAGAGAGAACAACAGTGAGGATATTCAACAAAGGAGCACTGCAACAGAGGTCTGCAGATCTGTGTAAGTTCCCACAGTTTTCATAAGGCACAATCCTGAAAATACTTCTCTGCTTTTTTTTCTACCTGAATGACACCGAGCACTAATGACCACCCATCACCACTGTGTTTGAGCCAAGACCTTTCTCCATATGGCTATCAGACTAGGGGTTTATTAAATGCATGTATCAGGTCACCAAGGCCCTATATTTGAAGTATGGCATGCTGAATAAACCACTTGAAGATCAAAGTGGTGGTTATGCTCCCAGTTTGATTTATTTAGGATTAATCTGAGACAGAGATACATTGAATCAAGGGACTACAGCTGTGACTTTAAAGTGATAATTAATGTTGAGAGCCTTTGATTTCTTCAGAAGTCTCCCCACTCCTGTCTGAGGATGGGCTCACATTACCCACAATGGCTACAGCTTTCTCTGCAGTTTCATTTTCAATCCTTAGAGTGAGATTAAAACTGCCACATTCTCTAAAGTCTTCATCAGTCTGATTTTTTTTATTGTGAAATGAATCAGGAAACAAGGGGGGAAGGCGGGAAAGTGGCAGATCTAATGGTGAATAGGTAGCGTTGAATTTCCCCAATGTCAGGGCCAAGACAGCATAATGGGCTTCTATACACAAGTATAGAACTAAAATATGGGTTTTCAAACACAAGGTCCCATTCTGGATCTGGAATGGGGATTGCCAAAATGCAGCAGAAACAAAGTACTGCTTTGTTGACTGGTGGCAGCAGTGCAATACTGAGACCTGGTCAAGCCAATACATGCACTTTATATTATCTTCCAATTGTGGATGTCAGTACAGTGATCCCTTCTGGGTCTGAAGAGAGCTTTCCAGGTAGGCTACATCCCAGCTATACATTACCACATGATACTGTATATGAGATACCAAATTGTACCTGGTTCAGATCCTGTCTAACAGAATATAGGTACAGTCTGGGTGCACAAGTGGAGAGGTGCAGGAACCAGATGGTCCTGTTCCAAAACCTGTGCCTGGCCAGGCTCTTCCTTGGTTCCTCTGTCCCCATCCAGGCTGAGTAGAGGGAGAGCTGAGCCTTCCAGTCCTTCCGAAGTGCCCAAGAATATATTACATATATGTATTACATTAAGTATGGGCAGGGCTTGGAGAGGGACCATCCAGTCAATGTGCCCCTCTGTTTGTGCACCCAGATCTTGGAGCTCTGGCAGTGCACCAGATTGCAGAGTTCCTGCAGGGGGGCATCAGGCTGCAACCACTGGAGGTGAGGTGAGGCTGGGGGGGGGCATGTAGGGACAGGGGCAGAGTGCTCTAGGAAACAGTGACCATGGCAGGGCTGTCGGGGAAGAACACCCCAGGGACAGCGCACCACCTTCAGGGTGTCAGCTATGGGATGGCCGGAGGCTCAACACCCTGCAAACCTTGCTGGAGGAGGGGTCAGCAGCACCTTCCTCCCACACCACACTTCAAGGATTCCAAGCACATTATAGGATGGCACATTATACTCATGTATGTGCGTGAATATAATGTGCTATTAAATACCCGCACACCCGCTTTTTTCAGCTGAGAATTTGGCTGAAAAAGCTGCACATTATATTCGAGTAAAAACAATTGTGCTTAGCACATTTAGACTACAGATCTGGTTTCAAATGCCAGTCAGCAACAAAGCTGAAGGGGTGACCTTGGGCTGATTACGATCTCTTAGCCTAGCCTTGCTCATGAGCTTGTGGTGAGGCTAAAGGTCAACTCCTTTAGCATGTGTACCATCTGAAATTCTTGGAGGAAGGACTTGATAATAACCTGATAGAGAATCTGTACCTATAAAACACAGACAGCTCTTTTTAGATTTGATGTCCTGATGCCTTTCTTCAACCTCCCTTAGTCACCTTGGTGTTTGGAATCAAATGCTGATAGTGCTCTGCTCAGTCCCTCCCTTTTGCCTATATGTTATAACTGAAAAAGAGGACAAGGCCCTCCCCAAAATGGAGGACATTCAAGAAAAATGTATGACATGACAGAATAAAAGTTAAAAATACTCATATACAGTGGTACCTCGCTTAACAAGCACCTCACTTAACAAGCGTTTCACATAACAAGCAAAAATTTCTAAGAAATCTTGCTTCACATAACAAGTTCTGCTTCACTTAACAAGCAAGCGTGCCACGGCCATGCGTGCTGTGCAGCCCTGATGCTCCTCATGGAGGCTCTTTAAAAGGGCTGCTGGCCAGCGCTGCTGCCTCTAACTGCCCCCAACTTGGGGGCATTTGCCTGGAGGTGCCAGAGGCAGCTGCCCCTAACTGCCCCCAAGTGCCCCCACCGACCACCTTGAACCTCCAGCAGCAGCCCAGGTAAGCCTCCCAGGAAAGTGTCTTTGGTTGCAGTCTCCTAACTCTGTGTACTCAGAAGTAAGCCACACTGGGTTAAATGGGGCTTACTCCCAGGAAAGTGTCTTAAGAATTGCAGCCTAAGTAGACTTCATAGGCTCATGCACATTGAATGCATGTTTTGAATTCAATTACAGTTACATCCAGTTAATATTTTTATATGAATATTTGGGGGGTTGTTGGACCAATTGTCTGAGTTTCCATTATTTCCTATGGAAAAATCTGCTTCACTGAAAGAGCATTTCACTAAAAGAGCAAGCCTGTGGAACGAATTAAGCTCTTTATGTGAGGCACCACTGTATATTGCTTTCAGGTGGTTAATTTAAACATTATGGATACAATCCTATCCATGTTTTTCTGTGAGTATGTCCCATTGAACACAATAGGGCTTACATCTGAGTAGACATGCATAGGATTGTGCCCTCTGTTACTTATTTTAAAATGATTACATCTATTAAGGACAAGAAGGCTATATGCTGCCTGCTCACACGGAAGTCAATGAAGTTTTTTTCCAGCCTAAAAATGAGATGTCCTGGAAAAAGAGGACATATTGCCACCCGCCTTTAGGCCTTTTGACTCTACCTGCCCTAGTAAGCCTGTCTTGTAGTCACTCACACTCTTTGAAGGTAAAATGGCACCCTGCATTTTTTGGAATTGTCGTAACCAACTTTTGGCATTTTTGAGCACAGAAATGCCTTTGCCAATCCTCCTGCAATCCCCCTATTGCTTCTCTTTACAAAATCATGTTTACACCAGATGTTTTCTTGACAGCTTTAACTGTAATGAGACTGCTCAACAAATTTAGTGCTCCTAATAAGGAAAGGAGAATGTATATCAAAATAAATTTCCCTGAGTTCTGCTTTCTCATCATCTGCAGTGCTGTCAGTATTGCATCCAATATTTCTCCTGTTTCCTGAATTGCTCTTATTGTCGAGCACAGAAGGGAAGCCGCTCCGGTTTAATATATCCTCTCTTCTCCAAGGTGCAAAAGGCTAGTTTCAGTTTCTGCCTCAGGAAAGCACACACTTTATTCCCTGGGTGCTTCCGAATGGGGCCAGTAATTATAAAGACAGTAGAAAGCAAATTGTTTCACCCCAACGTGCCAGGGAAGAGCTTGTTTCTGTGGTTGAGGTTTCAGGAGACAATGTTATATGAATTATGAAAGCGCAGCTGAGGAAACATCTTTCAGAGCTGCTGATGCAGTGCCTAGCTAGACAGGAATTACAAAAACCTGCTGTGACTGTAGGTTACCACATCCATATCTGATTGCTTGATCAGGACATATATCTGCTCCCCCATCTGTGTCTTGGCACCTATACTGCCCTGTTCTGTCAAAGAGAATAGTTAACTGTATTTTCTTTTACGTGTGTGTTTTGTTTGCCTAACCCTTCAAGGTGTCCCTATCCTCTGCCAGGAATACATTTTTGAAAACATTGTGAGGTTTTCTTTCTTATCTCCCTTCAGCTTGCAAAGAATTGAAAGGATCCAGATTCTCATACATACATTCAGTGAAGAGAGACTACAATCCAGAGTAACTACAGGAGCACATAAGAGACATTACATGCATCCGTAGTTATGGCACTACCTAGTGAAAACCTATGAGAAATTCATATTGGAATCCAGAGTAAAGTGTTCTTACACTGGAGCAAGGACTCCCCGTAGTTACTCTGGATTGTGCCCGAAGTCTGTTAGGCTTTGCTGTGAATCTCCTCTTACAAAATGGACTCACCAAACTTGGGCTGTTGGTTCTGACTCCTGTGTTTCCAACATGAAAAGGAATACTAGAAAATCTTGGAGGGCTTGTAATTTTTCAGTAATTTGAAAAATTATGATGATCCCTTGAGGCCAATCCAGGAGTGTTGGAACCATATATATATAAGCTTCCTGATACCCCCTATGAACTGGAGACAGAGACATCTCTAGGGTTTGCAGTGCAACAGTTCATTGCATTATCCCTATGATGGACCCCCTCCTATACCAGACCATCTATATATATAAAAGTGAAAAGTCACTGACTGACTCACTCACTCACTCATCACCGCCCTGCCAAAACTGCTGGGCCTAAAAGCATGAAATTTGGGGTGGGTGTTCCTTCCGTGACGGAGGGCTGCACTAAGAATCGGTTTTCGGAAATTCCAACCGGAAGGGGTGAAAAGGGGCGCAACGCGATTTCCTCCCTAAACTTTGCATTGAGAATTGCTGACTCATCAACATTCTGCCCCAACTGCTGGGCCTGAAGCATGGAATTCTGGGAGTTCCTTCTGTCACCTGAACTTCCACCAAGAACCATCTGGAGAAATTTAACCCTACAGGGGCTGAAAAGGGGGCAATGTGTTTTTGTCCTATACTTAACATATAGTTAACATATACTTAACATTGACTGAATCCAGCCAATTTGGTGCTTGGTGCCTGGTGCAGTGGGAATGTTGTTCGGAGGAAGAGGTTGCACTGGCAAGGATGCTGCACATGGGGGGAAGTTGTGCATGGGGGAAGTTGCACATGGGGGAAGTTGCGCATGGGGGACTGATGCGCATGGGGAAGTTACACATGGGGGAAGTTGCACATGGGAAGTTGCGCATGGGGAACTGATGCGCATGGGGGACTGATGCGCAGGGGGGAAGTTGCGCAGGGGGGAAGTTGTGCATGGGGGGAAGTTGCGCATGGGGGAAAGTTGTGCATGGGGGAAAGTTGCACATGGGGGGAAGGTGCGCATGGGGGGATGATGCGCATGGGGGATGATGTGCATGGGGGATGATGTGCATGGGGGGAGTTGCCCACGGGGGGAAGTTGCGCATAGGAAAAGTTGTGCATGGGGGGATGATGCGCATGGGGGATGATGCGCATGGGGAATGATGCGCATGGGTTGAAGTTGTGCATGGGATAAAGTTATGCATGGGGGAAGTTGCACATGAGGGGAAGTTGCGCATGGGGTGGGATGCGCCGTGGGGGGATGTCGTATGGGGAAATGTTACTCCCGCAACATGGGTATGCTTTTTGCTAGTACAAAATAAATTACAATATCTTTTCTTCTTCTTCCTAGCATTGTTCCTGTGCTATAGCAGAGTCTGCTTTTTTATTGATGCAAAGTTGAGATTGTCTCAGGTCCCTGTCAAAGCTCCACAATAAATCTCTATTTAGTTGTCCTCACAACAACCCTGTGAGGTAAGTAATTGTTCCATTGGTAACTCATAGAATTCTTTCCTTCCAGGTGGAAAACTTCACAGTGTGGTTGTCACATCTGGCATCAGGGAATGCCTTTCAAGCTTCCAACAGTTTTCAGGTCAGTAAAGATGTAAAAACAGTGGCACCTCTGGCTCTGTTGAATCAAGACAGCTTTATCAGCTTTCAGGTCTCCCATGTGAGAGTTATCCAGACCTTTCCCTGCTTAGCTTTCTCTGATTTCCCCTGCTAATTGGGCAAGAGGCACTCTTTCAAGTGAGTGTTCCTCTTTTATTTAGCAGGGGAGAGTAACTGGCCCTACACCCCCACCCCAACAATGACTATTCAAATAGCTGCTGCTGGTGTTCTTTTTTGCATTTTAGATTGTGAGCCCGTTTGGGACAGGGACCCAGTAGCTATTATTTTTCATTTTCTTTGTAAATCGCTTTGTGAACTTTTTAGTTGAAAAGCGGTATATAAATTATGTAGATGTAGATGTAGATTTCACTCAACCACCAGACCACACTTGCTGCCACAAATTAAAATATTAATCTTTATTTATGAGCTATTTTAATGATGTTTTATTCCCTGTTGTCAGCCACCTTGGGCTCCCCCTTGCAGGGGAGGAAAGGCGGGATATAAATTGATTAAATAAAAAATAAAAAAAAATAATAAAATTAAATAAATAAAAATATCATATGCACAATATTACATTACAATATCAAATTAAAATATCATATGGCACAATCTAAATGCAGTGGCATCAATAGGCAATTAACTTTATTTATATAATAGTACAGCTATGTATATAATAGCAAATCAGTAATTAACAAAAAACCGAGTAACTATCTTGATGGCACACAACTAAGGGCACAATCCAGAGTAACTACGGGGAGTCCTTGCTCCGGTATAAGAACAACTTACTCTGGATTCCAATATGAATTTCCCATAGGTTTTCACTAGGTGGTGCAGTAACTACAGGTGCATGTAAAGTCTCTTACGTGCTCCTGTAGTTACTCTGGATTTGGGGGTTAGTAAGAGTTGTATTACTGTCTCTGATACATAGAATTGAGAACTGACTCATACTAACACCTTATTACTTCCCTAATGTGTCATAATAACACCTCATTGGCTCTAAGAACAGTTTAATTGATAAGTTTTTAGTTATGAAATTCCACTTCTTGTTATATAAGTCTTGTTATATAACAATTTACTCTGGATTGCAATATGAATTTCCCATAGGTTTTCACTAAGTGGTGCAGTAACTATGGGTGCACATAATGTCTCTTACGTGCTCACGTAGTTACTCTGAATTTGGCTGTTAGTGATTTGTACCCCTTCTAGCTACGCCACTAGCTCTCACTGAAAGCTATCTCCAGGAGGGTGGATAAGCATATTAAAGGGGTGGGAAAAGTGGAGTGGAAAGGGGGGGTGAACAGTGGAGTTTCTGGGAGGGAGAGGTTTTGAATGGGGGAATTGGACAGACCTTAGCAACAGTCATTTCCCCTATTCCTGCTCCATTACTCAGATCATACCTGTGCCAGTAATGGAGCAGATACAAGGTGACCCAATGGAGGCTTACCACAGAGTAAGGGAGTGAATGTTCCCTTATCTGGAGAGTACTTCTGTGACTCCCCTTCCCAGGATTCAACATGTTTCCCATTGCATTACATGCATCGGGAAGGGGGGAAGGATTGGGCAGTGATGAAATGGAGTGGTTTCAAAAGTGTCATCCTGGGTGCCAGATTATGTAGCACTGCTAGATACTGATAAAAATGTAGCTCAATTTGCTAAGGCAAAAAAACTACAAGATGTATGTGGGGCAGGAATAGCAGATATTTCTGAACCTTATAGATTTTTTTCAGTTTTTCATCTGTTCTAACACTGTCATTACTGCCTGTATAGTGACAGCCTGAAGGAGATGACCCCAAGGGTTGTTGTCCTTGTTGTTGCCAATTCATCTAGGAAACATGGAGGAAACCAAGAACAAATTATAACATGTCCACAGTGCATTCAGCTCTTGCCAGTTTGTTGTTCACAAAACAAATTGCTTCTTCTCAGCAATAAATTTAGACACATTAAAAAATGCCATATTTAAATGGTGGAGCTGTGGGATACCAGTTATTCAAGACCCAACACTTTGGATGGTTGACAATCCAGAGATATGCTAACTCAATGAGGACTTTGATGGTGGCAATAAATCAGAAACAGATTCCTGCCATTACCATGAACAATTCAAGTTATTCCATGTTCAGTTCATGCAAAAAAAAAATGCAATTTGAGGCATCACTTTAGAGAGTTTGGCAATCTTATAACAATTTGACAGCAGAAACATTTCAGTCAAGGAAGTTGTTGAGATAACCACTTCTGTGGAGAGGATTGGAAAAGAGGCTGTACAACTTTTAGTGGAGGAGCAAGTTGTTAACAAGAGTTATCCATTATTTGAAACACAGGGGGCAGGATAATGTCTTGGTCTGTTCAGTATGCCAGCCAGGAAGAATAGCAATAAAAATTCTACCCTGAAGTATCAGGAGACAGATGTTCAACTGTTCTCAATATTTTCCATGGTGAATGACTTTTGAGACGGATATTGAAACATTATTCAATTATATGCATCAGACTTTTCCTCCAGCACTGTACAGATATGATAATATAAGACCAGGCAACACATCAGACAACCAAGCCCTATCTAGTGCTGACACAGCAGGGTTATATGGCCCACAATATATCCAGTACTAGTTAGGAGCAGGCTGGTGGCCTCCCCAGGGTAAGGAACATTTGATCCTTTGTACCAGTGGATCTCAAATTAAGGGTCAAGACCCTCTTGGAGAGGTCACAACTTCCTTTCAAGAGAGTCATGAAAAACTGGTTCCCACCATCTTGGAATCTGTAACTGGGCATTTGCATCTTGGAATGGGGCACTGAGGCTACAATCCATACTTTCCTGAGAGTAAGCTTTATTAATTTCAGTTGGATTCACTTCTAAGTAGGCATGGAGTGATATCATCACTCCTGGCATCACAGTGATGTCACTTTCTGTTTGATGACACTTCAGGCCATGACATCACTTCCAGTTTGATGACGTCACTTCCAGAGGGTCTCAGACATTGCCATTCTTAGAAGGCTCTCCCAGGCCAAAATGCCTGAGAACCATTGCCTTTATCCTATGTTGTCCCAGCATGCCCAATGGGGTTACTCAGATATGATGGCTTCCTCTGCCCACACTCCATCCTCCTAGGCTTGATCCAAGCACTGTTCAATCCTCCCCATTCTGTTTCAATGGCAAGGTGGGACATAAATGAAGTTGATTCGAAATACCCATATCCTGACACTCCCGAATCCAATCAAATCTCCAGAGAAACTCATAAATGCCCAACAAACATCTAAAAGCACTCTAGGCAAGGTTGATTGTTGTACCTCAAAACTAACCCACTAGGGTCTTCTGAAGCAGCATTGTCAAGGAAGGGAAAAAAATGCCACCAACACCACTTAACAACGCTACAAGGACCCATAAAGAACACTCACAACTGGACTGCCATTTGCCAAGGCAGCTACCCTCTCTCCAACCCCACACTTCCTGCAAACAGATGTCTCCCAATTTGTCCTTGCTGCTCTTCTTCCAGAGTCCCAAGCCAACTACCCCTGTGCAGCTACTCACACATGAACTGCTTAAATGTCAGTTACACACGCAAGTGGCAAATAAGGCAGCAGGATGAAGGGCAACTTCCACAGGTTGTCTTCTTCCCCTCGACATCATGCTGAGAGATGGGAAAAGCCTCTTCCCCATCTTTGCCATGCTCCCTTGGGGGTTGGCCACCATAATCAGGAGCAAAGCTGCATTATTTCAATAATGGTAAAGATTTATATGAGGAATCCTGTAAGTATATCTTCTGGCTTCTCAGGACTTTTCCTGTAAATTATATTGCGCATGGTTCACATGAATCATGGCCAAGGTAGCAGGAATGTGTTGACTCCACTGACTGGAATAGCATACCTGTATTTACGCAAATATAACACTCACCTTTTCCAGCCAAACTGAGTCTTCAAAATCAGGGTGCGCATTATATTCAACGTTAATTAAAACTGAGTAAATACCGTATTTTGATTATAATTAAAGGGTGCGCGTTGGATTCGATGGCACATTATATTCGAGTAAATACAGTATCTATGCTGTGAAGAATCTGAAAGCAGAATAATCCCCTGAGGAGCATCATAAAAATGCTTTTATTACTATAGCCATGTATACATGCGATACTGCTATCACTCTCTCCAAATGACTGGGTTTTTATTTTTGTGTTTTTTTGGGGGGGGGGGAGTTAACATTTAGAAAAATATGGGATGGATGACACAAGTTGTGAATGTACTCGCCAAAAAAGTGCACCACCAATTAATTGTCTCAGTCACTTACCGACTGAGATTGGACTACTATTCAGACTGCAAAGACTGCAAGCAACATTTGTTATGTGAGGCAGAATCCTAGAGAAATTTTTGCTTGTTCTGTGGATCACTTGTTAAACGAGGCACTTGTTAAGCAAAGTACCACTGTATCATTCAGTGTTCACAAAACATTTTGTTGACCTCAAGAACTGTAGGAATTGTCCTATTTCTCATTTATGACATGGAAACATTTAAATACCAAACAGAAAAAATACTTTTCTTTTTCTTTCCTTCCTTTTTGACTTCAATGTTGTGATCCTTATTCTCATAGATGGGGCTACCAGAGAAACAGGCTGAAATCCTAAACAGGACTTACTTTCCTGTGAGTAAGTCCCATTTAACACAATGGGGCTTACTTTTGAGTAGATATGGTTAGGATTGCAGCCGCAATCCATATTCTGGAATAAAAATCTTTGCTCCAGAGGAAAGCAAGCTCTTGGTGCTACTTGGTATATTTTCCAGGATTGTTCAAAAAAGAAATGTATAATCAAGATCTACGAACTTGCAGAAATTACAATTTTCAGTTTTCATATCAGTAATTTTAGTTGGCACTCCACGTATTGCTCTTAGGTTTTTCATTCTTTATCCTTTTCAGGATGAACAATTATGTTGATTTTCCTCCGTATCCTTATTTTTTTGTATGAAGCGAGAAATGGCTTATACAGAACAAGGAGTCTGTCCTGTGCATGGTTCAAATACCCACTTTATTGTCACACAACAAATTTTATTTCCTCAGTAAAATATAAGGCAAACATTGTACTTCTAAGGCAGTGCCCTATGTTTCAAACCACTATTGATTTCTTGAATGCTCAGGGAACAAGGGATTCAATTAACTGCTCAGAGCTTCATAGTTCAGGACTTTTCAGCATCTATTGTATATAAAGCTCTCTTTTCCAAACATACACAATATTGCCATTACAAAAAAGAATTGGATTTTCAAAATGTCATTGTCTTTTTATCTTAGAATGTCTCTTAGGCTGCAATCCTACACATGTACATAGGTAGCCTAATCCTTACCTGTGCTGGTGTAGCTAGGCCACATGGTCTCTGCTTTATCCAACACAGGTAAGGAGAAGAGTAGCAGTCTCTTCAGGGTAAGCAGATTTTTTCCATTTACCTTGAATAACACCCAACCTGTCCAATCAAGCTACTCAGATCTGTGCCAGCTAAATCACAAATGTAAATCTGAGCAGCCCCATGTAATATTGGGTGGTCTTGAACAGAAATGGTGGGCCTCATCTGTTGATTTCACCTCCCTTCTGGCCTGATTCACTACTTTCCATCCTTCCCCATCCAGAAGTGCCCCCTTTCAGTTTCTATTCGCCTTCCACAGCCCTCCTCCTGCCCATTTGCTGCTAAGTGCTGTAACCACCTCTGCTGGCAGATGTTAGTCAGGATGTGGTGCAAGTGGGACAGCACAGGCGTTTTTGCTGGTGGCCCTGGCTCTCAAGTAGTCACAAACATGCTTTTCAGCACACTTGCTACACACTACACCGGGTGTGCTCAAACTCCAGCCCAGGGGCCAGATGCAGCCCATAGTAAGTCTCAAAGCAGCCCGCAGCGAGACCCCCCAATCTGGCCCATGGCAAGACCCCACCAGCAAGCCTTGTAATCCTCTGTATCTGTTTCTAATACATTTATAGGTAAATTTATTTAAATTTGAAATGTTAAATAATTTTTCAGGCCCCAACATAATGTCAGAGATGATGTGGCCCTCCTGCCAAAAAATTTAAACACCCCTGCTCTACACCAGCACAGCAGTTGTTGTCCTAGCATAGCTACAGAATAGGATAATGTTCTTAGCTGAAAATCCTATCCATTGCAGGTGTGCAGGATTTAGGGTTACCGCTCTTCCTTCCCTATCTAGCCAGTGATGGGCTTCAAATAAATTAACAACCAGTTCTCTGCCCATCTGGCAGCCACTTTTAAATGGATATTTTTAAACTTTATATTGCCTATCTCTCGTTAACAACCGGTTCTATAGAGTAGGTGCGAACCTGCTGGAGCCCACCACTGTATCTAGCACTCCAGCATAGGACCAGGCCAATCAAGAGAGATAAATTAAAAAAAAAAACAACTTCTGTTAACATCTCGGGCCACTGCTTGATCTCATCCAAACTTACTTCTGTGTGGGCATGCATATGATTGTGCTGTGAATTGCTATTATTCAATAGCATAACAAAAGTTTCTACTAGCATATGTCCAGGGCATCCAGACGCCAGGAAACCCCCGGACAGGTCCGGAAATGGGTCATTGCACTGGACTGTCCGGTCCAAATGAACCCGTCTGGCATTCTGGGGGGGTGGGTGGGAGGGTGATTGGGGGCACTGGGGGATTGTTCACATCAGTAGCGGTTAGCCGCGACTAACCAGTACTGAAATATTTTTTAAAAATGAGTGCATATGCGCTCACAGCTAATCAGCGAGCCAGGAGAGCTCCTAGAGAGTCTCCGTGTAGGTGGAGACCTCAAATGAACTCTTCCGGCACACGCCAAGTGAAAGTGAGGAAGAGTTCAATTGAAGTCTCTGCCTACACAGAGACTTTCTAGGAACTCTCCCGGCCACTGATTAGCTGCGCATGCGTGCGCAGTTATTTTTTTAAAATTTCAGTTAAATTTCAGTTAAACCACGGCTAACTGCTGCTGATGCGAATGAGCCCCCAGTACCCCCAATTACCCTCCCACCCCTAGAACTAGCTCTAAAGAGCCCCACTGTCCCCCAGTGCTCCCAATATACCCTCCAACCCCACTACAACACCTCCCTAATTATTTTTTAAATTTAGGTCAAAATGTAGGATGTCCTACATTTTGTCCTACATTGGTTTTTTTTAAGACTTTAAAGTGACCAGGTTAGGAATTCTAAGTTTTGGATCTGGTCACCCTGCATATGTCGAACAAAGAAAGAAATGATAAGGGTAGTCAGTTGGGAAGTGCTTTCACCTGCATGCCTCCCTCTTGTGGGTAGAATTTGAAAAATTCAGCAACAGATTCCGGTTTTGCATAGTCAACATATGCTGAGTTAGGCTGCAATCCTAAAGACACTTTCCTGGGAGTAAGACCCATTAAACATAATGGGGCTTACATCTGAGTAGACCTAGTTAGGATTGCACTCTTAGTCATGCTTCTTAACACGTACTTCTATACTGAGTAATTACTGGCACCTTGTACACTTCTTGGTTTAGACAAATTCTTGGATCTTTTGATGAAACTATCTGATCAAGAACTTTGATCCCAAGAAGCAATGTGTGGTATGTGTAATGGAAGATCAAGATGATGAGGCAGGAGATGAGGCAGGAGATCTGGTGTTGACAGTGCTTCCCATGTTTTGTCAGCTGTTTGACAGCTCTGGGGAGATCAGGTTTAATGGACTTTGACAGCTGAGGGTGGAGCTGTCATTAGGATTGATGGACTTTAAAGATACTGCAGGAGGGTGTGGCTGACACTTGAAGCTCAGTGGGACTAATAAGAGTTTCAGTAATAAAAGCAGCTCCAGGAGGAGCTTTGAGGGCAGTGTTAAGGAGAAGCAGCACTGCAAACTGGGACTCTGCCTGCGGGAGCTCTGCTGGACTGGGATTCTGCTGGTTCAGACTCTACTTGGACTGTGAAGGACCTTGAACAGCTATGGACTTTGTTTTGTGGACCTTCATTATTTGACATAAGTAGAGTTCTTGGGGAAAGGCATTACTCTGGAAAACAGCTTCTGAATTATTAGCGACTTTATCTTATTGTGTCTATAAAAATAAGCCCTATATATATAAAAGAGAAAAGTCACTGACTGACTGACTCATTACCGCCCTGCCAAAACCACCAGTGCTAGAAGCATGATAGGTATTCTCCCTACGTGTGGGGTAGGTGTTCTCCCATGGCGGAGGGGTGCACTAATTTCCGAAAACATTGGTTTTCGGAAACTCCAACCGGAAGGGGGTGAAAAGGGGCGCAACGCGTTTTCCTCCCTATACTTTGCATTGAGAATTGCTGACTCATCAACATTCCTCCCCAACTGCTGGGCCTGAAGCATGGAATTCTGGGAGTTCCTTCTGTCACCTGAACACCCACCAAGAACCATCTGGAGAAACTTAACCCTTCAGGGGCTGAAAAGGGGGCAACTTGTTTCTGTCCTATACTTAACATGGAAGACTGACCAACATACAGCCAATTTGGTGCTCAGTGCCTGGTGCACTGGGGGATGTTATTTGGAGGGAGGGGTTGCACTGTGGAGGATGCTGTGCATGGGAGGTTGGTGCACATGGGGGGAAGTTGCGCATGGGCGGGTTGATGCGCATGGAGGAAAGATGTGCATGGGGGAAGTTGTGCATGAGGGGTTGATGTGTATGGGGGGTTGATGTGCATGGGGGGAAGTTGCGCATGGGGGTTGATGTGCATGGGGGAAGTTGCGTATGGGGGTTGATGCGCATGGAGGGCTGATGCACATGGGGAGCTGATCTGCATGCGCATGGGGGAAGTTGCACATTGGGGGTTGATGCGCATGGGGGAAGTTGCACATGGGGGTTGATGCGCATGGGGAAGTTGCGCATGGGGGTTGATGCGCATGGGGGAAGTTGCGCATGGGGGTTGATGCTCATGGGGAAGTTGCACATGGGGGTTGATGCTCATGGGGAAGTTGTGCATGGGGGAAGTTGCGCATGGTGGGTTGATGTGCATGTTACTCCCGCAACGCGGGTACACTTTTCGCTAGTTATACTCATAAAGAGGTTGGGTTTTCATTTCTTATCACACTGGCCATTACTGCAGTAAGGGAGGCATTACTGGAGTAAGGGAGGACTGAAAGTGGGCATTAAAAGGGATTGAACAGTATAAATTGGTACCAGAGGTGTGATTCATAAGCTGGTACCAGGGAAAAAAGGAAATTAGATGGGACAATGTGGGAGTGGCAGGTGAGGCCATCATAGTCCATGGAAAAAGGCCACAGCTGTCAGCCTGCGTACACCAGAGGCTTGCCTTACCCCTGGGAAAGCATAAGGAGAGTCTCCTTGGGTTGTAGGCCAATTCTCCTAGGATGTATGTAGGGATAGCAGCTGCAGTGCTTTTCCATGGACTACGATGAAGCAGTTCTGCCTCCCCTGCTGCCCCTACACCACACATCCTTGATCTCCGGTATTTCTCTTTCTGAGAAAAAAAAACACCAGTAGAGCATTCACCATAAGTAACCTCAAAGTTTTATTTCTTCAAAAGAGGAACTGATAAGAGTGAATTGTAGCAGTCCACTAATGAATGGGCTTACTTTCCTTTTTCAACTGCAGTGAACAATAAAGATAAATAGAATAGTAAAGGTATCTTAAAGGAAAGAAAATTGTATGAGTATCTAGGTATGAAATATTACTACTAATATTAATAATACTATATATTAACTCTGAACAGGATCCGTACCCAGCATGGTGTCTACCAGGACTCACTAATTAAGTGGGGTCTTGCATCTAGCCCTCAGTGTAACTGTGGTGCTCCTCAACAAAATATTCATCACATTGTATCCGAGAGTCTATCAAGAGCTTACACTGGCCCAATGTCCTATTTTTTCAATATAGATTACTCTGTCCTTGAGTGGGTGGGTGGACTGGACATTAACATTTGATTTTTCACAAGTCCATGTATTTGCCATAAAGTGAATAAATAAATATACATTAACTAATTAATACTAAAGGATCCCTCTCAGCTATTCCTTTTTAAAATTTTTCTATCTTTATAATTTTATCATCCCAAACAACATTTCTATTTAAGCTTGCAAATTAAAATTTACATGCTTGGAAAATAATAGAGATAAAAAAGGAAATAGGAATATCTGATCAAGGAAGTAATAAGAAATTACTTCAAGTTATCATCATTTCCATTGTGATATACTGCAATCCTTTGACACATTAATGTCATGTGAAACATTTTGCCATATGTTCTTTGGAGCACTCATAAAATGTCTATATTTTCTATATGAATTCCTGTGTATTTCTTGGTGATCAGTTTGGTTTGGGGTATTGCCTCTCATTCCAGGATTTTCTATTCCAGGATGGCTGAGTGGAGGGTGGGTGGAGGGAAGTCCCAGGGGCAGACAGAGTGGAAGGGAAGGCTGGGATCCAGCAAAAGGCTGGATCCCAACCCTGGACTCTGAGCAGCATGGAGCAGCCTCTGCTCAGTTTTGGGCCATCTCCAGAAGTGGCACAGATTCAAGTAGATACACTGGGGCTGCTGCAGACCTACCCAGGCTAAGAGCAAAAGTATCCCCTTGCACCAAAGGAGCACAGCAGCAGCCCCAAGCAAGCTCTGGATGTAGTGCAGGCATGTCAGTCTGCCTGCTCCAACACAATTTAAGATTGTGCTGTGGGTAAAATAGGAATGTATAAGAACTTTTATACAGATTTCTTTCTACAAATAATGTAGAGGGGAAATACTGTATATAAAAGCTCATGTTTAACAAAGAGGGTCTAAATTACGCTGAAGAGTGAGACTAGCAGTATATTATGGAAGTTCATGGAACTGGAAAAATTTCAGTTCAGTCCAATTTTATTATGGACCTCTCATGTTTGGGGATGGAAGAACAGAACTAGTACTGGAAATTCCTTTTGTAGAGTATTACTTTTACAGGTGTAAGAAAAACTATGAAACATTAGTTTGTTGTTGCGTCTTTTATCTTTCATTATGCTTTGATCTGCAAATAGGTTCAATGCTCATCTCGAAAGCTTCCTAAATGTTCACTGTGTAGCTCACTCTGCAGCCTATCAAAACTCAGCTTTCTGCTTTCCTTATTCCTTTGATCTCTCTTCCTGTCATTGAATTATGCTTGCTGGAAAGTTCACATTTACATGAGTAAAACTCATTAGACTTAGCTCAGTCACCTAAATATGTCTTTTTTGCATTTCGGTCATTTTAGGTTTCCCTCTTTAGATCTAAAAATGTTGTCTTTTTAATGTTTATTTGTAACCCTTTGTTGCGCAAGCGGTTAAGACGTTGTGCCTGTTAACCAGCAGGCTAGGATTCGAGACCTGGGTCAGCCCCACAAGACAGGGTGAGCTCCTGTCCTTAGCCCAGCTCTGCGACGCCAGCTGGATCCAATCGTATTGGCTCTGCCTTTCCATGGACTAATTCAGTGGCATGCAGAGGGGGGATTTGCTGCTTGGGTAACAGCCTATCCTCCATAAAAATCCAACCTAGGCTTTCGTGCTTTGCATGCAGCGTATGCAGCGCTGAGCACGATACCATAGTCTTTCAAGACTCACGGAGGCCTGCTTTTTTAACCCTTTGTTTAAAAAAACACTCAATTTCTGTAGAACATCTGGAGAAGCTTTATTTGACTGAAAATTACTTAAGATTCTTTCTGTGTACAGATCCAGGAATTATCTTATTTTCCTACTCAGTACTGAATACCAAATATTTCTTACATTTTGCAGGCATGAAACTATTTTGCAGTGATTGAGTGGCTATGTAAAATGGTCCTCTGAGATCAGGTTCTATATGCACTTTATCTATAGATTAGCAAATTGTACCTGCATTGCAGGAGTAAAATACCCCCATATGCCATCCGTCCATTGTACAACACCCTCCTGTGCGCAATAACCCCCCAGCGCATCACACCCCCATGTGCAACATGCCTCCCTGTTCAACATCCCCCACCCCATGCACCATCTCCCCAGAATCGTGGGCACTCCTACTGGGCAGGTGCAAAATTTGGGAGTTGGCTGGGTAGGATGATGATGTGTTGCCATGCCTGCCACCTATGGTGTTGCCATGCCCACTGCATGGGAGGAGATCCATCATGAGATGATGGCTTTCTGCACCAAGTGATGCAAGCCCTGGTAATACCACTGATCGGCTATGAGCTGGATTTGTTCAAATGTATTGGTTTTTGGCAATATGAGGTAGTCATTGGACTCCAATTTACATCTGAAAGAAGAAGGCTGCATGTGATACATGACTAGGGAAATGGAAAATGGTCAAAATGTGACAGGGTGCTTTCTAGATCAGTCTCCCTAAATAGACAGGTGTTTTTTAAGAGAGAGGTAAAGGCATATTCTCCTTTGAAACCTTGAAGGAGACATATTCTTTGAAACGTATTTTCTGATGAAACCAGAAGGAATGGTTTCCAGGAATGAAATGGCCAATGCAGCATTTTACTTCTGGCTAGACATGGTTAAGAGGCTGCAATCAAAGACAATTTCCTGGGAGTGAACATAATGGGGCTTACTTCTGAGTAGACATAGTTAGGAGACTGCAATCAAAGACACTTTCCTAGGAGGCTTACCTGGGCTGCTGCTGGAGGTTCAAGGTGGTCGGTGGGGGCACTTGGGGACAATTAGAGTCAGCAGCGCTGGCTGGCAGCCCTTTTAAAGAGCCTCCATGCAGAGCGTCAGGGATGCATAGCAGGCGTGCCCATAGCAGCTTGCTTGTTAAGTGAAGCGGAACTTGTTATGTGATGCAAGATTTCTTGGAAATTTTTGCTCTTTATGTGAAACGCTTGTTAAGCAAGGCACTTGTTAAGTGAGGTACCACTGTATATTGTTTAAATAGCATGAAAATGTTGTTTGAGTCAGCACGTTGTTGTCAAAACTCAGTGGTCAACTGACAAGAAAAAGGCCAGCTTGATGTTAAGGAGACATGCATTTGTTTATACCATTGATGATTCCCTCTCATTTTCTCCATATTTGTATATTATATCTTCAAACACAGCAGGAAAAGTGAGAAAGACACAGTACAGTGGCAGACCCGTGCTTTCATGGGACTGAAGGCTGTCTAGGTTTCAGCTATAAGATCCTCAGACCAGTGATGTCCTGGGTATCGCCCTCAGTGACAAAAAATCATAGTAGACGTGACAAATCATAAAATCGCAAAAATCTTTCTGAATACCCCATCATGTCATATTCCATTCAATATGTATTTTCTAGCAGGGTCCATTGTGCAATCCATTTGTGCAATCCATTGCATAATTTTGAAATATTTCCTTCCTAACTAAAGGTACAGCCAAAAAACTAATCCCCACAAATCAACACAGAAGGAAGTCCCTGATAATTGCATTGAGTCCTAAGGAAAGTGGGACTGAGCTAGAGAGCCACATTCACTTGCGAATAAGCAAGCATGTCTCGGCTTGTGTTCAGGTGAAGCACAGAGGAATGCAAGGCCATCAGAATGGTCCCAATCCAGTGAAAGAGGACCTCAAACAGGTGCTACAGAAGGCAGCCTCATCCCTTTCCAAAAAAGAATAAAACAGAAGCTTACACAGCAGTCCTAAAGAAACTTTCCTGGGAGTAAGTCCCATTGAACAGAATGGGGCTTATTTCTGAGTAGACATGGTTAGGATTGCGCTATCTATTGGTAAGGAGATTTTAAAAATATAAAATATCAATATCTAATTAACTGTATTAATACTGTTAATAATTCATTAAATAATTATAGAGTTGTTAAAAAATTTGTGGGCCCAGGATACCAAATTATCTAGGTATGCCACTGTTCAGACCTGGCAACGGTGAGACCAAAATAGAATTCTCATTCCGTGCCTGGTTCATGAGGAAATTTTTTAAAAGAGCTGTTCTTTTCACATATTGTTTAGTTTTAATTCATGAGCTCAGGAGTTATTCTTAGGATCATTTCATAACTGGAATGATAATATACACTGGAAAACAGATACTAGTGCAAGAAAGGCAATTTGGACAAATAATGCAAATATCACACAAAAAGAGCAGGAGGGAACCTGAATTAGTTGAAAATCTTCAGGAAAAGTTTCTGTCATTGTACAAACTTAATGGAGAGAAAGAATCCTCCTTTTTGTTTTTTGTTTTTTTTTTTGTTTTTTATGTCCAACCAACCCCCCACTTTTCTGATGGTTAATTTTCTGAAGGTTCTGCTCTTGCAACACTTTTCAATTATACCCAGAACTCTTTCATTCAGTGCCTGCTCCTCCGTTTAAACCTCTCTGCTGGTCTAAAGGCTAAAATTGCCCTTCCCACGTTGATTTGCAGATAATAGGTAATTCAGACTGGGAATTCGGTTTGTGTGCACCTGTGAGAGTACATGAATATTAATGAGAGTCCATTTGCAGAAATCTTTGTGTGACAGCAGGAATTTGCAAGATAAAAGGGCATTTCCAATTTGCTAGCCAAAAAAAGCTCTGGAAACAACATTTGTAAACGAAGGAGACCAGGTTTCACTTTTCAACCATTTCCACTTTTCACCATGATTCTGGTCCCTAACCTGTTGAATGCGACATGGGATGCCTATCCATGAAAAAAGGAAAGATGTTAATAATTTCTAAAGAAATAAAACTGTGAATACTACAGCATGATTATAGAAATAATATGTGAATTCATGGGTAAAATACTAGCATAATTTACCCATTGTTGGAGTAAAATTTCAAGAATATTTATGGGGCCCTGGTCCTGCTGGACAGCAGGCACTGGGTCTGGCACTGGCTTTGATATTGGGCAGTAGGCACCAGTGGACACTGGGCACCCCTGGGCTCCAATAGGTACCAGGGGGAAGTAGCAAGCAGCAGGCACTGGGCATCCCTGCCAGGCGCCAGGCACAGGGCACCAGGCATCACCATGCAATATGGATCTATCAGCCTTTATATAAGGCTTGAAATTGCCTGTCTGACCTTAGCCAGAGTTGAACGAGGCCTAGTCTCTTGCTAGAAGAGGTGCAGCTTATTGCACCCAGTGACAGGCCAGCTCAGTGATACTGATTGAGCATGTACAGAGAGGTGTGCTGACTGGTGCTCCAAAGTTTCTCTTGTTGTTGAGAAAATTTACTTCATAGTGTGGTTAAGATTTTGATGAAGCTGCAATGGTTTTGATGTTCTGACTGGTGATTTGTTAAACCTGATATTGGACTGGATTTCTGACTATGCTCTTTTGCCTGATGATTTCTTAACTGTATATATGCTGTATATGAGTGCTGTATATGAATATATGTGTAAATAGAATTCTTGGTGTTTGAATCTCTTGAGTACTGCCTTATTTTTCCTCTGCACACACACTGCTCCTGGCACTGAAGGCAGTAACAGGCCTATTGGCTACCATTCTGCTCTAGTGCATTCTGAAAGGATCCTTACTGGGCACTGGGCACCAGGCTCACCTGGCAGCGAGCACCACCCAGGCACCACCGGGCACCAGTGTGCAGTGAACACAGAGCATCCCTACCAAGCACCAGTCATCCCTGGGGGGCACCAGGCACCACTTTGCACCAAACTGGATTCTTAGTAAGTCTTTACACCATGGAAGGAATAAAAACATAAATGTAAAGGTGTCCCCTGCAAGTTATACTGCTAGTCATGACATTCTGTTAGTGCTCATTCCTGTTTCTAAGCCTTTAGAGCCAGCATTGTTCAAAGACACTTCTGTGGTCATCAGATCATGACTGCAGAAGGCACACAAAATGCTGTTTTACCTTCCCATTGAAGTGGTACCTATTTATCTTTTTTGTGTGATTTTTTTTGGTTTATATTTTTTTATTGATGCATTATATATTTACACATATTTTTCTTTCATATTTACATCATTATACATACACATCACTTTCCCCCTGTATATTCCCACTCCCTTAAAGAAAAAAAGCAACCATTTAAATTTTATAACTTCAGCCATAAGCACACCTTTTGGATTTTTACAAAAGTAACATTGTTGGGCCCCCCTTCTCTTACCCATTCTATATATCTTGACCATTTCTTTCTTATCTCTAATTTATTTTCTTCCCATGTCTTATCTTGTCTCAATGTTGACAAAATATCTGCTTGTATCAATTCATATAAATATGAGTTCCATCTTTCTACTGTCCACTTTAACGCATCCTTCCACCCATATACTATAACTGCCTGTGCAGCTAAAATCATAACTTTAAATAAATTCTGTTCAGATTTTTTTACTTTATTGTTTCCCAATATTCCCATAAATAGCATTTTCCCAGTCATCTCCAACTTAATATTGCATAAATCTTCCACCTTTCCCAAAATTAACTTCCAAAATTGATTTGCCTTAGGACATTCCCACCAAAGATGTAAATAATATCCCTTTTCTTTTTTTACAATGCCAACAAGTTGGGTTCATTCCCTTAATCATATAGGATAACTGAGGGGGTGTCCTATACCATTTTAATATTAATTTCAACTCAATTTCTCTAAATTTTTCCAATTTTATCTCCACAATTCCTTTCATTAATCTTTCTATCTCCTGTGCTGTCAAATCCACCTCTCTTTCCCACTTGGTTTGTATTATTCCAGACATATAATCTTTATCCTTATTCATTAAGTTATATAACTTCCTTGCAATACCCTTCTTATTATCATCCTTAGTACTGTATATTTTTTCTAAAGATGTATCATCCTTATTTAATGTTCCACTATAGTTCCTCTGTTTCAGAATGTTATATACAGACATAATCCTTAACCAGTATTGTCCTCCAACTTTCTGTAATAGTTCTTGTACCGGGATCAAAGTCTTCTGAGAATTATATACATCCTTCACTCTAAAGTAACCATTTTCTCTTAACTTCTTCCAGAATATTTTCTCAACATTTTTAAATTCTTCGCTTAGGGATTCAAGTGGAGTCCATTTGGAAAAACTTGGCAACCACTTGGTTTGTAGTTTCCCCCAAATTTTTAGTGCTGTCTGTCTTGGACCTATTGTGTTTTTAGTTTCATTTTTAACCTTCTGTGTAAAAATTCCAAATTTACCTGCTCCTTTATTTATAGAACCTTCCCATCTCACCCATTTATCCAAACTTTGACCATCTATTTCCAACAACATCCTTATTTGAAACGCTTCATAGTAACTTTCCAGTTGTGGAATACCCCATCCTAAATTTTCCTGTGGTGAATAAATCACCTTCCTTACTGTTCTGGCTTTCTTTTTTCCAAATATCCAATTTTTTAATTCTTGGTCCCATGAAGCTAACTGCTTCTTGGAGATCCACTCTGGAAGTACTTGAAATAAGTATAACATTTTAAACATTTATATTTTATAAATGTATTATAAACATTTTAATGGCCCTTATCTTCCCTAAGATACTTAAATATTTATTATTCCATTGGACAAGATTTTTTTCTATTTTTCTCCAAGTTGTTTTATAATTTGTTCCCATTAAACTTGTGATTTTTTTTGTTATTGTTATTCCCAGATATTTTAATCCTGTAATTCCTAGTTTCATACCTGTTAGCTTTGCTGTTTCTTTTTGCTCCTTTAAATCTACCCTTTTGAACATAATCTCTGATTTTTAATGTTTACCCCTAGACCTGAATATGATTTAAAATCCTCTAAAATTATCAGTAATTCTCTTAAAGCTTCCAGAGGATTCCCTAGCACCAGTAATATATCGTCTGCGTATAGATTTAATTTAATTTCCTCCTTATCTACCTTATATCCTCGTATTCTGATACTGTTCCTGATTCTGTCCGCTAAGGGTTCCATTGCTAAGGCAAACAACATTGGAGATAGAGGGCATCCTTGTTTTACTCCTCTCTGGATCAATACTTCCTTAGTGTGATCATCATTAACTTTAACCATAGCTTTTCCTTCCCTATAAATTTCTTTTACTGCATTCAAAAAAGGACCTTCAAAACCAAATTTTTCCAAAACTTGAAATAAATACCCATGATTTAAAGTATCAAACGCTTTGTAAACATCTAGTTTCAAAAGGGCAAATCTTCCTTCAGTGTTTCCATGATATAGAGCATTAATCACATTCCTTATAGGGTGTCCAATATACCTCCCCTTTACAAAGCCATATTGATCCTCTCCTACTAAACTTGGAATCTATTGATCCTCTCCTACTAAACTTGGAATCTATATAAACTCCAATCTATTTTGCTAAAATTTTTGCAAAGATTTTGTAATCCTGGTTAGCCAGGCTAATAGGCCGAAATGAATTAGGATCCATTGGGTCTCTCAAAGGTTTCAAAATTGTCATGATTTCAGTCTTTCTCCATGAATCTGGGGCAATCCCTCCCCTCATTACCCTATTAAACAAACTCTGCATTTCCGGAACTATTAGAGTACCCACCATTTTATAGAATTCTGCAGTGAGTCCGTCTAAACCTGGTGACTTTCGATTTTTTAAATTTTTTATAACGCTCAAAATTTCTTCTTGTGTAATATCTTCATTTAAAATTGTCAATTCCTGTTTCTTAATTTTGTTAACTATAGCTTCTTCAAATTGTTTTCCTTCCTCAGCTTTAAATAGCTTACTATAAAATTTTTCAAAAATCTCTCTTATTTGTTTATCCTTAAACACCTTGGTGCCTATTTCATTTTTCATGCATACTATCTGTTGTCTTTCCCTTCTTTTCTTCAAATAATTTGCCAATCTCTTCATCAAATTTATATTTATTCTCTGATATTCATTCTTCACTAGTATATCTTTTTTCCATAGAGAAAGATTATCTAATTCTTGCAGTTCATCTTTTAACCTATTCAGCTGTTCTTGCGTTTGTCTTTCAAACTTCCTTTGTAACCTTCTCTGTAGTTCTGCTATCTCCTTTAAGTTTTGTTCTCTTTTCATATTCATTTTCCTCCTAAAATAAATTTCTTTAGTGATACATATTCCTCTAATAACTGCCTTTGCTGCATCCCAGATTATATCTTCCTCTGCAGACCCTTTATTTTCCTTAAAATACTGTTGGATCCCTCTTATTAAATCTTCCCTATCCTTTTGTTGCAAAAATATTTTAGGATTATATCTCCATCTTCTAACTTTTTGCTTTTCCTTCAAATCAATCTCAGCTGTAAGTGGTGCATGATCCGAAATCCATATAGACCCTGTTTCCACTCTTTTGATTTCCATATCATTAGTTTCTTTCACTAAAATGTGATCAATACAAGAGAATTTTTTATACCTATTTGAGAAAAAGGTGGGATGTTTTTCTTCCTGCAAGAGGCTAAATACCTCTTTAAGTCTCCATCTGTTTAACTTCAATTTCTTATTATTCATAATATCATTGTTAAAATCTCCCACTATTAACAGATTATCTTCATAAAATGATTGCAATCTTTGAAAGACCTGGGTCAAAAAAATGGTTTGGCCTTTGTTAGGTGCATAAATATTTGCCAAAGTATACTTCTTCCCATTCATAATGAATTTCAAAAAAATAAATCTTCCCTCTTTATCTTTACACTGTTCCAGGATATTTATGTTCAATCTAGAATGGATAAGGATAGCCACTCCCCTTGCTTTGTTTGTTCCCCGTGATTCTAGTTGCAAACTCCAAACAGGGGAATTTAACAATGGTCTTAAATCTCTCTTCCTTTTATGAGTTTCTTGTAAACACAAAATATCGATCCCTTTATCCTTTACCATCTTATTTATTCTATAACGTTTAAGGTCTGAGGCCAATCCATTTACATTTAAGGAGAGTATTTTCATCACCCTCCCCATTTATGTTTGTAACATACCCCCTGGTGTGCTTGCTAGTCTATTATTTACTGTTTTTTTCTGGTTGCTCCCACCCCCATAGTCCGAACATAACCCCTTCTTGAGGAGTTGAGTAGGGATTCTAAATCCCCCCCTTTTGTCCCTAAAAGTGAAATTCTGAGTACCCACTTACTCCCCCCTCTATAATTCATTTCTTTCAACCAATACTAACATAAATACAATTTTAACACAAAATATATACTATACTCTTGAAGAAAGCTTGCTTAATTCTTATTCATTTTTACAGTCACATTTTTCAGTCCATTTTACAGTCACGGACAAGATTCCTCACTTCTCTTCTCCTTCTTCTGCTTCTTCTTGTTCTTCTACTCCTCCTGCGTCTTCCTCTGCCTGAAGATTATAGTTTATTTTAAATCTGAGGAGTAATTTTTCGGCTTCTGCTGGGTTGCTAGCTTTCAAAAGTTTGCCCTCTTTGAAGATTAGAATGCTAGCTGGGTATCCCCAGGAAAACAAAATACCATTCTCATGCAGTTTCTGAGCAAATGGTTTCATAAGCCTTCTTTCATATAAGGTTTCCTGTGATAAATCAGGGCGAAGAATTAACCTCTTGCCCTGAAAGCGTAAATTTTTGTTTTTCCTGAGTTTTCTCCAAACATAGTTCTGCATTTTCTCCCTTGAAAAAGCAATAACAACGTCTCTTGGCAAGCTGCCAGGCAGTGGTTTACGTTTCAAGCTGCGATGGGCACGCTCAAGGTCTTGTTCTGTTATAGAGTTTCCACATTTCCGAAAGAACTCAATTAAAGTTTTTTCAAGGTCTTTAGCTGGTATATCTTCAGTAATTCCTGATATTCTCAAGTTTCTACGTCTTTGGCGATCTGATAATGTAGCAACTCTTTTTTTCAATTGCTGTATTTCTTTCTCATTGTTTTCACTTATTTTAACAGCATTGTCTGCAACTGTTTGAGCTGTTTTTACATCTTTCACAAGTTCTTCAAACTTTGTAATTGCTTAATATCTTGTCTAATGTTTTTTTCCATATTGGTTATTAGCTCAGACAGTTCTTTAATCTCCCACTTTGTCGCCATTTTGCTTCATTATTTGTTATCTTGGGAGAAGGCTTTTAGATGTAATAAGCAAAAATAGACTCACCAAGTCTAAGCAGAATTTGCAGCTGCCTTTTCAAGGACTCCCCTGAAGTTATTTATTTCTTCTTTCAAGCTTATCTTCCAGTTTTCTTGGTTGTGTTTAAAGTTTATCTAGAATATTTCCTGGAGGGCAGTGTGAAAGCATCTATCCTCCTTGACGCATGCTCAGAACCCCCCAAGTGGTACCTATTTATCTACTTGCATTTCCATGCTTTTGAACTGCTAGGTTGGTAGGAGCTTCGCTAGGGACAGGAACTAACCCTGTCTTGTAGGACTCAGGACTTGAACCTTGGACTGCTGGTTAACAGGCCCAGTGTCTTAACAACTTGTATATCCACAGCCCTTACTCCACAAGGGACTCCACAAATTTTATGCTTCTAGGTCTGTGGTTTGGGCTGGGCGTTGATAAGTCAGCAATTTTTCAATGTTAAGTACAGGGACAAAAACATGTTGTACCCCTTTTCACCGCCTTCCAATTTGAATTTGTAAAAATTAGTTTTTAGTGGGTACCTACATCACGGAAGGAATACCATTCCTAATTTTACTCTTCTGGTCCCAGACAGAGTAATGTGATGCCACGCCAGTTACCACAATCAGCCAAATTTCCTTTCTTGGGAAGTTTAACAATTACACCATCTTTCCAATCCCTTGGGGTAGTCTCAATAAGCCAGCATTCATTAAATAAATCCATAAGTTCATGTTCCATCACTGGCCCACCTTGTTTGATTAGCTCAGGCGCAATATTATCAAGACCAGCTGACTTTCCATTTTTCAGCTTCTAAATAGTTATCCCCAGTGGTGGGCCCAGCATGGCCCAAGAACCGGTTCCCCAGAAGTGGGCGTGGCCAGGCAGGGTCAGGGGGCGGGGCCAGGGAGAATTTAAAGGGGGGTTTAAAAAAATTTAAAAATTTAATTTTTTAAAAAATATCTAAGTTTTTGTTAGTGGGACTTACTGTCATGGGACTTACTTCAGAGTAGGCATGCATAGGATAGTGTTCTCAGGTTGCAGTTCTAGCCACACTTGCCTGGGAGTAAGCCCCATTGACTGTCATGGGACTTACTTCAGAGTAGGCATGCATAGGATTGGGCTCTCAGGCTGCACCCTGTCCACACTTCCCTGGGAGTAAGACCCACTGACTGTAATGGGACCTATTTCTGAGTAGACCTGCTTAGCCTAGCTCCCTGAGGATGCACCCTGTCCACACTTTCCTGGGAGTAAGACCCACTGACTGTAATGGGACCTATTTCTGAGTAGACCTGCTTAGCCTAGCTCCCTGAGGATGCACCCTGTCCACACTTTCCTGGGAGTAAGACCCATTGAAAGAAGGGAGGAATGCTAGAGACAGTTTCCTGGGAGTAAGATCCATTGAGCACAATAAGGCTTACTTTTGAATAGACATGGTTAGGATTGTAAGCACCAGGCTGAGAAAAGAAGATCTATCCTGGAAAGAAGGGAGGAATGCTAGAGACAGTTTCCTGGGAGTAAGACCCAATGAGCACAATAGGGCTTACTTTTGAGTAGGGATGGTTAGTATTGTAGTCACCAGACTAAGGAAAGAGGCTCTATCATGGAAAGGGGCAGGCAAGAGTTAAAAAGAAAAAGGGGCCGGGGAGGCTGTGTTCTCCTCCGGCCAGCTGCTGCTCTGTGCTGGAGCCTTTAACTGCTGGCGTACTGGTCCCCTTGGTTGAGCCCCCTGCTGCTGCTACAGGCTCTCCAGCGGCTGGGGATTTGGAAGATCCTATTCCCGGGGACTGGAGCGAATAGGCCTCTGCCCACCTGTGGTTATCCCTACTTCTTGAATGGTGATGGGTCCCATATCCAACTCTAATTCAGCCGGTGCAATATAGTGAACAGGATCAAAGTCAAATCTAATGGCTGGTTGTGTTTGGTTTAATACATCGCAAAAAAAGTTCCATCCAGCGGACATCTTGCTCCTACTGTGTCTTCCTCCTACTTGCTCCTACTGTAGCTGTCCATTCTTATCTTTTATGGAGCTAGCAGTAACGCTTTGTGATCCTGCTAATTCATGGATTATTTGATATAATTTGCAGCTGTTATTTTTACTTTTTACATTTTTACTTTTTAAGCTCCTCATTCACACGACTCTCCAGCCATTGTTTCAGTCTGTGCAGCAATGGCTCTTCACTCTGCAATCAAGCATTCGGTATTTTACATCTGCCACTGTCCTCTCCTCAAGTGTGTGCTTGATTCCATTTACATTTTGCTTTCCACCACTCATCAATTAATTGTGGTGTATCATTTTGAATCCAGCATTCACACCTTTTTCCTTGTTGCCATCCAACAGTCTCTTCAGCAGCATGTAGTACTGCTGTCTTAAGCTGGGTCTATCTGTTGTCTATTCCAACTGCATCATGCATCTCCTGCAGCTGGACTTCCAGCCAATATTTATATTGGTCAGAGATAAGTGGATTTAACAGCTTCTTGACAGCAAATAGACACACCTTTGATTGTTTCTGCAGGCTTTTTAATCACAACTGGAAAAAAGCCAATAAAAGGTGGTGATCAGAACCAACATCAGCACCATGGTAGCTGCAAACATTTTGAAGTGTGGAATGCTATCATTTACTGATGCAGATGTACTCAATTTCATTAGAAGTTACTCCATCATGCGAGATCCATGTATTTTTGTGTATTTGTTTATGGGCAAAAAAGGTGTTACTAACACAGAGATTGTTGAATCCACAGTACTGAAGGAGCCGTTCTTCACAGAACAAGTCCACAGAACTAGATCTGTCTAGTTAAAGCTATGGTTTTTCCCTGTGGTAATGTATAGCTGTGAAGAAGGCGGGTCGCCATAAAGAAGGCAGACCACTGAAGGATAGATGCCTTTGAAATATAATGGTGGAGAAGAGTCTTGAGAGTCCCTTGGAGTGCAAGATCAAATCAGTCCATCCTCAAGGAAATCAGAACAACTCTGGAAGGACTTCCTAACTGTTCACTGGAAGGACTGATGCTAAAACTGAAGCTCAAATATTTTGGCAACATCATGAGAAGGAAGGACTCCTTAGAAAAGCCAAATGCTGGAAAAAAACTGAAGGCAAAAGGAGAAGGTGACAGCAGAGGATAGGGTAGTTAGTGTCACTGAGGCAATGAACATGAATTTGGATGGACTTTAGAAGCTGGCGTGCTGCAGTCCATGGGGTCATGAAGAGTCAGACATGACTGAATGACTAAACAACAACAAACCCACCTGGCTGTTCAGTGCTGAGATTGAAACCCAATCCCATAGGCTATACATTATGCAAACCAAAAACAGTAACTGAGGAAGGAGGGGAAGTTAGATTACGGTATATTTGGTATATTCTACTTCTGTTTTCCCAATGGAGCAGACTTTCTGAGTCTGGTAGTATAACTTGCATGAGGCACAATATCAAAAAGGATAAAATAATCTGAAGCAGCACAGTGTTTATTTCCTGTTAGAGCCTAAAGAATCAAATTTGTTTTGCTGGATGGAAGCATAAAGAGATATAAGTAGCAGCCAGATTCACTGAAGTAACCCAAGAGAGCAAACACAAAACACACATGGGACAGTTCAATTTCATGCAAATTATAAACTGGTTGTGGAAAAGCACAAGAATAGAGGGACAATACCACCCGGTACCATCTGGTACTTTCTGTGCTTGGCTTCCTCTGAGAAATTGCAGCTTCTTCCCCTAAATTTTTTGCTTTTGTTAAAAAACAAGTAAATCTGGAGCCCTTTCAAAACATGCCAACAATATTCTGTCCAATTGCTCACTAAGAAGCAGGCTTGTTCCCACTATCTTGTTCTCAATGAAGGCTAATGAGGGCAAAGACACTGGAAAAAAATGCCTGAGCTTGATTATGCTTATTTTAAAATTGTATTAATGTTGCATCTTCTTTAAATTATTAATTTAAAAAAAAAAAAAAACTTCACGGGAAGGGAAAAAAGAGACTTCAGCATTTGTTTTACATGGATTTATGGCCCTATTGCCGCCACCATCACTACCATTTGTCTACTACAGCTTTGATTTCCTTATTGTGCCCACTTCCTTTTCCCTCTCGCAAGTCAGCAGAGTGGTGAAACTGTTCAAACTGGACTGCACTCAGATTCTGGCCTACTCAGCTCTATTCCTAGAGGAATTTCAGGAGTCAGGAGGAAAGAAAATATTTGCAAATGGGCTGGACAAAAGTTGAGGAAACTGTCCACAGAAAAGTTGATTTAAATAAAGAAGAAAATGTTATTGAGATGACAAGGTATTGCTTTGGGAAAATGCATGGTTGCTGCATTTTTTTTTAATTTGAAAAGATTAACAGCCCAATCCTAAGCAGGACTGGGCTGCCTGTCAGAGCACATTGCCAATGGTGGAACACACTTTTGCTGTTGCAGAATACCTGGTGACAGCACATGGAGCACTCCATAAGCAGCCATTTATGGAGCACTGGTGTAAGAGATAACAGCACTCTCTAGCCCTTGCCAGTGCCTACGGTGCCCAATAGAGCAGATAAGTAGCAGCAGGGGTGGGAGAGAAAGGGAGGGGGGAATTGGGTGGGGAGGAGCAGTGTAGTGAGCCTGTGGGAGCAGGTGGAGCCAGTAGTGATGGTGGATACTGGATCCTGTACCATCGTTTTGCAGTCTCCCTAACCCTTTCTTCTCTGACTGACATCAGCTACACAGTCCAAGGAGAAACATTGTGTAGAAGGGGCAAAGTGTAAGAATTCCTTTTCCACACACAAAACTTCCTAATTCACACCCCCCCCCCACTGGACACAGTATGCCCATTTTTGATGTGGCTCCACTGGTGCAGAAGGAAGGATAGGATTGGGCCCCAAATGAATGCATCCCATTTCCCCTCTATAAGATTCCCGCTCCATAATGGGTCGCCTTGGATCTGCATCAATAATGAAGAGGGTAAGGGGTAACTCTTGCTACCAGATCGATCCCTCTCACAGCCTCTGCCCCATTTGTTCCCATCCCTGTTCTTTCCTCTCACATCCTTCCCTACTTATAATACTGACCTATTTTTGACCTAGTGGGTGGCCATGTAGGTAGATCATGCATAAGGGATGGCATACAAAAAATGAAATTTGTTGGGGTTTGACAGTTTGGTTGTGTTTTCTTCACAAAATGAGGAGTGCAGAAAGCAGTGTTGTTTTTAAGTTTCTTTATCACCAATTTCTCCCTCCTCTTGCAATATGCCCTGAGGCTGTGAAGCTGGGGGAGCTGAATCTTGGGATACCAAAATTCCAAGCTATCTTTTACAGTAGCCATACAACACTCATTTTAAGACATCTGACACATGGACCTATATCATGTTTTTGAACTCAATAAATTCAGCTGTGAATGACTTGAAGACAGAAATTGGTGGGGTTGGACAGGACAGGAGGTGATCTCTGTTGTTGAGTTGGTGTTGGTGATCTCTGTTGGTGATCTCTGTTGTTGTTGTTGCAAAAGGACAGTGCAAGTGAGCCAAGATGGTGTAGAGCAGTGATTTTCAAACTTTTTAATCTCATGGCACACCATCAGTTGTTTTTACCATTGACAAGGCATACCATGATGTTCAAATCCCCATGTTTTCCTATTAATAAATGTCCCTCCCCAAATTTCTGTGGCACACCTGATTGAAAATCACTGGTGTAGAGATTAGGGAGTTGAACTGAGGTCTGGAAGATCTAGGTTCAAAATCCCTTCTTGGCCAGGAAGCTTCCTGGGTGACCTTGGGCCATTTGTGCATTCTCACACACTCACTCTACCTAATAAGGTTATTGTGAGGACAAAAGGATAAAACCGTTATAAGCCACCATGCACCATGCATTGGCAGGAAAATGATGGGTGTCTTGGGCAGCCCCTGCTATGAACCTGAGTGACTCCATCTTGAAAGTATTGCCCTGTGGCAGACATCTGGGAGGCGCCACTGGTTTCTGGAGGGCTGGGAGGAATGGCCAGGTGTGAATAGCCTCCTGTGAAGTAAGTCAAAAATCCAAAGTGTTTGGCCGATCTTGCAGGATGGCCAATAAAGCTTAGTGCCTTCAATTGCAAATTGAGGCTAGCTGGGTTACATCACCTCACAGACAAAGAAAATTGTAGAACCACCAAGAAGGTTCAGGAAGGCCACAAGACTGGGCCCAGTCGTGTGGATGCATCAGAGACCCTTGCATCCTGATTGGATCACAAAATTCAAACTGGCTTTCAGTATCTCCAACTATTATAAAAATACCTGAGGTTGAAGCCATGTGAGATTAAGCCTGAGAAGATTCCTTTGTATGCAGCTAAGAGAATCATGCGCTCAAGAGAAACAAAGTGGAGCCTGTGGGACTCCCTGCACTAGGATTGAGTCTTGTTCTTTGGACTATATTCTTTTGTCATCCATGCTAAGGTAGGAATCAATGTATTAGAGTATGAGTTTAACTTTTTGTTGTTCTCTGAGTTCTAATGTGCTTATACTTGGTGCTGTGCCAACCTGTGAAGAATTAAAGGTAAGGGTTGAGGAGGTAGGAGAGTCCAGGAATTAAGAGGAGACAGAGTCAGGAAAGGGAACAAGCAAGACAGTTTCCCTCTACTCATGCACCTGTGTTCATTGCATAAAACAATTGTCTCATTTTGTGGAGGCATATTTCTCCACCTGCATCACCAAAAATACCCAAAGGGCACATTTACATACCTTGTAATAGGAATGAAGTAGGTACCAGCAGGGAAAAAAACTCAGGAGACGATGATGCAAGCAAGGATCAGCTTTATTCAGAGCTCCGGGCTCAGCCGGACAGAGTTTCCTGCCTTCAAAAGGACTGAGCGCTTTGTCCAAATTGACTAGACCTTTTATAGCACAACTGTTTCTCTACATAATAAGATGATTCTGTTCATAACAAGAGGATTTATACAATCAAAGATTTTATCTTCAGTGGCTTCCTGAGCCGAGATGGGAAAAATGTGTGGCAAGACATGACATTACACATCAGTACAATGAAGAACACTTGTGGCAATCAAGCACCTGTATTCTGACATTGGTTGATCCATCTGAGTTTCCTTTCCCACAGGAAGAAGAATTAAAATTTTATTTTAATTTTATAATTTTGGGCTTCTTTATTATTGCCACAGGGTCAGGTGAAGACCAAGAGAGTTTCCTGTCTTAGCTTGGCTGGTTTTACAAGCCTTAAGTGGCTAATCACTGATAACCATCAAACCCCTGGGAAAGGAGAAGGGGCATTGTGATGTTATCATCTCCTCTCCGGGGAGCCTGTGAATGTTGACTGGAAGCTTCTGTCAGGGAATGTGTGTCTGCAGCCGTTGTTTAATCTCTGTAAGGTGCTTGGCTGCGTGTCTTTCACTATAGGCAGCCCACAGAATGATTTCAAAGGTATCAAATAATTTCAATAATTCTAATAATAATTCTAATAAATTCTGACAGCTGGTTTTGTCTACCATAACCTAAGAACACCATTGACTGCCTCTGATAAGATGCCACTTCATTCCTGCATTTACTTTTTAGTATTTCATCTGTGGAAAGGCTAAAATTTCCATGGAATTGTGACATTTCTCCCATTGGCCAACCCAGCCAAAATAATTCAGTGGTTTGTATGCCTTGCATGTGACAGTTAAATGTTCATTTAATCACATACTGGAAATCTGTTTTCCTAGCAGCCTCCCAGTGCTGCTGTATACCAACAATTTATTACAGCCTGCAAAATAATCCAAGATGGAATGTTTTGTTTTGTAGGAAGGGACCAGGGCAAAATTTTACAGATTGTCAAAACATTCAGCAGACTGTCCGCTGTTCACTGGCATAAGTCTGCTTTTTAACCTTCTGGAGGAATAAAAACAAAGGCTACCAAATTAATCCCTCTTGGAATTCCAAAAGCTGGGCTTCTTTAAGCAAAGCCTGAGTACCCACCTGTGGTGAATTCACCTGGGAAGATTACCAGAAATATAAAGCGGAGCCTTTGGGGACTTTTATGGGAGAGTCTGTATGTGAGCCGGCAACCCAGGTACCCACCCCCTCAACATAGACCTCTTCCTGGACTCAGTAGAGGTCTGGTCCGTGAAGGACATAGTTGAACTGCACAACAGAGGACGGGGGAACTTTGGACGCAGGAGGGGGATTACTGTGGGTCCATCCCCTCATTGCTATGTGAAGTAAGGAGTGCGCATTCTCCTGTGGAGTACGCCTGGATATTGGGGGAGGGCGGACCAGGCGGGAAATCTGAGTGATGAGGGAGAGCGGGAAAGTCAGTTGTAGGAGTTGCTGTGGAAGGAAAAGCAGAAGGATCTGGAGGCTGCGGAGGCAGCAGATGCTGGGCCAGAGGCTGTTGGGCCGGAGGAGGCTGAGCAACAGGCAGATCCTGGAGAGACCTGAGAAAGAGAGAAGAGACATTAGAGACTTGTTTCTGCATTTGCCTGGACTGTTCCAGGGATCTGGATTCACCTGTTTCACCTGATTCACCTGAGCCTGCGCACTCAGTTGCACTGTGTTGAACCTGTAACCAAGAAACAACCTCTGAGAAATCGATATGCTCATGAACCTATACCTGAAGAAAAGCTAATTCTTGTTTGTTACTTACCTGTATGTGACTCCTCCTTGAGGTCTTCCAGGGATGTATCGGGTGGATGATGATCAGGACACTGAGATCTCCTCTCCTAATGGTATTCCAAGCAGTGAAAGAGGGTCAGGACTGGCCAGAGGGAACGGGATACCTCACACCACCTTGTGTGAATTACAGTGGTGCCTCACTTAAAGAGCTTAATTCGTTCCGGAGGCATGCTCTTTAAGTGAAACGCTCTTTAAGTGAAGCAGATTTTCCCATAGGAAATAATGGAAACTCAGACGACTGGTTCTACAACCCCAAAATATTCATATAAAAATATTAACTGCATGTAAAAATGATGACAAAACACTGGAATTGAATTCAAAACACTATAAAATAATACAGACCACAATTACTGTAATAGAACACTGTAATATTCTGTACGGTAAAAAAGAAAAGAAAACCCTTTCTGGCCAAGGTTCACTGAAAGAGTTACTGAGGTCTTTTGGAGCATCTTTAACAAGGAACCTCTCTGTGTGTGAGATCTAAATGTGCAAACTAGATAGGCAGTCTGCAACAGCAGAGGGGCCAGATCCTATGCTGTCTACTCAGAATCAAGCCCCATTAAATCCACTGGGGCTTACTCACAGGAAAGTGTGTAGGCTGCATTTTGCATGCACAGCAACATCAGAAGGGCAAGATTCTGTGCTGTTTACGCAGAATCAAGCCCCACTGAATACACTGGGGTTTACTTGCAGGAAAGGAAAAGTGCAGGCAGGGAAAGTAGTAGGGGGGCAGAGGAGCTTCCTTGGGGGCAAGGGGTCTGTTTGAGGAGGCTGCAGAGGGGGTGCAAGAGAGTATTCCCTCCTACCTGATGTAGGCTGCATAGGCTGGGCTGATCAAGTTCTCTGGCTGCAGGAGAAGAGCAGCCATGTTTGTTCCTTCAACAAAGAGCTCTTCTGATCCCCCTGCTGGTCTCTTCCATGTACTGCAGGGGGAAAGAAAGTCCCGTCTCACTCCGTCAGCCCAGCCAATGTTGGGGAGAGACAGGGAGAAGGACAGGGAGCCCAGCCAATGGGCACTTGTTATGCGAAAAAAGCTCTTTAAGCGAAGCAAAATCTCAAAGAAATTTTTTGCTCTTTAAGTGAAACGCTCTCTATGCGAGGCACTTATTAAGCAAGGTACCACTGTACTTACAGCTCATAATTTCCATCTATTCTGTTATCCTTCCTGTTATTCTTTTCTGAAATTAAAAGCATTCTTGTGAAATGCATTCAAGAATTGAAGACTTTTTTGTATTTAAATGTTGCTTCAGAGTAACAGACAGCCCTTCAATTGCTGCAGTTAAACCTTTCATTACTGAAATACCCAAACCTCCCTTTTAATACAGCCTAACAAAAGGTACTTTAGAGCTGGGAGTAGAAAAATGTTTATCTTCCAGATTGATAGGCATAAGGCAGAAAGATGGTTTTTAAAATTTGTAAACAGAATGTCATCCTGTGATAAGAAACTTCTTTATAGGAGGAGCGAAATGGGTTTGCGTTATGTGTCATTGAGAGGGGGAAGATTAGGATGCTTTGGAGGGGATGGCATCAAGGGCAAGTTGCCTGCTCTGGGTGCCATCCCTTCCTGCCTCCAACATTTTGTCATCAGAACCTGGTATTCAAAACGAATCTGCCTCTGAATCTGAAAACTTTATACAGGCACCATGACTAATAGGAGCAGAGGACTCCTTTGGTGCAATTTGGGTTGAACGTGCAAAAGCAGTTTTGAGTGACTAGACCAATGGAAGTGTTAGAATTCAGTGGGAAAGACTGGTAATGCCCACTTTTCAGTAGCAGACCTGGGGAGAGCAAAACAGTAAGTCCTGCAGGTGCCACAACAGGTGCCTGTGAAACATTCCTTATCTCTTGCTGTGGGAGCCATTCCAGGCAGTGATGGCAATGCACAGGAGACGCTATTTGGCTCAATAAATGCTTACCCATTGCCATCACTGCCCAGAATAGCTCAAATGGCAAATGCTGAGGTCTTGTCTCTTTATGATACTGCCCCACTTCTTATTTTTGCAGACATTAAGTGTCATACTGAACATCATGTGACTCATGATTTTGACAGTCATTACAACATGAATTCAAGGTTTGTTACACATCCTGTTCCTAGCACTGCAGCACACTAAAAGGAGTATATGTACTGGCCCTTAAAAATCTCTTTAATGTACAGTATTTGACTCCTGATATGGAAAACGGCAATGTAAACAGATTCCTAGTTCAACTGCCTGGCCAATCTGATACCGTTTGCAAAAGGATTCTGGAGCTTTGTGATGTTGGTTTTCCTCCCATTTCCAATTTTAATTCAGCAAAACCATTGCAGTTAACTTGAAGTAATGATTTTTAAATTGTTTAGGAAAAGATTTGGAGGTGGCTGCTGGGAATACACACTGTGAGCACTTTTCAAAGTGGACTGTATCAGCTATTAAAAAACAAAACAGGCAACATGCAAAAATGCTTCTGGACGTATTGCTCCCATCTGAAAGTGCCGAATCCGATTTGTATTTTTATCTAGCTTTGAAGAAATTTTTTTAAATCCAGCCAATAACTTGGTGCAATCTATGTACAAAGCACTTTAGGAAGATTGATCTGGTCAACTCCCATTAATGTCAGGGGGAAAAATAACGCAGTTAAAAATTCAGACTGGTTAGAAACATGGGGGGGGGGGGGGAAAGGTGCTTAATGGAAATTCTGAAAGATTCTTAAATACAGAAAACACAAATGTAAGCCTGGAAGATATTAGCCACTGGGAAAAGTAAAGAAAAACATTGCCTGTAATTTTGTGGAAACAACATTTTTATTCTTGAGCCTGCCTATGCCTGCTGGTTGCTAAATATCTCACTCTTTCAAGGATCCTTTTTATAAAACACACAGACTGGCTCTTTGACAGAGGCATAAGAACTCTGTTGCCATAGGAACTGCAAAGCATCCACGATAACCCAGAGATTTTGGGTTATAATGTGTTTGCAACCCCGTTAATGAGTCCCATAAAACCATTCCCAGTCAGTGATATATGAGGTCATACGAGAAACTGAATTAAATCTAAAGGGCTCCAAACCCACCTAGAGGACAGATGTTTGAAGCATAGCCTCATATCATTACTCTGCATTCTGCTTCTGATCCATAGATTTCATTCAGAGAAATAAATAGGCTTTGTACACTTGAATTAGTCAAGAGCCGACCCAGCCTTCCATTCCTCACCCACTGTCTACCCTCACCCTGCCCTGAAATGCCTCCTGCCCGCCTCCTCTCTGCTCTTCTTTAAGAAATTTCTCCTTCCATCTTCAGTCTCCTGCACCCACAAAAACATCTACTCTTTAAGACTGGAGACCCTCAAGAGTATATTTTTGGTGTCCACTGGCGAGCAAAGCAGAACATCAAAAAGTAATATACATAAAACTCTTTTGCACTATCAGGAGGTAGGCCTCCGTCAGTCTTGGAAGACTATGGTATCATGCTCGGCGCTGCATATGCTGCATGCAAAGCACGAAAGCCTGGGTTGGATTGTTATGGAGGATAGGCTGTTACCCAAGCAGCAAATCCCCCCCTCCATGCCACTGAATTAGTCCAATGGAAAGGTGAGCCAATATGAATGGCTCCAGCTGGCATCACAGAGCAGGGCTAAGGACAGGAGCTCAACCTGTCTTGTGGGGCCAACCTGGGTCTCGAACCCTGGCCTGCTGGTTAACAGGCACAGTGCCTTAACCGCTTGCGCACACAAGTCAAGATTTGGATGCAGCTCAACAACTTCATCACTTTTCTAATTTCTAGCTTGTTGGCAACAATCATTTTTAAGGTAATTAATCCGCACAGATGCACACAGACATACATCCAATGCATCCTACATTTTCCTCTGCACTGATTCTGCCCTAATTGGCACAGCAGGCCAAATTAGACATCATGCCATTCAGTACAAGCATCCTGCACCATTCATATCAGCATGGGATTTCGTTGTGGTGTACCATTCCAACCGTGGGGAGAAATGTGTCCCCCTCTCCCACTAGCACAGTGTTTGCACTAAAAAAATTATGAGTGTGGCAGCAGGGGTATCACTAGTGGGGTGCAGTCTGCATCAGATGACATGCCCAGGGGGGTGACACACTGGGGGACTGTGACACTCCCAAAACAAAATTTCATGATGGCGCAAAAAGCCCCATCATGTTATATACTACTGAATACATATTTATTATTTATACCGCATGAAAGCCCCATCATGTTATATAATACTAGATGTGAATCCAATGCAAAACACCCTTTTGAAATAGCTATCAAAAGTTATGACCAAAAAACAAAAATATGCCTTGTATGCAGTGGGAAATGAAAGTGACCAGTATCTATCTATCTATCTATCTATCTATCTATCTATCTATCTATCTATCTATCTATCTGTCTGTCTGTCTGTCTGTCTGTCTACAGTATTTACATACCACTTTTCAACTGAAAAGATCACAAAGCAGTTTACAAGAAAATGAAAAAATTAATAGCTGATTAACAGCTAATGGATCACAGCTTTACTTGTGAATAGGCAAACCGGCTATCATCTGCTGGAAAGGGTAGGCTGAGATGTATGTAAGACACCATAAAGGTCCTGATCCAAAGAACACAGCAGCCACAGATCACCCGCAAAAGAAGTACCTCCTCCAAGCTTCCACATGCACCTGTGATCCTGTGCACCTGGAGATTAGCAAATGCTCCACAAGGCAGCCTCGCTCACCCCCAAATTTTAGAGGATAAAATAGGCTTCAGCAGAGATTAAGGGGTAAATTTTATAAAATTAATGATAGTCCAAACTCCTCTTCCCCCTTCCACCTGCCAGCCTAATTTCCCATCATCATCCTTCTGGGGTTTTAATGCAGGGAGGGGAAGATTATGGCTGTTTTGATTTTTTAATGTCTAGCTACCACAGTGAAAAACCTGCTGGATTTAAAACTGATTTAATTCCAATTCACACTGAACTGGTTTAAATATAAGAATTTAAACTGAACTGGGAATTAAGATGGACTAAAAATTGTAATGATTTTCTTGGGCGGGGAGCTTGATATTATTCACTTGATTTCCTTTAATGTATTTACAATAATTTATTTTAATTCGATGTTACTTCCAGTCATGATATCTTTTCTGGTGGGTCCTAGATAGACTGTCACTCTAAAAAGTGGGTCTCAAGCTAAAATGATTAGCTTCAGGGGCTAATGATTAGGGTCAGGGGCGGGGACGGGAGGGCACACCACCCACCACAGCGCGCTGCAGATGCAGGTGGGCGGGGCAAGGGGTGGGGCGAGGGGCGGGCCCCAAACTTGGCGCACTGCGCTTGCGCCAAGGTCGGCGCAAACACAGTGCATCCTGAAGCTCGCCACTTCAGGACAAAGTCCTGAAGCTGTCCGGCCAGCTTCAGGACACACTGCACATGCATCAACCTTCGTTGGAAGGTTAATGCATGTGCAGTGCAGTGGTGGGGCCGGGCGCCGAACCGGTGCGCCAGGTTTTCTGGCCCCCCCATAGCCACCGGTCCAGTGGCAGCGGGCCAGAAAGAGGGAGCGGTTCGGGCGATCTGGCCTGAACCAGTCTCAGCCCACCACTGGTCATTGCTTATCACATGACTGCGGATGGCAGACCTGTTCAATGGTGGGCTTCAGGGTGTTCTCACAGGTTCTATAAAACGCTTTGCTAAAGAATGCCTGGTTCTGAGAACTGGTTACTAATGGGACATAGAACCTGTTGTTAATTTAGGTTATTAGGACATAGAACCTGTTGTTAATTTATTTGAATCCCACCACTGCCTGTCTTCTATGTGCTTGTCCAAACTGAAGATAAAATAGATTCAATTAGGCCCTGATCCTATCTTGGGGAAGAACTCAAAAGTGATGTGAGGCACTCCTGTGCCACCACTCAGGTCCACGAAGACATCTCCCCCAAGCAGCCACTGGGAAGTTGCCCTGCTGGTGGGTGGAAAAGCTTTTGGGAGCAACAGAGGGCAGAACTGTATGATAGAACAAGGGCCTGAAGAGATGATTAGGCCCAAGAAGGTGGAGATAGTGGCAGAGTCTTTCACCAAACCCTATTTCCTGCCAAGCTTGGAAATCTGACAAAGATGTTGTTGGTTCTGCTCCAGCTCAAACGATGGCACAACTCCAAGAGAACCCATTGGGCTACAGGAGGTTTTCCAGGGGTAAAGAAAGAAGCAAACATTCCCTTAGCCTGAAGAAACTCTGGTGGGTGCCCTTTTCCCATTAGACCCAGCAGCACCCATTTTGGTGCTGCTAAACCACTGAGCACAGCTGGGGCTTAGGATTGAACTGCCTACCAACTCACATCTTTGTCTTCTAGCAATTCATTTCTCAAACTGACCTCTCCTATAGTGGTAAGACTGTGCTATTGAACTGTTCCGTTCTTACAACCCAGTCCTTTAGAAATTGACTTCAGTTTGAAACTTCTTATCCTCTTGCCTCTAATAGAAAGTGTTTAGCATCGTGGTCAAAAGGACGAGGAGACTTTTCTAAGCTTTGATCATTTTTTCATTTTTAGCACCATTTAATGTAGAGGAAACACCTTCTATTTTTGTACAGAGTGTATTTACTACATTGGTGTCAGATGTGGAAAGGCTGAGAGATGAGTCATACAGAACTTTGTGCAAAAATAGTGTACTTCCAACTACCAGCTGCATTTAAAAGGTGGAAATTATATTGTTATCATAGTTTGCCAATCAGGCTGGAGACATACTTTCATGCACCCAGTTGTAGCAAGAAATAGTCACTGAAGATACTAGGATTATCACTTGTAGAGAAAATGGGAAAATGATATTTTCTGTACAGGTTCCTAGGTTTAGTTGTAATAGGGTGTCAGCGCAATCCAGTGACTCCATTGTGCTAAATGAGACTTAGGGCACAATCCAGAGTAACTACAGGGAGTCCTTGCTCTGGTGTAAGAACAATTTACTCTGGATTGCAATATGATTTTCCTATAGGTTTTCACTAGGTGGTACAGTAACTACGAGCACACGTAATGTCTCTTACGTGCTCCCATAGTTACTCTGGATTGTAGGGTTAGGCTGCAATTCTAAGGACACTTTCCTGGGAGAAAGATACATTGAACACAATGGGGTTTACTTTTGAGTAGACATGGTTAGGATTGTGCTTTTAGACTGCAATCCTAAAGACACTTTCCTGGGAGTAAGACCCACTAAACACAATGGGGCTTTCTTTTGGGAAGACATGGTCAGGATTGTTTTCTTACTTCCAGGAAACTATGTATAGGATTACAGCCTAATGAAGGGGTGGGCAAGCTGGGCCAGTTGTTCAATGCCCAGGGTCCCTAAAGTGGCCCAGCTTGCCCATGCCTGGCCTAGAAGAATGAGAAGTGTGCCAAAGACTTTAAAACAGGATTTCACATACTCTCTCTAGAAATTTGAGAACTAAGGAAGGGAGAAATGAAGGGGAGAGAGCTGAAAGGTGCAATCTATTTATGTCTACCCAGAAGTAAGTTCAATTGAGTTCAATGGGTCATACTACCAGAAAAGTGCTCTTAGGATTGCAGATTGCCAGGATTATTTTTACTACTGAGGCAGAAAGGGTGACTTCACACTTACCTAAAGCTGTCCTCTGTGGGATGTGGGGAACCACATGGATATCTTGATAAGGTTCCCCAAGCCTCCAAAATTCTAAAAATAGGAATTGGAACTCACATCTGGTTTGTGATTGCTTGGGGAGTCCTTAGTGAGACTCCCTAAAACCCCTGGAGGCCTGTGCTTTAAGTAAGTGTGAAAACTTTTATCCTGGTAGCAATATGATCCTGGTGATTGCTTTGCTGCCATTCTCTTTGCTTCCCCTTAAGGATCAAAGACAAGGCTTCCCTGACTGGTGGGTCATAATGTACCAGTTTGAGAACCCCTGGAGGGCAGACAATTTCTGAGGAAAGCACACTGCAACAGCACATGAGATGGTACACTGGCATGAAAGCCAAAGCCTTCCCACTTGTGCCAGCGCAAGGAACAGTGCCCACAATAGTGTCCAGAGTGCCATAGCAGTGGCCACAAGTTCTGTGGTGTGAAATGCAGGAAAGGGGAAAAGGATGGTAAGGTCCCCTACTTTGTTATCCTTTTTGTATTATTTTTAATGTCACTACATTTTTATATGTTCTTCCTGTATTTGATATGTAAATAATTTAATGGCAACTAACTTCCAGTTAGGCCTGCCTAAACCCTAGCATAAGTCCTGTGAAAGGAAGTCACAAAAGTACCATAAGACAATTGTGCGCCATTCCTCAGAGAAGGTTAGAGTAGTGCACAGACATGTGTTTGCCTCCCTACATCACCATGGGAATGGGAAGACTGATGAGTTGTGCCAGCCTAGGTTAGGATTGCATCATTATTCTGTTTCCCACTTCTGTTTATGTATATAAATTATTTTGAAAAGTGCAGTACCTATATAAACCTAAAATTTCTTAATATCTGCTCCATGCTGACTTGACACTATAGATTGGTTTGTTTATATTCCTTTTGCAGTTACTTCTCCAAGCAATTGTTTCTTGGAAACCTCAACATGACAGCCAAAGTGGCTTTAAAAAAATCAGCCTACGGAAAAGATCAGAGAGATAAAGTATTTGGGAAAAGCCATTCAACACATCATTTAGGGTGAAATCCAGAGTAACTATGGGGAGTCCTTCCTCTGGAGCAAGAACAAGTTACTCTGGATTGCAATATGAATTTCCCATAGGTTTTCACTAGTTGGTGCAGTAACTACGGGTGCACGTAATGTCTCTTACATGCTCCCGTAGTTACTCTGGATTGTGGAACTCTTTTTCCTTAAATAGAAGCCATGGAGTAAGGAGGAGGAATTCTTGCTCACAACTTCAAAACAGGAGTTGAGATTTCTCATTTTCTATGAATGTCCCAGGTTTCCATGCAAAAACACACCTATACCAATGGCATTTTGCATCCTAAGATACCATTTCCTTGAAAAGCACTTTAGGGGAGTTGATCTTTGATGAAAACATGGCATGGGATTAATGGGATCAAGCCTCCTCTTCTTAAATGATATCAATCTGGATCACCCCAATACCATTATTTCAAAAGAAAAACCAATCTAGATAAGAGCTTCTCAAACATTTAGGGAGATTTTCTCCCTAAGTCTTTATGGGGGCAGGGCTATGGCAGCAATGTGATCCCCAAGTTTGCATTCCTGCAGGGGAAGGAGGCTATCTTTAGACTGAAGTGATGAGCTGCTAGGGTCCGGGAGGTATGGGAAGCCCCATGGAGCACTTGCAGGGCTTCCCACTACCTCCAAACCGTGAAAGTTGCAATTGCATTTAAACCAAAGGTGGAACTTCCAGCTTCATCATGGGCACAACTTTCAATATTTAGAAGCCATTGGGAGCTCTGCAAGCGCTCTGGGGGCTCCCCATATTCTTGGACCCTGGAGGCACCTCAGTTTCATCTAACAGTAGGTCTCCCTCTTGACAGGAGTCCAGTCCTGAGAATCATGTCACTGCTTTCCCCCAGTCCACACCATTTAAGGAGAACAGTGCATCTTTAGGCAAGTTGGGGGGTTACAACCCCCCAGTTTGAGTACCACTGATTTAGATGATGACATCATATTTCATTTGACTGTGAGACAAGATTTAAACTGAAATTCCAAATCTTTGAGAATTTAACAGTACCTGAGATTGCATGTACAATATATAGCCCAGTGCTACTTATAGAAGGGCTGTGGTGGTGCAAGCGGTAAAGACCAGCAGGCCTGTTAACCAGCAGGCCAGGGTTCGAGACCCAGGTTGGCCCCACAAGACAGGGTGAGCTCCTGTCCTTAGCACAGCTCTGCAACGCCAGCTGGATCCAATCGTATTGGCTCTGCCTTTCCATTGGACTCATTCAGTGGCATGGAGAGGGGGGATTTGCTGCTTGGGTAACTGCCTATCCTCCATAACAATCCAACCCAGGCTTTCATGCTTCACATGCATTGTATGCAGCGCCAGGCATGATACCATAGTCTTTCAAGCCTGACGGAGGCCTGCTTTTTACTTATAGAAACTGAGGCAAATCCTTTGTAAGTCTTATAGCTTGTGTAGGATGATTGGTTGAGAAATTGTATCAATGGGAATTATTAATAGAAAATGTTAAATTCCTATCTCATTCTCACAACTTTTCACTTATAATACCTATCAGAGTTGTGACACTTCCAGCTAGTTAGAAGGGGCATAGAAACAATCTAGAGTCAATTCTTCTATATTGAATTTGAAGTTCAAGAGCTGTCAGTTGTCTGAAGAGTCAGGGAATCAGAAGTATAGTTAACAGATTTCCTGCCTGACTTGAAGCATCCATTTACTTCTAAGAGCTTCTGTGTATATTAGCAAATTAACCATTTACAAAGAAACCAGACGTCTCCCGTTCTTTCTTATTTAGTGGAATCTAAATCATTCAGTACTATCCTTGGATGTCTCACAGCTTGAGAAACTGGGACATACGTAATGGTATGTTTGTGGCAAAGTATCTGATTGATTTCAATAGAACTTACTGGTCAATTGTTAGTAATTGAAAAAAGAATTGCAGCTTGAATTGTAATCTGTATGTTTTGAAGTGATTTGTAGTTCATACTGTCTTGCAATACCATTTCTGAAAAACAACAACACTGAAATAAGAATCAAGATCTTGACCAATTATTTTAAATTAAAAATAGCTCTATCAGCCCTATCTGATTGGCATTATGAACTGAAAAAAATAGCTTTCTGCATGAAAGGTGGCTTTGGCACAGGTTTTTGGTATAAATAATGGAATTATAAACTGGCTGAATCCAATGTGAGATAAAAGTAGCGCAATAAATACAGCTTTTATTGTGCAATAAATGTGCAATAAAAGCACATTTTGTGCTCCAATATGATGCATATCTTTAGGATTTGTGCCTTAAGTGAATTGTTCCCCCTTTTTCAAATCTCCACGTCAGGCAGTCCAGAAAGCCACAGCAGTTTGTTTTGGCCCTTCTCAGTTGGTTTGATAAAGCTTTTCCTAGTACTAAATCTCAGTCTCCCAGCAGAAAGATATGATGATTACTTTTTATCGAGTTCAGTGCCCTATATTTTCATCAATCTATTTTCTCTGCTGTTGTGCTGAGAGCAACAGACACTTCCACTAGACGGTTGCTCTTATTGCAGCAATAACTAGTTCTGGGTACTTTTAGAACAAATAACAGTACATTTAGAACAAATAAAACTAACCTCTGGCTTTGGTTGACTGTTACATTGAATCCTTATGCCTCAGCATACAATTCTAATTAGATGCACTTCACTTATTTGATTGCTTGTTCAAGTATTTTCATTGGGAAATACAGAATTAATTCTCCACTAAGCATCTACCATTTTTGTCAAGGTCAAAACCCATTCCTTGATTTGCATAGTTAGCAATTATACCCATGTAGTTCAGTCAGAGAAGTATTTTGCTAAATTGTTTCTATTCCCTAATATTGTTAGTTATATCATTATGTGACTTCACCTGAAATGGGACAAGCAATATATATATATATATATTATATATTTCCAATTGCATTTTTGCAGAGGACAAAGGACCCAATCCTATACCTTTGCAGTTGCTGGTCCTGAGCTCTAGTGCCAGCATGGGGTGTTTCAAACACACCATAAGACATGTATGTGGCATCAAGAGGAGGAGTCATCAGCACTGAACCCCAGTGCCATTCAGAGAACCAGCTGGTGGTAAGTCCCAGGGTGTGGGAGGTGAGGAGTGATTGGAATGGGATGGAGAAGGATGGGATCCTTCTCCATTTGGGGTAGGAACCCAATTGGGGTAGGAACCCAATTCTACCATCTAGGATCCACATTACACTTGCATACACACGTGGTGATGATTGCAGAAGAAATGAGTCTTTCCAAATCAGTCACTGAACTCATCTTGTCTCCAGAGGTCAAGTGGGAAAGAGAAGCCCAATGATATTACCCTAGGGGACAAAAAAAGACAGATACAGCCCTGAGTCAATTTTAGGACTACATAGAATGAAGCTTTGTTGGGAAAAGTCCCTGAACTACTTCCCAATCATTAGAGCTGAATGCCTTAGCGAGGCATTACAATGACAAAGCACAGCATGATATTTTATTACTCAGTCTAACTGGAATTCAGATTTCAAAGCAAATAACAGGACACTATGGTAATTCATACATTACGGCTACCAGCAGTTCTTTAATCCCAATACCTTTTGGAATCCTTACATATATTCTCTTTGAATTCTCTTTAAATCTGTTTCTCACTACAGTCTGTATACAAAACTGAAGCCATAAAACTTGCCACAGCACCCAGCAGAAATCTGGCAAACGATTGCTGCAATGTATTAGTCCATTAGAAACTCTATAAACCACAGCAACATACTTCCCTACTATGTGGAAATAGTAGCAACAGAGGACAATATTCCCCTGCAGCAAGGCTATTTCCTTCTTCTCTTTAAATCTGTTACTAAGGGATAAGATATAGCATTGCACTGGATCAAACTAACACAAATGTCATACAGTGGAGAAGATCTAGGGTGTTTTAATGGACTGAAAAGGACTTTATACAGACGGCAGTTTGTAAAAAGTGGGCACTGTTATTTATCTAGCTTGTTCAGATCTAGTTCACACCTTGTGCACGAGACCGTTTTATGAGCTTCACTGACAGGTCTGTAAATAAGATGAGCAGTCCTAATTTGACAACTCATATAACTCACATTAACACACTTGAGCATTATTATCTGAGTGAAATCTTAATTATTGTTAGGAATTAACAGCAACTTTCAAATATTGGTAATGGGAAAGGATCATTCTTCATTTGGATCCAGCTTTTCATTAATTTTAATCTGAAACTGAGCGGGTAAGGAAGGGCTCCCCTTTCCCAGGTAGAGCTGCAGCAGCCACCATAGGTCTACTTGGATTTAGAAGCTGTTCCCAGCTTTAGATGCTGTTTCACAATCTCCGCCTGCCCAAACATTATCCCACCCTCTTCCTCCCCTGGAACGCCCCCTCCCCACCCTCCTATCTCCCTTCAATTCCCTGCGCTGGCAAGAAATAGGCATTGCAACTCACTGATTGTGATCCATATCATGATCAAGTGGTTGGTTTGAGCGACGTTGCATGGGACCAGAGAGGTGGCGTGGAGAGGGGGGATTTGCTGCTTGGGTAACAGCCTATCCTCCGTAACAATCTAACCCAAGCTTTCATGCTCCGCATGCAGCATATGCAGCGCCGAGCACAATACCATAGGCTGCAATCCTAAAGACAGTTTCCTGGGAGTAAGACCCACTGAATACAATGGGGCTTACTTTTGAGTAGACATGGCTAGGATTGTGCTCATAGTCTTCCAAGACTGACGGAGGCCTGCTTTTTTGATTGACTGATTGATTGATTGATTGATTGTATGCTTTTGTGCAAGACACAGAAGTGTCTTTGGACAGTACTTTCTCTTTGGCCAAAGAAAAAGAGATGAGCATCACACCCTCTAGTGTGACAGGTGCCGATAGGTGGCAGGGCAATCTGCAGCCAGTCATGGCTGTCAGGGCAACTTGCCAAGGACACTTAACCTTTATAGTACTTGTATCCCACCATTCTCCAAAAAGGGGGACTCAACCACACATTACTCATGAACATCAGTATAAATAAATCTTATAAAACATTGTAAAAATAAATAAATCTCCATAAATCTGTGAGGAAAAGCAGTTTAAGTAAAGGGGTCAGATTGAATGATAATAGGAAGGAAACAGAGGGTTATTCCATGATAGTTATTTTCTACTACAGTTTTCCCTCACACTCCCCCATTACATTTTTATTCACAAGAATAAACATGCCTCTAGAGCCATATAGGAAGAAGTAAGTAACGGTAATCTGAAATAGCCACCTCCTCTACAAGCCCTTTATTTCTTCAATAGAGTTTCAGGAGCTTGTTGCAAGAATATGTGCACGTCTATAACCACTTGGGAGAAAATGGTGTTGGAAAGGAGGATAGCAGGGGAAATGAATTGGAAAAACAGCAAAGAAAGAGTCCTATACCCCTCCCACTGCTACTTCTATGCTCAAAATTGCTCCTTCCAATGCTGCCTTTAAAAAAATGTATGAGACTGGCATTTCATTACACACATGTTCACATAACATGCTGTTTCCAAATCTCCACTGAACTGAATGGGAGATATTTTAAGCACATTTAAAGTATCCCATTGAAACCAGTTGGTCTTAAAATGTTCAGTTGAGATTGTATTGTGTCCATTAGTTTGAAACAAAATTAAATATGCATAACTTGGAGAGCTATATTTCTTGGAATTATATTAGGGAACTAGTCCTGGCTTCTGCTAGCTCACAGCATGCAAATGCTGCTGACAGACTGCATGGTGCATACTATGAAGGGGCAACCAGATGGGAGACAGAAAGCTGAAAAGGTTGTCATGAGCTTACCAAGCCAGGAGGACTAGCTATTTACAGCTTGGCAGACCTGAAACTGCTTCTTCTGGGAGCTTGGAAGGCATATCCAGATGCCAGATATGAAGCCCATGCTATGAAGGATTCCATCTAGAAGCAAAGGGTTCTATGAGCTGCACATAGAACAGTTATTGTAGAAATTCATTTATACCCTCCTATGCAGTTTTGTAAGAGACCTTGGGCCTTTGCTTCAGCATGGGATATAAGTTCCTCAAATAATTAAATCAGATAGGCCACCATGAACCCTGGACAGGACTGATTTCAGATACTCAGTAAGTATTTCTGCTAAGTAATTCTATGTAAGTAAGTAGAAATCTTAAGCATTTCTGCTCAGAAGTAAATCCCACTGTGTTCAATGGTATTTACTCCCAGGAAAGTGTGGTTAGGATTTCAGCCACTGTCTAATATCTAAACGAGATCTGAATTTTTTTTGTCATTCATTAATAGTGCAATCCTAACCATTTCTACTCAAAAGTGAGTCCCATTGTGTTCAATAGTACTTACTCCCAGGAAAGTGTGGTTAGGATTGCACCCTAAGAATGCAATCCTAAGAAATTTAGGCTGGCCTAAGTCACCTGGCCTATCTTTCCATGATGGTGTGGGGAGGTTGGTATATGTACTGTATGTGCATTGGCCTAACCCCACCAGGAGTGAGGCAGAAGTGTCTTACTGCACTTTTGTGACACCCCATGCCAGCACAGGACTTATACTGGGGCTTAGGCCAGCCTAAATGGAAATTAGGATTACAGCCTAAAACATTTACTGCAAATTACCTTAATAAACCAAACATGTTTTCAGTAAAACTGAACACACATAAAATTGAAACAATTACATATTAAAAAGATGTCTATTAATATAAACATTGTGCAAATGTGAGATACAATATCTACTATTGTAGATAGGCAGTCATGCAAGCAATCATTCCATTTTTCAATCCCAGAATCAAACCCCAGCAGATATTGTGGCACTACCTTATTCAACTGGGTGCAACAGTGGAGCAACAAACCTGAAAATGGGTCTTTAAACCTATTTTTCCATTGTTTTCTTTATATACAGATTTTTTTTAATTCAAAGGAGATTCTACCTAGTGGATAACAAGAGACATCTTTACAGATATATACACACAAACACACATACCCTACAATTCATAGTAACTACAGGAGCATGTAAGAGACATTTATGTCAATGTAGTTGCGGCACCACTTAGTGAAAACCTATGGGAAATTCATATTCCAATCCAGAGTAAATTGTTCTTATGTCAGAGCAAGGACTCCCTGTAGTTCTTCTGGATTGCACCCCTAGTAGAAATTCTATAATTAATGAAGAATATGGGAAGGAACAGATGCTTTCAACAAATATCTACACTATATAACAAACTCTTCCACACTCTTTAAAAAAATGAACTGGGAAACAAACAAAAAGCTCTGAAGACATCTTTTCTTTGAAGTACTGTGTGGAGGTGACTGCATTGCTGCAGCCTCTAAGACACAGATCTTTCTTTTTATCTGGGAATGGTGGCCTTGCCTTGCACTTTTGTTGCATAGGCAGGCAATGAAATGAGTCAGACAGCAGCAGTACCCAATTGCTCAGGCTGGAGCTTCAAAATGCAATTCGCTGGAGTCACAGGCCCTGGAGAATGAGCAGCTCTTGAAGTTCACAGCCTTTACTGTTCATCCCCTGGTGAGTTTTCCCTTCATCACAAGCTTGACTAGGCCCATTATGATGGCAGTGAATGGAAAGCCTCAAAGACTAACACACAAAATTGTACTGCGGCAGCTCTTTGGAAATTCAAACTTGTCCATGTGTGGGAGCCAACAAGACTGCTGAGCTGCAAGGAAATATTCCACCACATTATGATCTCATGGAAGCTGTGATTGGAAAAAAGTTGAGCGAATATGATCTCCAGAGCTAAGAAGTGATTGGCATCAACAATAAGGACTCTAAGCGGCTGTGGAGTTTGCAGTTGCCAAAGGGTACACAGGATGAACGTAGAGTATTCCGATATTAATGTTATTAAACAGAGGGCCAATCCACAATGAGGGAATATGGGAAATCAAACATTCTCCCACTCCTGTTTGTCTCCATCACTGCTGGAAAGAGAAATGAACAGAGACTACTGCCAAGTTTAAGCTTCCCCTCTCAATGACTTGCACTCCTGCAGTAGAGAGACCTCTATTCTGATTGTACTTTGGGCCTCTGCTCTGTCTAGATAGAATAATACATTCTTCTTCTAGGGGGAGAATCTTAGTGTAGGGAACACGAGCCTGCTAGTTTATCTGCTACTACCTACCTATCCAATCCCACTTATCACTCCCTCCTCCTCCACTGGGAAACATCCATTGGGGACTTGCCACTGAGCAAGGTACACTTGCCAGGGAGAAAGCTTCCACTTTCACTGTGGGTCTCCTCAGTCCTGCATCAGCTATTTTGCTGGCAGAAGTCTAAATCCCTCAACACCAAAAGTGGTAAAAGATTGAAAAGTGTTGCAACGAGGGGTACAGGAATGGAGAAGATCCAGCCTGGCTGAGTGCATTAGGCAGGGCTGTTGTCATGGGCTGTGGGTGGCGCAAGCGGTTAAGACGCTGTGCCTGTTAACCAGCAGGCCAGGGTTCGAGACCCAGGTCAGTCCCACAAGACAGGGTGATCTCCTGTCCTTAGCCCAGCTCTGCAATGCCAGCTGGATCCAATCATATTGGCTGTGCCTTTCCATTGGACTAATTCAGTGGCATGGAGAGGGGGGATTTGCTGCTTGGGTAACAGCCTATCCTCCATTACAATCCAACCCAGGCTTTTGTGCTTCACATGCAGCGTATGTAGCGCTAAGCACCATACCATAGTCTTTCAAGACTGACGGAGGCCTGCTGCTTTGTCAAGAAGCCTGTTAGAGTCTCCAGTTCTAGGATCAGTGGAGGTGCAGGAGGGAAAAAAGAGGAAACAATGAGGCGGCATTCAAGTGTTTCCACCACCAAGACCTTTTATTTTTTTAACTACAGTATATATAGTACACATGGTAGTCAGTACAGATTTGGTAGTACAGATTTTGGCAACCAAAAATAGCAAGATTAAAGTCTAGGGCAATGTTTAGTTTAACAAAATGCCAGACTGTCAGCATCTCCTGCAGCAGCTCCAAAACTCAAGCCTTTACTGAGCATTGTACATTTAGTCCATATATACTTCAGTGCACCAATCAGCACTTGGAGGATGCAATAACAGTGATTCAGCACCTTTACTTTGCACATGTTTAGTTGGTGCTACTGAATTTGCCTGTTGCCGAGTGCAATGACTTACACATCGAAGATCAGGTAACCAGGTTTAGTTCCTCTTTAACTACGGCCAAATAGGTAATTATCTCAAGCCTATTGACAAAGACTGATAAATCCACATATGACTGCTGCTCAACCTGCCCTTTCCCTCCTTCATTCCTCCTCTCGGCTTCTTACCTTACCAAGGAGCCAAGACATCTTTCGTAGGTTTGACAAATGAACAGCAGAGTCCCTTTCAGAGTCTCCATGTTATACATCACCATCTTTATAAGTAAAAATATGAGTAACATGTAGTTCAAGCTTTAAAAGGGTAGCTTTTGCTGCCTGGTGCCTTCTATTTTCATAAAAGCTTACATGTGATTTGAACTCATAGGATTTCTCACTCCTTTGAAAGATAATGTAAAAAGTGGTCCTTAGAAAGGATGCTTTACAGAAAACAATGCTAATTGGGTTGGAGAGGTTTTCCTGATTTCCTCTGTTCTTTCACATCTACATGAAATCATTGGATGTGAATTTCTCTGAAGTTAGCAGTGAAGTATTTGCAACATGGTGATGATGGCAAGTTCTGTTCCCCCCTTCCCCCTCCTCCCTCCCCCCTCCCAAAAAAAACTAATACCGGAGCACTGATTTCAGGTTTCAATCAGAATTTAGCAGTCTATAGTGACCAACCAAGAAGTGTCAACTCTTATCCAGAAAATGCTCCAGAAAAACCTGGTCACAGCAATTCTATTTCAGCAGTGCTTTAATAGCCCTCTCACAACTAAATTTTAAACTGAGTTATTATCCACTAGGGTTCCATTTCAGAACCTCCCGTGGATAAAAATAATCCATGTATATAGAAAACAATGAAAAAATAGGTTTAAAGACCCACTTCCAGGTTTCTTTTTCCTCTGTTGTGCCTTTTGGAACAATATCTGTTGAAGTTTGATTCTGGGACTGAAAAATGGATGATTGCTTGCATGACTATCTCTCTACAACAGTAAAAAGCAATTTTTTAAACTGTGATTTGAAGTGGCCATTTGTGTTGAGTCAAATCATGTATTAAAAAAATCTGTGTATAACAAGGTTGGACCTGTATATCTCTATCTATCTACATCTACAGTGGTGCCTCACATAACAAGTTTAATTTGTTCCGGAGGCATGCTTGATAACATGAAGTGCTCTTTACCTGGGCTGCAATCCTAAAGACACTTTCCTGGGAGTAAGACCCATTGGACACAATGGAGCTTACGTCTGAGTAGACATGATTAGGATTGTGCTCTTTCACAATCACTAAAGGAGTCACTGCTTTCCATAGGCTCAGTGGAAACTTTGTCTTTTTGTGCAACTTTAACATTCCCAAGCTGCTGATGGGGAGCAGCATTAGAACACTGATCAGGCACACTTTCCACGCTGACACACACAGATCCCACATACAAACCTGGCTCAGGCTGCTCCCCCCAGGCCCCCCATGAGTTCCCTGGCCATGGAAGCCTATTCCAAACTTTGCCCAGGACCCCACTGTAGCTCAAGCTAGTCCCCTCGTCCTGCCTGTGAGTTCCCTTGCCATGGAAGCCTGTTCCAAACTTCCTCAGAAGTGCTCTTTACCCAAGACATTGCTCTTTACGTAAGTCAAAATTTCTGAGAAATTTTACCCCAAATGCTCTTTATTCAAGTTACTCTTTACTCAAGGTAACACTGTATATCTTGACCTATCAATATCTACTTTTTCCAATGAGGCTTCTTTTTAATTGGTTTTTAATTTGTTGTGCATTTTGGATTACTAAGATTCTCAATAAAACTCATATCAAATCTTATTGTCCCTTTTTTCCTAATTAAATAAGTGGGAAGAGGATTCAATAGAGGTCAAAGTGTTAAAGTTTCTTTATCATCATCTTTTCTGTATCTGTTTCAGGTGCCCTTCCCCATTTAACAAAGAAAAAATATGGCCAAACTACTTCGTATCATGTTGTTTGACCCTGATTTGCAGTGACATCTAGACCTGGGGCATCTTGTAAGCCTTTGCCTTAATTATCTGTCCAGGAAAATCCAACTTACTGTTGAGCTTGAGCAATGAAGCTTATGACATGTAAGCTGAGCACATGTTCTGGATGAAGATGGGATCCCTTGTTTTTTTGAAAGAATCCTCATATCATTAGGCACATGCCACAAAGCTGAAACTTAGGTTCTTCAGATTTGTGCATTACAGTTCTATGCATGATTACTCGAAAGTAAATTAACCAGCAGCGTAGCTGACCAGCATGCTGCATCAAGGAATTCTCATCATCCTGCCTCCTTCTTCATCCCTCCTATCCAGAAATAACTGTGCGACATGATAATGTCGTTACAATTCAGGAATGCTTGGGGCAAAGCTACCTTCTTCAGAAGTGGCCACCCTAATTCTGAGCAACCATGCCAAGTATGGCTGCAGTTTCCACAGCCATGTGCTTAGAGCCAGGCTGACCATTTCTGAAGCAGTTGGCCTCAATCCATGAAACTGCACCAGAAATGACTGCCAGAGTGGGAAGGAGAAAGTGCCCATCCGACAGCTGCACACCACTTGGAAGTGAGGACGTTCACTTGTTCACTCACTGCATGTAAGAATGGCCTTAGAGCCTCAGTAGCCTCACTGCAAGCAGCTCAGCTGTGAGGGAGAGGGTAGGTGAGGGGGTAAGGCACAGGTGGGCTCTTACCAGTTTGGGCCGGATCGCCTAAATCAGTTGTTGCCATTCCCCCGCCGCTAGCGATCTGGTAGCTGTGGGGGATGGTGAGAACGGAGCGAACCGGTTCAGGGGAATTTTTAAAATTCCCGCCGAGCCAGCCACCATTTTTTTTTGCACTTACTGCGCAAGCGCCAACGTTGGCGCTTAGCAAGTGCCTGTCTTGAAGCTGGCCGGCCAGCTTCAGGGCAGGCACGGCGCAAGCGCCAACATTGACACAGGCGCGGTGCCTGTCTTGAAGCTGGCTGGCCATCTTCGGGGCAGGCACTGCGCAGGCCCCAACGTTGGCGCACGCGCAGTGCACCTGGGTTAGGGCCCACCCCTCGCTCTGCCCCTCGCCCCGCCCACCTACATCCACAAATTGCTGGGGTGGGTGGCACGCCCTCCTGCCCCGCCCCACCCCGGCCCCTGACCCCGGCCCCATCCCCAACTTCCGGCAAACCGGTTGTTGGGCGAGGCGGGGCCCACCACTGGAGTAAGGGGATAGTTGAGAGAGTAGGGAGGGGTGACTATGATGGGGTGGCATTGCCAACCTCCACAGAGTATCCCCTTTTGGTCAAAAAAATCTATGTGACTCCTCTAAGCCATGCAATTACAAATAACATTGAGATCAATGATGTGTGCTCCCTATGACCATACAATTGGAGTCCTTCTTGCCTTATGTCAGGATCACAAACTCACTGATTTCTGCTATGCCTTGAAAAGAATTGGACATTCTGGAACAACCCCATGATGAGTGGGTTTATGTATTCATTTGGCTGCTTTATTCTATCACTGTTTAGTGAATGTTGACTTTTTTCTGTTGCTTATAACTACAGCCTCTTATGGTTGTCATCATCTTCCCTCTTCTCTGCCAGCTTCCTTTGTCCAATATTTGTTTTCTGTATAAAACAAAGCTCCTGCTTTAATTCAACATTGCCCTTGACATTGTAATGTTACCATCCTTATTTGTTCAATTGCTCTGATTACTGAGCAAATGGGCACTAGCTAAAGAGATTTGGTCTTGAAATGTCTGTGTCGTACAATGGCGTACAGTCTGTGCAGGCTGCCTTGGTTTGTACCATGGGCGCTGTAACGGATGTTAATAGAGGGGAATGCACCCACAATACCCTCTTGGGAGAACTTCATTTGGGAGAGCCAAGAATAGGAAAATATCATTTTCACATTTTTCAGAGTCTCTGAACCCTGCTGTGCATGGCTGGGTATGAATATGGATTCCAAATGCTGCCTTTGCTTGCTAAGTTTGGTATCATGAAAGTGGATATGTTCTACCCCTGACAATATCATTCCCAAGTATAAAAGGGCAAATTCAGAACTGGTTTTCAACCAAATCAATCAAATTCATCCAATGGGTACTCTCTAAATTGCAGATGTGCATCCCTTAAGAACTGGGAGACATTCTCCAATCCCTTTTGTTATGCAATTAGGTTGTGAACACTCAGCCCAATCTTGTTGTTCAATCATGTCTGACTCTTTGTGACCCCATGGACTGCAGTATGGCAGGCCCCCTATCCTCCACCTTCTTCCAAAGTCCATCCAAATTCATGTTCATAGCCTCTACGACACCATCTAACCATCTCATCCTCTGCCATTCCTGTCTCCTCTGCCTTCCATTTTCCCTAACACCAGGCTTGTTTCTAAAGAGTCCTCCCTTCTCATGATATGGCCAAAATATTTCAGCTTCCGCTTCAGTATCTATCCTTCCAGTGAACAGTCAGGGTTGATTTCCTGCAGGATGGACTGATTTGATCTCCTGGAAGTCCAACAGACTCTCAAGAGTCCAGCACCATAATTTAAAGGCATCTGTCCTTTGGTGGTCAGTCTTCTTTAGTTAGGCCAATCTAGTGTCTTTGTTATCGAAACAGACACTCCCTGCCAAACACTCATTAGTAATCAGCCTCGGGAGACTGATTGCATCTTCTTTAGGTTAAGTGTCTCTTTGTTGTGTAAACAAGCAAAGTGCTGAAGGCTATGGGAAACTTTATCTCATTAAAACCCTTTGTTGTGCTTTGACTACTGTCATATACAAGTTCTGTCATTAAGCCAAAGGTTGGTAAATGTGGTACATACCTGTATTCCAATATATGTGGCCAGATTCAAATTGAACAAGTGAGAGCTACACTATATGGATTAGCATATAGAGCTACACTCTATATGGATTTTCTATCTGCTTGACTCTATTTCTCTGTATGGCAAAGCTAAATTAAGAGGTAATCACAATAAATTACAGAACTACTTGCCCATAGCTCCTCATCTGTAATGATACCATACAGTGATTTTAGTGATAAAGGTGCCAGCAATTTCTCACAGGTTTTAGCCTTTCTTCAATGAAATAGACTCTACTTCGAATTATTTCATTTCTAGCAGCACTTATCTCCCTTTTATCTAAAATAAATAAATGATGTGTAAATCCTCTTTTGGGTTTCTCTCCCATTATGTCTGTGCTGGACAGTGTGTAATTTCCATGGCTGTAATCATTTTCAAAGTTAAAAAAAATACTTCTTTCCAAAATGGAGCAAAGACATCACTTATTCTGTTCACTCACTCAAAAAAAAATCACTTTTTGTCCTTGCATATTAAAAAGTGGAAAATTGTTAGAACCTAATATCATCAGGAAATCCTATTCCACAGCAGCCCAATTCTATTCCACACCAGCCCAATGTGCAGTGGAGTCATGAGAACTTGTATCACCTAATGCAGGAATCTAGCACATTATCTCCATGATGGACATCCTCCAATGCAGTGGAAGTGGCAACGTCTGGGCAGAGAGCATGACAATGCATCATCACTCTACCTTGTTGTTTTCCCTACTTGATTGCTACTATATCCTCTTCCAGCCACCACCAGGATATTCCCTGGAGGTTGGAGACGGGTCCACTGAGCAGATGTTTCCAAGCAGAGACTGAGGCTAATTATGTGTGGGGCAGTTCAATCCTAAACTATGTGGAGCATGGGGTTGCTGCAGCACCAAAAATGGCTATCATGGTATGCTGCACTCCCCAGGCAGCCACCTCTGGAGACTTTGACATGGACGGAGACTATGGTATGAAATAAAATGGAAGAGACATTTTGACCCCCCACCATAGCACCATAGAAGTAGTGTACTGTATTATTTCATTTGGCACTGGGGAGATCTACATATGAAAGTAGGCTTCCACTCTTATTTCACTTGCTGGACTAGAAACCCCATAACAAAATCGAATGATAATCCCAATGTGCATCTGAGTGTGGATGCTATCTCTTTGCACTGTGTTGTTTTCAATGGAGTAAGTTTCTGATGATTATTCAAAATGACATGCAAATCCCACAGTGGATGGAGATGTACATTTGGATGGATACCCAAGTGTGCATTCTATTGAAAGCAATGTAGTGTATCTGCTCTCAAATGCACCTTTGGAATGGATACTTCTGCTAAAATGTGCTGAATGGAATGGCTTACAAATGCAATAGGGGCAAAGTATGCAGTAGTAATTCCAGCCAATAGCTGCTTTACTTAACTTTTGGAATTAGAGAAAACGCAGTGACAGATAAGGGTGAGAGGATGACTTGCGTGGAAATTACTCAGCACAGGTGAGGTTGAACAGATGGTCACCCAAACAGCTCAGGCATTAACTGATGGATAATAGACAGACAGGCTTTGCTGGAAGCAACTGTGCTTTTCTTCTCATTTGTCAGATGACAGCTGATTTAGGGCATTTCTAAAGCTCTGTGTGTGTGTGTGAGAGAGAGAGAGAGAGAGAGAGAGAGAGAGAGAGAGAGAAGAATGCAAACATAAACAACTCCTATGCTTTCTTCAGGGACCATTTATTTTTAAGGGTCATTCAGTTAGTTACTCTCTCATTAAGGCTGCCCGGAGTTTTGTAATGAATGGGCCAGTTTTTGTTACCCTATTTGGTTGCCACACTTGCCTTGCAGAATAGACAAGAGGCATTTTTTTAATTTAATTTTTTTAAAAAAATTTTTAACCAACCACTTGAAGAAGAAAGGAGCAGCAGGGCTGTTTTTCCTCACAATACACCAGACACTGCTTAATTTGGGGGCATTGTGTGAAAAATTGGCCCTTGCCAAGAAGGGTGGTCATGTTTTTGTGGCAGTAGTATTTATGTCAGATCCTGACTCTGCTTCCCAGGCAGGAGGGAGCGCAGTGCATCACCGTTCCTCTCTCCTCAGACTTGCATTGAGTCTAGATAGACCCACAGAGGCTGCCCTGCCTATAGACCCATAGAGACTGCTGCAGCCTTACAATGGGGAAGGTGACAAGCCTCCCCTTCCCTGGGTAACAGAGTAGCAGCCTCTGGAACAGCACAGGCACATCAGGCCGCCTGTTCCAGCACAGGTCAGGATTGCACTATGAATGAATGAAGCAGACCAACTGAACATTCACAGTGTAAGAAATTAGAATAAAATGAAACTGCAACAAGTTTGCAATCCTATACACATATGGGAGTAAATACCACTGAATACAAAGGAACTTCTTACTAAGTCAGAGGACAGCACTGTAACTGATGGACATTATTTATGTATTATATTTACAAAGCCCTGATGAGTTCATATGTAAATTGCCATATTATATTTACAATGTCTTGCTGAGTTAAATGCTCAGGGTGCATACAGAATTGAACTGAATTCCAGTTCAATCCTACTAAGTTTATGGCAGTGGTTCTCAATCTTCCTAATACCGTGACCCCTTTATAAGTTCCTCATGTTGTGGGGACCCCCAACCATAAAATTATTTTTGTTGCTACTTTATAACTGTAATTTTGCTACTGTTATGAATCGTAATGTAAATATCCGATATGCAGGATGTATTTTCATTGTTACAAATGAAATTTGTGTTCTATGCACACATTGAACACAATGGGATTTATTTCAGAGGATTGGGCATAGGATTGGGCCCTGAGGCTGCAATCCTATCCACATCTACATGGGAGTAAAGGCCCCCCTGACTATAATGGGATTTATTTCAGAGTAGGCATGCATAGGGTTGGGCCCTGAGGCTGTCAGTCAGCCCCAGTGATTGTGCAGCAACAGCCAGAGGTCTGGCAAGCCTGACCTAGCCCCCTGTACCAGGGGTCTTTAGGCAACCCCCAGGAAACCTCTAGGCAACCCCAAAAGGGGTCCCAACCCCAACTTTGAGAAACGCTGGTTTATGGGATTTTTGAGTGAACCCATGTTTACTCAATACACACGTGCCCTTTTATCTATGGGGATTCCTTTCTGGAAGAACTTGAATCCATGGATTTGAGGGGATGCCTACTCTGCTCCCCTCATTTCCAGATGGTCCACTGAGCCCAGCAGAGGCCATGAATGGAGGCACAGCCTCTTCTGTTGTCAGCCCTAGCCCTAGAGAACAAAAAATGTAATATGTTTTTTTCTTCATAAAAACCGGAATTAAAGTTTTCAGTATCTTAAAAGGCATTAGAGGCCCAGTTCCACTTCTCTCACCACTAGGGAGAGAGGAGTCCCCATATCCCAATCTGCAGATCGTTGAATCCACCGATGGGGATCCACAGATATATGGTCCCCTCTGTAAAACTCCACAAGGTTGCTCATGGATAACATGACAACCAAATAATTCTCCATGTTTCCCAAATCTTGTTGCTTTTTAAACAAGAAAGGAAGTGAAGAAAAATGAGTTCAGAATATACTCAGTGTTTTGATGATAAAAGACTACTTAGCAGAGCCGACTTCTTCAAACCATCTGTAGAAGTGACACATCATCTATAATGATGTGTATCCATATGTGACCCTGTTCATTAAAGTATATACCGGTAGGCAGGCTTTGCAGCACAAGATTGAAGCAAATATAGCACAAGGCATCAAATGTATTTGAGACTTTGTTGAGTGGCTTCTACATACTGGATGAATCTAGGCTTAAGCATAGATAGGGATGAGTTGGAGTGAACAGTGACTTTTTAAGTGTGGTATCTGTCAGTCTGGAATCTATGCTGAAAATGAGAAATAAAATTATTTCTTTCCATTTGCAGGCACAGTGGGGTGGAAAGTTGATGGAAGACTTCTGAATATAATAAAATGAGGACTGTAGTCAGGCAGAGTGACAGTCTCCTTATGGCTCTCGCTGCTGGAAACCCAAGATGATTTATACACACAAGAATGCTTTTAAATGCCACAGCTACATTGATAATTATAGAATTCTTCATGTTGTTCTAGAGTCAAGGCTGAATCTCGTCTCTTGAGCTTCAAGTGGAAAGTGTTGTATAACACATGGATTCCACCTAGTTTGCTTGCTGAACTTAGATTTAAAACGCAACCACAAAAAATCAAAGCCTTTATTTTCATAGCTAAAATGTGACATTTCACTTAGAACAAATGTCTGTAAAGTTTATTCCATTTCAACTTGCTTTTTGTCTTAAGTTGTTTAGCTCATTTTTAGTTAGTTCATCATCTTGTAGTTTCATTTTGTGCTTCTGTTATTTTAATGCATTATTGTAGTTGTCTATGTTTTTAACGTGAAACTGTTTATATTGCATTTACATCGAGTTGGAAGCCTTTTTGGTCATCTTGATTGTAGGTGGTGTATAAATATTTTAAATTATATATAACATTTTGTAAGTATTCGTTCCTATTCATACACTCCTTTGTGAATTAGAATTTGCCAGAGATTGGAGATCCCCGAAACTCTGGCAAACTGCAAATGCCTCCAGGTATTTTCAGTGCATGCCTCCTGTTGGTAAGGCTTCAGAGTCAAGACTGACCACACTATTGCCAGTGACCGCACTCTGATCCAGGGCTGTAGTGCCGAATGCTCACTTCCCTTCCATTACCATCCTGTCCCTATTTGCTGGACATACAACAGATGGGGAAAAGCCATTGTAAATTGAATTTTCTGTCACCAGCCCATGATGGCATTAGAAACAGGGATCCTTGGATCAATGCAGCACTTCTGATTCTAAATCCTGATCTAAAAATTCAGAGGTTTTAAGACTGCAGTATTTTACCTGATTTCCAGTTTTTCCCAATTCAGCTGCAAGACTACATTTCAGTTTTGTTTTTTAAATCCACCTTAAATGCAGTGTAGAGTGAAATAAATCTAAAACAGCATGAGGCTATTCAATGTCAGCAGTGTGAAATACTGTTATCTTTGGAGGAATATAGGCAGTAAGAATTGAAGATGGGAAGAAGATAACATTATGGTGACAGTTTGAATGGAGTGCTCTAAAAAAGGATCACATTTGTATCTGCCTAAAGATACTGCGTAAAATAAGATTGCACCTGCTTATGGAGCAATTTGTCCCAATCTAGTTATTTCTAGGATATGTGTGCATATAATGACTTCATTGCAAGTGAATCAAACATTATTATTATTAATAGTTATATATTATTTTCAACAAAAACGTATGCTTTCAACATTGAATGATTTATACAATATTGTATTAAGTTGCAAGCCTTCTCCTTCATCTTGAATGTGAGGGCAGCCCAATCCACTGCAACACTGAAATGGATGCTGCAGTATCCTCAGCACTGGTGGACAATTGCTGATAGTTCTTAGGAGAATGGTTTTCCTACCTTTCCCCTGTGCAAATAAAGTAACCCCACAATGGGCTACTTGATTCTGCAGAAACTCTTTCGTTATCATAGAATCATGAATCTCTGTGGTGGGCCATGGGGCTTGACACAGAGGCTCTTGATCCAGTGGAGCTGAGCCCCACCAGTCCTGCTATCCTCCTGCCTCGCACCCTTTCCCAGCACGCCTCTTCCCCTCCAGGGTGACTAGATGTCCTCTTTTTCCAGGGCATGTCCCCTTTTTAGCCTTCCGTCCTGGAAAAACTTCTGCCAACCCAGCAGTTTGAAAGCATGTCAATGCAAGTAGATAAATATGTACCACCTCGCTGAGAAGTTAACAGCATTCTGTGCACCTCAGCGAATAGTCATGCTGGCCACATGGCCATGGAAGCATCTTTGGACTACGCTTACTCTTTGGCCTATAACAAGGATCAGCACCACTCCCAAGAGTTGGACACAACTAGCAGTACAACCTATGGGGGACACAGTTACCTTTTTACCTGGGAAAAATTAATTGTCTTCTTTTCCATGTTACCAGATAGCACCTAGCTTTCTTGGAATTATAAATTATATGCAATTAATTTTATGTAACAGTTTAAATTTAATACTAGGTATTATAGTGATTAAATTAATCACATGGAAGCAATATACATGAATGTTTTAAGCTTTTGTCATGTTCTACATTTTTCTTTGGTATCTTACTTTGGGGGCAGGCTTTGTCCTCTTTTGTGGCTATATTATCTGGTCACCTTACTCTTGCCCTCCCCTTTGTGTCTGCATAAGAAGACAAAACACTGAATATTCTTTGTATAATCCTTAGACTAAAAAAATGCTCTTTTTCAATAGATAATAATGGTGAGATTTCTGCAACCCTTGTTCCATTTCTGGGTTGAAGGAACTTTGGAAGACAAACAAATAAGGCAAAATGCAGCCATTTTACTCACAAAATAAATAATAATCTTGGAAGGTATTTAAGCAGAGTCAACTGTATATCGACTGTTTTATTGGATTATCAGCTGCCTTGGGTCTGTTCTGGAGAAAGACAATATACAAATTTCATAAATAAAGTGAAGTCAAATTCTGTAATACTCTCAAAAATGTTTAGGGAAGTGGTGTTGTATTGCTTTTGAACAAATTCTCATCATTCAAAATTTGTCTGCAAAGTTTTTATGAGCAATAAAATCACTGCAACTTTAAAAACAAGTTGAAAGAAATGACCTGATTTCAACAAAATAGGCAAAGGGACCGACATCAGTTAGTAAGAGCTCACACAGAGGGTCTAAAAGATGCTGAGAAAATTGTTTTTAAAAGCCACAAATAGGAATCAGCCTCCCAGCAGGCAGCCTGCAATACAGCTGCTGGCAAAGAACATCTGATAACTATGGCTTAGATGTAGTTGTACAAATGCATTTGTCTTTCAAGAACATAATTTTGAGCCTGTTTTAAAATTAGGATTGGAAGGTATTCTTTGAATTTGCTGTTGTCAGCTATTAAATTTTGGGGCGGGGACCATGGGAGAAATTTGGAGCTGTGGACCAAATATTCATGGGCTACGCTTTGCGGCTGCTGTTCCTCCTCTTCCATGAACTCTGCTTTCCCTTCTCCTGATTCACTTCCACATATCCAGGCTAGGCTTTCTTTATCTATTGAGGTTGCTACCTTACAGCTGAATAGCAAAGGAAACCGCACTAGATCATAGTGTCTAGTGAACACAGTGCATGGTGAACATGTTCTGCAGAATAACTTTCCTCCTAACATGGGATGACAGATGCGCACATCTTCTAAGAAAGGACTTAGTGTTGAAAAAAGAAACACCTCCAGCTTACCTAACCTAGTATCACGTCATTTGCACTTATGATTAGCCCAGAGTGGATAATCTTAAATCCTATATATAGCTTGCTACTATCCATAGCTCTGCTAATGAGCTCACTTTCTTTGCCTGGCTGTCAGTCTATTAGTACATGCCAGGAAGTCAGGTGAGTTGGCACTAAACAACTCTTCTTCGAAAACAGATATTTCTCAGGCTACTGAGACAGCATGTCATCTTTTGATTGTCTGTGACCATTTTGAAGTGGAGCATCAGGAAAGCTCATCTTTACAAAGCCCAGATCAATCATGCAGTGACACTTTTGATATATTGCTGGCAAGCAAGGGTGTGATATGGTTTTGATAAAGACGGATGTGGGGGATGGGAGAAAAAGTTTAAAAAAGAGAAAGCAATGCCCAAAGGCACTGACAATAGCAGAAGACAAAGGTCACTCAGAACAAGCATGGTCTGCCGTCTATACATTATTTCAGAGTGACTGGCTGATGATGGCTGACTGCCAAATGGCACAGCAGTACAGGATGAATGAAAACATCGAACATACGAAGCTTACCCTTAGATGTATCTCAGTCAGAAAAGCAAGACCAGGTTCCACCTTAGGCAGGGTGTACATTAAGCTCCTTTAAAAAAAAACTGATTGCTTTCTAGTTGTATTATGAGGTTAGTTCCTAGCCTCTTCCTGTTCATCATTTATTTAGTATCTATTACCTAACTCATTAAAAATTTAGCATTGTGATGCATATCATGGCCAGGATTCCAAATATCCATGATTTGAAGTATGATTTTGCAAAGGTTTGTGGAGCATATTGATATTATAAAAGATGAAGATTCTTGTGGCTTGTGTACAATCCCAACATATATTTCTCCTATGGCTTATCAAATAAACCTGGGTAAATGACATTGGGGGACAACTTCATTTGTGTATGATTATGTGATGTGTTGGACCTGAGTGGACCTAAACTTGGACCTGATTGAGAGGCTAAAGGACTTAATATTTTCCTGCTAAAAGGTAAGTTTTATACAATCAACATTTAGGTTTACTAGGAGAACATGCTCACTACTTGGTATGTGCATCTGTACAAAACAAAAGCACCTGGTGCCTGAATGATGCTCTGATTTTTACCTATGTTCAAAAGGTGGTCTAAGTTTATATGATTTTTGGTTAAGAAGCAACCTCTTTCTGATACTCTCTCATTGCTGGGTGCCCCAAATATTTATGGCATGTATGTGATGCCTAGAGCCAGCACAGAGGCTCAGCTCCCTTCTAATCTACCTTCCCAAGTGCTCTAGTTAGCAGTCACCTTATTCAATGTCTGAGCAAGTGTTCAGTAGAAGGAAGTCATTGCTGTTTCCAGTACAAATGGGACCTATCTCCTCTCATATACAATGGCCTAAGGTCAGGGGGGGGGGGTAACCCTGCTATATGTACTGCCATTATCTAAGGTTCAGTTGGCAACAGCACAGGAAAGGGCTTTGTGTCCTTCCCCCATTATGAAACCCCTGTCCCTGCTGAATGAAGAAAAAAATCCCTTCCTTTTGGCCTTCTGGCAGAGGCTCCATGCCTCTGTTATGCACTGCTTTCTTGCTCTTATGATTTATGTTTCTGATATCATGTTTTATTTGATGAATTTTCTATTATATTTTCTATTGTTCTTAGTGGCCTTGGGCTTTTTTGTTACAAAAAGGGAAAGGTGGGATATAAGTGGTTTCAAAATAAATAACATAAATCAAGAAAACGTACACTAAAAAATCCCAATCCCCAAAACAATTAATAACTGAATGAAATTAGAGGTCAATATAAATTAGGGGAACATAAAAGCAGGCAAAAGGAATACTAATTAATTAAACATCCAGTCAAATGAAACAATTTTGATTAAAAGCAAAGCAATGAAGGGAATATCTGAGGCTGCAATCCTATCCTCATTCAACTAGGAGTAGGCCTAATGGGACTTACTTCTCAGTAGACATGCATAGAATTGGGCTCTGAGTCTTCAGGGAAGGGAATTTCACATTGTGTCTCTTTTGCCACTTGATTAAAACTGTTTTATATGATTGCAAATGAAAGGGCCCTGTCAAATGTCATCATTCCCAAACAAAATCACAAACCAGCCACAGGTGGGCTGAAGCTGGTTCTCACTGGCTCTGCAGAACCGGTTGTTAATTGGGGGCTAACTTAGCAAATGTTAAGAGGGGGTCGTCATCGTTGAATTGCATGCAAGTGTGTCTGAATCTCTCTTAAAGGGCCTTTGGCTCTGTCTTCCCAGAGGTTCAGCTCCACTCCCCCTCCTTCCTTCCCTTCTGAACCTCCCTCCCCTTCTGAGGGGGGCTCTCTCTCCCCCTCCTTCCCCTCCCTAAGGGTATTTTTTAATTTTAAAATACAAACAGTCTGTAAAATACAAACAGAACATCATTCAGACAGGGCATTGCCACCATCCCACAGCAGCCAGTGCTATACAGAAGCCAGAGCTATTGAGAAAGGTCTTTGGTGAGTAGGAGTGTAGCTGAGCATCTGAGTGTTGTGAGAATGAGATCCTCCAGGGCTTTTGGTGGGGGCCATGCCTGCCTCCCCGGGTGCCTTTGCAGCCCAGTACTAGGCATGGAGAACTACTCAGTACTACCCAGTACTACTCAGGAGTAAGCCACACTGTATAGTAGATTGCAGCCTGTGGCCACAATCCTAGCCACACTTTCCTTATTGACTATCATGGAATTTCCTTCTGAGTAGCATAGGATTTGAGGCTACTTTCCCATCCAGACTTTCCTGAGAGTAAGCCCACTGACTATAATGGGACTTACTTCTGAGGAGATTGGCAGAGGCTTGCTTGGATCACTCCCTCCAGCCCTGTTCCTCCAGCCCTGTCTACTTTCCTGAGAGTAAGTCCACTGTCTATAATGGGACTTTCTTCTGAGTAGACATGGTTAGGACTGGGCTCTGAGGCTGCAATCCTATCCACACTGTAGTCCTTTTGCCCGCCCCCCCCAAGATCTCCCCACCTCATCCTGCCCCTCTGAGAAATCTCTCCACCTGAGATTATGGGGGGGCACCTGAAGAAATAGTCCCAGTTCCCATCCTGCCCCCCCAGGAGCCCAGTCCACTGCCTACTCTGAAGTAAATCCTATTAAAGTCAGTAGGTTTTATTCCCCTGTGAGGAGTGTAGCCTCAAAGCCCAATCATCTGTCTACTCAGAAGTAAGTTCCATTATAATAGTGAAGCTTACTCCCTGGAAAGAAGCTGGTTTCTAAGAGCTTGTAATCCTATGCCTGACTACTCAAAAGTTAATCCCATTTCAATCTATAAAGCTTACTCCCAGGAAAGTGTGCAGAGGAGTGCAGCATTAGAGCCCAATCCTATTCTTGGCTACTCAGAAGTAAGTCCCATTAGAGTCTGTGGAGCTTACTCTCAGGAAAGTGAATAGCATTGCAGCCAAAGGCTGGTTACTAAGAGCTCAGTCCTTTGCTTGACTACTCAGAAGTCCTATTATATTCAATGGAGCTTACTTATAGGAAAGTGTGGACAGGATTGTAGCCTTAAGTTGTGGCTTAGAAGCAAACCTCAGCCTGCAGAGGGGACACCACAGACTCTGGTCCTAAACTGTAAATCAGTGTTTCTCAACCAGTGGTATAAGCACCACCTGTGGAACTTGTGGTAGTGTCTGCTGTAATAGGCACCTGGATGCAAGTGTCATATGTGCTCCGTGAGACAGCTGGTGGGCTGCTGTGTGATTCAGGAAGCTGGACTAGATGGGTGTTTGGTGTGATCCAGTGGAGGCTTTTCTTATGCTTTTATGTTCTTATTTGTGGCACACATTCCCCCTGAGAGCACAACAAAGTGTAATGCATAGGAATAAATTACACTGAACTCAGGGGCTTAATACTGATTGATGCAGTCACAAGTGATACAATTTTTTTGTTAAACTAAGGGTTAAGGTGGTGTGCCCTCCCCCGCCCCGCCCCCTGACCCTGGCCCTGCCCCCTGTCCCAGCCTGCCCCTGCCCACTTCCAGAGAACCGGTTGTTGGGGCAGGTGGGCCCACCACTGAAACCAGCCCTACAGAACCAAGATTGTTACAGTGAGATCGGGCTGCTATTTTTGCATTGTACCAACAATTTTTTAAAACCGCATAGCAGTATGAAACATTAAAGTCTTTTAATTTTATTTGCTCATTCAAGATTTTACAAATCATACTGACATTGGTACTTAATAAGTTCATAAACCATTTTCATTCATGAATTCAAGTCAGGTATTTAACAAAACTGTTCCACCTGATTCCCAAAAGCACATGCTGCATTTCTGAAATCCTATCAGAGGACAGAAATGTCTGGTGTTATTAAAATGACTCTATTTATATTCCTATCAATTATGATCTGAGTGTTATGCTAATGATATTATTACAACCTAGAATTTCCCATTTTTATCACTTCTACAAGTATAATTTATAGAGATATGAAAAGTAATATTAAAACCATCAACCATAAAATGTCAATACTTGATGGCACTGTGTAATTTTAAGTATTATGCACATCTCAATTCAGATGCAACATTTTCCGAATACACACATAATAAATCTGCATATTGCAGTTCAACAGAAAAGCAAGATTTCCAGAAACAGGAGGCTACCACACAAACACACACAAATGTATAGAAATAAATGGTTTTTTTTTCAGAAAAAGTACATTGATATAGTGCAGTAAGAACTTTTAAAAGCATGAATTACATTCCCCTCTCAGTTAAAATAGTACATTCAGTAATCTCTTTTGCAATAATAAGCACTTTGAAAGAAAGTTTTCCCCCATAGGCTGGCCCATTCATAGTTCCAAGTGAAGTGGTTGCCTAAGGTAGAGGGTGCTCATCTCTGCCCCTTTCACTGCTTCTCCTTCTACTCCCTGTATTGGAAAATAAAGACAGAGAGGAAGTTCAGTTATTTCTAGTTCAGTTATTTCCTGAACTAGTGCACGGAGCTAGATTAGAACACTGGGGAGTGGAAAAGGAGAACCTATTTTGTCCCCAGACTCATGAGGAGACCTATTAGTGATCAAGAGGATTATCCAGAGGTTAGGAAATATTTCCCTTACCTCTCCCAAGTCTCCAATTCTGCCTTTCCCCCATACCCCACTTTCTTAATGTAGCTGCATCAGGAAAGGGGAGGATAGGATTGAATACTTAATGGCTCCTATGTTTCTGCTTTGTTTAATTCCTCCCTGCAAATAGAGAACTAGATATCAGGAAGAAAATATACATGTATTCTGCATGCAGGGACTTTCCCCCATGAGAATATTCAAAAAACCTGTTCCCTGTATACAATCTGAAGTGAATTTTCTACACAGCCATAGCACAAAATGTATCGCTTCATTTCATTATGTTAATTAATGTAGCATTGCACATACACTCCTTCCTTCTTGCTAAAGAGAGAATACTATTTACCCCTTCCCTCTCCAGCCCTCCCCCTCTCCTCAATCATGAACTGTGCTGGTCCCGAGTGTCAATCAACACTTGGAACCAGATTTCTGAATGCTGGAAAGGGAAGGAGGGTCAATGAATGTTGCAAGAGACAGTGCAAACCTAGTTTTTTTGTAGTTCTGCTACAACCATAGAATTTAGATTTGCAAGATTTCCTGCTCTGACATTTGGTAGCTTGAGAGTACCCAAATCTCCAACTGAAATACACAGCCAAACCCGCTAATTAATGACTAGGAATAGCCACTTATTACAAGTGCCCTTGAAGAGAAGCTTAAGTCCTAGTGGCTTATAAGGCTCTCTTTTCGATTGAATATGGAGATTGTGTTTATCCAGATGGCAGCTTCCTACCCAGCTGGTTGAACAGTTCAGCATGGCCTACAATAAGTATGTGTGAAAAAAACACAGAAAGACATTCAGTCAAATGTTGCCAGCATTTATCTTTGTATCATACAAAGAAAATGAACACTGCCAATTTTTTATTTATTGATTTTAACTTGATATCTCAGAAAATAATATAGACGGTTTATTGCAAGACAATGACTATTGCTTTCCAGTTCCTACAATCCCATGGAAGAATGCATATGTATGAAAGTGAGGCAGCCTGCAAGCTAATACATTCTTATCTAAGACCATTGAAAACATTGGGACTCGCTTTTTAGTGTACCTATATAAACAGTGTTTCTCAAACCGTGGGTCAGGACCAGTGGTGGGCTCCAGCAGGTTTGCACCTACTCTATAGAACCAGTTGTTAACAAGAGACAGGACATATAAAGTTTAAAAATAGCCATTTAAAAGTGGCTGCCAGATGGGCATAGAACCGGTTGTTAATTTTTTTGAAGCCCATCACTGGTCAGGACCTACTAGGTGAGTCACAAACCAAGTTCAGGTGGGTCCCCATTCATTTCAATAATTTATTTTTGATAGACTTGAAGCTAAGATGTGACTGCATGTGGGGAAACATTACAGGTCTGTACCTTTAAAAGGCTACTATGCATATGCTTTTAACCATGATAGTAAATAAGACTTACTCTTGGGTAAGTGTGGGTAGGATGGCAGCCGAGAAAAATTTTCTGCTTGTTGACATCACTTCAAGTGGGTCCTGACAGATTCTCATTCTAAAAAATGGGTACTGGTGCTAAAGGTTTGTGAATCACTGCCATGAAGGATTGTGCCAGCAGCAAGAAAATGTTTTATGTGCACATGCTAAACACAGTTTTGACACTCTCAAGATCTATGGAAAATCTCAACAAGAAGATGTGGCTCTGTTCTGTTGCTTTTATTCAAACCTGAAAAGCCTGAGGGACACACAGGTCTCATAAGACCAATTATGACAGATGTCCATGCACAGTTGGAAATCCCTACTAAAGAAGGCAGCTGCTGTCACTCTAGGGTATAGACAACAACATGAATACTCAGAGATTCTATAAATCCACTCTTGGATATACCATCTGAGTTATTACAGTTATCCAGATTGATATGCACAACCCTGTAGATTGCAATAAAATTATACAATCCAATTTGTTGGCTAAACAAATTAGTTGGCCAAATTAGTTTTTTTTAATTTTATTTCCCCCCCCCACTGTGCTTAAAATGTTCAACATGTTTTGATCTCTGCAATATAACTTCATTCAGTTGACAGCATCAGTCCTGTTAGTGAATGACTTCTCTTTTTAAGAAGTGCTTACCCCTTTACAGAGAATGCATCAGCAAAAGTGAAAATAAACAGAGCCCTGGCTATGAAGGAAGTAATTCACAGGCGCAGAGTATGCTGAGTACTTTGGAGGCAGCTGCCTGTCAAGAAAAGACATGAATGCAGGTGCTGACAGAGACCATGGAGCAGTCAGGAAATCCATTCAGATCAGAGTATCAGGGATGGCACAAGGGAAAGCAGGCAGGCATTACTGAAGCTCTCAGACATACAGCAAGCTCTCCCTCCATCACAAATCCGGTGGAAGTGATTAGAGTGAGACAGACCACCAAGGGGTTTCTCTCCACACATTATGACAGAACCAGGCTAGAGATGTGAAATTACTACATAGCTACAAATCCCTCTCGCTAGAAACAGAAAAGGAATATCTTAAGCCACATTCCTGTTATGCCTGTTTTGGCTTGCAATAGGAAGGCAGTCACCCATCCTCACCATCCACATGAATATTTATTCAAACAGATAATAAAAGTCCAGTTTTGTATTACAGAAATTCACTAAAATATGAGCCTGTACCTTCCAGCGTCGCCACTGCAACTCACTCAGCCAAGAAGACCTCATGAAGGACTCTGTCAAAGGGCCTACAAAAACCTAATCCCAGCCCAGCCATTTACTTCCCTAGATAAAACAACACCAACCGTACTTTTCACAGCACCTCCCCAGTTAATCATCTTTATGAAGAGATTTTCTCATATACAGCGGTAACTTGGTTTAAAAGCGTAATTCATTCCAGAAGCATGCTTGTAATCCAAAATGCTTGTATATTAAAGCAAATTTCCCATAAGAAATAATGGAAACTCAGATGATTCGTTCCACAACCAAAAAACATTCATAAAAATGTTGACAATACTGTAATAAAAAATAATAAAAGAAAATACAAAATATTAAGTAAAATATACAGTAAAACAAATTAACCTGCAAAACCTACTCAGAAATAAGCCCGATTGTGTTCAATGGGTCTTACTCCCAAGAAAGTGTGTTTAGGATTGCAGCCTTAGGCTACAATCCAGAATAACTACAGGACCTTTTACACTGGCATAGTTATGGTTATAGAATGCCCTCAGAACACAGAAGGTTCTTCTGTGAATTAAAGAATTAAAGTTCTCAGAATTAAAGTTTCATCTCTAATGTATTTAATTAAATTTTATATTTAATTCTTTTTCCTGGCCTTTGATACCAGATATTTGATGCAGCCCTTTAGCCAAAATGCTTGGAGATCTCTGGTTTAGACCACGGCACTCAGCTGCAAAAAAAAACTTTTATAGTCCAGTACATATACATTTACATTAACCTTTATTAGGCATAAAACATAACCAAACAACAATACAATAATATTACAATACCATACAATAACCATACAATAATATATAAAATGAATGAATGAATACAATGGAATGAACAACTGGAGTAAATACATAGGTCAAAATAGATTAGGATCATATCAAGAAAGGAACATCTTGCATGGTGTGCTTGCATAAAATTCTGGCTTAAAGTTAGATTTAATGCTTAAAGTTAAAGTTAGTTTTCCCCTCCTGCAAGAGCTACTCGCCAACTCATGGCAATCCTTAGGCTTTCATAGATTTATCGACAAACTTTGTTCTATTGGCTTGTATCTGCCCCTTTTAGGTAATAACGACTTGTCGACAACTAAGCTGATAATCACTCAGAGGCTTTCTGACATAGACTGCCAAACAATAATGGCAGCAGTGAACAAATTTTCTTCCTCCCTCTTTTTCCAATTATCCCCTGTCCCAACTACCTATCTCTAATCTATGACCCACAGAAGCGCCGCATGCTGTCTTTGGCTCACTGCAATGCCTTTCCCACACGTGAATTTGTTTCCAAATTTCATTATCAGTCATTGCTCTCTATCAATTGTTCTTGTCATCTAGGGACCACTGAGTCACTCATACATATCCTTTTATATTGTCCCCATCACACAGATATTAGAGCCAGATTCTTGTCTCACTTATTATTTAACTTAGGACATATTCAGGATGTTGCTAAAATTCATTGGCTACTTTCTTCTGATAGTTCAGCTGTCCTCTTCTCTGTTATAGTCCAGTATGGAGTTCAACTGTGAAAGCCTTATCATGCTAGATGGGTATTATTTCATTATTTTGTGTTTTCTGATGGTCACAAAAAATACCCCTACACATTATTTGTGCTTATTTGATTGAGCTCATGAGTTTCTAACAGCCCAGTCCTACATAACTTTCCACACAGTGATGCAGCTGCACCAACATAGTGCCTGCTGAATCTCATGGGAGAGTTTTGGCCTGAAGAACATCTTAGGATAGGGGAACATTTTCTGTTGCTAGACTTTTGATCCACTCAGGGCACAATCCAGAGTAGGTATAGCAGTTTTTGCACTGACGCATGTAAAATTTAGTCTGGATTGCGCTATAAATTTCCCATAGGTTTCTATTAAGTGGCACCATAACTGCATCGAAGCAAGAGCTGCCGTAAGTGCTCTGGATTGTGCCCTCCGATTTGAACAACCTCAGTAGGTGTGGATATGGACCCATCATGGCCTCATTAAGGCTGATCAAGAACAGGAAGAGGGTCTTGATATCTGCATGCTCTGCTCCACCAGTATGACCTCCTTCCCTTCCCTAATACAAGTGTCCCTTGTTATCCACTAGGGTTCCATTACAGAACTTCCCGTGGATAAAAAAAAATCTGTGTATAAAGAAAACAATAGAAAAATAGGTTTAAAAACTCTCTTCCTGGTTTCTTGCTCCTCTATTGTGCCTAATGGTATACGGTAGTGCTTCAATATCTGCAGGGCTTTGATTCTGGGACTGCAAATTGAAATGATTGCTTGCATGACTGCCTCTCTACAACAGTTGAAAAGAAATTTTTGAACACTATGAATTGCAGTGGCCATTTGTGTTGAGTCAAATCCGTGTATAAAAAAAATCTGTGTATAACAAGGACCTATACCCCACCTATACCCCACCCCCACTCATTCTGTACCCTCCCTGTCTCCCTCCAAACCCCTGTGCCATCTTATCAGTGCCAGTGAATGTTTCTGTTCTGCTTAAGTGCAGACCCAGCTGTTAGCAGTTTGCAGTAACAGCCTCGCTACTCCAAATGGCTTGTAACCTTTTGCAGCCTCCATAAGGGGCCTTATGCTGCTGGAATGAACGTTCTGGCAGTGCAAAGCTTGCCTAGGATTTGAGCAGTCAGTCTAATCAAAAGGAAGAAAATACAGAAAATGTGTCCACAGTAAATGTAATTCTTCAGTACCCTCACTTTTCACATGTATTTTATTTCTGACAGTACCTTGTTAAATATCTTTCTCAGATCCTCCTTGAACTGGGAGAGGATGATTTCTGCTTCACCTCACACCTAAAGCACAGATGGAGAAGTCTTGCACCAAGTCCTTAAGCTCTTTAGAAGGGATTTAGTGACAACCTGGCTATTTGGTCAGCTTTGAAGGATCTTCCGATGATCACCTAATAGTCAACTTTTGTCACATGGCCTTGAGTTAATGGAAATGATTTAAATGAAATTGTAACAGTTTGAATGGAAAGTACTTTGCTACAGTTCTTTGTACACATCACAAAACAGTTAATTTGCTGGTTTTTTTTTAAAAAAACCAACATTTAAACATTTCATTCCTGGATGGATATACATGACTAGCTGCTAGTCAAGTTGCTATAGAAACATGGCTCCCCTCCCCCAATTTTATCTTTAGTTTTCAGAGTAATGTTACATCATGTAACTTTTTTTAAGCAATGCACATATTGCTTCATGCACTGTATGGAGTAATGCCTCCAATAAAATACAACAGAGAGTAAAATCATTTGATTTAATAAAGCTGTATTTCCTTTATTTTCTCTTCTTTAAAACTTTGTTCTTTTCTTCAAAAAGAACCAGTGTGATCCCATTGATAAATTCCCATACTGAATATAAATATGGGGGACAAAGTATGTTATCCAATCACTCACTATAGATAAAGATCCCATACACAAAAGGGCTGCTCCATTCATTTCCATGAAGGGATCAGGTCCATTTTTACATTCCTTTTTATACAAATAGTTGCTTCTTCCACTGAAGGCTGCAAACCTAACTCTCAGTTAGGCTAGTATAAGTCCTGTGCTGGCATGGGGTGTTATACAGTTGGGGTGTTATATGGCATGTAAGTGTCCTACAGTTCCACTTCTGGGGGCGTTAGGCCAATGCATAGGCATGCACCAGCCTCCCCATACCACCACAAGAAGTTATGCTAGATGAGTTATGCCAGTCTAAATTGGTTAGGATTGCATTTAGCCAACTCCTGTAGGCAGAAGAACTCCCTGTGTACTGAGACTCAAATCATACCTAATTTACGGCCCATATGCCATAAGGCTTTCATGAATGTGGTATGGTAGTCTGGTCTTCTGTCCAAATTGTGACTCATCCAACAGGTTGTTGGCCAGTGGTTCCTAAATATTTAAGAGGCTCTAGAGCAGCCGTTTTCAACCACTGTGCCATAGCACATTGGTGTGCTGCAGGTGGTCTGCAGATGTGCAAGAGGAATTTGGGGGGAAGGTAATTTATTAGTTGAGCCAATGCAGATGTGAGCCCCCCAGTGACAGCATGGTGTGCCTTGTCAATTATCAAAAACTTAATGGTGTGCCGTGATAATTTTAGTTCTTTGTAAGTGTGCCGTGAGATGAAAAAGATTAAAAACTGCTACTCTGGAAGACGCTGCCTGACTGGCAGCAGTATGGCTATAATGGTGATTGTGCAGCAGTGCCCCCTTCAGCAGGGTGACCATATGCAATAAGCAGAATAGAGAACAAGGCCCCCTGAAATATAGGACACCCAAGGAAAATGTAGTATATAACAAAATAAAAAGCTAAAAAACACTCATATTTATTTATTTATTTCATACAGTTAATTTAAACACTGTATTATTACTAAATTTAAATCTAATACATAAAGGCTGCAATCCTAAAGACACTTTCTTGGGAGTAATCAAAAATTACTCTTACACAATGGACACTTTTGAGTCCACAATGGAGAACACAATGGAGCTTACTTTTGAGTTGATATGGTTAGATTTGTGCTTATAATTTATTACATATAGGGTGGAATCTTAACATCCAGTTAGACCCACATATATCACAGCATAAGTCACAGGTAGGCCTCAGGGTGTTACAGAACTTCTATAAGACCCTTCTGCCCCACACCACCACAGGAAATTATGCCAGATGAGTTATGCTGGCCTAAATTGATTAAGATTGCACCCATAATTTTTTAATTACAAGAATGTTACATGCTGCCTGGCATTAAGGAAAAGGGGGACAATGAAGATTTTTTTCCAAGACACAAGGCTAAAAAGTAGACACGTCCTGGAAAAAGAGGACATGAAAACCCTGTCCTTTCAGTAGCAGCTTCTTTAATGCCTGATCTACATACCCTAATCTGCCCTAATCAAACAAAAAATGCGACCACACAATTTTCTGACTAAAATGGAATAGACACAATTTGGTCAATTTGCGGCCAAAAAGTTTCATGGCCAATCAAAAATTTGGTCACAACCCACAGGTGGGTGTCAGAATTTGTCCCTATGTTTATGTACAGGACTCTATCAACTGGACAACACTAGTTCTTTCTGAAGAGAAGATCAAACAGGTTTAAAGAAGACATTTGGAAACTGCTGAACAGGGTCACTGTAGGTCATGATTCGGAAGATCACTTCAACATTTGAAAAGCAACAAGGAAATCACTTTTATGTCTTTGCACCGTCTTAGATGACTTTGAGTTATCTCTTTCAGTTAGGATGAATTTTGGTGCTCATTGTTGGTAAGGGAAACGCGATGTTTTGTTTCTAAAGGAAAAATAGAAATAATTCACTTTGTGTATGAAAAACTTAAAGCATACTCATACTCACTTGCAAGTCAGCCTTGTATAGCACACTGGGGCTTACCTTTAAGTAATCATGCAGGTATTAGGTTGTGCACATGCCGGGCAGCTAATTAATAATAAGAACACCAGGGAGCACAGTTCAGTCACAGAACTTAAGAACTTTTAAAATATAAATATCTGTAGAAGAGTTGGCAGACTAATTAATAATGTGAAATTTATCTGAACTCAGTTCATTTAATTCATGTCTCTGGATCAGCGTGAGAAACTGCTGAAGCTGAAAGCCCCCAAACTGAGAGACTTTTAAGATGAAATCTGTGAAATATGAAAAAATAGCTTTTGGCATCAGAAAAAATAGGAAGGAAGAAAGAGGGCATGTTGTTTGCTTGCTTTCTAAATGGTGTGCGGCAGAGAAAACTCTGAATACAAAGAAGCTTCTTATCAGGCAAGGAAAGGTCTGATGCCATCACTGACTACTTTTAAAGAAGCAGACCTTAACAAAGACCTAGGTCAGAAGAGCCACTCTTCTGGTGTAATCTTCTCATCTTCATCCTCTCAGAAAAAGAAGCCAAACTACCCATAATAAAGCATTTGGTGTGCAGAAGAACAGCTGTGCCCAGCCATTTGCTGAAGCTCTACATCTGATGGAGAACAACAGAGGCATTGATCTCAGGCACAAGAAGACTACAAGACATTTTCCAAGTCAGGTCTGGCATGCAATCAAGTTTTGCTGTTGCTACACAAACAACAATAATTTTGTTCAACGCCATGATTAAACTTTGAAATAAAAACCCTACCTTTCAAGAACAACATCTACTTTATTTCAATGTGATAAAGTTACTTGATCTTATAGTATTTCCAAAATATACTTTCCCCAGGGCAGGTCTTAGCTTGAAGTGCTAAAATGTGTCAGGCAGCAAGTTTAGGAGCCCACCACTCAAGACTGGGAGCTCACCACTCAACCAGACCATGAGCTATCACTGCCTTCTTACCCACTCCAGCTCCTTAGGAAAGCAACTGGGAAAAGGGCAAAGAAAGGAAAAGGTTTGGTCAGTGCAGAATATTTCCCCTTTTGCTTTACCATGGTCACAAAGCTTAATGGATCAGTGCAATCCAGGCCTACCTATGTCAATCTATATCCAGAGCTGACACTTAGGTTAAATCCACAGGGCTAGGAGGCCTCTAGGCTGGCCGAACTGTTGCTGCGGACTGAACAAGTGACACCTGGGGAAGGCTTGTTCCCAAGAAGACCTGCCTCAGATCATACTGAACAAGGAAAACTGCAGTGTCTGCACCCTACCTGCCATACAGAGAAGCCCAGGAGACCCTGGCAACTAGTAGCAGCTGCAGAATGATGGAAAGAAAGGGCATAGCTGTCTGCAGGACTAGATGCCAAATCTGCAAAAGGAAGAGCGCTCCACCACCCCCCAATGTCGGAGACCCAAGATAAATGGGTGACAGCACCAAAGAAAGCTGGGAACACCCACATCCATGGTTATTTGGTTCATGGAGACACAATCCCTCCTTTCTCTCTAGAGACCCATATCATGTTTATTCTTATGTTATTCATGGCATCCATAATGATTACATAACATGCAGCACATAGTTCCCCTGACATGTAAACCACAGGGTTACCAGATCGTGAGATGCTGATTTCACCAGAGCCTGTTTGAAAACATTTAGAGTTGGGAGCCTCCAAAATGCAGATCCTGTAGCACAGGGGTCCTCAGCCCTCGGTCCGTGGCCCAGTGCCAGTCCACAGTGCTTTGCCCACTGGGCCACGCCATACCAGCACTGAGCCCTGATGGCACTCAACACCAGCCTGGCCTCAAATGGCATGGTCGAGCACAGGGCTACACCTGCTCAATATGCCCCGTCTATAGGGTGAACTGAGCAGGCTTAGCCCTGTGCTTGGCCACGCCTGCATAGTTCGTCCTGGAGTCCCTGCCAGAGTCCCTGCCAGGTAGTGGGAATTTTTTTTCCAATGGACCCAGTCCATGGTCCTCACAAGGTTGAGGACCACTGCTGTAGCATATGCTGTTTTTGCTAGGAGGTTACATGCCCTCTCTATAGAAAACATCTGAATTATGCCACCAGTTTTAATTCTGGTAACTTTTAAATAAAAAGTTACCAGATGCCACATTACACAATTCACACATTATGTTCTTTAATATTTTTAGCTGAAGCTGAATACATTTTTTATCTGCCTCACGTAACTCTGGATTTAAGTTTACACAGTCAAGGAAATCAACATGAGACATGCCAGAATTTAGTTTGCACTGAAATTCTGCATTTATTACATCAGCATGGAGCTGATTTCATTCAATTGTTTAAGTACTGCCTATGAAGTGAGAACATGTGCTAGGTTTAGTTGCTGCTCACTGGAACTGACATTATCCACTACTAGACAACCTTGCAAAGATATGGTATAGTATTAACATCACTTTTTGTAGACAGTAGTTTTCTCTGCCTATTTTCACATACATTTTCAGTTCTCACAATAATGGATATCAGTGAGAGAGAGTGAATCTGAATTTAGAAACATACTAGCAGAACAGTTTGGAACAACCATTTAAAGAGGAAGCATTCTAAATAATAAATGCTAGGGTCAAATGGGTTGGAGGGTTCTATTTTTGCATGCTTCTTACATGTGAGATTTGTGTGTGTGCTTTTCAAGTAGAACTTGTAGAATCGAATAATCTAGTGCAGCATTCAGTTTACAACAGTAACCAATGAGATATCTGATTCTACAAGTCCTACTTTAAAAGCACACACAAATCTCACATTGATTTTTCAGCACATACACCTTTTTAATCTTCGGGGGATCTGTTATAGGCCTCCCCCCGGATATACAAATCCATGACACAAAACTGTAGTCGCATTCAATTTGATATGCAAATCAGAAGTGACTTTCTAAAGTCCCTGGGAGGGACTAAACTATCTGGTGAGACAGTATTGCTTTCTTCCTTGCTGATAATGTGTCTTGTTAGCCCAACCAGCAGGTTAGTCCAACCAGCTCTTGTCTGTTTCCTTATTGAAGTATTTAAGTATTTAAGTGCTGAGAGGAAGAGAAGAAAATATGTCAAGGCAACAAATGACAGCAAGAAGAGTGTCTTGATTCACAATGTGAGTTCAAACCTTTTGAAAACTACTTTAATCACAGGACACTAAATGAGAAAAAGATTGTTGACATTGGGTAAAATTTGACATTTTCCAAGAAGTATGTATTCCTGATTTGTTCTGTGCCTTCTATTCAAGAAATAAATTCCAGGTTTTATAGTTTTTCATTAGAGCTGAACGAAAACAAACACAAGAGGAATACAGATGGAATCGTATTTTCCCTCAAACAGTCCCAAATGTTGTACTTTGTCAGCTTCTAATCATAAAGATAAAGGTGCATTGATCAGTTATATTTGCAGAAGTGGCGTGAGAAATGGATGGCACAATGAAGGTCATTTTTAGATTCAATACAGAATAGGATAGCATAATATTATTTCAAGAATTTCATACAACTTTGACATATGTTACTATGCTACTCATTATGAAGATGAGGAATGAGGGCCGTAAGTTCATGGCTGAGCTGAACATTAACTCATGACTTCATTACATTATGTGACACAGTGACAGCAAAAGGCCCAAGACTGATCAGTATAATTTAAAGAACCTGGATCAGAAAAACACAATAATCCTCCATTTTGTCAGACTACGAATTTGGGGGCAATGACTGAATTAAACAGAGTAAACTTGGCATCCATCAATCTTGAAAGACTATGGTATTGTGCTCGATGCTGCATGTGAAGCACGAAGGTCTGAGTAGACTGAAATGGAGGATAGGCTGTTACCAGTGGTGGGCACCAGCAGGTTCGCACCTACTGTATAGAACCGGTTCTTAACAAGATATAGTACATATAAAGTTTAAAAATAGCCATTTAAAAGTGGCTGCCAGATGGACAGAGAACCAGTTCTTAATTTCTTTGAAGCCCATCACTGGCTGTTACCCAAGCAGCAAATCCCCCCTCTCCACACCACTGAAATAGTCCAATGGAACGGCTGAGCCGATACGATTGGTTCCAGCTGCATCGCAGAGCTGGGCTAAGAATAGGAGCTCACCCTGTCTTATGGGGACCCAGGACTCAAACCCTGGCCTTCTGTGTCAGGCACAGTGTCTTAACCACTTGCACCACCCACAGCCGTTTAAGCAGAATAATGATGATATGATCTACTTACATTCTGGGCAATAATATATAGAGAACAACATTTCAACGCTAAATGCAAAGCAACAAGTGACGTAACTTCTCTGTGCCCGAATTCCTACACCATTTAGTTACTTGTTATGCATCAATAACTGCTATTTATAAGGAAATAAGACACATATGTCTAGAACAGTTTATTGCTGGTGCTATGTTTTGGTCAAATCAACAATAACAAAACCCCAAATTTATATTTCCGAATAACATTAGTTACATAACTGAAGAGGTAGCTTACATGCCTTTGCAATGGAGCATGTATGGTTGTGCAAGTGATGGATTTTTTAAATGACTACAGACAATCTTCATTCTGTCATTTCATGGATTTTGTCATTATCTTTTTCATTACCTAGAAAAAACTCTATACATGACGTGCCTATATAAGAACTCCTCTTGGATTTTATTTTGTCTGTTTTAAACTTTATCTTTGATATTTCAAGCTGCTATCCTAACCTCCACTTATGCTGGTATAATTCTTGTTCTGACCTGAGAGTATCATAAAAGTGCCATAAGGCACTTCTGCCCCACTTCTGCAGGGGTTAGGCTGGGGTGCACAGGCCACGGGTGAAATCCGTAACTACAGGGAGTCCTTGCTCCGGAACAAGTTACTCTGGATTGCAATATGAATTTCCCATAGGTTTTCAGTAGGTGGTGCAGCAAGAGCTCAAAGCATATTTTTTTTATTTTTAGCGTTTTGGCCATAACGTTTGATAGGAAGGACATGTTTCAAAACCGATTTTTGCATTGGATTCAGTTCTTCAATACAAATCCAAGGACATATGACATGATGGGATACTGCACAACATTGCAAAATTCCAAAATGAGGCCAAAATGGAGGACCATGATGCCCTTTTGGACGACACCCGGACAGAAGGCTAAAAAAGAGGACAAATCTGAAAACATCCAGTCAGATAGTCACCCTGAGGGGATGTCAGCGCATGCTGCCACGGGATCAGAGGTGCGCCCGGCCTGGCCCAAGATCCGGTTCGCCGGAAGTGGGAGGGGCCAGGCCGGGGTCAGGGGGTGGGGCGGGGCGAGGGGCAGGCAACGTGGCGCATGCGCAGTGCCTGCTGCCCTGAAGCGGGTGCCCGCTTTAGAGGAGGCACCGTGCAAGCGTCAACCTTGGCGCTTGCGCGGTGCCTGCTGCCCTAAAGCGGGCGCCCGCTTCTGAGCAGGCTCTGCGCAAGCGCCGACGTCGGTGCTCGCACAGAGCCTGCCTAGAAGCGGGCAGGCCGCCTCTACGCAGGCTCTGCGCGAGCGCCGATGTCAGCGCTTGTGCAGAGCCTGCCTAGAAGCGTCCTGCCCGCTTCTAGGCAGGCACAGTGGGGCAAAAACATGGCAGACCGTACCGGTCCGCTATGTTTTTGCATTTCCCTTTCGCTGGTGGTTCGCTAGCGGCAGGGAAACGGGAAGATCCGGTACGGGCGCGTAGGCCCGTACCGGTAAGTGCCCACCAGTGCACAGGATGTCCATATAGAATGGAGTTCAGAGTGCCTTTACCTTTAAGCATTGCACAGAAGAGGGTACTTAGGCAGGTGCTGCTTTTTAAACCCTTCAATGTTGAGCTAAACCTACTAAAATTCCTTCTATGCATTAGTTAAAGGTAAAGGCACTCTGTCCTCCATTCTATATGGTCATCCTATGGCAGCATGCACTTACATCCCCTCAGGGTGACTATATGACTGGATGTTTTCAGAGTTGTCCTCTTTTTTAGCCTTCTGTCCGGGTGTTGTCCAAAAGGGCATCATGGTCCTCCATTTTGGCCTCATTTTGAACTTTGCAATGATGTGCAGTACCCCATCATCCTCACACCACCACAGGAAGATATGCCAGGTGAGTTAGGCTGGTCCAAATTGGTTAGGACCAGTGGTGGGCTTCAGGGGTTTCTCACAGGTGCTATAGTACCCTTTGCTAATGAGCACCTGGTTTTGAGAACCTGTTACTCATGGGACATAGAACCTGTTGTTAATTTAGGTTATTAGGACATAGAAGCTGTTGCTAATTCATTTGAATCCCACCACTGGTTAGGACTGTGCCTTTAGTAATGTGATTACAGCCAGTGGCTAAATAAATAGTTATGTAGCCTCACTAGGGCTACATTCTTGGGAGCAAGCGCCTTTTATTACAATAGGACTTCTATATAGGTATGTATATGATTGGACAGTTCGTGATAATATTACCCAGAATTTCTACAGCTGTTCTGCTTTCACTCGAGGAGGAACAAAGTCCCCTTTGCCTTCTGAAATTTGAGCTGTATAATATAAACCATAGTAAGGCATTTGATGTGAAACCAATTTGATGTAAGGTTAGTACAGCCCTGTTGACCTGGCTGTATTGATTGAAGCAAATAAACTTCTCTTTCTTCTCTGCATGTCACAGTAATACTTAAAGTCAAATCTTACTGAAAAATATCCAGGAGCATGATACTACAAAGTCACAAAATAGGGAGGTGACCGAAGATATTGTAAATAATTTATTGAGGAGGAAAAGTGGTCCGAGATCAATAGCATTTTTTAAGCTTGTAAAACCATCAGTACTTGATCTTTTCACCAGTTCCACAAAAATACCGGTAATCACTTTACTTGCTGTTTGGACAAGATCCAGAAAAAATCCATAGCATGTGGATCACTTTTCAAATGAATGGATGCTTGTCTGAAAAGCTGAAATAACTTATTTATTCATGGGTCTCATCTTAACAAAGCACCATCTTCTTGTTAAGGATAACATTGGTTGATCCTCCTCCAGAAAACAAATCCAACATGCACCAGTAACAGTGGCATAGCTAGGAGGGTGCAGGGGGTGCAGTTGCACCAGACTACAAGTTTTGGGGGGCTACAGGATGGCTTGACACTAGTGGTTAAAATTGTGAAAAATGGGGTATGTATGAATGATAATACTATCATGTTATATATTGTTGGAAAGGTAATTTTATGCAGAATAAAACAAAACAAACTGCATTGGAATATCTGTATTCTATCATAACTTATTGCCCTTTAATCAGAGAATAAAAACACAAAATCCTATGAAACAAAAGTGGATTTTCTGAACCTAAACTTTCCCATGTTACTGATGGCTCTGAGAGCTAATGAGATGTAATTATGGTACTGTATGGAACTAATAAGGTGTTAATATGAATCAGCTCTCAGTATATATATATATCACATACAGTATCATAAAACAGTTCCCCTTGCAAACTGGGTATACAGGCACTTCTAAGAGATGCTTCTCTTACATTTAGCAGAGAGAGAGAGAACAACCATTTCTCTTTGCCCCAGCACAGTTTTCCTAATCAATAAGGGACACAATTTTCATTTTTTTACTTAATTAAATTTGATTTAATTTAAGGGGAGGGAGAGGAGCAACAAAAGCTTATATGCCACCAGGTAGCAAATAGATTCTTCAGGTATGACACTAGCGGACCAAATAGGTGGTGAACTGCTGAGGAGGAGGAGGCAGGTTTTTCCCCACTTTTCTTTTTAAAAATACCCTAGGCTGACATCACTTCCAGCAATACAAAAAAATCAGAAATTAAACTGGCACATACACATCAAGATAACCAAGACAGAGGTTATGTTTTGAAACATGAAAGGCATGAAGGATATTTATTGCTTCCTCATATACTGTAAGCCATAGTTTGGTGTTGTGGGTTGGTTTTGGTTGTTGTTGTTTTTTGCTTTTAAATAAATTCATTGTCTGCATCTTTAGCTCAGCTTGTAAAATATGCAGTTGTTATTACTTCCCTTGATAACAACACAGCACTGAAAAAATGAATTACAGCAGTACTGTGTATGAAAATATCCATCACTATCTCATTCTATAATATGGGCATGCAACTCCTTTTTTTAAAATTGTGTAGTGAAATAGAAATATTTATTCTCCATTCAATCTGTAGAGACTTGTTATGCCTTACAAATAGGTATTATTATAGAAAAGTTTAGACAGGAGAAGGAGTTTACTCAAAGTGAAAATGAAACAGGGTGAAGTAAAAAATATAGTATTTCCACACCAGGAAACAAAATGCTTAAATGGGAAGAAGTTATTTTAAAATTTTAAATTTTAAAGTCCATCTCTAAAGCTTTTCAAATGACAATGCCTCACAACGTTCTTCACAAAACTCCCAGCCTTACATAATATATCCATTGTTGCTGGGCCACTGTTTCCAGAGAACAGGGCCAAGTAAAGAAGGTGCTTATGGATAACTATGCACAGGATTGCATAAGATCTACAGTCCTATACATGCTGTCTCTTTGAACTTGTTATGTAGGACTCTCAGACATCCTTAGAATCAGCAGTAAGTGAGCAGTAAATTTCTCTAGGATTCTGCTTCATGTAACAAACTGTGCTTCATGTAACAAACTCATTGGCAGTTGGGAAGATCCACAGGCCGGCAGCCCTTTTAAAAAGTGTCACGGCTGCCTAGCGCGCCTGCCAATAGCGAACGCAACACTTCCGCACTGTTCCTCCTGTGGCTGGGCGTCCGCTGGGCAGAGGGAGAGAACAGCAGTAAAGAAGAGGGAAGCAGCTGAGGGTTAGCCAGAAGGGAGCAGGGGAGAGAGAGAGGATCAGGATGAAGAGAAGGAGAAAGTGGGGAGACACTTTGAAAGTTTCTTTGACTGATTGTGTTAAATGGTTCCTACTCCCAGGAAAGTGTCTTTAGGACTGCAACCTAAGTAGACTTCATAGGATCATGCACATTGAATGCATGTTTTGAATTCAATTCCAGTGCTTTGTCATCATTTTTACATCCATTTAATATTTTTATATGAATATTTTTGGGGTTGTGGAACCAATTGTCTGAGTTTCCATTATTTCCTATGGGAAAATCCGCTTCATGTGAAGAACATTTCACATAACAAACATGTCTCTGGAACAAATTAAATTTGTTACATGAGGCACCATAGTATGATATTACTTTCTTCAATGAGTCTCTGTTTTAACCTAGAGGTGCGTTAGCAAGTCATGGCTGTCTCTTCATTTCTTCCCTTGCCTTGGGCAAAGCGTCTGCTGCCCCAGTGGGTCTATTTTGACCTTAAAAGATTTTGCTGGTGCAAATCCAAGTGGATCTGGATAAATGGATTAAGGATAGGAAGGGAGATAGGATATCAGAAGAGCTCCTGCTGCCTATAGCAGCCCCTTTCCTGGCATCAACATTCCCAGGTGTGTTCCCCCCCGCCCCACCAACAGCTTACCCCTACACTGAGGCTCTGGCAGAGGTTGCCATTGTTGCAATGAAAGGTCAGGGTATCAACAAGCAGATGATGTGGTGTTGGCAGTTATTCCCATGTTTTGACAGTAGAAGTTTGTTTGCACACGGTGGTGGCCATTTCTAGAGAGTGTTTGGTCCTAACAGACATAGGCTGCAATTCTAAAGACACTTAGAATCATAGAATCCTGAGTTGAAAGGGACCTAGTAGGTCATCTAGTCCAACCCCCTGCCTGCAGCAGGAAATCCTCCTGGATCATCCCTGACAGGTGCTTGTCAAGCCTCTGCTTGAAGATCCCCAGTGAGGGAGAGTCCACCACCTCCCTTGGCAATCTGTTCCACTGCCGAACCGCCCTCACCGTCAGGAATTTTTTCTGGATATCCAGCCGGAATCTCCTTTCTTGCAGTTTGTTCCCATTGGTTCTAGTTCTGCTTTCAGAAGCAGGCCTCCGTCAGTCTTGAAAGACTATGGTATCATGCTCAGCGCTGCATATGCTGCATGAGAAGCATGAAAGCCTGGGTTGGATTGTTATGGAGGATAGGCTGTTACCCAAGCAGCAAATCCCCCCTCTCCACGCCACTGAATTAGTCCAATGGAAAGGCACTTTCCATTGAACACTGTGGGGCTTACTTTTGAGTAGAAATGATAAGGATTGTGCTCAAAACAGATGATTTGGTGACTTTCACAAAAGCTCTGGATGTAGCTGAGAATGCAAAATCAGGAGGCTGCCATTGCTTAAATGAAAAAGAATTAAAAGTTAAAGATCAGAATTTAAATTAAAGTATATCCTCAGGCTGATTTGCAATAAAACAGTAAAGTTTAATCATGAATGCATGGTCAAACAGCCCCAGTAAAACTATCTTGTTCACATGGGATTTAGCCCTCTAAATGGAAAGGATGCCATATGTGGCATTCACGCAATATTCTTTGTATAATATTCTTGGGGGCTCAACAGACATCCATCCACACTTGTTTTGTTCAGCTTCCAAGAAGGTTGGCCTTAAGACAGGAATTGGGGAAGCATACAATGAAGAAGACAGACTTGGAATGCTGCTAATGGGACTGACTATATTCAGTATAACGTGCGAGACAGAAAGCAAAAGAGATTTAGGTGGAGCAGAATAGGAAACAGTCTTTTTAATTTCTCTGAAATATATAAACACATTTCTTTTAAGCCAAACCTCAAGACACTCATGATCTTGATCACCATAGCATAGGATTTTATACTACTATACTTATATAGCAAGAGCTATAATATGTAGTATTTATAACATGGTAAGCATGTGTTAGTTATTATTTCTGAACAAGCTGGAATAAGCTAAAAAATTATAGCATGTTTTTCATGTTTTTAAAAGCTTTGGTCATTCTGACATGTAACTTTTCCATTAATTTTCTCTGTCTGCTAAGAGCTCTGTGGTTCAAAATCAAGAACTGTCAGCATTGGTGCCCTTTTTAAAGAACAGTCCATTTTCTCTTTTTTTGGCTCAGCAAAATATTGCTTAGATTTGGAAGAAAGTCTGAGAGGAGATAGTATGAGAGAGTGTGGTTTTATTTTTATACATGTACATTTTAAATATAGTAGATTGTATAAACAAATCTAGTAGCACTTGCTTAGGACAAATGATAAAAGTGAAGCGTTTATATATTTCTGTACTAAATCTTCTCACACACATTCACTATTAACTAGCAAAAACATTTATGGGGAGCAACCAGAGGCTTTGTACATGTGTCTAGCCTTTCAAAATTCACTTATTACACTAATACCAGTAATGGGATTCAAAGAAATTAACAACCAGTTCTATGCCCATCTGGCAGCCACTTTTAAATGACTATTTTTAAACTTCATATGTCGTATTCTCGTTAACAACTGGTTCTACAGAGTAGGTGTGAGCCTGCTGGAGCCCACCACTGACTCATATCCCACTTTTTCCATTACTGGTCCAAGGACCTGTTGTCTGGACAGTCACCAGATCCAGACTTGAAGCAAGAGCTGTCACATTTTTAAAAAGCTAAAACCACTGATGGTTACCTGCTTGGAAAAGCAGGAGTAACTTAATCCAATGCCCTGCTACCCTTCCTGGGGAGCAAAATTTCAACCCAGTGTAAAGGCTATGCTAATATAGCTCTCGCTCCAAAGAGCTGGAAATTTGGGGTTCTCCTGCACTGGACTGCACTGGACTGGAAACTCCTGCACTGGACTGGAAACTGAGTTCATTTTGCTTCTGTATAAGCGAAAAGCATAGTTGGTCCTGGCCACTGTGCCCCACCAGGGCAAGCCTGGCTCTGAATCCCCCACTGGAGGCTATCTGAGGGCAGAAAAAGCTGTGAGCTGCATTTCCTGCTTTCAGAACACCTCTGGACAGGGGCGTCACCAGGGTGCACGTCACCCAGTGCAGGAGGCCAGCGCGTCACCTCCATACACTGGGCAGGGCAACAATATGAAAGGTGGGCATGGTTGTGTGCCATTGCCCCGCCTCCACTGGTTTTTTTAGCCATACATTTTAATAAAGTGGTTTGTATCTCTGCATTGTGCTGTAAATTTCACATTCAGAGGTGTATAACATGATGGGATTATTTCTACAAACCAAGATTTTAGCCATTTAATTCACGGGCTACCACCCTAGTAACGTCCCTGATTACTTCCTGGGATATGTATAAGCTAGGGTTATCAGCTCTGACTGAATCTACTTATGGAGAGAGAGAGAGAGAGAGAGAGAGAGAGAGAGAGAGAGAGAGAGAGATTCTCAGCATTAAGTAGTATTATTTTCAGCTTGTACAAAAATAAAACAAACAAAACTCTATTTTATAAATTATGTTTTTGAATTATTGACTGCTTGATGCAGAACCCTCCAACCCCTAAAATGCACACTCGTTTATGAATTTTTCTTGTGTTTTTGCTTTGAACTGTTGGCCACCTGATGTGGTTGAAAAATCACACTCCATATCATGGATTAGGAATTATGGGAGCAATCCAAATTATGCTCCCAAATTATGGGAGCAATTATGGTTCTAGGATGTCATAAAAGTGCCATAAGGAACGCTTATGTCACCATCCCACTACATAGGTCAGTGCATGGAAATGCACCAACCTAGTCATGCCAACCCACAACGTTGTGGGGACTGTGCAGAGGGGGTCCAACACTGGCTTGTACAGGCAGGACTGGTAGAGCCTTGCCCCACTGTTTTCTATCCTCCATGCCAGGCTTCACAGCAGTGGTGTAACTAATGATAATGTAGCTTGATGCAAAGTTCAAAATGTTACCCCAGAAGTGATGTCACACCCTGAAGTGATGTCATGCTGGGGTATTTTTAAAAAATAAAATTTTTAAATTTTCACCTTGCAACAAGAAAATCAAATAAAGTTAAAAAATGAAAATTGTGTCCCTTATTGGTTGGAGAAACTGTCCTGGTGAAAAGAGGAATGGTTATTCTTTCCCTGATAAATGTAAGAGGAGAACCATTTAGGAGAGCCTCTTTACCCAGCTAGCAGGGGTACAGTATTATTATTTCATCTATTGATTTTGTGAAACTATGAAATCATAGAAACTCGGAACATAGACAAATGAAAGACTTGGGCCAGCATCCAGAGGCCAGTGCATAGATATGTATCTGCCTCGCTCAGCAATGCAAAGGTGTTTTAAGGTATTGGGCTGGCACAAGGGAGCTGGTTCCAGCCCATCTCCTTCTGTGGACTGTACCCTAAACATGGCTAAAAATAGCAGATGTTCCTAAGCATCTTTAAGTAAACAGTCACAGCTAAATCATTACATGGTGCTGCAGTGGCACTGATACAGCTTCCGCTGTATTCACACTGAAATATAATGGAGACTGTGATCAGCCAGAGGGAAGGTGCTATGAAATACATCCTGTTAATGGTCCTTTGGTTGCTATCACCATCCTATGGTCTTTTCTACAAGTGTCCCATTAAAGGCCAACTTTAATGGAGTTTAATGGAAAGATCATTCTACATATATAGTATGCCTTCAAGGCAATTTTAAAACTTGATAAAGATGAGAAAAATCTGGATGGGAATTTTTTTAAAGTTTGTTATGAAGTAAATTATCGTTGGGTCTGACTTGCCATTATTCAGGGCCCAAACCTAACCCCCTGTCTACTGCTCATGTAGTTGCAATGCAGCCCTGAGATAAATGTCCCCTTAACTTGAGAAGGGTGAAATCCAGAGTAACTATGGGGAGTTCTTGCTCCGGAGTAAGAACAAGTTACTCTGGATTGCAATATGAATTTCCCATAGGTTTTCACTAGGTGGTGCAGTAACTTCAGGTGCACGTAAGGTCTCTTGCATGCTCCCCTACTTACTCTGGACTGTGCCCAAAGCAGTTAGAATGCAGTTCCCCTTTCTTTGGCATTGCTGCACCATTGCTGAGAAGTTGGTTAAGGTTGGGCCCTCAGATTCTTGTTCAGTGCCCTGAATTGAATACTTTGATTGGCTTCTATAAGTTTTAATGGAAACAGAAGTTTCATTTAACTCAGTTTAACTTCATTAACTTAGAAAGATCAATCAAAATGTTAAATACATGAAACTATTAAAAAGTTTCAACTGAAGATATCTATCTGATCTACAAGACTATTAGATGCATTTGCTGCTTATTATTTTGTAGACTTCAAGGATAACTTTTTAATATTCTAGTCTAATGACACTTTTAGGGGTTTTTCAGAAGAAACAAGGTTTTTTGTTTGTAGCAGTTGTGCTTCCTCTGTGGTAGCTATGCCTCCAAAATAATAAGCTGATAGGACACAGTTCTTATCCCCTCAGTACTTTTCCTCTTCTGCATTCCAAAGAGACATACACAGAAATAAATGTGTGTTTTACATAAGAATTTCCTTGGAGGAAAAAGTAGCCTTACATCTCTCACTGTGTCACATTTGTCAGTCTATACGACAATATTTCAAGAATCCGAAGCTTTCTTATCTCTTGATTCTTCAGCACAAACTCCAAGGCTTTCCTTATTCACTGCTTCTTTCTTTTGAGGTTTGAATGTAATCTCATAGGGGGAAAACTCTACAATATAAACACTAATGACTTCAGCGAAGGCAAGCTTTTCTGAGCTTGGAAAACGTACAGTTAAAGAAACTTTGAAAGGCGCTAGGGGAAAGAAAGAAGAGGGGAGAATGTTGTTGTTGACAATATCATTAAAAATGCATTTTAAAAATGCATATATATGTTTAGTGCTCAAGCTGGTCTTTAATTCTATTGAAATGAATGTAAAGCGTAGCTCAATCCTGTCCCCTACCAGCCTACACAAAGCAGTTGTACCAATAGAGCATATGTTGCATTACCTAGAGAGGTAATTAAAAATCATTTTTTTGGAAAGCCACCTGACTACCAATAGGTTTCTCACACCTACGCCAGTTATTCAGGTCTATCCAGACCCATCCTCCCTTTCCTGGGCTAACATGTTCCCTCAACTCCTAGGGCACACAACTGGTGTAATTTCAAGGAGCCTCAGTGGACATCTTGGGCAAGGAAAAGGGGGATATCCTCACACCAACGCTTACCTACCAAAGTAGGTAACCGTTTTACAGGCAGCTTGTAGAACTCTTATCTTCCAGATGGAATCCTTCACAGTGTGATGATCATCACATTTGCCATCAGGGAATGCCTTCCAAACTTCCAGCAGGAGTGTTCAGGCCAGCCAAGATGTAAACAGCAACACCTCTGGCTCTACTGGATGCTCTGTTGGATCATGACAGCTTTATCCAAAAGTTATCCAGATCTTTTCCTGCTTTGCTTTCTTCAGCAGCCCTTCACTCAACCACTAGACCACAGATGCTAACATTATACCACCATCACCTTACCTGCTCTAGCATGGGCTGGGTGACCCAGTGGCGCACATATGGTATCTCTAGCCATTTACATTGGTAGTTCCAAAGTGCAGAACAGCAGATCAAATTTTGCATTGCCAGGCAAGGAGTTTTGGCAGTGAACCTAGATAGGTTGACTGCCATATGACCTAGATAAGATTGGGCCATTAATCTTGTTTCTCTGCATTCAGCACTTAGTGTTAAGTGTATAGGAAGGGGCTATAGTTCAGTGGTAAAGCACATGGCTCCAGGTTTGGTTGCCACCATCTCAAAGGAGGAAAGAGCAAACCTCCTTTCTGAAATCCCAGCCAGAGCTGGCAATACTGAAGTCGATGAGCAAATTGTCTGCCCTGGTATAAAGTGGCTTTTCTATGTTCTTCAGGGTACCAACATCACAAGAAAAATCTGAATTTTGTGCACAGTTATGGATGGCAATGCATAAGACATTTCACATTAAAATAAGCAGAAAAAGAAATTATGTATAACAAGATATATTGACATTGAACAAGCAAGACAGATTCAAATCTGCTCCACCATAAAACTCATTGTTTGACCAATTGTTTGACATCGAGACTGGATTATTGCAACGCGCTCTACGTGGGGCTGCCTCTGAAGATGGTCCGGAAGCTTCAACTAGTCCAGAATGTGGTAGCCTGTGTGGTTGCTGGGGCTCGTCGATTCAACTCTGTCAGGCCACTGCTTCAGCGACTACACTGGCTGCCCATTCGTTTCTGGGCTGAATTCAAAGTGCTGGTCCTGACCTTTAAAGCCCTAAACTGCTCAGGTCCAGGGTACCTGAGGGACCACCTTCTTCTGTACAATCCGACCTGTCACCTAAAGTCATCTGAGGGGGCCCTACTGACTGTGCTGCCACTAAGAGATGTGAGAGGTGTGGCGGCCAGAAGTAGGGCCTTCTCGGTGGTGACACCCCAGCTTCGGAACTCCCTCCCCTTAGAATTAAGGAAAGCTTCCTCGATACAGAGCTTCAGGCGAAGCCTTAAAACCTTTTATTTTAAAAAAAAGCTTTTTAATGGGGGCAGAAGTTGAGGGCTTTGTTTTTATCGTTTTTAGTCTATATGTTTTTAGCTTGTTAATCTAATTGTATTTTAACTGTATTTTAATTGTGTTTTAATCTGTATTTATCTAATTTTAATGTTTTATTGTTCTTTTAATTGCTGACAGCTGCCTTGAGTTCCCTTCATTAGGGAAGAAAGGTGGGATACATATAAATAAATAAATAAATAAATAAATAAATAAATAAATAAATAAATAAATAAATAACAATTTCTTAGAAACTTGAGCAACCACTATCTAACAAACTTCAGAGGGCCATTTTGAGTATAAAATGTGCAAGGCCCTGTGGAAAATCTACGTACAGCTTCTTTAAGGGCAGAAAGAAAAAACTTGTAAAAAAATCATACATATATCTTGGATGCTATTTCATGTGACTTTCACAAGTGACTTAAACAGAGAAAACATGCAGATCTTTGTATCATAGCTTCTTCCACTGCTAATCTCAACAGGCTGAAGATTTATATCCATGTCTGAAGGTGCATAAATCATACCTGAAATACCGGTACTATATCTCCTTTGAAGAAAGAAAAATGTGTACAGGGACATCACTAGAGGGGTGTGGGGGATGCGGTCCACACCATGTGTCACTCTGGGGGTGATGTGCACCTTACCTGCTGTGGAACCCCCAAAAAGCAAATTTGCAATGGTGTGCACTACCCCATCATATCATATGTTGTTGGATTCATATTGAGCGTGAAGTTTGGGGTGGGTGTTCCTTCCGTGACAGAGGGGTGCACTAAGAACTGGTTTTCGGAAACTCCAACCGGAAGGGGGTGAAAAGGGGCGCAACGCTTTTTCCTCCCTATACTTTGCATTGAGAATTGCTGACTCAGCAAAATTCCGTCCCAACTGCTGGGCCTGAAGCATGGAATTCTGGGAGTTCCTTCTGTCACCTGAACACCCACCAAGAACCATCTGGAGAAATTAACCCTTCAGGGGCTAAAAGGGGTCAACGTTTATTGTCCTATACTTAACATGGAAGACTGACCAACCTCCAGCCAATTTGGTGCTCAGACCCTGGTGCACGGGGGTGGATGTTGTTCAGAGGAAGAGACTGCACTAGCAGGGAAGTTTTGCATGGGGGAAGTTGTGCATGGGGTATTTGATGCGCATGGGCGGATGATGTGCATGGGGGGTTGATGCACATGGGGGGTTGATGCACATGGGGGAAGTTGCGCATGGGGGTTGACGTGCCTGGGGGAAATTGCGCCTGGGGGAAAGTTGCACCTGGGGGAAAGTTGCGCATGGGGGTTGATGCACCTGAGGGAAGTTGCACATGGGGAAAGTTGCACATGGGGGAAGTGTTGCATGGGGGAAAGTTGCACATAGGGGGATGATGCGCATGGTGATGTGGCGCATGGGGGGATGTGGCAGATATGGGAATTGGCACATGGAGGAAGTGGCGCATGGAGGAAGTGGCGCATGGGAGATGTTGCGCATGGGGGGCATGTTGCGCATGGGGTGTTTATGCGCATGGAGTGTTTATGCACATGGGGTGTTTATGCGTTGTGGGGGATGACATATGGGGAAATGTTACTCCCACAACGCGGGTACACTTTTCACTAGTCATTCTATAAAGAGGGTCCCAAGCTAAAAGATTTGAGAACCACTGCAGTAAACATCCTTGAGGGGAAGGTGACACCACTAGTGACCAAAATGGCTAAAATCATGGTTTTTAGGAATAATCTCATCATATTATATACCGTTGGTTATGTAATTTACAGCAGAATGTAATGGAACAAACCACTTTGTAATATCTTTATTCTAACAAAACATGTGGCCAAAAAATAAATGGAGGTGGAGCAATGGCACATAACCATGCCCACCGTCTAGATATTGTGTTGCTCACTGCATGGGGGTGATGTGCTGGCCTCCTGCACCAGGTGACACAGACCCTAGTGATGCCTCTGTGTATATAAGGAATTCCAAAGACACTGTAAGACAGAAATCCTAACCACACTTACCAGGGAAGAAGCCCTATTGACTCCATTGGGACTTGCTTTTGAGTAGACATGCATAGAATTGGGACTTTTAACTGCAGAACTATCATGTGGATTGTTCGGTTCCAAAGATCAAATTTCCCATCAGTTGGTTAGTCAACAGAGCACAATCCTAAACACATCTACTCGAAAGGAAACCCCATAGTGTTCAGTGGGTCTTCTTACTCCCAGATTGCAGCCTTAGAAGGCTTGACAAGATTTTATTGTACTGGATATATTATTAAGGAACTTGCTTGAATTGAGGTGCAGCCATACAACTGATATAGCTACAGAGCTGGTTATTTTGCTCTTGTTTGTCAGTAGCCTTGACATGCTGAAGAATTCTGACCTTTTCTTCCATCAGTGTCCAAGGCAAGCAATTAATCTGTTTATTTCCAAATAAAATAGAAACAGTCAATGACTTGGGAAGGGAAGAAGACTCTTGAGGGGAGAAGAGGTTGGAAGACTGGCATATTTCTGGGTGTGATTCTATTTTGGGGTCATAGGTTGGTTTCTAAATCACAGTAACTGCATCATTCCAGAAAGAGATCAGTCACAGGACATGTGCCTTAGGAAATCTTTCTGTGGTAAATCCTTCCTTAATTACAATCGTCCACTTTAACATTTGCTCTTTTCAGAATTAATTCTGCTGCCAGACACACAGAGGAAGCTTTTCCAAACACCATACATTCCAATGGTTTCCTTCTGTTAAATTTAAATTAAATGGTTTTAGTCACAGATAGTTTTATATGGTGCAAATCTGAGTTTTTCCTGACCTTTTTACACTTTATTTTGAATGCCACAGAAATAGTTCCCATAATTATGAATTGTTCTGTTTTGAAGTAAATTTTGTTTTACTACTGCATAACTGTGCTAATCCTTCTATTTAGCCTCACTGATAGTTACATTCAGTTCAAAAATGTATTAAGGAAACCATGTTGATAATCATCAAATGAAAACATAAAGAATAATCTTACAGTTAATTCTGCAGCCACTTCATGTTACCTGCTGTATGGTCCACAAGAAATGAAGCAAGTTGAGCACTATTAAGGCATTTAATTTGCTGAATATGCATGAAATTTCACTGTCCATTTATTCCAGCTTTTATAGGAGTACGTGTCAGATAAGAGCTCTCTCCACGTGTTACCATGGATCTTATATTTTATAATAGGGAGGGCAAACCCCAGTCCCGAGGCCATTTGTAGCTCTGAGAGATCCCAATACAGCCCTCAGGTATCCCTGAGGGATAATCTCTGGTCCATCAGAGACTGCTGGAGCCCACACGCATCAATGACTGCTGGTCATCCATAATTGTCCCAACAACATCAATTCATGTCTCCTTGTGTTTTCTGCTTTTCCATAGACATTATTTTAACTCACCACCTATTGCCTCTGAACAACTTATATCTTCGAGCTTATGTTTCTGGCTTGATCTGTATGTTTTTGCTATGCAAGAAGAGTGCCTATATTCACATTCTGACCAGCTCAGCACAATTCTTTCATTTATATAAGTTCTAATGTATTTATGTAAATTTATTCAAATGTGATATGGAAATTTTCCCTGTTACAGTGTTACTGAGAGGATGCGGCCCTTGTTTTTGACCCTTGATGCACATTGCGCATCTGCCCTGCTAGTTTCATGAACTACCAGAAATAGGGTTGCAATACAGCTCTCATGCACAATTGCTTTAAGTCAGCAAAAAAGAGCTAGCAGTTATATATATTTTGTAGAGAATACATATAAAACTTTCAAACTGTGGGTCCAGGATGGACTAATAGCATAACTGGAGGTGGGCACACACCCTGTTGCAGGGTGACCGGATGCCCAAACCTCAAAAGGAGGACATGGTCTTGTATTCCTCTCAGCCTGGCCTTTCCAGTGGACAATGGCCCATTTGCCAACTCATGAATAAAGTTGCGATATTGGGCACTTGCACATTCCCATAGAGCTCAATGCATATTTTTATTTTTTATTTTTAGTTTTGGGCCATAGCATTTGATAGGAAGGCGATATTTCAAAACTGATTTTTGCATTGGATTCTGCTCTTCAATACGAATCCAATGATATATGGCATGATAGGGTACTGCACACCATTGCAAAGTTCCAAAATGTAGCCAAAATGGAGGACAATGAAGCCTTTTTGGAGGACAGCTGGACAGAAGACTAAAAAGAGGACAAATCCAGAAAAATCAGTCATCTGATCACCCTGTCCTGCTGGGAATGGCTCTGATGTTGAGGGAGAGGAAATGCTTACATGGCGGTTTGAAGTATCCTGCTAAACTGTGTTGTGCCCTGCAGCTTCACTATGGCCCTGGGGCCACATTTGCGAACTGCTGCTCTACACATAAGGACTAGCACACTTTTCCTGACTTAAAGCAGTTCTGCATGAGAGCTGTATAGCATCTTGTAGACCACAGAAATTTAGACAGGTACCGTATTTTGGGAAGTATAGGGTGCCCCTCCATATAGGGCCCACCTAGATTTAAAGGAGGAAAACAGAGAAAAAACATTCTTCTCCTTTAAATCTAGGTGCCGGCCATTGTACAGCCTCTTCCAGCCTTAGTGAGATTCGGGTGGGCTGGAAGAGGTCGCGTGATGGCCGCACTCCATGCAAGACTTGGATGCTCTGAGAGGCAATGACAGTTTCTCCAAGAACATCCAAGTCTTGGGCGAGACTTGGATGCTCTGGGAAAGGCTGTGCAATGGCAGCATCTCCCAGAGCACCCAAGTCTCACGTGGAGGTCGCTACTCCGGACCCAGACCGGCTGCTGGACCGGCTGACCTTTTGAGGGGTTAAAAAGTGCGCCCTATACCCCGAAAAATACAGTAAGTGGTTCTGAATACTGTGACACTTAGATTGCTTTCATATAAGGTCTGTTAAGGAAGCTGCTTTGGCTTTCTGTTATAAGGGATGTGAATCATACTGTTCCACTGCTGTCACTGTGCTGTAACACATTAAATGTTTCTCTTCTATCACAGTATTCTAGAGAATATATCACTAATAACCTCATGATAAGTAGGCAAAACTCCCCCACCCTGTTGCCACTCAGACCATTTCCTTGAACACATATTAACTTTTTCGGTCCACTGTCAGGTAATTACTCACCCAAGTGTCTCTCTTGATGACACTGAGGAGAGAAACTAAGCATCAGTCATGTAGTTACTAATCTTCCCATCACAAAGCAGGCACTTATTATTCTTTATCTGGGCATTTGTCAGATCTTGTTAGGTATCAGAAGTTGCATTTCTCATTATGACAGAACAAACCCTACAATAAACAGGTTTTTTTTGTAATTGGCATCAGTTCAGCATCAAGTTTGCTCTAAAAATGATGCATTAAGTACATTAATTAAATTGTTATTCTTAAGAAACATATATATTGCCTTTCAATATATATACTCAAATCAGTTAACACAGGAAAAAATACAGGGGAAAATGCTTCCTAATTCCAAGGAGTTTATTAAAGTGCCACAGCAAAAGACATTATACAGAGAAGGAATAGGAACATTCCTATTTGGGGCGCATTTGGAACACTGCAGCAGCTCCATTTTAGGCAGTGCAGCAGCTCCACCACTCAAATTAATGTTTGCTGTGTGCAAAGCAGATATTAGTAAATACAACTAACAGCCTGCAGCTGTCGCTTGAGAACATACAATATAAACATTGATGCATCTTGTAATCTATCCTGAAGCTCCCGTTTGACTGGTGCAAGGGACATGTGCTGGTGTCACAAAACTACCATAAGTACCATTGCGCCATCAGGGGTACCACTGAGGCTAGCACACTAGCATGTGTCAATCTAAGTCAGCTGGCCCTTGCCAGCTGAAGAGGCTTGCTGCATAAGCTCAGCTGAAGGCGGGAGGGAGGGGAGCATGGGGCAGAGCCAGGAGCTGACATATGCTGGATCCTGACCTTGTCCCAAGGGTAGGCAGGAGTGGTGCTTCACTGCTTCTGTCTCCTTGGATTTAGGCCACTTCCAGAAGTAGACCTATAGAGGTTGCTGCAGCCTTACACTGGAGAAGCCTACCCTCACCAGGTTAGAGCAGGAGCAGCTTCTATATCTTCCACTGAATACAGCGCAGGCACACCAGCATGCCTCTTCCAGTGCGAGTGAGGATTGCGCTGATAGTCACTCTGATGTAGATAGATTACAAGATGCAGCAATATGCCCATGTCTGCAAATGCCCATATCTGCTTTTGGTGTGCCAAATGTCAAGTCCAAGAGGTTTGGATGTGCACTGGATGTGCATACATATACTTTGCAGCCTTCACCAAAGAAGTGCACTCAAGCATTTTTTAATTGATATTTCATATGACGTTCAAAGCCATCTTTTCTATACCACAAAGGCTGCAATCCAGAGTAACTACGGGACCTTTTACACCGACATAGAAACCTATGCCACCTATTGGAAACCTATGGGAAATGCATATAGCAATCCAGAGTAAGTGCCTCTTCTGTCTTCCCATAGTTACTCTTGATTGTAGGGTAAGGGCAAAATCCAGAGCAGTTACGGGTCCACATAGTTATGAGACCCTCTAGTGTTATCTTATGGAAAGTCACCTTAACTGCTCCGGAGCAAAGGGCTCAATTTGACTTTAGAATATGGGCCTAAGTCAATGAGACATTCATATATGTGAAAGATTTGGAATATTTTGATGGAATGTTTCTCACCTGCTTCTTTGCAGTTCTTTCTTAGTGGGGTTTGGAATTAAATGCCTAATAAAGGTCTTGTGACATTTAAATAGTTAACATGTTAATTACATAAACCTTGCTAAATATTAACCTGTCTAAGGCTTAGCTTGGGAAAAATATCAAAGGCACAAGATCTGATTCTAATTCCTTAGCCACATTCATTCCTTTGGAAGCAAGCTTAATTATTCCATTGCTACTTGAATATATGCCATATCAAATTAAGGCTGCAATCCTAAAGACACTTTCCTGGGAGTAAGACCCATTGAGCACAATGGGGCTTACCTTTGAGTAGGCATGGTTAGGATTGTGCTCTTAGACTATGTTATTTAACACGTTATGTACCACTATAACATGTCAAGATGTCTTCAGAGCTTAGCCTCACTATAAGTGAATTTATATTGAAAAGGCAATTATGCGAAAGCACCTCATCCTGTTGGAAGCAAACTGACCTTCATTTCCGTAGGCAGCAATACAGGGCTGAGCTAAAGCCCAGGACACAGGGCAGGCCTGAGGAGCCCAACACTGACATATTTTGGAGGGATATGGACCCATGGAGCCAATTACGCACCAGAATGAGCTACCATGGCAAGCCCAGGGTCAGTGGTATCCCGTTGAAAGTGTGGCATGGTAAATATATGGCAGGGATGTGATAATGTCATCACCAGTTGCTTCAAGGAGGGGCTTATTTTAAGGCAAATGGACTCAAGGGCAGTCAGGAGGGCCATCCAACAGCATCAGTCCGCTTGCTGCATACTCCACCTTCCTAGTCAGGTGGCTGGTGCTCAGGCAACATGCACAGGAAGGTGCCTTCCTTCCATTACCCAGGAAATGTGCTGCTGAAAGGCATCTTACTTCTTTTTTCAGCAGCCTCACTAGCAGAACAAGAGAAAATACATGTCTACATCTCTACAGGACAACTGCAGAAGGAAATAGGTTTTTTATTTGCAACCATCTGTAGCAAGACTGATCAAATCTAGAACTAAAAATGAAACTCTTTTATCTGGGTAGATAGCATTAGTCACTGGGGTCCCTTCACCTAACACTTCATAAGTACCACCCCACATGTCTTAAGATTGCACCTTTCCATAAGATGCTCATTTCTTTTTTTCACAAGTGCTCATTAGTGGGAAAGAAAATATAAAACCATGCACATTCAGAATTAATAACATAGATTACCAATTTCTGCAATCCGTGGGCTTTTTAAAAAATACAGTTCTTTGTATAAAGGGAAAACTGATGGTTAAGAATTCAATCTAAAGGGTAGATGCACAGAAGTCAGTGAAGCCCTTGTGTGAAGTGGTGGCTCAGCACTATAATTTTGATTCATATTATCTTACTTATATAATATCACTATTAAGATGTATGGCACTTTGTACTGTGCAAAGGGACAGGTCTCTGTCTTAATGATCTTCTAAACTAAAAGGTATTGCTTTTAGAACTTTCACACAAAGGACAGAATTAGGCAATTACTGTAACATTTTGTCATTGAAACATTCCTTGCAATCGGTGTTTTTATACAGCGTCAAGTGTTGATGCTCTATGGTCTATAATCATATTCTTGTGCTATTCTGGAATGATAAGTTTAAATACACTTCAGGAAATGGCACTGCTAAACTAAGAACTGCCGAAACAAAAGCAAAGGAAATGTCCTGTTCCCTAGAATTACAGAGCCAAATCTATATGTATCTGCATGCAAAGGTTTATCAGTTTAAGTTTGAACCTAGTATATATTGGGAGGGTTTCTCATGTTCAGTCTTTGTTGTTTCCAAAATCAGCCTGGATCTTCTTGTCAGATTACATAAATAATGGCAAATCTATTTCGTTATTCTAATAAGACCTTATACAGTAACACCACAGAATTAACTTATAAGGTAACCCCACTTTCTGGCCTAAAAGCCCATTTTACAAAAGCCCCTCTATACAATTCTTCCCATACAGGGTGTGCCTCTACTTTATTATGAAGGAAGATTTCTGGATTTGGGTGCACACCATCTACATTATACTTACATAATGTAAAACTGTTAAACTGATATTCACATTTCACCATCTGTGCACCCTGTGTCTATGCAATGGGGGGCTGCAACCAGACTTTTCTCCATGCAGTTGTGGACTTATCCACGCAACAAACTTAACAAGTATCATTGTAATGATACCACTGTCTAAAGAATTCTGGAAATTTAGATTGATATGAAAGAGAGAATTGCTGAAGATACGAGTTTCAGTTTCAGATAAGTACATTCAGTTTCTGCTCCTTCCCCAGACTTCCAGAATGAATGCCTTGTGTGGCTGAATCAGTATTTGAAAGCTGGCTAGGATTGGCCCCTTGCCTTCTATACAGTAAAGAACACTTTGAAACTTCCCATCAGCACTAATCCTGTTGCTCACTTCTATATATTAAAAATGGATTGGATTGTCACTTACCAGTCTCTCATTGTGGCCCAAGTTCATAATAAAATACTCTGAATTGTCTGAGATGCACACACACACACACACACTCAAATACACAGCCTGGTCTAAAACCAGTTAACACCTATCTATGGCAGTTCATATTATTTTGATTTTTATCAACTTTAATATGTTCCTTATATAGTGTTTTTTAAAAAAAATCTACTGCCTACATTTTGACTTTGATTCTTGAGATTACCAAGTTATATTTTCCACTTTCATTGCCCTGAGCCACAGTAAGTACAATATAAACAACATCCAAATCTTGAAAAACTGCCCAAACAAATGTCACTAGCTCCTTATTCTGCTTTTTACATCTGTAGGACAAGAGCCTTGTTGGTTTAATTTTATAAATAGGTTAAAAATATGATATAATATTCATTGCTAAATGGCATTTAGCTATTTGTTGCAAATAATTTATCACGAAATATCAGTAGAGTGTTTTTGTCATCTTTACTCAGTGAAAGCAGTAGTTTAGGACAAAAGCCTTCTTATCTATCTTCTATATATATATATAAGAGAAAAATCACTGACTCACTCACTGACTGACTCACTCACTCATCAATGCCCAGCCAAAACCACTGGGCCTAGAAGTGTGAAATTTGGAGTGCGTGTTCCTTCCATGACGGAGGGGTACACTAAGAACCAGTTTTCGGAAATTCCAACCGGAAAGGGGTGAAAAGGGGCGCAATGCATTTTCCTCCCTATACTTTGCATTGGAGAATTGATGACTCATCAACATTCCACCCCAACCCCTGGACCTAGAAACATGAAATTTTGGAAGGAAGTTCCTTCTGTCACATGAACACCCACCAAGAACTCATGTGGAGAAATTTAACCCTTGAGGGGCTGAAAAGGGATGCAGCATGTTTTTGTTGTATACTTAACATGGGAGACTGAATAACATCCATCCAATTTGGTGCTTGGTGCCTGCTGCACTGGGGGGACATTGTTTGGAGGAAAAGGTTGCACTGGGGAGGATGCTGCGCATGGAAAGATGTGCATGGGGGGTTGATGCGCATGGGGCTTGAGGCGCATGGGGATGTTGCACATAGTGGGTTGATGGGGGATGTTGCACATGATAGCTTGATGGGGGGATGTTGCACATGGGGATGTTGCACATGGGGGTTTATGCACATGGGGGGATGTTGCACATGGGGGTTGATGTGCATGGGGATGTTGCGCATGTGGAGATGATGTGCATGGGGGGTGTTGCGCATGGGGACTGATGCGCATGGGGGCAGTTGCACATAGAGGACTGATGTGCATGGGGGGAATGTTGCGCATGGGGGAAAGTTGCGCATGGGGGTTGATGTGCATGGGGGAAGTTGCGCATGTGGAGTTGATGTGCATTGGGTATGTTGTGCATGGGGGACTGATGCGCATGGCGGTTAGTTGCTCATGGGAGTTGATGCGCATGGGGTTGATGCGCATGGGGGTTGATGCGCATGGGGGTTGATGCACATGGGGGTTGATGCGCAGGGGGGAATGATGTGCATGGGGGAATGATGCTCATGGGGGAGGTTGCGCATGCGGGGTTGATCCGCATGGGGGAAGTTGTGCATGGGGGAGTGATGAGCCTGCGGGAGTGATGCGCATGGGGGAGTGATGTGCTTGGGGGATGATGCACATGGGGAAGTTGCTCATGGGGGACTGATGTGCATGGGGGAAGTTACGTATGAGGTTGATGTTTATGCAGGATTGATGTGCATGGTGGGAAGTTTCGTGTGGGAGTTGATGCGCATGGGGGAAGTTGCACATGGGGAAGTTGCACATGGGGGACTGATGCGTCTGGGGAATGATGCGCATGGGGGGATGTTGCGCATGGGGGATGTTGCGCATTGGGGACTGATATGCATGGGGGACTGATGTGCATGGGGGTTGATGTGCATGGAGGGAAGTTATGCATGGGGGAAGTTGTGCATGGGGATGTTGCGCATGGGGGAAGTTGTCCATGGGGGATGTTGCGCATGGGGGATGTTGCGCATGGGGGATGTTGGACATAGGGGAATATTGCACCATGGGGGGCTGGCGCATGGGGGAATTTTACTTCCGCAACACAGGTATGCTTTTCGCTAGTATATATATAAAAGAGAAAGGTCACTGACTCACTGACTCACTTACTGACTCACTCATCAATACACAGCCAAAACTGCTGAGCCTAGAAGCATGAAATTTGGGGTGGGTGTTCCTTCCGTGACTGAGGGGTGCACTAAAAACTGGTTTTCGGAAATTCCAAATGGAAGGGGGTGAAAAGGGGTGCAAAGCGTTTTCCTCCCTATACTTTACATTGAAGAATCGGTGACTGAGTGATGCTCTGCTGCAACCCCGGACCCAGAAAAATGACTTTCGGGGAGGGTGTTCCTTCTGTCACATGAACACCCACCAATAACCAATGTGGAGAAATTTAATCCTTAAGGGATTGAAAAAGGGTGCAACGTGTTTTTGTCCTATACTTAACATGGAAAACTGACCAACCTCCAGCCAATTTGGTGCTTGGTGCCTTGTGCAGTGGGGAGGATTTGTTCGGAGGGAGGGGTTGCACTGGGGAGGATGCTGTGCATGGGGGATTGAGCAAGAGGAGTTGCGCATGGGAAGAGGATGCACATGGGGATTGATGCGCATGGGGGATGTTGCGCATGGGGGTTGTTGCACATGTGGGGTTGTTGCGCATGGGGGAGATGATGTGCATGGGGAATGATGTGCATGGGGGAATGATGCGCATGGGGAGATGTGCATGGGGGGATGTTGTGCATGTGGTGTTATGCACATGGGGATGTTGCGGATGGGGGGATGTTGCTCATGAGGGAATGAACATGGGGAATGATGTGCATGGGAGTTGATGCGCATGGGGGATTGATGCACATGGGGATGTTGTGCATGGGGGTTGATGCAAATAAGGCAATGATGCGCATGAGGGACTGATGCGTATGAAGAGATGTTGCGCATAGGGGAATGTTGCACATGGGGTATAAACATGGGGAATGATGCACATGGGGGAATGATGCACATGGGGGACTCATGTTTATGGGGGAATTATGCACATGGGTGGTTGAAGTGCATGGGGGCTGATGCGCATAGGGTCTGATACACATGGGGGATGATGTGCATAGGGGGAATGATGCACATGGGGTTAATGAACATGGGGGGTTGATGAGCATGGGCGGTTGATGCGCAGTGGGGGGATGGTGTATGGGGAATTTTACTCCTGCAACATGGGTACGCTTTCGCTAGTCCCACAATGAAATTAACCGTCTGTAGCAAGCAAAGGGGGAAGAAAATAATGACCCTCCTTCAAGATAATTTTGCAGAGCAATGGAAATATATGATTGTGGGGAGAGTCCAATACTCTGAATGTTCAACAGCAGACTGCACATCTATCAGAGTGATCATATATAAGACAGAATGCCTGTACTTTTAACCACTGTACAAAAGAGAGAATTTAGGTCATTCAGCTCAACATAAAAAGGTTTAAAAAGCAGCACCTGCATAAATTCCCTCTTCTATGTAATGGTTAAAGGTATAGACACTCTAACCTCCAATCTATATGGTCACCCTGACTGTCCCCCGTTGTACTCTTTAGCCATGCCACTGCTTATTAGTTCCTTTACCTCAGATAGACCCCATGCTGCTTTTCAGCCCAGCTGGATGCCGTTTTGGCACTGCTGCCACCCCTGGATTCTGGTAAAAACATAGGACTGGGTTCTCAATAGGTCTTAATTACTCAGAAACTCCCTCCAAGACTCCTATCAGGAAGGAAACACCAAAGATGCCTGTTCAGGCAAACAGCTCCTTATGAATTCTCATCATTTTAAGAATTACCTTGTGGCAACAGGAGACTGGTATTTTATGTGCTCCCTGAGGCATCCAGTGGGTCTCTGTAAGGTACAAGAAGCTGAACGAGATGGGACTTTGGTTTGATCCAAAGTCTGATGGATCAAACTCTGATGCGCATGGGGGGATGATGCGCATGGGGGATGCGCATGGGGGGGATGCGCATGGCAAGATGCTTTGGTTTGATCCAAAGTCTGGTCTGACGTTGGTATGGCTCAATGGGTCAAAAATATGTGTTTGCTTCACATAAATATTCCAAAACTCCTTATGGAATTATGAAGGCTGAACACTTTGCTGCATCCATGGCCAGCATACTTGTCCAGAGTGCAGATAAGATATGGATATGTAGTTAACTTCTCTGTGTGGCTCCCTTTTTCTGACCCCAATAACTCTTTCTGCTCTTTCAAGATATGTTCTTAAACCCAAATATGTGAAGGGTAGGCCTTCAATGTTTAAAGTGTGAATATGCCATTATGTGAACATGCCCAGAATTTCAAAAGAAAGCTATTCCATCCTGCCATTATTAAAAGAAATGATTGTTTAGCATTTCATGGACATGTTTTTAATTCTTCTCGGATATATTATCACCATTCTTTCTGTTATACAGTTGTAATCTTCAAGAGATTAAGAGATGACTCAGCTGTGGCAGCCAGAACTGTTAGATCTCTTTAGGTGTGCTATAACTCTAGAGGATAGAAATATTTCCAGTTAAGATGTGTTAGCGGATGAATCATTTGCAGTGTTAAACAATGGAATCATGCAGCTAAACCACTGACTGCTCATCCTTCCAAAGGAAAAGAGCACAAAAACATTTACACAGCTGTTCTCTGGTTTTGCCATTTTAGAAACTGAAATGGATTTTCTCAGCACAGAGGCTCATACTACATTTGAGGTACTATCTTCTTTGTAAGATCCATGGAAGGACATTACTTAAATATATGATAGTTTATGTGCTTGCTGTGGCTGTGCACAACCTGCATGAGCTAGCATAAGGCTGCAATCCTAAGGACACTTTCCTGGGAGTAAGCCCCATTGATCACAATGGGGCTTACTTTTGAGTAGACATGGTTAGGATTGCGCTCTAAGTCACCCAAGAGTAGGAAGAATTGGAGTGCTTTATCTCATTGATTTTGCTAACCTCGGTGCACTCTGGGCCAGTGCAAGTCCCTTGTACCAGTCCAGGAGGGTTGCACACAAGATATAAAGCACATTTGCATCTCCTCAGGCAAAGGTCATGCTGACACATGGCAGTGCACCAGCCCACAGAGACCAGATCCAGCCTCCACAGTGGCAAAGGGAAGTAAGATCCCCGCACTGGATTCAGTGCAGGCAAAGCCTGCCTGCCTGTTCCATCACAACTCAGGACTGTACTACCCTTGGCATAGCTAACCACTGTGTCTGAGATTAGGTGCCCCCTGCCACTTCCTGGAGCTTTGAACTAAAACCAGAAGTCCTTGTTTAAAGCCAGCAGTTTAAAGGCTCTAGCAGGCATTCTGAGTCTTCTGTGGTGCTCCCAACAGAATGGATATTGGTGCAATTTCCACCCAGATTCCCCTTTAGCATCACCACTGATGCTTACGTCAGGCTTATGTCTGACTAGAATAGGATAATGCCATTAGCAATGTAGATCAGTTTTTCTCAACCAATGGTATGGGAATTCCATCCTTTTTACCCCTAAACTAATTCTGCCTGCTAAAGTTCCATGTATAGTAACTTAGGAACTTGAGATTTTCCCATAGGATCATCTCAGGAACTTGCTTCTTTTCCCCCAGATTTGAGATGTACTGTTTAGAAAATACAGCACATTATTTTTTTCAAAAATGATTTAATGTAGCTGTTGGGGATCAAGGATTCAGTGCAACAATTTTTATGAATTTAAAAGTTGCCAGTTTATTATAAAAACTTGTCTTGCCAAAGATGTTTAGCCTCATGGAACTTTGGTGATTATGAACTGTAAACATAATGATTTACTGTAATAGATCACACATTTTTAAGAGCCATGTCTCCCTTTATTATGTGCCCTGGAAAAAATAGCTAATAGAATCCAGGATGGATGATCTCAAAAGTACAGAACATGGCCATATTTAATAGCCCTAAAAAGGGAGTTCCCTAAATCTAAGGCTTTAGTTAAAGGTTAGCTACCAGCTAAGTGTGCTACTAATATTATAAAAAATCAAATGCATTTATTTAAAGGAAGATTCATGACTAATGAATTTTTTTGTTTTATTTGCAGAAAGAGTGTAGTTACTATACATGTAAAAATATTTCATTAAGTCGATTGTTCATTGCCACTTCTTGGGCTGCAATTCTAAAGACACTTTCCTGGGAGTAAGACCCAGTGAACACAATGAGGCTTACTTTTGAGTGGCATAAATAAGAGTGGCATAAACAAGAGTGTGGACAAATAGGGGCATAAGATTGTGGGGAAGCTGTTGCTGTTATTTGCCCCCTGTCGTACTCTGTCACACCCCTGTGAAGTCCTGATCCCCACCTCAGTCCTCTACCTCTCTGCTCATTGCCCAGCCCCACTACTAATTTACTGGCACTAGCAGTTGCTGGGCACATAGTTACTACCTATTCACAACATAGCACTATTCTGCATGCCTTTGCTGTGGCTGTTGCTTCAGTGCCAATGGCCAGGGCCTACATTAATATTCCATCAGCAGAAGGCCTGAAGAGGATTGGGCTATAACTAGAGGTGTTTGAAAATGGTGTTATTTTGCTCAAAAGCAATCCCACTGAGTCCAATAAGTCTTGGGCTGTAATCCTATCATACTCATTAAAATATATCTTGTGTCAAATTTTGGATACATCAAGACTATAAACTTTTCTTCTTTATTTTATAATGTGCCATCAATGCGGACGATAAAATAATAACTGCACGTTGGCATAATATATTGCTGAAAGGAGCACATATGTATAAACCAAATGAATGTGTAGCAAATGGAAAAGATAAAATGAAGTATAGCTGTACTGTAATTCAAAAAAACAATTAGCAGTCTCTTAACATGTGAATACTCTGCCACCATTCCTTAACCTCATATTTAGATGGGAGTTAAGGCTGTAACCTTCTACCCAGTCACATCAGTGAAAATCAGCATAATTTGGTTAACAAGTCACACTTATGTGTGAATGAATTGCAGCTCAGCACAAAGCTGGCAGTTCAATTATAAAATATGTCAAGGCCTCACAGAAGTGATTACAGCCACAACATTGAATAAAGTTCCCACTAGCCTGACTGACTAACTGGCAATTCTAAATCTATTTTTAAGTGCTAAGTAGCATTTTAGTGGGAACATGGAGCATATATAAACTAAAGAGTTTATATATTTCCAAAACACAGCTTTGTATTCAAAGATCTTTCACCCTGACTGTCTCAGATCACACCAAGGTAGAATTTTATGGTAACTAATGAGGAGCACTTACAGTTTCAAAGGGATGATTCTAACAAGTGGCATAGCTAATTAACACGTAGCCGGGTGCACAGCTCAAAATATTGCCCTGGAAATGATGTAACAACCAGAAGTGATCTCATCCAATGGTATTTTTTTAAAAAATTAATTTTTCCCTGCAACAACAAAATCAAATTTAATTACGTAAAAATATGAAAATCATGCCCCTTATTGGTTAGGGAAACTGTGCTGGGCCAAAGAGGAATGGTTATTCTTTCCCTGCTAAATGTAAGAGAAGCACCACTTAGAAGTGCCTGTATACCCAGTTAGCATAGGTATATGCTATTTTATGTATATGGAAGTAAGAGCTGATTCATATTAACACCTTATTTGTGCCATATAGTATCAGAATTGCATCTCATTTGCTCTCAGAGCCATCAGTATCATGAGAAAGTTAAGAAAATCCACTTTTTTGTTCCACAGGCTTTTGTATTTTCATTTTCTGGTTAATTGGCCATAACTTTTGATAGAATATAGATACTCCAACGCAGTTTGTTTCATTGCATTCTACATTAAATTACTTTTCTAATGATATATAACATGATGGTATTATCATTCATATGTAGCCCATTTTTCATAATTTTAGTCACTAGTGTCACTAATGCAGAATGCATTTTGTGCAGAATGGTTGTGACTTCACTTTCAGGGTAACATTTTGAGCTTCACAACGGGCTACATGATTATTAGCTACACCACTGCCTCTATATGTATTTTTTCGATATATCAACCAGAACAGGACATAATACTGCCAAAACTGTGGTCTTACCACTGATATGTACAATCAATCAATCAACCAGTCAACCAACCAACAGTATTTATATACCACTTTTCAACTGAAAGTTCACAAAGCAGTTTAATTTCTTTGTAAATTAAAGAACTAATGGTTTCCTGTCCCAAAAAGGCTCACAATCTAAAAAGAACACAAGTAGAAGTCACTATAAAAAGACACTGCTAAGATGAGAAGGGTGATTTACTCTTCCCCTGTTAAATAAAAGAGGAAAACCCACTTGTGAAAGAGCCTCTTGCCCAATTAGCAGGGGTTTAACAGGGCACGAAAATACTGGCCATTTTATTCTTAATCCTCCTTTCAATAGTCCAAAGGACAGAATTGGCCTTTCTCATAGCTGCCACGCACTAGGTTCAACACTTTCATCGTCAGCCACCACCATCCTAGGAATCCCTCCTGATCTGTTACAGACATCAAAAAACCCATAAACCTACATGTAAAATTCTGATTTTTTTTTTTTGCCCTAGTCTGCATTACATTATATAAGACTTTATTGAGCACAGCATCTGCAGAATTTCAATGTCCACTCTCCTATCTAGTTTAGAACGTAAGTATAATGGATAATGTTGTTAATGACATTGAAAAACAATAATGAAAGCCATCTTGCTCAGTACTCCTTTGGAGAAAATTTGCAATGTATATGGTATATCTCTAGGTATATTCAGCCAGGCCCTATACATGCGTAGTCTCAAGTCAGTCCCATATGGTACAACTGGACTTTCTCCAAAGCAAGTGTGCATAGGACTGCAACCTTAATGGGTAAAGCCATTACAATGCAAATGATTGTTTTATCAACCTGAGCAGGCATTGTGTATGTATGTTGTGTGTTCTTGAAAATTTCCAAATAATAAATTCCTTTCACAAAAGTATAAAATTAATCAAATTAATCCTTGACACTCAATGTAATAGCTTAAACGGTAACCTACAAGGAACTCAAAATCACATTACAGAATAGGGATCAGGAAGAAGACTCCAAAGATGATTGCAGTTAATACACTTAAGCCATCTGTTGGGAAGATGTAAACAAGAACTCATGCTTCCAACAATTCCAGTAATACTTGAGAGTACAATGTTGCAAAATATTGTGCCTGCAATAACTTTTGTGGTCTATGAGTACATTGCATTTGGGTTGTGTGTTTTTTTCTCAAATGTAGAGAAAATAAGAGCAATCTAAATCTGTTCTTTCTCACAGAGTTCACAATCCTAAAATTTATATTATGCATATAGACCAGGCTTGTTGTGAGATAAAATATGCTGGGTGAAGCTACTTCTGTCTTTGTCAGAGCAACAGACAGAACATCAGAGCATCAATGAGTGGATACTGATTATCGTTTTATCATACGTCTACATCTTATAAATGGCTTTATCAATGCAGAAGATATGAATTTGCTATTCAGATCCCCAAACAAAAGTAAACTGTTTTTTCCTTCCTAAACTATGATTAAGTAATGTACCCATACATACAAGGAAGGATTAATATTAACCAGTGGTTAAAAACAATTTAGGGCTGTAGTTGCTCAGTGGTTAAGATGCTGTGCCTGTCAACCAGGGTTCATAACACAGGTGCTACAAGGCAAAGTGAGCTACTTTCCCCTGCCCAGCTCCTGCAAACCTAGCCATTTGAAAGCATGAAAATGCAAGTAGATTTAGGTACTACCAGTGTTTTTTTTCTAGAAATAAAGGTTGGGGTACTCACTGTGATGCATGGTCATGTTGGTGATATGGGTAGAGGGAGAAGACCCCTCTCCCGAAGGGAGGCCAAGCCCCAGTTCGCCAGGTAAGTAATGCCACGGAGAGATAGATGGGATTTCTAAGATAACATCTTTACTCACATCCAGTACAGGAGGCTCCATCTCTTGAAATGGTTACCAAACAGGTAAGTCAACAGTAAAACCAAAAATCAACAGGTAAGTAATGTACACCAAGCACTATATTTCTTCATCTGCCTCCTGCTCCAGTCACTTTTCCCGCCACCTCTTCCCATCTTTTCTCCCCCATTTATGTTTCTAAATGCCCCTTCCCCAAGGTGGGTCCAATCCTTCCATCCAGGGTGGGAGGGGTGCGTTCTGCCACCATGCAGGCCCAGTGTATCCCAGCCATCTCCCTTCCTTGTCTTTAGACCCTGGGCGTAAAGCATCCCTGCTGCTGCCACCTTCTTTTCCCAGGAGGTCATTCCCTTTTTCTGCTGGTTCACTTTAGCACCAGGAAGGAGGCCAGCTCCCCCAGTCTTTCTCCTTCTCCCTCGGGCCCGAATGGTGGTAGACGTCGCCCTGAGATGTGTGTAGGCTTGCAGAAGCAAGGGGGCTCGTCGTCACTGTCAAAGGGCTCCATGAAGAAGTCATCCTCTGCGGCTTCCTCTTTGGGAGTCTTTCATCTGGTCCCATACTCACCATGAAGATGTTATTTGTAATCATAGGCTTATCCACTTTGGATCCACAGAGGTGCTGGTACTCAGTACCAGTGAGTACCCCCTCCAAAAAAAAACCCTGGTGGGAAAGTATCTCCACAAAAATCCCCTCTGTTGGAAAGTAAGAGTGTTCCATGCACCTTGGCATATGGTCATGCCATCTACATGACCATGGAAATATCTTCGGACAGCATTGGCACTTCGGCTTAGAAACAGGGATGAGCACTGCACCCTACAGTCAGTCACAACTAGCAGTACAATCTGTAAGGAACACCTGTACCTTTTAAAGAATGACCTATTTGGATAGTATGCTGAATTTCAGTAAAATATTTCAGTGTTGTGAAGTCAAGAGTTTTCATGTTTTTTTTAGTATTTGCTTGGAGCAATTTAAATCCTGAACACACTGGTTGTGCAGTGATTTATTCTTTTTTTCTTCTTTTAATTTTGGTCTTGCTGATTTAATACACTTTTTATTGAGATCATCACATTAAACACAGTGGTGGAAAAGGTTGAAAAGTCACAGAGCAATTGACTCTACATTATGGGCGCATGTACCATGCAATAGTGCAGCTTGGGGGAGAAAGTATTATGATGAGGCCCCAATGGGGTCAAGCATGATTCTAAAGGTTTAGAAAGATTATAGAAATATCAGACATACTGAGATTTTATTGAGACCTTGAACAAAAAAACTTCTGTTTTCCAACAATATCTGCACATATAGTGTGCTTGAAATTAGTGGGTTGACACATTTTCTACTTCAGTGCTATCACTAGTTTCAGTGACTTTCCTCAACTCAAAAAAGAAAACAGTTTTCAACTGAAAACCAAGCTGATAAAATTTTAACTTCCAAAGTTAGACTGAATATTACCATCATAGCTTAATGAGGTTTAAAATATGAAAGCCAGTGGCAGACAGGGATTCCTTACCAGGGTTTGCTCAGTGCCTGAGGTGGTAAACCATATGTTTCCCTCACTTTATCTGGCAACATGGTAGTCATCATCACTGTCATACCTTCCCCTTCTCTTTGCTAGATTCAAAAAGGCATGCTCAAAAAGGACTTTCATCCATTTGACCTTCATCACTTTTTTCTTTCGGTCTTCGTCAGTGATAACATTTCAAATTTTGTCCATGTGCTTTCCTCTTTCGCCCAATTTTATCCAATCTTCCACAATATTTGTTTCCCTTAATATGTTTTTTCTCATACAATTATTTAGGTTTTGTATGCATTTTCACATAGTTCTTTACATTTTCGCCTAGCCAAAGTGAATTTGCAGTATAAATAAAGCTGTGCTTTGACATTAAACAACAACCAGAAAATAAGAAATTAGTTCCAATAAACTCATTAGATAGCTGCAGTGATTTTTTTTAGTAGTATATCCCTATTATTATAGTCAGGGTTCTGGCTATAATTAGGGTATATTATTATAATATTATAATCAGGGTATATTATTATTCTATATATATAAAAGAGAAAAGTCACTGACTGACTGACTCAATCACTCATCACCGCCCTGCCAAAACCGGTGGGCCTAGAAGCATGAAATTTGGGGTGGGTGTTCCTTCTGTGACGGAGGGGTGCACTAAGAACCGGTTTTCAGAAATTCCAACCGGAAGGGGGTGAAAAGGGGTGCAACGCGTTTTCCTCCCTATACTTTGCATTGAGAATTGCTGACTCATCAACATTCCTCCCCAACTGCTGGGCCTGAAGCATGGAATTCTGGGAGTTCCTTCTGTCACCTGAACACCCACCAAGAACCATCTGGAGAAATTAACCCTTCAGGGGCTGAAAAGGGGGCAACGTGTTTCTGTCCTATACTTAACATGGGAGACTGAACAACATCCAGCCAATTTGGTGCTCAGATCCTGGTGCACTGGGGGATGTTGTTCGGAGGAAGAGGTTGCGCTGGCGAGGATGCTGCACATGAGGGGAAATTGCGCATGAGGGGAAATTGTGCATGGGGGAAGTTGCGCATGTAGGAAAGTTGCGCAGGGGGGAAGTTGCGCAGGGGGGAAGTTGCACATGGGGGGAAAATTGCACATGGGAGGAAGTTGCGCATGGAGGAAAGTTGCGCATGGGAGGAAGTTGCGCACGGGGGAAGTTGCGCACGGGAGGAAGTTGCGCACGGGAGGAAGTTGCGCATATGGGAAGTTGTGCATATGGGAAGTTGCGCATGGGGAAGTTGCACATGGGGATGATGCACATGGAGGAAAGCTGTGCACGGGGGGAAGTTGCGCCTGGGGGGAAGTTGCGCCTGGGGAAAGTTGCGCCTGGGAGGAAAGTTGCGCATGGGAGGAAAGTTGCGCACGGGGGAAAGTTGCACACGGGGGAAAGTTGCGCATGGGGAAGTTGCGCATGGGGATGATGCACATGGAGGAAAGTTGCACACGGGGGAAGTTGCGCATGGGGGAAGTTGCGCATGGGGAGAAGTTGCGCATGGGGAAAGTTGTGCATGGGGAAAGTTGCGCATGGGGAAAGTTGCGCATGGGGTTTGATGCATATGGGGGAAGTTGCGCATGGGGGTTGATGCGCATGGGGGAAGTTGTGCATGGGGGGTTGATGTGCATGGGGGAAGTTGCGCATTGGGTAACTTGTGCATGCTGGGTTGATGCGCATGGGTGAAGTTGCGCTTGGGGGGGTTGATGTGTATGGGGGAAGTTGCGCATGGGGGGTTGTTACGCCTGGGGGAAAGTTATCCATGGGGGGTTGATGCATATGTGGGGATGGCATACGGGGGAATTTTACTCCCGCAATGCGGGTATGCCTTTCGCTAGTATTATTATATTATAATATATATTATAATATTCTAAAGGTTTAGGAATCAGGGTATATTATTATAATCAGGGTATATTGTTATAGCTATATTATAGCCAGGGTTCGAGACCCAGGTCAGCCCCACAAGACAGGGTGAGCTCCTGTCCTGAGCCCAGCTCTGCGACGCCAGCTGGATCCAATCGTATTGGCTCTGCCTTTCCATTGGACTAATTCAGTGGTGTGGAGAGGGGGGATTTGCTGCTTGGCTAACAACCTATCCTCCATAACAATCCAACCCAGGCTTTCGTGCTTCGCATGCAGCGTATGCAGCGCCATGCACGATACCATAGTCTTTCAAGACTGACGGAGGCCTGCTTCCCTATTATTACTAGTAGTATACATACCCGCTCACATAGATCAAACAAACTCAAAGCACAAATATAGGGGCAAATTCTAAACATGTAATTGTATTTCGTAAGCAGTAGGGGCAGAGGTGTTGGGCCTAATTAGATTTAGATAATGAGAAATCATCTGAAGGTTTGTAGAGCTTTTAAGCTTTAGTGGACCATATGGTCCTCTGGCCTTAAAAATTCTTGTGCGCTGCCTATCTGGTCTTTTAGAACTTTTAACTTCTAAAATCTACTATTATGTACTAAATGCATTTTATTTACTTTTACAGTTTCCAAGTATTTTTAAAGGGCAAATGATCAATTTGGAGCCCAGTGTGGTTAAATTTTCTATTTGAAATATGCATTTTTTTTAATAATGGAGGTTTGCTGAAAAAAGGTAAACAGGTGTTCCTTTGTACTTTATTTCTTCCTTGTTCTGAACACAGCATTAGAATAATATACTTTTGGAGGAAAAATAATGAACACTTCCACGTTGGTTTGTCTTGGCCCATTAGCCTTCAAGATACAGCCTCTGCAGATATATTCACTATTCCTGTATTTATCTCACAGGAAAGCAAACAGCTCCCACAAAATATGAACTAGACATAAGTTTTGAATGATGGGGTAAACACTTTCTTTTAACACAGTGAGAAGATATCAATTGACTTAGAGCCCAAACCTTCTGCAAACTTCCCCTCTTTTGGCCAATCAGTATGCTACAATGGCTACTGCCTCATCCTGCGACTGGAGGGCAGCGCAGGGAATTTGGGTAAAGGAGCAAATGTTCCCTTATCCAGGAATAAGGTTCATGGCACAGAGGATCTACTTCAACTATTTTCAAACACTGTGCCATGGCACCATTTTCAAACACTGGTGCTATTTTCAAACACTGCACCATGATCTGCAGGTGTGTCACAGGAGTTTTGGAAGAATCATTGATTAATAGCACAAATGGGGGATATGAACCCCATACCAGCAGCATGGTATATCTTGCTACTTGTAAAAAAAATTGGGGGTAAAATGGTTAAAAAAGCTGATGATGTGTCTTTTAATGCCTTGTCAATGTGCCATGAACTGAAAAAGGTTGAAAATCACTAGTCTACTCAAACCTAAATTAGCTAAATTGTGAACCTGCACTGCAGAACTAGCTCCAGGAAAGGGGTTGAGAATCAGTGGCCACCACTGCCACTGAACCTGTCCGTTTCCAAGATCTGTCCCTGTTACAGCCTTATTTTGCTCCCATTTCAAACTCCTACATTACATTTGGTGGTTTCAAATCTGCCGGTGAAGGAGGAAAAATCCACCCTTCCTAGAAAGTCCCTAGAAAGTGCACTCCTGATCACACTGCCAGCAGGGTGCATTTTACAACTTTAGGATCAGGCCATTAGCAATTGACTTATATATACTCAGTACATAAAGCTTACTGGTTAAGGGCTTTTTTAAAAAATTCAGCTGTTGAATCAGTTAGAACATTTTCCTAACTTATGTGCCTAGAAATCTCATAAGGAAAAGTTCATTATTTTGTCATGTCCCTTTTCATTTAAGATTTCACATACTGTACTTTGAAAATATCTTTTCCTATAAAATTTCAGCCCTGCTGTGATCAGCATTAACTTAGTACTACAAATGTAAAAATTTAAGGGCACGAAAAAGAGTGAAAAACAAAATGGTTGATTTATCTGTCATATAAAATATAAAACTGTGCAGGAAGCAGAGTTTCCCCATCAAACTGGTCTGTTCAGAGGAAATAGAATTCTTTCTCCACAGGTTGAAACATCCCCTCCTCTTTCATTTTTTAAAATGCAGACACCAGGATTTGAGGGCAAGAAAGTAATTTAAAAGGCACTGTATGAGGAATAAACCTTACAGAAATGCCTTCTTTACTCAGAGCGTGGAAGGATCAGTAATAGGCGCCCCAACAAGCCGTTTCCTCATTAAATACAAAATTTCACATTCTATGCATGGTACCAAGATAAAAAAGTTCTCAAGTTGCTTATAAATAATCCAGAACTTTAGGGGATCTCACAGAAAAGATAAAACAAGATTCCTAATTTTCTTTGGCAAAAGAGTGGTTACCAGAAAGAAAATTAATTCTGGATTTAGTTGAACTTGCTTGACTTTCATCCCAAAAGAAGGCAAGTTGATCAGGTGGCCTTCTTGACAGGAGGTCAAGGTTGGAGGCCAACATTTGGCAAGCTGAAGACTTCAGGCCGTGATTGAAGTCCTGTAGAATGAAGACCAACACAGAAGAAGGATTTGGCAGGCTCCTTTAGCAACATCATATGACAGAGGAAAGGCAGCAGCTCTCTGAGATCTATAACAACAAGACTGCCCCCTTCTCCCCAGGACATTCCCAGAGGCTTCTTCTCAGTGGTAGCTGCTTTGGCACTAATGTTCCAGCAGATGCCAGGAAGCATAGGATTAAGACCAAGCATACAAATTTTGGTCTAAGACTAAAAACCATAGTGAATAAGCATTGACCATTGCATAAATGAATATATTAGTGACAGAACTTGTGAATGAATGAATAAATTCAAATCAGTTCATAAACACTTTCCAACACACACACACACACACACACACAGAGAGAGAGAGAGAGAGAGAGGGGGGGGTGATCTTCAAACCAGTTCATAAGCACTTTCATACACACAGAGAGAGGAGGTGTGTGGCCTCCCCAACCACAAAATACCCTCCTGAGGTGTGGAGACCAAAGCTCCCCTCACCTCTGGAGGATGATCAAGGGCCAGATGGAGGGGGCTTGCTGAGGGTTGGATGGAGGCTTGCTGAGGGCTGCATCTGGTCCCAGGAGTTTGGAGACCCCTGGCATAGACCAAAGGCCCTGCCCTAAATTCCCACAACCTCATTTCAGATAGTAGCAAAATACTAGATAGACCTTTCCCAATCTGCTAATTGGGGTGGAAAGTAGAGATCCAGACACCCTGGAAACCAATCCATTTATGAAAATTTTTTAAATTGGTTTCAGAAGCTATCCAGGAGCCATTGTGGATCAAATGAAATCAGAGTAATACATTCCAAGCAGCAGGCTCCTGGCAGCAGCGTTCTGCACCAAATGCTGTTTCTAAATGCAGCCCCATATGGAATATGTTGCAACAATCTCACAGATTGCAACATGTAACACAGGCATGCCGGACTCTGGCCAAGCCTGCCTTCTGGAAGATTTACAGTTACCAAACAAGTTGCAGTAATGCCAAAGGACTTGTGGCCACAGCTGCCAGGAGCATGCAGGTCTCTGAACACCCCCACACTGCAAACCTGATCTTCCAAAGTACATCCAACAAGTCCAACTACAATACCTGGATCATTTTACTACAGACCCACAGCATTGCTGCCTTGTCTTGATTGAGTGGCACTTTAAGGAAACCAGCTGTCCTGTTGGTCCAGGAAAACAAGAGGCACAAAATAGAAAACTCAGAACAGGAAAGCTGATACTTCTAGCTAGAGCCACTTTGGCAGCTGAGCAACAATAAGGATCCAAAGAGAGTATCCCTAACCAGTGGAAGTTATTAAACTAAATCCTAACTTAATTCCAGCTGCAGCTATAAATATAGCTCTGGGAATTATTCAGTGAGCAAATGTAACAGCATAGCCAGACTTCCTATGGAAAATCAAGGGCATATTGCTGCACATCAGTCTACATGGTGTTATAACCAGGATCAGTCACAGCACATAATGATTCTTCAATTTCTTTCTCCCTCCCTTTGTGTAGCATGCTCAGTTTACAGAGACTACATAATAAAGGAAAAGCAAAAAAAATCCTTTTGAAAGGATATGTTTTCCCTATAAAATCACAACCTCTGTTTTGCTTTCTTAATGGTCTTGCCCAACAGCACCATCCAAATCAGCCAGGTGAGGCTTTTCATTTATCTCATTCTGCCTGTGGAAACCACTGCTCCAAGATTTATTGATAGGGTATTCAGTCATTAGTTGCTTCACAATATATCTGTTTTCACTTCCCTTCTTCCTCCCCTTTTTTCTCATGAAACAAGAGAAAACCTCATTACAGAGTAAGAATCTTTGTAATCTGATGCCTACAGCTAATAGCTAAAAACAGTCTTGGGAAGGGGGGAGCAGAGGCATCAGTAGGGTTCACATCACCCGGTGCAGAAGGCCAGTGCTTCACCCCCATACATTGAGAGGGGCAACAATATGAATGGTGGGTTTGGTTATGTGCCATTGCCCCACCGCCACTGGTTTTTTTAGCTATGCATTTTAACAAAGTGGTTTGTTTCACTAAATTCTGCTGTAAATTGCACAAAGATGTATAACATGATGGGATTATTTCTACAAACCATGATTTTAGTCATTTAGTTCATGTGCTGCCACCCCCTTCAAGGGAGTCTTCCTTCTAGAGACCTAGTAACGTCCCTGATTGGGACCATTTTGGAAGTCTCGCACTCTCCTGGACTGACCTTCCAGTCCAGCCAAGGCATGCCTGCTTACTAACCAGTAAACAGAGCTGTGCAGTTCACAACCATTTTCAATGAATTTCAATGCAATCATCAGGGACCTTGTTCTGGAGTGATTGGTGGGGGCTGTGTTCATTGGATCAGGACAATTTTTGTGTCCTTAGATTCCTCTCAGCCTGCCCTTTCCAATGAAGTAGGCAAATAAAGGTTTGCCTATTCGCAAATAAAGCAGCAATATGTGTCACTTTCATTTTCCATAGAGTTCAATGCATATTTTTAACTTTTAGTTTTTTGGCCATAACGTTTGATAGGAAGGTACTATTTCAAAACCGGTTTTTGCATTGGATTCCGCTCTTCAATACGAATCCAATGGTATATGACGTGATGGGGTTGGATGCACCATAACAAAATTATGTGCATTTTTAAGTCCCCAGTGCACATCACCCCCCTTGGGTGCGTCACCCGGTGCAGACCGCACCACCTGCACCACCCTGTTGATGCTACCTTGGGGGGGGAGTGAAACATCACAACTCAGATCTTCACCCTGTGTATTTCTTCTTCGTCTTCATCTTCTTCTGTGTTTATACCACACAGTAATACTTACATATGTATAACGAGAACAGCAGCATTCCAAATCATAGGAGCTTTTTACTGACCAACATGCGGCATGGAGGCCAGTGGTGTATTCAAAAGCTCAGCCTCTTTTAGTACGGATCCTCTTATGACACTCCTTCTGCTGTGAGGTCATGATGCTGTGTTTTCTCTGCAGCTGCTGTCCATGAAACAACTGCCAACAATGGCACTTTTTCCAGGACACTAAAGACGTCACATCCATGACACGGTCTCTTTCTAATCATGCGAGGTATTCTCGGCCTGGTTGCCAGACTTTTCCAAACCATGTGACAAAGGACAGCAAAGCTGTTCTGCCATCCGGATGATTTCCTTCTTCAGTATTTAGCACAGTGTGCTGTGCATAATTTCCAGAAGTGTGGTATTCAGGTCCCAGCTCTCATTTCATAGACTTCCCTGGCTTAAATTCCAACATTAGGTAATCGGCAGGTTGTCGGAGGCCGCCGTCTGCTCCAGTTTAGTCCCCTGAGAATATTCAGAGAGGATGCCAAAAAATGTAATTTTCCCCCCTTTTACTCTTGCCAACATTACCCAAAAGCCAGCTATGGGCATCCGCCACGTTGCACTGTCCATATGCTGAACTTCTCTCAATATAGAATGATGCCGATTCCTCATAAAATAATGATTTGATAGGTGCCACATGTCTTTCTGGAAAGCAACTATATTAAGAGGTATTTGCCCAAATCCCAAAGTGGAGTTGTTATAGATCCATCAGTACTTTGTGTACTTGGGAGTACAGTACAATTAGCACATATAAACCATATTCTCTTTTCAGATGAGCCAAGAGGAAAATTTTCCTCTGCAATAAAGAACTACTGAACCATCTTGAGTATCTGTTTCTTCAAATAGTTGCAAAAGCTTCTCTCGCCTATTTCATTCAGGGCTGATGATGAATGTGGGTGTGTGGATGAAAGGAGTTATCGTTTTTGTAATACAGTATTTATATGACATTCTTTCTCCAAGGAACATACAGCCCATCCCTTACTCATTTGTCCAGTGCTGGTGCAGCCATACTAGTGGAGCTGTGGGGTATCCTGCAGTGCAGGGGCAGATCTCCTCAAAGGAAGGGAATATTTGCTCCCATACTTCAGGGCTGCATCGGCACAAGAATATTGGTTAGGATTGGGTTGCTAGCATGGTGTTGAGGGGAAAATTGCCCATTACACAAGAATGCATATAATGATACCCTCTCTCTCTCCCCTCGCCCCCAATCCTGTAAAAAAGCAGGTTTAACTTCCCTTTCTGGCCACTAGCCCACAACTGTGCTCAAAATTATTCCCAAGTTGTTTGCTATCACAGTATTTTATACATACACATAAATCTAAATTCTCTGTCCTGCCTTTCAGTTGATATATGTTTGTTGAGCTGGCCCTGAATCTGAAAATAACTAGGTTAATGTCTAATCCTATCCAGGACTTCCACTGATGAAACACAGGTCCTATCACCAAAAGGCCCAAGCTGCTGGCACAGCAGCCACAGCATGCAGAATGGAGCCACCAGCAGGAATGGCTGGTGACTCCATGTGCCACTTGAGCATCCAGCCACTACTGATGCCAGTAATTTGGTGGCAAGTCTGGATCATTGGTAAGAAAGGACCTTTCCTGGCCTTGAACTGCTTCCATGGTCCACTTGAAGTTGTACCAGCAAAAGAACTGGTGCAGGTCTGAGTAGACCCATTGAGAAAGTGGAGGCTTCCTCAAGGAGGCCTCTAGAATTTAGGATGTAGAATTTAGGATGTAGGGCCTACTCTGTCAGCACCATGGCATCAGGGGAAAGGAAGTTAAGTATTGCTGTTAGTTTGGATTCACTTTATCTGGGTTGGGTAGGGTTGGATTCACAACCCTATATTTGTTGAAGCTTTTAAATTTCTGTGTTATTAATAACGCCTTTTTATTTATGCTCTAAGGGTTGTGGGTGGCGCAGTTGGTTAAGACACTGTGCCTGTTAACCAGTAAGCCAGGGTTCAAACCCGGGTCCCCACAAGACAGGGTGAGCTCCTGTCCTTAGCCTAGCTCTGCAACGCAGCTAAAACCAATCGTATGGGCTCTGCCTTTCCATTGGACTATTTCAGTGGCATGGAGAGGGCGGATTTGCTGCTTGGGTAACAACCTATCCTCCATATCAAATCTACCCAGGCCTTCATGCTTCACATGCAGCGTCAAGCATAATACCATAGTCTTTAAAGACTGATAGATGCCAAGTAAGTAATGCTCTAAATATACATAATTCCATTAACTCCATTAACAGAAAATTCCATTAACAGAAAATGTCGCTGTTTCTGGTATATCACCTGTTTGAAGCACTGGACAAGACTGAGACTGAGGAAACACCCACACTAAGTAGTAATTGTAGACATTTCACATAGGCTATGATCACCTACACATTCTCTTCAAAATGCCAGATGCAGTAGGGGCACCTGGATGCAGGTGTCATATGTGGTCCCTAAGGCATCTGGTTGGCCGCTATGTGATACAGAAAGCTGGTCTATATGGGTGTTTGGCCTGATCCAGTGAAGGCTCTTCTTATGTTCTTAAGTTTGTGATAAGGACAACCTAATGAAAAAATATGACCCTGCAATTGATAAAGACAGAATAGTTTGCAGAATAAAAAAAAAAAAAAGCAGGCCTCCATCAGTCTCGGAAGACTATGGTATCGTGCTTGGCTCTGCATACGCTGCATGCGAAGCACGAAAGCCTGGGTTAGGCATCTACCAGTCTTTAAAGACTATGGTATCATGCTTGACGCTGCATGTGAAGCATGAAGGCCTGGGTAGATTTGATATGGAGGACAGGCTGTTACCCAAGCAGCAAATTCCCCCTCTCCACGCCACTGAATTAGTCCAATGGAAAGGCAGAGCCAATACGATTGGATCCAGCTGGCGTCGCAGAGCTGCGCTAAGGACAGGAACTCACCCTGTCTTGTGGGGCCGACCCGGGTCTCGAACCCTGGCCTGCTGGTTAACAGGCAGAGTGTCTTAGCCACTTGCGCCACCCACAGCCTTTAACAGTAAGCTTGGTTTATGGGTTAATTCAAAGTGCAAGCACAGCAGTTGGCTGGATTTGAAAAAATATTTTTGAGTTTGGGAATTAGAGTTTGGGAATTGTTGAAACATTCTATAATATATAAAGTGAGGCAAAAATACCTCTCACATTTTAAACATTCACCCATGTGTTGCTAATGAATTTATGCAAGTGCCAATGATGTCTTCATTTAGCTAATGACTTCCCATTTTTTTACATATACCCATATCTAGAGATATGGTTTGGACTGGTGCAGTGTGTTTTTGCTATAGAAACATTTTTGAAAAATGGTGAATCTGTAATTGAAACATAGATAACTTTTCAAACTCATTACATGTTAGGTCAGAATAATGTTCCAGATAGAAAAACGATACAGCTATCGATTGCAAATTTTAGATCCACAGGTTCAGCACTTAATTTTTTTCTCTGAGGTTGCTTGAAAGCAGAGTTTTACAAACATTGACAGGGTACCATTGAAGAATTAAAGGGAATCGTCTACAACAGTGTATAGTGAATAGAGGCCACCATTTGGAGGATGTGATTTTTAAAACCAAATGAATAAAAACTAACAATCATGAAATTGATTTTTAATAAATGTTTCTTTTTCCTTTTTTAACCTTTAAAATGTGGGAGGTATTTCTGCCTCACCCTATATCATGAGTTGATCTATAGGGTTATTTAACTACTGTACTGTCTGATTGTATGTTGATTCTTAGTGCTTTCATAGCCCTAAAGTTTTGTGTTCAATCAATACATTGATTTGATTTTTAATTGTTCTGAGGTTATGCCCTTTCCTGAGTCTTGTTCTAAACAGTCAGACTGAGACCCATATCCTAGAGCCAAATTAAGCCCTTTGCTCCGGCGCAGTTAAGGTGACTTTCCATTAAATAACACTAGAGGGTGACGTAACAGCGTCGACCTATAACTGCTCTGGATTTTGCCCTAAGTGTATGAGAGGCAGACCTGAGGAACAAAAATGTTCCTCCTTTGGGAAAACCCAGTGGCTATATCATTAACAGGACCAAACACGTTTTTCAGAATGTACAGACCTGCTTGAGAGGAGGATGAAAATATATGATGGCGGCTTGTAATCCATGAGGTTACAAATAGTCAGACATGACTTAACAACTGAATAACAACACATTTTACATTTAAGCACCTTATAGAGATCAGTGGGATAACATTTGAAAAAAAATTACGTCTGCTTTGAGAATTAAAAAACTCCCTTGTGTGCATGTAAAGTTGACAGAGAGTGCAATCCTATTCATGTCTATCCAGAAGTAAGTGCCATTGAGTTCAATGGGGCTATCTCCCAGGAAAGCGCTCTTAGGATTGCAGCCAAAATCAAATTTTTGCATGATAAATGAAAATAGTTCTATAAGCTGTTCTTCTTAAGATTTATTATAGAAAAATGATTAAATATTTTCATTAATTTTTCTCTGTTAAGGTTGGGGACCCAGAAAGTCCATGTCTCAAAACGAGAGCCCAGAGTGTAGATTTCAAAAGTTTTGATTTTAATCAGATACAGCAGATGCCATCTGAAGTAAAATATGGTAGTAGATAACACACTCCTGCCTGCCATCAGATCAGAGGCATAGTCAGGAACATGCACCAATGGCATGGCGTGATGTCATGACACCATATGGTATCATGACATCATTATGCACATGTGTCATGGAGGGCACATGCACACTGCAGTGACCTCCCTCACTGGGTGATTGCCACTGTGTGATCTTCCCAGTTCAAATGCTGAGGCTCTCTGCTCTTGGAGCAGCCACAGTGCCTCTCCCTGCTGGAGCAATATCCCCAGTGAGGGAGGTGCTGTGCTCTCCACAGCCACTCAGTGCATACTTGTATGACCTCTCCAGTGTGGGAGTCACAGAGGCACTCCACAACTGGCTGGGAAATTGCCTGACTGATTCCAGAGTTAGAGTGTGTATTTTGTGGCTTGAGCATGACACATAGGCACATAAATCTGTGGGTTGAGCATGCTGCATAGGCGCTTCGCCCCTCCATCAGGTTTAGCCTGCTGCCTATTAGCCTTTTCCTTGTGGATTCGATTTTGTCAGGCATTGCCCAATGATCCTGGATGATGTAATTTCTGAGCACTCTCAATCCACCTGCTTGCATTTTTGGATGTGTTGTGGGCAGGAGACAGCCCAACAGGTGCAGCTGCAATCATAAGATATAGAACATTTGTACAGTGAACATGAAACAACAAGTGATATTTAAAACTGCAAGTGAGGGGTGGTTTGAATAGTTCCTCTCTCTATCATGTCAATGGATCAGAAAGGGACACTGGAGAAGAGAGACATGCACCCTCCTATCCCTCATTGCATAGCGGATTTCACATAGGATTGTGCATATCAAACATGCTCATCATGAATGGTCAGGAGCACACCAATTATTATCTGCACTTTATTAGTTCCACTAAACACACAGCAGGTTGTTGTTTAGTCGTTCAGTCATGTCCAACCCTTCGTGACCCCAATGGATTGCAACATACCAGGTCCCCTATCATCCACCAGCTTCCAAATTCAAGTACATTGCTTCAGTGATGCTATCTAACCACCTCATCCTCGGCCACCCCCTTCTCCTTTTGCCTTCAGTTTTTCCCAGCATCAGGCTCTTTTCTCAGGACTCCCCCCATGATGTGGCCAAAATATTTGAGCTTCAGCTTCAGTGTTTGTCCTTCCAGTGAACAGTCAAGGTTGATTTCCTGGAGGATGGACTGATTTAATCTCCTTGCAGTCCAAGGGACTCTCAAGAGTCTTCAACACCATAATTCAAAGCATAATTCAAACACAGCAGTTACAACATTGCCTTACCTTATTAGCTATGGTGGGAAAAGTCCTGGAGAGCATGACTCAAGTTGAGTCTAGAGTCACCATCACCTGCAACTTGAATTGAAGTCATAACAGAGGCACTTTCTGAGTGACTCTTTGGCAACTCTAAAGGACCTGAGTCATCCCCTCTCAAAAGCAAGTTGCGGCTCCACAGTGGAAAATAGGGTTGCTGCCAAGTGGTCTGAATGCTTGGAGGTCCCCTTTCAATTCTTCCCACTGTCCATGCCCACCCCAACGTCTGGCAGCAGCAAGGAACATACCATACTTCCTTTCCTTCACCTGCACGATCGCATCCCAGTCACAGCAAGGGAAATCTGCCCCTTCACTTGGCAGGGAGCAAGCATCCATCCCAGGATGTGTGAGAGTGTTCTCTTTAAACACTCCCCTGCTGCCCCATCTCTTCTCCACGCATGGTGGGAGGGGTGGGATGCACTTCTAAAGATGAGGGGCAGTAGTGGCAAGAGGAAGGAGGAGGATTACAAGAAGCAGCTGCAAGCTTTACCAAGGTGGCAAAATCCTATGCAGTTTTACATAGAAGTACAGTGGTACCTTGACTTACAAGCATAATTTGTTCCAGAAGCAAGTTTGTAATCCAAATCACTTATATATCAATTTTTCCCATAAGAAATAATGGAAATTCAGACTATTTATTCCACAACTGAAAAAATATTAATATAAAAATGATTACAATAATGTAGTATAATACAAAATAATAAAAAATACAAAATATAAAAAATAGAACAAAACATAGGCTGCAATCCTAAGCATGTCTACTCAGAAGTAAATCACATTATAAGTCACTGTGGTACTGCTTTTTAAACACTAAATTCCTTTTTCTATGCAAGAGTTAAAGGTACAGGCACTCTGTTCTCCTGCCAAGCTTTTTGTTCTGCCCCCTCCCTCCATCACAACTTATTTGTTGCATTAACCATTGTAATGCAGAGAAAACTTACCAGTACTTCTGTAAATTCATCTCAGTGCAGTTGATAAACAAGTAAAAGGAAAAAGATGGTCAACAATGAAACATTCAGTCCTAATCAGTGAATATTGTCATAGCCTGGTATTTTTTTTCTTCATTTCTTTTTCTGCACCACAGCATACAAGATTACAGCATTGTAATGTCTGGTGATCACAAGCAAAGCTGATTTAGAAGGAACTGACATACAGAACTGTATCCAAAATTGTTCTCAACGTTTGAATTTAATTTCAAGCTATAATGAGCACGAAGATATAATGGCACAGGCCTCCCAGATATATAAATGGTGTTTATAACTAACTTTGCACATGAATGTCGCTGACACATATGCACAAACTCACATTCCAGAAATGCCATAATAGACTACATCTAATACTTTATTAATAGACTATGGATTTGTCTGCAGAAAGCTCTGTGCATAACTCCTGCTTTTTCAGATTGGGCCTTTAGAATCCCTGAAAAGCCTTTGCAGTCAGTGTAGACCAGGGGTAGGCAACCTTTGGCATGGGTGCCATGCTTGGCACATGGAACAGTGTATACTGGCCTGCCAAGGCACCCCTAGGAACCCCTGGCAGACACAGCTAAGAGTGCTGCCACTTGCCCCAATTGCCAGCAGGCAGCTGCCCATCAGCATCACCGGTGCCCAGAATGCAACATCTCTCCTCCCCTCACCCTGCCATCAGAATTGAAGGCCATGGGGCAGAAACCCTGTGCCCTCTGGAGCCAGTGTCACCATATAGAATGGAGGACAGAGTGCCTCTAACCATTACATAGAAGAGGGAATTGAGGAAGGTGCTACTTTTTAAACCCTTCTATGATGAGCTAAACCTGCCTCAAATCCCTCTCTGTGCAATGGTTAAAGGTAGAGGCACTCTGTCCTCCATTCTCTATGGTCACCCTGTCTGGAGCCTTCTGCGGGAGAGCAGATGTGCAGCTTGGATGTGGCCAGGAAGGGGAAACCGCAACCAAGGGCCAGCCTCATTCCCTGCAGTGCCTCCTTTGGCATGCTGCATACTGGCAGGCAATGCCGGCAACGTGCTGTGGAAGCCAGAAGGGGGGGTTTGCACAGGTGGGTGGGGTTTGCAGGGGGTGGTTTCACCAGGGGGGTTTGCATGAGGGGGGTTGCATGGGGTTTCTTTTGCACAAGGCGGTGGTTTGCATGGGGGGTTGCATGGGGGATTTTGCATTAGGGCAGTGGTGGGCTCCAGCAGGTTCGCACGTACTCTAAAGAACCAGTTGTTAATGAGAGATAGGACATATAAAGTTTAAAAACAGCCATTTAAAAGTGGCTGCCAGATGGGCAGAGGTTGTTAATTTCTTTGAATCCCATCACTGCGTTAGAGGATTTTTGCACAGGGAGTTTTGCACAGGGGGTTGCACGGGGGACTTCGCACAGGGTGAGATTTGCACAGCCATGCTTCACATTTACTTGCAAGTAGGTAACTGAGCCTTGGTGCATTGGAAAAGGCTGGCTGAGAGGGATACGTCACCATCAAAATGGTCCCAATCTGATGAACTCATGCCCCAAAAGTACTTGAGAAGGAAGTTGCTCCTTCCAAACTGTAGAAGTATTGAAACCTATGGAAAGTGAAACTGAGCTGCAGTGAAACAGTGTCTTTGTTTGTGTTTGGCAGCAGCATTGGGTTTATTGTAGTTGTTCATACAAATCGCATTAAAATCTTAAATGGCTCTTATAAGTTTAATTCAAGTAGATAACTATGTAGTTGTGCTATTCATAAGAGTTTTTGTATGTATGTGAGTGTGGATGAGAGACATGTGTTGTGATTTATGCCTAATGTGTTCCTATGGCCATCTGATGACAGACACAGTAATATAAACATATATAGTACATATACAGTGGTACCTTGCTTAATGAGTGCCTCGCATAGAGAGTGTTCCACTTAAAGAGCAAAAATTTCTGATTGGTTTCGCTTCGCTTAAAGAGCATTTTTTGCATAACGAGTGCCCATTGGCTGGGCTCCCTGTCCTTCTCCCTGTCTCTCCCCAGCATTGGCTGGGCTGAGGGAGTGAGGCAGGACTTTCTCCCCTCTGCAGCACATGGAAGCGACCAGCAGGGAGAGCAGAAAAGCCTCTTCATCAGGGGAACAAGGATGGCTGCTCTTCTCCTGCAGCCAGAGAACTTGGTCAGCCCAGCCTATGCAGCCTCCATAAGGTAGGAGGGAATACTCTCCTGCACCCCCTCTGCAGCCCCCTCAAACAAACCCCTTGCCCCCAAGAAAGCACCCCCTGCCTGGACCCCAATACAACCACCCCTCTGCCCCCCACTGCCTTCCCTGTCTGCACTTTTCCTTTCCTGTGAGTAAGCCCCAGTGTATTTAATGGGGCTTGTTTCTGAGTAGACCGCATAGAATCTTGCCTTTCTGATGTTGCTGTGCATGCAAAATGCAGCCTACACACTTTCCTGTGAGTAAGCCCCAGTAGATTTAATGGGGCTTGATTCTGAGTAAACAGCATAGGATCTGGCCTCTTTGCTGTTGCAGACTGCCTATCTAGTTTGCATGGATCTCACACACAGAGAGAGGTTCCTTGTTAAAGATGCTCCAAAAGACACCAGTGACTCTTTTAGGGAAAATCAGTCATCCTTGGCCATAAAGGTTTTTCTTTCTTTTTTACTGTACAGAATATTAGTGTTTTATTACAGTAATTGTGGTCTGTATTATAGTGTTTTGAATTCAATTCCAGTGTTTTGTCATCATTTTTACATTCAGTCAATATTTTTATATGAATATTTTGCGGGGTTGTGGAACCAATCTTCTGAGTTTCCATTGTTTCCTATGGGAAAATCCACTTTACTTAAAGAGGGTTTCACTTAAAGAGCATGCCTCCGAAACAAATTAAGCTCTTTAAGTGAGGCACCACTGTATATGACATACTGTTTATATGACACCACTGTTTAAAATACTTTATATGACACTGTATATGACACCACTGTTTAAAATACTTTAAAATTGATTAAAATATTAACTTGGAATAAAAACATATCACACCACATATAACAATGCTTTCAGCCTTTTTGTTTCAGTATAACCCACCAGTCATGAAAAAGTAAACCCATACAAGTGGATCACCTCTACATAGATAAAAGTACAATTTATAATACAAAAGGTAACTTAATAACTACCGGTGACTAAATAAAGGGACTAAAATGAGTATGACATGATCACCAGAAGAGATTGACCCTACATTTCTTTAACACATTTCAAGTTACTTGATTTTTATTTGGACAATTTACAGTAAAGCTCAGTTTTCTGCATGTTTTGTACTGATGATTCCCTATACCTCATAAGTGAACACTGAAAAATTTTAACAGTTTTTAAAGCCCAAATACCAGGGAGTCGCATAACATGTCAAAGTCCACATGAATCAGCATTTTTATGGATATTCATGTGAAAAACTATTTACAAGATCCATTCAGCACATGGAAATATACTCAGTAAAAAAACTGACATATCAGAAATCATCATCGGTATCTTTCTCAACAATGATCATAAATAAATACAGTGTACTTGATGCTTTACACTCCTTTCTGATGTAAAGTTTTACATACATACATACATACATACATACATACATACATACATACATACATACATACATAGCTTAGTGTAGCTAGGGGACACAGGGGGTGCAATCGCATCATGATACAACCATGATACAAGGGGGGCTACAAGCTGAGCTTGACACTAGTGGCTAAAATTGTGAAAAACGGGCTACAAATGAGTGATAATACCGTCATGTTATATATCATTGGAAAAGTAACTTAATGCAGAATGCAATGAAACAAACTGCCTTGGAACATTTATATTCTGTCCAACATTATGACCAATTAACCAGAAAATGAAAACACAAATGCCTATGGAACAAAATGTGGATTTTTTTATCTCAGCATTTTCCTTTTAAACTGATTTCTCTGAGAACAAATGAGATGTAATTCTGATACTGTAATAAGGTGTTAATATGAATCAGCTGTCATTTCCATAGACATATATGTTACCCATGCTAACTGGATATACAGGAACTTCTAATTGTTTCTTCTCGTATATTTAGTAGGGAAAGAATAACCATTCCTCATTGCCCCAGCAGTGTCTCTAACCAATAATTAAATTTGATTTTGTTGTTGCAGTAGTTGGGGCAACAAAATCTTCTTTGACTCCAGATAGCAAATAGGTGCTTTAGCTATGCCACTAGTAGAGTAAATGGGTGGTGAACTGTTGAGGAGGTAGGTTTTTCTCAATTTTCTTTTTTAAAATATCCAGGGATGACATCATTTCCAGTTGTGATATCACTTCCAGGGCAACATTTTGAGCTGTGTACCAGGCTACATGATCATTTGCTATGCCATTGCATGCATGCATTTATACATACATACATACATACATACCTACATACATACATACATATCCACAGCATTACCCTATTTAACCCTCTTTCCCCACCTTATTACTCCAAGCCAAATTTAATGATACAGAAAAATGAAAAGGAGAAAATGCATTCTCTGTCTCTTTTGAATTAAATAAACCTCTAGCAAGCCAGATGAGAAACACGCATACACATACACAAACACACATATACATGTGCATGCATGCACACACACACACACACAAAATGTGATTGGCATTATATGGCAATTCTGCCCCCTTAGTTACAGCAAAGCTGATGCTCCTTATGTATACATTGCTTATGTATACATTGCTGGATTTGCTTCCAAATCCAGGAACAAAACTCCCATGATTGACACATTTCTTGCAAGGCCCTTCAGTTCAGGAACACTGTCTAGCCTGACAGTTATGAACAAGAATGCTTTCCCACAATAAGTGGTGAGAGGCAGTTCATTTAGATGACTGAGATTCACACAAAATTACTTAGGAAATTTAACAAGACACATTAAACTATTGTTTGCACAGCTAAGATTTCTCTTAACATTACCTCTTATCTGTTCTCCTATGTGCACTACACTTATCTCCACTCAGAGAGACAGCCTGGCAAAAAATAAGCAAACAGTCATTAATAAAATAAGTAAGAGCCACTTTAGATTCAATACATGTAGGCATTATGAAGTACTGGTGTACAACTATAGGACCTGGCTTTTTGGCATGGAATTACAATGAGAGTGTATGTGTTAGGTGGAAGAGTAACAATGACAGAATCTCATTCAGTCATTTTATTTCCCAGTCCATGAATCCCATGCCCTACCATCGATTCACAGCTAGGACATCTTCATAGTGCTCTGACTAATATGCTGGTATTGTCCACACACTGCCTAAGGATGTATTGCCTAAGGATGGCCATATTAGCAACAGCCCAGGAATCTTAAACATAGCATCATGGACTCTGCCAGAATATTATTTTTGGCAAATATATTTCTATTGGTTCTCACAGAGACACATTCAAGCTACAAGTTCAAATGAAACTCACAATCATGTCATATAATTCAGGAACACACTATTCTGAAGATAACTCACAATGTCTGTCTGTCTACAGTATTTATATAGGTTTACAAAGAAAATGGCAAATGGGTCCTCATCCCAAAAGGGCTCACAATCTAAAATGCAAAAGAAACCACGATAACAGACATTGCTGAAGTGATGTGGACCAGTTATTCTTCCTCTGAAAAATAAAAAGGAAACACCGACTTGAAAGAGCGTCTCTTGCTTACTGATTCATTCTTGTTCACTACTTCTTGCTAGTAGACAGAATACTTCTTGGAAGAGGAGCTACCAGGGAGGCCTTGGGAAGACAGACAGTGCTGCAGCTTCTTCTGTAGGAGTCAGGCACAGTCTGTTCTGAGAGCAGACCCAGTTGTTGGGACCCTACATGCATGCCCTGAGATGTCCCAAGTCCAAAGCATTCAGAGCAGTGGATTCCAAGGACCCATCAGTGGGCCACAGCTGGATTTTTGTGGGTTACAAAACTGACAAACTTTTAAGGAAAGTGTATTGAGACCTAGGGAATGTGAAACTTAACAGCACATGCACATTTACTCACTAGTCAGTGACCTTGCTTTGATCAATTGCAAAGGGGAAGCCAAGGCTACCAGAATGGTCTAGGCCTGATGGTCTAGGCCTGATGAATGTGGAGCTCAACAATGCTCGAGGAGGTGGAGGTGGATAAAAACAGATGTCTAAACTGCTGGTAAAGTGAAAACTTCTTTGTTATTCATTGGGTGTTGTAACTCCCCAGTATGTGTAATGGTTCACCACTCCCTTTAAGAAGTGAAGGAAAGCAGCAGTGTGATCCACAGGATCTTGCCCATGAGGCAGAATGGGAGGTTTTCTTAAATACTTACTAGAGCTCCTACCAGTGTCTGGGGATGTGGGGAGCCCTGCAGAACACTTCCAGGATTTCATGAGGCTTGGAAAGAGTGAAAATAGCAACCATGCCTAAACCAGAGGATGATCTGGTGGTGGACTCTCCCTCACTGGGTAGGTGGACTCTCCATCACTGGGGATCTTCAAGCAGAGGCTCGACGAGCACCTGTCGGGGATGCTCTAGGGGGATTTCCTGCTGCAGGCAGGGGGTTGGACTAAATGACCTACTAGGTCCCTTCCAACTCTATGATTCTATGATTCTATCTTTGTAGAATTTTAGGGCATTAGTATCCAAGAGCACAAAAGAATGATTTCTTTTTTAAAAAACTTGTGGAATATACTGTCAATACTGTAACCTTTTATTTCATAACAGAACCAGAAGCAATGTCAGAAACAGAATCAAAACCACATGGAGAAAAACTGACAGTAGCACTTTAGTCCCATAAAAATCTAGTGCCCTTACGCATAGCTATTATTACTGTAGTTCTCGACACACACTACTCCAAATCAGAAGAAAATCGAAGAGCAGCTTTCATAGAGATCAGTTTTGTCAAAGGCGAGAGCCCTGGTGACCTAGGCTGCAATCCTAACCACACATTCCTGGGAGTAAGAATAGGTCAGATTTATGTAAGTTTAATAGTTCACTATATTGTAATAAAAATGTAACATAAACCCATTATTGTATAAAGTAGTGCAATTAGGTAAAAATCATAACATAAGCCTATTGTAATATGATTATTGTCATATAACTCATTGTTGAATGCAGTAAAATTAAACTTTATACCTGCTTTATAGCTGTGCATTACAATCACCAGTAAACATTTTTTTAATCTCAAGCCTTTGAAAATCAGGGAGCATATTAAATTCAATGGGGCATTATATATAATAAATGCAGATATATAGGATTGTAACCCTAATTGGAAGTCATGGCCAAAGTCCCAGTAGGTCAAGAGAGCCTCTAGTTTAAAAACAACAACTTTGGAAACCACTGTTTTAAGCTGAACAGTTGCTGATGTGGTGACTTTCAGACAGATTCTAAAAAGTTTGGGTCAGTGACTTTCAAAAGTGGCAGAAAGGGTTTTGAGGCAAAGACCCATTTGATCAGGCTGCTGGCTCCAAAGTCAGAAGCACTCTCTGGCAGATAGTCCTCCATGACCTCAGTCTTGGCTGTTTTGATTTACATATGTTCTGACTTCCAACCCTCTGCAATGGAACCAGTTTGTACATTAGGAGCTGTTCCATTTCCTCTGTATCAAATTGTCTCTGGTGTGTGTTACTAAAATATATTGCTGTGAAGGTGATCTAATCTTACATTGAGGATTTGATTTCCCTTGGTTATCTGTTTCAAAGGTTAATTACCTTCATTGTTCCATGTGTGGCTTCTTCCAATTTTAATGTGTTTGGCATCAGTTAGAGCTGACTTTGATATTTTTAAAAAGTTTCTAACGTGAAAAAGTGGCTCACTGTATCTCCCAAGAACCCTGAAGCTTACTCTTCTTGCCCTAGTGTGCTACAGATCCTAGCCCCAATCAAATACATCTACTTTTTCCAGTTAAAGGCAACATTTTCACACAGAGATTATAACAAATATCACTGAGAACAACAAATCTGATTCAAAATTAGGGTCATGCATATGCATAACAATGAAAATAAAAGACAACATCAAGGCAAATTTCTTCCACTCTTCAAAAGATTAGGCAACTTTCCAAAAGAGAAATCTACTTACATATCTCTTTAGATATTTTACACTAGGGAAGTATTTTTGATATATTGTTTGTATGCATTGTTTGAAAGTAAAGTATAGGATAAATGACATTCCACTTCAGCAGTTTTCAATAGTATGCCATCACACATGAGGGAGCCATGAATGGTCTGCTGGTGTGCCACAGGAGTCTGTGTCATTTATTAGTAAGGTCATTGTGGGGTGTGAGCCACCTACCAGCAGCAAGATGTTGCCTTTCAGTTGTCAAAAAACCAATGGCATACTTTGACAATTGTGAAAGCCTTGTCAATGTGCCATGAGATGACAGACTGAAAATGCTATTCTTTACTATCTTCTAGTACCTTTATTCTTCCTTTGCCCTTGTTTGCGTTGTCACACTGTTATCACTATTAGTAGGAAAAAGGACTATCATCCAGAAAAAAGTGGTCCGGCTGAGGTCACCCAAATGTGTTGAAAGCACACCTGTTCTGCAACATGCCTCTACCAGCTATATACATTTACCTGATCGTTCACCCTGCCCCATTATCACCAAAAGGAGGCACATTTTATACCTGAGGGACACATTTTGAAAACCCATCCCCCATTTCAGCACAATCCTAAATACAGGTTATTGATCCTTCTTACCTGTCTGTATTCCCAAAACTATATTTACATGGAGAGCACCTATATACAATAGCGAAATCATCCTTTTAACAAAGTCAACAGACTCTGTTGAATTAAGCTTTTCACTGCAAAGAATGGTTTGACTTCCATCTGTTATAATCATTCTTTTTTTCTGTCTCTGTTTTCTCAATACCATTTAAAGAATGTGGCTGCCAAATCTGTGGAACTACATTCCAACTTCAAATTCATCATTGCCACTAAACAAAGGTCAAATAAGAAGAAGGAAATTATTTTTCTATTTGCCTTCTTAGAAGTGTGCTAAAGTGTATCCTTAAGGCTTTAGGCAACTCCTAGGGAGACTGTGACCCAGTCACATTTCCAGTTCACAAGCCTGCATTTGGCTGTCTGCAGGCATGTGGTGTGATCCACTGCTTGTGAGCCAATCATCATAAAATGACATTTTGTCTCTTCTAGACTCCACACTCAATACTTTCGTTCAACAATCTGAAAGACAATTGCAAAATCATTGGATCAACAATGATTTTGTAATCTGCTTTCAGATTGTTAAACATAAATATTGAGCACTGTGTCTAGAAAAGAACATTATTGGAAGATAATTTAATTTTATCAAATATTGTTTGATATTACACACTGTTTTAATCCACTCTGCTTCCGTTTTATAGATATTGCATTGTTCCTGCTGTGTTAGGTCAAATGCCTGTGGGGAAAATGTATGTTTATCATATAGCTGAGTTTCTTTCATCAATAACCAAATTTGTAATCACAGCAAAAACTGAATTAACTTTGTTTGACGAGTCCCATTTTCCACTGAGCCAGGTTGACTCTCATTAATTGCATTACATGCTTTAAATGCTTCTTGACTGAATCCATCATTCTTTTCCATTCTTTTCTCCCCAAATCAATATAAAACTAACCTTCTTATAATTACTTGCTCATCCTATCTACCCGTTTACAACAGTGGCACAACAATGGCTGATGGCTTTATTGTATTCTAAAGTCCCAATTATCAGTATGTATATTTAGGATCATGTGGTCCCAGTGGTGTAGCTAGGAGGTGCAAAGGGTGCAGTCGCACCATGATACAACCTTTAAGGGGGCTACAAGCTGAGCATGACACTAGTGGCTAAAATTGTGAAAAATGGGTTACAAATGGATGATCATACCATCATATCATTGGAAAGGTAATTTAATGCAGAATGCAATGAAAGAAACAGCATCGGAATATCTATATTCTATCAAAATTTATGGCCAATTAAACAGAAAATGAAAACACAAAAGCCGATAGAACAAAAAGTGGATTTTCTTAACTCAACTTTCCCATGATACTGATTGCTCTGAGAGCCAATGAGATGTAATTCTGATACTGTATGGAACAAATAAGGTATTAATATGAATCTGCTTTCATTTCCGTATACAGTACATATATAAAAATAGTTAACTCATGCTAACTGGGTATTTTTGCTTAAATTTGATTTTGTTGTTGATCTGATTTGTTGATTTTTGTTTTAATTAAAAAAAATTTAAAATACTCTTCCACACTTCCAGTTGTGACATCACTTCCGGGGCAACATTTTGAGCTTTGCACCAGACTGCATGATCATTAGCTATGCCACTGTGTGGCCCAATAAAAGATATCTCGGCCCCTCATTGGAATATTTGCCAGAATTCCAGCTGGCTTAACATCGTTATTTCCCCTGGGTAGGAAATTCCCAATGGGACTTCTCTTCCAGAGAAAAGGGAAACATTAGGGCTTCCCTTCCGAATCAAATTCCAAGTTGGCCTTCTGTTCCAAGGGAAATAGCAACCACAGAAGATTCTGAATCAGATGGAGACTGCAGCAAAGGAAGAAGAATAAAAGTTTTCCTTCCCTTACTACTATGGTACCAGTCCAGACTCGCTTCCAGTGGCTGTTATTTCCATTAGGAAAGCAAGAATAAACTACAAGTTTAATGTAATTACGGGACTTGGAATCATAACACTTAGGCTTTTTCTGGGAGTATTTACTGGCACTCAATGCCAGCACTTTTTTCCACCTCTCCCCGCTCCCCGGAGCTAATTAGTCATATGGAGTTGACCCGTGATGAGTACCAGCTCCTTTTTCCCCAGAACAAAAGCACTGCTTGGGTTGATCCCCAGCATCCAATGCCCTTCTCACTCCAACAGTGTCTTCTCTAGTGGCTTCTGCTGATGTTCTTTGACATCTTTTTAGATTGTGAGTCCTTTTGGGAGTGGAAGCCATTAGTTACTGTATTTCATTTTCTCTGTAAACAGTTTGGGAACTTTTTGTTGAAAAGCAGTATATAAAGATTGACTGATTGACTGATTGATTGATTGATTGATTGATTGATTGATTGATTGATTGGACCATTCTGCCCCAGTCCCAGTTCCAAAAACAGGCTGCAATCGGATATACACTTTCCTGGGAATAAGTCCCATGGAACACAATGAGACTTACTTCTGAGAAGACGTGCTTAGAATTGCACCCTAAGGGTCCAAAGCTATCCAAATTGCGAGCACAGAAGCAATTCCAATGCAGCCATAAGATTTGGGAACATTTACTTACCTTGAAAAGGATTCCCTGACTTCTCCTGGTCTTTAGCATGGTTGAATTGGCATGGGAAAGTTGGATAGGATTGGTTCCTAAAACTTTGCATCAAATTGCTGTCTACATCAAGCACAAATCCCTTTTTCTGAATTCTTTTCTGTTCACATGACGGTGTGTGAATAGCAAAGCATTGCATTCTGTTTATTGTTGACTTTTGTCACTTTGATTTTTCCATTTCATGACATTTGTTCAAGAGCTATTAGATCCTACTGAACTTACTAAGAGGTACATAATTACAGATGCACACTTAGTTGTTCCATCTTCATTTACCAGGCAGATTTCCTTCAGGGCATAAGTACTTCCAGGTGTTGACAAATTTTTAAAAGCTGCAATTATATCTGATGAGTTTGGAAGGAAACAGAACAAACATCTGTGCTATGACTGTGCTGACTACAGGTCAGTTAATGAGCTCAAATTATGACTGAACGAAATAAATCTTTTACCCCTTTTTGAATCATTTCAAATTAAGATATTTCAAAATTCATTTCTTAAGAAGCAGAAACTGTATCATTGCTCTCACAAGCTTATGAAACACATGGGCTAGTTCACAGAGAAAACATCAGCTCTGGTTCTTATTAATTACACATTTGGAAACTATATTTTGAAATAACCACTGTAATGTCAAACTATTATGGTGGCACATAAAGGACATTGACACTTCCTTTTGAAAGCAGAGTACTATTTGTTTGCTTTTAACTGATGCAAGAGCTTGGATCATATTTAATTAACATGGCTTTTAACTTTTCATGAAAGTTTCAAAGAGTGTACTCTTAGTATTGCAAGGGTGCTGAAGTATTGTAGAGGACAACAAATCATCAAAACACTTTGGGACACATGTAATGCTTACGTATTTATGTGTTTATTCTATTCTGCCGTTTGTTCTTGTCCCAAAGTTAATTCAAAATGTTTTGAACAAGCAGGAATCTTTTTTTTCTTATTTCATCCTTGAAGTTCAAATTGTTCTGCATTTATAATATATGCTCCTGAAACATATGCAAAAGTAAAAAACCAAGTTAGAAGAGTACTGGCAACCCAATCCTTTGCTGTTCCAGTGTCCTGGAAAATGAAACGGCCACCATTGTATCCAGTGGGACCAGAGCAACCATCAGGGACTCTTCAAGGAAAAGTAGGGTTGCAGTAATTCTGTACAAAATCAGGATAGGACCCTCTGTCCCATTTGCCAGTATGTGAGCACAATCTCCCAAAATCTTTCAGGTCATATGGCAAATGAACATTAGCTTCTGGTAGAAATGCTGCCAGTGGCAATAGATTGCATCTGAGGAGGCCAAGTGTAGGGCTTTCTTGCCTAGGGGAAAGCTGAGGATCTAGTCATGGCAGTGTCTGAGTGGCAGAGAATGGAGGGGAGCTTCTCTGCCCCCCTTCACTTTCCTGGGCTGGAGCATTCTGTAGAGGCTTCCAGGCTGCCCACCCAGGTCCTTGAATGAGTGCGGAAGGGGGCAGAAGCAGCGCAGGCAAGTCAGTACTGCTGGTGCTTGGTGTCTGCTGGTGGCCATTGCTACATGGGTACCAGTGCCAGTTCCAAGTGCCTAAAAATATTCTTTACATGTTGGCACATGTCGGAACATAGAATCATGTTGGCAAACAGAATTACATTGAAACATAGGGTCGGCACACCACTGAAAGGAGCTGACCCCTGATCTAGATGCTGTGCTAATGTGCAAGAAAGGGGGTTATGTTTTAATGGAGGGAAACTATTTGATACTTCTTTATAGCAGTTTCCATTACTTTGCACCCTGCTCGTGCTTCTAGTTATTTAAATGAGAAAACAAATTGTTGCTTTCCTTTTCATTATTTTTAGATCTGTCATCTCTTTCTCTGAAGAAACGAGAGCCTGATGATTAAACTGTCAATACATCCTAGATGTGTTTAGTAAGGCATCTCTTAGCTTCAGTAGCTCTAATATTTATATTGCTAATCAGCTTTACTGTAGTTTATAAATTTGTATTTTATTGATAGCTATAGAAACGAATAGTCACCATAAGAAATCTTCCATTTTACAGAACTTTGGACCAGGAAAAAATGCTATCAGCTGTTGGTGTCTTATTGTGAGGAATACTAATAAGTTGATACACAAAAATTATGGAAAAGTCACATCACAGAAGGACTGAGTATAAATGAAGCTTCCAGATTATTTTGGAAGTCAGTAAGAGCACAATCCTAACCATGTCTACTCAAAAGTAAGCTCCATGTTGTTCAATGGGTCTTGCTCCCAGAAAAGTGTCTTTAGGATTGCAGCCTTAGTGAAATATTTTCCTTCAGAAATGGTTGTCCTGATGAGTCTGTTTAGCTAAAGTTAAGAATTCCATTAGCTATTCCATTTTCCCAGCCACTTAAAGATCAATTTAAATGGAATAACTATGAAATTAGGCATATATGAAATTTCATTTTTCTCAAAAAGAAAAAAAAAATTACTCTGAAAAAAGTAACCATGGAGAAAGCAAGAAGATGTTAGGGGGTTAAATTAAATGCTATGAGACAATATGAAGAGCTTGCGACCTTTTTACTTTGTCATTGAATTCAACAGAGTTAGAGGGCAGGATAGACCTCTTTTGTTTCAATAAACATTGTGGAAATGTTGACACCAATAATAAAATTTCATTTACATTAACATTACCAGAACTGCATCAATTTTCTGTAGAAATTCCTTTCCCCAAGCAAGAGACAAATCTCCAAATATGTTCCTTTAAAAAGAAAAAGATGGAGGTGGGAGACAGGCTGTGTACGGGAGACAGGCTTTTTATACAACAGCCTAAATTGTTCAGCACTGAGAACATTTTAACACAACACCGCACATAGACATACGCGCATACACACACACACACACACACACTCCAAGTCTGAATGTCTGATACATGGCGAAGAGAAATGTCAATTAAACAAAACTTCCATCAGATTCCTGACTGTTCATTGCACTGGTTCTCCCCATGAATCATCTCTGACTTGTGGATGTTTGCAAAATTTTAAAAACGGCATAAAAGCATAATTGCATTTTCAACAGAGGTATGAGACTGAAAGGGATCTTCGTGAATGTTTTTGTCATAGTCCATTCTTAAAAGTTACATCTAGACAACTTAAAATAAAACAAAACTCTGCATGCCATTTTTCTTATTGTAGGGACTGGATTCTTCAAGTTGGAACACTTTGTCTCTGCATGATATTTTCACGGTGATCATTTATAGCTTCCATGGAGACAAGCTAACTTGATGAATAGGTGAAGCACCTCTCCAGTAGGTTGGACAGAGACAACAGGGTGCAAGTAGTGCTGGTCAATTTAAAAAAAATATTCTGCACAGCCAACTTGTCATGCAGGAGCTGAAAGGCTCCATCTGCCAAAATTCTTTTATAACAAACTATGAAACATACAGGAATCTTGTCTATGCACTTGTTTCTCTACTATAGGAATATTTCATCCACCTTTCTCCCCTGAGTTTCCTAGTCATGTTTCCCCCAAATTATCTCCATTATTCATAGAATCATAGAATCCTAGAGTTGGAAGGGATACAGTAGGTCATCTAGTCCAACCCTCTGCCTGTAGCAGGAAATCCTCCTAGAGCATCTCCAACAGGTGCTCATCGAGCCTCTGCTTGAAGATCCCCAGTGAGGGAGAATCCACCACCTTGGCAATCTGTTCCACTGCCGAACCGCCCTCACTGTCAGGAATTTTTTCCTGATATCCAACCGGAATCTCCTTTCTTGCAGTTTGTACCCATTGATTCTAGTTCTGCTTTCAGAAGCAGCTATGAACAAATGAGCCCCTTCCTCCCTATGACAGCCCTTCAGGTATCTGAAGAGGGCAATCATGTCTCCCCTCAGCCTCGTCTTCTCCAGGCTGAACATCCCAAGTTCCCCCAACCCTTCCGCGTAGGGTTTCCCTTCCATCCCACTGATCATTTTTTACGCTCTCCTCTGCACTTGCTCCAGTTTGGCTGCATCTTTCTTAAAGTGAGGTGCCCAGAACTGAACACAGTACTCAAGGTGAGGTCTGACCAATGCTGAATAAAGATGAACTTCTCGCGACTTGGAAGCTACAGTCCTCTTAATGCAGCCTAAAATGGCATTTGCCTTCTTTGCAGACTCATCACACTGCTGACTCATGTTCAGCTTGTAATCCACAGTGACTCCAAGATCCCGCTCACATGTTGTGCTGCCAAGCCAAGTATCCCCCATTTTAAACTTGTGTTTTGGGTTTTTATTGTCTAAGTGCAGAACCTTGCACTTCTCCCTGTTGAAATTCATTCTATTTGTTACAGCCCAGTATTCCAGTTTATCCAGACCCTCCTAGAAGTTTCTCCTGTCTTCTGTTGTGTTTGCTACTCCTCCCAGCTTGGTGTCATCCGCAAATTTGATCAGGCTCCCCCGTATCCCTTCCTCCAAGTTGTTGATGAAGATATTAAAGAGAACCAGGCCCAAGACGAAGCCCTGGGACACCCCACTTGAAACCAACCTCCAGATTGATGCAGAACCATTTACCAAAACCTTTTGAGTGCGACTATTGAGCCAGTTGCAGACCCACCTAACGACTGCCTCGTCTAGCCCATATTTCTCCAACTTCCTGATCAAGTTGTCATGTGAGACCTTGTTGAATGCTTTGCTGAAGTCAAGATAAATGACATCCACAGCATTACCACTTTCCAGTAAGCTCAGCTTTATATTTCAGAATTTTGTAGTTTCAATACATACATGTCTTTCTCCTTCATGCTATTCATTCAGAAGTGCAAATAATCTTACAGCAGAAGAAAATTTCAATATTAGCACATATAAATGGCATCAAGATTCTTTGGGAAGCTTATTAAGGAGAACATACAATACTGCTCCTCCCCACCACAAAGGAAAATATTGGTTGTTCAGGAACCATGGAGGATCATACCTGATGAGCTCCATCTAGCTCTTATCCCTGTTTTCCCCTCCGATAGCATTTGCAACAACAAATGCTCTCCATGGGATAGACCCTCACTATAACAAGGGACACTAATGGTAAAGGTGTTCTCCTGCAGGTTGGCATGCTAGTTGTGACAGTCTCTAAAGGCAATGCTCATCCTCCAGGCTACAAGGCTGAAGAGCCAGCATTGTCCAAAGAAATCTCCATGGTCATGTGGCAGGCATAACTAAATGCCAAAGGCACATGGAACACTGTTACCTTCCCACCAAAGTGGTACCTACTTATTTGCCTGCATTTTATACTCTCAAACTGCCAGGTTGGCAGGAACACTAACGCAGTGAATAGGGACACTACTATCCCTCATATGTCACCAAAGACAAGTTTGTGAGCATACTCATAGTGGTCTCTCCACCCTTACATTAGCATCTAAATAAGGTTTGTATGTATTGTTTCATCAAAATTATTTTATTGTGAATCACAGTATCACAGTCTGGGATTTTGCATGGCATTATTACAGTGATGCAGTGTGGTACTGCAAGGAGGAAGAAGATCATGGTTGGCCCAGCCATGAGGCCAACTGAAGGAGTCATCTCAGGCAACAGATTGGCAAGGGGCACTCACCTCATCCACTGCTTCCACTGAGAGGAATAAAGTCTGGCACAGGGTGGAGCAGTTAAGTAGCACACTGCCTTAGGTATCAGGAAGTCATGAAACGTATCTGGGGACAATGCAGACAACATGAAAGAACTGAATGCACTATGGAATTAATTTTAGAAATTTTTCTAGTGAAACCACAATTAAGGAGATTTAGAGTACAGGAAAGGGCAAAACTATGGTACAACAAAGGAATGGAAAGCAGGAAATCCAAACAATCCATACGAATGAGACTTTCTGATGTTAATGTCACAAGTATACCTTTTGAGGAAAAAACTTACATTAAAAAAGTTCATTTGGGTTCACAAATCTGCATGTTAAAAGGCTCATGTGTTTTCTGTTCCAACTGAATCATCTAGAGGAGGAGGTGATACTTGAAGTGTTATAGGCCTTTTTTAGCAACAGTTGATGAAGCACTTATCTTTTTTCAAGTAATGCAAGCCTGCCTTTCATAATTCATGCTGCATGCACCATCTAATCCCAAGCCAACTAAAGTCAGTGGGAGAGTTCTTACCGACTTGTCATTCAGGTTTAGCCCAAGGCAAGACTCTTGTCTTTGAAAAGGCTGCGCTCTCATTGAAGAGGTTACAGATCTGACATATCAAAACCTTGCTTCATTAGTCAGGGTGGGTTTACTTGTTCACAGTGTATGAGATTTATTTCTTCCCTCAGCATGTTATCAGATAAATTCATACAGACACAAGCACACAGTATTCTCCTAGTAATTATATTAATATATTAGCAAAACATACCCATGTTGCAAGAGTAAAATACTCCCCCGTGTGCCATCCCTCCATTGTGCATCATCTCCCCATTGCACATCATCCCTCCCATGTGCAACATCCCCCTATGCACAACATCCCTCCATGTGCAACATCTCCTCATGCACACCATCACCTCATGCACATCTTTCCCCATGTGCACCATCCACCCATGCATCAACACCCTATGTGCATCAACCCCCAAGCGCAACATCCCCCATGTGCAACAAACCCCAGTGCACATCAACCAACCATGACCAACATCTCCACACGCGCATTATACCCATGTGCATCAACCCTGATTGTGTCACATCCCCCATGCACAATATCTCCCCATGTGCCACATCCCCCCATATGCATCATCCCCGATGCACATCAACCCCCCATTGATATGCATCTGCCATGCGCATCATACCCCCATGCGCATCAACCCCCCATTGATGTGCAATATCCCCATGTGCATCATTCCCGCATGCGCATCATCCCCGCATGCGCATCATCCCCATTGATGTGCAACATCCCCCCATGCGCAACATCCCCCATGCACATCAACCCTGAATGTGTAACACCTCCCCATGTGCAACATCACCCCATGTGCAACACCCCCATGTACATCAACCCCCATGCACATCAAACCCCATGTGCATCAACTCCCATTGATGTGCAACATCCCCTCTATGCACATTGTCCTCTCATGCAAACCTTCCCTCCCAGTATATCAGGTACTGGGCAACAAACTGACTGGATGTTGATGAGTCTTCAATGTTAAGTATAGGACAGAAACACGTTGCACCCCTTTTCACCCCGTTAAGGGTTAAATTTCTCAGCATCGGTTCTTGGTTCATGTCACATAAGGATCACCTTCCCCAAATTTCATGCTTGTAGGTCCAAGGGTTGGGGCAGAATGTCCCTCAATCTGGAACTCTTCAATATAAAGTATAGGGAGGAAAACACGTTTTCACCATTCACCCCCTTTCACCCCCTTCTGGAGGGAATTTCCAAAAACCGGTTCTTAGTAGATCCCTCCATCACGGAAGGAAATCCCACCCCAAATTTCACAGGCCCAGTGGTTTTGGGCTGAATGTTGATGAGTCAGTCTGTCAGTCAGTAAGTCAGTGAATCAGTCAGTGACTTCAATTTTATATACTTAGAGCACAATCCTAATCAGGTCTACTCAGATGTAAGCCCCATTGTGTTCAATGGGTCTTACTCCTAGGAAAGTGTCTTTAGGATTGCAGCCTAATATAAATTAGTGCAAAAAAGGCAGAAATTCATGTTGTGCTTCTTCTGTAACATTTGAAGTAAGAACTTTTGGGATCTGTGTACACCCCAGTGCAAAGAAACACACTGCTCCCTGTGAGGTTGGCAACCTTTCCATGGCTACACAAGAAAGAAACACAAAACAGGAAGAACAAAAATTTCACTGACCCAACTGATCAGATTTTGTATTCCAAGGTGTCCCGAAGGGTATGTGCCACCTACATTTCCTGGAGTTGGGACTTTAAGCTCAATACAGAGTGAGCAAATGCTCTGCCATGTTTTTGTGTGTGTGGAGAAAAATATCACATCAAGGATTTAATTTAAGTAAGTTCCATTCACTTCTGAGGGCTTTGCCTCTGACTAAGCATAAGCTTTCATGTTTAATAATTACCAGCCATGATGGGTATGTGTAACCTCCTTATTTTAAATGTTTGCCACCTAAGAATGCCAAATGTAGGGGAGGACACAAGAATGCTGACCTCTTATTGTATTGTGTGATCTCTGAAGCACTTGGTGGGTCACTATGAGATACAGAAAGCTGGACTACATGGACCTTTGGCCTGATCCAGCAGGGCTCTTCTTATGATCTTAATTTTATAATCGGAAGGTAATCATTAGCAAAATCCTTCTGCATAAAAATGTCCTTGATCTAGCTCAATTTAAAGTCATGAAAAGAAAGACACCCTGTCTTTAGAACATATTTTAATTGCAATATTCTTGTATGCATTAGGTTCTATAATATCAAGCTTGTAGATAAAATTGTACTTGAGTATAAGCCGAGTTTTTTGGGCCCCAAAAATGGGCCCAAAAAGCCCCCTCGGCTTATACTCGGGTGAACTGAAATGTGGTGGGATCAAACCCCATCATGTCATATACCGTTGGATTCTTATTGAAGAGCAGAATCCAATGCAAGAATCTGTTTTCAGATATCTCCTTCTTATCAAAAGTTATGGCCAAAAAAACCAAAACTAGAAAAATAAATTTTTTTAAGTGGGTAGGAATTTTGGCCTGGGGGTTCAGGAATTTTAGGTTTGGCATGTGGTCACCCTGTCCTATGCATGTCTACCCTGAAGTAAGCCCCACTAAGTTCAATGAGGCTTACTCCCAGGAAAGTGTGCTTAGGATTGCAGCCTATGAGTTCCAAGAAGGCTACAAGGAAAAGGACCAGTACCAGTACCTGCTGCATTTCCCCCCCTTCGCTAATACTCCAGTCAATAAGTTTTCCCAGTTTTTGTGGTAAAATTAGGTGCCTCGGCTTATACTCGGGTCAGCTTATACTCGAGTATATATGGTACATAAAATTCATAGGCACAATGAAATGCTTTCAGTTCAACGAAAGCTAACAATTCAAGAAATCTGTTATTAACATTCAACCAGACTTTAAATTCAGAGCACACTTTGAGACATCTGTTGACTGTCTTAACAAGAGACCTGACTAGGACTTTAGTTACCGTAATGGTGCAATGAAAGAGACCACAAAGCAATCTCAAGTGGACCACATGACTGCAATGATTCATTCTTCTAGCATTTAAAGGGACAAAACGACAAGAAGGTGAACCAATCAACAGTTACATCAACATTTTTACTATATTTCTTCCCTTTACCAAACACTTTTAGGGAAATAGTTGTTGTCCTTAAGAGAGACTGCCATAAATAGCCATATATTTAACAAAGTGTGCAACCTAACTCAACAACTAGTTCCAAAAGAAAGCACTCACTCTGTATCTTGAAACACAATCATATGCATGTTTATTCCAGAGTACCTTCCATTGCATTCACTGGGGTTTTGTGGTTGTTCTGTTGTTAGTCGTGTCTGATTCCATTCTCATGATGTGACCAAAACATTTGAGCTTCAGGTTTAGTATCTCTCCTTCCAATGCACATCTGGATTGTTTCCTTGTAGGATTCACTGGTTTGATCTTGCAGTCCATGGGACTCTCATAAGACTTCTTAAACACCATAATTCAAAAGCATGTCATTCTGTACACGACAACAGGATACTTCAGTCTCAGTATGTGCACTGCACTCTCCATAAGCAACATAATACGCTGATTCCTCCAGCCCCTCATATAAAGCAGCACAAATGTCTGCATTGGTACATACACACTTTGTACATAAGCAGATTTTTTATCTTCCCATTGCTCACACATACATCAACAAGAAGTCCTATATCATCACATGATAAGGTGGTAAACAGTTGCTGATTCCCACATCACAACAAATGGTAGCTAATCAATGCCCTTATTTTCATTAAGGGCATCTCTGCAAGGCCAGTACAGCCTACATTGCTTCTTTTAGGTTTTTCACCTGAATTCATCACAAAGCAGGTGAATGGTTGTGGAATAGAATTTGAGGAAGAACATATTTTTGCTTTGATGAGACATCCCAGGGAATGCAAGACTTTACCCTCTTCAAAATCAATGAGAAAAATAGGAGCGGATGGAGTTCTGGGAATGCTTGTACATCAAGAATGGTGACATAATCAGCAGGAGCATTCATGTGCTGTCTATAATTTTTTTCCCAAAAGGCTTCAGCGGAGAAGAATAATCAGGTTTACCTGAAAAATTTGCCTAGATGCATAAGTTAATACCATTGCCTTCCCACAGGCCATCTGAGAGTATAATGCATTGTATTTTAACTAATAGTAGTGCATGTTATATACTGACTAACCTTACAATCCAGAGTAACATTATGTGCATCTGTAGTTACGGCATCACCTAGTGAAAACCTATGGGAAATTCATATTACAATCCAGAGTAAATTGTTCTTACTCCAGAGCAAGGACTCACCGTAGTTACTATGGATTGCACCCATAATATTATATTAACATATAGAATCCAGTGCATATTTATTTAAGTGTAAGTCCTCTTGAATTCAATGGAATCTGCTTCCATGAAAACATGCATAGGCTTTAATATAGCTTTGATACTTATCTGAATGTTTTAATTCAATTTTAATTGTTATTCATTTAAACAATTATGAATAGCCCACTCAGTGAGTTTGGGATGAAATGTAGATATTTAGTGACGTGCAATACATTTCAAACAGAAAAAGTGGAAAGGGGAGAAAAACACTGTGGTAAAGAAATGTAAGGTTGATTTTTTTTGTTATAGTCTTAGAGCCCAGTCCTATACTGTAAAACTTTCAATTCATCTGTAACAAATGTTTCCTTACCTTGAGGAAGCCTCCAACTCTTGAAGAAGCCATACGCAAACACCAGCAGGATGCAGCACACATATCTTTGCTGTCGCTATATCAGCACCGGACTATATCAGATATGACCGGGCCCTAAATAAGATACCCATAAAGGTCATGGCTAACAAAGGTGTAATACCTTGCCCCAGCATTGGGCAGTGATGTTACAATGTCATGCAATGCTGTGATATCGTTGCCCTATATTCTCTCCAGGTTAGGGTTTTACTGGAAAGTGGCAATGCTGTGGATGTCATTTATCTTGACTTCAGCAAAGCATTTGACAAGGTCCCACATGACATTATAATTGGGAAGTTGGAAAAATATGGGCTAGACTGGGCAATCGTTAGGTGGATCCACAACTGGCTCGATGGCCGCACTCAAAGGGTTTTAGTAAATGGTTCTGTGTCAACCTGGAGGTTGGTTTCAAGTGGGATACCCCAAGGCTCTGTCTTGGGACCGGTTCTCTTTAACATTTTCATTAATGACTTAGAGGAAGGGATACAGGGGAACCTGATCAAATTTGCGGATGAAACCAAGCTGGGAGGAGTAGCAAACACAACAGAGGACAGAAGAAACCTCCAGGAGGATCTGGATAAACTAGAATTCTAGGCTGTAACAAATAGAATGAATTTCAACAGGGAGAAGTACAAGGTTCTGCACTTAGGAAATAAAAACCAAAAATGCAGGTATAAAATGGGGGATACTTGGCTTGGCAGCACAACATGTGAGCGGGATGTTGGAGTCACTGTGGATTACAAGCTGAACATGAGTCAGCAGTGTGATGTGTCTGCAAAGAAGGCAAATGCCATTTTAGGCTGCATTAAGAGGACTGTAGCTTCCAAGTCACGAGAAGTTCTAGTTCCTCTTTATTCAGCATTGGTCAGACCCCACCTGGAGTACTGTGTTCAGTTCTGGGCACCTCACTTTAAGAAAGATGCACCCAAACTGGAGCAAGTCCAGAGGAGAGCAACAAGAATGATAAGTGGGATGGAAGGGAAACCCTGTGAGGAAAGGTTGGGGGAACTTGGGATGTTCAGCCTGGAGAAGAGGAGGCTGAGAGGAGACATGATTGCTCTCTTCAGATACCTGAAGGGCTGTCATAGGGAGGAAGGGGCTCATTTGTTCATAGCTGCTTCTGAAAGCAGAACTAGAACCAATGGGTACAATCTGCAAGAGAGGAGATTCTGGTTGGATATCCGGAAAAAATTCCTGACGGTTCGGGCGGTTCGGCAGTGGAACAGATTGCCAAGGGAGGTGGTGGACTCTCCCTCACTGGGGATCTTCAAGCAGAGGCTCAACAAGAACCTGTCGGCAGGAAATCCCTAGGGGGATTTCCTGCTGCAGGCAGGGGGTTGGACTAGATGACCTACTAGGTCCCTTCCAACTCTATGATTCTATGATTCTATGTTTCCTTCTGGATTTGGGTAAGGCTAGAAGCCTTCCCTGATACTGAGAAGAAGCACTGCAAAACTGGCAGCCTCCCAACCTCAGGGATTCTCCCCGAGGGCAGGACTTCGCAGGGCCTTTACCTGGCATTGGGGATGGCTTGGAGCTGTGTCCATGCCTTGAGGACTTTCTCATTTTAAAAAATTCACGTAACTGCTACATCTTTAAACAAAGCAGCATTGCTTGTTTGACACTTTCTTCATTTTGAAGTATATAAAGGGAAGACACCAAAGAAAAATGAAGCAAGCACTTAAAACAAGCACTTGATTCAATCTTTTTCATTTTGGAGAGAATAATTTCCTGATAATATTACACAAACAATGCTAAATTATTCTCTTTGGGGTGAAAAATTGTTGAAAGACAATATACAGTTCTTCTCTTCTACAAATTGAGTTAGCAAATGCTCAGGAAAATAAAGCACATAGTCATTTGGCAATCAATTTCCTCTCGGTTATTCTGGGCACAATCCTAACAAATTTAGGATGCAACAACTCATCCTTTCCCTATCCCTATGGTGGTGTGGGGAAGCAGGTACATGTCTGTTGGCACATGTCTGTGCACTGGTCCAACCAAGTGGCGCAGAAGTGCCTTCCAGCACTTTTGCAACACCCCTGAGCCAACCTCAGGTTGCAATCCTACCCCACAGTTAGGCCGACATACGTCCTAGCACAAGTCCCAGCCTGGGTTGGGGGTGACTTCTGCACTACTCCTGGAGAGATTAGATCAGTGCTAGCACATATGCCAGCCTCCCCATGGAAATGGGGCGCAGATGAGTTTGCTGGCCTAAATTGGTTAGGATTATCTCATACATAACTAGCACTGAAGATATCAGCAATGATATAGGATTTTATCATTCCTAAGTCAAAGTCTTGCTGCTGTAGATCAAGTTTATGAATCTGCCTGAAAGATTTTGGTCCAATTAATGTCCAATAATCCAATTGGTCCAATAATGTCCAATTAATGTCCAATTTGGTCCACAATGTCCAATTAATAAAAGCTTGCAGTTTACATTGCAAGCATTGTATTCCTAAGACATGCTTTTAGTACGTCTGGGGGAACAAGCACCTTTTGCAAATGGCTCATGACATCCCATAGAACTTGGCATTCAATCAGGGCTAGTCTCAGTCAGCATCACAAATGAGCCTCCATGATATTTATCATGTGGGGATAAATTTACTGTATGGAGGACAGCGTGGCTCCATATCTAAAGGACATTGTATACTCAAGCACAGAACACCAGGAAGTTTCTCTGGGCAAACCCTTTGAAATGAATTCAATCTGCAGCACAGAAATGTTCATATTTTCAACATTAAAATTTTCTTGAACCTAAACTAGATCTTTGGTAACTATACTCAGGGAATCATCAAATCATAGAATCCTAGAGTTGGAAGGGACCCAGTAGGTCATCTAGTCCAACCCCCTACCTGTTGCAGGTAATCCTCCTACAGCATCTCCAACAGGTGCTCATCGAGTCTCTGCTTGAAGATCTCCAGACAGGGAGAGTCCACAACCTCCCTTGGCAATCTGTTCTACTGCCAAACTGCACTCACCGTCAGGAATTTTTTCCTGATATCCAACCAGGATCTCCTTTCTTACAGTTTATACCCATTGATTCTAGTTCTGCTTTTAGAGGCAGCCAATAACAAATAAGTCCCTTCCTCCCTATGATAGCCCTTCAGGTATCTGAAGAATGTGATCAGGTCCTCTTGTCCAGCCTGAGCATACCAAGTTCCCCCAACCTTTCCTCATAGGGCTTCCCTTCCATCATTCTTGTTGCTCTCCTCTGGACCTGCTGGGAGGTCAAGTGAGAGGCAGGTGGGCAGAGAATGGACATTTCTGTGGAGTGAAGGAAGGGATCTTTGATGCAATCAATCATAAGGGAGAGTAGAAGGAAGAGAAGGGCTCAGAATAGGTGACAAGGATGTTCTGTTTCTGTACTACTGCCTGTTAGGTAAGCTCAAGGGAGGACAACAGGGAAAGTGTAAGGGAAACTTCCAAGCACACACAATGTCCAGTTTGTTTCCCAGTGTGTTTGCATGGCTTTCGATGGTTTTGCCTCTTGATTTGAGTACTTGGAGGTGTAATTGGAGGTGGTCTGATTTGAGTACTCGTGATTCAAGTGATTCAGACTTAAGAAGTGTCATGGGGGTTTGACAACTCTGCACTCAACTTCAGTGTAGACCCCCCCATGGGTCTATGACTTTTCCAAAAGACCCCCATGACTTTTCCCAACACTGCCCAGAAGTGACTTTTTAAAGACTTTCTGAGACCTGGAAAGTCTACATGGAAGACATTTGATCCCCACATCCATCCCAAGTGTGCCAGTGTCTTGATATAGTTATTTAGCTGACTTCTAGGGGGATTGATATAGTTATCTTGATGTAATGTCTTGTTACAAGTTAATTAGTTGTTAATTAGCCAACAACTAAGGCTTGACCAATAGGGCTGTTCTCCCTATTATGCAGAACCTAACGCTGCCCTGCACCCTATACCTTCCAACTTTTAAAAGAACTATTGTGTGCTGATTTATAAAGTTGCTCTGTATGTTAATGGGCTACATCAATTATTGTCTCTAGATCACCAATTATGAAGAATAGCATAGTGTATCCCACCTAAACTCTGGCAGCTTGTGCTGATGCTGTAAAGTCAGAATCCTGCACATCAGCAGACCTCTTTTTATAATCTCTTGAAACCCAACTACAGTTATTACTTACTCAGAAATCCAGCTCAAGTTGCTGGTTGCCTTCTTGCAAAAGATTGCTGCTCTATTATCAAGGGTAACATTATCCACCAAAGATGTTTTCTAATTGGCTTACTTAACAGAAAAAATTGTGAGATTGGTTTTTCACTAGGGTTTTCCCCCCTTTCTATAATACTGCTTTGCTACAATATAGCCTTTGATACTAAATAAGGTCAAAATAATTTTGTAAATTAACTACACCCACAGAAAAGAACATCCTGAATAGTCACCCTTGTCTGCATCTGCTACTCCTGCAATACTGTAGCTTTCTTTTTTGAGGACAGACTAAAAAAACTATCACCTCACAGAACAACACAGAATGACAGGAGACACAATGGGATCAGCTGACATTTAATTTAATTTTATTTATTTATGTATTTAGATACTGCCTACTTTCTTAAATCAAATTCAGGATAGCACACATAGCCTTCCCATGCAGCCACCCATCCAGGCACAGATCCAGACCAAGATCTGCTTAATGGGGAAGGGCGGAAAGTATGTTTTTTAACAAGATTGGTATCAATCCAATAAAAGGGAGGAAGTTAGTGGTCTGGCAGTTAGGTTTTCCCTAGATCTCTGTAGACCAACTTTAACATCCCACTGGCATGCAGACAGCCAACTCTTCACTATTTCCATAACTGCAGCGTAGAATGTCTTGCTTAGGAAAGTGTGCACTTATCCAGATTGCTGTTATAACCTGTGTTTCCATTCAAAATTTCTTCCTTTCAGACATTTTACTCAAGCAGAAGAACAATCACAGAAAGGGGATGATTTAAATCCCTTCAGGACAGTTGTTTCATTCACTGCATGGATCCAAAAAAATCATGAATGGCATTTTGCATTTATTTATTTAATCCTGCCGTTCCCATATAAAGACAGATGCCCAAGGCAGCTTACAAAAAACCTTCATAAAAACATTAACCTGTGCCAGAGGGGAAAGAGGACATGCCAGCTACTATCAGAGGGGATAACATCCATCCCTCAACTCTCACATCCCCCAAGTTGGGTGGCAGTCACGGTAGCTTCCCCAGGGTAAGGGAATGTTTGTTCTCTCACCTCAGAGCTGCACTGCGCTTACTTCAGTGCTGAAAAATTGATTAAGATTGTGTCATAGGAGACTGGAAAAAAAACCGGCTGAGGCTGCAGTCCTAACCTCCAATTCGGCCAGCCCCAGCATAAGTCCTATGCTGACCTGGGGATGTCCCAAAAGTGTCATAAAGCACTTTTGCCCCACTCCTGAGGAGGATTAGGCCAGTGCACAGGTATACGCTGACCTCCTCACACCACTCCAGGAAGATATGCCAGGTGAGTTCGGCCAGCCTAAATTGGTTAGGATTGCACCCTAAGACTAAAAAACAAGGATAGAGGAAACAGGAATGGATGAATAAGGAAAATGTTCTAAGGAAGAACATTAAGCACACTCTTACAGTGCAATCCTATTTGTGTCTACTCAGAAGTAAGTTCAATTGAGTTCAATGGGGCTTAGAGCACAAGCTTATCCATGTCTCCTCAAAAGTAAGCCCCATTGTGTTCAGTGGATCTTACTCCCAGAAAGGTGTGCTTAGGACTGCTGCAATCCTATAAATACTTTTCTGGAAGTAAGACCCATTGAACACAATGGACTTACTTTTGAGTAAGCATGGTTAGGATTGTGCTCTTAGTCCTAGGAAAGTGCTCTTAGGATTACACCCTTAGGCTCCAATCCTAAGCACACTTTCCTGGAAGTACTATTGAACACAAAGGGACTTACCTTTGAGTAGACATGCTTAGGACTGCACTGTCAATGTTTCATTGCCTTTAAAGGGAAGAGAACAGGTGCAAACTTTTTTTTAGGGTTTTCCTAAATAGAAGTACTATAATCTGGTCTTTCTTCTCTTTTCATTGTAATGGTATTTGCTTCTGTATTTCTTTTTCCCTGTCCATCTTCATGGTCAGATTTACTCAGCGGGGCTTTAGAAGACCACCCCACAAGAAACAACATCTGGGCCACACATCAGTGTTTCAGCTTCTGTCAATTCTTCTGGGGTTTTATACACTCAAATGCTAAATATATTTTCTTTTCTTTTTTTAAACTTAGTTCTCATGTTTTATTGAAAATTGTATACTATTTCTGAGTGAGTTCAAAATATTATTTCATAAGGCTACTCATACACTGTAAACTGTTTACACTCCAAACTGTTGTTTTTATCAAGCGATAACAATACAGTCATTCACTCAAACTGACAAACTGTCAAATGTATGACTTACAGGAGTAAGCATTAAAGCAGTCAAGTGGAGTTTTCAAGAAGCCAGTTTACAGTCTGGTGCTGTGACGTTTTTACTAGTGACTTTAGTGAAGGAGTTGAGAGTATCCAAATCAAATTTTCCAACAGCACATTAAACTGCAAACTAGAGAAAGCACGAAATGAACCAATAATAGCTGGCTAGGCAATATTAATGCTAAGCCTTCTGAAATTACTGCTGGAGTGCCCTGAGTGCTATCCACAAGTCCAGCATTTAAGCATGACTTCTCATAGTTATCTTCACCATGGAGGTACTGTACCAGGGTTATGGCAAAGCCAGAGGTAAAGCACTGCCAAAAACAAATGGTATCCTCAATGGTTGGGGGAAATACCTGCATTCAGGGGTAACTTGCATATTCTTGCCTGTCACAATCTACATGTGCAGAGCATTTCAGCCCACTCTACTCCTACTCATCCACACGGCAAATGGAGAAGATTATGGGAGCTGGATATGCAATGCAGATTTGCTGTCAAAATTTGCTGGTTATGACTTTGCAGTAGTTACCATCTCCCATGCCTGAGTCAGCATCTGTGACTCAGAAGAAAAACTGCTGAGTCTGTCTGCATTGGCCTCCCTAGGCCAGTGGGAACTCACTCTCCACTGGTCCAGATCTGGCACCAGGAAGTCAGGGAGTGCTCTTGCACTGGCCTACTCAATTCCCAAAGTGGAGCAAACATGCTTTTGCAACATCCAGAAGATGGTGGAAGTCCATTGAACTGGCCTAACTGCTGCTGGTGAGAATTGCACTCTGAACGACTGTATTTGCAATCCAATGTTGCATCACACATTTCTGCAAGAGATATACTGTTGCATTTGGACAATATATTTGGTGTATATGTCTTATACACCATATAACACCGACACCACACCGAAAACTGCAGCTATGAAAAAATTAAACAGACCAATTTCATCCTGAGATAAAAGACCTGAGTGTAGCATTTCTTTACTATCCAAAGAAATCAATCAAGAAACCTGCTCTGCAAGAATGTTAGGCAATGGCATTTCGGTACTTTGCAGATGCGTGCATATTTTGCATCTCTGCCTCTTCATTGAGTTTTGAAAGGCCCATAATGTATGTCAGGTTAAAAATATTCAAAAAGCCATCTACTTTCAGACTTGACTACCGTTGATGCTTGACAAGAATTTAAGAAGCATGCTGCTTATTACCCTTTCTTGACTGCTCTATGTTACTTGTGAACTGATTTACCAAAGACTGCCTTCTGAAAGCATTCTCATGGTGCAGGTTTATGCTGAGCCACATGGCTTTCCGAATTACATTGTGCCTTTGACTGCACAAACACCAGGACACGCAACAAAGCACGCTTTACAGCCCTTGAGTCCACTGGCATGACCAAGTTCTCTTGAGAAGCTGGACTGCTCTTTGCATAATTAACCCAGTTTTCACTATGTGTGTACTGTACACTTTGTACTAGTTGGCCTATGCTTACCTCGGACCAAAGTAGCGCCTGATCAATTAGGCTTGCATGCACCATTGCCCTTTGTCACATTTCATTTCTTGCTGTTTTGTTTTGCTTTGCCCCCCACTGTCTCTCATTTGTCCCTGCACTTTGCTTTGAATGCTGGCAGTATGCATGCACAAAGGACAGGACAAGGAATAATTAAGGGTCAAGGGAGAAGAATGCAATAAGGAAGACTGGGACACAGCTTTGCTTCTGGAGAGGTAGAGCAAATCCTAAGGCACACTTACCTGGAAGAAAATCTCATTGAATTCAATGGAAATTATTTTTCAGTAGACATGCATAGGATTAGACCAGAGCCAGTCTTTCTGTGAAGAAACATTAAATTATCATGTGAAGCGGCACACTTGGAGGGCAGAGAATGGCCATGCTCCCATGCCCAGCTGTCTGCCACTGAATCCAGTCATACCCTACAATCCAGAGTAACTATGGGAGCACGTAAGAGACATTACGTGTACCCGTAGTTACTGTACAATCTAATGAAAACCTATGGGAAATTCATACTGCAATCCACAGCAAATTGTTCTTACACCGGAGCAAGGACTCCACGTAGTTACTCTGGATTGTGCCCTTAAGCTTTCTGGAGAATTCTGTGCTGTTCTGATAGAGAACCATAGTGGCAGCAATACCCTTCTTCCTCCAGAGAAGGGAGGAAAGAGCTGTTGCAGCTCCAAATCGCTTCTTACCCACCCAGTGATTATGAAGGCAGAAATAAATAATCCAGAGCCCACCACCTTCCCTCCACTTATTTTTATTTTATTTATTTACTTAATTTATATCCCGCCTTTCCTCACCTGCAAGAGGGAGCTCAAGGCGGCTAACATCAATCAGAAAAATAAAACATCATTAAAATAGATCATGAATAGAGATTAAAAAATAATTAAAATACAATTAAAATACAATTAGATTAAAAAAACTGAGAACAATTAAAACAGACTAAAAACATTTGTTAAAAACAATAAAATAGAACAATAAAACTGCCCCTAACTTCTGCCAGGTTACCCAACTTTCCAGGAATGATGCACACAAGCTTCTTCCTCCATTCTATATCTGTTTGAAATGAACATTTGTGGCACGTGCTAAAAGCCTGTCGTATGCCACTGCTGTCGTTTCAAACAGAAGTGCCACAGAGGAACTAGGCTGTGTGCCAAGGGTGGGAATGTGGGGTGAGGTATCACCAGGGTGACCATATGACTGGATTTTCCCAGATTTGTCTTCTTTTTTAGCCTTCTGTCTGGGTGTCCTCAAAAGGGCTCCATTTTGGCTTCGTTTTGGAACTTTGCAATAGTGTGCAGTATCACATCATGTCATATGTCATTGGATTTGTATTGAAGAGCAGAATCCTATGCAAAATTCAGTTTTGAAATATCTCTTTCCTATCAAAAGCTATGGCCAAAAAACAAAACAAAAAATATGCATTGAGCTCTATGGGAAAGTGAAAGTGCCCAATATCGTGGCTTTACCTGTGAGTAAGCAAATGTGCCATTGTCTGCCGGAAAGGCCAGGCTGAGAGGAATCCAAGACCTTGTCCTCCTTTTGAGGTTTGGGCATCACCAATGGGTATCACCTACTCACTAAACCACTCACTTGCCCATTGTCCCATGACCATGGTGACCATGGGTATCACCTACTCACTAAACCACTCACTGGCCCATTGTCCTACCTCCATCCAGATACTGAGAGGATACTATGTCTCAGCAAAGACAGAGATGGTAATATTGGGGGATTCGGATGGGGCAGCAGCATGTGCCTCCAATGGATTGGCCTGTAGGTGTTAATACATTCCTTATTCAAACACTTATTGTAGAAAAAATTGTATCATACCAGCTATTATTTCTTAAATTTTCCTTGGACCAGGAGAACCAGATACAGTGTACCAATGCATCCAAAACATCCTTATTTCTTTACAATATTGTTTATTCTCATCTATGCTTCCAGACTTTCTGGGTCCATTTATGATTAAAGAAAAACTTTTAAGCAATTTCTGAAGACAGTGGTTTAAAATAGCTCCTTTGCTGATTTAGATATAGACAAGTATATACATGCCATTCTGGGCAAACATGTCAGGAAAAATACCATGAGTCTGAAATAATTGTTAAATTATGGGAAACTAAAAAATTTTAGAATTTATATAATAACCAGTTGTTCCATCCAAATGTATTTATGGTAAGATATTTCTGAAGAGACAAGGATTTTAAAATGAAATTACCCACATTGCCACACCTTCAATTGCAAAAGTATGATAGTTTAGTTTATAGGAGAGCTAGGTACTAGTGAACTTGGTTTATATCCTACAGCCATTACTTTCACAGCAGCTATTGAAAGCCCTGAGGCTGCTTCAAGGGTAAACAGCAGGAACACTCACTAGTTTAGAAGTATTTCATATGCGACTTGGTTTGCTCAGCATTGGCCGCTGTTATTAGTCAGATTTCATGTTCCAGTTCTCAAAAAATTGACATCAAATGAACATCATGTTTTAGACTTTGAGCAAAAAGGCATGTCTGTAAACCACAACCTCCCCTAAACAATAAGAACCTTTAATACCTAATTACTTTTGTTTAAACACAGTATTTAATAATGATGTTTGGGATTTACAGTGAAAATATCCCGGTTGTTAGACCAGTAGGAATGTATGAATGAACAGTAATATGTGGAAGGAATAGAGGGTCAAAGTGTTGTATAGCAAATAGGCTGATTAAAGAGATGTAATCAGTACTGTACTCTGTTTAGCTGTATCAGCTGCTTAGACATGCAAGTTTAGGGCCAGTGACAGCCCAGACTGAGGCTCCCTTATTCATTCTTATCTTTAAGCACTGCAGCGGAACAACTGACTTGTTTTTTAAACTCCATCCTTCTCCTTTATTAAAAATAGATATGATAAAATTAAGAACCCTAGATAGTACAAAGCCACAAGCTACTATCCAAAAACATGTTTAACTTAACCAATGACTTTTATCTTCTGCAATCTAATAATTGGTTGATTCTTGTAGCAGTCTCAGATGGCAAAAGACAGTAGGTAATCCACTCTCTCCACATATCCCATCATTTTGCACAATGTATGGTTTTGGGTTAGGACAAAACTGAGCTTCAGCAGTTGTTACTGTAGTGGAATTAATACCATCAAAAAAAGGGTTTAAGAAAAAAGCAGGCAGTGAGAGAAAGGAGATTTACAATTATTGAACATTTTCCTATTTAAAAGTCATATTAAAATCAGGTGGTAACTATTAAATCTAGAGCAGAGATCTCCAAACTATATAAACAAGTTCAGTATACACAGCACCATGAAAAAGAAAACTTTACACATTACGCTTACCAGAACACTTTGTTAACAAGCTCATCATGTCATGGCAATGTACATCAAAGGAAATATTTTGGCAAAAATGTTAAAAAGTTCATTATACGCCTATAAAGTTATTGATCACAAACAAAATGCTAAGGGAGTGATGACAGATATATGTAAATGATAAAGAACTGTTTTTGCATCACTACCAAGAAACAAGAGAAGCAGCTCAACATGGAGATGTTAGATCTTAAAATGCATTTGTAGCTCTGAAAGACAGTTTCTTGCTTTCCCCACTACGTTCAAAGTGTTAGATTTCCGAAAGCTCATTAACAAAATCTGGTGACTGTTTTTGAGGCTTAAAGTAATTCAGTTGTCTGATATACACTTTTGTGCAAAGGAAATTAGCAATCCAATTCTCTCTCTCTCTCTCTCTCTCTCTCTTATATATATATATACAGAGAGAGAGAGAGAGAGAGAGAGAGAGCTGGGCAGGGGTGGAGAGAAGAGAAGATCAGGCCCATGAAAGAGCAAAAGTGGTAGTAGCATACAGTGAGACCCTCCTACCTGTCAGTTGCCACAGACTGCTATGGACCAACAGAGAGAGAGTAGGGAGATGCCAAGTGTATGGGCCCAATGATATGCATGCTTGCCTCCTGGCCAAGTACAACAGCCTGTATGGAAATCCTTAAATAGATCCTTAAAATAGACTCTGTGGTGGAGTAGAAAGATATAAGGATAACCTGAGGAAATGGGGATTAACCATGAAAGATGGGCCGTGTGTATGTGGAGAAGAACAAACCAATCCACATATGCTCCAGTTCATACAATCCCCTTTTATATGCATAGAGGAAGACCTTATGCTGGCAAGGGAAAATGCGCCGAGAGAGCCCAGGTTTGGATAAATGACATCTAATAAAAATCCTTTTAAAGTTCTTTATAGAAATTTTACCCATGTATGTGATTCTTTTACAAATAAAGAAAGTGGATTATGCCAGATTCTGAACCTTTTTCCCAATGTAGGCTTGGATTTGTGCCACTAATTTCACTAGTACAGATCTGAGTAGTCCCTAGTACAGCCAGGCTGAGGCTCAAATGTTTCCTTACCCCAAACAGACCTCCAGTCTTCTCCTAACCAGCACTGGATACAGTGTGAGCCATGGGCCCTGCTGCACAGTACTGGATAGGATTGGACTGCCTATTTCAGAAATGTCATTCACGAAGCAAGCATAAAAAGCTCTGGAACAACTGGCATATTTACAAGTAACGTTCCTTTAACTTGCTCAATGCCAAAGCAATCTATCGTTTCTATTGTGGCTAGCAATGAATTGCAGCAAGAAGCTCTGTAATTCCATGCACATCTCCACTGAGGGGAAAAAAGAATGTGTAGAGAGAAATGAAAATACGGCTGAATGAAAAGGAATGTCCCATTGAACCAGTGGCTCCTGTACACTGTTTACTGCAATCTATAAACAGCATATACAAGCTGCCAAACTGGGATCATTCCTAAAAAGAACTCTCTGAACATGAAGAAGAAAAAGATCAATCTTGAACATCACTATAAAGCAAATACTATGTTTTAAACCGCTAACCCAAATGATGCCATCTGGTGAGGTTCATTAGATCTGCCATTCAGTGAAATATCTGTTCTGTAGCAAACATGTACATTTTATTCTATCACTCATATCTGTGATGGTTTTCAATTCTGTGAAGTATGTCCAGTGTCTCCTTGAGAAATGGGTTCTGCTGTTATTATAAGATTGAAGAAGTGCTGAAGTTTTCACTTCTTTAAAGTTCTGCAATCAACCCAAGAAGGGCAATTCTCTACATACTATCTCCACATCTTTAGGAAGACATGTAAGTATGTGTGTATTTTAAGAATTTATATCCCATTCTATCACTATGACCATCCTGCTTTATCCATAGTTTTCAAGGTAGCTCACAATGTAAACCAAACCATCATAAAATCACATAAAAAATAAAGTTGTCCCCTGGAGGTTAAACTGCTAGTTGTGACCGACTTTAGGGTTCGGTGCTCATCCCCATTTGTAGAGCCTGACATGTGGCCCACATATGCACCGAATGCTGTTACCTTCCCACCTAAGTTGTACCTGTTTATCCACTTGCATTTCCATGCTTTCGAACTGCTAGATTGGCAGAAGCTGGGCTAAGGACAATGCAACAAATACAACCATTTTAAATATAGCTGATTAAAGCAATAGTCAAGGACATCAAATTTTTCTTAACTGAAATAAATAATACGAGGGAGAGTGAACTGCATTTACATACTACAGTGTCCAGCCCAGTCCCCCTACTATGCTATTTCAACCAAAATCCAAGCACTAAAATGGTTAGTGCATTCATTGACTGTTTTATACCCCTAACTATAATACAGACCTAAATTATACTTATTTCAAGACAGACACTTTTCATAACATAATAACCCGTCAGTTTGTCTACAACGAGAGGGCTGCCATAGCTGAACACTTTATGTTGTTGAAAAATCCTTAAAGTTCCTGAAGACTTCTAAATATTCCTTAAGAGTCAGATGGGATTGCTATTTAATGAATATGTAGCCAACCATGCCCCTGCCCCATGATGACTTCAGGACTGTGTAGTGGTAGAACGGGCTGATACAGTACTATTTTTAAAGCCAAATACAGAACCAAAATACTTGAGGGAAAATCAGTTAAGAGCACAATCCAATTTTCCAATTTTAACCAATTTTCTGGTTTCAGTGTAAAAGCAATGAAATTTGGAGTAGGGGAACAAGTATTACCTCACTTTGAAAAGGCCTTCAAGACTGTCCCTAACAGCAGGAAGCAGCACGTGCCCCATTGACACAGCTATGCCAATGCTGGAAAATTGGTTAGGACTGCACCCTAAATGTCACTGAATAGAAATAGGCTAATAAGGGCAAAATCCATAGCAGTTATGGGTCCATGCAGTTACATCACCCTCTGGTGTTATCTTATGGAAAGTCATCTTAACTGCTCCAGAGCAAGGGGCTTAATTTCACTTCAGGATATAGGCCTAAGTTTAACTCTAAAAACTACTGTATGTATTCAAAAATTGGGATGATGATAGGGAAAAAAACTTTTAGGCATTTTATGTGCTTGAAGATGTGTGGATCTATTTGTTTTTAATAGCCTTTAAATGTTCTTTCAGTGCAATAGAAAGCAGTTCCATTAATCAGTCTAAACATGAATCTGGAGAGAGAGAATAAAACAGATGGCATGTGAAACAATTTTGCCAAATAAATTATTGGAAATCAGTGAAAGCTGTAATTCTATACACATACTTCTGTATATACCCCACTGAATTCTATGAGGGTGGGGTAAGGGTGAGACTGTACAATCCTAATCAACTAAAGCCAGCACAACTCATCTGCTCCCTGTTTCCAAGGTGGTGTGGGGAGGTCGGTGCATGACTGTACACTGGCCTAACTTGAGAGGTGCAAAACTGCCTTACAGGACTTTTGCAGCACCCAAGACCAACATAGGACTTGTGGCGGCCTAACTGGGGATTAGGATTGCAACCTCAGGCACTGCAGGCTACTGCTATATTATACCTTCTGAGTAAGAGAGCAAGTAAAGGAGCAATGTGGCAATGGCTCCCGTGTCCCCCAGTGCCAGAACGTTGACACATGGGGTGAGTAGAGGACAGGGAGGAGATAAATGGGGGAGGAAGGGGAGAATCAGGGTATCTGGGAGGTATGTTGAGGGAGGGCAGGCATGCTCCATGATAACACTGGCACTTTTAATATCCTCTGCCCCCAGCCCAGCCTTGGCATGCCTACTCAGATCTACTTGGACTTGTTCCAGCCAAAGATCAGGTGCAGAGCCAAATAGCCCTATATCCACCGCCAAACACCTGGAGCATCAGAGAACCTAGAATGGACTAGGTTGCATGAGAAAACATGAATAGGATTGAGCTGCACATGTTATAAATGTTTTCCAGTGGTTTTGACCAAATGTGAGTGTTCTTATTTCTTAGCTGACGATATTGTTGCTGCTGTCACAAAATTTCAAACAAGTGCATGCTGTTCTTTGAATACTTGTTCCTTGACATAACCAAATCGAATCACATCTTGCTGAAGAGGAATTCTGGATCAGTAAATGCTTTCTATTACTCTCTACCCGTGAACGCTTAACATGTTTACATCTCCAGCAAATATATTTTAAAAGTCTGGATCCCTCAAATTGCACTGCCAGCCTATATTCAGTTAATTACAAGTTTTGCTTAGCCTTGCTGAACTGTAATGCGATTGGTAGAACATTTTAGAGGGGGAAATGTTCTCTCATGTTGACACATAAAGAAAATGTACCTCCACCTCTATATAATGTTCTTCATTTGAGAATGAGCTATGCAAATCCCATCCCTACATCATTTTTCTTCTATCTTTACTCTTCAAAATCTTATGTACTTGTTACCAATTTTAGACAGTAAGGTGCTACTCTTATTATTATTCATTTTTTACACTACTTTTCAACAAAAATGTTCACGAAACAGTTTACACAGCAAGATAAATAACTCCTCGTCACAAAAGGGCTCACAATCTTAAAAAATGCCTTATCTGCCGAAAAAATGTTTATTGTCAGACCACGGTGTTTTTTAAAAATCCAGACTGCCAATGCTTATAAAAGGATTTTATCTGCAAGTTTTATCTATAAGTCTTTTTTCTATCTCCCATGATTTCTACTGGGTAACCATATTTCCATCTGGGGAAGAAATCAAGCAATAAAAAATTGGATGGCTGCTGCAAAAAAAATCCATCCAATTGTTATTTTCCTTATATTCATTTTAAGCATGATTGAGAACAGAGAAATACAAGTGGTTGTATAATATTTTCAGGGACTCCTAGTCACTATTTGTTCCAGTTCTTTGGCAAATGTGGAAATAATAGTTTGGCTGTAATTAGTGCTTTCTTTTCTAGAAATAAAGGTGGGCGTACTCACCACCAAGTTGTTATAAAGGTGGGTGTATTCACCATGAAGATTTTATTTGTAACCATAGGCATGTCTGCTAGGGGGCCACAGAGGTGTCAGTACTCACCAAGAGGTGCTAGTATTCAGTACTGGTGAGTATTCCCTCAAAAAAGACCTCTGGCTGTAATTCTGCAGACAAGCTGGTGCTGCTTGAATTCCACTAGGGTCGATGGAATTTAAGCAACCTGTGTGCAAATCTACAACCATAAGTTCTAACAATCAGATAAGATATAAGAAGAGCCCTGCTTGATCAAGCCAAAGCCCACACTAGTCCAGCTTTCTGTATGCCATAAAAGCACACCAGATGCCTTAGGCAGAACACGCACGACAACAAGATACTTGCAACCAGGGCTGGATTTAGGTTTGATGAGGCCCTAAGCTATTGAAGGTAATGGGGCCCTTTATATGTCCAGCTGTCCTCTGTCAACAACAAATTGCCACTGCTTTTTGTGTTGTATACATTGGTGTCACCAGGGTGGTGCAGGTGTTATGGTCCTCCACCCAAGGAGGGTAATGCGCACTGGGGGACTAAAAAACTTAAAAATGCACATAACTTGGGTAGAAGATGCCCACCTGTATTCTAAATTATACCAAAATGAAATGCTTTCCCTTTCTAACCAAGATGTCAAGAAAAAGGATTGCATCTAACAGTAATAATATACTGTTAATGGGACTGTTTTACCTAGAGGGCTCCCCCTTGTAGGGATTAAATGTATGGCCCTTTCTCAAGAAAACCAAAAATGCAGGAGGTATAGCCAGCAGGTGCTCCCATCTCTACAGTTAGTGAATCTGGACAGAATTTTTATGGGAAAGACTGAGAAAAGGAGATGTTCAGTGCAAGAAACCACTGCATAACAAGTCCTCAGGAACACACCAACTCCCAATGGCAATTACATCGTTATCCTTCAGCACTATTGACCAGAGCATCAAGACTACAAAGGAGGCAGGGACAGAGAAACAGTCCCACATTTTACTTTACTCCCAGGACACTGCTCCACAGTACACTAGGGAGATGGGAGGGAAGGAAAAAAAGAAAAAAGTTATTCCAAAGGAAATGTGAAAGAGCTTGCCAAATTCTAATTTTCAGTGGAAGAATCGCTATAGAAAAGCAGCTCTATGTGGTTGAGTTCACTTCTCCTTCTATCACTTCTGAAGCTTATAAAATCTGACCTCTTAATCTTATGGATTCCACCATTTCAGCATTAATAAAATCATCATTTTTAGGTCTTGCTCTTGCAGTAAAGAAAAAAGAAAGGCATGATGCTGTGACTTGCTTCCATAAAATTCCTACTTAACTAGAATTTATACCCAAACAAAGATATGGAAAGGCTGGAACCATCAGTTGCAATTTTCTTTTTCCCCAAGGGCCAGTTATACTGAGAACTGTCAGCTCCGTTCCTCCTGCTCTGATATTTGCTTTTAATTCTTAGTGCCTTCCAATGCAAAGTAATTTTTTTGCTTCCATCCGCACCCACTCCACCACCACCTTGAGTAATGGATTTTGTATGGCAATTGCTATAACAGCAAAATCATGAATACCACAGGCTTCTAGAAGCAGCTTACATCAGAGATATGCTTCATTTTAAAAAAAGGACCAAAGTCACTTGAAATGCCAAATAGTTATATGTAACCTACATACCGTTCTTGGCCAAAACCAATCTTAAAAGGAAAATGTAACAAAGGAATTATTCTGTGATCAGATCTTTCCATTCACAATTCAATATACACTTCAGAAGATGTAGGCCCAGATTATGGCCCATGTCTGATATATATGGAAAGTGTATTTAAGAAAGGGGCAATAAATTTCCAGTATATAGGATACTAGCACAACAAAACTTAGTGCTATGCTTTTCTCCCTATATTGCTGAACTAGGCAGCATTAAGAGAGCTTAGTGGGCCGTTACATGGGCCAGATGATGAACTTCCATGGGCCATCTGGCCCACAAGTTATATGACTGACACCTCTGCACTGTTGTGTTTCCTGTCCTGGTGAGAATGGTGCTCTATGACAACCTCTGGAAGGATGCAGGAGGTTCACCATAGGGGCCACCTCAAAGTGGCCAGGAAAATGGAAACAGGGAGAACTTCCCACTTTTTCTAGCCTCCATGCCTCATTTTGAAGTCAGAGAAGTAGGTGTGGCTAGGTGAGGGAGAAGTTATAGCGTGGCAGAAGCACTGAAGGGCAGCCCAATACTGAACTGCCTTCATTGCCAGGCCTACCACAACACTAAAATGGCTGCTGTGGTATCCTGCATATCAGCAGGCTTCTGCCTGTGCTTCCTTGGAGGAAGCGGACATCCATCCCCCTCCCCCAGAAGCCTGCAATGGGGCTACTAGTTTCTATACCAACTCTAGAACTGGTGCAGAATGAGGAGCTGCTGTGTTAGGGTGAAAGCCTTCCATGAAAGCTCCAGATATGCCAGCCCTCAGCTGTGCCAGTCTTCCACCCCAAAATGCTGCCTCCCCTACTCTCTCATACCCCAGGATGCCTCTTCCCAGCCTTCACCCTTGTCCTCCTTCCCAGCCCCCATCCAATCCAAGTGGAGAACTGGTTCTTGCCTGGTACTAGTCTTGTGATAGGGTTCGCAGACATGCCTTATGGTACATTTGCGACACTCAGCTGCCGCATCCCCACAGTGAGCCCTCTTGAATGGACTCTAAATTCCTCAACTGACTTTAGGATAGAACATATTTTTCAGCTTAAAAGGGTTTGGGGTCTCCACCCTTCATGGTTCCTGATGGCTGATCCTTTGACCCAAACTGATCTTTGGCACACTAGAGTCCCTGAACTGTCACACTCCACAAACATACAAGATCTGCATAGATAACAGATATATCTACCTCCTCTGTTAAATTCTCAGCAAAGAGATGGAGATGAACCCACTGAAATGAAACTATTAAACTGTTCCCTGAGATGTGGCGGTTAAATGCCTTATACTTACAATATCCTCTAGGGAGGAACTGGCCACTATCATGGTGTCAAAATTCCATCTGATGTATGTGTATTCAATGCAATTCTCCATCAGAAAATTTCATCAAATAATAACCAGGCATTCTTGGCAAAATCTAGGAATGCCCTAGATTATTTCAAGATATTTCACTGACACCAGAGCCTTTGTAGGCTGAACTTGAAAAATAACCTCTACATAGATTATTCACTTTTATTTTCCTTGCAGAGCCGAATCATAGGCCTCCAGCTAACTTCTCTGGAATTGTCTCTGAATCCCTACATAGTATGCTAAAAATATCAGCATAATCTGCTTGCCAAATCTTTTCCTTTATGCTCGGAAGCAGATTATCCCCTAGTAGGAGAGAGACCTCACCATATAGGTAATAATTCAGATGTGCCCTTGGCATGGCCAAAGTAGTGACTCCTGACACATGTGTGGGCTGCTGGCTCAGGAGAGCCAAGGGAGCCCCTTCTGCTAAATCTGCCCATATGCATCATACAACTGCTCCTATGACATGTCATGGCCATCCAATATCTGTAGGATTTATTCCACTGTGTGGGTTATAATTAAAACCCATCTGTGAATCCTGGGTATGTCTTGTATCTACCCTCTGTATCTTAGCCCTCAAAGTCTCACTTCCATCAATGCCATCATGCAATAATTTACTAAGATGTTCCATCTGGTCTTATAAGTTGATGGTCACCTCCTCACACTCTGCTCCATTAATAGCACTCCACAATTTGTGACCTTGCTTTTCCATATCCAGAATGCTAAGTATAAAGGAGTCTCTTATCTTTGTCTGCACCATGGTGCACATCCTTTTCTCTTTAAGACTGCATCCTCCAAAAAATTCACCAGAATGTTGTTCCCCTCCTTGGCCTCTCTAAAGCCTCCAAATGAGCTATAAGAGCATACACAGTACCCATTTCTTAACCGCCATCAGATGAGGAGAATGGAGGGACGGTTGTTTGGAGTCAAGTTTGCAAGTTCTCATTCCTCTTCTATGTCCTCAAGGGCAAGAGTGTCAACATAAGGCCGACAAGTTGGTTGCAACCCCCAGAAGCTCTTTATTCAGCCCCTCTGATACTGGGCTCTCCCAGCTTAATAATCTTGAAAATATTATCAAGATTTACACATTTTCTCTTCCATCATTTGAAGCAATTAGTTTCTATGTGAGAACAAAGTGCTAATTTTGGGCTTTCATCTGCTTAATGACATTACAGTACAGTACTTCCATCTCAGTTAAGTTGCTTCAGGCCCTCATCAGGCACCATGAATGCTCTTTGGTCTACAAAATGAAATGTGTTGACACCTCCACTCTATGGCATCATGAGATTACTAGGTATGATGCCTAAAGGGAAGAGGAAATGAAGAAGCATCTCTGATACCTGGTCCAGCCTCTAGCACACACAGCTCTCCCCCCCCCCAACCCCGCATCCCCGATATTATAGGCAGTGTTTTTTCTGAGGGGAAAAAGGTGCCATACACAACACAATCATCACCATTTGACTAATTATTAATTAGCTGCTGGAGAGGCAGGTGCAAAAGGTGCCAGCACAACCAGTGAGTACCCCAGAAAAAAGATCTGACTATAGGTAACTGCACTCTGTTGCCAGAGCCCTTATTTTAAACCTAATGAAAACTATTATTTGTTACAGAAGGGAGGGGATTTCTTTACTGTCAGCTATATAACCTGTGGCTGATGTTCTGAGTGTTAACGAATGTCACTGTCATTTCATGTAAGAGCAGTCCTACTATTGTATCTAGTGATTTTTCATACATAATTCTACTTTTTAAGTTGTTTCAAGAGCTTAACCCTACAATCCAGAGTAACTACAGGAGCACGTAAGAGACATTACATGCACTTGTAGTTACTGCACCACCTAGTGAGAACCTATGGGGCATTTATATTGCAATCCAGAGTAAATTGTTCTTACACCGGAGCAAGGCCTCCCCTTGCTCGTAGTTACTCTGGATTGTGCCCTAAGTAGCCAAGCAGACAGCACAGTAGACAATCATAAATGGACAAGTAGAAGATCGTAAATGTATGAAACAGATATTAGTATCTTTCATTTCTAAAAAACAATCCATGCAGCAAATAAATATTCAAAAATGAACACAATACATCTGCATATTATCACTTCAGATTTAAGCTAAAATTACCAGATTTAAAGAATCAAACACAAGGGAAAGAACCTTCCAGGAGGATTCACCTTTAAGCGTGTTGTTCCAGGTTACCGCTAGCTTGCCTAACTCAATAGAAAAGAATAGCCAGCTCAAAAACACTTTTGGATTGCTAGTGTTTTTTCCTGTCTCCTGCACTTTGAAAGTTTTATATGAAGAGCATGCAGATTCATGTGGATGGAAGCCAGAGGTGGGCTCCAGCAGGTTTGCACCTACTCTATAGAACCAGTTGTTAATGAGAGATAGGACATATAAAGTTTAAAAATAGCCATTTAAAAGTGGCTGCCAGATGGGCATAGAACTGGATGTTAATTTCTTTGAATCCCATCACTGATGGAAGCCATTCTTAAGGCATATTCCAATCTCACAATATTACAATTAAGCAATTAAGAACGAAAGACTGAATCAGACTTCTACTGTATTACCCAACCAATTTATGTGTTAAAAAACACATTTTATGGCACATATATGTTCTAGTTCCTCCATGCGATAATACTTTGTAACATATCCCAGCAGTTATAAGTGGTACAAGCTTTGATTTTTAAAACACATGGGCAGCACAATTATAACCTGTGTTGGAACAGGCAGGATGACTGGTCTGTGCTATATCCAGTGCAGGTTAGCTGTGGACTGCAGTGCAACTTGGAGTAAGGGGATTTATGTCTCTTTACCCCAACTAATGTACCTGCTAGCTCTATAAGACTACTTTATTTGAGCCAGCAAAATTGAAGGATCAAATTCAGGTAGCCCATGTCAGGCCGCCCAGGCTGGGGACAGGGATTAGAATCCATTCATAAAGACCAGATCCTGGTCCTCCACTCCCCACACTGTCTTTCCCACATCCTGCCTGCCATCTGTCTTGCATCTGCTCCAAAACACCCCTTAAACCCTGTGCCCCAAACCCTCAGCCAACAGGTTGAGGCAGCATGGAGCCTGAATCTGGCCGCAATGAGCCAGCGCACATCTATGTAAGGAACTTGCAGTGGCCCAAAAGCAAGCCAGGATTTCCCCTGAAGATTCTAACATGAGTTTCCATGTTTGTCCATCTTGTTGTATTTACAGTATCTCAAACTAGTAATATTTGATATGCCAAGCTCATGGCCGACTGCAACAAACAATGCACCAAATGACAAATAAATAGCCTCGTTCTGCATTACAATAATAGTTTTCTGTGCTAATGTAAGCCTTTCAAAGATATGTTTCAATGGAGTACGAATAAAGCAGAGCCAAGATTTTTAAAATCAATACTTTATCTTTGAACTTCTACTTTTAGACTAATTTATCACAATCATTTCAAAACCTTTTTATCTTTTCTCTTAGAAATGTTTCATAACACTGGAAAGAGAAAATCTATCTGGCTTTGAATGATGTTGCTTTCAGATATTCGCAGGCACCTGAACACCCACCACTATGAAATCTTAAGAGTCAGAGAAACTTCAGGAAGAAAGCAGAGCTTGGATGTTTTATATGCTGGTTTTATGATTTCATTATTTGCTGTTTTTGAAGTCTTTTTTAATTATATTTTTCTATTTTTCTGTTTATTAGATTTCTATTCCACCTTTCTCTCCGAAAGGCACACAGTGGCTTTTTGTAAGCCATTTTACACTGATATCCCACTGATTGAATAAGATTGAGATTTATTAAAACAATTTTAATCGGGGCAAGTTCAAAATACTAATTTACTCAATGTATTTCTTTATTGTTAAAATAACTATTTATTTATTACATTTATATTCTGCCATTCACATTCCACCATGGAATTCAAGGAGCAATACATCACAATCCCAGGTGGTCTCCTGACCATGAACTGACCTGTCTTGGGCCTTTGTTTCAGCAAAGTGTCTCCACCATATAATGTCAGTCTGTGATTTGGGGTGTTAATTTCTTAATTGTTAAGAGCAGACAAATATGTTGTCTGAGTTTCATTAACTACTTCTGTGGGACTGAAAGAGATCCTACCATCAACGTCAGTCTTGGAAGACTATGATATCGTGCTCGGTGCTGCATACGCTGCATGCGAAGCACGAAAGCCTGGGTTAGATAGTTATGGAGGATAGACTGTTACGCAAGCAGCAAATCCCCCCCTCCACGCCACTGAATTAGTCCAATGGAAAGGCAGAGCCAATACAATTGGATCTAGCTGGCGTCGCAGAACTGGGCTAAGGACAGGAGCTCACCCTGTCTTGTGGGGCCAATCCAGATCTCGAACCCTGGCCTGCTGGTTAACAGGCACAGTGTCTTAAATTCTCCTGCCTTCCTCCCCAATCTGAAAGTTAGTTACTATACTACTGCACCAGTTTTTTTTATATAAAATTTTTTTTATGGAAGTCTATTGCTGCAATCCTAAACACACTTTCCTCCATTGAACACAATGGAGCTTACTTTTCAGAGGACATGGTTAGGATTATTGTTCTTTTTTACCCTTTCTGCCTTTATTAAGTGATCAAGTTTTTAAACTGAGCAAGTTTTAAAAAGTCAGAGAGCATTTCTTGAGATGGCATTGTAGATTTTAACCCCCTCCTGTAACACCCCCTGTGCAACACACCCCCATGCAATACACACACCCCATGCAAAAAACTCCGTGCAACAGCCTCCATGCAACACCTCTGCCCCAATAGGCAAAAGCATTTTTAAGTTAAGGGGGAACTAAGGGTGTGCCCAGGCACACAAATATAGTATTCTTGAAATTTTACTCCTACAACGCTGGTACATTTTGCTAGTCATATAATAAAAATAGCTAGAAGTGAGTACATGAATCAGTCTTTAGAAGCCATCACATACAGTATCTCAGAGACATCCAGTGAATGTTTACAGTGTTTACAGTGGATAACATCCCAGGAGGCAGAACTCTAACTATAATACATAGGCTACTTTCTAGGACTGTCAAAGCCGCATGTGAGAATCAGTTGTAAGGCGGAGACAGCCTGCTGTTTATATCAAAAACCAAAAAGAAAAGATCAAAGCATCTATGAAGCACTGCCTTGCCTCTTGCTGTTTACATTGGCAGCCAGAACACCTGTGACGACAGGGCCACTGGGCTTGAGCAAAGATCAATAATATTTCTGTTTAATGTAAGATTGTTCCAGCCACTGGAGATGGAGGCAGAGGTCCCAGCAAGTCACACAACATAATTCTAAGGGACGTGCCAAAAAGCCAGATGCTAGTCCTGAATGATGCTCCATACCTTGGCAGAAGGCCTCTATTATCTTTGCCCAAAGGTATAAAATAGATTAGTGGTGATTTAAGGGGCTGGAGCTTGGCATTACTCAAATGTCAATTATATCTTTATTTACATAGATATACACACAGAGAAAAAGAGACTGTCTCATTTGTTTCAGTAGTGCAACTGATATACAGCTTTCATGTATAAACCAAGAGCTATCAAAGAACCAATACAAATGCAGATTTTAATCTTGCAAATGGTTGTCAGCAACAAATGGTTGTGTGACAACCCCAAAGCCCATTTTCTGAGCCAGGAGAGCATTCTAGGTAAAGGTATAGAAATAAAGGTCCTGATCCATTGAATGAAGCCCCTACCAGGTTCCCCACAAGGAAACCCCACCTCCAAACTCCACTGCATTGAACTCTTTTGAAAGTGAGACTATACAGCCACTTTTACTCTTGAGTAAGCAAGCATGCCTTGGCTGGTGTGGAAGATCATTCCAGGGAATGGAAGGCTTCCAGAATGGTCCTTATCCTGTGCACCTGGAACCCAGCAAATGCTCCATATGGCAACACTTGAATGTTTTCTGCTTTCACTTTATCATGTCCTACATTTTGCTTGGATGTCCCACATTTTAGTTCTACATTTTGTTCTACAAATTGCTCTTTTTTGTTATGGCATATGGTCACCCTAGGTTTTGGATCACTTAAACATGTATTTTTGGCTCTGGAATCTGGTCTTGCAAAGATGCAGGCCTGAGAAGGGTAGTCATGCAGGGAAGGATGCTCTCAGGCTGCAGTGCCAGCCACACTTTCCTGGTAGTAGTACTACTCTGAAGTAAGTGCCATGACAGTCAATGGGACTTACTCACAGGAAAGTGTGGCTGGCACTGCAGCCTGAGAGCATCCTTCCTAGCATGACTACTCTAAGTAAGTCCCATGACAGTCAATGGGACTTACACCCAGGAAAGTGTGGCTGGCACTGCAGCCTGAGAGCATCCTTCCTAGCATGACTACTCTAAGTAAGTCCCATGACAGTCAATGGGACTTACACCCAGGAAAGTGTGGCTGGCACTGCAGCCTGAGAGCATCCTTTCTAGCATGACTGCTCTGAAGTCTCATGACAGTCAATGGAACTTATTCCCAGGAAAGTGTGGTTGGGTTGGTGGGGGGGCACTAACAAAAACTTAGATTCTTTTTTTTTTAATAAGTTTTTTAAATTTTTAGATTTTTTTTTAAATCCCTTTTAAATTCTCCCCGGCCCTGACCCTGCCCCGCCACCTGTCCCCGGCCCCATCCCTTGACCCGGCCTGGCCCCTCCCACTTTCTGGGAACCGGTTGTTGGGACAGGCTGGGCCCAAATCTGGTCTTACTCCCAGGAAAGGGTGTTTAGGATTGCAGCCATAGTATTAAAATTAATTATTAGTATTGGCATCTATCAGTTTCGAAAGACTATGGTGTTGTGCTAGATGCTGTATGTGAAGCACAAAGGCCTGGGTAGATTGATATGGAGGATAGGCTGTTACCCATGCAGCAAATCCCCCCTTTCCATGCCACTGAAATAGTCCAATGGAATGGCAGAGCCAATACGACTGGTTCCAGCTGCATCACAGAGCGGGGCTAAGGACAGGAGCTCACCCTGTCTTTGGGGACCCGATTCTTGAACCCTGGCCTTCTGGTTAACAGGCCACAGTGTCTTAACCACTTGTGCCACCCACAGCCCCCTAAAATTAAGTACATTAAAGCAATACAGGAAAGCAGTGTTTTTAGCTTTTATTTTAACATGTCCTACATTTGTCCTACATTTTTGGGTGTCCTACATTTTTTACATTTCTGGAATTTTGCTTGGATGTCAAGAATTTTGTGGGACTTTGTCCTCTTTTGGGGGTTCGAGCATCTAGTCACCCTGAAAAAGTGGTGCCTCTTACCCAATTAGCAAGGGTCATCAGCAGCTCCACTGTCCTTTGCAATAACAATAAATCAACCTCTGCTAGTACAACTCTTGTTATACTGCTTGGGAGAAGGGTAAGATCGAGGCATTTGAATAATTATCTGCATTTAAAAGTTGTTTGCTGTAGAAGTTGTGATTGCAATTATGCTGAAGATTAACTGAACTTGTGAAATTGGAAATGAGTTGAGCTGGCTGGATGTGTTGAGGCCACCGTTTGTTGAGGCCAGAACACATGTAGAAGATACTGAATTTGAAATCTGGTCATATACTTATAATATTTCTTCACATATCATCATTGACAGTTCTAATCTCTTCAAGTCCTAATCTTTGCAATGCATTCCTAATTTCTGCAATATTTCTCAAAACTATTTTCTGAGCAATTGCAAAAAAACTTGCATACACATTATTAACAACTCCACTTTTTGCACCCCTTAAATGTTATAGAGGTATTTGTCTTCCATTTAGGGATGATCACTTATCTAGCGCAGGTTATAAAGCCAATATTTAACATGTGGAGTAGTTGTTGAATCATCAGTTTAGTTTGGAGCATTTCAAAACAAACATTTACAACTGAATTCTCTCTCTCTCATACGATGATAGCCATGGGTATATAATATAGGTGTGCTCTTACACAAGGATCTGCTCCACACAATACAAACTTGTGTGATCTGACAACTTAATTAGCCTTGTCTCATTGCCTGGGAAACATTCTGTCTTCTTTTATTAAATATCTCAGTAGCTTTGGAAGTTTCTAAAGCACAAGGGTGTGTTAGAAAGACAGCCTGCCTTTATTGGTCTTGACTCTCAGGATATGAATTATAACTTCCCAACCTGACATGTTCACGCTAAACGAAGCCACGTTTTGCTCAAACCTAACAAGAAACACAGTTTCATTCAGAAGATCAGATTGTTTTGTAAGCATGCAAAGCAAGAAGCCTTTGTTTCTAAAAATTCCATAATATAATTCAGAATACAGATATGACAGAGGAAACCAAAATAACCAAAACTTTCCCATGTTAATCTATCAGAACCTCAACCCTAAATACAAGCTGCCTCTATTTATATATGTGCAACAATTTTATTGGTCATACAAAGGCCTGTTGAAGGGCACAATATATTTTTAAAAACTCATACTGAAATAAATGTTCTGCTAACATCTGCCTGTTTCTAATTTTGAGTTTGGCAAATAATTGCTTTGAAATTTACAGCAATAGATATTCTTCTACAGATTTTCACCAGACTTCATTATTGGCACAAAGTGTCTCAACCCCATTAAACTTGAAGATAGGAATGTTCCAAAAACTGGGATATACAGACCCACCCAAATATGAGTTGAGCATGTTGTTTGATGGGGGGAATTTCTAGATTTTCACCAAAATTCATGTGGGTTAAGTGTTCAACTTCAGTAAAAGCTAATCTGAGGACAAAATTTGAATTTTTTCTCCCAAAGTCAAGGGCATACCTCCCTGTCATGCCCCTCACTATCTCCCGCCAAGGATACCTCGATTTCTGACTCACTGCACCTGTCTTCAGCCATGTCTTTCAAGATAACAGATATGCACCAAGGAAAGAATGTCCACACAGGTAAGTATCTCCAACAAAGTTTGTATTCTTGATGCAAAAGTCAGACAGTAAGACAGGCAGCATGGGTTTAGTTACAGTTAGACTCACTGGGGTAAGGGGTTCTCTCCATACATCATGTCATTAGTACAGTTTTAGACCCCCTTAGTCTTTGATTTAAATTAGTCCAGGTGGGTTACTTCACCCCCTTCTAATATCAGACTGTCCATTCAACTCTTCTCTCTGGTCTTCCTTTCACAGGTATCCCTTCACTCCAGGGTCTTTACCAGGTAAGAATCAACAACCGACTCAACAGGGGCCACAACAGGTAAAACATAACTCAGTGTCTTTGCAGTTACGCTCCACACCTCATCTGGTTTCTCTTTTCTTTCCAAGTGAAGGCAGCAGTTGGACAGCGACCGGCGCTGGATCTTCCTCCCGTTATCTCTAGTCCTCCTCCAACTGCCCCTACCTTCCCCGTGTCCTCCTTATATACATCTCCCGCTCCCCCTCCCTTTCCGCTCCTGCTGCCCACCTTGGAGCGATCCTGGTGCGCGGGAGACTCCTGGATTGGCCCTCGCAGAGATAGGACATCCGGGGTATACTCCTGTCCTCCCTGCGCAGTAAAGCCGTAGGAGGTCCCAGTATGAGTCGGACCAATGGACCCGGTTGTCCTTGGTACACTCTAGCACCCTGTCCCAAGGAGGTCTGGATCTCACTTTCTGTGCCCACATGCTGTCCCCGCCATCTCCAGCTCCACCAAACTCCCTTAGAAAATCACTGCTTTTTAATAATTTGTAGCATTAATTTTACACTGTGCAGTCTTTTTTGTGAGTATATCCTATTGAGTTCTTTTTTACGTACTTCTGAAAAGACAGTTGTAGGAGAGGGCAATTGTCAATACTTTAAATCAGTAGTTCTCAAACCAGGGCATCATGATGCCTAATCCTGAGTGCCCTGGCTTCTCCCCCATTAAGGGACAAAAAGTGATGCGATCACTTTAAGGGCATCACTTGAAAGTGATGCGATTCCCTCAATCGCATCACTTTTAAGGGGAGTAGGGGGTGGCTTGTACTTGCAACAGAGTTCAGCAGCCTCCAGAGTGGAGTAGCAGGGAACCTGCAACAGCCTCCATAGACTTCCCTAAGATGCAGAGATACCTAAAATCACAATTGCACCCATCTCCAGTTTGCAATCATGAAACTGGAAGTGAGTCACAAACATGATTTTGAGTGAAGCATGAGTACGTTTGCCATAATTCTTGTCCACAAAATCAGGACAGGAGGACCCTCTATCCCATTCGCCAGTGTAAAATACAGTCCCCAAAAATCAGCATTGTCCCTCTTTTTCGGGACACATGGCAATCCTAAGAATGAGGAACCCTGCAGAAGCAGTTATAGGGATCTACCCCTAGAAGGCTGTTGCAGGCTTTGATTAAAGGCAGAAAGCCCCTGCACACCTTCACAGCGACACAATCCAGTGGATTGCATCACTGTCTTGTGTTCAGTGGGTCTTATTCTCAGGAAAGTGCCTTTTGGATTGCTGCCATGGTGTTTAAATTATCTGTCTATAAACTGCTTGGAATTAATAAATTATGGCTCCAATCCTAAAGACACTTTCCTTGGAATAAGTCCCTTTGAACAAAATGGAGCTTACTTTTGAGTAGATATGGTTAGGATTGTACTCTATATGTATTAAATTATATGTAATAATTTTAAATGTAATATTCAGTAATATATTGTTTACGCACATGGAAGCAATATATACAAGGGTTTTGAGCTTTTATTTTATGTTCTACACTCTTCTTGGGTGTCCTACTTGGGAGGATTTCTCCTCTGTTCGATTATGGACATATGGTCACCCTGGTCTAGCAAAAAAAAAGCCTATGGTCTAGCAAAAATAAGAAAAACTTGCTGGGTTTAAAACTTATTTAATCCAAAATTATACTGAATCTGTTTAAATATAGGAACTTAAAACTGAACTGGGTTTTGAAAATCTTAGAGCACAATCCTAACCATGTCTACTCAGACATAAGCCCCATTGTGTCCTATGGTTTTACTCCCAGGAAAGTGTCTTTAGGATTGCAGCCTTATTGAATTTTTTTTGCAGGGGGTGGGGTGGGGGGTTTGAGGTTATTTACTTGATTAACTTTAACATATTTACAATTATTTATTTGTTTTAATTTGCTTGATGATGTCACTTCCAGCCATGGCATCACTTTTAGTAGATCCTAGATAGGTTGTCCCTCTCCCAAGCTTGGGTCCCAAGCTAGACAGTTTGAGAACCACTGCAATAAGTTGTTAGAAATGTGGCACCGTTGAGGGGGTGACATGGCACCGCTAGTGAACAAAATGGCTAAAAATCATGGTTTTAAGGAATAATCCCATTATGTTGTATAATTTTGGATGTGTAATTTGCAGCAGAATGCAGTGAAACAAACCACTTTGAAATATATTTATTCTATCAAACGTGTGGCCCTAAAACAAACGGAGGCAGAGCAATGGCACATAACCATGCCCACCATCCAGGTTGTTGCCCCGCGCACTGCAGAGGGGTGATGTGCTGGCCTCCCACACCAGGTGACGCGAACCTTAGTGACGCCCCTGTCTGGGGAGGAGCAGCCTGAGCCAGGTTTGTATGTGGGATCTGTGTGTGGCAGTGTGGAAGGTGTGCCTTAGTAATGTTCCAATGCTGCTCCCATCAGCAACATGAGAATATTAAATCTGTACGAAAAGACAGAGATTCCATTGATAGCAATGACTCCATTAGTGATAATGAAAGTCATCATCCTCTTTCTTGTCTCCTTCACACCAGCCATGAAGGTTTTCAAAGGTACAGTACAGTTCAGTACTGTACAGTATTTTGTTTGTTACAGTGTTTTGTATTCCTGTATATTACAGTGTTTTGTAATCATTTTTATATACAGTTAATATTTTTATATAAATTGTTTTGCTTGTGGAACAAATCGTCTGAGTTTCCATTATTTTCTATGGAAAAATCTGCTTTGGATTACAAGTGCTTTGAATTGCAAGCATGCTTCCAGAACCAATTGTGCTCATGTATCTTGTTTTGCAGCCTATAAATGTGCTGTTTAACTTGGATGTGCTGTACATTTGCAGCTTTGCTAACAGCTTTGATTTTTGGATCTATGGCTCCTCTTTTTTCCTTCTTCTTCATCTGCCTTTTTTGTTTTTAGCTGTGACTGTGTTTGGATTTTCCAAGTGTTGAATATTTTGGAAAATTTTGTTTTTAATGGGTCTTAATGAAAACCTTCATTCTCAAAAATCTCAAACAAATAATGTTAAGTAAAATATGTCTGCAATAATGCCAAGTAAAACAAGATTACTAATAAAGTTTTAGAAAACTGATGAGAAACCAACAATTCACCAACTTCTATCTTTTTGATTCTGTTGGTGTGGGCCAGAATGTGGCACACTGCTTCTTTTGGAAATCTAAATCCAAATAAAAGTATAAAATGTACATCCAGGGCAATACCCAGTCTGCCTCATTTCTTGTTGACTGATTATTGCAGAACTTGCAACTTTGGTAATTAGTGACAGCTGGATTCACTGGAGCCTAATAAAAGCCAATTACTGAAAGTAGCTGAAGGTTTGCTTTTTCTTTCCCTCTGGGTCAAGAAGAAAGAGAAACCACTTTTTCCTCAGGTGAGCATTTGTGCAAACCTACAAAGGAAAAGCAACCTAAGTAAAACCCCAAGGTCTGCTAAGGGAGAGAGTAAGGGCCAAATCATGTGTTGCACGAAATGCGTTTTAATGTGGAATGCCCATTCTAACTCCTGCTCCTCCCTCGTGCACATTTGGGTTCAAAAATGAAGTGGAGAATAAAGAATATTGATTTCACATTTTTTTCTTTAATACTGTAATGCTGTGCTTCTCAAACTCTCCCCAAATTCAAGAGCCACTTTAAGTTGTTGTGGGAGATGGGGGAATGCAGCAATAAAAATTTTAGGATCGGGCTACTTTTGAGGGTGCAAGTCTGTCTAGAAGGCAACACCGGTCTCCTGGGGATGCAGAGTTCCCCACATGAATCTCCACAGGACTCCAAAGTAGTAGAAACTGTCAAAATGATGATCATTCATAGAACCCTTCACTTCCAGATGGAACCCAGATATGGTCATCATATCTGGCATCTGGATAAGCCTTCCAAGCTACAGGTCAGGCAAGCCGTTATTCTTTCCTGGCAACTGACACTCCATACAAGTAATGCATTATGTGGCATTACTTGCACATTTGTCACCCTCTCACCATGATGTCACATCAACAGCAGTGACAATGGTGTTGTTAAGGTGGTGCGGTAGTGGCAATGACACCACTACTCACCAAAATTTTTAAAATCTTGATACTTTCAAATAATGCCATCATGCTATATATCATGAAGTGTGGTTTCAAACAGAATGCAGTGAGACAAACCATGTTGAGATATCTCTATTTTATCAAAAGTTATTGGCAAAAAAAGTGGAGTGGAGGGTAATGGTGCATCACCACATCCACCACCCAGGACATTGCTCCATCAGTTGATGAACTGGCATCATTCATGAGGAGATCATTCATGAGGCTGATGAACTGGCACCCCACATCAAGTCACATAAACCCTGGTGACACAACTGAACAATTGGCAACTCCTAGCTCTGTCCTTCCAGTACAGCTAATGATCCTATGGGGAGGAGGGAAGTGAAAAAAGAAGGCGGCTGGCTTCAAGGTGTGTGGCTTCAGAAATGCACAGCACATGTGCTAAGGTTCACACATGTAAAAGACAGGGGGTAATGCAATGGGATCCTACATCAGGTGATGCAGACCCTGGTGATGCCCCTGCCCAAAGGGGGGTAGAAATACTAATATTTTATATTATTAGTTATATATTTTGGCCTATGTTCACACTTAATTATCCCTATTAAAAGAGAGCCCCTGTTCATTTGTGAGATTAGAACTGTCCCATGCATGCATGCATGCATGTTGTCCGCACAGCCACCAACAACACAGAAGTACAGTATAGCCGACTTTTTCCACATGTATTAGACCGGTAGTCCAACCAACCAGCCTGAGATCTTCGACCCCTTTCCCTCTAAAGGGAAAGGAGCAGGGGGAAAGCAGCAACATGATCTTAGGATCATGCCCTTGTGGGGAAAGGGGAAATATTTTTAACATACATGCACGACTTATCTACTGGAATATGGGTTTTATGTGCAGGGAGTGTCATAGAGTTCAATGCTGGGCTCGTCGCAGCTTAAGGAATGTTGAAAAAACATGCAACCCACTGCCACTTTTCATGATTCAATTCCCTTAGCACACAATCTCATGAGCAGTAGAGAATGGGACAGAGTATAAGCAACAGTGTGTGCCTACCTATATTTCCAGCATAAAATTTCATTTCGTTCTGGTGATGCGATTACGGTATAACACTGTTTACGTTTGCAAAAGGCTATTTTAAAAAAAGTCTGTGGCTGCAATCCTAAATACACTTTCCTGGGAGTAGTCCCCATTGAATGCAATAGGACTTATTTCAGAATAGATAGGCTTAGGATTGCACTGTGTTCATTCTCCAAAACCTTTTTTGGCATATAGGATTGCACTGTGTAGCAACCTCAGTAGTATGGCATCAGCACAGTAAATTGTTATGCATTCTGGAAGCAAATGCTCATTTGACTTCTTGAGCTAGTGGAGGCCAGGCTAATACCAGAGGAACACACTTGAATGTTAAAGGTGAGAGCTGTATGCTTGTAGACAGATGTGGTAGCTTTGTAATGCTGCCTTACTAATACTAGAGAAACAGATTCTAAATAGCCTGCACTGGAAAAACCCTAAATGTTTTTCTAACAAGGTTTCTTTAATTTTTTTAACAGAGCATCATCTCTGCAAAATACCACAGAACAGCAAAATTAGGAAAGTAGGTGCATATTTTACACACATAATTGCTGACTGTGCTTACTCCTTTCTTCAAAAGCAGTATCTTCAAAATCCAGATAGCAAAGACAGTAGATGCGTTACGTATGCCACTAGCAGAGCAAATGGGTGGTGATGGGGGGAAAAACCTGTAGATCAGGTTTTTCCCCAATTTTCTTTTAAAAATTCCTGGGGATGACATCACTTTAGGCAGTGACATCACTTCCGGGACAACATTTTGAGCTTTGCACTGCGCTACATGATCATTAGCTGCAGCACTGCTCCTGTGGTATCTGGAGGGCCTTGAAATATTGCATCCAAGTTTTCTCCATAAAACTGGAAGCAATGTTTTAGTGCTTTCGAGGGCCTTAGAAGACCTCTGGATGTCTCATGACCAGTGGGGAGGACTTTCATGCTTGCCCAAGCATGGCTCAATGGTCATGTCCAATACTGATAGGGGCTGTATTTCTTTTTATATAGGGGAGTCCAATACCAATAGGGGATGTATTTCTTTTTATATAAGAGAATTCAATAGCATTCATCTGAGTGGTGATTATAGGTGTCAAGAACCATGAGTGCAGGATCTAGCTGCATCTATGGCACCTCATCCATCTGAAGATATATGCACTGTTACTGCCTTCCACACATGTTGGTTGCTAACTATGTTGGTATAAAAGGCTTCAGTCAGTGGTGGGCCCCGCCTTACCCAACAACTGGTTTGCCGGAAGTTGGGGCGGGGTTGGGGTCAGTGAGCGGGGCGGGGCTAGGGGCGGACCCCAACCCCGGTGCACTGTGCATTCGCCAACCTCCGGCACATGTGCAGTGCGTCTCCTCCAGTTGGAGGAGACACACATCGCGCGCGCCAACTCAGTCTTCCCCAGGTCAGCGCATGCACATTGCGTTTCCTCCTCCTAGTGTATTGAACCGGTACGCTGGGTTTTCTGGATACCCCGCAGCTACCGGTTTGGTAGCAGCGGAGTCTGGGGAATAACTGGTTCAGGCGATCCGGCCCGAACCGGCTTGGGCCCATGCCTGGCTTCAGTTCAATGCACAGTTAAAATGCTTATGTCCCATTGACTTTCCACTGAACCTTAGTAAGATTAGAAAGGCCCCAGAAAGAATCAATAAACTGGGATCTTCTTATTGCTTATTGGAATAGACAGTTTAATCAGAATTCTCCTTCTGGTTCTTGTTATTTTTAAAGATCTAGTTGTGATAGATCTATTATACTTTATTTCTAATAACTATGAAATAGAAATTAAATTTCAATGCTTTCCTCTTTGTTACATCTATTTAAAAACTTTAAATAAATCATTGTGGATATAATAAAAATACTTTTAAAAATACAATTTTAAAAACTCTTTTAAAACCTTTTGGTGCATATATGCATTTGATAGGTGCTGCCTGTAGGATGTGAGGATTTGTTCATATCTGTGAAAGTTTGTACGTTGCAGGTTTATAAGTTCGGGGACTTTTCTGTATTTGATAAGAAAAAACTCATGAACTTTGTTCCCACCCCAAATTTTAATCCTTTCTGTTACTTTAGGAGCATAGTTTCTGAGTATGTTTAACAGTTCTGTTAGAAAAATGGGAGGGTGTATGGCACAGTAGTAGAACACAGTTCCAGGTTCAAGTCCTGTAGGGTTAGAATCAAGTAGGGTTAGAATCATACTGAGTTAGATGCTTCAATCAATATAAAGCAGTTCCCTATATTCAAAGGATCAGTGGCATCGCTGAGGGATGCAAAGAGAGTGCATCACTAGGAGGATACTATCACTACTATAGACCAAAAATTTGGTGACACCATTACAGGCCAAAAAATTTTAAATCTTGGTATTTTCAAATAATACGATCATGTTTTATATCATTCAGTGTGGAATTTCATATAGACTTCATATGGAGGAAGGTAACTTGGTTACTATGCAATTTGGATTTAAAATGAAATGTATGTTTCTTTAACAACATGCCAGTTACCCCAATCCAGCAAGGACAATGTGTACACAAAAGAGGAACACTCTTCTGTATTCAGACTACTGATGCAATTGTTTTATGTACAAAACAATTTTTCCTGGATGCAATTGTTTTATGTACAAAAATGTGTCCAAAAATTTGAAAATTCTGTTGCTTGCCTATGGGATGGGGAAACAGAATGTAGGGGATTCTTCCAGCCTCCATAGGCAACTGGCACTGCCACAGCAATACAATAACCATCTTTTCTGCATGTGGTAGTTTTTATATGTGTTGGCCTGCTGTTATACGCAGAGACTGTAGATCAGGGCCGGAAAGTTTGAAGTGGAAACTGCAGTAAACTTTTAGAGTATAACTTTGATAGAATCAAGGTGGCAGGTGTCACATTTGATAACCACTAAGTTGGACTAGCAAACCACAATGCTGCTTCATTAAAAATGTGAGCAAATTGAATCCTGTAGGGTTATGCGGCTGACCTTGATTTATTTTTATAATGCTGTCTAGAAATTTCAGTGCATGTCTGCAGTACAATGAAATCAAAGATAACACCATGTTCAAGGTCTATTTTTGGTCTGGCATACAAATATCTGCTTGACAAATATTTTTGTTTTATAATAATACATGAGGCTTGAGTTTGGGAAGCTAGAATGATGTGAAGAAACAGATCTTATTCTCTCATCCTTGTTCTGCAGTTCTTCAGCAGCAGACCCATATACCGTACGTTTCCCTGTTGCATGAGGCGTATGTTTTTAAAGACACCCAGGGTTTGCTAACATTACATCTGTGTTCTTTGACATTTCACTCATGGCTTTTTGGTGTTCATAACTATAGCAAAATGTATACAAGTGGTTTTTGCAAGATCATCTGCCTTAAAATGGTTTGAACTCCTGGAGTTGCCATGTGCCAGTGAAAAGCAATATTTCTTGGGTGGAGACAACCTAGCAATATAGGTTTGCTTTTATGAGCATGTATAAGCAATAAAGGCAAGGTTTGCCTGTTAACCACAGGCCATATACCTTGGACTAACTTATACTTAGCCTTAGCAACCAGTGCATGTGTTACTTCTGCCTTTGTAGTGCTAGGGTTCACTCTACCATACGTGAGGAATAAGCAAAGGTAGAGAGAGATGATGATTCAAAATTGGCACTTTCTTCTGACCAAACCCAGCAATATGTATCTGCCGGCCTACCTGACTATGAGCACAATCCTAACCATGTCTACTCAAAAGTAAGCCCCATTTTGTTCAATGGGTCTTACTCCCAGGAAAGTGTCTTTAGGATTGCAGCCCTAGTCACTTATATGATGAGCTGCACAATGTAGTTGCTTGTCAACTACAGATAAGTGTATGAAAGACCACAAAGAGTAGGAATCATTCATGAATATTTCTCTCAGAGCCTTTCACAGCACAGAGTACTACCAAGGCATAGCTTTTGGATGAGATCTTGCAATTTTTAAAATATGACTAAAATGGGACATTAGTATTACTGAAGTTGAGGACCAGCCCAATCTGGAGGCAAGATGAGGCTAAGGGTGCAATCGTAAGCATATCTACTTAGAAGTAGATATGTTCTATGAGATTTACTGTATGGAAAGTGTGTTTAGGATAGGCAGCAAACTGAAGCAGGCAGAACCGTGCGTCTACCACTGCTGCCTTTGCTTCACCTGTTTACCCTCTTACGTCTTCATCCTTTCTCTCCCATGTATGGTTCAAAATGGAGCAGTAGATAGAAGCACTGATCCACTTCTCCATATTGATCCACTTCTCCATGTCCCACTTTCCTTGTTCTGCCTGTCTCTATGGCTCTATTTTGAACCAAACAACAGAGGTGAGAGGAGGAAGCACTTAAGCTAGAACAGGGTGTCCAAACCCCAGACCAGTGGCCATGTGCAGCCTGCAGCAAGTTTCAATGTGGCCTGCAGCAAGACCCCTCCATCTGGTCCATGGACAAGCCTATCTAATACACTCTTATATTTAAAGTTATGTAAATGTATTCAAATTTGAAACATAAATCATTTTCTGGCCCCTGACAGAGTGTCAGAGTGATGTTCCAGCATAAGGATAGGGGAGGTCAGAGAGGGGTGGAATGGGTGGAATCCTCTGCTGCATGGAGAGTTGTAGAGGATTGGGCTGTAAATTCGGTGGGACTAGATTTCAGGAAAGTGTTATAGATTTGATGGCCAAAGGGCTGATTCAGTTTTTTAGGCTCCCATAAGGGAAGCGGAAACAGGTGCAAATGAGGAAAGTAAGAGGCAGAGAAAATAAAGGGTGAGATAAGGGAGAAGCTAAACTAACAATTTAAAAAACCATTCTTTATTTGAAAAATGATGATGAATAAATTACTTGACAAATGAATTTCCTAATTTTTTTCTTTAATGTTCAGTTCAGACAGAACAATTTGTGCAAATTATCTGAGTAAATGGCTAATTTCTCTAAACTGTTTTGCTTGACTGATCTCACAAAAACAAAATGTTTTGCCTTTTAACCAGAGGGAGTAATTAGAAAATAAATAGTTGAAACTACTTAATTTTAAAACATTATCAATTTATATAAAATTGAAAAGTCACTGACTTACTGACTCAACAACACCAAAACCACCACGCCTAGAAGTATGAAATTTGGGGAGGGTGTTCCTTCCTTGGTAGAGGTACCCAATAAGAACTGGTTTTTCAGAAATTCCAACAGGAAGGGGTGAAAAGGGGCGCAACAAGTTTTCCTCCCTATACTTTACATTGTAGCGTCCCTGATTGAGCGACGCTCTGCCCCAACCCCTGGACCTAGAAGCATGAAATTTGGGGAGGGTTTTCCTTATGTGATATGAACACCCACCAAGAACAGATGTTGAGAAATTTAACACTTAAGGGGAAGAAAAGGGGTGCAACGACTTTTTGTCCTATACTTAAATTTAAGACTAACTGATCAACATCCAGCCAATTTGGTGCTTAGTACCTGATGCATTGGAGGGTGGGTTTGCATGGGGGGTGTTGCATTACTTGGGATTGATGTGCACGGGGTTTGATGTGCATGGGGGGTTGACGCACATGGAAGTTTGATGCACATGGGGGATTGAAGCACATAGGATTTTGATGCGCATGGGAGGTTGATGCATGGAGGATGTTACACATGGGGGACGATACACATGGGGGTTGATGCGCATTGGGGATGTTGCTCATGGGGGGACATTGCGCATGGGGAGATGTTGTGAATGGGAGGATGATACACATGGGGATGATGCACATGAGGGTTTGTTGCACATCAAAGGGGGGATGTTGCACATCAATGGGGGTTGATGTGCATGGGAGGTTGATAAGCGTGGGGGGATTATGCACATGGGGGATGACGTGCAGGTGGAGTTGATGCACATGGGGGTTGATGCACATGGGGGATTGTGCGCATGGGGGATGGTGCGCATGGGAAGGATGGTGCGCAATGGAAGATGATGTGCAAGGGGGATGGCACACAGGGGGTATTTTACTCCCACAATGTGAGTATGTTTCTCTAGTTATAGCAGATATAGCATCATCTGTGTGTGTAGCACTTGTGAAAAAACAAAACAAAAAACCCAGAAAAGTGCCTTTCCCCAAAACTCATACATTATTTGAAAATACAACTTTTTTTAAAATTATCCAATAGTGGTGTCATTCCCCAAATGTAACTTGATGCAACCCATTTCCCCTGTGCCCCCCTGTGGCCCTACTGACACCACTGCACAGAATAGATTGATATCTAAATAAGGAAATGAAATCTACAAAATCAAGATTATTGTGAACATAAATACCATGTTTACACAAATTTAATGAGCACATTCTTCAGCCAAATTTAGTGTCCAAAATTGGGGTGCACATTAGATTCGGTGACACATTAAATTCAAGTAAATACAATATTTTAATTATAAGTACAGTGTTACTTTGTAAGACAAACAACTTGTAAGACGATTCCTTTGTAAGACAAACAAAAATTTCCAAGTAATTTTGCCTTGTAAAACAAAGAGTCCCTTGTAAAACAAACCCCCAAATCCAGAGTAACTACGGGAGCACGTAACAGAGTTCACATACACCCATAGTTACTGCACCACCTCGTGAAAACCTATAGGAAATTCATATTGGAATCCAGAGTGGCAGCACAATCCAGAGCAACTAATCTGTCCACATAAGAGCCCTTGGGTTGCTCTATCTATCACTAGGGTGGAGCAACTGTAAGATGCTCCACCCTAGTTACTCTGGAAGAGGCTTAGGGCAGAGCAAGACAACATAGGGTGCCCTAAGAGAGGTGGACCTGCTCTGCCCTAACTGCTCTGCCCTAAGGAGTTCAGGAGAGGCATGTTGAGGGTATGTTTAGCATTGCTTAGGGCAGAACAGTTACTCTGTATCCAAAGCCTGTTTCAAGGCACAAATGCCCTCTTCCAGCTCCTCAGAGATATACCACCTCAAGAGCAGGTATAGCAGGTATAGCTCCTCAGAGATATACCACCTCAAGAGCAGGTATAGCAGGACCCATAGGGGTCCATGATAAAGCCCGAGTAAGAATGGCAGTGTTGACCAAAAATCTGAGTTCTTGACCAGCCTAGCTGCAACCCCTGCCTCTCAACCTCAGGATATGGAACAACTACGGCTGCCCACAAACCTCAGGATACAGCAGGCCACTCCAAGAAGCCCCTTGTATTCACTGTAGAATGTACTGGCATCTCATCAGGGACTTCTTATAAGGCAGGCACCCAGTGGCGTCACCAGACTGGTGCGGTTGGTGTGGGCTGCATTGGGTGATGCGCTCCGTATGGGGTGATGCGCCGGAGGAGTTTGACTGTTCTTTAGCAGGCCCCAGGCGTCAGCACACCCATTCAGGCCTGCTCCAAGGTGGAGCAGCAGCTAGAAGCTGCCACTTGTCCTCGGAGCTGGATCGAACGGCCAGCTGAGGTGCACTGCGCAGAAACACACTGAGCATGCCGAACAGCTTCAGAGGAGACTTCCTTAGAGCAGAGGAAGTCCGTGCCTCTGCACGGCCAGGAGGCGGAGCAGCCGCCGAATGGCTTCAGAAAGAGTATTGCACAGGCACCAACTCTGACGCCTGCACAGTCTCCTCTGAAGCCGAAAGACTTCAGAAAAGTACTGCACAGGCGTCAGAGATGGTGCCTGTGCAGTACTCTTTCTGAAGCCAGTTGGCTTCAGAAACAACTGCGCAGGCACCAACTTTGGCAACTGCGCTGTCCAGGTAGGGGGGTTCGCGCATCCCAGGGGTGACACACAGATTTCCACACCAGGTGATGCGCAGAGTTGTGTCACCACTGTAGGCACCACAGCTGTTCCTTGTTCAGTGTGATCTGAGGGGTGTCTCCTCAGGAGCAAGTCCTCCCCATGTGTCAATTACTTAGCATGCTGTGGAGCAGGTAGGGCAGCCCAGGCTTCCTCACTCTCTGGATGCAGCATAACTTTCTGCTCTGGATACAGAATAGTTAGGAGAGAGCAGTTAGGGCAGAGCAGGCTGAACTTGCTCTGGATTGTGCTCTAACTCCCCGTAGTTACTCTGGATTTTGCCCAAAGTTTCACACTGAAAATTCGGATCTGTGTCAGGAGCAACAGCAAGAAGTTATGGAGGAGATCTCATCTGCAGAGGAGGAGGAGAATAAGGAGAAGGAATCCCTCACATCAAATAAGATTACGGACATTTCTAAACATTGGGAAATTGTGCAAAATTTTGTAGAAAAGCACCACCCAAATAAGGCTGTAGCAGTGTGAGCGATGAATCTGTTTAATGACAATGCAATGTCACATTTCCATGAAATCCTCAAAAGGAGACAAAAGCAAGTGTCATTAGAAGGTTCCTTGTTAAAGTTGCTCAAAAAGAGACCAGTGACTTTTTTAGTGAAAATTAGTCATACTTGGCCATAAAGATTTTTTTTGTTTTACGGTGTTTTTATTAATATTACAGCAATTGTGTTCTGTAATATATTATAGTGTTTTGAATTTGATTACAGTGTTTTGTCATCATTTTTACTTCAAAAATACAGTCAGTATTTTTATATGAATATTTTTAGGTTGTGGAACCAAGCATCTGAGTTTCCATTATTTCCTATGGAAAAATCCACTTTGTATAAAGAACACTTTGTAAGACAAACATGCTTCCAGAAAAAATTATGTTCATCTCACAAGGCACCACTGTATAGATCAGTATTTAATTTAACAGTTTACTGTTAATGTAACATAACCCATTGTCATACTTTTATTGTCATATAACTCATTGTTGTATGCAGTAAAATTAAATTTTACTCCTGCTTTGCAGCTGTGCATTACAATTGCCAGTAAACTTTTTTTTAATCTCAAGCCTTTTAAAATGTGGTGTGCATTAGATTTGGTGGCACATTAGATTTGAGTAGTTCATCAAACTAAGCACATTTCTTCTGCTTGCCTTCAGTGAATCTGAAATTAGAACCAAATAAAATGAATGAAATTTTCCCATAATTACTTCTCTGCAAAATTCTTGAAGTTAACAGTATACAGAGACCCAAATTAAATCTCTTGAGTAAAAGAATTTGACATTGGAATTCTAAATCTTAAATAGAGAATAATTATAGAGCAGAATGTCTTCTAGGAGTAGGTGTAAATCAGCTGTGATATTAAATCTATATGGCAAGAGGGTCAGCATGTAAGCCCTGGTGCATATTGATTGAAGTCAGGCAGTGCTTGCCTATGCTTTCATCAGTATTGCATGACTTGTAACATAGGCACTGAATGAAGAAAGAACTACAAGAGAAAGCAACAGGAATATATAGGGTGAACCAAAAGTAGGTGGACAGTAATGAACACAAACCCTATTCCACCTACTGTCCACCTACTTTTGGTTCACCCTGTATATAATTTAAGATCTGTTTTATTGTTCGGGATCTCTACTAATTCCTCTTTCATATATTCAAGAGAAATATGGACAAAAAAGAGAACAAGTCAGATGTAATAGAAGAATAATAAAGGTAGCAGTAAAATTACATGGCTATGAAACAGCAAAATCAATAGCAAAAATGTACATCCAGTAACTATTTCACTGGTGCTGATATTTCATTCTAATACTAGTAAAAGCAAGGGGACTTTTCTGTACAAATATTCTTTATTCTTTCCATCTTTTAATTAGTATAAGCATAACATAAGCATATCATAACGTGACTCATGACCCAATTTTGTGGGTAGCTACATTACTGCATAGTGTGGTTTATAGCAGTTGCTGTGCATGGGCCACCATACCATATAGTCAAGCTATTGCTGTAAGCAACCTTCCGAAAAGACTCAGTGCTGGTAAGTCAGTGCAGGGGGTAGGCAGTTGGCAGTGGAGTGGAAGGAATGGATGGAGTGGGGTAGAGACTGGAGCTAACACAGATCTATTAAGGCGGTGGACAGCAGAGGCTTACCTCCCAGACAAGGGAACAAACCTTGGAGTTGTCTCCTCCTGTGATATGCAGCATGTGCTCCAGTGGTGTGCTAAACTGGGGAGCAGGGCTGGCTTTTGGACCAGCAGGGACCAGTAGGGGTCTCACTCACCATGTATCCATGACAATTGCAGCCACAGCCATAAATTGTGGTGTTGATGTGAAAAGCATAGCACTTGGAAATAGTGGCAGTGATATGCATTATCACCAACTACTTCTGGAAGGCTCATTTCAGGCCAGACAGTCCCAGGTGAAGGCCAACAAGTCCACACTCTGCTTGAAATGCTGCCCTCAGTGGCTTCCAGATGCTGGCCGCAACATGGGGAGATCCACCCAACACCCCAAGTTTGTGGGACCCTTATAGTGGGGTCTAATGTACCCAGATCAAGCCCACAACTGGAAGAAATGGTGTCAGCAATCCAAAATAGTGGACCCTGTCAGTATTTCATATAAGCTGAAGAAAAAGAAGAATGTCATGAGATTGGCCACATTGTCCTTAGGCTGGCCAGAGAGGGAAGTGTTGGATAGAATTAGTGGGCTGTAAAGCTGTGATTCTGTACACACTTACCAGTGACTAAGGCTGCAATCCTAATCTCCAGTTATTCCAGCCTAAGACGGGGCATTAGGTCTGCGCTGACCTGGGGGTGTCACAAAACTGTCGTTAGACTCTTCTGCACCACTCCTGGGGGAAGATTAGGCCACTGCACAGACATGTGCTTGCCTTCCTACATGACCTTAGGAACACCAATAAATTAGGCTGGCATGGATTAGGATTGCACCCTAAGTCCCATTGAACTTAATGGAATTCATTTCTGAGTGGATATCAAAGTTGGCCCATCCAAGTGGCCAACTGAAGTGGTTGCTTTAGGCAGCAGATTAGTTGGGAATTTTTGCCCACCTACCGTTTTTCAATGCTCCTTCTTTTCCTTACACTTCCTGGATTGAAACAAAGAGGGAGACAGAAGAGGAGAGGAAATGTGGAGAGGAGGCGGCGGCTAATGAGATACAAAATTGGAGAGTAGGAGGAACTGAGGCTAGTACATCACTTGAATAAAAAAGCAGGCCTCCATCAGTATTGAAAGACTATGGTATCATGCTCGGTGCTGCATACGCTGCATGAGAAGCATGAAAGCCTGGATTGGATTGTTATGGAGGATAGGCTGTTACCCAAGCAGCAAATCCCCCCTCTCCACGCCACTGAATTAGTCCAATGGAAAGGCAGAGCCAATACGATTGGATCCAGCTGGCGTCACAGAGCTGGGCTAAGGACAGGAGCTCACCCTGTCTTGTGAGGCCGACCCGGGTCTCAAACCCTGGCCTGCTGGTTAACAGGCACAGTGTCTTAGCCACTTGCGCCACCCACGGCCCTCATCTTCAATAAAGAGTAGACTATAATTTGAATAAATTATTTTGCAACAGGATCCTAGCCATGGCACATAATTAGAGTGTGATCAAATGTACTCCCTCCTATGCAATACTTTGATGTCGTTTTTCCCATTGTATATTTGTTCTGCATTGTCATTTCTTTTAAAGATTTCATGTAGTTGTTGCTGCTGCTCTGAATTATCTATTTTGTGGTATTAAACGTTGTCTCTAGGGAAAAAAGTGTTTTATGCTACTTGAAGCAGTGTATTCTACCTCAGCTCCCCTTGACTTGACCTTCATTTTACAGGAATGGTCAGCTGAATGTGATAGATGCATATCTGGCCACCACTATAAATGATTACTGCAGCAATAAGACGTCTGAAGTGACCACAGAGAGTCCTATAAATCATTGCATCTGTTAAACAGATGCTTTCAATCATGGAGATATCTTCCTGTTCGGAAAGCTTAGTTGAAAATTCAGAATTCCTTCATTCTTCTTTTAACGATGTCTAGAACTTTGTGCATGAAGAGTTAAGACATGCAAATTTTCAGTAAGCCACTCAAAGTTTTGGGGATAGGATAGGTTATAAACCAAGCAAAGTGTACTTTTGCCACTTTTTCTCTAAAGACTGGAAGAAAAAAATGTTTATTTGCATGACTATCTGACTGAGAAAATGAGTCTTAAATAACTAGGATCTGTGATGAGGACATTAAATAAAAAATCAAAATGTAAAATTATGCAATTACTGCAATTCATAAAAATATCATAATTAAATATATGATCATTAAAATTACCATTAAATATCATTAAATGAACCCTCTTACTACATGACTGAATGTTAGACACAGCAACAACAATATTCTTTAAATCGTTGCCTGGGGAAGTTAATCCCTGACATAGGAACACAAAAATAAGGAGAGCATTGCTAAACAGGAAAATGTCCCTTGCTGAAAAAATGTCATGCTTTCAGAAAGTCAGCATCCCTATATAGTTAGTGCCTTGGGTTTTCAAGTAGCTCATTTCTCTGAGGGCTTTTATAGAAAATAAATATAAGGTGGGTCAATGTGTATTGAGAAACAATAAAAGATGGGGTATACAGATAGGATATAAAAGACAGCACTTGTATTATCATGCACTGGGGAAGCAGAAGGAAGACTTGCCTCTATCAGATTAAGCCAGGGTTGTTTAAACCCCAGCCCAGGAGCCAGATGAGGCCTCAATGGCCCCTCTATCCGGCCCTTGGGCAAGCCTTCTAATCCACTCTTAATACATTCTTTTATATAAATTTATTCAAATTTATTCAAATTTAAAATGTAAATTAGTTTTCCGGCCAGAGATGATGTGCCCCTCCTGTCAAAAAGTTTGGACACCCCTGGATACAGTCATGGGTGTTTTCAATTTTTTTAAAGCAGAGCATCTAGTAATCCAATCAAAAAATAGCAGGCCGTCTGCATCAGCAAGCTCTGGGGAGGCAGCAGGAAGAGTTGTGTCTTTTTTATTAAAAACAAAAAACCCTAAAAAGGAAAGAGCCTATGCAAATAACCCACTTTTTAAAGGAGAGGCAGTTTATCAGTTGCCACTGTGGCCTGTTCTGAGCTCTCCCTATTTCCCAATGGGAGAAGAAGAGGTTTAAAAATATTGGGGTGGGGGAGTGACAGTGTATGTTTCAGAGACTGGGCATGAGCAGGAGTGAGTGTGCATTATTGCATTCTGTGCTATGGCCTGGATCTCACTGCACCTTCCTGGTATTTGGCTTCTGGGTAAAGCATCGTACCTATGCCTTGCCTGTGCCTTTCAATTATCTTCCTTTTACTGAACTGAATCAGTACAGAAACATAATGAAAATTATGGTGAAAATCTGTCCCATACTGTCACCAACAAAGAGAAATCAAATCAACAGCAGAAGGCCTGCCAATATGATTTTCAAAATTACCAGGTCAAAATAATAGTCTATCATTTCTAATACATCTTTAGGAAACAAAGACATTTTAAGAGGAGGAAAAAATAGCATTCTACATTCACTTGTTTAATATTACATTACAGTGCAATCTTATAAATGTCTACTCTCAAGTAGTTACTGCTGAGCAGTGGTTTTTTTCTAGAAATAAAGGTGGGGGAATGTATTTATTTATTTAATTTGTATCCCACCTTTCCTCCCCTGCAAGAGGGAGCTCAAGGCGGCTAACATCAGGGAAATAAAACATCATTAAAATAGATCATAAAGAATTCACCATGAAGATGTAATAAAGGAGATGAAGATGTAATATCGTCACCACGAAGATATTATTTGTAATCAATTATTTGTCTATTCAGGGGCCACAGTATCATAGACATGTCTACTCAGTACTGGTGAGTAAGTCCCCTCAAAAAGACCCCTGCTTCTGAGAGATTGACTACCATGTAACTGATTGCAGCCTTTTTTTGCTTACCTTTTTATGGGTTTTTGTAATTTTATTAAGTATAAATTCAAGAACAGTAATCATCTTCAGTACCTTTGATACTATAAAAAATTCCTTTTAGACCCACTTTTTAGAACGACAATCTATTGGGACACACCAAAAGTAATGTAATTTCTTTTCTCTCAGATTTTACCAATACTATTTGAAGTAAAAAAGCAGGCCTCCGTCAGTCTTGGAAGACTATGATATTGTGTTCGGTGCTGCATACGCTGCATGCGAAGCACGAAAGCCTGGGTTGGATTGTTATGGAGGATAGGCTGTTACCCAAGCAGCAAATCCCTCCTCTCCATGCCACTGAATTAGTCCAATTCAAAGGCAGAGCCAATACGATTGGATCCAGCTGGTGTCGCAGAGCTGGGCTAAGGACAGGAGCTCACCCTGTCTTGTGGGGTCGACCCGGGTCTCGAACCCTGGCCTGCTGGTTAACAGGCACAGCGTCTTAACCGCTTGTGCCACCCACAGCCTTTGAAGTATCTTTATGTTAAATATTCAGATGCACCTTCTTAAGAATTAGCCAGTATGCATTCAGGTCATGGAGCAAGGCTGTGGGTCCAATCCTATCCAGTTTTCCAGTGCTGTTGCAGTTAAGCCAATAGGCCAATGTACGCTGCTAGCCACTACAGTAGTGGTTCTCAAGAGGGGGGTCGGGACCCACTTGAGCAGTTGTGATTTCATTTCAAGAGCATCACAAAAAGCTAAGCACCACCAGATCTTGGAATCTGACACTGGGGCACTCAGTAAGTCTCACTGAATGCAACAGGGCTTACTTCAGAGTGGTCATGGAGGAGTTCTGGATCACTAATCTCATTTCCTGTTTGATGTCACTTTCAGCCATGACATCACTTCCAGGTTGATTACATCATTTCTGGGGAGTCCTAGACAAATGTCCTTCAGGTGACAACCCATTTATGCAAATGTACCAGAAACTCTGTAACACTTATTATAAAGGTGTGACATCTTGTATTATAAAGGTGTGACATCTTGTATTATTAAAGGTTCCCTTTATCATCTGTAATGCTGCAGGGGTGTTACGGTCACTGGAAGTGAATCCTTACTTTGCTTTTTCATGCTCAACAAGACTCGTGCAAGCGTTTGAACATAAAGTTATGTTACAATAGCGATATAACTGTACAGTATTTTAGTCCCAATAATCCAGGGTGACCAGTGTCCTCTTTCTCAGGACATGTTCTCTTTTTCAGCTGTGTGTCCTGGAAAAAAATCTTCATCGTCCTCCTTTTCCTTGTGAGCAGGCAGCATGTAGCCTTCTTGTAATTAATAAATAATATATAATAAATTATATGAAATACTGGTAGTTTAAAATTTAATATAGTAATATAATAGGCAGGCTAATCCAGAGTAGCACTTGGGTTGCTCTATCTAACACTGGGGGGGAGCAACTGCACGATGCTCCACCCCTGTTACTCTTAAAAAGGCTTGGGGCAGAGCAAGGCAACATAGGATGCCCCAAGACAGGTGGACCTGGGCTGCCCTAACTGGGGCAGCCTAGGCAGTTCAGGAGAGGCATGTTGAGGGCATGTTTAGCATTGCCTGTGGCAGAACAGTTACTCTGTATCCAGAGCCTGTTTCTAAGGCAGAAATGCCCTCTTCCACTCCTCATAGTTATACCACCTCAGGACCAGGTATAGTAATGAGTAGACCCATAGAGTATCATGATAAGGCCCGAGTAAGAATGGCAGTGTTGACCAAAAATCTGAGTTCTTGGCCAGCCTAGCTGCAACCCCTGCCTGTCAGTTTCAGGATATGGCACAACTATGGCAGCCCACTCAGTGTACAGCAGGCCACTCCAAGCAATCCTCTTGCATCCATCCTCCACTAGAGGAATAACAGCTGTAACTGGTTGTCAGGCACTGCTGGGTTTCCTTAAAATGCAAGCACCACAGCTGTTCCTTGTTCAGTGTGATCTGAGGGGGGTCTTCTCAGGAGCAAGCCCTCCCCAGGCCAGGTGTCAGTGATTTGGTGCCTACTGAGCATGCTCTGGAGCAGCAAGGGCAGCCCAGGCTTCCTGACTCTAGATTGTGCCCATAATAAATTTAATAAAGTAATATAGTGTTTAAATTAATCACATGAAACCAGTATATATAAGTGTTCGTAGCTTTTATTTTGTCATCCTATATTTTTCTTGGCTGTCCTACATTTTGGGGGGCCTTGTCCTCTTTTTATGATAATGACATATGAACAATGTGCAATACATTCATAGAAAGCTGAAATCAGTGACTTCCCAATAGACATACACAGACCAAAATATGTTTTAACTGTTCTTTATAGCTGCTCAGTTTCAGTAGACTGACTCTAAGGACTCATAGTGATAAGCTATTGTACTGTGATTTTTGAATGTGAGAACTGAGACTGAGAGATAGCAGCTTGACTAAGGCCCCCTCCTGAATTAATGGCTGAGGAAAGATTGGAACTCACTCAAGACCACATTTTCAGCCACTACATTTCTGTCTTATCCAGACAACAGATTATATCATGTTCATTTTGAACTGTAGCATTAAACCAGAAATGGAGGAAGCAATGCCCCAAAGAGGCAGGGATTTTAAAAAATGAATATTGATTTTTATGCACTTGACTTTCATCACTCTGCTTTCTCAGCCCCTGTCAATTATAACCACACTTCAGATTTCATACATGTGCTTTCCTATTTCATCTCATTTCCTTTCAGTTTGTCAACATTCTTGTGTTTTTTTTATTTCTGTTAAATTAGCAGGGCCATCAGAATCTGTTCCAGGAAACAGATTATATTGAATTCCACAGATTATGAAATGCTGTGAACTGTGTGACTGTCGAATGGGAATAGACCACTTTCTGAATGCTTTGTGAACTTCTTGCTAAAAAATATATATTAATACTGTTTATAATGTTGATGATGATGATATAGAAGTGACTTTGAAGCTGCATGCTACCTCTCCAAGCCTCAGAAAGCTTCCCAGATGTGACCAGAAGGCAGTTCTAGTTTTTTTTTAAAAAAAATAAAAACTACAGGAAGTGCTTTTCGTAGAATCTGGGAGATCTTCAGCGATGCAGGAGAGTCTGCATGCAACCTCCCTGAGCTTCTGAAGATGACCTGGAAGCAAATGAAAGGCCCTTTTGGTATGTTGAGCAGGTCCAGTGAGGTCCTCCAGCTGTGTACTTAGATTCCACAGATATTCAAACCCATGTATGCTGAGCCGGAGAATAACGAGGACCTATTTTAGTATGTTACATATGTTTTTTCTCCAGCCAAAATAAGAATATGCTTGGATAGTCACACACTCAGTGGCATAGTTAATGATCATGTAGCCTGGTGCAAAGCTCAAAATGTTGCCCTGAAAGTGATGTAACAACCAGAAATGATGTCATCCCTGGTATTTTTAAAAAGAAAATTAGGGGAAAAACCTGCCTCCTCCGCCTCAGTAGTTCACCACCAATTTGCTCTGCTAGTAGCATAGTAAAAGCACCTATTTGCTGTCAAAAGTTGAAGAAGATTTTCATTTTTTTTACTTAATTTAGAGCACAATCCTGACCATGTCTACTCAAAAGTAAGCTCCATTGTGTTCAGTGGGTCTTACTCCCAGGAAAGTGTCTTTAGGATTGCAGCATAAATTTGATTTTGTTGTTGTGGGGGGAGGGGAACAAAATCTTCTTCGACCATTTCTCCAGGAGTGGCAGTGGGACTGTGGAAGCCTTGGGGGGGGGTACCTGTGAGGAGCCCATGCGTTTTGCACCCCATGCTATACCCTCATTATGCCAGTGGCTTCAAGTTAGGCCTAACATCAAGTTATACCAGCCACAGCCCTTGCATAAATCCTGTGCTAACCTGGAGGTGTCACAAAAGTGCTGTAAGGTACTCCTGCTGCATTCATAGGGGGTTAGGTCAGTGCACAGACATACACACACCACCATGGAAAAATATTCCATGTGAGTTGGACTGGCCTACTCAGATCTGTACCACCAATTTTGGCAGTTCAAATCCAAGCAGCCCAAGAGTGCCACATCCTCCTCAGGACCTTGGAGTTGCATTGTCCTTGCACTAGAGCTGGAAAATTAGTTAGGGTTGCACTCTTTGTCTGTGCACTATTTGATCTCAGTTCATGGGAATCAGTAAATGCAATGTGGGGTTCTAAATACAGTACTTCTTTAGCCCCAATGAAAGTACGTGTATACTTAGAGAATGTTAAATGTTAAAATCAAAACACTCAATCAAAACAGGTTGAACCTGGGAGTGACAATCCTAAAGTGTAGGTGGGTAGACAGAGGTTCCTCCCTCAGTGTGAAGCTGTGAGAAAAGCAGCTGGATTCCCTGCTGAACCTGCTTTTATTAGGGAAGATGAGACTCCTTAATACTTAATCAGAAGTAAATGGAAAGCTGATCACTCACACTGAGAATTAGGTAGGAAGTCTCAGCATGAACAAGGCAACAAGAGACAGGAGAAAAGACAACATGGCTCTAAAGAGGTCAGTATTTTCCTGCCATCCTTAGTCCAAACATCTAAATAATTTGGTTTGTAAATATTTTCTATTCAGTAAACCATTTAAGTCACTTCATTTATATTACAAGTGCTGTGTTGCATCTAAAGAATGTCCTACTACCAAATGTCACTTCCCTTTGACAAAATCTTCTACTAAGATTTTGATTCCAGGGCAATTTTTTTTCCTCTGGGAAAAAGGGACAATTTTTTTTTCCTTTGAAAAGATTTTTCTGTCGGCAATTCCTATTTCTTAAGAAGGGTTCTGCTGGATTGGACAAGGAATCTGTAGCCAATATTCTGTTTCCAAAAGTGACCAGTGAGACTATCTCATAATTACCATCAAGGACAAAGAGGCAGTCCCGGAAACAGCAAAATCTGGGGGACTGACTGTATCTGCCCTGATTGCCACTCTCAAATTGGCCTGTTTAGTCATAAAAGACACTGTTTTAGGACCTCTGCTTCTGAGCACGATACCATAGTCTTTCAAGACTAAAGGATGCCAATGAATGTTATTACAGCCATAGATCACACAATTCAAATATTTATGGCAGTAGTGAATAGGATGGGGTCAAATGGAATACAATAATTCATCTTGCCCCAAGTGAATGCTCTCATTCAAAATTGTATAGCTATATTCTTAGGGATAATTGTCTTGCTGAAGAAGGTGGGGGTTTGGAGTGTGTGTGTGTGTGAGAGAGAGAGAGAGAGAGATAGAGAGAGATTGATGATGATGACGAAGCCAGCATCCAAGACGTTTCATAATCCTGTGCTAAGACAGAAACACATGAATTTAAGATCTGTTAGAGAAAGTTATCTCAGAAGTTAGGTGTTGAAAGAAATTTCTCATCACAAAGGGAGGCAAAGTCTGTGTATTTTTCAGTGGAGATACTTCTGGCTGTGAGGTAGGATATGAACTTAGAGCAGCAATTTTCATGGCACACTGGTATGCCACAAGTAGTCTGCAGGTATTTCACAAAGATTTTGAATGGGTTAGGATTATTTATTGTTAGAATAATTGGGAGATTTGAGCTCTCTACCAGAGGCATGGTGTGCCTTGTTAATTACAAAAAAATTACAAATTACAAAAAAGCTGATGGTGTGTCTTGACACCTCATTAGTGTGCCCTGAGATGTAAAAGGTTGAAAACTGCGGAATTAGAGGAAATATAATAGTCTTGGGACTAAAGTTTTCTTATGAATGGGATTCCAAATATTACTTTTATTATATTGTGTGAGATTGTTTGCAGATCTTGTGTTTCTGTCTTCAGTGGACACTTACTTATCCCTGTGTGGATAGGATCTTGCACCATGTCCTCTGCATATATCATCATGTTGATCTTCCTGGTTCACAAGGCACAAATGTGCTTTTCAACATATTTGTGACAAGCAACTTGCACCGGACAAAGAACAAGTTATGATTGTACCCTAAGTCAGAAATTAGTTTGAGGCATTAGGGTGAATTCTCACCCATGTTGCAAGCTAGCTACCTAATGCAGCTCAACCTATGTTTAGGGTAAAGACATTATTATAATGATTTCAACTTCAAATCTCAGACAGGTCATTCTTATGACCTGTCATTACAAGCATTATACTATCAGTTACACTATAGAAAAACTAATTTATAACCTAATTTAGAGCACAGTCCTAACCATGTCTACTGTCATAGGATGTGGTGATGGCATCTAGCCTCAATGCCTTTAAGGAGGGTTTGGACAAATTCCTAGAGGAAAGGACAGTCACAGGTTACAAACCATGAGGGGTTTGTGCGACAAACTCAAAATGCCATATGCAGGGGAGGGGAACCTGGATGCAGGTGTCATATGTGCTCTCTAAGGCATCTGGGGGGCCGCTGTGTGATACAGGTAGCTGGACTAGATGGGCCTTTGGACTGATTCAGTGTGGGCTCTTTTCATGTTTTTATATGACTCAAAAGTAAGCTCCATTGTTTTCAGTGGCTCTTGCTCCCAGGAAAGTATCTTTAGGATTGTAGCCTTAGCCTAATATCCAATTTTTATGTTTACACAATGGGACACATTATAATTGTTAGATGTAACATGAGTTGATGCAAAGTTACTTCAAATGCATTCAACGTTATTATCAAATAGCCCAATCCTATACTTAGCTACTAAGCTATGTATAGTTAAAAATGTATAGTTCTGCATTTTGGATGTTTAAGTTGACCTGCGAAAAAGCCAATTCATGCTTTCTCCCATGTTGCCAGTACTGTAATTTCTTCTAGTTGGGTGGATTGATAAATAAATCTAAAATGGTAACATCGGTGATTAAAGTGACTGCTGCCTTCAGGTTCTAAAGTTCAAAGCCTTCATTTTTGCAGAGTAACACTTGGAATCCATAGAGCTGTTTCACAAGTCATGAATACGCATCAGAATTGTCTCTGCCAAGAAGCTGAATCATCTGTTGTCTACTGTAGCTCCTTTGGTAGCTGCAGATAAAAATCACTGGGTTTGGGGTCAATGTGGGGTTTGTCAGACATGGCTGGACTTGAGGTTTAAACTGCTCAATTTTTCCAGTTTAAATTTTTGATCACTACTGATGTGAAAAGGAGTCACTAGAAAAATACAACCAACCAGTTACAAGCTGAATCTCTGTCTATCCTGCTTGTGGATAATGGATCATCAGGAAATGGTAGTTATTTTATTGGTTAGTATTTATTACTGCTTCCATTAGGGTTGGGATGATATTCAATAGCCAAAGGCAGCTGTAATATACGTACATACTTTCTTAGAGGTAAACTCAAAACAGTAGGATTTATTTTCAAGTAATGATGCAACAGCAGCAATTTCCTTTATGTGTGTCACTCTCTTCCCATTGTACTTTGTCAGTGGTTACCTCCCAGATCTAACCTCCCCTTTGTGGGGGGCAGAGGGGGTAAGGAAATTGTCCTGCTGATGAAGTCATGCCAACAAATTGTACACTGCATCATTTAGAGCAGTGATTTTCAACTGTTTTCATCTCACGGCATACTTAACGAGGCACTGAAATTGTCAACAACATCAATTGTTTTTACCATAGACAAAGCACCACAGACTGTTCAAATCCCCTGATTTTCCTGTTAATGAATGTCAAACCCCAAATTCCCACGGCACATCTGAGGTCAAGCTGTGGCACACCAGTGTGCCATGGCACATTGGTTGAAAATTACTGCTTTAGAGAAAGATAGCCCAGAAGTCTCTTTCAGAGAAGGAAACATTTGTTTTTAAAAATATCCAGGGATTATATTACTTCTGGTTGTTACATCACTTCCGGGGCAACATTTTGAGCTTTGACCAGGCTACATGATCATTAGCTGTGCCACTTTCATTTCTGAACATTCCAAAGCTCTCTTCATCTCTTGGAGCTGCTGCCCCATAACAGAAAGTGAAAGCATTCCGTTCCTAAGTGTCCCCAGATCCCCAATGCCCTGGTCACTTCCCCAACCCTCAAACGTCCCAGGATGTGCTTAAATCAGCACATCCCTTGCCTGCTTCCAAGCTATCCCAACACATACTGGCACCTTGAAGGCAGGCAGGGGCTCCACACAGGGTATGTGCTCAGAGAGAGAGAGAGAGAGATTGCATTTGCAATCTGCTGTTTGCAAAGGCATGCAGGCACAGGGAGAGACCCACATGTAGGGTAAAGCAAACTGTGCACACACACACACACACACACACACACACCCCTGCCTGCAAACAACTAAAGGGGATTCGGGGGCTGTTTTGCAATATTACAATATTTCAATATTTGTTTTAAGTGCCCAACCCAGGAATGAATCTTTGTGTAAAATCAATTATATTGAAAGAATATTGCTTACTGGCAATTTTTCTATAGGTTTTAATATCATTTATGTCAATGATAAATGCAGTGATCTTCAATATTTTTCATCTCACAGCACACTAACAAGGCACTGAAATTGTCAAGGCACACCACCAGTTGTTTTTGCCATTGGCAAGGCACACCACACTATTCAAAACCCCCAATTTTCCTATTAATTAATGACTCTCCCAAATTCCCATGGCACACCTGAGGACTATCTGAGGCACACCGGTTGAAAATAACTGATCTAACGTATCAACTAAAAGTCCTTCATCTTACCTGTAAGATAAATTCCAAAGGGTTGTGATGGACAATTAATTATTTTCATTCAATAGCTTTTTCTGTGGCAATGATTTTTAAACTTTGGGAAAGCTGTACTATCTCCCTCAGTCTTTGCAGGGGAGGAGCCAGGGCAGTGCACAAGTCTAACTTCTGCTTTTGTTGTGGCTGGAAGTTTCATTCGTTTCCAGCCACAGGGAATGCTCTGCAGGGTTCTGCAGGACTTCCCAGACCTCCAAAATCCTGGCAGGAGACCTGGAGAGGCTAAAAATAGCCCCCAGTTTCCTGCAGAGGCACAATCCTGGAGATCATACTGCTGCTATCTCCTTTCCTCTGCTTCTTAAAGGGTGTGGGGACCTTTTCATGGACTGGAGAGTTGCAGTCTTCCCAGTTTGAGTAGCACTGCTCTGTGGAGTTCTCCCTCTTACTGTGTTATTATTATTGTGTTCATTATGGACATGAAACAAACTGTATAAGGCAAGAGGCCATAACCATTATTATTTGTTTTCCTGTTCAGAAGCACTAATTGGTATGAAAACGTAGTGATGCTTTTGAAAGGATAGGTTCTTTTAATCATGTGGCACTAGGTACTTGTCCTCATACTATATAACATGTACTGAAGCAATGATGAGCCAACGGTTCCACCTTGAACATCTTCAACTCTGTGGGTCTTTTGTCGGAGAAAGGATTCTGATATGCACACACTCTCCCTCCTTCACTGCCCATTTGTAGTCTTCCCAAAGGCAGCAAACAATACCATTGGTTCCCAAAATTTTAGTGCCAACACCCACTTTTTAAAACTACACTATTGGGACCCACCCAGATTTACCAGTTTTGTAAAAAGTAGATCTAGAAAGAAATATTTTTTATGTGTATGTTTCACGTAACAAACAAAAATTTATCTAGGATTCTGCTTCATGTACCAAACTGTGCTTCACGTAAAGAATACATTCGTTGGCAGTTGGGGCAGACGCGCTGGCTGGCAGCCTGTTTAAAAAGTGTCAGGGCTACCTAGCGCACCTGCCTATAGTGAAAGCAACACTTCCATGCTGTTCCTCTTGTGGCCGGGTGTCCGCTGGGCAGAGGGAGAGAAGAGCAGTGGAGAAGAGGGAAGCAGCTCAGGGCTAGCCAGAAGAGAGCAGGGGAGAGAGAGGCTCAGGATGGAGAAGGAGAAAGTGGGGAGACACTTTGAAGGTGTCTTGGATTGCAGCCTCCTAACCATGTCTATCCAGAAGTAAGCCCCATCGTGTTCAATGGGTCTTACTCCCAGGAAAGTGTCTTTAGGACTGCAGCCTAAGTAGACTTAATAAGATCATGCACACTGAATGCATGTTTTGAATTCAGTCCCAGTGTTCTGTCATCATTTTTACATCGAGTTAATATTTTTATATGGATATTTGGGGGGTTCTGGAACCAATCATTTGAGTTTCCATTATTTCCTATGGGAAAATCTGCTTCACGTAAAGAACGTTTCATGTAACAAATATGCCTCCAAAACGAATTAAATTTTGTTACGTGAGGCATCACTGTAATAATCACCAGGAAAAAAAACCTTCAAACATTTAACTCCGTTTCTTTACTCATGCTTGCAAACTGCAGGAATGGAACTGTAGGATAATTAACAAGATAACTGACACAGGATAATTGTGTCTGATTTATGAATAACCTAGCGTTTGAGGCAATTAGTTATCTTATCTTCTATCACGTTTCCTTCATCTGAGACCCACAAGCTGAGACCCACAAGTGGGTCCAAACCCATAGGTTGGTAATCACTGATCTATTTCATTCCTGCTAAGCATCAATTCTTTCTTGATCCATGAGATATCAAAATGAAGGCAGGAAACCTTGTTTTCATTCAGATGGGTTCTACATATGCCATAACCATATTTTCAATTTTCTGAGTTATTTGGGTATAAAGCACTCAAAGTTAGGAAATGGATACTTGTTTATATCATTGTTTTCCCCAGTAACTTCATCAACACTGCCATAACTTCCAATTAATTTTCTTATTTTAATGGTGAAATCTAGAGTAACTACGGGGAGTCCTTGCTCTGGTGTAAGAACAATTTGCTCTGGATTGCAATATGAATTTCCCATAAGTTTTCACTAGGTGGTGCAGTAACTATGGGTACATGTAATGTCTCTTACGTGCTCCCGTAGTTACTCTGGATTGTAGGGTTAGTAAATTTTCTTCTACTGAAAGCTGCCATGTATGGTCAAGCAAAAAGGCAGAGCATACATTTTAAATAAAAGTAAAATGCATATCTAACAAATGCATCATCTACCAAGGATTTCTGAGAGCTACTAGGGAAGCTATTCCAGATGTACTGTCTATGTGCCAAGTCAGAATCTTCAGGGTATAAATGAAAATATTCTCAATGGCAGCTCTCAGGCTATAGAATCTACTGTGTCCAAGTCTGCATCCAGAGGCAATTTATTTCTTATTTCATGTTGCTCTAAGTCACTAGGGATAATGCAAAATAAAGATTATTTTGATGGGGGGTTGGTTAATTTTATTTTCATTTTATATTGTGCTATTTTAGGGGCCTGTTTTGTAAGCACTTCTTCCTAGAAACAACCGGTGTTTCACCTTTTTAATTTTAAGTTCAAATATTTTCCTTTGAGTAAGAAAGACACTTCATTTTTCAAGGATTGCTCTTGGCTGTAGTGGGTGTTTTCCTGCTTCAGTACTGAGCTCAATATTTAAAAAAAAGTTATACAGGGCATTCCAATATTGATTGATTGATTTGCTATCCCGCCTTTCTCAACCAAGGCCGACTCTAGTGGGTAACAATTACAGAGTTAAAAACAGTCAATATGAACATATAAAAGTGTTTTAAAACACTATAAAAACAGTCATGTATTAAAAATCCCAACAACTCCCCAACCTCTGCCTCAGTTAAAAGCTTTGATAAAAAGGAATGTTTTAGGCCTCATCTGAAGCTCTGTACAGAGGGAGCTTTCCTGAGTTCCAAAACTGGGGTGCAACCACCGAGAAGGTCCTGTTCCTGGCTGTCACATCCATCATCTCTCTTAGTGGAAGCACTGAGAGTTGCTGTTGGGGTTGGAGGGCAGTGAAATATTTCTCTTTGGGTTTATCATGATTATGTTTCTGCTTTCAAATATATATTTTAATATTAATGCCTACTATGTGGGGCAGGGGAATCCTTTTTCTGGGGGTGGGGACAATGTGAGCATATGTCCTTTTTTCCAGGACATCTCCTTTTTTGCCTTATATTCTGCCTTCTCAAAAGTAAAATGAGAACAATGAAGGTTTTTTCAAGGACACACCACTAAAAAAGGACATGTTCTGGAAAAAGAGGACATATGGTCACCCTGGTTACCATATGGTTATAGGTCTTTGTTCACTCACACATATCCTTTCATTTTGCATGGTGGCATACTCAACATAACTGCCCCTTCTCCCCCCAGAAAACCTGTTCCCCCCACTGCTAGAATCCCGGCAAAGGGCCTGTGCAGGCATGGTGGACAGGCACTTAGTTTGCAGAACAGCAGTAGCAAGGTACAATGGTTCCCCAGAGGAATGGTAAGTGCCAGACACACTGCAGATGCTTTTCTTGTTGTGCACTGCTCTATAGTTTAGTCAACTGTATTCATCAAACAAATGTCATTTCTACTGGAGGTAGCAATAGGATTCCTTATGCAACTTGAATTTTCTGTGATGCTTACTTAACCTCTACCACTAATTGCTGTTCCAAACATCATCTTGAAGCATTTCTATGAACCTTGAATTCAGAAGTTGATGCATTTTTAAAAAGAAATTCAATTAATTGTGGCTAGTTATGAACACCTATTTTTGTGCCCTAGTTTTTGTACAGGGCATAAATTGTGGTTGCAAAAAGGTGTTTTCAGTTATCAAACCAAAACAGATGAAAGTGAGAGTGCCAACAGGAAGCATGAAGAGGTGAAAGTGAGAGTTAACACAAAAGTGAGAAGTGAAAGTGAGAACACTAAAAGGAAGTGGAGTCTAGCATTCTTGCTGTCTGCTTCCTCTGCTGTCTCTTCTTGATAACAGCACTTTGCAAACAAAGGTGAGTCCTGAATGTGATGGGAAGATAAGAATCTGAGAACAGATAACTAAAACCGTGGAAACTGAGTCTTTGGATACGAGGGGCTAGTGTACAAGTTTTGAAACCATGAGTGGTTGATACAGCATAAGAACACAATCCTATACATATCTACTTGGACTAAGTGCCACCAAGTTCAATTGCACTTACTCCCTTGTATTTATAGGAGTTCAGCTTTACAGCAAAATCCAATGCATCTCTACTCAAAAGTATGTCCTGTTCAACCCAATGTGACTTACATGTGTAATTGTGGCCTGAGGGCACAATTCAGAGTTAGGGCAGTGAGGAGTGCCCTAGCTGGGCTGCCCCAACTGAATCCAGAGCAGAAAGTTATGTTGCATCCAGAGAGTCAGGAAGCCTAGGTTGCCCTAGATGCTTCAGAGACTGCTAAGTAGGCACCAAGTCAAAGACACTTGGGGAGGGCTTACACCTGAGGAAACATCTCTCAGATCACACTGAACAAGGAATAGCTGTGGTGCCTTACAAGGAGTCCCCAATGAGACTGCCTGTACTATCTACAGTGAATAGTGAATACAAGAGGTTTCTTGGAGGGGCCCTCTGTACTCCCAGGTTAATCGGTCTCTGTAGTTGTGCCATATTCTGAAGTTGAGAGGCAGAGGTTGCAGGTAGGCTGGCCAAGAACTCAGATTTTTGGTCAATACTGCCATTCTTACTCTGCCTTATCATGGACCCTTATGGGTCTACTCATTACTCTACCTGCTCCTGAGGTGGTATAACTCTGAGGAGCAGAAAGAGGGAATTTCTGCCCTAGGCAATGCTAAACATGCCCTCATCACACCTCTCCTGAATTGCCTAGGCTGCCCCAGATAGGGCAGCCCAGGTCCACCTGTCTTGGGGCAGCCTATGTTGCCTTAGGCTGCCCCAAGCTTTTTCCAGAATAACTAGGGTGGCCCATCTTGCAGTTGGGTCAGCCCAGTGATAGATAGCGTAACCCAAGTGCACTTCTGGATTGTGCCCTAAGTAAATTTTCTGTTTGCTTGTAGTTTTCCATATGCAGTTGTACTGGATTTTGTTACCTTTTGTAATCTGGGGCATCATGATAGTTTTTCATAGTATATTATGCCAGCTTTTTATCTTTGACTCATGTATCCATGGAATACCATAGCACATCACTTTGGTAGGGTACTCATGGGCTATTGGATTCAGAACTGGAGCACACAAGTAGCATATTTCCAAAACCTGTGCAACTCTAAATGCCAAAAAATGAACTTAGGACCCAATCCTATTTTCCAGTGCTGGTGCAGTTGTATGGTGGAGGGGTAGCCACTGGAGCATTTTCGATGTCTGGGATCATGTGCTCCCTTACAATGTGACTGCACTGCAGCTACATCAGAGCTGGAAATTTGGATAGGCTTGAGCTCTCAGCACCTTATGCACAGACACGTGTGCTCTTTCAGTAAACTATGGGCACTGCAAATTAAGGTTGGAAGAAGGGCGGGTAAAACAGAACTTTGTACTTATGCCCACTGAAGAAGGGCACACCTTTTAATTGCACACCTAGTCCCTGCTTTAAGACTATCACTTCTGAGATTGCTCCTAGACTGAAATCTTTGGACTCATTATGTCGCTGCTTAAAACAGCAAATAGTAAGAGGGGAAAAAACCTCAGTAAGTTTCCTTTAATGAAATTGCAAATATCTGAGAAAACATGCCTCATTCTGCAAATGTCTGCAGCAAGGAAAAGCTCCAGGCTACCTCACCTTTCCAAGCCCCTCCTAACACAAATAAACACACATTCTGTCCAAAGAGAGTAGTTCAGTAGTACAAGATGAATAATATCTGCATTAAAGCCAGCTTTGCCCAATCCTATGCATGTCTACTCAGTTGTATATCCAGCCATAGACCCTGACATAAGCTCATATACTGCATTTTATAGACAGTATGTTTATTCCTTGTTCAGCAGCTGTATTTGAATATGAATACTCAGAAGTTCCATTAGTCAATAGGCTTACTCCCAGGGAAGTGTGGGTACATTGTAGTCTCATAGGCAAAGCCTATGCATGTCACCTGAGAAGCAAGTCCAATTAGAGTCGCTGGGGCTTACTCCCAGGGAAGTGTGGGTACCTATGCATGTCTCCTCAGAAGCAAGTCCAATTAGAGTCACTGGGGCTTACTCCCAGGGAAGTGTGGGTACACTGTAGCCTCACAGGCAAAGCCTATGCATGTCTCCTCAGAAGCAAGTCCAATTAGAGTCACTGGGGCTTACTCCCAGGGAAGTGTGGGTACATTGTAGTCTCATAGGCAAAGCCTATGCATGTCACCTCAGAAGCAAGTCCAATTAGAGTCACTGGGGCTTACTCCCAGGGAAGTGTGGGTACACTGTAGCCTCACAGGCAAAGCCTATGCATGTCTCCTCAGAAGCAAGTCCAATTAGAGTCACTGGGGCTTACTCCCAGGGAAGTGTGGGTACATTGTAGTCTCATAGGCAAAGCCTATGCATGTCACCTCAGAAGCAAGTCCAATTAGAGTCACTGGGGCTTACTCCCAGGGAAGTGTGGGTACACTGTAGCCTCACAGGCAAAGCCTATGCATGTCTCCTCAGAAGCAAGTCCAATTAGAGTCACTGGGGCTTACTCCCAGGGAAGTGTGGGTACATTGTAGTCTCATAGGCAAAGCCTATGCATGTCTCCTCAGAAGCAAGTCCAATTAGAGTCACTGGGGCTTACTCCCAGGGAAGTGTGGGTATATTGTGGCCTCAGACTCCAAGCCGTGCTCTCAGAAGGAGCAGCTACTACAATGAAAGAACCCTCCCTCCTTCTCTCTCTCCCGTCTCCTTTCGCCTTCCTATGATGTCAACAAATCTGGACCTGCGCAGAGCAGAGCGTTTTGGCGCCCCCTTTCTGTAAGGGGGGTTGTGGGCGTGGCCCTGCGCGCGCGAGGCTTGTCAAACAGGGGAAGGAGGAGAGTTGAGGGAGGGGGTTGGTGGCGCGCGCTTTAACGAAGGCTGCGCGCGCTGAGATCAAGGCGGTTGCTGGACTGGCTCGTGAGGTGCCGTTGGCTGTGCGTCGGGGGCGCGTGCGCGCTTTTCTTTCCCCTCCCTCCTTCCAACGGCTTAGCGTTGCTGTCGCGTGTTCGAGGCCGCGCCTGTGTGCGCGGGTGCGCGCTCTCTTTCTGTATGTATGTGTGTGTGTGAGAGAGAGTGAGCGAGTGTGCGTGCGCGAGTGGGGGAGGGGGGCGAATGAAGCGGCTCTGCCTGCCGGTTCCTTTTCTTATCCATCCCGTCCATGGTGGTCGCACGCCCGGATAGCCGTTAACGGTCGGATTTAGGCTCGCGCAGGGAAGGAGGGAGGGGGAGCCGCGACGGAGGGGGTGAAAGAAGGTGAGGACCTGGCGGCGGCAGCGGCAGCAGGAGGGAGAGCGTGTGAGGGGAAGACACGAGGGGAGGCGGCGGCTGAGGCCCACAGGAGGAAGGAGCGGCGGCAGCGAAGGCGGCAGGAGGGCTTCCCGGCTTGTCCATCGGGGCGGCTCGGGGCAACCGGGATTTAACGTGGTGGTGCTCGGCTGGCTGTGGCGGCGCCTTGTGAGGGGAGCGCGGAGGGGGACCGTGCCCGCGCCCCCCTCCCCTCCTTGCCTCCTTCTCCCGCCTCGGCCGCCTGTGTGGCTAATTCCACCCCATCTGGACCATGGCCGACGATGACGTGCTGTTCGAGGACGTGTATGAGCTCTGCGAGGTGATCGGCAAGTAAGTTGGGGCCGCCGGTGGGGGTGGGGTGGAGAAGGGGGAGGCCAAGGCGGCGGCAGCCAGCGCAAAGCCTCCTCCCCGGCAGGAGGGAGGGAGGGATGCTGGCCTCGGCTCCGCTCCCACCTGAGCAGCAGCAGCAGCCGCTGCGGTTCCCGCCGCCGCTGCTGCACCGTCTGCCTGCTTGAAGCGGCAGGGAGGAGACAGAGGCAGACCCGCTCCATGGCGGCACTGACTGGAATGACAAGCGGATTCGGCGTGGCTCCCACGCGCCTTCCCTCGGGGGGAGAAGTCACTTGAGGGGGGGCTTCCCTCCCCTCCAGCCCTGCCCTGCCCTTTGGCCGCCGCGGTGCCATCCAGCGGTGCGACCACTCCTGCAGCTGCATCCCAGGAAGGCACCAAGGAAAGGACGGAGGAGGTGTTTCTCCTCCACGTCTCTCTCTCTCCCCCCATCGCCCTGTGTGTTTGTGGCATCCATCGCCAGGTGCCATCCTGCGCGCTGCTGCATAATAACCAGCTCGTTAGCCGCGATGAAAGTGACACTCAGGTAACGCCGAGCCTCCCTCCCTCTCTGTGAATCTTTCTCCACCCACTTGGAATAATGATAGAGTGTGCAGAAGGAGATTTTGGCCTTCCAAAGGCTTATTATGCAACTGCTTTAAATCTATATTTAAAAAAGCCTGCACAGAACTGAAGTAGCATCACTCGCCAACCTGCCACCTCTGACTCTTGATGGAATGGCTAGATTGGTAGATTTGTCTGGTGTAATTGTATACTAGAGGAAAGATAAAATGAGTTAACGACACTGAAAACTCAGTTTATTTCGCTTTATAACGGGTATTGACATTCAGTGTTTTAAGATTTTCATCTGCTATTTTTGGGTTGTAGGTGGTTAAAGAAACATGTTTCACAGACTACATTCCTAGCCATACTATCCTGAAAGTACGCCCCATTTTCTCTTAACAAGAGTAAACAGGCATAGGATTGGCCTCTAAATGGTATTAATTGAAGAGTCACTTTAGGAATTAGGTAGATTTTCTGTTGCTGGCTTTGATAATTGTAAGAATATTTATACATTGAGGAAAATGTCTCCAGGTTCTGTCTGTCCTATTCTTGCTTTAATACTACATTGCATTTCTAAGCCTGTCTACTCAAAAGTAAGTCCTATTGTATTCAACGGGGCCTTCTCTCAGGAAGGTGTGTTTAGGATTGCAGCCTTAAAATACAAATAAGTTTCTAATAGTACAAAAGAAATAGATTTTAGCATAGTTTTTAGTTATGTATGATTCAAGATTTACTTTTATTTATGCCAAGGTATTGTCTACTAGCTTTAGAAGTTGGATCTTTTTACAATGTTTACCTAACTCTTGGGTTTCCATTTTTCCATATGAGTAGACTTGTGTGTTCAGTAGAACTTTGGCTCCAAACCTAACATACCCATTGTAAATAAGTAGCTCTTCTTATGTGTTTCCCAACTCTTAATTATTTCATTCTGCCTATGAAGAAAAGAGTGAGGTAAGATGAGTGATATAATATGGCCAAAAATTAAGCACCATTATCAAATTTCTTTCAGTCTTAAAAGTTCTTATTTTTAGCATAACCTTTGATAGGACATTTTCTTGTTTCTTTTGCAGTCAGTGTGCACAGCATGTGGTGTCTTTCCCTTTTGCTACAACATCTGTCTTCAAAGGTGGGAGGGTCACGAAAAGCTGGGTGCAGCCAACTTGGAATCTGGCATTGGTTACCTTTAATGTCACTTCCACCCATGACATCACTTCTGGGTGTGTGTGTGTGTCCCCCAGACAGTTGTCATTCTCAGAAGGGGATCCCAGGCTGCAATGCTGAGTACCACTGTTCTACAGAGATGTTGCATTCAACTTGTACTCACTGTTCTGTAATTAGGAAAATACAGAATTCCCTACTTCTGTGATTCATTGTTATTATGAAGTGGACCGTACTATTATGGATAAGAGTGTCAGTGATGAATGAAGAATTTCAATCTCAGCTAAACCATGAACTTACTAAAGGCCTTGGAGAAGCCAATACGTATCAGATTTCAGTACTTTTCAGAATACTTTTCAGGATTTGAGTCTACCCTACTAGGCTAGGATAGTTTCATATCCACATTCTACAAGTGTCAGAGGCATTAATATTAAAAAAATTGGATGAATCATTCCTTTTTGAACATTATTTGAAGATTGTGCATTTTCAACTCTACAGCATGAACATGAGTGTTCATTAAAAGAAAATTCTTGCAAAATTTGATAATTTTTGTGAGCTCTTTTGTGAGCCTTAAAGGTTAAACTATGATTTGTTTGATTACATTTAGATGTTCTGAATTGGAGCACACAACTCATAAGACAGATATATGGAAGCTGTAGGAACCTAGGCACCTTGAACATACAGTATTCCAGATCCCTTTCCTGAGTTTTCAGCCTGCATTAAAACAGTTTCTCACCCAGCCGTTTTCAACCACTCTGCCATGGCACAGTAGCATGCCATGAATGTTTTGCCAGTAAACTATGGAAATTTGGGGGTGGCTCACTTAACCCAGTTCCTGCCAATCTAACAGAGAGCATGTAAATGCAAGCAGATAACTACCACTTCGATAGGAAGGTAACAATATTCCATCCACTTTGGTGTTTAGCCTAGCCAGCCATATGACCACGGAGGTAAGGGGGATGAGCACCACTCCCTAGAGTTGATTATGACTAGCAGGGCAACCTACTGGGGATAACTGAATCTACATTTAGTAGGGCCATTGTGGGAGTCAATCAAAAAAATTATGATATACATTGACAGTTTTAATACCTTGTTAGTGTGCCACGAGACAAAAAAGTGGAAAATAACTGTTCTAGCCTTTGTTTTACTTTCAAAGATAACAGGAAAAATTTACAGGCAATATTTTATTGTACTCAGTTGCTCAATAGGAAATCTAATCTGTCTGCTAGTGCCTAGGTAATGAGTGCACAATTAATTAACATGTGTCACTTATTTTTGAATTTTCATAAAACTATCAACCTATTAACTGTTAACACATGAAATTATTTGTGCTTATGGCTGCAATCCTAAAGGCACTTTCCTGGGAGTAAGACCCATTGAACACAATGGGGCTTACTTTTGAGTAGACATGGTTGGGATTGTGCTCTTAATCACTATTAACTGCTTGATGTATGTCTTCTTTCCTTTAGTTTATTTACTAAGTTTTCATGACTGAGCAGGGATTTGAATCTGGATCTTTTAGGTTTAAGTCCTGACCCACCCAGGCTCTCTGCTGTATTGTTGGCATTGACAGGGACGTCATGGGAATGTTATCCAAAAGCTAAAATAGCTTGACTGATTATACATATTTTGGTAGGTTTTATGCCTGTTTTGAATGTGTTGCATACAAATAATGTAGGATTATAGAGCTTCATACTCTGATCCTAAGTGAAATTACTGTACTTAATTTGATGGTGTACTGATTCCAGAACATGTAAGCAGGCATGAATCATCATGAAAAGATGACATGCTGTTAAAATGAAGTTGCTACTATGTATGCTTTAGAACTATGGGGGAGGCATAGGCTGAATAATGGGGAATCCAAGATTACATTTCTAGACATTTTATCTACTTGTGATAGTTTTGTCAAGTTCATTTCGTAGAGAAAAGGAAAATTGCTGCTGTATGCATGTTCAGTATTTTAGATTAGCATTTCCCAAGGTTTGTACTTCCACTGTACTTCCACTGGAAGTACCACCAGCAGTAAGAAGTAACTGATGATAATGCTATCAAGAGCCACTTCCAGATAAAGAGACCAGGTACCATGTAACAGACATCTGTGAAAGGCTCAGGGAGACAGAAAAACTGATTCAACTACACAAAAGTGCATACTGGAGGTCTGCATGTCAAAGCACCTTTCTTTTGCTGCTTGCCATGTTGCAGTGCTGTGATCTGGAGGTTCCATGAATTCTACTGGACCATTATCTCAAGTACCACGGGTGGAACAAATTCCACTGGTTGAGAAACACTGTTTTAGATTCTGTTGGTGGTCATAGCTTTGGTTTCCTTTTTTTAATTCAAATTCTTAACTATTACTAATTGACTTCAGTAGCTGTTTACAAATACACTTGGTCCTTCTCATCTGAGGAATGCCACCTGAAGATTTGATTCAATGCAGGTTTTGACCTATTTTTATAAGGATCTTCCAGATGCAACTAGAAGTTCATTTTGGTTGGATCCAGGAGAGATTCTCAGTGGAAGCTGTATGCAGCCCCCAGGTCTCTGAAAGGCACTTTCAGGATCTTCAGAAGTTTCTTTGAGGCCCAGAGAAGATTGTGCATGGCTTTCCTGAGTCTCAGTAAATTTCCTGGATGTTCCTGGAAAATGCTTTCTGTTGTGTCTTGGAGGACCTTTGAGAGTCCTTTTCATTCTTGATTATCCATGTGGAGTCTGGAATGGATCCCCTTGTAGATACTGAAGTCCAGCTGTACAGAAATGGACAGATGTGGTTTGACTTGTTCTGTTTTAGTTCTTAAATAGCTTGATGCATAGCAAAACATAGCTTATGGGTATAAGGTTTAATTATTTGAACATATAAAAAAATATTTGCTATTTACTGTGGAAATAATATTATTTTCAGGAAACTTTTTTTATGAAAGTGAAACAATGATGCTTTTATCTTAAATGATAGCCACAGTCTCCTTATCGGTGAATAAAACTTCTGAATAGATAGCATTAAACTTTTCCATACAATTTAATACTTAGCTGTACAACTAGAGTTTGTCTTTTGATTGATAGCTGTACTTTGAATAATGGTTTTGTACAAGTGCATATTGAATAGAAGAGAAAATCTTATTTTCACATATTAAAATAGATCAAATGAAAGGAAGTACAGTTGGGCCTCACATAATGAGTTTAATTCATTCCAGAGGCATGCTTGTTAAGTGAAACACTCTTTGTGTGAAGCAGATTTTCCCATAGGAAATAATGGAAATTCAGACAGTTGGTTCCAAAACTCCCAAAATATTCATATAAAATAATAACGGAATGTAAAAATGATGACAAAACACTGTAATTGAATTCAAAACATGCATTCAATGTGCATGGTCCTATGAAGTCTACTTGGGCTGCAATCCTAAAGACACTTTCTTGGGAGTGGACCCATTTAACATAATGGGGCTTACTTCTGGGTAGACATGGTTAGGAGGCTGCAATCAAAGACACTTCTGCAATCATCTTGCAAAGCTCCCAACTTTCTCCTTCTCTTCATTCTTAGCCTCTCTCTCCCCTGCTCCCTCCTGGGTAGCCCTCAGCTGCTTCCCTCTTCTTCACTGCTGTTCTCTTCCTCTGTCCAGTGGATGCTCGGCCACAAGAGGAACAGCGCAGAAGTATTGCTTTCGCTATGGGCAGGCCCGCTAGGCATTCCTGACGCTTTCTAAAAGGGCCGCCAGCCAGTGCGTCTGCCCCAACTTCCAACGAGTGTGCTTGTTAAGTGAAGCAACACTTGTTAAGTGAGGCAGGATCCTAGATAAATTTTTGCTTGTTATGTGGATCACTTGTTAAGCAAGGTAACACTGTATATTCAAACTTATTGGTTCAAATTTTAAAAGGTTCTAATTTAATGCCAAACTATGATTTAAACATTATATGAATGAGTTTGGGTTCATGTTTACGTCTTCAAATCTGCCCCTAGCTGATCTTTTCATGCAAGGAAATTATCTATTCCTGGTTTTGTGGTGTCATTGTTTTTCAGTTCTGGAAATTCAGATTCACATGTGATGGAGAGAGTAACACATGAAACTGCAGTTCATGCTACTAGTGATAAACTATGGATTAGTATTGCATCTCAATCAACTGTTATTCAGTTTGGGTACCAATTGATAATCTGAAACTGGAAATAACAGTTTGCATCTTCTGTTTCCTGTTGTTGGTTAGTTGTTAAGTCGTGCCCAACTCTTCATGACCCAATGGACTGCAGCACGCTAGGCCACCCTTCATGCTGTGACCAAGTTTATGTTCATTGCCTTGTTGACACTATATAACCACCTCATCCTCTTCTGTCACCTTCTCCTTTTGCCTCAGTTGTTCCCGGTTCTTTTCTAAGGACTCCTCCTTTCTGATGAAGTGGCCAGAATATTTGAACTTAAGCATAAGTATCTGTCATTCCTGTGGTCATAGTTGAAGTTCCTACTGTGGTCAGTAGGAAGCTCCTTAGCTAGACTTTTTGACATATAAAATGTGTACATTCTTTGTTCCTTTTTTACATTGGTCATTATGGGCCATTCTGCACTGAATGTTTGCCTCATGGAGCCGTTACTGCATTAACTTAAGGTATTTAGCATTTTCAACATTTCAGTGTTCATTTGTGTTCTACTGTACTTTACAATACTGTACTTCATTTGTGATGGAATCATTTAGGATATGTTTTTCTAAGTAGGCATGCATATAAATGATCTCTTTCCATGAAATGTTTTTGTAAAATCGTAGATTAATAATTACTAGATTATGATATATTAATAGTAGATTAATAAATAGTAAATAAATAAATAATAAGTAAATAAGTAATTGTAGATTATTCTCCTAGATTAATAACATGGCTATAATTGGCTTAGTAGTTAAAGGCACTGTGCCTTTTGATCTAGAGAGGCAGGTCAGCAATTCAGGACCCGAGTACTGCAGGATGAGGTGAGCTTCTGTCCTTAGGCCAGCTCCTGCCAACCTTGCAGTTTGAAAGCATGCAAATAGATAAATAGGTACTACCTTGGTAGAAAAGGTAACAGTGTTCTGTGCGCATGTGGGCCGCATGTCCATGGAGGTGTCTTTGGACAACACTGGCATTATTACTCTAGAAATAGGATGAGCATTGTACCCCATAGTCGGTCATGACTAGCAGGGCAACCTGCTGGGACACCTTTATCTTTAGATTAATAATACCTTTCTCAGAATATACTGCTGTTTCCAAAGGGGTTTCCAAATATTTTCCAACAGCTATTGCAGATAACAGTGAACCGTCTACTTATTGTTGCACAGCAATACATTCTGGGGCAAGCACTAATATGAAACAGTTTGAAGGGCTGAGAATGTTAAGAAGGCGGCTGACAAAAGAGCAAACAAACAAATGAGTTATGTGTACAGATGATGCTTTCATAACTATAGTGTCCAGTAGTCCAGTTAAAAGTGTCCAGTTCTGAAGGTCAGGGTTCAACAAAATACCTTTCAACTGATAGTTCACCACCATCTGTGCAGAGCATTTTCAGAGATCCAGAGCTTACAACATTCCTTTAATGGTTGTGATCTTTGGATTGTGGAACTTGTGAAAATATCTCCATGGATGGGTAGAAGATATTTTGTTGGACAATGACTTCAAGCCCAGATACTTTAAATTAGAATACTAGGTGAGTCATGAGCTCAATGGAAGACTGAATAACTTTGTGATAACTTTGAGGGACTTCGTGATAACTAAAACAGCAGAAACTGAATCCATGATTGTGGAAGACTACTATATTTGAATATATGAAGGACTTCATTGGCTTGCTGAGCCTCTAGTTTGAAATTGAAATGCCACTGAAATTTGGTTATTGTGCTCTTTGTGAAAATTTGATAAAACTTACAAATTACAATTTGTACAAATTAAGTTTTTTTAAAAAACTGATCTCTTCAAGACTGTATAAAATAAGAGCATAGTAAAAGATGCTTGTCAGTTCAAATTGTTTCTTTAGAGGCCAAACCTCTTTGTTCTCTCCACCAGTGTAGCAATGCAGAAATCACTGCTTTTGCTTCCTAACTTTGGTTGTAAGTCTCCTCTTCATAAGGAAATATTTGTCCCTAACCTGGCGGGATCTCTTTGAACCTATGCCAGAGAAAGCTTAGATTGGGCCCAGCAGGGGGATTGGGATTTGGCAGTGGCTGCCACTGTAGCCACCCTTCTGGACCTATTTATTTGCCTTTCTTCTGTTGTCACCTTGTTGGATGTCCTCCCATCCTGTTCTGCTTTCCCTGCCACCTTATCTGCAATGCCAGCACACACAATCAGCTCCCGCACACAGCAAACTCCAGCCTTCATGCACTGCCCTTATGAGCCTACATAGTGTAAGATTTTTCTGCTCATGTCTAGCATTGATATATTTCTCCCATAAGTCATGCTGATTTATGGTATATTAATATCAACATTCTTGTAGCAGTTTGATGTCTGAGTAAAAAATATTAGTTTCTTAAGTGAAAGTTATTAGTTATTAGTATAATAACTAAATTTTTTATAGTTATTATATATAGTTATAGCTACGGTTTACAAATCTAGTTATTACTGTTTATAGTGATACTTGTGAAATGTTTTTCACATTTACAACCCTTTAAGTCATTGATCTTTAAAGTGAGGGTTGGGATCCCTTTGGGGGGTCATGACCTTCCCCCAGCGGGGTTGGGAAGGCGGAGGGTCTGCCATCTTGGTCCCCCCGGATTAAAGTGATCCCCAAGGTTGCCATGTGTGCAAGCTTGGGGGAGCGTTGCACACTTAAAGCTCCTTGGGTGCCATTGCCAGGCAGCCTGAAGTCTACCCCCTTGCTGCTGGAGCGCTGGGGAGATGTTCTTAAGGTGTAGTTTCAAACCACCATGCAGAGATCTAGCTGTGCACGGCCCAACAAAGCCCAGTAGAGCAGCAGGGAGGCTGGTTGGGGACAGTGGTGTAGCTAGCGGGGGGTGGCAGAACTCCTTGTGTTCCACCCTTGGGGTGCACAGGATCAGACTTTCTAAGGTTGCAGTTTCACACTTCTTGGTCCAGCGGTTTTGGCTGGTTGTTGATGAGTCAGTCAGTGAATCAGTCAGTGACTTTTCAATTTTATACATATATAGATAATATGACCATGGGTTTATATTATGATTTTTACCTAATTGGACTACTTTATACAACAACTGCTTTATGTTACAGAATTACTTTCTGCTTCTCCTTATTTTCCACAAGAAGAGGCTTGAGGGCCTCCCCAAAAAGCTTCTCAAAATGGTAGGTTCAAAATCCTAGACGCACAGGATACATCACCTTCCCACTGGTGCAGCCAGATGCGCCTCTTCGCCAAGACAACCATAGCCATGGACCTAGAAGAGAGCTGAAGGGTATCTTAAGTGCAGTCAGCTGCTGCTGCTGATGATGCCAGTTATCTTTTTCAACATGCACCTGGCTTTTTGTGATAGTGACCTATCCTTTGCAGCTAGCTCCTCTGCCCAAATGTAGGCGGATCTGGAAAATATTGAACTGGTTACTCCCATTCTAAAGACATGAGAATTAGACTCAAAGCCCCTTTTAAGGGAATTCTCCACCCATTTATCACAGACATCCTTTGGTCCAGATTCACTCTCAGAAGGAAGGGTGGTAGCTGAGGACACTGCCACCACCGGGATGTCCACAGAGGGTACCTTCAGCTTTGTCATAATTGGCTCTGGCAAAGTGTAGAGCTTATCCATTAATCTATGTTGTTTAGAGTTAATAAAATGTTCCCATTCTGTGACAAAAACCCTCTCCAGGACATCAGGGAAAGGGACCACCTGTGGATAAGTCTTAGCTCTATAGGATGGCGTATCCGGTCTTGGTGGTGCAGCTGGCATGGTGCAGCTGGCATGGTCAGATCCATGATGTTGGCAGACCTGGTGAGCACCCTGGTGAACATCTCAGGGGGGCACAGCCGGTCAACCTTTGGTGGCATAGAAGACTGTTGGTCCTCATCACCAGAAAGTTATCTCTCCCTCTCAGACTGTGAGGGCGAGGATAGGGAATCTGAATATTTGTTCAAGGAAAAGAATGTGTGTATTCTGATTTTGGTTGTTATACTAAAAATACAGCTATGCTAGATTTGTAAAGATCGTGAGAAAGTGTGGATTGGATTCTTTAATTATGTATTATGATGATAACAGAGGTGAGGTGGTGGTTTCTTTGTAAAAGATAAATGCTTAATCTCAGGCCTGTGAAACCAAGGCCTATGTCCTGCAAGTATTGATCCTTAATTGTAAGAATGCTAGTGTGGGTGGAAATTTAAAAAAAATGGAGCCTGGTATATAAAGGGAAAAATGACAACTATCCCTATTCAAACAATGAGCAAGTATTTTGAATCACTGCAAGTATGCAGTGAATCCATTGTGTTAAGCAGAATCATACCTTCCTTCCAAATCCAAGGGTGGTTTCCATGTAGAATTCAACACATGCAGATCTGATTAGTGAGTTACCTACCAATATTTTGACATAAAGACAATATGTTACTGGATCTATTTGTAGGGGATACAAACTGTGCCTATTTTGCCCAAGTACAACGCATATCTCATTGTCTGCTGGTTTCTTCTGCATCTATTTAAATTTTTATTGAAACAGAATTGTTTATTCATTTTGCTATTTTTAAATTTTCATTTATATATTCATTTAACAGATTTTTGTTGTATACATTTTTATATATTTATGGTATTCACACTGGTGGGTTGTGACCCCCACCGTTCCTGTAAAGGTTCCTGGTCCCTTTGAAGAGCAGGGGAACAGGTAAGGGCAGTTGGATCCCTGGGATTGTGTTGTTAAGGGGGAGGTTGTGAGTGCTTTCATTAACTTTCACTTGCAGCATACTCCAGGAGGTGTAGGGGGCCTTGTGCAGCCCTCCTAGCACTTCCCAAGCTTTGGAAAGTTTGCAAATGAGTGTTCTTGAGCACTTCAATGTCCTGGATGTACTTTAGAATGCTCATTTGTGAACTTTCCAAAGCTCTGAGAGAGCTGGATTGTATTCTACCTCCATCTACTTAAATTGTTACACCTAAGTCTTAAAGAAACTTTGAAGTTTAATAAATTAAGGCTGTAATCCTAAGCCCCAGTTAGACTGGCATATGTCTATGCACAAGTCCCATGCTGGCCCAGAAGTATCACAGAAGTGCCACAAGGCACTTCTGCACCATTCCTGGAGGAATTAAGCCAGTGCCTTGACATCTACTGGCCTTCCCACACCACCATGGAAACGGGGAGCCACTGAATTGTGCCAGCTTAAATTGGTTAGGACTGTGCCCTAAGACTCTAGGCATGTTTTCTTTTAGATTATTGCTTTGCTGATTGTTGAATTACTGCCAACCTTAAGTGGAACCTATATCCAGGACCATGATTGACTGGGAACTCTGCAGACACTATTAGACATTTAAATCATCCATCTACAAATGGACAAGGTGTGATGCTTAAGCTGTGCTTTTAGGATATCTCTGTTCCTTGGTTAGAACATATTCAGGGTCTAGAACTCATTAGGGTCCGAGTCAGGAGGTACTGTATTTTTATACCTAGAAGCAGAGGTTACAGACATGCCCCTTTATTTGGGGGGGGGGATTCTGTTCTGCACCCCCTGTAATTAGCTTAAACTACAGTTACAGGTAACTGATGAAGCAGTGGCAATGGTCCCCTGGAGGCAGGATGATCATATGCCATGATTATAGAATCATAGAGTTGGAAGAGACCCAATGGATCATCTAGTCCAACCCCCTGCCTGTAGCAGGAAATCCTCATCCTGTGGGTACCCAAGTCTCGAACCCTGGCCTGCTGTTTAACAGGCACAGTGTCTTAATCACTTGTGCCACCAGAGGGTAATTATAACAAAGATGACAAGGTCCCCTCAAAATGGAGGGCACCGAAATAAACATAGGATACGACAAAATAAACCTAAAAACCCTGATATACAGAAAAAATCTTGGATTGAGTAAAACCTTGTATTAAGAGTGTTTTGCAATACAAGCAAGCATTTCTAATAAATATGAATATGCATACAAGCAGTCTTTGTAAACAAGTGAAAAAATAGAATATGCTTGTTATGAATATGGCTGATTTTGGTGCTCCGCCAGCACCTGCTCAGCCTCTCCTGAGAGACCAGTCCATGCATGTTCACTCTGAAGTAAGCCAATTACAGACAGTTGTGCTCACTCCAGTGTAAGGGGGGCAGTGGAAAGGAGCCTGAAAGACCTAGCTTTGCATGCCTACTCTAAAGAAACCTCTATTATAGTCAGTGGATCTCACTCCTGTGTAAGGGGTCAGATTGCAGCCTGAGAGACTAGGTGCAGGTTAATTTGTTTTATTTTTTATATTTTGTATTTTCTTCATTATTTTGTATTATATTACAGTTTTGTCATCACTTTTATATGAGTATTTTTGGGTTGTAGAATTGAATTGTCTATGTTCCCATTATTTCTTAAGGGAAAATTCCATTTGATATACAGTTCAAGCATTTTGGATTACAAGCATGCTTCCTGAATGAATTATGCTTGTAAACCAAGGTACCACTGTACGTTGCTTTCATGTGCTTATTTGAACACTATATTACTTTTAAAAACTATTACATACAGTTTATTAATTACAAGAAGTATAGATGCTTCCCATTTACAATGAGAAGGGGGACGTTGAAGTATTTTCCAGGACATAAGGCTGAAATCCTGGACATGTCCTGGAGGGGAAGGGGGCATATGTTTGCCCAACCTGAATGGCTTTCCCAGGTCTCCCAAATCCTTTTAATGCATTAAAAAAGTTACTTCCAGTTTTTCTGTGAAACCAGAAATCACTTTTTCTTAACATTCTTAGCTTAGTCTGAGCTCAGTAGAGCATGGCTATTGAGTTAATGAGAGGTCTTCAGTGAGGCTACTCGGATCACTTCCAGCTAAATCTCTGGTGCAAAACCAAGTTGCACAGTGTAGATCTTTCATGCACATGATTTGGATTAGGATATAACAGAGGTATCTTTTGTCATCCCTACCCCACCCTGCCTCCAGAGTGCCCTGCCTCCTGGCAAAGCATGTTCCTGCCCCAGTCGACAAAATGCATCACCTGTGGTTCAGTGCAGACCTTCTCTCTGGTCTTGCTTACTTACACAATGTTGAAAAGTGATTTATGGCACTTTAACAACAGAATCCTATCTTTGCTGGAACAGGCTGGCTGCCCTAACCTGTATCCAGTGCAGGTATTGGGGCTGTTGTTCTTCCAAGTGGGTGGGAGAAGGGAGGCTTGTCCCCTTGTCCATGATGTGGAGCATTTGCCCCAGTAGGTCTACTCCAACAGTGGCCTAAAGGCAAAATCCAGAGTAACTACGGGGAGTCTGCTCCGGTGTCAGAACAACTTGCTCCAGATTCCAATGTGAATTTTCCATAGATTTTCACTAGGTGGTGCAGTAACTACTGGTGCACGTAAAGTCTCTTACATGCTCCCGTAGTTACTCTGGATTTGGGGGTAAGTCTAAGCAGATGGGAGCAGCTAGAGGCCCTTGCTCTGGTCATGTCTGGAGCTGTTTTGAGGCCCAAATTAGTAGATTATTGATGCCAGACCAAGAAACTATGGGTGTTTCAGACAGTTTAATATGGAGGCTGACTGCAGGGGTATAGAATTTCTTAGAATTGATGTACTAACTGACTGAGGTGTGTTGTCTTGATTATGCAAAACAGCCACTGCTGTGTATTTGTATAGAAAAAAAAACATTTTGGGAAGGCTCTCAATATCTTTAAGAAAAATTTGTGCTGCTGTAATGCTTATCCCAATATGTGTGGAATTTCATTCAATTAATCTTCAAGTAACTAATCATAAATTATTGTAAATTTTGATCCCTATTACAGTATTTAGAAACATCTTCAAATCAGTTTTTGTTTACCATCCAAATGTTTTGTTTACCATAGAATACCATCCAAATATCTTCAAGAATTAACTTAAAGAGTTAACTTCTCCTTATGCCTCTAGGAACAACACCTCACAGATTGGGGTCCCTTGTAGTAAGATAAAGTTCACTCACAGCTACTCAGACCAAACAAACAAACCAAATAAACATAGGTATTTATATACTGCCTTTCAGGTCATCAGATTTCTCTTTGGACTTTATTTTCAAGGCGGTTTACGGCTTACTAACCATAGAAAGTTTAACAATTCAAAGAAAGGTTCTCTGTTTCAAGAATTCCTACATTCTTAGATGTTTCCTTTTATGTCCGGTCTCACATTCACTTGTTCTCTGTTATGCCTTTGGACAGACTCCACTGCAAATGCATTTCTTCTTTACACACACTCCCACAGTCCAGTATCAGCATCTGGTGTTGTCCAGACCACGACCTTCAGATCTTATCTTCAGGCAATTTACAGGGGTTCAACCCTCTAGACCAGACCTTCTGACCAATCCAGTTTTACTGAATGACACTTGAATAGTTTCTCTTGGATGCATTCTAGTCTGGCTTTAGACTTTGTTTTGGCACAGAAATTGCCTTGGTTGTGATAATGAATAACCTATGCCAGGAGGTGAATAAATGAACAAACCTGTTTGTTTTCCTGAACCTCTCAACAGCTTCTGTTACCATCAGTCATTCAATCTGAGTGACTACGTGGCTTACTTTACAACGTGGTGTTTCTTCTACTCTCTGTAAGACTGTTTCTAAAATGTAGTGCTCTGTCTTGTCAGGCTTTGTGATACAGGATCTAGTCAGGAATCCATCTTGCCCCCAACAATATGAAGGTGCTGACTGATTAAACGGTTTGAATGATGGCTAATAAATTAAAGCTCATGCTTGACATGATACAGTGCAAACACTCTTGAGTATGGTTGTATAGTAAGGCCTTGGGTTGAGAGTAACTGGGGTTGAGAGTGTTTTGCAAGACAAGCAAAACATTTATAATAAATTTTAACTTGAGATACAAGCAATGACTTGATAAACAGGTGAAAAAAATAGTGCCAGCTGGGATACTGCCTGTTTCAGTGTTCCGCCAACCTCTTGAGAGAACAGCCTATGCATGTCTATTCTGAAGTAAGTCTATTACAGTCAGTGCGGCTCCCTCTTTTGTAAGGGGGGCAAGGGAAAGGAGCCTGAGACCTAGACCCTATTACTTTAATAGGGCTCTAAAGTAAGCCCTATTAAAATCAGTGGGGCTCACTCCTGTGTAAGAAGGGCAGTGGAAAGGAGCCTGAGAGACCTGACTGGCTATTGGTACCCATTGTTCAAAGATCTTCTGTCAAAGAACAGGTGCAACAGGAAAGGGCCGATAATACACAAGAGGTGAAGTGCAACTATGTGCAGTTTTGCAGTGTGTTTTTTTGTTTTTGCTTTTCACAATGCCACCAAAAGAAAGTGGTGAAATATCAGGCCATAAAAATTAATTTTTTTCTATGGTTAGAAAACCCAGGAATAAATACACTTCATTTGAGGTTGATTGGAAGCAGGAAAAAGGCTTTTAAACTTTTTATCCTGTGTCACCCACTTTCTAAAACTAGTCTATCCTATGTGTAGGGATTTGGACAGAGAGTATTTTTTTTACTTGGTAATTTTTATGTTTTAAAAAACGTTTACAGGTCTAACCTAATTATATATGAATTACATGCAACTTTGTCTCAGTTTTGTCTCTTTAAATTGAAAAGCTTCCCATAAAGGAGTAGTTAATGGCTTAAAGGTAGCCTACTTTCTCTGGCAGTGTGGCAGCCAATTCAGCTTATCTTAAAGATTGTGAAGTTTAGTTTTGTTTCTGTTCTCCCATCCCCCAATGTGATGATTGCTCTCAACTGCAACTTCTTGCAAAGAGCTCAACTTCCTGCAGGGCAGTCAGCAGCCACTTCAAATAGAATTTGATTCATTGTTCCCTTGTTACCATGGCAGCTAATTGCCTTTGTATAACATGAAAATAGTTAATCACACAGTTTCTGGGAACCAAATGTCACAAATGGAAAGGTTCAACCTATTGTTATCTGCCCAGATTCTTAGAATAGTGGACCATATACCGTATTTCCCGGTTTATAAGATGCACTTTTTTCTTCCCAAAGGGGGGGAGGTCTGTGCGTCTGATAGAGTGAGAGGGCCAATCCTGGAGCACCTTACCCCATCATGTCATATGTCGTTGGATTCGTATTGAAGAGCAGAATCCAAAGCAACAATTAGTTTTGAGACATCTTCCTATTAAACGTTATGGCCAAAAAAGTAAAAACCAAAAATATAAAAACAAAGAATACATTTTTTGATAATTTTTTAAGCGAGTAGGAATTTTGCCCTGGGGGTAGGAATTTTGGCCTTGGGGTTCAGGAATTTTGAGCTTGGCATCTGGTCACCTGGCACAGTTGCAGTCCTAACCAGCCTTCCCTGGCTTTGAGACTTGCTCCAAAGTAGACATGCACAAGACCTGGTCCCTCCTGCTCCATGCCTGTGCCTCCCTCGCTCTTCCCTGTGTATCTAGATCCCCTCACCTTTCCCTACCTACCCCCCAAAAGAACCCCCCCCCCAACTTACCTGCCTTCCTGGACTATTTGCAATTAGATTTGTGCAAAATGTTGTCTGATCATTTGCAATGAGATTTGTGCAAAAGTCGCAAATCACTGACACTAGAGATGATGAGTTTTTGGGGTTACCAGAAAATTAAAAGAGTGCTTGAAGCTTAAAGTCTTTCCTCATTTGTTAATGACAGTGATAATGGTTCTTAATACCACTGTTGACTTTACATGGTTGAAATATTATTCTGCTATATTTTATCAAATATATTAGTACACCATTTGGTTCAGAATATTTTTTTTCTTGTTTTGCTCCTCTAAACTTTGGTGCATCTCATGGTACAATGCGTGTAATAAGCCGGGAAATATGGTACTTTTGAAATAAGTCAGTAAATAATACGGATAAAATCTTCTTGTTCTCTCTGGCCTGTTATGGTTATTAACAGTATTTATATACAGTGGCACCTTCACGTAACAAACGCCTCACATAAAGTATGTTCCACATAACAAAGAAAAATTTATCTAGGATTCTGCTTCACGTAACAAACTGTGCTTCACATTACACACTTGTTGGCGGTTGGGGCAGATGTGCCGGCCGGCAGCCCTTTTAAAAAGTGTCAGGGCTGCCTAGCACGCCTGCCCATAGCGAAAACCACACTTCTGCGCTGTTCCTCCTGTGGGTAGGCATCCGCTGGGCAGAGAGAGAGAACAGCAGTGGAGAAGAGGGAAGCAGCTCAGGGCTAGCCAGAAGGGAGCAAGAGGAGAGAGAGGCTCAGGATGAAGAGAAGGGAGAAAGTGGGAGACACTTTGAAAGTGTCTTGGATTACAGAAGAAAGTGGCTTTGATTGCAGCCTCCAAACCATGCCTACCCAGAAGTCAGCCTCATTGTGTTCAATGGGTCTTACTCCCAGGAAAGTGTCTTTAGGGCTGCAGCCTAAGTAGACTTCATAGGATCATGCACACTGAATGCATGTTTTGAATTGAATTCCAGTGTTTTGTCATTTTTATATCCAGTTAATATTTTTATAGGAATATTTTTGGGGTTGTGGAACCAATTGTCTGAGTTTCCATTATTTCCTGTGGGAAAATCTGCTTCACATAAAGAACGTTTCACATAACAAACATGTCTCTGGAACAAATTAAATTTGTTACGTGACTGTTTTTCAACACTGTACTGTTTTTCAACAAAAATTTACAAAGTGGTTTACAGAAAAAGTTAAGTAACTTAGGGCGCAATCCAGAGTGACTACGGGGAGTCCTTGCTCCGACGTAAGAATAATTTATTCTGGATTGCAATATGAATTTTCCATAGGTTTTCACTGCGTGGTGCCGTAACTACATCGACGTAAATGTCTCTTACATGCCCACGTAGTTACTCTGGATTGTAAGGTCAGGCTGTAATTCTAACCTGCAGTTAGGTTGGACAAGTCCCATGCTGGCCTTGGAGTGTCAGAAAAATGCTGTAAGGATGTGCCACTACTAGGAAAGGTTAGGCCATTGCACAGACATGCGCTTGTCTTCCTACATCACCATGGGAATGGAAAGACTGATGAGTTGTGCTGGCATATGTTGGGATTGCACCCTAAATGGCTGCTTGCCCTTCCAGGTTCATTATCTAAAAAGATAAGGAAAAACATAAGCAAAACAGCCATTAAAAAAGATCTTGTGCTGCAATGAAAAGGGTCAGTTACTCTCCTCCTGCTAAATATTAGAGAAGCACCATTTGAAAAAGTGACTCTTGCCCCGGCAGCAGGAACTAGTTAGCTTGTTAACTAACATTTTTAACTGCTCCTGGTTTGTTGAGTAGCTTAAAAGTCTAGTATCTTTTAAATACTGCTGTTTTATTTGATATTTTACTACCATTTTTCGATCTTGCTTATTTGTTTGTTTTTAAAAATTATGTACTGTATTCTTTGTGCCCCTATAAACTGAGCAAGATGCACTCTTTCAAGATCTTTTATTTAGCAAGGAAAGAGTAATTAGCTCTCTTCACACCAGCAGTTTCTTTTATAGTGGCTTCTGCTGATGCTCTTTGCATCTTTTTAGACTATGAACATTCAGACTCAATGTGATCCATTGGAGAAGGAAATGTCAACCCACTCCACTATTTTGCCAAAAAACTATAGACTTCAGTAGCAAGAGAATAAAAGATAATGATGCTGGAAGTTGAGCCCCACAGGTCAGAAGGTGTCCAAAATGCTATTGGGGAATTGCAGAGGGCAATTACAAGTAGCTCCAGAAAAAGTGAAGGAGCTGGGCCAAAGTCAAAAGGATTTCCAGATCTAGTTGTATCTGGAAGTGAAAAGAAAGTCTGATGATGTAAAGAGCAACTCTACATAGGAACTTGGATTGTCTGATCTAAGAATAAAGGCAAATTGAACATGGACTAACAGGAGATGGCAAGAATGAACATAGGCATTTTGAGAATTAGTGAACTTTATATATATATATATATATATATATATATATATATATATATATATATATATATATATATATATATATATATATATATATATCTCCAACTATATATTAAAGTTTTGGCTTCTTCCTGGCAGTTTTGGCTGGGCATTGATGAGTCAGTGACTTTTCAGTTTTTATATATACACTCTGTGTGTGTGTGTGTGTGTGTGTGTGTGTGTGTGTGTGTGTGTGTGTGTGTGTGTGGAGTTCTCCTTAAGAACTCCATGGGGCAATGGAAAACAACATTGGAAATCAACTCAAAAGAATTAGCACAAATATTTATCAAGTGTGGCATATATCAAGGAGATGCACTGTCTCCCGTGCTGTTTTGCATAGGCCTGAATCCCCTAAGCCAAATAATTGCAAAGACTGGATATGGGTACAAGTTCAAGTGTGGAACTACCATCAGCCACCTCCTCTATATGGATGACATCAAGCTGTATGCAAAGAATGAACGAGACATCGACTCATTGATACACCTGACAAGGATCTACAGTGAGGATATTGGGATGTCATTCGGCCTGGATAAGTGCAGCCGAATGATCGTAAAGAGAGGAAAAGTGGTTAAGACCAGTGGGGTAGAACTACCAACAGGATACATAACAGATGTAGAGACCAACTGTAAGTACCTAGGTATCCCACAATCCCACGGAAATCATGAAGAGGAGGCAAGGAAGACAGCAATATCCAAGTACCATCAAAGAATACGACAGATCCTGAAAAGCCAGCTCAATGGGAAAAAATAAGATACATGTTATCAATACATATGTGCTGCCAGTCATCAGATACCCTGCTGGCAAAGTAAGCTGGCCACAGAAAGAAATTGAGGTGGCCGATGTGAAGACCCGAAAGCTCCTCACAATGCATGGGGGTTTCCACCCCAAGTCTAACATCCAGAGACTATACAGTAGTTGGAAAGAGGGCGGCCGGGGTCTGATGAGTGTCAAAACTATCCTGGATGAAACCCAGAATATCCAGGAATACATCAGTAAGATGGCACCCAAAGATGAGCTGATGAGAGAATGTCTCCAGCAACAACAGCAACAGCAAATATAGAAGGAAAATCAAACTGAGGAAGTGTCCTGGCAAGATAAGACCCTGCATGGGATGTACCATCGCCAAATAACCGAAGTCGCTGACATTGAGAAATCCTTTCAGTGGCTGGAAAAAGCTGGCTTCAAAGATAGCACTGAAGCCCTCATCATGGCAGCACAAGAACAGGCACTAAGTACCAGATCCATAGAAGCGGGGATTTACCATACAAGAGAAGACCCAAAGTACAGGCTGTGCAGAGATTGTCAGAAACAATCCAACACATCACGGCAGGGTGTAAGATGCAGGTAGGAACAGCATACATTGAACAGCACAACCAAGTAGCCGGCATCGTGTATAGGAACATCTGCTCAGCCTATGGACTAACCCCTCCCAAGACCAGATGGGAGACCCCTCTGAAGGTTGTGGAGAATGGGCTAAGGTCCTGTGGGACTTCCATATCCAGACAGACAAGAAGGTACTGGCTAACCAGCCAGACATTGTGGTGGTAGATAAGGCCCAGAAGAAAGCCCTGGTGATAGATGTAGTGATACCAAACGCAGCAACATCAGGAAAAAAGCATGAAAAGGTGGGAAAGTATCAGGGTTTGAAGGAGGAATTAGAAAGGTTGTGGCAAGTGAAGGTGAACATCAGAACACTCGATCCAGAAAAGCGCATTGCTAGGAACAGCTAAGATACTGCGCAGAACCCTCAAACTCCCAGGCCTCTGGTAGAGGACCCGAGATTGAGGATGACATACATACACCACCCATGGAGAGTGAGAAAACAAACAAACACTGAAAAGTCACTGACTCATCAATGCCCAGCCAAAACTGCCAGGCCTGGGGCACAATCCAGAGCAAGTTCAGCCTGCTCTGCCCTAACTGCTCTCTCCTAACTATTCTGTATCCAGAGCAGAAAGTTATGCTGCATCCAGAGAGTCAGGAAGCCTGGGCTGCCCTAACTGCTCAAGAGCATGCTAAGTAATGCTTACATTACCTAGCCCTCAGTGGTGACACGACTCTGTGCATCACCCGGTGCGGAAGTCTGTGCGTCACCCCTGGGAGGCACGCACCCCCCTACCTGGACTGTGCAGTCACCAAAGTTGGCGCCGGTGCAGTTGTTTCTGAAGCCAACTGGCTTCAGAAAGAGTACCGCACAGGCACCATCTCTGAGGCAGGCACAGTTCTTTTCTGAAGCCTTTCGGCTTCAGAGGAGACTGCGCAGGTGTCAGAGTTGGTGCCTGTGCAGTACTCTTTCTGAAACCATTGGGCTGTTGCTCCGCCTCCTGAGTGAGGTCAAATGGCCATGCAGAGGCGTGGACTTCCTCCGCTCTAAGGAAGTCTCCTCTGAAGCTGTTCGACATGCTCAGCGTGCTCGGCATGCTTCTAGCTGCTGCTCTGCCTTGGAGCAGGCCTGAATGGGTGTGCTGACTCCTGGGGCCTGCCAAAGAACAGTCAAACTCCTCCAGCGCATCACCCAATGCAGCCCACACCAGCCACACCAGTCTGGTGACGCCACTGGGTGCCTGCCTTATAAGGAATTCCTGATGAGATGCTAGTACATTCTACAGTGAATACAAGGGGCTTCTTGGAGTGGCCTGCTATATCCTGAGGTTTGTGTTCCATATCCTGAGGTTGAGAGGCAGGGATTGCAGCTAGGCTGGCCAAAAACTCAGATTTTAACACTGCCATTCTTACTCAGGCCTTATCATGGACCCCTATGGGTCTACTCATTACTATACCTGCTCCTGAGGAGGTTTATCTCTGAGGAGCTGGAAGAGGGCATTTCTGCCTTGGAAACAGGCTCAGAATACAGAGTAACTGCTCTGCCCTAGGCAGTGCTAAACATGCCCTCAACATGCCTCTCCTGAACTCCTTAGGGCAGAGCAGGTCCACCTCACTTAGGGCACCCTATGTTGCCTTGCTCTGCCCTAAGCCTCTTCCAGAGTAACTGGGCTGGAGCATCTTGCAGTTGCTCCACCCTAGTGATAGAAAGGGCAACCCAAGGGCTCTTATGTGGAGAGATTAGTTGCTCTGGATTGTGCTGGTAGAAGTGTAAAACTTGGGGAAGGTGTTTCTTCCGTGATGGAGGCACCCACTAAGAACCAGTTTTTGGAAATTCCAACTGGAAAGTGGTGAGAGGGGGCACAACGCATTTTCCTCCCTATACATTACTTTGAGAATCCCTGACTGATCCAAGCTCTGCCCCAACCCCTGGACCTAGAAGCATGTTCCATCTGAGACATCAATACCCACCAAGAACCAATGTTGAGAAATTTAACCCTTGAGGGGCTGAAAAGGGGTACAATGTGTTTTTGTCCTATGCTTAACATTGAAAACTGATCAACATCCAGCCAATTTGGTGCACAGTATTTGATGCACTTGGAGAGAGGATGCACTGGGGGGGGGGATGTTGCGCATGGATGGGCTTGATGCATAATGAGTGGGGTTGATATGCAGTGGGTGAGGTTGATGCGCAGTGGGAAGGGTGTTGTGCAATGGGTGGTGTTGTGCAATGGGAGGTGTTGCACATTGGGAAATTGGTGTACAGGGGGTATTTTACTCCCGTGACGCAGGTACATTTGGGAGAAAGGGTGCATGGGGGATGTGCTGATGCACAGGGGATACTGTGCATGGGAGACTGATGCGCAATGGGGGAATGGTGTATGGGGGTATTTTACTCCCGCAATGTGGGTATGTTTTGCTACTAGTGAATAAAAGAGTGGAGAAAGCAGTATGAGGGTACAACCTCAAAAGTGACAGATTTATCTCAGTTCAAATTCAAAGCAAACCTTTCAACATTACAACAAGTCTGTGCCCCAACCACTGATGCAAAGAGGAGGAAGTTGATCAGTTCTAAGAAGATCTACATGTAATTGATTACATTATACTCTGATTGAAGAACTCTGTATACAAAGATAATTTGACTTAACGTATTTGTGTAATGTGACATATTTATGTATCCTCTAAAATTCTTCAGATTTGCCCAGTTAGGCTGTAGCCATCACATTTTTAGATTTCAACAAGAAGAGACACTGCTTGTATAGAGCTGGGGTAATTCAGTGGTTAAGAGACTGACTCATGAAATAGAGCACAATCCTAACCATGTCTGCTCAAAAGTAAGCCCCATTGTGTTCAATGGATCTTACTTCCAGGAAAGTGTCTTTAGGATTGCATCCTTAGAATCTCAACTTTGAGCACAATCCTAACCATGTCTACTCAAAAGGAAGCCCCATTGTGTTTAATGGAGCTTACTCCCAGGAAAGTGTCTTGAGGATTATAGCCATAGTCAATAATTCTCATTAGACAATCTTAAGAAAGCCATTCGTTGTCACTTAGGCAAGCCACAGCTAGAGTAATAATGCTTATTTACCTTATGAATTTGTAATAAAGACAGTATCAAAGAATACTTCTAAAGCACTTTTCACAGTAAGAAAATACTATACTAATGCATATACGTAAACTATTTTTTAAACATTGACAGGTCTTGATTTCTTTACATACAAAACTTGTAAGGTACGATGTAAATTTCATAATTGTTTTGATTCATTGTTTTGCTAATGGATTTATTTACTCAGCGCACTGTGAGTGCTTGAGCAGTAGTGTATTTTATAGAGGCATGCTTCACTTTAAAGTGTTTTGTTAATGCAGCACTTTTAAGTTGTATTCATGTTTATTATTTTTGACATTAGAAGCTCACTGGCCATTCTACAAAACTGCTCTCTAACCACTTGGCTACAAGAGGCAGGTGAAAGACATCTCATCTGGTATTTAATCTTACATCATAACAAAAGGGCCCACTAGCTGTGGGAGGCTGTGCTGTATGGAACTCAGCATAGACCAGTCCTAATGACACACAGACCTACCTACTGAATAATCACTGGCACCTACCAACATGGCTGTCAGTATGCTGTTCTCCTTTTCCCTGCAGTTGCCTTTCTCATTGACCATGTCAGCAGAACATGGGGTTCATGTCCACAGATGAGCCCCCTCACAACTGGAACCCAAGGAAGTCTGAGAGTGAGAGGAAGCATACCTTAAGAGCAGCAAGGCACCTTTTCTCACCAAGCCCAATCTCTGTCAGCTGTGGTAATACACAACTAGCTTGAAGAAGAGGGATCCTTGCTAACATAATCACACTGGTGTACTAAATTTAGGATTTTATTGAAATGCTTCAGTGACAGAGTATCATCCAAAAGAGAAATCAACAAGCAGTTCCCAGTAATTATCTCCCAGTAATTGTAGTGCCATTGCAAGTTATCCAAACAAAACTTGGCATCCATCAGTCTTGAAAGACCATGGTATTATGCTCGATGCTGTAGGCGAAGCACAAAGGCCTAGGTAGATTAATATGGAGGATAGGTTGCTACCAAAGCAGCAAATCCCCCCCTCTCCACGCCACTGAAATAGTCCAAAGGAACGGCAGAGCTGATATGATTGGTTCCAGCTGCGTTGCAGAGCTGGGCTAAGGACAGGAGCTCACCCTGTCTTGTGGGGACCTGGGTCTTGAAACCTGGCCTACTGGTTAACAGGCACAGTGTCTTAAACACTTCTGCCACCCAACAAGTGCCAGGGATATCTGGCTTCACCAGCTTGGTTCATTGTCTGCCATGGAGTTTGTAAAGCTCCAAGAATTTAAGTGGAACAGGTATGTCGGCAATCTCACAGAGTAGTAGCTGGTTTCATACTGATCACTGCAGGCACTGACTGGGCTTTTCTTGCAATCTACTGGTGGGGTCAGATTCCCATGTAGAGCAAGAAGGAACCAAGAGAGAGAAATAAGACTGACAGCAGCATTAGTAATATGGTTTCTGAATCAGGATGCCTGCTTAGTGTGTTTGAGGGAGAGTTGTGCCCTGTTTGAGTGGTGTCCAAATCTTTTGGCAGGAGTGGCACATCTCTCTGACACTGTGTTGGGGACCAGAGAAATAATTTACATTTCAAATTTGAATAAATTTACATATAAGAGTGTATTAAGAGACATATCTGGAGGATTACAAGGTTTGCTCAACGGCCAGCTGGAGAGATCTTGCCATGAGCCACATTTAGGCTTGCCACGGGTTGCATCTGTCCCCCAGGCCGGCCCCAGAATACCCTTGGGCCTCGAGCAAGGGGACTCACAATGAAACTTTTTTCAGTAGAATAATGGGGTGGAATCTTGCAAGTAGCAATCTTGCAATGCACCATGTGCCACTCTGACTCCCCATGGAAGCCATTTTGGGTAACACTGGCAACACTTGCTGAATCAAACTGAATCTCCTGCAGTTCCTGTCACTGTCTTGGAATAGCTCCAACAGTGTGTGGGAGGGCCACTTACATAGCGTTTTGTGGCATCTGCAGTACTTACTGCAAACTTACTCTTTGCCCTACCAAGCCACACTATGGATTTTCCATCTCAGGGCGGGGTGGAGGCTGAACTGGAACTCTGTAAAGTAGCCAGTGCAGCATATATGAATAATAAATGGGATTCAGAAGATTGTTTGGTCTACAGTAGCAATTTTTGAAAGTCCCTGAATTTGCCCAAAGGAATCAGACACTTTCAGCTCTTAGGTATTGCCAACAGAAGGGGTGGTTGGGCAACTAGAGAAGTATTTAAGACTGGACTGTCCCCGTTTTCAGGGATTGCTTTCGCATACTGGCAGGTTTGAGAGGGGGTCCTGTTCCAGTTTTGTGGAAGAGAATCATGGCAACCCTAGTTGTATTGGAGGCATATGTGAGAAGTTGGCAGGTGGGGAATAGAGACATGAGACACAGATGTGCAACAACAATACATTGAGGCATGGAATTCCTCTTCCCTCCCCCCTTATTTTTGTGTGTGGATTACATGGCACTTGTTTCTCCTGTTGGGGTGAGGTAGAGGTTCTGTTTGGGTGTCTGTGGTGACTTCTTTGTGCACAATATTCCCATTATGTGTCAAGTGCCATTTCACCATGGCTCCTATTTTCACAGCTTCCTTTTATGTGAGTGATGAGAAGCAAGAGAAGTGTAGCCACATGCCCCTTATCTGAGTTGTAATCTTCCTGGCAGATTCTCAAACACTACTGCCGTTTGGCTGCATTGTGCGGTCTGTAGCCCACTGTAAGAAAATGGTGGCAGGTGTGTTTTTAATGTGCTTTCCTTTCCCTTTATTCCCCTTGGATGCAGAAGGTGTTTTGAGTGCAACCTGTGGCCTTCAGAACACCTTCTGGATGCAAACAAAGCACAGCTCTGGTTGTATTCTATTGAGCGGGCCAGAAGCTTTCAGTGGTCCAGAGGCTGGCTGAGGGCCACAACTGGCCCCTGGGCTGGGGTTTGGAGACCCCTGATATAGTGTGTTTCCTGTATATCCCCATATCTGAATGGGGAATTAGAAGATGATCATTCACAAACTCTATATTTCACTCCCTAGTTACCCCATTTTGGCCTTTCTGCTCGCAGGTTGACTGTCTGGCGGGGCTGTTTTTCTAGCATCCATAACTCTATACCTTAGCTGTTGACATTTTGGCTGGCATGTCTTAAGGGTAGGATTGGCTTGTAATTCAGTATCAAGCTTAATTAACAAGAAGGTGAAAGTATGTATAATCATGCTGGTCCCACAGAGAGGCATGGAGGATTGGTGAGATAAGTCAAAATTGACTGCTATGTTATCTTTAACTATGTTTTTCTTCACAGTACTCTTATGAAATAGTTATGGTATGAAGTATGGCAGTGCAACTCAAATGGGGGGAGGGTTCACAACTCCCCTGCTGGTGTAAAGGTCCCTCTATAAGGGATGGAGGATCTCAAAAGATCATCCAGTAATTGCCATACACTAAATAGAAACAAATACGGTGAGGAAAGGGAGAAAAGCATCAGAGTGATTGTTAAGATCGCTCTGCCTCAAGGAAATGGGGGTAACATTCTGCCACTCCTCATGGGTCCCCTAGAATGTACAAGGGTCTGGAAGGTATAGGTAGCACTTGGAGGATCTGCAGATTGCTTTGCAAACCCTCCATGGCTTAAAAAATATAAGGGACGTTTTGGCACAATTCGGGCCTCGTCAAAAGGCAGTGCCATCATCCTATAGGCCAAGGGGAAGAAAGACCTACTGTAACTTTACCGGTATATGCCATTTACATTGGCATCTCTTTGCTGTTCGTGCATACTTTGGTACTCGGTAGAGTAGCAGTATAAATTTGTTATTAGAGGAAAGTACTATTTCTTGGTTCTTTCAGCAGATGGTCTTAGGACTAGTACTGTATCTATCTATAGTATTTATATACCGCTTTTCAACTAAAAAGTTCACAAAGCAATTTATAAATGAAAAAATGGGCTAGTTAATGGGTCCCTATCCTAAAACAGCTAGCAAACTGAAATGCAAAAAGTATACCAGCAGAAGCCACTTGAACAGACATTGCTGGGGTGTGTTCACTGTATTCACTCCAGTTATAATTGCTGACTATATATATGTAATTTATTAATTTTATATATAAAAAATTATTTAGTATGATCTGGAATTTAGTATGATCTGGAAGGGGCCCATAACATCATTGCCTTAAAAACAAAACAGAAAAGTGACTGAGTTCACTGTATGTTACCTTTAACTTATTATCAGTAATCTGAAAACCTGTTATCAGTCATAAATACAGTATATAAATTGTCCAAATAAGTAGTTACATGCAATAGGTAGGTTAAGAATATACTGTACATCCCATCAAAAGTAATGGGCAGCAGCAGCATATTAACTGTGTCTTATTGTCAAGGAGTGATGGTAAAATCAAGGGAAGAGGTCTCTTGAGGATCTTCTGTAGCAGATTTAAAACTGGAAATTTTGATCATGAAAGGAGCGGGATTATACGTCATGTTTTTAACCATCCAAATGAACAAAATGTTTTGTGACAGTGTTTGCTTCAGAAGTGGTGCTTCCTGTAGTCTGCACAGAAGGACCCTGCAGAATTCGCACTGGGCTTGAGAGTGCAATTCTAGGTGGCAAACTCTGTAGGTGTACCGTTCCCAGCAACTGGTAGAAGGTATAATAGATATGCAGGCCTCCGTCAGTCTTGAAAGACTATGGTATTGTGCTTGGCGCTGCATGCAAAGCACGAAAGCCTGGGTTAGATTGTTATGGAGGCTAGGCTGTTACCCAAGCAGCAAATTCCCCCTCTCCACGCCACTGAAATAGTCCAGTGGAAAGGCAGAGCCGATACGATTGGATCCAGCTGGCGTCGCAGAGCTGGGCTAAGGACAGGAGGTCACCCTGTCTTGTGGGGCCGACCCAGGTCTCGAACCCTGGCCTGCTGGTTAATGAGCGCAGCATCTTAACCACTTGCGCCACCCGCAGCCCCAATAGATATGCATTAAGGCACATTTCACATTCCAAGAATAAGCAGTGCCAGGAGTCTATACAGTCTTGCCAGCACTGTATTTTGAGCCCCTCAACACCATTGCACTTAGCATCCTACAGTGAAAACAACAATCAGAAACCTGGTGGAAATGGTTTCTGATAGCTTTGTTTAAGAGAGGGAACCCTACAGTGAGAGCTTTGCAGGCTCCCTGTATACTATATATATATATTGCAGAGCCTCTGTCAATCATCTTTGAGAAATCCTTGAGGAGTGGAGAAGTGCCACTGGACTGGAAGAGGGCGAATGTAGTCCCAATCTTTAAGAAGGGAAAAAAGAACAGAATTATAGACCAGTCAGTTTGACTTCAATCCTGGGCAAGATATTAGAACAAATCATAAAACACACAATTTGTGCACATCTAGACAAGTACTCGGTGATCAAAACAACCCAGCATGGATTTACCAAGAATAAATCGTGCCAGACAAATCTGATCTCCTTTTTGATCAGGTTACAAGCTTACTGGACAGTGGCAATGCTGTGGATGTCATTTATCTTGGCTTCAGCAAAGCATTTGACAAGGTCCCACATGACATTTTAATTGGGAAGTTGGAAAAATATGAGCTAGACGGGCCATTGTTAGATAGATCTGCAACTGGCTCGACGACCGCACACAAAGGGTTTTAGTAAATGGTTCTGTGTCAACCTGGAGGTCGGTTTCAAGTGGGGTACCCCAAGGCTCTGTCTTGGGCCTGGTTCTCTTTAACATTTTCATTAATAACTTGGAGGAAGAGATACAGGGGAGCCTGATCAAATTTGCGGATGACACCAAGCTGGGAGGAGTAGCAAACACAACAGAATTCAGGAGAAACCTCCAGGAGGATCTGGATAAACTAGAATACTGGGCTGTAACAAATAGAATGAATTTCAATAGGGAGAAGTGCAAGGTTCTGCACTTAGGAAATAAAAACCAAAAATACAGGTATAAAATGGGGGATATTTGGCTTTGCAGCACAACATGTGAGCGGGATCTTGGAGTCGCCGTGGATCACAAGCTGAACATGAGTCAGCAGTGTGATGTGTCTGCAAAGAAAGCAAATGCCATTTTAGGCTGCATTAAGAGGACTGTAGCTTCCAAGTCGCTAGGAAGTTCTAGTTCCTCTTTATTCAGCATTGGTCAGACCTCATCTTGAGTACTGTGTTCAGTTCTGGGCACCTCACTTTAAGAAAGATGCAGCCAAACTGGAGCAAGTCCAGAGGAGAGCGTCAAAAATGATCAGTGGGATGGAAGGGAAACCCTACGAGGAAACCTTTCTTATGTTCTTAAGTGCTCATGCTTTCATTGCTGTGCAGCCTTGCATAGGCTGCTGTGGCCAGGAAAAGCAGCTATGCGTTGTTCCACTTGGGAAGTGTCATTGTGTCACAAGTGACACATGTGCTGCAGGTTGGGCACTCCTGGGCTAGGATACTGCAGTGCAATGCAGTTAGAGAATTTCTAGCCCATAGGCCTATTTTACTATAGAAGTAGTTTATCTTTTGAAGCCCGTAGCCTTTTAATTCTTAATCAGTAGCCAAAAGGAATAGTATCTTTTACTTTTCTAGTCTGCAACTTTGTAAGCCATCACGCGGGAAGTACTTCTACTGAAGTGTAGAATGTACTATGCAGTAGGCAAATTTAAGTAAAATGAATACACAATAACCATACTGTTGTAGGAATTTCTGTACCTCTTCTGTCAATGTTTTTAATTGTCAAGATTTTTAAAATCCTCATTTGATGCTTCTATTCTGTATTTCCATCTCTGGGATTTTGTTTTTTGTATTTTGATTTTGTGTTGCTTTTTCTAGACTACTGTTCTATTTAAATAAATTATTTATTTTAAATGGGTTGTTTTTTTAAAGGAAAAATTATAGTAGAGAAACCCCAATAATCTCATCAACCAACTAGAAATTGCAAGAGATGAGACAAAAGTCTGAGTTAGTATAGTATAGGTCACTGAGTTAGTATAGTATAGGTCACTATACTGTATATCCATGGCTAAAATATTAATTGACCCTCTTCCAAAGTACATTGGTCATAATGGGATCACTTTATTATGCACTAGTACCAGTCCGCAGCTGTTGCTTGCAGAGATACAGTATAACACTGGCTGCAGTCCTAAAGACACTTTCCTGGGAGCAAGACCTATTAAACACAGTCGAGTTTACTTTTGAGTATAGTTAGGATTGCTAACCAGATAAAAACCATCCTCCTTTCCATCATCTCAACTGCCCTTTTCCCTCCTACCTCCTCTTTTGTGTCCCCCTTTCCTGTTCTAAGCCTGGCCTGTTGCATGTTCCAGAGACAGTTAGGAATGACAGTTAAAATACAAATGGACTGTTTACAGTTCTCCTTGACTGGTCTGTGCCCCGGAGACAAATGGGAATAGAACCCTCAATCTGCTTGATTGACACGGAATGTGCAGATACGCCATGTGCAGGTCAAGGCTTTTATGTTGATAGATAACAGTGGCACTTCACGTAACAAACTCCTCACGTAAAGTATGTTTCACGTAACAAACAAAAATTTCTCTAGGATTCTTCACGTAACAAACTGCAGTTGGGGCAGACCTTTTAAAAAGTGTCAGGGCTGCCTAGCACACCTGCCCATAGTGAAAGCCACACTTCCGCGCTATTCCTCTTGGGCAGAGGGAGTCTGCTGGGCAGAGGGAGTCTGCTGGGCAGAGGGAGAGAACAGCAGTGGAGAAGAGGGAAGCAGCTCAGGGCTAGCCAGAAGGGAGCAAGGGAGAAAGGGGCTCATGATAAAGAGAAGGAGAAAGTGGAGAGACACTTTAAAAGTGTTTTTGATTACAGAAGAAAGTGTCTTTGATTGCAGCATCCTAACCACGTCTGCCCAGAAGTAAGCCCCATTGTGTTCAATGGGTCTTACTCCCAGGAAAGTGTCTTTAGGATTGCAGCCTATATAGACTTCATAGGATCATGCATACTGAATGCATATTTTGAATTCAATTCCAGTGTTCTTGTTGACATTTTTACATCTAGTTAATATTTTTATATGAATATTTTTGGGGTTGTGGAACCAATCGTCTGAGTTTCCATTATTTCCTATGGGAAAATCCACTTCACATAAAGAATGTTTCACCTGACAAACATGCCTCCGGAACGAATTAAATTTGTCACATGAGGCGCCACTGTACTTGTGTATAAAATACCTATAAATGCCAGTAATACAGGCATCCCTTGCTTCTTATGGTTCATTTTCCGATAGTTCTGCTCTTTCAGCACCTTTAAATTATATCCAGGACACCTCACTCTTTCATCCTCACTCTTTCATCCTGGTCTAAAGGTAAAATTCTGTACCACAGAGCCAGACGACCGTAAGTCCAAAATGGACGATTTTCAGACTATTACCATTCTATATGTATAATCTGATTCTGCATCAGGCCATAATAACTTAAGGCCTATATCCTAAAATGAAATTAAGCCCCTTGCTCCAGAGCAGTTAAGATGACTTTCCATAACACTAGAGGGTGACGTAACTGTGTGGACCTGTAACTGCTATGGATTTTGCCCTAAGTCTGTTAAGCATTCTCCTTAACATTCTCCTTAAAGCTTAACAGAAGCTTTTGCAAGAGATACTTTTTGGTGGCAATTTTGCATTTACAAGCTGAAAAAAACTGGAAACCACTTTCCAATGGTTTTCACTTTTGGATGGAGCTCTGGTCCTTACCCCGTCCAAAAATGGGGGTACTGATACCTGTACTGAAAAGTGGGGGAACTGATGTCTGTACTGATACTATTACACCCCTTTACTAATGTGGCAGATGTCAATATACAGTATCATAGTATAAACTTCTTTTCTAAAAGTTGCATCACTGAAACTTCAAGACCATCTTCAAAAGCACACCTCACCTCTCTCCCCATGCAGTAGCCATCAGGAGAGCTATAAACTAGATTGTGCCCCCCAAGCCATGTGGGTATCACACAACTACTGCACAACTCTCTACAACTACTCTGCTAAGCCCTGCACATCAGCAGGGTCTCACACCCCAACAACTTTCCTAGGTACTAGGAATTGGGGAGGATCCTTTGATGCACTTTCCAGCAATATTCACTTTTGTTGAGGTCTGGAACCTAAGCCACCAAGTTGAAAGTTATTTTTAATACAGTTAAACCTTGGATTGAGAGTAACTTGGATTGAAAGTGTTTTGCAAGAAAAAACATTTCTAATTAATTTGAACTTGATATACAAGCAATGTCTTGATATACAAGCAAAAAACCCCATCTGCGACACGACCAGTTTCAGTGCTCTGCCAGCCCCTCCCCAGCCTCTCCTGAGAGACCTCTCCTGAGAGAGACATGTCTACTCTGAAGGAAGCCTAGTACAGTCAGTGGGGCTCACACCTGTGTAAAGGGGGCAATGGAAAGGAGCCTGAGACCTAGGGTAAAATCCAGAGTAACTACGGGGAGTCCTTGCTCCAGAGTAAGAACAAGTTACTCTGGATTGCAATATAAATTTCCCATAGGTTTTCACTAGGTGGTGCAGTAACTACAGGTGCACGTAAAGTCTCTTACGTGCTCCCGTAGTTACTCTGGATTGTGCCCTTAGCCTTGCATATCAAACAGTAAAATAAGCCCTATTATAATCAGTGAATCTCACTCCTGTGTAAAGGGTCAGATTGCAGCCTGAGAGACTAGGGACACAATCCAGAGCAAATTCAGCCTGCTCTGACCTAACTGCACTCTCCTAACTATTCTGTATCCAGAGCAGAAAGTTATGCTGAATCCAGAGAGTCAGGAAGCCTGGGCTGCCCTAACTGCTCCAGAGCATGCTAAGTAATTGACACAAGGGGAAGACTTGCTCCTGAGGAGACACCCCTCAGATCACACTGAACAAGGAACAGCTGTGGTGCCTACAGTGGTGACATGACTCTGCACATCACCTGGTGCGGAAGTCTGTGCGTCATCCCTGGGATGCGCGCCCCCCCTACCTGGACTGCGCAGTCACCAAAGTTGGCGCCTGCGCAGTTGTTTCTGAAGCCAACTGGCTTCAGAAAGAGTACTGCGCAGGCACCATCTCTGACACCTGCGCAGTACTTTTTTGAAGCCTTTTGGCTTCGGGGGAGACTGTGCAGGCGTCAGAGTTGGTGCCTGTGCAGTACTCTTTCTGAAGCCATTCGGCTGCCGCTCCGCCTCCTGAGTGAGGCCGAATGGCTGTGCAGAGGCGCGGACTTTCTCTGCTCTAAGGAAGTCTCCTCTGAAGCTGTTCAGCATGCTCAGTGTGTTTCTGCGCAGTGCACCTCAGATGGCCGTTCAGGCCAGCTCCTCCGACAAGTGGCAGCTTCGGGCTGCTGCTCTGCCTTGGAGCAGGCCTGAATGGGGGTGCTGACACCCGGGGTCTGCCAAAGGACAGTCAAACTCCTCCGGCACATCACCCCATACGGAGCGCATCACCCAATGCAGCCCACACCAGCCGCACCAGTCTGGTGACGCCACTGGGTGCCTGCCTTATAAGGAGTCCCTGATGAGATGCCAGTACATTCTACAGTGAATACAAGGGGCTTCTTGGAGTGGCCTGCTGTATCCTGAGGTTTGTGGGCAGCCGTAGTTTGTTCTATATCCTGAGGTTGAGAGGCAGGGGTTGCAGCTAGGATGGCCAAGAACTCAGATTTTTGGTCAACACTGCCATTCTTACTCGGGCTTTATCATGGACCCCTATGGGTCTACTCATTACTATACCTGCTCCTGAGGTGGTATAACTCTGAGGGCTGGAAGAGGGCATTTCTGCCTTGGAAACAGGCTCTGGATACAGAGTAACTGCTCTGCCCTAGGCAATGCTAAACATGCCCTCAACTTGCCTCTCCTGAGCTGCTTAGGCTGCCCCAGTTAGGGCAGAGCAGGTCCACCTCTCTTAGGGCACCCTATCTTGCCTTGCTCTGCCCTAAGCCTCTTCCAGAGTAACTGGGCTGGAGCATCTTGCAGTTACTCCAACCTAGTGTTAGATAGGGCAACCTAAGGGCTCTTATGTGGACAGATTTGTTGCTCTGGATTGTCCTGAAGGTGCAGGTTAATTTGTTTTATTTTTCTTTACACAGTATTTTGTATTTTCTTTATTATTTTGTATTACAGTATTGTAATAATTTTTATATGAATATTTTTGGGTTGTGGAACAAATTGTCTGGGTTTCCATTATTTCTTAAGGGAAAATTTGCTTTGATACACAAACGTTTTGGATTTCAAGCATGCTTCTGGAACGAATTATGCTTGTAAACCAAGGTACCACTGTAGTTTGTTTTTGTTGGTTCTTATATTGGGTTCTGAGATCACTCCTTCACCAATGCTTTGGTAAAGATTTTTTTCAGAATATGGTGGAAGCTAGTGGTTGATAAAACAGTCTATAATGCTGAGAAAAAGCAAAGAGATTTATGTAGGAAATGTCGCCATCCCCACCATTATAATTTTAAAAAATCTCCTTGCATGTGATTTAGAATCCCTTTGTGATGCAATTTAAAGAACCATGTAAAGGGATTAAAAGGTAGGACTAGTGGTTGGTTTTGCCTGACCTTGCTACTAAATTCATCTCCAGCCACTCATCCTCTCATATTGCACCATCTTGCCTGTTCTCAAGGCCACAGTAAAATACGCATTTAGTACATTTCAACATCATTTAAAATTTCAACACCAGCTGCATTTATCACTATTCAAAATAGAGAAGTAAAAGGTATAGTGTAATACGATACATTGAAAGATTGCAGCTTCTGGAGATTTATATAGTGGAATAAAAGTTACTGGTTTTTAGGGTGTTGTTTTACATTTCCTTCTCAGACCTAAACCTATTCCTCATACTCAAAAGGCCAGCAAAGGTTCTGAAATACAGTGTATATTTTCTAGGAAATTTGCAACCATGAAAAAATTATTCATTTTAAAGTAGAATTTGAGTGATGCCTTAGTAGTAGCAAATCATTATAATTGTAAAGATTGTTGAATGTACTAATATGTGTGTGATTACAGGATTTTAAGTATGTTAGGTTGAAGTTGTTAGATTCTTAATGTTTCTTATTATTCAAAGATATACAGGTCAATCAGGGCTAACAGCCTGCATAAAATGTGCAGGCAGAATTTACACTCTGGCAATATTGAGAGAGCCTGCCCTCCTATGCTTTTAGTCTGATTTTTGTCTGTGTAGTCTTTTGCAGCTATAGTTGCAGCTTAGTTTTTGTGTGCATACAGCAGTGTGACTTCTTGTCATTTTCTGTTGTCTTCTTTAGTCACGTGGGGTTTTTTATTCTCCCATGTGGAAAGCTGTGTAGATAAAGAAATCTCAGGAACCCAAAGCTCTTGTCCTACTTGTTGAATTTTTCATTGTGTTGCTCCTTATTTTCACGAAAAGGAATATATTAACTGGAATATTAACTATATCCAGGGTTGACCCATCCCCCATCCATGAGGAACAACCTACTGTAACTCTAAAATTGTCACTTCAGGTGGGCTCTCCAAAAGTGGGCTCTCCACTTTTCCTACCTGAGGTCTCCCACCTCCAACCAGCTGGAGGAAAAGGAGGAGTAGATGTAAAAACATGGAGGAGAGGATTTACATCACCAGGAAAGAGAAACAGTATTTGACACACTGCCTTAAGCACCAGAAAGTCTTGTGTTGGTCCTGACTATAACAGTTGGGTTAACCCTAACCCAGACACTTAAACTGGTTGTGACTCTGGATTGTATCCCCTTCATCTGCATTTCCCCTTCAGAGAATTATGTGTTTGCAGAAGCATACTTTTTAGCCTAAAGCAATTGGGAGGAAGTAATATAGAATGTTGGCTACATAAAGTTTATAGCATTCCTCTCTGCTCAGCCTTGAATTTTTTTCCCCCTGGGAAAAAGTGTGCTGAGCGTTAGTTACATACTTGCATGTGTAATATATAGTTAAGCCCTGAGATCTATATTGACAAGATAGTTGTTGTGCTGAATTGTGCAGAAATTCTGATCTTGCTAATGTTTGTGAAAGCAGTGGTTCTGACTTGAAGCTAACTTTTGAGCTTTTATTAGATCTGAAGCCCATTCCTATGCAGGTGTAACCCACTTATATGCAAATTATTTAATGCAATTTTGTCTCAAAGAGAATGAGGTTTGTTCTTTAAATAATTAGCATGCTTGCCACATTCGCATGCTTGCCATGCTAATGTGGCAGGCTATAAACTTTCACTCAGCCGCTACAGTAAGTATTTTACGTTACAGCCTAGAAGGCGGATCCCTCTCTTCCCAGAGAGATAATTGCCTCCATGTAGAAGTGAACATCCTGAAATGGTGTTGTTTTAAACCAGGGAAAAGGAAACTGATTCATTGCCTCCCTGACTAATGAATCCTAACTGATTGGTTCATTAGTTACCATGGTAAATAATTGCATTTGTTATCATGGTAAATAATTTCATTAGTTATCATGGTAAATAATTGGTTTTGTATAATGCAAAAATAGTTATTCTCAGAACCAAGCATTGCAATTGTAGTTCCAGCATGGACAACTGCTTCCCATTTTGAAAACCTTCTTTCTGGCTAAGCAGCTTGAGGGCTGGATCTATAACAGTGACATACCTGCCAGCTCTGTGCACCTTTTCAGGAAAGGTGATATTATGATAAATTGGCAGGTAGAATAGATAAATTTCTATTATGATAAATTGGCAGGTACAAAGGAACAGGATAGCTCAGAAGTTTTGAGAGGCATTCTATCCATTTAACACTGAGAAGTGGCTGCCAATGGGAAGGATTGAGGCAGTTCACACATCCTTCCCAAAGTGAATCGGCAATAACCAAAAGAATATGCAGTGCTCTGGGGAGTATCATAGAATCTCCTGAGGTGTAATTATCAAGAATGTCAAGAAGTTTTGTTTTGTTCTAGACTTCATGAAGTCCGACTTCTGATTTGACAGATATGCTATATTGAAGTAAGGAGGCAGCTCAGGAGCTCTGGAACAGGGTTTCTCAGCCCCTGGTCTGGGGACCACTGTAGATCCTTGGCATCTGTCTTACCGGTCCGCTAGAGGACTCCTCTAAGTGCCTCTTCCCCTCCTCACAGCAGGAGGGCTGTCAGAGGAGTGCAGCCTCAGAGACCAGTCCTATGCCTGTCTACTCAATCCTATGCCTGTTTACTTAATAACTATTAAGTCCCCATCAAAGTGTTGTAGGGAAGCTGCTTGCCCGAGTCATACTGAAGAGGCTTCAGGTGCTTGCAGAGAGGATCTATCCTGAATCACAGTGCGGATTTCGAGCCAACAGGTCCACCACTGATATGGTTTTTTCCCTTCGATAGTTGCAAGAGAAATGTAGGGAACAAAGACAGCCACTCTTTGTAGCCTTCATAGACCTTACAAAGGCTTTTGATTTGGTTAGTAGGGATGGCCTTTTTAAAATCCTCCCCAAGATTGGATGCCCACCTAAGCTCCTCAACATCATCAGGTCCTTTCACGAGGACATGAAGGGCACTGTAGTTTTTGATGGCTTAACATCAGACTCCTTTCACATCCGAAGTGGAGTGAAGCAGGGCTGCGTCCTCACACCAACTTTATTTGGGATCTTTTTTGCAGTCATGCTGAAGCATGCTTTTGGAAACGCAACAGAGGGAATCTATCTCCGGACCAGATCCAATGGAAAACTCTACAATCCTTCCAGACTAAGAGCAAAGTCCACAGTCCAGCTGAAATGCTTGCAGGAGTTCCTCTTCGCCGACGACACTGCTGTTACTGCTCACTCTGCCGAAGACCTTCAACAACTCATGGACCGTTTTAGCAAAGCCTGCCAAGGCTTTGGACTAACAATCAGCTTGAAGAAAACACAAGTCATGGGTCAGGGTGTGGATCCACCTCCCTGTATCACAATCTCTGAACATGAACTGGATGTTGTCCATGACTTTGTGTACCTTGGCTCAACTATCTCTGACACTCTCTCCTTAGACTCTGAGCTGAATAAACGCATTGGTAAAGCGGCTACTACATTCTCCAGGCTTACAGAGAGAGTATGGCTTAATAAGAAGCTGACGGAACATACAAAGATCCAGGTCTATAGAGCTTGCGTCCTGAGCACACTCTTGTACTGCAGTGAGTCTTGGACCCTTTATGCATGGCAGGAGAGAAAGCTGAACACCTTCCATATGCGCTGTCTCCGACGTATTCTTGGAATCACCTGGCATGACAAAGTCTCAAATGACGCAGTATTGGAATGTGCTGGAATCTCTAGCATGTTCACACTTCTGAAACAGCAGCGTCTACGCTGGCTTGGGCATGTCATGAGAATGGCTGATGATCGGATTCCAAAAGATCTCTTATATGGAGAATTAGTGCAGGGAAAGCGCCCAAGAAGGAGACCACAGCTGCGATACAAGGACATCTGCAAGAGGGATCTAAAGGCCTTGGGAATGGACTTCAACAGCTGGGAAACCTTGACCTCTGACCGTTCAGCGTGGAGGCAAAAGACCCAGCATGGCCTTCTCCATCTGGAAGAGACACTTGTTCGGCAGGCGGAAGCAAAGAGACAGACCCGAAAGCAGCGAAACCTGGTGCCTGGGCAGGGGACGGAATTTATTTGTCCTCAGTGTGGAAGAGATTGCCACTCTCAAATTGGCCTCTTTAGTCACACTAGATGTTGTTTCAGGACCTCCAATCAGAGCACACCATAGTCTTTCGAGACTGAAGGATGCCAATACAATACAATGGGATTAAGTCCCATTGTAGTCATTGGAGCTTACTCCCAGGAAAGCATGGATAAGATTGTAGCCTTAGAGTTCAATCCAGTGCCTGTCTACTCAGAAATGTCCCATTATAGTCAATGAGGCTTACTCTCCAATAAGAGTGACTAGAATGGCTTTGTGCATCCTGCATTGAAAAAGGTTGAAAATTCCTGCTCTGAGTAGACATGCATTGAGACATTGCGTTCTCACCTGCAATCCTATCCACAGTAACCTAGCAATACCTCTATTTATTATAATGGGATTTACAGCTGGCGACAGCTGTGTTGTGCTCTAGGTGGGGAAGCCCTCCCTTCAGGTCACCAGAGGCAGAACTCTCTCCCCACACCTGGGCTGGTCCCTGGAAATTTTTTCCCCACAGAACTGGTCCCTGGGGCCTAAAAGGTTGAAGACCACTGCTCTGGAACATTTGGCATTGAGAAGGGTTTCTGTGGATCTGAAACCTGGGTTAGTGAAGCCAGTTGCGAAGCAGTGGTAGTCAATCCAGGCACTTTGGGGACGCATTGGAAAGATGTACAAATTAAATTGCTCTAATGGTTCAGATGCAGCCTATGTGCTTTTGACAATTTATGCTGTAGTAAAGGCTGTAGGTAGAGTTCTGCTACAGCATTTGTCTCTTAAGAGGTCTGATATGATATTTGGTCAACCCATGTATGCATCAAATACGCTACCAAGAATCTAAATTATAATCGCAGTTCCTTGAACATATATATGGTATAATACTGTATATGTTATTATTATTTTTAATGATGTATTTCTGTATCAAGTACTGGAATTTTACAACTCATAAAAATTAAGTCTTGTCATATACTGTTAAAGGTGTATCACAGTCCTTACTTGTACTGAACCAGGGAGGCTGGCATGTCTGGGCTGTATCTAGTGCAAATTTAGCTGCTGTGCTATAATTTAGCTGCTGCGCTACCTCAGGACAGGGGGAAATATCTCCCCTTACCTAGGGTAACACAGACCCAGAAGTTCTAATGCAGCAATTTTCAGCTAACATGCCATGATATTCTGTGTCTTGCAAATGGCCTGCACTCTGCACGTGTGCTATGAATGTATGGGGGAAGGATAATTTATTAGTAGGACCAATGGTATGTGAGCATCATGATATGCCTTGTCAATGGTACAAAACCTGATGATGTGCCTTGACAGTTTTAGCACCTTATCAGTGCCATGAGATGAAAAAGGTTGAAAATCACTGTTCTAATAGGTCTACTTGGATCTATGTCACCTGAAGTGGTGCAGGTCTGAGCAGAACAGTGCAACCTGAAGTTCCTTTGTGCTACCTGAGAAATCTAGCACAAGTGCCAGATCCCGGCCTTGACTCTTGCTCTCTGCCCACCCAATTCTCACCTTCTTGCTGAGTTTCCTTGGGATGCTTGCACACTCCTTTTCACATGGGACGCAAGGTTGTAGCAAGCACTCCAAGCCTTTCGCTGCTGCACTCCGCATACTGAGAGCATGGAAAAGCCAGCCTCACGCTTTTGCAGCATCTTTTATAACATTGTAGAAACGTGAGACTGCAAGTCTTGCATTATATCAGCTGTTTAAATAGCCTTGTGCAAACACAAGGCTGGTCTTTTCTCTCCTATCTGTGGACCTTTGCAGATGTGAAGTTTAATGCAGCAGAGAGAGGAACATGCTCAGAGCTCGTGGGTTGGGCCAGCACAGGCGAGACTGCCACGGTTGAGCACCCATTGGAGAGGAGGGGCATCCCAAGGGCTAAATTGGAGGGCTCCATGGGGGCCAGAAATGGTCTGCAGGCCATTTTTTGTCTATCTCGGCTAAACTGATTATTCAGGAATAAATCCCACTGTGTTTACTGGCACATAGGCAAGCATGAATGGAATTGTAGCCTAATTTAATAAAACAAAAAACATCTTTGATTCTTTGAGCTTTTTTAATGGTTTAGATGCATTTTTTCTGAATATTAAATTTTTTTGCCCTCAAAAACACCGTAAATACACACCATTCAACATGAGAAAAATAAGTTGATTTTAAACTTTAAAAATTAATTTTAAACTTTAAAAATTGTACAATTTTGTAATTGTACAAAAAATATACAATATGAAAATTGTATCTGCTTGTTGATCCTTGTGTTGCTGTATATAAGCAAGAACATGTTTAGGTGGATTTTTCATATAGAAAATAACAGAAACTCAGACGATTAATTCCACGGTCCAATATTGATATAAAAATATTTAATGTATGTACAAATGATTACAAAATACTGCAATTTAATACAAAACACTGCAATAAAGAAAATACTGTACAGTACTCTGAACTACACTTTGACTTCATGACTGGTGTGAGGGAAAGAAGAGAGAGGAGGGTTATTTTGTCAGATGACTTTCACTATTACTAACAGTCACTGCTATCCATTGGCTCAATTGAATTTTTGATGGGGAGCAGGATTGTAACATTGATAAGGCCTACCTTCCACACTGCTATACACAGATCCAACACACAAAAACACCCCTCACACGCTTCCACACTGCCAACAGATCGCACGATATTCATTTTCCAAGAGTGTTCTTAAACCAAGTCAAAGTTTCTGAGAAAATTTTGCTCTTAATCCAAAACACTCTTAATCCAAGCCACTCATAAACTAAGGTACCATTGTACTTAGATTTATGTTGAATGAACAGTGTTATTCTGTTTAGGACAACTAATTTTTTTTAAGCAAATCTATTTTGAAAGCAGCTGTAACTGTGATCTTGCCACCTACAAGGTTGGCCTCATGGAAATATTTAATTAGGTGCCTATCCAGCATGCAGCCTGTCCATATTTAATTGGGTGCCTGTCCAGCATGCAGCAACAGATCAGTATGTACTTTGAATTATTTTGATTTTACTTGTTATAGGGACGGGTTAGGAGTGACACATTTTTCTAGCATTTTTCAATCCTATCTTTACAACCATAATGGTATGTAGTGAAACCTGAGATTATTTAAGTACTGTAGGATTATGTGCCCAGCACTGTAATATTAGAAGTTTGACACAGCTGCTCAGAACCACCATGCTGTGTTCTGAAAACATTGGGTTGAATTATAAGATTTTCATTTTCTAGAAGCAGCTGCCATTGCTGTTAAGGAGGCTTCTTTATTTAGACAAGCAAGAAACCTTGGAATTATTCAATCTATTATGTAAAATATTTTGGTGCACATGCAACAGTCAAGCTGTTTGATTAGCAAAGTAGAAGGGAGTAAAGAAAAGTAATTAGCACAATCCTAATCATATCTACTCAAAAGTAAGCCCCATTGTGTTTAATGGGTGTTACTCCCAGGAAAGTGTCTTTTAGGATTGCAACCCAAATATTCCTAGGAGCATACTAATAAAGATGTATTACAAAACTAAGAAAAAACTTTTTAAGTGTCTTGCATTTTTGAAATATTTTCATTTGAAGACAAAAAAATGTTGCTTTGGAATTTCAAATAAAATGATGTGTTCCTTTCTAGGGGTCCATTCAGTGTTGTACGGCGATGTATCAACAGAGAGACTGGGCAACAGTTTGCAGTGAAGATTGTCGATGTAGCAAAGTTCACTTCCAGCCCAGGATTAAGTACAGAAGGTAATTGTATGATGACTTTTTTGTTTGTGTGCTACTGAAAAGTAACCATCTTATTTCTTGCTTTTCTCATTGCCCTTATTTCTTAGTTTAGTCAAAATTTATGATTTCTCTAATAAATACTTTTTGTGGGTGTATAAACGTTTTGTGTTGTCAGAGGTTCTGTTATATCAAGTTGTCAATGAAACAAAGGAACTGGAAGTGATAAAGAATATTTGAGAACTTAATTCAGAACAATCAAATGATAACTTGGATGTTCTGTGTTAACTAACACACCAAATTACATTTAAATAAATTACACATATTAGTAACTGGGCCTCTGATTCAGTAGCCCTGGTTTATGAGCATAATATGTTCCAGAAGCATGCTTGTAATCCAAAACATTTGTAATCCAAAGCGTATTTTCCCATAGAAAATAATGGAAACCCAAGACGATTGGTTCCACAATCCAAAAATATTTACTGTATATAAAAATGATTACTAAACACTGTAATAAAGAAAATACTGAACTGTCCTGAATTGTACTGTACCTTTGAAAACCTTCATGGCTGGTGTGAGGGAAATGAGAGAGTAGGGTGACTTTCACTATCATTAACAGAGTCTTTGCTATGCATTGGCTCAATGGAATCTTTGTCTTTTTGTGCAGCTTTAACATTCCCATGCTGTTGTTGGGGAACAGCAATGGAACACTGATAAGATACACCTTCCACAGTGCCACTCAGATCACACACACATGCACACCCATCCCTGGCTCAGGCTGCTCCCCCCACATTCCATCTGTGAGTTCCCTGTCCGAGAATGTTCCAAACTTTGCCCATGGCCCACCTCCGCTCAAGCTTTCTCCCCACCTCCCTTTGAGTTCCCTGGCCATGGAAGCCTGTTCCAGACTTCCTCAGAAGTGCTCTTCTTCCAAATGAATGCTCTTAATCCAAAACACTCTTAATCCAAGTCACACTTAAACCAAGGTACCAATGTATTAGTCAGGAGCATGGATGCAGACTAAACAAGGGGTGACAGGGTAGGACAAATTGCTTTTCATTTGTGGCTGCCTTCATGAAATGAGATATTTGGTCTGCAGCTACCCAAACCTATTGAAGTCCTCTCTTTGCCATCTAATGTTTTGTAGAGTTTGCAGTGGTATGTCACTTCTCTGGTGGTTGGTATATTTATTTAGAATAAGCCATGAAAATAGATAAGCAGGGTAACATTTCATATAAATAAATGAAATGTTATTATTAATGAAAGTTCCTATTCACATAACTCCATGATATAGTACATGTGTTGCATGCCAAATATTTGAGATTCTAGCTTTGGCATCTTCTGTTAAAGATTACCTAGTAGTAGGGAAGACCTCTACCTGAATCCTTGGAGAAACTATTGCCAAAGAGCACAATATTGGGCTGGAGGTTTATATTAGTTAAATGATTTAAGATAGTTTCATTAGTTAATACATTTGTGCTATGCAGGGAAGTCTGCAACTATGCCATGCGCACAGACTTTGAACCGCTATTCACAAAGTTCACTGAAAATGAATTTCTGAGCTCCATAGAAAGTACACATTTTTGTTTAGACTCTTCCACATTTTGTTTCAAACTCCATCTAACTAGCTCATCATTTGAGGGAAGTCTGCCCTTTGGAAATCAAGAGTTTGTGTCAGATTTGTTTGGCACTCTTCCCCAACACTAATGGCAAATCAGATTGCAGCATGGTCACTCTTCCCCAATAGCTCAGTAACATTTACATGTTTATTAAATTTATTAAATTACATGTTTATTAAATTAAATAAACACAGTATTAAATTCAGATTCTGAACCTGAAGCTCAAATATTTTGGCCTCATCATGAGAAGAGAGGACTCCTTAGAAAAACCCTGATGCTGGGAAAAACTGAAGGCAAAAGGAGCAGGGGACGACAGAGGATGAGGTGATTAGTGTCACTGAGGCAGTGAACATGAATTTGTATAAACTTGGGAAGTTAGTGGAGGATAGGGTGGCCTGGCATGCTGCAGTTCACGGGGACACAAAGAGTCAGACACAATTTAATGACTAAACAGCAACAAACCACACCTGTTCTCTAGTGGGCTCCATGACTAGTTGCTCTGAGGCACAGTCATTAAACCTGCCTAGAAATCTGGTCTCTCTTTTGTGACCAGGCCACAAATTGACTCAGTTGATGTGATGATAACTGAATTACATAATATTACAAGAATATCTCAAAACCTTGATCTGTTTCATAATTTCAAGATCCCGTTCAAGTTTTTGGTCCAGAAGATGTTAGCATGCCCTCAATATTATATTGCTCTTCAAGCCTGGTAATTTAGCTAATAGCAGTTCTGTGGTGGAATTGGACCTACCTTCAATCTCTATGTTGCTGGATTCCACCATTTATTTAGCATAGATTGCAGCCTCACTCAGTGACGGTTCTAGGTCATTTGCTGCCCTTCCCAATGGACTTAGGCATATTTGCCTATTGAGTAAAGGCATGAGATTGCTCAGTTTCATTTTCCATAGAGTTCCAAGCATTTATGTTTTTTTAGTGTTTTAAAGTTTGATAGGAAGGATAACCCATAATGTTTGACAGAAAGGAATTACTGTATTTCAAAGCTATTTTTTGGATGTTTTTCCTAGCCTTCCCGGCCTCAGAATGCCTAATCTGCCAAAAAGTCACTTCTCAATTTCCCTTTAGGAAGCTGTAAGTGGTGTGTTTTTCATCTCTCTGAGTTCAGGAGGAGATCCAGTCTGGCTCCACTCTGCCAGATCCTCAGTGAAAATTCCTTGGATAAATATCCTTCACCTATATTATTACAAGCATCTTCTACTTTCTGATAATTTGTTTTCTGACATTTCTGCCATTTCAATTATTTTCAAAATTCATGAATTCAATGAATTCATTAATTCAACTGAATCATTCAATTCAATTCATTAATTCTTCTCTTTAAATGGGGGATGCCTTGTGGCTCTGTGGTTAAAGGCGCTGTGCCTGTTGATTTGAAGATCGGTAGGTCAGTGGTTCGAGACCCAGATGCTGCAGGAAGCAACATCCTGGTGTCAGGCCCCTGCAACAGGCCAGCCAGATCTCCCCATGTCACATTCATCATCTAAAAGCAGACCCTGCCATGAGCAGGAATAATGCTAAGAAAATGATGATTCTTCTCTTTGAACTTTTCTCTGCTGACCTAACGGCTAAAATAGCCCTCCACATGTTGGTTTGCATATGAGATGTTGAGTTAGACTGTTTTGGTATGTGTAGTTTAGTTTCAAATCTGTTGCTGTTACCAAAGGTATTGAGAGTCCATTTGCAAAAATCTTTGTGTGAAAACAGGAATTTGCAAGATATAGATGCTTGCAATTTGTTCGCATTAAAAAAGCAACTTCAGAAGCAACATTGGTAAACTGAAAAAAGACCAGATTCCACTGTTCATCTGTTTTCCACTTTTCACCAAGGCACTGGTCTAGGGTTGCCAATGCCCTGCAAACCCAATGAGGAACCCATGTTCAATGATCATGACCAGGCCATGACCTGGGTACTGGTACCCTTATGCTGAACTGGGGGACCTCTGTACATGTGCCAGGCTGGCATGCTCACAGGAGGCGGTCCCTCCCCTCAGCATTATGCTGGCGCTTAATTACAAAACAGTAATTCAGACTGTTTTGGCGTGTGTGTGTGTGAGAGAGAGAGAGAAAAAGCATACATAGTCATTTTAGTTCCTGGTGTAACTCCTTCCAGAATGGGTATAATGAGAATCCATTTGCAGAAATCTTTGTGTGGAAGCAGGAATTTACAAGATAAAAATGACATTTTCAATATTCTAGCTAAAAAAGCTTCAGGTTCCATTTTTCAGCTATTTCCACTTTTCATCATAGCTTCAGTCCATAACCCTTCAGATATGCAAGGGCTGCCTGAAGTAATGCCTGTACTTGTCACTGTAATAATTATCTCCTTTTCACACTTGTTGGCATGATTGCAACTAATTGGTAGGTGGCTCCTGTTTATGCTATGCTGCTCAAAAAAAGAAGGGCTAAACCAAGATAATACAGAAATGAATTTTATTTGGAAGAAGTCTTAGTGGTGTAATGTGACTCAGCTAGTTCTTCATGGAACAGATGTTTAAAGAGCATTAGATACAACAGTTCATTAGATATATCAAACTCATCTAAGTCTGAAGCACCTGGCTATGGGGAGGAAGAACTAGGATGAATGCCATTTCTTCATTGCAGTCTACTTCTGCCCCCACATTACTTGGTGTAACAGCACATCTCATCTGCTGCCCCACCTATTCTGTCAGTTTTATTTTAATTAGTTCAGATTTTTTATTAAGTTTGAAGTTAGACTATTGTGTCTATTTTGTTTTTTGGTATTTTATATGGAAGGCAATTTGATAACTTAGAAATGTAGAAAAATGTTAAATATACTTTGGCTGGATTATCACTCCTATTTGTATTGTTGTTTCAATTGTGTTACTTTACAAATTGGGTATTTATACTGGCATTTGAAATAATCTATCTTAAGAAGTTGAAACTTCTAGCTATTTTATTGTCCATCTTTGTTTCTGAAAGGCTTTGATTAGCTCTGTGTAAAGACATACTACTCAGTAATTTGGCCCTTTGTTTTTAGAAAGGAGTGGTGAGTCAGAAGTTATTTGTAAAATTCTTCAAGTCTCTTCAAATCTCTTCTACTATTTTTCTCTTGTGACTTATTCTTTTTAGTTGCCTGAAAGAAAAGTTCATAATCCATTCCAGAAACATGCTCATAATCCAAAATACTCACATATCAAAGCAAGTTTTCCCTTAAGAAATAATGGAAACCCAGACTATTCATTCCACAACTGTTCAGCATGTGCTTTTGAAGGATTGTGGAGTGAATTGTCTGAGGCAATCCGGCATTCTAGGGCTGGGATGATGGTGGGTCACCTCTGTCTGGCTGTCTGGATGAGCTTGGGCATGGGGTGGGGAAGCAGATCAAATGTGCACCCTGGACTTTGCAAGACATTGCTTGCAAATGCAAAACACTCGCAATCCAAGGTAAACCAAGGTACCACTGTACATCTTTAAGCCAGCAAGTCATGTATGTATGTTATCCCAAAACACAGTGGTGCCTCACGTAAAGAACGCCTCACGTAAAGTATGTTTCACGTAACAAACAAAAATTTCTCTAGGATTCTGTTTCACGTAACAAACTGTGCTTCACGTAAAGAACATGTTTGTTGGCAGTTGGGGCAGACATGTTTAAAAAGCGTCAGGGCTGCCTAGCGCGCCTGCCCATAGTGAAAGCAACACTTCTGCGCTGTTCCTCCTGTGGCCAGGTGTCTGCTGGGCAGAGAGAGAGAAGAGCAGTGGAGAAGAGGGAAGCAGCTCAGGGCCAGCCAGAAGGGAGCAGGGGAGAGAGAGGCTCAGGATGGAGAGAAGGAGAAAGTGGGGAGACACTTTGAAGGTGTCTTGGATTGCAGCCTCCTAACCATGTCTACCCAGAAGTAAGACCCATTGTGTTAAATGTGTCTTAGGCTGCAATCCTAAAGACACTTTCCTGGGAGTAAGACCCATTGAACACAGTGGGGCTTACCTTTGAGTAGACATGGTTAGGATTGTGCAATTTCTCCCAGTAAAGTGTCTTTAGGACTGCAGCCTAAGTAGACTTCATAAGATCATGCACATTACATGTTTTGAATTCAATCCCAGTGTTCTGTCATCATTTTTACATGCAGTTAATATTTTTTGGGTTGTGGAACCAATCACCTGAGTTTCCATTATTTCCTATGGGAAAATCCGCTTCACGTAAAGAATGTTTCATGTAACAAACATGCCTCCAAAACGAATTAAATTTGTTACGTGAGACATCACTGTAGTTTGTCTTTGTGCTTCTTGGTTCATTGTCCTTAACATACTTTAAGGATTGTTACTGACTATTGGTTGACTATTACGTTTTTTTTTTTTAAAAAAAACGTAAATTCTTGGTTTATTTATTTATTTCGCTTGTGGCAATTACAGTTGCTAGGAGATCCTTTTTGAGGTCAAGCAGCTGGAAAGTGTAGGCTATATTATCCTGGTGCAGGCTAGTTTATGTTGTTCTATGGGCAGCTCGTAGTACTCTTCTCTTTCGAGATGGAAACCTTCACATTGTGGTAATCGTCATATCTGGTATCAGGAAATGCCTTCAAGCTCTTAGCCGGTGTTTTCAGGTCAGCAAAGCTGTAAATGGTGACACCTTCTGGTTCTGGTGGCTCATGACAGCTTATTAGCTTGCAGGTCTTTCCTTCAGCTTTCTTCTGCAGCCCTGCAACTCAACCACCAGACCACAACTGCTAATAATTCTTCGCTAATAGCTCAGGATACCTATTTGGTAATCCTTAATGGTTAGTAGAAGGGGAAATGTCTCCTGAATGTGGAAAACAATCAGACATTTTTTATTTGATTTGTATTCCGCCTTTCTTCCCTAATGAAAGGCCCATTCAATGAGATACAAATATTTTGCATATGTCAAAGACAACGTATATGTTCAAAACACCTGAAGAGTGGTATGGTAAGTCATGCAACTGCACAAGTGATCACACGAGTGTTATCTATTTCATGTAAAGCAGCAATTTTCAACCTCTGTGCTGTGACACATTGGTGTGCTATGAATGTTCTGCAGGTGTGCTGTGGAAATTATATGCAAGGCTTGCTCTGGATCTGTTCTAAGGTCCATAGAAGCTGCACTTGGAAACTGCAAGTGCCCTCTAGGACCTCCAGAAACCCTTTTGATGCCTGAAAGGCCAATCAGCCTCAAAAAAAGCCTATGAAAACAACTGAAAGCTTCAGGTTGGAACCTTTGGAAGCTTCAGATTAGTCAAAAATTTGCTCAGTTCAGGCACAGAGGACTGCACTGAGCAAGTTCCTAGCATACAAAATCCAGAGATTAAGTAGGCTCGTTTTGTGATCCTGTGGTCTCCAAACTGAGAGCCATGAGAACTAGGAGAGCAGCCGAGAACTAGGAGAGCAACCAACGACCCCCCCCCCCCTACATTAGAGATTTTTTAAACCTTTTTCATCTCATGGCACACTAAAAAGATACTAAAAATATCAATGCACACAGTTGATATTTTTTAAAAACCGTTTTGAGGCACACTATGCTGCTGGCAAGGGGCTCAAGTCCTCCAATTGTATTACTAATAAAGAACCCTCCATGGCACACCAGCAGACCATATGCGGCACGCCTGTATGCCGTAGCACAGTGGTTGAAAATCCACAGCTCTTCAGAGTATAGAAACTGTAGTCCTAATGGAAGCTATGTCCAATGGCCCGGTAATTTTGAGGGAGCTATCAAAAAATATTTGACAACCAATGATGTAACCATTTCAGCAAAAAAGACATAAAAAGGACTTTCTCATGGAACAGATATAAAACAGCATTTCACTTTTTATGTTTGTGAAACTACCGTTTTGGACCCCACAAGATTTATATATATAAAATTGAAAGGTGACTGACTGACTCATCAACACCCAGCCAAAATTGCTGGACTGAGAAGCACAAAATTTGGGGAGGCTGTTCCTTCTATGATAGAGGCACCACAAAGAGCCAATTTTGGGAAATTCAAACCAGCAAGGGGTGAAAGGGGGTGCAATACGTTTTCATTCCTACAGTTTACATTGAAAAATTCCTGGCTGATCAACACCCTACCCAAACCCTGGACCTAGAAACCTGAAATTTGGGGAGGGTATTCCTTCTGTGATGTGACCACCCACTAAGAACTGACTTTTAGAAATTTAATCCCTAAGGGGATGGAAAGGGGTGCAACATGTTTTCATCCCTATACTTAACATTGGAGACTAACTGATCAATATCCAGCCCAAACACCTTCTTAGAAACAGGAAATTTGGGGATTGTATTCCTTCTGTGATGTAAGGACCCACTAAGAACAGATTTGGTGGTGCATCTAGTGGTGCGCATGAGGGGGATGTTGCACGGGACGTTGCCATCCGCTGCCCAGCTGTGCCTAGACTTGTCCAGGCCCATAAATATTCTTGAAATTTTGCTCCTGTAACGGCATGTAAATTTTCCTAGTTCAAGATAAAAATTGATGAGGTTCCTTTCTTTCATCTCTTTTGAAATATGCATCTTGTATCTTTTTTATTGATCTGTTCAGAAACTTTACTGAACTTCTATGCTTACCTTGGAAATGATTTTGTGATTCCCAGCACAATCCTTATCCCCTGTTAGGCCCAGGGGCATCACTAGGAAGTGCGGGGTGTGTGGTCCGCACCAGGTGATGTGCCTGGGGGATGGTGACATGGACTGGGGACATGGACTCCCAACTTCGCAATGCTATTGAAAACCCCATCATGTCATATACTATTGGATTCATATGGAAGAGCAGAATCAAATGCAACAGTCCATTTTGAAATTACATTTTCCTATCAAAAGTTATTTGCTCAATAAATTAAATATGAATGTGTCCTTGGTAGACTCCGGCATTGCGTATTGGCTATCTCTGATTTAGAACTGAACCTGTTCAAGAGGTGTGGTCTCATGGGCCTTTGGAAGATAACTTCATTTGCCTGGAAGTTCCCACTGTTTCATAATTTTTTATAAATTCAAAGATATTTAGAGCAAAATCCAGAGTAACTACAGGGAGTCCTTGCTCCAGTGTAAGAACAACTTACTCTGGATTCCAATATGAATTTCCCATAGGTTTTCACTAGGTGGTACAGTAACTATGGGAGCACGTAAAGTCTCTTATATGCTCCCATAGTTACTCTGGATTTGGGGGTTAGTTTTTTAATATTCACTTATAAAAACTGCTTTAAATATTTAATCTTAAAATATTATTTTATTAGTAATTTAGTTATTAAGAAAACTTATATATATATACTTTACAATAGATATTCAGTCACATAATATTCACACTTCAGTTATTGTATTCTATTAAAGAATGGTCTGTTTTATACTTTTACATATTTGTCCCTCTGTTTTTTCTCATATCTGTGCAATGTTGTATTAATCCTAGATCTGAAGAGAGAAGCCAGTATCTGTCACATGTTGAAGCATCCTCATATTGTTGAACTTCTGGAGACATACAGTTCTGATGGAATGCTTTATATGGTTTTTGAATTGTAAGTTTTTTTTAATAATTCCATGCTTATTGTGTATGAATGCTATTATCAAGTTTACAATTAAATCTATCCAAGCTGGATTAACTTATGATTTTAGGCTTCCAATTAGCATGATAAAGTTTTAGCTTAATATTAAATAAAACTGAGCAGTTCTATAAATTATTTCTCTGAATACCGTATATAGAATAATGATGTATTTAAGAAAGATAGAAATGAATTTTTCCCATTACGTATGGAAATTCTTCTCACTTGCATGTGGGGCTCTTTGAATACTAGTCAGTATTTGTATTGTTTATTCCAAGAGCCTCCACAGATGCTGCAACCCACTTATAAAGAGATTTATGAGGTATGGCACCCAGATCTCAACATGACTAGAGCTATGCTTCAATCCAGCTTTGAGTGTCAGTCCTCACTATGTGTTAGGGCTTTTTAAAAACCAAAATATTCACTGATCGAGTGAAAATTTGTTAAGTTTGTTTGAAGGGTTTTGTGGTTTTAAAAATATTGGCTCATTATAATATTTCACTTCTGCAGTTCGATTATAGACAAATGTTTGAAGATACTCCAGTGTATAGATGTTTTTACATTCCTGAAGAGTAATTTTGTCTGACCACTGTCTTCAGTTCAATGGTAACTGAGGAAATTAAGATGCATAATTGCTCCTGATGTGACAATTAGGAAGATTTCACCAATTAGTTATCTTCTTAAATGGATTTCATTCACATACTACTAGACAATAGATTAACTGTGCAATGTCACACAGTTCCTAGCTCTCTTTTAAAGAATCATGAACTTTTTAATCTAATGATAATGGTTACATCCTCCTTTCCCCGGTGAAGCATATTTGAGGAAGGGTTAAAGAATTAAAATTTTGAAACTAATTAAGTCATCTAGCCGCTGGATGTATTTGTAAAGTACATTTTCTTATTTCTGTGAAATACTTTGAGAATTCTTATGTAAAAGGAGAACTACAGTAAATTGCTCTTAATAATTTACTGAGTTTCTGCCTCCATCTACTGGTGAAAAATTAATTATAGCAGATACCTTTTTTATAGTATGTGAATAATTTTTTGTTTGCTATTTTTTGCTATTTTTTGTTTGCTGAGTCTAGGACTTCATTTCAGAAAAGGAAAAGTGTCTTAGATGTTGGAAGTAGTGTTTATTCTTCAGACAATTGTTACAACAATCAAATATTTAAAAAGAAATTGTGGTATACAAGGTTCTACAGCTGACAGAAATAAGGAACATAGAACGTATTAGATATGTATTCTATAGAGAGTGGGTTGAAAAGCTGTATAATTATAGTTGAAAATATTTAAATATTCTTAGCAAAAGAGAAACAATATCAAAATTTTGAAAACAATTTTTTTGTGGCCTGCCATGCCGTTGATATGTGCAACCATTGCTCATGATGGTTTTCCACTTTCCACAGAAAGAAAAGTAGCCCATATGAAGTTGAAGTATAAGGCTTGCATACATGCATGTTGCAAACAGTAATAAAGCCTATAAAATTTCTCTATGACTTATGGCAATAGGGGAAGAATGCTTTTATACTATTCATGTTGTCTTTATGTTTTAGGGAGAACAATAGACATGGTAATGTGGCCTTTGATTAGGCAGAGTGATTTTATGCCCCAACCAAAAAAAGAGGACAAGCCCCCTCCTCCAAAATGTAGGACATCCAAAAAAATGTAGGACATGACAAAATAAAAGCTATATTGACAAATATATTGCTTTCATGTGCTGAATTCAAACACTGTATTACCTATTATTAAATTTAAAACTATTACATATACAGTAATTTATTACATAGAATTTATTATTTATAAGAAGTCTACCGGTTGCTTGACCACAAGGAAATGGAGGACAGCAAAGATTTTTCCAGGACAAGGCTAAAATCTAGGGCATGTCCTGTAAAACCAGGACATATGGACACCTTGGCAATTAGGCCAGTGATTTTCAACTTTTTTCTTCTCACGACACAATTTTTAAAAAACACTAAAATTGTCGAGGCAAACCATCAATTGTTTTTGCTGTTGACAAGGCACACCAGACTGTTCAAATACCTCAATTTTCCTATTAATGGGTGTCAATCCCCAAATTCCCATGGCACACCTGAGGCTCTACCCTCAGCAGGCCTCCGTCAGTCTTGAAAGACTATGGTATCGTGCTTGGCGCTGCATACGCTGCATGCGAAGCACAAAAGCCTGGGTTAGATTGTTATGGAGGATAGGCTGTTACCCAAGCAGCAAATTCCCCCTCTCCACGCCACTGAATTTGTCCAATGGAAAGGCAGAGCCGATATAATTGAATCCAGCTGGCGTCGCAGAGCTGGGCTAAGGACAGGAGCTCACCCTGTCTTGTGGGACAGACCCAGGTCTTGAACCCTGGTTTGCTGGTAAACAGGCACAGTGTCTTAACCATTTGCACCATCCATAGCACACCAATTGAAAATAACTGGCTTAGGCCATGATTAGAGTCACACATGACAAGCAGTACAACCTGCGGGGGGCACATTTACCTTACCTTTATCTAATTGCAAACGCTACAAAAATTGCTAAAATGAAAACTTCAGAATCTCTTCTAAAATTCTGGGCTATGCGGAAGAAAGTGCAGTGGTATTTGCTAATAATCATCTAGACCAGTGCAAAGCTGAAAATGTTTTCCTGGAAGTAATATGATGCCCATGCTTTTAAAAAAAGAGATTTTGGGAAAAACCTGCCTCCTCCTCCCTCAACACCCATTTGTTTTACTGCTTCCCCATCTGGTGACATAGTTAAGGCATCTATCTGATGTCTTTCTAGCCTCTCCAAACAAAATCAAATTTAATTAAGTAAATAAATTAAAAGAGTACCTTTATTGGTTAGATACACTTTGCTGGGGCAAAGACAGACAGTTATTCTCTCCCTGCTAAATATAAGATGTGTACCAGTTAATGTTTGCCCAGTTAGCCTGGGTAACTGTATTATGATGTCTGGAAATGGTGGCTGACTCATATTAACACCTTAGCATTTCTATACTGCATAATAATTGCATGTTATTGGTTCTCAGACCAATCAGCCTTATGTGTCTCTGAAAACATAAGAAAACTTTTTATTCCACAGGGGGTTGTGTTTTCATTTTCTTTTTAATTGGCCATAATTTTTGATAGAATAAAGTTATTCCAGTGAAGTTTTTTATTTCATTTTGCATTAAATAATCTTTCTAATGATATATAGCATGTTATTCTTACGTACACTAATTTTCACAATTTTACCCCCTAGCTCAGCTTGTTGCTCCTGTAAAGCTTGCTGCCTTGTGCATTTGCACGAGTAACATGCTATAAGTCCAGGAGCACTGTATTGTTGGTTCTCATAACTGTTCTTAGTACGGAAATATACTGTACATAACATAATACATAAAAAAATGTATTAGAATGCATTATTTTTATAGTCTCATTATTTTATTATTTCTGAGGTTGCTCTTTAAATGCAAGCTGCTTCAGATACCTTTGTTTTTAATAGTAACCCTTTAGCATTCAGAAATATTATTGTTAAGTATTTATGTCTGAGACAATTTGTCCAGAACTTAATTATATTTTGAGCTGAAATGTACATTTTGCAGGTTACATGGTAAAATCTGCTTGTTTGTTCATCTTCCCAGTACCAAAAGTTTAGAATGTCAACATACTTGATTTTTGTGATTATCGATTTATATAGGGATGTTTTATTAAAGGCCAAGACATGAAGGTTCAGCATTATCTTGTTCCCTTCTTATCTATACCTTGGTAACCTTGGCCTTATTGACCTTGGGTTCCTCCTTTTCATCCTCATCCCCTCCCCTAGTTTAGGATTAATACTTCCATTACAGAATTGTTTGAAGGACAGCTGCATGAAATATTTTGAACACTTGAGTGTACTAATCAAATGCTTAACAATAGTGTTAGGCCACATCTATTTCTATGTGTATATGCCTAACGTTGCTCTGTTAGTAGTGAAGTTCTATATAATTAGATTTTGAAACTATAAAACTGATGAAACATTAGTTTTGGAAGAGCTATTTCTGATCTTACAAATGTATTTTTTTCAAATATATATTCTTTTTACCTGTAGTATGGATGGTGCAGATCTCTGCTTTGAAATTGTAAAGAGAGCAGATGCTGGTTTTGTATACAGTGAAGCTGTAGCCAGGTATGTATTCTTATTTTAATTTGTTGGGGTAATGAGAGGGGTGACTAATTTCTAAAGTACTACCTAATACTTACAAAGTTATTTGTAAGCAATTTTATAAATATCTGAACTAAAATAAATCAGGGTTCTAGATCTACTTGTGCTAGTGTAATTTTGAGCTTAAAATTCATTGATGGTTCCCTATGCATTAAAAGATCTTATTCCAGTACTGGCTCAACAGCATATAAATACAGTAGAACCTTGGATTGAGAGTGTATTACAAGATAAGCAAACATTTCTAACAAATTTTAACTTGATGTACAAGCAATATCTTGATAAACAAGCAAAAAAAATAGTTCCGGATGGAATTGGCCTGGTTCGGCACTCCATTAGCATCTGCTCAGTCTCTCCTGAGAGACCAGCCTATATGTGTCTACTCTGTAGGAAGCCTATTACAGTCAATGGGGCTCACTCTTGTGTAGGGGGGGCAATGGAAAGGAGCCTGAGAGACCTAGCCTTGCACGTCTATTCTAAAGTAAGCTGTTATAATCTGTGGGGCTCACTCCTGTGTAAGGGGGGGCAGATTGCAGCGTGAGAAACTAAGTGCAGGTTAATTTGTTATTTTACAATATTGTAATCATTTTATATGAATATTTTTGGGTTGTGGAACAAACCATCCGTTAAACTTGTAGGAAGTATTATTTCTTATGGGAAAATTCGCTTTGATCTACTAGTTTTGGATAATCACTTTACACTAGGAAGTGTAGGATAATCACTAGGAAGGTTTGCATTTTACAGTGGCTTTGTGTTTTGCCTTGTGCTCCAGGGGAAAACTTTAAACATCTGTCTAATCTTTAATTACTTTTGTTTAATGTGGATGAGGAGCCCTCACATTTGCCAAGACTTAACCTATACCAACATTCTAGTTATCAGTAGTACTGCCATTTCAAAACTATGTAAACTAAGCACCGTAAGGTGCAAGTGCAAAATATTCAATTGGTCAAAGAAGGGGCACATACAAAGAACAGAGAAAACAGGATTAAATGTGGGATCTTGGAGACAAACGACAACAGGCAAAACAAATTTCACAATCAGACATCTGAAGGTTAAAGAGTTATTGCCAACAAGATTTATTGTGACTTTGATCAACAAGTTGAGGAAAGCACCTGCAGAGACAAGTATAATTGATCAATTAGAAAGGCAACCCAGAAAGCTGCTCATCAAAATGACACCAAGATACTATACCGGATCATTTAAGAACTGTCTGGATTCACCGGCAACCATTGGTCCTATTAAAGATCAAAATGGGAAAATTATCTTAAACAACAGCAGAATAACTGGATTGAACATTTCAAAGATATACTAAGGGCGCAATCCAGAGTAACTATGTGGAGTCCTTGCTCCGGTGTAAGAACAATTTGCTCTGGATTGCAATATGAATTTCCCATAGGTTTTCACTAGGTAGTGCAGCAACTATGGGTACACATTAAGTCTCTTGCGTGCTCCCGTAGTTACTCTGGATTGTAGGGATAATCAGTATTCAACCCCATTAACATTTTCAGATGACATTTCCAAACTGGAAAATTATCTATTAGTTGATATTGAACCTGTAATGAGAGGTTGTAGTAGTAGAGGTTGCAGTAGAGGTAGAGGTTGTAGTAGTAGAGATTGTTGTAGTAGAGTAGTAGTCCTATACTTATGCGATAGTAGTAGCAATACAAATGCTCAACTCAGGAAAGGCTGCAGGCTGGATGAAATAGCTCCCTACATAATCAAGATGGGAAACTTGATATTACAAATCTCCACAACCACCTTTGGACACAGTCCCAAGTCATTATTTGACTCCCGAAGAAAGAAGCCCTCTCGGACTATAATAACTGGAGAGGTATTACCTTACTTTTATATGCCAGGCAAGGTACTATGTTTAATTCTAGTAAGACATTTGCATCAGGCTGTAGATGTAAAACTATAAAAACAGGCAGGATTCCAAACAGGAAGATCGTGCTATGACAAATATTTATCTTCCAGAATATCATCAAGCAAAGCCTGGAGTCCCAGCAGAAATTATAAATCAATTAGTGAAAACATACCCGCATTGTGGGAGTAAAATTCCCCAGTACACCATCCCATCCACTGCACATCCACCCCTACATGCATCAATCCCCCTATGCATCAACCCCACATGCACATCATTCCCCATGCACATCAACCCTCACGTGCAACATCCTCCCAGTGCATCCCCTCCCTCCTAACAACATCACCCCCCAGTGCATCAGGCACTGAGCACCAAATTGGCTGGATGTTGGTCAGTGTTCCATGTTAAGTATAGGACAAAAACACGTTGCACCCCTTTTCGGCCCATAAGGGTTAAATTTCTCAACATTGGTTCTGGGTGGGTGTTGATGTCACAGAAGGAACACCCTCCCCAAATTTCATGCTTCTAGGTCCAGGGGTTGGGGCAGAGCATCCCTCAATGAGGGATTCTTCAATGTAAAGTGTAGGGAGGAAAACACATTGTGCCCATTTTACTCCCTTCCAGTTGGAATTTCCGAAAACCTGTTCTTAGTGGATTCCTCCATCATGGAAGGAACACCCACCCCAAATTTCACACTTCAAAACCGGCAGTTTTGGCAGTGCATTGATGAGTGAGTCAGTGAGTGACTTTTCAGTTAGATAGATAGATAGATAGATAGATAGATTGATTGATTGATTGATTGATTGATTTTACCAAAGCAATTGAATAGTGTCTATCAAGAGACTATGCGGAAATTTGCCCACAAATATGATAAACCAGAGTGCTTTGTCGCCTTGTTCTACAACAGCATTTCTCAAAGTGGGGGTCGGGACCCCTTTGGGGGTCGCCTGGATCTTTCCTGGGGGTTGCCTAAAGACCCCTGGTGCAAGGGGCCAGCTGGGAAGACCTGACAGAAACACTGGAGCCGCTGCGGCTGGAAGTGGCTCAGAAGGAGCCTCTGAGCTGGTGTGAGACTGATGTGGAGCCTTGGGGGTGGGGAGGCACCCGACACACTCACCACAGACGGCAGCCTCCCCCCCCACCCCGCAGATCCTGCAGGTTGAGAGTGTTAAGCACGCAGAGGTGTGAGCATGGCGCCAGAGCTCTGGCGGGTGGGCTGTCTGGTGGGTGCCCCGCTTATGCACCGACCATTGTGCCCTGCTCCTTGTGCTCTACTCAGAAGTAAGCCCCCTCAATGTTGTTGTTCATAAGTGAATGGGACTTACTCCCAGGAAACAGTGGCTGGCTCTGCTGCCTGAGATCCCAATCCTATGGAGGTCTCCTCAGAAGTCAGTACCATGCTAGTGAGTAGGGCTTACTCCCAGGGAAGTGCAGCCTCCCAGGATATTGCAGCCTTAGAGCCCAATTCTATGCATGTGTACTCAGAAGTCATTCCCATTGAGTTCAGTGAGGTTTACTCCCAGGAAAGTGTGCATAGCACTGCAGCAGTAGCAACGAAAATAATTTTATAGTTTGCATGAGGAACTTATAAAGAGGTCACGGCATTAGGAAGATTGAGAACCACTGTTCTACAAGCTCTAGTTGTTATGTCTGCACTGATGATGGTGTAACCAGGTCTTTTGCCATCAAAACTGTCATTCAGAAAGAATGCATACTGTCCTTATTCTTATTCTTGATGATAGTTGACTTTGTCCTAACAATATTCATCAATACCGATGTGTTAAGCCTTCCAAATTACTATGAAACTTCTGCCTTTCCAGTGTGGCACTGAGTGTTATGTGTCACATAACCATCTGCAATCAGGATGCTCTTTAAGTATGTGAAATTAAGTACGTGAAATTGTCAGTCTCTGCAGTCTGGCACTGGCCAATACTAGTTGATATATTTGCTTGTATATACTCAGCCTTATAACTTTGGATTTGTTGCTGCTCATCCGAAGTCCAGTTGGGGCTGCTGTTTGCAGAGGTTGACCATTTCACATACTTATACAGCATCCTGACTGCAGATTGTTATGTGACAATTTGACAAATCCTAAGCATCTCTCATCAAGAACGTAACAAATCTAGAAGTCCATCTACAAACTTCCTCACTCCCACTGTCAGAAACCATGGCTGAACAATGCTTCTGGTTCATATCTTATACAAACCACCAACTCAAATTCCAACGATAGTCATTAATTGGATCCCATAGCAGACGAAGCAGAAACCATGATTTCCAAAGATCACATGGAAAAAGGAAGAACTAATAGCTCTCAACCTGTCATGGGATGAAACTGAGGCTGCTGCAACTGATCGAATACAATAGTGAGCGCTTATTGCCCAATGCCCCAAATTTTAAGGGAGGATCCAAGTCTGGTTTAGGTTTATTTTCTGCATCAAGTGGGCTTTGGTATTGGCTTATGGAGAGTCATTGTGACTGATGAAGTGTCTGGCTCCAGATCTGCTCCATCTTGGGCCCCATCTTGGAGATGTGCTGTGGAGTTGGGGCAAGCCCAAGGAAATATCCAAGAAGTATGTGGAGGAGGAGAAGGTCATGAAGTAATTCTCTTTTCACTGCTGAACATGAGGTCCCATTGATAGGCCAGCAACCTTCAATAGGCCAATAGATGGCCCACATGGAGGAGGAAGTATCAGTTGTTGATGTTGATGAGCCTTCATTATCACCCAGCTGCACAGAGTTAAAATTCAGGTTTGTAACGTTCATAGAGTGTATGGTGAACTGGGGTTCCCTAACCCCATTTTCTAACCCTAGTGAATACTGACTGTATTTGCCTACCTATAGAAACAAAACAAAGTGGAGATAGTGCATTTTTTTCAGGTATGCCAAATACAGGCAGTTGTCCAGAAGAGCCTGAAGAAATTGGCAATGAAGCTTGACATATAGTCATTTGAAAGATTTCCTAAATCCACATAGATACAGGTATCCCCAGCTTTCTGATGATATGTTTTCTGATGATCCACTTTTCCAACACCTTTATAATTATATTCAGAACTCATTCATTCAATGCATGTTCCACTCTTTCAACCTCTCGCTGCTGTTCTAAAGTCCAAAAATGCCTTCCCCCATGATGTAGCTCCTGATCTAATCCAGTTTCTGAAGGATTTAATGAGAATCCATTTGCAGAAATCTTTGTGTGGCAGCAGGAATTTGAAAGATAAAATGAGCATTTGTAATTTGCTAGCTAAAACAGCACTGTAAGCAATATTTATAAATAAGTGATTGGGTTCACTTTTGGACGGTGTTCTGGTCTCTAACCCATCTAATAAGTGGGGGATGCCTGTAGTAACAATGGTAGTTTGTAGAGCAGTCATTTTCAATGGTAGTTATACGGCCTCCTATGGACCATGCTTCTTTGAGAAATATTAATAGATTTTTAATTTCATACTGTATTTTTTTTTGAAAGGGTGTGTTATCCCTGTTTGACAAGGCAGCTCTAGCTCCTAGGGAGCCATAGCCCAAAAAAAATGTTGACAATGGCTTGGACAGAGAATGCAAAGGCAGTCTGCCTCTTTTCTATAGTAATTGCATTCCATATCACTAGGAAACTTCTTGGGAAAACTCAGATTATTCTATGAAAAGTGCCAGTCTCTTGCCATCTCTGCATTCATTACAAAGTTGTTTCTCAATGTTATGTGATGTAGTTATGCGGGTCTGCTTTCATCACCAATAGCTGTTAGACACTAATGCAATTTCCCAAAAACTCTGCATTTGAGCATAATGGCCAAGTCAAGCAAGGCCTATCCTCAACCTCTTCCTCCTCACCTATTACAATCTGATTTTGCTTCTGTTTTAGCAATAAATAACAGAATGGTGTTGCATCCAATTTTTTTTAACAAATTGTAGTCTGTTCTCAAATGAATATTGCAATTAACAGGAAATTGAATATTATTGACACTCAAATGAATACTCAATACTCAAATGAATACTCAATACTCAAATGAATATTATTAACAGGAAAACTCCCACCTCAAACCTCCACTGCCTTATGGCTGTACCCATCTATGGGAAAGGCTTCAGGAGATAACCTCGAGGCAAAATCTGGAGCTGGAGTCCCAGAAGCAATTCGTGGCTGTGTACAATCACATTCTGGTAACTCCTGCAACGTAGCTGGAACCAATCATATCGCCTCTGCCATTCCATTGGACTATTTCAGTGACATGGAGACGGGGGATTTGCTGCTTGAGGATTCTCCATATTAATCTACCCAGGTCATCATGCTCTGGAGAGGACACTCAGAGCACAATACCATAGTCTTTCAAGACTGAAAGATGCTAGTGCTAAATTTTTGAAGAGGAAATCTTATTTGTATGAAACTCCTGCACAGTTGTTAGTCTTATTGAGTAGTAATTATGGGATAATTCTTAAAATATTTCTAACTTTTTGGAAACTGAAATAGATTTTGATTTAGAAATCTAGATTTATAAACTGAAATTAGATTTAGATTTAGTACTGTAAAAATAATGTATTAAAACAAAGATTGCAGTTCTGTTTACAGTTAATCAGTTTGGCAGTTCAACTGAACTCAGTAAGACTTCCTTTTAGGTACACATGGATAAGATTACACTTGCTTAAGTTGCTTATCAGTATAGTTTAGGTGTTCCCAATCTGGGGGTTCGCAAAGCCAGAACCTAGGAAGCCCTGTATATAATCATACCCTGATCATACCGCTGCTAAAGAAGGAGGTGTAATTTACCTAAGCAAGCACAAGCCATTAGGGGCACAGGCAGATCTATGGACTCCTTTGTAGGCTTCCCCACATCTCAGAAAAGGTAAAAATAGCTATCACAACCTGCTTTTGGTGTTTCTGGTTGTAAAACTGAAAGTGGGTCACAATTGTGGTTTTTAGCATGCATTTGGGAACTATTGATACAGTATGAAAACCAAATAATATTTTAGACCTTCAGATAAAATTTGATTTTTGTGATCAGCTATAAATTCTATTTACTATTTAGTTTGGTGTGTTTTTACATAATTTTAGAGCTTTTTAGAAATATATTATTTTTCAAAACTTTCAAAAAATCCAGTCTGTAGCCGATTCTAAATGCAGAGTGACCAGGAATTTCTCTGACAGAACCGGAAATGAGGCCCTGGAACTGCAAGTCCGAGTAGAGGGCCTCTCAAAATTTGGGGGCCTTTAGGGACCTTTCCAGCCATTTCCTGAGATTTTAGGCCTTTGAGGCTTCTTTGCAGCTGCCTACGGCTGCTCTAAGATCCACTGAGCTTCTGAAGCTGCTAGTTAAAAGAGGAGGAAGGGAGGGATGGGAATTGTAGTCTTTCCCCCTCTTCCCCCCTCTTCCCCATGCTAACGCCCCTATCCAAGCCATCAGTGGAAGAACAACATCTCGCAGCATGCATCACGCCAAGCTTTGCATCCTGCTTCCCAGGGACTAGGTGCTCCAGACGTTGAATGGCTGAGAAAATGTCTGTGGCCAGCATTCAGCTCCAATCACTGCACTTCCCAGAGAGAGAGAGAGAGAGAGATAACTCTGCTTACTGTTTGCTGCAAAGAAGGGAAGGAGGAAGCTGAGGCTGCTGGAGTGTAGAGCAGAGGGAGGAGGAAGCCTTGGAAGTAGAGCTGCTGCTGTTCTGAAACTTTGCAGTGAGTTTGGCTTTGGAAAGAAGGGGAATGAGAAATAATTTTTTTTAAGCAGGGTTGCCAGCTGACTAGAGAAACCTCAGACTCCCCTGTTCCTATACATTTGTAGATAGATCCACCAATATATACATTGCACAAAAAAGCATGTAATTCACAAGGGCTTGAGTTGTATAGGTTTGGGGCCTTTCATCCAGCTATTGTCAAAGCAAAGGAGCAAGGACTGGATGTAAAGTTGGCATCCTGCTCAGGGTAGGGATGTTGGAGATAACTACTGGCTTCTTAAGTTTTTAGGCACCAAGACCAGTTGTGTCCACTCAAAAGTATTATAGTCAATGGCGCTTGTATTGTGTAAGGGGGCAAAGGAAATGAGGCTGAAAGACCAATCCTGTATATACCTGCCTGAGAAATGATGGCTACTTGAATCATTTAAACATGTGCCTTTTTAAGCTTGTGACCTGGGGAAAAAAATTTAGTGTCCTCCTTTTACTTCTGTGTGGGCAGCATGTAGTGAGTTTGTAATTCATAAATTATATATATTAGTTTTTAATTCATTAATAATATAGTGTTTAAATTAAGGATATGAAAGTAATATATTGGTGTCTGGTCTATTTCAATGAGATTTGTGCAAAAATTAAGTACACTAATGCAATACAAGTGGTTTTAGCTTTATTTTAAGATGTACATTTGTCCTACATTTTTGGGGGATGTCCTCCATTTTTTAACCCGGTAGGAATTTTGGCTTGGAAGACAGGAATTTTGGGGAACTAAGGGGGGATTTTGGGTTCCACATCTGGACACCCTGTTCTAAATGTAGCAACACCTATTTTAATATTTACTTTAGAAAAGGCTGCCATCTACTGGACTATAGTAAACAGTGTGGGATATTTAACACAAAGATAAATGGATTTGCATTCCATAGTGTTTCAGATTGATTCTGTGGGGCACACAGGTACACACACTTAATACAGGATGAAGACCTAGCTAGAGACCAATGTTCCCTCTGATTTTTGGTAGGCTGATCCCAACTATTAGCTGTGCAGCTTTTGAAGGAAGGTTAAATTTTTGTGCACCACATAATGATAGTTGGAGTTCTATAATTTTGACTACATGTCAGAAAACAATATGTATATTTATTACAATATGTACAATACAATGTATGGAAGAAAATGAGTTTACATTGTCAGTTGTCATTGTCAAAATTTTTGTAATTGCCATTGCCAGTTTTCATTGTCAAAATGTCAAAAGCCTTTTATTTTAAAAAAGCTTTTTAATGGGGGCAGAGGTTGGGGGGCTTTTGTTTTTATCATTTTTTGTTTTAGTCTATGTTTTTAGCTTTATTCTAATTGTATTTTAACTACATTTTAATGTGTTTTAATCTCTATTACCGTATCTAATTTTAGTGGTGTTTTATTGTTTTTTATTGTTGTTTGGCCGCCTTGTGAGGGAAGAAAGGCGGGATACAAATTGCTTAAATAAATAAATAAAATAAAAGGTGCCTAAGTCAGGCAGCTGGCTTTGTGCGCTTTGTAGAAACGTGTGTGCTGGTTCGGCGAGTTGTGTGTATATGCACATGTCCACAGCTTAGAGGGAACTATGCTGGAGACCTGTTTGATCCTTTGCAAACACTGTCCCTAAGGTTTTCAGCCACAAAGGAGTGTGGCCAGTATATCTTGTAGGATGATACAAGCTATCATCTTTGAATTTGGAAAACGTGTCAGTGGTCAAAAGTGTTGCCAGTATGATCCTGTCCCTAGCATAGACTCCTACAGAAAAATTAACACTACAGTAGCTACCTGTAATTAAGAAAAAGTATATTAATGTGGTATGTTTTTGAATTGAGTGGAGTTAACAGTTCACAGAATAGTGCTGATTGTGGGAGAGTGCTGTCTAGCTCTGTAATGGCAATGAGTATACTCTGGGTTAAAATACGTTTTGCCTAGCAATACGTTTTGTATTTTTTCTGTGCTGTGGGAAAGCAGCTCATTAGTTGGCTGAGATAAGACTCTGGGGTTGGGAGCAGTTGTTGATGGCATATTTTTTTACTCCTGCAAAATTTTTTTGTTGTCAAGGATACTTTTATTATTAGATGAGCCACAACTGTGTTTTCTGTACGGGAGATGGGCTATGTGAGTGAATGGCTAACATTCACAGGTGCACAACACTTATATATGTAGACTTCAAGAACACTCAGTGGCTTCCAGCTCCTAATTGGCTGATGATTGGAAGCCAGGTATAAAGAAGTACTCCATTTGAGAAGATGTGCCAAGACTGGCACCTACCTAGCCAGACTTGCTACAGTTGCATGAAGACTGGCCCAGAGTCAGTCAGTTATGTTCTTTTAGGTGAGAGATGGGAGTCCTAGGAGTTAGTTTTTATTATAAATGCTATTTTCTGTATATGTCCTTTATTACTAAGTACCTGTCCTTTTACATGTAAAAACATTATCTTAGAATAAGTGTATTTCTTAGGTTTACTCAGTAGAAAAAGGACTGTAGATATAGCTTAATGTATAGATAAGCTATAAATAAGAATGTTATTATTTAAGCTATGTTATAGCTTATTTATAGCTTAAATAAGAATCCTTGGACTCTGATTGGTTGCAGAGTGCTGTGGGGTGTGAGAGAGGGCTTTGCAAGTGAGTAGACCCAGCTTAATCTGCTGGTAATTTTGGCAGTTCCAGTGTGGTGGTAAAGGATTTGAACTGGCAATGGCAGTTCTTTTGCATAATATCCAGGATTTTCTGATAGCCAATGTTGATGGTAATCCGTACGAAAATTTTACTTACTGGTACATTATTTATACAGAGATACCTTGGTGTAAGAGTGACTTATGTTAAGAGTTTTGAATTAAGAGCAAAATTTTCTCCAAAATTTTGACTTGGTTTAAGAGCAGTATCTTGGACAAAGAGCACTTTGGAACAGGTTTCTGTGGCCAGGGAACTCAAAGGGAAGATTTGGGGGAGCAGCCTGAGTCAGGTGTATGTGTGGAATCTGTGAAGCAGTGTGGAAGGTGTGCCTTATCAATATTATATTGCTGCTCCCCATCAGTAGCATGGAAATGTTAAAGCTGCATGAAAAGGCAAAGATTCCACTGAGTCTGTGGATGGCAGTGACTCTTAGTAATAGTGATAAGTCATCCTCCTTTTTCTTGTCTCCATCACACCAGCCATGAAGGTTTTCAAAGGTATAGTACAGTTCCGTACTGTACAGTGTTTTCTTTATTACAGTATTTTGTATTACGTTACAGTGTTTTGTAATCCTGGGCTGTGCTAGATGCCATTTTAGCACCATAGCATTACATAGCAATGCTATGATGCTAAAATCGCAGCTAGCACGCCCAGGCAAACACTGCCACTTCCTCAGAAAAAGAGGACTTTTATAGCCTTCCCCTGAGTGAGGGGAAAAAACTCTTTACAGGGCTACTCAATTCTATACAAGCTTTGTAGAGTCTTGCAGAGACTGCAGCAGACAGGGGTGAATAGAAATCAAGCAACTAGTTCACCACTAACAGCATGATTCTTTTGATCACATCATTACCATATCTTCACCTTGCCCTTTAAAGGAACAAAAGCAGAGCAGCTAGGGCATCACATCCCAATTTGAAACCTCTGTTCTAAAACATATTTTTTTAGTTGTGTGTGCTATCTCAACTGACCAGATAAGCTTTTAAAGCTACTTCAGTTTACAAAATTTTGTTTCTCAACAACCAGTAGATGTTTTTGTATAGGAGACAATTATTAGGAACCTATATCTGATGCAAAACATTTTAATGTTTAAGAGTATAAAGAGTATAAAGAGTAACTTGAACAATACTGAAAATATTTTCTATATATAGTTGTAGTAATCTTATGTATATTTTGGTTTTTCAGTCATTACATGAGACAAATACTGGAAGCACTACGCTATTGTCATGATAATAATATAATTCACAGGGATGTGAAGGTAAGTCATATATACACAAAAATATAAAATTGTTTACCATGCTGATGGAACAGTAAGGCAGCTATATTTTTCCTGCCAATTTAGTTGTTGCAGTTACTTTAACTGATAGTTGAGGCTGAGTCAATCAACAATACAATTTATTAAGGCAGTGGTTCTGAAACTGGGCTGTCGTGATGCCCTACAAGAGAGCCCTGTGCTCTGTTCCCTTTAAGGGGTGAGGAGGGAAGAAGCCAGTGATATGTTCACTGCTGCTGTTGAGGGACACAGGGAAATTCCCTGGACTCATTCCAGCCTTTTGCCACCTCGCAGGGGTATGGGGATCCTAGCGCCAGCCTCCAAAGGACCTCCTACATTGCAGGGGAGGGGGGAATGAAATTTGCTTTCACAACCCACTTTCGGTTTGCAGTCACAAAACTAGAAGTGGGTCAGGATTGTAACTTTTACTCCCGCTGCAGCTTGGGGACTATCATACTCTCAACAGCAGCACAATCCTGGCACTGGCGTCACTGTCTTCTCCCCTCCGCCACAAGCACTTACAGCAGAGCTCAAACTTCCTTCAAGTTTCAGAACTGCTGGATTAAGGTAATCTCAGCTGCCAGTAAAATACTAAAAAATGTGTCTTGAAATCAAAGGTGTCCTTCCACCAAGTAAATTAGAGGGGGAGGCACTTAGTTCAGTGACAGAATATATGCTTAACATGCAGTAAATTCTAAATGTAATACTACCAGGTAGGAGTGGGAGATCTCTGTCTAAAACCATAAAGGGCCATTGCCAAATATTAGAGACAATACTGAGTTAGATGGTAATGTACAAGGAAGCTTCACAAATGATTACAGTATGGTACATGCAACTAATTTCCTTGCTCACTCTGTTTATTGTACTGTAATGCAGTCCCCTGTACACTGCAGCTCTTCACTGAAAAGTCTTCCATTAGTTTCTGTGCAACAGTTAATAAAGCAGCTGTCTAGGTCTTTTTCTTCTACTAACATTTGAACATAAATCATTGACATCGAATAAAATCCTTTATTGGCATATGTAACTAACGAATCTGCAGATATATACACTAAATTAGAAAGGATGAAAGTGATTAATGGTTCTTCCAGTATATTGTTTACAGTGTACTTACTCTATGGGGACAATCCAGCAGTGCACTTGGGTTACCCTGTCTATCACTGGGCTGACCCAACTGCAAGTGGGCCACCCTAATTATTTTGCAAAAGCCTTGGAGCAGCCTAAGGCAACATAGTATGCCCCAAGTCAAGTGGACCTGGGCTGTCCTAACTGGGGGAGCTAGGCAATTCAGGAGAGGCATATTGAGGGGAATGTTTAGCATTGTCTAGGGCAGAGCAGTTACTCTGTATCTAGAGCCTGTTTCCAGGGCAGAAATTCCCTCTTCCAGCTCCTCAGAGTTATACTACCTCAGGAGCAGGTATAGAAATGACTAGACCCATAGGGATAAGGAAGAGTAAGAATAGCAGTGTTGACCAAAAATCTGAGTTCTTGGCCAGCCTAGCTGCAACTCCTGCCTCTCAACTTCAGGATATGGCACAACTACGGCAGCCCACTAACCTGGGGATACAGCAGGCTACTCCAAAAAGCCCCTTGTATTCACTGTAGACTGTACTGACAGTCTCATCAGAGACTCCTTATAAGGCAGGCACCACAGCTGTTCCTTGTTCAGTGTAATCTGAGGGAAGTCTCCTCAGAAGCAAGCCCTCTCCAGGTGTCACTGACTTGGTGCCTACTCAGCATGCTCTGGAGCAGCTAGGGCAGCCCACGCTTCCTGACTCTCTGGATGCAGCATAACTTTCTGCTCTGGATTCAGAAAAGTTGGGGCAGCCCAGCTGGGGCACTTCTTACTGTCCTAACTCTGGATTGTGCCCTAATAATGTTTACAGAAAGATTGTGAAGACCGATATTAAAATTAATGAAAAAGTTTCATGATTCCCAATTTTGAGAAATTCAAACCGGAAGGGGATGAAAACGGCGCAATACATTCTCATCCCTATACTTTACATTGAAGAATTGCTGACTGAACAATGCCTTGCCCCAACCCCTGAACCTAGAAGCATGAAATTTGGGGAGAGCATTCCTTACATGATGTGAGCACGCAATTAGAACTGATCTTTATAAATTTAACCCCTAAAGGGGGTGCAACCTATTTTTGTGCTATACTTAACATTGAAGATTATTAAAATCCAGCCCCAAACCTTGCACTCAGGTGGTGTGTGGGGGTAGTGGTAGTGTTGCATGGGGTATGTGACACAGGAGGTGGTTGCATGGGTGGGAATTAAGGGGTGTGTTCCCAAGCACACAAATATTTTTGAAATTTTACTCACACAACATGGGTACATTTCACAGCTTTTTAATAAATTAGAGCAGGGGTCTCCAAAGTTTTGTGGCAGGAGGGCGACATCATCTCTCCGACACTGTGTCGGGGGCCGGAGAACTAATTTACATTTCAAATTTGAATATATTTACATAAATTTACATATAAGAATGTATTGTAGTGCATTACAAAGCTTGCCCAAGGGCCAGATAGAGGGGTATTGCTGGGGGGCCACATTGAGGCTTGTCGAGGGCTGCATCTGGCCCCCGGGCCAGGATTAGGAGATCCCTGAGTTAGAACATGGATTTTCAACCTTTTCAACTCAGGTAATACCTCTGAAGTCATTAAAAGGCTGAGACACACCACCAGTTTTTTAAATTACATTGAATTATTACAAGAAAATGCATTTATAATATTTAATTAATAAATTTAATTAATACATGTAAATCATGTATTTGCATTGTATTAATTAACATTACATATATGTGTGTGTGTGTGTGTGTGTGTGTGTGTGGCAAAGACATTCACAACCACCTGAGCTTATACTTTCTCTGAATTTGAATGGATCTTTCTCATAAAGTTTCCTTGAGGAGAGGTAAGAATAAATCCCATTCCTTTTTTATCTGATGCTTCTGATAAAATTAAGTCAGCCACCCGACTTATATACATAAAAAATGTTTTGAAGTTGGGTGGTCCAATTTTTATCAGAAATGTCAGGTAAAAGGAGGAGTGGGATTCATGTAGGTATGGGAGAGAGAAAGAATGTGAGTTCCAGACCTTTGGAAAGTGTGGACATGGAGGAATGTTTCAATTTCATGGTGTTAAGAAGGAATGAGTTGGGAGAAGGAATGAGTTGTACAGTAGGGAATGGGATGGTGGAGGATAAAGATGTGCAGCCTGAGGCTGCAATCCAACTCGCCCTTACTGGAGAGTAACCACAATTGATTATAATGGGACTTACTTTTGAGTTGACAGGCACTGGATTGGGCTCTGAGGCTGCAAGCCTATTCACGCTTATCTGAAAGTAAGCCCCTTTGACTATAATAGGACTTACTTCCGGGTAGATTTACCTAGGATTGGGCTTGTGTAGCAAGGACACTGCTGTGCATTGCAGGGTTTAAGCTCTGCAATTGCCCTGTTATTGGACCAAAATATGCCTTGGGAAAGGAAAAGGGCCTCTAAATACCCCTTTCCAATCAGCTAATCAGTTTTCATTTTTGCTGTGTACAACTGAAAAAAGTTTGTGTAACTGAATGAGAAGACATGTAGTTCCCACAAAGAAATTGACTCTTGACTACTAAAACTAGTCCACAAGGAAAAGGAGCTATGGCACCTTAATTTCTAAGATCAAACTGTGTTATTATGGAATTGGGTTACTTTTATTGGATGGTTTTCTATGAATTGAGAAAGTGGGAATGTAGACATACAAATTGAGATGTAATGGAGAATAAATTATATGAACATGAATGCTCAAGATAGCAAGAGTACTAAAATTGATCGTTTTAATTTCTTTTGATAAAGTGACCTCTAGCCTGATGATTTCCAATGTTCTCCTTAGGAGGAGGAAATGTGGTATTTGCTGGGGAGGGAAAAAGGTAGTGATGTAATCCATATAACTGTACTGATACCAGGCATGGGAAAAGAAAGCACTTCCAGTTTTGTTTTCCCATTTCCCCCCATACTTATGGGAAATGCTGGCTGGAGGTAAGTGTAAAAAAAATTACCCTCCCATCTCTAGCAGCCCTCCCATAAATTGCATGTCTTGCCTTCCTCTTCCTCCCTGCCCCCCCCCCCCCCCCCAAAGAGGCAAAGGTAAGTGCTTCCCTGGCTGGTGGGTACAAATTTTGTATCCATTGCACAAGTCTATATGATTATGCTATAGTAAAATCTGTAGAAGGGATATGAAGATTGCTTGTGCAGTGCTTTTGTTAGATGGTCTGTGAATGGAGTGCTTACTTTATTACATCTTATATAAAGATTCTTCCTGTCTTTCAAAGTAGATAGTGGTATGATATTAATGTCAACTGACTTCCTACTTTTATTACCATTACAGTTGCGTGTGTGATTTACTATATGCTGAAAGGCCCAGAAATTTTTTTGTGTGGAAGTCCAGTATCATAAAATACATTGCCAATACCGCATGTAACCATTGTATAGACAAAGGGTACAATCCTAATCTAGGTCAGCACAACTCCTTGGCCTTGCATTCCCATGGTAATATAGAGAGGCAACTGCACGTCTGTGCACCTGCCTAACCCTCTCCCAGGAGTGGCACACATATCTCATGCCATTTTGTGACAGTCCCAGGTCACAGGAGTTGGCTTATGCTAGCCTAACTTGAGATTAGGATTACAGCCTAATCTTTTTTGGTCTAACGTTTTTGCTTCTGCCATACTAGCATAGAATGGTATATTAGTATTTTCTTTAAACAATGTTGCAATTTTTAATTTAATGTTGTCTTTTCAGCCACACTGTGTGTTACTTGCCTCAAAAGAAAATTCAGCACCGGTAAAACTTGGAGGTTTTGGTGTTGCTATTCAATTAGGGGAATCTGGACTTGTTGCTGGAGGTAAGAGAAGACTGTACTTTCTACCCTGTTGCTCAAATTAAATGGTTTTTCTTTACATAAAAAGTTTTAAAAAGTTCAAGAATTCATTCAGAATTAGCTACAAAAAACAGCTTGTCTGTACAATAGCAAGGAAAACAGTTTGTCGATAGCAGGGAATTTCAACTCTTATGGCACACCTCCAAAGGCACAAAAAATGTTGAGGCACACCATCAGTTTTTTTAATAACACTGAGTTATTTCCAGACAATAAGTACATTTAATTTATTAATAAATTAATTTAATTAATACATGTAAAGCATGTATTAACAAAGTTAAATTTTAGTTAAAACGATTGGTACAATTAGGGCTGCAATCATATTCTTTCCTTTCCAAAGAGTAAACCCCATTGACTACAATGCTTCTGAGTAGACATGCATAGGATTGAGCTCGCAATCATTACATGACAAAAATAATCACAAAAAAGCTTGGAGAGAGAAGTGTATGCGGCTTCTGGGGAGCTGGAAGAAAAGTTTGAAGTTTGATAAAATAGTGTTGTATTGGACGGGATGACCATAGGTCCTGTTTTTCCAGGGCATGTCCTCTTTTTAAGTCTTGTGTCCTGGAAAAAAATCTTGGTCAATATGGTCTTGCCATCTCTTGTTTGACCTCATCCACCTTTCCTTGACTCGTGGACCTGACATTCCAAGTTCCTATGCAGAGTTGCTCTTTATAGCATTGGATTTTCCTTTCACTTCCAGATATATTATGACTTTGGTCCAGCTCCTTCACTCTTTTTGGAGCTACTTGTAATTACCTCCATCTATATTCATCCCCAATTCTTGTTCTAAACTTGCGTGCTTAGGACTGCGCTTATTCCATACAGGCAATTGCAGTTGGGAGCTTTTACTGGCAACAGATGTTGTTGCTACAGTCACCAAGTGTTTGTATATTCTCCAGCTGGAAGCAGCAATCAGGTCTGGTGCAGGGAGGGAGAGAGGGTGACTGTGCACTAAAAGGACTTTTCTTTAAGAACATAAGAAAAGCCTCCACTGGCTCAGACCCAAAGGCCCATCTAGTTCAGCTTCCTAATCATACAACGGTCCACCAGATGCCTCAGGGAATACACAAGACACCTGCATCCCTTGTGCCCTATCCTACATCTGGCATTTTGAGGTTGCCCTAATCACATCTATCTATGCACACACACCCCACATGCTTGTAACCTGTGATGGTCCTTTCCTCTAACTTTCCTTCCCTTTCATCAGCTTTTGTCAGCTGGCCCAAATAGGGAAATAATCATTGCCTCCTTCCTGTTCCATTTGCAGAACTAGTTACTAAAAATGTGGGGGGTGTGGAAGAGAAAAAAACAATGATTTTGATTTCTGTGCCCCTCAGGGAAAGATCCAAACTCAGTATTTTGTAAAGCAGTGGTTCTTGAGTGTTTTAGTCAGGGACCCCCTTCTGAGAATGGTGATCTGTCTAGGGGGGACCCCTCCTGGAAGTGGTGTCATCAACCTGGAAGTGGTGTCCTGGCCAGAAGTGGCATCGAATTGAAAGTCTTACCATTGTGATGCCAGAGTTCTTTCAAGTCTTCTCAGAAGTAAGTCCCATTGTGTTCAATGAGGCTTACTACCAGGAAATTATTGATTGCAATCTGACTGCCCCATTCCAAGATGGTGAAACACAGCTTTTCGCAACCCCCTCCAAAATTAAGTCAATTTCCAAGAGGATCCGGACCCCCAGTTGAGAACCAAAAGTGTCAGGCATAAGAAAAGCATTTCCTCTTCATTCTGCAAAGTAGTTTTGTGAGTGGGGTTTGTAGATGCAGCTTGTTGCCAGGGTTTCACTTAAACCTGTCCAAATTTAAAAACAGACGTATTGATTCCTCTCTCAACTTCCCAAAAGCTGATTGGGTTAAATCTTCTATGAAGCACTGCTGCGTTTTCCTTGTTCCTGGGCACCAATTTTGTAAACCCTGTTACTTAGTTGGGCTACCCTGTGATGCTGCTACTTTGTGACAAGGACTAATTCATGAACTGACTTTTATTTTCCGTAGATATAAGGACAAGCATAAAAGTCCTACTATATTTGGTTGGTGTGGAGAGATGCAGAGCTAAAGTGGAATGAAAAGCTAAAGTCTTTTCCATAATTTCATTCTTGTGTATCTTCACTTTCAAAGTAGCCTTTTCCCTGCCTGCACAGGGCACCTGCTTCCTTCATTTTCAGAATCCAGTTCCTGGTTGTTGTTTTTTTTTTTTTTAAGGGAAGCATATTTTTTTCCCTTCCATCATATCAACTAAGAAGACCCCCACTATATCAGACCAACGGCTCATACAGATCAGGCCAAGGGCTCATATAGTACCGCTTCCTGCATCTCACAAGTGGTCCTCCAGATACTTTAGGGAGCATACAAGACAACAAGAGACCTGAATCCTGGTACTAGTCCCTTTCCTCTGGCATTATGAGGTAGCCTACTTTTAAAACCTAGAGTTGCACATACTCATTGTGGTTTGTAATTTGTGATGGACTTTTTCTCCTTTTAAAGGTAACTAGGGAAGACATCATTACCATATCTGTAGTAAGGAGTTCCACAGACTAATTACATGCTGACCAGATAAATATTTTTTGTTTATGCTAACTCAATTTTAGTGGATGTCGCCTGATTCTAGTGTTGTATGAGAGGAGAAAGAACAACCCCCCCCCCACTCTCTCTGTCCCTTGCACAAGTTTGTATGTCTTGATTATACCCCCTCCCTCAGATGCCTTTTTTTCTGTACTGAAGAGCCCCAAATGCTGTAGCCTTTCCTTGTAAGGGTGTCCCAGCCCAGTAGTCATTTTGGTAGGTCTCTTTTCTGCACCTTTTTCAATTTCTGGTATAATACTGAAGTTGTCTTCAGGATGGTAAGAGGAGAATTACTTTTCTGCCAGGTTCCTGATTATAGTAGCTGGGTCATTCTGTGTTGGGGATAGTGGGCTGTGTTGGGGATAGTAAGGGGTTCACTAACCACTTACAAATAATAAAATAAAACCACTCCAGAATCATTAGGATGGGTACTAACTGCTCCATTCCCAGTGATACCAGTGTTTGAGGTGAAAAGCAGTTTTTGAACCTTTCAAACTCCCATATTTTAATTTACTTTATATAGCAATTGAAGCCATTGTGAACTAATCCAGCCCCTGTCTAACTGTCTCTCTGTTCTATTTTTTTTAAATCATATTTACACAATGTTGGGAATTGGCATATAGAAAAATACTATCAAAATACCATACATCAGTATTACAGACAAGTCATATCTGCATCTAGGCTTGAAGATGCTTGGCTATTAAAATTTAGACAACATGCTAAGGGTTCTATCCATAGAGTCTTCTTATCTTGAGCCCTGCTGAAATCATTCAGACTAGTCATTATTACTTGAATTAATTATTAATTTTTATAACACTTTTATGACTTACTGCAAAACAGTTGATTGAAATGTAATGCATTACAGTCATTAAATTATTGGGGGTCTACTCTTGAATACTGAAGTTAAATTTTTGTGTTTTCTTTTAGGACGTGTAGGAACACCTCATTTTATGGCCCCAGAAGTAGTAAAAAGAGAGCCTTATGGAAAGCCTGTAGATGTTTGGGGCTGTGGAGTTATCCTTTTTATTCTTCTTAGTGGTTGTTTGCCTTTTTATGGAACAAAGGAAAGATTATTTGAGGGTATTATCAAAGGAAAATACAAGGTAAGTGATTGCTTTTCTTTGAAAATAATACTGTTGACAAATTTTGTGACATCTATTGTGCTATAGATGGTGGCACCCAGCTTTTTGCGACCCCTATTAAATTAAGCCACAATCCCCAAGGGGATCTTGACCTCCACTTTGAGAACCAAAAGGGTCAGGTTTGAAAAAAGCATTAATTCTTTATTCTGCTAAGTAGTTTTGAGTGGGGTTTTTAGAGAAATCCGTACATTTTGCAAGCAGCATTGAGGATGTTGAAGGGAGATTCTAGGCTTTTCTGGGGCCTATTCACTGGTAGGATTTTTTATCCTTTTGTTTCCTTTCTTACTTATAAAAAGGGGTTTTTTTCGTTGCCTTTTTGTGGAGAGCTGAGAAGGAGCTCAGTGTCCCAGGTGAGTGGAGGAGGAGCTTCTTAGCTGGTGGGGGTTAATTGCTGCTAGCTGTTTATTGGCTGGTTGCCTGGTGAGAGGAGCTTTGTAGGGCAGTATCAAGGCTGAGGCACGATCCTGTGGAGAACTTGTGAAGTAAGTAAGGAGGACTTGTGAAGTTTTCAGGAGATGGAAGGGCAGGGCGCAGTTGTCGTGACATGCACCACGTGTGCCATGTTTGTCTTCTTGCCCAAGGACCCCGGGGATTATCGATGCTGCAAGTGCAAACTGGTTGCACTGTTGGAGGAGAAGGTGGCAGCATTGGAGGGTGAAGTTTCCACCCTTCGTCAAATTAAGGCATTTGAGGAGTTCCTTGATGCAACACACACGGAACTTCTCCAGAGGGATGACACCAGTGGGGACCCCAGCAACGATGTCTCTTCGTGGAGTCACATGACAGTCAGGAGAAAAAAGGGCAGGAGCAGTCAAGAACCACTGGAGCTATACAACTGTTTCCAGAGTGTCTCAGATTCCACCATGCTGGCAGAAGTTCCTCTTGCTAGCACACCTACACCGGATCCTGGCATTGCGCATACTGGCATGCCTGCAGATCCCCCTCATAGACAGCAGCCAAAACCAGTAAGTGTGGGAGAATCTCGACACAGAAGGAGAACACGGAGGAGGGTGGTGGTGATTGGAGATTCTCTCCTGAGGGGCGTGGAAGCTGTATGCCGACCAGACCTGTTTTCCTGTGAGGTGTGCTGCCTCCCTGGTGCCAGGATATCACGGAGAGGCTACCGAGGATGATCACGCCTGCTGATCGCCACCCGTTCTTACTCATCCATGTAGGAACAAACGATACTGCTCAAGAAACTTTCCAAAAGATAGTTGGGGATTATGAAGCTCTGGGGAGGAAGATTAAGGGTCTGGGGGATACCCAAGTGGTATTCTCATCCATCCTCCAAGTAATCGGCAAAGGTCCTCAGAGAGAGGGCAAGATTTTCCAGGTCAATAACTGGCTTCGAAAATGGTGTCATCGAGAAGGATTTGGATTCTGGGATCACAGGATGAACTTCCTCGAAGAAGGACTCCTAGCAAAGGATGGACTACATCTTACGGGTTGGGGGAAGAGTGTCTTCAGACGAGAGATGGCCAACCTTATCAGGAGGGCTTTAAACTAAATAAGAAGGGGGTGGGTTACGTCCAAAGGGAACCTAGGAATAAGGAAAATGCTCTGGATGGAAATTGCCAGGGCATGGATTTAAGTCAAAAATCTCTAGAGGGGCCTGGCCTTACAAAAAAGGGGGGAAATGCATTGAGTTGCAACCTTCAGGGCTTACGTTGCATTTACACAAATGCACAGAGCCTGGGAAATAAACAAGATGAGCTGGAACTTTTAGCAAGTGAAGGGAAATTTGATTTGATAGGAATAACTGAAACTTGGTGGGATGACTCCCATGACTGGAATGCAGAATTGGAAGGCTATCAGCTGTTCCGGAGGAACAGAAGTGGCAAAAGGGGAGGCGGAGTAGCATTATATGTCAAGAACGTATATACCTGCTCTGAAATCCAGGAAACTGGTCCGGATATCCCTATGGAGTGTGTTTGGGTAAAGGTTAGGGGGAAAAACAAGAAACAAAGCATTGTGGTGGGCGTCTACTATAGACCGCCAGGCCAAGGAGAAGGAGTAGACGATGTCTTCTTGGAGCAACTGGCAGGCGTTGCAAGGAAATATGAGGTAGTAGTAATGGGGGACTTTAACTACCCAGACATTTGCTGGGAGACACACTCAGCCAAACATGGAAACTCCAGTAAATTCCTGATGTGCCTGGAAGATAACTTCATGGTCCAGAAGGTGGAGGAAACGACAAGGGGAGGGGCCATCCTTGACCTGATCTTAACTAATTGTGATGAACTGATTGACCGGGTCAACGTGGCAGGAACTTTAGGGGAAAGCGATCATGAGCTGCTGGAATTTAGAATAATGTGGGAAATAAAAAGAGTGCAGAGTGAAACGTATACATTGGATTTCAGGAAAGCTGATTTCAACAGGCTTAGAGGAGTCATAGGCGGAATCCCATGGGTTGATGATCTAATGGGGAAAGGGGCCCAAGATGGGTGGGAGCTCCTTAAGAGGCAGCTTCTATAAGCACAGTCAGAAACAATTCCCATGAAAAAGAAAAGGGGAAAAAAACCTGAAAAAACCAGGTTGGCTCCACAAGCAACTTGGGGATCAGCTGAAGTTAAAGAAAGAGAAGTATAGGGAGTGGGAAGACTGGAAAGATACCAGGGAGGAGTACAGGCAGATAGCCCAGTCTTGTAGAGAGGGGGTCAGGAATGCTAAAGCTCAGTATGAGCTGAGGCTGGCCAGGGGAGTCAAGGATAACAAAAAGAGCTCCTTTAGATATGCCCAAAGGAACAGGAGGAGAGACGAGGGGGTGGGGCTGCTCTTGGACAAAGATGGACAGCAGGTGTCTGGAAACCAGGGGAAGGCAGAGCTGCTCAACTCCTACTTTGCGTCCATCTATTCTCGGAAGGAGGGATTTGCAAATGGGGGTGCGGGATCATTGGCTGATGCGGGGATGTGCTTGCATCCCCAAAGAGGTAATGAAAACATGGATGGTGCAGAACAGCAGATTAAGATTGACAGAGAACTGGTTCGAAACCGCTTAACTGGCCTAAATAAATTCAAGTCATTTGGACCAGATGAGCTGCATCCTCGAGTTCTTAAGGAACTCACAGATGTCCTTGCAGAGCCTCTGTCGATCATCTTTGAGAAACCCTTGAGGAGTAGAGAAATGCCACTGGACTGGAAGAGGGCGAATGTAGTCCCAATCTTTAAGAAGGGGAAAAAAGAAGACCCGGGAAATTATAGACCAGTCAGTTTGACTTCAATCCCGGGCAAGATATTAGAACAAATCATAAAACACACAATTTGTGCACATCTAGACAAGTACTCAGTGATCAAAACAACCCAGCATGGATTTACCAAGAATAAATCTTGCCAGACAAATCTGATCTCCTTTTTGATCAGGTTACAAGCTTACTGGACAGTGGCAATGCTGTGGATGTCATTTAACTTGACTTCAGTAAAGCATTTGACAAGGTCCCACATGGCATCTTAATTGGGAAGTTGGAAAAATATGGGCTAGAGGGGGAAATCGTTAGGTGGATCTGCAACTGGCTCGATGACCGCACTCAAAGGGTTTTAGTAAATGGTTCTGTGTCAACTTGGAGGTCGGTTTCAAGTGGGGTACCCCAAGGCTCTGTCTTGGGACCGGTTCTCTTTAACATTTTCATTAATGACTTAGAGGAAGGGATACAGGGGAGCCTGATCAAATTTGCGGATGACACCAAGCTGGGAGGAGTAGCAAACACAACAGAAGACAGGAGAAACCTCCAGGAGGATCTGGATAAACTAGAATACTGGGCTGTAACAAATAGAATGAATTTCAACAGGGAGAAGTGCAAAGTTCTGCACTTGGGCAATAAAAACCAAAAATACAGCTTTAAAATGGGGGATACTTGGCTTGGCAGCACAACATGTGAGCGGGATCTTGGAGTCGCCGTGGATCACAAGCTGAACATGAGTCAGCAGTGTGATGTGTCTGCAAAGAAAGCAAATGCTATTTTAGGTTCCATTAAGAGGTCTGTAGCTTCCAAGTCGCTAGGAAGTTCTAGTTCCTCTTTATTCAGCATTGGTCAGACCTCATCTTGAGTAATGTGTTCAGTTCTGGGCACCTCACTTTAAGAAAGATGCAGCCAAGCTGGAGCAAGTCCAGAGGAGAGCGACAAGAATGATCAGTGGGATGGAAGGGAAACCTTACGAGGAAAGGTTGGGGGAACTTGGGATGTTCAGCCTGGAGAAGAGGAGGCTGAGAGGAGACATGATTGCCCTCTTCAGATACTTGAAGGGCTGTCATAGGGAGGAAGGGGCTCATTTGTTCATAGCTGCTTCTGAAAGCAGAACTAGAACCAATGGGTACAAACTGCAAGAGAGGAGATTCCGGTTGGATATCCGGAAAAATTCCTGACGGTTTGGGCGGTTCGGCAGGGGAACAGATTGCCAAGGGAGGTGGTGGACTCTCCCTCACTGGGGATCTTCAAGCAGAGGCTTGACGAGCACCTGTCGGGGATGCTCTAGAGGGATTTCCTGCTGCAGGCAGAGGGTTGGACTAGATGACCTACTAGGTCCCTTCCAACTCTATGATTCTATGTGGATGCAGTTTTCTGGTTTATCCTTGCTTTACAATTACTAGCGTCTAAAGTTTGTGCAGATTTTAAAATCTTTTTAAAATCTTGCAGATTGTTAAATCTTTTTTAGTGATCTCTAATGAACAGGCAGTAAAAATAGCATTATGATTCACCAGTACTAAGTCACAGCAAGGGAGATATTTTGGATAATTTCACAAACTGCATAAAGGGAGAGCTAGGTTTGCTATTGCATTTGTATTTATAACAAGGTTTTTATTTATTTAAAGAATTTATATTCCACCTTTTCCCAATGAAGGCATTCTAGCTGACTTACATTAAAACCACAGCAAAACTTTAAAAACAATTGAAACAAACCAATCCCTAATGGATCACAGGAACTGTTAAAATTACATTTGATTAAAAAGCCAGTCTGCCGTGTCAGCTTCCAAATTGCAAGCTAAATTTGGCATCCATCAGTCTTGAAAAACTATGGTATTGTGCTCGACGCTGCATGCGAAGCATGAAGTCCTGGTAGATTGGATATGGAGGATAGGCTGTTTCCCAAGCAGTAAATCCCCCCTCTCCACGCCACTGAAATAGTCCAATGGAACAGCAGAGCCAATACAATTGGTTTCAGCTGCATCGCAGAACTGGGATAAGGATAGCTCACCCTGTTTTATGGGGTCCCGGGTCTCGAACCCTAGCCTTTTGGTTTACAGGCACAGTGTCTTAACCACTTGTGCCACCCACAGCCAAAATTGCACACTGAATAAAAGGTCTTTGCTGAAAGGTCTCCTGTGAGCGTGCCATTTTTAATTCTGGAGTGAGGGAAGTTCCACAATTGAGATGACATTACCTTAGAGGATGTATTGTTTGCTGCTATCCCCCTCCCTTCCATCAATGGTAGCATGGATAGAAGGGTCCTCTCTGAAGACCAGAGAGGATTAATCAGATTATATAGAAGAAGGCAATCCCTCACATACTTTGGTACTAAGTCATAAAGAGCTTTAAAATTCAAAACTAGCACCTTGAATTATGCTTGAAAATGAGAGCTGGTGCTGGAAGAGCACAAGCATAGCTGAAGAGAGGTCCAGAAGGCCATATGGTTAAAGCAAACGATACCTACAGAATGGATGGTATTCACTGCCCCAACCAACCACCAGCTGCCTTGTTTCTGGAGGCCTTCTGAGGTCTGGGGAAGCCGTTCATGACCTGTGTGGCCCTCAGAAGGCCTTCTAAGGACTTCTACAGGCCAAAAATTGTCACTTTGGTTCTTGGCTTCCAGAAGGTCTTACAAGGCCTTATGAGAACTGGGGAAATCACTTGCAGCTTCTCTAGACCTCAGAATTCCTCTTGGGGAAGACAACAGATGTGTGGGAGCTTCAACAAATACTGTCCGTAGGAACCTGCTGCATTGGGAGAGTGGCAGTAGGCATGAGGTGGCACCCAAGGTGGGCACAGACAACTGGAAGTGGGAGAGCCAATTATCCAAAGGACTGATTACAGAGCTTAAACAAGAAACTATTCTCTAAAATTAAGTCAAATTGCTATTAAATCACAAATTATGTATTTGCTTATATCCTTCCATCTTACCTATGAGATTTAATTAAACATTGTGTTGAAATCATATGTGGTACGGGATTTGCAGTGGAAAAGTAATGGCAGGGTAGGCTGATTTTTATTCAATAATGAAAATGTAAATCTGTGTGCATTCAGTTTCTGGATCTCACATTGTCGAAAAGACAGTACAGGTCCAACCTTGTAACACACTGATTTTTTATACACGGATTTGACTCAATACAAACGGCTACTGTAAATCACAATTTTAAAAACTGCTTTTCTGTTTTTGTCCAGAGGTAGTCATGCAAAATAATAATTTCATTTTTCAGTCCCAGAATCAAACCCTGCAGATATTTAGGTTCTATCTTATTTAATTAGATACAAGAGAGAAGCAAGAAACCTGGAAGTGGGTCTTTAAACCTATTTTTTTCCATTTTTTTTCTTTATACACTGATTTTTTTAATCACAGGAGGTTCCAGAATGGAACCCTAGTGGATAACGAGGGATGTCTGTATTCCTAAGCTTAACTTACATTTTTTCACATAGATGAATCCCAGGCAATGGAGCCATATCTCTGAAAGTGCCAAAGATTTGGTACGGCGCATGCTTATGCTGGACCCTGCTGAAAGAATAACTGTTTACGAGGCACTCAATCATCCTTGGCTGAAGGTAAGCAGTATAAATACAGGTGTTATCCAATTACCTGTTTTTACTTGAATGTAATGCACCATCAAATCCGAATGCACACCCAATTTTTAAAGGGTTGAGATAAAAAAAATTACTGGTAACTAATGTGCAGCTTTAAAGCAGGTAAAGAATTTAATTTTGCTGAATACAATAATGAGTTAATTTGACAATAATATGGCAATGTACTACTGAATTATAATTCACCTTTATACTGAATTATAATTCACCTTTACCAAATTGCAGTACTTTATACAATGGGTTTATGTTACACTTTTGTTACCATATAGTAAACTGTTAGACTAATACAGTGGTATCTTGCAAGATGAATGCCCTGTAGGACGAATGCTTTGAAAGACAAACTAAAATTTATCTGGGATTCTGCCTTGTAAGACAAAAGTGCTTTGTAAGATGAATGCCCATTCAAGTCAAAATCAAGTCAAAATTTCTGAGATAATTTTGCTCTTAATACAAAATGCTCTTGATTAAAGTCACTCTTAAATCAAGGTACCACTGTATATGTTAAAGTGACCCTGCTTTTTCAATAAAAGTCAAAATGGCTAAAAATTCATAAATATGCAGTTTACAATATAGAGGTTGAGTGTTGGCATTCACTGTTCAGGAACTTCAGTGGATGTTAATTTTTGCATTAAACAAAAGAAATGAAAAGATTAGACAGCCATAATAATAAAGCAGGCAATAAATCAGTTTCATTCTCCCAGGCTTAAAACAGCTTCATTTCAAGTCTATACCTGAATGCAAAGCAATTGAGACAGCAGTGACAGAATGGAAAGCAATTGGAAAGTGATTATCACTTTGGATTCACACTGCTGTGGGTGAAAGGGAGGCATAGCTTAGTTGTTATCCTGGATATATCCATTTGCCTTTTTTGGGATGCTGACTGCCTGTTAACTCTACAGAGGATCAGGAGGGAAATGTAAATTAAGAAGGTAAAGAGCCTACATAAGAAGGTAAAGGTTGACCTACTAATTGTGACGGACTCTAAGGGCTGTGCATATCCTCCTTTCACAGCCGAAGATCCAGCATTGTGTAAAGACATGGCTGTGGTCATGTGGCCAGCATGACTAAGACCAAAGATGCATGGAACACTGTTACCTTCCTACCAAAGTGATACCTATTTATCCACTTGCATTTACATGCTTTTGAACTGCTATGTTGGTGGCAAAATAGTTTCCCAAATGGGCAAAAATAGCCAGAATCATTTAGATCACCATCCTCCTTTACATGCTAGAAATGCTTAAGTTCCTTTGTCAGAAGGGGCAATGCTAAGTGATATTCTTTTTCTCAAAAAGTTTTTGAATACTTTTAATTCATTATTTGGTCCTAGGAACGTGATCGCTATGCATACAAGATTCACCTTCCAGAAACTGTGGAACAGCTGAGGAAATTCAACGCAAGAAGGAAATTGAAGGTACAACAGCACAATTTTACTATTGATAGTAAAATATATCAAAACAATTCAGTATTCCATTTAATAATTTGCCTATCAAATAAATACGTTTGGTGGAAATACATCTTCATGAAAGGTTTTTGAAAAGCCAAAGAATTATAAACTAACTTAACCCAAAAAATAACAAAGTCAGTATTGGGGCGTGAGGTAAGGAACTATTAATTGTATAGTTATAGTATTGCATGTCTATTTCAAAAATAGCACAGATCTTCTATCTGTTCTCCCACATGTGGATAGTCCATGATGGAATACTGCAGCCACCCCCTCCAAACTGAAAGTTTCCCTTTATCTTGATCTTTCGAGAAGGATGACATTGTCTTCAGGCTGCTGATGGCCACTCATCCCAACCTCTCCTAACCAGAGACTACAGGTGCTGCTATTCTTGATTTGCACAATTTTGGCAGATTAGTTTTGCTAGAACATCTTAGTCTCTCACTGGCCAACTGAGGAGCAAGATGGCTGCTGGCTCCAAGATGGAGTCAGACTAAGGCCTTAGATTTCATCTGATCTTCACTTCTGGGAGCTCATCATTGAAAACGAGAGAGAGAGATACAAAGACAAAGCCAGGAGCTTCTATCAACAACAAATAAGTAAAGGGAACAGACAAAACAGGTTCCAAATACTGTAACTGTTCCTTGCCTACTTGGTACTTTGTAAGAACCAAGTAGGCGGAGAGACACAATTTAGAGCCACAGCAATTTTTTTATTACTGCTTCTTCCTCCAGTAGTGCTGCTGGTGGTAGAAGACAGTACCTGCTCTCTTCTGGCTTATTTTTGAGGTGACTGTGTTATGAATTAGTTTCTCAACCAGTTCCATCCATTGTCAAAGACCACTTTACAAAAAATGCAGTCTCTCTTCCTGTACATTTTTCTATCATGTATTGTGTAAAACTGCCATTGATCCAGAAATTTTGGATTTCTAAAGCTTATGCTTGAAATATGTGTTCAAGCTTAATTATTGTTTTGTTCTCTAATGGCATCATCATCCTCTTACACATCTTAAGTAAACATCCATATGTAAGACTGAACAGAAACCATGAAAAAGAAAAACAGATTCCTTACATGACCTATTTTCAACCTTTATCTCATGGCATACTGAGGAGGTGTTAAAATTGTCATAAGACACACCATCTTTTATTTTGACAATTAGCAAGGCCAGCCAAACTTCTGGCCAGTGGCTGACATCCTCCCATCCTCCTCCTAATATATGTGTTCCTCACATATAATTTCCACAGCATGCCTGCAGAACATTCATAGCACACCAATGTGTCACAGCACAGAGGTTGAAAATTGCTGCTTTACATGAAATAGATAACATTCATGTGATCGTTTGTGCAGTTGCATGACTTACCATACCACTCTTCAGGTATTTGTCAGTTTTGAACATATACGTTGTCTTTGACATATGCAAAATATTTGTATCTCCTCTCTAGTCAGGGAAATGACTAGAGAGGAGATAGGAATATTTTGCATGTTTCTATATCCCAAACAAGAGTTCAAAATTGTTCCAGGCACGTTTTTGTGCAAGTACTGAATTCATGAGTGCATACAGATGATCACTGATCAAAAATATCTGTGAGAGGTAAGCATCTTGTTCATACATGGCAGGTCTCTTCTGTTATTTCTCTGCCACTGAAATAGTCCTTAAATAGTTGATCATATTTGTGGAAACAACACTGGTATGAACTTTTTTATTTCTTCAGGGTGCAGTATTAGCAGCAGTATCAAGCCACAAATTTAATTCTTTCTATGGTGATCCTCCTGAAGAACTGCCAGACTTCTCTGAAGACCCTACCTCCTCAGGTATTTCCACAATTATTAATGTATTACATACAGTTTTCATTAATACTGATCAGGTATAGAGATATGGTTATTTGAATTTTAGTCAGGCAGTATCAATTCATTTTGATTTGTGGTTATTTTAATGTTGATTCTTTTAGCACTGAGTGCTAAAACATATGGATTTGATACCATTTTTGTTCTTACTTATGTCCTCTTTTGCTTTTTAATGACTAAAGCATTTTGGAAGTGAGCTTTCTAATCCAATCCAAAGATTCTAAACCAAACTTAATTGGCATAATGAAATAAGATAAAATAGAAAAAATAAAACTGACAGTGAACAATAATCAATACCCCTAATTTCATGGTGAAATTATAAAAATCCATTATAAAGTGAATAAAGCACTTTGGAAATGAGCATTCTAATAAAGATATTACAGTTTCTTGTTGCTTTGCAATTCCTGAGTTATTAGTATCATATTTATAATCCTGAAGATGAATAAAATCATACTATCTAGGAATGAAAAATAGATATATACATCCTTGGAATTTCCATTTCTTCGTTTCTAATTATTATACATTTTGATTTGTTGTACAGCTGCTGTTGTGAATTTAATATAGATTGCTACAAGCAGTCATTCACAGATCCTCTCTCTCTAGGAAGCTCACCTGCCCTCTGAGGAAAAAAATGCACAACAGCTTCTCGCAGGCTTGTACTTGAGTGTCAGTTTAGCAAAAGTAAGAGAGAAAGAGTCTCTTCAGTTGTTTGTGACTTTCTTTAAACATCAGCACAGATGAGAAGAATTCCTGCCTTCCTTGTAAATCACTAGAGACTTGAGGAAGCGGGAAAGATATTTTGCATGGACTTGGGGAATGTTGGAAACAGAGACTCTTGCTGTTTCTTAGGTTTTTTAAAAATATTTCAGCACAAATAAGAGAAGTTCCAACTTTTTTAATACTCTCTGCACCTTACAAAGGATTGCGTGGAGGGAGGGGTGCAGAAAGAACTGATCAGCTATGGTTATATGGAGGTCACCTAGTTGGCTGAGCTGATATTTGTGACATTTAGATACAGCAGATCAAAGCAAGTCTCAAAAACCAAAAGAGAACACTTCATATAATCAAAAGCCCAACTTAGATTAACACAACAAATAAATATCCAAATTGGATTGGACACTTCAGAAAAGATTTAGTTGGCTTGACTTGACTTGTCAAATAAATTTAAAACATTAACTTCTGAAAAGATTCTTCACTCAATAAAACGCTGTTACTTATGCTTCCTGTTTAAACAAAATAACTGTTGCTATAAAGCAATGAAATAATTTTTTTCAAATACATATAATGTTTTAGGTATACATGATACTTAATAATAGAAGAGGAGACAAGTTCCTGTCTCAATAGACTAGCAACCTAAAGTAAGGTTAAACAACAGAACAAGGGGCAGAATAACGCCAGGGAAGATGGGGAGTATATATACTAATATTTCATTTGTGTGTGCTTAGTTTTGGGAAAGTTGAAGGACTAAGGGAAATCACCAAAGGTCTCTCAAAGAACGTGGGTTTTGGGAAAGGATTTGACTATGAAAGATAAGGGATATATTTCAAGTGATGAGATCTCCAAGCACAAGGGGCATTGTCAGTAGATTGTTTGATGATATAAAGATTTTTCTGACATGATGTAGGTAGTGGAGCAAATACAAAAGCAGAGAAGGGTGAGGGCAAGGTTTTGAAGAGCTCTGTAGGTATAGACCTGCTGGAGCTTCTGCTACATCTGAAAGTAGCCGGGAAGCTAGTACAAGGTTTTAAGGAATTGCACAATATTTTTTAATAAAATGCAGGATGGACTGAGAGCTCTGAGGATGACTTAAGAGAAGACTAGAGATGAGTAGGAGTGATGTAGACTAGAATAGAGATGAGGATTGATCAATGAGGAGAGAGGTGAAGGTTGCAGTGCAATGAAAGATGACCAAGTTGTGATGAACCCAAGGCCAATCTCAAGCATTGACATTTGCCGTTAATGACTGCTAATATGCCTGTTCAGATACGGCTACCCTATAACAGGTGGGCAGTAGAAGCTTTGCCAAGTTGCTAGTTTTGCCTATGACTGCTGTAGGATTTTGGACTAAGAAGCCCTCATTTCTGCTCTTTCCAACAAGTGATTCTGTAATTAAATTTGAAAGGCACGCTGCCACAACTGCACAGCCACATTCTTGGAATAAAATATGGAATAGTTTCAACAGTAATGTACTGCTGTCAGTTTTTGACTGATTAATTGGAAGCATTCCAGCCCTCCTCCAAGGTTAGATTATGCTTCTCCATTCAGTATATAATAAATACGTCTAGTTTGCATAAAATTACCTTTCTTTACATGGGTCATACGGATATAATTTTTCACTTAGACAACCTTTGCTACTTGTCATGTCTTGATACCATCATAATGCCATGAAGGGGCATCTTTTCAATTTCAGTTTTTTCATTTATTGTCACAACCTATTTTAGTGCTGTGAGCCGCAGTGGCTCAGTGGCAAGAGCACTGTGGTTAGATTAGTGGAATGTTAGCAGGTCAGAACCCAAGTTCAAGACCCCCAAGTACTGCAAGACAGAATGAGCACTTGTCTCTTGCCCAGTTCCCACCAACCTAGCAGTTCAAAAGCATGTAAATGTGAGTAAATGGGTACTTGGCAGTAGGTATAAAATGCCTTCAACAACAGATGGAGTGACACATTGGTTGAAATATATCTCAGTTGTCTCAATGGCTATGTCTAGCCAAACAAGCAGACCCCACCCAAGTAGGAATAACACTAAGATGATTATTGTCACATCCTATTTTAGTGATGACTTTTACTAAAATATTGTACCATTGTTTTGATATCTAGTTCTGTATGTATTGTTTCTGAAAAGAAGTCTTTTCAGTTTATCTAATTAGGCTTCAAGAAGGATTTCTTTATAACATAAAGGGTTTGTATCTGGTTTTGGTTCTTCACTCTTTATAGAAAACATTAACCACTTAAATGATTTCACTGTCACATTTCCTGTTCTAAAATTTACCCACTTACGTTTATCTTCATAGTGTCAGCATGATTTTTTCTTCCTCTCTTGAAAAGTGAAGTTGAAGGTGTCAGACTGTGTCTAATACAAATCTTCCTTTTTTCTAGCTATTATATCTCACATCTCCACAATATGTTTGTCTGCACAGGTTTTTGTAATGTATCTGGCCTGACAGAAAAGGGTTTAATGTGGAACTTTTTGTTCCTGGGATGAGCTATTGGAGTTTAAGCTCATTTAGTTTATAGACTGAGAATGAATAGTGAGCTGTGAAGTCCTGGTTAAATCCTGTATGAGCAAACATGCTGTATGCACTTCCCCATTTGTGTATGAAAGAGCTTATGAACGAGTTTGAAGATCACCCCCTCTCTGTGTCAGAAGTGTTTATGAACTGATTTGAATGCATTCATACGTTCCATATCTAATGTATTTATTTTATAAATTCAGATTTGAAATGTAAATAAATTCTTTTCTTCCGGCCCCAAACAGTGCCAGAGAGATAATGGGACCAATCCTAACCATGACTACTCAAAAGTAAGCCCCATTGAATTTGATGAGTCTTACTCCCAGGAAACTGTCTTTAGGATTGCAGCCTATGTAGTACTCCTGCCAAAAATGTGGATGCCCCACCTTACATAAGTCTTGACCCTGGCTTCTTCATCATGTTATTTCCAAACCAAGGTGAAACTCTGGGTGGCTCAACAGTGCTTACCTTCCAAACAGGGTCAGGCATAGCTATTCAGTATATACAAGTTGAAGTCAGGAAATGCATTACAGCCAGCAAAGCGGACCAAGGAAATAACAAAAGAAACACAGCTATAGCTTGTTGGAAGCAGTTACATTGGGAGGCTGGACACAAATCTTGTCAATTTTAATTCTACAAAGTTTGTCATTACCAAGTAAAAACATTCCAAAGTATTTTTAACACTGACAAGTCTTTCCCATTACTTGATATATCTTCCTTGGACTCATAGGCTGCTATCCAATCTACACTTTCCTGAGATTAAATTCCATTGACTACAATGGGACTTACTTCAGAGTAGACAGGCATCGGATTGGCCTCTAAGAGCTCTTACCACTTTGTGTTAAGTTAGCAGAAGTAAATGTTGTAGAAGAAGATGAGCTTACAAAAGTTGGAAATAGAGTGGTGCTTTGGTTTACAAGCATAAGCCGTTCCGGAAACATGCTCGTAATCCAGAATGCTCACATACTGATAAGAGCTTTCCCATAAGAAATAATGAGATAAGCAATAATGGGATCTTAGATGATTCACTCTGCAACCCTTCAGCACACATTGAAGGGTCGCAGAAGGTATCATTTGAGGGAGTGAATCCCCTACCTGTGCAAGGAAGAGAATCCCCTGATCACTGGAGTTCCCCTCTGCATCACCTCTGGAGTTCCTCTCTGCATCATGCGCTGATGCAGAGGAGCACCCCAGTGATCATGGGATGCCCAATGCCAATGTTGGGATACCGCAGGATACCATGGGATATTACAATCACTGGGAATAGCAACCTCTCCCACCAGTCCCTGTAATTGCATGCATTGCAGTGGAGGCTGCGTTTGCCCCACACACAAGCTAGGCTCCTCTACTTGTATGAGAGGCAATGACACTCTTTGCCTTTGCTGGATAAAGTGTGGGCAATGTCAACATCCAATGAGGCATATTCCGAGGAGATTCACTTTCCCCATTACTATTTGTGATAGCATTGATACTGTTGTCCAAAATAATCAACAAAACGGGTCATGGATATCAGTTTCAAAGTCATCAACAAAATATAAAATATAAATTTTAACTTGATATACAAGCAAAAAAAATAGTTCCAGCTGGGATATAGCCAGTTTTAGCACTCCGCCATAACCTGCTCAGCCTCTCCTGAGAGACCAACCTATCCATGTCTACTCTGAGGTAAGCCTATTACAGTCAGTGGGGCTCACACCTGTGTAAGGGGGGCTCGTAATGGAAAGATTCTAAACATCGGTTCTTGGTGGTGCTCAAGTCATGTAAGGAATACCCTCCCCAAATTTCAGTCTTCTAGGTCCAGGGGTTGGAGCAAGGTGTTCTTCAATGGAAAATATAGGAAGGAAAACACGTTGCTCTCCTTTTCACCCCCTTCCGGTTTGAATTTTCCTAAACTGGTTCTTAATGGGTGCCTCCGTCACAGAAGGAACACCCACCACAAATTTCACATTTATAGGTCTGGAGGTTTTGGCTGGGCATTGATGAGTCAGTCAGCCAGTGAGTGAGTCTGTCAGTGACTTTTCAGTTTTACATACAGGATGACTGAAAAGGAACTCCCTATACAGTGGTACCTCACTTAACAAGCATTTCACATAACAAGCAAAAATTTCCAAGAAATCTTGCTTCACATAACAAGTTCCGCTTCACTTAACAAGCAAGCGCGCTCTGCGCACGCATGCTACGCAGCCCTGACGCTCCACATGGAGGCTCTTTATATGGGCTGCCGGCCAGCACTGCTGCCTCTATTTGCCCCCAACTTGGGGGCAGTTGGCTGGGGGGTGACAGAGGCAACTGCCCTTAACTGCCCCCAAGTGCTCCCACCTGCCACCTTGAACCTCCAGCAGCAGCCCAGGTAAGCCTCCCAGGAAAGTTAAATGGGGCTTACTCCCAGGATTAGGATTGCAGTCTTTAGGATTGCAGCCTAAGTAGACTTCATAGGATCATGCACATTGAATGCATGTTTTGAATTCAATTCCAGTGTTTTGTCATCATTTTTACATCCACTTAATATTTTTATATGATTATTTTTGGGTTGTAGAACCAATCGTCTGAGTTTCCATTATTTCCTGTGGGAAAATCTGCTTCACTTAAAGAGCGTTTCACTTAAAGAGCGTGCCTCCTGAACGAATTAAACGCTTTATGTGAGGCACCACTGTATTGTAATTTATAAGTATTTTAAAATAGGGAGTTACTTTTCAGTCACCCTGTCTATAGATTTGTGGGTTGTGGAATGAATCATCTGAGTTTCCATTATTTGATATTTTACATTACAAGCATGCTTCTGGAATAAATTATGCTCATTAACAGGAATTGGAGTGCCTGGCAAAGTTGCTGCAGGAGTGAGGCCAGAGCAGGGAAGCCACACAGCAACAAAACATGCACAGACAGCAGGTTCCTTGTAGACAAACTTATATTTGAGGAGCAGGCAAGAAAATGGTCACAAACAGTTCCAGCAGGTAGTACATGATAAAGCAGTCCAAATACAGCGCAGCAACACTGCAGTCATGAACACAAACCTCCATCACTTCTCGACAGCAACTCGTACACCTATGGGCTCATCCAGCCCCCTTAGATATCCAGCCAACCACAGGGAGATGACTTGACAACTTTCTCTCTTCCATAGACATACATTTGCACCTTATTCCCAAGTGTGTCCAATTAGCCATTAGTGGAGCTGCTTGCTGCTGCATACACAATTCTTCCCAGGTGCATCCCATGCAGTAATTAATCTGACCGGACTTCTGAGGGGCACTAATTCTAACACTTGTAAATCAAGGTATCACTGTACTCAATTTTTAATACACAGATTTGACTTGAGTGGCCACTGCAAATCACAGTTTAAAAACTGCTTTTCTACTGCTTTAGAGAGGAAGTCATGCAAGCAGTCATTCATTCTTCAGTCACAGGATCAAACCCCCGCAGATACTGAGGCACTACCTTATTCAATTTAACACAATGGGAGAACAAGAAACCTGGAAGTGTGTCTTTAAACCTATTTTCCATTTTTAATAATAATATCCTTTATTACGGTCTTTGACTAGCACAAAATAAACAGTAATTACAAATGCATCCAAAGATAAGAGTATAAAATAAGAATATAAATATAGCAACTATAAAAGTGCAAAGGGACATAGTATGCCCTAAAATCATTAATCATGATTAAAATATAGATTAAAATTCTAAAATAGGCCAAATTTAGGTAATAAAAGCAATGCATTTCCATTTTTTAAAAAAATCCATGGTAGGTTCTGAAATGGAACCCTTGTGGGGTATACATCAGTAGAAAAGAAAATTTGAATGTTTTTTATTTCACATGTATGCAGAAGTTTTCTCTTTGAACATTTACTGCCTTGATGCCTCTAGGTGGCAGACAATATGTGCCTTCTAGAAGCATTGACTGAACAGGCAACAACTATGCAATTGCTGTGTTTTCATTAGATAAATATACATTTTCATATACACCACCTTCTTGCATTAAATTATTTTTATGTGTTATAGTCGTTGTCTCAAAAAATCTTACATTCTTCGGTACGTGATCTATCTGAAAATTGATTTAATTGGAGAACCCACACAAATTCCAATAGTTATGCTCATTGGGGAACTCTCACCAAAGATCTTTCTATAAGCATTGTGAAATTATATAAGTCATGAATAAAAGCTTCTAACAGCTTATTAGAGGCAGGGTTTCTGGCAGCATTGAAATGCTCAACACCTTGGATGGTGTTGATGCACTTCTCGTCACTCAGTATAGCATTAAATATTTGTCATTAAATATATATATCAGAGTCAGGAGTAAATAATAGAGACATTTGTTTGTTTCAGTTATGCAGGGGGCCCTCATGATCTGTTGGGGTTCCCCATTCCTAGAACCCCTGCAAATACGGAAAACTGGTATAACCCCGGTTTTTACCCAACACCTCTGGTCAGGCCTACAGAAGCCTCCTTTTTGATCTTTGCTTTTGGATACTTTGTATGATGATAATGTTTTATGTTACCTTAAATGTATAGTTCTACCTGATGGTTGGACATTTATTTTCACAATAACCATAATATTAATTCAACATATTTGGTTTTTTACCCTTTTTGCACAATTCTAAAATTTTTATAAACTACAATGCTGTTAGTGCTGCCTCTACAATTGGAAAAATTATAGCCCTCAGTATTTCTTAATAAAATCATAAATAAATAAATTCTTTAGAATTAGTCTTTCTGGTAGACCAGTCATAACACAATCATATGCATGTTTGTTCAGGAGTAAGATCTGTTGTGTTCAGTGGGACTTACTCTCAGAAAAGTGTGTGTAGGAGTACTGCCTTAGACTCCAGTCATGACACCCTGTTAGGCAGACATAAGTACCAACAGAAGTATGTATATCACAAACTAGGGCTGAAATCCTAAAGACAGTTTTCTGTGAGTAAGACCAATTGAAAACAATGTGGTTTACTTTTGAGTAGACTTGGTTAGGATTGTGCTCTGTGTATATATAACACAAACACATTTTCAGAATAACTGCCACTTGGCATTATTGGTAGCAAACATATTGTGCTTGTGCATTATTTTCAGAAACAAAACCTGCAATCCTAACCAACAGTTAGACCATCTTAAGTCCCAGCACAAGTCCTTTGTTGGCCTGGGGCTGTCACAAAAGTGTGGTAAGACATTTCTGCTCCATTTCTGTGAGATAGGCGCTTGCCTCCTGACCTCACCATGGGGATGGTAAGGCCAATGAGTTGTGCTAGCCTAGGTTAGGATTGTACCCAAAGGCACTGTGTGAGAGTTGGCTTCTGAGAACAGTGAAAATATACTACTACCTCCAGATGCCAGTGTTTCTTTTATGTTTAATTTGACCAATGTATTAAGGAATAATTATGTAAATAAAAAAGTGTTTTTGAGTTTGTGTTATTTGTGGCTAAGCTAGTTTGCCAAGTCGCAGCTCTTATAATTACTTATTTTGAAATCTTCATGCTATTTGTTGTTTGTCCAAATGCTGCCTTCCTGCTAGGACTTCTAGCTGCAGAAAGTAGGTATCCCTTTGTTTTCCTCTAAAGCTTTGCACTCAGCTACTGTGTTTTGCCTTGCATGTTTAAATCTCTGCTTTTTTAAAGTGTCCCAGTTTTAATACTGTCTCTATTTTTTCACTGATTTAAAACCATAACTTGAATGTAAACATTTAAAAGATACAATCATTCCAAAAAAAATTCAAAATCTGCTTTTGAACCAGTATTAAAATGAAGGACACGATCCCTTTGCAAATAATGTTATGACACCTGTGCATGAAGGAACCGTCACTCTTCCCGAGTGCTCAATTAATCCCCTTTCTTCCTTTTTGCTTTCTCTTCTGCCTCAGGATATCTCCTACACTATATCCCTCTCCATGTTGTTTAGGTTGAATCTAATTTCAGATTTGCATCATGAGTAACTTGTAGTCCGCAGAGAGTAAAACTGAATGAGTATAAAGGACTTATACATGCACACACAATTTTTCTTTCTACTATATCATTTTAAAGTACAGGTAGAGACTAATTATATGTGAATTATTTATATGCAGATCTGACTCAACGTGAATGGCTGAGGTGCTCATTAAATCTCTGTGTGCTAGTTTTATGGCAGGGAGAAGAGTGTGTGTGAGTGTCCTGTTTTTATTTACCTTTCTCTGCAGGCATTGTATGAAGGTGCAGGATGCTCAATCTCCTTCTCCCTGCCTCTCTTGCATCTATCTGGTGGCCTCCTCCCCTCTCTTCTCCATTGCAGCAACCTCTGCCTCCCCATCTCTCTCTCTCTCTCTCTCTCTCTCTCACACACACACACACACACACACACACACACACACACAGAAGCAGGTCTTTCTTACACACATAGAGAGAACGAGAGAGAGCAAGCGATCTCCATGAGCCTTCATTGTGGTCTAGCTGCAAGTGTCCTAAAGGGATAGAAATATCTCTTTTCTGGCTTGCTGGCTCAACTTGTGGAGGGGGGGAGGACCCAGCCTGCAGTGTCCCTTTGGTGTTTGTATTTCTATCATCAGGGCTAGCCAGTACACAAAGCACATGGAGTGCTCTCTCTCTTTTTCTCTGTGGTGTACATGTGAGAGAGACACCCATGTGGATGGATGTTTGTGTGTGTGTGAGTGAGTGAGAGAGAAAGAGAGAGAGAGAGAGAGCGGGGATTGCAAAAACATGATGCTTTCTTGCTGTGCCACTTGCAACAGGAAAGAAATAAACACCAAGCCAGAGTGATCAAATCTATTGAGGCCAACTTAACATATGAGGGAGGAAGATGGGGAGGCAGAGTAGAGGCTGCCTGGCTAGTTGGGAGGTTCCCTTGCAATGGAGAAGAGAGGGGAGGGGGACCCCAGGCAGATGCAGGAAAGGCAGGAAGGAAAGGCATCCTGTACATCAAGGTGATCATATGCATAGCCTTTTCCAGGGCATGTGCTGGATTTTAGCTTTGCAACCTGAATTTATTTTTTTGCTGTCTTCCATTTCCTTGTGGTCATTCAACATGTCAACTTTTTGTAAATGATAAATTCTACGTACTAAATTATATGTAGTAGTTTTAAATTTAATAAATAAGTAACATAGCGTTTGAACTAAGCACATGAAAGCAATATATATGAGTATTTTTAGCTTTTATTTTGTCATGTCCTACATTTTGTGGGCCTTGTCCTCTTTTTTTGGTTGTGGCATGTGGTATCTTTACACGCTGTACCTTCATACGCTGCCTGCAGAGAAAGGTCAACAAAGCCAGCACACTCAAATGCACACACAGTCTTCTCCCTGCCACTAAACTAGAACACAGAGATTTTTGAGCTTTTTTTAACTTCCAGTTTCCTGTAGTTTGGTTCTTGCCATCCACGCCCAACTCAGGAATATAAAGTTGCATATACAGCACAATCCTAACCAAGTCTACTCAAAAGTAAGCCCCATTGTGTTCAATGGGTCTTACTCCCAGGAAAGTGTCTTTAGAATTGCAACCATAAAGAGTCTGGATCTGGACAACATGTTTACTGTGTGTAATTCAGGGACAAAAAGGAGTTAGTTGAGAATCCTGGGATGTCCCCTAAGAACAAAATACGTGATTACTATATAAGACATTGAACAGACATTTCAAGTATTACTTTATATATACAGTATATGACTGCATGACAGCTTTCAAGGAAATTCCATGTGTTATCAGAAACCATTAAAAAATTATCTCTCTATAGATGCCTCTGTTTCCCAAGCGCCAAATTAATCATGGTCACTACTGTCATCCCAGAAGAAGAAATTATATAGCATTTGCCCAAAGGCTTTAAGTTCTGATTGGGAAGACTGTAATTCGGGGACATAATAGCACCTCTTTCTATGCACTATTTGTACAGAATTGCCAAGCATATGGTTACTGTCAAGAGATTTTAGTTCCAGGATGTTGAGGGAATGTACAGTTCAAGAGGAGAGTATTAGTAGGCATTCTTTTAATTCGGACTGTGATTCATTCCCTCGTGATGTAGAGGTTATGTTCAAGTTATACAATCTTTGGGAACCCTTGAAATTTGTTGTGGAAGCTGTTGAGACAGTGGAGTTATTCTGAAATTGGGAAGAACATTACATTATCCCTTTTCCTACTTTGCAATATCCAGAATTTGCCATTATGTCCAAATTACTGTGCAGATCACAGATCAATGTTGCTTTCTGGGTGGCACTAACCATACTTTGTTTTTTTAAGGGATTTATCCCCCTCCTTCCCCATGTCAAAGCAAATGCCCAAGGTAGCTTACAAAACTTTTATAATAAAGTACAAAATAATACAGCAACTATTTTTAAAAATTGAACAAAACACAAAGACATGAAAAACATTAAGTTTAGCATTAAAAACATTAAATTTATGGAATTACCTGGTGAAAGACTAGTCTCAAAACAAATCAAAATTCAAGGGGGAAAAAAATCTCATTAAGCCATTGGGGGAACAGATAAAGTCTGGAAGGGGGGCCAAAACAGTATATCAGAGGCACAGAGGGCAAAAAACCACTCGGCAACCAAATGCCAGACAAAATAGGTATGTAATAAACCCTCACTGAAAAGCCATGAGGGAGTATTTCTAAGTGCTTTTTTTGGACCAACACAGATGACTTGCACCTGCCCAGGGTATTGCACAAAGCTCTTCTGCACCACTCCCATGGGGTTTAGGCTGGTACACAAACATGTACTGGCTGCTCCATGCCACTGTGGGAATGAAGCTCAGAGTGAGTTGTGCTGGCAGTTGGCAGACTCTAATGAAGGGCATACTTTAAAGCAGTAATTTTCAACCAGTGTGCTGTGGTACACTAGTGTGCCATGGGTGGTCTGCAGGTATGCCACAGGATTTTGGGAAGGGTCATTTTATTAATAGAGCAATTGGGGATTTGAGCCCCTATCAGCTGAATAGTATGCCTTGTTAATGGTCAAACAATGATGGTGTACCTTGACAATTTCAGTGCCTTATCAGTGTGCCTTGAGATGAAAAGGGTTGAAAATATCTCCTTTAAAGATTGTTGAAATGGCTGCACTTCTGGTGGAGTGTGCTACGATGCCACTTGGGGCTTCATTGCTCAGCAACTTATAAGCTTCCAAAATGGTCTCCCAAATCCACCTAGAAATAGTAGAAGGGCATACCTTGTTCCCCTTATCAGACACCTTGAATGAGACAGACTGATAACTGCGGAAGAAGCAGAAGAATCAACGTCCCAACTACAGAGCCATGTACCTCTGCTTAATGCTGCCCTGGCTGCTATGGCCCTTGATGAGAACTGGATGACATCTGTTGCTGCATCATCAATGAAGGCTGCTGCAGAAGCCATCCACCTAATGTCTGCCTTAGCCTCTGGTGGTAATTTATAGGCCTCTTGTGGATTGACATGTCAAGAAGAGGATAGCCCTGGCACTAAGGGAGGCAGCCACAGAAGATTTAAGGGCATCAGAGGAGGCCTGGAATGCTTTCTTATAAAAAATCTCGATATTACAGTCCTTGATTTCCTTAGGTAGACACTGTCTGCTGGGAGAATAAAGGGAGTTCCCAAAGCGGCAATGGGAGCGTTCACGAAGGGAATCACAAAGGTTCACAAAGAGAGGCTGCTTGTGCTTGGGAGTCAAAGCATAAAATTTAGTCAAAGGTCTTTTGGAGTCCTTATGCTTGGCCATAGTGGCCCATTCCCTCTCAATTAGTCATTGAAAGAAGGGATGCACAGGATAGGCCTATGCAGTCTGTTCCTCTGATGGAAATACTTCTGATGCCCCCACTTAGTTTTATCCTAAGAAGGAAGATTGGGACAAGAAACCTTTTGGTAGTTGAGTACCTGAAAAATGTCAGCAAACCCTTTAGGGAACTGATCAGAGTTAAGAAGATGAGGGCCTTGCATGACTTTTTAGAACTCTTCTTCAGATGCCCCTGCCTCTTCTAACTGGCTCTGAGACTTGTCCTCTAAGGCCTCCTGATCAGAAACCTACTGATCCATCTCGTATTAACAGGAACAGGCAATGGATATCTTGACTTTCTTAGCCGGGGAGTTTGGGATAGCCCCAGTGAGTCCTCAGATTGAGGTGGAGGTGGAAGAATGAAGTCAGGATTAGACATGCTGTCACTGAATCACTAGGCCATATTCCCAAACACATGGATGCCCATGGCGTCACCTTGACCTTGAGACACCCCTCTCCTTAGAAGTAAAGGAATACCTGCATTGATCAGCAACCTGGAGACCATCTGGAGAAACAAAGCTGATGCAGGAAACCCAGAAGCCTAGTGCCTGCTCTCACTCCTCCTAAGATGGCAGCTGATTAAGAGTGTGGGTGGGGAAACCATGCTACCCTCAGTGTTTTTGTGTGTAGGGCAAGCACTCCGAGTCCCCTATGAGGATGCTGGGCAGGTAACCTCTCCAGGAGGAAGCACGCTCCTGCCCCACTGAGTGACAAGGCGTCCCCCTTGCCTCCACACCAACCAGAAGGGGTGGATTGGGGTGGAGAAACTAGTGCTGAAGAAACTGGGAGCAGCCAGCTGAGGCTCTTGATGGGTAGCACAACTCAAAGATGGCCTCTTTGCTGGTCTCTCCCTTTGTGCCGCCTCTCCCCCCCCCCCCCCGACACTCCTGACAGCAGCCCTTCCAGAAAGGGGGATGGTGCTGATGTGCCCAAAGCGGGGACAGGGTAAAAGCAAGCCTCAACTCTACAGTAGTAGTGGCTTGGGCTACCCCCCCCCCCCAAGAAGAGATGAAGGAGGATCTCTGCTGGTCTCTTTCCTGGCACTAAGGCACTCAGTGGGGAAAAGACTCAGCACCATAGTAGAAGTGGCTTGGACTCCCCTTACCCAAAGAGCAATGAAGCCCTTAGCCTTCCAGAGATCAGAATGCAACACACTGGAGGTAAAGACCCCTGAATACAACCCTGAAGGGTGAAGGCAGAAAGAGCTGACTGAAACTCCAGTTTATGCCATAAGATATGGTCAGTCTGGGTGACCTTTGGGAGACCCTCCCTTCAGCATATCTTTCAGCTGACCTGCCTGCATGAGAGGAGGTGCTTCCCAGATCACATGACTGACCCTATCATGGAGGATACCACTGGAGAATGTTCCCTTAAAGAGGGTTCCTAAGGCAGAACTCCCTTGTGGGATTCAGTGAACACTGCATGGGTGCTGATACATTAGTTCACAGGAAGTTTCTGTGTATTGGGCTGTCCGTTGGTCTTCAAATGTTCATTCCTCTTTTTCTGTTCTGAAAGTATATTGTCTAATTACTAGTCTGAAATACTGCTAGTCTTGAGAGTTCATACAAGTTCAATACTCTTAAGGGTCTTCTTTGTTTGAAATTCCAAAGTGCCCAAACGATCTATTTAAGGCCAGACTAATTTGGAAGACATAACAGTTGGTTACTATAGCTTCAAGTTGCAGTTGTTCAGGCTGTATGCCTTCTATTGGTTTGCCCATGTAATCATGGAATTAGATAATCTGCGATAGAATTGGTGTCCCAAGTAATTCCTTGTTCTGGAACAGGGATATCAGATGAGTTCAAATTGCTACTGTATTCTGAATTTTTTCTGAAAGATGGATACATCGGTGTCATGCTAACTTGAATTTACTTATGTGTGTATATTCTATGTATGTTTATATGCCATGTGTGTATATAATCTAGTATAATGACTCCTACTTGACATGAGTCTTTTAGTGCTATTTTTCAGAATTTAAAATAAACAGTGGAAGAAACTATTATTAAGAATACATATACCATTTTTCAAAAAGTTCATAAATCTGTTTACACAGTAAGTTAAATCTATTGTTTCCTATTCCTGAAGGGCTCACAATCTCGACATATAAAATACAGCAAAGGCACAGGAAAAGGTACCATGCTGGGATCAAGAGCGACATTTGCTCTCTCCTAATAAAAATAATGGGCAACATCTTTCTCACTGCTAATCGGTAGCAGACCCTTTTCAGTTGGTTTTAGATTATGAGATGGATGTTTCCTTTTTTGCATATAGAAAGGCAATACAGGGTTTTTGTGCTTTTCATGTTGGATAAGTACAAAAAGCAGCTCAAAAGTGCCATAGATGAGAACATACTTTGATACTTGTGAGTGAATACTTATTATATTTAACATCATGTGTTACATAAAAAATTGCTAAAGAAAACAACTAATAAATGTGTGGCAAAAGGTAGTTGGATCCCATTTAGTTGGATGACAGTGACATTTAAAAGTTTTTGTTTTGTTTCTTAGAATAGCAGGCTCCCTTGAGAGTCTTAAAAACTATCGGTACTTTTGAAATTCCCTGCCAGTGACAAATAGTAGAAAGGATGAAACTTCTGTTGAATAACAATATTAGACTTTCTGCTTTAAAAAAAACAATCATGACATAGGAGTACTTTAAGCATGTATATATTGCTTAGATCTTCTACTTGCTTATTTTCAGTAAACCCTTAGCAGCATTATTAATTAGTCCATTAATACCTGCATTTTATAGATGTATAAAGGGATGGTCCCAGTTTTACTGCCACCTGAATTGGTACAGATCCACATACACCCCGTCAGCTAAATCATTTTTTTTTCCTTTGAGTCGTACACACCCGCTGCATATACTTCTGACATGCCTAGCTGCTTAGGGAAGAAGCCAAGTGAAGTATGTGAGGAAAAGAGCTCAGTGAAGTAATCTGGAAGCTAAACCTAACCATCCCCACATTTCTCTTTCTCTTATCTTAAAGGGCATCAATCCAATATCTCTTTTCATTTGATCCTTCCCTGCCCAACCTTATTGATACAAATAGGATGAGTGCACCTGCTAAACCCATCCTGTTTGTTTCAAAAGGGCCAGGAGGAAGAGCAGGCAAGAAGAGGTGTTCCTAATAGGATTGGGCCTTAGCTTGCACAAAACTTCATTTTTTTAAAAATTATAGTTAATTTAAAAGTGTAATGTCACAAAGCAGTAAATACAGAACTGTAACCATTTAAAAGAAAAATGTAAAACAATCTTAACAGAAAACCAACAGTTCAACCAAATGTTTAAAAATACTGTATTTGAATAGCAGGGTAGAATCCAGCAACCATGTAAATCTCACTTTAAAAGTAAAGGTAAAAGAACATCAGCCAGAACAGAGAACTGATATATATCCCTTGGAAGGAAGTTTCATCATCACAATAAAAATGGATGGTTGATCTTGTATATAAGATGGGCAGCCCAGTGCGATAACTAATGATCATATAGTAATACAGTGATACAATGTAAAAAAATGATGCCCCAGAAGTGACATCATCCCACTTTTAAATTTTTTAATTTTTAAACAAGTGAAAATTGGGACAAAACCTACCTCCTCCCCCCTCTGGTTACATTTTCTGATTAATTGGCCATAATTTTGGATAGAATACATATACTCCAGTACAGTCTGCTTCATTGCATTCTGCAGTAAATTATCTTTCCAGTGAAATATATGATAGTATTCATACATACCAAGGTTTTCACAATTTTGGCCATTACTGTCACCTTGTTGTCCCCTAATACTCTTGCCCAGTGCATTTGCTGCCCCTATCTCTCACCTTGGCCATGTCACTCAGGGTAAAGATGGTAGCCCATTTTCAAAGCTAAATGACTTCAAAGCATGTTTGAATTACGGTACAAAAATGGAGACAACACAGGTTAGCAAAAATGAGTTTCTCAGCTTTCTTGTTTTAGTTAGAATTAATGCAGTGACCTATTCAAATTTTAGTTTACCATCATTCTTTATCTAACTAGTTTTTTCAATCCCCCCCCCCTTCAATAGGAGCAGTCTCGCAGGTGCTGGACAGCCTAGAGGAAATCCATGCACTTACAGATTGCAGTGAAAAAGACTTAGATTTTCTACATAGTGTTTTCCAAGATCAGCATCTTCATACATTACTAGATGTAAGTATTCATCTATGTAAACAATTCTTGTTTACTGAATTATTTCAAATAACTAATTTTTACCTGTGAGACAATTTTAGAACAATTTTGCTTTACTGTACTCAAAATTTAAAACTTAAGTTCAAGGTAAGTTTGTCTGTATGTGTAATGTAGTATAAAAAGTATCAAATTAACTAATCCCAAGAAGTGCATCTGAGATGATCTGTATCTATCTAAAACAATCACTTCATTACAAGCTTTCTGAAAACAGCACAGAGCATACCTAGCACATAGCAGGACTCTTTGGAGAGAGAGAGAGAGTTCCATAGAAAGGCAGGCAAATACAAAGGAATTATTTTTTTTACCCATTCTCCTGGCTTCAGTTTGTAGTCCTCAGTTTTGCGGAGTTTAAGTGTATGTGACTGAAACAGTAACAAAGCTAGTCTTTTCCAAAAAGGCTTTGATCTTAGTCCACATTCTTTTCTGTAACTAAAACTATGCATAATGGAAGCAACTGCATATGTTTCTCCTTCTGTGTTGCATATGGTTCTCCTATATTCTCAAATAAGATTATAAGGGCGTAATCCTAACGAAATTATGCTGGCACACCTCACCCACTCCTTCTTCCCATGGTGATATGGGGAGGGTGGTGCATGCTTGTGCACAGGCCTAACTTCCCCAGGAGTGGCACAGTAGTGCTTTACGGCACTTTTGCAACACCCCAGGCTAGCACAGGACTTGTGCTGGGACTTATGCTGGCCTAAATGTGGGTTAGGATTGCAGCCCAAATTACTCTGAAAAAGACTCTGTTTTTTCACTCTATGAAAAGTACTATGTAAAACTTCTCTGACTTCTAAGTTTCCAGAAGACTAAAGGTCAAACATGTACAGTACTTTAAGTCGTTTTATAAATTAAATGATGATGATGATAAAAATCAGCATTTTGAATTGAACAAGGAAACATTTTAGAAGTTACTGAAATTCTTTGAGATTCTTTCTTAAAATGTGGTCTCTACATTTTTTAAAATGATGAAAACCTAGCCACCATATTCCATATTGCAGGTTCCAAGTACCTTCCATAGACAGCCAATGGAGGAGTATATTATATAATCAGTATAATCAGGAAGTTAACAAGGAAGGTATCACAGTGGCTGTCTCTGTTTTAGATTTATATCTGTGTAAGCCTTAAATATTGTATTACCTGAATCTAATGTGCCTGTGGATCTAATGCGCACCCCTATTTTAAGCATGAATTTGGCTCAAAAGGGAGGTGCACATTAGGTTTGGGTAATATCAAATCTTAGACTGTCCGGCATGGGTGCAACTTCCCATGTAAGTTAACAGAAGATGGACTGTAGGGTGGGAAGAAGGAATAGCGGAACAAGTCAGCAGCAGCCTCTGCACAGGGAGGACACCCTGTCCAGCTCCTCCTGACCCCTAGAGGTTGGATAGGGAGGCTGGGTGGGAGCCAGACCAGGGTGCCTCGGCCTCCCTGCAAGGTACTCCAGGGCACCTCCATACGCTGCTCCCCTTCTAAGAGCCGGCAGCAGCCTGAAGGCAGGCAGCCCCTCCATCATCGGCGATGCTAGCTGGGTTGCAGAGCCTCCTCATCTCTCCTCTCCTTCCTCTATATATTCTGCTTCACAGGGACGGATGGACAGGAAGCAGAGCAGACTGGGAAGGAGAGGAGAGTCTAATACAATGAGCATTAGATTTGGCAAATATGGTAAACGCAGTCTCTGAAGAGTAAAATTACCATTTATTTTAGTCATACTTAGAGAATCAGTTTTATAATGTGTCCTTTTTAGAAAATATATCAGTCATAGAAATACAGCATAGAGATTAGATTTGTTTTATGGCACCTGTGACTCTCAAGGACCCCTTCCTTAATTTTTCAGAACAAAGTGACATTTGATGCATGGTGATGTGCAACATAAGTGCTGCTTCAAGGCATGTTTTTGTAAGATGGTTGCTGGAAATTGTTTATGATTACTGTTTCAAGGAATTACGGGCCATGAATGAGAGAAACAATACAGTTCACAGAGGCACCACCATTGCCTTTGACACCATCGTGTCTTAGAATCATTGCTGCATGTTCACACTTCTAAAAAAAGAAAAGAAAACCAAAGTCAGAGCAACCCTGGCTAATTTATTATATACTGGCAAAATGTACCTGCATTGCAGAAGTAAAATACCCCCCTTATTCTATCCCCCCAAGTGCATTGGACACCGGGCATCAAATAGGCTGGATGTCAGTCAGTCTTCCACGTTAAGTTTAGGACAAAAACATGTTGCACCCCTTTTCATGCCCTTAAGAGTTATATTTCCAAACATTAGTTCTTGGTGGGTGTTGATGTCACAAAAGGAACACCCTCCCCAAACTTCCCACTTCTAGGTTCAGGGGTTGGGGCAGAGTGTCCCTCAGTCAGGGATTCTTCAATGTAACATATAGGGAGGAAAACACGTTGCACCCCTTTTCACCCCCTTTCCTTTGGAATTTCTGAAATCCAGTTCTTAGTGGGCGCCCCCATTACGGAAGGAACACCCTCCCCAAATTTCATGCTTCTAGGTCCAGCAGTTTTAGTTGGGCGTTGATGAGTCAGTGAGTGCAGTCAGTCAGTGACTTCTCAGTTTTATATACAGTGGTGCCTCATATAAAGAGCTTAATTTGTTCCGGAGGCATGCTCTTTAAGTGAAATGCTGTTTTAAGTGAAGCGGATTTTCCCATAGGAAATAATGGAAACTCAGACGATTGGTTCCACAACCCCAAAAATATTCATATAAAAATATTAACTGGATGTAAAAATGATGACAAACACTGGAATTGAATTCAAAACATGCATTCAGTGTGCACGAGCCTATGAAGTCTACTTAGACTACAATCCTAAAGACACTTTCCTGGGAGTAAGCCCCATTTAACACAATGAGGCTTACTTCTGGGTAGACATGGTTAGGAGGCTGCAAAGACACTTTCCGGGGACTAAGACCCATTTAACATAAAGGGGCTTACTTCTGAGTAGACATGGATAGGAGGCTGCAATTAAAGACACTTTCCTGGGAGGCTTACCTGGGCTGCTGCTGGAGGTTCAAGGTGGCCGGTGGAGGCACTTGGGGGCAGTTAGGGGCAGCTGCCTCTGGCACCCCCAGGCAACTGCCCCCAAGTTGGGGGCAGTTAGAGGCAGCAGTGCTGGCTGGCAGCCCTTTTAAAGAGCCTCCATGTGGAGCATCAGGGCTGCATAGTGCACGTGCCCGTAGCACTTGCTTGTTAAGTGAAGCAGAACTTGTTATGTGAAGCAAGATTTCTTGGAAATTCATACTTGTTATGTGAAACACTTGTTATATGAGGCACTTGTTATTAGAGGTACCACTGTATACAGATATATATTGACTGATTCATCAACGCCCATCCAAAACCGCTGTGCTAGAAGAATTTAGGGAGGGTATTCCTTCCATAATGTAGGCACTCGCCAAAAACCAATTTTTTAAAATTCAATCCCTAATGGATGAAAAGGGGTGAAACATGTTTTTTGCTCTTTTACTTAACATTGAGGAATCCCTGACTCCTCAATACCCAGCCCAAAACCCCAATCTAGAAGCATGAAATTTGAAGAGCATATTCTTTCCATGACATAGGTTCCCACTAAAAATTGATTTTTAGATATTTAACCCCTAATGGGGTGAAAAGGGGATGCAATGTGTTTTTGTCCCTATTTTCTTGTCCTATTTCTCTCTATTCATCCCTATTTCTTGTCCCTTTTGCGCATGAATTCTGGCAGGCCTGTTCAGTATTTTAAAATTTATATCTATCTCTAAAACAGTACAACTCAAAGAAGGTGGTCACAACCCCCTGTTCATGTAAAGGTCCCCTACTGCCTTTAAGGCAGTGGTCTTTGGCCCAGGACATTCACACACTTTTCCACATATCCATTCTCACATACACACAACTTTCCTCACATACACCTTTACAAACATACACTCACACATTTACTCACATACACCCCTTTTCACACATGCACTCACATACTCCCATGCACACATACAGACCCTGGTAGTCTGTATGGCATCCTGATTGACTGGGGTGGGGGCAAAGAGGGTCTCCCAAGCGCTTCTCACCTGATTGACATTGGAGCACCGGGGAGGCTTTCCTGCAAGGCACTTAGAAACAGTGCTTTGCAGGAAAGGCGCTTTGAAACAGTGCCTTGCAGGAAAGCCTCTGGAGCACTCCTGCAGCAGTGGGCATGCTTCAGCTGCCTTAAAGCTGAGGCACTCCTCCAGGGTCACATACATGGCGACCTTGGGGGATCAATGGGCTTGCCAGGGGAGACCAAGCTGGCAGTCTCTCAGCCTTTGTGACCCCTCACTTTGAAGACTACTTCTTTAAGGGACGGGAAAGGGAAAAACAGCAGCATGATCAAGATTGCGCTGCTGCAGGTGAATGGGGGGTGATTTTCCACCCCCTCCTGGGGTCATGCCACATCATTCCAGAGTCTGTGGGGGATGGGGAATCTTTGGAGCCATGGGTAGTACTGCAAATCGCTGGCACAACACAACATGGATGGAAAAAATTTTTCAAGTGCAATTGGAGTGGAAGGCTTCAATTGTATCTGAAAACTACCATTTTTCCAGCCGTGGAGAACTCATCCAGCGATCTGCAGTGCTCTCCACAGCTTCCCAGACCCACCCAGACCCTAGCATGACCTAACATGAACCCTAGGGGAGCATAAAATCCCCCCATCCCCCTGCAGGGGTGTCATTGCCACAGTTCCTGCCCCTCAAAGATGTTGAGAAACACTGCTCTAATAGTCTAAGGCAGTCTTCCTAATGCTGTGACCCCTTTATAAGTTCCCTAATGCTGTGACCTAATGCTGTGACCCCTTTATAAGTTCCTCACGTTATGGGGACCCCCAACCATAAAATTGTTTTCGTTGCTATTTTATAACTGTAAATTTTGCTACTGTTATGAATCGTAATGTAAATATCCAATATGCAGGATGTATTTTCATTGTTACAAATTGAACATTATTTCAATTCATAATTATTGAGGTAAAACCATACTTTAAAAAATACTCACTATATTTTCTTTCCTTAACGTTCTTCTCTACATAATCCATTGTCATGGGATGGTTTCTAATGAAAATAATATATAACAACAGCTTTAATAATAAAAAAGCAAAATACCTTGTAAGGCTGCAATTCTATGCACACATTGAACACAATGGGATTTAATTCAGAGTAGGCATGCATAGGATTGGGCCCTGAGGCTGCAATCCTATCCACATTTACATGGGAGTAAAGGCCCCCTGACTATAATGGGATTTATTTCAGAGTAGGCATGCATAGGATTGGCCTTTCAGGCTGCAAGCCAGCAACAGTTTACATTGCAGTTTAACTGGCTGGCTGGTGGGCAACATGATCTGGGCAGGCAGTGCATGCATGCCTGGAGAGAAGCCCCCCAGGCTCTCTCCCACGTGATCTGGGCAGGCTGCGCACATGCACCTGGAGGGAATCCCCCACGCGCCTGCAGGGAAGCCCCCTCCCACGTGATCTGGGCGGGTGGTGCGCACGCCTGCAGGGAACCCCCCACGAATCTGGGCAGGTGGCTCATGGGCCTGGGTCCCAGTGCGCGCACAGCTACAGCCGGAGGTCTGGGAAGCCTGACCTGGCCCCCTGCACCAGGGGTCTTTAGGCGACCCCCAGGAAAGCTCTAGGCAACCCCCCAAAGGGGTCCCGACCCCCACTTTGAGAAACGCTGGTCTAAGGCAGTGGTTTTCAACCAGTGTGCCATGGCATACTAGTGTGCCATGGGACACTGATATGCTGCAGATGGTCCACATATGTGCCCTGGAGGATTAGGCATGGCCATTTATTAGTAGGGCAATTGAGGGGTTTCAACTCCCTACATACAGCATTATGTGCCTTGTCATTGGTCATGAAAATGATGATGGGGAGTGCCAACTGCATCTCACAGCTGTTTTCATATATTTGGCAAAAGGTAGTTTATTACTAAAAACAGTTTAAGCAGATGCAGTCTCTGTGGTAAAAATGCAGGAGGCACCAATTTTATTACGTGCTGAAATTTGCTAGTTACTCACAAGATATGTTGTTGAAATATTTCAGGAATTAATTTTGCAAAATGACAATGATATTTTGCAAAATTAATGATATTTTGCAAAATTAATGATATTAATAAAAATGCAGTTACAGTATTTGTTTTGTTTCAGCTATATGACAAAATTAACACAAAATCTTCACCACAAATCAGGAATCCACCAAGTGATGCTGTACAGAGAGCCAAAGAGGTCAGTATTTTAAACCCAACTTTTAATTCTGTTGGATATGAAATTCTAATCAATATATCATAGCTATCCACTTAAGAATAATGAAAAATTTGCCTTGGTATTGTGGCATGCTGCATATTATTGAATTCATCTTAAGTGCACAACTGCTGAGTTGCAGGTTTTCTCACATACTCAATGTGCATACCTTACTAGCTGAAACATTTATATCGGGCCAGTTTCTTTAAAAGAAACAATGTCCTAGACCCAACAGAATTGCTCAGGTATTTTGTTTCCTCCATCCAAACCACCCCTTCACAACTGTAATTTAACTCAAATTGCTCAAAACAATCCAAAGATTCAAAGCCAATAATGTTTACAGTGTTTGTCAGAGTAAATTGCAAATAAAGTACACTGTGTGGTATCAATCAAAAAGAGGATTTTTAAAAATTGCACTTGTTTTCAAAAATGTTCAGCATTGGTTTTCAATTGGTAGCTCATACCATCATTTAATGTTCTGAGTTTTATTTTTTATGTGAAAAAGAGAGGTGGGTTGGGGTGAGAGGAAAACAGAGAGAAACATTTGAGAGAACAGGGAAGCAGATGGAATGAGGAGAAGAGTGAACATATCCAGTTGACATATGTAAGAAAATTGTGTTTTTTGTTGAGGAATATCACTAGCTGGGGGCATTAAGCCCTCAATGATACCAGTAAAGTGAGGGGGGGGTGTAACACCATGGGAAAAGCCCAAGCTCACAGTCTTCCATGCCTTCTGAACTCCATCATGTTCTTGGAAGAATATGAAGAAGAAAGCCACCAGCATACCAAATGGTCTCCCAATGAAGAGGCTTTCCTCCCACCCATAATATCCAGTCCCCCTTCACCCAGCCTTAGTTGTGGCCTCCAGTGACCTCAATCAATCAAAGTTATTGATTAAAAGTAAATGTTCACAGTGACCATGATAGGCATGCTTGCAGGGAACATTCTCACTGGATCTCCAGGTAAATATGCCCATCTAGTCTCTGCCTAGCCTTTTTGGCACCCTCCTGGGGCTTTGTGCTGACTGTGCTGCAGAAGGTGGACAAGAGGAAGGCTTTTATGCTTACCTAGCAGGCTTTTCTTTCTCTCAAAAAAATGTGAATCAAGGCCAGTGGTTCCCAAAGTCCATTTCAGGATGAGGATAAGTATTTGTTGAGTGTGAGGACTGCTGCAACATGACTGGTTGGGGTTTTTCACTTACCTCCAACCAGTGCTGAAGTTCTAAGATGTCCCTGGCTGATGTTTTATGACCCACCAGTTTGGCAACCGCTGGACTACACAATGAAAAGCTAAGCAACTAAGAAGTGACATGATGACTTCATTGCATCACTGCCAATTATTTCTGGAATGCTTAGCTTTGCATTTTATAAGAGAGATAAATGTTTGCCTTAAGCCTTTGTACTTCTACACTCGACCTCAGCACTTGCAAGAGGTCTCTTTGGAAAGTTAAAGAATGGCTTGAGTTCTAAGGCAGTGTGTATGACAGAAGTAGGCAGCACTAAGAGTCTTGCCCTGGGTATTACCATGCATATTGATATTGTTGCTGTTGCTCACTTCCCGGTCCTCTAATTAGGGGAAAATGTCAGTCAGTACTGGTGCTTCCCACCCATATCTCAGACAAGCTGTTCCTGAAGATATCCATTCCAAGTTGAGAATGGCAGAAATGAACAATGCTGCTTCATCCTAATCAGCACCATCTCACACAAAACACGTTATTTGTTTCATAGTGAAGAATCCCTGTTTAGCATATCTCCCTTTCCAAAGATCTACTTTGTTTCAAAATCTCACTTGGTGAACCTAGATTTAGCAAGATATACTAAAAACATCCAGACCTTATTCATTCTATGGCCCAAGACAAGGGCACCCCAGAGTTTTAAAAACTTAACTTCTACCAAGCAACTGTGAAATTTGCGGGAGGAAAGTATGTATGCTTTTAAATTATGTTTAACCATCAACCAGTTTATCCAGAAATCCAGTCTCTAGGAATGTTAGAGAAAGCATTATGTTTTATAGATTTTTGATGTGGTATAAAATCTACTGCATAAGCAAATTTCTGACAGAAAATATCAAGATGAAGGAAAGGTCCAGTTAACACAAACAAATCAGATAGCTGACTAGAATTTTTAAAATATTTACTCATATTTCAGATAGCTTAATTTGTATTTTAAATGCTTTGGTTCACAGGTATTGGAAGAAATTTCATGTTACCCAGAAAACAGCGATGCAAAAGAACTTAAACGTATTTTAACACAACCTCATTTCATGGTAAGGACATGTTGTGGTATCAGTTTATAATACTTCTCCAAGAAACTTCTGCTTTATTGGAGTAATTATCTCAAACCTACAAATGTTGAAAGAAAAATCTATCTACTGAATGAACTTGACTAATAACTAAGAAAGGTTGTCTATATTGAAGACTATTTGGGTGCAGTCCTAACCTAGGCTGGCACAACTCATTCCTGTTCCCATTCCCCCTGGTGCAACTCCCCCCATGCAATCTCCCCCCTGTACAACACCACCCATGCACCATCCCCCCCAACTGTGTGCACCCCCCACCACGCAGGTGCAGAGTTTGGGGCTGAGTTGTATCAGTCTTCAATGTTAAGTATAGGACGAAAACACGTTGCATCCCTTTTCACCCCCTTAGGGGTTAAATTTCTAAACATTTGTTCTTAGTAGGTGCTCATGTGACATAAGGAATACCACTCCCAAATTTCAAGCTTCTAGGTCCAAGGATTGAGGGCAGGGAATTCAGTAATTCTTCAATGTAAAGTATAGGGACAAAAATGTGTTGCACCCCCTTCCGGTTGGAATTTACCAAAACCAGCTCTTAATGGGTGCCTCCATCACGGGAGGAACACCCTCCCCAAATTTTATGCTTCTAGGTCCAGCAGCTTTGGCTGGGTGCTGATCAGTCAGTGAATCAAATGACTTTTCAGTTATATACATATCTATCTATCTATCTATCTATCTATCTATCTATCTATCTATCTACAGTATTTATATACTGCTTTTCAACTAAAGTTCAAAAAGCGGTTTAGAAAGAAAATGAAAAACATTAATAGCTAATTAATAGCTAATGGGTCCCTATCCCAAAAGGGCTCACAAGCTAAAATACAAAAAGAACACCAGCAGAAGCCACTTGAACAGACATTGCTGGGGGTGTATATGGCCAGTTACTCTCCTCTTGCTAAATAAAAAAGGAACACCAACTTGAAAGAGTGCCTCTTGCCCAGTTAGCAGGGGTGTGTGTGTGTGTGTATTCTAGTGAAAATGTACCCACGGGAATAAAATGCTCCCTATATGCCATACCCCCCAAGCGCACTGTTCCCCCCATGCGCACCATACCCTCGTGCAAAATCCCCCCATGTGCAACACCCCATGCACAAAATCCCCCTATCAGCAACACCCCCATGCGCACCGTCCCCCAAGTGCACCATCCCCCATGCACACCATATGCAACACCCCCATGCGCATCATCCCCCATGTACAGCACCCTCCATGTGCCATACCTCCATGCACTCCATCCCCCCGTGCGCACCATCCCCCCTGCGCACCGTCCCCCATGCCCAACTCCCATGTGCACTGTCCCTCCATGCATACCATCCCCCCTTGTGCACCATCCCCCATATGTACTATCACCACTGTGTATCCTCCCTTCCAGTACATCAGCTGGATGTTGAACAGTCAGTCTTCAATATTAAGTACAAGACAAAAACATGTTGCACCACTTTTCAGCCCCTTAAAGCTTAAATTTCTCGACATCGGTTCTTTGCGAATGTTGATGTCACAGAAGGAAAACCCTTCCCCAATTGCATGCTTCTAGGTCTGGGGGTTGGGGCAGACCATTCCTCAGTCAGGAATTCTTCAGTGTATAGGGAGAAAAACGTGTTGCGCCCCTTTTCATCCGCTTCCTGTTGGAATTTCCAAAAACCAGTTCTTAGTGGGTGCCTCCATTATGGAAGTGACACACATCCCAGATTTAATGCTTCTAGGCCCAGCTATTTTGGCTGGCTGTTGATGAGTAAACAAGTGAGTGAGTGAGTGTGTCAGTGACTTTTCAGTTTTATATGCACACTGCTCACAAAATTTCCTCTGTTTGTGAGCAGTATATATAGATAGATTTGTTTATGGTAATCAGAACATTAGATAGCATACTAATTTAGATTAATATAGAACATAATCTGCTTTTAAAGTTTAGTTACATGAAGGCTGCAATCCTAACCTCCTGTTAGTCCACTCTAAGTCCTGGTATAAGTCCTGTGCTGACCTGGGGGTGTCACAAGTGCCATAAGACACTTCTGTGCCACTCCCGGGGGAAGGCTAGGCCAGTGTACAGACATGCACTTGCCTCTGTACATCACCACAAGAATGGGAAAACTGGTAAATTGGGCCAGCTGAGATTAGGATTGCACCCTAAATCTGTAGTCTTGGCTTTTAGTATATCTCTGTAAAGACATAAACATTAAGTGAACCAAATGTTCACTTTTGAACCAAATGTTCAAAATGCATAAACAGTCAGAACATGAAATATAATTAACAGGGATTTATATTATCCCTAAATCACTATTAGGAAGGCCAAAATAGTAAGATGGGAGAGGAAACAAGACGGGCATGATTTGGTAAAACTGCAATTAAAAAAATGAATATTCTGTTAAAGGTTCTCAAACTTTTAAGCAACAGGTCCCACCTAAAGAAATGATTCACTCAAGCCTCTGTGGCTATAAAGGTGATTAGACAGAAGTGTAGCAGGTTTTTTTAAAAAACAAACTAACTAAGGGCGCAATCCAGAGCAAGTTCAACCTGCTCTGCCCTAACTGCTCTCTCCTAACTATTCTGTATCCAGAGCAGAAAGTTATGCTGCATCCAGAGAGTCAGGAAGCCAGGGCTGCCCTAACTGCTCCAGAGCATGCTAAGTCAGTGACAGCTGGGGAGGGCTTGCTCCTGAGTAGACCCCCCTCAGATCACACTGAAGAAGGAACAGCTGTGGTGCCTACATTATAAGGAAGCCCAGCAGTTCCTGACAACCAGTTACAGCTGCAGTTTTTCTAGTGCAAGATGGATGCTTGGAGTGGCCTGCTGTATCCTGAGGTTAGTGGGCTGCCATAGTTGTGCCATATCCTGAGGTTGAGAGGCAGGGATTGCAGCTAGGCTGGCCAAGAAGATTTTTGGTCAACACTACCATTCTTACTCAGGCCTTATCATGGACCCCTATGGGTCTACTCATTACTATACCTGCTCCTGAGGTGGTATATCTCTGAGAAACTGGAAGAGGGCATTTCTGCCTTGAAACAGGCTTTGGATACAGAGTAACTGCTCTGCCCTAGGCAATGCTAAATTTGCCCTCAACTTGCCTCTCCTGAGCTGCTTAGGCTGCCCCAGTTAGGGCAGAGCAGGTCCACCTCTCTTAGGGCACCCTATGTTGCCTTGCTCTGCCCTAAGCCTCTTCCAGAGTAACTGGGCTGGAGCATCTTGCAGTTGCTCCACCCTACTGATAGATAGGGCAACCCAAGGGCTCTTATGTGCAAGGAATAGTTGCTCTGGATTGGGCTGCCTCTTGAGTTTCTAAAGAACCTTTAAATTGCTCAAGACCATTTTCTTTTACATAAATCCTGCCACCTTAGACTCCAGCCCCAGAAGCTGAACATATATAAATGAGCTCTTCTCCGTACTGTTTTTTTATCCTGTAATCCTAAAATTTGTATTTATAATTTTAGTTTTGCCTTTTAAGAAAAAATCTATGAAAGAATTGTTGACAATACTAACCTAGAAAATCCATCTGTCAACTCTGACCTCAACACTGACTCATCAGTGCCCATCCAAAACAGCTGGACCTAGAAGGTTTTTATAAAACTCACAATTATGTATAGTTCATCTAGACATGGTTTGCTTCTTCAGCAGATGTTTATGTCATAGTGCAGGAATTTTCAACCTCTGTACCATGGCTCACTGGTATGCGGCGAGACTGCCCAAGGTGTGCTGTGGGACAGAGGCAAGAGATAGCAGCTGTGCTCTTGGGAAATGTAGACATTTTGAGCCTAGCGTGACAACCAGTGGTGGGCTCCAGCAGGTTCGCACCAACTCTATAGAACCGGTTGTTAATGAGAGATAGGACATATAAAGTTTTTAAATAGCCATTTTAGCTGCCAGATGGGCATAGAACTGGTTGTTAATTTCTTTGAATCCCATCACTGGTGACAACAGGAGTGGAGTGAGTGAGTGAAGTCAGCCTCAACAGCAGTGTGTGAATGAAGCCAGCCTCCACAACTCCTCCCTTCTGTTGATGAAGTTTCCTTGGAATGTGGAGGAGCAATTAGCCTTGGAAGCCAATGCCCACCCACAACTCACTTCTCCCACACTCTCCCCTGTCCCTGTGGCAGTTGGACCAGCCAGAAGATGCTGGAGTACCTCTGAGAGGGCGTGAACCAAAGGGTGCTGCATTCCATTGCAGGAATCACATGGTCCATTATAGTCAGGCCAGTATTTTAAAACCTTTGTACACTTTTACTTTTCAGTCCCAAATAGAGCACATTTCAGAAATCCAAGCTGTGTATAATTGTAATCAGATCCACCTTATTCAGCAATGTTGTTGTACCAACTAAAGTTGAGCAAAGGCTCTTCTGACCACAGTCAAGGTTGTATGTTTTCTTATCACAATTGATGCACTTTTTCAATTACCCCAAAATGTAAATATTATATGTTGAATATTTTCTTTGGCAAGTCACAATTTAGTTTTTACTTTCTGGTGCCTGGGAGAACCACCATTAAAGTTTATAATCTGGTCAGGGACAATCTAGTCTTTGAAGATTCACTGCCATTCTCCTGGAACAATGCTGTCTCATTCCTGGATAACAAAAATAATTAATTATGTAACAATTGAATGAATGCAAAACCTAAATAAATTGAAATAAAAAGTAAACATAAGAACAGAATGTGGAAGGTTGTTGAAGAAAGAGGAAAGTGAACAAAATTTGAAATGTGGTTATAACAGAAAATGGCTGTAACAGGAAAGCAAGTGGATGAATATCAAGGTATCACTATATTTTCCAAGTTCCTGTTTCATCCTAAGAAGGCTTTTCTGCTGAATTCCTTCAAGTCTTCATTGGTTCAAGATTGTTCATAGGTCCAATACAAGAGATTTTTAAAGCATGAAGTTTCTTGTTTACCACATTTTTTCAATTTGGCTATTAACAGAATGCCTCTTAATCTGTTATAGGATAAGCTAACGATTTACAATGAACAATATGTGCCCTCTCACAGTTTATATGCATTTTATCAAAAGATGAAAGTGGGAAGGATTTCATCATCTTTCTCTAACATATAATGTTGCTCCCATTTCTAGTAAATCTAGATTTTACACTTTGTGTGTGTTTCATTCAAACATACATGAAAGTGGTTTGGATTTTAAAATCTGACATAAAAGGTGCAGTAGGAGTCTATGTAAGTATCATTATGTACAGAAAATGTAAAATCTTTATCAAGAGGCATGACATTTTGAAGAATATGACAACTGTATCTTCATATAGGCCTTACTTCAAACTCATGATGTAGTGGCACATGAAGTTTACAGTGATGAAGCATTAAGAGTTACACCACCACCCACCTCTCCATATTTAAACGGTGATTCTCCAGAGAGTGCCAACGGTGACATGGACATGGAGAATGTAACAAGAGTTCGATTGGTTCAGTTCCAAAAAAACACAGACGAACCAATGGTACGTATACCACTGCAGTTAGTTCTCTTACAACAATGAGATTGAGGAATATATTTGATTATATGGAAATATTTTGGTGGAATTGGCTAAGCACTGTACTTATTCAAATCTGATGTGCACTTTTTCAGCTGAATTTAGACTCCAAAATTGGGCTGTGCACAACATAATTCTAGTCTGTCATTAAAAGTTACACTATTTTGATCTTAAGTACAGGTCAGTTTTTTTATTTAACAATATACTGTATTGTAATCAAATAACACAATCCCATTGTTTTATAAAGTAGTGCAATTAGATTTTAAAAATCATAAAATAAACCCATTGTCATAGTATTGTCATATAATTCATTGTTGTATGTGGAAAAATTCAGTTTTGCACCTGCTTTGCTGCTGTATATTGCAATCATCAGCAAACATTTTTGTTACCTCAAACCTTTAAAAATTGGGGGGTGCATTAGATTCTGTTGTGCATTAGATTCAAGTAAATAGAGTATGTTTTGTAGAAGCGTTTGTTGAAAAATTAATGTAAATACAAAAATGTATGGAATCCATGTATTCATTACATAGCCTTACAACAAAGCTGTAGCTTCCTTCAGAAATATAATTATTCAATTTTTTTTTACTCTTCTTGCTTAAGAAGGATCATGTCTTGGTGAATGGATCATGTCACTCTGTGGTCTGACTGGCCCTACAATCCAGAGTAACTACGGGAGCACGTAAGAGACATTACGTGTACCCATAGTTACTGCACCATCTAATGAAAACCTATGGGAAATTCATACTGCAATCCACAGCAAATTGTTCTTACACCAGAGCAAGGACTCCCTGTAGTTACTCTGAATTGTGCCCTAAGTTAGAAAACTGTAAATTACTGTACATTGATTTGCCAGTTAAGAGCTCTGTCCTAAATGCATAGGGTACATCGCTGTACAGATTTTCCTGAAAATGCCCACTCTTTCAGCTGGTTCACAGTCTGAAGTTGCTGGAGCACCATCCTGTCATGGCACCAAAACGGCTGCCATGGTATCTTAAACACATCAGGCAGCTGCCACTAGCTCCTCAGGGGAAAAAAGGACATTTGTCCCACTCCTGGGTAAGGGAGTAGCCCTGTCATGGCATTACTTGAGCCTCTATGTCCTGTCCCTTCCCACCCTCGCCTGTCACATCTACCTCCTGCCCTTTCTTCACCCCAGAATACCTCTTCATTGCCTCCCTCCTCCCCCTACTAACCTCTTTGCTGTTTGGGTGACCGCTCGGCAGCAGAGCATTGCCTTCCTAGTGCTGGCTACCTCTGATGCTGGGCCATCAGTAAGGACTTGCAAATGTGCCTTACAGCACATTTTCAAAAGTGTGCATTGGTGGTGCTCTGAGTTCAGCACTGGGCTCTCAGGTACATACACAATTTTTTTCACACACACCAATAGTCCAGGTAACTCTAAGCATACAGCTGTATGGATAAAATAATAACTGAAACAGTCCTGCTTGATTTCCTGGCAGCAATTTGTGCAAGTGAAACCCCTGAAAACATACAGTGTCTATTATATAACAAGACTGATACTATAACTTATTTATATGTTTTCACAATTCTAATGTGTGTCCCTTTCAATGTAGTACCCATGAAGTACAGTAATTATAAGGAAGTTTTGACATATCTAAGACAATAAAACAACCAGAATTGTGGAAAAATTGTTTCATTTATCAGAACAATGTGCCTGCTCACATAGTACTTTCTAGGAAGTAGTTCCTCACCAACAAATGCATCACTACACTGAAATATTCTCTATATATGGCACTATGTTGTTTTTTTCCTTTCCCTAAAGTGAAATCTTTGCTTAAATGAATATATTTTGGATCAGCTGATGCAGTAAAGAAGAAAATGGCAAATGTATTAAAGCAACTGACAGAAACTTAGTGCTCCGTGCCCTTGACCAGTGGAAAACACGACTGCATCAGGGTGTTAATGCAAATGGGACTACATTGTGGGGGACAAGCATTAGAATTGCAATACATATAAAGGTCAGTTATTGTATCAGCCTCATTATTTAATAGACACACCTTGTATCACAGTACTTTTGCAAAACTCATAGAAAACATCTTAAGGCATGTTGGATCAAAATGGTTTCTCTCTGTTGCATCTTTGGGAATGTTTCACGTGGACAGATTTTCAGGTGCCTGAACTGCCCCTATACTTAAAGTATTTTGTTGCCTATTTTCTGAAATGATTTAATTTCCTTTCCTAGGGAATCACTTTAAAAATGAATGAGCTGAACCACTGCATTGTAGCAAGAATTATGCATGGAGGAATGATCCATAGGCAAGGTAATATTTATACAAGGGTGAATTAGCAAAACTTTGATATGGTACACACAGAATATATGTATATCATTTGGACCTAGAGATATCTAGTACAAATGGCACTTGAGTAGTGGTGGGGACCATTCAAGAGGTTATGTCCTAATGCATAACTGCTTCAGCCAGTTTTCCCCATGCCAGGAAAAAGCAGGGATGTTCTTCAAGCATCATCATCTTGGAAATCCTTGAATGCTTCCTAAGTGGGGTGGAAGCTCATTGTCAAGTGAAAGTGGGATGCACGCCCATTAAGAGCCCAACCTATATAATTTTCCAGTGTCGGTGCAACTGCTAGTGGGGCATGTTCTGCATCCTGTGATGGAGGGGCAGTCAGAGACCTTCTCGTGGTTTAGGAACATTTGTTCCCTTTCTTGTTAATATTCTCCCTTGCAGTTGTAAATGGTGTTGGAACCTTACCGTAGATAGGACTGTTTCCTAAGTCACTAGGGAGATTGGCTGATTACATTAGAACATTTTTGCTGGGCCTTTAGAACATTTCAACTAGAATGGAGTGGCTTAATGGAGCATCTAGTGGGCTAATTCTGCAGGCCAACAGCAAAGCAAAATGGTACATGCAAAGGAAGAACATAAAACTATAAAGTATTCTTTTCGGTTCTAATCCCATAAAATCTTCTGAGATTTTAGCTGGGATAACCTAGAGGTTAGATGGTCCTCCACAATGAGAAGCCATGCATGCATTTATGCAAATGGGGTCCTGGTAGCTCATAGCACAAAGCATCAGGTTTGAAGCTATGCAAGATAGGTTAACCCAAGGAATATGCCCCAACCAGCAAGGCACTTGCCTTCTGCGTCACTGATCAAAAGCAATCACAGAAGATACAAAGGAGAGGGAAATAGATTAGAACCCACTTTGGCCAGCTGCTATCTAGCTATCCAGAATATCAGTAGAAAGGCAAAGAGCACATTGGAGTGAAACATCTTTCATCAGTGCAAACAGGTATATCTTGCCAGAAAGCTGTAGTATATGGATCTTTTAGCGCACAGATGTCAAAAACAAGGCCTGGGGGCCAAATGCAGCCCACCTTGGCATTTCATGTGGCCCCCACACTGTCCTAGGAGTAGGCCCCATTGACTAAAATGGGACTTACTTCTGAGTAGAAATGCATTGGATTGGACTCCAGCCCTCAGGAGACACCATTAAGGCTAACGTTGGCCTTCTATATGAAATATGTTCAACACCCCTGGTTTAGAGGGAGTATTGTGTGGGCCAGTCACTGGACTGGCATTTAACACTACTATTGCAGTAGTCTGCACAGTTAGCCACACATGTCCTATGCTAAATTTTCATATTTCTCTTACACAATGCCATCCTGTTTCATTTGTTACTGCTATAGGTACGCTTCATGTGGGGGATGAAATTCGGGAAATAAATGGAATTAGTGTAGCCAATCAAACAGTGGAACAGTTGCAAAAAATGCTTGTAAGTATGCAAAAGATTGTATATCTGATTTTATGTGTAGGAATTAAAATGTGTTACACCCCTTTCATCTCAGATACTAAAGCCCAGCACTGGACTTGTTAATATTCTCCAGTGTTAATATTCTCCAGTGTTAGGCTCAGGAGCCTATTTTTTCAGATTTTTGCTTTTCCTGGTATTCATCTAGCTTCAAAGGAAGTGTTGCTATTTGTGTTTTTATTTGCATGTTTACTCAGAAGTAAGCCATATGGTGGTCCATGGAAATTCCCAGGAAAGTGTCTATAGGATTATATCCAAAAGGCTGCAATCCAAAAGACACTTTCCTGGGAGTAAGATCCATTGAACATAATGGGATTTAGAGCACAATCCTAACCATGTCTACTCAAATGTAAGCCCCATTGTGTTTAATGGGTCTTACTCCCAGGAAAGTGTCTTTAGGATTGCAGCCTAAGTGTTGAATAGACATGTTTAGGATTGCATTGTTAAGTCTTGTCTGACTTGGTATCCCCACTGATGGTGCATGATTCTTCATTCACCATGAATTTTTCACTTGATTTAGAGATTACACAATTGAGAACTCTCATATCATTCTACACAGCATTTTACATTTTTCAAAGAAAAGCTAAACAACATAGCTGGGGAAGATAGTAGTTCATATTGTTCAGGGTAGAATCCTTGTCTTCACATAAAACACTTAGCAACATAATCTAAAAAGTAATAGCACAGGAAGGAAGTTATTTTCAAAGCTTTCTCTAAAGCAGCTTTCATTTGTAAGATTTGATTATCCTTGTTATTATCTTTGGCTTGTATACAAGCATTTGTGCTTCATAAAATAATCCTGTACATTGAATCAAGCCTCGTTGTTTTAAAAGGAGCACTGAATTATTTGAATGTGACAAGATTTACGGTAGTTATGTAAATAAGTTCTCTTCAGATTTATAATTATAAAATCTAACATTATAACAATTATAATATGGATTAAATGTTAGTTTTTCAACTATACCATCTTATTAGCCGCATTTGATTTTTTTATCTTTAATATTTAATAATGATTCGTTCTGTACGATATTTAGGTTATTTTCCTCAGAGTTTAACAAATACACTTTAATATAGGATGATTGTTGAAATTATGAAGACAGAAACAACTTGCTGATTCAAAAATATATCTGATGTATATATAGATTGTGGAAGATTTTTTTCTGATTAACATCCTAGTAAAAATGGCTCTTTTTTAAAAAATAGCCTCATAGTTATCACAGGCATCCTAATTTATTTCTGAAAGGGAGTTTTATCACAAACTGCTTAAGTTCTTGAGCTGTCTGATTTCTTTTAAAAGCTAGTTAGGTCTTTGGGGTATTCTGTTTAATAAAAGCAAATACTTTTCTTTCTCTAGAGAGAAATGCGAGGTAGTATCACCTTCAAGATTGTGCCAAGTTATCGAATTCAGTCATCTTCATGTGAGGTAATGAATTTAATTAGTAATTCTCTTCCTTTCATTCCTGTAACTAACTGCCTGCTGATGGCTGAATGTTATTGCTTTCTGGAAAATTGTTTCTGCCTGTGCTGTTAGATCATGCACACCAATTTTACAACAAAGATAACGGAACAGAAGAGTAGGCCCAACCCACCTACTGTTTTGTCCTTTCATATTCATTACATCTGCTCATTAAATACCCTGAACAGTCTGTTACATGAAAAGGGAAGTTTGTCTAATTTTTAAAAGAACATAAGAAGGGTGCAATCCTATCTTAGGCCAGCACAACTCATCAGTCTTCCCATTGTAAAGTGATGTAAGGAGTCTTCCCATTGCTGTGATGTAAGGAGGTAAGTGCCTCTCTGTGCACTGGTCTAACCCTCCCAGGAGTGGAGTAGACGTATCTTACAGCACTTTTGAGATACCCCCAGACTCCCATGGGACTTTTGCTGTGGCTTAGGCCGGCCTAACTGGATTGCAGCATCAGGCACTGTATGGTATATGGTATAAAAAAGCACTGTGTAATATAAGCATGCTTACGGTTTTGGTAAGGTTTCAGATATTAATGAATATCTTCACAGACAAGACAGTTTAAATGGGAAGGTAGGAATGATAAATATGAGAATGATAACTGATAACTAGGAGAAGCTTTCTCAAAGAGAGAAAATTCTGTAAGAAAAGTTGAAGAAACAAAAGGGAATGAGTTAAATCAGATAAATACAGTGATACTGAAGGTTTTCCTAGCAATGAAAAATAGTCGATAGAAAGAACAGCACTGGTATGTAAGGCTAAAATCATCAAGTATAAAGCCCAGTAAAAAGCAATTGTTATAAGAATTAAGTATTCAGAGGTTCTACAAATAATAATGAGAAGTTATGATAAGATATAATGAGGAGTTAGAGAAATCTTTTTCAAATGATAAGAAAAATGATATCCAATTATTAGGAAAGGTCCGTGTTTATCATATGGGGGGGAAATTGTACATTTTTATCAAAAGAGAGTGACTATTAAATAACTAAATAGAAAAGCACTATGCTTTTAAATCACTGAATGGGATATGTTCGGTTTATGATATTTTATCATAAACCAGGTATATTGTGTCAAAAAAGTAACATGTAGATATCTATCCAAAATAATTCAGGCAATTACAATATATCTTGTTAAGCAGGCAACTAGACTAAGAGAATGTTGATGGATAGGCAATATATTAATGATGTGTTCTTATCACAATAGGGTAGCAATGTTTTCATGGTTACAAGCTTCCAGTGAAGAGGAGGAATGTTCCACTTGTGAAATGGTATATATATTATGAGTGGAACACTCCATCTTTGGAGTAGCTTTCATTAGCAGATAGAGTGGTACCTTGGTTTATAAGCATAATTTATTCCAGAAGCTTGCTTGTAATCCAAAACACTTGCAATACAAAGCAGATTTTCCCATTGGAAATGATGGAAACTCAGACAATTTATTCCACAACCCAAAACTATTCATATAAAAATTACTACAATACTAAATAATATTAGTGCCCAGCTTTTGGAAGAGCTGAGGTCCTTTGACAGTTCAGCTCTTTTTGCAAGAGGTCAGCTTTTACAGGAACTCATTGTTTGCCTTTTTGCCATTGTAACTAATTCCCTTTGTGTACTGTTGCCTTTGTATATAGCAAAAAAAAGTTATTCAGTTTCTTAGAACCAAATGCTCCGGGACATTGAGCACCAAGACAGTGCTCTTAAACCATCAGAATTTCTGAGAAAATTTAGCTTGTAATCCAAAACACTCGTAACCTAAGTCCCTCGTAAACCAAGGTACCACTGTACTTTATTACAGGTGCAATATTAAGTTTCTTCCTGATTAAAATTTTTAGCTTTTTGAATTAGAGTTCACTGCCTAATAGTAAGTTGACAGATCTGTATAGGAGAGTAGAGACTATCTCGTCGTGGAAGAGAACTTAGTTTTAAAGAAGTAGCTGTTTTTAGGTTTTGGCTAAGAGATTGATAAATCTTATTCTTGACTGCCAGCAGATTCCAGTATTGCAGATAGTTTTTGCATAATTTTTTTTTATTCAGCGCATTTATACTCTGAATGAGTTTCATGAAAGTCCAAGTTTATTTAACTGTAGTTTTCCCAGTATGCGAGAAGTGAGAGTATTTGTGTAATTTTCCATAGTATTTTTACAAGGACAAAAAGTTATAGTAATCTGAAACAGTATTGATTTATTAAGGGTGCAATCCTAAACATGTCTGCTTTGAAGTAAATCCCATTGTGTTCAGTGTGGCTTACTCTCAGGAAAGTGTGTTTAGGATTGCATTCTAAGATATTTAACAGCATTTCATATTATATACAATGTGTTTTATGGAGCTTCTGTTTTGTTGCAAACATAACAAGTGGGGGTTCATATTTGAATTTTCCAGTATTAATAATTTTAAAAAATCTTGGACAGTATTTTGGGGATGTAAGAGTAGAAACATTAGCATCTAGGTAAATATAGAAGAAGGAGAATTATGAGGGAAATAACAATTGAATTGCAGTCCTTCTTGTAATATCTTTTTAATCTTTTGTCGATATGATATTTCCTAAGTGTCATACCTGGCTCAAAATTTAACTTTAAGTTGTATGTATAATTGTAATAAACATAATTGGCTTGCCTCACTGTTCTTCCAGTTCTATCACAGTGTCTTGGTGTGATAATATTTAAATATTTCCAGAAGGGCAGTCTAAACTTATAAAACCAGAAGTTTTGATTCCCACATAAAATGTTTACAATTGCTTGTTTGGGGTTATTTAAAGTTAAAATAAGATCTGGATAAAATATGCCTTGATATATTTGTTATTACTAAATACATTTTAAGGAAGGATGTTTTTCCTACTTAGCAAACAAACTGGGAGAAATACTATGTAAGTGATGTCATACTTTAAAATACTGCATGCTAAATTGTATCAGTTCCTGTATGTGAAACGTTGTAGATTGCTGGTGTACAAATACACCAAAAAATTATTTTAAAGGTCAGTTTCATCTTTGTGAAGTAGAAACCAATACGTTTTGATGCTTGCCGGATGAAATTTAAGCCATAATTAAATTACTGGTAATTATGACGATCCTAAGCTCCAGTTAGGCCAGCATAAGTCCCCGCGTAAGTCCTGTGCTTACCTGGGGTGTCACAAAAGCACAATTCAAACTGGAAAGAGTTGAAAATGGTCAACGTGTTTTATACTTAACACTGAAGACTGATCAACACCCAGCCCCAACCCCTAGACCTAGAAGCATGAAATTTGGGAACTGTATTGCTTATGTGATGAAAGGACCCACTAAGAACTGATTTGGTGCCGGCAGACTGATGCTGTCCACTGGTGTTTGGCACCCGACAGGGATGCCTAATACTCAGTAGGGATACTCAGTGCCACCTTCCCACTGGTGCCTGATGGTGTCCGTTAGGGATGCCTGGTGCTCAGTGTTGCTCTGTACCCTCTGCCCAATGGTGCATGGAGGTTCCTAGTGTCTGGTATGGGTGCCTGGTAGAGATGCCCACTACCTGCTGATGCCCAGTGCAGGATACTGCCCACTGGTGCCTGGTGCTGCCTGCTACTCACTGGTGCCTAGTGGTGTCTAATGTCCAGTAGGGATGCTTGATGCATGGTGGTACCTGATGGTGCTTAGAGCCTGATGGTGCTCAGTAAGGATGCCCGGCACCTGGTAGCAATGCCCAATGCCCACTTTTGCCTGCCACTGCCCCCTGGAACCCTCTGGTGCCTGTCAGTGCTCAACTGTGCTCAGGGTCCACAAACATTCTTTAAATTTTGTTCCCACAACAAATGTGCTAGAGTTTGACTAAACAAGAGTCTAACAATGGACTTCTTCAACATGTTAACATCTGCTACCAGACTAATCTTAATGAGGATCTTCATAGACAGTTTAGCATAAACTGCAAGGCCACATGCACTGATGAGAAGGCCATAGTTTTCTTGCTGAACATGTGGAGTCACAGTGGCCTGTCAGGGTAAGTTATTTCAGGGCAAGGGCAGATTGAGAATGGGGAAGGCTGTGAACTGGGTAGGGGTAGGGTGAAACAGGGTGGCAGTAGGAGTCAGATTTGGACAGATCATGCCCTGAAGTGGCTGGATTGGTGTCCCTTCCATGTTGATCCACCAGTGCTGATATTGCACTAGTAAGTACATCTGGCTTAGGTGCATTGCATTTTGCCATCCTCATAAAGTATGCCTGACCTCAAATTCTGGTGAAGCCTCAGGCCCATAGGACTGAGCTGCAATTCTCTGGTCACCATCTTAATATTTGCTATTTTAATATGGATTTACACCAGGATTGCCTTCCTTTTTTGTTTGTTTTATTTTTATTTTTAAATGTCTATATATCACTCTTTTCCCATGGGTCCTGGGAGAGATTACAAGAAAAATAAAACTGTACAAAAATAAAAAATGGGGTAATCTATTTTTTAAAAAAACATTAATATGTCTAAGCTCAGAGGTAATCAACCAATAGTGATTTTTCAAAAATTTTTCAGAACCTCTTATGACTTTGAACAAGCTCTTCACAGAACCTTTTCATGGTATATTAAAACAGTAGTTGACTTTGGCTGCAATCCTAAAGACACTTTCCTGGGAGTTAGACCAATTGAACATAATGGGGCTTACTTTTGAGTAGACATGGTTAGGATTGTGGTCTTTGTGGATCTACTGGCAGTGGATCTACTGCCTCAATTTGATCTACTGCCTCAATTTGAGAGCAAGATGAGGCATTACCATTCCTTGATGTGTGCTTGTTTTAACTGCAAGGAAGAAAACCTGCTGGGACACAGGGTACACAGAAAACCCACACATACAGACCAAAACTTACATTTAAAAGTCCCACCATTATCCCAAACAAAAATGTTTGATTAACATCTTAGTTAGAGCCAAATACAACTTATAGCCCAACTATAATTTTCAACAGGTGCTTGTTTTTTAAAATATTAAAGAGCATTTTCCATTCATTTTAAGAAATAAAAATATCTAATTAAATTAAACTGATACTGTTGCAAGGAAGGGGATTCAGGAGGGCTTCTTTGCATCGGGTAGCAAATGACTTAAGCCAAGCCACTGTTTATACTGAGGGTCTCTTCACTTCTGTTCATATTAGTTTTATGTTTTGTTTTTAATTTTGCTGGCTTCCCTACAGGTTCTCTTCTCTATAGTGTGGTATTGGTTGTGTTTGGATCTATTTCATGACCAGACCTTATAGCATGTTCTGCACTGATGACTTTTCACACTGTTCCAAGCAGCAGTAGTTTTTTATGCTCCTTTGTTCTGATAGTCATGCTCTTTAATGTGGTCCCTATGTACACACTTCCACACTCACAAGGATTACAATATACAGGGATCAAGGATATCCTTTATGGCTACAGTGCCTTAATACCACACTGTTTGGGGGGAGTCTTGTCATAGACCAGTATAGGGCCAACAAAATTTGGAGGGTGTTGCTTCTGATGCACTGCTGCCATCTGATGCACTGCTGCCATAATCTTACACAAGAGCAACAGTGCTTATCCAACTTGTGCACATACATGTTACAATTCACACACAAGAACTTATGCACACATGTTACAATTCACAAACTAGTTAGATCAGTGTTGTCAGACATAAGGCCCACAGACCAGTTCTGGCCTACAAAAACTCTATATCTTATCCACATGATAATTAATTGGACATTCCCAGTGTTGCCCTTTCAGCAGCAGAACTACTATCACAATGTCACTTAGCAGATTACCTGAGATACCTGAAATAATGTTTCAGCTGAAGTGGTGCGGTTCTAAGAGTAGCCCAAATGGTAATTGGGCTTTCACAGCGTATTTGGATTCTCTCATATCTCGGGGGAGGGGGTGGAAGATTTGCATGTTTTCTCTATATAGAAGAAAGTGCTTATAAAGTACTTAACAGCCTCTGACTGTTCTCCATTAGCCATCCTTTTTCTGAGAAGAGTTGTATGCCCACAGAATACCATGTCCCACCCCAAGCATTTTTCCCTTTTTTCTTTTTTAAAAAAGGGCAACAGGGCATTGTGTATTTTAAACCAGGCCTGCTTGAAGCTTTGATACTGCCTGAGACAATCCATCTTTGTTCTTACTACTACTACAACACCTCCTTCTTCTCTGCCATTGAAGTAAACAGAATGAGGGGTGTGCTGGGAGCTCATCAAACAAGAATAAGGAAAGGAGGTGGCACCTCAGCTTGAGATAAAGAGATGGTGTTTGGCCTGCAAACTCCTAGTGGGCAAGGAGGAGGTGATAGTGTAGTTTTTTCCCCTTCCTCCAGGAGTTGGAGATCCAGTTGAAGCAGCTCAGCATATGTTTGACCAGAGAGGGTGAGGTGTAATGTGAAGTTTGGCACTCTCCTTTCCCCATTCACTACTCAAAGATTTTCAGCCAGTTTAATTGCAAGGCTGTCCTGAATTGAACGTAATATGTTTTCCCAAAAGAGATTCTGCAACTTCTCTAGCCTTCATAATTCATTAATTTAATTCATTAGTTAAATGAATTAAACTTCAGTATTATTACCTGGGCCAACCAACCCAGGAGAAAAGCCAGGCATTTGCTTTGGCATGGAGAAGGTGAGATATAAATTTTTCATAATAAATAAATTAAAATATATAACTAACAAAAGAATATTAGCCAAACAGTAAAAAGATCTAACCATAGAATTATTAGTCTAACCATTAAAAAAACCACTAAAAATCTATCTTTAAAGTTAGCCCGAAAGGCTTTCCTAAAAGGAAGATTTTACAGTATCATCAGATGAACTGAGAATTAGGTCAAGACCCTGCTACATCATTCCATTGATCTGATTTCTTGAATAGAGTGAATTCTCAACAAGGCCATTCCTATGAGAAAAAGTTTTCCTTAAGCTGCAACTGTTCTTCACTGTAGGTATAAATTAGTATTTTAAAATAAATACAGGTTCAAGCATATCATTATCCTTTGCAACTCTTTATATGGTAGCTAAAAGTTCATTTTGTGTTTTTTTCAAAACCTATAGAAGTTATTAACTTTAATAACAACAACAGGTACAGTATTTACCGGTATATACTGCCTTTCTGGCCATTGGAATTGTCCTCTGACTGTATTGAAGGTGGTTTAAATGGCTGGGCAAATCTAATCAAAGAATCCTAGGGTTGGAAGGGACCCAGTAGGTCATCTAGTCCAATCCACTGCCTGCATCTCCGACAGGTGCTTGTCGAGCCTCTGCTTGAAGATCCCCAGTGAGGGAGAGTCCACCACCTCCCTTGGCAATCTGATCCACTGCTGAACCACCCTCACCACCACCCTGAATTTTTTTTCTGATATCTCCAAGAGGGTTTTAAATTAACAAAGAGTTTTTGTCTCTCAAGAATGCCACAGTCTACAGATGAATCCTTTAAATCAGGGATCGTCAAGCACCGGGCCCTGGACCACTGCTAGGCCCCAGGGGCTAAGAGGCCAGGCCGCACTGCCGGTCCTCTCCCCCGCTGTCACAGGAGGAGCCTCCTTGGGCGTCTTGGAGCCTGGAAGCTCCAGGCTCTCGCCACTTATGCAAGGCCAAGGGAGGTGTGAAGGCACCACTCCCCCTCTCCTTCCTCCAGGCTGAGTAGGCGTGGCTGAGGCACAGCATCTGCAGGCCTTTTGCCTGTGCTCGCTCCCTTCTCCCCTGTAGATGGGGAGGGATAGGGGGCAGCACTTTGGAGGGATGCCTCTGTTCTATGGGGCAGCTTCCCCAGTGAATGGCTGGCTGGGGCTCCCATTCATGCTCCCACTAGGCTCTCCCCATAGGTGTGGAGGGATCTCAGCAGCTTTCAAGGGGCAGCTTCCCCTGTGAATGGCTGGCAGGGAGGATGGTGGCAGTGTGCCCAAGTGCTGCTTCCCCACTGAGGGAGTGCATGCCTAAGTAAAGGGTACCCAGACCTGGAAGATCCAGGTTCAGATCCCCTCAAAACTTGCTCATTCTCAGCTCTGCCATCTCACAGGGTTGTTGTGTAGTTGGAGGAATGGCAAGCTGGCGGAGTGGTTAGGGAGTAGTTAGGGACTTTGACATGGGGGGTCCAGGTCCCTGCTCTGTCAGGGTGACCATCTGTCCTCTTTTTCCAGGACTTTCCCCAGATTTTAGTCTTGTGTCCTGGAAAAATCTCCCTTGTCCTCCATTTCCTTGTGAGCAGGCAGCATGTAGCCTTCTGGTACTTTATAAATTATATGTAATAAATTACATATGTTAGTTTTACATTTAGTAATAAGCAATATAGAGTTGAAATAACCACATGAAGGCAATATTGGAGTATTTTTAGCTTTTGTATTCTCATGTCCTACATTTCTTGGGTGTCCTACATTTTGAAAGGGCCCTTGACCTCTTTTTTGTTGTGATATAATATGGTCACCCTGTTCTCTGACAGAATGCTTCCTGTCACTCTCAACCTTGCTCACAAGGTTGTTGAGACTAGCACTGAACCCAATAGACCAGCAACCCAAGCTACTGGCTGGTCAGAAAGGGGAAAAATCACCTTTTCCTTTCTCCTGCAGTGTCCCAAAGCAAAAGCCCCTGCTTGCAGGAACCAGACCAAACCTAGGCAGGTCTACTCAGACATAAGCTTTTTTATAGTCAATGGGGCTTGCTCTCCAGTAAATGTACATAGGCTTGCAACTTCAGATCCTTAATCCACTTCCTGTCTGCTCAGGCACTGGCACTTGTCTATAAGTACGATTATAGAAAATGGGGTTTACACTCTTCCAGTAAGGAAGAAAGGATGGGAGCCTCAGAAGCAAGCCCCATTACAACCAATGGGGCTTATTCTCAGGAAAGTGTGGTTAGGCTTGCATCCTCAGAGCCCAATCTAATGCCTGTCTGCTCAGAAATACAATGGGACTTACTCTCCAGTAAGAGTGAATAGGATTCAGCACTGAAAAGTGAATAGGTATCCTGCACTGAAAAGGTTGAAAATCCCCGCTCTGAGTAGACATACATAACATTGGGCTCTCACCTGCAATCCTTTCCACAGTAACCTAGCATTAGCTCCATTTATTATAATGGGGATTTATAGCTGCAGGTGGCTGTGCTCTTGGTGGGAAAGCCTCCCTACCTTAGGGTTCCCCCTCCCCCCTCCCCCCTCCCCCCTCCCCCACCGCTGGTCCCTAGGAAAAGTTTTTTCCACAGAACCAGTCCCTGGGGGCAAAAAGGTTGAGGACCATTGCTTTAAATGTCTAATTTCTCTTCTCTGGCCAGTTTTTTTCCTCAATGTAGAGACTCAGGTGCAGCTGGCTTCCTTGTCTTTTGTTTCTTCTCACACACTAGCTCAGCTTCAAAGTCTCTCCCACACAACTTCCAGTGTTTTCAAGCTGGGTGACCTTCAAATTATATCTTTGGGCCTATAAACAACCCTATAGACCAGACCTTCTGCCCATTTTAATAAGTGCACTAAGTTTAATGACTTGTTCAATGAGTGGAAAGAAGTTGCAACCTTTTTTACTGGTTGATGTAAATTTCACAACTGGCATTCATATAGTTAAAATTAACATTGTTAGGGATAATGGGCCACAGCTGGATAAAAGTGTTGTTACCAAATACTTCACCCACCTGCTGTGGGAGGCATTTTCAAAAGATGAAGATACAAGTAACTCTTTGGATCATCCAATATAATTGGCAATTCCTAGTGTTGTTTTTCACTTAACTAAAAAAAGGTATCAGCTGAAGATCATCAACTGTTGGCTTCTGAATTCACTCCTGATCTTAAAAGTCCCAAACACATTTTGTTACCATATGAAGCAGACTTTAAATATTGTGCTGAACTATCAGAATCCAGGATTCTTGTCTTAGTGTTCTTTTTTCTATCATTTGAGTAATTTGTTTACTGCAGAAGTGTCTAGATGAAACTGAAGACTTTGTCATATGTTCCCAATCTGAACGGTTTTCAAATTATGTATTTATAAAATCATCAAAAAATAAAAACCACCATATTTCTTCAGAATTTCCCCTCTACCAATTTGAGACTGATAAGGCATCATTTGTTTATTACGGAGTCTATTACAGAACTTTGCATGCTTCATAAAGATTATATCAAATATTCTTGAACTCAGTGCCCCTAGAAATAAACCATTCTAGTTTAAGAGTTTGAAACCCTGTCAATCTATGACAAATCATACAAACTACTGGTTCTACCAGTAGCTACTAGTCTCTTTTCTAACCACTCCTTTCTATCACTTTAGACAATTATTTTAAGAGGATTATGCATTTTAAAATATGAAAGCTTTTGTACATCAAAAGGGAAAATGGTTATGGATATGACTGTTTGATTAAAATATATGTGTTCTTTAGTAGTGTTGTGTGATAATGAACCTTGTGTCTTATTTCAGAGAGATTCCCCCTCTACATCCAGACAGTCCCCAGCTAATGGTCATAGCAGCATTAACAATTCTGTTTCGGTAAGACCTCCAGTTCCAGACAGACAGTGTTCAAGTCTTGTTGGTGCTCATCTACCATTCCTCTTACGATGACATGTTCAGTGGAAAATTATTCTGCTGATAAAATCAAGAATATTTAGAAGCCTAATTCCCTATTTTTTTCTCATTCAAGGGTTTATTTAGCAACAATAATTTGCTAATTCAATAAAATCCCTTTAATGAGTTACATTCAACTATAACGTGAAAATCATTCATTCCTGAAATATGCTTATCATTTTCCGTATCTTGCTCAAAACTAAGCAAAAAACCTCATTTCCATTTTGAACTTTTGAAGTGGTGTTTTCAAGCACAATATTTGCATAGCAGGTATTCAGGGTTTTTTTCAGACCTGGACTTTTTTTTGTTTTTAAAAGCTCTCTAGATTGCAGTATTGGTTTCCGCTATCTGAGTTAAGGAATTGGTGTGTCCTCTGCTGTTGTGGTATGTGCACATATTTTGTGAAATATGAGCCTTGCCTGGATATGAAAAGCAAAAGGAACTGGCTTTAAACTGCATTTATAAGCCAAGCTATTAATATCACATCTTTAACACAACGTCCTTGCTTTCACACCATATATTCAGACAAAAGGGTACTATTTAACTTAACTGTTGACCCTGCCCTTGTTTATCATTTGTTTTAGTCTGAACATATATGGTAAACATTAGAAAGCACCTGTAGTGTATTTATCTAATCATGATGTCAATACAAATATTTTTAAAAGGCTTAAAATAGTATCAATTTTGCAAGGTGTCTGTTATAACTAATATGTACAATTTAATGATCTGTTTAAAATCCTGCTCTTTTAATTAACTAAAGGCTAAAGTTGAACTCATAGAAACAAAGCATGAATGTAAATTGGAAAGATCCTTAGTTATATGAATTAAGTTGTGAAATACTTCCAAATGATATAAATGAGCGTATATTAACTTCCAAATTGTAGTGACGCTATTTGTCACTATTAGCTTCCAAATTGTAGTGGCACTATTTGTCACTATAACTCCTTATTTTAAAGAATTTTTTTAAAAAAATCTGAAAAGAAATTGGAGTTGAATCTAGGGCTACTAGATCCTCCTCTGCTTACAGGTGCTTTTGTGTTGAAGATGCTGAATTCTTTATTAAAGGCATATTTTCTATTTTCTGTCTGCTAAACCTTACCTGCTTTCTTCAGCTTGCTAAACAGCCTGGATTTGGCATTTTTTCCTATTAAATGAATATTTTAAAAGTGCATAAGTTGTTCATACTTGCAAGTTACCATTTTGCTATATTATTGCAAATTTTATTATCTGCTTTTCTAAGTAAAATGAATATTTCTTTTCCTGGGTTGGCCTTATTCTGCAGGACTTGCCATCAACAACACAACCAAAAGGACGACAGGTGAATAGCTATTCTCCATGGAAGCCTTTCTAATTTAGTTGCTTAGTAGCAAACCTTCCTTACCATCTCAAATTTGATGTTCCATTATGTTCTCATATTAATTCTAATACCATTTTTCATTTTGTGTGTGTTTTTTAACATAGCTGATTGATTCACCCTAGTGCCATTTTCTTGTGGTATGATTGATAGTGTAACTTTTGTTATCACCTTTATGTTTAATCAGTATTGTGTAATGAATTAACACTAGCATTCTCATCATATTCCATTTCAGTGTTATCCTTTGCTGTCCTGTGACTAATCTTTATGCATTTCTGATATATGTTAGCTTCTTACCCTGGAGTTTTGCACTCTGGATTTTTTTTTAATCTTAATGAATTCTGAAACTGCATATCATGCACAGTACCACCCTAAAATTACTTCATTATACTGAGAAGAATGGTGCAATCCTTGAACAGGGTACTAAAATAGCAAAATTTAATCAGCCTGTGCTATACAACGTCTCTCTCCCACTACCAACTGTTTAAAAAAACAAAACTCAAAACATCTTTGATAGAAACTTGAATTCATTAAAAGGAAGGGGGTTTAACACTTTTCACTAGCAATTTTTGCTCTCCCCAAACTGTGTTCCCAATAAAATAAAAAGATTGTGGCCTTTTTCTCCTTAGCAGTGAAAGCAGCATAGAAAGAAAACTATATTGCATTAGGAAATGGCCAATGGAAATGAGGAAATGGCCAGTTGTGTAGAGTGGGATCTTTTCAGCATTTAGTTCCAGCCTCAAGTTTGTCAGACTAGAAAAACCGCAAAGGCAAGAGCTTTCAGCTCTTTCAGCTCTTCCAAGTCTGAGAGGCTGCTGCTAGAAAGAAAAATCAGCTGATCTCTGCCTGTGTGCATACAAATATAGTGTGAACTCACAAGCAATTAGATCTCAACAGTTATCTTAAAATATTATATTTGCTGTTTTTTTACAAAACAAATGAGACAAGGACCCACAGAAAACAGCATGAGGAGCTCTTGTCTCAATCTCAGGAAAGTAACATTGAGGCTGCAATATCTGCATGGTTACAGGTTAAACCTCTCCATCTGCAAGGTTATACAAAAGCAGTTGTTTATCATGGTAACATATTGAATCAATATGAATCAAGTTCCCTTTCAGTAAGTTCCCTTAAAACAGTTTCATTAGTTCAGAGGCAAGTTTCCCCTTACAAAGCAATTCAGAAATTATTATCACTTTGTATTGATGTGATAATCACATGGGGAAGGGAGGAATTTCCCTCCCAGCTGAAACAGAAACCAAACTTAACAAACATAACCCTTTATGAACTCTCAGCACAGAATGCTGTTTACCTTCCCACCAAGGTGATACCTATTTATCTACTTGCATTTGCATGTTTTCAAACTGCTAGGCTGGCAGGAGCTAGGATAAACACAGGCACTCACTCTGTCTTGCAGCACCTGGGACTTGAATCCCGGCCTCTCTGGTTAACAGCACCTTAACCAGCTGAGACACTGCAGCCCTAAGTCATTACCTGCTATTTAAGAGATGTTTATCATTTACTTTTAAAATGCAGATATGATAATTAGGTTATGCCTGTATGTCTTTTCATATTACTAAAAATATCTGAGGCAGCTTGTATATGTTCACTATTGTAAGATCATAGAATCATAGAGTTGGAAGGGACCTAGTAGGTCATCTAGTCCAACCCCCTGCCTGCAGCATCTCCAACAGGTGCTCATCGAGCCTCTGCTTGCAGATCCCCAGTGAGGGAGAGTCCACCACCTCCCTTGGCAATCTGTTCCACTGCCAAACCACCCTCACCGTCAGGAATTTTTTCTGGATTTCCAGCCGGAATCTCCTTTCTTGCAGTTTGTACCCATTGGTTCTAGTTCTGCTTTCAGAAGCAGCTATGAACAAATTGGCCCCTTCCTCCCTATGACAGCCCTTCAGGTATCTGAAGAGGGCAATCATGTCTCCCCTCAGCCTCCTCTTCTCCAGGCTGAACATCCCAAGTTCCCCCAACCTTTCCTCATAGGGCTTCCCTTCCACCCCACTGACCATTCTTGTCCCTCTCCTCTGGCCTTGCTCCAGTTTGGCTGCATCTTTCTTAAAGTGAGGTGCCCAGAATTGAACACAGTACTCAAGGTGAGGTCTCACCAATGCAGAATAAAGAGGAACTATAACTTCTCATGACTTGGAAGCTACAGTCCTCTTAATGCAACCTAAAATGGCATTTGCCTTCTTTGCAGACACATCACACTGCTGACTCATGTTCAGCTTGTGATCCACGGCGACTCCAAGATCCCGCTCACATGTTGTGCTGCCAAGCCAAGTATCCCCCATTTTATACCTATGTTTTTGGTTTTTATTGCCTAAGTGCAGAACCTTGCACTTCTCCCTGTTGAAATTCATTCTGTTTGTTACAGCCCAGGATTCCAGTTTATCCAGATCCTCCTGGAGGTTTCTCCTATCTTCTGATGTGTTTGCTACTCCTCCCAGTTTGGTGTCATCTGCAAATTTGATCAGGCTCCCCGTATCCCTTCCTCCAAGTCATTGATGAAAATGTTAAAGAGAACCGGTCCCAAGACAGAGCCTTGGGGTACCCCACTAGAAACTGACCTCCAGGTTGACACAGAACCATTTACTAAAACCCTTTGAGTGCGGCCATCGAGCCAGTTGCAGATCCACCTAACAGTTGCCCTGTCTAGCCCATATTTTTCCAACTTCCTAATTAAAATGTCATGTGGGACTTTGTCAAATGCTTTGCTGAAGTCAGTATAAATGACATCCACAGCATTGCCACTGTCCAGTAAGCTCGTAACCCAATCAAAAAAGGAGATCAGATTTGTCTGGCAAGATTTATTCTTGGTAAATCCATGCTGGGTTGTTTTGATCACCGAGTACTTGTCTAGATGTGCACAAATTGTGTGTTTTATGATTTGCTCTAATATCTTGCCCGGGATTGAAGTCAAACTGACTGGTCTATAATTTCCCGGGTCTTCTTTTTTCCCCTTCTTAAAGATTGGGACTACATTTGCCCTCTTCCATTCCAGTGGCACTTCTCCACTCCTCAAGGATTTCTCAAAGATGATCGACAGAGGCTCTGCAAGGACATCTGCCAGCTCCTTAAGAACTCGAGGATGCAGCTCATCTGGTCCAAATGACTTGAATTCATTTAGGCCAGTTAAGCTGTTTCGAACCAGTTCTCTGTCAATCTTAATCTGCTGTTCTGCACCATCCATGTTTTCATTACCTCTTAGGGGATGTAAACACATCCCCGAATCAGTCAATAATACCGCACCCCCATTTGCACAGCCCTCCTTCTGTGAATAGATGGATGCAAAGTAGGAGTTGAGCAGCTCCGCCTTCTGCTGGTTTCCAGACACCTGTTGTCCATCCTTGTCCAAGAGCAGCCCCACCCCCTCGTCTCTCCTCCTGTTCCTTTGGGCATATCTAAAGAAGCTCTTTTTGTTATCTTTGACTCCCCTGGCCAGCCTCAGCTCATACTGAGCTTTAGCATCCCTGACCCCCTCCCTACAGGACCGGGCTACCTGCCTGTACTCCTCTCTGGTGTACAGATCTTTCCAGTCTTCCACTCCCTATATTTCTCTTTCTTTAACTTCAGCTGATCCCCAAGTTGCCTGTGGAGCCAACCTGGTTTTTTCAGCATTTTCCCCCGTTTCTTTTTTATTGGAATTGTTTCTGACTGTGCTTGTAGAAGCTGCCTCTTAAGGAGCTCCCACCCATCTTGGGCCCCTTTCCCCATTAGATCATCAACCCATGGGATCCCACCTATGACTCCTCTAAGCCTGTTGAAATCAGCTTTCCTGAAATCCAACATATAAGTTTCACTCTGCACTCTTTTTATTTCCCACATTATTCTAAATTCCAGCAGCTCATGATTGCTTTCCCCTAAAGTTCCCACTATGTTGACCTGATCAACCAGTTCTTCACAATTTGTTAAGATCAGGTCAAGGATGGCCCCTCCCCTTGTCGTTTCCTCCACTTTCTGGACCATGAAGTTATCTTCCAGGCCCATCAGGAATCTACTGGAGCTTCCATGTTTGGCTGAGTTTGTCTCCCAGCAAATATCTGGGTAGTTAAAGTCCCCCTTTACTACTACCTCATATTTCCTTGCAATGCCTGCCAGTTGCTCCAAGAAGACATCGTCTGCTCCTTCTCCTTGGCCTGGCGGTCTATAGTAGACGCCCACCACAATCAGATAGTTTAGAAACATGTACATGTATATTGTTGTCTGTAGAGGTTGATAATAGAAAAGCATCTTCTATATTCCTTCTGATGTACATAGTTGTGCAGTAGCTGTGGTGGTACATGGCTCCTAGTAAATCATATCCTTGAATTTTATCTCTGCTGGATTGCTATTCTTCATTCTCTATATGTATTTCTTGAAAGATAACCATATCTACAGTCCTTTCAAGTAGAAGTCTGGAAATTTATTGGCACTTAGATTTACTGAGCCCTTCAACACTAATTTGGCATATTTTTATGATGTCCCCAATCTCACTTAACCCTTTGGTCCCGAAAAAGCCCATTTTGCTTTTCCCTTGCCATGTATTTTGAGAACCAGGAATTCTACAATGATGTCTGGCTGCCAACTGTTGCAAACTGCCAATTCTTTAATGTAGTCTCGCTTCCAACCATTGCTAGTCATTTAGCTCACATTTTCACTCTATGCGGGGTGCAACATAAGGAGATATCAGCAGGACCGCACTCAACACAGTGTCTGCCAGGACTCCCAATTTAAATGGGATCTTTTATCTATCCTTTAGTGTGACTGTGGTGCTCATCAACAAACTATCCATTTCACTTTGTCCAACTGTAAATTGAGAGCTTATGCCAGCCCAGTATCTTATTTTTTATATGTATACCACTTCATCCTTAAATGGCTAGGTGGACTGACATATACATCTGAATTACCATAAGTCCATGTGTTGTATGCCATATGTTAAATATATATTAATTGATATATATTGATAATCTGGTGATGGGTAACTTCACGTTAACAAAGCACAGTGTAGATGAAAATAAAATATTGGGTAGATTAATATTGCCAGGGTTGGCAGTAACCCAGAAAGTAACCACTTTATTTTATGTAATCAAGCCAATGCTGCTACCAATTCTTTCCTGCCAGATGGTGAAAATATATTTTATTAAATATTTCTTTTTACTCCTTTTCCTTCTCTTCCTCCTCCATTACCATCACTATTTCAGATGTAGAGGGTATCTTTCTTCATATATCCTAATAACCATTTCTTAATAATATTTTTGAAATAGATGTATATCAATTTAAAATTTTTCTATGCAAGTACAGGCATCATCCACTTATTGGGCAAGTTAGGGACCAGAGCAACATCCAAAAGTGAAAACCATTGAAAAGTGAAAACCAACAAGTGAAACCAGTTTTTGCTAGCAAATTACAAATGCCCCTTTTGTCTTGCAAATTCCTGCTGCATCCAAAGATTTCTGCAAATGGACACTCATTAACTCCTTTGGGAATCAGATTAGATCAGAGCTATAATATGGGGGGGGGGCAATTTTGGCTTTTAGAACAGAAGAGAGAGGTTGAAAGCGTGGAAGATGTGTTGGATGAGTTCTGGGTATAATTGAAAGGTGTTGAAAGGTTTTCTGATGGTCAACAGAAAACCAAGCATCAGAAGGTGGGGGATACATATAGTAATGTAAATTTTAAACTTTTAAAATATTTCTTCTGGTTGGCAAGTGTACCTGAAATAATAAATTCCTTTACAGAATGTCCTAACTTAGACATTCATATGTGGTTTTAAGTAGTACATTGCAAATGTTGCTTCAGTTCCAATGTTTTTCTTAGCAAGTGATATACCACCTTAACGCAAATGTAACATGCCATTGAATCTAATGCGCACCCACATGTTCAAAGGCTTGAGATTTTTTTAAAAGGTTTACTGGCGATTGTAATGTGCACCCTTTGAAAATGGGGTGTACATTAGACACTGTTGCTAGTCTCTCCTCCACATACCACCTACCTGGGGAGCAGGGCCTTCAAGAGAAATTTTTTAAGGTGGTACAAAACCCATTTGGGGCCCCCAAAACTTGGAAAACTATTTTGAAATTTTAAAAAATGAGGCTAATTAATGTGCAACAAACTTCAACAAGTGCTCATTTATTGATCATATAAAACATTATGTTAAAACATACCAGTATTCAAGTAATGTGAAAATATAATATACCATATTAATTTCTTAGTAACAGACACTCAAATGGTCCTTCAGTCATGGGCCCCTACATAGCTCTTGGGCCCCGGAACAATGTACCTGCTGGACCGCCCTCTCATAGGCCCTGCTGGGGAGCCAGTGAGCTTTCCCCTTTTCCTCCCCGAACACCAGGGAATGAGAACACCAGGCAGGGTTGGGTGTGCTTGTGCAGGGTGGCCAATTGACATAAGCAAAAAGAGGTCAGGTTCCTCCAAAATGTAGGACACCCAAGAAAAATGTAGGACAACAATATAAAAGCTAAAAACCTTCATTTATATTGCTTTCATGTGGTTAATTTCAACTCTAAATTTAATATTATTAAATTTAAAATTATTATATGTAATTTATTATTCCATATAATTTATGAATTACAAGAAGGCTGCATACTGCTTGCTGACAAGGAAATGGAGGACAAGGGAGATTTTTCCAGGACATGGGGCTAAAATACAGGACATGTCCTGGAAAGGGGGAGCATATGGGAGGGATGGGTCTGGAGGGATGGGAAAGAGAAGAGAGGAAGCCCCTCTCAGCCTCCCCAAACCAGGAGAGGGCAGAGGCAGGGGGAAAGAAGGAGCAGCCAGTGGCTAGAGAAGTTCTGGGGCTCCTTCCCTTCTCTTTCTGCAGAGGCACAGCAGGGACAGGGGAGAAGGTGGATGGGATGGCTGTGGATGGGAAGCCTGCAGAGACAGGGGAGGGGGCTCTTCCTTCCCCCATTGTAAATCAGCAGATGCAGCCCTGTTGCCTTCCAAGCAGCTTGGCTGCTACCCTTCTCATCCCCATCTAAGCTGCCCACCTTTCCTGCTGGCTTGGAGAGGGTTAGGGTTAGGAGAAGAGGCTCTCCCTCCATGGAAGAAGCCTTGTGGGTGCAGATTGTGGTCTGAAGAGGTGATCCATTTCTTCTTCCCTCCTGCAAACCTGGAGAAGCGACCAAGGGAAGGGGAACCAAGGAGGGAACACTTTGCTGCCCCCTAGTGGCCATGCTCAGCACTGCCATCTCCAACATTCCCTAAAGAAACTGATTGGCTGTAAAAACTACCATAAATACAAGAATATAAGGTGCCAGCGAATATAATGCGCACCAGCTTTTTCAGCTATGAATCTGGCTGAAAAAGCTGCACATTACATTCAAATAAATATGGTATTTTTTCTTCTTCCATTGCACTACATTTAACTCATGACTTTGTTGAAGTAAAGCAGGCCTCGGTCAGTCTTGAAAGACTATGGTATCGTGCTCGGCGCTGCATATGCTGCATGCGAAGCACGAAAGCCTGGGTTGGATTGTTATGGAGGAGATGCTGTTACCCAAGCAGCAAATCCCCCCTCTCCACGCCACTGAATTAGTCCAATGGAAAGGCAGAGGCAATACAATTGGATCTAGCTGGCGTCGCAGAGCTGGGCTAAGGACAGGAACTCACCCTGTCTTGTGGAGCCAACCCAGGTCTTGAACCCTGGCCTGCTGGTTAACAGGCACAGTGACTTAACCACTTGCGCCACCCACAGCCCACATTCTACTTGTTGAAGTAGAATAGTTGAATAGTGCTAGTTCACAATGATCATCTCATTGTGCCTGTACTAAATGGCCCATTTGTCTCTAATAGAATTAGTATACTCAATTTTACATGAATCATCCTTTTTTGCTGATAAGATAATCCATGGGTCACTTACCAAGGAAAAGGCAATCCCTTCTTGAAGTACATCCAGAATTAGAAGGAGATAGAAAACTGGAACCTGTAAAAGAAACTTAAGTACTTCATGCAGTTGCCTCTCTACCTTGTCTTCATAGCATAAGTTCAATCAGGATGTCCATCTCTTAAAAAAAAAACAGTTGCTTGATCTTCTCACAATTCATTGAATTTCCTTGCTTTGTTTAACCAGCCAATATTGTATGTTCTAGTATTTCATATTATCAGAGAAGTTTTAGAAAATCAGTTTCATTCTTCTCATACATGGCTAACATTCCTTTTTGTGTAGCCCCAAGCAAGAAAATGGACATTTCAGAACATAGTCTAGAATGACATGTCTTTTTTTTAAAGGCAACTCCTTCAGCAATTAATCTGTGTGGTGATGAGGTCTGCTTCTTGTGAATTGAAGTCATTCAATCCATGATGGATGTGTCAGGGGGAACCTGGCAGACTGTCCTGTTGCCAGGACATTGCCTTTCTTTAAACATGTCTTTAAAATAGAAAATGTTAATAAATTGAAGACATACAGCCATAATTTGAATTGAAGACATAACTTAGCCCATAAATGATGAAGAACTGCAGTTTTCTGAAATAATAATTGTGCACTTCAAAACTTAAGATTTTGCAGCCAACCATTTGGCTATCCAGGAAACAAAAAACTTGTACTGCATTTCAGCTACAATAGGAAACAAATATTAAATCATTTTTGCAATAGCATTGTGTTCTTACATGATACAATATGCAACAGGCAGTGCAGTCCAGTATATGCAACAGGCAGTGCAATCCAGACTTGACTAGAAACTGGCTGGCTAGTGTGCCTGCACTATATCCAGCACAAATTATAGATGCTGCTGGTGTGCTACCCTGGGGGCAGGTTTTCTCCCTTACTCCAGTGTAAAGCTGCAGCAGCCTCTATAAGTCTACTTGGACTTAGGCCATCTCTAAGGCCTAAGATGCCCTTGGAATGAGGTCTGGATATGATGTTATGTATCCACATCCCTTCTCTGCTCCTCCCTCCCTCTGTCAGCCCTCCACCTGCCTACCCCTGCCCTGGAACACTACCTTCTCCCTGCCCTCCACCAAGACTCACTGCGTCAGCTCAGCTGAGCCATTGCAACAAGCTTCTTCAGCCAGCATTTGTCAGCCAAGTTAATCTAACATTCACTTGTGTGGCAGCCTTACTGGTCCACCCTCGGTGGCACAAAATGCCTTACGGCACTTTTGCAACACTTTTTTATGCTACTTTTGTGACAGCCTTGGGATTTATCTCTGAAAGTTAAGCAAATATAAATCCTTATCCTTGGAAATCCTTTCTTCATAGAATCAATGAATCTATGTTATAATGATCAAATGGATATACATTTATTCAAAATAAAATTTTATAATTTTTTTTTGCATACCTGTAGATTCTGTAGATTTTTAATTTCTGGCCATTCTGCTGATCTGCACTGTGCAATGCTGTAATGTCATAGTTCTTGCAGATCACTCTGACTGTATTCAACATCTCCTTTCTGGCATGATGTATCTCTCGGAGACTTTTCAAATGGCTTTCATGTTTTTAACATTAGGCCTTTAATCAAGAAAATGATATGGTGGCTTGTATTCTTTTCAGCTGTAATGCACTTAATATCCAGTGACAGTTCTGGATGCCAGATCTTCTCAACCCACAATTCATGGGTATTACCCTCTAGAAATACACAATTTGACAACAGCCTAGTTTTCCCCATCAGGATATATATATGGACAACTGTGACTGACCAATCATTCAATAAGGAGTATTATTGTTAATACTTTGTAATAGTGTTCCTTGCTCAGAAAAGTTTTTGTTCATAGAACTCCTGTGATGTATAGGTTCTGCAGTATTGTGGCACTGCCTGAATTTAATGTTTGCAGAAGATCCTCTCTCATGGTGATAACATGAATTTTTTTAATAGTTCCACTGTAAAAATAACCTACCAACACAGTCTATCAACATTGTCCTATTTTTATGGATGAAAACAAAAACTGAAGTTTGTCAAAGCTGCCTTCATTTGAGTCTCATCTACATCATTTGGGTTCAAATTCTATGTTAAACCCAACAGTACACTTAACAAAATACATGTAGATGGATTAAAACTTAATATCTTATCTCAGGTTGCAATCATATTTACTTATCTGGGAATAATTACTTACGTGGGATTTCCCGCAGTTATCAGGTGGCCATCAAATATTGTGCATGGGATGGGAGGAATAAGCTTTGCTTCTAGTTTACATGCACTTCTGTGGCTAAAACATTTCTGAGCAGTCTGCAATGGTTCCTCTCCTGGCTGGATGACAAATGGAGAAAACAGCAAAAATTTCATTCAAAATGCTAGTACAGGAATAAATAGATGGATTACCTACATACAATACATCAAAATAAGTACTTAACTAGAGGTTTAACATGCAGTGTAATAGTAAAAGCATTCAAAAATTTAATTGGTATAAATTTAATATGATGCCAGCCGTAAGAAAATATTTAACAGTGTATTTATCACAGTAACAGCTCATGCTACTTCAGCTTCCATATTATGCTTTTTAAGACTAATGCATTTGCTATTAACATATACACAAAGTACAGGTTTTATTTTAAATTTTGAAGAACTAGAAAAATTGCATTTAATGCAGCTAAGTAGTCTTTACAAAGGTGAAATTGCATTTAAAATTACTATGGATTACTTAAAGCACTTTTCAAGGGCATCATCATAATCAGCATCAGCGCAACTTTGATTTTGTTTTCAGCCATTTTTGCTGGTGCCTGATATTTCCTAAGCTTTAAATACAAACATTTCATAGTAGCTGAATTACATGTCAGCTTTGTTTACAATTTCTGTTTTTATGTAATGTGCTGTAAACACTTTGGGCACTATGGGAAAAAAGACAGAATAAAAATCAAATAAAAAATAAATCTACCAATCCTAATCATATTAACATTGAAGTATCTATCCAAAATTCCTCTTTTATAGATATATGTAAGAGCACAATTTGAATATGACCCAGCAAAGGATGACCTCATTCCCTGCAAAGAAGCTGGCATCAGATTTAGAGTTGGTGATATTATTCAAATTATTAGTAAAGATGATCACAATTGGTGGCAGGGTAAATTGGAGAATTCAAAAAATGGAACAGCAGGCCTCATTCCTTCTCCTGAGCTTCAAGAATGGTATGTTTAGCATTCTATAATAATTAACAGGTATTCAACAACAGTTTAAAATTGGTGTATCAAAATGTGTTTATTTAAAGGGAATGTGAAAGGTGAGGAGACCATTGATAGCACTTCTGTCTGTTCCTGAAAGAACCACACAGGTTGCAGTGATCTCCTTCCTTATTGGCTCATTTAGCATTTCTGTTTGTGGCCTTTATAGATAGCTTGTGGCCTTATAGTTTATGGCCTTTATAAATAACTAGTCCCACCCTGTTTTTGACAAAGAACTATGTGAGAAAGTAGAAAGGTATGGAAGTAAGGGGCTTTGCAGAAGGGGCTTTGTGCATGTTCACTGTGGTGGCTCAGAGGTGGCATTGGGCAGAAGACCTGATTGGGTGTCTGCCCAATGCCTCTTAGACTATATGGCTGTAATCCGAAAGACACTCTCCTAGGAATATGATCCATTGAATACAACAAGGCTTACTTGTGAGTAGACATGGTTAGGATTGTCCTAAAGGTTTCCTAAACCAGGGTTTCTTATCCCCCGGTCCAGGGACCACTGGAGGTCTGTGGCAGCTGCCTGACCAGTTCTCTTAGTGCCTCTAAGTACTCTGTGCCTCTTCCCCTCCTCACAGCATGAGGGCTCTGTCTGATGATTGCAGCCTCAGAGACCAATCCTATGCCTGTCTCCTCAGTAGTGAGTCCCATTGTATTCAATGGAGTTTACACCCAGGAAAGTGTGAACAGGATTGTAGCCTCAGAGCCCAATCCTATCCCTGTCTACTTCGAAATAAGTCCCATTGTAGTCAGTGGAGCTTACTCCCTAGAAAGCGCAGATAAGATTGCAACCTCAGAGTCCAATTCTATGCCTGTTACTCAGAAAAAAAAGTCCCATTATGAGGCTTACTCTCCAATAAGAGTGACTAGGATAGCTTTGCATCCTGCATTGAAAAAGGTTGAAAATCCCTGCTCTGAGTAGACATACATTGAGACATTGGGCTCTCACCTACAATGCTATCCACAGTAACCTAGCAATAGCTCTATTTATTAAATTGGGATTTACAGCTGGAGGCAGCAGTGTTGTAGTTCTGGATGGGGAAGCCCTCCCTCCAGGTCACCAAAGGCAGAACTCTCCCCCCACCCCTGGGCTGGTCCCTGGAAAATTTCTTTTCCACAGAACTGATTCCTGGCGCCAAAAAGGTTGAGAACCACTGTCCTAAACTGTCACCCATTTTAAGCAGCTTCAAAGCTCATACTTAGTAGTAGAAGCTACTATTATATTGTTTCAGATCATTTTTAAGGCCCATAATACATATATTGGGATGCTCAAAAGATTGACATTCAGTCTTGAGCTGTGCTTATAAAGATCTTATAGTGTTTGTGCTTATAACGGTTGACCTCAAAACCAGTCAATCTGGGCATTCACAAAAAACCAGATCTATACTTGGTCCTCAATCTAAAGTACATGTCTAAAGTACACGTCAGATGTTCAGGTTTTTCCTGAATAATTATAAAAAGAAATGGGATCCATAAATTTATCAAAGTTCCCTTATTCCACTTGATTTTGGATGATGGCGCACTGAATATTTAGCTGGAATATTTAGCATGAATACATTATTAAAGGCTTTGTTCACACTTTGCTCTTACTCAGAAAATGGCCTCTGCCTCTGAAATTTTAAGGAAGTTCTCTTAAGACAGGATAATCAATAACCATGACAGCTGAAGAAATTTCTGTCTTGTGCTAAGGAGAAAGGATCAGGAGCTACCAGCCTCCTGCCCTTTCCTCTTATATAACTGCACCTCTCTTAAAAGAAGTACTTCCTTCTTTGACTTCCAAGCAAGTCTACCAAATGTACAGTAAAAAAACAATTTGTAAAGGAGGGGCTTATGATCATAATGTAACTACATTTTTGTTATAAGGTTATAATAAGTTGTTTCTAATATCAAATTGATAGTTGCTTTCTCTTCACTTGCAAGGCGAGTAGCTTGTATTGCCATGGAGAAGACTAAACAAGAGCAGCAAGCAAGCTGTACTTGGTTTGGAAAGAAAAAGAAGCAATACAAAGATAAATATTTAGCAAAGCACAATGCAGGTGAGAAAAAATTTATCACTCACACAGAGACCTCTTTTACATTGTTGCATTGTTCATCTGGCAAAGTAAGCATGTTATGTTACCAGTGATACCTACTTGCAGCATCTAGATAAAAATTACAGAAGGGGAAAAAATCACAAATAAAATGGGGTTTCAGTTGAATATAAGAAAAAGTCCATACAGCATGTGGGGTAAGATATAAATCATCTGGGAAATCTTGACAAGCTTTTAGTTGTAGAGGTATCTCCATAATTGCTGAAGTTGATACTATTGAACTTTTAGAATATGAGGTACTAATTAAGAGTGATACAGCTTAGTCAAATTAACTTGCTGATATATCTCAAAATCTGTGTGTTTGACTTAAATTCAGTTTCAGTGCAACTAACACTATGCATAGTTGTAATTTATTGGTGTTAGAATTTGAGGTTGTTTATTTTAAGTTAATAAACCAACATTATTTCATGTATGCTAAAAAGTACCACTCCTTTTTTGTGAAAAGAGAAAAAAGATTTATTATTAAATGTTATTTTTTTATAAATTGATTTTAATTTTCTTATACTGTTTTAATGTATGCTTCTCTACTGGCCCTCATGGAGAAGCAAGGGCAGGTTAGAAATCATATAAAACAATGTGAACATTAAATTTAATTTTTTATTGATTTTTCAAAGCAGAAAACAGGAAAGGAGAAAAAAGGAAAAACCAAACCCAAAAAAATATATTCTTAACAAAATATATGGCAAGCACAGATTTCCTGATTTACCTTTCTTTAATCTAAAATTACTTTCTACTAATTTCTATTAATTTCCACTACTTAAAAATTACCTTGAACTATATCTTATTTAACAATTCCAAGAGACATCAGAAAAGGAAATCATAATTATTAAACATTTATCTTCAACAGAAGGTATTTCCAATACCTTCTGGAACCTTCCAGTATTTAGCATATACAATCCTTGCAGCTGCTGTCATATATAAAAAATATAATTTCAATTTTTTAATGAATTGAATCATCTAATATTCCCAATAGAAGAGCTTCTGATTTCATTTGAATGTACACTTTAAATATCAACTGTAATTGTTGATGAATCAGAACTCAAAATTTATTTGCCTTAGGACAGGTCCACCACATGTGATAAAATGCACCGTCTTACTTCTTGCATTTCCAACACTTATTTGAAACCTTTTAAGAAATTTTAGCTAATTTGACTGGTGTCAAATACCATCTATACATAATTTTATAGAAATTCTCCTTGATACTCATGTTTAATGTAAATTTTAGTCTTTTAGTCCATAAAACCTCCCATTGTTTCATTAATATTTCATGGCCCACATTTTTTGCCCATAAAGCACCACTCTTAATGAAATTTTATACATATGAGGTGTGATCAGTAAGTATCAGGACTGTTGCTATAAAAAGAAAACCACAACACATAACAATTTGGCATTTAATCTCTTTCAAAGTTGTCCCCATCAGAAGCCACACACTTAATCCAACGCTGTTTCCATTGATGGAAGCATTCCTGGTATTCGTTTTCTGGGATAATCAGCAGCTGCCTCATTGCATTCGCATGGAATTCCTCAACAACCTGAAATCTTCATCCTTTCAAGTGAGATTTGATTTTGGAAAGAGGAAAAAGTCATTAGGGGCGAGATTTGGGCAATACAGTAGCTGTTGGATCTGGGGAATGTTGTGCTTGGCCAAAAACTGCTGCACAAGATGCGATGAATGGGCAGGTGCGTTGTCATGGTGCCATTGCCACTCACCAGACGCATGCAATTGTGGCCTTTTCCGACGAATAGCATCCCATAAACTCCGCAACACATCACAGTAGTACTCCTTGTTTACTATCTGACCATGTGGATCATGATGATGAACCATCCTCTTAAATAAAACGGTCAACAGTGTCTTCACATTGCTTCGACTCATTCGTGCTTTCTTCGGTCTCGGAGAGTTTGGGGTCTTCCTCTGCAAGGTCTGAGCCTTGGTTTTGGGGTCATAGCCATAGACCCATGATTCATCACCCGTTATGATTGTTTTCAAAAAGTTTTCATCGTTCTTGACACCATCACGATCTTGCACAACTGAATCCCAAGTTTCTTTTTGGTCAGCTGAAAGTAGTTTTGGCACAAATTTGGGAGGCACATGTCTCATACCCAAATTTTCCGTGAGGATTGACTGAACTGAACCATAACTAATCTGCATATCCTCCGATAACTCACGGATGGTGATGCAACGATTTCCCCTCACAGCTGCACGCACATCTGTGATGTCTTTCTCAGTTCTGCTGGTTGCAGGTCTCCCAGAACGTTCGTCACTGTCAACATTTTGTCGGCCATCTTGGAAACGTCTGAACCACTCGTACACTTGTGTGTGGCTCATACACTCCTATAAACTTTCTGCAACTCTGCGTAGGTCTTTGTACAGGTATCGCCAAGCTTTTGGCAAAATCTGATGCAGATTCTCTGCTCAACTTTCTCTGTCATAGTCAATGTGACGACCACACGCTACACATGTTCATTCCAAGCACTGCTGTAAAGAGAGGAAGTGAGCTAGGACGTTAAAATTTAGTGTGCATGCATGGTTGGGGTCAAGGTCAATCTATGCCAAGGGCTTAAAGCTGCTTATTTTAGCTCCTTTACTATGGCACCTGTCTTGATACTCATTGATCACACCTCATATGATAAAGATATATTAAGATCTTCTGATAGTATAGCATTATTTGTCATTTATGTAGTGTCAGCAGAACTGACACTATTGTAGTTGACAATATGGTAAATTCTGGCAGTTCCAGAAGTCCAGATTCTGAAACTGCAGTAAATACATGAAGTATATAAATCATTTAATTCATTTGTTATTGTTGTAGAATACAGTTTTTCAGATTTTGGATAGTTAAGGGGTTGTTCAGTTTGTTAAGAAACTGAAATAAGAATTAATGGAAGAATGAGATTTGTGAATAACAATGGGTAGAATTGCTTTTACAAATGTGACAAAAGCATTGGGAAAGATTGTTATAAAAATGTTAATCTTTTAAGCTTTTCTGAAACCTTTCACCAAAACTGCACATAGTGGGTTGTATCAAAATTTACTGCTCTTCTCACAGTAGCTCCTTTCATAAATAGCAGAATGGCAGTAGCATTAAAATAATTCTTTTATCTAAAGTGCTATTACAAGTACAGCAGTGTGACACAAGCAGTAAGTGGATACAATCCAATATTCACAAATAACATGTAAAAAGAGTATACAATATATTGTATGATATATTATATATTGCATATATTATACACAAAAATACAGTATATAATAGATTACATAATTTATAATATTATTGCAGTAATGGATATGCCACTACAAGGCTTATAATTTGGCTTATAAAGGTATATAAAAAGGTTATAATGCTAATATTAATAGCTTTTCCCATTTTTTTTCCTTTAGTACTTTATGCAGAAAATAGTTAAAAATACTGGCTTGGATCTCAATGTTTCCTTCTTCCAATGAAGGGAACTCCTCTGGAAAAGAATTATCTTCTGGAGAAAAGAACCTACAGATCCAACCATTTAAAATTGATTAAATGTCCATTGATCATTCTTCTAATCATTCTGCTGAATTGCTACATATTACAACTGGTAGTCTTTGAAAATACACAAACACATAGATTTTGCCTTGGTTGTTGACTTCCTAGCTCTCTTAAGTACCTTTTCTACTAAGACTGTTTTTAATATTCTCCTTCCCCAGTCCGGTGAGGCTCCTCACCTAATGTCATCCTGGAAAGCATTGCAAAATGGATTGCAATGCATTCTGGAGTGACTTGGGATGAAAAGTTGAGCTTCATGTGACCAGGAAGAGATTGCAGGCAGTTTATGAGTGCCTACATCCTTCAAAATGGAGCAGTTTTGCTATGCACCTATAGGAAAATCTACTTTTTTTCTTTCACTCTTTTAAAGCCTTCCATAGTATCTGTGGGAGGGGTTTTCTGGAAGAGCACACTCACTGAAATGGGGGCACGCCTATATTATCACTCACAAAAAACCATACATTAAAGATCAGCATGTGACTTTTTTAGTGAGTGCATTCTTTTGGGGGAAAGTGTGACATTGTTGTAATGTTAATAAGTCCTTGTGTCATTGTCTTGCCTGGGTCTTGTGCTGTACTTGGGCAAACAAGTGGTCCTGTATGAATATGGAGAGCTTAATTCATTCCTAAAGCAATAGCAAATCAAAGTACCTTGGAAGCTGCCTAGCTGATGGCCAGAACCTTCTTGATGTCTGGTAGAGAAGACCAAAACCCCTCAAGAGATAACTTTGAGATGGTGGTATTTATGCTTGTTTACTACCATTGATATTGTCAGGGCATTTCCTTGATCAGTCAAAGCTTTTTTATATCATTTTCGTCAATGTTACGTATTAGTTTCAGTCTGGTGTGCAGGCCAGCTGCTAATGCTGTTCTCCCAACCTTCCCTCCCTCATACTCCTTTGTTTCATCTCTTCTTTCCAGTACCCAACCCTTGCTTATACACACAGCTCACTCCCATAGTAAGAAAAAAGAGAAATGGGGGCATATGGCTGCCTTATTAATCCAGCCTTTTAAAGAGTTAACTATAAATGGAACCTCTGAACTGACCAAATAACTTGCTATGTATTTCATAGGAAGAAAACACTTTTCAAATTCAAAAGATTGACTTTAACTCAAATCTAGTCTGGATATTTTTCTCCTTTTGTATATTTATTGTGGAGAATGGTTTGCCCATATTTCCTGCTTTCTTCCAAATATTACTCACATTTCATGTTTACACTGTTTCAAATTCTAGCCTTATAAGTCAGTTCTTCATAAGTCAAACCAAAGCAAAATTAAACGTAATCTATGGCTAAGTTGTTCTCATCTATAGGATGTTACTTCAACATTATATTTTGGAATTATTGAGTTAATTGTAAAGACATATTGCAGTTTTTATGTTTATAGGTTTATATTGGTTCTTTAAACACAACAGACATAGTCAGTTATGCTTTCTTTAATGCCAGTAACCACAACTTGTAGATTACAGCCAAGCTTTTAAAAAACATGCTTATCATTTAATGTGGTTTATTTGCCTTGTGTTTAAAAAATTGCATGATAAAGTTTATTTTATGCATATACTTTTTATTTTACTAATAAACTGAGTCATATTTCAAATGACCCCTGTACATTTTTCATGCTGTCTTAATCCCAATGGCCTCTGTGCATGTAAGTAACCTGTCAAGTGACACTGCCTCTTTATTTGCTTCTTAGTGTTTTCTTTCAATAACTCCTTTTCTTTATTAGCTAGAAGTGTAGAAGTGTCTAAAAATTTATTCTGTAAATATTCCATATACTTCTCTGCTCTTATGTACAAAAAATTCTATTTTTGTATTTGTTTAGAAACACCAACACTTTTGAGGAAAGTTTAAGGTTTTAGGACTTTGTGTCATTATACTAGACAATATATTCAATGTCTTCATAATCTGATGATATTTCTGAATCTGGTCTGATCTTAAGCCAATCAAGGCAGCAGCCTGACTGAAATAAAATAGGTCAGGGTTTGGCCAGTATCTGGATGGGCCGGGAACCTCATTTATCCATCCAAGAGTTCCAGCAAGAAAGAAAAATATTTAATAAATTATACCAGGGGCAGCTTCCAAGAAGCCACAATATTGTTAAAGCCTTCTTTATATGTTTTAACGAGTTCTTTAAAGTAATATTTAGGAATATGAATTTTGATATCCTATCTCAAAAAAAGCTGTACTCTTCCTGGGAAAACAGTATTTTGAAACCAAACTGTTTTGTTTGCTTGAACTAGTTAATTTATTTTAGACATGAAGAATTTAAAGTTCTTTTGTAATAATCAGATTAAAATAAAACCTGATTCTTGTTGGTTCTTTTTTTAAGCAATCATAGTATAATTTAACAGAACGGATTTAAAATGCCCGTTATACTTGGCCTAACTCTTTCCATTAACAATTTTTTGTTGAATTTATTACTACAGAATACAGGTTGTCGTGTAATCTACTAGGGTTCCTAATGGAATAAGGTCATGCCTCAATATCTGCAGGGATTTAATTCTGAAATTCCCTACTGATATCAAAAAAATACTAAATAAAAACAGTTTGGGGGGAAAAGTGCATCCCTTTACAATTATTTAAAAACAGCTTTTCTTACTGTTGTAGAGGGGAACTCAGCAGTTAGAAATTCAAAGTACCACCTACCTTTGGCTCATCTGAAAAATGGAATGATTACTTGCATGACTATCTCTCTACAATAGTTAGAAAAGCGGGTTTTTAAACTGATTTTTAAGTGATGCCTTTTTTCCCTTTTCCACGGATCAGCACATTCCTTCTCAGTTGCAGTGGCCATTTGTGTTGAGTCAAATCCATGTATAAAAAAATCAGTGTATAACAAGGTTGGACCTGTATTTCATTATGGAGAACAAGGAAGATTTGAAATCTTATTTTGCTGCACCAGGGTAGTTGTTAGAGAGAGTATTTTGTTATAGGGATAGCTGAAAAATATTTACTAGGATCATATTTCATTAAATATTTCAGTAATTGTTGAGACTTTATAGTTTGCAGTGAAGCCATTCTTTTTGTTCCAAAACTCACTGTTGTAAAGAGCATGTTAATATAAAATTAGCACTTCTGTGTGAAGAGAACACTACTTGCTATTAATCTGGATAACTAAAATAATAAATCCAAGTTATTTAATTTGTTTAGTAATTTTGACAAAATACATGCAAGTCATTACTATTCATGGAAGTAGATGTTCTCATATTTGTACTTATCTGTCAGTGTCTGCAAATTATATTGCTCACTTTCAGGAATTCCAGAATTTTCCAGAAGCACTAATTTTTTGTAATTTGCATACTGCATGGTATCACACACAAATTCTTGAGCATGAATTGGAAATGCTTTAATCTTAATTGTTCTTGTCAAGTAAAATATATTGTTTTAGTGAAATTGTTAAAAATACATTGCTACAATATCGTCTTAAGCATATTTTGAAACAGATAAACCCTTTCTTCTGTTCATGAGGTGGGGTGCAATTTTCAGTAATTTTGCTCTTCCTTTTCCCGCTCCCAAGCCACCTACCATCTCGTTCCTCAGGAGGAACATTGGGGGAATAACAAGTGTGTCTTTCCCCTCTTGTGTGAGCAAGAGCCATTGTGAATAGAAGAGAGGTTTTGGATGTAGTGTAACATTCATAAAATTTGAATTTGGAAGTAATGAAAAATAAGCTTTAAGTTATGTTTTCCTCTTATTTTTGACTTTTGCTTTCTATTACAGTGTTTGATCAATTAGATCTTGTTACATATGAAGAAGTAGTAAAATTGCCAGCATTCAAAAGGAAAACACTAGTTTTACTAGGTAATTTTGAGTATAACTTTTATTCTTTAACAATTTTATTGTCATCACGTGATAATTTCTGATAATTTTAAATTTCCTCTTCCTTAAGGTGCACATGGTGTCGGAAGAAGACATATAAAAAATACACTAATCACAAAACATCCTGACAGATTTGCATACCCTATTCCACGTAAGTGTCAGTGTTAGTAATGACAAAATATTTTAAATAACCATTTAGAATTATTTACCTGATTTCTTATTGCATAACAGTTATAATTTAATGAAAACCAAGTATGCAGGATATCTTTTAAATGTACATAAGTTTTGTTGAGCTTTAGTTCATACATACAGTGGCGCCTCACGTAACAAATGTAATTCGTTCCAGAGGCATGTTTGTTACATGAACTGTTCTTTACATAAAGCAGATTTTCCAATAGGAAATGATGGAAACTCAGACAATTGCTTCCACAACCCCAAAAATATTCATATAAAAATATTAACTAGATGTAAAAATGATGACAAAACACTGGAATTGAATTCAAAACATGCATTCAATGTGCATGAGCCTGTGAAGTCTACTTAGGCTACAATCCTATAGACACTTTCCTGGGAGTAAGCCTCATTTAACACAATGGGCTTACTTCTGGGTAGACATGGTTTGGAGACTGCAATCAAAGACACTTTCTTCTGTAATCAAAGACACTTTCCAAGTGTCTCCCCACATTCTCCTTCTCTTCATCCTGAGCCTCTCTCTCCCCTGCTCCTTTTTGGCTAGCCCTGAGCTGCTTCCCTCTTCTCCAGTGCTGTTTCTCTCCCTCTGCCCAGCGGACACCCGGCCACAGGAGGAACAGTGTGGAAGTGTTGCTTTCAATATGGGCAGGCGCACTAGGCAGCCCTGACACTTTTTAAAAGGGCTGCTGGCCAGCACGTCTGCCCCAACTGCCAATGAGTTTGTTTGTTACATGAAGCACAGTTTGTTACATGAAGCAGAATCCTAGAGAGATTTTTCTTTGTTACGTGAAACATTCTTTAAGTGAGGCATTTGTTACATGAGGCGCCACTGTACTTCATTGTAGAAAATCTTCAACTCTTGAACATTGAAGGCAGGAGTATCAAGGATAAGACCTGCAGGCTTGATTACTACCCAGAAGGAATTTATTTGTCACCTGTTATAATTGGGCTTTTTTCATCTCAAATTTTTCTCTACTGTCATTTATCGCAAATGAGTTTCTATGTGACGAAAAAGTGATATGATGCCACTCCCTGCTTAATGATGACACTTCTGGCCCTCAGCAGACTCCATGAATGTTATTCAGTCCTCTACATGAAATTAATTCACTCCTTGGCTTAGGGAAGCAATTGAAGAGATGTGCGGAAAAATACATTGGTGGGTGTCTGTAGATCCCTTAGTCAATGATGACAGCAGTGTACAGACACCAGTGTAGAACATTTGAATACTAAGGATGCAATCCTATCCTAGGCTGACACAACTTATGGGTCTTCCCATTCCTATGGTGATGTAGGGAGACAAGTGGAAGTCTGTGCACAGTGCACTGATCTAACCCTCCCCCATGAGCAGCAGAAAAGTGTCTTATGGCACTTTTGTGACACCCCAGGTCAGCACAGAACTTATGTCATTCTAACTGGAGGTTAGGATTGCATCCTTTGGATCCAAGCCTAACCAATTTAGGCCAGCCTAATCTAATTCAGCTGTCATAACTTCACATGGTGGTGTGGAGAGGTCAGCGTATGCCTATGTACTGGCCTAAACCCCCAAGAGTGGGGCAGAAGTGCCTTACAGCACTTGACACCTCCAGGGCAGCACAGGTCTTATGCCAGGGCTTATGCCAGCTTAACTGATGGTTAGGATTGCAGCATCAATCAAACACACAAACGAATTAACTGGGTCAACTGCTTCTGTGTACATATGCAGTATGTATGTGAATTATAGCATAATAAATTTGACACTGTGAAGTTTATCCATTTTCTTGAGACACCTTGTGGGAGACTAGATTGTGCCATTAATGTTTATTCCCCCTCATAACATTCATGTAAGTATGTTCCACACAATTCTTACATCAGATAAGAAGTTTTTTACTTTCCCAACCTGCTTTAAGGTCGGAATCTGGATTCCATACTTAAGTGAAATGGGAAAGGACTGAAATTATATATGTGTGTGGTTCTGAAAATTGAAGATCCCTATATGACCTGACTATAGCTTTGATTTGGGGGACAGAAAGAATAAAATGAAATGTGTTTGTACTGTGTGCATTTTTTTGTTAAACTTTAACTCTGTTTTGAGGAATGGGGGAATGTTTTGTGTAGCAGTAGTGAGAGATACAGTTCTAGCTGATTATGGAAGGGCAATCTAAATATAATTTATATACTATTCAGAAATATTTTCTTCAAGGAGAGAGTTGTATAATGCTTACATTTAAATTATTTTAACGCTGAAGTTGAGAGTCTGTAGGGATAAATATAAGGTTAATAATAGCCTCTAATATTTATTGACATGAATAACTTTGTTTTTCATGTACTTTGTGTATTGTGCATACACCTATGCACTGACCTAATCCACCCACCCCCATAAGAGTGTATTACATGCAACTTACCAAAAAAATCTAGTTTAGTTGTTCTTTCCTCTTGTGCTTATAGACACAACCAGACCACCAAAGAAAGAAGAAGAGAATGGAAAGAATTATTACTTTGTATCACATGACCAAATGATGCAGGACATTTCCAACAATGAATATTTGGAATATGGTAGCCATGAGGATGCAATGTATGGAACAAAACTGGAAACAATACGGAAGATCCATGAACAGGGATTAATTGCAATACTTGATGTAGAACCCCAGGTAGTTATTAAAAGTTCACTATATTACCAATATTTAACCTTTTTGGTATTGTTTTATTTAATAAGAGGATATATTTATTTCAATATTTGAGTTCTGGTTTTTGAATCAAAATGATGCATACAAATGTATAGCTTAAAAATCAATACTGTTACGAAAGTCTCCTTAAATAGGATATAGGAATACAGTGGTGCCTCACATAAAGAACTTAATTCGTTCTGGAGGCATGCTCTTTAAGTCAAATGCTCTTTAAGTGAAGTGGATTTTCCCATAGGAAATAATGGAATGGATTGTTTCCACAGCCCCCAAAATATTCATATAAAAATATTAGCTGGATGTAAAAATGATGACAAAACACTGGAATTGAATTCAAAACATGCATTCAATGTGCATGATCCTATGAAGTCTACTCAGGCTTCAATCCTAAAGACACTTTCCTGGGAGTAAGCCCCTTTTAACACAATGGGGCTTACTTCTGAGTAGACATGGTTAGAAGGCTGCAATCAAAGACACTTTCATGGGAGGCATACCTGGGCTACTGCTGGAGGTTCAAGATGGCCGGTGGGGGCGCTTGGGGGCAGTTAGAGGCAGCTGTCTCTGGCACCCCCAGGCAACTGCCCCCAAGTTGAGGGCAGTTAGAGGCAGCAGCACTGGCCTTTTAAAGAGCTTTCGCATGGAGCGTCAGGGCTGCATAGCACACTTGCTTGTTAAGTAAAGCGGAACTTGTTATGTGAAGCAAAATTTCTTGGAAATTTATACTTGTTATGAGAAATGCTTGTTATGTGAGGTGCTTGTTATGAGAGGTACCACTGTATATGACTAATAGCTATATGGCACATGAACCATTTAATTTTAGAGAATTTTAGCTGTATGTTTGTGGCAATAAGCATGCAGCCATTCATTTCAGTCCAGTAATAGCTTATGAGGGTTGGAACTACAATGGTGCCTTGATTTATGAAAATACTATATTTACTCAAATCTAACACTCACCCTTTTCAGCCCAATGTAGTCTCCAAAATCTAAATGGGTGAGCATTAGATTCGATGATTAATTAGATTAGCATAACTGTGGAATTTTGATTGTAAGTATAAGGTGAGCGTTAGATTTGAGTAAATATGGTGCTTCATTCCTGGAGCATGCTTATTAATCCAAAATGTTCTCAATCCAAAGTTTTGCTGTATTTCTTTGTCTAGCATTCATTTCAGTGAAGAAATACAGGTTGTAGATCCTTTATCTGGACTGCTTGGAATGCAAAGCTGTCTGGATTTTATATTTGTCTGTATTTTTGGAATAATTACATACCACTAAATATAATGAAGAAGCTTTCACTTGCTCTTTTCACTGTCATTCATATGGCCTCTGACATTTTTTCAGCAGTGTCTATATAGGTACAAACTACAGAGTGTTCACACTACATAAAGTTTTTATATTTAAAGTCTGTGACAAAAATATCTGGATTTTAGAGTAGTTCAGATGAGGGATAATTCACCTGTATGGCTTTTTAACAAGTGAAACTACAGGTCAGGACTGTTTATCCAACTGTAGGTATCAAACCTGTTGATTAACCTGATCTGTACAAAGAAATCAGTCAGCATTCAGTCCAGACCTAAACAGTCTTGCCTTGGCATCTGCCAGGGTTCCATTTCATGCATCCTGGTCCCTCCAAATGCACCTAGAGTAGCACACAACTTCCCTAACCAACAGAAAGCTTTCTGAGGGTCAGCTGAAAACCAAAGGTGACAGTACGTAGCCATCAGATGAGAGTCTTGCAGTCAGGAAAGCTACACTTAGCCTCCCCAGTGATCAAAAGGCCCTCCGGACATAACTGGAACAAAGCTCTGGATGCATTCAAAAGGCAGTAGGGTGCCTGACCCATGTATTTGATTATCCATGGGTTTTAACATTGGCATAGGTTCTGGGAATGAGTTCTGGGAACAGCACCCATTACTTCCAGATAGGTCCTATGACTTGCCTATTTATATTGTAGAGTTTCTGCCTTGGTCCTTCTTCTAAAATATTTTTTACTTAGGCCCTGAAAGTCCTGAGGACTGCGGAGTTTGCTCCTTTTGTTGTTTTTATTGCTGCACCTACAATTACTCCAGGCATTAATGAGGTAAGACTTGTTACAGTGAAGTTTCATTCCTAGAAGTCTTAATAAAGAGATACATATGCAGACGTCAATCCTTCTTAACAAAATTCAGTGTAATAGACATTAGTCCAAATAATGAAGAAATGTTTACTAATGTTAGTAGTGTTTCTTTCTACCATGTCTTATAATACTGTCATTCATTCTTTATTTTAAAGTATCATTTACATAAATAATACCCTTTTCACTTTACCTGCTTTATCATACCATATTTTAAATCCTGCCTTAAAAGAACATATTTATAAGGGTATGTCTGTACCAGCTCATTTTTGTACATTCAGTCACTGCATCTCATTCCATTTCCTGCCACTAATCGTCCCTAATTAAAAGTCCAATTTCTTGGTTTCTTCATGAGAAAGCAGTTTGTAAAGGTGTGATTTGTAAAGGTGTGATAATCACCTTGTAATTTCTTTAGACAAATAAGATATTCCTCATCAAATTAAAATGCTTAACTTAAGAAAAGTATGCATGTTTTATTTGAACTTAATTTCCTTTTGAATTTTTATAAAGCAGAATTTGAGTATATTCACCCTTTCTGGGAAAGGACCAGAAAGCTGAAGTTTCTTGAGTTTTTTTTTACTTTGCTGAACCTCAACTGCTTCAAAATTCCACTCGCATCTAAAGAAACTCTCTTTTTAACATCACAGTCAGTAGCATGTATAGATGTGCCCAGGAGTGTAGCTCAATACTGCTTTGTAAAAAACTGAGTTCAAAATCCCAGGGGTGAGGAAGCAGCTTTATTTTCATAGAAAAATGAAAGAAAATTAGTACTGAGACAAGGAGGCACACACAGAAGTGACAAGAATTGTAACAAAACGCTAATGCAAACATACCCTACTGATTGCCCTTGTTTTCCTTAATTTTTCTTGAATTATCATCTTTTTTTTCATTTTCTTGCACTCGTACTAATTTTATCTAGCTTCCAAAATGGTGCAGAAAGTTGCCTGTAAGTACCGGCTAGGAACAAATAATATGTAATCATTATATTGTTTGAATGTAGATACTCCATTTCAATTGAGTATGACTTTGCTACTTATGTTTATTAGCTTTACAAATATATTTATCTGTGAAGCATCTGTACTGATATTTATGCAGACACACAATGGCAAACAGAAATTTAAGTGTTCACTCAAAAGCTAAACTTCCTCTAATTTGTATGTCACCCAAATTGCACTTTTAAATACAGTCTTTAAATGCTACAGATACCTTCCTTTCTCCAACAGGACTGGAGGGTCAGATTTTGATTTGGTAAATCTATATAAATAAATAAACCGCTAATTCTATCTGTCCATCTGTGTGTCTGAAACCCCTCTAACTCAGGCCACATTTGCTCTACATAGACATATCTTTCTGGAATCAGGATGATCCCAGGATTGAAAATCTGCCCTTTATCTGCTGCTTAAACATCCAGCACTGGAATTTGTGTACAGCCCAAATCAGCAGATATGCCATTTGAATTTCAAAGACAATGTATTTGTCTCTTTAGTTTTGGGCCAGAGGCCCAAAATGTCCTTCAGGAGCTAGCTTAAAAGTCTGCACGGAGTGCTGCTTTTAAACTAGTACATAAACAAAACTTTCTCTAGTACTGGTTCCCTAATACAATTTCCATACTGCTCTTTAAATTCTGAAAAATTTAATTTACATTTAGATTATATCACATACTGTTTAACTTTAGACCAGTAGTTTCCAAACCCCTAAAGCAGTGATGCTCAGGCATTTCAGCCCTGGTCACCCTTTCAAACATAAAAATCTATCTGGGATCCCCTGTCAAACTTACAGAGATGTGACATCATTGTAATTCCAGAGCTCCTCCATACCTACCAGAAGTAAGTCCCATTGTGTTCAATGAGACTTACTCCCAGGAAAGCCCAATGCCAGATACCAAGATGGTGGATCCCACCCTCTCATAACCCACCTCACCCAAGATTGCAAATCTCCAAGGGGATTCCGACTCCCACTTTGCGTACCACTGCCCTGAGGGAGTTGGGAACCAGGCAGTGATGGGCTTCAGGGGGTTCTCACAGGTTCTATAGAACGCTTTGCTATAGAACCCTTTGCCTGGTTTTGAGAACTGGTTACTAATGGGACAAAGAACCTGTGGTTAATTTAGGTTATAGGACATAGAACCTGTTGTTAATTTATTTGAATCCCACCACTGGAACCAGGTAAGTATTTCTATGCATCAGGATGAGGCAGCATCATTGCTACAGCAATTGCTGCACTGCCACTATCAAGGGGCTTATTTCTTTACTTGCAAGAAGATCTTGCGGGCCTCCAGCAAGATCCAGGAAACTTGCAACCCTCTCCTATGTTCTTTGAGGCTTCTTTAAACAGTCCTTACCTCTGATGTGCAGGTACTTCAGTTTTTCCCCCCAAAACCAGAAATAGCAGGTTATTGGAGATAAGGACTGTTATAGACTCCTTAGAGGACATAGCAGGGGGCTGCAATAGTGGCATAGCTAATAATCATGTAGCCTGGTGCAAAGCTCAAAATGTTTACAGGGGAATTTTACTCCTGCAACACGGGTACGCAGCTTCAGGGCAGGGTGCAAAGACATTGGGTACTCAGAATGGTCATAAATTACTTTCATGGAGATGGAATGAGGCAGAACATTCATCCAACTGGAAAGAAGGTTGGAGCAAGAACCTTTTTGCTGAATTCAGAATGGAGAAGAAAACCTGAAAGTTTTCTGACACTTTGAAAGTGATGCAAGAGCAAGTTATTTGGGTGCCATTTTAAAGATGCTGCTAACTGCAGTTTCTCTTAAAAGAAACTTAAGGAAATAACTTTTGTCCCATATAGTTTAAAGTAACCTTAATTCTTCCTAGTTTCCTAAGTCTCATATTTTCTACAAGTTTAGCAGTTCTGGTTTTAGTGATGCTTCTTAATGCTTGCTTTCTACAAATGTAAAGTTTGCTGCTGCAGCATTTACTCAGTAAAACAAACATCCTGTTCTATGCAAGAGGAAGGGATGTCCTCCATGATTTCTGGGAGGTCCAAGGGGATCAGGGAGAGCCTGGGGAGGGGGAGCAGGAAGGAGGAAAATGAACAATAAAAAGAAAAGGAAAATTAAAAAGAAATTCCAAGTGGCTGCTAAGAAGAAATATCCAGCAGGAAGGAGGAAGATGAAGAATAAAAAGAAAAGGAAAATTAAAAAGAAATTCCAAGTGGCTGCTAAGAAGAAATATCCAGCAGCCAAAAACCTGACCGTACTCCTGGCGAGTCAGAACTGATCTGGGATCCTGGAGACACCCCCAGAGGGAGGAGTCATCACCTGATCATTCCTGACTGGCCGAGAGGGGACGTCACTCACTTATGTGAATGACATCACGAACTCCTCTCCTGGGAACTGTGTAATGAATTTGAGCAATGGCCTTTTGCTGTAGAGGAGGCCACACATCCTTATGATCATTCCAGACCTACCTAGTTTTACACTTGTTCCTATGTGAAACTGGGAACCCAGCCAATACAGCATTAAAAAAAATAATTAAAGGTTCCAGAAATAGTGGAATGTGAAGGAATATTGCCTTTGCTCTTTGACACTGCGAAGAGGAGGATGAACCCAACCACCAAGGAACAGTAAGGGTGATGAGAAGATTTTCTCAATGATGACACAGAATTTTAGATACATGCACCTTTCATTTAGTAACATTTTACCCATCAATCACAATAAGAATGCATGGGGAAAGCATTGCATTTTCACAAAACAATAGCAAATCCCTTTCTGATAAAATGCAATATCCCCGCCACAGAAATGCAACCTCAGGGGAAGATGTCAATACTGGGCATAGCAGCTATATGTTTCTGTTGCACAATAAACTGATTAAGCAGGAATGTCTATGAAGATTACAGGCTGTGTACCAGACTTTTTAAGCCAGCAACTTTCTAACTAGCTACATTTTTGCTTCTTTCATTTGCTCCTCTGCTATGTACACATACAGGAAGAGAGAGCATCACCATAAGGAAAGATGTTTTCTTGGAGTGAAACTTAATGCAATTTTATCAGTCCAATTTTTCTGTGAATCTCTGAAATTGTTGCAGTTTCACATAGGCAAAACCAATTGAGGAGCATTATTTGTAGATTGTTCTCTAAGTTGCTTATTCTTAATACAGAATACCCAAGCTTCTTGTTTTTCTGTGCTTAGCCTGTCCTGTGCATTTTTTGTGCTAGTCCTCATTTCTAAAAAAAAACAAACCTAGTTCTACTGGAATAGAGGCATTTTAGAGTTTATGTGAAAGTCTTAGAGGTGAAAGTCTGTGTGTGAGAGAGGTTTTGAAAATCTGGTCTAAAACCCAGTTCCTTAGTTTTGGTGTTCTGTAACTGATCACACATACTTGAGAATGTATAATATATTGCCTGCAGTCTCCCCAATTCAATTTAGCACTTTTTTGTCTGCAGAGGAAACATCATCTACAAGGCTATAGGCATATCATTCATATCATTCATTTAAAAAAACATTAGAATCATGAACATATTTTCTACATGCAAATATGCTTCTCTAAAAGTATAGATTGTTCAGGTTTCTTCATTTGTGTACGTGCTGTGTTTTCATTAATGAAGTAGCACTTCTTTCCCTCATTTGTGTTGATCCCTTTTACTCCTATTCACTGTCCATTTAAATTTCCCTGAAAGTAGATAGGTGTACAGGTGTGTTGTATCAAACCTAACAAATGATTGTGTTTCTGTTATATGGAAGACACAAGCTATATAATCAACTTCAATTAATTACTAATTCTTACATGTGAATTTCATTTTGCTATTTTTATTGTTACTAATTGGTGAAAAATTTGACGACAACAAAATAATGCTGTTGCTTTCCCTCCAATTTTCCCAATCATCATACAGGATGAATCTCTACAACGCTTGCAAAAGGAATCTGAAATCTTACAGAGAACATATGCACACTACTTTGATCTTACAATTATCAACAATGAAATTGATGAAACAATCAGGCATCTGGAGGAAGCCATTGAGCTTGTTTGTACAGCATCACAGTGGGTTCCCGTCTCTTGGGTGTACTAATTCTTTCACCAGAAGAATTTTATCATTACTGGGAACCACCTCATACATGGAATAACCTCTTTGATAATGACCTTGTATCAACAGGTCTTGGCCCCTAGAGACTACCTAGATGTAGTGTGACCTAAATTTATAATTATTGTCATGTCCTTATAGATAGGAGGAGAAAAAAATGCTAATTTAAAGAGACAGTATCTTTTTTAATCAGTTCTCCTAAACTTTATTAAAATGTATCTTTAAATATATGTATTATTCAGTCCTTTGGAATGTTATATTTTTGGAAATCATAGCTTTTAATTTCAAAGGCCCCTAAAACTGCACAAAATAGATGCTGCTTTCTATAATCTATTTTAATAATAATATGATCTGTTAATTAACTTGGGGTGGAACACTACATTCTTTTTAGAGTCTGATTTTGTGAATTGGAATACCTTGCTTTCCTTTATTTATTTGCAATTATTAGTCCAATCATGACAAGATAAATTCTTCAACTTTAATGGCCTTTCTTTGCTTTTGTTATTTTATTTTTAGATTAGCATTTTGAAGTACTTTCATGTAATATCCAGATAATGTGATACTGTCTCTTTGAAGAACTCTGTAAAACTTAATAGAGATTTGAAGTTGGGTCTTGACTCTTAATGCATGTGGACAGTCGCAAGCGTTCATGCTGTTGGTGTATCTGTGTTGAAAAACTGTAATCTACAGCAAAGTACATTCCGTTCATGGGGGGAAATACCCAAGGGAATAAACTAAAATACTATGACTAAGTTGTAAAACCTATGCACATCCCTTGCATTTTGGGCAACTTTATAAACAAAAATCCTAATTTTTATTAATAATCATGTAGTGAAATGTGTTTGTAATTTTGTCTCAATTTAATTTGTTGTAAAGGTGGGAGGGGAAAAATTACTGGTTTCACCATTTCAGATCTGTGTTGTCTGAGAGTATTAACGTTTTAATTACGTTTAAGCAAAGAAATGCTGATTTTTAATATGTATGTAATTGTTTTAAAAATGCACATAATTTTAAGAGGAAATACTGTGCAATGAAGAAACCAGTTTAGGCATTGCGATAAAATAACAATTCCAAAAGGCTCCTCTGCCGCAGCCCTGTAAATTCCTTTAAACAGTAAATGACTCTACAGTCTGACCAGTTTTTTATTTTAAATATATTTCCTTTTATGTGTTCAACAATTAAATGCCTTGGGTCATTCATTTCATCACAGGATTTCAGGTACTTCAAAAAAACAGCCAGCTCCTTTGTGGGTATTCAGAAAAAAAAAATCATCTTTGTTGTATGTTGAAGTACTTGCTTAGACTGCAAGTCTTCAAGACTTATGACTCACTTAGCAAATAAGAATTGCTTCATATATTAACATTTTTAGCATGTGCCCATATTGTATATTCTAAGAACAATGTTTGTATCACAAAACACATTATAAAACATGTGCAACACAGGTGCAAGTTGCAGGTAACCTCCGATTGGCTTTGGTTCCCTGCAGTGTATATTTTGAAAGGAAAACATATGTTCTTGACATGGTGTGTGAAGCAACTGTTTATTATATGTGAAGAGCCTTAATAAGCAAATCTTACCATGTATTCATCTCAGGGTTATTGATGATTTCTGATTTATCTGACCAATTCCTCAGCAAGGGCAGCTTTCCCCCTACCCCCTACCCCTATAAAGGAGGGAGATTGAGCATTATTTACCCCCCTTTTTGTGATGTCTTTGTGAACTGAATCACCATTTATCATTAGCATTGATGTACCTTAGACTGATTGTTTTACATTTTATTATTTATGAAATTTTTGCCTATTAAATTCTAGTATGTTTTGAAATATGTTATCCTCAGCCTTAAAATATAGAATTGTGATTTACTTGTAGATAGTTTCAGCGTTTTGAGAACCACTCAGAACTCAAGGTATGTTACTCTAAAAATTTTTAAATGTCTAAAAGGCACATTGGAAGTGTTAATCCACTTTGATTATTCTCATTATCCTATAGATTTTGTAAGACTGCAGTTGGTTAGCATCAGTTCTCTGAGCTATTTCTAATATAGTCCTAGCAATGTTGGTTCTAAGTTGCTGAAGTTTAAAATGTCCTTGGGTAACAGGAGTCACAGAACAAATAGAGCCAATTTAAGCTCACAAGTGGATATTCATCTACAGAAAGGACATCTCCTTTTGTCCACATGTACAGGGCATGCCATCTCCAAACACCTTCTGACGTGATTATATGTACGGCACACTGGTTTTGAATTTCTGAATCTGGCACAAGATATTCTAAGAACAGTATGGAAACCTGTCTTTTAATTTAATCAAACTTGGATTAAGGTTGTTTAATCAACTGTATTATTAAGCATCTGCTCATCTTCTGAACACACATCTTCACTGCAAGAGTGACACTGTGCTGCAAGGAATTGGAGCAAGCACTAAATGTTTTATTACAATCTACCTTAATGAATTAAGTGCACTATCTTAACATATACTGTGGAAATGGGATTACTGAGTTAATTCAAGAAGCTCTTAATCTCTCTTTGTGTATCATATTTACATGTGTGACTTATTTCTTTTTACTCTTAAAATACCGTGAACTTATTATTTTGTAAAAAACATTTATTTTGCTGAATATTCAGCCAAGGGTGCTAGAGACTTAACGGCTGGGTCTGATTGTATCAAATTTTTGCAGCTGTAATATGTTAATGTGTAGTACCAGTATAAAAGTGTGATGCAGTTATTAACCTTCAATAATAATGACAAAACTTCAGTTGATTTTAAGGTATAGGTGGATTGGCATTCATCAGTATAGATGCATGATGTTGACATATGTTCTGCAACAGTGGTATTCAGGCATTTCAACCCAGAACCCCCTTTCAAATTTAACAATTTGTCTGGAACCTCTTCTCAGACTTACTGGAATGTTCCTTCATGTCTACCCAGAAGTAAGTCCTATTGTGTTCAATGAGACTTACTACCAGGAAAGCCCAGTGCCAGATTCCAAGATGATGGATCCCACCCTCTCATGACTCCCCTGACTTGAGGTCGTGACCCCACAGGAGGTCCCAACTCCCACTTGGAAGACCACTATTCTACAAAACTTGTAGTTAGGTGCATCCATCACTGCACAGACACAATCTTATTAATTGGTGTTTTTATTAAGGCATGGTGCATTTCAAAATGGCTTTGATTTTATTCATAACAGTACAAGTGAAGAATATGGGTGGGGGTTGAGAGCTTAAAATATGGATGAAACCTGTTAAAATCAAGTTGAAATTTATCCATATAAAATGGCTTCTATTTCAGCTGTGCTTCTGATGCGCAAAAGGTGTTTCATGTTGAAAAGTGTTTCTGGGCAAAATCCATCCCAAAATTATTTGATTAATTAAGATACATTTCAACACAAGTTAGAATTCCCAAAAGTACTTTTGTCATATACATAAAATATTTGGGAAGGCACTTTGTATGTTTCTAATTTGGATGGGTTCTCTTCTTGTAATATCAGATTTTACATGCCGGGATACATTTCTACACAAAATGGCACAAATTTCAATCATGCACTTTGTGACGTTCCCAGCACAATCCTATCTTGCACTGGAACAGGCAGGCAAGTGTGCCTGCACTGTAGGATTGCCATAATTCTCTTCCATAAAACCAGGATAGGATTTTGTCAAATTGTCAAAGTTGCTGGAGTGTGAATGTGATGTCATCAACTTGTCAGTAATGTCATGACCAGATGTGACATCACACCAGAAGTGCTGTCATGTTGCATGATAGGGCCACCTCCATGTCTGCTCTGAAGTCCCATTGTATTCAGTGAAATTTACTTCTAGGAAAGTGAGGCTGCAATCCTATCCATACTTTTCAGTACCACTGGCTATAATAGGACTTACTTCAGAGTAGACACACATAGGCTGGTCTCTCAGGCTGCAGTCTCTACCCCATTGACTATATGGGACTTTAGAGTACACGTGAGTAGGCTGGTCTCTCTAGAGAAGCTGATGAGAATGCAGACAGGCTCTCCTCCCATCCCCCTGCAGGCAAGAGACCCAGCAAGGCTGGCTGGCAGGCAGGAGAGAAAGGGAAGATTGGAGGGATGGCAGACTTCCTCCAGGAAGATGCTGCTGGGCTAAGTTTCCCTCCAAGCAGGCTGGGTGATCAGGTGAGGTCCCAAGCTGACTGGAGGGAAACTTTCCCCAGAGGAAAAACTTTTCCTGGAGGAAGCAGGGGAGCACAGGCAGCTTCTGCTCTTCCTCCTCTGCTTCCAGGTTCAATTGGATCAAGGAGCACAGAGTGGAAAGTGCCCACGCTGTGCTGAGGCAGGCTACAGTGTTTATGTGCTTTATGGCACTTTTGGCTGGTGGCCTAAGGAAGCTTCAGGATTGCTCCCCAATAAATCAAAAGTACTTGGCAATAAGAATGCCCATAAGTTGCTTTTAAAAACGTGTTGTTCATTTACAAAAGCCTATTAAGGAAACATCAAGAAGGAGACAGTACATATATTTTCCTCACGTATTACAAATTTTAAGGGGCTGCAGTGGCTCAGTGGTTAGAAGGCTGTGCTTGCTGACAGGAACATTGGTCAGTCAGCAGTTCCAAGACCACCTGAGTACCGCAAGACAGAGTGAGCTCTGTCACTGGCCTAGCTCTTGCCAACCTAGCAGTTTGACAGCATGAAAAATCCAAGTAGATAAAATAGGTACCTGACAGCATGTATAAAATTCCTTCAGTGACAGATGGAGCGACATATTGATTGGTTGGCTGATTGTCTAGCCAAACAAGCGGACCCTGCCTCAGCAGAAATAACACTAATGCTGCAATCCTAACCACTCCTGGGAGTAAGTACTATCGAAGACAACGGGTCTTACTTCTGAGTAGACATACTTAGGATTGCACTGTAAGATTATTATTTTTATGTATTACAACTTTTTGATTGAAATAGTTCAAGCGTATCTTTGTCTTGGTTATCTATAAGAGAAATAACCTCATGCTGATTTCTTTTAAGGGAGGTGCAAGAAATTGCCTATATAAAAATATAAACTTTTTTGAAAAAAAAATCTTAAAAGAATGAAACTTGCATGAACCCAAACAAAAGCAGCCATAAGTTTCCACTTGCAGTGGTCTTGCATTATAAACACTTCTAGTTTGGACCAGGAAACCTGACAAGTTATTGCCTCTTTTCAATGTGAACAAAAGAGCATCTTTCAAGAAAATTTAACAGCTCCTACAAGAAATGGAAGCATTAGCATGGTGAGTTACTGCTTTATATTAATTTATAGCTGTGGTCAAGATTTCATTTTAATTGTCTACTAAAAAGGCTGGTAACAACTATGGAATTTTTTGTGAAGAGATCACTGTTTATCCAAATATTGCCCTGAAGTAGGCCATCTATCTTCAAATGAATACATGAGTATCATGTTAGCTGTGAAAGCATGAAGCAATGATAAACTTTTTCTTCTGTATATTTTACCAAAAAAATGAACCAGAATGGTTTTTCAAGTATTCCTGTTTATAAAAGAATTTGAAGAGTTCTCTAGCTTTCTAAACTGTTGTTTAATAGTATTGCCAAGTCAAAATCAAATTGAATGATTGTAGTGCTGGCCGTGATACAGTTTTTGCCCCTCAAAGAAAAATGGTTTGATTTTGATTTTTCTCCCCCTGAATTGCAAATAACTGGAGAGTTTAAAATTGTTATTGGGAAATTGTTCAAGGGGAAATTGTTCATTATGTCATGCCAATCCTCATTGAGATTTCTCATCACTGCAGTTCATTTTAATTTTATTAGTGACAAGAAATCTAATCACAAATAAATTGCTGTTGCATCTATTTTGACACACACCCCTAGCTGGTTGCAGTACTCTGTATATAAAGTTACAGTACAATAAAACATGCAAGTTTTTTGTATGGGTGATATTTAGGAATGTGAATGTCTAAGACTGGCTTTACGTACTCTGGACATGACTTCCTTTGAAATTGCTGGGAATTGGGCCTTGCATTTACCACTATTTGAAAATGCAACTATTTAGCGCAATGCTACTCAAACCGAGAGATTGTGACCGGTGGTGGGATTCAAATAAATTAACAACAGGTTCTATGTCCTAATAACCTAAATTAACAACAGGTTCTGTGTCCCATTAATAACCGGTTCTCAGAACCAGGTGCTCATTAGCAAAGGGTTCTATAGAACCTGTGAGTACCCCCTGAAGCTCCCCACTGGTTGTGACCCTCTGTAAAGTTCATGTAAAGATCCTCTGCTGTCTTTCAGGGGAAGGGGGAAAGCAGCAAAATAATCCCCTGAATCACACCCTTTAGGGTTTTTTTTTTTAATTTAAATGTAAGAGAGGTGCTGCAGGATCTGGGGGGTTGCCCTGTGGAGCCCCTGCAGAGCACTTTTCCCTAGTGTGAAACTAGTGAAGGGTAACTAAGGGCGCAATCCAGAGTAACTACGGGGAGTCCTTGCTCCGGTGTAAGAACAATTTGCTCTGGATTGCAATGTGAATTTTCCATAGGCTTTCATTAGCTGGTGCAATAATTACGGGTATACGTAATGTCTCTTACGTGCTCCCGTAGTTACTCTGGATTGTAGGGACAGTCACATTTAAACCAGAAATCTGACTAGTAAAAATCGCTTGTGAAAGTAGCAATTACTTTTAAAATGGAAGTCCAACTTCTGGTTGAAACATGATCACACTTTTGTTTCATGCCACATAAAACTCTGCAAGGACCTCCCCAAATCCCTTCAGCATACTCCCCAGCCTCCCCCAACCCGCACCTCTCTTACAACGCTACTGTAACACAAGGACCTCACTAATTGTGGAGAACAGGGTCTGGGTTAAGAAGGCACCATGCTGACAAAGTAGAAGAAATCCACCTCAGAGAAGTTAATGTTCTGATACATATATTTGTACCTGAATCATTAAGATTGAAAATTGTAGGTGTGACACATGGCAACCAAATTTAGGTTGCTACATGAAATTGAATTTGAGGACCTCTAAGGTAGAGTGTTTCAGGTATTGTTTTCCAGAAATGCTACTTATTTCATAAGAAGGGCTAGCTAAGTACGGTTAGCAGAACAGTGAGATTTCAAAACATTGATGAGACTTGGGCTTGAGAAAAGGATATTACATTTGTTAGGAAATGAGGGCACAATATTCAAACAACCAGGTAAGGGCAATGCAAATCTGAGGTAAGAAAACAAACACTGCGTTAGCTTGAGGAGATCTCCATGACAGCCCCCCCTTTCCCAGCTGCAGGATGCAACATGTGACTCACTGGCACTGATACGCCAGTGCTGGAAAGATGGTTAAGATTAGGATTGCATCTTGATGAACTTTTATGAAGAAACTTTTAGGAACTTTTTGAATATTGACTTTAAATCAAAATTTTAAAATATGAAGAGCAAACAATAAAATTGGTGATAGGAACTTTTTGAAATTATTTTAGTTCTTTCCCATTGCAAAAAGGGAGGAGGGTGTTTAAGAAAGATTGCACTTTATGACATAGAACAGTAACTTTTCCTTATTGTATTAAATGCAATTTTATACTCTAAAAAAGTACTGGCTGAGATTTCAATAATATAATTTTTTTATTTTATATGCTTAAATTCCTTCTTCCCCCAACAGTGTTGCTGCCCAAGACAGATCACAGTGAAATATCATAAAAGCTACAATTACAGAATAATAAAATTATTTTTATATATAAAACTGAAAAGTCACTCACTCGTCAATGGCCAGCCAAAAACCCTCCTCCCAATGTAGAATGAAATTTGGGGAGGGTGTTCCTTCTGAGACATCAACACCCACCAGGAACTAATGTTGAGAAATTTAACCCTTAAGGGACTGAAAGGAGAGCAACGTGTTTTTGTCCTATATTTAACACTGAAGACTGATCAACATCCAGCTGATGCACTGGGAGGGAGTGTGCAACATCCAGCTGATGCACAAGGGGTGATGGTGTGCGTGGGGGGATGGTACATATGGGGATGGTGCGCATGGGGAGATGGTGCGCATGGGGATGTACAGGGGTGTTGCGCATGGGACGGTGCTCAGGGGGTGCGTATGCGAGAATGATTCACATTGGGGGTATTTCACATGAGGGGATGATGCGCACCATGAGGGGTGTTGCGCATGGGGGATGTTGTGCATGGGGGAAGTTGCGCATGGAGGGTGTTGCACATGGGCAAATGGTGCACAGTAGGGGGATGGCGTACGGGGGGAATTTTACTCCCTCAACATGGGTTCATTTTTGCTAGTGTATAATATACAAAATTATTATACAGTCAGTAATAAACATTATAAATTATACATTGTATAATACTATACAAACAGTAATAAACAGCTCACAGTATAAAATACTCCAGCACACATCAAGCCAATAAAAGACAACAGTAAGAAGTCAGAAGTATTAAAATTATGAAAACATAAGCATGCAGTAAACAAAATAATGAAATTATGAAAACATAAGCATGCATAAACAAAATAACATGCAATAAACAGCAGCAATCAAGGCAGCTAAAAAAAGAAGCATAAGGCATAAAGCCAACTTGGGGTGCAATCTTGACCAACTTTCTAGCACTGGTATAAGGGCATCACAAGGAATAAACTTTGTCTTACTTGGAGGAGACGTTAGTGAAAGCACCCCAACCATAGGTTGCAACATGACCCCCCACTGGCACAGCTATGCTCATGAAGGAAAAATGGTTAGGACTGCACCCTTCCTCTCCCCCTGTCCTAACTACATAGGAAGAAGCAGCTCTTAAAATTCCCAGGTAGAGAGTTCCATAACTGCAGTGTCACACACAAAAAAAGACTACCTATTTTTGTTGCCCTTACCTCCACAAAGGATAGCATAGAAGGGCCCACAAGAATATATGAAAGAAGATGGCCCATCAGGTACTTGAGTCCTGATATAATAAAGAGCTTTAAAGGTTAAAACTAGAACCTTGAGTTGTACCCAGAAAGGAGCTAGTATGGCTGCTAGAGCAGTAGCTCAATAGAACAGCCCCTGTGACCAAATGAACCACCACATTCACTTATTGCTGTTTCCGCGTGGTCTTCAAGGGCAGCAGTGTAATCAAAACAAAACGATAAGGTGTAGATCAGCAATTTTCAATCTTTCTCATCTCATGACACACTACCAAGCCACTAAAATTGTCAAGGCCCACCACTGGTCCTTTCAAGTGTATGTAGAATAACTAGAGATGTTTTTCAGTGTGCAGAAGATGGTGCTTAGTGTTTGTATTTCAAGAATGCATTTTTATAAATATAAAATTTAAATAATTGAAAATGCATTCTTGATTACCTAATTACCTCTGGACCTAGATGAAATTTAGGGAGGGTATTCCTTCCATGACAGGAGCACCCACTAAACCAATTGTTAGAAAACCCCTAAGGGATGAAAAGGGGTGCAACACGTTTTCATCCTATACTTAACACTTAAGACTGACTGATCAACATCCAGCCTCAACCTTTAGAAATGAAAGCATGAAAGTTGGGGAATGTATTCCTTCTGTGATCTAGTGGGCTTCCTAGTGCCCAGGAATTGGGGGCCCAGTTGTGCCCTTTGCCCAGTCCACCAGGTGGGGATGGTGCACATGAGGTGATGGTGCACAGGGGGATGGTGCATGGTGGACTTAGGGAACCGCCACTGCATAGTGGTACATGGTGTATGCTGAGCAGCAGTGCCCAGTAGAAATGTCCGCCACTGCCCTCTGCTGTCCACTACCTGTCAGTGCCCAGTAATGCCCACTGCTCACCAGTACCTGTGTGTGTGTGTGTATATATATATATACACACACACACACACATATATATATACACACACAACGTTTGCGTGTATGTGTATGGATAGAAAGAAACTGAAGAGACACTGAGTCAATGCCAAGCGAAAACTGTTGGAGCTAGAAGCATGAAATTTGGGGAGGGTATTCCTTCCATGATGTAGACACCCACTAAGAATCGATTTTGGCCAATTCAAACCAGAGGGGAGTGAAAAGGGGTGCACACACTGTCTGGTGCTGCCCAGTGCCCACTGTGTAGTGCTGCCTGGTAGTGTCCAATGCTCCTTGACGCCTGCTCCCCAGTAGTGTCTAATGCCTGGTGGTGTCTAATGCCTGGGAATTCCTGCTGGTGCCCACAAAGGATGCCCAGTGGTGCCCACTGCACAGTGCTTCCCCATGGTGCCCAATGCCTGGTGATGCCTGGTGCCCGCTACCCTCTGGTGCCTGCTGGCCATTGTACAGTGGTGCCTGATGGTACCTGATGCCCGAAGGTGCCTGGTGGGTGTGCCTTCTGCCCAGTAGGGATGCTTGGTTCCTACTGCTCTCCACCACTACCCTCTGGTACCCTCCACTGCCTGGTGCCTCTTGGTACCCAATTGCTGCAGGAGCCTGCTGCCCGGTGCCAAGCAGTACTCAAGGCCCACAAATATTCTTGAAATTTTACTCCTGCAACAGTGGGTTCAGTCTGCTACACAGTGGTGCCTTGTAAGACAAACATAATTCGTTCCAGAAGCATGTTTGTCTTGCAAAGCATTCTTTGTACAAAGCTGATTTTCTCATTGGAAATAATGGAAACTCAGACAATTGGTTCCACAAACAATAAATATCCATATAAAAATAGTAACACTATGTAAAAATGATGACAAAACACTGTAATCAAATTCAAAACACTAATATAATTCAGAATACAATTACTGTAATATTAATAAAAAACACTAATATACTGTACAGTAAACAGAAAAGAAAAACCTTTATGGCCAAAGATGACTAATTTTCACTAAAAGTCACTGGTGTCTTTTTTGAGAAACTTTAAAAAGAACCTATCTAATGACACTTGCTTTTGTTTCCTTTTGAGAAAATATGATATTGCATTGTCATTAAACAGATTCATCGCTTGCACTGCTACAGCCTTATTTGGGTGGAGCTTTTCTACAAAATTTTGCACAATTTCTCAGTGTTTACAAATGTCCTTAATCTCGTTTGATGTGAGGGATTCCTCCTCCTTAGTCTCCTCCTCCTCTGCAGATGAGATCTCCATAACTTCTTGCTGTTGCTCCTGATTCAGATCCATCAATTCGTTCATTTTACAACAAATTTTCATTGTAAAATTTTGTTTTACAAGACACTGTTTGTTTTACAAGGCAGAATTCCTTAGAATTTTTAGTTTGTCTTACAAAGCATTCATCTTACAAGTTATTTGTCTTGCAAGGTGCACTGTATATGGAGAACATAGATGTTATTGTGGAGAAACTCATCCTAAACTATTGCTTTGTGCTTTAATAGCCCCATCTATGTTGGAGATGTTCTTCTATTGTGCAGCACCTATGGACTTGCTCTGGGGGCCTTGCCTCAGTTAGCTTGGTGCAGTTTCTATGGCATCTATAAGGGAAGCCAGGTTTAAAATCACTTCTTTTGCCATGAATGGGCTTGTTTGCCCCAGTGTCATGAAGCTCCCAGCGTGTGATTTTGTTTTCAAGTCTGAATTGGCTGATCAGTCAAAGTGTGGCTTGTCATGGAATTTTCTTGTCACAGGCTTTTCACAAGCTAGGCTGGAAAGGATATGGATGGGATTGTGGTTGCTTCGATAAATCAAGAGCTTGGTCTTCTTAAAGCCTGTGAGATCTGATGCTTCCTTGCCATCAGCCCAAGCAAGACAACGCGTCTAGCCTGGGTCTAGCATTCTTGGCCACATGCAGTACTGTGCACCTATACATAAATAAGTCAGGGAACACTGACATAAGTAAACCTTTTCCAGTCATAACTATGGATGTTGTCTCATATAATCAAGCAATTAAAAAACCATGTCAGTTGTACTTCGTTAGTCATGGGAAAAAATTCTGTTGCTAGACTTTTTCAGTCAGAGAAATGCGGTAAATGTTGGCTTACAATATACCATTAACATTGGTGCAACTATTGTATTATAAATATGGTTTCCAAGTTAAGGATCTCAAAGCTGGAAACAACAATATTTTTTGAAAGCCAGTTTGTAAGTATTTATTTCATTTTAATCCTGCCCTTCCTCCAAGAAACATTAGGTCAGTATCCAAAGTTATCCTTCCTCTCTTTTGTATTCATATCAGCTGTATGAAACAGGTCAGGCCCAAGTACAAGTAAACCACAACACCATACTGTCTTTCTGTAAATATTTATGATAGCCACTTCTATAGACTATAAACCAACGAGTTTTTTTAATCGTATTAGATGTTTTATCAAATTTCTGGTGTCAAACCTCAACAAATGATGAATATTTCCCTCATTGAAATCCTCAACTTAATCTGCAGCATTTGGCAGATACTGGCTCTGAAAAAAACAAGAACAAAAAACCCTTTTATAATACACAGATGAATTTAGCATTTAAGAAGATTATTACATTTATAAATAGCAGAGAAATCCAAAGTCATTGAATGTAGTGTACAGAACAGATCACTCAAGTAGTTATCAAACCATCTGGTGGTGCCTTTCTTCACTGGGAAAATTTGTTTTGTACAGTACAGCAACTGTTTCTCTTGATCAGGATGCCTTGATTTCAGTGTATTTAACAAAACGTAAAACCTTTTGTACCTGCTTTCATGGTATTTTTTCTTGTATCGCTTAGTTGAAGAACAAGAGAATCCTGGAGAGTCAATAATTTTGCAGCATGAAATTGTGTTATGTAGGATGGTCAAAGAGTGTGAGGATGTATTCTGTACTTTATAACTAAACAACAGCTGACCTAGAAACAGCATATTTTTATCAAATCCATGCGACAACAAGTTGGTCATTAATGCTCATTGTGGTTGTCTGAAAGGCTCAGCAAAAGCAAGAGATCATCTCTATTTGAAAAATGTGTACAGGAATGGTCAGCATTCCTTAGCTGCAGACTAAGACATTAATAACACCACCTGCTATGTTGAATAGTGAGAAATTGTTTTGTGGCTAGATTGTGTATTTTATATACATAACATGATTTAAAAAAGACATCTGCTTTAAAAGCTGTCTGTTTCACCAGTTTTTCTCTACTGTAGCAATTGCAGATGTAAGACAGGTATGGTCTTTGTAAGGAAAATTTTCCAAGTCAGCCATTTTGTTCTCCAATGACCCTTACAGGTATATAAGAAAGAACAGCTATAACCCACACATCTTCCAATATTTGGGGAGCAGGAGATACGTCAAATACAAATCCTGGTTCCTGAGCAGCCTGGAGCAACCTCAGGCTATTTGGTTCTACTAGGCTCTGTGCCATCTACAGAGGTGGTGCAGATCTGAACAGTCATTGGTTCTGTTTTCAGAGGCTGTTGAGAACAAGTATGTTCCTTCTTTCATATGATAGCCCTTCAGGTATCTGAAGCGTGCAGTCAGATAAGCTCATAGCCGCCTCTTCTCCAGACTGAACAGACCTAGTTCTCTCAATATTTCTTCATAGGACTTATCTTCCATCCCACTGTTCATCCTTGGACATGTTCACACTAGAATTCTATAACTCTGAAAACTTCAGGAAAAAGTTCATTTATTGTACATGTCTTAATATGTTAAGCCATCATTTTGTGACCAACCATGCTATTGTGGCCTTCGCTATTTGGTTTCTAACTTTGAATATAGCTCAAGTGGCATGCCACCCATTGCAAAAAGGAAGAGCTGAGTGAAGGAAAAAATTGATTTTTTAAAAAGACAACTGATCTTTGAAGATCCTGAAGAGAACTGCATAGGGAAGTGAAAATACTAAATCCTGCTGAAAACTGCTAGTCTTACAAATGTAGTGTGCTGTAGCAATGATGAGTGCTCACCATGGAAAGCTAAACAATCATGTATAGCAAAGCAAGTGAAAACCCTTAAAAATTGTAGTAGTCCAGTGTGCTTCAACTTGTGGGTCATGACCCCCTGGGAGGAGTTCACAACTTCTCATGGAGGGTCACAGCTAGAGCTTTAGTTTTTTACTTTAAGAGGCCCTAGGTGTGGTCAGGGGTTGAGTTGTGATGCCTGTGGTTCTGCCACCACCTCCCAAAGCACAATGTTGCCTTCACTGGGCATGAGTTCTCTTTGCTCACTACAGCCATGAACCATCAGGTCTCAAGCCATCGTTCATCACAGGCCTCCTACTCCAAGCCTGATGGGTCACACCATTCCCTTCCATCCCAGTACTTAAACAGGCTTTGCCCCCTTAGGTCTTCCCATTCCTACTGCCCAGCCACTCCTGCATTTGTCAGGCACAGCTTATTTAGGAGCAGCTTTGCCACCAGGAGGAGTTAAGGTCCATTGTCACCCAACACTGCTGCTAATCCAACAAATCAAGCCGCATCCTGCACTGCCATTCCATGAGGTAGTGCCCCAGCTTGCTCTGCACTTATTTGGCCACTAGCTATTCAGGTGGCATCTGGAATAGGCCAGCAGCAGCCTCCATGACAAGTCACTTCACAGTCAAGTGGTGAGGCTTTGGTTCAGCTGCCAAATGCCTCTGGTAAATCCAGTCCAAGACAGTCAAGTACTTTTTATTATGGGGTCATGGCATAAAAATAGGTTGAGGATTCCAGTAATAGACAACACTGAGAAATGAATTTATGAGAATTTAGAAGAAATAAGAAACAATTACAAACAATAAATGGAGTTTCATCTTGCTAACCTTAGAAAATTCATAAAGAATAACATTTCCTTTTTTGTTTCCAGCAACTTTAAAAGTTTTCAATATCCTTTTTTTGGTGCAGTGAAGAACCATGCATGCAGAACAACCAAAACACCTTAAAATCCTATATAAAATGTGCAGATTTAAGTACCAGATTACTACATTTTATCTGAAATTTCCTACCAAGTCATTGTGCTTCTCATTTTTCCAATTTACATGTGACTCTTACAAAATATGGCAGTGAAAGCCTTCTTCACTGATATTCCTGTGAATCTGAATTCCATTTATTTAAACTCTCCTGGAAGACTAATTTCAGAATCAGAGTCGCTAGGCATGTGTCTATGAACTTCAAATGTTTTTGAAGCATGGACCCAAGCCAAACTATGGTCCCTGATGCATGTCTGAATTCTGTGGTATTAGCTCTCGTCCTGTATAAAAGTTCAAGTACTGACTAACCTCAGTACCTCTATAAGCTATTTATCCACTACATACGAGTACATGAAAGATAGCAAGTATCAAAAGATTAAAAGAACAGATTAACTTGATATTATTTTCCCCTGCTCCTAAAAATGCCTCATTAGTCAATCCATCTAACAAGGTGGTATTTATAAAAGCTTCTGTGGTGTTCACCACCTCTTCCGAAAGGCCCTTCTGGAGTAGAAGTTTGGAGATAAGGCTGTTGAACTTGTTTTCTGTGGTCGACTGTGGTTCTCCAGTAGGAAAGGGAGTAGATGATGTGTCATTTAACTCCACAGGGTCAAGGCAAAAACCTTCTGGTGTTCTCTCAAAAAAAACATCTGTCAAATCAAGACCTGCTACAGAGGATGGGGAAGCACAAGGAATATCCCGAACAAGCTTGTAATTTTCCATCCACTCTTTTAGCCACTCAATCCTGCAATCACACTCCCAGGGGTTTCGGAAAAGGTAGAGTCTTCCTAAGAAATAGACAGGTTGAAAGACTGAGAAAGGCAAGGTGGTTAGGTTGTTACTGTTCAAATGTAGAGATACCAAACTCGTGAGGTTTTCAAAAGCCCCTTCCTCAATATAGCTGATCCGATTTCGGTCCAAATACAAAACTTCCAATTCAAACTGGTCTCGGAACCAGGTGTTGGAGACATTCCTTAGAAAATTGCCACCAAGATTAAGCATCCTGAGTCGCCGCAGACCATCAAAGGAGTTCTCAGGGAGGTCACTGATGAAGTTGTCATTTAAATAAAGGTATTCCATTTTCTGACAATCCTGAAAAGATCTGTCATGAATTACATTTATTTTGTTGTCTTGCAGGTTGAGATATTTCAATCGGTTCAGACCTAGGAGTGAATTATAAGCCACAGCTTCTATTCTGTTCTTTTCCAAATAAACGTGGGTCAAATTCTCCATTCCTCTTATAGCTCCTGGAATTCTTCGGAAGTTGTTCTGAAAACAAAAGAGCTCCTGAAGCGCTGGGAGCTCTATAAAAATTCTGTCTGGAATGTTGAAAAGATTGCAGTCAGCTAAGTCCAGTCTGATGAGTCTCTTGAGTGATATAAATGTCCTAGTATGCAGATATCGAATGTATTCATTATGGGCCATTTTCAGTTCGGTCAGGCTAGCTAGCCCTTTGAAAGCTCCAGGAGTGATAAAGGAAATGTTGTTGTGGCTTAATGAGAGAGATTTGAGAGATGGGAGGGTACCAAATGCCCTCTCGGAGAGGAATTTAATGCTATTTTTATCCAGGTTAATAGAGTAGGCTTCACAGGGGAACTCACTGGGTATCTGTGTAAGGCCAGCACGGTCACACAGGACAGAGCAACTCCTCTCTTGGGTGCACACACAGCTGGTGGGGCAGGATCGGACACAGGCCCAAACTGAGCGGACAGGGGGGACACAAAGAATGACTGGCAGGATGGAAAAAAAGGAGAAAGCAGAAATTAATGAATGCTAGCAGTAGCAAAACTCCAAAGACTCAGTGCAGCAACAATCTTCTGGTGAGTAGTATTGCAATTTTAGTAAATGAAATTGAAACATGGCCATTCATTTTAAAAAATGAAACTAACAATTGAAAAATAATTTTACAAAAACGTTGGGGGTGCTAGTAGCTGTCTTTGCTAAGGTGAATAATAGGCTGGCACTAGGCCTGCAAAAGATTCTTTAACATTTCAAGTGTTTTAATTATTTAAAGTATCTTCAGTACCTCCCTCAAATTTTGTAACACTGTAGACTGGCACACATAACTGCAGTCTTAAAAATTAGACCTATTATATATAAGACAGGATAATATATTCTATAAAGTATAATAGAAGTGATTCTTCTTTTATTTTTCTTGTTTTTATTAAATATTTTATTATTACCTTATATATACCAGTATTTTAAAATATTATTTTCTAGATTGATTACCAAACAATCTAGCTCATGAACAATCAGGAGCTAAAAATGAAGAGAATTTATTTATCCACACTGTTAAAAAAATATAGAAAGTGCAAAATAATTTTAAAATACCTTAATTTTGCCCTCAGTAAATGAGAAAAGAAACCGCATATGAGGTGTGATCAATAAGTATCAGGACTGGTGCCATTGTAAAGGAGCTAAAATATGCAGAGTGAAGCCACTTGGCACAGATTGACCTTGACCCAAACTATGCAGGCACACTAAGTTTTAACATCTTAGCTCACTTCCTCTCTTTAAAGCAGAGCTTGGAAGGAACATGTGTAGTGTGTGGTTGTCGCATTGACCATGGCAGAGAAAGATGAGCAGAAAATCTGCATCAGATTTTGCCAAAAGCTTGGCGATACCTGTACAAAGACCTACGCAGAGTTGCAGAAAGTTTATAGGAGTGTATGAGCCACACACAAGTGTACGAGTGGTTCAGACGTTTCCAAGATGGCCGACAAAATGTTGACAGTGACGAACGTTCTGGGAGACCTGCAACCAGCAGAACTGAGAAAGACATCACAGATGTGCATGCAGCTGTGAGGGGAAATCGTTGCATCACCATCCATGAGTTATCGGAGGATGTGCAGATTAGTTATGGTTCAGTTCAGTCCATTCTCACTGAAGATTTGGGTATAAGATGCATGTCTGCCAAGTTTGTGCCAAAACTGCTTTCAGCTGACCAAAAAGAAACATGGGTTTAAGTTGCGCAAGATCTCCTTGATTGTGTCGAGAATAATGGAAACATTTTGAAAACAATCATAACAGGTGATGAATCATGAGTCTATGGCTATGACCCCAAAACCAAGGCTCAGTCTTCACAGTGGAAGACCCCAACCTCTCCGAGACTGAAGAAAACACTAAGGAGTTGAAGCAATATGAAGACACGGTTGACCATTTTCTTCGACTACAAGGGGATTGTTCATCCTTATACTCCACGTGGTCAGACAGTAAACAAGGAGTACTACTGTGACGTTTGTGGGATGCTATACGTCAGAAAAGGCCAGAATTGCATGTGTCTTGTGAATGGCAATTGCACCATGACAACGACATGTCCATTCAGCGCAGTTTGTGCAGCAATTTTTGGCCAAACACAACATCCCCCAGGTCCGACAACCACCATATTCTCCATATCTTGCCCCTGATGACATTTTCCTCTTTCCAAAAATTAAATCCCACTTGAAAGGACAAAGATTTCAGACACTGAGGGAATCCAAGTAAATGCGACGAGGCAGCTGCTGATTATCCCAGAAAATGAATTCCAGGAATGCTTCCATCAATGGAAACAGCACTGGATTAAGTGTGTGGCTTCCAAAGGACTACTTTGAAAGCGATTAAATGCCAAATTGTTATCTATTGTAGTTTTCTTTTTATAGCACCAGTCTTGATACTTATTGATGACCCTTGTATGTGGCAAATTCCTGAGAATCTACTTCCAGACACAGGTCAACAAGCATAGATTTACGTAAAATGTCAATTCTGATGTTACACAATAAAGACCAGATTTTATTTAATCTCATGCATATTGTAAGTTCTTGAGTTGTATTCTGTTTGTTAGTTTAGTGAAGGTTGTATCTTCTCTGCTACAGTGGTTCCTTGATTTACAAGCATAATTAGTTCCGGAAGCATGCTTGTAATCAAAAACACCTGAATATCAAAGCAAATTTCCCCATAAGAAATAATGGACACTCAGATGATTTTTTTCACAACCCAAAAATATTCATATAAAAATACTGTAATATAATACAAAATAATAAAAAAAATACAATATATAAAGGAAAATAAAACAAATTAACCTGCACTAAGGCTGCAGTCCAAACAGTGCCAGATTTACACATAAGCTAAACAAGCTATAGCTTAGGAACACACCCTCTTGGGGGCCCCCAAAAAATTAAAGAAAAAAAGATTTACATTTCCAAAATGTAAGATAAAAACAAAACCTACATACAGCAACAGTGTTGTGTGTTATGTAGGCTCCTATGATGTAAGTAATAGGCCCCACCAATTAGCCTTTATAGGACCCCATTACCTTCAATAGCTTAGGGCCTCATCAAACCTAAATCCGGCCCTGGATCCATACCACACTTTCTTGGGAGTAAGTACTATTGAACACATTGGGAAATCTGACATGTTTAGGTCTGTCAGGCTGCTCAGGTTTGAATTTGCCTCCCTTACACAGGAGTGAGTCCCACTGATTATAATACAGCTTATTTTAGAGTAGGCATGCAAGGCTAGGTCACTCAGGCTCCTTTCCATCGCCTCCCTTACATGGGAGTGAACCCTACTGACTGTAATAGGCTTACTTCAAAGTAGACATGCATAGGCTGGTCTCTCAGGAGACGCTGAGCAGGTTGTGAAGAGTGTCAAAACTGGCCATATCCTGGCCAGGAGTATTTTTTGCTTGTTTATCAAGACATTGCTTGTATATCATCAAAATTTATTAGAAATATTTGCTTGTCTTGCAAAATACTCTCAATCCCAGTTACCTCTCAAGCCAAGGTTTTACTGAGTAAGGAAAAATTGAAATGGGAAGTTTCACCACTATTTGTTTTTTTCTAGATATTACTCTCTAGGAACATTTGTAAGATTACTGTCACATATGATGGAAAAACTCTTTGGGGAAACATATCATATTGCCACCTGGATCTGAACTTAATGTCATTATGAGTAATGTATATTTAAAAACAAAAAACCTAAACTCAGCCTCAAGAGGCTGCTATTTGGAGTAAGGGTTGGAGAACTGATCCAGCTTTACATTTTCCATTCAAAATCACTTTGGCAGTAGAGAGCTGGAGTTAATACTTTGACAATATGAAAGTCTATCCTACTAATTGTTCAGTGTATAGATTTGCCCACTTCTTGCTTGTCTATGAGGTCCTCACTGAAGTTCCCTGCTGTCAAAGATGCCCAAATTGCTGTTTCAGAAGAGGCAAGGACCAGATTTATTTGAGAATGGCAACTATGGTGTCAAGATTGTGTTTGTGCGAAATGGTATCTGAGTGCTGCTGGAGGTCCTGCTGGTCTTGAGGACTACTGGAAGTATTCACTGGTCTAAGCTGTTCATCAAGACAGTTCTTCTCATCTTCCCACTGATAGATGGGGAAATCTGTGGTGGTTGATCTGTTCTGGGAGGCTTAGGGAGGTGAGTCTGAGAGGGTCTTTTGATGGGCATGGGCCTGAGCCACTGCCCCCTCTTGCCAACCCTTTACACTACCCCAATGAGAGAAGCAATTTGTGTTAGTTGAGATTTGGACCTCAAAAACTGACTCATTTAATACGGCAGGCTTCAATAGTCTCATGTTAAAGTTCAACAATTTGAAAACTGGACAAAGTTATCAATTTACTCGTTCTCCCACATGATGTGCAGATCAGTTTTATATCTTATCCACTTTTAAAATTATCCACCTTTACAGTTACAACATCAACATGATTCAGGGGTCTCCAAACCTCAGCCCAGGGGCCAGATGCAGCCCTTGATGAGCCTCAGTATGGTCCCCGGCAAGATCCCTCTATCCAGCCCGTGGGAAAGCCACTCCAAAACATTCTGATATGTAAATTTATTCAAATTAGAAATGTAAATTATTTTTACAGCCCCCCCCCCCCAATACAGTGTCAGAGAGATGATATGGCCCTCCTGCCAAAAGGTTTGGAGACCCCTGGTCTAATTAGTCCTCATTCCACCCACAACTGTGTGAGTCAGAATTAACAATTGGGATTAGTTTTCCCTCTTGAATCTAGAATTACAGAAGCACTAACTTGAAGTAAAATAACCACTGTAAATAAGTATCCTTTCCCCCTTTTATTCTACCATTCCTAGCATGTCAGTGTATTTTCTTCACATCTTGAGGATTTTTCCATGACTGAGACCCCAATTTCAAACTTTTATAGTTCTTCAAATTCTGAATACTAATTTTATTTTTACATCATGTGCCTATTTTTTTTGCCAGACATAGCAATAAACTCAAGCTAGTTAACAAGATTTTCTGTGGAAAGATAGCAAGATGTGGTTTAAATAAACAATAGAGCCAACAAATTGACACAATTATAGTACCACTACAAGGAGTTAGAAGCTGCCTAAAAATGTGTTCTGTCAACTGTTTCATAAAGTACATCACTGACCTTGAGCAAAAGCAACTAGAATGCTCTCCTGCACGAGCCTAATCAAAATGAATGGAAGATATTCGTCTTGGTAAATAAGTGTGACAAAACTGACGCAATTGTCTATATTTAATAAACCATTTAACAACCACTGCAATCCTAAAGATACTTTCCTGGGAGTAAGACCCATTGAACACAATGGGTTAGAATTGTGCTCAACATCAGCATAAAAGTAGATCTATTGCTAGTTTCAAAAACAATTGAATTTCATGGCATAATAAGTCTACTTACCGTTTAAAATGATGACAAACATTACCCTGATGATTCACTTGTGGCATCTCAAGTCTGGCAAATACCCGCTCAAAATCTTTTTTAAAAGACAAGAAAATATACAATTGAAAATAAATTGCTTTGGTAAAGTCTTTTTAAAAGGCTTCTTATTTAAAATACATCTAGTCTTCCTCAGCCTGAAAACAAGTGACTTGTTCTAGTTTTTTCCACGAACATTTCCAATAAACGGCTTGGGTCTGACATGTTTGATCCTTGCAATTCTATGAATTTTCCTGTGGTGAACTCTATAAGCTCCTGCCTGGATTGCTTACCTGACAGGGTGGTAGTTCTGTTGTCCTTTTCGTCTCAGAAGCCTGCAGTTAAGATGCATTAGGGCATCTCTGAAGGACTGCCTTTTTTCTTCCTCACAAAAGCTATCATGTAATGGCAGGGAAATCCTCTGTATCTGGGGTGGATTAATACAGATAGAAGAATTTGTCTGCTCCATAAAGCGACTGGATTGCTGACAAATCCATCTGCTTTATTCCCCTCCCTTCCAGAAACTGGCCCTGAGCCACCCGCAGCTTTAATAGGAATTTTTAAAAAGCCCTCAGTCTCAGCGCCTGTTACATAAGGGTTGAACATAGTTAGGTTTGGGGACAAGCGCATGGTTTTCATAGACACCCTGAGGGAAGCACCGATATAGCTGGCTATATCCCCATGGCGCAAATGTCCCCAAACTGAGCAACCTTCTATTAAGATGAACTGCAAAGTTAAATCCTTTAGCAAGTGATAGAAAATAATGGCTCTAATTCAATTGTGATAGAAAATGGTGGCTCTGACTTTAAAACGCAGTCGGTTTATTTATCTTTTGCATGTGGTGAGTAATGGAGCAACAAGTGCAATGACCAAATCTGAGAGAAAGTTATGAAGAGGGCTGGAAGAGAGTGTGTTGTGGGGAGACACAGGACTTTGTAATGGAAAAAGAGACCAATACAGAAAAAGTGAGATGTGGAACACCAGCATACCATTGTACCCCACATATACTATGGGCCATATGTCATAATCAGAAAAACAGGGCAGGTCCGTCCAAAATGTGGCACACCCAAGAAAAATGGGGCATATGACAATACAAAAGCTAAAAGCATAAATATATTTTGCTTTCATGTGGTTAATTCAAACACTATATTGCTTATTATTAAATTTAAAACTAGAATATGCAGGGTGACCATATGACAGGTAATTTCTGGATTTGTCCTCTTTTTTAGCCTTCTGTCCAGGTGTCCTCCAAAAGGGCTTCATTGTCTTCCATTTTGGCCTCATTTTGGAACTTTGCAATGGTGTGCAGTAAGTATCCCATCATGTCATATGTCGTTGGATTGATATTGAAGAGCAGAATCCAATGAAAAAAAATCAGTTTTGAAATATCTCCTTCCTATCAAATGTAATGGCAAAAAAACTAAAAATAAAAAAATATGCATTGAGATTTAAGGGAAAGGGAAAGTGCAAGTGCCCAGTATCGTGACTTTACTTGTGAGTAGGCAAACGTGCCATTGTCTGGCAGAAAGGCCAGGCTGAGAAGAAGCCAAGACCTTGTTCTCCTTTTGAGGTTTGGGCATCAGGTCACCCTGATAATACCGCATTTATTACATACTGGTGAAAATGTACCCGTGTTGTAGGAGAAAAATTCCTCCCGTACACCATCCCCCCACTGCGCAACAACCCCATGTGGTGATCCCCAGGCACATCAACCCCCCATACACACCATTATCTGTGCATCCTCCCTGCCAGCACATTAGCTGGACATTGCTCAGTCAAACTCAATGTTTAGTATAGGCTGAAAATGTGTTGCACCCCTTTTCACTCACTTCCAGTTGGAATTTCTAAAAGCAGGTTCTTAGTGGGTGCCTCCATCATAGAAGGAACACCCTCAGCAAATCTCACGCTTCTAGGCCCAGCTGTTTTGGCTGGGTGTTGATGAGTCAGTTCGTCAGTGACTTTTCAGTTTTATATATACAGTTATACAGTATACTTATGCATTACAAGAAGGCCCCATGCTGCCTGCTCAGAAGGAAATGGAGGACAAAGCACATTTTTCCCAAGACACAAGGCTAAATTTCAGGACTTATCCTGGAAAAAAAGGACATAAAGTCACCCTGAACCCACCACAACAAAATTTTCAGTAATAAGGTAGTCATTACTGAATATGAATGAATTCAAAGTAATAATAAGGACTACAGAAGAAGACAATGAACATTTTTATTGAACTTTGTATGTACTGTATGTTGTTTGCGTGTATAGTTTGTGTTTATTTCATTGAACTTGTGTGTGTCTTATATTGAACTTTGTGTGTGAATTTCTACACAGGGGGTCCAATATTTGTAGATTCACTTACGTGTAGATTGGGTCCAGGATCCCCTCAGCAGAAGGGACCACAAATGTGCCGAGGGCTTCCTAATGACTTATAATACATTAAAAAGTCACTTCCCGTTTTTAAAAGAACTTGGAAGTCACTTTTTTTGCCTCTGAGGGTGAGTCTGAGCCTGGTAGAGGCCTGTCCAGCAGCAAGAGGATTGGAGCTGACCTTGTCTCTGGAGAGTGAGGGACATTTGCCTTTATTCATGGTTTTGCTTAACCATAGGTGGTTTCAGAATGGAACCCCTGTGCAGTTAGGGTTGCCATCCCATGGGAAAACCCTCCCATGGGCATACCCAGGTTTATGTTACACCTGGAAGCTACATCATGCCTGGCTAAGGACAGGAGCTCACCCTGTCTTGTGGAGCCGACCCGGGTCTCGAACCCTGGCCTGCTGGTTAACAGGCACAGCGTCTTAACCACTTGTGCCACCCACAGCCTACACTCCTTAGCTACCCCACTGCTATTGTGGATATGGGGGCACAAATGTGTTTATATATACCATAGATCTGTAACTTCATGTGTATAATGAAATCAATAAACAATTGAAAAATAAGTTTTCTTCATGAAAAAGTTTAACTTATCTTTAAGTAGAGTTTCATACAAATGGACAGTGGCTGTACAACATGTACCCAGGTCTTCTAAAAGAAATGGTGTTTTATCACCGTTCCCTCTGCGTCAGCTGGTTGAGCCTGGCTGTCATCCCAAAAAGCTGGCCATGCTGTATTCAATGTGGTTAAATACATACTACTGCCTAGTCCCACTGATTTACTTTACAGAGTTGTCATAAAAGCTCAAGAATGGCCATTGTTGGCTTCTCCAAGCCCAAACCCCCAACTTAAAATATACAGGTTGAACTTTGGCATCCTCAATATTTAGTTCCAGGAGTCTCTGGGGTTACGCATTTTTGAACCTTGGGTTACGACCATAATTTGTTCCGGAAGCATGCTTGTAATCCAAAACACTTGTAATCCAAAGCAGATATTCCCATAGGAGATAATGGAAACTCAGACGTTGGTTTCACAGTCCAAAAATATTTACTGGATATAAAATTAATTGCAAAACACTATAATAAAGAAAATACTGAACTGTACTGTACCTTTGAAAACCTTCATGACTGGTGTGAAGGAGACAAGAGAGGAGGGATGACCTTCGCTATCATGGAGTCACTGCTGTCCATGGGCTCAATGGAATCTTTGTCTTTTTGTACAGCTTTAACACTTCCATGCTGCTGATGGGGAGCAGCATTGGAACATTGATAAGCCACACCTGCCACACTGGCTCAGGCTGCTCCCCACACATCCCTTCTCCCCGCGAGTTCCTTGGCCATGGAAGTCTGTTCCAAACTTTGCCCCACCCCACCTCAAGCTACCCCCCCCCACCTCCCACGAGTTCCCTGACCATGGAACCCTGTTCCAAACTACCTCAGAAGTGTTTATCTTCTAAGACAGTGCTCTTAAACCAAGTCAAAATTTCTGAGAAAATTTTGCTCTCAATCCAAAACACTTGTAATCAAAGTCACTCTTAAACCAAGGTACCACTGCATTTATATACCACCTTTCAGGTCATCTGATTTCTGACTTTATTTCAAGGTGGTTCACATGGACAGGGTTTCTAAGCCTTCAGAAGGTTTTACAATTGGTCGAGGTGCTGTTTCAATAACTTTTTACATTCTGAGATTGTTGCATTCGTGTCTCATCTTCGTTTGTGTCGAGACAAAATTGCTGGTAAGTAAAATGCTAATAATTAGGTTACACCGGTATGAATTGCTTTACATTGTCCTAGCTCCACCTTCCAGTACACAGGTCCAACTTTGTTATACGTGAATTTGCCTATACAAGAACTGGCACTGCAAATGAGAAGGAACATGCCAAATCCGAAGGGGAAAAAAGGAATCACTTTAAAATGTGAGGTTAAAAACCTGCTTTTCTTCCTGTTGTAGAGAGGCAGCCTTGCAAGCAATCATGCCATTCTACAGCAGAGCCAGGCAAAGGCAGGGGATCCTTTGCAGTGCTGCCTGCCTCGTTGCAACGGCAAAGGGCTGTACTTTTTAAATTTTTAGACTGCTTTCATTTAACACAATTTTTGGTATCATCGGGGAGTTCCAATTATCAAACTCCTCTGGATATCAAGGCACTACCATTAAGAGCACTGGAGGAAGAAGTACCTGGAAGTGAGTGCTTTATACATTGATTTGACTCAACATGATCTGACACTGCAAATCAGTTTTAAAAACTGCTCTTCTACTAATGTACCCATGCAATCAGCTGTACTCGGCAATCAGCTGAGCCAGGCAAAAGCAGGAAGTCCTTTGCATTTCTAATAGCTGATGGTGACTCTACAATAGTAAAAAAAGCAGTTTTTAAACAATTGTAAAGAAACATGCATTTCATTTTTAACTGCTTTAATTTAACAGATTTTTTTGTATCAGCAGGGAGTGCCAGAATTAAACCTCTGCAGCTATTGAGGGACAACCTTATTCCAACAGGTGCAATGGAGGTGCAAGAAAGCTGGAAGTGGATCTTTAAATCTGTAAAATTCACGGATTTTTTTTTAATTCAGTGGGTCAGGGTGAACATATGTTTTTCTAGGACATGTCCTCGTTTTTAGCCTGGTGTCCTGGAAAAGAACTTCATTGTCCTCCTTTTCCTTGTGAGCAGGCAACATGTAGCCTTGGAATTCATAAGGTGCAATCCTAAGCATGTCTACTCAGAAGTAAGTCCCATTCTGTTCTATGGGATTTACTCTCAGGAAAACATTTAGAACTGCAGCCTTAACAGCCTTAACATAATAAATTATACATAATAGCTTTAAATTTAATAATAAGCAATTAAAAAAGCAGGCCTCATTCAGTCTTGGAAGACTATGGTATTGTGCTCAGCGCTGCCTACACTGCATGCAAAGCACGAAGGTCTGGGTTAGATTTATATGGAGGATAGGCTGTTAACCAAGCAGCAAATCCCCCCTCTCCACGCCACTGAATTAGTCCAATGGAAAGGCAGAGCCAATACGATTGGATCCAGCTGCGTCGCAGAGCTGGGCTAAGGACAGGAGCTCACCTGTCTTGTGGGGCTGACCCGGGTCTCAAACCCTGGCCTGCTGGTTAACAGGTACAGTGTCTTAGCCACTTGCGCCACCCACAGCCCATAATAATAATAAGCAATATATCTTAAATTAAGCACATGAAAGCAATTTGTATGAGTGTTTTTAGCTTTTATCATGTCCTACATTTTTCTTGGCTGTCCTACACTGGGAGGGGGGGCCTGTCCACCTTGGTTATGCTGTGTGGTCACCCCGATGAGGGGTAACAGAACAACCTGTAGAACTGTTAACTGTATTTCATGTTTATGGATACAATAATTTGTAAATATCAAAAAATAAACAGGGGGGAAAGAAGATTATATGTAAAATTAAGGCCCATCTTATAGCATGCATTGAGTTGCAACCCTTCTTGTGAAAGGGGGGGGAGTGCATGCTTTAGAGCACAATCCTAACCATGTCTACTCAGAGGGAAGCCCCATTGTGTTCAATGGGTCTTACTCCCAGGAAAGTGTCTTTAGGATTGTGCTCTCAGTTACATAAGCAGCAGCAGCAGCAGCAGCAGCCCAGGTTTTCTCCAGTGTTTGCTGTGGGCACTTTGCACAGGGAGGGGAAGCTACAAGTGAGCCCAAACACCCCCTAATCCAGCTCTATGGTGGGAGGCAGGTGAGCTGCTGGTGCAGCATCACCTGAGTCAGGCAATCCCAGCCCCTGCAGCCTCCATCTTAGGAGAGGCAAGAACAAGAGGATGCAATGCCTCTCCTAAGATGGCTCCTGCAGCTGCCCAGTCATTGCATCATCACACAGAGCCGCCCTCACTCCACAGCAGCAGCAGCAGCAGCAGGGAGAGGTCTGTACTGCAGTGTCCTCACAAGGAGGGGCTGCTGCTGCTTCAAGGCCAGTGCACTCTTTGTGCTGCAGCCTCCAGAGAGGCTCAGGGTGTTTTGCTTCCCAGTGCTGGGTCCTCCCTTTGCCTGCTGTCTGCATGATGTGGGACAAGCCCCAGTGTCAGGGACCTACTTGGGAGTAATGAGTATAATTGCTTCTCTGCCTTTCCTCCCCTCACATGGTCTTTGCATTGAGGGTGCAATCCTAACCATGTCTACTCAAAAGTAAACCCCATTGTGTTCTATGGGTCTTACTCCCAGGAAAGTGTCTTTAGGATTGCAGCTTGAATAAAAAAAAACATTTAAGTGTTGATAGCATTTTTAATGTGTATGCCACAGGGTGATTTTATGTCATGATCAGAAAGAGGACAAGCTCCCTCCAAAATGTAGGACACCAAAGAAAAATGTAGGACATGACAGTATAAAAGCTAAAAAACACTCTCATATACATTCCTTATTAAATTTAAAATTATTATGTGTAACTTATTACATAGATTACAAATTATATATTATAAATACCGTAATTACTCAAATTTAATGCACACCCTGATTTTGGAGACTATTTAACTGAGCGTTAGATTCACGTAAATACAGTAATTATAAATTATTACATGTAATTTAGGAATTACAAGACAACTACATGCTGCTCACAAGGAAATGGAGGACAACACATTTTTTTCCAGGCTATAAGGCTAAAATCCAGGACCTACAGTCACCCTGAAATGGCATCATCTCCCAGTGGAGGGTGGGGTGGCCTGGCATGCTGCAGTCCATGGGGTCACTCAAGACATGACTGAACACAGCATCATCCACTCTCCATTCAGCCACAGCAGTTGAGACAGGGTGACCATCTGTCCTCTTTTACCAGGGCATGTCTTTTTTATCATGTCCTGCAAAAAATACTTGTTGTCCTCCTTTTCCTCATGAACAAGCAGCATGTGGCCTTGTAATAAATATGTTTAAATTAACCACATATAAACAATGTGCCTTTATAAAGTTTTTGTCATGTCCTACATTTTTCTTAGGTGTCCTGCTTTGCAGTTATGAAATCTGGTCACCCAGATTTGAGTTGAGATTCTTAACTCAAGGATCTCTCAGGCTAGTTGTTAACCAAATCCAGCTTTGGGGATGATTCTGATCAAACATTAACTAGTACATGCATTAGCTGTCAAGTAACTGCAGAACAGTAGAAAATGCTGCCATGGGGATAGCAATTAAGAGGTACAGAACAGGATGGCATACAACTGTTCAGCACTGAACATTTGAAGTCCCTGTAAATAAACAAGCACTAAAACAGACACCGCCAATTTGAAAGATCTGCCATTTTCCTGGTAGTTTTGTAATTGCAGTTTGCAACATGATTGAAATGAAAAACCCGCTTCAGCGCACATTAGTAGATGCGTTGTCTCATAAAGTGGCTGCAGTTGTTGACACTCTACGCTTCTGGCAAATGACGACCCACCCTCCATTATGTAGCAAGATACTAACGCTGAAGAGTAGGTTATGCAACCATCTTGTTATAACCAGGTAGTATCCATCCAAAGTGCCGTTATCTCCAAGTTTGTTATACCCCTCCTTCCACTAGTCTTGCACCAAGCTCAAATTTTGCAAGGACATAGAGGAAAAATTGAAAAGTTGCAGGCTAGTTGGTAGAGCAGGACTGAGAGTAGTGCTATTTAGGGCAGCATTTGTAAGCAAAGTACTTGTTCAAGGCAACAGTGCCATCCCATAGCTCCTCACAGCAAAATTTCTGTCACCAGGACTACCTCCAGAGCACAAGAGTTGGCAGATTATTCTGATCTCTACAAGCAATTAAGTGACATAAGGTAGACTAGTAAGAAGGTAGGTGGCCTTCAGAGGCACTCCTGTCCCACCACTTCTACAATAATAAATTAACTTTCAAGTAGTGGCATGGGAATTCCACAACGACAATACATGCCAACTATGTTCTCCAAAAGCTTCATACCAAATACTCAACCCTCATTTGCCCATAAGTAGTTTATCACCCATTACTACATTTGTTAAAAGGTTGGGCCACACAGATCTGCGTCACGTGTCCAGAGACCCAATAAGAGCAGCACTTGGTAGACCAACAGGTGTTTGAATTGCTTTGTTTATTCACTTTGATCCTCCAGCAGAACATTACTGTCAGTACAAGACAGTGATTATGCTTCTTCATTAAACTCTTTAAAAGTGATAGGATATATGTTTGCATCTTGAGCAAAAGAACAAAAGACAAAAGAGGCAAAGATCATGCATTTCAACTTTTTATTTTATTAAAATTGAGTAATGCACAGCACATGCAGTGCTAGCATCTAAACTAATACAATAAGCAAGTACTAAACCTACAGTGACTTGAAGTTCAAATCTTTACACTCAGCAAGTTCAAATCCATTCTTTGCATATGATTGAATCCTTATCTGAATTGAAGAATATTGCTGGCTGTAAAACTTGCTAAAATGCTATTGCTGAATGTACAAGTCACTGATTATGCCAATACAACAAAGATAAACCACATGTTTGAGGATTGCAATGTGCCAGACATTCACTAAAAAAAAAAACACCACACAACTAAACAAAAACTCACGCAACAAACATCTGAGAATCTGGACACTTCACATCAGTGTTTTGAAGTGTTTCATTAATATCTTAAGACAAGTGTATCAAAACCTTGGCATGTTTAATTTTAAAGTTGCCAATTTTTGTTTTACTATCAGAAAGTTACGGCTATACTGCCAATGCCGGGTCTGCTTAATTTGACTTAAGAGTTTAATATGACTTAAACATTAAAAGCTCACACTACCCCGAAATATATAATTTCACGCATACGGTGACATTCAACATTCAAGTGCCAGTGTTTTTGTACTGTCTTTTGGTCAAGTTTCTTTAAACTTTCAAAGAATCACTTTTAGGCTTACAAAAATAAATATTTGTCAAAAATGTTCAATAAATATTACACAAAACTAGCAGCAAAAAAGTATCTAGAAATCTGTCGTGTGCAAATAGTTTTCTTCCCAACCATTTTCCCATGGTCCCAGTTTTAGAATCTATTTCCTTCTCCTTAGACAAGCTGCGTTCAGTCTCCCAAGAGACAAAATAAGATTGGAAGTTAAGGACACGCACACAAGACATATAAAATTCTCTGAATGTGCAATAAAAGAATTTTGTAAAAAGTTATGGGCAAAATGTACAAGGGCCTAAATCTAGACTAATTGAAATAGCACCATAACAAATGACCTCAAATACTGTCAAGTGCACCTACTTAAAGTTTAGAACAAGGCACAATACACTTGAAAGGATCTATTGCACTTTAGGAGATTTTGCTGTTATCCTATGCCACTTAGACTAAGGGTTGGTAATGGCTCTGGCCACCAACGTTAGCTCAGAGGAACTAAGTGGCAGAGGCATTTGACTGTTGGAAATACTTATCTTTGGCCAGATTCAGCATAACAGACTAAATACAATGGAAACCTATGCAACTAAAACTGACTAAAACTGCACTTGATAGCAGAATTGAAACCTTGTGCAGTTTATGTACATTCCAACCTCTGTGATCTCAGAATTTGTTACTTTTCTGGAGCCATTTTACAAGTCTACAGTAAGCCAGTTAACACTTCAACGCAGCTTGAACAGAGTAATGTGAATCTGCATTAAAATAAAGCCCGCTGCATAATTCTTCCTGTTCATTCCCCCTTGACCAAAAAACATCAACACTAGCATGCGTTAAGACCAAAAAAATCAGTCCGGCCCTTAAAAGTGGACCCATTACTGTTGTGGTCAGCCATTCTACCATTTCAATTTTATATGGCAGGCAAATTTTACAAAGTCTAAGTAGATGAACTCTCCTAAAAACTATTTCAAGTTCAGACCTTTAAACGTTCCCTGTAATGTTCTGCCTCCATTTGGCTAGCTCACATTAATTATCTGCCTAAACACTGGAATTGCTGTGTTTACTTGCATTAACTTCAGTGCTTGCTTGTATGTATGCACATACCCATACATCACTTCATCATCATGACTGGAATGGCTTATTAAAGACTATCAGGTTCGAAGTACCTATCCAGGATAGAGTGAGCAAATCAACTTTTAACTTAGTACAGTTTTGCCACATTAGAAACTAATTCCATTGATATGCTTCAAGATGTTTTATTTTCAAATCTCCAAGTATCAAAGCCCTAATGCAGGCCACCGCATAAGTTTTTTGTAGTTAAGTGGATGAATCAATGATTCCTGTAAGTTGTATCACACCTGCGTGCCAAGGTTTGATTTTTTTAAAGCCCAAGTTGAGTAATTTTGTCAAGACAATTGATAATCTTGGGCATTACTGAGCCAACAGGACATCAAAATAAAAAGTTGTCTAAAGTTAAAGGCACAGTACATTAACAAATGATCCTCAGTCACAAAATTATAAATACAGTTGGGAGAGGGGGTGGGGAGGGGAGTTAATCCTGACTACAATGGAGTCTTTGAACCATCTTCAAAGTAGGGCTTCTGTTCCTTCCTTCTTGTGACCTTGAGCTCCCTTAAAAAAAATTCAGTGGAGAATCACAGCTGGTAATGTACTGCGAGTTCTTGAAGCTACACAAGGTATAGTCTGGCTAAGTTACATGTGGTTTCCATATTAGCTTGTTTGGTAAGATCTGCAGCAAGTAGATCAGTTGCCCCACCAATCTACACCTGAAGAGTTATAATTTCCTCCATATCCATCACTGTTATAGAAGCCGCCATAGCCACCTATAAGACAAAAGGCAAAGAGTTGATGTACAAGTGCAAAGAACTGGCTAAAAAGGGAAAGCATGCTAACGCCACAGACATTTTTTCTCTCTTAAAAGTTACCTCCAAATCCTCTGCTGCCTCCGTGGCCGCCGCCGCCGCCACCACTGCGACCACTACTTGTACGGCTACTGCCAAAACTACTCCCACCAGTGCTGTTACTTGTTCGATAGTCTCTGGCACCAAATCCCCCACTGAAACGGCTGAAACAGAAAAATGAAAGTTAGCCTTCATGTTTTTAGCCACTACTTGGGATATGCTGTTTACCCAAACTCAAATTTACTATTTTAAGTGGCTGCAGTAGATTACTTCAGATACAGAACACTGCACAGTGCTAGTCTTTACAAGGTTCCTGCTCTGATGTTAACAAATATGGCTGTTCAGTCCAAGAGAATCTCACTATTGGATTAAAACATATCCTTGCAGCTTTTTTTTAAAGCAGCAATTACCTTAATGGAATGAACAGTTCATTAACACAACAGCTATGCCTACATTGAACATTTTATTGCTAGATGTTACCAGGTTTTCAGTCAATGCTAGAAAATCTGGCCACAGTAAACCATTTATCTATGGGCAAAATCTAAAAAGTAACTACAGGGAGTCCTTGCTCTGGTGTAAGAAAAACTTACTCTGGGTTGCAATATGAATTTCCCATAGGTTTTCACTAGGTGGTGCAGTAACTACGGGTGCACCTAAAGTCTCTTACGTGCTCCCGTAGTTACTCTGGATTTGGGGGTATGACTTTGAAGAACAGTGCAAAGTTTAGAGCCTGACCCATTCAACAACAGACCCCCTCCTGGGGACTGAAAGCACCATATGATTATTCAAAATATAAGAAATACTAACTTTTTCATGACCATGTTCCTTATCCTCCAGCCAAAGGACAAACAACACCTTGCTTACTACTACCACAATACAGATGAAACAATACAGATGAACACAGATGTATTACTACTACCACAATTACTACTACCACAATACAGATGAAACAATACAAACATATTACTCTTATGAACTACATCAGCACAAGTTACTGTTTTGGACATGAATATATCCTCATAAATTCTTAACACAACAATCCCCACCAAAAAAATTTCAAGTTACCTTTTGGACCGTCCACGGTTGCTTCCACCCTTATGATGCTGTTCATATGACATATTTTCTAGCCAAGATGGTACTTCCTGCTTAGCTTCAGCAAGTAAATCTAATAAATCTTTTGTGATATTTATGTTCCTCTCATTGAAGAATGATGTGGCAAGACCTATTTAAAAAAATAGTATCCATTAACAGGTATAAAATGCTTTGTCTACAGCTCTTACAGAAGCTGTTAAATCATCTCTGGAACCTTTTACTTTTAGATGCCAGCCAATATTGACCTTTGCCAATTGAATGTCCTTCCAAGTCACTTTTTTCTCTGCCTTATAAGGAACCTGCAAGTTTCTTTAGTCCTACAAAATAAATCTATTTACTTCTGTGTCCGCAAATCTCTCCTACCCAAGACAGTTTTAGCAGAATCTCCATTTTTAGCCATGTCTGAAAAAATGAGGTAAATCTATTTATGCAGGCTACCCATGTGACATATTGCTGCAAGTTGACAAAAGTTTAACAGGAAGTGTCTTACCAAGGTTCCCAACACGGCCCGTACGGCCAATACGATGTACATATTCTTCAATGTCACTTGGCAAATCGAAGTTGATGACATGTTTTACATTTGAAATGTCTAGTCCTCTTGCTGCTACCTAGTGAAAAATAAGTCCAGTTGTTTAGAGAAGCTCAGATTATATCGACATAAAGGCAGCGTTCACACGTTCCCAAACAATTCTATACTTACTGCAGTGGCAACCAAAATGGGACTTCTGCCTGAGCGAAACTGATGCAATGCTTCTTCCCTGTCTCGCTGAGAGCGATCACCATGGATACTTGTGCAAGCATATCCTTCATGGTATAGGAAATCCTCCAGGGAATCAGCCCCTTTTTTAGTCTCCACAAATACCAGAGTCAGGGAATCCTTCCCTGTGTAAGCAAGACACTTGTTAGCAAGCAAAACCACATTCACTATAATAGCACCACCGAGTGGTGTAAACTAGTATTACGACTGAAATAAGAACAATCACCAACATTTTACTAGTCAAACTAGCTGCATGCAGATTTAAAGATTCAAATAGAGGAGAAAAAGTCTGGAGCTTTTCCTCCACCTAACAGAGATTCTCATTACCTGAGTCAGAGTTGTGTTGCAATTCTCCCAAACAGTCTTTACCTGTGGCATTTAGGAGGTCAAGCAGAAATGACCGTTTGTCTAACTCTTCCACCCACACTACTTTCTGTGTGATGTTCTCAGATGTAGAGCCAACTCTGCCAACAGCCAGAAAGATATATTCATCCAAGAAGTCACGAGCAAGCATCTAAAAAGGAAGGTTAGATTCAGTATAAATGACTCTGTAATTATGAACATAATTATGAATTATGAACATATAGCAAATTAACAGTATGCTATATGCTATCTTGGCAATTCTTCAGCGTTTGTACCGTGTGAGACCGTGTCCGCTTGTTGTGGATTAGTTTCCTCCATTCCATGATGGATGTGACATGAGGAAACCTGGCCAGCCTGTTGCAGGAGTCTGTCATCAGAACCTAAGAGGTTCCTATTTATCAGGATGAGAGGACCTAACTGGTCCCTATTTATCTCCTTGCATTTGCATGTTTTCGAACTGCTATGTTGGCAGGAGCTGGACTAAGGATGGGAGCTCACCCCATCTGGCAGTACTCGGGTCTTGAACTTCTGGCCTGCTGAGTAGAACCCCGGTCAAGCTGTGTTCTAATCCCAGAGTTCTAAACACTGCAGCCCTCTCTAGCTATATGCTATCTTAGTTGCATAAATATTAGGATATGTGTCAACATATTTTTGAGCTACAAATATTTTTTGCAGCAGCCATTCATTATATTCTACTTGTCGCTTGTTTTAAAAGATGCTGGTTAGCAAACTGCAAATACCCGAGCTACAAGAATTGTTTTGCAATTCATCCGTCATCAGTAATTATTACTCACATTACTGGCAGTTGAGGTCTTAGCCCAGCTGTCAACAGTATAGAATTGGACAAGAGAATACCTGGATTTCTTTTGGAAATGTAGCACTGAACATCATAGTCTGACGGGCACCCTTGGGTGGCATAGTATCTTGTTCAACAATACGACGAATTTGAGGTTCGAACCCCATGTCAAGCATACGATCAGCTTCATCCAATACTAAGTACCTGGAGTGCATCAAAAGTTTCATATTAGGATATCCAAGACCTCAAATTTATAAATTGCAACAAAGATAATCAAAGATGACATGATTTCTCATGTACGCATATGCAGCCGTTTTACTTACTTGCAGAAGTCCAGTCCAATCTTTCCCCTCTCCATCATATCTACAAGACGGCCTGGAGTTGCTACAAGCAAGTGACATCCACGTTCCAAGTCACGTATCTGTTGACCAATATCAGCCCCACCATAGACAACACAAGGACGAACTTTGGAACGATATGCAAACTGTAGAGATAAAAATTAAAGGTTTTTGGAATGCAAGATGACAGCTTTCTCCTCATGCAAGTTCTCCCAAAGTATACTATTTACCTTTCTTGCTTCTTCATATATCTGAACAGCCAATTCTCTTGTGGGAGCCAAGACTAATGAGATTGGATATTGCTTACGACGGCCATACCTTCCGTTTTCCTGCAACATAAAGTATAAATTACCATCTTACTGGCAAGGTGCTACTGGACACCATTTCTTCAAATGACTATACAACCCTGCTTTTCCTACAAATTGCGCAGAAAGACAATTTCACCATTTCCCAGTAGTACCCAATCCTGGCACTAATCTGGAGCAGACATTGTTTGAAGAACATATCTATGAAAATATGAAGAACATGCAGTATCTGAACGTTATTCTGGGACATCTCATCCAAAAAGGCTCCTGCCAGTACCCTAACTTGTCTGAATGTTTATATGGTTATAAGTAGTGCTCATACTTGAGACCAAACTAATCAAGAGAAAAGCAGGTTTTGTTCAGAGCTCATTTTTTCACTTAAAAGCCAGTTATTTAGGGTTATCCCCTAAATGACTTTATGTATTTTTATTGAAAAATATACAGTGTTAATAAAAATCTGCTTTTCTGCAGGTTCTAGTACCTTATTACAGGCATAAAACAGTGGTTTCATATCGTAATGTACTTCATTAATGCACGTTGCCAGCTGAGAAATAGCAGCTACTTTCTCTAAGAGCAAGTGTGCCATATTCTGCAAGTCATTAAAAGAGCCAGTTTCAGACACAAGAACTTGCCTTCATCGCCCTCAGAGCATCTCCTGGACCATCTGTATAGATCTGACTCAAAATGGGCAAAAGAAATGCAGCAGTTTTCCCAGACCCTTTAAAAAAAGCACAAATGTTAGTCTTGATCTACTTGTACTTCCAATTCCTTTACAGTACAAGACTAGTATCCTCAAATAGTCTATATTTCCAAATAGGTTGGACTTTTGTTCCATTAAGCTACTCCCATTATAATTTTTCTGATAGGCCAATGACTCAGTGTGAATACCTCCAATATAGGAGAGATTCCAAGTATTCAAAGCATATGACTCTTACAAGTTAGAAGATACTGCCACATGTCTAACATAAACCTACTTATAGTTTCAACCCGCAGATTCTAATCTTGCCCTCAAGATCTGCACAAAGTGTCCTCCCCTCTCCCGCTTGAAAGATACTTAAAGACAACTCTTATTATCTTCCCTTAGCCTTCTCCAGGCCAAACATATAAAGTTGTAATGACTCAGTTTTGTTTTCAGACAACGCACCATCTGAGCTGCCTTCCTCTGAACTCACTCCAGCTTGTCATTGTCTTCCATAAAACACGGTATTCGAAATCGGATACAGTATTACAAACTATGATCAATTACTGCAATGAGGGAGGGATTTTCAACCAGTGTTCTGCTGATGGTCCGCAAGCCCTTGTGGGATTCAAGCCCTTACCAGCAGTATTCTAATAACAATGTGCCTTGTCAATGGTTACAAAACTGAATGCCCTGGACAATTTTAGCACTGTATCAATGTGCCATAAGATGAATAAGTTAGAAAAACCCTGCACTGAGGTAACAACAGGTACAGCAACTTCATTTTTAAAGCCTTTTCTGGCTTGCTTTAAAACACAGGCAGAATTACCTGCACTATTTTGCATTTCTCAGCTTTGAGAAAGGGGAATATACTTGAATTGGCACAAGTAAAGCGCAGGCAAGATGTAAGCCAGCTGTACAGTTGGCCCTCCTTATCCACAGGCTTAGCACCCATGGATTTGAGCAACCATGGACACCAAGCCAACAGCTGGAGGGTCTCAGACAATTTACCGGACATGGTTGTGCCCAGGTGTTCTGAGAAATTGGTGCTTGGTATGCAGTATGACTTCTAGTTGTATCTGAGGCCTTCTAAGGCAGCCAACAGGTAAGTTATTGTGGTAGCTTCCCCAAATGATAAATATATTTATATACTGATAAAGTGGTAGCTTTATCAGTACACGTGAAGGGGTCCTGGAAAAGATCCCCAACAGATATCAAGGCAGTGGTTCTCAAGTATTTCAGCCTGGGATCCACTTCTGAGAATGACAATCTGTCTGGGAGTTCCCCTTGGAAGTAATATCAAACAGGAAGTTACATCACTGTAGTGCCAGAGCTCTATGTCTACCCAGAAGTCCCATTTTGTTCAATGAGCCTTCCAGGAAAGCAGCCTGAGTGGCCCATTCCAAGATGGCAGCACACAGCTTTTCACAAACCCCTGAAATGAAATTGTGACCTTCACTTTGAGAACCACTGGTTTGTATTAATGCACCCTAGTATTTGCTTTTACAGCCACACCACTGGCTTGTGGTCAGCTTGTAGTCCATTAAGAGACTTGAAACTTTTCTACACAAGCTGCTTCCAAACCAGGCTGCCTCCTCCACAATCTTGTTACCTCCTCCACAATTATGCCTCTAATTTTTTGTTCCTGTATGCATCTGTCTTAGCTGAACATGTTGTTGGTATAGGCTCACTGGCCAAGCCTGTTAAGTTCATTTTGAATCTTCGTTTAGTGTTCCACTGGATTAACTCCCTTGCTGTCATCTGCATACCTGATAAACATCCGCTCTACCCTTTCATTAAGACAGCTTTAGTTTTAAAATATTCAAAACCTCAAGACTTATAGTAGAATACCTCCAATCCCAAGGCACACCAGTGCCATCAAAAAACTCTACCACCATTACCTTGTCACACAACTGCAAATAAAAACCCACAGCTACCTATTCTCCCATCATAAAAATGTTATTTTTGAAAGAATCTTTCCAAAAACAGTGTTTATCACCTCAGCATTTTACTAGCACAAGTTTGGAACAAACTTCAGACTTTCAAGTGTTGACTGAGACCTGAAATACATAATTACAGGCCACATTCCTAAGCATACATCAAGAACTAAACACTAATGGACACAACTGGACATCTGAGTAAAACTGTATGATGAACTGAACAGAATGAAAAACAAGAATCAGTAGATAGATATACCTGTCTGGGCACAGGCCATCAAGTCTCTCTTCTCTTTGATGATAGGAATAGCATATTTCTGCACTGGAGTAGGTCGAGTGTAGCGGGTGAGCTCAATGTTACCCATGATAATTTCCCCCATGTCAATATCGCTGAACTGCAGAGTTGTTAAAAAGGATAGTTAATTTTACTGCTCTCTTTAATGCAACAGTGCAAAGTCATGCTTTTTGCTTAATACATAAATTCTACTAACAAATCTGGCTGAATAACATTCCTCTAGTGCTTTAAGCTGAAAGGCATAAGGATTCATTTACCAAAAGAGAGCAACCTGTTTACCCCACCAAACTGTCTTTAGAAACTGCTATCTGCTGATGTTTCTTGTGTTGTGAGCTCTTTTGGGCAATGAAGTACATAGCCATGTTTAACCTCTTGAATTTGTGGAATAAAGTTCCTAATCCTTTGTATTGGCTGATCAATCAGTATAATCAGATTTTTAATAGATTTAAGACATTTTCGAAAGTAAATAGCACATGCAAGTTATATAAAGGCGGTTACATATATACACATATAAAGTTAAGTTACATAGGATATTAAGCATGTTTTGGTTTAGAAGCTACTGACAGAAGAAAGAATGTTTTGGTTCAACTAAGCTACTGACAGAAGAAAGGATGTTTGAAACCAATAACTGTCCCCAGAGTGTTATTCTACCTTGAAAAATAGATATTCCACACACATCATAATAGAAGCTCATTTGTTCATATTATTATGTATAAAGGTAAACAAAAGTTGTTACAGTTAGAGATTAAAATTTTCATATTTGTTCCAGTTTAAAGAACGAAATCCAAAACCAAAATTAGTACCATAACAGGAATCTCTACCAGAGAGAGATTTCATTCTGTTGTCCCAAGATGAATTCAATGACAATAAATGAACACTGGTTACTACAGTATCACTGTTTATTCCAATCCCAATTTTAATTCTGAATTCTATTTACACTTAGAAATGCTAAGAGAAAATAAATCCACCCTGTAACAAGCTTAATTGCAGGAGTCAATTAAGTGTCTGTTATAGTGGCTTCTGCTGGTCTTTCGTATTTTAAATTGTGAGCCATTTTGGAACAGGGAGACATTATCCATTAATTTTTTCATTTTCTTTGTAAGCCACTTTGTGAACTTTAGTTGAAAAGCAGTATACAAATACTGTAGATAAAAGTATTCATGTCATCTACTAGTAGTAAAAGTATAAAACTAAATAGTAAAAGACAAAACTTACACTTTCAATGTGTGGAGGGCAGTTGCTACCTGTTGCTTCAACTGGAATGTCATCATATTTTTCAAAATTAATGCCAGTATTTCCACCAGCGAAGAGCTCCCTATCGTGAAGGAAAAGGCCAATATATTATATTGTACTGAGCATTCTATATGCACCAACTTATGACAGAACTGCTGGTACTTACTGTTCCATCCGTTCACTTGGTGCAAGTGGCTTGGACCAATCATCTTCATCACATTTATCAGACCAGCGACTGTTTCCACCACGATCAAATCTTCCAAAGCCACTCCTATCACCACCACGACCGGCAGTACCATCAAAGTCACTGCCCCTTGCACGGTCATCAAACCTAATTACATCAAGATGTTAACAGTTTAGATCCAGCCTCTATTTGGTTTCCTGTGATTAAGCAATTTCAACTGCTTAAATGTTGTTCATCACCATTAGGTCCAATCACATGACTTCAAGGTGTTAGGACACCAAGGTCAATGAATTCAATTCTCCCCCACTGACAAAATACAAATTTGAAGTTATAAAAATTTTTTAAGACTCAAATTCATAATTTCTGTCCACTGTATAAATACTATCACTTCTGTTAATCCTCATCATATTCCTTACCTCCACAAGAATAGTACCCACTTTGAAGAAAGGCAGGGAGAGAACTATCACCTCTATTCCAGCTTCACTGGGAACAGAAGGCTGGTACTCATCTGCCAGCCAAAGCACAAGTAGCTCCAGCAGCATGCCTAGCTAGATAGCCGTTTTCCCTTGCTTTTTGGCCAGAGGGGAAAAGATGGATACAGGTTATTTCTATGTAGATTTGTATTTTGAAAGTTGCACAAAAAGCTGTGTCAGGGGTTTACTTCCAAGTACAAGATCAATAAATGCATGGTGCAGTTACAAAATTAGTTTTATATTAACAAAAACATTTTAACTCCAAGTGTGGCAAAAAAGATAATGGACTAAATAGCATCTTATTTGAAGGATGCAGTTTTTCAGAACATACACACATTTTATTAATTCTAAGTCCAGCAACTTAAATAATGTCTCTATTTGAAGTCACTCGGAATTAAGGGTATCAATGAAGCAATTCATTATAATAACTAGGAAACCTCTCTTTGCTTTATAACATTAACACTTGGTACCTCACTAGTATATTGGGCATCTATGCAAGTAAGCGAAAATAAGTGTCATAATGCGAAGTAGTTCAATAAACTTTTAGACATGCAATAATTTCAGTCTTTAGTCAGAAAAGGTCTTTCCAAGTTCAGTCAGGAACATCACTAGCTGATGATAGGTTAGCTAAAGACTGCATGAGATTGTATGGATTTGGGATTAAAGCCATTGAAACTAGCACAGGAGTTGTTCAGAATTGGTGTCCCTCCTTCAAGTTTACCTTCCTCTTGAGCCATTTCCACGTTCAGCAAAGAAGCTTGATTTTGCTGGACCACGTTCAGTTCTTGCACCAAAGCTACTGTATGCATCCTTGTCTCTGCCAGAATTCCACCCACCATCAAATCCTAGAAGGGGAAGCAATGCAGTTGCCAGTTAGTTGTTGTGTAGAGGTGCATAAACTAACCTGTAAAAAAATATAAGGAACCATCTAGCAATCCTAGGTATCACCATGAAGGTGGAGCAGCCAGCCTTCCAAGTGTAAGTCACAAATATTAATGTCAATCTGTGGAAGGACATTTTGAGACACTTGATTTTGAGTAAGATGTAGAGAGGATCTGCTGCTGTACTGTCAATATCAGAAGGTGGCACAAGCGGCAAGTACCTGATCACAGTGTTTGAAATCACACAGCTATTGATCCTCTCAGGCTGCACTGAACCAAAGAATATAGCCTAGTTGTGTCCTTACATACTCTAGCAGTGTGCCACAGGAATAAAAAGATTTCACTACTATCTGCAGTATTTTTAGAGACTGACATTTTGAAGTTACCTCCTCTCTATTTTTCATTTTAATTAAACTATGTTTGAGATATGGACTGTAATGGGCAAAAAGAAGTCTCAGTTTCCACCACCATGCCCAGGTGTAAACTGAAGCTACTGTTAAATAAAAATAAAACAACAAGTGATGAAGACTTTGTCAACGTTCTGGTTCTTCCCATGCAAAATACGAAGCAGGTAGTATCTGGCATACTTAGCCAATTGAACACGCAGCCACACTGTTGAGGCACTTTGTACACACAAAATTTGGATCAGGTCCTGGCTCCAAGCTTCCAAAAAAAGCTCTTTACAACAGTGGTAGCTGAAATGAAACATCTAGGGCTCCCAATCAACAGGAATGGTCAAACTTCTGGAGCCTTTAACAAACAGCAACTTTTTATGTGCTGCCTGATCTATACTGCTCAACTTCCACACAAGAAGTCTCCTCCCATAATATTACTACGCTTTGAACTAAACTTCCTAAAAAAATTAGTTATCACAACTCAGAGCTGCTGTGGATGCTACTTTAGTGTTGGATGAAAGGTGACAGGTCCCCACGCCCACCTCTGTCATCACGTCCAGATCCTCCTCTGGATCCAAACACACCGCGATCACGATCGTAGCCATTCATCCGGCTGTCACGATCATATCCATTCATATAGCCATTACCTCCACGAGAGTCCCAGCTGGGGGAATCTTTGGCAGAGAATAAAAAGTCAAACAATTAAAGGGAAAAATGTCACTTGCACTAAAATAGTTTTTGCAAGCTCCATAGCACTAGTGTGTCTTTTTATGTCAAGTCCACATCAAGGGTACCTTTCTAAGAGAAAGACTAGCCTTAAGCCAAAATTCTTGGACAGACTGCTGCACTAGAGTAATATCTATACAAGCTGCAAAACAAATTTATGGATAAATATGCATTTAGCTGAGCCAAGAGCTTAAAAAAGCTAATGCAATGGTACATATGAGTATTAGCTTTGTGCACCAATATTTGCTGCCATGCATAAGCAAAAGCATGTCTCAAGAAAAGCTAGTCAAACAGTTTGAAGCAAGCTTCAATATACTGTATGAAGCTCAGCTATACTATTTATTAAGTACAGACCAATTCATTGATGGGCCAGGTTGTTTGTATTGTTCTTGAGATAAGCAAACTGCAGAAGAGCACATCGCTGACTGCCACTATAAAATTTAATGGTCAGAAGTTAAGCAACTAGTTTTGATTTACCATTTCCAAGCCTGTGATTGGTTGCCAATTTAGGCTCCATTTTTTACACAGACCTATAATACCTTATCAGCGGTTCCCAAACTTACCTGTGGGTCACAATGCACCCATAGGCTTTTTCTATCCCAGCCAGGCGCCACCATTTTGGATCTTATGAAATCAAAGATGGCAGCACACAAATACCATCCAAAATGGTGGCATCCAAATCTTTTGATACTTGGGCATCACCATTTTGGAGCGCATGAAAGCCAAGCACAATCAGTGCCCAGGAGAAAGGTAGGAGTGGGACACCAGGGACACCCCACAGAGCCCTTGTAAGTGAGTCACACTTTCTAATACCCAAAGGCATTACATGGACACTCTGGGAACCCCCCTGCCTTAAAGAAAATATGTGCAGAAGATTCCAAAGACAGCACAGTGTAGTGTATTTATGAGAGTAAACTATCATGGAAACATTAAAAACTGGCATCTTAGCTTAACTATTAAAGTCCATATCACAAGGCAATTATTAATCTAGAAAAGTTATTTTAATGCTACTCTATCAACCTAGTTCTCACTTCTGTGGCTAACAAATAACTAAAATACTGCAAAGAACCAGCAATACTGTGTTTGAAAAGCAATGTGCTATGTCAATTTAGAGTAATTTTAGGACTGTGTAGTTAAGTCTTTAACATAAACTTACGAAGAATGAAAATCCATAGAGTTTTCAGTCTTAAAACTCTACATGGAATATAAGCACATTTAATTTAAAGGGAATTCTATTTCTTTGTATGTTTTGTCACTTAAATATTTATGCAATGCCTGAAATTTGAGATCAGCCAGACTGACACCCAATATTCCTGTTGCCAGCATATTCTAATTTTGCTTCAGAGAACACTAGACTACTGTGTACAAAGTACAAAAACTGACCAATTGTATCTGTTGCACAATAATGGAGTGCTTAAGAGTTCTGAAAATTCTCACTACCTTTGCTCTTATATTCTGACATCTTTTAGTTACGAGTAATGGAAATCTAGGACAGCACTATTTTGAGTCATAGGACAATGATTACAAGGCTTTGTACAACGTATAAATGCAACCACTACGAACTGTTCCCCATCCTTTTAACGCTCCTACCAAGTTGCAACCATAAACCTTACTTGAATTTTACCACTGACAATGCAGTTTCTCCATAACACACTAAGCCAGAGTTCCATGTCAATCTCACAAGTTAACATGTTGGCAGAGAAGGCATGCCCAATAAATGTGCTCAAAGGAATAAAGCCCAACACAGTTAGTTGATTGCAGTATGCTTAGAGACATGCTCTCAAACGGACAAACTTTAAGATCACTCCAGCCTGACACCAACTTACGGCTTCTTGGTGGTTGCATCGAATTGGAATAGTAGTTTACTGTATAGTTATAGGCATTTCCTGCTGCAAAAGAGCCATAAAAACTCCTAGCATTATGATTCAGTTCAAGTTCTTCAAAGAAAGTTTTATAGGTATTGAAATTTCTTCAACTTGTAAAAAGCATTACTATTCTAGCAGCATGTTGGTGGTATGCCTACCTGCCAGGATTCCTTGAGAGTGCTTGCCAGCAAAGAATACCTTCTAGCTTATCCATGTTCTTTCCCCTCACATTGGCAGTAAAAAAATTACTGTTTCTCTCTGGGCCAGATGAAATTGACCTACCCTCTCCAAATCCTCCAACACATGTAAAGAGCCTGGAACAGAGATGGTCTCTTTCCAGGCTAGACCATTCCTCAAGAAGCAATGTAAGTTTGCTGGTTTTTAACATTTCCTAAGGCACAATCCTATCTAAAAGGAAGAACCAGCAGAACACTTGTTCTGCAGGCAGGAAAGCTGGCATCTTCCCACATGCACCAGCAGACATCAGGTGGTCTGCCAGAGCAGATAAACCCAATGCAGGGAGTGGCGTGGCATGGTGGGCAAGGTGAACTCCTGTTGGGGATGATAGAGCAGGCATGGGCAGTTTCAGCAGAGGTGCATGCCAAATCCAAACCAGACCGGATCCATGTATATAGAGTACCATGGATTTGCACCATTGATCTCTGGCACAGGTACAAGCTGCCCATGACAACTGCTGGGGTTTACCCTGGGGCAAGATTACCAGTATCTCCATAAGCTGAGGAAACCACCAGCAGCTGCAAATCCCATGGGGTGTAGTAAAAGACATGACAGTATCGCTGCAGAGCCCAACAGGGAATTTAGATAGGCTTGAGAGACGTGTCTTAGAAGGGAATAAGATAATTCAGCACTCAAGTAAAAAAGATCATTCACTTGCTTGGGGTTGGACTGGACACAGATGTGACAAGAATCTTACAGTTACAATTGCAACTCAATTCTAAGGAAATGCACTCCATTGCTCTTCATTCACAGATTGAACCAACTTCTTTTCCTTACACCCTAATTTTTAGTGCTTGGAGCAGATTTCCAAACCCTTCGCAACAGTCAGATAGATATTCACTTTCCGCAGAGTATGAAAAGTCTGACAGGAGTCTTTCTACTTGACTATCCAAGAACAAATGTGCCTCTTCTACCAAAAGGAAAGGACTAGCCTTAAGAACATTATCAATCTGATGCACCCCAACAAATCTTAGGTGACAGGATCTAGAGTATTAATTCCACTACAAAGATTCCCCACAGTATCTTAAGGACTGACAACTTTGTAGCATACTTTTTCCTGGACTTATCTTAAGGAAGCACCATACATACCAGAGAACAAAAGAAAAAACCAGGGCAACCACAACTGATCAAGGTCAAGTGAAGGAGAAGGAAGTGTTTGCATTGCTACCTGCCTATTAAAAGACAGGAACATTCAATTTTGATTATGCATTATAGCCAAAGCCAATCTGAAACAGAATTTTAAAATACTGCTTGAGAATCTGAACACATTTCTCAAGATGCTTTGCTATTTCTCTGTATAGCTCCTTCTCCAAGAGCTTTTGGCAGGGCCTAAAACTTTTTATTCTTAAAATGTTTGAATGATACTGAGAAATTGGTGTTTTTTATAATTTTTATTGATTTTATTGTTGCAGTCTGGGATGTTTTAATATTCTACTGTTTTGGTTTTATAATTTTAATTCAATAGTTTTATTATTGTTTGCTGCTTTGAGTTTACATTGGAGTGGGAGAAAAGCGGGATAGAAATGCCATAAATAAATTAACAACCCAAGAATTCAACTGAAAAGGTCTTTGCTGAAAATACTGCTGAGTTCTTCTCTAGTTATACTAGTACACAATGTACTAGTTATACTATGTACACAAACTATAACCTAGTTTAAAAAAATTAAGTTTGGGGCTTTCTATTTCCCAGGTTGATTAACTAAGCTAAAAAGGGTTCATAGTGCAAAGGTGATATATTTTCAATCTTGAGGTTCATCCCTGGGATATTCAGTTGAACTTCTGGTTAGCAAGGCAAGGAAGCTTGTCACCAAATTGCTATTGGGGTGAGAAGAAAAACTCAACATCTGGTCACTTCATCCCTTTCCACTGACTGAGTCCTTGAGTGCTAATAAAGACAGCATTAGCAAGTTGGGAAGGCTGTTGGGAGACCCTACGAATACTTCTGTCACTGACATTCACCTACATAAGCACAAAATGCAACCTTTCCAATTTAAAAACTTGACTTTATATGTTTTTTCTTTCCCGTGATGCAGAGGAGTTCATAGGTTTCTTCAGAGCAACCAGCAACTTGTGTGGTCAGATTACACCATTACTTTTTGTAAACGTAAAGTTTAGATGATCTGCCCACCTTTGCTAGCTCAATTTTTCAAAAATGTTTGATTTACTTCTCTGCTAAGTTCAGAGGTGAATAGTTCTAAGTTCAATAGTTCTATTTCCAAACAATCAGGTATGCCCCACTGAAGTAGAATAAAGCAACTGTGAGTTACAGTAGCTGCCACTGTTCTAAATCAACTGTTTTATACTGTTTTATGCAGATTTAACGTTAAGCAGGACCCACCCACAAGCTTTTCTGCAACTTAATTATATTAGACCTAAACTACCCTTCACTTTTGAAAAGAAAATACTACATTGCAAGTTAAAAACATCTGAAAGAACCCTCTTCCCTTTTCTAGAAGTGCATTACTAAAATTCTAAAGCCCAACCACCTGTATAAGTACCAAGTTCATAGGACTTTTCAGCTTGCTTCAATTCAGCCTGCAACGAAGAGAATATTTCTATTAAGATTTATTGTATACTGAACATACCCTGCTTTGAAGCTTCTCTGTTCCGCAAATGGGGAGGAATGTACCGGCCTTCTAAATGGTAATGGAAGTTGGAGGAAAGAAAAAGGAAAGAGAAAGGGAAAAAACTTATTAGTCTAAATAAGCTGTTTCACTTTTGTAAAAATTTTACATCCTTTTCCAATAACATTGGAAAACATTCTTAATCATGAACTAGTGAAGTACGCTCTCCTATATGCTTCCTAAGAAAAAGATTGATCCTATAAAAACCCTAATACCACTGGTACTTGAACTGGGGATCATAACCTTCACCGGCAGGACATCATCCTGGGGATCACACATCAGTGCTTTCTCCCTGACCATGCCCCTTAAAGGGAACCAAGAACTTTACATGAACTTATGTAAAGTTCCTGGTTTCCTTTAAGGGGCGTGGTCAGAGGGAAAGCAGTGATGTGATCCCTAGGATGATGTTCCTGTAAGTGAAGGATTACTTTTGAGACTAGACAGATATGCTCCTAAACAATGAAAGTTGCTATCATGTTCAGATTTAAATGCAATTGCATGTTATTTGAAGCTGCAGGAGGCCTGCAAGTGCTCTGTAGGGCTTACAGCACCTCCCCCCCCCTTCCCCTGGCAGCATCTGTTAGTCTCAATATAGGACATCCACAGGGGTGCAATCCCGGGGATCATATTGCTGCCCCAACCCTCCTCTGCAGAGAAGATTTACTCAGGGAGTAAATCTCCCTAAGTTTGCGATTCAAAGACTTCCACAATCACAATAGACTTCATTGGGTTATTTTACTAGTGTATATTAATTCATCGTTACTGAAAAAAATTGGGTGCTCTTGAGTAAATATTGCCCTTCAACAATGTTCAACTAAAAATGTTTCCATAAAAGACTATCTGTACCACAAGGCAAGCAATTATATAATGACACGCACTAGAAGCAGTGTGATTCTACCCCACTGTCATGTAACTAGTTCTTTGTTTTACCAGTTATAAAACCAGGAATATGAACCCAATTTCTTTCACATCCCTTTGGAATGCATGTTCCTACCAAGACAAGCAAGTTACTGCACAATATATGTAACACATCTACGAGTTAATCTAGAGTCACTAAATACATTTCAAGGCTTGAATCATGCCAGTATATTCTCTTTCAAATATTTCATGATCCAAGTGTCCTACATCTATGCAGGACTACCCTATACTATTGTAAGAGATATTAATACATTTTGAGCGCATTCCTAACCAGGTCTACTCAAAAGTAAGCCCATTGTGTTCAATGGGTTACTCCCAGGAAAGTGTCTTTCGGATTGCAGCCTTTATCAGATAATGGCAAACAATAAATTCAAATTCTGGACCATATACTCACTGCTTGCTGTACCTCCTCCACTCTGAGAGTCTGAGGAATTCAAGTCTAGACCAGCAAACTTAAATAAAAGAAAAAAAATCAGTTATTCACATCTAGCATAAATTTTCTGATGAAAGCACTTTTAAAAGTATGGTAATTTATATTCTCATCACATGCCGTGTCTGTTTAGACGAGCTATTTAAGTATAAAAGTAAACTCACTTAGTATAAAAGTTTAACTACATACAAACTTCAACAATATTTCTCTAAGCCACACAGTAAAATGCCATTCTTACATGGCATTTGGTAGTTTACATTCATACTGCTTCAGAATATTTCAATTAGGTGACAGCTGTCACAGAAAAAAATCTACAGATATTCCAATTCTATGCGTGTTTCTCAGTGAGGCATTTAAATTTAAAACTTCCTTCCAGAGTGAAATTCACCTGCCAAGCAATTCCTGGGCAGGCACCCATGCAGGCTAGGCTAATTCTTCATTTTACCAGTTACAAAACCAGGAATACAAATAGTGGCAACTTCCCATGCCCTCAGGTTTTACCCCATTAACCTGAAAGTTTCAGACTTCAAAACACTGAATTGAGCTGTAGAGAATTGAGCTGCGGTTATGAAACGAAAGGCATCCAATACTTCTCCTTTCCGGGACCAAACGGGATTGGCTGACTTCCCTCTCCACACCCCACCCAGTGGTGTTGATGACACACAGTGTGCGTAACACATATAGATCTTTTAAGGTATCTCTTTAACATTCTTCCAGAACAAAGGGACTCAGCTACCACCTTTATGTAATTTTTAAAAAAACCTGCCCCAAGTAGTTTGAAGCAGATTTTGGTTGGTCCCAAACCTTTCAGGTTTCAATCCAATACGTTTTACATATTTACCCACTGAAATAAATGGGAGTTGTGCTAGTAGGCCTGCCTAAGGCTGTGCTTTTGGCCAAGCAGTGCCGCTTCAATCTCTCCACAGCAAACTCTATGAGAGATGTGACCCACAACCCAAAAGCTAAATGAGACTATCATAATGTGATCACAGCCCAGTGGCTTGAGCCAAAGTAAAGCAAGGCTTTTGAGATCTGTGAAGTGCCAGCCACAAAGTCTTGCACGCAGTGGGGTCTCTGGGCAGGCCTACTCAGAAGCAATGGGGATGTAACTCCAGTGGGGGCATCACACTGGTGCCTCACTCTCAACACCCCCCCCCGTGCCTCAGACTCTCAACCCCCCCCCCGTGCCTCAGACCCTCAACTCCCCCCCCCATGGCTCAGACCCTCAACCCGCCTCCCGGGTGCCTCAGACTCTCAACCCTCAACCCCCCCTCCTGGGTGCCTCAGACTCTCAACCCCCCCTCCTGGGTGCCTCAGACTCTCAACCCCCCCTCCTGGGTGCCTCAGACTCTCAACCACTGCAGGAATCTGAGCCTCTGTGCTGGGCAAATGGGTGGGAGTGTGGGGGTGACACAGTAGTGCCACGAGGGGAGGCCTCCATCAGCAGTCAGTGGAGGGTGTGCTTTGAGATTCTTGGGGGGAGGGATGGCAGGGGTCTCCCTCCCCCTCACTGCGGCCTGCGCTTCCCCTGGCAGCCGCTAATCCAGCGGTCACGTGTGCCTCTGACTCCTCCCTCCCTCCCCGGCTCCGTGACCTACTTCGAAGGCCGGCTCGGCACTGCGCCGCCCGCGGAGTGATTCCGGGCAGCCTCACCACAGCGGTGGGGGGGAGGAACGAGCGCTTCGGCGGTCCCTGAGAGGGGGGAGCGAGAGGGGCGCGCGCCCCCCAAACCCCTCCCCTCACAGGTCGCGAGGACAAAGGAGAGAAGCGGGAGCGCGCGCCACGGAGAGAGGAAGAGAGGGCGCGCGCACGAAGAGGCGCCATTGTTGCCGCGCACGCGCCTGGGCGGCTGAGGGAGGAGGCCGTCCAAGCACTCCGTCGCCTCCACAATGGCCGCCGTCCTCTCTCTCTCCCTCCCTCCCCCGTCGCTGCTGTTCCCCGGCACCGCCTGTAGGGGGCCCGGCATCGCCTCAGCCGCACAAAGGCCGGCCTCGCACGCAGGCCTCGCTCGGGCTGGAACCGCCGCTCGGGCAGCCTCCCCGCGGCCTCGGCCCCCGACCCATCCCCCGCACCCCCACCCCCGCCCGCCATTTCGCCACCGACCCCAGAAAAGGAACTGCGTCACAGTCGGAGGAGACGCCCGAAGGGCCCGGGGCCCCCCTCCCTTCCTCCCTTCCTGCCTGCGGCGGCCTCACCTGCTGATCTAGACCGAGGGCATTCTCCACCGCCACATGACTCATAACGAGAGGTCGTCTCGGGAGGTCCCGCTCCGCGCTCAGGGAAAAAGAAGTGGGGCTGGCCGAGAAGACGAGGGGCGGCCGGGCGGGCTCTGCCTCTGCGGCGCTGCTGCTGCTGCTGCTGTGGGTGCTGCGTGTGCGGCTGCGAGTGGCGCTTCCCTTCGGAATCGCTCCTCTAACTGAAACCCCCCCAGTTCGGCCCGGGCCTTTATATACTCCTCCGCCCCCTCCGTGCTGACTTCAGCGCGCAGGCCACGCCCCTCGAGCTGCTGCTTCTGCTTCCACCGCTGCTTCCTCCTCCTCCCTCCTCCTGCTCCCCTCCCCCCACCTCGCCTGCAGCAGAAGGTATCGCGGGGAGAACGCTCCGCTCCGCATCAAGAGGTGGGGGGAGGGCGAAGGAATCCCAAGGCTCCCGCGAGAACTGGGCAGGGCGCGGGGGGCTCCTCACGATCCAAGGCTGCTCGCGCTGCTGGACTCTCCCCCTCTCGCGAGATCTTCCCTACACACTGTCTGGCGACCGCAGCCCTCGCGAGACCCTTCACCCCTCCCTCCCTCCCCCCTCGTCCAAGTCTCGCGAGACTTCAGCCTTGAGTGAAGCGTCTCGCTGGCAACGGGGGGAAAATGTGTGTTTTCCTAGGTCACGTGGGCATCCCTGTGGGGCTCGGCCGCCATCTTAGGTTCTGCGGGGCTGCTGGAGTGGCGCAGCTGCTGCCACTGGGAGGGAGCCGGAGAAGGGCCGAGCGCGGAGAAGCCGCCTTTGTGGAGGGAAGGGGCCATTGTGTCAGGGCGTGACCGCTTCCAGCCCTCTGTGACCTCAGGCGCCTCGCCTGGCAACCTCCCCCCCAGCGCCCCCCCTCCTCAGGCTGCCCCCCCCCCGAAGGACCCCAGGCAGCCCTCACCGCCCCTGGGAGGAAGCACCGACTGCTCCCTGCACAGCACGCAGACACATAGCTCTCTCGTGTGTAGAGGGACACAAACCCCTACAAAGGTACATCCGTACCTGTATCCCTATACAGGTACACACGTATTCCTATAGGCACAAGGACACATTCACATGTGAATATAGGCACACATAGGTACACATGTGAATAATCAATATATAAAATTACATGCACACATATATCTCTATAGGTACACATACATATAGATAGGTACATACACGTGTGTGTGCATCATCTATATAAAGGTACATGCATATATGTATATAGGTATGTATATGAAGGTACATGCATATATGTATCTATACATATAGATAGGTACAGACACGTGTGTGTGCATCATCTATACAAAGATACATGCATATATGTCTATATAGGTACACAAAACAGATAGGCACACAATTGTGTGCATCATCTATATAAAGGTACATGCATATATATATTGGTACACACAACTTTATATGTGTGTGTGTTTGCATAATTATAAAGGTACTGTACATGCATACATGTTTCTCTGTATAGGCAAACAAACAGATGCAACTAGATTTATGTGCATATACTGTATATGAGCACAATCCTAACCATGTCTACTCAGATGTAAGCCCCATTATGTCCAATGGGTCTTACTCCCAGGAAAGTGACTTTAGGATTGCAGCCTATAGCTACATGCATTTATACACACACACACACACACACACACACATATATATAATGCATGTAGCTATAGGCTGCAATTATATATAAACGCATACACATACACACACATAAAGGTATATACAGTGGTACCTTGTTTTGTAAGCATAATTTCTTCTGGAAGCATGCTTGTAATACAAAACACTTGTATATCAAAGCAGATTTTCCCATAAGAAATAATGGAAACAGACAATCCATTTCACAATCCAAAAATATAATAGAATACAACCCTATAATAGAATACAAAATAATAAAGAAAATAGAAACAAAGGGCACAATCCAGAGTAACTATGGACAGTCCTTGCTCTGGTGTAAGAACAATTTGCTCTGGATTGCAATATGAATTTCCCATAGATTTTCACTAGATGGTGCAGTAACTATGGGTACACTCTTATGTGCTCCAATCCGCTATGGATTGTAGGGACAATCAAACAAATTAACCTGCACTTAGGGCTCTCAGGCTGCAATCTGCCCCCTTACAGAAGACTGATCCCCACTGATTATAATAGGGCTTTATAATTACTTTAGACATGCAAGGCTTGGGCTGCAGTCCTAAACACACTTTCCTGGGAGTAAGACACATTGAACAGAATGGGTCTTATCTTTGAGTAAACAATTTTGGATTTTGGTCGTGGTCTCGCAGTCTTCTCTCCATTGCCCCCCTTACCCAGGAGTGAGGCCCATTAACTGTAATAGGCTTATTTCAGACAGGACATGCATAGGCTGGTCTAGGAGAGGCTGAATAACTGCTAGCAGAGCACCAAAACCGGCTGATACTATTTCGCTTGTATTGCAAGACAAAATTAGAAACATTTGCTAGTCAAACATGCTCTCAATCCAAGGTTTTACTGTATAACAGTATATATCTATAGATAAATACGTACATATCTGAGCATGTGTGTACATGCATACATCTCGTACATGTCCAGGTGGATGATCTTTGGTTGACTGCAAAACAATAGGCAGTTTTCCTTCCCCAGACTCACACACTTTGTTTTGTTTGTGCCCCTTTCCCCATTACAGATCTGTCCTTTTGCTCTCTACAGTACCAAGAGGTTTTCCTCAGCTCTTAACACTGTCTATAGCAGTATTTCCTCAAATGATTTGAGCTTTAGTCCACCTAATAAACTAGACTTTATTAGCCTGAGCTGACCCCCAAAAGTGGAAACAGGCATCTGTTCTTAAGCAAAACACACATAGATTCTTACACGTAGTGATGTGCACCCAGCCTGCTTTCTTGTCTGCATTAGAAACACAGAACAAGATGTATCTGCACAAGACATCCTCAAAGCACATTCAGGGAAACTTAAAACAGTATAGCAATTTCCATTGATTCATCTGGGAGAATCCTCAGCTAGGAGATAATCAGCACACACTGATTTTGACGGATGAGCAGAGGAAGAAAACATGCCTCCAGAGTCCATCCCTCTTTGGAGCTATTCTGCTTCCTATTCACACTGACCTGTCTTTTGGTTTAATAGTCTCAATACTGCTGGAGTAACGGTTCTCATTGGGCTCTCAATGTCTGTTTCCTTCCGGGGCTTTTTCAAGACTTTCCTGAACTGAATCCGATCTTTAAATTACAGTAGGTCCTTTGTTATCTGCAAAAGGCCTGATTTTTAATAATTGCTCTTGCTCTGATTTTTTTCTACAAATATCTGCTAAAAGAAAATTGTCTCATGAAATTGTTTGCCTGAAGGAAAACACCACAGCAACAGGCAAGGAACAGTATTTTTGCAGCTATGTTATTCATATCAACAAGAACTACACGAATGTACGAGTAATTAATTATTTGTGGTCAATCTGGTGCATGTGAACTGAGCAGTAAGACCTGGGCTGCAATCCTAATCTCCACTGAGGCCAGCACAAGTCCTGTGCTGGCCAAGTGGAGACACAAAATTGCTGTATGTGCCATCCCTGGGTGATTAGATCAGAGCAAAGACATATTCCAGCTTCCCCACACACCACCACAGAAATGAGGAGACAGGTGAGTTATGCTGGCCTAAATTGGTTAGGACTGCACCCCTACTCTCTTCAATGGATCTTGCTCTCATGTTTAGAATTACAACTTTAAGCTCTTTATTGGAGCCTTGCTTCCTTGTGAAATAATTACATCCTTTCTGCCACTTTACACATCAAAATAAATCCTACTTTTTATGAAGCTCCATATACCTCATAGTGCGTTATATTTTCTAGAGATCAAAGTGATGTTGATATAGCATATACTGTGATGTCACATTTACAGCATATACTGTGAGGCCTGCTCTGGTCTATCTCGGAATCTGGATTGCACTTTCACATAGTTATTCCAGGACATAGCTTTGTTCAATAATAATGTGCAGGTCAATTCTTTCATGTGAAATCAGTACTGTAGTTCATTTCAACTGGTAAAAACATTAACAAACATGTAATGTTATGTTACAAAAGCGTATAATATGTTACAAACAGGCAACAAGCCATTTACACCAAAACATATATTTCTAATATACAGCTCTCTCAGTTTGCAATTACTATGATCAAATTAATTACACATATTCTGCTTCTAGACTATGAAACAATTTTCACTTTCTATGTGTTCCAGTAGTGAAAAACTGATGCTTGAAATTGTTTCTTGATGTTTCAATTCACACACACATAAACACAGAGGGGGGAGATGGAACAAAAGTAGGTATACAGTTTTATTATGATAATAAGAATGACATACAGACTGCAATCAAGTACAATCTCTTAAATGCTCAAATTGCTGGCCTTCAGCTCTACAAGCCTTCAAGGCAGTGATGAGCTTCAGGGGGTTCTCACAGGTTCTATAGAACGAGTGGTGGGATTCAAATAAATTAACAACAGATTCCATGTCCTAATAACCTGAATTAACAACAGGTTCTATGTTCGATTTGTTCCATCTATAGAACCAGTGATGGGATTCAAATAAATTAACCGGTTCTATGCCCATCCGGCAGCCACTTTTAAATGGCTATTTTTAAACTTTATCTGTCATATCTCTCATTAACAACCGGTTCTATAGAGTAGGTGCGAACCTGCTGGAGCCCACCACTGTATAGAACCTGTGAGAACCCCCTGAAGCCCACCCTTTGCTAATGAGCGCCTGGTTCTGAGAACTGGTTACTAATGGGGCATAGAACCTATTGTTAATTTAGGTTATTAGGACATAGAACCTGTTGTTAATTTATTTGAATCTCACCTTCAGGGTATCAGGGTATTGAATGCCTTCAGGGTACTTGGATAAATTTTACCTAAAGTGAAGGTAATTGGAATAGCACCAGAATGACTCAAAAGCTACTAATACAGTTTTTTTAATTTAACCTTTAATTTACCTGGTTTTAACTTTATTCCATGTAATGGAACTTGCTTCTGCATAAATATGCAAAGGATTGTGCTGTGAAACTAAGGTTGAAATCTTAATACAGGTATTCATGGGAGTAAGCTCTATGGAACTTACTTTTGAACAGACATGCACAGGATTGGACAGTTAAGGAGAGAAATATTTTCATTATAAATAGGGTTCAATCATACAACATAGCTACAACAAATATGGGTTTTGACAGCATTATTCAGAATTTTTTTATGCTATAGAATGGGATTGTAATCTGAAGATCCAAAGCAAAGAAATAGGAAAAAACCTTTGGCTTAATTTTAGAAAGTTTTACAGATACTCATACTTAATCCATGTTTTGTTTACATACTGAAGAACATCAGATTCCGTTTAACCTGTGATAACTGGACTTTTTACAGTAGGCCTGCCTTATCTGCACGGTTGGAATCAGCGGAATTGAATAGACACAGTTGTCATCCATGGTTGGATGTCCGCAGAGGACCTGAACACAACCAGAAGTTGCATCTGATAGGCATTCTAAGGTGCAGCTGAAAAGCACATTTGGTTTAGGCTGGCAACGTCTGGTCCAGAGGTGTTCTGAGGCATAGAATGGCACCAGTGGACACCACTGGGCAGTGGGCAACACCAATAACCAGTGGGCACTGGGCATCCTTACTGGGCACTACCAGGCAGTAGGCACTGTGTATCCCTACTGGGCACCACTGGGCAGTACCAGGCACTGAGTACCAATGGGCACCACCTGGCATCCCTACTAAACACAGGACATCCTGCCAAACACCTGCAACTGAGTACCACTGGGCAACACCTTGCAGCAGGTACCACCAGGCCCCAAATAAGTTCTAAGTGGGTCCTTACATCACAGAAGGAATATGCTTCCCAAATTTCAGACTTCTAGATCCAGGGGTTGGGACTGGGTGTTGATCAGCCAGTCTTCAATGTTAAATATAGGACAAAAACGTGTTGCACCGCCTTTCACCCCCTTAGGGGTTAAATTTCTAAAAATTGGTTCTTAGTGGGCGTTCTTGTCATGGAAGGAACACCCTCCCCAAATGTCATGCTTCTAGGTCCAGGGGTTGAGGTAGGGTGTTGAAGAGTCAGGGATTCTTCAATGTAAAGTATATGGATGAAAACACACTGCACCCCATTTCACCCCCTTCTGGTTTGAATTTCCAAACATTGGTTCTTAGTGGGTGCCTTCATCACAGAAGGAATACCCTCCCCATATTTCATGCTTCTAGGTCAGGCAGTTTTGGTTTTGGGCGTTGGTCAGTCAGTCAGTGAGTAGGTGAATCAGTGATTCAGTCATTAACTCTTCATGTTTTGCTTTTTACATTTTTTTAACATTTAGAAAATTTTTGAACTAGGGATGCATTCTTCAGTAATGTAAACTCAAAATGCTGACAGCAGGAATAAGACATTTCTGAACATTTCTGGGATGTTCAATGGAATTTATTTCTGAGTAGATGTGTAAAGGATAACACTTCCAGTTTCTTCAAGGTTGAAAATGTAGTTACCGTACTTTAAGATTTGTTGAACAACAAAAAGTACTGGTCGATGAACTTCTGCACCATGTAAAACAAAACTATATTATTTATGTTTTAAAAAATTCTTAAATTTTTCCAAGAGTCTTGTCATTTCTGAAAACTTGTTTGTCTGAAGACTGTGCCCTCTCCCAAAAGCAAACAGAAGAGAAGTTCCAACAAAAAGGTGGGCCACTTAGGATTGACCATAACTTTCATGCAAATGGATACCTATCTATAAAAATGATTTTGAGGTGAGATCTGAATTTAGTCATGTCAGCCTCTTCAACTCTATTCTATGCAAGTTTCCTTTATTCATTTTACAAACTAAGCAGATTAGTTTTTTTTAAATACCATAGTTGGATCTTTTTTTGCTAATCATGATGAGAATCAAAGAGCTAGGTCATAAAATCCTATCATTTGGTTAGTGAAAATCTTATTTGACAACCTCTGGTTTGTGAAACTACAGTAGGCACTTTCACATTTATTTTGGCAGGGCTATAAACCTGCTCTAAAAAAGAAATAAAAATTGAATAAAATTAAAGTAGGCACCACCTTTGTGGGAAGTTAACAGCGTTCCATGCTCCTTCGCAAATAATCATGCTGCCACATGCCCACGGAGATGTCTTCGGACAGCACTGGCTCTTCAGCTTAGAAACAGGATGAGCACCACCCCCTCTAGTCAGTCACAACCAGCAGTACAACCTGTAATGTACAGCCAGCAGACATTACCTTTTTAATGTCTGTGGAACTTCTTGCCACATGGTGTGGTGATGGCATCAAACCTAGACTTATCCTTACAGAAGCCATACTGATCCTCCCTCCCTCTCCCTTGCTCATCTATGTGTTTTAAGGTTTTAGCTTTAACAAGGCTTTTTACCATTATACCTGGAACAAATGTCAGGCTAACTGGCCTATAGTTTCCTGGGTATCATTTCCTTCCTTTTTAAAAGATTGTAAAGACCTTAGCCATCCTTCAGTTCCTTGGCACTAAGCCAGGGATAAGTTACAAATTATGGTTAAAAGATCACCAACTTCGTTCTTTAGTTTCTTAAGAACTCTTGGATAGATGCCACCTGGACCCAGTGACTTACGATTTTTAATTTATCAATTAGATCTAAAATATCTACTCGTTTAACCTCTATCTGACTTCTATTCCCTAGTCAGGAGGAACCATTTGGGTCATGGCTACTGCATGAAGAGAGATGAAAAACATTTAATTTCTCTGCCATCTCCAAGTTTCCTTTTATTCTTCCTCTTGCACTGCCCACTGTCTCAGTGTGCATTTCTCCAGATTTCCTACTGCTAACATACTTGAAGAAGCTTTTGTTATTCCCCTTTATGTTGCTGGCCACGTGTTCCTCAAAATCTTTCATGCCTTCCTGTATCACCCTCTTATCACCCTCTTTTGCCACAGTTTGTGTTCCTTTGAATTCTCCTAATTTGGGCAAGTCTTACAGAAAGAAGCTTCCTTGACTTTTACAGCCTCTTTAACTTTGTTTGTCAGCCATGCCAGCACCCTTTTAGATTTCGTTGAGCTTTCTTTGCAGAACACACATTCAATGGTCCTCTATCGTTGTTTTAGGTACTCTGAAAGGATCGGAAGTCATTTTTACCTTCCTTTTCAAATTCTTCCTAACCAGCTTCCCCATTTGACAAAAGTCAAGATTTTGTTTCAGATTTGCTCAGCACTTGTCCCCCAACATACATGGTAAAATGAATCGCAGCGTGGTCACTGTTCACCGGTGGCTCAGTAACAAACACATTACTAACTAGGTCTTGACTACCACCCACTATTAAATCCAGAGTAACTTGTCTTCTGGTGTGCTTCATGATTAACTACTCCAACGCACAGTTGTTTAGCATGTCAAGAAATATTGTCTCTCTTTCATGACCAGAGCATGAATTGAAGTCTTCAGGTCAGAAGGATGGTAGCACGCCCTAACTGTAACATCATCCCTTGGGCCTGGTGGTTTAACCCACTGTGAGTTGGGCCCACCTTCAATCTCAACTCTGCTAGATTCTACCCAGTGCTGGATTCAAAGAAATTAACAACCGGGTTCTATGCCCACCTGGCAGCCACTTTTAAATGCCTATTTTTAAACTTTACATGTCCTATCTCTCGTTAACAACCAGTTCTATAGAGTAGGTGCGAACCTGCTGGAGCCCACCACTGATCTACCTTTTCTTTGATATAGATGGCACTTCCAACATGCTCCTATAAAGTTTATAGCCTGGGATTGCTGTAACCCACCGATTTTCTACATCCCACCAGGTTTCCATTATGCCCATTATATAAGTTTTTCCTAACCACCAAATATTCCAGAAAACGTGTTTTCTGTGTGTGACCACAAGGTCAATCCATCTGCAGACTGCAGAGCATTTTCAGCCTTCTGGAGTTCTTCTGCCACTCAACTGAGCATGACGTTAAAAAGAGTGACCCTTTCCACTTTCTTGGATTAGGAATATGGGGGCATATAACTGCACTGGGCCATGGAAACCAACATTGCTGGCTGGTCCCAGGGCCTCTGAAAGGAATTTTATCCAGGGATAAAATTATTTTAGTTCCTTTCCCTTCTCCATTAGTCGTTCTGTTTTTAAAGTATAAACCAGAAGTTTCCCAAATGTGTATTGCAATGCTCTGGAACATTGCGAGGCATTCACAAGTGCCACGGGAGGCCCACCACTTGGCAATGAGGGGAAGAAGCTTGGCTTGGTGGGCAGAGAGGGTGGCATGTGGTGTTCACATGCTCAGAAAGCTCACCCGCCCTGATGCTTTTACCACTATTGTGAGGCTTATCTCTGTCCTCCAACTCAGACGTCATCATGCAATTGCATTGTTGCATCATTGCTGTTTCCATTGCAGGGGGTTGGGACAGGTAAATTTGGGAGGCAGTGCCATAATGTAGCTTGTAAGGTGGAAAGGGTTATGGAAAACAAAAGAGAGGCAGACTGGAGTATTGTAAATTTTCTGGTTTTAAGTCCTTTTATATTTCCTTCACAATAAATATAAATAAGAAATAAATATAAAATTGATTTGAACATTTTTTTATGTTGCAATACTATTAAGGAGAAAGAATTCACATTGAAGCACCCTTTATATCTCAGTGCAGATCTCAAGTATTAGAATAACTAATTAAGTATTAGAATAATCTCAAGTATTCTAATAACTATTAGGAAAAAAAGATTGGCCCTACAATCCAGAGTAACTACGGGAGCACGTAAGAGACATTACGTGTACCCGTAGATACTGCACCATCTAATGAAAACCTATGGGAAATTCATACTGCAATCCACAGCAAATTGTTCTTACACCAGCACAAGGATTCCCCGTAGTTACTCTGGATTGTGCCCTAACTTACTGTAGTATTTTCTTTTTTAAAAAAGAGCGACGTTGGTACCAAATGTGGCAACGCAGTGTTTGATTCTGTCATAAAATAGTACTGAAGCAGTTGCCATGGTGATATGAAAAATGGAAACAGTGGGGTAAATATGATCTAACTTGTCATTCAAGAGTTAAATCACACTAAGCAGTAATGCCAGGAAGAATATAGTTTTTTAACATGGGATTTTAAAATGATGCATTTTTCCCTGTCAACAGGGATCAGCACTCTCCTTCTCATTTGCAGTGGTCATTTGTGTTGAGTCAAATTTGTGTATTAAAAAATCCGTGTATAATAAGGTAGTTTCTGTATATCAAACGATGTAGGCTTACACAAAGCATGAGTACACTACTCATATTCTTCATCACACAGTACTATATATACAAACATTTTCTAAGATCGTAGGAACTTGCCACTCCCTCCTGGACACTTTTTTTGGCACAGGCTCAGGTACAGTCTACTGCCTTCACCCTTTCTCATGGGCCCTTAAGCTGCCTGATCATCTGCAAGAGTTGGCAGTGGCTAGTGGCAGGCCTAGAAAAAGGAGGCAGCCTGAAAGTGGTAAGGCTAGGCACCATGGCTATCAGCTTCATGACTGCAGGCTGGAGTTGGATGAAGTAGGTATCTAAAGGAGGAACCACTCCTTGTCCATGGACGTGCTGGCAACTGATCCACCCTGGTGGGAGGTTAAACACTGCCAGGTCCCTGGTCTGTTGGGACTGTAGATGTGAACCTGCACTCTTGTGCAGAAGGTCTGTGTAGCCTCTGGATATGACCCATGTGGATTTACAAGAAGGGGACATCTGCATCCATGGGGACATCTGCATCTAAAGCTCGAAATGGGTCAAAATCCTGGTTGGAGACGGCCTGTCAATTCCTGCAAGCAAATGGCCCCACACATGGCATATTGGACCTGTGGGTCAGATCAACCCTACTGCTATGCAGGCAAAGCAGCAGGAAGAAGCAGCAGAGGAAGAGCTGTCCTACAGTGTGTCTATTGTCCAGGTATTTTGGAGAAGGTGAAATGTTACTGTGCCTCCTGTCCCCAGGACCAGTTAATCCCATTGCAGGGCCCGCTGGCAGGGAACACTGACCCTTCCCCTCAATTCAAAGAGTGCCTTTGGGGATAAAAAACCAAATGGATCCTTTACATGCTTGTTGCACACTGTGTTGAAATCCAGAAGTCCGACACTTCCTAGTTTCAAGGCAGCAAGTAAGGAGCTCAGTAACTAGGGGAATAATAAAGTCCACTGGAGAGTGAACCACAGGGGGTCCGGTCCTCATCATGTCTCTCCATTTTCCCACATTTGCCATCCTCTTGAAAAATTGGGTATAAAATTCCATGCACTCAAATCCTTTACTGTTGTAGCCCCTCCTTCATACTGTATCTTCTTAGTTCTCGGAGTATCACTGATACTGATTTGCAAATGCTGGGCCTATATTCCTTATCCTTTCCACACCCTTCAAGGGAATCTGTTATTACAGCATTATCAATTTTGATGCTATCATAAATAATTGGAACGTGGAGAATAACAGCCCAGGACAAATACATCTATAGAGCCACTAAATTGTGAGGGGATCAAAGGAGCTGCAGACTTGTTGAGTCTGTCATCATGAGGTTGCCATCCTCCTTCAGCCCAAGAATGATAAGCATTTTGCTGGGGTGAACTTCATGCTTTTGTGAATATAAAGCCATTTTCTCTATAGGTTTATCTGACAGCAAAAAGACACTTTAACATCTTATATTTAAATTCCAAACATGCTATAATCTATATATGATCTAAATCGTTTTATGTTAGAAGAACGGTTTAGAAGTAAGAAATAGTGTTTACTCATTAGAAGTAACAGCTCTCAAGGTAAGAGCTATTAAGTAAGAACTGTTAAATTCTAGGTATTCTGGTGAAATATTTCAATATCCTGAAATAGAAAACTGAGGCAGAAGATTTTTAAAAGTTAAATGAAGCATTTTATCTTTGTATTGTGATATACTGTATTATCATTTTTAGACCTGGGACAAATCCAGCTGGCACTTGAAGCAATGCCCAAATTTTCTTCTTGGTCTCCCTTTTTCAAGTGCATGCTTCAGTGCATGTACATGCTCTTATCCTTACTTCTGCCCCCGCCACCTCCTCCAATGTCTACCTGGCCAGTTTTTATAACAGGTTCTTCTACTCCCAACACACCCACCTGGCCTCTTTTGAAGATGGAATCTGGAAAAGGATCACAGCAGCCCCCTTATTTTCCACCCAGTCCTATGCTACAAATGCTCACTTCATAGGATCAGTGCTGGGGGAGAAGGTGCATTGGTGCCACCCTGATTCTCCCATTCGTGGAGATCAAGTGACAAGATGCTTAGAGCAGCAGTAGAGCAGGTGGTGGTAGTGGAGGCAGTGGACAGCACAAGGTAGTGACATTTTCACCAGTCTCCTCGCCGCACTGCCACATTTGTAGGCCGGCTCTGATAGTTTCTGTCAGTAACTGCAAAAAGGGAATGAAATAATTTCTCTCAGTGAAAGCGTTTTGCTGAACAATTTTCATTGTGATGAAACATTCTTTCTAAGATGCAACGGATGAGATCACCAGAACTTTTATCTGCCAACACATTTCTCATGTTTAGTAGTTTTCAGAATTTAATAGGCTTGAATGTTGTTCCACCAATGAAAAGCACCCAGCACAAGAAAATGAGCTAAGGAACTTGGAAGGAAAGGTCTGAATTTATTCTTTCTCCAATATGCAAGAGAAGGCATATTCTTAGGTAATATGGTTTTTTGGAAGGGGGGAGAGAGAAATCCATTTTCTACTTGTCTCAAAAGATCCCTTGGTCTCTCTTTCCTGCATGCTCTTATTTCCACAGTGAGATGTTTGAGCAGTTCTTTCACGTCACTTTGCACTCTGGGTGCATATCACCCTACCCAATAGGATAGAGATTATTTGGCATGCCGTGTAGGACAGTGAAATGCTTTTTGCAGAATATGATAGTGCACACAGATCTTTTGTTTGGCCAGCAGCCTCAAGAACTGCTTCATCTGCACAGAATCTTGCACTTTAATTAAGGGTGTAATCCAGAGTAACTATGGGGAGTCCTTGCTCTGACTTAAGAACAATTTACTCTGCAATATGAATTTCCCATGGGTTTTCACTAGGTGGTGTTGTAACTACATCGACATAAATGTCTCCTATGTGCTCCCATAGTTACTCTGGATTGTAAAGTATGGGCACAATCCAGAGTAACTATGGGGAGTCCTTGCTCCAATATAAGAACAATTTACTCTGGATTGCAATATGAATTTCCTATGGGTTTTCAATAGGTGGTGCCGTAACTATGGCATCATAAATGTCTCTTATATGCTCCTGTAGTTACTCTGGATTGTAGAGTATGGATTGTAGAGTGCAATCCTAACCATGTCTTCTCAAAAGTCAGCCCCATTGTGTCCAATGGATCTTACTCCCAGGAAAGTGACTTTAGGATTGCAGCCCGTCTGCTTTGATGCAATGCATTATCTTTGTTTTCTGTATGACTAGGAATAATTTCTCAGTTGTTCACACAACTTTCGGAATCTCCATTATTGAAATTCATCTTACTTAGCAAGTTAACTTTCCTTTACATTTGCCTGAGGGTATTTTTAAAAATGTATTTTACAGCTATATTTATATTCTACAGAATGTAGAATATAAAATCTCAGAACCCCTACAAAACACCTTGCTTCATGACTTTACAAACTAACACTAGAAATAGCTCCATTTGTAATGGAAGATGCAAAGGCAAGTCATCCCACAGGGGAAAACAAAGCAGGAGTTGGTAACAACACTTCAAAGTTTGACTCCCAACATCCTCTATCCATATTTCTCCCCAAGAAAAGGGCTCAGAGTCCAAAGCCCATGTATGGACTCAGAGAGTCTTTCACAATGCCTCCAATTTAACTCAACAGGTAGTAGCACTGACTACAAATGCCACAGAGCAGTTTATAGTAAGCAAGATCAAACCCTATTAAGATAATCTCCCAGCATATATTGGTAAAGGGCATTGGGAGCTCAGCCATCTCTGTTGTTCTGATGGAAGATGTGTAGCATTCATATCTTTACCGATATGTTATGCAGGGATCCAAACAGATCATTTCCCAAGGGAAGGAAGCCATTATTGGGCCTTGCAGTCGTGTAGTAGAACTATGGAGTAGATCTGTGCACACCCCTTTATCTTTTTTTCTACTCTTTTCCAGTGAGAGAAAATGTAAGTGGGACGCCACTCTTTGCTTGAAGTCAAACACTGGAGAAACCCTATTTAGTCCATTGAGTAAGAGGAGTCCTGTACTTCGTAGAGATCAACATATTTGGCTGTGAACGTATATATCCAGTTTCCCAATTCTTTCTTTATGAGCTATTAGGTAGTTCCTGGTGCAGGGTAGAAGAGACAAAGTACTACAGTATTTTTTTATTTTATATTTTTTACAGTATTTTATTTTGATTACACAACAAAATGCTTTAAGTTGTGTTTATGATGAATAAAAACTCTAACAATATTCCATGAAGAGCCTAGAAACAGAAATAGAAGCTGAATTAGAAACCAATAAGAGTCTAGTCTGTATAATGCAGACATCCCAACCAAATCTGACAATTCTCTCCAGAGAGCAGTTGTAGACATAGCTTTACCCATAGCCTGCAATACAATATGATGGGATCTTTCTGATCTGGAAAAAGCAGATATTTTGCTCCTTTTTGAACTTATGAAAATCTATTCTTGATCTCACAATGCATAAATAATGCCCTGTACTTGTGACTGGAATGAACGGCAGTGCAGTATGACAAGCCAATCTTTCGTTGAAAACTGGCTCTACAGCATCTGAATATGAATGCAAATTTGTATCAAAGCACAACATTGTCAATGCTCTTTTTTGCACAGGTGAATTCAGATCATTTGTCTGCAGTGTTGTTGTTTTGTTCCTAAAGGTGTTTTAAGTGCTGCAAAGTCCCTCTCTCTCTGAGCAACTCATGTTTCAGTCTCTAGTGAAGTCACTGATAATCCCACTAGTTCTCCAAGCATCTACCTACCAAGCACTTGGCAAAAACAAAGCAACAGAAACCAAATGTTGCATAAAAGACTGGAAAAATATTAAGAAAAGCCACAGGCTTTTCTCATGCTTCCATCACAGAGATGTATTATAAAAGCACAGTAACTGTGTCATAAAGAAAGAAGCCATTCACATTGTATTCGATCTTTAAACTACTAGGTTCCTAAACCTCCAGGGAAGATGCTATGAAACCAGTGCTGTCATTAAAGTGTTAGGAGGTCCAGAAGGAAATGAACAAAGGAAAAACAAACCAAGTTTAAAAACAGAATGAATTGACTAAGGGCTTGACTTGTAACTTTTGCTGACTTTTCCATAATACTGATCATTTATGCATAGAAAGCATACATGAAAAGTCATGAAAAATTCATAAATTTTTATATTTTCAAGTATATTTACACATTATTCAGAAGCACAATTACTTTAGTAAGGTTGCCTTCAAAAATTGCATTTGAATTGCCAGAATGATTGTTTTTGTCATCCTTTCACTCATTTGAACTTTCTCAATGAAAAACTTTAAAAAAAAACCAAAGGAACATATTCCACTGAAACTCTTAGTATTCCTTTTCAAACTTTTAAAAAAGTTTCTAAAATGGTGCTCTCAGTTTATTTTTAGAAAATATTGTTATTTGTTTCTTGTTTCTTTTGTTCAGTTCTCACTAGAACATGTAGAGGTGTAATAAATAACCTCTAACTGTGATAGTTTGATAACCAGATACAGTGGTACCTCGCTTAACAAGTACCTTGCTTAACAAGTGATCCACATAACAAGCAAAAATTTCTCTAGGATTCTGTCTCACATAACAAGAGTTGCTTCACTTAACAAGCACACTCGTTTGCAGTTGGGGCAGATGTGCTGGCTGGCAGCCCTTTTAAAAAGTGTCAGGGCTGTCTAGCACGCCTGCCCATAGCGAAACTCACTGACTGACTCATGAACGGCCAGCCAAAACTGCTGAGCCTAGAAGCATGAAATTTGTGGTAGTTGTTCCTTCCATGATGGAGGCACCCACAAGAACTAGTTTTCGGAAATTTCAACCCAAAGGGGGTGAAAAGGGGCGAAAAGGGGCACAACGCATTTTCCTCCCTATACTTTACACTCAAGAATCCCTGAAAGAGGGACACTCTGCCCCAACCCCTGAACCCAGAAGCATGAAATTTGGGGAAGGGTGTTCCTTCTGTGACATCAACACCCATCAAGAACTGATGTGGAGGAATTAAACCCTTAAGGGGCTGAAAGGGGGTGCAACATGTTTTTGTCTTATTCTTAACATTGAAGACTGATCAACATCCAGCTGATGCACTGGGAGGGAGGGTGCACAAGGGGTGATAGTGTGTGTGGGGATGATGTGCATGGGGGATAGTGCGCATGGGAAAATGATGTGAATGGGAAAATGATGCGCATGGGGGGATGATGCATATGGGGGATGATGCACATGTTGCACATGGGACAGTGCGCATGGGAGATGGTGCGCAGGAGGGGTTGATGAGCATGGAGGTGTTGCGCATGGGGGATGGTGCACACGAGAGGTTTATGAACATGGGGGGATAGTGCACATGGGGGGATGGTGCACATGGGGGGATTTTGTATTGGGAGATGGTGTGCATGGAGGATGTTGTAGGGGGGTGTTGTGCATGGGGGATGATGCACAGGGCGCGATGATGCACATGGGATGTTGCATATGGTGCACGTGGGGGATGGTGCGCATGTGGGATGCTGCACATGAGGAGTTGATAAACATGGGGATTGATGTGCAAGCAGGGATGTGCATGCGGGGATGATGCACAGGCGATGATGATGCGCATGGGGAACAGTGCACATGCAGGATGTTGTATGGGAGCATTGTGCATGGTGGGATGATGCACATGGGGAAGATGTGCATGGGGGTGTTGCATATGGTGCTTCATGGGTGGATGGAGCATATAGGGCAGTGTGTATGAGGGGTATTGTGCATGCAGGGCTGATGTGCATGGGGGTGTTGCACATGGGGGGAGGGTGCATATGGGGGGCGTTGCACATGGGGGGACAGTGCACATGGGGGGACAGTGCACATGGGGGGACAGTGCACATGGGGAGAATTTTACTCCTGCAACACGGGTACATTTTCACTAGTAAATAATATATAAGGCCTGCTTATATATTACTGTCCATTTTCATGGCTCTCCACAGATCAGGCAGCTAGTAGCACGCATCTGTTATCCAGTTCACATTCTCATTCAAAATCCTATGCAGAGATCAATATTTTTGAGGTATTATATGCAGTACAATTGAGATGTCCCAGCAAATACATTTTGCAGCAAAAGAGAAACAGATGAGTTGAATACCCAATAAATAAGGACCTGCAAAAAAAATAATAATAATCAGGACCACAAGCCTGAAAAAGTGGTTACAAATGAACATGTTAAACTTCTGTGAGACTTCAGGATACAGACGGACAAGGTCTTGGAACAGAATACTCCAGATATCACCATCATAGACATCGCCATACCAGGTGACAGCAGAATTGAGGAGAAACAACTGGAAAAGATCTCCCACTACCAAGACCTAAGAATTGAATTACAGCGTATCTGGTGTAAGCCAGTGCAGGTGGTTCCAGTGGTAACTGGCACGCTCGGTGCAGTGTCCAAAGACCTTGGCAGGCACCTGAAAACTATTGGCATTGACAAAATATCACTCTGCCAATTGCAGAAAGCCGCTCTTCTGGGTTCAGCAAGAATTATACGCCGCTACATCACACAGTCCTAGACTCTTGGGAAGGGTCCCTAGACAGAGGGAAGGGTCCGACTCCGACTGGTGAAGTGAATGAAACCAGCACAAAATTGTTTGCTGTGTATTTATATTTGATTTTCAATAAAATAATAATAATAATAATAATAATAATAATAATAATAATAATAATAATAATAATAATAATAAACAACTTTATTTGTATCCCGCCTTTCTCCCAGAGGGACTCAAGGCTGCTTACAAGGCAATCCATAATAACAACAATAAAATTCCAATACATCAAAACAGTTAAAAGAGGCATCTTAAAAGCTATAAATATATTTTCTCTGATGACCTGAGGGAACGGGCTGGATTGTATGGAAGTAGATGGTTCCTAAGATAATCGGGGCCCAAGCTGTCTAGGGCTTTATAAGTCAAGACTTGCACTTTGAATTGGGCCCAGAAATAAATGGGCAGCCAGTGTAGTCGCTGGAGAAGTGGCCCGACAGAATCAAATCATCTGGCTCCAGCAACCACACAAACTGCAGCATTTTGAACTAGTTGCAGTTTCCAAACTGCTTTCAAGGGCAGCCCCACACAGATCGTGTTACAGTAGTCCAGTCTTGATGTCACTGTGGCATGGATCACCGTGGCCAGGTCTACACAATCCAGGTATGGCCGCAACTGGTGCACCAAGCGAAGTTGGGCAGAGGCCCCACTGGCCACAGCCACTACCTGAGAATCCAGAAGCAGCTGCAAGTCCAGAAGAGCCCCAAGCTGTGAACTTGCTCCTTCAGCGGGAGTGCAGCCCCGTTCAGAGTAAGTTGATAGTCCAGCACCTCCATCGTGGATTTCCTAACCAAGAGGACCACTGTCTTGTCAAAATTCAATCTCAGCTTGTTTGCCTTCATCCAGGTCCCAACCGCCTCCAGGCAGCACTCTAAGGCCTCAACAGCCAACTTGGATTGAGGTGGAAAGGAGAGATAGGGTTGGATGCCAGCAGCATACTGGTGGCACCCTACTCCAAATCTCTGGATGACCCCTCCCAGCAGTTTCATGCGGATGTGAAATAGCAAGGGGGACAGAATGGAACGAGGTGAGGTTATTTTGGGATAACACCCCTTTGTCAGGAAAAATAACCTTGCCTTTTGCAGGTCCCTATCAATAAAAAAATCCACAGAGTACATACTGAGGCTACTAGTACTTTGTTCACTGGGAGTTGTATTTGATGTGACCCCTGGTCTAGAGGAATGGAGGCTGGGGGGCAGAGGGACTGGCCAGTTAATTGAGATATATAGGTCAAGAGCTGATGTTCAAAAACAGATTTGGAAAACAAAGGCAACCATGAGTTAACAAAAGGAAGTTGAAACAAGGCCACAATCACTTATAAAGTGGGCAGGTTATTTTGAGTATACTGATTTTCCCAAGAACAATAGGTTGTAGACAGTCCCAATTAGCATGTGTCAGCAAATGCAGCAACCAAACCCAAACAGGTAGAACAGGTGCAAGTGCTCAGGTCATCATCCAGTATCAAATAAAATGGGACAGTTGCATCAAATCTAGGTTTCTTAAGATCTAGCCCAAAGATGTTTTATGTGGCCTATAAATGTTCCTTTGAATAACCAGTCTGTGTGTGTCCCAAGTTTTCATCCCACTCTCTCTGGACGTTCAAGCCTTATGTAACTGACTTTCCCCCCCTAAAAATCTGAAAAGTTTTTTTTCTGAAATGGATTTATACTGGCTCCATTATAGAACAGTAAGTTTTAATTCTGTTTGGGAATTGGTTTTTACTTTTAAGTTTCGCCCATTGCAGTGACAGCAACTCAACGCCTGTGCTGTCTCCTCTGAAACTAGTCGGCTTTAGAGAGGAGGAAGTCTGAACCTTTGCACGGCCATTCAGCCTCGCTAGGGAGGTGGAGCAGCACCCAGAAGCAGGGTGTCTCTGTGCATAGTGCTTCAGCCAGCCATTCCAGCCGGCTCCAAGGCAGAGTGGCATCTTCTGGCTGCCGCTCTGCCTTGGAGCCGGCCCAAAAGGGCATGCTGAAGCCCAGTGCCGGCTGAAGGAGTGTCAAACTCCTTCGGCGTGTCACCTCCCAGTGGTGTGTCACCCGGTGCAGCCCGCACCAGCCGCACCAGTCTAGTGACACCACTGGTTGAACTTAGGGTGCAATCCTAAATTCAGTAAATAAAAGTCAAAATATTGTCAAGAATCATTGTGCAAAGATCATTTGTATTCCACTAGAAACTGAAAAAGGGGGTTGCTGTGGAAGTGTTTTCCTCCCTTGCCCCTTAAGGTTCAGGAGGGAATGGTGAGTGCCTGGATCATTGTTCCTGCTTTAGACATTTTTTTAGTAGAAGGAAAGCCTCTACAAAGGAATTCTTGGCAGTTGTTGCCAGGGACTGTTATGTCCATGCCAAATAGATCATTGCTGGAAGGAGCACAAGGCATACAATAGGCCTCTGTGTTTACTGGTGCATATTGTTCTCCTTTGGATTGTTTTCAGTCCATTGTAGTGATGTGCAGAACTAAAAAGCTCATAGGGAGGATATAATCTTGGTAGACAAACTGAAACATTGTAAAGCCTTTGGAGAAGAGTCTGAACATATAAAGGCATATGGAACAGCTTCAGGGCCCTATTGGAAACATTATTTGTTTATTTGAAAAGTATTTATTTATTTATACATGCCCACATTTCCCATGCTAATGCAAATGCCCAAGCTTTTTATTCTTTTTGTCCTCACAACAACCCTGTGGGGTAGGTCAGCTCCTAGAACTTGCAGACGGAATCCTTCACAGTGCAGTCATCACGTCTGGCATCAGGGAATGTTTTCCAAATTTCCAGCAGGAGTTTTCAGGTCTTCCAAGCTGTAAACAGCAACACATCTGGTTCTGTTGTCTCATGATAGATTTACCAGTTTCAGTCTCTCATCCAAGAGTTATCCAGGACTTTTTCTGCTTAGCTGTCTTTGACTGCCCTTCTATTAACCATTAGATCATGCCTACTGCATGTTTTGGGGGTTCACAGTCAAGATCTGTAAAATCATACATTAAATGAAATTTATTACATACTTTATGCTCCATGGGAGGTATGTATGGTAAGTATGGTATATAAGCAATACAGTTTGGTACAGTACAGTATATATGCAGTACAGTTTGGTACAGTATATACAGTATGGTATATAAGCAGTTAATGGACCAAATGGACCCGAGCACATTGTAATATAAAACAACATACATGTAATATATACATTATAAAATGGGATACATCTTAATATAAAATTACAAACATGAGCACTACATGTAAAAAAAAGTTTGATTACCTTTGAAAAGCAAATGGTTACAAAACCACTTGTTTTATTTACTGTAAAATTTAGTAAAATAAATGTGCACACTATGTACATTAGATCAGTCGGGAAGGAAATCAGCTCCTTGACTGCACATCTAAGTGAACTGAAACAGGAAGATTGCCACCATATTGGTAATTTCCAGAGAAGAGTCAGTTAAAAGGTAATACATTCTTGCCACAGCACTTATGTTTGATAAAAAGGAGAGGAAAGACCCAGCCCGGAGAGATGCAGAAACTCACTGGGAGTGGCTGCAACTCTCGTTATTCCAAAAGTAATTGTGGTGTTATCACCACAATTACTTCCATGTAGGGGTCTGGGTGGTGGCAAAGTGAGAGGTGTCCCAGGAGGACAAAAGCCCCCAGAAGTGTAACTCTTGCCTTGTTAGCTGCCTTGAAAGCAGCCTTGCAGAGCAGCAAAATGAAAACATGAAACCAATGAAATGTGTTAGAATTCTCAATCCAACAGTTGGTCACAGGTAAGCTGAGATGGTTAGAATGTTCAAGATTTGAAGATCTGCCAGTTGGGTGTGACAGTTGGAGAACTGTTTGGCAGTTGGAGCTCAGCTGTTCATCAGGGCAGAAGCAGACTGGTTAGCTCTGAGGAGAATCAGACAGAAGGACTTAATTCATGTGCATGACCCGGATTGTGTTAGACTACTCTAAACTTGTAAATACAGTAAATCAGTGGTGTCAAATTCTTTCAAATTAGCATTAATGGTGTCTCCCGAGTGCCACAATCCAATTTTTTGCATGTCTACTATATACCTCAAACAGGAGTTGTTGGAGGAAGGACATCCTTTTGGGTCTGATTCTTCTTGATGGCAGCAATACTCATTTTTGTTTGTTTAGACAGTATCACAGATCACAACAGGAATTTAAATGCTCGTAGTGCAGTGCCATGAAATGGGCTCTTGAGTTATTCAGAATACTGTCCTAGTCAAGGAACCAAACAGCTTTGATTGACCAATGGCTTCAAATGGTATGTTTTAACTTATGCTACCTCTTTGGCAGAAAAAATATTATGTTGCCAAAGCCAAGGTGGACTTATGAGCAGGAATATTTATCAAGGCCTCTCCCTCTCACCATGCTCCACATTAATCCAGTTTTCCAGCTAGCACCAGAAGACCTCCATCAGCATAAGGGTTACCCTGATGATAGCCTCCTTCTAGTCAAGGGTATTGTTAATACCCTGAATTTTGAAGTAATACCATGCACTTTTTTTTACACATAACATTATGGTCCATCTATACAGAGGGAGTTAGAAGCCTCCTAACAATAAGTGTAACTCCAGGGGAGGGTTGCTCTGTAGCATCCTGAAGAGCTCTTAAAAGTCAGATACTAGACAGTAGTAGTCTGATGGAGCATTTCTGTGTATTGAATTACTGAATCTATAGATCAGTGATTTTCAACCTTTTTCATCACACGGTACACTTAACAAGGCATTGAAATTGTCGACGCACACCATCAGTTGTTTTTACCATTGACAAGGCACACCAGACTGTTCAAATACCCTAATTTTCCTATTAATGAATGTCAATCTCCAAATTCCTGTGGCGCACCAAGGCATACTGGTTGAAAATCACTGCTAATAGATGGATTCAGTTTAAGGCATATCATGATTCATGTTAGAGTAACTGGAGCAACTTTGCTAAATTGGGCCCTGCTCCTTAGGAAGCCCCACACCTGGCTTGCTCTTTTCCCATCTAATATACTACTCTCCACTACTCTTCCCCCTATAATAATACAAAGCAAAGCAAACAGCAAGCAAAGTAATACTGCAGCAAGCAGGCTGGGAGATGGAGAAGCACATTCCATTGCTTTAATTTGAAACAGGATCAGTGTGGAAGGAGGAGGTGGTGATGGTGTAGAAAGGGCAGGGGCTTAACCACTCCTTACCAATCCCATTTTTTGTCAGGGGGAGGGCTGAATACACACTCTCCCACCAAACTCTGAAATGGGAGCTCCAGTCCTTTCAGTAGGACTTATGCAGGGGAGAATCCTAGATGTATTTTTCCTCTCCAAGCTACCCCACATAGCTTTCTTTCTTATATTACTTTCTTATATTACCTTTCCAAATGGTAATATAAGAATATAACTTTCTTATATTACCATTTGGAAAGTTCTGGATTTTCACCATGTGCATCCAGCATTGCATTTCCCATCCTAATGGTTTTTGCTGGCTGGTGGCTGCTATCCATTTACTCGAAACTCATCACCTACATGGTTGCTGACAATGGTTCATGTTGCCTTGAGGCTGCTATCAAACAATGAGGCCCAGCTGGAGAAGTTGCCAAGCACAATTCCAGTTGGACTGCTATTGTTAAATGGGACTCCCCCCTTTCTATTGCAAATAGAAGCCACTGAAGAGCAATTTAAATCCATTTAAATTTAAAGAGGCAATTTAAAGAAAACTGTGATTTAGGGAGATCTAATATACTCTCAGCAGTGGTGGGATTCAAATGAATTAAGAACAGGTTCTCTGTCCCATTAGTAATCTGTCTCAGAACCAGGCGCTCCTTAGCAAAGGGTTCTATAGAACCTGTGAGAACCCCCTGAAGGCCAAGCCTATGCATGTCTACTCAGAAGCAAGGAGGCAGGATGTAGCCTTCTTGTCATTAATACATTACTTGCAATAATTTAAAATGTACTAAGTTTTAAATGCATATAATAAGTAACAGTGTTTAAATTAAACACGGGAAAGATATATATATATATATATATATACACACACACACACACACACACATATATATATATATATATACATACACACACACATATACATATATATATATATACACACACACACATATACATACACACACAGACGTGTGTGTTTTTAGCTTTTATTTTGTCATGTCCTCCATTTTTCTTGGGTGTCCTCCACATTGTCCTCTTTTTGCGGTGGTGACATGTGGTGGCCTTCTGCATCCCCTTGTAAAGCATGGGGATGGGTGTGTGCAGTGCGTGTGCAGGACCCTGCAGCAGTGCTGTGCTCTGTACTGTCCGTTCCCTGCTGCATGGAGCATCCTCTCCGAGGCGCGCCTGGAAAGACACAAGGACGCTGGTGTCCCCAGCTGAACCCAGTAGGGAGCCTGGCAGGGGGGTCACGTGAGCATCCTTCCCTCCCCTCCCAATTCTCCCGGACTACATTTCCCATCAGGCCTCTCGCGGGCTGCGTCTACCGCTTTCCGTCGTGGACGGAAGGATTTTCTTAGGCCTCGACTTCCGGGCCTTTCCTTCTTTCCGAACCAGGCCTCGGCGGAGGTAGGAGTGGCGGGAGGAGGGGAGGTGCAGACTATCCGTCTCCATCGGGGCGACCGCGGGGCCATCCGGCCACCCTCGGCCTCTCTCTCGCCTGGCCGCCCCTTCCTCTAGGGGGACCGGCTCTCTTCTTGGGGCGTCCGGCTCCCCTAGGGCGACCCGAGGCCGGGGTCTGTGCGGGCCTTAAGTGAGGCCTAGCAGGGAGGAGGAGGGATGGGAAGGGGGAATTGGCTGTGCTGCCTGGGGCTGCAGTCCTACCAACTCTTACCTGGGAGTAAGGGCCATTGACTATTATGAGACTTATTTCTGCGTAGACGTGCTTGGGCTCTGAGGCTGCAATCCTATACATCCTTACTTGGGAGTAATCTCCGTTGACTATAATGGGACTTGCTTCTGAGTAGACATGCATAGACTTGGGCTCTGAGGCTGCAATCTTATACACCAGTGTTTCTCAAAGTGGGGGTCGGGACCCCTTTGGGGGTCGCTTAGAGCTTTCCTGGGGGTAACCTAAAGACCCCTGGTGCAGGGGGCCAGGTCAGGCTTGCCAGACCTGTAGCTGTGCGCACACTGGGGCTGACTGACAACCTCAGGGCCCAATCCTATGCATGCCTACTCTGAAATAAATCCCATTATAGTCAGGGGGGCCTTTACTCCCATGTAAATGTGGATAGGATTGTAGCCTCAGGGCCCAATCCTATGCATGCCTACTCTGAAATAAATCCCATCGTGTTCAGCATGTGCATAGAACACACATTTCATTTGTAACAATGAAAATGCATCCTGCATATTGGATATTTACATTACAATTCATAACAGTAGCAAAATTACAGTTATAAAATAGCAACGAAAATAATTTTATGGTTTGGGGTCCCCACAACAAGAGGAACTTATAAAGGGATCACAGCATTAGGAAGATTGAGAACCACTGCTATACACCCTTACTTGGGAATAAGCTCCATTGACTGTAATGGGACTTCTGAGTAGACCTTTGAAGCTCTCTTATTCCCCCACTTGCTTTTAACTTGTATCACTATTATTTTACTATTATTTTCACTTGTATTGGGAGTGGCAGCTCTCCCTTCTGTGGGTTGGCTCCAGTGTTGGAGAAGGAGACTTGAGTAGTTTGTGAGATTTACCATTTGTACATCTTATTCATGATTTATGGGAGTTGTATTGGATTATTTCCCAGCGGGAGTAACTGATGTACCCCCTTGCTGCAAAACATAGTTTCTTAACTAATTTAATAAATAATCTTATTATGATAAGGTAATAATTTTATTATAATAAATTAATTTTATAATAAAAAGCTAATTTTAATAAAGACTAAGTAATCATAACAAGATGCAGTTTTTTATTCTCCTAGGGAGCAATTTTCAACCTTTCTCATCTTACAGCATACTGACAACTGACACTTCTCAAATCTTACTGATACTGACATTGTTGAGGTACGCCATTAGTATTGGACAGTTGGCAAGGCACATCACAATGCTGGTGGGGTCTTGTATCCTTTAACAACCATACTAAGGGCGCAATCCAGAGTAACTAGGGGGAGCCCTTGCTCCAGTGTAAGAACACTTTACTCTGGATTTTAATATAAATTTCCCATAGGTTTTCACTAGGTAGTGCAGTAACTACAAGAGCAAGTAATGTCTCGTATGTGCTCCCGTAGTTACTCTGGATTGTAGCGTAAGGCTGGGAGTAAGTATACTCTCCTGGGAGTAAGTCCCATTGAATATAATGGCACTTAGTTCTGAGTAGGCTTAGGAAAACACACTAGAAAACCTACAATATATACCGCTTTTCAACTGAAAAGTTCACAAAGTGGTTTATAAGAAAATGAAATAACTGATAGCTAATGGGTCCCTGTCCCTAAAAGGAAAACCACATTTCACCAAACGTTGGGTGATATGGAGAATTAAGTTGCAGCAATGTATAGCTTGTTACATGGCAATGCCCACCTAAAGAGAAAGTATACCACTTGAACAGATATATTTGTAACTTTATTTCTCAGTACACAATGGGCCGTGTCATCAGAGGTCAAAGAAAAGGTGCAGGGTCCGTGTTCAGGGCCCATGTGAAGCACAGGAAGGGTGCCGCAAAGCTGAGAGCCATTGACTTTGCTGAGAGGCATGGATACATCAAGGGCATTGTAAAGGCAAGTACTAGGCTCTGAAAGATGCTGTGCTTCACTGTATTGTGGTAGCTTCTCATGATAAGGTAGCTTACTGTGAACAAGGATGTATACATTTAACCCTTAAGGGGCTGAAAAGGGGTGCAAAGTGTTTTTGTCCTATACTTAACATGGAAGACTGACCAACATCCAGACAATTTGGTGCCTGGTGCACAGAGGGGATGTTGTTTGGAGGGAGGGGTTGCACTGGGGAGGATGCTACACATGGGGGGAGTGCATGGGGGATTGATGCTCATGGGGGAGATGTTGCACATGGAGGGTTGATGCTCATGGGTGGTTTTTGTGCATGGGGGGATGATGCCAATGGGGGTTGTTGCGCATGGGGTCTTGATGCTCATAGGGAGATGATGCGCATACGGGACTTACGCGCATGGGAGGGATCTTGCACATGGGATAGATGTTGCGCATGAGGGGAATGTTGCGCTTCTGGGGTTGTTGCGCGTGGGAGATGATTGAGCTTGGGGTGGATGTTGCGCATGGGGGGGACTGATGTGTGTGGGGGATGTTGCACCATGGAGGGAATGCTTATGGGGAAATTTTACTCCTGCAACATGGGTACGCTTTTCACTACTTTAAATTAATATATGGATAGAGATACATCTGTAACAAGACTATAGGTTATAAAAATTGTCCTTGTTGAAATAATGCAAATATTCCTCTTTAGTTTACAATTATTGCCATGTGGATATTGCTGTATGGATGTGGGAGCTTCTGTATTGTGGGGGTACATGGGATTCCTCAGTATTGTTATGCAAACAATCACATTAATTGTAAACTAGACCTTTGGTTTTTGCAAAATTTTTTACAGTGTAAGTGAATTGCAAATCTGAAATTGGATAAGTTTCTGAAATTCCATTTTATTTTGTTAGGATATAATTCATGATCCTGGTCGAGGAGCTCCTCTTGCCAAGGTTGTTTTCCGTGATCCATACAGGTTTAAGAAACGAACAGAATTGTTCATTGCAGCTGAGGGCATTCATACTGGACAGTTTGTTTACTGTGGCAAAAAAGGTGAGTGATGACAACAAATAATCGTACATGTTTCTTAGAAATAGTTACCTGGTATTGTTGAAATGAGAGATTGTGACACTCCTGCTTTTAAAGTAACAAATACATTTTTCTCAGCTCAGCTCAACATTGGCAATGTTCTGCCAGTTGGCACTATGCCAGAAGGTACCATTGTTTGCTGTCTTGAAGAAAAACCTGGTGATCGTGGTAAATTAGCACGAGCTTCTGGAAACTATGCCACAGTTATCTCCCACAACCCTGAAACCAAGAAAACCAGAGTGAAGCTACCTTCTGGATCCAAGAAGGTGATCGCATCTGCCAATAGGGCAGTAGTTGGTAAGTGTTGCCTAAATAATTAAATCAGCTGATCCCAAACTTGCCAGTCATGGTACACTTGTTTTGTGGCAGCCTCTTCCCAGAGCATCACATCTTGGACCATGCAAAAACTGTGTTAGATCTCATACAAACCAAGATAGCAGTAACCAGGAGTGTTGGAAGAACAGTCTGCTGAGGACAGCCTGTGACACCTCACCTGCAGAATGTCCTCCTGCTGCTCTCCCTCCCCAACAATCCTACCTCCTCTATTGCAAGGGCTGAATCCTGCCTGTGTGGGACTTTGCAGTGGTCCAGTCCACTCTCAAGTCATCCAGATGTGCTTTCTGGCACTTTGGCTACATTCAGAAGCTGGCACAAGGTGGGGGGAGCTGCTTTGGCTTGAAGTCCCAATTAGATGATTGGGCTGTAAGTTTATGTGGAAGGAAACATGACATAGTAAATGGTTCTCTTTAACGCTGTCACATGCTATCCAAACAATATAGATATCTCTTTCTATCCAGGTATCCCCCACATACTGGATGGGTTAGGGACTTCAGCATCATCCAAGAGAGGAAACAGTTGAAAAGTGGAACCCAATCTTTCTTAGTTTATAAACGTGTCCAGTGCTTTTTTTAGCTTGCAAATAAATGCCCATCTAGCAAATTCCTACAGCCACACAAATATTTCTGCAAATGGATTCTCATTAACTCCTTTGGAAATGGCATCAGACCAGGAACTACAACATGGGGAAGAGCAATTTTGGCCTTTAGAAAGACAGAGAGAAGTTGAAAGAGCAGAACATGTGTTTGAAAGTTCTCTGTATAATTGAAAGTTGAAAGAATGGATTGTCAGAAAATGAACCATCAGAAAGCAGAGGATACCTGTAGCAGGCATGAAAAGATAAATATAAATCCAACCCTTGAATATGCCACATGAGTTGCACAAATTGTACTGAGAGCCATTTAATGCAGTCTGTTGCAGCCCTTTCAAGAAACCCTAGTCACAGGTAAACTACATATAGCAGTTTTTGCACATTTTGTTAGGCAGCTTTTTCAGAGTGAGGTTTGTGCTACTGGTAGAGATTGATTTCATGACTCAGAACTTAATCATGAAAGCATATCTCGTCAGTCTTAAATTAGGACTTTTTCAGTCATTCCAGAACATTAGATCCTCATAGATATTGTATCTAAAAACTATCAGGAAATATTAGATGCATAATATATTAAGATACTGGAAGTCATTGATTTAGTTAACTTGAATTACATAAGTGGTGTAAGCAACTTTTAGGATTTAGTAATTTATTGCATTTATATTCCAGTCATCTGCAAAAGAACTTGGGAATGTAATGCAGATTGTTGAGCTAACAAATGCTCGCTGAAACACAAAATAGAAATCAAACTTAAAACTTAGGCTGCAATCCTAAAGACACTTTCCTGAGAGCAAGACCCATTGAACACAATGGGGCTTCCTTTTGAGTAGACATGGTTAGGATTGTGCTTTTTGTTTGACTCTTCGGCTGTGTATGCTTACATTGTGGCAGATCTGCAAAAACAGAATTTTTAAATCCTTCCAGGTATTGTTGCTGGTGGTGGCCGTATTGACAAACCTATCTTGAAAGCTGGAAGGGCTTACCACAAATACAAGGCAAAGAGAAACTGCTGGCCACGCGTTCGTGGTGTAGCTATGAACGTAAGTACTTCTAATTATCAGGTCTCTAGCTTCCTCTAGTTAGTACAGCTATACTATCCAATTGTTCATTCTGTATGCTAATATACAGCCAGTACTTTAAACATTCTAAGTCTGGAATATCTACTCTGGTACTCTTCAGCCTATCACTTCAAATGTGGCTTACAGTTCATATAAATACAACTTAATTCAAATATCAAAACAGAACCATCCATCATTTTAATATAAGAAAATCAGGAGACACATACAAATACTAGCTTTCCAGTTTGGGACTGCCTTCTTTCATATGATCTGGCCTACCAATTCAAGAAGTGCTCTACCAGTCAAAAAAGGCTGGGCTCTCTTGCTCTTTTTTTGGTTCTTCATAGTGCTGGCTTTTGCATTTTTCTTTTTGCCAGCTCTTCATACTTCTGAATTTCTGGTTGACCTCAGTCAGTCTTGAAAGACTATGGTATCATGCTCAGTGCTGCATATGCTGCATGCGAAGCACGAGAACCTGGGTTAAATTGTTATGGAGGATAGGCTGTTACCCAAGCAGCAAATCCCCCCTCTCCATGCCACTGAATTAGTCCAATGGAAAGGCAGAGCTGATACGGTTGGATCCAGCTGGCGTCGCAGAGCTTGGCTAAGGACAGGAGCTCACCCTGTCTTGTGGGGCCGACCTGGGTCTCAAACCCTGGCCTGCTGGTTAACAGGCACAGTGACTTAACCACTTGCACCACCCACAGCCTGGGTCGGCCATACCACTTTCAAATCCTAGGATTGGCACCCTGTCTATCTGGGTCTCTGACTTTTGTGCAGAATAGGGATGGCAGAAGCTAAGACTAGGTGGATGAGTAGACCTTGTCATAAGCCACATCACAATTGAGATGTCTCCTCTTTTTGAAGTTTTATCTTGCCTTCATTAACCATTTTCTTCTGTTCTTCCCACAGCCTGTTGAACATCCCTTTGGTGGTGGTAACCATCAGCACATTGGTAAGCCTTCAACCATCAGGAGAGATGCTCCAGCTGGTCGTAAAGTTGGTCTCATTGCAGCCCGTCGTACTGGCAGACTGCGTGGAACAAAGACTGTGCAGGAGAAGGAGAACTAAGCTTTTAGTTCAATATATTCACAAAGAAATAAATGCCATTATTTGTAAGTGGTAAAATTGTGTGGCAATTTTTTAAGCTGTAATCACTTGAAAATCGCTTACATTTATTCATCATCATTGGCATCCTTCAGTCTCGAAAGACTATGGTATCGTGCTCTGATTGGAGGTCCTGAAACAGCATCTAGTGTGGCTAAAAAGGCCAATGTGAGAGTGGCAATCCCTTCCACACTGAGGACAAATAAATTCCATCCCCTGCCCAGGCCCCAGGTTTTGCTGCTTTCGGGTCTGTCTCTTTGCTTCAGCCTGTCAAACAAGTGTCTCTTCTAGTTGGAGAAGGCCATGCAGATTGCCTGAGAGGAAGCTCTTATGGATCACAGGATTTGTAATATGGACCTTGGCTCTATATTGTCATGAAAATTGTAATGGGGATGATCTAAAGGAGATTTCCTGTGCTGAATTCCAAAAATGTAGTCTCAGTGTTTTCACAGTACTTAAGTACATTAAAGTTTTATACTGCTTTTAACAACAAAACTCCAAACAACTACAGAGCAGTTACATGAATTGCTATTCTGCTTGCAGTAAATTGTCGGGTATACAAAGGTCCATCAGAGTTTAGATTGCAGCCCCAAATTTGTCTTTGGAGTAAGTCCCATGGAGTTCAGTCCCATTGGGACTGGATTTTAAGATTAAATTAATAGTTAATTCCAGAACGGGTGGTAAGTTTAATGTAATCTAATATTACTTTCAGTCCTTGCGCTAGTTTCCTGTTGTCCCAAGAGTTAAAAGATGCCATTTAGGCACATCATTAATTGCTTGGGAAGGTTAGGAAAAGTTTTCTTTATTTGAAAAATAATTAAAAATGTATATTGTAAACTTTTAGCTAATCTTGACTGCAATCCTAAATACACTTTCCTGATAGTTGGCTCCATTGAATAAAATAGGACTTATTTCTGTGTAGACATGTTTAGGATAGCACTGTTAATCAATGAATCAGATTTAGCCATATGGGCAGTATTAAAAACTCCTGCTTGATGACATCAAAAAATAAAAAAATTTTTTAGGAACATTCCAGATTTAATGGATTAGAAAAATCTATATTTAGCATCCTGTCTTCTGCAGTGATAAACTAGCTGCCTCTTGAAATAACCAGGAGCAGAACACATTCCCTTCCAAGTTACTGGTAGTCACCGTTGATCAAGATTTTAATCTGTATAAGCAATCTCAGCAAGTGAATTCATAAATATGCAAATATTAAGTACTTTTCTTTTGGGCCCTAGCATTGAGCTTGAGACTTCAATTTGGTTGTTTACCCACTTTTACCTATTTTCTATCTTTGAGGTGTCCAGCATTCTACAGTATCACTGCATCATAGCCTTACATTAGATTATAATGTGGCAGTCTAATAGTCCCTTTCCCACTGTTCAGTAGCACAAAGGTGCATAGAATGTTGTTCCCACTGAGTAGTACCTACTTATCCAATTTATATGCTTTTGAACTGCAGGGGCTGGGCTAAGGACAGGAAGGAGCTCATCCCATCTTGGGCCTCGAACCCTGCCTTTTTGGTTAAGAGGCAGTGTCTTAACCACTTGCACAACCACAGCCCTGTAAATGCAGGGAATATTTCCACTGCTGAAGATTTGCATGACAAGAATTTCTTAAGAGTTGGAAAGTATCCTTTTACACTATCCTCAAAAACGTTGGGTACTCCATGCGGTCAGCTTCAGTATTTTAAGACCAAGTATTTTAAATATCCAAAATGTTTTCCATCCAGATTTTTAGTATAAATCCATGTTAAACAGCAGGGAGTTTATAGTCAATAGTCAAGGTTGATCATTTTAGAGATTATTTTCACCTTTCACTGTTCCTCTTACAAAAATCCAACTTCAGCATGTTTTGAAGAAACGAGTAAACAATTCACTTTTATTGGAACTTTGCAGCAGTCGGTAGAGACTAATTGCCTATAGAACTCAAATTTTGCATTTAGAACAAGTTGGGACTTTCAAGGTTCAGGCCTACTGAGTTTTTCTGGTTTCTGCTGGTTATTATTCACACAACTGTCACCTGATAATAAAAGATTTAACTCAGAAGTTGCGGTAAGTAGCCCTTGATGGTCCCCAGGCTTCCACAGCACCCATTTCTTTTTGAAACATTTTTTCCTCACCAGCTGTTTACCAGGAACCCAAAGGTCAAGGGAAGTATCTCCCCTTCTTGGGATGTTGAGATGAGGCCTGTGTCTTATGATTTTTATACATACACATCTCAAAATCAGTACCTTAGAACCAAGAGTCTCCAAACTTTCAACTTCTGGGCTCTGGGACCTTTAACAAGTATGTAGAGGAGGAAATTTCAGCAGGTTCAGCTTTTCATCTCACAGATCACAAGCTACACCAGCTGAAATTCCCTCCTCTACATAATTGTTAAAGATCCAGGAGCCGTGAGGTTGAAAGTTTGGAGACCCCCTTTGCCTCAGACGCTTATACTGAGGATGAGCCATTCAACGGTAGAAGTGCCTCAGGCCAAATTTCCTGGTCTCCTCTCAGGTGACTTATCTCTGAAAAAAAGACTGATTATATGTCAGTGAAAGAGAATTACATACCATATCTCCAACAGAACAAGGGAGAAAAATCCATGTCAGGGTCCCAAGACTTAGCACCTCTGACATAGGCTTCAAATGAGGACATTCAACCTTTTGAGGAAATCCTTTTGAGGAAATCTATTTGGGTGTCCAAATAGAATGTAGCACAGAGCATTTTCAGAAATCTGTTGAAAGTGATGTCCATAAGGGTCAGAGAAGATGGTCTGAATATCTTCTGACTCACCTGCTTTAGGGGACCCTTTGGCAGAAGTGGAGGTTAACATTGGTTTGCATAATTTATTGCAGTGGAAATAAGAGCCAACTCCCCGAGTTTGAGTAGCTTGTTCAGTTTCTCCTTAGAATATTTTTTTTGAACTGAACACAGATTTCTACAACATGACTTTCAAATAGTGTACGTATCATGGGAGTTTTTTGCTCCACAAAAACAGTTTGTGTCATAGCATACAGATGGGGCTAACAGACCAACTATTTAGAAAAAAACTACTAGCACAAAGGTAGAGAACAACAGATTAAAAAACTTGAGGTAAAGGTCTCCAAATTTTACTGAGGAATTGAAACAAAGGGTGGCGATTCTCACAATGCTTCTTTGACAATCCAAACACAATTTGAGGGGTTGGGCATTCTTCCTGACACAAAGAAGATGGTGCCCACAGGGTTTCTCCCACTTGAGGGCAAGGCCCACTGCAGACAAATCTTTGGAAGTTTCCAAGGTTGACTCTGCATATGCACAGAACTCCACTATTTCTGCCTGTATATAGACTATAAAAAAGTTAAAACTGGGAGATTACGCAAGAGGGATATTCCAAGGGCAAACAATGAAGTGGCAGGTACAAGAACACAAGTCAGGTGTGAAATAAGAGCAATACAAAACCCATTAGCACGCAACGTAACATTTTTGTTTTTCCAAAAGACCGATCTTATAGTCTGAGAGAAAGGACAAAAAATTTACAGCAAAAGGGCCACCTGACACATTAAAATTATACAGTTCAACAGAAAGACCACAAACCATAATTTTTAGAAACTTTTTAAGTAATAGCAGCAAAGTGTAGGTATAAAGGCCAGTGAATTCAACCAAATAATTGGCAGAATAAATTTTTAGACAATCTCAAATTTTAGACAAGCTGGGAAATTAGGTAGCACTGGGTAGAGCTGAAAAAATTGGTTAATAACGGCAGACAGAAAACTTAAACAGTCACAAAATATTTATGAAGTTACCAAATGCCTTTCTACAGTAAAAAGCACTCAAGGTGATGTACAATTTAAAAAAACCGTCACTAAAATATTACCCTCTATATGAGTACTACTGTCAGCCCTTGGATGTGTGCTTGGCAAGTGTAATTTGTACATGGGGCAAACAGGTATACAGTAGCAGTGATTTCTTCAACTATAACAGAACCATTTGTCAGAGTAATCAAAAGATTTGCTGTGAACTGTATCAATTTGTCTGATGTTGACTCTACTGACACCAACCATGTTTTCAGGCATGGTTGGAAGTGCTAGCATGCAGAGCACCATGTCTGTATGAACTGGCCCTTAGGAAGCAGTACTTACTAAAAACATTGCTAGATTTGGAACCCTGCAGTTATAAGTAGGTGGTCAGTGCCTATCTCAAACAAGTTCAATATAGATATGGACCTGTATGCTTAGTTGCAGTGCCATAAGAAAAGATGCAAATACTTTTTATGAACAGTAATCAAGCATCATCTTCAACACCGAAAATCATGTAATTTTCACGTCAGTTTATGCCTTTGCATCCAGGAACCTACTATGGTTCATGCTGCATGCAATCTTCAAAGAATCACAATTTCTCGAGAGACGTAAGTCAAGCTCCACTTCCATGCAAGTGAAAACTAACTGAGAATCCCTGTAGATTTTATCCTGCTTTAATTGCACACATTAGACACAGTATTGTCATTTTTGAAATTTCAATAAATAGGGAGCAACAAGGATATTTTCCTATTGATCAAAAGGAAGATGAGAGATCAAGGGCGAGTTCACACATGCATTTACACGATACCAAATTTGTCACAACTTGCTTCTGAATGTATGAACTGTCTCAGCTAAACAAATAAAAAGAATTAGGCAACATGAAAGGCACCTGAGTCATGATTCACACACAGGTCACCACTTTGAAGAGGTATCAATATCCCATGACATCTCTGTATTATGTATCTGCCATAATCTTCACACAGGAACAAAGTGCTTGTATTTTTCTGAAATTAATCTACTGCTAAGCATTTTTTTAGCATGCTACATTTCCCTCTTCATAAAATATTTAGAAGTATGCAGATCCTAATGCAGCTGATTTTTAATAATGCTATAGTGCACCTTATAGAGTATGAAACACATTAGCCATATAACATTTGATTGTGTTATCAACAGTGTATTTATAAATGATATATGGACTTTTCTTGAGCAAACTCCAGGAAAAAGGAATAAATGGGATAAGCCCCGAGCACAACAGTAGCTGTATTCATAGTTCACAAAAATGGATAGGAATTATCAAGAGATATTTCTGTGAACAATGCCACCTGGGAAATGAGGAAAATATGCTTCCCACAAAACAAGGAAACTGATACATCCAAGCATTTTACCACAAGTTCTTAAAGTGCAATTCCAAAATACCACAAGAATGGGACAAGAGTGTCTTCTATAGGAAAATATGCTGGAGAGACAAGGATAAATTATTTCCTTCTTTCTCCCTAAGTTGGCCCAGATGTTTCAAATAGGTCTGTTTTCTCTTGTAATCTCCAATATGAATTAATGATGCCCACAATCTGATTTTATACATGTATACAAACACACAAACACAGAGCCTAAAAAGGTTTAACAACTTACAACATAACTCTGTCTAGGGAGCAAACCAATAAACACATCTGACTTTCTAAAGCTAATTCTTAAATTATGGTCACCTTTAAGAGATGTTCTTAACAATCATGAGGTTTAACATTCCATTTAGGATTCGTTTTATTTCTTTTGGTTTTTGAATCTTCAGAGAATACGGCAGACATGCTTTCACTTCTTTCCACAAGCACTAAGACTAGAATCTAATTCTTGAAAATGAAAACTGACGCTTATGACTTTTGGCATTCAAAAACTTCCTCAAAGTGACATACAAAACAAAGTCCTGGCAAAGTGGTAGCCATGCATACCTACTTAACCAGGTTGGTTTAGCAGCACTAGCATAAAACCTAATTTTAAAATTCACTCACTGAACACAGTGGTAAAGATTCATTTGCACACACATCTGTTTCTGTAGGGTGTACCTACTTACATAAAGACATTCTGATTACAAAACACACTAAAAACCTTTCCTACAGATATTCAATTTGTATATACATGTCAAACTGATAGGAAAAAAGGGAAGATTACTGCTGAATGAATCACTTCTGGAAGACAGGGATTTGCCATTAACTGTTAACAAAAAATAAGGATTCAATAGTGGAAAAGTAAAATTAAACCTTTAGGCACTTTGAGGACTTGTTATAATATGTGCCATTAGTATTGAGGTATTACATTACAGCTATAAAGTGACTGCTGGCAAAGCATGCATTAATTATTTAGAACATCTTAAACGAATGTGACATTTTGTCAAGAACAATGAAGTTCTTTCTCTCAGATTCTTCCTAAATATTAATTCTGAAGAGATGTCATCTCAGGAGAGTCTCTTCCAGGAAAAATGAATTAGCCATAAGATCCCCAAAACAGATAATATGAAAAGCCATGTCACAGGAGGGGAGGATTAAGACACAGTCTTATGAAAGTAATGTATTTTTAAAAAAATATTTATATAATCATTTCATCCTTTATCTTTTTTCCCCATGGCTAAGTAACAAGTTGCATGTTTTGTATGCAAAAATAAACATGTTTCAGAGACTAATTCTAGTCCATATGTATATGAACTGTTATCACTCCAATACGAAAGCAGGTTAATATTTTGATTTAAGCCGATACTGAACGTACCCAAATAGATGGGGGATGTTTCACTCAAATGCTGCCAAACAATCCAATTAAAATATATTAAAATGTATTAACATCTAGAGAAAATCTGGAAAGGGAAAGTGATCATTGCTACAAAGAATATGTAAAAATGGTTTAAGACTCACTTTACACTAAAAGCAAAAGAACCCACTTGTGATTTTCTGACTTTGTTCAACTACAAGTCCTCAGTTTGATAAGCAGCTTTTGTATTAACTGAATTGTAAAAAATACCATCAAGCTTGTGCTCATTAAATATATATGTATATATAAAACATATAAAAAGTACAAGATAGTCACATTAAGAAATTACAGTTTTCCTTTTTTATTCTTGTCAAGGGTCAATTTTCTGTCCACCAAATCTCAATGCGACTGTAGTTCCAGAATTCAGTACAGGGCACAGAATTCAACTATCTGTGCAGTCTGCTTTGCTTTTTGTTTTTTAAAAAACCACACACACACACCACAGGACAAAAATGGTCTTCTTAAATCAAATTCTATTTGTGAATTCAGCAAAATAATTTCTATAAAATAAAACAGCAAATATTTAAATAGTATAGGGTGGGCTGTATCTGTTTTGCAGGGGTATTTGGTTTTGACAGGTTCCAAAATAATTACACACATTCAAGTTACCAATTTTAATTAAATACAGTATTTACTGACGTGTTCGTTCTTCGAAGCCTTTAAACAAATGTTTGCTCTGGAATAGAGACCTCAGATTTGTATTTGACTAACCAGTAGTTTTTGTTTTCAATATTAAACCCTGCTTCTAATGTTAAGATTTCTTTTAGAATGGATTAAGAGCTAAGACAATTCTTGCTTTCAAGTAGAATTGTGAACGAGCAGAAAACCAGCAAGTTAACTTGGTGCAGTGGCACTCACAAGTATTGTGTGATTTTGTTGACTTCCACTTCACTGCAATGCAGTAGAAAGGAAAGTGTTAGAAGTTTATCAAATAAGCTCTACCAAAGAAACAAAACAAGCACACCAAATACAGTCTATTATGCTCCAGGCATCCTGGCATAGCAAAAATTTGCATATTTGTTTTAAATCTTTTAATTTCCTATTACTGAAAACTAAGTGTTCTTTTATCCCACCCAGAGACAGAACTGTCAAACATCAGACGTGAGGAACATATGTGCAACTGAAAACCACCTGTTTATCACATTGCCCAACCCTCCCTGCCCTGTTTTATAATCTAGGTGTCAGAAGAAAAGGCTCTGAACACAGTTGTCACTTCGGGACAACTGGAACTGTTCTTTCCTCAGTGGCTACACTAACCTGGTGTGAAGCCATGCTAAATGTTACAGCTTAACTATAGCTTCAAAGTGATTAACCTAATACCAGAATGAAAAAGGCAATGAAAAAGACCTAGAAACAATGTTACATCACCAATTTTCCACATCAACCAAATAATTAAAAGGTTACCAGTCATTACGTTGCTCATAGTAAAATCGACTCCAGTGGCAAAGAATTACATGAAACTATTTTTGTGGTTGACATGGAGAGGCTTTTTTTTTGGGAGAGGAGTTGATCCAACTGCCATTAGGCAGGCAACACTGGTTGTAGAGCGCAGCAGATATATCAAGAAATTAATTGTTGTAGATCTGTGAGTCTCATCAAGACAAAAAATGTTTCTTGCTTAAGAATTAACAGTCAAACATTAATATACTATATACACCTTTGCCATTTACACATTAGCATCAGGCCATTTATTACAAAACACTATACACTTTCCACTGCAGGCAGGTTATATATTGACAGCAATTTTCTGCAGATAAGACAGTGAATAGACTCTTCACTCCATGTTGATTAGGAATTGTTTCTCTAAATATTAGCCAGACACAGAGAAAAGTTGGACTGTAAGGCCTGGGTGCACAGTCTTGATGGAGCAAGTTAATTATGTGCATTTCCACTATTCTTTCGTCTGAGGCGGTGAAACCTCTTCACTGCCTTCATAATTTTCTTGTGCTCGTTGGCCAGTTCGCTGAGGATTGTTCATATGATGTGCTGCTGGGCCTGTATACGGTTGTCCATGCACATGGTTATTCTGTAAGAGATAAATGGATTTTAGATAAGTTAGGACAAATTGTTTTGCTTTTTAATATAATTACTTAGGTCAGAAATAACTGGCATTTGCAAACGCATTTGTTTCTCTAGAATACACTCTTACCTGTTCCATAAAACTAAAGATACCAAATAAACTGTACTGAAAGCAACAAGTAAAGTAATAGAACAGATTTGATTCCAACTTCATGCAAAAGCTGAAGGAAGAGAATACTAAAAAAAGATTCTGCCTAGGTGATGTCAGGTGCTTGAATAAAAATATCTTCAAAAATGAAATGATAGGGAAAATATAGTTTTAATTACCATAGAAAGGGTTATAATATATAAGGGTATAATAATGTTCTTATGCTAAAATGAACAAAGCAACTCAAGATACGAATAAATTAAAAAATATGGTTGAAATTCTATATCAACTTACCTGGACCCATTTAACTCTATGACAGTTATTTTTGAGTAGGTATGTCCTGGACTGCACTGTAACATACCTACTAAACTAGCTGATGTAACATTTGTATACCATGGTATAATGAAAAGTAGGAACCTATAACTAGAATAAAATTATAGCCATTGTGCATGTTAGGAAGTGAAAAAGAGCCAGCTTTTGTGAGAAAGTGAAGACACCACACACTAACAGATAAGGGAACTTGTGAATAAAATGTGGTTTAACTTTGAGGGAATTGGATCTATCGCACTTACCAACTGCTCTGCTGAGATCACCAGTAAAGAAAGCAAGATGAAGGAAAATGAGCAGGAAAGGAAATTAACAGATAAATGATATACAATTAATGATTTAGGAAAGATAAGGGAACAAATAGTGCAGTTACCCGAGTCACAAACATGAATAATGCCAGATTAAAATACAAACTTTTTTAGATTTCACCTTAAATCTGGTACTTCAATCTTCAAGCCCAATTCTGTTAATTAGGACTATAGCAACAAAGCCAAATAATACTACACAAAGCAGAGTCAAACTACAGCATTGTTTCTCTTCTTTCAACATTTGTTATGAAATTCTAGGGTTTTGTGCTCATTGTTTTGCTTTCTAAAGTGATCCCAGGAACAAATGGAAATATATTTGGGAATTTCAACTTTCTCTGGATGCATAATACATTCAGGTTCTCTTGCTGGCTTTGTTCATGACTTCAGCTTCAGTAGATAGTAGATAGCCAGTTTCCATAAAACTGTTGTGTGTGGGCTCTCATAAAATTCTTTTAAAAAATGAACAAATCTACACAAAGTCATGTGTTGGAAGAGGCCCTCTACAACACATAGTCAGTGTAACTGAGAAACACTTCCAAGAAAAAAAATTAGATTTTTATTTGCAGGTGTAAACATTAAATTAACCATAAAAGTGGCAGTTTTTTGGAAATTGTTGTAAAGAGGATACGTTCCAATGATATTGTTAATTCAAAGTACCTGATGTTTTAAAATGTTGTTTTTAAGATCTCTTTCATGTCAATAAAGACATGTGAATTTGAGAAACACTTATCCTTGGTCCCAAAGGAGAAATGGTAATGATGTAGTTGTGATAATGCTAAGCAAATATATTCATTCAGTATCCACGTGCAATGGCAGATAAACCTCTGCTCACCTGTTGGTACTGAGAGCCAGGAGAATGGGGATACAATGGAGCATCTTCTGGTGGAGAGGACTCATGTTCATCAGGGGCATCTGGATCATCTGGTTCCTAAAAATGTAAAACATTCTCATGAAAACCATATCACCAATTTTCAAATTAAACCATTTCCTAACATTTTATGCTTATAATTCATTGACATTTCCAAATTTAGTGAGTTGTGGTTTAACATGTGTTTGCATCATATGAAGGAATATAAAACAGGGTCTGAATTCTCAGCCATAGCAAAGAGGGGACAGTCTCTTTTATTTCAAAATACAGTGGTACCTTGGGTAAAAAATGCCCAGGGTAAAGTATGTTACAGGTAAAGAACATACTGTTTCCCTGGGCTTCAGACTTGGGTAGAGAAGCTAATTTGGGTAAAGAAGGCCAGCTGGCAGCTCTTTAAAGTTTAAAGAGCTGCCAGCCTGCACTTGTTACCTGAATGAACAGGTCAGGTAACATAGGTTCGTTCCTCTGGGGGTGGGAAGGTGCTTGGGGTGACTGGGGGGGGGGGTCTTCTGGTGGTGTGGAAGAATGTTTGGGGACAGTGGGAGGGAGATATAGGCAGCCAGGAATAGTGGCTGCCACTTTAAAAGCCTGCATTCCAAAGCCTGGCTCCATGTGGAGCTTTTGAAAAGGCTGGAGAGCAGGCCAGGGGATGCTCCTCCCACCAGCCAGCTCTGCAGGGAGTCAGGCTTTTAAAGTGGCAGCCACTATTCCCAGCTGCCTGAATCTCCCCCACACTGAATCCAAACACCCTCCCACCCTCCCCCCAGAAGACCCCCAGTCCCCCCAATGGGGCTTACTCCCAGGAAAGTGTCTAGAAGACACCACACACTCAGAAGTAAGCCCCATTGACACATGCCTACTCAGAAGTAAGCCCCATTGTGTTCAACAGGTCTTACTCCTAGGAAAGTGTCTAGGATTGCTGATTCCTAACCATGACTACTCAGAAGTAAGCCGCATTGTCTTCAATAGGTCTTGCTCCCAGGAAAGTGTCTAGGATTGCTAATTCCTAACCATGCCTACTCAGAAGTAAGCCCCATTGTGTTCAATAGGTCTTACACCCAGGAAAGTGTCTAGGATTGCTGATTCCTAACCATGCCTACTCAGAAGTAAGCCGCATTGTCTTCAATAGGTCTTGCTCCCAGGAAAGTGTCTTAAGGATTGCAGACTAAGTAGACTTCATAGGATCATGCACATTGAATGCATGTTTTGAATTCAATTCCAGTGTTTTGTCATCATTTTTACATATAGTTAATTTTTATATGAATTTTTTTGGGTTGTGGAACGAATAATCTGCGTTTCCATTATTTCCTATGGGCAAATCCATTTCACGTAAGGAATGTTTCACGTTACAAACATGCCTCCGGAACGGATTAAATTACAGGCGCCACTGTAGTTGAAAGGTTCTCTGTTACTTTGGCAAGGAGGGCATGATATTTGCCCTGAAGGGCCAGTGTTTCCCCTTCTTTTGCAAGGTAATTAATTTATCTGTTAAAAAGCCTTTTTCTCAGGGAGAGTTTTGCACATGGACAAAATTGTTTGGAACATGTCTCCAGGAAAATACACACATGAGAATGGACAACTATGCAACACTCTGCTATTTTGTCTATAGGTATCCCCATAGGGAAATTGAATTTATTATTAGAGGAAATGATGCTATCAAAGTGTTCGTTTTTTGAATCTCCTTATAATCCAATTTGCTCTTCTAAGAATCAATGTAATAGTATGTTTTCTGCTCTTGTCATTGACAACAGGCTGGACCACCAACAATATAATCTATTAGCTCAAAAATGCAGGGGAAAAACTTTGAGCTGGATTTACACTAAACATCTTCAACAACTATTATAGGGGATACAATAAAGCCTTGGGCTAGCCTTGTATTCTATCCAACTTCCATCATTGCTCTCCCAGCCCACAGAGACCAACTGCTTCAGAAACATTTGGTTCTGAAGAAGTTATCAGGCCATCTCTGAAAGACCAGCTCTCATCATATCACTGACTAACTGGATATGAAAGTTCACCAATGCAATTAGATCAAGAAAAAAGTAAAAGGTTCCTCTTCTCACACTATCTTAACAGCTAATGTCTAAAGTTTTCAACAGAAGTAATACAAAAGATAGGACAAAAAAAGCTTTGATGCATCTATGTTGGAGAAAATACGTATTTACATCTATAATAGTGAAAAGATTCATTAGACAAAAACACAAAGAAACATTAGACTGAATGCTTAACACCATGTTCACCAAACTATGCTCAGTGCACCCAAAAAATTGTTCTTTTTGGGAACAGAGTTTATTGTTCCATGAGGTAGCAATATATTTTCATTTCCAATATCCTGCATTGGGCAGCCACCTCCACTCCCAGTTGTTCCAGCACCATTTTCAGGCACCCTGACTTCCAAGCAGACGCAGTTGGCCAGCACAACGTTCTGGGGAGATTAGAGAGGAAGGTATGCAACTGGGCTAAGGAATGGTAAACTCTGTTCACAATTAGGGACTGGATTTTCAGTGATTAGCATTAGGAGGCCTCCATCAGTCTTGGAAGACTATGGTATTGTGCTCGGCGCTGCATACGCTGCATGCGAAGCACGAAAGCCTGGGTTGGATTGTTATGGAGGATATGCTGTTACCCAAGCAGCAAATCCCCCCTCTCCATGCCACTGAATTAGTCCAATGGAAAGGCAGAGCCAATATAATTGGATCCAGCTGGCATCGCAAAGCTGGGCTAAGGATAGGAGCTCACCCTGTCTTGTGGGGCCTACCCGGGTCTCGAACCCTGGCCTGCTGGTTAACAATCACAGTGTCTTAGCCACTTGCGCCACCCACATTCCCTAGTGATTAGATATCCCTCTGTAATGTACACTTTTAAACTGTATCCAGCTCACATTTCACCTATGTAAACATATAATTTTACATGTAGTTCTATTAACATAATTTCATATTACCAATGAATGTCAAAAAAGTAAACATTAGGTATGAATTAAATCCTTACCTCCTCCGGGCATAGTTCGCAAGCCTTTGCAAGGGTCATTCTTGCGCTGTGTGATCTCTCCAGAAAGTAGCCATTTGATGTTTCATTACTCTGGACTGGTGGAGACCAGTTGTTATATGTATACTGTGGATTGCCAGTGTATGGCCTACGCTCAAGTTCATCTCCAAGCCATTCTACTGCCCAGGTCCATTTTCTTTTCAGATCTCCATTGCTCTGAATAGACATAAAGAAAGCCATTCAAACCTTTTAAGTGAGCAAGACACCTCACTTCACTCAGTTTTTTATTTAATATACATTTTCCTATTTATTACTTCAACAAATTGTTTCTTTTCAATAATGTTTTTTTCCAAAGAGACTATAGGACAAAAAGGAGAATTTGATAAATGGGTTAACCAGAGAATGGATTTAGCTCACAGTGGTGGTTTTGCAGATAACTAAAACTTTCTAAGAATCTTGCCCCCACTCTTCATAAAAAGATATTTTTATAATAAATTAGTCACTACATGAATGACATCAGAACACAACATTAACACTGACATGCAAGAAATCACCTGTAAAATCTGATAGGCTACAGGACAGTTGCTGAAAAGAGCCACCATACACTTTATACACTGGTAAGCCCTTTTTTGATAATGGTTTTTAGAGCGCTGAATGGTATCGAATAGCCCATCCCGGTCGTCTGGAATTCCTTTAAGTGCATTGTGAATCCTGAGGGAGCATAATAAAAAAATCAAGTTTACACATAGGCTACAGATCAGTAAATCATCCACACAAGGTGCTTTGTGTGTCCACATTCAGTTTAATCACAAAGAAGTTTCACACTGCCAACAGCTTAGATTTTTTGTTAGTAGTACATGTTTGCTTTAGATCTCCAGGTTTTTTTAAATTCACTCTGTTTTACCCAATTTTAAGTGTTATCAAAGAAATTTGAAAGTAGTAAGCAAGTTCTGAATTCTTATTTTTCTTATTTTTTATCTTATGTTTATGTTCTATTAAGAAATTATATATATATATATATATATATATATATATATATATATATATATATATATATATATATATATATATATATATATATGGGTTACAGAGAGGGGGATGACTTTGGCTGCAATCCTAAAGACACTATCCTGGGAGTAAGACCCATTAGACACAATGGGGCTTACATCTGAGTAGACATGGTTAGGATTGGGCTCTTTCACTATCACTAATGGAGTCACTGCTATCCATTGGCTCAATGGAATCTATTGTCTTTTTGTGCAACTTTAACATTTCCAAGATGCTGACGGGGAGCAGCACTAGAACATTGATAAGGCACACCTTCCACACTGACACACACAGATCCCACATACAGACCTGACTCAGGCTGCTCCCCCCAGATCTCCCATGAGTTCCCTGGCCATGGAAACCTATCTCAAACTTTGCCCAGGGCCCCACTGTAGCTTAAGCTAGTCCCTTTGTCCCCCGTGGGTTCCCTTGCCATGGAAGCCTGTTCCAAACTTCCTCTGAAGTGCTCTTTACTCAAGTCAAATTCTCTGATAAAATTTTGCTCTTTACCCAAAACGCTCTTTACCCAAGGTACCGCTGTAATTCTGTTCAGAGGGTAAAACCGGGCACTGGTCACTTGGGCACCAGCACCACCTGTCACAAAATCAGTTTTGTCCTTACATCAAGAAGGAATATGCTCCACAAATTTCAGGTTTCTAGGTCCAGGGATTGGAGCTGATCAGTCAGTCTTTGATGTTAAATACAGAATGAAAAAGCATTTCATTCCTTTTCATCCCTCTAGGGGTTAAATTTCTAAAAATTGTTTTAGTTGGTGCTCATGTCATGTAAAGAATAATTTACATTTTCTACCCAAATTTCATGCTTCTAGGTCCAGGAGTTGGGGTAGGGCACTGATAAATCAGCGATTCTTCAATGTAAAGTACAGGGACAAAAACATGTTGCTTCCCTTTTCAACTCCTTTTGATTAGAATTTCCAAAAATCAGTTCTTAGTGGGTGCCTATATCATGGAAGAACATCCCCCCCCAAAAAAAATTCATGCTTCTAGGTCAGATGGTTTTGGCTCAAATTAAACTTTGAATTAATGACTGAGGGATGCTCTACCCCAACCCCCGGACCTAGAAGCATGAAATTCGGGGAAGGTGTTCCTTCTGTCACATGAACACCCACCAAGAACTGATGTGGAGAAATTTAATCCTTAAGGAGCTTAAAAAGGGTGCAATGTGTTTTTGTCCTATACTTAACATGGAAGACTGACCAACATCCAGCCATTATAAAAGCTTTGAATAAAACATCAAGAAGATAGCTAACCATTCCAATAAGTCACTGAAACCTGTGTTTCCCCACGGATATGAAATTGTATCCCAACAAGCATAAAGAGAAATAATTTGTCATTTTGCATTACACTGCATATTGTTGTAAAAGTGTATGCAGAGAAAAAGTGCACAACTTACTGGCAAAGTCATGATTACTCTCTTTGTGCAAGATACAGTGCAAGCATCAAGTTGTCAGGATTTGGTGTGTATGAACCTGATCCTAGAACCTGGATGGGCACAAGCCCTTTACAAAGTGTCTTATCGGTAAAGGTGTATTCAGCATTAGAATTTAAAGTGCTAACCTGTGAGTTTGCCAAGAGTCCTCAATTAGCAAGATTTGCAGAAGCAGATCCAAGTAAGGTCGAAGTTCATATGTGTATGAATATGCAACCTACAAAAAGGTGGGATATGAGGAAAATGTTAACATATAATTTCTAATATGTGAACAGTATGACGTAGAAAGAGAATACTATTATTAACAATATTTATAGATCAATTTTTAACAACCATGAACTTTTGTTATAATAGTACTATTTATAGCCATAATTATGATTTTAATACTGTATAACAACCTTTCAGCTATGGAGGAGTTGTGATGTTTCTTATGAAGAAAAGTGCCACAAGCCATAGAAAAGCTATTTTTTTAACAGCTATCAAACAAGCTCAAAGGATTTAACCCATTTTAACACTAGGAGCAATATGATTTTGTGTGAAAATGTGATTCTTTTCAATAAATGGTCACACCAAGCTATTTCAAACATTGTTAAGGCATTAGAATGGGTTCCCTATGGTTTGGTGTTATCTCAACAATCTATGGTTACCACACTTCCCCTTGCACACCCTTGTAGCTTCATCCTGGTTTATAGCAAACCATAAAGTAACCAAGTGGAGAACATGTAACCCTAAAGCTTGTTCATGTAACACCAAGCCAAGGTTTGGCATTACACACAAACTATTATTTATTTTTTGATAATACAAGACAAACTGTACTATATTGCAATTAAACATGAAGTTGCTTCCCATCAAAAGTCCTTCCATATAAAGAAATATAAAGGCTGTTCCAGATAAAAACCTACAATTTGAGTATCCATTTCCAAACAATGCACTGCAGCTGCCTCTACTAAGACATTACTAAGATAGATAATTCAGGAACAGCTGAAACTCAGCAGTCAGTAACTATGGTAAATAAAGCAGTCACTGGGATCCTCTTTAGTCATCCAGTAAAGTCACAAGATGCTTATGGAAGGAATATATTTTCTTTAATATAATATCAAGCTCAAGCTAATCCTATTTTAATCAATAGATGAAATATGGATTGTGTTCTGATTTTTGACATATTTTAATATCATGTATTTTAAAAAAGTTTCAAACCAACTTGAAAGATAATTCCACAGACTTATTACATGCTGAGTAAAGAAATATTTTCTTTTGTTTGCCTTAATTCTTCTAACACTCATTGGAAAGAAGGTTGTAAATATTTCACATTCAACTTATTACGTGTATTCTCTGAATATTCTCTCTCTGATTCAATGAAGTTTGTAATACTCTTTCCTCCTATTATCTTGTTTTACCTGCCAAAGGAGTTCACTGAGGACTGTTGATGAAAACTGAGGATTCTCCCAACAACAGAAACGAAGTAATTTGATGGTTTCTTCCGAGTTACTGCAGTCTTCAATTATTTTTTTCACATAACTAGTTCGCACAAACAAAATGTCTGCCACATTCTGTTGAAGTGCCATTATTGGTTGTGATAAATTAGGATCACCATAGGGGTTGCTAAGTGGAGGATTACCTAGGAAGAAACATTTACCCATTTATTTCTGCTTTGAATTACAGAAATTCTACAGCACCAAATCACTAGAAATGTAATCTCAGAATATGACTTCATGGACCCTTTCTACATTATCTCCCATTATCATTGTTGCCACTGTAATACCTGGCTATGTAAAAAACGGGAATTTGTTGACAGGGAAATTCGCAGTAAGGAACGATTTTTAATACTTTGGCAGAAACAGCCCAACCTAGCATTGTCAAAATAAGAACAACTTATGTATAGTGTTATAACAGAAAAATTCTTTGAAATAAAAGAATACTGAAACAAAAATTCATGGGGTTATTAGGATCTAGTGCTTATCTTGTCTCTAGATAAGGCTCAACCATTGTTCCCTTGTTGTCCTGATGACTGCTTTTGGGTCAGGAGGGCTGTGCAGGTCAGGTGTCAGTTCTCTACCCAGCGTTTTCGAGCCAACCTGTTCCTAACTCAGCTTTGAGGAGACTGCCTTTTCTTCGTGTTATGTGAACATGTGCCATTTAAATACAGCTCCAAATGGCAGCTCTGTCTCAGGTGTCATATTTTCACATCCTTTTGTGGAACAATAGTATTCCAGACTATAGCCATTTAGTTAGGTTATGTTATGGATTCTCCACCGAGTCAGAATGAATGGAGCCATCTACATCAGGCACTAGGTGAAGGAATGAAGAAAGGGTGTTTTTTTCCCATTGCTCCTTTCTAAGAAGGAACCAGTCTTTTCTCCTAAAGGAAATCAAGCATTTATAGCATCCTACCTCAAACGAAGGCAAAAAGGAAAGTGTGAATTTGTGAAGAGAATAAGTGTGACTGTGGCTTGTCTGGCTAGAATGGATATGGCTCCACATTAAGGAGAACTTTTTTAGCACCTATAACTGCACTAGACAATTTTTGCCTACATGATGCAAGGTTGTATCTAGAATTTTTAATTACTTTGAATGATATATGAAACAGATGAGTGAAAATAAACATAGCCATTTAGTAATATAAGAATTAATTGTACCATTTATAGAAGACTGCATACGTGATGACACATTGCAACAGCGGATGAGCTGGGACACCACAGTGTACAACTTGCCCAATTCAGCATACTGGTATTTGATTGGAGGACCTGGGCCTTCGTCCAGTGCCACAAGCATAAATGTTGCAGGTACGTTTAATTTTAAAAGCTGTGTTTTTTCTGCTACACCTGAAGACAGAAAGGAATCAACTTCAACTGAATAATTAAATTTAATCATTTGCATTTTCATATCAAATTTTGTGCAGAACTTTTGGAAGAAAAAACAACTGAAAAATGTTGACAGAATAAATATATAACTAACAGAATAAATATATAAGTACAGTGGTACCTCACTTAACAAGTACTACACAAAACGTGCAAAAAATCTAGGATTCTGCCTTACATAACAAGCATTGTTTCACTTAACAAGCACACTCATTGGCAGTTGGGACAGAAGCGCTGGCTGGCAGTCTTTTTAAAAAGCGTCACGGCTGCCTACTGCGCCTGCCCATAGCGAAAGCAACACTTCTGCACTGTTCCTCCTGTGGCCGGGAACAGCAGTAGAGAAAAGGGAAGCAGCTCAGGAGGGAGCAGGGGGGGTGAGAGGCTCAAGATGAAGAGAAGGAGAAAGTGGGGAGACACTTTGAAAGTGTCTTGGACTGCAGCCTCCTAACTATGTCTACACCCAGAAGTAAGCCCCACTGTGTTCAATGGGGCTTACCCCTAGGAAAGTATCTTTCGGATGGCAGCCTAAGTAGACTTCATAGGATCATGCACACTGAATGCACGTTTTGAATTCAATTCCAGTGTTTTGTCATCATTTTTACATATACTTAATATTTTTATATGAATATTTTTTGAGTTCTGGAACCACGCATCAGAGTTTCCATTATTTCCTATGGAAAAATCTGCTTCACATAAGTAGTGTTTCACATAACAAGCATGCTTCCAGAATGAATTAAACTTGTTATGTGAGGCATCACTATACATATACCTACTGAGTATAGTAATATCACTTAATATCAGTAGAGCAGATCAGTGGAGTTAAATTACAATGGCTCTAAAAGCTAGGATTTAGAAAAGGCTGCTTTGCTTCTTTCTTTTGAAAAAAAGTCAGCAGATTGATCACTCTCCTCTCTGCATGCAAGAGCCTGATGGCTCACCACATTGACTGTTTTCTCCTCATTAAAACAGCAGTAGCTGCTGCATTTCCCACCCTAGGCTCAATAAGTTTCCCCAGTTTTTTGTGGTAAAATTAGGTGCCTCGGCTTATACTCGGGTCAGCTTATACTCAAGTATATACAGTAATTGATTTTTAGGAGTTTCAACCTAAAAGCCCTAATACCTTTCAACCCTATGCACTACACATCCAATCTGACATCTAGTGACCCTCTATTGTACCATCTAAAATTAATCTTATATAAAGAATAGAAATTTTCTCTTTATTTTTGTTTTCTATCTTAAAGGGTCCCATATGTCCTGCTTAAAGTATGTTTCACATAACAAAAATTTCTCTAGGATTCTGCTTCACGTAACAAACTGTGCTTCACGTAACAAACACACTCGTTGGCAGTTGGGGCAGATGTGCTGGCCAGCAGCCTTTTAAAAAGTGTCAGGGCTGCCTAGTGCACCTGCCAATAGCGAAAGCAACACTTCCGCACTGTTCCTCTTGCGGCTGGGCGTCCACTGGGCAGAGGGAGAGAACAGCAGTGAAGAAGAGGGAAGCAGCTCAGGGCTAGCCAGAAGGGAGCAGGGGAGAGAGAGGATCAGGATGAAGAGAAGGAGAAATTGGGGAGACACTTTGAAAGTGTCTTTGATTGCAGCCTCCTAACCATGTCTACTCAAGAAGTAAGCCCCATTATGTTAATGGGAAACTCCAAGGAAAGTGCCTTTAGGACTGCAACCTAAGTAGACTTCATAGGATCATGCACATTGAATGCATGTTTTGAATTCAATTCCAGAGCTTTGTCATCATTTTTACATCAAGTTAATATTTTTATATGAATATTTTTGGGTTGTGGAACCAATTGTCTGAGTTTCCATTATTTCCTATGGGAAAATCCTCTTCACGTAAAGAACGTTTCACGTAACAAACATGTCTCTGGAACGAATTAAATTTGTTACGTGAGGCGCCACTATATATCTAAAAGTGGGAAGGATCAAGTCTTTGTTTTGTTGTGCCAGTAGCCTTTGATAAGTTCAGGGTACATGGTAGATTCTAGGGTACATAGCTGGCTCATACAAGGTGCTGGCTAAAAGGCTAGTACCAAAGGTCAACCAGACTAAATTTTGGATCCATGCTTATCAGAGAGTCTACCCAGGCCTGAATCTCCAAGAATTAGTTAGCCATGAATTCTATTATTAAGTAAAATATTCATATCCTGCCTTTTCAAGATATAGGAATGTCATATGTCCCAGAAAACCAGGATTGTCCCAGATTTGAATGGTTAAAAAGTTCTTTCTGGCTAAGTAGAAATCCTGGATTTTTCTACCTCCAAGCTTCTCTGCCCCTCAAGCCTGTGTTGCTCATGACCCCACATGCTTTTGGCGTCTGTAGCTGCCAGAGGGCACTGCACTTCCTCCTTCTGTGGCATTCATGGTGGAGGCTGAGGGGACCTCTCAGTGGGAATGACCCTGTTCTGCTGTGCATCTACCTCCACACTGCCTCCCAGGACTGCCACAACCACCTGCAGTGTCGGACACCTGTGGAGGTTGTGGGCTGTTCTGCGCGATCTACCTCCACACTGCCTCCTGGGACTGCCACAACCACCTGCAGTGTCGGATACCTGTGGAGGTTGTGGGCTGTTCTGGAATGGCTAGTTAGGAACGTGGTGGCAGTGCCAGCAGGTGTTGACCTGGCCCACCCTGGAGCCCTTTAAGCCCACCTGGCACCTCCATCTCAGGGCTGCTCAGGCACCTAACCAGGTGGGGGGAGGGATGGGAAAGAGAGCTGCTATCTATCTATCTACAGTATTTATATACCGCTTTTCAACTGAAAAGTTCACAAAGCGGTTTACAAGAAAATGAAAAAATTAATAGCTAATGGGTCCCTGTCCCAAAAGGGCTCACAATCTAAAGTGCAAAAAGAATACCAGCAGAAGCCACTAGAACAGACATTGCTGGGGTGTGTAGGGCCAGTTACTCTCCCCCTGCTAAATAAAAGAGGAACACCCACTTGAAAGAGTGTCTCTTGCCTAGTAAGCAAGAGCTCAGGCACCTGGCCTGTCCCAGTTTGGTGGAAGAGAATTATGACAATCCTATCAAGTAATACTACTTTTCTGAAATCAGTAGCCTTTAAATAGGCCTTTGAGACCTTTAAAATCAATATAAAATCATCAATATAAAATCACAAAGCAAAAAACAGGACAAAACATAAATGTGAAAGACAAGGTTTTACACAACAAGACTTGATTTTTGAGTTGGATTTCAACAGGAAGATCCAGATTTCAAATCTCTACTAAGCCAACTTTCCTGGAAGACCCATGGCCAATCACTATCTTTAAGCCTCACATTTGTTATGAGGACAAAAAGATACACACATATGTATAAAAATTTAAGATGAAATATACAACACATTACCTAAGTTGGCATACATCACAAACAAGTTGAAGTATTGCTGTAAATGGCGCCCATGCTCAGACACTTCTCTTCTAAGTAGATTCAATACAGCTCTCAGCAAGTGGTCACTTAAACTTAAGTTGTCGTAGGCCTATAAGTACACAAAAACAAAAACATAAGTAGATTAACCAGTTTTGTTCATTGTATAACAAGGCTCATCAAAAGCCCTGTATTATAATCTAAAATTGAAGTAAATCTATACAGGTCCCACCTTGTTATACACTTTTTTAATAGATGGATTTTACTCAACATGAATGGCCACTGCAAATCATAGTTATAAAAAACTGCTTTTCTACTGTTGTAGAGAAGCAGTGATGCGAACAATCATTTCATTCTTCAGTCCCAGATTCAAACCCCTGGAGATATTAAGGCACAACCTTATTCCATTAGGTGCAATGGAGAGCACAAAACCTGGAAGTCGATTTTTCCTTTTTTTTTTTTTTGCTATCCACAGAATGTTCTGTAACAGAACCTTAGTGGATAACAAGGAACAACTGTATACATAAAACTGAAGAGTCACTGACTCAACCATCAGTCTTTCTTCTGTGATGTAGGCATGCACTAAGAATCAATTTTTGAAACTTTAACTGCTAAAGGGGTAAAAAGGAATACAACATGTTTTCGTTCCTATACTTAACACTGAAGAATTCCTGACTCATCTATGGTCAAGCCCCATCCCCTGGAGCTAGAAGCATAAAATTGGGGGAGCATATTCCTTCTGTGGTGTTGCAGAATCACTAAGATTAAATTTGTGCTTGCCACTGCCCCTGGTACCTCAGCCCAATGCCCTCTGCCCACCAGTTCTCACCCTACCCCAGGATCCACACATATATTTTTGAAATTTAACTCCTGCAACAATGGGGAAATTCCACTAATACAAAATAAAAAAATTCCACTAATACAAAATAAAAAACTTATTTAGCCCAAGGTTAAATAAGTTGAAACACTGCTTACTTACAGGAGTTTTACCCCTCAAGACCCATACATAAATTTACAGCAATCAAAAATGACATATGATCCTTTCACAAAATAAGTACCATTTAGAGTACTGACCAAGTGCTTCACAGCACTTCTGTGACAACCCCAGGTAAAGCACAGGACTTATGCTGGGGCTTAAGCTGGCCTAACCTCAGAGATTATAGAAACTTGTTTAGAGAGACTTTTTTAGAGTCTCTTAGACTGAGACAGTTTATGCATGACTTTGTGAGATCTACAGAGTTAGGAAATGACAGCCAGTTTTCCATAAAGCTGCAGCATATTAACTTTCTAAAGAGCCACCCACAAACTTTGGATTCCTATGATTTACAAGGTGAATCTGATCATGCTTAGCAATTCCCAGTTTTTTTAAACAGTTCATGCATAAACAGATTAACCAACTTCTAATTCCTTTTAACCACAGATTAATTTTATTTAAAAAAGGAAATAATGCATCTAAATCTCAAAGTAGTTGAGTAGCCAACAGTAGTTGCATTGACTGAAAATGTATATAGTAAAAGGCAAGTTTCATTACTTCACGTAACATATTAGGTGGCAAACCAGAATTGAGATGTTTCTCAGTCTACAATGTAATACAATGTTCTTGATGTTTTTAATTTTTAACTGGCAGAATGAACCTGCTGTTGCAGGAGTAAATACCTCCAGAACATTTGTGAGCTTAAGGCCCAGCTGGGCATGAGCAGGCACTAGTGGACACAGGAGACTACCAGGGGGCAATGGCAGGCAGCACTGGACACTGGCAGGGTCTGGGCATCCTTACCAGGAACCATTGTACAGTGGGTAGGAACAGGCACCACCAGACAGTGGACATTCCTACTGAGCACTGGGCACTATTGGGCAATTGTCACCAGCAGGCATCACCAGGCAGCAAGACCACTGGGCACATCTGCTGAGCACCAGGCATCCTTACCAGGCACCACTGCTCAATGGGCAGTCGGTATCACTGGACACTATCAGGCTCCGGGCATCCCTACGAGGCACCAGCAGGTAGCACCGGGCACCAGCAGGTACCTCCTATCATCCCTTCTGAGCACTGGGCATTGCTGCCAGACACCAAACACCAACAGGTATTACTAGGCATCGAACTGGTTCTTAGTGGGTCCTTACATCACAGAAAGAATACACTCCCCAAATTTTATGCTTCTAGATCCTGTGGTAAAGGTTGGGCATTTATCAGTCAGCAATTCTTCAATGTAAAATACTCTATTGGGACGAAAATGTGTTGCACTCCTTTTCACCCCCTTCCAATTTGAATTTCTAAAAATTGGTTCTTAGTAGATTCCTATCTCATGGAAGGAATATCCTCCCCAAAATTTCACGCTTCTATGTTTGGCAGTTTTGGCTTGGCATTCATGAATGAGTCAGTGAGTCAATCAGTGACTCTTCAATTTTATAGATATACTAGTGAAAACGTACCCACGCTGTGGGAGTAAAATTCCCCCCATATGCCGTATCCACGTTGCAGGAGTAAAATTCCCCCCATTCACCATACCCATGTTGTGGGAGTAAAATCTCCTCCATACACCATCCCCCCCACTGCGCATCAACCCCCCATGTGCATCAACACTTCCCCACTGCATATCTCCCACTGTGTATCATCCCCCATGTGCAATACCCCCCATGCACACCATCATCCTCTGTGCACCCTCTCTCCCAGTGCAACAGCTGGATGTTGATCAGTCAGTCTTCAATGGGTAAGTATAGGAAAAAAAACATGTAGCAACCCTTTTCAGCACCTTAAGGGTTAAATTTGTCAACATTGGTTCTTGGTGGGTGTGGATGTCACAGGAGGAACACCCCTCCCAAATTTCATGATTCTAGGTCCAGGAGTTGGGGAAGAACAAATCTCAGTCAGGGATTTGCAATGTAAAGTATAGGGAGGAAAATGTAGTATAGGGAGGAAAATGTGTTGTGCCCCTTTTCACTCTGCTCCCGTTGAAATTTCCAAAAACTGGTTCTTAGTGGGTGCCTCCATCACGGAAGGAACACCCTCCCAAAATTTCATCCTTCTTGGCCCTGCGGTTTTGGCTGGCCCTTGATGAATGCGTGAGTCAGTCAGTGATTTTTCAGTTATATACATACATGCATTTTATATAAGAGGACAAAAGTATTATCCAAAATATTGTGTTGAACTATGTCATCAAGTAATGATCAAGTCCTGAGCTGTCCTGTACGCTATACTGTGATTAAACTATTACCTATATATATAAAAGAGAAAAGTCACTGACTGACTGACTCATCACTGCCCTGCCAAAACCACTGGGCCTAGAAGCGTGAAAATTGGTGTGGGTGTTCCTTCTGTGAGGGAGGGGTGCACTAAGAACTGGTTTTCGGAAATTCCAACCGGAAGGGGATGAAAAGGGGCGCAACGCGTTTTCCTCCCTATACTTTACATTGAGAATTGCTGACTCATCAACATTCCTCCCCAACTGCTGGGCCTGAAGCATGGAATTCTGGGAGTTCCTTCTGTCACCTGAACACCCACCAAGAACCATCTGGAGAAATTTAACCCTTCAGGGGCTGAAAAGGGGGCAACGTGTTTCTGTCCTATACTTAACATGGGAGACTGAACCACATCCAGCCAATTTGGTGCTCAGACCCTGGTGCACTGGGGACGTTATTCGGAGGAAGAGGTTGCGCTGGCGAGGATGTTGCGCATGAGGGGAAGTTGCGCATGGGGGGAAGTTGCGCATGGGGGGAAGTTGCGCATGGGGGGAAGTTGCGCATAGGGTTTGATGCATATGGGGGAAGTTGCGCATGGGGGTTGATGCACATGGGGGAAATTGTGCATGGGGGGTTGATGTGCATGGGTTGAAATTGCGCATGGGGGGAAGTTGCGCATGGGGTAACCTGTGCATGTGGGGTTGATGCGCAAGGGTAAAGTTGTGCATGGGAGGTTGATGTGTATGGGGGAAGTTGCACATGGGGGTTGTTACGCCTGGGGGAAAGTTATCCATGGGGGGTTGATGCATATGGGGGGATGGCATACGGGGGAATTTTACTCCCGCAACGCGGGTACGCCTTTCGCTAGTTCATTAATATTTCCTTATATTAAAGCAAGCAAAATGTTGTACTACTATACACTGATAATATATAGTAGCTCTCTCATGTCACACTCTTTGCAAAATTAAGCGTACCTGACTAGAAGGTCCAGGTGAAGCAAAAGGTGAAGGACACGGTCCATCTTGTAATGAAAAATGTGCAATAAATACTATAAGTTTTGCAAAAGCTCCCCTCACTTCAGCACTAGGACACTCCAACAGATATTCAGAAAAGCGATTTGAAACGTTGAAAAGGACATTGTGTGCAAACCAAAAACGTACATTCTTGCTGTGACGAAGGAGAATGCACAGAGCATCATACCTAAGAAAGAATTTTAAATTAATAGTATTATCTTGTTTTCTGGTAAAAGACTGATGTACTAAAGGTGGATCCCAGAATTATAGCATTGTGTTAGTACTAGAGCATCCAAACTGTTCATGCACATTGGAGAGACTATGGGCGCAATCCAGAGTAACTACGGGAAGTCTTTGCTCCAGTGTAAGAACAATTTACTCTGGATTGGAATATGAATTTCCCATAGATTTTCACTAGGTGGTGCCATAACTACGGGTGCACGTAATGTCTCTTACGTGCTCCTGTAGTTACTCTGGATTGTAGGGTATGCAGCATTCAAAATACTACAGACCCAACATTAAAACTAAGGTAATGAAATAAATAAAAATATCTGCATCTCACATTTGGTTACAAAGGCTGGCTTCTTCTCCTAAGGAATGAAATTAATTATAAGTTCTGAAATTAATAATGATTAACATTTATCACCCTTCTTAATCTGGATATGACCAGCAGCTTCAAAACCTGGTTACTATTAACCACAATTAATGTTATTAAGTAATTATTAAATGTGGATAAGAGACTAAAGAAAAATAGGAAAAATTAACATTGAACCTACACAAGCCAACTCCTGATGACTTAACAATGGTTAAACAACACCAGCAGAGTTACGTGTTTGTGCATTCAACTAGGGTGATGAAGAACCTGAGTTTTTTCAATAAATTCATAAACGAAATACAGTTAAGTAATTTGACTACATTAATCTGCCACACTTCCAGTCACCGGAAGGGTATGTTTTACCACATTTAAAAGATTAAAGCTTATAATTCTACAATTGTACTTAAAATCAAGTATACCAATCACTGGCAGGACCACGGACTATTTTCTTTGTATGAAATCCTGTAGTGAAGAGAAACCTAGCTGCAAGCTGAACACTAATCATGGTTATTTCTTCTGCTTCAGGCAATAGATGATCTTGTCCTAAAGGAAAGTGGAACACAAGTTACTATAATACTTTTTCTAGAAGAGGTACAATCTATACTTGTTTTAAACAGTTTCATAGATAGGAAATAAAACTACCAAAAAAATTAACTTTGAAATTCTAGCAGCAATACTGACTGACAACTTAGTTGACCATGGACCTTTATTTGAATACTTTGGAATACTTGCATATACATGAGAGATTCTGAGGAGAACGTCCAAGTATAAACATGAATAATTTATTTTTCATATATCCCTTAGTATTCAAATGTATCCAGGTAATTCTATACAATATTTTTAATTAATAATTTTGTGCAGAAAACATAGTTTGTGATTTTATTTCTGTAGGCAACAAAAGTCACGTTGGTGCTCAAAAATGTTCTGTATTTAGGAATATTCCAGATTTTGGTATTCCAGATAAGGGTTACAAGCAACCTATAGGAAATAAAAGTACTGTTTCTTTCTAGATAACTTGGTTTATTTTTTAATTTTATTGTCTACTGTGTCACAATTGTCATTTTAAAATGCAGCTCCTAGTACTAAAAAGGTTGGGAAACACTAAACTATGTGATTATTAACAAACCACACACTTGGCAAAATGTAACATTGAAAACAAATTTTACATCTAATAGAAAGAAAACAGTGACAGAGCACAAGTCTAACCATGTATACGCAAAAACAAGCCCCATTCTGTTTAATGGGTCTCACTTCCAGGTTTCTTTAGGACTGCAGGCTTAATTTTTTTCTAATCACTTTCAGCATCAATGAGATCAACATCAGGGAGTAAAGAGATTTATAAAAAATGCACATCTAAAATGTTAAATATACTTCTGCAAACTCCTGTCTATTAGTTTTTATTCTGAATATTCAAACACTTACCTGGAGGAGGATTTAGGTAGACACTGTTACAAGTCAGTAATTTCTTTATGAACTGGAAATATTCAAGACTGTACTGCATCCGATTATGCATGAACTGTACATTTTGCTTCCGTACACTTCGCTCAATGGCAGATGGCATTTTAATCTGATGGGGTTTAGTGGTCATAGTAAGTTCTGAAATATATTTTATTAGTTCATTGTCCTTGTCTACTGTGTCCATGCGTTCATAAAAAAGAATGTAAGCATTCCACCACCTTTTCTGACGTCTGTATGACATGCGCTTCATCATATGATCAAACACTTCACCCATATATTCTCCACCAAAACACTGATTTTTCATTTCTTCATCGTCATCCATTTTGCATTCTGTTACATCACCATCATCAAATTTATACCATCGATTTTTTTCACCATCTCCACCATTTCTCTGAATAATGTAAGAATAGTAATGTCCACCACTGGCCTGACCACTGTGCACCAACACGCCCACTAGTCTGTATTTAGTACTTCCAGAATGCTCATTTTCAGATTGTTCATTCTGAATCAGCTGATTTTCAGGATTTACATCATCCCCTTCAAGTTTAGCTACTCCAGCCACAGTATAAGGTTCCATGTCCAACTCCCGTGGAAATTCAAAATAATCATTGAACTTGATTGCACATTCCCTTTCCCAGTCATAGTCAAAACGTTTTAACTGGATAGCAAGAACTGGTGGCAACTTCTTAATCAATAAACGTTTCACTGTATCAACCTAAGAAATAAAAATTTGCAAGTTAATTCACTCAAATGAATTGCTTACTAAACCCACAACAATTTATGTTCAAACATATTGAAAAGCTTGACTTGATATTAAAAAATAACTGAAACTGGATTTATAATAAATAAACAACTGATACTGGATTTAGATCTTCCAGAACTAAGCAAACTGTAGGCTAAACATTCAACAGATTTTCACAGGATCTTGAAAAAAACATACTATATTTCAAAAAGATACCTTCTTGTTGCATTTTTCACAATGATATGCATTTGCACCTTCCAGTAAATCTCCTTTGACATACTGTTCCAAGGAATCTAGCAGGTTTTGGTGATTTCGTATATCTACATTCAATGTTGTAAAAGACTCTTCACATTCGTACCTACAGTTGTTGACACAATGGGTTATGTATGTTATACTGTTTCTAAACATCATGAAACAATGCTAGCATAATGCTAATTTGTAGCTGTGCCAGCACAGAGTATGCCCAGAGTAAGGCACACTGCAACAGCAACCAACTAGGCCTGTCAATGTAAGCAGGAGTGCACAATGGATTAAGTAAATTCCCCACTAAGTAGGTGCAGGGGTGGCAGGAGGAGGGATCAAGTCTGGGAGGCAGATTGCTGATGCTGGTGCATGGTATATACTATCACTTCCTGGGCCTGATGCACCAACATGGATCAACTAAGGACTTGTGTCAGTGATTTAGTGCTATTTCAAACAGACTCACTGCACTGGCTAGGGCTTTCCTTGGTGCAAGGGAAAGAATATCCCCTTAATTAAGTGATTTTCATCACTCTTCATATCATGCTAAACTGATAAGGTGCCAAAATTGTCGACACACCATTAATTTTTTTTTAGTTCATAGGGCTGGGTGGCATAAGTGGTTAAGACACTGTGCCTGTTAACCAGTAGGCCAGGGTGAGCTCCTGTCCTTAGCCCAGCTCTGTGATGCAGCTGGAACCAATCATATTGACTCTGCCATTCCATCGGACTATTTCAGTGGAGTGGAGAGGGGGGATTTGCTGCTTGGGTAACAGCCTTTTCTCCATATCAATCTACCCAGGCCCTTCGTGCTTTGCATGCAGCATTGAGCATGATACAATAGTCTTTCAAGACTGATGGATGCCAAATTTTTTTTTTAAGGCATATCATACTGCTGGAGGTGGTTTCACATTCCTCAATAGACTTACTAGCATGGTCCTATTCATGGCCCTATTAACTCCCATGGCACACCTGCAGACTATTCACGGCACACCAATGTGCAATAGCCCACTGGTTGCAAATCTCTGCCTTAAAACTTGGAAACCTGCAACATGCAAAATTCCCTTGTGTGATGCAGCTCAAGCCAAGCTGGCACCACTGCCTCAGAGCAGGGGAATCTGTACAAGACTGGACTTCCCAAATTGTAACAAAGTGCACATTAGAAGAAATCAAACACACAACTGAGAATCATCAATCTTCAGAAGACAGCTTGGTACAAAGTAACTTATAGTATCTCCACACCAGGATTCTTATGCAGAAAAATATAAAATAGAAAGGAACGCTCAACTCCATAAGTAAAGATGAAGCAACATCAAATATCATACCAAATGTGATAAATGGTATATAATGGCATTGTATATATGGGGGTTCCATTATAGACACCCCTTCAACAGGTATTAGGCTATCAGTTTGTTCTTTTAAGTATAAGAAGCCAGCAAAAATCAGGTTCTCAATATTTGTGCAGAAAATGGTATCATTTCTAGGCTTCTCAAGCTAAAAATAGCTATAAAGACTTTCTTCTAGGAGTCCCAACATCACCCCAGAATACATTGGGATATCTAATGGAAAGGATTTTTATTACATTCAGTTTCATGTAGAGGCTGATTAAAGTATAGCTCTATTCTTAAGTATGCTGGAGCAGTGTCAAGAGACCCATAATAAGGTATTTAAAGCAATTTTTAGTCTGAGAAAGCAAACGAAAAGCACAAAAAATATGAAAGAATCTGTCAATGAGCAGCAAGTTAAGCTTTCTTCATCAATACTCCAGCTGTGGAAACACAAAAAGAGTCCTGCTGGATCAGGCCATCCCAGTGGCACACCAGATCAGAGAGCACACAAGACACCTGCATCCTCCTGGCACTCCCTTGTATCTGACATTCTGAGGTAACTTGAGGTTGCACATATCCAATACAGCTTTTGATGGTCTTTTCCTCCAAAAATCTGTTCAAGCCCCACCCCCACCCCCCAAAAAAGGCATTTAGGTCAGAAACCATCACTATATCATGTGACAAAGAGTTCCACAGACTAACTACACACTGGGTAAAGTAGTCTGTTCGTCTGTCTTAACTCTTCCAACAATCAATTTTAATTATCTCCTCTGATTCTGGTGATGTGCAAGAGGGAAAAGACCATCCCTCAACCTATTCCCCTGCATAATTTTTGTATGTAACCATTATGTCCACCCTTCATGCACCTTTTTTCCACTAAAGAGTCCAAATGCTATATTCTTTCCTCAAAAAGGGTGAGGCCCCAGCCAGCCCAGTAATCACTTTGGGTTGTTCTCTTTTGCACCTTTTCCATTACCACTATATTCTTTCAGAGATGATGTGACAAGATCTGTATGCAATACTTTTAGTAACCTTACCGTTAATTTCAACAATGGCATTATAATATTTGCAGATATGGAAATCACTGTAATTATGTTGGTGTACTGCCTGGTTTATACAGGCATTCTTTACATGATCATGGGTAGTAACACATGGCTAAAGACAGCAGTCATGGCTACTGATGTGCTGGTGAAACTGTTGATGTAAATTACCTCTAGCTGGTCTCTATACATCCCACATATGGAAAAAGAGTTCAATATCTTTTTAGTAGAAAATACCTATATCATTGAAAAGATATAGTAACAAACTCAGTTTTTAAGAGGTGAGAAATGGAGATGCAATCATCCTAAAGAGGTAATGTTAAACTTACCTATGTGGGCAACCCTGACAGATTTTCTGATCAGCAAAGGAGCCTCCCAAAACTTTACTTAACATTGCTGGGTGACCCAAGGCTTTTAAAGCTTCATCTAGACTATCCACCAAGGAATTAAAGAATTCTAAAGCATCATGTTGTTCACGTAGATTTACAGGCTCGCCCCAAAGTCTAGAATAAAAAAGATAATATTAATGCCACTCAGTTCCAAAAAGAAATACTATATAATAATGAAAGTAGGACAAAAATAATAATTCACATCACCTACATTTCTTAGTAAAATACCTACCTACTGTACATACTGACTCACTTAAATACTGTAATTGTCTAGCAATTGTGCTTGAGCAAAAGTGAATTGTGCAGCTAAATGTTCTGGGTCACATACAATGGATAGGTTATATATGCAATGCGGCACAGAAACCAACTTTGGGTGTCATCAAATAAACCAAAAACAACCTCCTTCCATAATATGCAGAACTGTTACTGTGAACTCCCATGATTAAATCTTATTCTTGTGACCCTGTCATAACATTTATAAGCACAGTGATCACATGTAGGAATTTACATGCACTAACTGTTCTTCCCATTGGAGGGAAGTAAACATGAACCTAAGACGTCTTGCACAATGTCATTCACCAGGACTATGTCTGAATCAGCCCTGTATCTTCAACTTAAAATACATTTTGAATTTTATATTTAGCAGCTGCCTTGCCATACCCATGTCCCAGTGGTACCTCACTTAACAAGTGTTTCACATAACAAGCAAAAATTTCCAAGAAATCTTGCTTCACATGATTTCACATGATGACAAGTTTCGCTTCATTTAACAAGCAAGTGCGCTATGGGCATGCATGCAGCCATGACACTCCGCATGGAGGCTCTTTAAAAGGGCTGCCGGCCAGCGCTGCTGCCTCTATCTGCCTTCAACTTGGGGGCAGTTGCCTGAAGGTGCCAGAGGCCCCCAATTACCCCCACTGACCACCTTGAACCTCCAGCAGCAGCCCAGGTAAGCTTCCCAGGAAAGTGTCTTTGATCGCCTAACTATGTCTACGCAGAAGTAAGCCCCATTGAGCAGGGGAGAGAGAGAATCAGGATGAAGAGAAGGAGAAAGTGGGGAGACACTTTGAAAGTGTCTTTGATTGCAGCCTCCTAACTATGTCTACACCCAGAAGTAAGCCCCATTCAATGGGACTTACCCCCAGGAAAGTATCTTTAGGATGGCAACCTAAGTAGAACTTAATAGGATCATGCACACTGAATGCATGTTTTGAATTCAATTCCAGTGCTTTGTCATCATTTTTACATCCAGTTAATATTTTTATATGAATATTTTGGGGGTTGTGGAACCAATCGTGAGTTTCCATTGTTTCCTATGGAAAAACCTGCTTCACTTAAAGAGTGTTTCACTTAAAGTGCATGCCTCTGGAATGAATTAAGCTCTTTATGTGATGCATCACTGTACTTGTTTATAAGAAGTGCCAACTGTCTCTCAATTGATCCTTGTATCCACTGCCTCAATTTGTTCCTCCAACCATTTTTGTGGGAAAAAGACATTTCCTGACACTCTAAAAGCTTAAATGGCCCTTCCTCCTCAAAGATAAAGTTTGAGCCTGCATCAGAATCCATGGTTTTTGTATTTTTTGCCAACTTGTAGCTGATGAACACACATGACAGTGAAAACTAGCTGGACATTTCACGGAAAAGGTACTATTATTGCCAGCATTCCAACGCACAGCCAAAGAAAAAAGTTGATCTGGGAAGTTGGAAAAACATGGTGTTTTGAGTTCCTTGTGTTTGGGAAGGAACTAATCCATCTGTATGGAATGTCTGCCCCTCTCCACCTGGGAATAAATTATGTTCTTCTAGATTCCTTGCTTACCATCTAGTTAAAAAGGTACAAATGGGCAAAATCCATAGCAGTTACAGGTCCACACAGATATGTCACCGTCTAGTGTTACCTTATGGAAAGTCATCTTAACTGCTTTGGAGCAAGAGGCTTAATTTCACTTTAGGATATAAGCCTATGATTTAATTAGTCATTACATGAACAAGGTTGTATTATAATAGTTCACATAAACATAGATAAATGCATGTGAATGTCTCATTTACCTAAATTGCTTCCAAAATCCTCTTGGAACATAGTACTGTAACCTAGAAGCTGCTAAGTGACCAAAGATGACCTGGAGATGTCTTAAAACACCAATGTTGTACTCTTTTCTATCTTCCGTTTTACTTGAAGCTGGTTTATCTTCATACTGATGAGGGTAGCCAAAAACATCATCTCGTGGATCAGCATTGCTCTTTAAAATAATTTGAAAAATGCAATAACCATTTATCACTCATATCTTATAAAATGCAAAATATATACAAGTGCAAATTCATATAACCTAGCAACCTTGTCGGCAAAGGCCAAAAAAGATAAGAAATGCAGATATATATGGAATACTATGCTATGTAACAGTTCTTAAACTGACATCCAAGTAATCACACAAGAAAATTATTTCTGCTTTCATTTTTGTTAGTCAACTGCCTTTACATTTGTTTATTTTCATTATTTATCTTCATATTTATTATAGTTTAATTTTCCCTTATTTTAAAAGGGTATCTTCTCATTGTTTGCAGAGGTGTGTTTCCTGCACAACAGACTCCTAGCAACTGCAACTGTTTTTCTCAGAATACCCAAGAGACAGTATAGTCTCAACAACTCAGCAACAATAAAAATGGCTCCTTTCAGATGCACAGAGAAGCCATCTTGATCACTGAGATAAGTCAGCTCCCTACACAAATAGGGTACTGAAAAAACACCACATCTCATTCACTTCTTTTTATATTGATTTGTTTTGCCAAAGCATAACCTATTACAATTAAACAGAATGGTTGGAGAAAAAACATGTTCTCATCTCTGGTCAGTCTCAGTGATGTGCTTAGGATAACTCATGTTTTGATACTAGGTCTCAGTGCACCGTATATACTTATTTCAGTTGAGTATACATTTGCATGCTAAGCATAAAAGCGATGTAATAAGTAACATTAATATTTGTCTAACAAACTGCAACGTTACCTCATTGTCTTGCTTCTCATCCCCCGACATATCATCATCTACATCACTGCCAGTGCCCTCAATCGCAAGGATTCCATTCCTGATGGCAGGAATCATGTATAGTTGCTGAATGACGGAATTCATGTAACATGTGGCACCAGCATTTTTTAACCCTACAAAACCTTTTGGTGGTCGTGGTCCAACGGGTGGAAGGTATTCCCATTCTGTTAATGCTTCACAGGCTAGAAGAAAAAAATATTTAAAAAATTCAACTTTAAAACCAAATTTAAAAAACTGAACTGAATTCAGATAAATAAGTCATTTAGTTCTCTAGTCCTGAACGAACTCATTTTGAAATCAGTCCCAATTGTAGCTCTCCATTATGGCTACAGTCCTAATGGAGAAGGGCAGAGGGTTTGTCGCAAGGGGATCTTCTGATTACTTTCTGCACTTCCTGAGTAGCTATGGCTCACGGTTTAGGAGCTGAGTAGCTATGGCTCATGGCTCAACCCAACATAGACTGCACAGAGGAAATATAAGACACTGCAATGAGAAGACACTGCTAACTCAAGTACACATATTTTTCCTTGAAATAATACTTGTTTGAAAATCTTCTGCACTTCTCCTAACTTAATGTATATTTGCGTAGATTTGGGGCAGGATCCAGAGAGGAGGAAGGTACTTCCTCCTACACATGGGAGTTTCTATCCCTTGCTGCTAAGAGTCTCATAATTTTCAAAAAAGCCACACTAGTATTGTGGACCCTCTGAAAGAAACTGGTAATGAGAAACCTCCCAGAGAGCATGAATTATCATACAGATATTATAAGTTGTGTCCGATTCTTCATGATCCCATGGATAAAGCACAAGTCACCCTTATCATTGAACTTCCCAAGTTTGTCCAAATTCATGTTCAGTGCTTGGGTGACGTTATCTAACCACCTCATCCTATGCTGCCCTCTTCTTCTTTTGCCTTAAGTTTTTCCCACCATTAGGATCTATTCTAAGGAGTCTTTCCTTCTCATAATGTGGCCAAATAATAAATATCTGTCCTTCCAATGAATAGTCAGTATTGATCTCCTGGAGGATTGACACATTTGAACGTATTAACAATCCCCCTAAATAAGAAAAAAATCTTTTAAAAAAGCAATAACTAACTTTTAAGCAATATTTTTCTAAGGAAAATAATTAGTTCTTTGAGGCTGCAATCCTAAAGACACCTTCCTGGGAGCAAGCCCCTCTGAAGATAATGGAACTTACTTCTGTGTAGAAAGGCATAGGATTGCACCCATAGTTTCACAAATACATAGAGTTACTGCATAATAAACTTGAATACTTTTATATTACACAGCATATGAAATTATGACTTACTAGTTATTGCAGTGCCTATGTAATACATTTCAGTCAAGGTATCTACGATTTGCTTGAGATTTCGGACACAGCCCACAGCTAGTGCTACTAGCAGTTCAAATCCTGCATTAATGGTAGCTGGGGAACTACAGACAGGTATGGCCTGCTCAGCGGGCAGTTCTCCATTCCTCATGTATTGTAAGTAAACATTAGAGGCTGGAAAGATGAAATCATCTATTAATTCCTGAAAAAATAAAAAATTCAGTTAGTAATTAATTGCCCTGATCCAAAGCACTCCTAATACCACATTTGTTACCTATCTATATAAATAAAACAGAAAAATCACTGACTGACTAAATCATTCATCAAAGGCCAGCCAAAACCACCGGGCCTAGAAACATGAAATTTGGGGAGGGTGTTCCTTTCATGACGGAGGCACCCACTAAGAATCAGTTTTCAGAAATTCCAACTGAAAGGGGGTGAAAAGGGGCACGTGTTTTCCTCCCTATTCTTTGCATTGAAGAATTGATGATGGATGCTCTGCCCCAACCCCCAGACGTATACGCATGAAATTTGGGGAGAGTGTTCCTTATGTGACATGAGCACCCACCAAGAACCAATGTTGAGAAATTTGACCCTTAAGGGGCTGGAAAGGGGTAAAACATATTTTTGGCCTATGCTTAACATTGAAGACTAAATGATGGTGCCTGATGCACTGGGGAGGAGGGTGCAGTGGGGGCGGATGGTTTGCATGGGGGTTGGTGCGCATGGGGGGTGATGTGCATGGGAGGATGTTGCACATACGAGGATGATGTGCATGGGGGATGATACACAGCAGGGGGGTGCGCATGGGGACTTGGTGTGCATAGGAGAGTTGATACACATGGGGGGATGATGTGCATGAGGGGCTGATGCATAGTGGGGGTGGTATACTGGGAGAATTTTGCTCCCGCAACGTGATTATGTTTTTGCTAGTATCTCTATAAAGCAAGAAAAGTGGATGGTTGCAAGGAGAAAGAATCAAACACACCCTTCCCCTAGGTGCAACTATACACACCAAGGATAAAGATGTGGAGTAGAGAAAGCATGAAGAACAAAGTCACACATTTGCAGAAAACAGAAGTGTCTTCAGTTATACTTCTGCTTTCATACTCCTAACTTTTCTTCTTGTAGCTCTTCATAAAAGCAGCTGCTGTCGCATGAACAGTATACTGCATTGAGCGAGGCAAACAGCATGCAGAAGTGTTGTGTATACCAAATACTTACTTTAATGAGATTAGCACCTCCTTTTTCACAACCAATATGGTATTTTTTTTCAGGAGTTTGGAATGCTAATAATTCTTTTGTTACTCCAAGGTGACCTTCTAAGGTAGTCTCTTCTACACCCGTTTCTCCTGTTCTTTTCACTTCATCCTAACAAAATGAAAGAATGGACTCACAAATTCTGAAAAGATCAGTTTTAAAATGAAATAGCTACTTTAGTATTGTGTTGTATCATTTTAAGAATGTTTTTATTCTGCATTTTTGTTCCACAGTTTGAAACCAAAACTACTTTCATGAAAAATCATAAACGAGGATCAGTAAAACTAACACTTACCCGAATTCTTTTAAGCCAGTCAATCTCATTATTAAGTAGAACTTCAGCATTGGGCACGTTAATGTTACTATTGTATGCATAATTAAGAAGATGTCTTAAGAGAGTAAAGTAATCCCCTGAATGCTTAGCACGCTCTCTTGCAGTACTCTGTAAGAGAAAAAGTTTATGAACAATTTCCAAGACAAATTAAATGACACATCTCAGATTAATGTCCGAGACACACCTCAGACTATTCCCAGAAAGCTTTTATTTAAAGAAATGAAAGATTCAAAGAGACCAGAAGTTCTTAAGGACTCCAACTAAAATCTCTTTTCATTGTCTCAGGCACAGAACGTTTTGCTGGCTAAAACAGTCTTCCCTGATTTTGACATGGTGATCACACTATTTAGTATTTCCTTATGACTTTCTTCAATAAATAACCATCAAATACATAAGATATTCTTTGTTCATTTTACTTTAATTTGTTGTGTATTTTGGCTATGTGTTCATAAATGTGTTATTTAGGCTTTTGCAAGTGATATTTATTGGCACAATCCTATGAAATTTAGGCAGGCCTAACTCACCTGGCCTATCTTTCTGTGATGGTGTGGAAAGGATGGAATAAGCCTGTGCATTGCCCTAACCTCCACCCCAGGAATATGCTGGGGCTTAGGCTGACCTAATTGGAGCTCAGGATTGGAACATGTGTCTTTTTTGGTGGCCATTTTGCATTTGGAAACTGAAAAAGACTAGGGCTGCAATCCTAATCTCCAGTTAGGCCAGGATAAGCCCTCGCTTAAATCCTGTGCTGACCTGGTGTTGTCAACAAAAGTGCCATAAGGGACTCTGTCCTACTCTTGGGAGGGTTAAGCCTGGGTACGTATATACCGACGTCCCCACACCACCATGGCACTTTGCTGGCTTGGCCAGCTATGTTAAACTATGTTAATTAGTACAGGGGCTCATGGTACATAGTCAAATACCATGCCAACTTCCAAGTTTAATGTATTTTTAAAAATTAGTTTTAAACAGTTTTATATATTTTAAAAATTAGGTTTAACAAGTTTGAAATGAATGGGGACATAGGCAAAACTGAGTTGTTGACTCACCTAGTGTGCTCTGATACAGTTTGAGAAACACTGATACATACAAAACAAAAATTATAGCCTGCAGAATTTCATAGTCAGTTTCAACCACCATACGTTTCGTATAAGCAGTTTAACAGTTTCGCTAAACTAATTGTGTCAGGAAACAATAGCTTCCCATCATACAAACATATTGCAACCTTGATTCGAGTGTGATTGCCATAAGTGAATCTACATGCAGTATTCATAATATATCTATCCTTGTAGAAGGCCATGGAAAGCAATTTGTGGAACATGGAAGCAATTTTAAATATTTAATGCTAGTAAATTATTTATCTTATGTTATTTCATATATCAATATGTTAATTACACATAGGTATGAGAAAGTTAAGTACAGTTAGTAAAAAATGTTCAGTATCAGTAATTTCTCAATGAGATGAGTATAAGCATAAACACTAAAATATGAAATGCCTTACCCCTAATACTGTAAACAGAAGAGTTATAAAGAAAAGAAGAGGTCTCTGTCCCATACAACATCTGGTAGCCATTAAGAAGAACTGCTCCTGTGCCATCTGACGAACAGTTCTGAAATGGTTTAACCAGAAACATTTCTATTAATGCAAATAACTTGTGAGGAAAATAAGTATTTACACTGTATGTATAATTTTATGGAACTCATTCCAGAAGACTGAAAATAGGTTACAATCTTTAAATATCATAAAACATTTTTAACTTTTCCTATGAAAACACAGATCTTAGTTGTTCCTGGATTGTTTGATAACCCCAAGTTTTGGCAGGAAAATCATCCTTAAGATTGGGAATTTTTGTCAAGACACTGATTTAAGAAGTATTTGTGGAATGTCACCTACTTTTAGCCCAAATTATCCACCACACAAATGAAACATGACATTTTACCATTTAATAAGTTACTTAGTATTTGCACTGAAGTAAACAACATACTTTTTCAAAGGGTATAATAATTCTGAGGAAAGAAAAATCAAATATCTACCTTTTCATCTCATTTTCTAGCAAAAGCCTTTCCATGCTCTGAAACTAACCAGACATTGGTTCCATAACATTGCACAAACTGAGCTTTATTAAAAACGTTGATATAGGTAAGATGACATCACTGTCATCATTGAGTTCTGGAGTCCTGACAGAGAGAGCAAGGTGACAGAGAATGGGGGAGGGCTCAAACATGCTGTCACCACTACCTTCACATTTCATTCTTGCTAAGCAGCTACTAGACAGCTACTAACAGCTACTAAGCAGCTACTGACTGCCTGTCTACAAAAGCTGTTTTTAAACAATTGTAGAGGGACATACTTTTTATTTTTTTAACTGATTTTATTTAACACATTTTTTGTATCATGGGGAGTCCAATAACCAAATAATCAAATCCTTGCAGATACTGACGCACCACCTTATCCCATTAGGAGCAAGAAACATGAAAGTGGGTCTTTAAATCATTTTCTCAATTTTTTAAATCCATTTTTTTAATCCATGGGAGGATCCAGAACAGAACCGTACTGGATAATGAGCGATACCTGTATAGCAAATAATAGTGCAGCAGTTGTCCTTTGAATTGTTACAAATTTTGGAAAAAGAGAATGAATTACAACATCAACACTTCTGACGACGAGTCAAGCAATCAAAAAGAGTTAAGGAAGAGTTAAAGTAACTTACTTGCTATGGCAATGCAACAACAAGTCAATGATAAATGTCTGCCATGCTTTCTCTTTACTAAGAGCATCCAGTGCCGTTGGAATCAAGGCAAAACAAAGGGTCATTGCTTCAAGTGCTTCACAGCAAACTTGTTCATCTTCTGTATCTGGCTCATTGCCTGCATTAGTCTGTAGAATTAATTTAATACAAGTGAAATAAAATAGGTACACAATGAGGAGCCAATTATTACTTTAATCTGGGTTGGCCAACTTTAAGGCTCTTGGATCTTTAACAACTGTGTGTGATGGTGGAGAGAATTCCCCCCCCCTCTTCCCCTCCCACCACACAAAGAATTGTTAAACGTTTAGGATTTCAAAAGTTGAAAGGCAAGCTACCCCTGCTTTAAATTATTCATTTAAAATGCAAACTTTTATTAGGAACAGATTACAACTTGCAAATCACAAATCACAAGTCAGAACTATAAAATTTAAGAAATGAAATTGAGCTGTAGAATTACAAAGCAGTACTTCACCTTGGTTTAGCTAGTGTTAGCAATGGTCCAACACCAGGTTAAAGTGAAATTTTAATTTTTTAAAAACACTGATGCATTGGCATAAGGCTTGCACAGATCAAAAGCCTGTTCCTTATCCTCAAATCCATTTTCAGCTTTAACTCTGAACTGGAGTTTTTAGAGTTTAGAATTTTTAATCAAATTCTCTGAACCTGAGCAAGTTATTCTACATACAGCTTTAAATAGCAGTAAATTCTCTCCTACAAGCCTGCTGACCTGATTACTAACTGATCACATTTCAAAGATGATCCATCAGCAGTAATTGTACAATTTTTTCCAGATACTAGCCTAACTCTATTGCAGAAAACACTGCAGAGTAATATGTCTTATGACACCCAACTAACATCTGCATAAGGCTTCTATTCACAGCAATTAAGGGATTTGACCCTCAATGCCCAAGACTTCTTCCTCCCGTCTACCCATAGACATTAGAGGGTCACAGGAGTTAATATTGCTATAAAGTACTGTTTCTCAACTAGTAGGTACAGGTGCAACCAGCTATTCTTGAGGTGGTTACCAGTGGTATTCACATAACCCCTGGACCTCTGCCACCCACTAACAAGACAAAGAATTGGATATTATAGTGGTAGAATGTTTGGCCTGATGGGCAGAGTTCCAAATAATGCTTTTCTGCACTTGAAAAAGTCCTCCTGACCACCTTGAGCCTCTTATAGTGCTGATGCATTAAATCTGACCGTCCAACCTACAACTGCCAATTATTTCACTGCCAGTTACTTTTAGTGGTGCTTCTGTTAGATTTCTGGACCTAACTATTAATTCTTGGCACGTTGTAGGCTGATTAGAACTTTCAGAATTTAAACTGACAGTTTGGTTTTGTCAGTTGGAACTGTGAGTTGGAAGTTGGAGCTCTGGCAGTTGGAGCTCAGCTGTCGGTTAGAGCAGAACGAGCTTAGAAGCTCTGTAATACTGATAAGCTCCGAGGTAAAAGGACTTGACTTTATGTTTATGACCCGGTTTGTTTTGAATTGTATTATGAATTGTAAATACAGTTAATAGAAAACTACTCTGCTGTGTATGTCCTTCACCCTTGTGGCACATAAACAGTCATAGGACAATCAATCAGTCAATATAATGACAACTTCAAATAGATGGACTTTGTAAAACGGTATGATGGAGCATAAACTTTGAAAAACACTGCTCTAAAGAAGTTATGCTTAAGTCACATGACATTTCAATATTTCTTAATAAAAATAGAAGATATTGAAGGCAATATCATAAATTAGCAGACTTCAGAAGAGTATTAAGAACCAAAATGAGAAATTATTAATTATTATTATTAAAAACTATTAAAAACAAGCTAGCCATACTTGTCAAAGTTAAGTTTCAGAAACAATGTTGCCTAAGCTTTCTTACCTTTTCATAAATTTTACTAATATCTTCATTTGAGCTGAATACCAGCTGTACTGATCCACATCCCGAAGCCCAAACAATTTTCTGTACTGCCCTAATGACACAGATATCAGGGATGTACTTTGAAGCCTGAAACAAATATAGCACAATCAAATATCAATATGACAGCCTTGGTATTGTAGTGGATAGATGGTCAGAACAGGAAAGGTGAAACCTAAGTTCAAATTCCTGCCCAACTTCATCAGATGACTTTGAGCCATCCCCAACATCACAAGGTTGTTTCAAGGATAAATGGGGGTACAAGAGATAAAGAACTTTGTACAGCACCCTGCATTTCTTGGTGAAAAGGCTGGATGGACACGTCAATCATAGATATTTAGACAAATGGGTCCAAAGATGAAACTCTGGTGTTCATAGGAGCATTTCTAACTTAGCAGAAACATATTCCATGAAAGTGACTTCATCTGAATATGCTCAATATCTTCCGATGGTTCATTAATATTTATATGGCACAGACTGTATCTTTGTTCATTATCATAGTTCTAATATTGTAAATAAAACATGAAATATTGTAGGAAATTCTGTTAGTGCCTGCGCAAGAGTTTTTATAAAGCATGAAACATTTTCTCCTTCAGCTCACAGATCATAGCCTTTTAGATTTCGAGCCCACTGTGGCGCCTCACATAACAAATTTAATTCATTCCAGAGGCATGTTTGTTACATGAAACATTCTTTACGTGAAGCGGATTTTCCCATAGGAAATAATGGAAACTCTGACAATTGGTTCCAGAACCCAAAAAACAGTCATATAAAAATACTAACTGAATATAAATTCAAAACTGGAATTAAATTCAAAACATTCATTCAGTGTGCACGATCCTATGAAGTCTGTTTAGGCTACAATCCTAAAGACACTTTCCTTGGAGTAAACCCCATTTAACAAAATGGGGCTTACTCCTGGGTAGACATTGTTTGGACGCTGCAATCGAAGACACTTTTGAAGTATCTCCCCACTTTCTCCTTCTCCTGAGGCTCTCTCTCCCCTGCTCCTTTCTGGCTAGCCTGAGCTGCTTCCCTCTTCTCCACTGCTCTTCTCTCCCTCTGCCCAGCAGCTGCCCGGCCACAGGAGTAACAGCACAGAAGTGTTGCTTTCACTGTGGGCAGGCACGCTAGGTAGCCCAGATGCTTTTTAAAAGGGCTGCCAGCCAGCGCATTTGCCCCAACTGCCAACGAGTGTGTTTGTTACGTGAAGTACAGTTTTTACGTGAAGCAGAATCCTAGAGAAATTTTTGTTTGTTACGTGGAACATACTTTATGTGAGGCACCACTGTACAGTGAAACCTTGGATTGAGAGTAACTTGGATTGAGAGTGTATTGCAAGACAAGCATATATCCCATAGATATGAAACTGAAAAGTCACTGACTGACTGGTCAACGCCCAGTCAAAACCGGCGGACCAAGAAGCTTAAAATTTGGGGAGGGTGTTCCTTGTGTGATGGAGGCATCCACTAAGAAACGGTTTTCAGAAATTCCAACAGGAATGGAGTGAAACGCATTTTCCTCCCTATGCTTTCCATTGAAGAATCAATAACTGATCAAGCCCTGCCCCAACCTTCGGACCTAGAAGCATGAAATTTGGTGAGGCTGTTCCTTATGTAAACACCCACCAAGAATCAATGTTGAGAAATTTAACCTTAAGGGTGTGAAAAGGGGTGCAACATGTTTTTATCCTATATTTAACATTGAAGACTGATTGATCAACACCCAGCCAATTTGGTGTCCAGTGCCTGATGTGCCAGGGGGAGGGAGTTGCAGATGGGTATGTGTGATGCACAGTGTGGGATGACATATAGGGGTATTTTCCTCCCAAAACATGGGTACATTTTGCTAGTTTCTAATAAATTTTGACTTGATATACAAGTAATTTCTTGATAATCAAGCAAAACATTGGCTCACTGTGATGTTAGGGGAGCAATGGAAAGGAGTCTGAGACTTAGCCTTGTATTTCTACTCTAAAGTAAGCCCTACTGTAATCAGTTGGGCTCACTCCTGTTTAAGGGGGATTGCAGCTTGAGAGACCTGAGAGACTAATCCTAAAGACACCTTCCTGGGAGTAAGAGTCATTGAACACAATGGGGCTTACTTCTGAGTAGACATGGTTAGGATTGTGCTCTAAGTGCAGGTGAATTTGTTGTTTTTCTTTATATTTTGTAATTTCTGTATTTTATATTATACGACAGCACTAGCAAAATGTATCCACGTTGCGGGAGTAAAATACCACCCATACGACATTTCCCCATTTTACATCACCCCCCCCCCCCCCGTGTGCAACTCCCCCCATGCGCAACACACAAACACCCAGTACACCCTCCCTCACAGTGCATCAGGCATTGGGAACCAAATTGACTGGATGTTGATCAGAGTTTTCAATATTAAGTATAGGACAAAAAACACATTGCACCCCTTTTCAGCCCCTTAAGGACTAAATTTCTCAACATCGGTTCTGGGTGGGTGTTGATGTCACAGAAGGAACACCATCCCTGAATTTCACACCTCTAAGTCCAGGGGATGGGTACAGCATCCCTCAGTCAGGGATTTGTCAATGTAAAGCAAAGGGAGGAAACACGTTGTGCCCCTTTTCACCTCCTTCCGGTTGGAATTTCCAAAAAATCAGTTTTTAGTGGGTGCTTCCATTATGGAAGGAACACCCTCCTCAAATTCCATGCTTCTATGCCCACCCGTTTTGGCTGGGCACTGATGTCAGTTAGTGAATCAGTTTCAGTTTTTATTTATATACATTGTCATCATTTTATATGAAAATTTTGGGTTGTGTAACAAATGGTGTGAGTTTTCTTTTTTCTTATGGGAAAATCTGCTTTGAAATGAAAGCATTTTGGATTACAAGAATGCTTCCAGAATGAATTATGTTCATAAACCAAGTTATCACTGTACAGCAAGTAATAAATTTCCATATAGAAAATATATGAAACAAGCTGTAGAAACTTGGGCATCAACAATCACGGTTTCTGCATCAAGCTGCATGGAGCAAGAAGTGGATGAGTGTGACAAACAGTACAGAAAATTTACTAACCTCATCAGATATTTGCTGGGCAAGGCGTATTGCTACATTTCTTAGCATACATTCTGAGGTTGGATTCGGAATGTTTTGTAGAGCAGTCTGCAATACCACTGCCTGGTCATGAGTTGCTTGGTTTATCTGAAATAATTTTCATTATTTTACAGGATACTTAGCGGACAAAGAGATCAGAGTGTGGGGTGAACTAAAGAACTAAAGATACACCAAAAAATTAATTAAAACTCAGTGGGGTTAATCCCTAACGGCACATTTTTATGTCAGTTCAGGAATTTTGGGCCTCAATGACCTTACAATGTCAATGTTCAAAAGCTGTGATACAGTACCATGTTCATGTGTCTCTTTCTTTGCCCTTAACACCTGAAAAAAGTATAGCTTCAGGGAACCTACTTTAACCAAAAGCAGAATTTTTTTAGGATTATAGTTCTCCAAGATGATAACGCTTATGGTCTTGATGCTACATGCAATATTTCTCCTTTTTACAACTTCCTTTTCTGCATCTATTACATGTTCAATAATATTCTTTTTTTCTGGATTATATAGCAACTCTGTGCCCATTCATTCATAATCTTCCCTATAAATTATATGATCTGCTCTATCCACACTCAACTTACAACTCCCAACTCTTTGCTAATATACAATCAATGACTAAAGGATGTCATTTTGTTTTTTTTAATATCATCAGAGAAAAAAAAATCATTAACTACAGCACATTCAAGAGCACAGAATACTTGTTACAACTTCTGAATTCTGAAGACAGCCAGGATTGTGTAGTTTGGAAGTTGTACACAGAGCTGAAAGATCCAGGTTTGAATCTATAAGAATGTAAGAAGAACCTCCACTAGATCAGGCCAAAGGCCCATCTAGTCCAGCTTCCTGTCTCTCACAGCGACTAACTAGATTCCTCAGGGAGCACATAAGTGAAGACACCTGCATCCAGGTGTCCTCCCCTGCACCTGGCATTTTGAGGTTGCCTGCACCAATCCATCCATCTACACACACACATGAACGCACACGCACCCCATCCATCCATCATGGCTTCTAGCCTGTAAAGGTAATTTCCTCTAAGAATTTGTCCAATCCCTTCTTAAAGGCATTGAAGTCAGGTTAGGCAAGGAGTTCCATAGGCTAACCACATGTTGGGTGAATAAACATTTTCTTTTCTCTGTCCCAACCTGCCCAACATTCAATTTTAGTGGCTAACCCCAGTTTTGATGTTATGTGAAAGGGAAAAGAGCACTGGGGAAAATCCTCACTCAGACATGATCTGTCTGGGGGATCCTGCCAGTCACGCAGCCTAATCTATATCCCAGGGTTGTTGAGAGGACAAAAGGTGTAAGCCACCACGTGGTATAAGCCACTATGCTACACTTCGTGTAGCGTGGAATAAAAATGGGAATAAAATAAACACAATATATCAGAAGGCAGTGTAACTCGCCCAAGTATGGAGGGAGAAGTCAAGAACTGTGGGAGACAATAACAATTGTCTCAATAACAATTGAGGTATGACAATAACTGAAAGGCACAATTTCCAGGTGCTGGGTTGCGATAAGTAAATTCAGTTGGAACTGATCAAAAAATGAGAGATAAATAAAAACAATCTGTACAGATGATGAAAAGAAATAACTACTAATTTTACTGCCATAGTATCAGAATATTATTGTTAATAACAAAATTTATATACAGCTTTAAGAGTTTTTCCGGCCAATAACTAATACAACAAAACTAAATACAAGACTTTATTTACAGAACAAAAAGTTAACATTACCGGTGACATTGGACTTGTGCCCTCGACAACTGGCTGACAAGCTTCTGCCACAGCTCTAACGTGGCCATAGCCAATTGCTGTTAGCAACAATTTGGCTATTTTTAGAGCATTTAGGTAGGCACCCCTTCTGGTTTCCATATCTGCATTTGGCAGAAAATTATTTCTAGTCAGCATACTCAGCACAAGAGGCAAGCCACCGCTTTTTAAGAAGTTGTACTGGAAATCTGTGGCATCTTCTCCCAGAGGTAAATTGGCAGGCATTAACAAGGCATAGACTACCTGCAAAAAAAGTTAACCGACAGAACAGATAATTAAGTAAACACAGATACTGTTAACTGCATATTCTAAAAAGAGGATGGGAGAAATTTAAAAAAAATTTCTTTCCTGAAACCCTATGATATCAATACTTATTCAGAACATTTCCACTCAAAATAGAAAGTGCTCTAAATATCCAACTTAAATATCCACAATGCAGCCCAATTTCAGCATAAGCAATATTTCTAGATACAAGTTTACAAATCTCAGTATTGAAAGACATTACAAACCTCTGTAAGATACAGCACTTGTGAGGCAGAGGGACCAAAGAAAAGCGAATCAAGAGATGGACTAAGGCTACTGTCACCAAGTTTTGCATGGTCTAAGCAAATAGCTCTTAGTTTCTCTACAGTAGTGTTATCTGAAACAAAAGCACAGCTTCAGTAAGATGAAGAATACAATATAGGTTTCTGAAACACTTACTTACAAGTTGAAATATGCTAAAATTGTGCTAATACAGACAGTTTCATGCAAAGGAATAAATAACACTCCTTGACCATGTACAGGAAGCCACAGAATCCTCATGAAAAACCCACCGACATAAACAATACATAGGATTGTAGTCCTTGTAGTGAGCCACAGCAGATGGCCCAGTAGGGCAAAGGAGTTCCCGGCAAAAAAGTTTGGGAACTACTGAATTACATGATTATTATGCATCATATGTGACGTTCTCTGAACACTCAAAAGTGCCACTACAAAATTGGTGCTGTTACTATTAGAAGAATGCAGAAACTGCATCTATGTGCTGTTACCCCGATTTCTAGTTTAAAGGATCAAAATGAATCCCCAAACTAATTTTAACTTGGACAGTGGTTTAACAAGCTGCTTGGACACTTCATGGTAGACACTTCATCTTTAAGGAGTCAACTTAGAAACGCTACATTCCATGCGTGCCTATTCCTCTATATTTCAAGTAACCTCTATACTAAAAACATATCCAAAACAAATCTTACCTGGGGGCATTAATTTCATAAGGATGCGTGCACCATCTCTAAGAGGAGGCATATTCAGGCTACTGCCAAGGTCTGCAACTTGCCAAAGAAATGAGATGTATCTAGGATGCAGTGACATGATCTAAAATGAGATTGAAAACTTATGAGATATTTCCCATCATCAAACACTATTAATCTGCATTTTTAGTCAGTATTAAATAGTGTTTAGATTAGGTTAGTGTTTATGTGTTTAGATTAGAACTTACAACTCCAGGTAAGCAACTTTCAACTTCTGGATTGGGTCCATCACTATAGTGATTACCATGGTTGCCAGGAGATCCAGTGGAAGAATCAGAAGAACTATCAGGGCTTGAAGGCATATTGGAACTTATCTGAGTAAGCTTGGCAGTAATTAGCTAGAAAGATGTAAATTGGAAAGTTGTGAATTCACTCATTACACTGTAAACTTGCTAGCTTGTATAAGAGCATTACCTCAAATTCTGCAGGCCTATAACTTGAAAAAGGCCTATAACTTGAAAAATGTAATTCCTATCATAATGCAGGTGATCCATTTCAGAAATTCATGCTCTTTGCAAAGAGCACTATAACAAAACACTAAAGGAAGCAGCATTATGGGAGGCCTATTTTGGAATACAGTAACATTTTCCATGTTTTCAACAAGTGTTTTCCAAAAATTAGACAACTATACAACAAACAATCAAACTTACTGTTTTATCTTTGAGATTGAGCTGTCCAATTAATTTCCTATCATCTGCAGGATCTACCAGGTCACCTCCAATAAATAATTCTACTTTTGTATGTGCGCTGTTGGCTTTAATACGGTTGAGAATGCAACGTCTGACCGAACCAATTGTGTCATTTGTATGAGACCAAACATCCAAATCCTCTACTTGTCGTCCTTGGTTTGGAAAACGAACAACTAGAGAAATGTGTTTACCACGAAAAGCTCTGAGAAAAGAAGAAAATGATTAATTAAAATTGTCTGGGAGTCACAAAAATAAAAGTGATTGATTAACTTTTAATCAATGTTTTGGCTGTTGTAGTCCTTCTGCCTTTTTTGCCTCTGAGGATGCTGGAAATAGCAAATGTTGAAAGGTCAGGCCTTGATGGCCAAAAAACCTGGCTAACAACCTACAGCAATGAACCAAAAGATTCTGATTGTGTCCATTTGCTAAAGGATTGGGAGAGGAAAAATACTAAACACTACTCTACAACCCTCTTACTTTCTTTTGGGTGTATGAGGAGAGTACCGAAGGGAAATTTAAAGAATAAATTTTAAATTTAGTATGTAATTGAAATAATAGCATTTATACAAGAATCATGCAGTTTGACATGTTTATATGTAAAGTGCAGAAACTAAAAACATGGCATTTATGATTTACAATCATTGAGAGTTTGTTCACAAAAGCTATTTGGGAAAACCTTTACATCATGAGTACAGGTCAGCACAATACAGGTGTAACCTAATTTTAAGCGAGTTATTTATATGAGATTTCGTCTCAAAGGGAATGAGGTTGGCTCTTTAAGTTAAGAGGTAAACATCGACAAATAGGAGATAATGGCTTAGAAACAGTTTGCTTGCCATAGTAAAACAGCAGGCAATAAGTGTTCCACTCTGGGATTGCAAGGATCAGGTTTCAACCTAGAGGCAGACCCTTCCCAAGGATTCAGTCTGGGAGTATAAAGCCTCCCACTTGCAAATGAATAAAAGAGAAGAATCTAAAACAGTTGTTTTAAAGCAGGGAAAAGCAAAATGATTCATTGCCTCCTTGAATTGAATTCATTAGTTATCATGGTAAATAACTGCTTTTGTATAACTGTGAAAATATTCACAGGGATTTTTGGAACCAAAGATCCTGAATCAGGAGGGTCAACCTGTAGTATACAAGTCTACTATGAAGCAAGACTCAATGAGTTCAAGAGGGATTTGTTTTCAGTTAAGAACTTATAGGATTTTAGCTTAAGTGGCAGTACTATTGAAATTTGCACAAACCTGGACATAGGAAGAATTGTTCGTTCTTCATGATAATCACTGTCACATTCATTGATATATTCCCTTAAAACAGTCAACACTCGCACCATTCGTATTGCTTCTTGCCTTGCACAGTTAATACTGTCTTTATCTCCATCCAATACACACAATGTATCATATGAGGCTTTCAAACGATCAAAACAAGACTGAATGAAATCTTCATGGATTACTACCTATGGGAAAGTAAGAGAAATTGTTAACAGCTATGTTAACTAAAAACACAAACTGAAAAGGTTATGCTAAAGAAAATAAAGCATTATTATGTTAATGCTAATGTTAGCACCTGTCCCTGTTCTATGGGTTCTTCTGACAATACAAGAGAAATACTAACATCTATGTGGTCTCCACAGATCACCTACAGTGGCTATGTGCAGGTCTGTTTTCTCTCTACCATCAGAAAAAGAATAAGACTATGGTATCATGCTCAGTGCTGCATACGCTGCATGCGAAGCACGAAAGCCTGGGTTGGATTGTTATGGAGGAGATGCTGTTACCCAAGCAGCAAATCCCCCCCTCCAAGCCACTGAATTAGTCCAATGGAAAGGCAGAGCCAATATGATTGGATCCAGCTGTGTTGCAGAGCTGGGCTAAGGACAGGAGCTCACCCTGTCTTGTGGGAATGACCCAGGTCTCGAATCTTGGCCTGCTGGTTAACAGCCACAATGTCTTAACCACTTGCACCACCCACAGCCAGTACAATTATACTCAGATTTAATCCCCATTTTGGCAAATGGTGCTTAATAATAACAATAGGAATACACTGCAACACCCAGAGATCAAGAGAAAGAACATGAGAAAATCATGTGGTATAAGGACCTTCAGAGAATCTGGGAAAAGAAAGCTGCTGTGATTCCAATAATAATAGGTGCTCTTGGAGAGTCCATTAAGTCTCCAGGAACATCGAAACTTAATGGGCCTTCAGAAGATCACAATTGCCCAATTACAAAAAGCAGCAGTCTTGGGAACTTCACAGTATTGAGACAATACCTTTGTGATTCCTACTTCCTTGAATAGGAACCGAATCACAATAGAGCCAATTCTAGCCAAACACCAGGTGACTGTGAAATAATACATAATAATAATAAACTTTATTTATTTCGTCTTTTTCCCAGGGGACTCAAGATGGCTTAAAGAATCAAAACCATAAAAACAATAATTAAAATGCATAAAATGCATTATTCCAATGTAAATGTTAATACAGTTTCACCCAGAAGAGATCATCATTTCAGTTGTACTAAGCTGGTAGAAAGTCTTCAAATGCCAGCACATTGACAATCTAAACAGTCCTCCAGCCTCAAACTTTGACCCAAAAAGTTAAATCTGAGGTTTCATTTATTTTCAGCATTGGGCAGTGATAGTGACTGCAGATTCTCAGCAGCCCACTACAACCACTGTACAACCACAGTATTGCCCCAGACTTATTCCAGACTAGGTCTGAAAAAGAATGACACACTAAACAGGACATTTAAACTTACTCAGTGAAACCAACAGAATTAGAACGTTAACTTTCTTAGGTCACTGTGCAACTTTTTTCTGTATATAAGTATGATATAAACATATTTTATAGTACAAACAAGGAAACGTATTAATCAGAGTATTAATGACACATATTGAAGCTGAAGCCCAAATTCTCTGACCACATCATGAGAAGGGAGGACTCTTTGAAAGACCCTGAAGCTAGGGAAAACTGAAGGCAATAGGAGAGGGGACAACAGATGTTAGATAGCAATGAGCATGAACTTGGACAAACTTAGGAAGCTAGTGAATGATAGCGTGGCCTAGCATGCTGCAATCTATTGCATGCATCCATGCATGCAATCCAACAGCTATTCTTTAATATACACAAATGAAATCAAAAACACATTAAAAAAGTTAGAGTTATTTTTACCTGATTAACTTGTAACCTTGGACCAAGATTGGTATAGATCTCCTTTAGCAGATCTATTGCTCGACTAGCAATGTCATCGTTCCCTTGAATCACAACCTAAAACAGAAACACAAAGTCAGTCCTTGGAATAGATTAGTAAAGAACATGCTGCTGCAACAGAAATTTCACTAGCTGCTCATTCAATACTGAGCCAAATTCTAGGAGTGGACTACTACCTTCACAAAAGCTGCCTTTTCCCATATATTCCTTCCAACCTCTTGTTTACAATACCAGTTCCATCCAAAGCTAATGGGATGGCAGCAAAATGCAGAACCTTTTCTACTGAGGCACCCCACCCACATAACAAACTTCTAGAAAATGACAGAACCCCCTCTTTAGATAGTTCCCAGTGGAACTAACTATTTTGTGAAAAGACACATTGTTGGTGATGTTTTGAATCAATATTTCAAAACTGGCTTGGTTATGTGGTTATTGTGAACATTCCCTGTTAAGCTGTTAAAATTAGACCAAATCCATGACGAGACATCAAAGTCGGAAGGTTAAGCTTGGGATGCAGTCTGCCTTCAGACCTTGGAACCACTGGTGGGCTCCAGCAGGTTCGCACCTACTCTATAGAAGTGGTTGTTAACGAGAGATAGGATATATAAAGTTTAAAAATAGCAATTTAAAAGTGGCTGCCAGATGGGCATAGAATCAGTTGTTAATTTCTTTGAATCCCATCACTGCTTAGAACCTATACCTCTGGCACTGGGGATGCAATTTAGGAAGGTAAAAGCAGTCCGACATAGAAGAGTGATGGCAGTGAAATCAGGAAGCAGGGAGAATATTCTATGTCAAGAAGAAGAGTTGGGAGTGAATTGCCTAACAGAGAGCAAAAGCATGAGAATAAAGCTGGAGCTCAGATTTATCTTGGCAGTTACACCAACCTACCCCAAGGGGCAGGGGTATCACTAGAGTTCATGTCACCCGGTACGGTGGCCAATGCATCACCCCCTGCAACAACCTGAATGGTGGCCACTGCTTTTCCCATATATTCACTAGATTTTTAGCCACATATTTAAATAAAGATATTTCAAAGTGGTTTGTTTCATTGCATTCTGCTGTAAATTGTGCATCCAACAGTATATAATTATACTGTTTATTTCTACAAACCATGGGATTATTTGTAGGGATTATTTCTACAAACCATGATTTCAGTCATTTTGGTCAATAGAGGTGTCACTCCTCTCAAGGGATCACCCTTTTTAACAACCTAGTCACATCCCTGATCAAGACCATTTCAGAAACCTTACACTCCTCTGTACTGACCTTCCACACCAGTCAAGGCATGCTTGCTTACTTGCTAGTAAACACACATGTACAGTTCCCTTTCATTTTCTACGACTTTCAATGCAATAATCAGGGGCCTCCTTCTGGGGTGATTTGTGGGGGCTGTGTTCATTGGATCAAGACAATTCTGGGGTACTTAGATCCCTCTAATGGCACAATCCAGAGTAACTATGGGGAGTCCTTGCTCCGGTGTAAGAACAAGTTACTCTGGATTCCAATATGAATTTTCCATAGGTTTTCACTAGGTGGTACAGTAACTATGGGTGCACGTAAAGTCTCTTAAGTGCTCCCATAGTTACTCTGGATTTGGGGGTAAGTGTGCCCTTTCCAGTGGACTATGGCATATTTACCTACTCATGAATTGCAATATGCTTCACTTTCACTTTCCCATAGAGTTTTTAGTTTTGGTTTTTTGGCTGTAACTTTTGATAGGAGGGTGTCGTTTCAAAACAGGTTTTTGGTCTTCAGTATGAATCAAACTGGATGTGACATTATGGGGTTTTTCATACCATCACAAAGTTACATTTTTGGGGCCCGGCAGTGCACATCACCCCCTAAGCGCACTACCTGGTGCAGACTGCACCCCGTCACCACACACACCTTCTAGCGACACCCCTGCCAAGGGGCAAAGTAGTAAGAAGTAACAGGCTATAGGGAACATAGTCTTGAAAGGTTTAAAAATGTATCTATTTAGTTTGAAATGAATCAGTTTTTAAAACTGCTTTCCTTATTGTTGTAGATAGGCAGTCATGGAAGCAATCATTCCATTCTTCATCTAAGCCAGGTGGTCCTTCGCCTTTTCAATGCCTCTCTACAACAGTAAGAAAATCTATTTTTAAACAGTTGTATAGGGACACTATTTTGTTTCAACTACTGTGTTTTATTTAACGTTTTTTTGTATCAGCAGGGCGTCTCACAATCAAACCCCTGCACATCTTTATTCCATTAAGGGCAACAGGGGAGCCAGAAAAGGGAAGTGGGTCTTTAAATCTATTTTTTCATATTTTTGTCCATAGATCCATGTGGGGGAAGGGGTCCAAAAAAGAACACTAGTGGATAAAGAGGTTCAACCTGTACCTGTTTTATTGTATTGTATTTTTTTGTTCATGTAAAAAAATGTTATTTTTGCTTTTTATGTAAACTTAACGAAATGTTCCCCCATTGCAAGAGGAAAATACCCCCATTGCGCATCATCCCCTCCATGTGCACCAGGCACTGAGCACCAAATTGGCCAGATGTTGTTCAGTCTTCCATGTTAAGTATAGGGCAAAGACACATTGCACCCCTTTTCATACCTTTAAGGGTTAAATTTCTTAAAATTGTTTTTTGATGGGTGATGTCACAGAAGGAACACCATTCCCAAATTTCATTCTTCTAGGTCCAGGGGTTGGGGCTGGGCTTCACCCACTTCCAGTTGGAATTTCCAAAAACCAGTTCTTAGTGGGTGCCACAATCATGGAAGGAACACCCTCCCCAAATTTCATGTGGGGGGGGGATGTTGCGCAATGTGGGATTGTGTGTGTGTGGGTATTTTACTCCTGCAACATGGATGCATTTCACTAATACTACAATTATAATCATAATCAGTAGATGTTGGTGAAACATAAATGGAAGCTACTGCATAGATAATCCATTGGTCTCCTAGGGCTAAATCAGTAAACAGACCATGAATGCATATAAACATCCAAGAAACACTTGCTAAATTATGCTACATACTCTGGAAGGAAAAATGACTGCCACAGTTGTGGCAAAAGGTCTTCAAATGAAACTCCAAAGTACATTACCATAATTTGTTAAGAATTATGAATATGACAAAAAGGCAGAACTTTCTCTTGTGAAAGCTAGTAAGAAAGAATTTCAAGCAACACCCACAACTCACAATTTTACAAACAATAATGGAACAGCCTTTTGCAGATGCAATAGCAAATGAGAAGACAAATTTCACATGCAGAACACTTTTTAAGAAAGATCTATGTGGCCATCTATTTCTTTCAACATCAGCAGTGTACTGCAGTTTTTCATCCAGGCATATATTGATTTTGTGCTTTGAACAAATCAAAGCCTATCACACAATGTAGCACACAATCAAAATAGGCAATGAAGCTTTCCTTCAGAGACCTATACAACTCATACATTCTTACATTTCTGTAATTTACAGTTTGTTGGCCTCAATTAGCAACCCATTCTCTCCCACCTATCAAGACATCATTTGTCAAAAGTGAGCTGCAATTTGGATAGTTAGGTGCACTTTTTCACATACCCTCCAAAGATAATCTAATCCTATTAACTCCAGGTCATCCATCATATAGGCTCGCCTCTTTGCAACTAGCTTCCCTTCCCGACAGTTCACAGCTTTGAAGAAACGTTCAAAACATTTCATTCCATTTTCTGTTAAGAGTGAAGGGTCCAGCTGAAGGACATTGTTTTCAAAGAAGTCTTTATTAATGTCAGGGTCTAAATCAGGTTCCTCTCCCATGAGTTTAGAATACCATTTAAAACAGGCTTCACGATCACACAGGTAGACAGCATTTTCTGCTAAACACTTCCATATTTGTTTTGCCTGAGGAGCACACAGCCATAGTTGACCATCCTTCAGTAAAAATCTTGCAGAAACAGAGAACAAATAATTAGAATTTTATTCACTAATGGATAACACCATCACAACCAAACTCTTCTTGAATGTATCCAAACATTTTTTAAATCTCGGACAATAAAAAGAAAACAGTAATTTGCATGATACATACTGCAAACTCTCATGACAATTTTTCTCAAATAAATCAACCACATATAGATGTCATAAGGCAAAAAGTAAGAGACCATAGTACTCTAGACGTAAAAAAAAAATGGGGTACGCCATTATTTTCATTGGTCGTGCTAAATGAGCAAAAGTCACTCTTTCAAGTGGGTATTCTTTTATTTATTTAGCAGGGAAAAAGTTAATGGTCCTCCTCACCCCAGAAGTGCTTTCTCTAGCAGCTTCTGTTGGTATTCTTTTGACATCTTTTTAGATTGTGAGCCCTTTTTGGGACAGAGATCTGTTAGCCATTACATTTTCCCTGTAAACTGCTTTGTGAACTTTTAGTTGAAAAGTGGTATATGATTGGACATCCTTCAGTTCAACAAGCAGCATGTACATATTAAGCCTACTTTAACAGATTTTGCATCTGTGGATTTGGCTCAAAACAGGTTCTTCAGATCCAGATTGTGCCAGGCTTAGCCCAATGATGCCTCTGGAGGCAACAAGAGCTGGAAAGTATTTTCCAGAAGGAAAAACAAGAAGGAAAACCATTCTCTACTGAATTTCTCCTTCCTTCACTCCTCCCCCTTCAGACTGAGATGCATCAGGTTCTCTGTGCTCCAACCTTCCAGGATACACAAGCAAAACAACCCAGCAAACTTCCAATACAAATAATTAGACGTAAGCTATGATCCAGTTCACCCTTTCCTGGGAGAACTTACTATAAAAGAACTTACTTCTGAGTAGATATGCATTCCCCCCCATAAAAAGCAGTGACAGCAGACAACAGGGGAGGGCTGAAGTGACAAGGGACATTGAGAAGAGAATGGCAGCCTAAGTTTTCTTCACTCCCCAAGTCTGAGGTTGTAGAGCTGTTTGCTTAAATGCATGCAATTTGTGCAAGTTAATGCAAATTGTATATACCATATTTATTCAAATCTAATGCTCACCTTTTATAACCAAATTTAGTCTCCAAAATTCAGGTGTGCATTAAATTTGGTGGTGTATTAGACTCAAGTAAATACAGTATTTTGATTGTAAGTATACATCAGTATTTAGCTTAACAGTTTACTCTATTGTAATTAAATGTAGTATAAACCCATTGTTGTATAAAGTAGTGCAATTTGGTAAAAATCATATCATAAACCCATTGTCATTGGTAATTGTCATATAACTCATTGTTTAATGCAGTAAGATTAAATTTTGGCACTTGCTTTGCAGGTGCACATTACAATAGCCAGTAAACTTTTTGAAATCTTTAACCTTCAGGTTAAATACAGTATTTACACCAATTGTTTTTACAATTTGCTTATACTTCCACAATTTGCATAAAATTACATATATTCTTTCCAATTTGGTACAATATGAAATTTCCCATCCACTGAGGATCACAGAACCAATCCTACATATAAATAGGTTCTGTCTGTATTTTGACTGGCACAAAACTAAGTGTTCCCTTTCTATTCTGTATTTCTGAAGTGGATTTGTTGTAGGGAAGTCACTCTTCAAAATCTTTATGCAGTGGCACCTCATGTAACATGCGCCTCGTAAAGTATGTTCCACATAACAAGTCTAAATTTTCAAGGAATTCTGCTTCACATAACAAATCTGCTTCAAATAACAAGCAAACCCCTCTGGCATCTAATAGGCACATGCGCTAAGCAGCCCTCATACTCCACACGGAAGCTCTTTGAAAAGGCTGCCAGCCAGCACTGCTGCCTCTAACTGCTCCCAACTTGGGGCAGTTGCCTGGGGGCGCCAGAGTCAGCTGCCCCTCACTGTCCCCAAGTCCCCCCACCGGCCACCTTGAACCTCCAGCAGCAGTCCAGTAAGCTTCCCAGGAAAGTGTCTTTGATTGCGGCCTCCTAACCATGTCTACCTAGAAGAAAGCCCCATTGTGTTCAAAGGGGCTTACTCCCAGGAAAGTGTCTTTAGGATTGCAGCCTAAGTAGACTTGAATTACAGTGTTTTGTAATCATTTTTACATGCAATTATTATTATATGAATATTTTTGGGGTTGTGGAACCAATCGTCTTGAGTTTCTATTATTTCCTATGGGAAAATCGGCTTCACGTAAAGAGCGTTTCACACAACAAGCATGCCTCTGGAATGAAATAAACTTGTTACGTGAGGCACCACTGTACATTGCAATATACTTTATGCCAAAAGTTGTTTATTTTAATCATATTTCAACAAGCAACAAGATTGCATTAGGGAAGGGATATCCAAAAATTTCAGTCAGAGGGCCACATCAGCAGCTGTCTGACAGTATCAAGAGACCAGGAAATAATTTAAATATAAAATTTATATACATTAGAGATGGAACTTGGATGAATGAATGAGTTCAAATTTCCAGGGTTTCTCTTAGCGCCAACACACATCACAGAAATAATGCATGCATATAAATGGATTTCTATTTCCCCACCACATGAGCAGCTTACGTAAATATTCTGTAGTAAATAGTTCAGAGCCAGCACATCACAGGAAACACCCCCAGTGTATTTTGTGGGGGGCCTCCCTGATGCTCAGAAAGCTTTCTAAGGCCTTCAAAGGGCACATGCCTCCACCTGTATGAGTCCAACACAATAACAAAGAAGCAGGAGCACTGACTAGAATGAACTTTCACTGAAGAGCATGTACATGAATGTACATGAATGCAGCCCACAGATTGGCTGCTGAGGACACAAGAGCAAGACAGATTTAAAAAAACTGAGCATGAAAGTGGATGGATTCAACACTGAGGCATATGTTTCTAAGTGAATATGCTTAGAAACACTGCAGAAGTGGTATCAATCACCTGAATTTTCCTGTAAAAGCTTTGCAGGAATGAAATATGCTTTACTTTTCAAATAGGAGACATTTAATATTTCGACCCATGGAAAACAAATTTTATTTAAACCAACCTTAGGAAGTTCAGCCGCTCTTGGACTTCTTGTACATGACTATATCTACTCCCTGGTCTTACTGTTTGTGGATCATATTCACCATGTTCTGCAAATATAATGGTTTGTTAAAATACATTTCAAAATTAAATATATGAAATCCACTTCCTAACAAAGATTTCCAGGGATCTATATATTAGAAAGGACATCTAACAATACCAGAAACTGGACAATTATTAGATCCTAGGCTTCTATTTTAAGATAACAGACTTTCTTAAAAATGGGTGGAGAAAAACATTTGTTGAATCATAAAATTTTAAAGAGAATTTAGTAAAAAATTTACTGATAATTGGAAATTATTTATGGACTTTCTGTGTGTGAAGAGAAAAATGAATAAAATGAAGAGTAAATTAAGCTGTTAAAAGGAAATTGATACATAATTTTTTTAATTGCCCTCTCATTTATCTATTTTGCTTTGTTGGAAAAAATTAGGATATTAGAAGTGGCATAGAAGTGATTTACGGCACTTTAGTGACACCCCTAGATTAGGACTTATGCCATGGTTTAGGCTGGCCAAACTGTAGGTTAGGATTGCAGCATAACAAAATGGAATGTGAATATTCCATGCTTGCCACTCGATTTATAATTTCTCTCATTTTTTTCTTTTTTGTATTTTCCTGCTTTCCTTTTTTCCTTTTAAGATTACTTTTAAAAATAAAAATCAATTTTTTTAAAAAAGGTAACAAAACAGACAAGGTTTGGATTTAACCCTATGTATTAAAATGAAATAATAATGCATTTGCTTAGCACACTGACAATTTTCAATTAACTTACCTTTAGCATATTGTCTCATGCTTTCCATATATGCTGAAAGATTTTCTGCAACTAAAGTTACCAATGCATGATTGGTCTGAAGTTGATTGATTAGGTCATGGCGATAAAACACATGGGGACTTCGCTGAGTTTGACTGTGGTTAAACAAAAGAAAAGTTACTACAAATAAAATTTTATCTTGCTTTACGTACAGAACACAAGTCCAAATTACTCTCAGTACCATCAAACAAAGGAAGCAGGTCAAAGCAAGTTAATCTTAAACTACAAAGTTACAGATATATGGAAAAGGGACATTTATCCAAAGATGTCTTGCTCTTTCATTAAAAGTATGGGTTATTTGCAAGTATTCATTCATTCATTCTTCTCTTTTCAGTCAATTTCTTTCAACAATTAAAACTACAACTCATTAAGATTTTATTTCAGAAAACTTGAATATATAAAGCAAAGCTTTATTGGAAGAACAATCCCCCACAATGTCAAAATACAAATCCCCTTTTATATTATATGTTCCAACTGGAAATTCCTATAAATGTGAAGCCCCAATGGGTATAGCAAATTGTTTTGTGATTTATTCAGTTGCATGACATGTCACAAACACTGTAGTAAATTCAAAGGGTGTGGGCAGAGAAAATCCAAAGAACAATGGGCAAAATCCAGAGTAACGATATGGAGTTCTTGCTCCGATGTAAGAACAACTTACTCTGGATTCCAGTATGAATTTCCCATAGGTTTCCACTAGGTGGTGCAATAACTATGGGTGCACGTAATGTCTCTTACATGCTCCATAGTTATTCTGTATTTGGGGGTATGTCTTTCTTTCCATGGCAGTGATTAATTTGTAAGCTTCTAGGGAAAAATCATTACTGTTAAATCCAGATATTTTCCAAACAGAACTGATATTTAAAGTCAACCTAAGTTCCCTATATTGGAAGGTAACTATATTGGAAGGTAATAACTCAGTAGAGGGTAATTAGCAAATACCCCTGCTTTCAACTGATGTGTTTTATTCCATCCCGGCTCTTTGGTATTAATCAGGAGCACAAAAGAGAGTCCAAAATCAAAATGTATAAGTTAATACCAAACTGAAACAACGTATTCATTGCCTAGGGCAACTTGGGACCACACTGATAGTTCTATTAGGAGAGGATTATAGACAAACTCGTCTCAAGTTTCCATTATTTCTTATGGGAAAATTCACTTCAGTATACAAGCATTTTGGATTACTGGCATGCTTTTGGAACAAATTATGCTTGTAAACCAAGTACCACCTAATATTTCAAGATTCATACAATAGCTAATTACATAACCTCCAAACACCACAAAAGACAGATATACCAGTCTATATTTTTCCAGCCCAATGCATTAAGGAAATACAAAGTTAATACTGAAATCTTACCTCAAGTTCTGTGGTGCTTCACCAAACAAACTACAAATTTCCCTAATTTGTTTCAGTGCAGGAATTACCCACTTGTCATTTGTGCGAAGCTCTTCTATAAAACGATCTATCCATTGTATTTTTTGAGTATCTCGATCCTTAAAAAGCAAATATTTATTTTAGCAAGTAACAGTTCTTTAATTTCCAAACAGTTTATACATTCTTGGTTCCTTATTTCAGTCACTGTATAAACTGGGTCAAACTAGGCTATCCACTAGCCAGTTCAGAAACAGCACAATCCTAACCTTGTCTACTCAAAAGTAAGCCCCATTGTGTTCAGTTACAGAGTCCTAAACAGTCAATTTGCTTACATAGAAACTAGCTTGCGATTACATCTGAACTGACAAACCATGGCTTGTGTACTCTCCCCACGCTAGAATCAGTTCCTGGATAACAGTATAACACAAGCCATTGTTGACTTGTATGTAACAGCAGTCTCCTTTCTACAATTCACCTCATTAAAAAAAACACAATGAGAGAGGGAGTGAGTGGAAGAAGAGAACACAAGTCTTGTTTATGTGACCCACTCTAACATCAATGGCTGGCCAGAAGCGTAAATATATTTACCTGAGAACAACTATAATCTAAGATTTTAATGTGGGCACTTAGAGCCTGGTCCATGATATCAACTGGAACATCATCACTATGTGCTAAATTCCACAGAAGGTTCAATACTTTGTGTGCCATTACACCATCTTTATCATCTTCTGCAAGACGACGAATTAGCTCAAGTAGCTTTTCTCGTTGTTTTTTGCTTGCATTTGTCCAGCTTGCCTAGAAAAATATCAATACTACATTTAATAATTTAGTCCTACATATAACATCACTTCAAATACAGATCACCAATTTTTACAACAAACATTAACATAGCACTTCTATGTACCAGCTATTTTAAAAACAGTAGTATATTGTCTACTGTTCTGTGGGAACACCAATTTAGATCTTAGAGACGAGTAGTTAAACAAAAAAATAAAAGAAACAAACTTTCAAACAACCTTCATTTGAATTAATATAATATGTAAAGTAGTAAGAATATTCATTACTGCCATTTCACAATATGAACTATAAAAAATTAGAAAAAAGGTCTTCAGTTTTTCCCCATTCATAGTGAAGCCATGACTCCACTTCAGAAGAGCAGAAACTGAAATAAAATCTTGTTTAGCACCAACAGGGGCGACCCAAGTGCGTGCATCACCCGGTGCCCGGGCACAGCACGTCACCCCTTGGACGTGCACACCACCCCTTCCAGGACTGCACAGGCACCAAAGTTGGCATCTGAGAAGTTGCTTCTGAAGCCGACTGGCATCAGAAGAGTACTGCGGAGGTGCCAACTTTGACGCCTGCACAGTTTCCTCTGAAGCCAGTCCTGAGCAAGACCAAATGGCCATGCAGAGGCACACACTGCACATGTCCAAGTCTTTGGATATGTGGTGCAACTGCGCAGCCATTGGGCCTTGCTCCGAAAGTAGAGCAGCTGAGACGCACTGCACAAGTTCAAAGGCTTGGACATGCGCAGTGTGTCTCTGCACACTACGCCTCAGCCAGCCATTTGGGCCGCCTTGGAGCCTGCCTGAATGGGTGCCCTGACACCCGGGGGGGCTGGTTGGAGGAGTGTCAAACTCCTCCAACGCATCACCCGGTGTGGCCCACACCAGTCTGATGATGGCACTGAGCACCAATTTGTTAGCATTTTCATGTCACATTCCTATGTTAAGCATGGAACTATTCCTTTGTTAAACAAGAACATTAAAAGATTGTAAAGTACTGTACAGAAAAACTAAGGTAAAGGACAAAAGACATGCATTGTACAAGCGTTTTATAGGGTTCTGTATCCACACTGGGCGGCTGGAACAGAATCCAAATAAATATGGGGGAATTCCTATACCAGCCAAATTTTATGCTATTCACAGAAAACCTTCAGAGCTAGAAGCACATTTTACTGTATATGTATCATCACAATATCATGACTATAGCAAAAAAGATTTATATGTCTTGTGTGCATGATTTCTGATAGAATTGAGTGAATTTGGTTAAATTATTTCACAGTTTCATCTTAAACTATTAATCTCAATAACATTTAATCTCAATAACATTTAATCTCAATATTAAGCTATAAATCTCTGTATTACTTAACATATAGGTTTGCTCTATTATCAATAATGGCTATAAGGTTTAACATTTTTCATGCTAAATGCACTTGCAGTGCTAGAAATCCAAAGATTTAGACTGTCTAATAATGAAACCTGTAATGCTTAGCATACTATTTACAACAGTATTTGAACAAGTTCAAATATAAATTTGAACAAAATACAAAAACAATACAAATACAAAAAGCAAATTATTTACAACAGTATTTGAACATGTACTCTACATAAGTTTGGCTGAGATGAATATTAATTTTTACCTTAAAACAATCAAATAGATGGTCAAGTTGTTCAGGAGAGAAATCCCAAGCCAATTTTGCAAGGAGATCGTGTACATTCTTCACAATGGCTTCATGTTTTCCTGCCTTGATAAGAAACATTAAAACCTTTTAGCCATTTTTTCTGTATTGAGATAGATTGTCTCAATTTTAGGATAGATATGAATTTTATTGTTCACATTTTTTTTACAAAATATTCCCAAATTGTTTAAAGATCACTATAAATTCATTCCCAAACATTGTTTGGTGCTACAATAATTAGCACTTTCATATCACCACACTGTCAATGCTTCAGTGACAGGCTAACAAAATAATGTTTACACCTCTGATATTTAAACCCATCTTTTGGCCTTATGACTTATTAATCCTTAGTATATTTTTCCCAACTTGACATAACATGAATGGGTTTGATAATCACAGTGTGGCACATTAAATCAATGTTTCTTCAGGCAAAAAAAGTTTTCTTACCATGGTAAGAGGGGAAGGCAGGAGATCAATAACCTTTATCATGGCTTGGCAAAACAATCACTCTGCATTCTTTTGCCAGGCTGCCACATTACCATGATAAACTGGATATTTTTTTAAATGGCTGCCTAATCTTTTAATTGATTTGTTTAACTGAAAAATCAGTGTCCATGAAAATCAATATCCCAGTTTCTGGAAGCACTCTCCCAAGACTCATCCCATGTAACTTCTCTCAATTTGAACAACAATAATCTTTACCTGTGCGGCCCAAATGTTGTCAAGGTCTTGCAAAGTGAGGGCCTTTTCTTTGATTACAAATCGAAGAATTTTTTCTAATTTTTCTACATATTGAGGTTGATGTAGACTATCCCGTAACACAATTGATAAGATATTGTTCTGCTGGATCCACTCCTATATTTAAGAAGTACAAGAGGACGACATAAAAAGAAGGAATATTCCTTTATTTCAGCTATACAGTGGTACCTTGTAAGACGAATGCCTTGTAAGACAAATGCTTTGAAAGACTAACTAAAATTTCTATGGAATACTGCTTTGTTAGACGACTCCCCATTTGATGGGCTCCGGTGGCTGAGGTGGAACTTCTCCTTCCTGCAGTACCAGTGACTGGCCAGAGGGACGCACAGGCAGCAGTGTCCTCTGAGTCTCCCCAGCAAGCATGGGGAGAGCCTGGAACTCCCACTTGACCCTGGAACCTGCATTTCTGAGCCTCCCCTCCCAGTCTCCTGCAGCCTCCTCAAGCCAGCCAGCTGAGAGCCCCTGCAGCAGCCACCATCAGGTAGGTCCCCCTCCTGGACCTCACTCAAAAGAAACTCCTCCCACCCCAAGGAAACCCCCTCCCTGCCTGGACCCCACTCAACCCCACTTTCCTGTGAGTGAGCCCCAACTTTGCATCCACAATTTCCTGTGAGTCAGCCCCACTGGATACAATGGGTCTTGATTCTGAGTAGACAGCATAGGATCTTTCCTCTTTTGCATCAAGGCAAAAGCTTTTGCTGCTGCTTCAAACTGCCTATCTGGTTTGCATAGATAGATCTCACACAAAGAGAGATAGGTTCCTTGTTAAAGTTGGTCCAAAAGACACCAGTGACTCTTTTAGTGAAAGTTAGTCATCCTTGGCCATAAAGGATTCTTTTCTGTTTTACTGTACAGTTTATTACAGTGTTTTATTACAGTAATTGTGTTCTGTATTATATTACAATGTTTTGAATTTGATTACAGTGTTTCATCATCATTTTTCCATACAGTTAATATTTTTATATGAATACTAGTGAAAAGCATATCTGCGTTGCAGGAGTAAAATTCCACTGTATGCGGCGCATCAGTCCCCCGTGCGCATCATCTCCCCATGTGCAACAAACCCCGTGTACAGCATCCTCCCCAGTGTAACCCCTCCCTCCAAAAAACTTCCCCCCAATTACACCAGGCACCGAGCACCAAATTGGCTGGAAGTTGGTCACTCTTCCATGTTAAGTACAGGACAAATACACATTGCACCCCTTTTCAGGCCCTTAAAGGTTAAATTTCTCCACATCGGTTCTTGGTGAGTGTTCATGTGAGTGTGGGTCCTTGGTGGGTGTTCAAGAGTGTTCACCCTGGCCCAAATTTCATGCTTCTAGGTCTGGGGGTTGGGGCAGAGCATCCCTCAGTCACCAATTTTTCAATGCAAAGTATAGGCCCAGCGGTTCTGACTGGCCATTGATGAGTAAGTCAGTTAGTGAGTCAGTGACTTCTCTTTTTTATATATACAGTATATAGATTTTTGGGTTGTGGAACCAATTGCCTGAGTTTCCATTATCTTTTATGGGAAAATCTGCTTTGTAAGAAGAACGCTTTGTAAAACAAACATGCTTCTGGAACTAAGTAAGTTTGTCTTAAAAGGCACTGTTGTATTCGTAGTTGTAATACACTACAAAACTTCAAAAACAATGAAGTTGAGAAAAGAGCCCCAAGTTGTGATTTTTTAATGTTCCAGTACAGAAAAAACATCCTTGGCATCCATCAGTCTTGAAAGACTATGGTATCGTGCTGGACGCTGTATGCGAAGCATGAAGGCCTGGGTAGATTGATATGGAGGGTAGGCTGTTACCAGTGGCGGGCTCCAGCAAGTTCGCACCTGCTCTATAGAACTGGTTGTTAAAAAATATATAAAGTTTAAAAATAGCCATTTAAAAGTGGCTGACAAATGGGCATAGAACCAGTTGTTAATTTCCTTGAATCCCATCACTGGCTGTTACCCAGACAGCAAATCACCCCTCTCCACACCACTGAAATAGTCCTATGGAATGGCAGAGCCAATACGATTGGTTCCAGCTGCATCACAGAGCTGGGCTAAGGACAGGAGCTCACCCTGTCTTGTGGGGACCTGGGTCTCGAACCCTGGCCTTCTGGTTAACAGGCACAGTGTATTAACCACTTGCGTCACCCACAGCCCACTGCAGTACATGTGTTCCTTGTTATCAAGTAGTGTTCCATTCCACAATCTCCCGTGGATAAAAAAAATCCATGTGTAAAGAATGGAAAAATAGGTATTAAGACCAGCTTCCAGGTTTCTTGCTCTGAGTCAGTGAATTTTCTGACTTATTGCACCTAATGGAATAAGGAAATGACTCAATAACTGCAGGGGTTTGATTCCAGGTCTGAAAAATGGAACGACTGGTTGCATGCCTGCTTCTCTATTAACAGTAGAAAGCAGTTTTTTAAAAATTGATTTTCAGTGGCAATTTATGTTGAGTTAAATCTGTGTATTAAAAAATGTGTATAACAAGGTTGGATCGGTATTCTAGCTGGTAACTTCAGGTATTATATAACTTCTGGTCATAGTACATATACCAAACATGTACACCGCAAAAGCCAGCCATGTTATAAAAGCGCCAGAAGCAAAGAATGAGCAGCCTAGAAAACTGTTTCTTACACTGTGGGTTGGGATTCAATAGATAGATCATGAATCAATTTCAGGTGGATCCCCATTTATTTCAATATTCCATTGATTATATTAGACTTGATCATATGTGACTGCACTTGAGGGAAAGTTACAGATTTGTATTCTTAAAAGGCTACTATTTATATACTTTAGAGCACAATCCTAACCATGTCTACTCAAAAGTAAGCCCTATTGTATTCAATGGGTCTTACTCAAAGGAAAGCGTCTTTAGGATTACAGCCTTCATTAAGTCTGAAAGCATATATATTCCAGTCTCAGAAACTCAAGCACAATCAAAAGTGACTTGTGCAATTTTTGACAGCATGATGGATTTTAACTCACTGTCCCCAACCCATTCTCTTTCCTTTATATGCAAACCTAGATCTGTCTTTTTCTGTAGCTTCAAGTCCTGCAGCACAAAAAGAAAAGTTTTACCACTACTACATTAAAACCTGAACTCTGGGTTTACAATAGATTTACAACATGGGAGAGGTTTACAACAATGTCTGAGAACCACTAAGTTATTATAACCATTTTTGTTAGATGCTATTGAGAATACTTTGGGGAAGAAAAGACAGAAAAAGTGTTTAAAGAACATTACCAGAAAATTAAAGCTAATGAACTTACTGCCATTCTTTCTGCTGTAAGCCATTCCTCTTCTTCAGGATTGCCATGTCGATGGGTATAATATGACACACTAGATATTACCTTATTAACTTCATTTAGTGCATTCATTTTTCCATTGAAAGATGAAATTTGCAACAACCTGTAGGAAAATGTAGGTTTAAGAGCAAGAAAACAGAATAAAAAAAAACTGTCAACCCAACAGAAAAGAGAGACTTACCTAAGTATCATTTTTAATCTAAATATTTCTAAGTTTTTTACAGTTTCCTCTTGTCCTGGAACTCTTGAGGCTAAATTCTTTAGAGATTTGATTATCATTGACAAAGCATCATTTTTGGCTTCATTCTTGGCTTCTTTTTTCAGTTCATCATCAGTTAAGTTTTCTAAGAACTGTGGAACCATTTCTATAATTGGAAGGAAATATTTCTTCACGGTATGCAGTGTTAGAAACTCATAGCACTGTCCAAATGGTCTAGAAAGGAAAAAATAGTCACAATGGGAAGCTGACTCAAGTATTATTTTAGGTAAGAAAACAGTATTGATAAAAGTAAACTACCAAAGGCTTATCTCTAAACTATTTAACAAGTACTTATTTTGCCACCATATGTCTGATTATGACAATCACAACTAAATATGTTATAGTGGAAACTACAAGTCACTGAAATGATAAAAGTGCAGATATTTCAAGCAAGGGTGATCAATATACTACAATCCTAATAGATCAGTACAGATAAAGTAGTGTAAAGATTATGTCCCTCAGTGTTTCTCTCACTAGATGGACAATAAGTTTATTTGGATGACCTTGCACAAACTTCTCGAACAGGTATACTCGGAAAGGCTTATGCCCCTCCAATATACATAGAACTGCACTTAAAAATGAACACAAATGCATTGGTAAATATACTCTAGTACCAACTCAGATAAAACATTCAATATGCATAATTTTCCATACAAGAATAATCGCTACTGATAATAAAGAAGTCCAATAGTGAGGCTGTGTTCCTATCCCAGGTACAGTCTTAGGTTAAGTGACAATGAATGTTCCAAGTTCCCATTCAGCCACAAAACTGCTGCTGGGAGAACCCTGTCACGCCATGACTAACCTTTGCTCACTACAATTTTATTTCAGTAGGTTTCCTAAGCAATGCAATTGCCAATTAAGATAGAGTGCCCCGGAGCTGAGCTTGCTATATCAAGGCAAAAACAAAATACAAAAAATTAAGCTCTTCTGCCAACCATTAATTCTTTGTAGCTAATTAACAAAACTTTACTGTACTTCAGTTCTTAATCTAAGGGCTCACAAACTAAAAAAATATTTCATTTAATTGGTTCTTTTGTAAGGAAGTTAGACGTGCCTGCTTTCGGGATTTACAAAGAAAATCAGTTTCAAAATATTCTTCAAAAAAAAAATTCATACAGGGTAAGAATAAATCATGTTTCAGTAATACATAACGTATGCAAATATACTGTTCCAAAATAGGAATGGGCAAATATTTTCGCAGGAGGACCACATCATCTCTCTAACACTGTGTCAGAGACCAGGGTAAAGAATTAACACTTCAAAAGTAAATAAATTTACATAATTAAATACATTAGAGACATAACTTGAATGAATGAATAAATTTTACTGGGCTTATTTATAATATATATGAGAATTATAATACAGGTAAGGTATGTCAATCTGAGTGATGGGTGGGAATATTGACCAGAAAAAGCACCACTCATGTGTTTCAAAAACAAACACCCACCAAGCAAGATCTGGGCAAAGGGTTGGGAATAGTGTGCTTTAAAAAAATTTCACCAAGCTTGGAGACATGAGCACATGGAAATAAAGTTTATACCAATCTGAAAGGCAGGAAAAACCACTAAAGTATTCATAAAGACAAAGAGGATAAAGGATAAAATCCAACAAGTGAGCATCACAACAAAGAGCAAAAAAACATTCCTAGGCAGAAACTCATTAATAAGACAATAAGGCCACAAGCCTGCAGAGGGGAAGCAACTGTAAAAATGCAGAGGCGACACAGCAGCAACCCTGTGGCAACTGCTGAGGAGGAGGAAGAGGAAGGCAGGTGCTGCAGCCATGCTAGGGAGCTCACCTAGGCTGCAGAGGTTGTTGCAGTAGCCTCACCAGGACTGCTCACATGCTCCCTTTCACCAAGATACATGGGTGCAAAGCAGTGATAGGTGCTCCATGTGCAGACAGCATGGAAAGGCCAATGTCTTTATAGAGGTTTATGAAGTTGCAGTAATGTCTCACATTACTACAACCTTATAAAAGATCTTGCACAAATACAAGGCTAGTCTTTGCTACCTGTGAAACATTCCAGACGTGAAGCTCAAGGCAGAAGAGAGAGGGTCATGCTTAAAGCTGGTGCGTCTAGCCAGCACAACTCAGGCAAGACTCTACCCATCCAAGTGCCTGTTTGGGGGAGAACTTTGAAGGACCGTTTGGGGAAAACCTGTGCCAGAAATGGCCCTTAGACCATAATTTGCGCACCCTGTTGAGCAATTAAAATTGCAGTTTATCCAAGAAAGACATGCTTTATTTAATCTGCTCCAGCCAGAAAGGCAATCAATGTGAGCATTTGATTTTTTAAAAAATTTAATGCACATTGAGGAATATCGTAATTCAAATATTAACATTCTTGTGAGATCATGAATGGAGGAATTTTAAGACAGGCAATGCAGTAATTTTAAGAAATGCCCTTCATATTTTTAATAAAAGGCAAATACACAGATAGAAACAACATAAATGACAATGAAGTCTATATTGAGAGACAGATACTTGAATTATTCTGAGAAATGTTTGTTCTTGATCCTGTTCTTCAGTAACAGAGTTGACACATTTTAAATAAACACTTTAAAAACACTTACTTGATGAGAGCTGCAATAATCTGAACATTCAATGCTGATCCACTCATAAAACGATCATGTAAGATCTGAAACCCATTTAAGGTGCCAAACTTGTTGATGAGATCTACTAGCCAGCCCTGTAAAACAATTTTTTTCTGCTTCAGAAGTTATTTCTACCATCAAAAATACATTTCTCTGACAAAGAAGAAACCATGTGCACTTTTTGCCTGAAGTTAAAAATGAGTATTGTATTTCCCTATTTTGTTATATAAAAAACTTTATTTGTTCAAAAGTTCTAAACAGTACCACTACTTTTAAATTTGTTCCTCCCTTCAATGCAAAAAATGTTCACAATGTGAAACCTGTAATGCGGCAAGCAACATTAAAAAATCTTTTAACTGCAAGTGTTTGTTGTTTTTTGTTTAATTGCACGTATTTGTTTTTCGCGTTTTTCCTTCTAAAGTTTAAGCACCACCACCAATTGAGAATTTACATTAATAGATGTGCAATACAATGCAACTGACATACCCTACAATCCAGAGTAACTACGGGAGCACATAAGAGGCATTATGTGCACCCGTAGTTACTGCACCACCTAATGAAAACCTATGGAAAAATCATATTGCAATCCAGAGCAAATTGTTCTTACACCAGAGCAAGGACTCCCCGTAGTTACTCTGGATTGTGCCCATAGAGACTTTTGTCTTTGCAAGAGTAAGCCCCATTGTATTCAATGGGTCTTACTCCCAGGAAAGTGTCTTTAGGATTGCAGCCTTAAATTCTCTGTTATATAGAGACAGAGCATAGTATTCTTTTTATGTTATAAATTAGATGTGAAGACAAATGTGAAACCATTCTGTAATAGAATATTGTAAGATAAACTGAGCTCTCCTCATATTTCCCATTATGAACTAAGCCTTTATTGGGGAAACAACACTTTAAAGTAATACTACCTTTATATCATTTTATTTACACACTCTCTGGCTGTGGGTGGTGCAAGTGGTTAAGACACTGTGCCTGTTAACCAGCAGGCCAGGGTTCAAGACCCAGATCGGTCCCCACAAGACAGGGTGAGCTCCTGTCTTTAGCCCAGCTCTGCAATGCAGCTGGAACCAATCATATTGGCTCTGCCTTTCCATTGGACTATTTCAGTGGTGTGGAGAGGGGGGATTTGCTGCTTGGGTTAACAGCCTATCCTCCATATCAATCTAACCCAGGCCTTCGTGCTTCACATGCAGCGCCGAGCATGATACCATAGTCTCTCAAGATTGATGGATGCCTGCTCTCTACAACGAAGTTAATATTTTCAATAAATTTTCACCACCATAATCCCATTTTTGCTAGGGAGTCTGCATGCCTGAAATTAACAATGCTTACCGCTTATCTGAATCAAGGCTCCAAGGCCTGTTTACCTGGTATGTGCTTGGGACCTCTGCTTGCTTCCTTGACCTACAAGGGCTTCCCAAGATTCCATCATCCCCAAACTGGATTTGCTAAGAGAAGTTATCATCAACATGCATGTGACACATCGCTGCCTCTCCATTAACAAATGTTTGAATCAGTGCATAGGACGATAAAAGCTTTATACACCTTGGGTTCAAAGAACTAGAAGTACCACCTCCTCCTGTTTGATTCTGGTCTGGTAATGCAAGACCCCACTCTTTATCTGATCTACCATTAACAGTTACATGGAGCTGACATTGACTGTGGACTCCATACTTCAGAACACCTCTCCTCCAGAGGTCTGACTGAATACCTTTCTATCCTTCCAAAGACTGATGAAGACATTTCTTTTTTAGACAGGACAAATTTGATAGTTTTGCCCAGTTCTTTCATTACCTATTAAACGAAGCAACTTTAAGAAGTGTTTTAATTATGTCTTACTGGTTTCCTATTGCTGCAAGCTGCTTTGAAGACCACTGAAAAGTAGCATGCAAGTATTAGTGTTCAAGGTTCACTAATACCCAATTTTTTGGTACCTTCAAACTTTAGTTTCAAAATCTGGCAAAATCTAAGCCTTGCTTAGTTTTAAGTCTACAAGGAAGAAAAAAAGTATGGTTGAGACTAGCAGGGGAAAAAGCAAATACATTCATGGAAAGGAAGAAAAGCTAGATAAAAGGGGATGCGATAACTATGGATAGAAAAGCGTTGGAATGTTATGGATTAAAGACTGGATATAGCACCCCTCACCAAGTGCAAAGACATAAGTATCTTTTTCTTGAATTCTAAAGGACAAATTTCAATTAGGTCAACAAAGAACTCTAGCTGATCTTGATTTACAACAATAAATGGTTGAAAACACATCAGGTACTTAAGATGCTTCTTAGCACTTTATCATTAGTCCACAAGTTCACCTAGAAATAGTTAACACCAACTTCAACAATGTTTCAAATACTCCACACATCCCCACCACCTATGATGTAATGCAAATACTCAACTTCGTCAGAAAGTACAACAGGTATTTAGACAGAATACAGAAAAGCTGCACTATCAAAAATTCTTCCATGATGGAAGCACCAGTGACTACAACTGTGCAAACACCAGAGATTCATATCATGCCCTGATGTTATTTTGAATGTTCCTGCCAAACTACAATGCAGAGCATGGCAAGTGTGCACCAGAAATTACCTGCTGAAACTGCACTAGCAAAACACAAAATCCAGTTTCTGATTCACTGACTTCCTCAATGGCTGGCTTAGCCACAAATGAAGGACAAAAATAAATTATCACTAAAGCTAAATTAATATAAAATTCCTCATGCAGAAGCTTAAGTCAACACACCTTCGGTGACCGTGGATCTGGAGGACGAGCATAAAGTTCATCTTCAGCCAGCTGAACTCCAGCAGGAACGGTTTCAGAAGGACGTGTACCATTGTAAAGATGGAATTTGCAATGAGGATTTAAGGCCATTGCAAGAAGTTCAAGAAGAGGAAACCAATCTTGGGCCAGCTTTGCCACACATAGTTCAACTAGGCGGTGAGTATTGTTAATGATACACCTCTATTAAGACAAAACAAAATTTATCTTATTGTGAAATTTCAGCATATAAATCTTAAGTTATTATGGTAAAAGAAAGTTCTAAAAATTCTTGCTCTACAAATATTTTCTTATTTCAAACTGTTTAGACCTAAGGAGCCACAAAGCAGAAGAAAATTTTCCACAAAACTCATGAGAAATTAATTCCTTAACTGTTACTTATTAACAATACTGTGTTTATATATTGCTTTTCAACAAAAAGTTTCCAAAGCAGTTTATAAATAAAATCAAATAATAAGTGACTCAATTCAAAAAAAAAGTCACAATCACCAGCAGGCAGCCATTGAAAAAAAGACATTGCTGGGTTGAGGAGCGCCCCCCCCCCCCCCCGCTAAAGAAAAGAGGACCCACTTGAGAAAGTACCTCTTAACAAATTTACAAATGTTTTTGATAGCACGTAATTACATGAGCCAGTACACAACACACTTACATGAATCTCAAACTTCCAACCACTCACTGCTTCATCTGTAAGGATTTTTGTAAAAGATATTGTTAACCCATCTCGAAAGAATCGCTGACATGCCTCACTTTTAACATCAAGACCTGTGTAAAAAGTACATACATTTCAGTGAAGGAATTGATTTTTTAAAAAATGCTTGAAACATTAACTATTCTGATGTCTCTCAGTATTCCAGCAGGGGCTGCAGGGGCTCAGCTGGGTAAGACACCGTGCCTGTAATCCAGCAGGCCAGGGTTCAAGACCTAGTAGCTGCAAGACAGAGTGAGCTCCCCTTCTTAGCCTAGCTCCTGCCAACATAGCAGTTTGAAAACATATAAATGCAAGTAATAAAGTTGGAAGGTAAACACAATTCTGTGCAGTCATGCTGGCCATGCGACCTTCGGACAGTGTCGGCTCACGGCTTCAATCGGGGATGAGTGCTGTACCCAACAGCTGTGTCTGATGTCTTTATAGGCAGCAGGGCAAACTGCAGCCAGTCACAGCTGGCAGGGCAACCTGCCAGGGACCCTTATCTTACCTCACCAATATTCAAGGAAATATAAGGTTTGTAAAAGCTAAAGAGCAGTTCACGTGTGTACAGGTATAACCTAATTATCAGCAGATTTTTTTTAACCCCAATTTTATCTCAAACCAAATTAGGTTGACTCATTAAAATTAAAAGATAAGTTTAAAATTTTAAAATAGGTTTCAAAATAGCTTCTTTCCTATGGTAATACGGCAGACAGGCAATTATCAACCTCCTCCTCCCTCTCACTATCCAAAGCTCAAAACAGCTTCCTTTCAGCTCAGGGTGCAATCCTAACCATTTAGGCCACCACAACTCACCTGCTCCCCATTCTGTGGTGGTGTGGGGAAACCAGCATACGTCTGTGCACTGGCCTAACTCCCTTCCAAGGAGTAGTGCAGATGTGCCTTATGGCACTTTTCACCATCCCTGGGCTGGACAAGGCTTGTGCCACCTTAACTGGTGCTTAGGATTGCAGCCTCAGAGGCAGAACCCTTTTCTCCAGCATGGGACAGAAAGCAAAGCAATTAGGAAGAGACTATCAACTTGCAGTCTTTCCTACACTCAAGGGAGAAGGAGTCCCACTCTCAGCTGATTAATTACCATGGTTATTGATTGCATGATGGTTTCTTATCATGGTTTATTATTAATCATGGCTTTTTTAGGGTGTGGTGCTTGTTCGCCTCCTCATGGTGCATCCTGTATAGCATGACAATTGGCAACCGGAGACAATTGGCAGCCAGATTATATTGAAGAATTGGCAGTTGGCAACAGCTAGCAGCCAGACATCAATGTTGAATTCCTGGCTCTCAAAATACATGGCAATGGAATGCTGACATCTGATTTACCATAAGTCTATGTATTTGCCATATGCTAAATAAATGGCTATTTTAAAAGAAATGCCTAATTTTTGAATTACTTTTGTTCAATGAGAAAGTCTGTTTCACAACAGAACCTTCAGATGCTGAGACTCAACCTGTATGTTCTGTCTAAAACAGGGCTCTCCAAATCCTGGCCTTTCTAGCAGAATTTACTTGTCATTGCACAAGTAAAATTTCAAGAATATTTGTGGGCACTGAGCATCTAGCACTGGCAGCAGGCACAGCAGGGTAACCCTACTGGGCATCGGGCATCCCTATTGGCACCACTGGTCACCAAGCATCCCTAGTCACCAGGCCACATACGACTAGGCATCGTGCATTCTGACCAGGTGCTGGGCAATAGACACCACCAGGTAGCAGGAACCACTAGGCACCCCTATCAAGCACCGGGCACCAGCTGGCAATATCGGTCAGCAGGCACCACCAGGCAACAAATCAGTTCCTTATGGTTGCCTATGTCACAGAAGGAATGTTTTTCAAATTTCATGATTCTAGGTCCAGAGGTTGTGGCTAGTGTTAAAGAGTCAGTGATTCTTCAATATTAAGTATAGATAGAAATTAGATGGAACAGTGATTTGTCTATATACAAAACAGCTTCTACACTTAGCTCTATAGAATACAGAGTACAAATTAAAATATATTATTGCAGTCAGGTACTATACATGCCATTTTTTCTAGTTACCTTTTTTACTAAGATCAATAGCAGCTTCTAGAAGAACTTCTAATTCCCCTTTAGGCAATACAGGAACAACCCATCGAGGTCTAAAAAACATTTAAATACAAAAAATATTAACAGTTGGAACATATTTTGGTTTTGTATTACATAGCTTCCCCCTTCAATGTCTTTAATGGGGAAAGTTAGTTTTTAAATTTTTTTGAAGATATTAGTAGAGCACCTTTCTAACCATAATGCAGCTCATATATTAAAATTAAAAAACAAAGCAGCACAGACAAATGAAAAGTAGAATAAAACCAAACAAAAATCCCCACCAAATCATTATCATCACTTTATTTATATCAAATCCTTCTGCACAAGGACTCACTCCCTTTCTAAAGAGCAAAAAAAAGAAGATTTTGCACATCTTTTGAAGGTGTGCAAAGTATATTCAGTATCTATAGGCACTTCCCACGGATATCTGTTGCACTTATTTTTTGACAATCCTTTCACCATTCATTTTGCTGTTTTGTTTTGAAGAAACCTAAAGGAAACATCTAGAATGCAGACAGCATATATATGTAACTCATAACTAAAGGCATCTCCCCCTTATTGGACTGACTAGGGACTGGAGCACCATCCAAAAGTGAAAAACATTTGAAAGTGGAATCCAATCTTTTCTGTTTATAAATGTTGCTTCCAATGCTTTTTTCCTAGCAAACTGAAATTTCCCCTTTTATCTTGCAAATTCCTACTGACAAAGATTTCTGCAAATAGATTCTTATGAAAAACTTCTTGAAGAATGGGATTAGATCAGGCAGTACAATATGGAGGAGGGCAATTTCCACCTTTATAATAGCAGAAAGAAGTTGAAAAAGAAGAACATGCATAGAATGAATGAGTTCTGTTTATAACTGAAAGGTGTTGAAAGAGTGGATCATCAGAAAACAAATACTCAGAAAGCAGGAGATACCTGTACCAAAAATGCTTGAGCCTGTTAAAGGTATTACCTGTTGATCATATCATCCAACTTGGCCAGGTCAGTGTGTGGAAATGCAGGCTCTTCATCTTCAAGCTGTGGTGGAGCATCACCTTGACCCTGTTCATCAGGAGGGGTAGCTGGGGAATTCTCATTTGAAGAATCAGGGGAGGAGGTCTGAATTAGAATTAGTAAATTAGTTTACTATTACTGAAACTGAATAAGTTAAGTAAAACCACCCATATCCAATAAATAATTTCCAACTAACCTATGAAGATTAAGCTATACTATGTAATTGATTAATTACCTATCTTCAGTTCCAGTTACCTATTTTACACAAACATTTCTTATTTTTATGTACAAGATCATTGAGTGTTTCTTATTAAAGTTCTTTCAACAAACCAGGCAGGATACAGTGTAACCCTTAGATGACCAACCAGATTTTTGTCTGGCAATTATAATTTATGCAAATTAAGCTATTTTTAAATGGCCATCTAAGTTTCTTATTTATTTCTCTCTCATAGAGCATCTTACACCTACCTCTTTCCACTCGCCACCCATTAAAGATGTACCAATTTCTTCAACCCTGCCTCCTATGCCATGCAAGAAGATTTTTTAAAACAGGTTTGGCCCTATGTATTCATTGTTTACTAATTTTATTTTGCAATATTCACAGAATACTCAGAGTGGGAATAGAAGATGCTTCTAACTAATGACTCCTTCAAACAAATACAGTTGTTATAAATTTGATTTCATAACCCAGGTCAAAAAGAGCCCTTCCGCTAACACAAAAAATCTTCGTCTCACAGAAAGCCTGCTTCCAGCTTAGTAGAAAATTGCTGCAAGAAAAAAGTTATCACAAATCCAGGGATGCCTGAGCATTTTTTCTTCCATTCAAAATTTTCTGGGTTCTAAATATCTGCTTTTAGGTTCTAATTCTTACCACAAATAGCTATGAAGAGGTCCTCTTGGCACACAAAATAGCACAAGATCCCCCAAGAATAGCTGAGACTTTCCAGCAGGCTAAAGATCAGTCCCTTTCCAATAAGGGAGCACTTTGCCTTTTAGCATGCTCAAAAATGAAGGAAAAATCACTTTCCACCCTATTTCTTTCTGACTGGTTTCAGCACCAGAGGAAAAATCTCTAAGAATTTTCCCCAGTATTCCCTTATATTTACATTTAGCATGTCAGCTATTTACATCTACATTAACTTTCAGGTGACCTTAAAGACTTTTTTGAAAACAAAACGTCAATCAGCAACACATCTAACAATCTTTCTATCCTTTAAACCCCATGGCATAAATTAGGAGTAGGCAACCATTGGCAGAAGTGCTGAGCTTGGGATGCAGAACATTGCTTGGCGGCATGCCGAAGCGCCCCTGAGAGCCACAACCAGGAAGTGCCACTGCTGCTGTTGTCCCAAAGCAGCTCCTTGTCACCACTGCTAGTGCCCAGAAAGGCACTCTCTCACCACCCTTACCCTGCCCAGTTGCCATCAGAATGGAAGTAGTGGAGAAGAATGCATACTTAAGAGCCCAGTCCTGCACCTCTCTACTCAGAAGCCCATTTGTGCATGGGGGGAGGGCAGGAGAAGCACACAGGACAGATGGTGCGCACAGGGGTAATGCACAATGGGGGGATATTTTCCTCCTGCAACAAGGACACATTTCGCTAGCATTTTTATATAATTTGATAATCATGCCAGCACATGGAATAACACTATAACATTATTGCAGCACTACACCCCTGAAAAGTTGCTGACACCTGGCATAAATCAAGGTTTTAATGATATTCTGCTTTTGGCAGTAAGATCTCCATGATGAACAACCATAAAGTTACCTTGCTAGAGAGACACACATGTGCACTAAGCCCCAAAAGTACAAGTAGTAAAAACAGACTGAAAGCTCCAATGTGGGAAAAGATATTCCACTGAAGATATTTCAGTGGGAGCAATCAATAAACTAATCCAATTACCTTGTTCATACTGTAAAAGCCTATGAAGCACAAAACCTGCTATCAATCAGGTTTCGAAATTAAAGATGGTAGGGGTGCAACAGTATTGCCTGAATAGGTCTCAGGAAAAAAAATACTATCAATCAGGTTTCGAAATTAAAGATGGTAGGGGTGCAACAGTATTGCCTGAATAGGTCTCAGGAAAAAAAATACTATCAATCAGGTTTCGAAATTAAAGATGGTAGGGGTGCAACAGTATTGCCTGAATAGGTCTCAGAAAAAAAATACTGCAACAGTATTGCCTGAATAGGTCTCAGGAAAAAAATATTCTGAGTATTTGTTTTGTGGACAATCATGATCAAATCTTCAATGCTGCACTGTTTTGGAAGCAAGGATTTTTGCAGCCATGTAGACTTTTGTCTGTTACTTTTTAAACATTGTAGCACTTATACCTTTGGACTGTGTTATATAGACAGAATAAGTACTTCCAATACAAGGGGACACTGCACCTGTAATATTTACAGGTGTGCCTCTGTAGCTGCAGGGTTTCCATTCGGGAACCAGTTGCAGTTACCTAAAACTGTTAATATAGGCAAACCCCTCCTCCAAGGCTTCTCCAAGCAGCCCAATAACTTATAAGACACTAAAAAGTCACCTGCAGTTTCAGTGAGAAACCAGAACTGTCTTTTTGTCAGTCAGTCAGTAAACCTTTATTAGGCATAGGTGAAGATGGATACCATTAATAAACAATTTTGTTATAAATAAAAGGAAAAAACTGTCTTTTTTAAAGTTCTAGAGTTCAGTCTGAGCCTGACATCCATAGCCTCTTTTGGGGTTAGAGCAGGGGAGGAAATGCCAGGCCATGGGCCTTTTGATGTCCTCAGGGGACCCCCAATTCTGCCATCAGGGGCTCCCAGTCTACAATGAGCCTCTGACCCACTGAAGACTGTTGGAGTGTGTGCTGGTTTCACAACTGCTAGTTGTGACATCCATAATTGTCCCAAGTGTATGAGTTCATGTCCCCATGTGTTTTCTGCTTTTACCTGGGCATTATTTTAACCCTCTCCCCTATTGTTTCTGAATAATTCTGTCTCCATCTTTTTCTGGTTTGGAATGTATGTTTTCACTATGCAGGAGGTGTATGGCAAAGGGGTCGTAAGTTCTCATGTGGTTCTACATGCTTGTATTATAGTTCTTGAGTGTATTATAAATAAGCTCAGTAAAATTCATAAGTTCTGTCTCTAATGTATACATTTAGTAAATTTATTCAAATGTGAAATATGAATTAAGTTTTGTTCTGGTCAGATATGATGTGGCCTTCCTGACAAAATGTTTCCCCACTCTAGGACACTCTAATCTAAAGCTCCCCTTGCTTCTGGACAGGGCAGGGACCCAATCCACAGATAATTAAATCTGTGGATATAAGCCCCCCCCCCCCCATCATACAGCTGAAAGCTCCAATGAGGGAAAAGATATTCCACCGCATTACAGCTGAGGGCTGTTGGTGGCGCAAGTGGCTAAGACACTGTGCCTGTTAACAAGCAGGCCAGGGTTCAAGACCCGGGTCAGCCCCACAAGACAGGGTGAGCTCCTGTCCTTAGCCCGGCTCTGCGATGCCAGCTGGATTCAATCGTATTGGCTCTGCCTTTCCATTGGACTAATTCAGTGGCGTGGAGAGGGGGGATTTGCTGCTTGGGTAACAGGGGATTTGCTGCTTGGGTAATCCTCCATAACAATCTAACCCAGGCTTTCGTGTTTCGCATGCAGTGTATGCAGCGCCAAGCACGATACCATAGTCTTCCAAGACTGACGGAGGCCTGCTTTTTTTTTTTAATCATACAGCTGATAGTTTTAGCAATAGCCATAACTGCTATAATAAGCATGTAGCTATAATTCACACATATAAATAACTGCTTGGTTGTCTGTAGCAAAACAGATAATTGCCTGTTTCCACTTAAGAAGCAACACTTTTGCATACAGACTTGGCTCTTTTTTTCCTTTTAGGTTTACCAGTCTACCAAAAAATGACCAGCAGATGTGGGAAGAAAAGCAAATTAATAACTTTTGTGGGCTTATTTTACAAGGCTGTTGTTAACACTGATACGGAAGATCTCAGTTTGAAAAACAATTACCATAATCAAAGTTTATTTCATCCAAAAAGGTGTTGGTAAATAGCGGAATACCCCTATCATTGAACTGGAATCTATTCTAATTTTTAAGAAATGAAGCTAGAACACAACTATATTGTTTTAAGTGCAAAGCAAATTAGTGCTATGCAGTTACACTCAAACACACCCAAATTTTACTTAATGATATGCCTATATACAGTACCTGATTCTGCTGGAGAGGAGGTTGGGACTGTCCATCTGGAGCCTGGCCCTGGCTGTCATTGCCTCCAACTGGAGAGCCACGGGTCGTGGCTGTCATACTCGAAACAGGGCAGATTTTTGCAATTTTGTCTGCTTATGTAGTTGTTGAAAGAGAAAAATTTATAGTCCGCTTAATAAAGTTGAAGTACCAGCATATGTCTGTTTTAAAAAGCTCCAACTCAAGAACAAGCCATCTTGCAGAGACCATTGCATAACCTGAAAGATAAACAGTGAAGGTTTCATGTAAATTTTTGAAATCTAAACTTTGAATTTAACATGCAAACGCAATCAGTCCCATTTAAAGAACTTTCTTAAAACTTCCCTCTCTGCACATAAAAGCACAACAGAATTCCACATGGCTCAGTTGTCTCTCTAACATTAAACCATCATTAACAAGACCAGTTTCATAAAGCATATTTCCTGTAATCAAGTAACCTGCTATCCATTTTCCAGATAACAAAATGCCTTGAAGAGCATATTTTTTTGTAATCTGAATAGTAGCAGTCTGTGAAGTAAAAAGCCTTGAAAAAGCCAAATGGTATATGCTAGGATTACTTAAGTCGCCTGAGCTGTAATTCTGCTTCTTCACAAATTCTATAGTTAAATAATACAAGAAGAATATGTATTCCAGGACACATAACACATTTTACCAGGATAATGGAAAAATAGCAACACGAGATTAGACTTGCTAGCTAAACTATAAAAAGAAAAACATTTATTCTCAATAGCTCCACAACGAGGTTCATCAGCTCCTAGTCTCCTCCCATTTGACAACTGTATTTTCCAGAAGTACACGACTGCTTTATTTTGACCTTTCAATTTCAGACAGTAGGTAGCCATCATAATTTGATTTAGTACTACAATGTTACTGAGCGACAGCCCTACAAACATCAAAATATCAAAGTAGCAAAGTAGTTTCAGAAAGAAATGAATGCCAGTGATCCCATATTAAAATGATCACACTAAATTAGACCAAACATCAACTTTTAACTGCTGATTAAAGAAAAGCAATACTGAAATGTGTTGTTTAAGGTACTTGTTCACTGGCTGAAGTACCTTGTTCATTTTGTTATTTGTAACTGCTTATCTATAATTTGTTAAAAATTGAAAAACTCTAACTTAAGCTCTATTAACAATGATTTCCTACCAGTGTGATCCAACCAGTGGTGGGCCCAGCCTGGCCCAAGAACCGTTCCGGAAGTGGGCGTGGCCAGGCAGGGTCAGGGGGCATGGTCAGGGCCAGGGAGAATTTAAAGGAGAATTTTTAAAATTTAATTAAAAAAAAATCTAAACTTTTGTTAGGGGGACTTACTGTCATGGGACTTACTTCAGAGTAGGCATGCATAGGATAGGGTTCTCAGGCTGCAGTTCTAGCCACACTTGCCTGGGAGTAAGCTCCATTGACTGTCATGGGACTTACTTCAGAGTAGGAATGCTTAAGATAGGGTTCTCAGGCTGCAGTTCTAGCCACACTTGCCTGGGAGTAAGTCCCATTGACTGTCATGGGACTTACTTCAGAGTAGGAATGCTTAGGATAGAATTCTCAGGCTGCAGTACTAGCCACACTTGCCTGGAAGTAAGCCCCATTGACTGTCATGGGACTTACCTCTGAGTAGTCATGCATAGGATTGGGCTCTCACCCTGTCCACACTTTCCTGGGAGTAAGACCCACTGACTGTAATGAAACCTACTTCTGAGTAGACCTGCCTAGCCTTGCTCCCTGAGGTTGCACCCTGTCCACACTTTCTTGGGATTAAGACCCATTAAGCACAATAGGGCTTACTTTTGAGTAGACATGGTTAGGATTGTAAGCACCAGGCTGAGAAAAGATCTATCCTGGAAAGAAGGGAGGAATGCTAGAGACAGTTTCCTGGGAGTAAGTGGTGAGCACAATAGGGCTTACTTTTGAGTAGACATGGTTAGGATTGTAGTCACCAGGCTGAGGAAAGAGGATCTATCGTGGAAAGGAGGCAGGCAAGAGTTAAAAAGAAAAAGGGGCCGGAGAGGTTATGTTCTCCTCCAAAAGAGGAAAGACCTCTGTGCTAGAGCCTTTAACTGCAGCTCCAGCTGGGAACCAGTCCCCTTGTTATGGCCTCCAGCTGCTGCTACCAGCTCCCCAGCAGCCGGGGATTTGGAAGATCCGGACCTGCGAATAGGCCTCTGCCCACCTGTGGATCCAACACATTGTGCTTTATGAATGATTGGCAAGTGTGCTATGGGAGCTTGTGGATGGGTCATTTGTTGGTAAGCAAAAAGCAGCAGGCCTCCTTCTGTCTTGAAAGACTATGGTATCGTGCTCGGCGCTGCATACACTGCATGCGAAGCACGAAAGCCTGGGTTGGATTGTTATGGAGGATAGGCTGTTACCAAAGCAGCAAATCCCCCTCTCCACGCCACTGAATTAGTCCAATGGAAGGGCAGAGCCAATACGATTGGATCCAGCTGGCATCGCAGAGCTGGGCTAAAGACAGGAGCTCACCCTGTCTTGTAAGCACCAATGCAGTATATGCCTTGTCAATTCTGGGGAAAAAAATCTTTTGCTTTTTCATAATTTACTACTTTGCCAGTGTATTAAGAGAAGAAAAATGTTGAAAAATCACTAATCTATATAGTAACTGAATAACTGTCAATACAATTCCCAGGTTATTATTTCAGATTCATATCCAAACCATATATAAAACAACTTTAAGATGCTGTCCCACAGTTTTAAGTTGCAGTGACAAAAAGTGTCACTATTTCAACATAACTTTGGAATGTGTGTATATCTGTAGAACTGTGAGGCTCAGGATGGCATCTTTTTTTGTGTGTAACAGCAATGCATTCAAATGTCCCTTGTTGCTTTTTTGTTGCCCCAGGTGCCTAGGTCATTCAATTCAGGAAAGCCCTATCTTGATTTCACCTGCAACAGCCTTTGTAAAAGAAGCTATACAAGCTATGAAATCAAGAGGCATAACTTGGCAAGGCATAACTCAGTCTATCTTGGCAACGCTAACTCAATTAATATTAATAACAATATACAGTGGTACCTCGCTTAACAAGTGTTTCACATAACAAGCAAACATTTCCAAGAAATCTTGCTTGACATAACTTCTGCTTCACATAACAAGCAAACGCACTACGGGCATGCGTGCTATGCAGCCCTGATGCTTCACGCGGAGGCTCTTTAAAAGGGCTGCCGGCCAGCACTGCTGCCTCTAACTGCCTCCGACACCCCAGTTGCCTGGGGGTGCCTGAGGCAGCTGTCCCTAACTGCCCCCAAGTGTCCCCACCAGCAGCAGCCCAGGTAAGCCTCCCAGGAAAATATTTTTGATTGCAGCCTCCTAGCCAGGTCTACCCAGAAGTAAGCCCATTGTGTTAAATGGGGCTTACTCCCAGGAAAGTGTCTTTAGGATTGCAGCCTAAGTACACTTCATAGGATCATGCACATTGAATGCATATTTTGAATTCAATTCCAGTGTTTTGTCATCATTTTTACATCCAGTTAATATTTTTATATGAATATTTTGGGGGTTGTGGAACCAATCGTCTGAGTTTCCATGATTTCCTATGGGAAAATCCGCTTCACTTAAAGAGTGTTTCACTTAAAGAGCTTGCCTCTGGAACAAATTAAACTCTTTATGTGAGGCACCACTGTATATCATTGAGTGCTTCTTCAATGTAAAATATAGGGATGAAAAACATGTTGTGCCCCCTTTCACCCCCTTCTGCTTTGAATTTTCAAAAAACCAATTCTTATTGAGTGCCTCCATCATGGAAGGAATACCCTCCCCAAATTCCATGCTTTTAGGTCTAGCAGTTTTGGCTGTGTACTGATGAGTGAGTGAGTTTATATATAGATGAAAAGGTGCAGCTTATGAGGCCACAGGCCGATCTGTAACAGCACCCTATTACCCCCAGTAATAGTGATCCAACAGAATAAAGGCTGCTTTATCCAGAGATAGCACATAGCAATCATCTAACAGCAACTGATAGATCTTTCCTACATGAATCTAGTGTCTACCACATTTTATGCTAATAAATTCCACAGATTATGCATTGTATGAAGTATTTTATTTTGTTTCTCCTAAACTCTGTCAGTTTAGTTAGAAATTTCCGTTCTAGTATTTCTCCGTTCACTCTGCACCATGTATAGTTTTGTAAGCACCAACCACACATGCTCTTAAGAAAAGGTGACCATATGTCCCCCTTTTCCAGGACACATACCGGATTTTAATCTAGTGTCCTGGAAAAATACTTCAATGTCCTTTTTTCTATGTAGGCAGGCAGGATGAAGCCTTCTTGTAATTAATAAATTAGATGTAATACCGCATTTACTTGAATCTAATGCGCCATTGAATCTAGTGCTCACCCTGTGCTTTTAATCAAAATACCAAATTTACTCAATCTAATTAATCATCAAATTTAATGCACACCCTGATTTTGGAAACTAAAATTGGCTGGAAAAGGTGAACATTAGATTCAAGTAAATACAGTAAATGTGATGTAAGTTTTAAATGTAATAAGTACTGGTAATATAGTGTTTAAATTAAGCACTTGAAAGCTACACACAGACAACACACACCCACAGGTGCCTCATGTAACAAATTTAATTCATTCCGGAGGAATGTTTGTTATGTGAAATGTTACTTACATGAAGTAGATTTTCCCATAGGAAATAATGGAAACTCAGATGACTGGTTCCACAACCCAAAAATATTCATATAAAAATATAAACTGCATGTAAAAATGATGAAAAACACTGGAATTGAATTCAAAACATGCATTCAATGTGCATGATCCTATGAAGTGTACTTAGGCTGCAATCCTAAAGACACTTTCCTGGGAATAAGCCCCATTTAACACAATGGGCTTACTTCTGAGTAGACATGGTTTGGAGGCTGCAATCAAAGACACTTTCAAAGCACCCCACTTTCTCCTTCTCTTCATCCTAAGCCTCTCTCTCCCCTGCTCCCTTCTGGCAAGCCCTGAGCTGCTTCCATCTTCACCGCTGCTGTTCTCTCCCTCTGCCCAGTGGATGCCCGGCCACAGGAAGAACAGCACAGAAGTGTTGCTTTCACTATGGGCAGATGTGCTAGGCAGCCTGGATGCTTTTTAAAAGGGCTGCCAGCCAGCATGTCTGCCCCAACAGCCAATGAGTGTGTTTGTTACATGAAGCAGTTTGTTACGTGACGCAGAATCCTAGAGAAATTTTAGTCACATGGAACATACTGTACTTTACATGGGCGCCACTGTATACACACACACACACACACACAGAGAGACATGCACTGTATCTGTGTTTTTAACTGTTATTTTCCCATCTACATTTTTCTTGGGCATCCTACATTTTGGCAGGCCGTGTCCTCTCTTTTTGGTTATGCCATATGATCGTCCTGGCGGTGGTTTCCAAACTGTAAACTGGGGTTTCCTGGGGAGCTGACAAAAGCGTCCAGGGAAACTGTAAAATAATCTCTTGAAGCTCCTCCTCAAAGCTAGCATTCTCATAGAAAAGAGCTACAGAAATGCACTACGCTCTCTCCTCCTTGGCTTGCTGGCACTGCCCGTTCTTGTTTTACTTTCACCTTTTCAGTATAGTGCTTAGCAACAAAGGCACACGGAAGATGTGAATCATGGGAAAGTGGGTGGGGAGACAAGAGGCTGAATGGCTTCCTCTGACCACCTCACCGCAGGAGGTGAGAGCAAAGCACTTCTTTCCCTGGCTGCAGGCTTCCCTGATTTGCAAAAGAAGGAGCATTTGAGCAAAACCTTTCTTCTGTACTCACAACCACTAGCAATAGTTGCTTCTAAAAGTCTGTTGCCATTGCAAGGGAGAAGCAAGAATGCCTAACTTCCTTAATCCCAACTACTGACAGGGAGAAAAATTGAAATAATAAAGATGGCTTATCCCCCACCTTTAAAAAAAAGTATAATGGGGAGCAACAGCAGAAGGCCAGTAAGTCAAGGAAGTCATGGTTGACAAAGTTTGGGAACCACTGCTGTAGGGCAAACTAGACTAATCACTGAATGCATAACATGTCAACTTTTTAATTTTTCAAAACAGTGTTGGCAGCGAGTCACAAAATGGAGCAAAATCCCAGCAGGTATGGAGGCTTTGGCATTTTCAATTCCATTTACCATCCCAATTCCAACTGCATCCAGCCATCAGAACCAGCCACTCCAAATATGGCCCATACTATTTCACTGTATAGAGAGGCAATACAATGCCTCTCTATACACACAGGGCAAATCCGTGTGTGTGTGTGTGTGTGTGTGTGTGTGTGTGTGTGTGTGAGAGAGAGAGATAGAGAGAGAGAGAGAGAGAGAGAGAGCGACTGCAGTGTGTGTGTTTGTATGTCTGTGAGTGCATGGTGTGTGTGTATTCATGTGTGTAAGTGCTATTTATGTGTGTGAGTGCATGGTGCATGTGTGTATTTATGTAAGTACTGCTTGTGTAAGTGCATGGTGTGTATTTATGTCTGTGAGTGCCTGTATGTGCATTTATGTGAGTGCATGTCTGTCTATGAGTGTATGCATGGTGTTTGTGTGTATATGTGTTTGTGTGTGTGTATGTCTATAATGAGTGCATGGTGTGTTTTTTTGTGCGAGCACATGCTGGCGCAAGCGGTAAAGACACTGTGCCTGTTAACCAGCAGGCCAGGGTTCGAGACCCGGGTCGGCCCCACAAGACAGGGTGAGCTCCTGTCCTTAGCCCAGCTCTGCGACCCCAACTGGATCCAATTGTATTGGCTCTGCCTTTCCATTGGACTAATTCAATGGCGTGGAGAGGGGGGATTTGCTGCTTGGGTAACAGCCTATCCTCCATAACAATCCAACCCAGGCTTTCATGCTTCGCATGCAGCGTATGCAGCACGATATCATAGTCTTTCAAGACTGACGAAGGCCTGCATGCTGTGTGTGTGAATGCATGGTGTATGTGTGTGTCTTAATGAGTACAATCCTAACCATGTCTACTCAAAAGTAAGCCTCATTGTGTTCAATAGGTCTTACTCCCAGGAAAGTGCCTTTAGGATTACAGCCTATGTGTGTTGTGAGTGAGTGCATGGGATGAAAGGTGTGTGTGTGTTGTATATATGTGAGAGCACATGTGGGATTGTGGATGGGGGTGGTGATAAGAGAGGGCTGGGGTTGGATGACCATATCCAGTTTTTCCAGGACATGTCCTCTTTTTTAGCATTGTGTCCTAGATTGGAGATAGCAAGTTTGACAGGAGGGTCCCAGACAGATTCAAAAGTTTGAAAAGGGGTCCCGGGGCAAAATGGCCCAAGACCACTGCTCTACCGCCTCCTCAACTAAGCTTGTGATTAGTGCAGACCCAGTACCAGCATGTCCTTTCCCTTACTGGACTAGCCAACAAACCAGGGATTGGGTAGCACAAAGTAGCACTCATCCTGAGCAATGGCTGCAATGAGAAAGGAAGCAACTTACAACGTAATTTTATGTAGAAACAGTTGCAGTAAAGGAGAAAATTGTATAAGGCTGTTCCCTTAATGCCATATTGCACCTTTGCTCTCCACACCCTTGGTGCATGAGTTCTATCTATTAGGCAGAGGCTGTATTTGCATCCTGGTGGATCAAATCAAAGGCCCATATAGTCCAGCTTCGGGTACCCTCCTGTGGACCACCAGGTGCCTCAGGAAGCACAAAACACAAGATGCCTGAATCCTATTGCCACCCTTGCACCTTGCATTCTGAGGTAGCTCACTTCTGGAATTCAGTAGAAACCCTCAACCAGGGGTAGGGGCAGAAAAATATTGCTACACAGGAGATTAATACATCCCAAAATGTCTATGTCACTTAGTATTCTTTGTCCTAGTTATTTCTGACACCTACTATAGCATATGGAAACCATACATTTTGAATACAGTGGAGCTTATCGGTGGCAATTTCCTGCTTCACAGTTCAACAGTTCTATGGTGCTGTCTCATGCACTATGCTCTCTCATGCACTCTCTTAACTTTCAGGGAAAGTAACACCCTCATGATAGGTTATGCATATAGTCTGTTTCAAAAACGTAGTTCTTAAAAGCATCCTAAAAACTGCTTTTTGTTACACTCGATTGACATAGTGTTACCTATTATAGTATTAGGTCCTGTGCATGTCAGTCAAGCCACCAGCACCCACTCACAGCCCATCCCATAAACTGAAATGGTAGATTAGTATCACTACCCAAGACCAAAAAGAAAAGAACAAAAGATGACAAAAGCTGGCAGTCTTGGGAAACGGTCTCCCCTTTTAATTTTAATAACCTGTATTAATCCAGGGTTTCCCTTTGGGGCTAAATACCTTGGATACCCTGGGGTTTTTTTTGTTTGTTTACTTTCCTGCTTCTGGAAATCAGATGGGCTTAATAGACCAATGAGCTGGCTCAATGCCAAGTACCTGACTTTACTGTTCAGAAAGAAAAACCACCATCACTACCAAGGCAAACATCATAATGCACTTGAATGACTGTTGTATATCCAGGACATTGAGTTATCATGGGGGTTTCCTTAATGCACCAAAATAAATATATGTTGAAAATAGGAGAATATTAATTGAATTTAGGAGAATATAGGAGATATTCACCACTTCTAACAATTACCAAAGAACTAACATTTCACAAAATTCTATTCAAATTCCTGTAATTCTGCTTAAAATGCAACTCCTACTTCACTTTAATTACAGTATTTTGCAAATACAGGTTAACTGGAACTATGGATACCAGGGATCCCTCCACCCTCCAGAGGCAAAGGTAACTCCATTCTCCTCACCACTGGAGGCCTCTTCCAGGCTCAGATAGTCTTAGGGCGCAATCCAGTGTAACTACAGGGAGTCCTTGCTCCAACATAAGAACCATTTACTCTGGATTGCAATATGCATTTCCCAGAGGTTTTCACTAGGTAGTGCCATAACTACATCAACATAAATGTCTCTTACATGCTCCCGTAGTTACTCTGGATTGTAGGCCTAGAGCGGAAAAATCACTTTCATTTCTCCATAATACCAGAAGTGACTTTATCATTCCAAGGCTCAATCTGAGCCTGGCAGAGGCGTTGGATGGACATGTGTGGCCTCTGCTGAGCTCAGAAAACTCTCTGAAGGCAAGAGAGCAAAGGTATGGGGGCCCTGTGAACCAGTGATGGGCTCCAGCAGGTTCACACCTACTCTATAGAACCGGTTGTTAACAAGAGATAGGACATATAAAGTTAATAGCCATTTAAAAGTGGCTGCCAGATGGGCATAGAACCGGTTGTTAATTTCTCTGAATCTCATCACTGCTGTGGACCCAATATGTGAATAAGTGAATCCATGGCTAAAGGAACCTTCCTGTAATTCATATAGGCTGCAATCCTGACCACAGCTCAGACCGGCATAAGCCCCAGCATAAGTCAAGTGCCAACCTGGACGTGTCACAAAAGTATCATAAGGCAGTTCTGCCACCGGAAAGGCATATACCATCCTCCCCACACCACTCCAGAAAGATATCCCAGATGAGTTAGGAGGGCCTAAATTTGTCTGGACTGCACCCTAAGGCAGTTAAAGTTGGACACATACTCCCTATGGATTCTTCCAGAATCACCACCAACTCTGTAGTTCTAAACCTAGTCATTAAAAGCATTCTAATAAGGATAGTAACCACATAATGGTGAAAAATTCCATCACATCCACTTGCTTCAGCCCCTTTAACTGTAAGTAAAATGAATAGCTGGAGTCCTAGCACAACTGATTTACAACTTGCTTAAAAATCAGTTATGGGCCATTTCATGGCAAATTGAACTGCCTGCTAGCATTCAAACTTTATCTGGCTCTTTTCAAATATATTCTGCTCTTTTCCATCTCATAGTATTATAATACACCAATGTAAAAACAATACCACTGCCAGGCCCTTGGTTTAGTGCTCTGTAGGCCCTTACTTCATGCTCTGTATGCCAAATGTCCCAGGTTCAATCCCAAATGTCCCAGGTTCAATCAGGTAGGGCTGAAAAAGACGCTTTTCTGGCATTGGAGAGTTGCTGCCAGTCACTGGAGAATATTGAGTTGGATGGAAAAAAGTTTCCAATTCAGTATAAAAGGAACAGATCAAAAGTTGTGTAATGTTATGTACGTCACTAGGATACTATGGACTGTGGGTGGCGCAAGTGGTTAAGACACTGTGCCTGTTAACCAGCAGGCCAGGGTTCAAGACCCGGGTCGGCCCCACAAGACAGGGTGAGCTCCTGTCCTTAGCCCAGCTCTGCGACGCCATCTGGATCCAATCATATCGGCTCTGCCTTTCCATTCGACTAATTCAGTGGCGTGGAGAGGAGGGATTTGCTGCTTGGGTAACAGCCTATTATCCATAACAATCTAACCCAGGCTTTCGTGCTTCGCATGCAGCGTATGCAGCGCCGAGCACGATACCATAGTCTTTCAAGACTGACAGGGGCCTGCTAGGATATTTTGTGTGTGTGTGTGTGTGTGTGTGTGTGTGTGTGTGTGTGTGTGTGTGTGTGTGTGTGTGTGTGTGTGTGTGTGTGTGTGTGTGTGTGTGTGTGTGTGTGTGTGTGTGTGTGTGTGTGTGTGTGTGTGTGTGTGTGTGTGTGTGTGTGTGTGTGTGTGTGTGTGTGTGTGTGTGTGTGTGTGTGTGTGTGTGTGTGTGTGTGTGTAAACACCCCAGTGGTTATAGTCTAAATAAAAACGTATTTACCGGTAGGTCTTTTCATGAAAGCTATAATCACACAAATCTGGTGGACTTTAAAATGACTAAAATTCCAGTGGCTTCTCCCCATCAACATAGCAACTATTTCTCTACATTCTTACCTATAACTAGTGGAAATTAGGACAGTACTACAGCAGCTGCAGGTATATATGGTAAGTTTCTACACTGCTGTGTTTTTCTTCTCTAAACAGTAGTAGTGGCAGCAACTTAAACAGATATAATGATGCAGAACAGTCACCATTCCCTAACACTATTGCCAGTACAGACTATATAAACATGTGCCTTACTTGAAAGTCACCACATCAACTCAACTGTCTTAAAACAGAATTTTGAAAAATACTCTTTCATGAAGTTGTTTGAGCTATTGGTCTTGAAGAATAATATATCAAAGAAAACCAAGACAGTTATTCAAATTTTCCAACTGCACAATTTATAGAATGGTTTAATTCTTTGTTACTTTATTCAGCAAACCATTATTCGCTCAAGTTGCACATTTCCAGGTCAGACCACAAGTTACAGCTGCTTTCATAAAGATGGTTACAAATTTTTAGTTATTCAAAGTCTCCCCATCCCTGACACAATCTGCAAACTACTAAACATGTTTCTCAGAAAGTTATTTATTGAATTATAAACACTGCACGCTTGTTCTATAATCTTCATGTATCAAATGACCTCATCAATGTGTCTTTGAGAATACTCCAGCGCTGCATTTCCTAATCAGTGGAACTTGTACAACCAGTGGTACCTGAGGTGGCGTCTGATGGTATTCACAGAAGATGGCACTGTAAGAGTCCATATTTCTTAGCTAATGATTAGGGAATTTTAAAGTCAATTCCAACAGAAAATCATTACTATTAAATCTGGGTATAACATTCAATTTCTCTAGTACAGTAAGCGCGTTAGATATTACAATAAGGTATTCTACTGGGCTTATTTTTGGTCCCACAGAATATATTCAGTTGGGAAGCCATTTCCAAAAAGCCCCATTCAAAATATGTACCATAATTATGTAATTTAACTTTTGGTCCTTAAAGTAATGTTTATCTGGAAGATCATCTTCTGATTATGATAGTTAGATCTTTAAAAATGATAAACATTGCTCCATGGCAGGTGTAAACAAACCCCAGAGCATGAACCAGATGCAGCCAGCATCCACAAAGGAGCCCAAATACTTCTGAAATCCAGACCCTTTCCATCCCAATATGAACAATCAACCTGTACATGCACTTCAGTCAAATTCTCACCTATTTTACATATCTCATGATTGGGAAAATATTAATCACTAGTGTTGATCTCCAAATGCTTTAAACTAGTGTTGATCTCCAAATGTTCAGTACAAGAGATTCTATAGCAATCAGCTTCCAATATTCCAGTTGTCTGCGTTGCTGAGTGGGTAGGTGAGCAAGCACTGGCCCTATTCAGCAGAGATGCCATGGACACTTCTACAAAGCACAGCCAAACTCAAGGAGGAAATCATACTTTATGGCATCTGAGCTGCTTTGGCTGAATATTCATAACCTCCTGGAAGCCACAAGAAAGAAAAAAAGATACATTCCATATGTGGGAGAACATCCAACCAAGTAAAAATGGGAAGCAAGACATAGTTAATTGATACTTTTGTTCCCTACAGGACTTTGACTTCAACCTATTGTATTGCAGAAGAGACAGTGCTGCATTCAAAGGCAGATACTGTATTTCTCAATTTGGGACACTCATGCGTCCCAAACTGTCTCCCAGATTTACCTCTTCATGTGATGGACAGATGGACTTTTGTTTTTGTCTTTGGACCACCTGATACAAGACCATGTGACCAGTGGATCAGTGGTTAGAACACTGGGGTTAGAACACAGCTTGACCAAAATTCTGCTCAGCAGGTCAGTATTTCAAGATCTGAGTACTGCCAGATGGGGTGAGCTCCCATTCTTAGCCCAGCTCCTGCCACTCTAGCAGTACGAAAGCATGCAAATCCAAGTAGATAAATAGGTACCACTTCTGTAGGAAAGGCAATGTCCTGGTGACAGGCTCCGCAATGGGCCGGCTAGGTTTCCCCAAGTCGCTACCATCACGGATTGGATGAAATTCAAATCCACAAGTGGACACCGTCACCATACCATACAAACATTGAAGAAGTTGCCTTTTTGTCCACCAAATAAAAGACCAGAAGACAATCAAGTATTTTGTAGCTGACAAATGCTACTTAAATTAACTATTCTAAAATAAAATATCTAATTTTTCACCATATAGGGTGCACTTTAACCCCCCAAAAGGGGTTAAAATGTCAGAGAATCTTATACCGCACATACCAGCCAATCTACGGGCTCGCGTGGACGTCGTGCCGACTCCTGCAGCTGACTTCAGTCTGAGGCAGGCTGGAGGAGGTGGCACCATGGCTGTGTGAAGCTAAGTGATAGCTGCCCAAGTCTCACACGGTCTCTCCCAACCTTGCGCAGCTATCATGCTGCCTCCTACAGCCGGTCCCAGTCTGGGGTGGGCTGAAGGAGACAGCGCCATGGCAGGGCGAGGCCATGTGATAGCTGCCCAAGTCTTGCACAGCCCACCTGCACTGATCATAACCTAGATTTAAAGGAGGAAAACATTTTTTTCTGTTTTCTTCCTTTAAATCTAAAGGCAACCGATACGCCAAAAAATACAGTACTATATTTTATCAGTTGAAATATTTCCCCTTCCAATTTAAGTACCTTCCTTCCATCATACCATCCTTAATTGTTTCCCACTGCCCACCACTAACACTCTTTTCAATATAGCTTTTTAAATAGGTTAGAAATGTATTTGATGGCCTTTCCGCACGTTAACATAAAACTATGGGCAACATCCCTATTAGCCCTCCTATCAATGGGAGCTTCCTCTGCAAATGGGAGCTTTGCGAGCAGAAGGAGCATTTCATTTCCAAAGAAGTTCCTTTCTTTCTCAAGAGAAAACAATACTTGGGTTGACATCCATTTGCTTTCAAAGTTTTTATATTAAAAATCTATGAATTGAATAAGATAAAATAGATACCATAAAGAGAAGAATGGAAGAGCTTTTAAGGAATATACCATAAAGGAAATGAGGTAAAACAACCACTCTTGCTGATCACAAATGCTTAGAATTACCGTATTTATTTACTTACAAGATTTCTGTTCTGTCTATCTTGGCAGGGCCAACTCAATTAATATTAATAATAGTATATATAAGCATTTAACACATTTACAAACAATAAAAAATTTAAAACAACCTACCATCCTTAAAATCTATCTATATATATGTATATATAAAAGAAAAAGTCACTGACTCGTCAACGCCCAGTCAAAACCACTGGGCCTAGAAGCGTGAAATTTGGGGTGGGTGTTCCTTGCATGACTGAGGGGTGCACTAAGAACTGGTTTTCGGAAATTCCAACTGGAAGGGAATGAAAAGCAGCACAACGCATTTTCTTCCCTATACTTTGCATTGAAGCATCGGTGACTGAGGAGGGTTGCTCTGCCACAACCCCCAGACCTAGAAGCATGACATTTGGGGAGGGTATTCCTTCTGTCACATGAACACCCACCAAGAACCGATGTGGAGAAATTTAACCCTTAAGGGATTGAAAAGGGGTGCAACGTGTTTTTGTCCTATACTGAACATGGAAGACTGACCAACATCCATCCAATTTGGTTCTCAGTGCCTGGTGCACTGAGGGGGATGTTGTTCGGAAGGAGAGGTTGCACTGGGGAGGATACTGCACATGGGGGGACTGATGCACATGGGGGTTGATGTGCAGTGGGGGGTGGTGTACGGGGGAATTTTAGTCCCACAACGCGGGTACATTTTCGCTAGTACTGTAATATAATACAAAAGAAAGAAAAATAAAACAAATTAAACTGCACTTAGGGCGCAATCCAGAGGAACTACGGGGAGTCCTTGCTCTGGGGTAAGAACAATTTATTCTGGAGTGCAGTATGAATTTTCCATAGATTTTCACTAGGTAGTGAAGTAACTACGTCGACGTAAATGTCTTTTACGTGCTCCCGTAGTTACTCTGGATTGTAAGGTTAGTCTCTCAAACTCTCTCAAGCTGCAATCTGCCCCTTTACACAGAAGTGATCCCCACGATAGTAGGGCTTACCCTACAATCCAGAGCAACTACGGGAGAACGTAAGAGACATTATGTGTGCCCATAGTTACTGTACCACCTAATGAAAACCTATGGGAAATTCATATTGCAATCCAGAGCAAATTGTTCTTACACCAGAGCAAGGACTCCCCGTAGTTGCTCTGGACTGTGCCCTTAGTTTAGAATAGACATGCCAGGTTAGGTCATATCAGGCTCCTTTCCATTACACCCCCCACCCGTTACATAAGAGTGAGCCCTGCTGACTGCAATAGGCTTGCTTCAGAGTAGACATGTATAGGCTAGTTTCTCAGAAGAGGATGAACAGGTGCTGGCAGAGCATCGAAACTGGCCATATCTTGGCCGTGACTATTTTTTCTACTTGTATTGCAAGACATTGCTTGAATTGCAAGACAAAAACTTATTATAAATGTTTGCTGGTCTTACAAAATGCTCTGAATCCAAGATTTTACTATACTAGGCTGGCTAGAGATGAGCAAGTAAAAGGAGTTCACTTTGTCGTGAACGATCACCGACCTTCATGTTGACAAAAACAGCATCTTCCACCACTGAGCTACCAAAGCCCTCGATCTGATTTAACATATTATATTAACACATGATTTATATTTATAATCATATACCGTGGTGCCTTGGTTTACAAGCATAATTTGTTCCAAAAGCATGCTGATACTCCAAAACGTTTGTAATCCAAAGTGAGTTTCCTATAGGAAATAATGGAACTTAGATGATTGATCCACAACCCAAAAATGTAAAAATATTTACTGTATATAAAAATTATTACAAAACAGTGTAATATAATACAAAACACTATAATAAAGAAAATACTGAACAGAACTGAACTGTACTATACACTGGTTCAATGGAATCTGTCTTTTTGTGCAATTTTAACATTACCATGCTGGAGATGGGGAGCAGCATTGTAACACTGACAAGGCACATCTTCCTCACTGCCACATTCAGATCCCACAAACACACACCTGGTTCAAGCTGCTCCTCCCCAGATCCCCCCTCCCCCCATGAGTTCCTTGGCCATAAAACTCTGTTCCAAAATTTGCCCAGGGACACACCCAGCCCAAGCTATCCCTGTAAGTTCCCTGGCCAGGGTAGCCTGTTCAGACCACCTCAGAAGTGCTCATCTTCCAAGACAGCACTCTTAAACCAAATCAAAATTTCTGAGCAAGTTTTGCTTGTAACCCAAAATGTTTATAATCCAAGTCACCGAGTCACTTGTAAACCAGGTTACCACTTTATTAATTATAAACATTTATATGATTCAGAAATCTAATTTAATATATGCTACTATATCTCAGCTATCAAAATAGCATATATTACAGTAAATCAGATTTCTAAATCATATATTAATATGGTTTTAGTAATACATTAGTTCTGTACACACTTCACTGATATAAAAGCTGTATAACATATGTGAATGCAAAAAGAAAAATATTTGGATTTTAAATTACTAGTTCTGTGCAAGATTCCAACCCTATGCAAAATACCAACCATACACGTATACAATAACTTTAAGTTCAATGCAGTTGGACCATGTTTGCCTATGCATAGGATTACTGTTCCAGGTTGAAACCTAATATAGTTACTTAAACAAATTCAACAGACATCCAACTAGATTTGTGAGTGAAAAAATACTAAAATTTAATACCACAAAGCTTAAATTACATCAGGCAGGATCAATACTGGCACTACAACACACAAAAAACCTCAGAAATGAACTAAAATACAGCAACACCTTGCACTGTCTGATTAGGGATCAGAGAATGGATGAAAGTCAAAACTGTCAAAGCATAGTCTTATTTAGCTTCCAAATTCATCAGTCAGTGAAAAACATTTATAAACTGTAAAATATGTGTATGTGTGTGAAACCTAAACATTCAAAAAAGGAAAACATGAACACTGATAAATATCATGGAAGGTTGGTTGAAACTGGATGAAAGAGGAAAAAATAAATTCTGAAATGTGGCTATAACTGATATTGCTGAAAGAGCAAAGCAATTTAAGTCAAGGTATTGTGTAGAACAGCTATTTTCAACCACTGTGCTGTGGCATATTAGTATGCTGTCAGTAGTCCACTAGTGTGTCACAGGAACTTGGGCCAATAGGATGAGCCACCCACTGATAGCATGGTGTACCTTGTCTATTGCCAAAGCCTGATGGTGTGCCTTGATAATTTTAGTGCCATGTCAGTCTGCCATAGGATGGAAAATCACTGCAATAGAAGGTAAAAATTCTGTAACTACTATTTAATAGGAGAATAGAATGAGCATTTCAGTACAAAGTAACACAAGACAGTTGTCCTATGACTATTTTCTGATACCAAATGAGGTGCAGATGGGGAGCAGCTGGTGAGGCTAGAGGATCATTCAAGGAAGTCAAAACTGGAACACTAAAGGATATTCTAACTACATAACAAATAGGCATATTAATATGGGTTGAGCAAAGTAAATGTAGTTTGTGGACTTGATGTTGCATTTTAGTATGAGAAGGCCAAAATCAAAATTCCAGTCAGTCAGAAAGCATTGGGGGTAGCCCCAGATAAGAAATTGTTCTGGCTTAATCTACTTCATAAAGTTGCTATAAAATGGTATGCTTTTTAAGTTTCTTGGTGAAAACATGACATAAAAATATAAATAGAAACTTCTATGCTGGATTATACCAGGATCATTTACTTCAGTTTCTGGAACAAGAATCAAGATACCCCAAGTCTGGGTAATTGCCGTCCAACAGAGAGAAGAAGGGTACATTGTGGCTGAGACTGTACTTCCTTTGCATTTTTGAGAATGTGTTCACTCCGCACTCTGATTTATCCAAAACAGTACAGAAAGCCTTCCTTTACATTCTTTCATTGCCACATAAAAACTTTGCAAAGGTACCCAGCAGGTCTTTCTTGGTGGTTTCCAGATACTTATAAAGCCTAGGAAAGGCTCATGTAGGCCACATTTACCTGTTTGGAATATTTTGACAAAATTCAGACTATGAAGTTTTTCTCTATCTCATATCTGAAGTTTTAGATTATTATAGATTTTAATCATATCTATATGTCCTTTTTTAATGATCCGGTTACCCATGCTTCTAATGTAACCTAATCAGAATTCTGCAATATATGCATTCTTTTTCTTTGAAGCCTATGCCATCCAGAAAGCAGCCTGCAGATCATAGAAGATTCCCCTCCTTCAAAGTGCTTGCCAGAGGCCCTCAATGCTTCAATCATGCTGAAAAGGGATATTTCTGCCTGCCTCAAAAGTACATCAGAGAAAGACACCACTGACCCCTCCATTATGTGGGAAACATCTCACTTCACAACAGGTACATCAACCAATGTCAAATGCCAATATAAGCACTAGTAATTCATTGGATAGCTAATTTGCAGAACTAATTTGAGAACTAAGATGGCCTTCTCACCATGGTAGTTAAACATTGTCCCTCTTTCAGTAAGGGTTTGAGAAGTCAATTATGAAAGTGTCTTAAAGCCAATGTATCAGAAACTGTGGTACTCCGACACAGAAGAATCCTCACAGCCAGTACATTTTGATAAATTAAAGAACTGAGGCTGCTATCCTAACCCCTATTAAGGCCAGCATAAATCCCGGCACAAGTGTTGTGCTGGCCTACGGTGTCACGAAACTGCAGTAGGGCAATTCTGCGCTTCTCCTGGGGGTGCAAGGTTACGCCAGAGACCAGATATGTGCTGGCCTCCCCACTCTACCACAAGAATGGAGAACCAATTAGTTGTGTCAGCCTAAATTGGGGTTAAGATTGCACCCTGAGATAATTCCCCAAGTTTAACCATGAGCTCAGCCTATTGCAGTACTCAAATAGGTAAATATTAGGGAGGGATAGTTACCCAGGACAATAGGATAGCACAATTCCTAAACTGATAAGTTGCAGACAACACAGTTCACATGGCAATACTGTATTTCTTACTCTGTACCTAGTATCCAAAAACCTTCACTACTGTGGCTGTTTTTTCATTACTAGCAGCTTCTTTTTGAACTTCTCACAAACCCTCAACTCATTTTTCTTCCCTCTAACCACCAAGTGTCCAGTGACACTTGTGTATTTGTAATCCTACAACAACATGATTCTTAACATGCACTTAGAGCATCAAGTACAGAGGAACCCTGCGATTCATGGTTATTCAAATTTTGGGGGGTTCTGGGGACTGTATTCTTGCATACGAAAGAAGCTGTAGCTGAGAGTAGCAAATAAGACCACCAAGTGAGTTCATTACAATGGCAAGACCTCGACAGGGGTCCTGATTTGCAGCCAAGTCTCTTAGACACTCAATATGTGACCATAACCCACATTCATAACTCACCCTTAAAACAAATACATAGTATCTATATTTTGAACATATCTTGCTACTTCAATCAAAAGCATCATGAATGGAAACACTAGCGAACTGAGAAATTGAATGACTTCCATATAAAACTTATTAAAAATCAGATGGCACTTCCCAAAAAAAAATGCACTTCTGAGGCAAATGTGCTCTTCTAAATGGAAAGGTAAGCTTCAAACTTAGAAGTGGAGCATAAGTCTTGAAAGCCTTCTTTTTTAAACCCTGACAGCATCATTTTTCTAGAAAGTTTCTGGAACTGTAGCCTAGTTTGCCTTGTTTGCCCAAAACAAGGGTAAAGAGAATTCTTTATCATTAAGTATCCATTAGGTATCTCCAGCATGAAAGAAGTTAACTAGAGGCCTCTGGAGAAGGTACCAATTATTTTAGCTTAAGCAATTATTTATTCTTACCATCAACCCTTCCTTTTCCCAAAATTCTTTGCTTGTGCAAGAGAAGTTGAATGGCTTGTGAGTGTCAGTGCAGCATCTGTCCATAAGATTTTTTTTTTCTAATATGCCATATATAATACACTGGACAGAACTTGTACTTCCAGCCCTCTGACATCATCAATTAAAGTATCTACAGAACTACTCAAGTGAAACTATTGTCTCTACAATCACATGTGAGCATGATTAAGTTGCTGTTCTTGCATTAAATTTTATTATGCCTAGTGAACAGAATAGCACAGAATGATTTGTAATCTTAGAAAGGTGACAGTAACCTTAAAGGATATTCAATTCTATTTATATCCCACTTTTCTTCCTAAAAGGAAGGACTTTTAAAATATGCAAAATTAATAGAAAAATTGTTTCTTTTAAGTTTATTTTTAAAGTAGGAGTGTTCACATACAAAATACTATGTACCACTGAAACAAGTAAGAGGTTAGCTGTTAGCTCAACTGAAGGAAGCACCTGGCCCCTGCAGGCATCCAGAAGTAGCTGGAAAGTCACTTTGACATGTTAAAATAACTTATGGATGCTTCAAGAAACCTGTGCAGGCCTTCTAGGTCCAGTACTAGAGACAGGAGTGGGTTGCAACAAAGGGAAATTTTGAGAACCCCAGATTTAAGCTGTTAATTTATTTCTATTGTAGTTAGTCATACTAATTCTTAGAGAATATAATCCATTATCAATACCATAAAAATGCAGCCTATAGTACAGGTTGTGGAATTCTAATTCTGAGGCCCTTAGAACACCACCTGGATGCAAATAGGGACAGCTCTGGTTATGTTCTGTTGAGTGGGCCAGAAGCTCTTAATGGCCCTCAGGATGGCTGAGGCCCAGATAGAGGCTCATGTGGCCCTCAGGCCACGATTTGAAGACACCTGCATTACATTATTTGTTTCTTAGCACTACATCACACTGCTTTAGGATGGGATATTCTAGACACCAAAAATAAAAACAAATCACTTTGGGTACATCTGATGTTTTAGGGAGAAAACTAAACAAAAGAGTAACAAAGAACAATCCTAACCATGTCTATTCAAAAGTTAGCCCCATTGCGTTCAGCAGGAAAGAGTATTTAGGATTGTAGCCAAAATTTCATTATACCAGAACATTTGAAAAAGAGAACGATCATTCACAATCAAATTCTGGTTCTAATTGTTGAAGCATACAGTTCTTGTTCAAGTAAAGCTTTTTGTGTCTGAAACAATACATTTTAAGTTTAAATGTTTTCACATAAAATTCACTTTTTTTGCAAGAACTAGAGATTAGTACAGAATATAAGCAATAGCAAAAAATGTAACAAATGAAGGGCGCAATCCATAGTAACTACGGGGAGTCCTTGCTCCGGTGTAAGAACAATTTGTTCTGGATTGCAATATGAATTTCCCATAGGTTTTCACTAGGTGATGTAGTAACTACGGGTGCACGTAAAGTCTCTTACGTGCTCCCGTAGTTACTCTGGATTGTAGGGCAAGAAAAATTCAGGATGAGCCAAAGTAGTTGTAGTGGTTAGGGAGCTTGACTGAGATCTGAAAATTCCAAGTTCAAATCCCAACTTGGCCATGAAGCTTCCTCCATACCAGCCATTCATTCTCAGACTCACCTAGCTTGCAGGATTGTTGTTAAGACAGCAGGAGGGGAGGAACTAAAGCTTTGTAAGCCATCTTGGGCATTTGCCTTGATATGGGAATGGCAGAATATGTATGAATACATAAATAAATAAAAATTCAGAATCATAGTTCCTAATTAGTCACAGCATTACCAATGAAACAAAGAAGCCAAATACACCATATAGATCCACCATACGATCCAAAAAGCCAAAGTGGAAGCATGGTAGAACAAAAAAGTAATGATACTCAGATACTCACGCATGCGAACAGTGGACCAGTACAATGTTGTAACCAGAAAAAACACAGACTTCAGGCACAATCAGAAATTTAGGCTGGCCTTACTTCCCAGGCCTATCTTTGTGTGATGGTGTGGAGAGGTTGGGGAGGCCTGTGCATTGGCCTGACCTCACCAGCAGTTTTGCAGAAGTGTCTTTCTGTACTTTTGTGAAATCCCCAGGTCAGCAACAGGACTTATGCAGGAGTTTAGGCTGGCCTAAGTGGAGATTAGAATTGCAGCCATATATAATATTCTTAAGTATCACAGTACATGGATAAAACAGTTCTTATGGAACACAGACTAACCCTACAATCCAGAGTAACTACGGGTGCACGTAAGAGACATTACATGTACCCGTAGTTACTGCACCACCTAGTGAAAACTTATGGGAAATTCATTTTGCAATCCAGAGCAAATTATTCTTACACCGGAGCAAGGACTTCCCATAGTTACTCTGGATTGCACCCTAAGGCTGCAATCCTAAAGACACTTTCCTGGGAGTAAGACCCATTGAACACAATGGGGCTTACTTCTGGGTAGCTTTGGCTAGGATTGTGCTCTAAGTAAGAATTGGAATGCCATTTAATGATAAAACATATAGTTATGCTGTTTTGTTAGGGTTTATAATGTAAAGTGGACACAGGAAGAACTACAACTAGACAGCACATTCAACAAAGACCCATCACAAAACAAATACTAGGTCATCATATGATATACAACAGTGACTGGCCTGCATCTAGATAAGCACAGGTGAATCAACACCCTTTTATAGAAAAATAACAGGGTTGAGTTGTAAAAGAAAGTACTACAGGGAAAAAAGCAGTACGTATGATACTTCACCTTATAGAGAAGTCTTGTTGAATAATTTAATTGTGTGCTTAGTGTAGTCAACACAGGATTATTAATTCCTGTGTTTAATTCCTACAAATGCTAAAAAAGTTAATATGATAAACCCTACTTCTAAGCGTGCATCAAAAATTTTTCCCAGCACCTATAACAAACTAGTTCAAGCTTGGAACAGAGGAGAGAAGACAAAAAACAAAGTTAATGTTCTCCTGACCCCAACAGCTATCAAAATTAAGATCAGGCTAGTTACGGTCTTAAATTCATTTACTTGAAAGGAAGTTCTAAATTAAAAGACTTACTTCCAAGTAAAAATGCTTTCAGGATCCATGTGTTAATTAGGCAAGCAAAGTTCCATTGACTTCAACTGGATCTTTACTGTAATCGTGCAAATCAATCATGCACCTAAAACAAGAGACATAAGAGATATTTGGACAGTCAAATCATTATGGAATGATTCTTGCATAAATGTGGTTTTCTTTTAAGGACAAAAAGTTTTTACAAGTGCTTCAGTTCAAATGATACAGTTCTTAAACGCTAGAAAGGAATAAAAATACTAATCAAAACAGTAATAACACGAAGTTGAATGTTACTTGTTAACAGTAAAAAATACTATAAGCAGGTGACTATTTTAGAAAATAAAAAGAATTGGAAGGATGCTGTTTCAATTATATACACAATCCTAACCATATTCACTCAAAAGGAAACCTCATTGTGTTCAATGGGTCTGACTTCCAGGAAAATGTCTTTAGGTTTGCAGCCTAAGGGCCAAATCCTATCCAACTTTCCAGTACTGGTGCATCTGTACCAATGGGGCATGCCCGGCATCCTGAGCTGAGGGGGCAGACATGAAGACTTCTTTCAGGTAAGAGAAGTTACTTTTTCTTGGGGCTGCACTGCAGCTGCACCAGCACTGGAAAGTTGGATAAGACTGGGCCCTCAGTCAAATGTCATTTTCCAGAGCACTTTCTCTAATATTGTTTCCATATATGGTTCAAGAAAACATTGGACCAATTTATTTAATATTACCTGTTCCTCTTTCGAGACATTCTGAAGTAAAATTTTATTACCTTTCTCAAGCAAAGAAGAAAAACAAGCACATTCTTGGCTATATTTGTTGTCTCAGCTATTTTTTTCCTCATTAACATTGTTAACAATATTGGCTTTGTAACATTTGCAGCAGTTCAGATCTTAAACATTGGTGGCAATATAGAACCCTCTTATAATTTTGCAATCGTTTAATACATAATGTAAATACTGTATTTTTAGATCATTTTAAATTTACATGTAAATTATACTGCAATATTTACAGTATAAAGGAAACATTCTAAGGAGTAAAGTACTTTGCTCTTATTAATAGCCTAACATTGAAATTAGCTTTCTAAATGCAACAGAAAGTACTTATTACAATGATAAATTCAGCAAAGCATGAAGGAACTGAAAGTGAACCAATGAAAAGAAGTTACCACCAGGAAGTTCTACTTATTTTCATCTTAAGGGCTATTTATGGGAAGTATAATAAAGGGAAAAAAACTCAGAAAAAATCTAAAAAATTAGAAGTTGTCTGGAGCAGTCTTGCAAGCATGCTTACACAGCCCACTCAGAAAGTACTTTGAAGTACCTCTCAGTTATTTCACTATACGTCCAAGAGAAAATGGGTAATACTCTTACATAGAAGAACATTGTATTCCAAATCAATGGCACTTGCTTCAAGAAATCATAGTGAGTGCCAACTTCTCTCAATAAATAAATGAAGAAACCATATGCAATTTACTCCAGATTATATTGATTTTTTTAAAAGCAATGCATATGGTAAATCTCAATAAGCCTTTATTCTAAGTGTGTTACATTGCACAAATATTTCCTAATAAACTGTGCCTGTCTAAACTACAAATGTTCCATTCCTTTCAAATCAGATTCCGAACATCAGCATGAAATAGCACTCTGTTCTTGAAAAAGTATTAGAGGTTTCTGCATCACCTATTTTTTAAAAATTAAATAAATTTTACATTAAGATTATAGAAATTATTGTCTATAATTTCCTCAAATGTAGCTGATACTATTACTATTACTACCATTAACATCCTTAATTCAAAATTCTCACAGGGCTGGTGACTTCAACCATGAAGGCTTTTTTTCTTATAAACATTTATTTCTATCTAGTAAACTCATGAGACTATTCTTATCAGCCACATTAATTATTAAGCATTTAAAAAGCAAAAGTTTAAAGCATTTTAAAGCATTTTAAAAGCATTTAAAGAGCAAAAAACATTTACAGTATTATGGAAACAATTGGACAGAGTTCTCCCAGGACGAGGTCTCCACATATTATGATAATTGCATATTAGCCACACCCCCACGTATCAAGTCTATGCCTTGTAAAGTCAACCTAAACATAATTTGTACTGGGATTACAGCTGTGCAAAATTAAGATGCTGACATAACAGCATCATCCGAGAGAACCTGCACCATGGTTTTTAAGCAGTTTTCAAAACTCTTAGGCTCCAATCCTAAAGACACTTTCCTGGGAGTAAGACCCAGTGAACACAATGGGGCTTACTTTAGAGTAGACACGGTTAGAATTGTGCTCTCAGATTTTTTGCAAGTACTGTACAGTGTGTTATAGGCTCATGTAACACAACCCTACATGTTTACTTCCATCCCTACAGGCCCTTCAATGGGGCTTAACTCTTTTTTCACAGAACTGCAACTTTTAAGTCTCCTTTTGTATTCATGTTTGGACTGCAGTGGTGTATCTAAACTAAACATTCCCTCCTCTAGTTAATGGTGCTACAGCTGCAAAATTGCTGTATTAAAATGAGGATAAGTGTGAAGCATCTCACAAAGCGATTCAGTGTTCATAGAAAGTGCATGTTAACTACTCTCTCTCACACACACACAGACCCCTCACAGGCTTTCTGGGGCTCCAGTGAACGCTCATCACACAGGGAACCACACCAATGCAGTGCAGTGCAATGGAAATCCGGACCTATAGCTGGGTGTGAAGGGGACGAGCTCCCAATACCCCCAGGGATGTATGTATGTGTGGTGTTTGGGGGCAGAAGGAGGCTGCAGCCCGTCCAGGCTTCCCTGGGGCTGGGGGGAGGCCCCATGGATTGCATGAGCCTGGGATGGGGCTGTAGGCGGGTGGGGGCTTTACAGGCCCAGCTGACCCATCCGTGTTGGTGATGAGGGCCCTGGGCCTGCTGGTTGGGGAGGGAGGGAGGCAGGGTTTGGAGAGAAAGCCCGAGGAGGGCCTCACTTCCTGGCGCAGCCCAGGCCTACCGGGCCCGGCCTCTCCTCTCCTCTCCCCTGCCTGCCTGAGTAATGGCGTTGAGCGTGAGGCGAGGGAGGCGTCGGTCAGTGAGGAGGAAGCCTGTGCTGGAGGGGAAGCCCTTCTGCCCCTTTTTGCGAGGCTCCTGAGGGAGGGCGGGCTGGTGTCAGCGGCCCAGCCAGCCAAGCAGCCGCCTATCCTTGCGCAGGCAGGGAGGCAGGGTGTCGTGTGGCCCCCTCCTCCACCCGGGGACTGCGGATGCGGGGTGTGCGCAGAGCCCCCCAAGGCCCGGCCCTGCACAGGCCGCACAGACTGAGCCCGAGAGAGAGAGAGAGAGAGAGAGAGAGAGAGAGAGAGAGACGCCGTCAGCCATTTTCCCCTCCCCGCCTCGCTCACCCCCACAAAGCGTCCCCCGTTCCTCCTACTGCTGCTGCTGCTGGTGGTGCCGAGGCCTGCTCCGCTCTCAGTCGCTGGCGAGGGGAGGAGGCGGCTGCGGCGGCGGCGGGTGTGGCAGGAGAGCCTCTCATCCCAGGCGGCAGGAGCCGCAACAAGCTGCGGGGCTGGTGTCTCTCATGCCGGGCGCTGCTGCTGCTGGGAAGGCCGGTGCAAGAACCGCCCGCGGCGGCGGTGCTGCTGCTGCGACCCACCCAGGCTGGGCTCTCCTTTCGGGGGTGTGCAGAGCCCTGAGCGGCGAGAGGCCCGGGCTGGCGTTCTTTCCTGCCTGCCAGAGGCCTAGAGGCTGCGCTCCGCCCCGTCCGGGGGAATCAGATACGCTCCGTGCCTGGAGAAGAAGGAGGAGGAGGGAGGGCGGGGGAGGGGAGGCCGGATGCGGGAAGGAGAGGCTCGCCCGGGCGGGGAACAGCCAGCCAGCCAGCCAGCCAGCCAGTGGGAGCCGCGGAGGAGGAGGCAATATGGCGGCCCAGCAGCGGCGGCGGCGCAGAGTCCGCCAGCCACCCAAACAGCACCCTCGACAGCCGGCGAGAAAGAGAGCGAGCGAGGCCCCCTCCTGCGTGCCTGTCACTCACTCGCTCTCTCCCTCCCTCCCTGCCGAGGCCTCGCCTTGTAGGCGGGTGTGTTGAGGGACCTGGCGTGGCCTTGCGGGGCCGGCCGGCGTGTGCCTGCGGGGAGGGGCCGTGCTCGGGAGGGGGTCGCCACACTCTCTGACTCGCACTGGGAAAGGGACCGAGGGATGAGTGGAAAATGGACGACGACGGAAGCCGAGCAGGGACAAGCTTAGGCCCACCAGGCCGCGCTCGCCGACGAGGCCAAGAGCCGTTTCCTTTCGGTTGGGGGCTCCATTGTGCTAAACAGCGCCGCCGCCGCTGCCGCCGAGAGCCCGGATAATGACGTCACCCTGCTGGGGGGGGCGCTGAGGGAGAGAGTCAAAGAATGGACCCACCCCTTCCTCTCCCAGGCCTCTCCCCGCCCTCGCCCCACTCCCAGGGGCCAGCCAAAGTCTCACGCGTGGGTGGGGCGGGAGCCAGGGCGACGCTGGTGGGGGAGGGAAGCAACCGTTGCTCGCAGGGGGCGGCTGACGCCTCCAAAGGCCCTCAGAGGGCGTGATCCGGCTGCAGTCCTCTCCACGCTTACCTGGGAGTAAGCCCCATTCACACACACAGGACTTGCTTCTGAGTAGGCATGCCTGGAACTGGGCTTTGTTCTGCCAGCAGAGAAAGATGTTCTCCTAAAGAACCCACTCTTATGCTTGTCTACTCAGAAGTAAGCCCCACTGATTACTGGTGGGTTACTCCCAAGTAAGGAACGCCTTTACCTTTAAGTGTACTCCAACACTTACCTGGGAGTAAGCTCCACTAACTATTATGGGGCTTACTTCTGAGAAGACATGCATACTATTATTTAGCATATAGGCTTCAATCCTAGTCACACTTACCTGGGATTGTCAGTAATCCCCATTGACTATTTTGAGGCTTACTTCTGAGGAGACATGCATAATATGTCACACTTAGGCTACAATCCTCCAATATGCACATTCCTGGGAATAAACCCTCATTGAACACAAATGGGACTTCAGAGTAGACAGGTACAGAAGAGTTTCTCAACCAGTGGTCCTTGAGGTACTCACAGGACCCATTAAGTCAGGGGTGTCCAACATGAGGCCCGGGGGCTGCATGCGGCCCAGGGCGAGGGTGGATGTGGCCCTCCTGAAAACTGGACACCACCATTGGAAAAACCTGCTTTGTGGCAGCAGCCATTTTCAAATTTCATGTGCTTCTCTGCGCACTGCCCTGGGTGGCTGCCACAAAGCTGGTCTGGGCTGCCTGGTTCCTCCCGCTACCTGCCTCCTGGCACTCAGAGCACTTCAGGCCCCTGCAGACCTTGCAGTGTTCGCCCACCCGCATCTCCCAAAAGCAGCCTCAGCCTCTATCCCAGCTGCTGCCTGCTGCCCTTGAGACCTACTCATAAGTAAGCCCCATTAAAGTCAATGAGGCTTACTCCCAAGTTGCAGTATGAGAGCCCAGTGATGCATAGGCTGTGATCCTCTCCAAGATTAACCTTGGAGGTATGCTTCAACCCTAACCATGTCTACTCAGAAGTAAGGTCCATTGTACCCAGTGGGTCTTACTCCCAGGAAAGTGTGTTCAGGATTGCAGCATATCTCCAAGGTTAATCTTGGAGAGATCACAGCCCATCCTATGCATCATGTCTCCTCAGAAGTAAGCCCCACTAAAGTCAATGAGGCTTACTCCCAAGTAGCAGTCTGAGAGCCCAATCCTATGTATGGCTACTCAGCAGAAATCCCCATGATAATGAATGAGACTCCAAGGTTTAGCTTGGAGAGGATTGCTGCCCATCCTATGCATCATGCCTACTCAGAAATAAGCCCCATTAAAATCAATGAGACTTACACCAAGGTTTAAAAAATGTAGGATAAAATATAGGACATCCTACATTTTTTAAAAAAATTGTTTGTGTTTATGTGCGGCCCAAACCAACTTGTCTTCTTCCAATGCGGCCCAGGGAAGCTAAAAGGTTGGACACCCCTGCATTAAGTCATGTGGCTGCAATATATGATCTTTCCTGGAAGTAAATTCCATCAAACCCTACTGAAAACAAATGGGATTTCTTAGTAGACATGTACTGCAGTGTTTCTGAATCAGTTGTATGGGTTCCACCAGTTGGTGATACGTGAGGTAGTGTCTGGTGGAACTCACAGCCAGGATCCTTGCTATCTGCCTGTGAGATCAGGAATTTGACCCAACAAACAGTGGTAGGAGACTCAAAAATATGCTCAGAAAAGCCCTCCTTGTCCACACTGAGCCTCTTACTGGTGTTTGGATACAGTGTGCTGGTGAACTTCTTCCAGTGAGGTGTGTGCTACGTCCTGTGGTGGAAGGCAGTAACTGGAACTTTATTAAAGTATGGAAAGATATGTTCCTTTACAATGGGTTGCACTGTAACTACAGGAGCACGTAAGAGACATTTATGTCGACATAGTTATGGCACCACCTAGTGAAAACCAATGGGAAATTCATATTGCAATCCAGAAGGGCAAATTATTCTTACGTCAGAGCAAGGACTTCCTGTGGTTACTCTGGATTGCGCCCTTCGTCATGAAGCCAGGGCATCTGGCTTCCCAACCCAGAAGTAACTGGCAATTATGACATCACCAGCGGCACTTCAAATAGGTGGACAGAGAAGTGAAATGGTGGAGGTCAGATGTTGATGTATAAGATTGTGCCCTTACTCAATTTGCGATACAGAAACATCACTGCTCTTTTATATCTAGCAATATTTATTCTGTTTTATTTTTATCTTTATTTGTGAAATTAATAAAGTACGAATATTGTAACAGATAAGGGCTGCAATCCTAAAGACACTTTCCTTGGAGTAAGACCCATTTAAAACAATGGGGCTTACTTTTGGGTGTAACATGGTTAGAATTGTACTCAAAAAGATACAAATATCAAACAAAACATTTAAAACATTAAATTTTAATATTAAAAGCAGTGAAACAAAAAACAGCAAGACATACCACATGTTGTTGAGCCATTTGGGGAACAAATAAGTCCATGGAGGCATCAAGCCACAACACTATTGGATTATTATATGCTAGAGTACAATCCTAACCTAGGCTGGCACAACTCCTTGGTCTTCCTGTTCCCGTGATGATGTAGGGAGACAAGTGCATGTCTGTGCCTAGCCCTCCCCAGAGTGAGGCTTAAGTGCCTTAAAACACTTTTGTGACAACAACCAGATCAGTACAGGACTTATGCTGACGCTTAAGCCAGCCTAACTGGAGCTTAGGATTGCAAGTCAAGCAGTTGCTAAAGAGTATAAACACAACCTTGTGTGTATCTGGTACCCTTCATTGTGAAGCTTAAATGTTCATGTTTTTCAATTGCTTGCTTAAATTTACCTTATCCCCAAGCTATCTCCTCTGTATGCTATGGGTCTAGCCTTATTTCTAGGTCAATATGTTAATCTTTGTTTCCTTCATGTTTTCAAAACGGTTGGATTCCATTTTTTAAGACCATGGGACATTCTCGAATCTTGTTGATAGCAGAACAAAATGTATTTTGTTTTGTTTCACATGAAATAATGGAAATAAAGGTAGCAGCCTGCAATATAATCTAGAGCAGAGGTATCAGTCATAGGGCAAAATCCAGAGTAACTACGGGGAGTCCTTGCTCCGGTGTAAGAATAATTTGGATTGCAATATGATTTTCCCATAGGTTTTCACTAGGTGGTGCAGTAACTACGGGTACATGTAATATCCCTTACGTGCTCCCATAGTTACTCTGGATTGTAGGGCTAATGTCCACAGAAGTTATTTATTTGCAAGCTTTGTGATAATTCTCCCTGCACCACCATCAGATGCTCTCAGATACTCAGCTGAAAGTGATGCCTCAAGAGAAGTAGAGCTGCTGAAATGGTACCCTGTTTGATTGGGTTCTCCTATACTGTGAAAATATGAGCAAGATTTACATGCAGTATTTTCTAAAATTTGCAGCTGATGAATTCTTAAGTGAGAAAAAGTGTTTTTATCATAACTCTATTTGAATAAATAGTTGTGAGTTCTTTATTAATTTTGGCTGTTTTGTGGTTTATGGAAAAGTGTTCCATACATGCAAAATAATCTGTTTTGACAGAATAGTCTGAATATAAAGTCTTCTTTGACTGTTTTTTTTCTGTTTTGGAAGGAAGGAAGCTGTAAGTTTCAAATAAACTCTGGACACTAGATTGAGTACACTTTCAGATATTATATGTCCAGAATAAGAACTGTTATTTTTTTAATTCCTTTATCCAAGCAACTCTGTTTAGTAAAACTATTTCATACATTTCAAAAAATGATAATTCGTGCAAAGTTCTGTCTTCAGATTTTATGAGTTGTGTATTCTTGGGGCTGTTCCCGCTGCCTTTCAGCCTACCAAGTAGCCTAAAGGTGCAATTCTAATTTAGGCCAGCACAACTCATTGGTCTTCTCATTCCCATGGTGATGTAGGGAGGCAAGTGTATGTATGTGCATTGGCCTAACTCACCCCCAGGAATGGCACAGAAGTACCTTACAGCACTTATGTGACAACACCAGGTCAGCACAGGACTTAGGAAAGGGCTTAGGCTAGACTAACTGCAGTTAGGATTACAGCTTAAGGGTCCTGTAGACTTACCTACAATCCAGAGTAACTACGGGAGCACGTAAAAGACATTTAGGTTGACATAGTTACAGCACCACCTAGTGAAAACCTATGGGAAATTCATATTGCAGTCCAGAGTAAATTGTTCTTACATCGGAGCAAGGGCTCCCCGTATTTACTCTGGATTGCGCCCTTAGGCTGCAATACTAAACACAATTTTTGGGAGTAAAACCCTTTGAATACAATGGGGCTTACTTCTGAATAGACATGGATAGGATTATACTCTTAAAAGGTCTGTTGATTGGTCCCAATAAAAGCATTAGGATTTTTCCTTTGTGCAGTGTCCTTTCACCAAAATTTCCCCTTCTGTATCTCTCATCCTATAGACACAGAGTGAAGCTGCATTCATGTATTTTGATATATAAGTTATGTTCAGGCTTGAGGAGATGGGGGACAAGAGGCAAATTTTCCAGGTCTGAGCTTCCAGGGTGCCTTGGCAGTGACAAAATTAACTATACAATTTAAAACAAATTTATTACAAAACTAATTTGGGTTCTACAATTTTAGCCTATCGGGGCTGTGTTTCCACTAGTTTAACCAGTGCAACTCTATTATCCTAAAACATTTAGAAAGGAGGAAATCAGGCATCTTGCCCCAGCTCAAAAAAAAATACTGTAAAAGGGGTCATCATGAGCTCATGATGACCCCGTTTACAGTATTTTTTGGGGTCTTATGTACTGTTGATACCAGATCACAGAATTAAATTGCACTAGTGAAAAGTACCCACTTTGCAGGAATAAAATACCCCTGCACACGATGGACTACTGGAGGTCCTTGGCTGCTGCCTGACCAGTCTGTGAGAGGACTCCTCTAAGTGCCTCTTCCCCTCCTCACAGCACGAGGGCTCTATCAGAGGATTGCAGCCTCAGAGCCCAAACCTATGACTGTCTACTCAGAAATAAGTCCATTGTAGTCAATGAAAATTACTCTCCAATAAGAGTAGGATGGCTTTGTGCTTCTTCAATGCATCCTGGACTAAAAAAAGTTGAAAATCCCTGCTCAGAGTAGACATGCATTGAGACATTGGGTTCTCACCTGCAATCCAATCCACAGTAACCCAGCAATAGCTCTATTTATCATAATGGGATTTACAGCTGGAGGCAGCTGTGTTGTGCTTTGGTTGGGGAAGCCCTCCCTCCAGGTCACCAGAGGCAGAACTCTCCCCCCACCCCTGGGCTGGTTTCTGGAACATTACTTTTCCACAGAACTGGTCCCTGGGGCCAAAAAGATTGAGGACTACTGCTGTACACCATCCCCCATTGCACAATACCCTCCCATGCGCATCAACTGAACCCGCTATGCTCAACATCCCCCATGCGCATTACCCCTCTGCAATATCCGCCTGCAATATCCCCATCCCCTCCCCCATGGAACACCCCCCTCACAATCATGGATATACCTCCAACTGGGCAAGTGCAGGATTTGGGGGCTGGGCGTTCATCAATCTTCAATGTTAAGTATAGGCTGAGAATGTGTTGCACCCCTTTTAAGCACCTCAGGGGTTAAATTTCTAGTTCTTGATGGATCTATTTCTTGATGGATGAAAATCTTGATAGATGAAAATCTAGTTCTTGATGGATGAAAATCTTGATGGATGGATCTAGTTCTTGATGGATGTTCCTGTCACAGAAGGAATACACTCACTGAATTTCATGCTTCTAGGTCCAGGGTTTTTTTTTCATGCTTCTAGGTCCAGGTGTTGGGGCAGTGCCTCCATCAATCAGGGATTCTTCAATGTAAAGTATAGGCATGTTGCACCCCTCTTTACCCCCTTCCAGTTGGAATTTCCAAAAACCTGTTCTTAGTTGGTGCCTCCATCGTGGAAAGAACACCCTCCCCAAATTTCATGCTTCTACACCTGGCAGTTTTGGCTGGCTGTTGATGTGTCAGTCAGTCAGTGAATCAGTCACTTTTCAGTTTTATATATATAGATAACTAGCAAAAATACCTGTGTAGGCCTGGTGGTTTTGGCTGGCCTTTGATGAGTGCGTGAGTGAGTGACTTCAGTTTTTATTACTGATGAGTGCGTCAGTCAGTGACTTTTCAGTTTTTATACAGTATGTAGATAATGCTAGCATAACAGTATTGCTATACTAATTCACTACACTTACGTAAATATTTTCTTCTGCTTGCAAAAGGGGTCTATTAATCATCTTACTCTCCCCTGCAACTTGAATTGATCCCCCTCTAATTTACAAAAATAGTTGAAGAGGTTAAATGCGATAAGATAGAGAAAAATATGTGACAAGTTGTAGAAGTCTAAAAAAGTTTCTCAAATCCATTTGTATAAAAATTAAAAAATTTTTCTTCTCTCTGTAGTCAGTGCCCTATGCTCATGAAAACAATAATTCAGCACATGCTCAAGTTATTATCCTCAGTCAGCCAAAATACTTCCTTATGAAAGTGGTTTCAGATATGACAAAGAAGTACTTTGGGGGATGGGAATGGAAATATAGCTATCTTGTGTTTCCACTTTCTGCAGTGGCTTACATGTTTAGAATGGAAATCTTCCTTCCTCCCCCTCTACTGCCACTTGCTAAAGGGACAATTTGTGCATTTTGATATATATGCAGGGTAACAGGAAATACAAAGTATGCCTGCTTCCTGTTCCTCTACATTTCTTTCAAATGCAAAGTTGTTGTAAGGAAAAAAAGTTATTTGTGCTAATATGATGTCAGATTGCATATAGGTTGCATCCAACCACAAGCTACTGGTGGAAGATTTCTAGTTAAAATAGTATAATTACCATGCACATGACACAGAGGGAGAAAAGCAAGAAGAAAAGAGACTGGGGAAATCTGATTAACATAATCAACATGAGGAAATATATCATTGCTATCTTGCAGAAAAGCCAAAGAATGAATGTAACTGCACATATGTATCATTTATTTATATAATTCTTTATATACTGTGAAAGAAAAACTGCCCGACTCTTAAAATCTTAACTTTCTACAAAAAAAACCTAACAGGTTCATGCTTGGCAGGCAAAGATTAATTCAAACATTTTACTCTGCTTTTGTCCCATAATTGAAATAGCAAAAAGGTTGCACTTAAAAAATGGAAGGTTAATTCATGGTTAGTGATGCTATGAATTGCAACTCAGTTCAGCCCTAGTCATGGTGGCTGTGATGATGCCAGTAGCATTCCTAAGTTGGCCAGTGTGCACACATGCTCTGCTTTGGCTCTCTTTGATTCTTTAGTTAGTCCAGATTCAGAGTAGTTAGTCCAGGTTTAGTTAGTCCAGGTTCATATCTTTCTTGGCCTCTATCTTTTTATATCTTTCAGTGCCAGACCTGTATCCTTGTGTGGCATCGGCATGCTATGGCAAAAGTATGGATGCCATAGCTCAATGACACAACACATACTTATGTAGAAAATTCCCGGTTCAGCCTCTGACATCTCCAGTTAAAGAGCTTTAGGTAGCAGGACCGGAAAGTCCCCTGTCTGGGATCCTGTGAAGCACCTGCTAGTTGGAATAAATGGCACTGGGCTAGATGGGCTGAGTCAATAAAAGGCAACTTCATATGATGATGATGCATCACCATTTGAACTTTATACATCTAATCATATTTGCTGCATTTGCAGTGTAGACATATAAGGTATCAGAAGTGTAAGAAACTTCAAAAAATAATAGCAATTACTTCTAGCTGTGGTTTTTGTAAGAGGGCCTGTTTTGCACAAAATATGCCCAAAACCATTTTTGCCATACTTATATGCGTCTATCACTCCCACAATAGTAGTGATGCAATGGCTCATTTATACCATCTGAAAATAAGCGCAAATAAAGTATCTCTTATAGTGGGAATACCTTTATTTGTATTGGCAGTTCAGCTTTTTTATTTATTTTTTCAGAATCATAGGATGTGCACTCTCCAACATAGGAAAACACATAAATAATAACATGTTCTCTTTCAGAGAGAGAGAGAGATACACCACATTCACACCTGAATTCAGAACTGCTGAGGTATGCATGTTCTGGTACGTTTTGAAAAAGGATCAATACTACCAGTAATTACTTCACTGAGGAATATCAAGTTCACCTTGCTTGTATGTTCAAGTTCTGGAGCACATAAACACAAAATTTTGCCTAATGTGGAAACTGCATTGGAAATCTTTGATTACTCTGGAAGAGGCCGACACTATGTCCAAAAGCCTTAATATTTTGCTTAATAGGACTTTTGTATCATTGTATGACATAGTAATGACAAGAATATGATTTATCATTTATTAGGAGTCAGGCATGTCACTTTCCATCATAAATTATGTCACAAGCTATTAGTCCGGTGGCTATAATACACTGTAATCACAAGGCACATAGCACTGATAAAAAACTATGTTTTATTTTAGGAGAGATTAATTGTATTCCCCCTTGTATAAAAACTTACACTCTGAATGCTAACAAAATGCAATATCCCAAGCTGCATCGTGGAAAAACAGACAGAACATATGCTACATGTGCTACAAACGGCAAGCTAAAGTTTGCCACAGTAACAAGAACAGCAATGCAAGGGAAGTTATTAAAAGATTTTGGATGCAATCCTAAGGATACTTTTCTAGGAGTAAGCCCCCTTGAACACATGCTAACCATGTGAGCACAATCCTAACCATGTCTACTCAAAAATAAGTCCCATTGTAGCCAATAAGTTTTACTCCCAGGAAAGTGTCTTTAGGAATGCAGCCTTACTTTTGAGTAGATATAGGCTTATTATGCTCCTCCTCATTTTCACAAGAATACATTTTAAGAAACCACAGCTCCACAAAACCATGGAATTACCACCCAGTACAGTTCAAGGGAATGGTCCTGTTGCAACTAGAAAGTCAAAGCTGAATGATGTAATGGCTCCCAATTTATTGATTTATTTGTATTTGCAGAGCTTGAATCATGGATGGAAATTAAAAATATGCTTCCTTTGACCTATCAGTCTGACACATTTCTGTGTCAACAGTATGTATTGATAAGTCTCTACCTGTTCAGTTGTCATTTGTATTTTTTATTGAATCACTTTTCATTTTGATACTTCATTACGTAGTGAGATGAGTCAAGTCAAACAGAAGTACAAAATTACAGTTTAATAGAGGATACCTCATTTTAGGCAGTACTAGTAGTTATTTTTTGTTCCTAAATAATATAATTTACAATAGGTTCTTTCATAATGATTATACAATGCTGCCTGCTGTCCAGTACAATCCAGATCAAATACAATGCATCTCATTCTAATCTGAAATGCATTTTTTCTGTAACAATGGATGTGCATATGAGGCACACCATGTATGCTGGCAAATCCCTAGGACACTGTTGTGCAATTTGCAACTCTGAGTTGTTAACTTGTCTAACTCTGGCATCTGGAAAGACCTTGGGACAAGTATTTTACATTTCTGCCTGACAAATTCAGAGAATGTCTTGTATGACATGATAGAGACAAACAAGTTGGCTAGTTCTCACCCAAGTTCAGCAAGAGCTAAGAGAGCACTAATTACTCAGCAAACTTCAAGTAAGAATCACCTTCAGAGAATGACACACAGTTGATAATGCTGAGCAAATTCAAAACAAAAGAAAGCACAGTGGTTTGGTGGTGAAGATGATGAATTGTTAAAACAGACAACAATGAAAGTTGGTGAATTTGTCAGCACATGGAATCTTCAGGTCAGGATTGTTAAACATCTTCTCAAGAAACAACATTAGGGCCCAATCTTATCCCCTGTCATAAAGCCTAATAATTATTTGTTACTTATTTTCCAATAAGCCCTGGGTCTGCCTATAGGGTTATCTAGGGGTATCCTCAGATGTCTATCACCAGTTTTGGTGGAATATGTCTGTTGAGAGAAAGGGCTGGAGAGATCCTCATCAAAGGGGATAGGTGCACCATTGCCACTAGATCCACTCCTGATCATTCTCCTCACACAGTTTGACCCCTCCCAATCTTCCCCCTGACTTACCAATTCCTGTGGGTACTGTGGGGTTAATGGAGCTGTGATGGTGACGGAGCTGCGATACCGTCACCTCTCTCAGTAGCCCTGTTACTTCAGCAGAAGTGACATCTGTTGTCATAAATCCAACTCTCCAGCAGCACAATCCTGGATCAGATGGGACTTATTAAAATATCTTTTGGTCCTTCTTGACCTTTGTTGCTGGGATCTTTTGTATGATTGACCCACAGTTTGCTGTTTTGCCCCTAATGGGGCCGTGTCAGGGCAGTGTCAGTAGCAGTGGTTACACATTATGCCTTCGAGTGGCAGATGAGGAATACCATGAGAAAATGCCAGCACTTTACCATAGGGCCCCACGGCAGCTTGGTGCCTGTCCATAAAACTGTTGGAAGAGAGGGCAAGAAAAGGGCGTGAAAAATGAGGTCCAGGAAAGGGGCACAAAACATGATTGCAAGGACTTCCTCAAGTGTTTTCACTTAGTAAAGGTGTGAGTGTCATTGCAGGTAGGAGAATAGACAAATGCATCACAAACCTTTCAAGTGTAAGAAATAAACAGAATGCAAGCAAGAATGTTGTCCCTCAGGACTACCAGAGCTCCTACATATTGTCTACAAAACCTGGTAGACAGAGCTAGCATGAAAATGAAATTCAGGAGGGGAAAGAGCTATGAGTTATGAACACACAGCAAATAACTGGCATAAGGATGTACAGGCACAGTAAACTAGACTCTATCAACCTGCTGCTGACAAAGGGTGCAATCCTGACCAACTTTCCAGCACCAAGATAGGGCAGTGCAGCTCCAAGATAAGGGAACAAACATTATCTTATCTCGGGCAGGACACCATGAATACCACATAAATGCAGGATTTGCTCAGCTATGTCAGTGTGGAAAAGTTGGTTCGGACTGGACCTAAAGTTGGACCTAAAGTTGAAGGTAACATGGTGATTCAGATTGTTCTGGTATGTGTGTGTATGGAAGAGTGAGCTCACATGGTCCATCTTCTATATCTACAGTATTTATATACCGCTTTTCAACTGAAAGTTCACAAAGCGGTTTACAAGAAAATGAAAAAAATTAATAGCTAATTAATAACTAATGGGTCCCTGTCCCAAAAGGGGTCACAATCTAAAATGCAAAAAGAACACTAGTAGAAGCCACGAGAACAGACATTGCTGGGGTGTGTAGGGCCAGTTACTCTCCCCCTGCTAAATAAAGGAGGAACACCCACTTGAAAGAGCGTCTCTTGCCCACTTTAGCTATTGCTCTATTTTCATTCCAGAAAGATTTTAACGAAAACCCATTTTCAGAAATCTTTGTGTGAAAACAGGAATTTGCAAGATAACCACAGAAGATTCTGGAATTTGCAATTTTCTAGCTAAAAGGCATTGGAAGCAACATTTGTAAATGATAAAATGACCCGGTTCTGCTTCTGTCTTTCTTACTGCACAATCCAGAGTAACTACAGGAGCTCTTATGTCAACGTAAGAAAAATTTACTCTGGTTTGCTCTATGAATTTCCTATAGGTTTCCACTAGGTGGCAAAATAACTATGTTGACATAAATGTCTCTTTAAGAGCTCCCATACTCTGGATTATGCACTTATTGTTGTAGATAGGCAGTCATGTGAGCAATCATTCCATTTTTCTGCTAAGCCAGGCAAATCAGGGGGTCCTTTGCATTTCTAATTGCTGACTGCTTCTCTACAATAGTAAGAAAAGCTATTTTTAAACAGTTGTAAAAGGACACATTTTATTTTTTTAAACTGCTTTTATTTAACGCATTTTTTGTATCAGCAGGGAAGCCCAGATTAAACCCCTGCAGCTATTGAGATCTCCTATTTCATTAGGAGCAGTGGAGGAGAAAGAAACCTGAAAGTGGGTCTTTAAATCTATTTTTCCACTTTTTAAAATCCGTATATTTTTTAATCCATGGAACTAAAATGGAACCCAAGCTGATAATGGGGGACACCTGCACAAGTCAAACATACTTTTATATCTTAATGACTGACTTGTTGGCAAGCAAAGAAAGATTGCAATCCTAACCACGCTTTCCTGAGAGTAAATCCTTTTGAATACAATAGAACTTGCTTCTGAATAAACATGCATAGGACTGCATCCAAAGCTACCTAAGCTAAGCAGCTACAGAGGCAGTAACATAACAAGTACCTAAATACTGTATTTACTTGAATCTTATGCACCATTGAATCTAAACTGCATCTGTATTTTAAAAGGCTTGAGATTAAAAAAATGTTTACTGGGAATTGTAATGCTCAGCTGTAAAGCAGGTACAAAATTTAATTTTACTGCATATAATAATGAGTTATATTATAATAAATGACAACGGACTTATATTATGATTTTACCTAATTGCATAACTTTATACAACAATTAGTTCATGTTACATTTTAATCAGACTGATTTTGGAGACTAGCCCTACAATCCAGAGTAACTATGGAAGCATGTAAGAGACATTACGTGTACCCGTAGTTACTGCACTACCAAGTGAAAGGCTATGGGAAATTTATATTGCAATCCAGAGCAAATTGTTCTTACACTGGAGTAAGGACTCCATATAGTTACTCTGGACTGCACCCTAAATTCAGCTGAAAAAGGTGAGTGTTATGTTCGAGTAAATATGTGTATGTTTCTCATACAGCCCTTATTTTTAAACATTCATCTGTTTGATGAGACTTTCCTAATTTTGAGAGGAAAATCTGTTTGTATAAATCCAGAAATGCATTTAACAAATAAAACTGGAAGGTTAAAAGAGTGCACATGCATACATAGAGTGAGCAACTTTGGCAAACAAATGGGCTGCACTCTGAATTAACTTCATTGAGAAAATACCTAGCAATGCTCTCTCCATTATTTGAAACAAAGCTTCTTTTTAAGTGAAAACTGAAAAACTGGTCACAGTGTATTGCCTCAGGAATCTGCTGGATACTTTCCTCAATCACGGATGTTAAAGCAGGGATTGTGAGAGTTTCAAGAAAAGGATCTATATAATGATCCTGAAGACTGCTCCTATTCAGCAGTGCCCATTTCATTTTGCAGCTTTCGAATGACTCATGTTTCTGAATGCTTAGCTCATAGGAAAATACTGCTGGAGCAAGACAGCTCTTCATAGACCTATATGTCTGCAGTTCACTACATTCCAAAAGATTGTTGTATTTGGAGCACTGGGAAATAATTCTGACTTATGTGGAAACTTACTCTATTGTGCAATGCTGGCTGGCCATGTAATGAAAAATCTTAGACTTGTGTGACCTTTGGCAAGTATGTCCTCCTCAAGCAAGGCTGCAGAGAGGTTAGATGGACGCAGGGAAGATTTTTAACAGGGTCCTTTGGGACCTAATCCTCCACTGTGCTCCCCACTTCTAGATGAAGCATCCTGGTTGATTTGATTATTTGGCAGCCATGTCTGATCCTATGATTCAGTATTCATAGGATAAGCCAACATTAAGGCTGAGTGGCAATAGTACTTAGGTCCTCCCTTCCCATTTAATGTCAGGGTAAGGGTAATTATCAGCAGTACCCACTTTCTCTGCCAAACTCATGTGAAAGAACGTATTATTCACATATTAAACCGTATACATGTATGTGATTCTTGTAACAGTAAAACGAGTACATGAAAGGGAGTGCTGACACCACATCCCCGCTTGCAGCTAAGATCTGGTATCTTTTGTCCCATCTAAATTCAATTCCAAAAGTGAGCTAGAAAGTATCAGCTCAGCATCAGGTTGGTGGCAATTTTCCAGAAGTGAGGGAGGGGCAATCTTAACCTTTGGGTGCAATCTTAACTACCGTAATTTAGACTGGCATAATCAGGTACAAATATCTTCCCATGGCGGTGAGGGAAAGTCAGCATATGCCTGTGCACTAGCCTAACCCCCATCTCCAAGAGGTGGGGCAGAAGTGCCTTATGGCACTTTTATGACACCTCCAGGTCAGCGTGGGATTTGTGTGAGGACTTAATGCTGGCCTAACTTATGCTGGCAAAATGGTCTTTTCTTTCTTCTTTAGTCCTTAGGTAGTGATAGGGGAAAGGGTTGTCCTCTCAACCAATAGGCTGCTGTTGCTACTGCTGGATTCCGTTCATCTCACAAGACACTTCCATTCTTTGCAATTGATGGCGATGTTTTTAGCCTTGTCAGTTGCTGGTTCCTTAAATCTGCCTCAACCAGTTTAAGCCATGTCTTTTTCAATGCTGCTTGTTGAACTCTCCAGTGTGTAGATTGCTTTTTCGCCAGAGGAGCTTATGTGGCAGCTGGTGTTCATTCTGCAGATGTGGCCAAACCATCTCAGACGGTGTTTTCGGATTCATTCTTTGACTGAGGGTTAACAGTTGCACCTTTTTTGTATTCTCTTGTTATGTTGGCAGTCACAGACAGAGACACTCAGAATCTGTCACAAAGATTGAATTTGGAATGCCTCAAGCCTGTTAATGTCTGATTTCTGCAGAGTCCCATGTTTCTGACCCATACAGGAGAATTGGCAGGATTAGTGTTAGGAAGAGGTGAATTTTTGTGTGTGTGGAAATGTTTGTCTTCTTCCAAAGGCACTATTTGAGTGATGTGAATGCTGCTCTTGCCTGGCCAGTCCTGCTGTGGACTTCAGTGGTAGATGCCACTTTCTTCTCCTGCAACAGTGACCCCAGGTATTTGAATTCTTGGAACTGCTCAGTTTGGACTTCATCTAGAGGAACAATGGCCTGTGAGCCATCTGTAGTTATAACTTTAGTTTTCTCTGCTTCAATTCTTAGGCCTACATTAATTCTTAGTCCATAGGATTGGGCAACGCAGGTGATGTGGTAAAGAATGTTGATGGTCTTTGAATCTGTGTCAGTGAATATGGCCCTGTTGTTTGCGAATATCAGGTTGGTCATGAAGTTGTTTACATCATATTGTACCCTGCACCTTCCCTTGAATGCTTTCCTCATAATGGCATCAAACACAATATTAAAGAGGAAAGGAAAGGCAACATCTCCTTGGCAGACTCCAGTTTGGATAGGAAATTCCTTGGATAACTCATTTTGGATCTGCATGCTGCTGATTGAGTCACTGTATGATGCTTGGCGAAGTGGCACATTTTTATGCTGTGCATTCTGAGACCAGAAATAATCCATGCTGATTTCTATATTCCATATTTACTCAAATATAATGCCACATCAAATCTAATGCACACCCCGTACTTATAATCAAAATCCTGTACTGTATTTACTCAATTCTAGTTAACATCAGATCTAATGTGCACCCTGATTTTGCAGAGGGTTTTTCAATCTGAGACTTGCAGTACAATCCTATACATGTCTATACAGAAGTATGTCCCATTGTGTTAAACAGAGCTTACTCCCAGGAAAATGTGTATAGGATTGCAACTGTGGTGAAATTGTAAATAGGTTGTTTAGTACTGAAGGAAACTGCCCAGTCTGTCTCCCCAATTAAACAGTCTACCTATTTCCCTTGGCAATAGATTTCTAATTATTCTTCATTTGTATTGGAGTTAGCCCTTTAGCAAGGAAAGTGAATTTTATTATGGTTTAGTCATATCTGAAAGAGCAACAAGGACTAGCTTAGTCACTAATTTTTCAGTGCAGTCCATGGAGCTAATAGTATTAAATCCTAAGGTTTCAAAAAGATTTAGATGTGCTGTTTTAAAAGCAGAATGGCAAATATTATGTGAAAACATTTTCCTTATCCAGACAGCAAAATCAGTTGTGTTGCTGTTCAATTATGTATGGATAAATGTATTAAGCAAATACAAGACAAATGAAGTCATACAGTTATTAATTAGCAAGCAAAACAACAACATGCTTTACCAGTAGTCACTCTTCCATCCCCTTATTAATTAACAGGCACATATATAGGAGAGATAGAGTTACCTAACCTAGGCTACAATCCCAAGTAACTATGGGACCTTTGACACTGACATACTTATGGTGCCACCTATGGGAAACCTATTGGAAATTCATAGAACAATCCAGAGTAAGTGCCTCTTATGTCTTCCTGTAGTTACTCTGGATTGTAGGGCTAGTCCTCCTTGCTTATATGTATATCATGCCTTGTCTCTGCAGCCCAGCTGCAGAGCTGAAATACATAGTGGGTTTAGTCATGAGTGTTAGTGAAGTGACCCAGAACATAAGTTTACTCCACTACCCTTCCTCAATTTGTTGCTAACTGTGAGGACTTGGGTTATCTATCCATAGGCCTGTGCACCATAGGCCTGCCGCTGCCTACTGCCTTCTGTTTGCCATTGGATGCTTCAGACATAGACCATGGAAATAATTATATTCTTATTCTCGTCCTACTGTAGCTCTGGAACTCCTGGTACCTCTCTGAAGCCCTGTCATCCATCCTCCCTTTTCAGAATCCCTTGGGGTGATGCTGGGCAATTTTGAACCACCCCCTGACATGGACATTAACAACTTTTTGTGTTTTGTTCTTTCATCAGAGTTCTGCATCACCTTGAGTAGGACACATTCAGGATAGTGATATAGCCCTCTTTCTTTCTTTCTTTCTTTCTTTCTTTCTTTCTTTCTTTCTTTCTTTCTTTCTTTCTTTCAGTAAAGTAGAAGAGGGAGGCAGATGATATTGTAGGATGCAGCTGTCTGAAACTCTTCATTGTCTAGTGGGTGCATTTTTACTTATGCCATATCTATTGCTGCTATAATGCTATGCTGGCACAGGGATAGAAATGGCCTCTGTTAGCTGAACTCCCCTGCCACATGCATCCCCAACTTTCTCAGTGTTCTGTGCTTTTTAATGCTTTTCCCACAGTGACCTGTCATTAGCACAAAAGTATACTTACATTTGTGTATATTACCTGCACTACATGATTTTGTTCACAGTGATTTCTCACTGTTGTTTTCTTACATTGATTTCAAAACATTTTTCTCTAGCGTTACAACCATTTTAGTATATTCCAGAAGCTACATTTTTTCTGGTGGAATGTAACTGCTGTAAGTGGAGGTAGCTGAAAGTTCAAAACAGAATTACTATAGATAACTTTCAGACTCTAACATTTTTTTGGATCAAGAAGCAAAGGATAAGAGTACAGTGATACCTCACATAAAATTAATTTGTTCTAGAGGCATGTTTGTTACGTGAAACGTTCTTTACGTGAAGCTGATTTTCCCATAGGAAATCATGGAAACTCAGACGATTGGTTCCACAACCCCAAAAATAGTCATATAAAAATATTAACTGGATGTAAAAATGATGACAGAACACTGGGATTGAATTCAAAACATGCATTCAGTGTGCATGATCTTATGAAGTCTACTTAGGCTGCAGTCCTAAAGACACTTTCCTGGGAGTAAGACCCATTTAACACAATGGGGCTTACTTCTGGGTAGACATGGTTAGGAGGCTGCAATCCAAGACACCTTCAAAGTGTCTCCCCACTTTCTCCTTCTCTTCATCCTGAGCCTCTCTCTCCCCTGCTCCTTTCTGGCTAGCCTGAGCTGCTTCCCTCTTCTCCACTGCTCTTCTCTCCCTCTTCCCAGCGGACACCCGGTCACAGGAGGAAAAGCATGCAAGTGTTGCTTTCACTATGGGCAGGTGCGCTAGGCAGCCCTGACACTTTTTAAACAGGCTGCCGGTCAGCGCATCTGCCCCAACTACCAATGAATGTGTTATTTACATGAAGCACAGTTTGTTACGTGAAGCAGAATCCTAAATTTTTGTTTGTTACTTGAAACATACTTTACGTGAGGTGTTCTTTGCATGAGGCGCCACTGTACTTGGTGAGGTGAAAGAGTAGCAAGAAAATCACTGCTATGTGAAATCTCAGTATTTAAGAAATGTTGAGAAGATTCCTAACAGACGGCAAATAATGGTTTTGATTTCAAAGCCCACTGCAGACTGCATATGCTACAAAAGAATGTGATTATGTACCCCATTTATCATTTACCTACTCCAGAGGCTTCGATGATTTAGCAAACAAAAGTAGCAATTTCAGCTGCTTTCAGCAAACATTAGAATGGATTAAAAGAGCTCATAAGGTTGGTACACAACTGCAAACTTGTTTCCAAGCTTTGAATACAATCATGCTTAGGTTCCCACTGCCTATGATTTTTATGGGAGGAAAGCGACCTTTTTCATTTTGTGGCAAACTTGGCCACTAAAATTGTCATAACATACCATCAGTTTTTTTACCATTGATAAGGTACAGAAAGGTGCAGAAAGGTGGCTCAAATCTTCCAAATCTATGTACTGTATATAAAAATGAAAAGTCACTGACTAACTCAGTGACTCATCAATGCCCTGCCGAAACCGCTGGGCCTAGAAACATGAAATTTGGGGTGGGTCTTCCTTCCATGACCGAGGTGTACTAAGAACCGGTTTTTGGAAATTCCAACTGGAAGGGGGGTGAAATGGGGCACAATGTGTTTTCCTCCCTATACTTTGCATTGAAGAATTGGTGACTGTCTGCCCCAACCCACAGATCTAGAAGCATGAAATTTCGGGAGGGTGTTCCTTATGTCACATGAGCACCCACCAAGAACTGATGTCGAAAAATTTAATCCTTAAGGGGCTCAAAAGGGGTGCAACGTGTTTTTGTCCTATACTTTACATCAGTGGTTTTCAATCTTCCTAACGCCATGACCCCTTTATAAGTTCCTCATGTTGTGGGGACCCCAACCATAAAATTATTTTTGTTGCTACTTTATAACTGTAATTTTGCTACTGTTTATGAATCGTAATGTAAATATCCAATATGCAGGATGTATTTTCATTGTTACAAATGAAATGTGTGTTCTATGCACACATTGAACACAATGGGATTTAATTTCAGAGTAGGCATGCATAGTGTTGGGCCCTGAGGCTGCAATCCTATTCACATTTACATGGGAGTAAAGGCCCCCTGACTATAATGGGATTTATTTCAGAGTAGGCATGCATAGGATTGGGCCCTGAGGCTGTCAGTCAGCCCCAGTGCACGTGCAGCTACAGCTGGAGGTCTGGCAAGCCTAACCTAGCCCCCTGCACCAGGGGTCTTTAGGTGACCCCCAAAGGGGTCCCGACCCCCACTTGGAGAAACACTGCTTTACATGGAAGACTGACCAACATCCAGCCAATTTGTTGCTCAGTGCCTAGTGAACTCGGGGGGGGGGGATGTTGTTTGGAAGAAGAGGTTGCACTGGGGAGGATGGTGCGCATGGGGGGGATGGTGCGCATGGGGGGGATGGTGCGCATGGGAATTTTACTCCACAACGTGGGTATGCTTTTTGCTAGTGACCTAATAAATGACCTAATAAATGACTCTCCCCAAAAATCCCATGGCACACCTTTGGATCATCCGCGATACACCAGTGTGCCATGGCACAGTGGTTGAAAAGCACTGCTTTACACTGAACAATATCTCTATGTTACCAATATCTTATATTGTAAAATGCATAGTTTCGCCTTCCTCAAATTTAAATGAGAAAAGTGTCACAAATAAGCTAATAATGAATAAATGAACTCTATTTAAAAAAAAACGTGCTGGAAAATTAAAAACAAAATTTTCATGGTACTTTTTTATGTATGGAAAACAGAATTTTTCATGGTACTTTTCCATTAGGCAGCAGTCTAATAACTTGAAAGAACCCCTTTTTATGGACAGAGGTTTCTTGCCTTTACTAACTATGACATTAATAGCTGGAGCTATTCTTTTTATTGTATTTCTATGCTGAAAAGCTTCACCTGTTGACTTCTGCCTGAAAAGTAATTGATAAAGTCACAGATATCTAATAAAGGTGTTATCTATCCACAACCTAAGAACCAGTTCTGTTAAACTTTCCAGCAATGATGCACCCACAATGCAGTCCAAGATAAGGGAATAAACATTCCCTTAACTTGAGGAGGCCTCTGTGACACTTCCCCAAAGTAAGATGCAGTATGTGTCCTGTTGGCAGGCTGCATCAATGCTAGAAAGTTGGAAAGACTTAAGCCTCCAGTTACACAAATGAAATTGGTTCTACCATGGATTGACTTCACTGAAACTAAAAACTATGTCTATAAGCACATTTACTTGGCAACATCGACATCAAAAGATCTTGCATCCACGTACAGTGGTGCCTCACATAACAAGTTTAATTCATTCCAGAAGCATGCTTGTTATGTGAAACGCTCTTTATGTGAAGTGGATTTTTCCATAGGAAATAATGGAAACTCAAATGATTGGTTCCACAACCCCAAAAATATTCATATAAAATATTAATTGTATGTAAAAATGATGACAAAACACTGTAATTGAATTCATATCATGCATTCAGTATGCATGATCCTATGAAGTCTATTAAGGCTGCAATCCTAAAGACACTTTCCTGGGAGTAGGACCCATTTAATACAGTGGGGCTTACTTCTGAATAGACATGGTTAGAAGGCTGCATGGAGGATAGGGGGCTTACCTGGGCTGCTGCTGGAGGCTGGCACTTAGGGGCAGCCGACTCTGGCACCCCCAGGCAACTGCCCTCAAGTTGGGGGCAGTTAGAGGCAGCAGCGCACTGGCCAGCAGCCATTTAAAACAGGCTCCGTGCAGAGTGTGAGCGGGGAGCAACTTGGGGGCAGTTGCCTGGGGCTTGTTAAGTGAAACGGGCTTGTTAAGTGAAGCACACTCCCAATGGGAATTTGTGCTTGATATGTGAATCACTCTTTATGTGGGGCATTTGTTATGCAAGGTACCACTGTACAGGTCTAACCTAGTTATAAATGCATTTTTACACATGGCTTTGACTCAACATGAACGGCCATTGTAAATCACAGTTTTAAAAACTGCTTTTCTACTGTTGTAAAGAGGTAGTCACGCAAGCAATCATTCCATTCTTCAGTGAAGCCAAACAAAGGCAGTGCATTTCTGCTTGTTGACAACCTCTCTACAACAGTAAGAAAATTGCAGGATTCTCCACCCTAGTTATTCTGGAAAAGGCTTGGAGCAGAGCAAGGTAACATCGGCTGCCCCATGAGAGGTAGACCTGCTCTGCCCTAACTGGGGCAGCCTGGGCAGCTTAGGAGAGGCACATTGAGGGCATGTTTAGCATTGCCTAGGGCAAAGCAGTTACTCTTTATCAAGAGCCTGTTTCCAAGGCAGAAATGCCCTCTTCCAGCTCCTCAGAGTTATACCACCCAGGAGCAGGTATAGTAATGAGTAGACCCATAAGGGTCTATGATAAGGCCTGAGTAAGAATGGCAGTGTTGACCGAAAATCTGAGTTCTTGGCCAGCCTAGCTGCAACCCCTTCCTCTGAACCTCAGGATATGGAACAACTACAGCAGCCCACTCACCTCAGGATACAGAAGGCCACGCCATCCACTCTCCACTAGAGGAACTGCAGCTGTCAGGCACTTCTGGGCTTTCTTATAAGGCAGGCACCACAGCTGTTCCTAGTTTAGTGTGATCTGAGGGGGTCTCCTCAGGAGCAAGCCCTCCTCAGCTGTCACTGACTTGGCATGCTCTGTTAGGTTGCAGCAGTTAGGGCAGCCCAAGCTTCCTGACTCTCTGGATGCAGCGTAACTTTCTGCTCTGGATTCAGAATAGTTGGGGCAGCCCACCTAGGGCTCTTCTCACTGCCCTTACTCATTGTACCCTAAGTCTCAATTAAAACAGTGGAACTTACTTTTGAGAAGACATGGAGGAGATGACCTCATAATTATGTCACATCCCATAAAGAGGGTTCTGAACAGATTTTTAAGTTTGAAAGGGGGTCCTGGGCTGAAATGTCCAAGGACCACTGGACTAGACAAAAGCATTAATATTTTAGTCATTAATTAATATTTTTTCTAATTTGGCCAGGTTCACTGGAAAGGATATCACTGGAAATTATATTCCAAATATAACTGATCATCTGCATATGACAACTTCTACTACTACTATTCAGATTTAATTTCTTTGATATTTCCCCTGCATCAGGTCCTACCAAGGAAATAATTTCTCCATATTATTTTAAACCTGTTTTCAAAATATACAAGTTGCGTAGGTTGGCAAGGGAAAACCAATGGAATTATTGATGAGATTATCAACTTCTAAAGGGTGATGACTGAATACTGTAATTAATCTCTTCCTCCTGCTCTGCAATATCCAAAGTTCCCCCCTTTTCTTTCCAAGCCTGTGGGGTCAAGATCAAGAAACAATGTTATTTTGCTCCTATTTCAACATGGCTCTGCTGCACATGATTGCAATATTTTCACATATAGCTGGAACAATTAATTAACTAGATTGTAAATTGTGAGTGTAGAAAGTAATTTTTCTACACTCTAAAGTGTATCACTTTTTCTAAAGTGATAGCTATATAAAGAGGAGCTCACAGTAAAGATTATGAAGATTTACATATACCTTGTATGAAGGTTTAAGTATCTTTCTTCACCAATCATATGATTCATCTGTGGAACTCCTTGTCATGTGACATTGTAATGGTACTTGTTCTGTATAGTTTTAAATGAGAACTGGACAGATTTATGGATGAAAGTCCATTCCGGCCAGGTTAAGAGTCAAAATGGCTGTATAGAACCTCTGGGTTTTAGAGGTAGCCAATCTCTGAATGCCAGATGCAAGAGAATGGCAAGATGGTACAGGTACAGTATCTGATATTTTGTGTGCTTCTAGATGCAATTGCTATACCATTAAGAATCAAGGAGCTGGGCTAGATGGGCCTTTTGCTTGATCCAGCAAGGCTGTTTGTTTTCATATTTTTGTTAAATGGAGATAAGACAGTCCAAGGGCGCAATCCAGAGTAACTACGGGGAGTCCTTGCTCCAGTGTAAGAACAATTTGCTCTGGATTGCAATATGAATTTCCCATAGGTTTTCACTAGGTGGTGCCATAACTATGGGTACACGTAATGACTCTTATGTGCTCCCGTAGTTACTCTGTATAGTAGGGCAAGACTATTGTTACATGTACTCCCCACTTTCAAATGTGAGACATTCCAAGAGCAGCACTGCTTTTATCTAGAGGAGAGATCACTAGAGGTTCATTGTGTCTTTGCAAAATTTGTCTTATTGACAATTTTTGAGCTTTGGCTGGAGGTAACAAATAAAGCAGCATGTTATACCAGCTCCCTGAGAGACAGTCCTGTACCCTAAGAAGTGCAGCTACTTCCCATATAGTCTCATCAGTTCCACAACAGTATTTCTCTCTTTCTTTTTCACTCAGAAGCTGCCAGAAACTGCAGACATTTTTCATACTGACCACATAAAGCATTCTTGGCTGTGGATGGAAGTGGATGAATCATCTTTCTCCACTTTAAAGGGAAGTATCTCATTAAGGAAGCGCCCTGAGCCATTAAGGTTGAAATTCTAAGTACTTTTACTTGTGAATACGTGACATCATTGGCACAATCCAGAGTAACTATGGGGAGTCCTTGCTCTGGTATAAGAACAATTTGCTCTGGATTGCTATATGAATTTCCCATAGGTTTTCACTACATGGTGCAGTAACTATGGGTGCACGTAAAGTCTCTTATGTGCTCTCGTAGTTACTCTGGATTGTAGGGTAAGTCAAAGTGTATAAGATTGCAAGGAATGTAAGAAATTGGCCTCTTGAATATTGGCCATCCCTCACACAAAATGGCCAACCTCTATCTCAGGTAATAAATGAAGAACATCGTGATTTAGCTGATACAAGAGCAGATGTTTGTTCAAAGCAAGTAGAGCTGAGACTTACCGTAATATTTTCCCACACCTGTCTCACACACACAAACATTCCTTGTTGTAGGTGAACAGGGGTGCATAGTTGTGCTTCTGTTCACAGCCCCAGGCCAATGAAAAGGCTAGGTATGCCAAGTAAAGCATTGGTGCCAGTCCTATGATCTCTATCCCTTAGCACCCTTTGAACAGTTACTAATCTCTTGTTGCAGGGCCTGTAGTGATAGTACAGGAGCGGTTTTGACATCTGCTGTACTGGCATGCAAAACAGAATCACTCCCTTCCACTGGGGCATAGTCAGAATTCTATGACATGCTACCTCAACTTTGTTGCTCCTCAATGTGTAACATTACTTATCAAACAGGAAATCCCAATGATGTAGGCCATTTCAATTTGTTACTGGCACAAAATCTTCCCAAGTCCTTGGGTGTTTCCAAATCAGAACAATGCTGTATACTCCAGCAGAATAGCTTTGAGTCAAGGAACTGTCTGATACAGTGATGGGATTCAAAGAAATTAACAACCGGTTCTATGCCCGTCTGGCAGCCACTTTTAAATGGCTATTTTTAAACTTTATATGTCCTATATCTTGTTAACAACAGGTTCTATAGAGTAGGTGCGAACCTGCTGGAGCCCACCACTGGTCTGATAGAATTAAGAAAACTGTAAGATGCAGACCTCTTCTGTAATCAATGATAGTCTCTTGTGTGATAAAATCCGGACTCCATAGTACAGTGAATTTTAAATGTGTAACAGTGGATTTGGGGTAAGTAATCAGGAAAAATTATGCCCCCACCATATTAATTGCATTGTAAAATGTCTAGTGAGAGCTGAAAATTAGTTTGGTCTGAGGGTAAATAAGTGAGAGAATAATTATACCAGTGTTTCTAAACACCTCAGCTTGGGACCCCCTTCTGAAAATGTCCAGGACCCCCACCCTCCAGTCCCTGGAAGTAATGTCATGGCCAGAAGAGGAAGTGCCATCACTGTAATGCCAGAGCTTCTCTGTCTACTTGGAAGTAAGTCCCATTGTGTTCAATGAGACTTAGGCCAATATTCTAAAGTCAAATTAAGCCCTTTGCGATGGAGCAGGTAAGGTGACTTTCCGTAACATAACACTAGAGAGTGATGTAACTGTGTGGATGCATAACTGCTCTGGATTTTGCCCTTAGGCTGCAATCCAGAAGTGACTTGGGCTGCCCTATCTTTCACTGGTTTGGCCCAAGTCCAAGATAGGGCAGCCCAGTTATGCCAGAAAAGGCTTGGGGCTGCCTGAGGCAACATACGGTTGCCCTAAGACTGGTGGGCCTGGGCTGCCCTAGCTGGGGAAGCCTAGGCAGTTCAGGAGAGACATGTTGAGGGCATGTTTAGCATTGCCTGGGGCAGAGCAGTTACTCTGTATCCAGAGCCTGTTTTCAGGGCAGAAATGCCCTCTTCCGTCTCCTCAGAGTTATACCACTTCAGGAGCAGGTATAACAGTGAGTAGACCCATTGGGATCCATGATAAGGAAGAGAAATGAATGGCAGTGTTGACAGTGTTCTTCACTAGCCTAGCAGCAACCCCTGCCTCTCAAAATCAGGATATGGCACAACTACGGCAGCCACTAATCTGGGGATATAGCAAGCCACTCCAACAAGCCCCTTGCAGCCATCCTCCACTAGAGGTATTGCTGTACTGGAGTCTCATGCTGCAGCTGTTACTGGTTGTCAGGAACCTCTGGGCTTTCTTATAAGGCAGGCACCACAGCTGTTCCTTGTTCAGTGTGATCTGAGGGTGTCTCCTCAGGAGCAATTCCTCCCCAGGCGTCATTGACTTGGTGCCTACTGAGCAGGCTCAGGAGCAGTTAGGGCAGCCCAGGCTTCCTGACTCTTTGGATGCAGCATAACTTGCTGCTCTGGATACAGAGTAGTTGGGGCAGCCCAGCTGCGGTACTCCTCACTGCCCTAACTCTGGTTTGTGCCCTTATTCCCAGGAAAGCAGCCTGAGTGCCCCATTCAAAGATGGTGGTGTCCAGTGACAGATTCCAAGATGGTGGTACCCAGCTTATTGCAACCCCCCTGATATGGTAGCAATCCCGCAAGGGTAACCTTACCCCCACTTTTAGAAACACTGAATTATACAGTGTTTCAGAGAATTAAAGCTAGTGGGAAGAGAAATGATCTTTCAGGGTGACCAGATGCCAAACCCAGAATTCCTGAAATCCAAGGGCAAAATTCCTACCCCCTTAAAAAAAATGCCAAAAAACGTTTTTTATATTTTTGTTTTTCGGTTTTTTGGCCATAACTTTTGATAGGAAGGAGATATCTGAAAATCAATTTTTGCATTGGATTCTGCTCTTCAATATGAATCAAACAACACATGACATGATGGTGTACTGTGGACCATCGCAAAGTTCCAAAATGAAGCCAAAATGTAGGACAATGAAACCAAAATGTGGGACACCCAGACAGGAGGCTAAAAATCCAGACAAATCCGGATTTTTCTGGTCATATGGTTACCCTGATGATCTTTTGCGGTATTTACAAATAATCTCAGGTCAACAAATTACTTTGCAGCCTTCTGTGGTTCCCTCATTTATTTGTGTATGAACTGCCTATTGTAATATTGTCCCTTAATAAGAACTTGCAGGACTATCACTGAAATGCAAAAATGTGATGAAACTATTGGCTGGATAAACTGTATTACATTAATTATTTGGTCCTAGTCACTGCCAGCAAATGATTTCTGTACTAAATAGTCCAAAAATCAAATGGGAAAAATATAAATAACCTTTTATTTTCAAGGTGCCATTTCAAATATAATTACATCTGGATCTCTCCACAAAAGGCCACATTAAAGCATCACAAATAGACATCTAATTAACTCCACTTCCATGCAAAGAATACTCCATTATAGATGTGAAAGGCTCTTCACAATTGACAAACCAATGGTTTGTGATAGAAAACTGATTTTTCTAGGAATAATTTAGCCACTAATTATTGATACTAAAATATCTCCACCTGTATTTCTTTTAAATAAAGACTCATGCATATCCACATATAATCTCACAATTCCCCTTTTATTAATCTATTTGACTTAAGGCCGCTGTAATTTGGAAATTCCGATAACCAAATCTTATAGTGTAATCTTAGCTATTTTTACTGAAAAATTAATCACATTGTATTCAATAGGGCTTACTCTCGAGACATAATGGACAGCATTGCAGTCTTAGATGTTATGCAAAAACTAAGGCTACAATCCAGAGTAACTATGGGAGCACGTAAGAGACATTACGTGCACCCGTAGTTACTGCACCACCTAGTGAAAACCTATGGGAAATTCATATTGCAATCCAGAGTAACTTGTTCTTACTCTGGAGCAAGGACTCCCCGTAGTTACTCTGGATTGTGCCCAGTGGTGGGCACCAGCAGGTTCGCACCTACTCTATAGAACCGGTTCTTAACAAGAGATAGTACATATAAAGTTTAAAAATAGCCATTTAAAAGTGGCTGCCAGATGGACAGAGAACCGGTTCTTAATTTCTTTGAAGCCCATCACTGATTGTGCCCTAAGCTAACTACATGTTATATAAACAAATGTACATGTTATATAAACAAACATACAAACACAATTACAAGACATGCAGATTTTTGTCCTGTAAAACTGCTCTAGAAACACCAACTGCTTGGGAAAGAGAAGATAATCAAACATTACTTTTGTGTATGACACTTTACGATATATAAGCCTATACCTTAAAGTGAAATTAAGCCCTTTACTCCGGAGCAGTTAAGATGACTTTCCATAAGATAACATTACAGAATGACATAACTGCGTGGACCCGTAACTGCTATGGATTTTGCCCATAGTCTGTATTTCTGTTTTTAAATTCTATGGAAATGAATGAATAAGCCATAAAACATTCATATACAGTATAATGTTTTAGAGTGCCATAAACATTCCACATACTACGGTATATTATTTTATAATAATCCTTCCAAAAAATTTTGTAAGGAAGCTATCTTCATTTTGCATATCGGAAGGATGGAAGGGTAAGAGAGTGAAGATTCAGGACACCAACTCAAGCCATGGCTCAAGAAAAATGTGAACAAAGCCATTCAGCTTGCAGTTTCAGTGATAACAGCACAATAGTGAAGGCCTCTGTCTAAAGTATGGACTTGGCTGAGGGGGGTTTCCATTGGTGATTGTGAAGATACTGTGAGAGCTGGCAGATTGGGGTGGATACCAAATGCAAGGGAAAATAAAAGTGGTCCCGGAATAAAGGCAATAGGGTAACACAACATTTTCGTATTTCACAACAAGATTGATAGATGTACACTACTGATGTTGAACTCAATAACAAAATTATTTCAGAATAGGCATCTGAACCTAACCTTTTATAAATAGAGAAGAGGTTAAAAAAGACTGTTAATAAAATTCATCCAGTGGTTCTCAAACATTTTAGCACCAGAACCCACTTTTAAGAATGATAATCAGTTGGGAACCACTGAAAGTGATGTCATAAATTTTGAAGTGACTTTGGCTGCAATCCTAAAGACACTTTCCTGGGAGTAAGACCCATTGGACACAATGGGGCTTACATCTGAGTAGACATGGTTAGGATTGTGCTCATAATGAAATCGGAAAATTTTTAACACTCTCCAATACAACAAAATCAAATTCCCAAACATCCCAAAGGAAGCAATCCTATTCACACTTGTCCACAATTAATCCCCATTGACTACCATTGTTAAAAGCATATAGAGGTCCAACTGTCTTTAAACATGAATTTGACTCAATACTAAATGTCTCTGCAGATCAAAATTTTCAAAGTTTGTTTCTACTGTTGTAGAAAGGCAGTCATCGCAAACTTTACATATTTGAGCAAAGCCAGGGGGTCCTGTGCATTTCTAATTGCTGACTGCTTCTTTACAACAGTAATAAAAGCAGCTTTTAATAACTATAAAGGAGTGCACTTTTTATTTTTTAACTGCTTTTATTTAACATATTTTTGGTATCAGCAGGGAGTACAGATATTTAGACACAACCTTATTCCATTTAGAGCACTGGAGGAGCAAGAGACCGAGGGTGCAATCCAGAGTAACTACGCGGAGTCCTTGCTCCGGTGTAAGAACAATTTGCTCTGGATTGCAATATGAATTTCCCATAGGTTTTCACTAGGTAGTGCAGTAACTACGGGTACACGTAATGTCTCTTACGTGCTCCCATAGTTACTATGGATTGTAGGCAGTGATGGGCTTCAAAGAAATTAAGAACCGGTTCTCTGTCCATCTGGCAGCCACTTTTAAATGGCTAGTTTTAAACTTTATATGTACTATCTCTTGTTAAGAACCGGTTCTACAGAGTAGGTGCGAACCTGCTGGTGCCCACCACTGATTGTAGGGCTAGAGGAGTGGCTTAAATCTATTTTTCAATTATTTTTTATCCACATTTTTTTAATCCATGGGAGGTTCTGGAATTGTTTTCACCACTGACAAGGCACACCATGCTGTTCAAATCCCCACATTTTCCTATTAATACATGTGCCTCCTCAAATTCCAGAGGCACACCTGAGGACTATCTGTGGCACATCAGTGTGCCATGGCACTCTGGTTAAAAATAATTGAATTGGAAAATTGACATCCCATTCCTATCCAACTTTCCAGCACTGTTGCAGCATCAACCAATCAACCAATCAAATAAATAAATAACCAACAGTATTTATATACTGCTCTTCAACAAAAACTTCACATAGCGGTTTATAGATAAAATGAAATAAGTAATGGCTCCCTATCCCAAAGGGCTCACAATCTAAAAAGATGTCAAAGAATTCCAGCAGAAGCCATGCAACCCTGAGGTAAGGGAACAAATGTTTCCTTACCTGAGGAGGCCTCCTTGACTGATCCCCCATCACAAAATGCAGCATGTGCCCATCGGCACACACACTTCAATCCTGGAAAGCTGGTTAGGATTGAGCGGTAAGAACAAAATGCTGTGTTCAGGGCTCATGAGAAGGACGTAAAGAGGTTAATTTGTATTTGGTCCCAGGGTCAAAAAGGGAAAAGGGACACAGAAATTTCCTGGGTTCTTGTATTTTCCTATCTCAACTGGACATGCTGCCCACATGGGAAGCAGGGTGTGTGGCTTCTAATGAAGGCCAAATGTGATGGGCCAAGACATGCATTCATGACACTCCTTAAGTGTCAAATCTGGAAGGAAACTGGATGATTACTGCAGCTCTTTGGCTTGTGGATTTGCTTGCCATGAAGGAGCACATAGGAGCTCAGGGACACACCTATGGAAGTATGTTTCAGTGCAAAGAGAACACTTTCAATTTTAGTGTGAGCCTGAATACAGTAAGGCTAATTTTCTGCAATGCTTTCCTACATTTAAAACAGTGTGTTTGTTTTTCCATATTTCTGCATCCAGGTGACAGTGGTGCACAGGCATGTAGACCTGGGAGTTGCACTGGGAAACCAGTAGACCTGGGCTTGATGACTCTTCTGGCTGTTGCCATCCTCCCCCTGCTGTTTTTTCCCCATTCCCCACCTGTCTTCCCCCTGTCAGCATTTCCCCCTCCCTTTGGGAAGGAGCCCAATAGAAGTTTTATACTGCCTGTTGAAGCTGCCCAAATACCAGTGGATTTTGAGCCTTTCAACCTGGAACCCCCTTCTGAGAATGACAATCTACCCGGGACCCCTGGAAGTGAAGTCATGAACGGAAGTGTCACCACTGTGGTGCCAGAGATCTTCCAGGTCTACTCATAAGTAAGTCCTGTTGAGAATTACTCCCAAGAAAGCAGCCCAAGTGCCCATTCAAAGATGACAGCGTCCAGTACCGGAGTCTAAGATGGCGGCACCCGGCTTTTTGTGACCCCATTTTGGGAACCACTGCTTATCCCATCCCTTTTGCCCCCCACGTGTTTAAGAGAATTACAGTTGTTGGGAAGAGAAATGATGTTTTGTGGTATTTACAATAAATCTTGTTTATTTGTGTACGAACAAGAAGATGGCGGCATCCAGTGTGATATGGCGGCACCCATCTTTTTGTGACCCCCACTTTGGGAACCGCTGTGTGCCCCACTCCTTTGCCTCCCACATGCTCAGTACAGGGAGAAATCCAGCAGGTGCAGCTTCTCCTGGCGGAAGAACAGAGCAGGATTTGTAAGCACTGAGGCTGCTGAGGCCACCAGGCCCCGCAGCGCAGCCTAGACCTGGCGGGGTGTCAGCCTGGGCTCCCCTCCGAGCACTGCTGCCTCTCTGGCGCCCCCTCTCCCCATAAGCAGCAGCGCCAGCGAAGCCCGTGACGTCACCCCCGCCGCCCCCTGACGATAGCATGAAGGCAATGGCGGCGCCCTCCTAGGATCACTTCCTGTTTAGGGCCCGCCCCAGTCATGGCGGCTCCAGCAGCGATGGCGCCCGTGGGGCGAAGGAGCGCGTTCTGAGCCCCGCTTCTCCGCCCGGCTGCTCCTTCGGTGTCGCTGGTGGGGAGGGAGGGAGGCAGGCCGCCCTGAGGGCCGCAGCAGGGCCTCGGCGCACACTCCGGTGGGAGAGGGAGCGAGCGCCACAGTCAGCGCAGCCATGGCGCCGGTGCAGCTGGAGAGCCACCAGCTGGTCCCCGCTGGAGGAGGCCCCGCTTCGGCCCCCGCTCCTCCGCCGCCAGGGACAGCAGTGGCCGCAGCCAGCCCCGGGTACCGGCTCAGCACCCTCATCGACTTCCTCCTGCACCGCACCTACGCCGAGCTCACCGTCCTCGCCGACCTGTGAGTAGAGCCCCCTGCGCCGCCTCCCCTCGCCTCTCGCAGCCCTTGGCCGCAGGCCCCTCACGCTTCCCTGGGAGTAAGCCCCACTGACCCCGCTGCAATCCTATCCACACTTACCTGGGAGTAAGCCCCATTGACCATAGTGGGACTTACTGCTGAGGAGACATGCAGAGGCTTGGCCTGTGAGGCTGCAATCCTACCCACACTTACCTGGGAGTAAGCCCCACTGACCATAGTGGGACTTACTGCTGAGGAGACATGCGGAGGCTTGGCCTGTGAGGCTGCAATCCTATCCACACTTACCTGGGAGTAGGCCCCACTGACCATAGTGGGACTTACTGCTGAGGAGACATGCAGAGGCTTGGCCTGTGAGGCTGCAATCCTATCCACACTTACCTGGGAGTAAGCCCCACTGACCATAGTGGGACTTACTGCTGAGGAGACATGCAGAGGCTTGGCCTGTGAGGCTGCAATCCTATCCACACTTACCTGGGAGTAAGCCCCACTGACCATAGTGGGACTTACTGCTGAGGAGACATGCAGAGGCTTGGCCTGTGAGGCTGCAATCCTATCCACACTTACCTGGGAGTAAGCCCCACTGACTATAGTGGGACTTACTGCTGAGGAGACATGCAGAGGCTTGGCCTGTGAGGCTGCAATCCTATCCACACTTACCTGGGAGTAAGCCCCACTGACCATAGTGGGACTTACTGCTGAGGAGACATGCAGAGGCTTGGCCTGTGAGGCTGCAATCCTATCCACACTTACCTGGGAGTAAGCCCCACTGACTATAGTGGGACTTACTGCTGAGGAGACATGCAGAGGCTTGGCCTGTGAGGCTGCAATCCTATCCACACTTACCTGGGAGTAAGCCCCACTGACCATAGTGGGACTTACTGCTGAGGAGACATGCAGAGGCTTGGCCTGTGAGGCTGCAATCCTATCCACACTTACCTGGGAGTAAGCCTCACTGACCATAGTGGCCATACAGTGTTTATAAAACTGAAAAGTGACTGCCTCACTGACTCATCAATGCCCATCCAAAACTGCTGGGCCTAGAAGTTTGAAATTTGGGGAGGTTGTTCTTTCCGTGATGGAGGCGCCCATTAAGAAGCAGTTTTTGGAAATTCCCACAAGAAGGAAGCGAAAAGGGGTTGTTTTCCTCCTTATTCTTTCCATTGAGAATCCCTGACTGATCACTGCCCTGTCCCACTCCATGGACTAAGAAGCATGAAATTCATGGAGGGTGATCATTAGCATCCACCAAGAACTTGTGTTGAGAAATTTAACCCTTAAGAGGGTTAAAAGGTGTGCAACATGTTTTTGTCCTAATGTTGAAGACTGATCAACATTTAGCCAATTTTGGTGCCCAGTGCCTAATGACCTGGGAGAGGGGCAGACTGGGGGGTGATGCACATGGGGGGGCGTTTTTGCGCATGGGTATTTTGCTCCTGCAACCCCGGTACATTTTGCCAGTTATCCTATAAATGTGTTGGGGAATGTTAAAATGTAATGTGCAGTTGACATATTATGGAAGCGGGCGGTGGAACTGGTGGTGGAACTTCATGCAAACTACAATGCAATGTTTTTGTAATCTTTGACACAACGTAATGCTACTGTTTCTTTTTTCTTCAGATTGCCAAGGAAGACTGATATGGAAAGGTGAGTACAGGCATCTCCTACTTTTTGGACAGGTTAGGGATTGAAACGCTGTCCAAAAGTGGAAATTGTTGAAAAGTGGAACCCAGTCTTTTTTCATTTATAAATGTTACTTCCAGTGGTTTTTTTAAGCTAGTAAATTGTAAATGCCCTTTTATCTGGCGAATTCCTATGCCAAAAGATTTCTGCAATTTGATTCTCATTAACTCCTTTGGGAATGGTATTAGTCCAGGAGCTACCACATGAGAGGGCAATTTTGGCTTTTAGAACAGAAGAGAAAGGTTGAAAGAGTGGAACATGTGTTGAATGATTGAGTTCTAGGTATAATTGAAAGGTGATGAAAGATTGGATTGTCAGAAACAAGATATTCCTATAACAGCAACTAGATTTAAAATGACTTTTTGAGGTGAGGGCAGTTCGGCAGTGAAACAAATTGCCAAGGGAGGTGGTGAATTCTCCCTCACTGGGGATCTTTAAGCAGAGGCTCGATGGGGATGCTCTAGGGGGAATTCCTGCTGCAGGCAGGGGGTTGGGCTAGATAACCTACTAGGTCCCTTCCAACTCTATGATTCTATGTGGGGTGACTTGAGAAACAGGCCCATTTTTTCCCCTTCAGGTGCAGTCCTGGGGATTAAGTTTCTGGGGAGTAAGTGCCATTGCATTCAGTGAATTTATGAGTATAAGACTAGGTTTAGGATTGCAAGTATTACTTGCTTAAAAAAGCTGATAAAATTATGCTCCTGCATATTAATATAACCTTTTCTTTACTGATTTTGTCTCAAAGCAAATGCAGTTGGTTCTTTAAATAATCTCTTTAGCAATTAATGGCTTAGAAATAGCCTGCTTGCTATGATAATGTTGCAGGCAATAAATCTTCTACTTGGGGTTGCAGTTAGGATCAGGTTACAGTGTCAAGGCAGAGCCCTCCCTTCCCAGTCGCATTTGCAACTGAATAAAGAAAAGAACAGCTTGAAATGGAGTGCTTTTAAACCAGGGCAAAGGAAACTCATTGCCTTCCTGACTAATGAATCCTAATTAATTGGATCCATTAGTTATTGTGATAAATATTTGCTTTTATATAATGTGAAAACGGAAGTCCCTGAACCAAACCTCTCAAATGGGGAGGCTCAACCAGTACAGTTTGGGATTAGTTCACGTATACAACCAAACCGTGGTTTTATGCTGGATGGATGAATGTGCTGCTTGTCTGTTTTCTGCTCCCATTTCCAACCAATAAGTGCAAACCATACTTTCCCAGTACATCCAAGTCATTTTTAAGCAATGATTTGTTATCCTCCTTTGGAGGGCAAGTGCTAGTTTATGTGAGTACTGTTTTAATGATTTTTTCAAGGCTGGAAAGACTTCAGTAGACAGGAGTGTGCTTCTCTAAGTGATGTAGAGAACTAGAGTGGTGTTGTGGGATCTCCTATTTACAGTGGCTTTGTATTCATTATTGGAAAATCAAATTATCTGTACTTTCTTGCATTGAGATTTGCCTGTAGCCGTGGAAAATTGAAGTTGCTGATTGTGTGTCACTGAATACTTGATCATTGATTATAACTCTATGCTGCTCTTGACTGCAACAGCTTTAGGGGATATTTTAATTAACTAGCATAACTGTCCTTGTTTTAGTATATAGCGCTAGTGGGTAAACTATATAGAGAAACAGAATAGTAATCTAAACAGTCTTTTCGAAGAATAGGACTATTTTACTTTTATTGCAGTTATCATCTTATAAAAGAAAAACATTTCTACTGACTACTGAATATACAGTAAAATTTAAACAATCCTAAGCTGAAAATCCACATAACTAGGGATGTTTACATAATCTATATGTATTTAATAGTTTACAGTCCTCAAACCTAATTAATGTAGCAGTCCCTGCACTTTAGTCATGTTAGTCTCATTGTAGTTACTCCTGTCCTATATTACCAGATTGTGATATCTGATTGCAGTTTTGGCCTAGTACTGTATTTTGAGAAGAGTCACTATTGGCATATCTTATTGTTATCGTTCTCTTTCTGCTTCTTTCACAGTAATTGAATAGGTTTTCTAATTCAATTTGCTTGTTTACAGAAAAATAGAAATTGTGCAGTTTGCAAGTCGCACCCGGCAGCTGTTTGTTCGGTTGTTAGCTTTGGTAAAATGGGCAAATAATGCTGGAAAGGTAGAAAAATGTGCGGTAAGTTTGAGGTGGTTTATAAAGTTTCAGTTGAACTTAATGGGAATTACTTTGTTTTATCTTGCTGAGGTAATTAGACTGGTCTCCAACATTCCAAGTGCTCAGGTGTTGTTGAGCATTTGTTACAACAATATTTTAAATAGTTTATATGTGACAAATGGTCAAGTTACAGGATTTCTGCTCACAGTTAAGAGGGCCAACACACCCAAACAAAAACCAAACCTTTCGTGAATTTATTCCTCACCTACAACTAATGAAAATCTTCCATTTGTTGTCTAATAATCCAGCAATTAGTTACAGAAAAATTTAAACTAAAAATGACAGTTAACTTTACAATTTAACTGTATATTGAAACAATTATGAAGTGAATTCATCTTAAATGGCAACAAGCCTTCCGTTGTTGGAAAATGTTTAGCTATGGCACATGTAATGCCAATGACATTACACTTTTAGAAGGTCCTGTTACTGCACAAGGCCCTTCTGAAGTTTAATCTCATATATTACAGTCAATCCTAACCAACTTTCCAGCACTAATGCAGCTGTTCAATGGAATGCCTGATGCATTTGGTGGCCCTGGGGTGGGGCAAGAGACAGTCACAAATGCCTTCTCAAACTATGGCAACATTTCTTTCCTTACCTCAGGGCTGCATCACAGCTGCATCTGCACTGCAAAATTGGACTGTTTCTATGTGACATTAATAGTGCCATCCGGAGTACTCATACTGGCTCAGTGTGTTCTGAGGTTAATGGAAATAAATGTATGCTTGTGTGATTTGTGGATTCTTGCCATGAAGGTTTATGCGACTCTTTGTTTTATGTTAATAATTTATATCCACTGCAAAGTGCACGTGTACATGCTCTTTTCTATGACAGATCCTTACAAGGCAGTATTTTGCTGTAGATCCTTGTATGTTTTTGAAATGTATGGTTTGTGTTCAAAAGCAGTTTTCTTGTATAGAAAGACTAAAATCTGTCCTTTATCCATGGTTCATAAAGGTTTTCAGAACCCATGCAATATTTCTTTCATTAAAGACTACTGGTGTAGTCTAATTATATGCGATTAATTTTTTTGAGATGTTGTCTCAAAACAGCTGAGACTGGCTCTTTAAATGGAGCAGCCTGCCTTAAACTGGCAGCCTGTTCCATGACAATGTGGCAAGCAGGTAAGATTACCTTACAGTTCCATGAACTTTTAATTTCATTTCTCTTCTGTTCTCCTTTTTCCCAATTGAGATAATCACTTGTGAATTGTTCTGAGCTGAAACTGGTTACAAATGGTAACTCGGCTTCCTGCAAGGCAGTTAGCAGCCATTTAAAATGGAACTTGATCTGTTTTTGCCTTCTTACCATGCTAACTAATTGCCATTGTTATCATGCAAAAATAGTTGATTATCCAGGTTCTGGGAACCAAATATCATGAATGTGTGGTGGTTCCACTTGTATAGGCTTTTGAACAGGCTAAACAATGGACATTGTTGGGAGTGTACACAGTGGAGCTCCTTTATCTATGGATCAGGTCTAATCTCTCCGAGCTAGCCTCAGGGGTGGGTTGTCTGACCCCTGAAGAGATTAGATGTCAGACACCATCAGTGACCTCTGCTGGGCTCAGATTGAGCCTTAGAGCAAAAAAGACACTTCCCAGTTCTTTAAAAAATAAAATGTCTTATGAGGGGTTAAAAAGTCAGTTCTAGTTATTGAGACAAAAAAACAAAAGTGACTTTTTTTTGCTCTAAGGCTCATTCTTAGCTTGGCAGGTGCTGTGGATGAGGGAGAAAGGAGGATTGTGGAGTGTTCCCTCTGGTTTCAGATAACTCTGGCGGGTTCCAGAATTGAACTCCTGTGGATACTGGAACACTCCTATATATGAAAAGCTGTATAAAGTTTATAAATTAGTTTGAGTGAATTTCAAAGGGATTTGTGGGTGTGTGTATATATATAAAGATGTAAATATGTATTTCTTGCAGATGATATCAAGCTTTCTAGATCAGCAAGCAATTCTCTTTGTTGACACAGCTGATCGTTTAGCATCACTAGCTAGAGATGCTTTGGTTCATGCTCGTCTACCCAGCTTTGCAATCCCATATGCTATTGATGTCCTGACAACTGGGTCATATCCACGATTGCCAACATGTATACGGGTAAATTGCTCTAATATATAATTAAAGTACTGTTTTCAGTGGCTATCAGAATACTTGCAGGAGATGGTTATGCTTCACAGCTTTGGCACATTAAAATTTATATTTGTAGTTGCTGAACTTTGTTCAGCAGTAGTTGAGAGGTGTGTAAGGGTTTATTTTAAAACCTAAGTAACAGAAGGTGAACTAGAATATTTGTCACTACAAAGGAAACTGAGTTTTGAGAGAATGGGAACAGACAAAATTTATTTCTCTACCCGGTATGTAATAAGTCTGTGGAACTCCTTGCCTTAGAATATTGGGCTTAGATGCCTTTAAAAGGGGATTGGAGAGATTTATAAAAGAAAAGTCCATCACAATGTGATGGGGATGTGCAACCTCTTGGTTTTTCAAGTAGACTGTATTGGAATGTCGGATGCTGTATATTTGCAACAGGATGTTGGTGTTTTATATTCCTCAGTCAACTGAATAATCTGGGGTGGCATTGTGAGATACTGTACAGGAAACTGGATTACGTGGGTCTTTGGCTTGATCCAGCAGGTCTTCAGTTTTTATTATAAGGCTGCTGTGTGTATTAACTGCTATTCAATGAAGGCCATGGACCCTATGTGTTCTGTTCTCACCAGTTGAATGTCCTGTTGTTTTCAGTGGGATTTACTCACAGTTAAGTATAGTGATGGCCCCTGGTTGTGGCCTAGATAATACTTTGTGTGAGACAATAGTTTAATACCAGATGTTTAATTTTTCCATTTGTATTAGTATTACTGTTTTGTTAAACAGCTGTTTGTTTTTATTAGTAAAACAGAAAAAAATATATTGGATTTTGCGAGTTGATGGGACTGGTATTGGTAACAAGGCTATCCTTATAAGTTCTTCTTGTTTGTGTTACATACAGTGGCAGGTTTCTAAACTTGTCATGTAACTAGTTCCATAACCATAAACTTTCAGTTAAGGGGTTCTTAATCTGATGTTTCAATATTTCCCCCTCTACATGGCAAACATGTTTTTGCCATATTTTTACTTCTTTTGTTTTTTAATGGAGTATGTGGAGAGTCAGCAGTTGAGAGTGACAAAAACATTATCAATTTACTGAAAGCATGAGCTAGGTCATCTCTGAATCTTGATCAATATGATGATATAACCTAGACATTGGTGTTTTGTTTTCGCTACTTGCTTAGAGGAAATTTGTATTTAATGCCCATGTTTACTTTTCACAGGATAAAATAATTCCTCCTGATCCAATAACAAAAACTGAAAAACAAACTACACTTCATCAGTTAAACCAGATTCTTCGCCACAGGCTGGTAACAACAGACCTTCCACCACAGTTGGCGAATCTTACAGTTGGTAAGCAGTAGTTTTAACTACTTCTGAATGACTAAAATTTTTAATTTAGATTTAAGTGAAGGGTTAAAGTTCATGAATAAATTAAGAAGCCCCTGAAACATTCTGTTTTCTCAAACATCTGGAAGGAAGAATAATTATAGCTGAAATTATGGAAACCTTAAATTCTACTACCACCACTCCCTCAGAAGTTATATGATAAGAAAATTTCTTTCCAAAAATCTGTTTGAATCTATTTGAATTGAGAAATTATGTGAATTTTTTATTTTCTGATTTCTGAAAACTGCTGTTTGCAAGGTTTGAATTTCAAATTAAACCATCACATGGAACTCCTATTTTTTCAGTCATGCTGAACAAAATGAACTCACTTCAGATTAGAATATATAACAGTTTTCAAACACTCCTGTATATACCTTTCCAGGTTTTTAAATCATCACAGGTGCTTTTGAGGATGCTTTGTATATGGAAAAATCTACCTAAGCATACAAACGCCAAATCAGAATTGATTTGGAAAACCTTGAGCCACCCTGAGTGTACTTCCTTTTAGGAAGAAAAGCGGGAAATAAATTGAATAATCCTGATTTATTTGATGCCTATAGTGACGTCCATCTTCCCCTGAAAGACAGCAGGTTGCTTTATTGCCATCATTCAAGTGGCTCATTGAGATATCATATATCATTGAGATATTTTAATTTTTCAGGTTTGTAATTGAAAAAAAGCATCTTAGCTTTCCTTTGTAATTTGCTACTGTGCAATATTGTGAAGATTCGTTTCTGATTAATTTATTTTATTGTGATATTTTGTGGTTTCAACTATTTTATTGTACACCACTTTAGGAATATTATGTGGAAATGCATAATGTATGTAGTGCATTTATAGAATACATGAAGAACTGAGTCGTTCATGATAAACCATTTAAAAGAGCCTCTGACTATTTCTAGCTAATGGTCGTGTAAAATTTCGGGTTGAGGGGGAATTTGAGGCCACCTTGACAGTGATGGGAGATGACCCTGACGTCCCATGGCGCCTACTGAAGCTGGAAATTCTGGTGGAGGACAAAGAGACTGGAGGTAATACTAAAAGTCATTATCATAAATTGAATGCTTCTGTATTTTGAGTATTGGCCTCAAACTGATAGATTCCATTAACTCTTCTAATGGATTAACTGTTCTTAATGTAAATAGTGGTCTTTCTACAGGCCATTTTAAATCTTCGTGGTGTCTCTTTTAGTATTTTACTCTATCCCCATCTTCATATTCTCAAAGTACACATTATCAATAGATAATGTTTAGAAAACCTTAGTACTTTCTAGTTATGTACAAGGCTTTTAACAAAGTAGTATTTCTGTCTTGTTTTAAGACTTGTCAGAACAAAAATTTTATTTTTAATTATTTTAATAAAAGATGGTCGAGCCTTGGTTCACAGCATGCAGATCAGCTTCATCCACCAGTTGGTCCAGTCTCGGCTCTTTGCTGATGAGAAACCACTTCAAGACATGTACAACTGCCTCCGTATCCTTCCTTAAAACAAGCTCTGCATTTTATACATGCACCTCAATGCAGGATATGTAAAGCAGAGATGAGACTATGCTATTCAGATAACAGATGCAGCCTACGGCAAGACTCCTCTATCTGGCCCTCAGGAAAACCCTGTAATCATCCAGAGGTCAGGGGAGTTGTGCTCCCTGCATGTCCAGGGGGTATTCTGAGGGCTAAGGAGGCTGCACACCCTTCCTCTCTCTGTATATGAAAGTATTTATGGTTTGAAGATCACCTTTAGAAAGAGTGTATGAATTCATTGATTGGTTCATCTAAGTTCCACCTTTAATAGTCATTTTTGTAAATTCTGTTTTCCGGTCCCCTACGCAGTGTCAGAGAGATGATGTGTCCCTTGCCAAAACATCTGGGAATTACTGGTCCAGATTCATTTATTTGTAAAAAGTGTATTGGACTCCAGGTAACTTTGTGGTGTGTTTGGCTTCAAAACATTTAGTTAGCAGTGGCAGTGTTTGTGATGGAACACAAAGTTGGTTTGTCACAAGAAGCATCAAACCTAAGGTGAAATGTTAAATTTAATGGGCACTCACGACTACCTGCAACAACTCCTGTATTGACTTAACCCATGTCATATAGATTCCTTCTGCTTATCACTGCAGTTGGAAGTTTTACATTCACAGACTTTAATGCTGATTCGAGAACGCTGGGGTGACCTTGTGCAAGTAGAACGATACCATGCTGGCAAATGTCTCTCCCTCTCTGTTTGGAAGTAAGTGAAATCTTGTGTCATCAAATAGACCCAAATACAGTACTGTGTAACTATTTTAATGAAACTCTACAGCCTGATACAGAAAGCTTAGGAGTGCCTCTATATCAAATATACGTAAGTATCTTATGGTAGAGTTCTCTGCATATTTACTTGGAAGTTCCATTATGTCCAGTAAAACCCTAGTCTAAATGGTGACCTAGTCTAAATGGTATGAACACTATGCATTAGGGTAGCAAACCCGTAAAACATAGATGACTTGATGTGGGTTCCTGCGATGGAATGCCATGGAAATTGCACATGATATTGCACTTAAAGATCCCAAATATCCCATAAATTATCAGGTCATCATGAGGTGAGTGTATCGCTTAGACCAGGTCTGTGTTTGACTACTCAGAATGGCAAGTGCAGGGGAGGGCACCAGGATGCTGGTCTTGCTGTGTGTGCTCCCTGAGGCATTTGGTGGGCCACTGTGAGACATAGGAAGTTACACTAGATGGGTCTGATCCAGTGGGCTCTTATGTTCTTAATGATATTATTGACATGATTCTCTTTACAGTTTCAGAAGTATTAACAATTTAGTTAACCCACCCTTTCTATATTAAGCCAGCAGGTTGTTGGGAGAAAAACAGGAACTGCATCTCTTCATAAGGTCACCATTAAGATAGATGAAAATGATGTGTCAAAACCACTGCAGATTTCTCATGAACCTCCTCTTCCAGCCTGTGATTCCAAATTAATTGAAAGGGCTATGAAGGTAAATATTGTTGTAGGGAGAGTTGGCATATAATGTTAATGAAGGGTTGTTTTTAAATTAATGTTTTAAGCAATAGAGTGCTTGGCCTCTCTCATTTCCATTTCTATGTAAATTTCTGTTTAAGTTTAGTAGCTGGTTGGATATGTGTCAAGGGAGCTCAATTGTATGTTATATAAATTCTGTTATTTCTCCCACGAGTACAGTGAATTGATTGAACTTTACAGTCTACCAGTTATTGCAAAATTTAACAGTTCTAACCTCTTGGAATATTTCCTCTCCCTACCCCCACACTTGGATATATCTGACCCTGTACTCTTTTGAAGGTAATGGAGTTAGCCAACTAGCAGCCCAGTTCTATGCATATTTATTGTGAAGTAAGGGCACAATCCAGAGTAACTATAAGTGCATGTAAGAGACATTATGTGCACCCGTAGTTACTGCACCACCTAGTGAAAACCTATTGGAAATTCATTTTGCAATCCAAAGTAACTTGTTCTTACTCCGGAGCAAGGACTCCTCATAGTTACTCAGGATTTCACCCTAAGTCTCATTATAGGCAATGGGGCATACTCACAGGTTAGTTTGCATAGGATTGCAGCATAAAGCCCTATATAGGAAACTAAGATATATCCCAGAAAGATTGTTTGACTGGTTCAAAAGGAACCAGTGAAGATGCTTCTCAAGAACATGCATCCAGCTTTTTGTATCTGTGGAACAATGTTTTGGAATGGGAGGTGGAGTTACACCACATGTCCTTAAAAACCATCTTTCATGTCGCAAGAGATTAACAATTAAAAACTGATTCCATCACGAGGAGTTGGTCAGTATTTTTTGGCCCTTTGGTAATGTGAAGCTTAGGTATATATGTATACTGTATATAATTGAAGATTTATGGACTCATCAATGCCCAGTCAAAACTGCCGGATCTAAAAGCATGAAATTTAGGGAAGGTGATGGAGGCACCCAATAAGAACTGGTTTTCAGAAATTCTAACTAGGAGGGGTGAAAAGTGGTGCAACATGTTTTCCTCCCTATGCGTTGAAGAATCCCTAACTGATGGTCACTCTGCCCCAACCCCCAGACCTAGTGTAAAGAGCAGCATACAATATTTGTAAGGGGAATTAAGAACTGCCTCTTTGGTCATAGGATCTTAGGCTGGACTTTTAATTCAAACAGCATCACTTCAGATAATCTTTATAGAAGATTATAATTTAGAAGGTATATTTTAGCAAAGTTTATTAAGAATAATCACAGCATTACAATGAAATGCAATCAATCAAGTTCTTATGCTCTTACTTAGCTGGCTAGCTTATTACAAACAACTGAGAAGGAGAGTAGGAAAGGTTTTTAAAAGATAATATATTACCCATCCAGAGAATGCATGCTTCCTTTGGTCTTTGGGGTGAGAGAGAGAGAGATGTTCTCCTTGGTGGGGAACCAACTCCACACCCACAATTTTGAGCCAATATCGTAACTTATTCATATTTTGGCCCCTAGTCTATGCAGACTGGTTGTTTTTCATTAATCCTTTGAATGTTTACTGGGCTACCCAGACAGGAAACAATTTACATTGATGACTAGGAATTAGGAATTTACATTGATGATTAGGAATTAGCATTGATGGCTGTCTGAGTAATGACTGAATGTTGACTTTAGCAAGACAGTGGGGCTTGCCTAGGCCAGATTACCATAATTGGGGGGGGGGGGGCTACATTACCATAGCTATAATGCAAGGGTCAGGCCTTGACTTGGCCTTCACCTGGACCTGTATAACTGAGGCTTATGGGAAAACATATCCTTGCTCATAATAACAGATTGATTTTGTAATGATTTTGTTACCTCATGGGTAACATTAGAAGCATGAAATTCGGGGACCATATTCCTTCTGTGATGGGAGCACCCACCAAGAACCAGTTTCTGGAAACTAATCCCAAAGGGGCTGTAAAGGGGTGCAATGGATTTTCAGCCTATGCTGAAGAGTTATCAATGCCCAGCCCGAAATTGTGCACTTGCCCGGTACGGGTGCCCATGTTTGTGGGGGCATGCTGCGCAATAACTCACAACACGTGTTATTTTACTCTCACAACACGGGTACATTTTGCTAGTCAAATATAAAGTAATTGTAAATTTAAGTATAGCTTTGCAATTAGTTTTGCCTTAATTTGGGGAATGATCAAATATTGTCTCATTTCCTGAAAAGTTTATCCTACCAATGTCTTCCTTATATAATCTTCAAAATGCCACTGTGGGCACATCACCCTTTTTGATCCTATGGTGGAAGCCCTATATCCTAAGGAGATGAAAATGGCAAAATGAGAAAAGAGGCACAAAGAGGCTTGAAGGCACACATATTGTGTGTGGATGTGAGATTTATTGCAGGAGTTGTACACAAGGGACTATTGGTCTGTAGCAAAAACTTCCTTTTGCTCTCCCCTTCTCTTGGTCTTAGCCCAATCATTTTCATTGCCCTGAAAGTGCCAGCTGTTAAGGATGTCTCCCTTGGCCAGTCATATACTCTATCCAGGTTGGGGTTTGCTCAAGGAACAGAGGTAGTAGAAGTCTTAAGATTTCCTGAGAGTGAGCAGAGCAAGTGCAGTCGCTAAAGAGGTCGGATAGAATCAAACTGCTAAGCACCAATAACCACCCTGGTTATCACGTTCCACACTAATTGCAGCTTCAAACCATCTCCAAGGGAAGCCTCACATACAGAGCATTACAGTAATCCAGTCTTTGAGTCCCAAGGGATGGACCACTGTGGTCAAGGCCTATCAACTCAAACACCAGACAGAGATGAGCAAAAACACCCCTGCTGCTACACTCTGAGTGTAGTAGATAAAATAGAAATGTAGATAAAATAAAAAATATATAGAAAAAATGAAGATAGAAATGTATATAAAACCTCTTGCTGCTTGGTATAAAAAAAAACAACTATCATTTCACAAACCACATTTTGTGGTTATACCGCATAGCCATATTTTAATCTCACTATACAGGATGCATATTTTTGAGAAAAGACATGATCTAAGGTCAGATTTTAAGGAAGACAGTTGAGTTATAATTGAAACTGATACCCCACTGGATTTAGATGGAACAAAATCAGTATTAAAATTTTTCAGGTCTGGTCTAGAAATTCAGGTTCAAAATACTTGTATTTATTTGAATCAGATGGGCCTTGGAGTCTAATGTGCAGCCTATACTTATAATCAAAACACCACATTTACTTGAACCTAATTAACCATCAAATCTAATGTGCACTCTGATTTTGGAGACAAAATTCAGCTGAAAAAGTTGAGTGTTGGATTCATGTAAATACAGCACAGTGGTATCTTGTAAGATGAGTGCCCTGTAAGACGAATGCGTTGAAAGATGAACTAAAATTTCTATGGGATTCTGCCTTGTAAGACTAAAGTGCCTTGTAAGACAAATGCTCATTGGCTGGGCTCTGGTGGCTGAGATGGGACCTCTCCTCCTGCATGCAGTACCTGCATCTGGCCAGGTACTCTGCAGGCTCCACTTGTCTGAGCCTCCTGCAGCCTGCATGTCTGAGCCTCCTGTAGCAGCCACCATCAGGTAGGAGGGTAACCCCCTCCTGGACCCCCCTTAAAAAAACCGTTTCCCCCAAAGGAAACTCCCCTTGCCTGGACCCCACTGCAGCTACCCCTCTTCCCTCCACCATCTTCCCTGCCTGGACCCTAAACACATTCCTGTGTGTAAGCCCCAGTGGATACAACAGGACTTGGTTCTGAGTAGACAGCATAGGATCTTGTCCCCTTTGCATCAGGCAGAAGCCTATGGTGCTGCTCCTGCTGCATACTTGGAAACACACACAGGTTCCTTGTGAAAGTTGCTCAAAAAAAACCAGTGACTATTTTAGTACAAATTAGTCATCCTTGGCCATTTTCTGTTTTACTCTACGGTATATTACAATGTTCTATTACAGTAATTGTCTTTTGTATTATATTATAGTGTTTTAAATTTGATTACAGTGTCTTGTCATTTTTACATACAGTGTTAATATTTTTATATTACATACAGTTAATATTTTTATATTAATAGTTTTGGGTTGTGGAACCAATAGTCTGAGTTTCCATTATTTCCTATGGGAAAATCAGCTTTGTAAGAGGAATGCTTTGCAAGCAAACATGCTTCCAGAACAAATTAAGTTCACTGTACTTAATACATAACCATCTGCTAAACAAAAATTAAAGATCAGCTCAAAATTGTAAAGTACAGTGGTTCCTTATAAGACAAACTTAATTTGTTCTGGAAGCATGTTTGTCTTGCAAAGTGTTATTCTTACAAAGCTGATTTTCCCATAGGAAATAATGGAAACGCAGACGATTGGTATGTAAAAATGATAACAAAACACTGTAATCAAATTCAAAACACTGTAATATAATACAGAACACAATTACTGAGGCTTACACACAGGAATGTGTGTAGGGTCCAGGCAGGGAAAGTTGCACAAAAAGACTAAAGAGCCAATGGATGGCAGTGACTCTGTTAGTGAGTGAAAGTCATTCTTCTCTCTCTTGTCTCCCTCACACCAGGCATGAAGGTTTTGAAAGGTACAGTACAGTTCAGTACTGTACAGTATTTCTCTATTACTGTGTTTTGCTTTATATTACAGTGTTGTGTAATCATTTTTATATACAGTAAATATTTTTGGACAGTGGAGCCAATTGTCTGGGCATCCATTATTTCCTATGGGACAGTCATCTTTGGATTATAAGCATGCTTCTGCAATGAGTTATGCTTGTAAACCAATTCAGTATTATAACCGCTTTTAACACTTTTCTCCTCAGATAGACCACTTATCTGTAGAGAAGCTCCTGATAGACAGTGTCCACGCAAGAGCTCATCAGAAACTCCAGGAATTAAAAGCCATTCTTAAGAGTCACAATGTTAATGATAATTGTAAGTGGTTATCTGAACTCCATTTAGTGTATTTATTTGAAAGAGCATGTAAAGCAAGGCTTGCATAATTATACAATTGTATTGTGGGTGGCGCAAGCGGTTAAGATGCTGTGCCTGTTAACCAGCAGACCAGGGTTCAAGACCCGGGTCGGCCCCATAAGACAGGGTGAGCTCCTGTCCTTAGCCCAGCTCTGTGACGCCAGCTGGATCCAATTGTATTGGCTCTGCCTTTCCACTGGACTAATTCAATGGCATGGAGAGGGGGGATTTGCTGCTTGGGTAACAGCCTATCCTCCATAACAGTCTAACCCAGGCTTTTGTGCTTCGCATGCAGCGTATGCAGCACTAAGCACAATACTATAGGCTTTCAAGACTGGTGGAGGCCTGCTGTATTACATTTATTGTATTATACATATTTATTACAATTATTATTATTTTTGTTGTGCTCAGCTAAAACATTATTTTAGCATAAAAACTTTTACAAAACACTATCTCTGTGGATAACAGAGCTATGCAGTTTTGGAACTGGGGAATTTTTATTTGATATACAGTAAATATTTTTGGACAGTGGAGCCAATTGTCTGGGCATCCATCAGATGAACTTTGATAAAGATGAACTTTGTCCCTAAGCGCATTAATTCTTTAATTTTAGCTTTTATAGAAACTGCTCTCCCAACACTTGTTATACCTATTCTGGAGCCATGTGGACGATCGGAATGTCTTCATATTTTTGTAGATCTTCATTCTGGAATGTTTCAACTAATGCTTTATGGAATTGGTAAGTAAACAAGACCTATCTGTACTTTCAACTTCTTTCTAAAAATGCATTGTGATTGCAGAATTAAACTATATCTCTGACCTTGGAAATGAAAGAATATAATCTTATGGATGGAAATGCTATATACAGAATAGTGGTGATGGAGAAGAGGGGCAGAAATAGTCATAGGATATTAAGGGAATGGCCATATAGTGTGATTATGTACAGAGCAGTGTTATCTCTGGGCCTGATTGCAAATAGCAGTAATGATGGGTAAGCCAGAATGATTATATTGAATTTTTGAAAAGTGGGAACTGGAATTGCTGATGGCTGAAATGCTTGTAATCTATTCTTAATTCTGGTTATTGGGTAAGAAAAGTGGAAATAAAAATGAAGCTTTCTGTACCATATTTTGTAGAATACTTTGGTAGCATTCTTGAAGTACCGGGATAGGGCTGCTTTTAGAAATGAAAAAAGGAACTCAAGTCACCATTGTACTAATTTGGTGTGCTACAGTTTCTCTTTATTTCATTTTACTGTTTAAACTATATTTTAAAATGTATCTTACAGCATGAAGGGAATAGCTGTACTAAATAAATAGATTTTGTATTTTGTTCATATAGAAGGCTGTGAATTATGATTTAATAGAACCCAAAATCTGTTTATGATACTTCTGTAGCTTGTACCACACCGGTTTGTAATGGGGAACCCAATATGTTTCAATTACTGCTTTGTTCAAGCATTGCTGATTCTTTTTAAAGAGATAATATGATAACCTTTTAAATAACTGAAACATAATATACTGTATAAACTAATTAGCAGATTTTTCAACCGTGGTTTTATCTCAGGGTATATGAACTTGGCCCAATAAATTAAAAGAAATGTTCCTTTAGATTTAAAACTATCCAGCTTATCTTGGTAATGTGCCAATCAGCTAATCAGTAAATTTTTCTCTCCCTCTTAGCTTTTTTTCAGCTCAGAGACAGACCCCCTCCCTCCCTCTGGAGCACAACTGTGATAATCACTTTACATTCCTTCTGTGATCTACAGGTGGAAAGGTGGTGTCTGCTTCCCAGCTGAAAACTGTTCTGCCTTGGAGGGAGGTTGAATGATTGCCTGTTGTGTTACCATGACAAGCAGGTGTTTTAAAAAACAGCTGCAGAAAGGAGCGCTTTATCTTGTAATTTTTTTAATATGTTAACTAAAAATAAACTTTATTTTTTAACTTGTAGTTTTAACTTGTGGTTTTAAATAATTAACTGTAAACATTAAAGTTAAAAATTAAATTTAAAGTTTTAAAATGTGAAAATTGGCTTCTTTGGTGGTTCCTGGAATGAACCTCCGAACTGCCAAGACTCAACCTCTAATTAGGCAAGCTTGTTGGTGTGTGTTTCTTAAAGTCTAGATCTAATTTTTCAAAATAAATAAAAATGTTATTTTAAAATAGTAATTAATCAAGTATCTCTGCAGACCAGCAGACACTGGATGACATAGAAAAGTCTGTTAATGATGACATGAAGCGCATCATTACTTGGCTCCAGCAACTGAAGTGAGTAAGCTATGAGGTTGTGATTTTAATTACCTATTACACTATCTACTGTGTGTTCTTAATCATGTAAATTATTCACATTAACATTCTTTTTTCATTACTTACTCATTAAACGGAGCTATGTTTGGGAATTTTTTCCATATACTGTACATGTTTGGGAAATACATATACATGTTTGGGGGGAATTGTTATAAGGTAAGGACAGATGAAACTAGTTATCTGTAAACTGGCCCTTCTAGCCCTTGAAAAAATAACATTAATCAACAAGAAATACTGTGTTCTATCACCTAAGTTCCAGGGTGGTTAAAAAATTTTAAAGGATTTTTTATTTTCGATAGAATGCGTTTAGAGTACTGTAGTGACCTCGTTCTGAAAGTAGATAGAACTTGGAAATTGCATTATTTTGTTGCTTTCATTTGTTGAAAGCAGTTTTGTTGGCCATATGAGTCTGTCACCATATTTGTTTATGCATTTTGTTTGAAATAGTTAACACTCTTTTTTCTAGGAACCTTTTTTCTTTTTCCTATTGCTCGAAACAGTCTGTTGGTAGATTAGTTTAGTTTTGATACCATATGCCTCCAACAAGGTATTAAGTTTAGTATACAGCATCAAAGATGGAAGATTTCCCATTTGTTGGAGTTTGTCTCTTTTTTTACAAGTTCTTTTCAGCTGCACACAGTTCTTGGTAGAGTTAAATGCTTCATGCATTTTTGGAACCATGTAAGAACTATATGTAACTTGAGTTTTTAGAAATGTGAAATGTTCTGTGGTAGCAAGCCTTTGTTTGCTAGAAGCTGTATACTTATTGGGAAGCTGCAGATAACTCTGGCTCAGTGACAAGTGTACCTATGTGATATGCACAAACACATTTGTCATTTTTTATGGGTACACATGCATCGTCTTAGGTGTGCATTTGAAAACCAAAATACCGTATATGAGATGGCCCTATGAAAATTTTTCACATATGAAATGGTCTTATGAAAGTAAAATTCAGATCTGTTTGGGTTTATACCCAAAGGAAATGAATTCTGATGGGCAGCCCACTAGGATCCTTGGCAGTGCAGAGGATTTCAGCAGTGCCAAAATAGCTACTATTGGATCCTGTGGGTAGTGCCAGGAGTCTCTTCAGACTAAGTACCCAGTTGTTCCCTTAACTGGGTAACACTGGGTAACACAGCTGCAGCATCAATTAGTTTCCTTGCGCCTTCCCCCATTTTTGGGCGGGTGCAGACCTCAAGAGTCCTGTGCTGGACTACCCAGGCTGGGAGGGAGGTAGGTATACAGCAGCAGAGTCTGCCACCATGTCCACCCCTCCCAGGCCCAATCTTCCTCTCATCCTGTTCACTTTTCCCTCTCTGCTTTTCCCAAACCTGAAAAGCCTTTCCACAGCCCAGCAGTTGCACGTACTGCCTACAGCCATGAAGAGAACTTTCTGGCACTGAAATCCATCATTGGCATTCCTTACACTTCATAAGTCTTGTTTGCTATACCCAAAGCTGGTGCTTAGTCTTTTTCTATGGCCAGTTAGCATTGGGCCCTATTCTCCATTCATCATGGCAACCTTAAGGCTCACAGATTTTAGCTTTTTTTTTTGTTTCAGTGATGCTTAGTCAGGATTCACTCTCTTTGGATATGACTCTAGGTTGTAAGGAGGTAAAAACATGATGCATTCTAGTAGATTCTAAAAGCTTTAACATTTGGAAAGCAAGCAAAAATGTTCTAGTACATGAATACTAATGGTTTTGTGTCCCTTTTTTAAATTAAGGTTTTGGCTTGGACAGCAGCGTTGCAAACAATCAATAAAACATTTGCCTACTGTCAGCAGCGAAACACTACAGCTAGCTAATTATGCAGCTCATCCTGTGGGAAATCTCTCTAATCACAAGCTTTTTATCAAGCTCACCCGACTTCCACAGTACTACATTGTAAGTGAATGTGGAGTCTGCAAATGAACTTGTTTCTTGGAATGAATGGAAATGAGTAATTTTTTAATCAAATAGTGAATGTTTGAAGATAGGCTAGGTGTGATTGTCTTTTTGATTTTCAGCTTTACTGCTTTCAACTGCTGACATGTTGCTTATAGTCACATTGTCATTTATTCCCAACCACAGTCTAACTTTCTAGCAATCTAAGGCAGGATATTTCCAACTCTGAATTCTCAGGGATCACTCTGTAAATTCTCTGGAATTTACTTATTGCTTATATATTTCATTCAATAAAAGGAAGAACATGTGGAAGTGTGGAATATCTCCTGACTTGAAAATATTTTTCTTATGTGTAAAACTGAGTGCAGACCTCTTAAAAGTTTATTAAAATTTGAGTAAGGAGAAACCAAGTTACAGTACTTTGACATTGGATCTGGCCTTGTGGGCTGGCAGTTAATATGAGGGAATAGAAAGTGAGACAAGTCTAAAATGCCTACTCCATCATCTGAAAAACAAGAGGTATACAGAAGATGTTATGTGAGCAGGTTTTGTTTTAGACCAGGAATCCTCTCCCAGTGATATTTCAGTTGACTTTTAAAACTCTCTGAATCTTCAAAAGCAACTTGTTTGGTAGCATTGGAAAATGGAGAGTCACTAAGAACATAAGAAGAGCTCCTCTGGATCAGACCTAAGGCCCCTCTAGTTATCTTACAGTGCCCCACCAAATATTTCAGGGAGTGCACAATACAGCAAGCAATACAATACTGCTGCTCTTCCCTGCATGTGGCATTCTGAGGTAGTCAGATCCTGGTTACCAGATGATAGTAGCCACTGGGTTTGAAAACCCCAAGTCTTATGAGTTCTGTTTGTCATGCAACATGAGTTGTCAGTCTTCTTAAAATTTAAAATAACTAGGATATTAGGTTGCAGTCTGTGACTTGTGCACTGTAGTTTGGAAGAAACTTCAGAAAAATATGTGTACTAGAATAAACATATGTTTGTCAATTGTAGGTTGAGCTCTGTCAGGTTAACACAAAATAAAAATGGTTTTGGTTTGAACATGTACCTTTGTTATGAAACTTGCAGTCTTGATACTTCCACTTTGGCTAATCAAAACTTGTTTAGAGCAAACTACTATGAAGGGGGGCAAGTTGACCTCTAAATATTTTCAAACTGTGTGAACATTATGTTTTTAACCTTATAGGTAGTAGAGATGTTTGATGTTCCCAGCAATCCCACACAACTGGAATACAAGTACTACTTTCTCTCTGTGACCTATGCTGAAGGGGAAGATAACCCTGCTACTGCAGTTTTGTTGCAGCAGTTTAAACCAAATATTGAGGAACTAGTTTTAGACCCAAAAAGTGGGAAACAAGCAAAAGCTGGCACAAAGCGTGAGGTATGTATTTGACAATAGGCATTGGTTGTAAATTGGACCTCTTTGTTGAAGGTGAACTTTAAGATATACCTGGATAAGATTGGTCTTGTTTGAAATATGACACTTGAACTCTCTAGTTGATAATTATGGGCAAAATCCAGAGCAGTTACGGGTCCACACAGTTACGTCACCCTCTAGTGTTATCTTATGGGAAGTCACCTTAACTGCTCCATCGCAAAGGGCTTAATTTGACTTTAGGATATGGGCCTATAATTATGAAAGAGTAAGCCTGAAATCTGAACATACTATTTTGTATTTATAATTTTTGCAATGACTTAGACAAAGTTCCACTGGAGTAATAAATAAGATCATACGGCAGAGCAGATTTCTCTAGCATTGGTATGCTGTTCAGTTGACAGGCCAGATATTGTCAGTTAGCCTCCTTGCTATTTGATCATAATCAAATGTCCTGTATTCTATGAAGTCATTATGCAATGATGCTTGAAGAATTGGCTTCTTGTCTTCATAGAACAACTGATCATGTTTACAGAAATCTTACTTAACATTGTTCAGTTAAAATAATTTTTAAAACATTTATTAAGCAACTAATAAAACAACTCATTTGTATGTGTAATTTATATAACATCAAATCAGTTGAGTATTAAAATTACTTTGTGTTCTGATAGTTAATGCATTAAAATAGTTGACTATTATTTGACTATGTTAGTAGATCTAATTGTTTTTCAGTGGTCGTAAGGTATCTCTGGTTCCCAAATTTTTTAGTGATAGGACCCACTTCAAATGATATAGCGGTTGAGACCCATTTAGGTTTTCCAGAGTTTTTAAAAAAAGATCTAGAAATAAATTGTAAAATTTATAATAACCAGAAAAGGTTATTTTAAAGATTTATCTCTCTATATTTACCCATGCTTGCAAACTGCAGAAACTGAACCCCTTTGCAGGATAATTAGAAACTGCAGTATCTGATCTTTGAATAGCCTCAGGGCTTGAAACAATTAGTTATCTGATCTTTTCCTCATCCTTTTGTGACCTACCAAAAATCAGGTCATGTGCTGACAGATTAATCCATAATAAAAATGCCAGATTCATTGTCTCATGAAGTTAGGAAATTTTGGATTAGTCATGAGCTGGTATCAGTATTTTAGCCACCAAGTACTTAGGATTTTTCTTGCCCTTGAAATACATGTCGGAGAAGAAATCACAAAAGGGCTTTTAACACGTTACTGATGTGTTAAAATGAGCAAAGGGCATGAAATTAGTATTTCAAAGGTGAAGTAAAATCATAATTTAACCAAGTAGTCTAGTAAATACTTCAGAGCAACTAATTTATTAACTGGTCTGTATATGATCCTTGATTTATAGTGGGTAAATTTGATGTCATATTTCACATTCTTGTAATGTTAAACATAGATTCATCTATGTAAACTGTTGGAGATTGCACCTTGCTAAAAGAAGCTATTATTTTCTAGTTTTCTGGTGACCTGTGCCCTATAGAACCCAAGAAGCCAAAACGATCTGGAGAAATGTGTGCCTTCAATAAAGTTCTTGCTCATATTGTAGCAATGTGTGATACGAATATGCCATTTATAGGACTTCGTATGGAGGTAAGTAGCAAATGGGATGATACCCTGCTCCCACTATCTTAAGTAGCAAGTCTGTCCTAAATAGGGTCTGTAAGGAGAAAGATCCTAGTCCTCAACATGGCATTAGCGGGAATTGGCCTTGCATAGTAATAGTTTCCCAATTTGCAATAGATATTGACTACTATAAACACTAGTGCTTAATAGTTAAGTCTGTTTTGATCTTGTTATCAATTTTGCAAATACATATGTGCAGTTTTCCAATTCGATGTAGCAAGTGTGGAATAGGGAAGGGACTCTGAAGTTGGAAGTCAGTTGTAGTGCTTCTAGAAAGAAAAGGGTTTGACAAATCAACGTGTAATGTAGAGTTTCCTGCAGTAACTGGACATAGCTGATCAAATCTTCATTTCAGTGCCCCGGAAGATGCAGGGTGTTGCCATGTACAGAGCAACTCATCAGCCTCTATTCTTTGAGTCTTTTAGGACCATTCTGACTTAGTATGGTATTACTTCAGGTACCTTCTGAAGTATCATCATGTAGTATGGCTTGTATATACAATAGATGTTTAGGATTACAAAGAATTTAATTTTTTTGCATGAGGGATGAACTTAATAAAATGTAGGTGTATTGCCCCCTTTTTACAGTTTATACCCAATTATTTTCATTATAATAATTTTTATGAGCAAAAATGAATTCTATTCCAAACAGGAAGGTATCCCTTCTATTTGCTTTTCTGAAGGAATAGAATTGCTACCGCCTCACTGGATTTAACCATTCTATAGTTTTAACTGGATTTAACCATTCTATAGCTATTCCATCAGAAATTCATGTTATTTGTGTGGGCCAGCTATGCTACTGGCCAGCAACAGTGGTGCTTTTCAATTTGGACCTTTCTTGGTATGGAAATGTATAATTAAACTTGACAGTCTATGTTTGTTGGTTTCAGTTATCTAATATGGAGATCCCACATCAAGGAGTCCAGGTGGAAGGAGATGGCTTCAGTCATGCTATTCGTTTATTAAGGTTAGGAGATTTTGCCATTTTTAAAATAACTAAAATATTGTGTAAGTGGAAAGGAAGTATTTAATATGCAATATATCATAGTATTAAAACCTTAACTTTTTCCAATGTAAATAAGATTTTTGGTCAAAAAATGTTTTTTTAACTATTAGCAGAAAATGCTATCTTTGTTTTTGAAGGAAGCAGAAATTGTGAAAAGAATTTGGCAGAGATTTGCAAAATAAGTAACTGAAGTTTGTATGTAGGAACTAGACTGGCATCATAGGTTCTGTGATTCCATTTTATGTGATTAAAAAAAAATCCAGACAGGTTGAAATCTCAATGAGGAGCTCATAGAGAGGAGCTTAAACCAAGATTGAAGTTGCTACCACCACCTATAAAACAGTAACTCTTTTGTTGACCCATTTTTCAATTTTTTAGTAGCAATTCAAAATTTCCCTACCAGGACCATTTTTAAATTGTAAAGTTAAATATCCTGAAAATATTGAGCATGAAAGGTTGAATTATGTGAACAGAATCTAAATCAAGTTCCTTGTCTTCCCCCTCTCTTGAATAGAGTTCCTCCATGTAAGGGTACTAGTGAGGAAACTCAGAAGGCGCTGGATCGTTCCCTGCTTGATTGTACTTTCCGATTGCAAGGTAGAAATAACCGCACATGGATGGCTGAACTGGTATTTGCAAATTGCCCACTTATCAGTACATCTTCCAAGGAGCAAGGTGAGTGTTGCAATTCCCTTAAGCTTTCTGCTTTCACTTTTTAAATGTCAGAATTACCTGACCATCCTCTAATTTTGTAGGATCAACGCGTCATGTTTACTTGTCCTATGAAAGCCAGTTGTCAGAACCAGTTGGTGGCCGAAAAGTAGTTGAAATGTTCCTTAATGACTGGAACAGTATTGCTCAGTTATATGAATGTGTGCTGGAATTTGCCCGAACCTTACCAGGTATGAAGACATTTGTAAAAGTAAATGATTTACTGAAGCAATTTATACTTTTTTAAACATCTCTTCTATTCCCACTTTTGTCTCATGAAGAAATTCCCAGCCACCTAAATGTTTTCTCAGAGGTCCGGATCTATAATTACCGAAAGTTGGTTCTTTGTTATGGAACTACCAAAGGAAGTTCTGTAAGTAATCTTCCGTCTTTTTGCACCCTCCTGAAGTTGTCTTAATAGATCTTACAATACATCTTGGGATATGGCTTCAGGATTTTTAAAAATTGCAGATCTAGCTGATTTTAAAACTTGTTCCCGTACTAATGTATTCACCAACTAGTTCTGTTCTGTGCTTTTCTTGTGCTTCGTTCCTTGCTGAAGTGATTTATTTAAGTGATTAGTATTGCATGGCAAACTACCTCCTATTCTAACATGTTCAGTTTGAATAGTTACTTACTCATTTGTGGCAGCTGTGGTTGGTTGTTACTTTTGAGCTAGCAAACTGATTTGTACTCATATAGCAGTCGTGGATCAATCTCTTAATTTAGCAGAGCATGCACAAGGAGAGGGAGGTAGTAGCATGCCCTTGCATGGGGGTAATAAGCCATATAATCCACTAAGACAGTGGTCTTGGACATATTTTGTGCTGTAATTCCAGTAAATAAAAAAGTATGAAATTGGGGACCCACTGTCAATCCTGTTACCTCCCTGATCTCTCCTATTTCCTCCTTCCTTTTGCATCTTTACAGCAACCCTGTGAGTTAACAGTCTCAGCAGGGCTGCCCTTGGGAGCTGCTGGACAAGATAGGAAATATCGTGCAATAGAAGAACTCAGTTTTGATAAGGGAGCATTGGATAGGATCCATGTCCTCTCTTGCACAGACTTGGAACATTGGCTGAAACCCTCAAAATAGAGCTTTTGTGTGACTCCATTGGGATCTTGGCCCACAGGTTGAAGAACACTGACCTAAGAGAAACAAGTCTCTCTTGTTTCTCTTAGGTATTTCCTTTTCTCTAACCTTGGACTTTTCAGAATACCAAATCAATTACAAGGGTAGGGTCATCATACACAATAGTACCAAAGTTCACTCTGAGTCCTTTAGCCCTGGTTCTTCTAGCCCATTATAGTCTATTCTGAGAGATTGTTCCCAGCCTGTCTTTTACAGAAGATGATAGGATTCAAACCTGGTATGTCTTTGTATTTTAAGTATGTGTTCTTCTACTACAGCCCCTCTGAGAAAGTGCTTATAGATGCTAGGCAAGATGACAAAATGAAATGTTTACTAAATGAAAATATTCTATGTAATTGTTCTAAAAGCTGAAATGCCTATTATGTTTTGTTTGAATTATGGTAAATTTATTTGCATCTAATTCTTTTTTTTAATCTTTATGTATTCATGGAGATACAGAACTGTGAAAATAACATCTGGTGTATTCGGGGTTTTTCCCCCTCAACTTCTTCATTGTATTTCTAGATTAGCATTCAGTGGAATTCTGTCCACCAGAAATTTCACATATCACTGGGAACAGTTGGACCAAACTCAGGTTGCAGTAACTGTCATAATACTATCCTGCACCAGCTCCAGGAAATGTTCAATAAATCACCAAATGTAGTACAGCTGTTACAGGTAACACTTTTTTTGGGGGGGGGGGAGGAGAAATATAATTTTTTAAAAAAACATTCTAATTGAATATTAGAAGCGCAGAATGTAGTAAAACAGGCCCTTTAACTATTCTCCAGGAATATATGTTTGCAGAAGAGCCGCAATGATTTGTGGGACTGCAGCAGAGGAAATCCTCAAACTCTTCCTTTGCATATTTAATCTGCTGATAGGCAATGGGGGGAATAAAAGTGTGTGTATTTGTATGTATGATATGAACACTTCAACACACACAATAAGTCAACAGGATAATATCACATGTAAAAATTGCTTTTTAGTAATTTTTGTTTTTATGGCTATGTATCTATGGCTTGTTGTTGTGAAACTAACCAGAGTCTCTGTCTCCTTGCAGGTTTTGTACGATACTCAGTCTCCATTAAATGCCATCAATAAGCTCCCGACTGTGCCAATGCTGGGACTGACACAGCGCACCAACACTGCTTATCAGTGTTTCTCAATCCTGCCTCAGTCACCCACACATATCAGGCTGGCCTTTAGGAATATGTATTGCATTGACATTTACTGCCAGAGCCGTGGGGTTGTGGCAATTCGTGATGGAGCTTATAGTCTTTTTGACAATAGTAAAATTGTTGAAGGCTTTTACCCTGCACCAGGATTAAAGGTGATTGTGTTTGTACTCTGAGTATAATTAAAGAGGTTTGTGGGTGAATGCTCATTGACTTTTCTGAAATTTTTGATTAAAATATTCTGAAATTCTGAAATTTTTGATTAAAATATTAAAATAATCAATATTCTGAAATATTGATTAAAATTGGTTAAGATTGTGCCTTGAGAGGCATAATGGGAAAATATTGAATAATAAACCTATATATTTTGTATCCACAGACATTCCTGAATATGTTTGTTGACAGCAATCAGGATGCACGAAGACGATCTGTCAATGAAGATGATAATCCACCATCTCCTATTGGAGGAGACATGATGGAATCTTTGCTGTCACAACTACAACCTCAACAGCAGGTGTGTGTGTTTACAAATAGAAAAGATTACACATTAATTAAGGCAAAGCTCCTATGACTAAAGGTCCAATCCTATCTTTGAGATTGCTAGTATATCTCCACATATGTTGGTGCAACAGCAGTCCTGAGCATTGGATGGCTCTGTCTTGAATAACGCAATTACATGGATGGATGTGAATGGGATAATGATGCTTAAACCTGGTCCAGGGGCTTCTAACATTTCCTTGCTTTTCCCTTTTTCTGCCATGATTCTGAAATTTCAGTAGGCTGTGGGGGTGCTGTGGCAACCTTGTGTCATGTTGTGTTTGTATGTAGTGTCCTTGGGTCATCCTCCCATTGTTGGGGTACGTCTCCCTCCCAAATGTTAGCCTGTCTTTAGTCTTTCCCAGGCCTTTGCAGGCAACGTTTGGGCTGATTGGATGTGATGATCAGAGAAGGAGGCTTGGACATCACACTAAAGATGTATTGATGTCACATGAACGATGTGCCAGAATTACTGTGGTTACACACAGACATAACACTGATGATCCAGGCCAATTATGTACAGCTCCATGGATAATGAGCTGTGTTTGTGTTTTCATAGAGACTGGGAATGTTAACTGGGAAGGGCTATACAATTTTGGGAAGGGCTAAAACAAAGCCTACAAAACTTGATTTTTCTGGGAAGGTTTGGCTTTTGGCCTTTGTGTCAGCATCAGTGCATTGTTATAGCATTGCCAGGAAAAGCTTTGGATATGATGGATGTTGCAGTGGTATCTGTGTACCAATGGTGCAGCAGCTGAGCAAGATTGGGCCTTAATTAGATAACTGTTTTGATAAATAGTACTTTGCTTTGGTAGTTGCTGAGTCATATAGGAATTTGATTCAAACTTTATTTGGCAACAAAAGCCCAAGGCAAAAGTTTCAAGATGGCTTTGGAGAACTCCTATGATAAATTGTACATGACTTGATTGTTGGAAAAGAACAACTATATAATGGAAATTGAAAGCTAGGCCCCTGCATCCTATAAGTTATCAGTAATAACTTTAGACAAGTAAGATATCTGAGGATCAAATCTTTTGCAGACACAAGACCTTTATCATGGAGTATTATTGAATCCTGTATTTTATTATAACCATGAACATTTTTCAATTTCAGCAGTCTTCAAAACAGGCAGGACCACCAGGAGCTTACCCTTTGATATCACCCCCCACATCCTACCACAGTACTGTTACCCCATCACCTTCCATGATGCTTGCACAGTCCCCAGGTAAGAGGCTTTCCTCAGCAGCAGCAGTTAAAGGCATTCAAGAGTTCCTTGGGTCCTGAAATGAAATGTATTGTTTTAAAGTTTTGCTTTATATAACCTTAGCAAGTATATAACTAGTGTTTGTTTTGAATGTCCCTTTTAGGAACTCTTCATGCTGCAAGCTCTCCAAGTGGTGCATTAAGAGCACCATCACCAGCATCATTTGGCCCAACTCCTTCCCCATCATCTCTTGGAATCACAATGGGACCAAGTGCAAATTTTGCTAGCCCACATGGTAAACTTGGTAGTTATAGATTGAGAGATAATTGCTGAATGTTGTCTTAGCTCAGCATTGTACTTGTCATAGCCCAGTATTGTAATTTAAAGTTTAGAAATGGTCCCTTATTAAAAATATTCCTCTCATGCTTTAGTGGGTTTATGGATGATAGTGGCAATAGGCTTTCAAAAGTGGTATATAAATACATTTGATAAACAAAGTAAAATTATGCTATACAAGTGGCCCATGTATCCATGGACTCAGTTATAAATGGATCTAGGGCCTTCCTGTGTGTTCTCCTACACTCCCATGAATTTTGTTTAAAAGCTTACCGGTGAAGTTTCTTGCTTTAACAGGTCACTATAAGCACCCAGGCTTATAGCCCAACTACTTTATAGCAGCTAACACTCAGTGCATCATCAGGTAATGGACAGAAGGCCCAATTTTGTTATTTGTATCTGGCCCCCAGCAGCCTGGCACTAGAGCTGTTCTTTCGTACCTGTTGCCAGAGAATATAGCTTTCAAATCTCTTGTGTTTTCTGTAGGTACCATAGATCCTAGTTCACCATATACCGTGATGTCCCCCAGTCAACGTGCAGGCAATTGGCCGGGCTCACCTCAAGTACCTGGTCCTTCTCCAGCAGCACGGGTGCCTGGAATGTCACCAGCCAACCCTTCTTTACATTCTCCAGTGCCAGATGCCTCTCATTCCCCACGAGCTGGAACAAGTAAGTACAGCTGGAGCCTAAATCTCAGTGTTTTATTTATCCATGGATCTGAGTCAACATGACTGGCTGAGCTGCTCCCTTTCATTGTTCCCCAGATTCCCCTCTCCACCACCACTAGATTGCAAACAGCACACTCCAGGCAGCCTGTGATCTTCTGTTCTCCTGTCTCCTGTCTCTATGTATCTCCCCCCCCCCACACACACTGCTGTGGGTGCCTTCTTCCAGCCCACCCAGCTCCAGTGCTTTGCAAAGAGAGAACCTCTTACTCTTAAAGGAACAGGTGTCCCCTTTTCTGGTTCACTGGCTTTGACAATCTCCCTTTAAGAGGGTTCCCTCTCCTTGCATAACACTGAGGTCAGGTGGGCTGGAAGCTATGCACAGCAGTATGTGTGATAGAATGTGTGTGTGAGAAAGGAGGGAGAGGGATTGAGAGAGAGAGTCGGGGGACTGAAAGTCTGCCTGTGATGTACCATTTGCAGTAGAATGGAGGCAGAGGGGGGACCCAGTTAGCTTACAGGGTAAGCAAACTGCACCCCACACATGCACATGGATGTCTGCCTGTCTACAATGAAAACATGGAGTGAAAGGGCATTTGGGTGTTGAAATACTTGTTTTCATCAACTCTTCTTGGAATGAATCCCCACTTATAAATGGGCTTAACCTATAATGCTGACAGTTGGTACGATGCACAAAAAGAAAAAGTATATCTTCTATATATAAAAGAGAAAAGTCACTGACTCATCACCGCCCTGCCAAAACCGCTGGGCCTAGAAGCGTGAAATTTGGGGGGGGGGGTGTTCCTTCCGTGACGGAGGGGTGCACTAAGAACCGGTTTTTGGAAATTCCAACCGGAAGTGGGTGAAAAGGGGCGCAACGCGTTTTCCTCCCTATACTTTGCATTGAAAATTGCTGACTCATCAACATTCCGCCCCAACTGCTGGGCCTGAAGCATGGAATTCTGGGAGGGATCCTTCTGTCACCTGAACTCCCACCAAGAACCATCTGGAGAAATTTAACCCTTCAGGGACTGAAAAGGGGGCAACGTGTTTCTGACCTATACTTAACATGGGAGACTGACCAACATCCAGCCAATTTGGTGCTCAGGCCCTGGTGCACTGGGGGATGTTGTTCGGAGGAAGAGATTGCACTGGCAAGGATGTTGCGCATGGGAGGAAGTTGTGCATGGGGGGAAGTTGTGTATGGGGGGTTGATGCGCATGGGGAAAGTTGTACATGGGGGAACTTGCGCATGGGGGTTGATGCGCATGAGGAGATGTTGCGCATGGGGGTTGATGCGTATGGGGGAAGTTGCACTTGGGGGGTTGATGTGCACGGGGGAAGTTGAGCATGGGGGGTTGATGAATATGGGGGAATGGCATAAGGAGGGATTTTACTCCCGCAACATGGGTACGCCTTTTGCTAGTTTCTAATAAAGGCCATGGATGTTCAGTCTAACTATTTTCCACCTGTGACATAACTGTGCCAGTAGGGCCTATGCTGCATCTACAGTTGGTGGCAGTCACAAAGTTTTCCTCAAAGTAAGGGATAGTTCTCTTGGAGCTGCACTGCCCTTATCTCAGTGCAGGAAAGTTGGTTAGGACTGCACCCTAAATAACTCAAGTACATTAACACTCCTAATGTCAGTAAAACTGAGTATTCCCAAGTTGGACATTACACCTAAGCTCTGGAATAGTTTCTGACAGTGTGGGTAACTTATCCATTTAACTGCATGCAAGCCTACATAAGGTGGCTTATCAGTCTTCAGAATGACAGAAACTTTTCTAGCATTGTTGAAATGTATTTTTTCATTGTCTTTTACATGCAAAGTTACCATGCAGAATTCATATAACTTGACTCTCATCCAGGATTAGTAATCCACCTATTATTGAGAGCTTGAGAGTGTTCTATACCGCTAGATAATTGCCTGATACTACTTGATGAGAGAGTTGGATCAGCTTGTCTTGGTATGAATCATTCCAGGTTGTTTCAATTTCTTGGTTAGGTAAGGTGAATGTCACATACTGTTTTACTTCTGACTTATAGAAACGAGATGGGTTTTGCTCTTTCAGAGCTTCATCTGCTACTGTTTCCTTTTTCCTGAGGCACTCTTGAACGTACAGGAAACTCAGGCATCTGCTTTAACTTTTTGCGATAGTATGTACATAGTGAAGGTCAATACAGATCATTCTGTCATTTGACCCAGGAAGAAAGCTCCATATTTGAATGTACAGATTGATTTATGAAGCTACTGAGATTGCAGTAGTAGATTTATGGAAGTTGAAAAAATGCTTAGCCAACTTATTCTGGTATCAAGATATTCACAACAAAATCACTAATTGTATAAAGATCTTGCATCCGTTCTGGCACTTGGAAATATAAAATGTGAAATTTCCTGAAAGGGCTGCAGGAAAGATAAATCTTTGTGGAAGATTGAAAGGAATATTCAAATCAGTTTCACATAATTGCCCTCTATTATATTTTTTGCTTATCTCTACTAGGTTCTCAAGTAATGCCATCCAACATGCCTCCACCTCGTAAACTACCTCACCGTTCTTGGGCTGCATCCATTCCCACAATTCTCACTCACAGTGCCTTGAACATTCTGCTGCTACCCTCTCCCACACCGGGGCTTATGCCAGGGTTGGCTGGAAGCTATCTCTGCTCTCCGCTTGAACGTTTCCTTGGATCAGTTATTATGAGAAGACATCTTCAGAGGATTATCCAGCAGGAAACGGTATTTAAAGAATTGAAATGTTCAGCTCTCTAAGCAATTGAAGAGTGGAAAGAGCCTCCATGTGGCATTCCAGTTTAAATGTTTGGTTTCTTTTTAAACAGCTGCAGCTAATAAACTCCAACGAACCAGGTGTGATAATGTTCAAGACGGATGCCCTGAAGTGCAGGGTTGCCCTCAACCCTAAAACCAACCAAACTTTGCAGCTAAAAGTAGCACCTGAAAATGCAGGACAGTGGAAACCAGAGGAATTGCCAGTTTTGGAGAAGTTCTTTGAAACCAGGGTATGTACCTCATCTACTTTATTAGAATTTTATCAGCTGCTAAGAGAATAGAGGGTGGACTGAGATTTTTTTGGGTATTCAGAAAAAGAGATATAAGAAAGAAGCTTTTTTGTAAGGCAAAGCAAAAGCCTGTAGTTCATGGTGAGGAAGATCACAGAAAGTTTACTGTAGCCTATGTGCCAACAAAAAAACCACAATCAAATTACTTGTGTCCATTGGCTTTAATTAACTTGTCCAGTACACATTTTCAAGGTTTTCAAGTTTCTTTGGAACTGTGAAGACTGAAAACTTAGGTGAAAGCCATGATTTGCTGGATTTTGTATATTCTTATATCCCTCATCCTGTGGTACTGGATTTAGGTACACTATATGATATGCATATAGGCGATTAAGGCTGCATTCCTAACCTGCAGTATAAGTCCTGTGCTGACCTGGGGGTGTCACAAAAGTGCCATAAGGCATTTCTGCCCCAACTGTGCGGAGGGTAGGCCACTGTACAGGAATATCCTGACCTCTCCACACCACCATGGAAAAATATGTCATATGAGTTAGGCTGGCTTAAATTTGTTACATCTGAAAAGAAAGATCTTAGAAGTGCTACACAATCATGGTGCTGTATAAACAAATACTGATAACATACTATATATTTATTGTAGGTTGCTGGACCACCCTTCAAAGCCAACACTCTAATAGCCTTTACAAAGCTCCTAGGGGCTCCTACGCATATTCTCCGGGACTGTGTACACATCATGAAATTAGAGCTGGTAAATTGGTTTTACTTTATTGCAAAATTCAGTGTGTTTTCTTCACCATTAGGGCTGCTTTACATTAAAATGTATCTTTATGGCATGTGTTATTTAAACAGTTTCCTGATCAAACGAGCCAGCTGAAATGGAATGTACAGTTTTGTTTGACAATTCCTCCAAGTGCGCCACCAATTGCACCTCCTGGAACACCTGCAGTTGTGCTAAAATCCAAAATGTTGTTCTTTGTAAGTATAGCAGCTAAATTAGCCTTGTTTGTTCCATGTTTGATGCAAACTTTGACAGTGTCCTGCATAGTTGTAAAAGGTAGTCTAAATGTGTCTTCCTTCAGTTGCTGCTAAAATAATGATTCGAGTAGCTAATAACAGTATTCCATATCTCAGACAGTTGAAATTTAGTTATTCCATTTGAGTGAACTGAATGTTGTACAATGTTAGGAATTAGCAATTCTAACTTTTACTATACAGCCTCCTTTAGGTTTCCACAGTGACTAACATTGAACTTTAAAGGATACCCAAACTAAAGTACCTTCAACTGGGTACTCTTTTAAATCACCTTCCATGGTCACTTTTACCAATCCTATTAACCAAGTAGACACAATTTAAAGTGAAAATGCATATCAGCTTTACTACCTACAGCCATCTTTACTGGTGTTCCCTTCAAAATCAAACTTTTAGGAAAATGTACTTTTTACATAACATCTCAAAATAAAATCCATACTGGGGCCTTATTTGATGATAAATTCCTAGATTGATTACAGTAAGTTCCCTACTTAAGAATGAGTCCCATTCCAGAAGCTTGTTCATAAGTCAATTTTTTTCATAATGCATGTTTGACCCAATGTAAAAAAAATGAAAAAGTAGTGTAAATTAAATAACTTTCTTTTAAAAAGTACATTTTTCTGTTAATACTGCTTACTGTTAAAATAGTTTTCAAAACTCTTTGCTGTTAAAATACTCCCATTGTACCTCAAATGTAGAAGACAGTCTAAAACTCAGATTGGCAGTCTTGCTTTCTATTTTTCTGTTGGGCAAAGAAAGGAGAAGTGTATTCACATGCAGGTTGTAAAAGCCAGACCCCAGGCCAGTGGGCTTGGCTCTAATATTGAGACAAAGTATAGTAAAGACAAATGTGTCTATAGAAGTTCTGTGTTGTAAAATTAATGGGGTTTATTTTGTTCCCAGCTTCAGCTTACACAGAAAACGACAGTGTCACAGGAAGCTGTGAGCATAATTGTCCCAATCATTTATGATATGGCTTCTGGTACAACGCAACAAGCAGACATTCCCAGGCAGCAAAACTCTTCAGTTGCTGCTCCCATGATGGTCAGCAATATTCTAAAGAGGTTTGCAGAACTGAATTCACCAAGACCAGGTACTGTACATGTCCAGTAGGTCAAACCTTCTGCATGCTTGAATAAGAATAGTTTAAGTTTTTAAATTGCATTTTACCCTTGAGTGTTGTTTTTTTGTTTTCCTATAGAATGATCTCTGAAAGCTGGTTTCAGGTTAATGCATGTCAGTAAAAAATTGTTGGCTATACTTCACTGTGGTGCCAGAAGGGTTGTATTGTTGACTTCAACGTGGACTTTATGACACTGACCAAGGAAGTGTAATGCACTTAATGACTTGGCACATGCTATAGTAGTCATAGCTATGCTATTTTCTAGCATTGTCATGTGAGCCCTGTATGTATATTTCTGTGAAAATTAGTGCTTGTTCGCCCATCTTGCACTGTAGGACTATGTCTTCCCATCACTTGTAATTTTACTGTTACAAGGTTTTATTACCTGTCTTGTTCTCAATTGTACTCCTCTGAGAAAAGCCTAGTGGCCGGGATGGATGAGATGGAGCTGCTTATAAATTATTCCACAAAGTAACACATTACAGCACTGGCTTTTCCTTTCTGTATCCCATGACTAACATCTTACCTTGACTGTACTTTCGATCTTGTGCTGCTTGCTCTGTTTCTGTGAGAAGCTCTTTTGTATCTGGTTTCATTTTTCCTTTAATAAAAGTGTCAGAAACTTTTGAAAAGTGATGTTTTTTTGAAACAGTTTTTCCCCCTTGCGTATGGAACTTTTAAAGCTGGCTGGGTATGTCTTTACCTGAGATACTAGCTCTTCCACATTAGATTCCTCTTGCCCCAAATTACCATGGATATTTTTGATAACTGCCTGTTTGAAATATATTGAAGTTAATAAATTTAAATATGCTGGGCTATGTTTAGTACAATTGTACAGCATAGAAGTTTCCCAATTCTAAAACTGCTCTGTGTGGACACACATGCTATTTGACAATGCTGAAGCAATTTGTGGGATTGATGTGGTGTGAATATGGCTCTTCAGATTCTTGCCTTTACTTCTAGTAATGCTCCATTCTGAATCCCAGATTGTCACTGAGGAAACTGATTTGGGGAGGGATAGCCATAAGTTAAGTGCTGCTGTGGCTCACTGGTTAAAGACCTGTGCTTGTCATCCTGCGTTCAAGATCCAAGTACCACATGACGGAGTGAATTCCTGTTACTTGCCCAGCTCCTTTCAACCTAGCAGTTCAAAAGCATGTAAATGCAAGATGAATCGGTACCATTTTGGGGGGAAGTAACAGCATTCTGTGAGCCTTTGGCTTTTAGTCATGCTGGCCACTTGGCCACAGATGTTTTTGGACAACATTAGCTCTTCAAGTCTTGTAATGAACAAAATCCTTAGAGTTGGATAGCAAGGCAACCTGTGGGGACACACACATCTTTTTAACCGTCGATGAGCAGCTGGGTAAAAGGTTCAGGATGAACTATCTGTCTACAATCTGTGCTGTGTCACTGGCAATTGGAATATTTTGCATGCTATCCTTAATTTATGCATGTACCAAAAACCAGACTACTCTTCAGCTGTGTACAATTGTGGGAGGGAAATACAGGACTGTATATGTCACCGAAAAAGCATTTTCTTTACCAGCAAAGCACTGGCCACCTGGCCTGAGTTATGCATGCTGGTTTATCTGAAATATTTAATGAAACTGGCATTTATGATAAAGTCTCCAGTATCTTTTAGCCTGTTACTTTAAAATAGAGTGCAATCCAGATCCATGTTATGTACATGTTAACTGAAGTTGAGAAAGCCTTATGGCTTCTTTTATTGATCATTTTGTAATTGTAAAAGGAAGCACATTACATGTATAAGTAAATGGTTGTCTTCTTGAAACACTTGCAAATCTCTATCAAGATTCATAAAGGAAAAAAATATAGAGATCATGTAGCTTGTGATACATGGGTGTGTTTTCTACCTTGCAAGAAACATTCTGGCGCAGCTGCTTCATTTAAAATGGTGGCTCAGGAAACTTTGTATGAATGACTATCAGTTTGTACATTATGGATGATTATCAGTGGTACGCTATGTTCAATAAAGGCCTGTTTCACGGTGTCAGTGATAGACTTATTTTCTGCATGTCTTTTGAGAGGTCTCCTTAATGAGAGGACCAACACTGACTCTCACCCATTTTTATGTTATTCTCCTAATAGTAGATGGTACTATTATTTTCCTATGGCAGTAGTACATAATTAAGGCAGTAGGAACATAATGAGTTGCTTGATTTTTCAGAGTATTTCTAAATATCATTTGCTTCCCACCTTTCCCACAGAAACTTAGGATAGCATATATGAAGATGATATCATTTTATCCTCAAACAGCCCTTTAAATTATGTCAGGCTTAGAAAACTGTTTTTCTATGACCTGCCAGAAAGTATTCAGTCAGCCAGTGTAAAAAATAAGACAACATACTGGCAAAGCAGAAATTACTGCACTCTCCAACCAGCCTAGTCTGAATCCTCCAAATGTAGCAGACTCCTCTTTATACCAAATAGAGACAAATTGGGTGCAGATCATTCACGTGTTACGTTCAAAATTTGGTTTAGTCATGTAACTCATTAGGAGGCCTTGGGTAAGTGCATATTTATTTGGCATTTATGTTACTTTGGCACCTGGGTATATTCATATCTTTGTAGATGTGAGACCTTTTACAGAATGAATTGATTAAGTTTATCAATGCCATGACTTAGCTTGTTTCGCTAGCTAACTTGTGTTTCTTTCCCTTGTTTTAGGTGAATGTACAATCTTTGCTGCTGTTCGAGATTTAATGGCTAACCTTACTCTGCCCCCTGGTGGGCGTCCATAGGCTATTTTTAAAGAGAGGGTAAAAATGAGATGAAGCGACAAAATTTCTCTGAAATAAAGCCTTCAGTAATATAAAATGGAAGAGACATTTTCACGTGTTACATTTAAAAAAGAGCTAATACAATGGTTTGGCCTACTTTCAGGGATGCACTTTCATCAGATTTTTTTTTTGTACAGCGCTCTGTATGTTTTAAGGAGACATTTCAAAACTAGAAATAGATTTATGTATGGCTTGCCAGTAAATAGAGTTAATATTCTGTTTTATACAACAAAGATTATGAAAATGCAAAACTTGCTTATTTAAATGTTTTTTCTTATGTTTTCGTGTAATAGTCTTTTTTAAAAAGGCAGGTCTGTCATTTTTTGGATACTGTAAAACTGTGACAAACTTTATATTGAAGCTGTATTTTAATATGACTGCTTTGAATCCTGACATTTAAACTTTGGACTTGTTGTAAACATGTCCCCCAGAAGCAATATTTAATAAACTAGATTTAAACACTTCTGTGACTTTTTACTTTAAAAATGTTTATTCGTGAAAGCAATGGTCCTAAACTGCCTGCTTTGGAATTTATATCGTAATGTTTTCTGGGTGGTTCATCCCTGCCTAAAACACCTCTCTACCACATTAAGCAGTATGAGACAACAGTTTCCTCTCAACAAATGTAATATCTATAGAAGTTAAATCTGACCAGTAGAAAGTAGTGGGTTGATTTTTGTGATCTTAATACTTTTGCACATTTTGCAAATAGTTCTTAACAAAGCAATAGTCTTAGTTGTCCAATGCATTCCCTGCATCTAATTTGAGGTACCCACCAAACTTTGTCATGTTTAGAACCATATTCTGTGCTGCATTGGCAAATGAATTTCATAAAGGGGTGTAGGGAGATGTATAAGGCCTACTAAGGGCATCCAAGCCCTTTTGGGAACCTAAAGGCATTTTGTAGGTTTTCACCATTAAATAAGTTACAGGTGTTCTATAGCAACAGATTTATGAAATCCTGCTAAGAATTAACAAAATAATTTTTTGTTCTTTGAAGCAGCCTCTGGGATGACCATTCCTTGTGATAGCTGTACCTTTCACAGTAGCTTCCCATGTGGTAGCTTCCCACTATTCTGTTGTCGCTCCATGCCACCTACAGAAACATCAGATGGGAATGCGGGAGCTTCATATGTTTGTAATTCAAGTACTGTATTGTGTACACATATTAAAGTTACTTTATGGGGCATCTGTCACGTAAGGGCCATTTGAGAACTTCTGTGTAGAAGTCATAATGTGGACATCCATATACGGTTTGATGTCCATATTATCAATAATGTCCACATTATTGTGGTGTTGGGATGACAGTAATGAATCCAATAACCAATAATGAACCTACAGTGTAATAATGATTGATAATAGAGCTAGAAGAGGTCTTGGTCGTCATCAGGTCCACTCTCCCCCACAAAATGCAGGAAACTATGACAGCATCCCTGCCTGGTGACCTCCACCCAAAATGAGAGTGCCCACTACTGCCTGGTGCAGACTTTTCTAGTCTCAGACAGCTTACAGTTAGGAAATTCTTTCTAATGTTTAACCCAGATCTCCTTCTCTTGTTTTAACCTACTGATTCTCGTCCTAGCCATAGGAGTAACGGGCAGTAATATGCTTTCTCCTTTCATGCGACATCCCTTGAAATATTTGAAGACAATGTATATCCCCTTGTCTTTTATTTCCCCCCGACTTAATGTAATTTCATGTATGATTGCAAGGTTTCCTGGCCAGCAGTAGTCCAACTATTTAATATATCCATGTGAAATGATATTGGTTTACAATCCATGTTTAAAAGGTCCAAGATTCCATTCTCTACTTTTCAAAACTTCATCAGGGAAAATGAGACCAGGCAGGTGCACTACAGTATTATATAGTGGCACCTTGGTTTATAAGTGACTTAGATAAAGAGTGCTTTAGAACAAGAGCAACATTTTCCTCAGAAATTTTGACTTGGTTTAAGAGCTCTGTCTTGCAAGACGAGCACTTCTGTGGAAGTCTGGAACAGGCTTTGATGTCTATGGAACTCACACGGGGAACTAGAGGGTGGCTTATGCTAGGGTGGAGACCTGGGCAAAGTTTGGAACAGACTTCCGTGGCCAGGGAACTCATGGGGGGGGGGAGCCATGTGTGTGTGGGATGTGTTGGCAGTGTGGCGGATCTGCATGTGGCAGTGTGGAAGGTGTGCCTTATCAATGTTCCAATTCTGCTCCCCATCAGCAGCAGGGGAATGTGCAAGTTGCACAAAAAGACAAAGATTCCATTGAGCCCATGGATAGCAGTGACTCCGTTAGTGATAGTCAACCTACAAAATGAAAAGTGAAAGTCAACCTACAAAATATCTCTCCTCTTGTCTAACATCCAAATGGGATGTTTTGTAGGTTTTCACCATTAAACAAGTTGCAAGTCTTCCCAGGAACACTTTATGCTGCAATGGCTTCTGCAATTATTTCCTTTTGGAAAACAGTACTAATTCATGTTTTCATTGTCTTGAACCAACTACAAGCTGAATCTATTTTCAAATTTAATTTTCTTAGCAGTGTTGCTTATCCCTGCTTGTTTTTACCATTGATGTAATACGATTTCAAAATGGAGCCACCACCTCGCATGTAGGTTGCACGATGGGGAGCTGACATGTACATCACTTTAAACAAAACAAAAAAAGCAGGCCTCCGTCAGTCTTGAGAGACTATGGTATCGTGCTCGGTGCTGCATTTGCTGCATGCGAAGCACGAAAGCCTGGGTTAGATTGTTATGGAGGACAGGCTGTTACCCAAGCAGCAAATCCCCCCTCTCCATGCCACTGAATTAGTCCAATGGAAAGGCAGAGCCAATACGATTGGATCCAGCTGCATCGCAGAGCTGGGCTAAGGACAGGAGCTCACCCTGTCTTGTGGGGCTGACCCGGGTCTCGAACCCTGGCCTGCTGGTTAACAGGAACAGAGTCTTAGCCACTTGCACCACCCACAGTAAACAAAACAATCTGTTTACTATACACAGTAATAGCTGACACTTGTGAAACAGATTAGATGCTGTGGAGGGAGGTGGGTGGGAAGAGAACAGATTTACTTGGAGCACAATCCTAACCATCTCTACTCTAACCCTACAATCCACAGTAACGTGAGCACATAAGAGACATGTGTACCTGTAGTTACCTAGTGAAAACCTATGGGAAATTCATATTGCAATCCAGAGCAAATTGTTCTTACACCAGAGCAAGGACTCCCCGTAGTTTCTCTGGATTGCACCCTAAGGCTGGAATCCTAAAGACACTTTCCTTGGAGTAAAATCCACTGAACACAATGGGGCTTACTTTTGAGTAGACAAGGTGCTCTATGTCCCATTGTGTTCCATGGGTCTTACCCTCCCCCCCCAAAAAATCAACAGCTGGCCCACAGTTTGGGAACCAACCCAAATTTGTTTGGGGAGAAGCCAAGGCAGTGCTTGCTTTTGATTCTCCATTTTAGTGGTTCATCTGCCTTCTCCAGAGCCTTCCTTGGAAGGAAGCAGGGTGTCCTGGCAAGCAAAGAGGACAGGGCCCCACAAAATGTAGGACACCCAAGAAAAATGTAGGACATGACACGATAAGACACTCTTATTTACTGCTTTCAAATTAAACATTTATAACACTTAGGATAACATTTAATTTAAACTGATGAGTGAATTCCAAGAAGGAAAAGGACAGAGTTTCCTGAGAGTAAGGCCCATAGAACACAGCGGGGCTGACTTCTGAGGAGACCTGCACCCGAGGGAGGGAGGAAGGAAGGAAGGAAGAGCTGTTCCAGGAGCCAGGGCTGGGTGGAGAGGGCAGAGGCTGAGGAGGAGCCTGGGCTGAGGAGAGGAAGGGGAGGCTGGAGGGGGAGCCTTCCTTCCCTTCCTCCTCCTCCTGCATGGCGCTGGCGGAGCTGCGGGCGCGGCTGAACAGCGCCGAGTACAAGAACTGGGTGAAGGCGGGGCAGAGCCTGCTGCTGCTGCGGGGGGCCCTGCAGGGGTTCGCGGGGGAGCAGGTGCAGGCCTTGCACAGCCGCCTCCGGGCCCGCCTCGCTCCCCAGGGACAGAGCTGCAGGGGGAGGTGCAGCCCCCGAGGCAGGCAGGTCAGTCTCCCCCTCAGCCCCAGCCCCAGCCCCAGCCCCTGCCCTTCCAGGGCTGACACGCCTCTCCGCCCCTCCCCACGTTACGCCTGACACGCAACTGCACCGCACTCTCCACCACAGAAGAGCCTGCCTGGGACAGGAACACGTGTCCCCCTGGCCAGGACAGGCCCTGCACCCCTCAGAATGGACGTAGAAGTGTGTGTGTGTACAGCATCTATGTACATACGTGTGTGTGTGTATGTGTGTGTGTGTGTAAAACAATAGAGAAGATTTGAGCTTCTTGGAAGAATAACAAGAATAATATATATTTTGGAAGAATTATATATATATATATATATATATATATATATATATATATATATATATATATATATATATATATACACACACACATACACACACACACACACACACATAATCTCAATGTGAAATTGAGGCTAACACACACACCACCCAAGGGTGAGAAAATAAATAAATAAATAAATATACACGTGTTCCCTTTGCCAGGACAAGCTCTGGATGTGAATGGACCCCGCCGAGTGTATATAAAAGTCTGTCATGGGGTGTGTGTGTGCGTATATAAGAACTTGTATATTTACACACTGTGTATATACAGTATTTACACATATCTAATGCTCACCTTTTCCATCAAAATTTAGGCTGCAACCCTAAAGACACTTCCCTGGGAATAAAGTGTAGACTTCTGAGTAGACTTGGTTAGTATTGTGCTTCTAGTCTCCAAAATATGCAGGGTGTGCATTAGATTCAAAGGCACATAAGTATAGGGCAGTATTTAGTTTAACAGTTTACTGTAATAAAAATGTAACATAAACACGTTGTATAAAGTAGTGCAGTTTGGTAAAAATCATAACAAAAACCCCTTGACATATTATCATATAAATCTTTGTATGCAGTGAAATTGAATTTTTGTACCTGCTCTATAGCTTTGCATTACAATCACCAGTAAACCTTTTTTTTAATCTCAAGAATTTTAAAATAGGGTTTTAAAATTAGATTAGATTACAATAATTAGATTACAATTTAATTAGATTAAAATTGGGTTGTAAAATTACATTAGATTCAATGGTGCATTAGATTCAAGTCAATATGGGTATATCCACTGAGTGTTTTTAGCTTTTATATTGTCATGTCCTATATTTTTCTTGGGTGCTCCACATTTTTTGTGGGGGCGGGGGGGGGGGGGCGGGAAGGCTGTCCTCTTTTGCATTTATGCCTGTTGGTCACCCTGATTTAGGCTTCAGTCTTGGGAAGAGGCTCCTTAATCCCCTGTCTGTGTATGTGTGTGTGTGAGTCTCTCTTCACCCATTGCAAGATCAGCTTTGAGATGGGGACACTTAATCACAACCTTATTCATTGTGTTCAATGAGACTTCCAGGAAACTATGGATAGGATTTACAAACAGCTCAACCCTATGAGCGTATACTAAAAATTAAGTCCCATGGTGTTCATTGCTTTGGCATCAGTCTTGAAAGGCTGTGGTATCATGCTTGACGCTGTATGCGCTCCCAGGAAACTATGGCTAGGATTGCAGCCTTAAGCAGCCCCCCCCCCAAGTCTTTGGACTATCAGGTTGTCAATCATGGTCAGTTGAGGGCAAAATATTGTACAGAGAGTTCAGGCTCTTCTTGCAGGAGCGAAAGACTGGCCTGCAGTGGTCTCTTGTTGCAACCAGTGCTCCCTGTTGCACTAATAGGAGAAAGTTAGCCTCTGGCTATGCATTCTCCTGTATTGTGGATGTGTTGTAATTCTTGACATGTTGACCATGCTCAGGAGAGGTGATGGGATATATTATATGTAATAACAACAACAACAACAACTTTATTTTTACCCCGCCTTATTCCAGGGGACTCACGGCAGCTCACAACATACATAAAACACCAATAAAATCCAGTACATTTAAAAACAGTTAAAACAGCACCGTAAAACAATAATAAAAATATCTCCATTAAAAATTGATTAAACTAATTAAAACTGGTTTTCACTGATTTAAAACTGATTAAATTAAAACCAGTAACAAAAGAATTGTGCAGTGGGAGTAGGCAGACCCCAAACCCTGGGGACTACAAAGCTCAGAAGGCTGTTCTGAAAAGAAATGTTTTTAGGCCACTCCAAAACTTTTTAAGGGAGGGAGCAGTTTTTAGATCAAGAGGGAGGGAATCAAGAGGGTTTGTGCCTCTGTAGGGACCTGTAAAAGGTGAGGCTGTTTTTCCTGGAAAAGGGGAAAATCCTTTTGTCAGGAAAAATAACCTCACCTTTTGCAGGTCCCTATATGTATTTTATACGTATCATTATATTACATGTATGGGATTTATTCATTGCCATGTGTTTAGAGCCAGGAGTTCTACAAAGATGTTTGAACTACCAATTCTTCAATGTAGTCTGGCTGCCAATTTTTGCTAGTTGTTTGGTTTACACTTTTGTACTATCCGGGGTGCACCACAAGGAGGTCTGGTGCACCCTGGCATTGACCGCCAACATTGGTTAACTCTGAACAGGATCTGTACTCAACATGGTGTCTGGGTACACACTATTTAATTGGGGTCTTGCATCTAACCCTCAGTGTGACTGTGGTGCTCCTTGACAAAAATATTCATCATATTGTGTCCAAGTGTCCATTGGGAGCCTACACTGGCGCATTGTCTGATTTTTTCAATATAGATCACCCTGTCCTTGAGTGGATGGGTGGTCTAGACATTAACATTTGATTTATCGCAAGTCCATGTATTTGCCATACTCTAAATAAAATAAATAAATATGTATGGGATAATATATGTTTGCTGGTGGACAAGAAAGTGACATGCTCATTTCTTTAGGAAAATCTTTTGAGATATTTTAAATTTTCTACATACTTGTACCTGAGAGTCCTAATGAAATCAATAGGGTTTACTTCTGAGTGGGCATACACTGTAAATCACATTTATATACTGTATATACAATGTAAATCACATTTATATTTTAGCTTCATCCAAGAAGCTCAAATCTTTCCTATTCTTTTATCCTCATAACTCTGTGCAAATAGGCTGAGAGATGGTGGTATCTGGCCCAAGATCACCCAGGAAACTGAGGCTGAATAGGGTTCTGAACCTGTGTTTTCCCGGTTCAATGTGAACTACTCTCTGTGATTAAAAAAATTTGAAACTCCTAAATTATATGCTTTGCAGTTATCTGTGTTGTTTTTATTTCCTATATAGTTTCATATTTCATATAGTTTCATATTTCCTATACAGTTTCAGCCTGCCTGTTCCTTATGTAAAGAGTGGAAAAAGGAGATTTTGAATCACCACACACAGAGGAATGGAGACATTCATTGGGGAAACTGTAGACCTTGGCTTTGGCCTTCTAACTCATGGGAATTTGCAAAGGTATCTGATAGTTCTTATAGTTTAGATTTGAAATGTGAAATCAGATTTTGCTCAAGATTTCATTTTGGTCAGCTATATGTAATAGCCATCTGGACTGCACTTTGTACACCAATGTGGCACCTAAATCCTGCCATAAAACTATAGCTGAAAAGGATCCACTAATGTAAATCACATAATTATGAAATCTACATGGACAATCACTACTTCCTTCTCTTTTCATTCCCTTCCTCTTTCCTTTTGTTTTTTCCAGATTAATTTTTCCTTCTTTATTTTTAGACTTGAGAGTGCAGAAAATTCAATATAGCACCATTTTAAGGTTCACTTAATAGGAATAAAGAAATGGTGTAACTTTAAGCAGTATTTAATCAGATACAGAACACTACTATGATTGCTCTTTTTTTCCTGAGTTTAACAACTATATCAACAACTTTGGGCACAATCCAGAGTAACTACAGGGAGTCCTTGCTCCGGTGTAAGAACAATTTGCTCTGGATTGCAATAGGAATTTCCCATAAGTTTTCACTAGGTGATGCAGTAACTATGGGTACACGTAATGTCTCTTACGTGCTCCCGTTGTTACTCTGGATTGTAGGGTATGAGTCAGATGTTCAACAGGTGAAATTGGTGATGAAAACAGCTCTTGTTTCTTTGTCATTATGAAGTTCTTTTTTATTTGTGTCAGAAGCACTTAGATAAAACTTTTACAAAAAACATTAAAAGTAAGTTATGTGTCAAGTTAATTAGAAGTCATTAGAGGTCCCAGCATGGTGCTAGTGAAGAAAGTGGCAGCCTCAATACCTATCTTTCTGCCAAGGAAAAAAAATAGTGAAAAACTGTTGTGTAGTGATCATACATGTGCTTTTTCCACTGTGCTATGCACCATATACGTGCTCTGGCTGGAAAACTGTATCTGTGGCTTCCAGTGAAATAATAGTAATGCAATCAACATGTTCAAAAGCATGTTGGCTCACTTGGAAAGCAAGTAATTTTAGCCTTTAAGCTATGAATCTCCTACATGTTTCTGCTTCCTTCTAGAAAATGGTTTAGGAGACAGTAATGCAATAAGGGTGTTATATCAGTGGTAAGCATTTCAGCCCAGGACCCCCTTCTGAGAATGACAATCTGTCTGGGACCCCCTGGAAATGATGTCATGGCTGGAAGTGACATTAAAGGTGTCCAGTGCCATTTTCCAATATGGCTGCACCCAGCTTTTTGCAACCCCCTGAAATGGGATTCCAGCTGCCATTTTTAATATCATTGTGTTATACAGTAATTGGTGACAGGAATTATCAAGAATGTCCTAACTATATATAGTATGGAATTCAGTTGGATGATGAGGAGGGTATCATATAATTTGGGATTGTAATGAGAAAAGGGACAACTACAAATGAGTATGTTATTTTTCGTTTTCTTCAGCTATGATAAACCTAGAGTTAGAATCAGAATCATAGCCTGTTTTTGTTCCTCTAGGTCTGAGCTTTGACATAATGTTCAGTTGGAAATAAGGCACAATCCAGAGTTACTAAAAAGCAGGCCTCCGTCAGTCTTGGAAGACTATGGTATCGTGCTCGGCACTGCATACGCTGCATGCGAAGCACGAAAGCCTGGGTTAGACTGGTATGGAGGATTGGCTGTGACCCAAGCAGCAAATCACCCCTCTCCATGCCACTGAATTAGAGTAACTACGGGAGCACGTAAAAGACATTACATTACGTAAAAGCACCACCTAGTGAAAACCAATGGGAAATTCATATTGCAATCCAGAATAATTTGTTCTTACTCCGGAGCAAGGACCCCCTGTAGTTACTCTGGATTTCACTCATAGAATAATATTCACTTGCTTCTGAAACACACATGAACACACTGATGCTCCCTGTTGTATATAAACTTGTGTTCTCCCTTGTATATAGGCTTATTTGCCCCGTGGGAAAGCAGATACATCTGGTCCAGACAGATGTGATGTATCAGCACTCTTAAATCTTTTCAACTTCTGTGATCACTTCCGCAGCATTGATCAGAAGAAAGTCAGAGAGGTAATTAAAGCAGGCCTCAGTCAGTCTTGAAAGACTATGGTATCGTGCTCTGCGCTGCATACGCTGCATGCGAAGCACGAAAGCCTGGGTTGGATTGTTCTTGAGGATAGGCTGTTACCCAAGCAGCAAATCCCCCCCCCCTCCACGCCACTGAATTAGTCCAGTGGAAAGGCAGAGCCAATATGATTGGATCCAGCTGGTGTTGCAGAGCTGGGCTAAGGACAGGAGCTCACCCTGTCTTGTGGGGCTGACCCAGGTCTCGAACCCTGGCCTTCTGGTTAACAGGCACAGCGTCTTAACCGCTTGCGCCACCCACAGCCCTGAGAGGTAATTAATTGTCACAAATATTTCAATTATTAATTCTTAGCAGGATTTCATAAATCTCACTAGATCACGATTAGTGACCACCGCCAGCCTGACAAGTGTACCTATTTGAAAAATATGCAGCACTCAGTGCTGCAGGTACCTCAGAGAACAAGGGAAGACTTTCTCTTCTCACTGAGCATGGGTAGAAGCAGAATATGTAGATGCAGAGCTTGCATCTTGCTCAAAAGCCCCATGCACAGGTTGAAAAACCACTCCTTTTTCTTTGAAAGGAATGGAAGATTTATAATTTCTGTAATTCCAAAGAAAGTAGCCCTGAAGGTACAGAACAGAATTTTCAAACTTATAGCTGATCATACAGTACTTATGGGAAAGACAGAACTTATTTCAGATAGCACATGCTTACAAATAAGATAAAATATACTAAACCTAAGACAGCTCATGAAAGAGCCCAAAGAAAACAGGCCTTTGGGAACATTTGTGGTTCCAAATGGAGATTGCAACATTTGTAAGATACTTTTCTGTGCTACATCTCTAGGTGATTAAGTGCCGCAATGAACTAATGCATTCTTCGGACATGAAAGTTTCTTCTTCGTGGCTAAAAGAATTTGGGAATCATATTCAGAATTTGTTGGCTGAATTCCAGCATGTTCCAGAAGCACAGACAGCTTCTACACAAATAGAAAAGGTAACATTTTCAATTCGTTATCACTTGTCGTTTGGCTGCTATGATTATATTTTTCTCTAGTGATACACCACAGTTAATATAAAAGTGATTCCATGTTTGGCCAGTTGCTTTACTGTCCAAGCTGATTGTATGCTCAGAGATACATGAGGCTGCTTCAGAATTTGTGATTTTCACATACAATAATTTTCATATACATGTACATGATTATATATACATGATATACATACACATGATTTCATATACATATACATGATTTTCATATACAATACTACAGTTTAATTTAACGATTGCAAATACAAGTTCAGGAGTCAAGTGCTTTCTCGGTGATATTTGTAAAATATCTTGCCGGTCTTAAATAGATGATATTTAAATAGATGAATAGTTAGATGGTAAGGTAAGACTGCCATGGGCAAATAGCTTGTGGGGGTAACAGAAATTATATTATTTGGTGCATTTTGAAACACTGGCTGTGTGATATGAGGAATATGGTGCCATGGTTCAAAAAGCTACTTTAAGAATACCCAAGAGATTATGCAGGTTTGGTGGGATTTTTTTCTGCAACAGTGACATATCACAAACTACTTTTTAAAACTACCCTCAAGACATTTTGCTATATCACTGACACTTACGGTAAAAAAAGTTCTTTAATGTTGTTCAGAAAGTAACAGGGATATTGCTGCAAAGGGATAGTCATATTGGTGTTATTAACAGTTTATGTTTTTAAATGTGTACCCCTAAAGTGAGCTATAAAAACTTTATGCCCTTAAAGAGAGTTATATTATTTTTAAAATAAGTTTTTTAAAAATATAAATTAAAGTTTCATGAATTGGTTGACCTGCAGGAGAGTGTGATGAGATTGTGACAGCCATATTTAATGCCATAAACAGTGCGGGGTGGGTTCCAGACAATATGTGCTTTTTAAAAAAAACATGTGCCACACCACTGCTGCCACACCTCATTGCAAATGATTCATGATATTATGGCAAGTTGAATTTCAAAAGCAATTTATGCTATAGCATGTATTAGGTGCTGGTGAAGCTACTCATTGATGAGAAAAGTGCAAAATCCCACTGGACCCAATCAATCAATCAACAGTATTTATATACCACTTTTCAGTAAAAGTTCACAAAGCGGTTTACAGAGAAAATGAAATAATGGCTAATGGGTCTCTGTCCCAAAAGGGCAAATACTCTAAAAAGATGCAAAAGAACCCCAGCAGAAGCCACTATAACAGACATTGCTGAGGTGAGGAGAGCCAATTACTCTTCCCCTGCTAAATAAAAGAGAAACACCCACTTGAAAGGGTGCCTCATGGCCAGTTTGCAGGGGACAAGGGAACAAGTCAAGCTCGTCAGGATGTGTACATTTTGGGACGCTGGTTATTTGGTAGATACAGTATTGGTGACTTTTGCCTGATTATTTTTTACCTAGTGATCTACATCATCACTCCCTGTGCACCTTCCCTCCTAGCGTATCAGCTGGTTATTGATCAGTCAGTCTTCAATGTTAAGTATAGGCACATTTCACCCCTTTTCAGCCCCTGATTTCTCAACATCAGTTCTTGGTGGGTGTTGATGTCACAGAAGGAACATCCTCCCAAAAATTTCATGCTTCCAAGCCCAACGGTTTTGGCTGGCCATTGATGAGTCAGTGAGTGAATCAGTCAGTGACTTTTCAGTTATATATATATATATATATATATATATATATATATATATATATATATATATATATATATATATATATATATCTACAGTATTTATATACCGCTTTTCAACTAACAAGTTCACAAAGCGGTTTACAAAGAAAATGGAAAGATAATAATAGCTAATTAATAGCTAATGGGTCCCTGTCCCAAAAGGGCTCACAATCTAAAATGCAAAAAAAGAACACCAGCAGAAGCCACTTGAACAGACATTGCTGGGGTGTGTAAGGCCAGTTACTCTCCCCCTGCTAAATAAAAGAGGAGCGCCCACTTGAATGAGTGCCTCTTGCTCTTGCTTAATTTTAAATATAAATTAAATAGTGCACTGTGAATCTGACCTCTTCAGGGGTCTCCAAATTATGGCCTGTGAGTCTGCCACAAGACTTTATCCTGTCCATTGCAACTTTTTTTGTCAGAGCATTTGCTCTAGTTCAACATTGTATTCATTACTTATAATTTCTGTTTAAGCATGTTTTTTTGTAATTGTTGCATTTCTCTTTTGTTCCAAAATCATATTGTTCTGATTCCCAAAAAGATTCAAGTAAAACTTTTTCATTCATATAAATTTTATTTCATTCATTTTTAAAACTGAAATTTTTTTAGCCTGCTAAAATGTGTAAAATATATAATGTGGCTCTCATACTGAAAAGTTTGGAGACCTTTGTCTTAGATCACCAAAATCTCATCAGTCCAAGAGATTTTATTGTTTTTACCAACCAAACAGCTTCTGTCATCAGATTGGGCTGTTCATGTGCCAGGGGAAGATCAGCTTGATGGACTGGAAGATGAAATGAATCTGAGTGAAATAGAGAAAGAACTGATAAAAGAAAGACTTCATGAAATCAGTCTTCTCATCGAAGAGGAAGGAAAGCTGTCAGAAGAGGTAACTTAATTACCGGTATACAATTTAAAACATAGATCACACTCTAACCCTAAAATCCAGAGTAACTACGGGAGCACGCAAGAGACATTACGTGCACCCGTAGTTACTGCACCACCTAATGAAAACCTATGGGAAATTCATATTGCAATCCAGAGCAAATTGTTCTTACACCGGAGCAAGGACTTCCCGTAGTTACTCTGGATTGCGCCCATAGTTGAATTTCAAAAGTATCTGCTCCAAAATTATCTGCAATAAACAGATTTATTTTGAACTTGATTCAACATGTGCTAGAAAAAGCCTTTCCACAGATGACGGACAGATTACTGTTAATCTAAGGAAAGCAGAATCCATTCAAAATGTCTTCCAAACACCTTTGCTGAATTTTACAACCAGGGTAGGTTTATGGAATCTTTCAGTAGAGCTTACTGAGAGTGAATATTCCTGGGAACTTTTAACAACTACTTGGCCTTCAGAGTTGTAAAAAACGTTTTAAACCCCTGGCTTGCTTTCTTTAGTTTGCATATAATTGTTCTTTTCAGATAGCTAGAGGTACAACAGGCTTGGATCTGTATGGTATATGAGACAGCTGCATGGGTATGGAATTTCTTTTTTACCATTCCTTCCTTGCCTAGCACAAATAACATCTATAAAACACCAACAAAAATCTTCATAATCCGGTGGCAAAGCAGTTGTTCATCTTAAATTTTCTAACCCAGGTATTGCTGATTTGTTTTGGATTGTGGAAAGTTGAAAAAGAGGAACATTTTATCTATAGATATAACCTACTTATAGCTGATTTTTCTCCCATGGTTTTACCTCAACATGAATGAGCCTGCTTATGGTAATGTGGCAGGCGCACAATCAATCTCTCTCACCTGTCGGAGGCTTAGAACAGCTTCTGAAGCACTAACCTTCAAGAGACTTGTTTTTAGCTTTCAGTTTCTTTTATTAGTACTGTTTTGGTACATATAAAAGGATTATAAAAATGGCTTGTTGTCCGTGCAACACATTTTCCTGGGCTGCCTTTCATTTACCACTCCATGGTCTAGTCAGCAAATGTCTGTGCTACCAGAAATTGTGGCATGATCTATTTTTGTCCGAAGCTGCAATCAGCACATGGATTTTCCTGTACTTCATGGAGACAACTAGAATCACTCACTCCTTCCTTTGATTTACTGTCAAATAGTCATGGCTTTTTCTACATAACATCCTTTTTCAGGTCTGGGTATAATCGGCAGGCAGTACATATCATACACTGTGTGCTTCTGATGAATTGGCAACCAAAAAGAGTGATGTGGCTGACTACTGGGCAACCAAAAAGAGTGATTTTCCCTGACTACTTTCCTACTATGGGAAAGTGGAAATCCTATTAAATTAGATTCATGGCATTTATAAGAAACATTAAAGAGTCTGGAAAAACAGAATGGTTCAATGTGGAGTTGAGATGTGGCATGAGAAGTCCCAGTTCAAAACACTACTCCTCTCTGAAGGAATCCCCTCATCACTCTGAAGTTCACTCAGATTCTTGTGTTGAGATGCTAATGCTTTTCTGAGACGTTTAGTTTCCAGTAATGAATAATATTTGACTAAGGAACTTGACCATCTTGGTTTCATTTCACATTTTAAACTTCACAATGTATTTTAATTTAGAATTTCAACAGAATACAGATAGTAAAGAACTTCTTAAAGGACAACCATGATCTTCAAAGTAGTTTGCAGGCAGAAATGCAGAATCTGGAAGACTTGGAGCAAAAATTGTATAGCCGAAAGGAGTCGATGAAAGACACCGAGAAAGCAACTGATGAGCACAGGACAAATGAAGGCAAGTGAATAATTTTAAACTGAATTGTTTTTATTTTTCTATTAAAGCCATATTGAATGCTGACATTTGTTAGGTATTTGGAAAGGTTACCTAGCAGGCACCATAAAATCAGAACACATAAATTTGAGATGACATTTTACTTTGAAATCAGGAAACAAAGTTTAGCATAGAAAGGCAAACAATATTCTTAGAAGTAGAGCCAGATAGCTGTTAGTTTAAATCGATATATAAAATTCAGGCTTCAGTTCTATGAGGGGCTGGGGACCCCAGCAATGTCTGTTATAGTAGCTTCTGCGGGTGTTCTTTTGCATTGTAGATTGTGAGCCCTTTTGAGCCCCATTAACCATTAATTTTTTCATTTTCTTTGTAAACCGCTTTGTGAACTTTTTCATTGAAAAGTGGTAGATAGATAAGATGGATAGATGCATTGAGTCCTGTGGAAAGCAGAACTGAGCTAAAAAGCTGTGCTTACTTGTGAGTAAAGAGCAGCAGTGGCTTAGTGGTTAACTGTGCCTGTCAATCTGAAGATCAGCTGGTCGGTGGTTTGAGACCTGAGTACCTCAAGATGGAGTGAGCTCCTGTCCTTAGACCAGCTTCTGCCAACCTAGCAGTTCGAAAGCGTGCAAGTAAATAAATAGGGACCACTTTATTGGGAAGGTTACAGCATTCTGTGTACATGTGGGCTATATGTCCACAGAGGAGTCTTCGGACAATGCTGATTCTATTCGTTAGGGAAGAAAGGCAGGATATAAATAAAATAAATAAATAAATGGCACTTGAAACGGGGATGAGCACTGCTTCTTAGAGTTGGTCATGACTAACAAGGCAGCCTGCATGGGACACCTTTACCTTTTCTTATGAGTAAGCGCATATGCTTTGGTGCATGTTTTCAGATCAGGCACAGATGAATGCAAAGCCACCAGAAAGGATCTAATCCAGTGAAAGTAGAGCTCAACAAGTCCTCCAGAATTCAGCCTCACCCCCACCCCAAAAAGAATAAAACAGAGGCAAATGTTGCAATCCTAACCTAGGCTGGCCTAACTCATTGGTCTTCCTGTTCCTGTAGGGGATGTAGGGATGAAAGCACATGTCTGTGCATTGGCCTAACCCTCCCCCAGGAGTGGCTCTGGTCTTACTGCACTTTTTGTGATATCCTCAAGCCACCACAGAACTTGTCCCAGGGCTTAGGACAGACAAACTGGGGCTTAGGATTGCAGTCTTAATTGGTACCCGCAATCCTAGGTACACCACTTAGTTCTTCTTACTGACCATCTTAAGATTGCTTGGCTACAAGGCCTGCAACATCAGTAGGAACCAAGACTAACAGTGTTTCCCATCTTGAACTAGAAAACCTATTCCCCTATGATACCCAGACTAGCTTATCTTTCTTATCCGTCCACTTCCTTCCTGCCAATAGTTTTGCAACCCCAAAATCTTTTTCCCTTCTTCAGTTATGTGTTGCATCCTGCATGCATACTTTGTGCTTCAAACATCTCTAATTTTGATTAATTCTTTCTGTAACACCAGATGTGTGATCAGTCTAGAGCAGATGTGTCCAAACATTTTGGCAGGAATACCACATCATCTCTCTGACACTGTTGGAGGCCAGAAAAATGATTTACATCTCAAATGTGAATGAACTTGTATACATTTAAATATAAGAATGTATTAGATACAAGGCCTGTCTGCAGTCCAGAGGGATCTTGCCACGGATTGCATTGAAGCTTGCCGAAGGCTGCATCTGGCCCCTGGGCTGGGTTTGGACACTCCTGATCTAGAGCAGTGATTTTTCATCGGTGTGCAAAGTACGTTGGTGTGCTGTTCAAGTCTGTGGAGGGTCATTTAGTAAAGGGGCCCTTGGGGGATGTGAGCACCTCTGACCTGGAATGCCGTGTGGCTTGTCAATGGTAAAAAAAATAACCTGGAGTGTGTCTTGACAATTTTAGCACTTTGTCATGCTGTTGTGAGATGAGAAAAGTTGAAAATAGTCTAGATTGAGTTTTGCTGTATGTAATGATCCAAAAACGTAACATGGACAGTCCAGCTGAAACTCAGTGGGCCCAAGTGTGCAATTTCATGCTCTACTCTAGAACCAATGCCTTCATTGATTTTTAAGAATGTTTTAACTTTCTCTGTTCACTTAGTCTGTAATACTGAAATGACAAGAAGTTAATGCAGAATAAGATTAATATTGTTATTGCTTTGTCTAAATTTCAGATTGTCCTTTAGTGAAAATGAAGCATGTGATATGAAGAATTGTGAAAATGTCAAGCAAAAAGCAGCGTTATAACAGAATGATCTCTCTTGTATTGAGACTGAAAAGTGAATTGTCATGATTTTCTACAAATTTCCAAGTCCAGTTTACTTTGAGATTTCTGTTCTGTCTACATAAAACAATTGTTTTAATTTCATTTCTGTGTACATATTTTGGCTCTATTATCAACCATACTCAGTGAGACCAACAGTGGGAAAATTCCTGTTCGGAAGAGAACTATCACTCTACTTTCTCCATTAGAATGATGCAATCCATTTGGTAATCATTGTGGTCTGTTCTTCATGAGGCATGACGTAGGACCCAATCCCACACTCCCAAAACACGAACTTTCTTTGCATAACGATCAGTGCCTTTCCCACATAAAACATGACTCTATATATTTTTAATGTCTCATTGGGCCAAGCTGTTGCTTTGTTTTGAAGACTTAAGGTGGCAAGAACAGACTTATCCACCTATTATTTCCTTTTGGGACTTGCCTGATCAACCCAACGTACTGTGTATTAATTGGGTTTTACATACAGTAAAGAAAGGTTCCTACAGGATCAATAGATATGCAGGAAACAGAACATAACCATCCTGAGAGCCAGGATAGTGTAGTGGTTAGGTAGCTGGATTGAGACTTGGAAAATCCAGGTTCAAATCCTACATTAGCCATAATGTTTCCTGAGTGAACTTAGGCCAGTCACTCACTTTTACGTCACCTTTACTGTTGTGAGGACAGAAGGATGGAACGAACGTTTTGAAAGCTGCCAAGGGCATTTGCATTGGCATGGGTATAAATCCCTTAAATACTATTTCAGAAAAGTGTTCAGAAACATGCATGCCTCTTATACCGATTATTGCTTATTGACACAGCAAATAGCAGGGTGGATAAGATCCTGCTGTAGTCAGAAATTATGAAGTAATGGACAAGATGAGCTAATATAACAGGAATACAAAAGTGTATCACACAAGATACATTTTTAATGCACTACTATCTTAAATTGCAGAGGTCCGGGAACAGAATGATAAATGAGTAACAAAAATGGGCAGTGTTTGGAGTAATTATTCATTATATGCAGTTAAACACAGATTCTCAACAAGTTCAACACATTTATTATTCCACACATATTAGAAAATCATAATATAATTCATGCATGCACTTTTGAGGGTATGGATAGTGAACCAGTTATTTTAAAATATTCCAAGATTAGAAGCCTAAATTTTTGAGAAGGAGGAGAGGAAGAATTTGTTCAAATTTCAATCTTTCCAACATATTAAATAATGAAATTTCAGGAATGGAACTCAAGTGTAATTTGGTAAGTTCTTAAGTGAGCCCTGTACACATCTGTATCCCCCTCTTTGCACATTGGGGCTGTAACTCAGAGAAAAACATAGCCCTGCTGAAGTTACTGGTAATAGTTAATACTGATGAACAGTTATGTCAATTTCAACCAGCTTCCGCTTTCAAAGCCTTGCCAAACCTGAATCCAGTTTGCAGGGACTAACTCAAAACATGCATTTTAAGAAAGACCAAGCAGTTTATAGACTTGGGGGACAAGTGATTGAGATCCATGGCTTAGTGCACTTAACTCCAGCTACTATCTTGTCCATGGTGGATTATAAAACAGTCAAACTGCTTTCTGAAGAACTGACCCATTTTCAGCTTGACTAAGAAACAGTTTTAGATCACAAGGCACTGACCTCTTAGCCTAACCTCACCTTCACTGGTACACAATATCACTTACTTCCTCAATTAACACTTGAAAGAAACTGTATTAAGGGAAAATTATTTTTTTCCTTGTACTTTTGTTAGGAATATCAGAAAATAAAATTGTCATCGAACATACATTTCAGGTCTCTTTAGTCTTTACTTACATAGACATTTATGTCAGGAACTGGTAAACAGATACACTTGAATTAACCCTTAACCTGAATGATGCAATTGTACAAAAATGCTAAAGTGAAATTGAGTAGGATCTTTATCTTTAGTAATACAATACCAAGAATAGCAGCAAGTTACAATCTAATTGGAATTGGGCCCAGTCACAGACTAGCAAAGCCTGGAAAGGGACTGGGTTGAAAGGGAATGGATCATTTGCATACATACTGAAACTGCAGTCAGCTTGCAGCTCTTATTCATAAGGCATAACATGCTCCTTGATGGGTTAGCTCCCTAAAGACACTTCATTTTTTTCTCCCTCCTCCAATACATAGTCTTATGCAGCAAGAGAGGTGGTTGAAGTCCCTTCAGAAAGCAACACTCAACTCATAGTAAGCTAGTTTTGTGTCCTTACTGCAATATGCAACACTCACCTTCTGAATGTTCCCTCACCATGTACTAAAAGCCAGATCATGTGCATGCCACAAGCCCAACACATGCCATTTAATATACTTTTTAATGCAGGGAAATATACAATAAAACAACGGTACTTCTCACATATCATAGATGCATATTTGACCAACATTTCACCCAAAAGGAGAAAGACCTTTGGGCAGAAGAAGGAATTCCTGGATTGACTAATAGGAATTTCTGATACATGGCATTTAGTTTCTAATTTCTAATGCTTTCTGATGAATGACACGTACCAAATCTCTCCAGTTATTATAATCCCTGCAAAGAATTTATTAAACATTCATTATGAAAAGAAGTAGAGTCGGTCAAAAGTATACATACAAACCAGATTCTATTTTAATGGAATAATTCTGGTCAAGAGCTTTCATGGTGAATGTTCAGCATAGAGAGGACTAGGTATCTAGAGACAGTAATCTGAAGTATTTACATTAACATTTACAGTTAATTCATAATCTACAACATAGCCTCAAGGTAGACATCTTAAACCTCCAGTGTAAGAAATTTAAACAGCAAATTGCTCGCTTTCTTTCAGTGCATTTGTTTTACATATTTAGTCACACACAATACAAAGGAGCATCACAAGAACTCAATGCCTATTGCATGGCCACAAAATGGAATCATTTACACATATGTAGTCAATATAATTTAGGTCATGATTTCACAGCAGTGTGCAATTTCAGCTCTGCAAGTGGACTACGCCCACTACTAACCTCTTAAAAATATATCCTCAAGGAGAACACAAGGGGATACTTCACAGAAACAGTTGCACTGTTAAAGAGTTCATATTGAACCATGCTATAGCACTGGAAGAAGCCTTGCTCCTTCTCACCCATAAAATGGAAATTCAATCCATCCTAATCTTCTGATTGGTCATCCTGTAAATGATGCTGTCATATCCAGGATCCATGTTCCAGAGGTTGTAGGAGATTACAATCACTGCTATGGCAAGGGCTATCATAATCCATAGAATTATGTTGAAGACCACAGCATAGTTATGATTGTATGCATATCCTATGTTATATGGGTTGTCAGAGGTGCCCTATGAAGAGAGGAAAAGGAAGAAAAAAATAAGTATTGCAGCCGGATATTCATTTAAGAAATTTATATCCTTCCTTTTCCATGTAAAATGCAGATTGCTAAAGAAAACACAGGATATTTTGGGTAAGCCATTGCAAATAAATTTGTGCACTGTCTGCACAAATCTGAAATTACTTAAGCAAGCAAGCATCTATATTCTTTAAACTGATAAAAAATCCCAATATAGAATCTTCCATATCAGCAATTAGTAACATCAACAAACAATGAAGTCAACTAAGCAGGTCCTGGGTGCACACATTTTCTAAAATGCAGACAAGTTTAGAGTTAAAACTAGCCTAAATCAATTTTTCCAAATTTAATTTCAAAACAGAACTGATGACAGGTTCGTTTTTTCACACCTGAGCTTAATTTCATTAAAATATTGCAGTTGTCTACCAACTCCATAAATTTATGTGAAGCGTGATGACATCTAAGTTAGATATTATAGCTTTCAACCATTGGTTTTGCTTATAAAGCCACTGGATAAGAATGTTTTCCTTCGTATTAACTTTGGTAGCATTTTGCAAACATCTTCAAAATACCATGGTAAAGAGAACCAAGAAAAAGACATTGCAAATTATTTGGAGCCAGGTCCTATGCATGTATACTTGGAAACAATTCCCACTGTAGTCAATGGAACTATGCTTCTGATTAAATATAGATAGGATTGTAGCCTTAGCAAGTGAGGCTGCATTTTAAGCTACTTGCTTGCATGCTTCATGGAAACTGGTATGGAAACTACAAAACTCAAGGATTGTGATGTTGTGGTAGATAAGAGTGTTATACAACCTTTGAGGACTGTAGGATGGATCGCGACTTCCTTACAAAGGGAGTGTCAAATGTCTTCACCGTCACCACCTCAACCACAGCATTCCCACCATAGAGACTGTACATCTCATCTGCAAACTGGAAAAAAGCTTAAGCTCAGCAGAGATATGCTACAGAAAAGATTATACGGCTAAAGGTGTAACCGTTTGATTTGTCTTTGAACAACATGAAGCCTCTTAACATTCAAATTCTAAATTTGTTTCCCACTAAACGATGGAATAGGTGACAAGATTTCTATTAGACTTGCCATTTTAATTAAGAAAAGGTAATGGAAAAGCTGCAACTCTGAAACCAATTGCTTGCAAGTATTAAAAATATACTGGCAAGAAATTCCAAAGAATTTCTATTATGATGAATTGTTTAAGGAAATACAAAAGATTCCGCAATACATTTTGTACCCAGTCCATCTGTTTGCTTAGTCACAAGCCAAAAGACAGGATGGTGGGTGGGTGCGCAACTGCATGCTTCCAGATCTTTCCTTCCTCTAACAGAAGCAACATGCATCACTTGAAGCCCGTTTTGGACAGCATTTCAGAAACACATTTCAGTAAGGCATGGAAAGCTATCTGTAAGAAGTAAAAGTGAAGTGTCAGGGACCATACTTAAAAGGTCCCTCTGCATTGCAGTCCTGAACCTATTTTTGAAAATGCTGGAAATGAAAGTTGATTCCACCATACTAACTTTTAGTGTCTGCATTTGCAAGGAATATCTGGATCAGAGTAGCTGCAAAACAAACTCCCCCAAAGTCAGTTCATCTACATAATTCTTCATCACCACTCTTTTCCACTGAAAAATCTCTGCTCTACTCACAAATGTGTGATTTACAATGATCTGACAAAAAATTACGTGCCTAACAGTCTAGTCATCCAAGGAACTTTAATCTTTAAAAAGCTAAACAGATTGGTCATAAAAACCCTGTTACTAAAGGTTAGAAATTTTCAAAGGGACAAAGCAGTCAGCCAGGATACAGACATGTGTTCCTTAGATTTAGGCTCTCATTTCTAACTTTTTGAAAGAAGTTCAGCAATGCTCCTGCTAGTTACCTTTTGCAGAGAGTCTGAAAGAATTTGAGAGGCATCCTTGAATTGTTGAGAATCTTCCCCATATCGTTTACTAATTTCTTCCAAACCTGACAGCTCCAGAGAATACAGGTCTGGTGAATGATCCTTTGCCAAATGTTTATGCCTGGATAGCTTGGGAGATAAAAAATATGTAATCAAGATGGGGAAGGGGGAGAAGAGATGCCCAAAGCAGAGCTCTTCCAAGCAGCATTTTCTAACAGCACCTTCTAGAGCAGTGGTCTCTGAACAGCAAGACTGCGAGGACAGGAAAAAGCTGCCTCTGTTGTGTGCAGAATTGTTGTGTCACCCTGTTGTGTCTGTTGTGTCACCCTGCATCACCTTTTGGGTTCATCGCCTCACAAAGTCAGGCTGAGCAGGTGCTTCTGCTGCGTCACCCAAAAGGCTCTGCTCCTGGATTAATGGATGGATGTGGCTGCCCAGAACAATTTTGTGGGATGACTAGATTGAAAGATATGAACAGCGTGGAATGGTAAGTTCTGTGCACAACGGGGAGGCCATTTGCAGGTGCCACGTCCAGCCCAAAGGCCAGGATTTGGCACCTGCTTTTCTAGAGGAATGCATCTTCCTCTCCAGCCAGGCCAGGATATTTCTGGTCCTGACAGGATATCTGTGCCAGTTCATCTGAAATTATAAAAAGAACACAACGGTTTTATGAACTCTCACATATTTAATATTCTCACATATTTCAATATATCCCAGAGTTATACCTTTGAAGGTCTTAACTTTTTATTTCCATCTCATACACACTTCTTTCCACTTTAAGGCTTACTTAGCCAACTGAAAAGTTACAGTGAGAAAATGACCTGGTGGCATGACACCACTGCACACGGGGCTTATTGGTAGCCCTCTTTTGCCCAGATTCCGCCAACCCAATAGCAGAATTAACCCTACAATCCAGAGTAACTACGGGAGCACGTAACAGACATTACGTGTACCCGTAGTTACTGCACCATCTAATGAAAACCTATGGGAAATTCATACTGCAATCCACAGCAAATTGTTCTTACACCAGAGCAAGGACTCCCCGTAGTTATTCTGGATTGTGCCCTAAGTGTTCGTTTCCAGTCTTTGCTTACCAAGCTTGTGATATCATGCAGGACTTGCAATTCTGACAGAAAGAGTAGATCAACCTAAGGAAATAATAGTTGAGTATTTTGGAACATGAACCAAATAACAGTTTCTTCTATGCCAAATAGTCCAAAAGCCAAAGCAGATATTAATGGCAAGTGCAAAACTCAGGGTGCAATCCTATCCACATTCTTGTGAGGCAGAATTTACATCTGAGTAGAACTGGGCTCTTAAGGGTGTAATCCTAACCAATTTTAGGTTGACACAACTCACTAGCTCCCCATTCCCATGGTGGTGGTGGGAGGCCAATGTATGTCTGTGCACTGGCTTAACTCCTCCAGGAGTGGTGCAGAAGTGCCTTTTGGCATTTTTGCAGCATCTCCAGGCCAACTCAGGACTTGTGCTGGGACTTATGCCAGCTTGGGTTAGGATTGCATTCTCAGTCTCAGGGTTGCCAGATTTTGATAAATGGATCTCATGGCCTGATCTCCGCACAGAGGACATGGGCATGTCAATGCCTATAATGCAAGTCTCCACCATGCTGCAGCTAGTACTAGTATGCACATAGTGGTCAATGTTGGAATGAACAAATGCTTGAGAAAATACCAGCATATGAAATGGCTTTGCTACTCAAAGGTTGGGGAACCACTACGTCCTTGTGGTGCTATTCTTGGGAGCACTGACTTGGTTGCATTGGCACTTCTGGGTTTGTGCCATTGCAATAAAAAAGGGAGGACTAACTAGACTTAACTAGCAGCAGCAGGGACATTGTTTTGCAGCATCTTCTAGCCCCCACCCCACTTTGCAGCAGCAGCAGAAACCTGTAATTCCTGCTGTCCCACCATCACACAAACTAGATACACCCCTTAAGGTGAATTCTGTGTTTCCAATTGCCTGGGGGGGAGACATGACCCCCGTGTCGAGAAACACTGATTATACTGACTGTCCAGTATTTGACACTTTTCTACTCTATCTGGAGATGCCAAGTATTGAGCTTGGTTCATTCTGAATGCATAACTCTACCACTTAGCTATGGGTTTCTTGAGATGCAAAACAACCAAACCTAGAATATAAATTATTTGAAAAAGTTAATAGAATTTTTATCAAATAAAAAATAGAACAGATGGTGAACTCTGAAAAGTAAAATAATTTCCACCAAGTTGTTCAGGGTGACAAAATAGTGGTTCCTCCCCCACCTTTTATTCTTGCAACAATATTAAAAGATCCACTAGGTTGGAACACACTGACTGGCTCAAGTAACCTTCATTACTACATATGGATATGAACCTAAGTCTACCTAATCCAAGTGCCAACAATTTAACGACAGTAACACACTGTGCCCAACTTCTCACCATGTCTTACCTCATTGTTTCTGCTCAGAGAGTTAAGAGGAAGAGAAGCAAGAACGGAATTATCTTGGAATAACCTGTTCCGAAGCTGTCGTAGTGTAACTGAAAGGTCTTCAAATACGGAGTTTGCTTTTCCAACCATATATACTCTCTGAAAGAACCATCATTATGAGAATGAATCTTTTGGGGGTAAAAAACACACATTCCACTGAGGAAGCAGCTATCTATATATATAAAAGAGAAAAGTCACTCACTGACTCACTGACTCATCACCGCATTGCCAAAACCGCTGGGCCTAGAAGCGTGAAATTTGGGGTGGGTCTACCTTCCATGACGGAGGGGTGCACTAAGAACCAGTTTTCGGAAATTCCAACCGGAAGGGGGTGAAAAGGGGCGCAACACGTTTTCCTCCCTATACTTTGCATTGAGAATTGCTGACTCATCAGTGTTCTGCACCAACTGCTGGGCCTAGAAGCATGGAATTCTGGGAGTTCCTTCTGTCACCTGAACACCCACCAAGAACCATCTGGAGAAATTTAACCCTTCAGAGGCTGAAAAGGGGGCAACGTGTTTCTCTCCTATACTTAACATGGGAGACTGACCAACATCCAGCCAATTTGATGCTCGGTGCCTGGTGCAGTGGGAATGTTGTTCAGATGAAGAGGTTGCACTGGCGAGGATGCTGCACATGGGGGATGATGCGCACGGGGGGAAGTTGCGCACGGGGGGGGAAGTCATATGGGGAAATGTTACTCCCGCAACGCGGGTACGCTTTTTGCTAGTTCTCCAATATGAAAAGTTGTATACCACTGTGCTACTGGGAACGAAGCAAAACATGCAATTTAAATTTTGTGTTCCTTTCCAGAAAGGAACAAGTGCTTACCTCTTCACTAGGAGCTAGCTGTACAACTACTGGGGTTTCCTCAGAAAACAAAGTATGAATTGCATTTGCCACACCATCCAGACTGAAAGGAACTGCCTAGAACACAAAGAAAAAAATGCCATTAAGAAAGTCTAACATTTATGGAGTGGAAGGCTAACTTTTCACTGCACATGAATGTCTCCAACATCAGCCCATCCTAAATGGTGGTACAGCTTGCCATGGACTATGGAAGAGAGTGAGCAGATGCTGAATGAATGGGCTCAATAATGTGCATGACCACCACTTGGCCAAGAACAACCAAGGCCTGTAAGGAAATCCTTAAGTGGACTGTGTGCTGGGGTAGGAAGCGTCTGTTCTAACCACAACCTAAGGAAATGAGGGTGAAGCATGAAAGATGGGCAGTGTGAATGTGGAGAACAATGAACTACCCTACACATGCTCCAGTGAATATAGTGCCCTTCTATATGTACAGAGGAAGAACTTATGTTGGCAAAGGAAAAAGTTAAGGTAGCTTGGTTTTGGATAAATGACATCTACGTAATTAACTTCCTTTTAACGTTCTTTGTAAAATTTTTACCCATGTATGTGCTTCTGACACTAATAAAGACTCAATCACTTTCAAAATTTTAAGAAAATAGCCTTCTGCAATGTAGAATCTATTTATAGATAGGATATTGCCCAATTTTCCTAAAAATTACAGAAGTGTCTTTCCAAAGCTGGCATTTAAAAGCAGCTGCATTGAAAAATATGAATAAAGTCATGATTCTTTGAAGCAATAATTAAGAGTACATGAACTAGTCTTCTGCCTTCATTAGAATTAACAGTACTTGTGCCCGCCTTTGTTTTTTGGTTTGGTGTTCAACGTTTTAAATTTGGGGCTTTCATTTTACATTTTATTTAAGGCATTTATAGCTTGCCTTTCCAAAAGTATAAAGGATTCCAATAAGCTTCAGGGCCATCCAAGTAATCCTATCCAAGTTTCTAGCACTGGTGCAGCTGTGCCTACGCTATACCCTGGTGAGGTAAGGGATTTGTTCTGTTTTCTCAGGGCTATATTGAGGGTGCACTGGCAAGTGGGATAGGACTGGGTCCTAACAGAGTCTTTGGACCTAAAAGGTATGCAGGGTAAGTGCAAAAGACCATTAGGTGGAGAAAAAACATGGAAAGCGTCTGATATGCCCATTAGCTCCCCACTCTGGTTCTAATCTAAAGCATAATGCAACTTGAATCAAGACAAAGAAGAGAACTGGGCAAGAAAATGGAAAAAGCATTCAAGACCCTCATTCACCCTATTTCCCCATTTGCACTGCTATGTGAGAGAAAGCAATGGGCCTCAACTGAGCCAATAAAGATCTTCCTTGCAAGGAAGAGGACTAAGGCTTCAATCCTAACGCCCAGTTAGGCTGGCCTAAGTCCCAGGACAAGTCAGTGCTGGCCTGGGAGTGTCACAGACGTGCTGAAAGGCACTTCTGCACCCAGTGATGTAAGGCACTTCTGCACCCAGTGCTGTACCTAGGGTGGCAGTAGGGGCACCCAGTGCTGTGACTGGGGGGCAGTAGGGTTTTTGCCCCACTGAGCCAGCAGTTCCCCCAGGATCTGTTTCCAGATCAGTCCTTTCAGCCTTTGTCATGTATCTGAAAGCTGAATGGAGTGCTCAGCCCTTCCCTGCAGAGACCCAATTCAATTACGTTAAAGGAGAAAGGTGCAAAAATTAACTTGAGGCTGCAATCCTATCTACTTTACTGAGAAGGGCCTATATCCTAAAGTGAAATTAAGCCCCTTGCTCTGGAGCAGTTAAGATGACTTTCCATAAGATAACACTAGAGGGTGACGTAACTGCGTGGACCCGTAAGTGCTATGGATTTTGCCCTAAGTCCCAGACCAAGGCAAAAGGTCTGGTCTAGAGGGTAGAGCCTCCGTTTGCCTGAAGATAAGAGCTGAAGGTTGCTAGATCGAGATAACCAGAAGTCAGATCTGAAGCAAGACCTTGAGAAGCGGCTGCTGTAGCTGAGATTTTCCATCTGCTTTTCAGTGGTAGTGAAGAAGCCTTCTCAGCTGCCCTTCGTGAGAACTGAAGGAGAACTTGGTCAGCCAGCATTTCAGACATCGGGGCCAGTGTTGTAACCAGACTGTGAATGTAAGATCTTGAATGTAGTGTCTCTTGAAAGATAGAGACAATCTGTGTTTGTAAAAATCCCTTCGAGGGTTTAGATTCGCCTGCCCATGTAAACCGCTTTGATTAAAGACTGAGGAGCAATCCAAAATGTCCAGAAAAGCGGTATATAAATGCCTAGTTATTATTATTATTACTGACCACACCAGGATTTACTTCTGAGTAAGAGTACACATGGTTGTGCTCTGAACTGAAATTGTGTTGGACTCTACCTTTTCCCCAGGAGTTGCAAGGCAGTTCATGTCCAGATCTAGAGTTGGGCGAGTAGGAGCCCTTTCTTTTCATGTACAGAAGGCTAGCTGGATGCAATACAAAGAACAGCAACTACCAAAACAGAAACTTCACACCACAATTTTACACAGAAGGGGGAGAGGCACTTAACATACAGATTTACTGAAAACACAAACTCTGATCAGATTTCAGTCTTCTATTCCTCTGCCAATGTTTACAACTCAGCTGCAACTCAAAACATATAAACAAAAGGGGGAAAAGGAGACCTGCACACCTTTTTATACCAAAGTTGACACTAACTACACCAACAGATTTTCAGTACAGGAATCTAGAGCTTGATTGTACTTACATCCTCAACAGGGTAAGATTTGCCAGTCTGAGGCAGTGTTAGCTTGTCTATTCCTGTCACGGTGACCATTATTGTAGCTCGAGGGCGTCGGAAGAGATCACCCACTGCTAGTCCAGGCCAAGGAAGGTCCTAAAATAAAGATATGTTTTTTGTTAATGTGGCTTATCACACACTTAAGACAGTGAAAACCAAGCTCCTATGAACTTGTTGTTATTGATTGGCAATATGGACAGTTAAGAATGCAGAAGTTCATGCTATTTGATACCAATATATTTAAGCAATATATTTATCCTTGTGATAATATGGGCACAGCAGCCATACCTTGATTTAATTAAAAAATAAAGAAAAATCAGATTGTGCTTCAGTTTAAAATTCCCAAAACAGCAAAGTACTGAAAAAGAGTAGTGAATTTACAAATCAAGCCTGTTTCATTATTTCCAGAAGTGGTGATCAAACATCAGTCACAGTACTGAAAAGAGAAGAATGTCACATACTTCCTCAATAGAGAAGCCCATAGATAATGCTGCCACATCGGGAATTCGCTCTCCAGGTATTGGCCAACTTCCTTCACGAAAAACAACGGACTCGGGAGATCGTAATATGTTGAATTCATTTGCAAAAGTACCTGAAATAGAAGGATAACAATTATGAAGCTTATAGATGTTGAGCTTTCCACACAATCATCACCAGAGCTACAGATGGCCTTTGCTTCAGTTCCTTAGTCACAGCTAGTCAAAATGGAAGTTCATCATAATAAAGGGAATAATAATAATAATAAAGGGAAGTTCAAATAATATAATGAATACTTTGCACAATTCCCTACTATTTGAGTGGCAGGACTATTGCTGGGTCCAGCGTATCTGCTGGGTGCAGAATGGACTGCACCACTTGGATGAAAATAGCAGATATTACTTTTCCCCCCCACATGAATGGATTTAAAATTCCTCATAAACAGTAAACAAGTACACCCAGGAAGGTTCTAATTCAAATACACTACTTGTCTATAGTGCTTGTTTTCTGTTTGTGGAGAAGGGTTTGTTTTTTTTACATTGGGAGTAAATGTAAAGGCAACTCCCTGCTCCAGTGTTGAAGTGGTGTGAATCTTCAGCCACCCTACTCTGACACATTTTGGACCAGACTTTAGTTAGAGAAACCTTGTTTAAATTTTGGCTCTCAGAACATTTTTCCAAGTTATACGATACTACATTTATACGTACTTCAGTAACGTAGCCAAAGGTAAAGTAAAGGTGAAGGTGTCTCCTGCAGGTTGCCCTGCTAGTCATGACCAAGGGCAGTACTCATACCCATTACAAGACCAAAAAGACTTCTTTGAGGTCATGTGGCTGGCATGACTAACCACCAAATGCACATGGAACACTGCCTATTTTTCTACTTGCATTTAGATGCATTCAAACTACTAGGTTATCAGGAGCTGGGCAAGTGATGGGAGCTCAACACATCTTATAGGAACTCAGGTCTTGAACTGTTGACCTGCCATCCTTCAGGTTGACAAGTATAGGGCTTTTAACACTGAGCCACCACAGCCCTTAACATAGCCAAACAGAGTACCAACCAGCAAATGTGCTAATGCAGGCCTCCGTCAGTCTTGGAAGACTATGGTACAGTACAGTCACCTTTATTGGCATAACAGGAAGACTATGGTATCGTGCTCGGCGCTGCATACGCTGCATGCGAAGCACGAAAGCCTGGGTTGGATTGTTATGGAGGACAGGCTGTTACCCAAGCAGCAAATCTCCCCTCTCCACGCCACTGAATTAGTCCAATGGAAAGGCAGAGCCAATACAATTGGATCCAGCTGGTGTCGCAGAGCTGGGCTAAGGATAGGAGCTCACCCTGTCTTGTGGGGCTGACCCAGGTCTTGAACCCTGGCCTGCTGGTTAACAAGCATAGTGTCTTAGCCACTTGCGCCACACACAGTCCTAAATGTGCTAATATAAAGGCAGATAAAGCAATAGGATTCTTGCATATAAGCTTCCCAATGATCAGACAATTTTGCTGTAGAGATGTGCTACACAGGGACACTAGCATTACTAGTGTTTAACACACATAATTATTACTCATTCTCTAGGGCCAGGTCCAAGGGTAGATTCTCTCTCCTTCCCATTCTGGTGTCAAATACCAGATTCAACATTCCTAATCAAAACAATTTTTTGAGAGCCACTTTCACAGGGCATGGGACAGTGGGATACTATGGGCCAGGACTTCATCCCCCAATCTTCTCTTCCTCTGCAATAAATACAACCTTCTCTACACCTCATTAGTCTCTAGAGCTGGCAATTGGGGGCTTAAGTGTTACCTATTTGACTGTCCCAGAGCTTCCAGTTGCTGAGCCTGGCTCCATTATGTACAAGTGCTTCATAGGATAAGTCAATGAGACAAACACAAGGCAAAAGCCTCCATAAGGCACAGTTGCAACATTCTTCTTCCATCACTTTGACCACATTTACCTTGAGAGCAGGTCTAAACCCCTTTCACAACTTTATGATGAAAACAGTTAAGTATTGACAGTAAACATGGACCACTGTATAATACAATACAAGCTTACACCAAACAGTAATCTGTTTGGTGTACCAAACATTATATGTGATCTGTAAATATCATCTATCCATCAGGTCATTTGGTTAAAGGACAAGCAAAAATACTAGTTTCAGGCAAGGTTGTTAAATAAATCCAGTAATTTTTTTCTTAGTTCTGTTGCTCTGTTCTGCCTATAGAGGAACCCATCAACCATATCATTAACAGACTACTACTAAACTAAACCTGCTACAACTATCACAAAACATCATATAGATACGCTTGGATCAAGTACACTGCCTAAGGGACACCTGCAAATAAATCTACCAAGGGTGCAATCCTAAGCAAATTTCGAGCTCCAGGGTAAGGACAATGCAATTCTGAGAAAAGGAAACAAATATTGCCTCATGTTGAGGAGGCTTCCAAGCCATTCCTCCAACTGCAGGATGCAGCACATGCCCCACTGGCATAGCTATGCCATTGCTGGAAAGTTATGGTAGTTAGAATTTTACCAGCAGTTTAGCAAGCATTCATCAAAAGGACTGTTCAGTTATATGAAATATTGTACATTGTCAAGAATTTTAAAATTAAGAAACAGTTTTCCCTTCTCCTAAAAAATGGAACGCTTTTTTAAAGGAGAGAAATCTGAAAAGTGTATTTGTTTCTACAAGGGAAGATTTTCACTTGCCTCTTCATTAGCTATGACCCATTATTGATATAAGCACCTTTATTTAGGACGCAGTGGGCTGTGGGTGGTGCAAGCGGTTAAGACGTTGTGAATGTTAACCAGCAGGCCAGGGTTCGATTCCCGGGTCGGCCCCACAAGACAGGGTGAGCTCCTGTCCTTAGCCCAGCTCTGCAACGCCAGCTGGATCCAATCGTATTGGCTCTGCCTTTCCATTGGACTAATTCAGTGGCGTGGAGAGGAGGGATTTGCTGCTTGGGTAACAGCCTATCCTCCATAACAGTCTAACACAGGCCTACGTGCTTCACATGCAGCTTATGCGGCGTCGAGCACGATACCATAGTCTTTCAAGACTGACGGAGGCCTGCTTTTAGGACGCAAAGTCTCCTGAACTCAACTGAACGTTCAGTAGTCACAAATTCTGTATGTATAACATTAGGATGCCACCCTTGTTTCCAATCTTAAGGACAAGTGTTGTTAAGTTGTTGATATGAAAATTACAATTAACATATACTGTATGGAGATTTGAATACTGGAACTGTTTTCAGCCATGATCTATATTAAATAGAAAATATTTCTTATGTATAAGAACCAATAAACTTAGACTTTAGACCCAATGCTATTTTAGGCATTTGAGCATAGTGGCTTATAGCCCAATACAGAGTAGCACCTGGGTTGCCCTATCTATCACTAGGGTGGAGCAACTGCAAGATGGGCCACCCTAATTACTCTGGAAAATTTTGGGACAGAGCAAGGCAACATAGGCTGCCTAAGAGATGTGGACCTGCTCTGCCCTAACTGTGGCAGCATAGGCAGCTCAGGAGAGGCATGTTGAGGGCATGTTTAGCATTGCCTAGGGCAGAGCAGTTACTCCGTATCCAGAGCCTGTTTCCCAGGCAGAAATGCCCTCTTCCAGCTCCTCAGAGTTATACCACCCGGGAGCAGGTATAGTAATGAGTAGACCCATAGGGGTCCATGATAAGGCCCGAGTAAGAATGGCAGTGTTGACCAAAAATCTGAGTTCTTAGTCAGCCTAGCTGCAACCCCTGCCTCTCAACCTCAAACTATGGAACAACTACCGCAGCCCACTCACCTCAGGATCCAGGAAGCCATTCCAAGCATCTGCCTTCCCCTAGAGGAACTGCAGCTGTTACTGGTTATCAGGAACTTCTGGGCTTCCTCATAAGGCAGGCACCACAGCCGTTCCTTGTTCAGTGTGATCCGAGGGGGTCTCCTCAGAAGCAAGCCCTCCCCAGCTGTCATTGTATTAGTATGCTCTGGAGCAGTTAGGGCAGCCCAGGCTTCCTGACTCTCTGGATCCAGAATAACTTTCTGCTCTGGGAACAGAATGGTTGGGGCAGCCCAGCTAGGGCTCTCCTCACTGCCCTTAATCTGGTTTGTGCCCTAAGTTGTACAACAGATATTTATGACTGTTTATACCAAGCGGTTAAGACATTGTGCCTGTTAACCAGCAGGCCAGGGTTCAAGACCTGGGTCGGCTCCACAAGACAGGGTGAGCTCCTATCCTTAGCCCAGCTCTGCGACGCCAGCTGGATCCAATCGTATTGGCTCTGCCTTTCCATTGGACTAATTCAGTGGCGTGGAGAGGGGGGATTTGCTGCTTGGGTAACAGCCTATCCTCCATAACAGTCTAACCCAGGCTTTCGTGCTTCGCATGCAGCGTATGCAGCACCAAGCATAATACTATAATCTTTCAAGACTGACAGAGGCCTGCTTAGACGGTGTATGCCCCACAGAAGTTCTGTATCCCAGATACACAGAAGCTTATTAGCATAAGTTTTATTTAAAATTCCATTTCACAGACTTGTACCTTTAATTTTGTCCTTTTAAAATGACAGTGTTGAGTGATGGGCTAAAAATATCTCCTAAGATATTTTTAAAGTCAAATATAGTATGGTTAAAATAGTAAGTAAACAGTAAAGTTAAAACAGTATACTCACAGCATGTAGTAGTTAAAACAGTATGCTCAGAATGGTCAAAATTACTAGCTCTTTAGAAGCTAGTGGCTACAGTATGTAGTCAGCTGATCATGAATAATAAAGGACTTCCCTCACATTTTTTAGTTTTGCCATTCACAGATATGATTCTTTCCTACATTAAAAACATGTGATCTAGTTTTAAGCAATTTTGAATGACTGTTGCGTACTGTGTTTTACAGTGCTAAGAAGTAATGGAAATTTAAACATAAATTTGGTGAACATAGTTTTCAGATTTGTATTAATATGAGACTGGCTTAATTAATGGGTTCTGAAAGAAAATCCAAAAATGAATTTGCCTGTAGCACCCAGGCCTGTCCTAACAAGACAGTGTCACAAGATGTTGTCTCCACCTTCCTATGCAAAGCAAAAGAGTTGGACTTCCTCAGATTTAGCTAAGACCGGGATTGAGAAAAGGAACAAGATGAAATACACCAAGTAAAAGCAGAACTCTCTGAAGCAAAAAGCAAGTTAGCAAAAGCTAACTAATATCTAGGACAGTGGATGCTGCTCCTCTAGAGCTGCTTTTGAGTTATCTCTTTGTCCTGGTTCCTTGGGTTTAATCCAAAGGTATAATAAATCCTAATAGGTATAATGGATAGATAATAAATCTATCATGATTTAAAGAGGCAACATTAACAGCACTTGTCAGGCTGAATATTGGAAGAGTAGGTACTCTAAAAGACTCAACACACTCACAATTGCCCCAAATGCATTTTAATTCAAATGTGGAAAATACTCCACACAGCTTTGAGTGGTAGAACAGCCCAAAGCCAGAGGGTTAAAAACTACTCTTCTCTTCCACAGCTTTGTACTACTCCTTTTCATTAGGAGAGGGAGACAAATCAGGAGACTGTTACTCGCAAACATATGCTGTGGAATTTAGCACAGAAATAGCGGAGCTGGAATTTAAGCTGCAATTCAAGATTCTGTACCAATACAAGGAGTATGCTGGGCAGACTATAAAGAATAAAAGCAGAATGTCACAATTCTGTTAAAGCAGGCCTCCGTCAGTCTTAAGAGACTATGGTATCGTGCTTGGCGCTACATACGCTGCATGCGAAGCACGAAAGCCTGGGTTGGATTGTTATGGAGGATAGGCTGTTACCCAAGTAGCAAATCCCCCCTCTCCACGCCACTGAATTAGTCCAATGGAAAGGCAGAACCAATACAAAAGTTCTTCACAGCTACGATTGTGCTAACATTAGGTTAGTATATGATGCATAAAACTGCATACTACCTTATCCACCCCTTTTCCTCTAGAATTTTCCTCTTTGAAATATCACACAAACAGGCAAAGTTGCAAAAGAAAACAGGTAAACTCAAAGTGGCTCTTCATAGAAAAAGAAAAGAGTAAACTCTTCATAGAAAAAGACTGCGGTATTAGCTTTGCATACAAAAAAAAATTCCAGAAAAGTTCCTGTCAGAAAATCTGGAGAGATTTTAAAGTAGTACTACTAACCTAGTTGGAATTAAGACTGAATCCTATCAATTTTTTTTAGAGCTGGTGCAGTTGTGCCAGTGGAATGTGTACTGCATCCTATGATGGAGGAGCAGTCATTGGGAGTTTCTTAACATGTGTTCCCTTACCAAGGAAAGGTAGCATTGTATGAAATGCTGAAATCCTATACAGTATAAGCTTACCTGGGAGTAAGCCCTGCTGATCATAATGAGACTTCTGAGAAGACATGAACAGGATTGTGCTAAAAGGGCCTGATTTTGTGTAAGGCATATTCATCACTAGCCACCTCCCTGTGGAACAGTTGTTTCTAAGTTACACTCTGGTACAACAGATAGAAGACCCCAAACCCCAGTCTAGTTTCATTATATCCTAGCATTTCCTTTCCTTTCCTTCAGTACTTTTCTACACTTACTACCACTTAACGGCTGCCCATCCACTCTACTTGCTCCATAGCAAAACCCAACCCTGCTTTGCTCAACACCCCTTCCCTACCACAGAACTAGATTCCCCACACAGCACTGCATCTAATCCTAAAGCTGGAATCCTTTCAACTCTTATCTGAGTGTAAGCCCCATTGAGTATCATGTGACACCCTGGAGTAGACATACATAACAATGCATCTAACCCTACTAAGGCCGCAATCTTATCCACATTTACGTGGGAGTAAGCCCCACTGACTCCAATGTGATTGACTCCCAAGTAGACATGCAATTTTATCCACGTTTACCTGGGAGTAAGCTTCACTGACTCTAGTGGGATTTACTCCCAAGTAGACATGCAATTTTATCCACGTTTACGTGAGGGTAAGCCCCACTGACTCTAATGGGATTTACTTCTGAGTAGGCATACATAGGTAGGTCTGCAGGAAGCCCTTCTCCCCAGCAAAGGTGCTGCTGATGGAGTGAGCCCAGACGGGCCCTGGGACGGTCCGGGAATTTGAGTGAGCGGATCGGGAGCCTCACCTGCCACAAGGGTCGTCACCGCCCAGAGGGCCAGACCAGCCCACGGAGACCCCATCGCTGCCTCTGCCGCAGACGCCCCTCCAGCCACCCAGACTCAGCTCAGGAAAAGAGGAAGTGTCAACCAGCCGGCTGCACAATCCCAGCCTAGCCCGCCCCCGCCGCTGATTGACAGAGACATCGACCATTCACGAAACGCGTGCTCTTGAGTCAGCGCGGTTTACTTTGAGTGACAGGACGTTAAGCCAATAGCAGAGCCAAGAGAAGAGCCTTCCTACCTCTTCCACTCAAGTGGGTCACGAGACTCACAAGAGCTGTAGGAGGAGCTTGCTCTCATAGAAGGCCGGGCTTCGGTTTGACTGACAGCCACATTAGCCATTCATAAGTAAGACGATCTGCTGCCTCTGCGTCGAAAGCACCAACGGAAACGACGCATGCGCAGATAGCGTGAGGAGGAAACGGCTGGACAGCAGGAGGCTGGATCTGCCACCTTAGCGACCGGGGCGTTCCGAATAGGAGGAGTCCCAATGCATTTGTCGCTCGCGGTTTGATTGACAGGCAATTAATCCAATGAGAGCTAAGTGGGAGGGCTACTGACGGCTCAGCACAAGGGCGCTCAGCGAGGCCTTCGTGAGGCCTCGGGAGCTGCGACCGTTAAAACCGTTAACGGACATTTGGTTGTTGACACTGAATGGGGGAGGCTGCAGCTTCTGAGTAGACCTGCAGGGGACCGGGGCTGCAGCCCTGTCCACTCTTACCTGGGAGTAGGCTCCACTGGCTGCCCTGGGGCTTGCTTCTGAGTAGACCTGCAAGGGACCGGGGCTGCAGCCCTGTCCACTCTTACCTGGGAGTAGGCTCCACTGGCTGCCCTGGGGCTTGCTTCTGAGTAGACCTGCAGGGGGCAGAGCTGCAGCCGGAGCATATGCTGGCCTAACTGGAGATTAGGATTGCAGACTTAAAAGAGTTTGTGTTTTATGGAAAAAGCACAATTACAAATGTAATAAACTATGTTTTCTTGTTCCAACAGCAGCAAAAAAATTTTAAAATTCCCAGACTCAGAAAAACAATTTTTTTTTTGCTTTTATCATTAAGGAATAATATTTGCCTCATACACCTAATGATATCTTTTAGCAAACCAGTAAATGACATAAATAAACTAGAAAATTATTATATAGTTGAATTCTTAATATCTGAAAGGGTGAAACTATGTAGTACAAACAACAAAAGCCACTCAGGCAAATAATTTTCATATGAATTTAAGTGAAAATGGGGAAAAAAGATGATTCCTACTGTTTAATAAAATAATAAAATCAAATTACACACTACATGTGCTCAGAGATAGTTCAAAAATATTAAACGGGCCTTACATCTTTCCTGAGAGACATAAATGTGCATTCTGTATTGTTTTCCCTACTTTGTGAGTATGGAAGCAGAAATCAAGGTGACTAGGTAGAAAGAAATTGTCTGGCCCAAATGCTGACGTGAGGGTTGTAGGGAACAATAAAGTCTAGAGATTTCACGGGATTGTTATGTAGTTGAATGATTTAAGGTCTGAGAAGTACATTGTACAGTTAACAAGAACCATACAAATTATTAATAAGGAAATGGCTATTTTTGGCAAGTTGTGTCCATATGTAGAGGCACATGCTACACATTTCACTCTCCAGGCTTTAATTCTTACATGTCAGCCTCAAGCCAATTAAGAAGACTAGAAACAACATTAAACCTGCAAAACGAGAAATATAGAAAATGTGCGAAAATGCACTTCAAATGAATTGCCGCTCTCCTTTAATTTCCTTTCCTACAGATTTCCACATCAGCAAAACCCAAGCTTGAATTCCAGGCCAAAGATAGGCACTCTGTCAAGAGTGTTCCTCCTTTATTTAGCAGGGGAAGAGTAACTGGCCCTCCACACCCCAGCAACATCTGGTCAAGTGGCCTTTGCTGCTATTCTTTTTGAATTTTAGACTGTGAGCTCTTTTGGGACAGGGACCCATTAGCTATTCATTAGCTATCAATTTTTTTTATTTTCTTGTAAACCACTTTGTGAACTTTTTAGTTGAAAAGTGGTATATGAATATTGTAGATAGATAGATGGATAAATAGAAGTTCTGAAAAGGTTTTTTTTAACGGAATAGTATATTAAGCATATTCATTTTAGCATATCAAGAGTTGTTGAATCAAATTGATAATTGGGTCTGCCATAGGTATATGTGTGTGTGAGAGAGAGAAAGAGAGAGAGAGATATTCAGGAGAATATCTGCAGAGAGGATGTATTTAACTCACTATAATCCTGATGAAAATTGCCCTCCTGAAGCTGCTATTACCCATGGGAGGGAAAGTTCCATTGGTGCCAAATGAGCCATGAGAGAGAGAAGGAGTTCGTGTTTGAGAAGGGGCTACGCAGGAGGAATGAAAGAAAGTTTTATTGTCTCTGAAAGGACTTCCACTTTTCTATAGCTTGGAAGCAATACTTTAAAGGAAATAGGCAATTTCCTTGACATAAAATCTGTTAGGTTCCATGAATTCCAGGACCCCAAAAGGACTGCAGATCAAATCAATACTACTATAACTGGACTGTTGCTGACATCTGTAAATGATACAGTGACATTCAACCCCTTGTGAGAGAAGAGTTTGAGACAGATGAAGATATAGTAGTTGCATGTCAATTAGATGTCATATCCCCAGTCCCCCCTAATTCAATAATAAAAGTCACTGAAACTAAGGAGACTAGTAACAATAACTAACAAACAACTTGTTTTGTGATTTTAGCATCAATTTTGTCACAGCAAACGTTAGCTAGAGTGGAGTCTGTGTGCAATGCTTTGTATACAAATTATAGAACTGGAGCAGTGAACTGACAGAAATATCAACTAGAACTATTCTGCAAATACTTATGAGTCTAACATAGTGCTATATCGGCAATGCAAACCAAACTTGTGCAGGAACAGGTAGGCCAGCGTGTATGTGCTGTATTCAGTACATGTTTTGGGCAACAGTTTCATTACCCCAGAGCAAGGGGAAACATTTCCCTTACACTGGGTAATGCAGCAACAGCCCCAATGGGTCTACTTGGATCTGTGCCACCAATCAGTGGCATAAATCTGAACAGGTGAAGAACAGTGCAGTTTGCCCAGAAATGGAGCTTAGATCCACTACAAGTGCCAGGTCCCAGCCCTGCCTCCTGCTCTTGGCTGCCCACCTGCTGCCCACCCTGAAATACCTCCTACCTATCCCACCTACCTTCTCCTCCCCCTCCCCCAAACCCTACAGCATTGGGCTGACTGAGCTTGGCCAGCACAACTTACCATGCTCTGAGTCCTATGGTCACATGTAAAGGCTGGTGTAAAGGAATTCCTTTGTGCCAGCCCATAAAAGTGTTTAATTGTGCTTTTGTGATACTCTTGGGTGGGCACTGACTTGCGTGCCATTCCTGGATATTGCACCAGCCCAAGTGGGCACTCTAGATTGCGCCCTTATTTATGTATAAACCATGTCCTGCACTTCAATAAAATATGCCACCATTGCATTATGTCGTATATGAAGAAATTTAACAGCAAGATAATCAAGCTGTTCACATTTAGTTGTCTATTTTAAGCTGGAATTAAGTTCTTTCTCATTGTGTTGCAGTGATGAATAAACACAATGATACTGCTGTTAAATGCAGTAGAGCCTGGGCTATGTCCAGCCGTCATTGTATAATTTGCCATTAGATTATGTGTTTCTTTAGGCAATTTGTTCTGGATTGCTATGATTGTTAGTTAATATGCATGCAAGACACTCTAACTTTCCTGCTTCTGATTAAGCCACTACCACTTAATGGGCTTTTCAGGGTCTGGTAAGACATAGCTATAGAATATGATTGGTTAGGCTACACTATACTGAATATATTATATTCAGATACATTATCCTGCAATAAATGCATTGATGGAACAACATTTTAGCTACCACTGAGCCTATAGTCTAGGGGTCTCCAAGCATTTTGGCCAAAGGGCCACATCAAATATCTGGCACATTGTTGAGGGACAAATAAAATTTAAATAAATACATTAGAGATGGAACTCTTCTTCTGAGGCTCTCAGACACTTTCTGGATGCAAACTGAACACAGAGCTGGCTGTGTTCTATTGAGTGTGCTAGAAGCTCTCTGAAGATCAGAGGTTGACTGAGGGCCAGATAGAGGCTTGCCATGGGCCACCTTTGGCCTCTGGGCTGGGGCTAGGGGACCCCAGTGGTTCTGGAGTGTTTCAGTCCAGGACACAATCTGTCCAAGACTACCAGAAGTGAAGTGATCAACCTGGAAGCAATGTCACAGCTGGAAGTGACATGAAACAAAGTGACATCACTGAAATGCCAGAGTTCCTCCATGTCTACTCCAAAATCAGTCCCTTTTTGTTCAATGAGGCTTACTCCCAGGACTGCAGTCTTGAGCGTCCCATTCCAAGATGGTGGCACCCAGCTTTAATGAAGTTGAACTTCATCCTGAAATGAATGAACGTCACCCTAAAATGAAGTTGCAACTCTCATTTTGAAAACCACTGCATAGGCTATATCCTCTAACAGTTTTTTCAACTAGTGTTCTGCAAATGCTCGACAGGTGTGTCAAGGAGGGTTATTTACAGGAATATTGGGAATGTAAGCCTCCTGCCTGCAGTATGATGGCCTTGTGAATTGTAAAAAAAAAAAATTTATAGTGAGCCTTAACACTATGCCAGTGTGCCGTGAAATTTTTTTTTTTATGGTTTAAAATCACATCTTTGGAATGATCTAGCTTGAAGTATACTGGTTAGCAGAATTGGGAAGGAAAAAAAATTGCAAGATTTATTGTGCTTGAGCTTTGATCAGATGATTCACTTTGCCAAGAATGAAATTAATCCTGGATCAATCACAAATTTTCTTGGTGGCCTTAGACAGGTTACTGCCTCAGAAGCAGGTTACAGCCTCTCAACCAGCTAGTTCTGGATCTGTCAAGCAGAAGGAATCATTCACCTGGTAAACTGTTGTAAAGTGGAGAAAGAAATCATTGCAAAAATCGTGTATATTAAAAGTTGACAGTATGTTGACTGATAGTTGGGTCCTGTGACTGTTTAGGTGCCACAAGAGAGAAGACAGACACAGTGGAGTAAATTAACTATTTACTGTATTTACAAGTTTAGAGTAGTCTAACACAATCCAGGTCATACACATGAATTCAAGTCCTTCAGTCTAAACGCCTCAGAAGTAATCAGTTATACAGTTTTGAATCAGTTTGCTTCTGCTCTGATCAACAGCTGATCTCCAACTGCCATTTCCAATGGACCAACAGTCCTCCAACTGTCAAACCCAACTGGCAGATATTCACATCTGCACATTCTATACAGCTTAGCTTATTCTAACCAACTGTTAGATTCATAATTCTAACAAAAGTGATATGTAGCTGAAAAATAATATGAAAGCACAATCTGATTTCAGTGGGACTTGGGCCTATAATGAGTGTGATAGGAAAACTCATTTTGGCTTGTAGGCTGAGGGAGGCAGCAAGCTAGAGGGGTCTTCTGGAGGTTGTCATCCAGATGCTGCCCCATTTTATTTTCATTCAATCTTTCGGAAAATGAGCATGAAGATGGGAGAGCATCTTTCATTTTCCACTGACTCTGTTGTGGAGATTTGAGACTGCAGAGCACTCACATTGTGACAGACAGTTGTGATTCCTCTAAATGTGTTCCTGCTGGTAAGCCTGGAAGAAGCTTTGGAAAGATCAGCCCTTTCTCATCTCCTCTAATGCTTGTTTAAAAAAGGCCAGTGCAACAAATATTTTGACCATGGTCCATTTTAACAGAACACTAGTTGAAGAGGAGATAAGAAACGGGTAGCCCCCACCACCAGCAGCAGTGGGGATGTGCATGCACATACTAACACACCCATAGAAATCACAGGTGGCTAGTAGAGCCACCTGAAACATTAGCTGAGCCTGGTTGTCGGTTATGGCAGTCTTATTCAAATAAAAGCCCCTAACCTTGTTTTTGTGGGATAGCTGCCTAGGAGGGCATCCATTCAGATGGCATGGAAGTCTAGGTTACAAAACAGAAAGAGCATAATTTACATTTTGATCTCCTTGGTATGTTTTTTCCCTTTAACTAATTGATTGTTCATCTGCCCATTTGTTGTTAAGTGTGCTGTACATTTTGGATACAATTGCTCGCTATGGAACTTGACCTTCAGCCATGGACAATAATCACATTCCCAGACATACCAAAAGATGTCCAGCCCTTTCCCTCTTAAAATTTATTTCAGCCTTTCCATATACGTATTCGTAAAGATTTCCCTGCCTATAATTGCTTGCAGCCCCTCCCCAGTGAGTGAGAATCCAGTTGACTTTCCAATTTGACTTGTTTGCACTGGCACCATCTAAATTTAAAAATAAATTTTGATTGGTTACTGCTTCATTTGAAAAATAGTCCCCAACCAATATTCTAACCCATGTTTCATTTGGGGACTGCTTAGGTGCCTCTCTGACATGCCTAGTTTCTTTTTTATTTTTTAAAGCACATTACCTTCTCTCTCTCTCTCTACGTATATATATATAAACTGAGAAGTCACTCACTGAGTAACTGACTGACTGACCAGAGGTGGGCCCTGCCTGGCCGAACAAGCAGTTCGCCAGAAGTGGCCAGGCTGGGGTCAGGGGGTGGGGCCGGGGAGAGGCGGGGCCGGGAGGCTGCTCTGCGCTCCTCTTCGGCTGCAGGTGGGCGGGGCAAGGGGTGGGCCCCAACCCTGATGCAGTCGCGTCCTAAAGAGGATGCGACTGCACTTGCGTCAATCTTGACACAAGCACAGTCGCATCCTCTTCAGGACTCGAGTGCGCTTGCGTTGAGCTTGAGCAAGTGCAGTGGTGGGCTCACCCGGGCGAACCAGTCCGCCCGGGTTTTTGGCCCACCACTAGTAACCAGATCACTAGCGGCGGGCCAAAAAGAACAGGGTCGGGCAAACCAGCCCGAACCAGCCTGGGCCCACCACTGTTGACTCATCAACGCCCAGCCAAAACCACCAGGCCCAGAAGCATGAAATTTGGGGAGGGTGTTCCTTCCGTGATGGAGGCACCCAAAAAGAACCGGTTTTTGGAAATTCCAACCAGAAGGGGGTGAAAAGAGGCACAGTGCTTTTTCCTTTACATTGACGAATCGCTGACTAAGGGATGCTCCAGCCAAACCCCCAGAACTGAAGCATGAAATTCGGGGAGAGTGTTCCTTCTGTGACATCAACACCCACCAAGAACTGATGATGTGAAATTTAACTCTTAAGGGGCTGAAAAGAGATGCAAGTATTTTTGTTCTATACTTAACATTGAAGACTGATCTATATCCAGCTGATGCACAGGGAAGGAGGGTGCACAGGGGGTGATGGTGCACATGGGGGGAAGGTGCGCATGGGGGAGTGATGCACATGGGGAGAGATGGTGCATATGGGGAGATGGTGCTCAAGGGGAGATGGGGCTCATGGGAGGATGTTGTACAGGGATGTTGCGCATGGGGGTTGATGAGCATGGTGGAACGTTGTCCGGGGGTATTGTACATGGGGGTGATTTACATGGGGGACTTTGCGCATGGGAGACTGTAATGGTGCACATGGGGGATGATGTGCATGGGGGAAGTTGGGCAAGGGGGGTTGATGTGCAGTGGAGGGATGGCGTATGGGGGGAGTTTTACTCCCGCAATGTGGGTACGTTTTCATTAGTTCTTTATAAAAGAATCACAAATGTATTCATTAATGTCAGGATGAAGGGGTAAGTTCTGTGATTGACTGACACTGCTCATCTAGAAAGTGCTCAGTTTCAGCTCTGTCAATGTGTGCTAATATTGTCATATGACCAAAACCAGCACAGCACAGATCATGTATGTTTTGGATGTGATTGCAACCACCTAATCATGCATCCAGCTGCAATGATGTGTTCCCAAACCAGACTGCACTGAGGAAAGCATGTGCAGTTTGTATGATTCCCTCCAGGCATAAGGCTGCCAGCGCCAACTGAAGTTGTTCTTTGAGGTTCCTTTTCCAACTTGACGTCATGTTGGAAATTCCTGGGCACCCTGTTGGAAATCTCCAGGATTGTTTTTAATTGTTGCCTGGAGATGGATGCTGATTCCTGAAGAGTTGGCAACTATGTTAGTGTTCACTGCCAGGACTGGAATTCAACATAGGAAACTCAGATAATCTTGTGATATCGCACCTTAGTCTTTGGTTTTTAGATACTTTTAAATATTTTGAGTCAAAGTGCATCCTTAAAACTAATTATATTAGCAGAGGAGAAGTTTTCATACACTATATCAAAATAAAAACTCAATTTTATTGAAATCTATTAATTCTATTGCATAAGTTCCAGAACAGTCATTGTAATTTTATATGAAACCTCCGTGCTAATACTGTATATTATAAGTATTTGCATAAAAGAACACACACATTTTAAATATTTGTTCTGGAAATAGAAATGTTTGCATGGGTTGCAAGCTTTATTCCCTTGGTATCAGGCTACTGTTATTCAAATCTTTTCTAATTCTTTGGAAACCTTTTCAAAAATCTTAGCGATATTGTTTCTTATTCTGTTCACAATAATGTACAAGTGACTGGAAGAGGGTTATTGCAAGAAATTTCCTGCTGAAAAGATAACTGCATTTCCTATAAACACAATCTGAGTGATAGAACAGTGTATCCTTCCTGATAAATATATCCAACATTCTGCCTTTTACAAATGTTCAAACTGATTATAAAAACAGTCAAAACTGTGTTGCTTTGTTGTGTTTATTGTCTCCTTAACATCTCATTCTTTGCATGGAAGTAAGTCCTGTTGAAGTCATATTAAATATGATGAGATTGCAGCCATCATACACCGAACCCTAGAATTGTCTCTTGCATTTTCTCATTTGGCAGAACCAGACCACATTTTTTTGCACCAACCCCTTTATTCTAGGGTGACCATATGTCATAACCACAAAGAGGACAAGGACAAAACATAGACCACCCAAGAAAATGTAGGACATAAAAATAAAAGCTAAAAACAGTCAGATATCCTCTTTTTCCCAGGGCATGTCCTCTTTTTAAGCTTCATGTCCTGGAAAAAAATCTTCATTGTCTTCACTGTCAAATATATGAAGACTTTTTTTCCAAGACAAGAGGCTTAAAAAGAGGACATATGTTCACCTACTTTATCCATTCTAATTATGGAAGGAGTTCCACAATGTGTGTTAAACTACCCTGAATGTCATGGTTTCTCTTAAGTAGGATCCTTGCAAAGCTTTCAGCTAAAAAAGTATCTGTTTGTCCACATATGCATTTACTATGTTTTTTATAGGAGTTATCTGGTCATCAGCCACTTTCCTTTGGCAAGGGAACAGTGATGATATAAGGAAAATCACTGGCAGCTACAGGGGATTCCATTATTCCTTGTGAGGAAGATTGGTAAAGTAATTCCATTTTATATATAGCATAACATTAAGCCTGGGCAACCCAATGAAATGTGCTGGGTGCCGCCTCGCGGAAGAAATGCATGTTCCACTGGCACCGACTGCTGCAAAAATTCTGGCAGTATTTGTGGAGACTTGCTAGAGCAGACAATTGTGGTTGAATAGGCAGGGGGATGGCGAGGGAGGGTGCAATGCAGGAGGGGTAGACAGAATGGGGTGGTAACAGGGTGAGGAGGCAGGCATATCTGGCCCAGGATAAGAGTGGAACCAGCAGTAGGAATGCATGCTGAATCTCAACCCCATTTCCCAGACCTGATCTGGGTGAACATGGGCTTGTGGCAGCAATTGAGCTGGAACAAGTCTGAATTGACTCATAGTGGTCTCTGGGGATTACCCTGGGCTAGGAGACAAGTGTCCCTTTACCCTGAATCACCCTGTGGAATACAGTGGAAGCCATGTTGCCTCTGTATCGCCACACAGGAAATCAGATAGGAATTTGCCATAAGTTTTGCTTATCTACATGGACGTTTTTCTTAATCTTTGGGTTTGATAGCTCTGAAAATGTTCATTTTTGTAAGCCTTAAATGAGGTAGTTGAGCTGAATTTTGTTTTTGTGCCCTTTGTACTGTAACTGAAGTTAGTGTGTCTCCATATCTATTTTGTGTCTCCTGGGCTGCACAAAGATTATTTGTGTGTAGCATCTGAATGCAAAGGACTCCCCCTTCCCTTGTCACTCTCTTCTAACCCATTTTAATACATTTCACAAATGTACCAATTATAGAAAAGGGGAGCCTTTGTTCAGGAGGGAGAAAGAAACTCAGCAGAGTGGTGGTGGTTGTCTTGTGATTCTTAAGAGCAGGCACCACAACCAGGAATTTTGCTTTTTCAGTTGAGAGAAGATGTGAACATTGCCCTGATAAAAAGAGGTTGGAAATATCAAAAAGGTTATGGAAGTTGGGAGAGACATTGCTGTGGGAGAGCAGGTAACTTTGCATTTTTTCCGTCATGGGCAACAAACCTGATTTTGTTGATATGGGAATGGAATGCAGGATGAGATGGCTTGTAGGCCAGAAAGGTTGGTTTTCTGAAGTGATGGGGGAAAGGAAGGAATACTTTTGCACATCAGATTCATAATATAATAATTAATTTAAAAAATTATGTAATAAGAGAGCTTTTCTCATAACAAAAAGTACTGCCAAAATTTGTTCTCATTGTATTTTAACTTTTAAGCAATGAGCAAGACCAGCAGATGTGTGAGCAGGTCGTGGGAAGGTTCTCTGTTGCTGACGTGCCTAATCAAATGCATGTGATTATTATTCTTGGATGTATGTCTAATATATTGCTCAGGGGTAAGTGTTGTTTTGGATACTGAATTTTTCTGTAATTTGTTCTACTTTGAAGTAGGCACAGCTTGACAGTCAGCATACTTTGGCTGATGCTAACATAACATTATAGGTCTGCACAACTTATGAAGTCCTCGGCCATGTGTTTTGGCTCCCAGGTGCTTCACAACTCCCCTGTTTTTATAGTCCCAGAAGGCAGCAAAAATGGGAGGGTTAACAAGCCCCAGCCATCTTTGACTAGGAGCAGGTCCGTAGCTTTGTGGTCGTGGCCTATCAGAAACTCTCAGGCCCCTCCATAAATGCTCAGCTATCATTGAGGGAAAGGGAAAGCCTTCAGTCTTTTTTACTTGCGAAGAAAGCAATTGTAAGGGAAGAAATGACAGTATTTGGCCCAGATGCTCATACAAGTTATATAAGTGAATCAGATTATATTTTAGCTATTCTTTGATTTCTAATCCCTGTATACCCGTAGTTCCCAAACTGAATTATGGCTCTCTGGGGAATCAGGAAAGCTGATTCCACCAGCCAGGGAAGCTGTGGAATCTTTCTGAAAAACCTGCTGCCCTAAACAATGTATAGGATTACAGTGCTAACGGGGAACAACAACAAATAGTCCAGTAGGTCAAGGAATCCCCCAATAAACAAAATTTGGAAAATACTGCTGTAGATCTTCTCACCACAACATTTTTTTGGCTAAAACCTGGCTGGGAGGCTACCAGAAACCAACTCTATCTGTTAGTAGCAGATGTCAACTGTAGAAAGCATCCAGTAGTTGTGAAGTCACCAAGAAACCTCCCACCCTCACCCTGAAATGTATGGGGGGAAAAGATTGGCCTGGGAAAATAAAAGCTGATGAATACTTACATACATAACACACTGGTGACATTTTGAGCCATTAAAAAATGAAACTGACAGCTTTTCCACTTGGAAAATGGCCAAAATTAATAGGAAACTGAAAGCAAGCACGTCACTTAAAGGCTGCAATCCTACAAATACGTACCTGGGAGTAACTCCTATTGAATTCAATGGAACTTACTTCTGAGTAGACATGGACTGTGCTGAAAGTACAATAGTACAAGAAAAGTACAAGAAAAACTGGCCAGGTCATTGAGGGTGCATATGGCTGGCGGCAGGGAGAAATAGAAAGCAATGTGTGCATGCACGCTATGCAGCCCTAGTGCTGCACACACATGCTAGTTAAAATGGCAGCTGCAGCCAGCAAGAACTAAGTCGTGCTATGCTGCAGTTGCCTCCTAAGTGCCCCAAAGTCCCCCAAGCACCCTCCCTCTCGCCCAGAAAGCTGGACATTGGACTATTGGGCCTAGTGGTTTTCCCTACTTCTTTCAGTTTGAGCCTGAATTTTGCAACCAGAATCTCATGATCTGATCCAAAGTCATCTCCAGATATTGTTTTTACTGACTATATAGTGCTTCTCCATCTTTGGCAGCAGAGAACATAATCAATCTGATTTCAGTGTAGACTGTCTGGTGATGTCCATATGTGAGCTGCCGATTGTGTGGTTGGAAAAGTGTGTTTGCTATGACCTGAGTGTTTATAGGGATACACCTGCGGAATGACAGCCCTGCTGATGTAGAAGTCTGTCTGCTGTCAGATGGGCTATGGACCCTGGCACAACACTGAAAAATGCCATACCAGCATAGCTCAGATGTAACTGTGATGCCAGTGCAGCTGTACTTGCAGAGAGATCAAAACAGGAATATTGTGCCAACAGCACAGTTGTAAATAGATGTAGCCCCTTGGGTGTTGGGCTGCTTTTCTGCATTTATTTAGATTTTTCCAAATTTATGTTTTAATTTTGCAGCTAATGAAGTTTTTAAACACTGTCACTATATATATTAAGGGTCAAATTCTGCTCTGTTTAATGTCAAAGAATAAGCACCTATTAACTTCGAAGGCGCTGGATCTCAAGAGGTCAGTAATGTTTTGCCTTACCTATTTTGCATTCTGTTTCAACCTTGTCATTACTGATTTCCTGCATGAGAACAAAAATGCTGAATAAAGGAAAGGGGAACCATCATTATTTCCATCTTGTGCAAAAACAGATCACAGGAAATGAGTTATTTTAAAGGGAAACATGGATCATGCCATCCTATTGAGATAGGATTTTATTTTCTACAGCCACATTAATATGAATTTTCGGTATTAATCTGCTTAAATTTCCTTCTCTTATTCATACCACAGACTCATATAATGGAATTTTTCAATTAGCAAGGTTTATCTTGACCATTTTAGAATCTGCATGGATATTTATTTTTGTTTAAATCCCAACCTTCTGTCCCACTATGAAACATTCAGTGTAGTACACAATCACAGAGGCTGCAATCCTAACCTCTAGGTAGGCCGACCTCAGCTCTGTCATAAATCCTGTGTTGACCTGCGGGTGTCACAAGACACTTCGTGCCACACCTGAGGGAGAGTTAGGTCAGTGCACAGATTTGCACTTGCATCCCTACATCACTGCGGGAACTAGAAGACCAATTAGTTAGGTCAGCCTAGGTTAGGATTGCACCCATTATTACGGTAAATAACTGATAAATAAAGGTAGGTGAAATGAGAACAGTTTATAAAGGAGATTTTAATGTTTTCTAAAGTTAGAAATGTGGAAAGCGGTGTTATGTGTTATTAAAGCATGCATATTTTATAAGTTAGAATGGCTTTTAAAATGTACTTGGTAGGTTATACAGGTGATACAGAGTCAGCAGATGCAGCCACATGCATTAAAGAATGGTTTTATTTCTTTCCTAGATTTCACAAATTATTTTTATGTACAAAATGAGAACTACAGAAAGCAGTGTTATGTGTTTGCATTTTATTATCACAAAAAATAAGCTAATCAATGAAACTGAAAAAGCAAAACAGCAAATTTTGCTGAAAAATTTCCTTATTACATGGGATAAGGGAAATGTTTCCCCTTGCCTTGGGATAACACAGCAGCAGTCCCAAACTTGTATTAGATGCCATGTAGGCATGCTAGCCTACCTGCTCCAGCACGATGGGATGCGTTGTTGGATAATTTTTCTGAAATAAATTTTTCCTTAGTTTTTACCTGACACAAAGCTCTTTCATTTTCTTTTTATACAAAGACTGTTTTAAATTTCACCACATGCAAGAATTTAAATACATAGATTTTCTCTTTAGGTCTGGATTCAGTTAATATTTCCCATTAAATAAAAAGACTCTCAAAAGCAGAACCAAGTCTTCTGTCTGTTGATGCTACATGTAGGGAGTTTGTGAATTGCCCTCTCTCGATTCCCAGACATCGGGGAAAACACCTTTTTCTGATCTTTCCAACAAGTCACCTTTTGGAGTAAATATGTTGCCTAGCAAGAGTCAATGTGACAGACTTTGGTTTCCTTTTAGGCAAAGAGGAATATGGCAATGTTTACACAGAAGCTATATGAATTTATTCCTTTTATAATCCCTATATTGCACTGCTTAGCAACTAGAGGGACACTAATCAGCATGACATTAAATACTGATATTTTACCAAAAATAAATGTCACCATACATTTTAAGGAAATCCCACCGATGCCCACCTGCCCTTTAGTTAGTTAGTTCTTTTTGGTGTTCTGTATTGAAGGAGAAATCATACTTTCTTAAAAGAACCCACCTTATATTTTCTCCTCTCTTTTTTAAATCTAATCTGTGTTATATTCAGTGAGGTGCATAGAATCATAGAATTGGAAGGCAGCCACTAGGTCATCTAGTCCAACCCCCTGCCTGTAGCAGGAAATCCTCCTAAAGCATCTCTGACAGGTGAAGGCACAGTGGATTGTCAGGCCCTCCTCGCTCTGCAGATGCAACTATGAGAGAATATAAGAACTCTTCAGTCAAAGGGGAGGGAGTAATTGACCAAACAACCTCTCTCTGATCTGATAGCCTAGGCCAGTGGTGGCCAACCTATGGCACATGTGCCACAGCAGGCACTCAGAGCCCTCTCTGCTGGCATGTGGGAATACCGCTCAGAGACAAGTGTTCTAAGTCCAGCTTGCATGCCCAGAGCTCTTGGTGGGCGCACTGGGCACCAGCATGCTCAGTTGACTCTGTTCCGAAGAGAAGCAGGCTGCTCCTCTTTATAGCAGAACTGACTGATGGTGCCAGTGTCCAGTGCAATGGGCTCAGGGCACTCCTGGTATGTGTTCCAGGCAAGCTCGCTGGGCACCAGCAATGTCAGTCGGCACTTGGTGCTGAAAATGTTCACCATCACTGGCCTATCTAGGCTATCTAGGGTAGGCTAACAAATAAAGAAGGAATCATGAAAGAAAGTTCTGATACCAGGCCTACTTCCCTGGATCAGCCAGCCTTCTCTTGGGACTAGATCCCCTGTGGGGCTGAATGCAAGGGAAGTCCCAGCACTGTGCTCTACCCCACCCCACTACATCCTCTAAAAACACTCAAAGAAAGAATTGAGGACCTTGAAATAGGGTCAGCAGCTTTCTGAATAGCAGATAACTATACTTGGGCCCTGACACAGTTGTCAAGTTCATTGTTTATCTTCATTTTACTGAAGGATTTTTGTGAGTTTTCCTGTGAATTAATGTTAATGTACAGCCCAATTCATGGTGGTAAAATCCATATTCAGTCATTTTAGCACATCAGTTTTGTATGGGGAGGCATTTGTATGAAATTGTCCCGCTGGGAAAACTCAAATATTATTATGTCAGAGGAAAGAAAAAATAAGTATGGATTATTCAAACCAGCAGTGCTATGTCTAGAGTGTAATTTCTGTTTCTGAGACACAAAAGAAGTCCCAAAGAGCTTTAACTTATATTCCAAGAGTAGACTCAGTAAAAAAATTGTATAAATAGTTAAGGCTTACAGGATTTGGCTGTGGAAGGTGAAATTCTGGAGACACAAGCTGCTTCCTTTGGTTTCAGTAGGACTGTGTGGAGCAAGCAGGAGGAGACAACAACAGAGCTGAAAGTGAGAAGGTGTGTGGGAGGGGGTTCTACCTTCTTTTAAAGGCAAGGGATACAGATGCAAAGGAGATCTCCAACTTTTACCACTTTGGGTGTTGAGGTGTGCAATGGAGATCGGCTACTGGAAAGGGATCCGTTCCTGGCCAGTGTGTCTTGACTTGATGTGGCAGGATATGCCGCAGTGACAGTTCTGCTTCTTTCTGTGCTGTCAGCTGCTGAGACAGGGCGCTTAGTGAGCTGTGGCTGTCATTGCCTTTCCAAGCTGGATTTCAACCGGGACTCGGGCCATTAGCAATTCCCTTATCTCCCCACTCCTGTCTATAACACGTCTCACCTTTCACCTTTTTGGCTTCCTTAGAGATTGCCTTTGTACTCTTAAGCAGCTGAAGGAGTGAGTGGTGTTATGGGGCAGTAGCCATTCTCCTTTACACATGTACCCATCCTTTCAGGCACTCGTTCCTGTGGCCAACATGTTCCATGTAGACCCACATTAAAGAGATTAGTCAAATTCATGGAGGAGATGGCTATCTCTGACTGTTAAGCATGATAGCTATATGGAAGTTCCACGTTCAGTAGTATTTGTCTGAATATTTGTTGCTGGTGGGAGAAGGTAGGATTATTGGCTTCATATCTGGCTTGCAAAGCTTCCCAGAGGAACCTCACTGGCCACTGTCAGAAAAACCCAAATAGTGGACTTGACTGATCTGTGGTTTGAGCCAGCAGAATTCTTTGTACATTCTGGTGTGTACATCTGTATTTGGCCACGATCCTATATATGTTTTCAAAATGTGAATAGGTAATTCTAACAATTGTTTAAATATTTCATTTGCAGCCCATCCCTTGATGTCTTCCTGATGCCATTCCTGTCTTTACAATAGGAGATTTTGCATTCCCCACCATAAGGCTGCAGTGGTGCTGTCACTGATGCATTGGTGCCATGCACAAGAGAGCCAGTGGCCACCTGCTTTCATGCAACTGCTTTCCTCTTTTATCCAATTTCATCCACTGTTCCATGATATTTGTCAGTGTTGCTGTGTTTGTTTTCTTTTTCTTTTTGGTTTCTCACAAATTAGCATGTGTTATACAGTTATTTTTGCTGGCCAAAGTAAATGTGCAAGATAATTGAGGCTATGCTTTGACATCCATTTTGACTTTCATCTGTGCTGTAGTCCATGGCCTTACAAAAGTGCAAAAATCCCTCTTGGCACTTTTGTCTGCTTCCTTATGGTGCACTGGACCCTGTAATGCCATAGATATGGAGGTTTCAAGGGTCAACCTAGCCAGTGCGCAGCTCTGATGCCATCCTTATCTTTCCTGATTCACTCTTGCTTCACCTGACTTCCACTTCTCTCTGATTCACCTCTACAACATCCCTGATACTTATTTATCAGTGTTTGCCTCTCTCCATTTCTTACCTGACACAATCCTTGCCATGGGGCGTACAATTCTATGACCTATTTGGTATTGGCACTTTAAAAAGTGCTTTATAGCTGTAGTGCTAACTGTTCCTACATTGTGCTGTGAAGTATGTATTTTTCCTGTGGAATAAATGATTGCTTATGCTTGAAAAATTAATGAAAATTTGATGTAAAGAGTTGACATGATTTGTATTGTAATGTGCTCTTAGGGAAGTACCCCAGCTTCCCAGGAAATACATATCAGCCAGGTGTGAATAATTGGAACTGTATTTCTTTTATAATGTACATCTTGGTTGTGAGGCTTCTGGCCACTACATCTATGTTAGAATCACTCCAGCAGATCCTAAACACCTTAAAGACACAGGTGGCTATCATAAAAGATTAACCCTTTGAGAAACCATTTCACATACTTTTTACACTTTCCATCCATGCGTCCAACTAAAGTGGTTGCCTCAAGAAGATTGGTGGGGTGCCCATTTCTGTCTGCATAGGTGGCTTCATTACTCATTCTTTTTCTTCTACTCACTGGATTTAAAACAAAACAAAACAAGGAGAGAGGTAGAGAGGAAGATGAAATGTAGAGGTGGAGAGATAAGGTAAAGGTGTCCCCTGCAGGTTGCTCTGCTAAACGTGACCGACTCTAGAGTGCAGTCATCATCCCCATTTCTAAGCTGAAGAGCCAGTATTATCCAAGACACTTCCATGGTCTGTGTTAATATGTCTCTTTCTTAAGTTGGATGGTGCATATTAAAGACCCACTGATCTCTCAGCATTATCCTCACAACTCCCTGTTCTCAGTGGGTCAATGAAAGAATCTTTCTGCGCTGCTATTATTTTCTGTTGTCTGACAGGGAGAGGGAATGTGGATTGCCACAGAGGCACAATCAGTCCAGTACTGACAGGGTGACCATACATCCGCTTTTTCCGGGACATGTCCTCTTTTTTAGCCTTATGTCCTGGAAAAGAATCTTCATTGTCCTCCTTTTCCTTGTGAGCAGGCAGCACATATCCTTCTTGGATAAATTATACATAATAAATTATAATACGTAGTTTTAAACTTAATAGTAAGCAATATAGTGTTTAAATTAACCACATGAAAGCAATATATATGAGTGTTTTTAGCTTTTATTTTGTCATGTCCTACATTTTTTGGGTGTCCTACATTTTGGGGGGGGCGCCTTATCCTCTTTTGTGGTTATGACATCTGTTCACCCTTAGTGCTGACTCCTTGTCCATGATCTGTTATTGTAACCATCACAGTGCTTTGAGCTTTGTACACTGAGCCTGAATTTGGGTAATCCATCAGGATAGTATTCATTAATATTACTGGGCTGCCTGAATCATGTTTTGTATGTGTTTTTAATCATACCGCATTGATTAGCAGAATGGGTACATGGAGTGTAGCAGAAGTTGGGAACAATTTCATTAACCTTCAGAAGCATCAGTAAGTCAGTGACTTTGGCCATAAAGATATAATATAATGGGAGACGTAGGCAGAGCATTTCCTGCACGAGAATAGCTGCCTGGAGCAAATGTTGACGTGTCAATCTGGCAGCCAGAGTCCAATTAAATACATGCCTTTGACAAGCTTCTTGTTTTTTGTGCCCTAGAGATGGTGGGGTCAGCCATTTTGCAGATCCTATTTAACTTTCTACTGCAGAGTCTACAATGCACAAAAATAACTGAATGGTGGAAATTGTCCTGAGCAATTATCTTCCTCATCATCAGTGCTTACCAGACTGAGAGACCAGTTTCTGATCCCAGCTTTGCCAGTCCAAATCTAGAAAAACTGACAGTGCTTTGGAACTTTTTTTTTTAGCAAAACACAGTGTGTGGTATCTATCTACAGAACATCTGGGTATGGAAAATGGTAGCATCTGCGCCCTGTTCAGAAAGATTCTCTGCTGGGACGCCAGCTGACTCTATCAAAGGGAGTGCTGTAGGGAAGCCTGTAGCATTGCTCCAGCCTTGCTCTTCCTAATGAGGATTCTTCCTATCATTTACAATACATGAGGAAGGCTTGGTGACTGCAGAATCAATAATGCTCCCCAATAGTTAGGAAAAAAAATTAAATGCTTTCCAAAACCATCCAATGACTTAAATGAGAACTGAATTAAATTCATGATTTGCATAGGAAATCCTGTTTGTGAAGTACAGTATTATGGAAAGGGACTCAAAAACCATGAGCTCTGTTTTAGTTCTTGCTTAAATCAAAAAAATGAAAAGAGTAAAGGAGAGAGGACAAGAAAGGACATTTCATCAGTGAAGGCTGCATCACTTTATAAAAAAAGCAAGGCAAGGCGGAATTTTGCTTCTGAAATTATATTAGTGTCCCACACATACAGCAATAATTAAAAACCTGCCAGCATTTCTATTACATATTCTGTTTTGGTGCATTTAATACCTGAGCTGCTTGAAATCTCATTGGGTTGATTCTTGGCAAACAGATTTTCTTTCTGGATGCAAATCAAAGCTTGAGTCACCTTTATTTTTAAACACAGGACTTGCATAGAATATATGATAATTTTTATGTTATTTGTTCTCAGAACAACTCTGTGAGGTATGGTGGAGCTCTTTTACTTTTTGCAGATGGGAAACAAATGAGGCTGAGAAATGCAGACGTCCCAAGTCACATACTGAGTTCCTGGCTGAACAATGATTGGAACTCAGCTCTCAAAGGTCCAAACCCACACATGTACATTTTGACAACATTTATCATGTAAGAAAACAGAGGTGTATCTTGTAGAACTGTATGAAATTATGGAAAACTAGGAAGACCATAACAAATGCAGCAGAATTTGTTTCTATTGCCTGAACTGCTGCTTCCACTGTCTGCTTCTAGAAAGGCAATACTGAGGAAAATCAAGATTTAGAATCATAGAATCATAGAGTTGGAAGGGACCTAGTAGGTCATCTAGTCCAACCCCCTGCCTGCAGCAGGAAATCCCCCTAGAGCATCCCCGACAGGTGCTCGTCGAGCCTCTGCTTGAAGATCCCCAGTGAGGGAGAGTCCACCACCTCCCTTGGCAATCTGTTCCACTACCGAACCGCCCTCACAGTCAGGAATTTTTTCCGGATATCCAACCGGAATCTCCTCCTACCTTCTGAGTAGGGCCAATGGCACACCAAAGATGTCAAATATTCTTCTTTATTAGGCTATGATTTAAGTTCTCATTGTCTCCATTCTGCAAGATCAGGACATAGCAAGTTACTTGAGCCAGAGTGACCATCTGTCCTCTTTTTCCAGGGCAGTTTCTCTTTTTTTTTCCTTGCCTTGTGTCCTGGGGAAAAATAATCTTCATTGTCCCCTTTTCTTTGTGAGCAGGCAGCATGTTGCCTTATTGTAATTAATAAATTATATACAACAGTTTTAAATTTAATAATATAATATGCAGATTAAATAAACCACATGAAAGCAATATACAGTACCATATTTACTCAAATCTAATGTGCATTCGAATCTAACGTGCACCCCTATTTTAAAAGCCTTAAGATTAAAAAAAAGTTTTCTGATTATTGTAATGTGTAGCTGCAAAGCAGGTACAAATGTAATTTTATTGCATATAGTTATGAGTTACGCGATAATATGATAATATGAGTTATGGCAATGGGTTTATGTTATGGTTTTTACCAAATTGCACTACTTTATACAACAATGGTCTTATGTTACATTTAATTACAATATAGCAAACCATTAAACAAAATACTGACCTATACTTATAATCACAATACTTATAATCACAATATTTTACTTGAACCTTATGCACCATTGAATCTAATGTGCACTTTGATTTTGGAGACAAATAGCACAATCCTAACCATGTCTACTCAAAAGTTAGCCCCATTGTGTTCAATGGATCTTACTCCCAGGAAAGTGTATTTAGGATTTCAGCCTAACTTTGACTGGAAAAGGTGAGCACTAGATTTGAGTAAATAATATATATTATTATTGTTGTTATTATTACTATTATTATTTCCATGATTTCCCATACGAAATATAAAATAATAAAAAATGTGATTGTTTTCATGCAGGTAGAAATGTGTGTGAGTATGCTGGTATTGTTTAGAAACCAGTTTTTGGAAGAGCTGAGCACCTTTTGCAGAATGTCAGCTTTTACAAGAGCTGAGTTCCTTTTGCAGTTTAGCACATTTTGCAGGTCAGCTTTTGCAGGAGCTCATTGGCTGACTTGTTACCTTGCTAACTAGTTTCCTTTGTATCACATGAAAATAGGTAATCAATTTCTTGTAACCAAATGTTCCAAGTCATTGCTCATTAACCAAGACCTTGCTTGTTAAGAATTACATATAAATATTTGCTTGTCTTCCAAAACATTCAAAATCCAAGACACTCGTAAAACAAGGAACCATTGTATATGTACTTTATTACTCAAATACCTCATATAATGCTCACCTTTTTCAGCCAAATTCAGTTTCCAAAATCAGGGAATGCATTATATTAGATGTTAATGATAATTGAATAAATACAGTATTTTGATTCTTAGTATAGGTACAGGGTGTGCATTATATTCAATGGCACATTATATTCTAGTAAATATGGTATATGTGAGTGTTTTAATTTTTATTTTGTTTCCTACATTTTTCTTGGGTGTCCTACATTGGGGGGGGGGGGCTTATTCTCTTTTGTGGATATGACAGCTGGTCACCCTGCTTGTAGTCATCTATCTGAGTAATGATGGTATAGTCTTGTGAAAGACATAAAGATCTTACTGAAAGCAGCACCACCATGCTGAGTTATTTCTGTCCTTGCCCCACTGCATAAAGGTAAAGGTGTCCCCCTCAGGTTATACTACTGGTTGTGACTGACTGTATAGTGCACTGCTCATCCCCGTTTCTAGAGCTATAGAGGCAGAATTGTCTGACATGTTGCTCACATGCTCACAGAACACTGTTTTCTTCCCACCAAAGTGGTACCTATTTATCCATTGGCTTTCAAACTTGCTTTAAAACTTCTAGTTTGGCAGGAGCTGGGCTACGGAAGGCAGCTCACCGTACCCAGGTCTTTGGCCCTGGCCTGCTGGTTAACAGGCACAGTGTCTTAACCACTTGCACCACCATACCCCTAGACCCCCAATGAATAGGAAATTGCAACCCATATCATGACATTCTCACACTGTGCATTCCCTCACTTCCACCAGTTGCAGCCAATTTTTAGTAACTATCAGGTGCAATCCTAATCTAGGTCGGCACAACTCATCAGTTTTCCTAATCCCGTGGTGATGTAGAGTGGCAAACGCATTTCTGTGCACTAGCTTAACCCTCCCCCAGGAGTGGTGCAGAAGTGCCTTACAGCACTTTTGTGACACTCCTAGGCCAGCATGGGACCGATTGGGGATTAGGATTGCAGCCTTTGTGCCAAATCCTAAAACTAACTGCATTTCTTCAAATAAACATCTTTACAAAAGTGCAAGGAGTACAAGGCTGTGGATGTCAAAAGCTGAATGTACAAAACCCAAATGGCTGAATGGACCCCTTTGCTCAGAATTTGTGTGGCCACTATGCTCGGCTCAAGGCAAATGCCAAATAGAATGAAACGGATCCTGTTTGTCCTGATTTCCCATTTGTTTCAAGTTTAATGCCAATTCCTACCAGAAACTGACTTAAATGCCAACTACGTTTGTTAAATTGACTTCCTCTTGTGCTCATAGCTTGTTTTGCCAATTTCACTATACTTGTCAAGATTTATTTTCAGATTCCATCCATGAATGCAGGTTGGCAACAAATAGTGAAACATATGGCAAAACACAGGCTTTAATAGCAGCAAACAGCATTTCAAATAATAATTACAAAACTCCATCTGAAACAAACCATCATTAGAATTAGAAACTTCATCTGAACTACTGTCATTTAGGTCAGTCGCTAGCTAACGCTTGAATCTAGCCCAAAGTTCCTTACCACAACATTTTTGAAATTAAATAATTTTTGAAGTTTGCAAACTGCTTTCATTCATCAACACAAAAGAAAGTAATTGTACTGAACTCCCACCATTAAAAAAGTTCACAGCAAATGAGACAAATTTTATTATTTTAGTAAATTTTGTGCATATATTTTTCATGTATGTATACATTTTTTGTATTGTTAGACAGATTCAGAATATTGTATTCAGAATATAAAGCATCATAGGAAATAGTTGAAAAATTGGAATAAAGCAAATTTTACCTACTATACTGTATTCTTCATAATGGCGGTTGCTTAGAGATATAGTTTAAGCCCTTTGTTTAAGCCCTACAGTTTAAGTTAAGTTACAGTTTAATCCCTTTGAGTAGCCTCTAAGTGGTATTCAGTTCACTGGAGGTGAGAGCACCAGTACTACTGCAGTGAGTAAAGTGCTGGGTTTCGATGTAGGAGCTCATCATTAAAGCTCCAATCATGAAAGCCTGTTCTTGGGCAAGACTATGTATCCCAAAGCAGCCTACATCATAGGGTAGTTACAAGGATAAATAAACTGAATACAAGAAGAATTGTAAAGTGCTTTATATGCCTAAAAACCTACCCAGATTATGACTTCTCATTCTTCCTTCTGTTGACCCCTCCACTTGAGCCTAAATTTAGATTGCAAATTTCTAGTGCAGGGATTTATCTTTTTTTTACTATATAAAAAGCCATGCACATTGATGTAATTGCATAACAATAAATACAGCAACATTTCATAGTGCAATATTTTATTTCAGTACAGAGTAACAAGTTGGGGCTGCAGTGGCTCTGTGATGAAAGGTGCTGTGCCTGTTGATTTGAAGATTAGTAGGTCATCAGTTCAAGATCCAAGTGCTGCAAGACGGGGTGAGTGCCTATCTTAAGCCCAGCTCCTGCCAACCTAGCAGTTTGAAAGCATGCAAATGCAAGTAGATAAATAGGTACCACTAGGGTGGGAAAACCAACATCTTGGCTACAGGACCCTGTGACAGGCCAGCCAGGTGTCCACATGTCACGTCCATCATTTAAGTGGATCCCGCCAGAAGTGGGAACAATGCTAAGAAGATGATGACAGAATAACAATGTTCATATCCAGACATGGCTACTGTATGATATTATGATCAGTTATATTTTTTATATATAACTGCTCACGGTCAACCAATGAGTTTCATGACTGAGGATTTGCATATGGATATTTTCATTCCTAGTTGAGCGTTCTGATATCTATGCCACATTCTTACTGATTAGCCTTGAGTAAGTCATTATCCTCTCACAAATGACCTCACAGAGTAAATACAGTACCATAAAGACTGCTCTGGGCTCTTTGGAGGAACAGGCTACAATTTCAACTTCTCCTGGTTTCCTTGTATGGCTTCAAAATAACCAGCAGCAGAGCAAGGAAGTAGAAACAGGGAAAACTGGGAGAACTGGGGGGCTGCCTCTAGCACTGCGGGGTGGGGTAGAGAAAAGGAGGTACTGGCAATGGTCTTTCTCCTGTTCCATGTTCCAGAAGAAGACCATAACTTTTCTTGCTTCCACACTTCCTCCAGGGGTGGCACGTGGACAGGCAAAGAAGACTGCTGATGCTGCCTTACCTCCACTTCTGCCTATAGTAGAGGCAGAGGGGCATTGGATAGCCAGACATGTGGCTGGCTAAAGAGAGCCACCCATGTTGTCTGTCACCCTCTGCTTCTTAAGAGAAGCAGAGAAGGATTTGCTCTGTGGAGGTGCACATTCACTTGTATCCTCATGAGACAGCCATAATTATTGGGGGAGGAAAACAGAAAAGAATGGCAGAATTTCTGTGGTGCTTCAGGAGACATTTGTCCTTGAGTCAAATTAATATTTTAAAAAAAGAATTTTTGTGTGTGTTGTATGCATAGGGAGAGAAAAAACAAAGTTTAAATATGGTTCTCTCAGAATTCCTATTGCTACTTTAATTCCTACTGCTATAAAGTGTTTCGCTAAAAATTACAGTCCTCTCATATGGAAAACTCAATCCATCATGGCAGGCAGGTAAGAATAGCCAAGTATCCTGACAGTGTCTGGCTAGAATATTAATACTGTTGATGGCTGTAAACAGCATGAGAGATTGTTAATATTTGCAGGACTTTTTGGCTTTTTCTTTGAAAATGGAACAATTTAATGCAACTTTTAATACCATGGTATTATTTTTGTTGTTCCCCCCTCTGTGGCACTCAGATGACTTTTTACCAATGCTAATGATGTGTGAGTTGAACATAAGTTCCCTAGACATTTATCTAATAATGTAATTAGAATGCCATTTATCAAGAGGAATTTTACACAGGAAGAGTACACTGATAATATATTACTTTTTGACCTGTTATATAAAAGGATTATATTTTCAGCAATTACAGATTGAGACTCTTTACCGCAGCCAAAATGATTGTTTTCTAATTAGCTTGTCTTGACAAAAAGAAAAGACATAAACTGACTGTTACCACAGAAACTCCTTGCTTGCTGAGTTAAACCGGAGGCCCAGTTTTGCCAATGGATTTCATTATCTTTTTCAATAGTTAAGGAATTGCTAAATAGAAGCAATTAAAAGGTAAAGATGTCCCCCGCAGGTTACCCTGCTAGTCGTGACTGACTCTAGAGAGTGGTGCTCATTCCCGTTTCTTAAGCCATAGAGCTAGTGTTGTTGGAAGACACCTCCATGGTCATGTGGCCAGCAAGATTAAATGCCAAAGTGCATGGATCCCTGTTGCCTTCCCACCTATTTATCAACTTGCATTTCCCTGCTTTCAAACTGCTAGGTTGACAGAAGCTGGGAAAGGGACAGGAATTCACTCTATCTTGTAGCACTTGGGTCTCAAGCCTCAGGTCTTGCTGCTTGGAGATATCTGGCAGCTGAATAAAGGAAAGAAAGGTGGAAGTAGTTTCCCCAAGACTACTGAACCGCTAGGCAGATGCACAGACAACTGCTACATGGCAGCTGCTATACACATCCAGGCAGCCCTTCTAACTGATTTTGAATGTCAAGAGTAGCATTTCTAGATTTTTTTGAACAAGGCTTCATGATTATTATAGATTATCATAGATCATTCTACTGAACCCTCAGGAGGCCATGGACCCTCAGTTGTTGCTAAAATCTGATGCTTTCCACACTCCCTGCACCTTATAATTAACTTGAAGTGTAAAAAGAGTGCCTACACATCTGGACTCACAGGTAAATCGAGTTAAAGATTTTAAGTTCAGGATAGTCCTGGGTTCAGCCGGTGCTTCTCATTTAAGATACTGAGTACTGAATTTCGGCTGCCTTCTGTGTATTGCCTGTTATCAAAGCTTTTGTATCAAATATAACATCTTGATGAGAACATCTTTTACAAATATTTCTTTTACAAAACTTGGGGCCAATTCTATCCAATTTTTGAGCCCTTATGAAGCCATAATGCAGCTCCAAGATAAGGGACAAACATTTCCATACTTTGAGGAGGCCTCTTTGCACCTACTACACCTCTTCTGTGGAATGCAGTGCACATCCCATTGACATGGCTGCATCAAGCACAGGAAAGCTGGATAGGCTTGGGCCCTAAATACTTTGTATAGCTGCTGTACTGTCATAGCATCCATAGTCTTGGAGCCACAGTTCAATAAAGGGACAAGCAGTCTTTCACAGATGTCATATTAGCAGTTCTCAAAACTACCATTCTCCACAGTCTTTGGAGGGTGATGATAATGAAATTGGTAATTAAAATTTGTAGCATTAGATTATGTTCACACTGTTTGCTTCGGGTGATGGTGTTGCAAAGTTTCTAAAGGGCCATCTTTTCCCATTTGTAACATGCCTACTAATGAAGCTTCTTCAGAGATCCATCTGGATACTACAGATTGAACCTCCCCACTCTTGACATTTGGTTCTAGGAACTTCTGTGAATACTATTTTTGTGTTATACAAAGGCAGTTAGTTAATATGGTAACAAGGCAGGCAATGAATCAAGTACTCTTGCACTTGGCTTAAAACATCAGCTCAGAGCAAAACAGAACTGATTATCACTTGGAAGAAGGGAGGAGATTTGCTTCCCAGCTGAACAGAAACAAATAGTAACCCCTTTGTTAACTTTTCTGACAAGCTTAAGTGTTTGCCAAGTTGCAATGGTAAACAGGCTGCCTTTAAGCCATTAACTGCTCCTTAAGGGATTTCTGTTTTTCAGTTTCATCATCACCATCATCATGTTTTTCAGGCTTTGAGACAAAGTTGCAAATAAATAAATTGCATGTAATTAGGTTAAACTTACTCATGACCTGAAATGGATAGTCATAGTGGCCAGAAAATAAATGCAGTGAATTGCTTCCCCACAAGTAGAATGCTTCACCACAAGCAGTGGATGAATGACAGTGCCCTCCCCTACAACTCACAGCGAAATCCTCACCCCTGCTTAGGTCAGCCCAAGTCTTGCACTAGCCTGGGGATGTTGCAAAGTGTCATAAGGCACTGCTGCACCCTTCCTGGGTGGGTTAGGCCAGTGGGATATGTACCAGTGTCCCCATGCTACAATGGGAACAGGAAGATGGGTAAATTGTGCTGGCCTAAATTGGTTGGGATTGCCCTGTCAGTGGCATATCTGCCCTTGCATAGAAGTTCAATGTTACGTAAGTTATGCTGCAATCCTTATGCTGCATTTACTAGAAAGTAAGCCCCATTGATTATAATGGGGCTTATTTCCCAAAAGACCTGCCTAAGATTGAGTTATCAGTTGTTCTTTCTGTTTATTTGGCTATAACTTTTGATAGAGCACAGATACTTCAATGCTTCATTACATTCTGTCTTAAATTACATGCACTGCATTGGCATCCTTCAGTCTCGAAAGACTATGGTATCGTGCTCTGAGTGTCCTCTGCAGAGCATGATGGCCTGGGTAGATTAATATGGAGGATGGACTGTTACCCAAGCAGCAAATCCCCCCTCTCCATTTCACTGAAATAGTCCAATGGAACAGCAGACCTGATATGACTGGTTCCAGCTGCATCGCAGGAGTTACCGGAACATGATTGTACATGTACAGGAAACAGTCATTAACTGCTTCCGGGATGCCGGCTCCGGATTTTGCCTCGAGGTTGACTCCTGAAGCCTTTTTCATTGATGGGTATAGCCACAAGGCAGTGGAAGTTTGAGGTGGGAGTTTTCCTTCTCCAGACAACCCTTGTTCAGTGGGATTTTGGACAGGTTTAGTCTGGCTCCTTACCAAAGGTCCACTGATGGACACTACCTTTTCTTGGTGGTGGGATTGTGTGCTCCAGTGATAAAAAGGGCTATGCTGGCAGTAGCTAAATTACATATCAAATGATATATTGTATTACAGGTGTCCCTTGTTATCCACTAGGGTTCTGTTCCAAAACCTCCCATGGATAAAAATATCAGTGTATACAATGGAAAACAATTGAAAAATAGGTTTAAAGGCCCACTTCCAGGTTTCTTGCTCCTTTATTGCACCTAATTGAATAAGGTAGTGCCTCAGTATCTGCAGAGGTTTGATCCTGGGACTAAAAAATTGAATGATTGTTGCATGATTACCTATCTATAACAGTAGAAAAGCAGTTTTTAAAGCTGTGATTTGCAGTGGTCATTCATGTTGAGAAGAATCTGTATTAAAAAAATCTTTTAGGTTGGACCTTTATTCCTAAAAATCACAATTTCCATGATTTTGGACACTAGTGTTGTTAGTTTCCTGAAGGTGTTACCTTACTAACACATGGTTTCATGTTGTGTCATAATAACATATCATTTTCTCTTTTAACAATCAGTCACACTGGTCTTTTTTGAGTTAAAGAAATCTACTTTTGTTACACAAGATAGCTGTATTTTAATCTCTAGGTTTTTGGCCATAACTTTTGATAGAACATAACTTTTGGCCATGACTTTTGATTTCACTCTCGTTTCATTCTGTTCTGCTGTAAATTACCCATTGAATGGTTTATAGCTTGATGGTGGTATTATTCCTAACAACTGCAATTTTCAGGGGTGTCACCTAGGTGGCTTACCCCCTGCTTACCTATGCCACTGCTGACACTTTCCCTGGGTATATTTGCCGGGCTCCATAGTTGTGAGATTTTAGATGCCAGACTGTGTCAAGAAGTCTGTCCTTTTAAGCTTCTTGTGTTGAGATCTTTTTAATGGTCCCCTATAAAATGCTCTTGCATGCATTTATCTTTATTTTCTCTATCAGCTTTCCCCCCATTTTTGTATTTAGTTTAACAATGTTAAATGGTTTTATTGCTGTAAGCCATCTTAAGGCCATTTGTGGGAAAAGGCGGGCTATCAATTCTATAAATAGGTAAATAAATCATGGATAATCTGGCTCACATTCAGATGTCCATGCAGCATTTACAAAATGAGATGGATATCTGGACTGATTTGGTTATCATGCAGGTTTAGTGCAAAAGACATTGAAGGGGGCCTAGTATTCTCCAGCTAACAGATTTCACATTGTCAGCATATTCTAATAGGCTTATTAGCAATTTTATTGTATTTAATTTGCAGCAAGGTAATTTAGTGTCAAGTGAAAGAGCCATCAGGAAGAAAAACTGCATCAGAATTAAAAACCAATAGTCAAACTTCCTATCTCAATGAGCTCTTGTGGTGTAATGATGATGCACAATTAAGCAGGAGTCAGTCCTCCTGGCCATCCCACAAGAAGGTTTTATGGAAATGCATGTGTGTAGGAGGGGAAGCCAGTTGGTGCTTCTCTACTGCTGAAAAGCCTAGGGAAATATGTAATGCTTGCCTTGTTTGTTTTCATTATAAATTTCCCCCTCCACCTCCATGCTCTTGTATTGGAATGATACTGAAATTGTCCCTGCTAAGGGCTTTTCCATGCTATAAAATCCTCTTCTTGCTTTCTAACCACAGCTTTAATTTTTTTTCTGCAGTTTGAGCAGACAACTGGGATGAAAAGTTTCTTCTGATTTTCTCCTGAGCCCAAACCTAGCAAGTACAGCGGCTGCAGGACAGGATCAGTGCAGTATAGAGTTCCCCAAGGTGAGGAACCAAAGCTCATTGCATTTTAAAGCTACAAAAACCTTGCCTGGCCCATTCTGTAGTGGTTTAAATATGTCACCTGGCAGAATAAAGATGACGTATGGATTACCAGTTGCCAGGGGTGTCTCCACAGTGGTGCAACTGGTGCACTGTGCACCAGGGTGACGCACCCCTGAGGTGACACACCAAAGGAGTTTTACACTCTGGCAGCCCCCCTTACATTGCTCTGCTTGGAGAAGGGACAGGCTGCTCTTTCTCAGTGCAGAGCAATTGTCTCCTTTGAAGCCAACCGGCTTCAGAAGAGACTGCGCAGGCGCCAACCTTCAGAGGAGACTTCAGGGGAGACTGCACAGGTGCCAACCTTGGCACCTGCGCAGTCAGATTCCTTTGCTCTAAGGCTGCTCCTCCTTACAGCGGAGGAATCATCTCCTCTGAAGCCAACTGACTTCAGAGGAGACTCCACAGGCGTCAACCTTGGCACCTGCACAGTCCTGGGGAGGGAGGTGCGCACGTCCCAGGAGTGATGAGCAGTGTCAGGGGTGACTTGCTCACCTCTGCATCGGGTGATGTACATTGCCGCGTTGCCCCTTCCAGTTGCTGCACTGCATTGAGAGAGATGGGAAAGATGAATAGTTCTGGGGATCTATCAGACATGATTTCTAATGCTGAAATCTTCACCCTAATCCCAGCTGTTTGGGAATGTATTGTGCTTTCTCAGTATTGAGGAAAATGCACTCTGAACATGCATTTAGGCTGCAATCCTAAACACACTTTCTTGGGAGTAAGTCCCATTGAAAGCAATGGGGCTTTCTTTTGAGTAGACATGGTTAGGATTGTGCTCAAAGTCTTTTTCTTAGGCAACAATCTTATGTGGGCCTAGCATTACATCAGTGTAAAATGGCTGTTGTGAAAGGCAACAATCTGTATGTTCCCTTACCTCTCAGAGATGTTTACACTGCTAAATTCCTCCACAAGGTTTTATGACAAGCCTGCTGGCCCTCTTGCATCAGCTTGGGAGAATCCCAAAATAATTGGACTGTTAGATTCTCATGCTTGATTATGAATCTTGTGAGTATATGCACTCTAAAATCTTAAATGATATGCTAAAAATGGGATTGCAGACCAAGTAGAACAAAGATGATAAGGAATTTCTTCACCACATTCTTGGAAGGAACTTATGCTGAGCTAATGCATTTGGATGAATATAAACATCTCAGATTCTCTGAACAAATCTCTGCATAGCCATGGAAATTTTGAATGAGCTCAGTTTTTTTTCAGGAAAGTCTTTATCTTCAGCTTTCTCACAGTGGACATGAAGAAAACAATGATTAATGTTTAAAAATGTTGAAGCATTTGCAACAGAGTGAAGAGTCATTAAAGTCATTGAGAATATTTAAAACAATAGTTTGGCTCAGATTTCATAAATAACACCAGAGGAGCAAGAGGGATAGCTTTTCCTTGTCTATTCCTGAAGCTCTATTCCTCTCTATTCCTAAAGCTCAGGAGATGCCTGATGAAAAGATATTGTTCCAGTGCCCCGAATACTTGCCTTTATTATCATCAGTCATTCATTCAGTGTGTGTACACACGTGCAGATTAGATACAGTATATACATGAAAGTATCTACGGCTGCTATCTTAAACACACTTTCCTGGGAGTAAGTCCCATTGAATACAATACGACTTAAGTTCCGAGTAGACAGGCTTAGGATTGCACTGTATGCAGGGATGGGCCTGGCCCAACCTAACAACCGGTTCGCCAGAAGTAGGTGGGCCAGGTGGGGTCAGGGGACGGGGCCAGGGAGAGGGGCGGGGCGAGGGGTGGCCCCAACCCTGGCGTACTGTGCATGCGCCAAGGTTGCCGCAGGTGCAGGCGCGTCCTGAAGAGGATGCGACCGCACCTGCGCCGATCTTGGTGGAGGCGGAGTCGCGTCCTGAACAGGACATGAGTGCGTTTGCGTCAATCTTGACGCAGGCGGAGTCGCGTCCTCTTGAGGACGTGACTCCGCCTGCGTCAAGATTGATGCAAGCTCAGCAATGGGCCCCAAGGGCGAACCGGTTCGCCCTTTTTTGACCCACCGCTAGCAACCGGATCGCTAGCGGCGGGCCAAAATTAACAACCAGTTCTATAGAACCGGTGTGAGCCGGCCTGGGCCCACCTGTGACTGTATGTATATAAAGAGCAGTTCACCCTGGGCTCATTTCCATTTATTCTTAAGTTTGGATCATTAAGGTGAAATTTGTCATCATTGTCCTTTCAGAAATCTAACACATGGGACAAAATTCCAAAGTACAAGCCTAACCAATTTAGGCCAGCACAACTCATCCACCTCTCTGTTTCTGTGGTGGTGTGAGGAGTCTGGAGCATGTCTGTGCACTGGCCTAACCTCAGAAGTGTCTTATAGCACTTTTGTGACATCCCCAGGCCAGCACGGAAATTGTTCTGGAACTTGTGCCAGGGGCTAGAATTGTACTGCCACTTTCCAGAAATATATGTTGCCCCTTCTCTCCTAGCTTCAATGCATTTTTTTTCCTGGTGCCACCACAGAAGAGTATATCTGTTTCCTTTTAAAAATGTGTTTTCAACCCTTCTAACTAGTGTGAGATTTGTATGAGAGCTCTTAGGCTACATTCTTTTTACCCATCAAATTTTGGCACAACACGATTTAGAACTGAAATGTTGCCTGCTAGAGGTTTAATTGCAACACTAAAATTAATAAAAGTAATTCTTCCTTGAACAATTGTGCTGCAAAATGAATATGTATTGTGCTCCCATTGTCACTCATTGATAAGATCCTTCGTATTTAAAAAAACAAACCATAATTTTTCCAGTATGAAATACTTCATGCATGGTTATTGCTCAAGAACAATTTTCCTTGAAAATGAAAATAAAAGCCTTTTCTATTTTTGCATAACATTAACAAAATTACAGTGGGAAGGCATTCTAGTTTTAAAAGCATAAGTTAACAGACCAAGAAGCAGATTTTAAAATGAAAAACTATCTGAGAAATAATGAAATATGCTGTCTTGTTATGGAGTAAATAGAGGGCAATGTCTGGATTAAATTGGCTCCTTCAGACCTTATGTGTTATGCTAGCCTATCATCAAGGCAAGTCTTTAGGTGGTATGTTGTGATTTCAAGGATTTTAGTCCACTTGTCAAATCCTTGTACAAACTGCTGTGGTTAAAAAGTCTGTATTCCCTGGAACATTCTATTTTTCTCTGTTTATTCAAGAAGCAGTTTAAATGGGGCAAAATTGCCCTTGCAGAATTGGGTAATTTGAGGGTTGTTTTTACAAAATTGTTTATATATATTTCTCCAATCAGAATTTTATTTGATTTAAAATAGGGACAATGAGAACGTTTTCATGGTATCTGACGTATAGTGTTGGCTATGTGAATTGTAGATTGCAGTATTGGTAGCCTTCCTGGCTGTGCATTGATCTGGATTCACTCAAGCTTGCGTTTGAGTGCAAGCTCCCTATGGGATGCAGCTCGCACCCTACCGGCCTACCTGAATCATTGCAGAGATAGGATTGGGCTGTGAGGGCCTAATCCTAACCAAATTTACAGCACAGAGGGAAGGGAATGAATACTGTCTTACCTTGAGGAGGCCTCCATAACTGTCTCCCAACTGCAGATGCAGCACATGTTCCACTGGCACAGCTATGCCAGTGCTGGAAAGTTGGTTAGGATTGTGTCCTGCGACATATAAAATTATGTGCAGTATTTCTCAAACTTTAAGTAAAAAAAATAGTCCATAAGTTTGCACCTCTACAGGGACTAGGGGGAACTATTTTTAAACATAACAGAGGTATTGCCATGGTCTGGAGGGTATGGGGAACACTAGAAAGCCCCAAAGAGCACTTGCAGGTTCTTTGTGGCTTGAAAATAACAAAGGAGCAATTGCAACAGAACTGGAAGTCTGATATTTTAGGGTGCAGTGACAGTCCTAACCTATTTAGGCATAACTCATTTGTCTTTCTATTCTCGTGGTGATGTATTGGGCATTGGCCTACCCCCGCCCATGGTGATATCTGGGTATTTGCTTAGCCCACACTGATAAGAGGTGCAGAAGTAACTTATAGCTCTTTTGTGGTACCCCAGGTCAGCACAGGACTTGTGCCAGGGCTTAGGCTGGTTTAACTGCAGGTGAAGATTGCAGCTTTTGTCATTCAGCTTACCTGGAATTCTGTGTAGAAGTTGAATTCCTGAAGATACTGATTTTTCTAGGCAGCCTTGTCTACTGCAATGGGTTGGCTGTATGTCTGGGGCTATTTTTTTCCTTTGGTATGCAGCTTGAAGTACTATGAAAATCTGTAAAGCTGGCTTGACCAGTGACCGTGGTAGGATGCAAACAACTAGAACATGTGTACCCAGGGCAATGACTGCCCTACCGTGCTGCTTCCAAGACTCTGAAAAGCTGTCATCTGCACACAGCTCAAGGCAATCTTATGGGGAAAAGTCCTTTGCTAAAATATCTTTGACCTACTAGTCTGAAAATGCAGGCGCCTGAGGCAGGTTAGAAGATGGCAGACTCTGGAAAACTTTTATTTGGCTTCCATTTCAAGGTGCTCTTCTTTGTGGTGATGGCACTATGTTTTGCTTGTGGGTCTAAGATGATAGTACTCACATTGTTTTTTAATTTTTTAAAATATTTTTTGCTGCAGTTATGCCAGATCCAAGTCTCCATTTGTGGGTAGCTGGGAGCAGCCTCTGATAGCTCCCATCTGCTTGGACTAAGGCAGATTTTTTCATCATTAACTTTTTTAAGTCTTCATAACCTTTTTGTAAACACTACCAGAATAAATGCACTATAAACATGCAAGTAGAACCATTATCAAATCCTTATTTAAGGTGCTAGGAGTGTTAAGCCAGAGGCTCAGTATCTTCTTTTATATATATAAAACTGATTCTACTTGTATGTTTACAAGACATAAAAAGGTTAATGAAGAAAAAATATGTCTTATGATCTTTTACTGCATTTTAAATAAAATATTGTTCCGTTCGTAGGTAACTTGTAGTTAAATATTGATGTTATTATTATTGATTGCCAATTATTATTTGGTAATAAGTTATCTGGTAATTGTTTGTATTTATTATTACCAAGAGGTGGAAAAGACTGTTGAGAGTTCTTTGGACTACAGGTGGTTAAGACACTGTGCCTGTTAACCAGCAGGCCAGGGTTCGAGACCTGGGTCCCCACAAGACAGGGTGAGCGCCTGTCCTTAGCTGAGCTCCTGCCAACCTAGCAGTTTGAAAGCATGTAAATGCAAGTGGATAAATAAGTGCCGGAGCCCCGGAAGCAGTTCGTGACTGTGTACAATCATATTTTGGTAACTCCTGGACACAGCTGGAACCAATTGTATCAGCTCTGCCATTCCATTGGACTATTTCAGTGGTGTGGAGAGGGAGGATGTGCTGCTTGGGTAACAGCCTATCCTCCATATTAATCTACCCAGGCCTTCGTGCTCTGGAGAGGACACTGTAGCTTTGCATACAGTGTCAAGCATGATACCATATGCTTGACAATGCTTTTGAAACTGATGGATGCCAATGCAATGCTAAGAAGATCAAATCAGTCCATTCTCCAGGAAATCATCCCTGACTGTTCACTGGAAGGACAGATACTCTCAAATATTTTGGCCGCATCATGAGAAGGGGGGATAGAAAAGACCTTAGACACAGTGATGGGATTCAAAGAAATTAACAACTGGTTCTATGCCCATCTGGCAGCCACTTTTAAATGGCTATTTTTAAACTTTATATGTCCTATCTCTTGTTAACAACTGGTTCTGCAGAGTAGGTGCAAACCTGGTGGAGCCCACCACTGCGACTCCTTAGAGAAGACCCTAATGCTGGGAAAAACTTAAGACAAAAGAGGATGGCAGAAGATGAGGTGGTTAGATAGGGTTACTGAGGTAATAAACAAGGGCTGGGGGCGACAGACACACACACTAAGTTTTGCAGGGAGCGTTACTGCAGAGTGCACGTGCAAACGACCTCCTCCCATGGGCCATTCCAGAAGCGGGAAGCATCCTGGAATGACTCAGCATCCAGAACCTGGAATGGCTCAGAGAGGGAGGAGATCCCTTGCACTGAACTATTCCAGTATGCTTCCAACTCCTGAAATGGCTCTGTGTGCATAGTCCCTTACACACCATGGGGGAGGATCCCTGCAAAACTTAGTGTTCCCCCTCCTGTAGCTACAGCCCTGCAGTGAACATTAGTTTGGACACACAGTGGAAGGTAATGGAGGGTGGCTTGGCATGCTGCAATCCATGGGATCACAAAGAGTTGGACAGAGCTTAATGACTAAACAACAACAACAAACAACATTACCAAATATTATTACCAGTGGTGGACTCCTGCAGGTTCGCCCCTATTCTATAGAGCTGGTTGTTAATGAGAGATAGGATGTATAAAATTTAAAAATAGCCATTTAAAAGTGGCTGACAGAAGGGCATAGACCCAGTTGTTAATTTCTTTAAATCCCAGCACTGATTATTGCCAATTATTTTTCAGGATCTGGCCGTCGATAAAGAGAGACAAAATTACAGTCAGAATCACCCTAAGATTAACTCCCTGTCTTAGCCAATCTATCTTTGGTCATTTTGCTGCTGTGTGCCTGTTTTAACTTCGGTTTTTAAAAATTGTTTTTATATAGTTTTCATTGTGTTTGGGTTTTTTTACTGCTTTTATTGAGTTTTTAACTGTATTTTATTCAGTTGTTTCAAATGCTGTTAGCTGCCTTGGGCATCCTTCCTTTAGGAAGAAAGGTGGGATCGGGATATCAAACAGTCTGGGGCTCACAGAAAATTTGATAAATTTTGGCTCAAAACCTGCCATCAACTGTGATACTAACTTATAATACAGGGGTGGGCAAACATTTTCACAAGAGGGCCACATCATCTTTCTGATAGTGTTTTGGGGACTGGGGGGGGGGAGAATTGATTTTCATTTTAAATTTGAATAAATTGATATAAATTCACATAAATTAATATATTTGAGACAAAACTTATATGAATAAATTTTCTCAAGCTTATAATACACATGAGAATTATAATACAGGCACGAGAACTTTGAATTATTTCTCACACATTTTGCACAGTTGAAACATACAGACCAAACCAGAAACATGTGGAGATATAAGTTGCTCAGAAGCAATGGGAGGAGGGGTATAAAATAATGCTTAAAATAATGCTTGGACCAGGCTATGCAGACTCCAACAGTCTCCAACAGGCCAGATGTTCAATGGAGGCTTGGGCTGAATTGGGGGGTCCCCAAGGTAGCAAATGGCCCCTGGGTTGTGGTTTGCCCTGCTCTTAGTTTCTATGGTAGATTAACAAAATCTCTTCCTGGACTTAAACACTGGATCAGAACCAGTGGTGTAGCAAAGAGGGGGTGCAAATGGCTACAAGCTCTAGAGGGCTCAAGCTGAGCTTGACAATTAGTAGCTCAAATTGTGAAAAACGGGGTATGTATGAATGATATGTTATATATCGTTGGAAAGGTGATTTAGGGTGCAATCCTAACCATGTCTACTCAAAAGTAAGCCTCATAGAATTCAATGGGTCTTACTCTCAGGAAAGTGTCTTCAGGATTGCAGCCATAATGCAGTTATGTAATGAAACAAACTGCATTGGAATATCTATGATTCTTTCATACATTATGGCCAATTAACCAGAAAATTAGAAAACACAAAAGCCTATGGCACAAAATGTGGATTTTCTTAACTCAAACCTTCTCATAAGACTGAGTGCTCTGAGAGCCAGTGAGATGTAATTTTGATGCTGTATGGTACAAAAAAGGTGTTAATATGGATCAGGTCTCATTTCCACATATTTCATAATATAGTTTCCCCTGCTAACTGGGTATACAGGCACTTCTAAGTGATGCTCCTTTATATTTAGCAGGGAAAGAATAATTTTTCCTCTTTGCCCCAACACAGTTTCCCTAGCCAATAAGAGACAAAATTTTCATTTTTTAAACTGAATTAAATTTGATTTTGTTCTTGAGGGGAACGGGAGCATCAAAATCTTCTTTGAATCCAGATAGCAAATAAGTGCTTTAGCTATGCCAATAGTGGAGCAAATGGGTGGTGAATTGCTGAGGAGGAGGCAAGTTTTCCCCCCATTTTCTTTTAAAAAATACCCAGGGATGACATCACTTCCAGGGCAACATTTTGAGCTTTGCACCAGGCTACATGATCATTAGCTACGCCACAGATTTTACGCATTCATGTCCTTCACTTGATGACTACTGAATGAATTGAGTTCACATATTTGGCTGCAGGCATTGAGTAATCAAGCAGGGTATAGTCATATGTCCATGAATCAGCCCAAAAGGCAGAAGATTAAATGTAAGGAATAGGAAACGGTGCTTATGGTTTCTGTGACACATGTTTGCTCAGTATAATCATCTCATTGATACGTGAGCTATAACTCTGTATGTTTGTTTCTAAGAAGGGCTTCCACAGGATTCCAACAGAAAAGCTATCTTTATATAACCTACATGGAAAACTTTGCATGTAGGAAATATTACCTGTGTATTTGCAGCAAAATACATATGTGCATGTCATATCTGATGGCTGATGTGCAAATGTCCAATAATTTCCAATACACAAGTATTTTTTATGAAATAATTTTATCTTGTATGAAAAGAATCTGGCCATTGAGACCCTTTTGAAGAGATTGGAATCACTGGAGAAATAAGACCTTCATAATGAAAGTACTTTACACTTGGCATTGACAAAAGTGTCCCAAACGGTGCCAGAAGTTCTGTATGCAGGGATAAATGAAGGTCCAAGTTTGGTAATGGTTGGGGTGTGGGCGGTACTGCTTGAAGGAATGCTATCCGGGTAAGCAGCAGGAATGCTAACTGGGTAAGCCCATTTTGCTGTGACTGGGGAAGAACATTTTGCTGTGACTGGGGAATCTTTGGTCTTCTGGCCATCTGGGGAAATGGAACAGCATCCCCTTTTCAGACTCATGCCCACTGCACAGTTTCTACAGTTAAACCTTAGCTGGCTCAAAAGAAATCTTAAAAGTAAAGGTAGTTCCCTTCATTGCCCTTCTAGTTGTGATCAGCTCTAGGCATGATGCTTATCCCCACTATAAGGCTGAAAAGCCAAATTTGTCTAAAGAGTGACCAGCATGACTAAATGTAAAATTATTTATTCGATTTATATCTCGCCTGTCTTCCTCAAGGAAGGATACCCAAGGCATAGCAAATACTGTACATTCTCACCTGTTTATTTACTTGCATTTACATGCTTTTGAACTGCCTTGTTGGCAGGAGCTGGGCAAGAAACAGAAATTCACTCCATCTAGCAGTACTCAGATGTTGAACCACTGATCTGTTGATCAGGAACAGCATCTTTAACCACTGAGCCACGGCAGCTCTTTAAAACGAATTTTACAACAGTAGCAAATAAATCTTACAAAAATTCACTTTTAAAGTTCAGAATAATATTAAAAGATAGACCAATACACATGATTTCATGGTTCAGGTTTAATGCAGTATTTCAAGCATCTTAATGAATATTTGGTTATTATTATTGATGTAGAGGGATTTCTTGGGTGGAGTGTGTGCAATGAGTCAGTTATTTGATACTGTTGGGGGAGTCAAATTAGTCACACCATCTTTGCAGGAAAAGTCTGTTCACTTTCCATTCATTATTCATTATCCATTATTCATTGCACCATTTTCCTAACACTGGGAGATGTGAGTTATTCCTTAGCCAGAGCACCCATTTGAATGGTGAATGCTGAATGGGATGTACTGTAGATAGGGACCATGATAGAATTGCCAATGAAGTATCTAGTATAATTTCTAGTTATAGTATTATAGAAATACTAATTTCTATAATAGGTAATTTATAATTTAGGTAATTTATAATTACCTATTTAGTATAATTTAATAGGTATACCTATTTAGTATAATTTCCTGCATGGTGGTACAGTGGCACCAAGGATGTGCCCACTATATCCAGTGGGGAGTTTTGGCCTCCTGAGACCTCCTTGGGTCAGGGGAAGGTCAGAGGGTCTAATCAGTCTGATCAGTCAACTTAGTCCTGTGCTTAGTCATTGGTCAAATTTAATTGGCGTGAAGATGGATTAAACCTAGAAAGGTAGCCTGGATTCAGCAGATGCTATTGCTACCAAACGCACCATTTTCCAATTCTGATCTGCCCTTCTCCCCATCCCTTTCACCACCCCATTCCATCTACCCCACATCGTTTCCACTCTCTGATACAATAGGCCTAATGCAGCCAGCCTATGTATTCCAAGACATCACCCTGTGGCTGCCTAACACTGCCAAAATACTTATGTAATCCAGCGGCATTAGGATTTGGCCATAAGTCTCCTCTGCTCCATGCCACACCAGCTACTGAACTGTGCAAAAGCTTTTGCTTATTATTAAAAGTGTTTAAAATTTTTTTAAAGTCTAGGTTGTGACTGCAACAAAACTTGTGTTCATATTCCCTTTTATATATGACAAGTACCACCAAGCCTATACACTCCAAGCCTACCAATGTTGTTTTCCCTTTTCTATAGCTCCTATAGCCTCCTTTTCCACTTTCATACATTCTTCAGTCCTGGTGTTCATATTTCCCCTGTAAAGGTTCTATCCAGTGATGGGATTCAAAGAAATTAACAACTGGTTCTATGCCCATCTGGCAGCCACTTTTAAATGGCTATTTTTAAACTTTATATGTTCTATCTCTTGTTAACAACCGGTTCTATAGAGTAGGTGCAAACCTGCTGGAGCCACCACTGGTTCTATCCCTTCTCCTTGTCATAGCAAGGTAGTTCCCCTGTCCCACTATTGAGCATACCCAGTTACAAGTGTTGAAAACAGTGGTGGGCCCAGCCTGGCCCAACAACCAGTTCCCCAGAAGTGGGCTGGGCCGGGGTCAGGGGGCGGGGTCAGGGGTCAGGGCCAGGGAGGGCATGCCAACTTAACCCTTAGTTTACCAAAAAATTGTATCACTTCTGACCGCATCAATCAGTATTAAGCCCCTGAGTTCAGTGTAATTTATTCCTATGCATTACACTTTCTTGTGCTCTCATGTGGAATGTGTGCAGGGGTGCCACAAATAAGAACATTAAAGCATAAAAAAGCCTCCATTGGATCACACCAAAGACCCATGTAGTCCAGCTTCCTGAATCACACAGCGGCCCACCAGCTGCCTCAGGGAGCACATATGACACTTGCATCCAGGTGGCTAATACAGCAGACACTACCACAAGTTCCACAGGTGGTACTCATACCACTGGTTGAGAAACACTGATCTACAGTTAAGGACCAGAGTCTGTGATGTCCTGTCTGAGGTTGAGGTTTGCCTCTAAGCCACTACTTAAGGCTACAATCCTGTCCACACTTTCCTGTAAGTAAACTTCATTGAATATAATAGGACTTCTGAGTAGTCAAGCAAAGGACTGAGCTCTTAGTAACCAGCTTCTGGCTGCAATCCTATTCACTTTCCTGAGAGTAAGCTCCACAGAGTCTAATGGGACTTACTTCTGAGTAGCCAAGAATAGGATTGGGCTCTAATGCTGCACTCCTCTGCACACTTTCCTGGGAGTAAGCTTCATAGATTGAAATGGAATTAACTTTTGAGTAGTCAGGCATAGGATTACAAGCTCTTAGAAACCAGCTTCTAGCTGCAATCCTATACGCTCTTTCCAGGGAGTAAGCGTCACTATTATAATGTAACTTACTTCTGAGTAGACAGATGACTGGGCTTTGATGCTACACTCCTATCCTCACAGGGGATTAAAACCTACTGACTTTAATAGGGCAAAAGGACTACAGTGTGGATAGGATTGCAGCCTGAGTCCAATCCTAACCGTGTCTACTCAGAAGTAAGTACCATTCAAGTCAATGGAGCTTACTCCCAGGACTGTGTGGTCAGGATTTTAGCCTTACAGTCCAATCCTAAGCAGGCTTACTTAGAAGTAAGTCTCATTCTAGTCAATGGGGCTTACTCCCAGATAAGTGTAGATAGGATTGCAGCCTCAGAGCCCAGTCCTAACCATGTCTACTCAGAAGAAAGTCCCATTATAGACAGTGGGCTTACTCTCAGGAAAGTAGACAGGGCTGGAGGAACAGGGCTGGAGGGAGAGATCCAAGCAAGCCTCTGCCAATCTCCTCAGAAGTCAGTGAGCTTATTCTCAGGAAAGTGTGGATGGGAAAGTAGCCTCAAATCCCAATCCTATGCTACTCAGAAGGAAATCCCATGATAGTCAATGGGAATTGCTCCCAGGAAAGTGTGGCTAGGATTGTGGCCACAGGCTGCAGTCCTCTACTATACAGTGTGGCTTACTCCTGAGTAGTACTGGGTGGTACTGAGTAGTTCTCCATGCCTAGTACTGGGCTGCAAAGGCACCCGGGAGGCAGGCAGGCGGGCAGGGCCCCCACCAAAAGTCCTGGAGGATCTCATCCTCACAACACTCAGATACTGCTCCTACTCACCTACAGACCTTTCTCAGCAGCTCTGGCTTCTGTATTCCCACCCAAGGACCCCTTTGTAAAGCTGTCTATCAGGCACTTTGATAGACAGCTTTACAAAGGGGTCCTTGGGTGGGAATACAGAAGCCAGAGCTGCTGAGAAAGGTCTCAGCAAAATACCCACAAAAACACCATCCCCTGCCTCATTTGCATATGAGAACCCATCATGCTTTGCGAACTGCACAAGGAAATAACTTCTGCAAACTTGCTAGAAATAAGGTTTTTAATCAAAGTAAGATGTTTAGCAAAGACAGACTTCCTGAGTAGCATCAGCCAAAGCTTCAAGGCATAAAGAAGCTCCTCACCCTCCCTTGAAAGTATTGAGCTTTGAGACATTTATATAGTGATCCCAGCATCCATTTATTTCAATGGCACACTGTCTGAATGTGCTGTGGGATGATTGCAATGCCCTGTCTGAATGATGGTAATGGGAACAGTCTGCTTGTATTTTAAAATTAAAAAATAACCTTAGGAAGGGAGGAAGGGGGGGAGAGAGCCCCCCTCAGAAGGGGAGGGAGGTTCAGAAGGGGAGGAAGGAAAAGGGAGTGGAGCTTCACCTCTGGGAAGACAGACCCAGGGACCCTTTAAGAGAAATTCAAACACAGTTGCATGCAATTCTTAGCTACCGGTTCATTAAGGGTGTTCCCAAATTAACAACCGGTTCTAGAACTGGTGAGAACCAGCTGCAGCCCACCTGTGGAACTTGAATATTGACTTACCTGATCAAGGCATTCTCCAGTATGCTCACTATTAGGGATCATTCACAAACACATTCATGTGCTTGGAGTGATTTTTAACCACTCTGCCATGGCACATTGGTAAGCCACAAATGGTCTGCAGGTGTGCCATAGATGTTTGGGAAAGGGTCATTATATGATTATAGGGTCTTCGGGGGATGTGAGCTCCCAGTCAGCAGTGCAGTGTGCCTTGTTAATTTTTAAAAACTGATGCTGTGCCTTGATAATTTTAGCACCTTTTTCATGTGTCATGAGATGCCAAAGGTTGAAAAACCATTCCACTCATCATCAGGTATAAGGAAAAACAAAACAAAACCCAACTCTGCTGTTGTTCACAAGATCACTTATCTCTTGCTGACACAGAATTGAACCAAGAGCCTCTGATCTGACCAGGGATACTTTTCCTCCTTTTTATTTCAACTGAGCTGCCTACTCAGCCTACTCACCCTTTGGCTGTGTAAACAAACCAGAAGGTATCGAAAGTTGAAGTGTTTAACTCCCAAAGCTGATTGTTTAAAGGAGCAGAAAGTTCAGAGGAGTGATTAAAGGGACAAATAAACCTATCAGGGGGAAAAAACTCTAAAACATTTCAGCACAGTTTAGAGGGGGCAGAGTCAGGAAGAAAACCTGAAGTGACTTTCTATTAAAGCAGACAATGATTCTATCAGATTCTATCTACTAGTATTTGCAACTTCTTTGAAGTTTAAGGAATTATTAGCACCGCCTAACATGAAAGTTTTTCCCCCCATGTGCATTTTAAAGGGCCTTCAATGCATTATTTTCAAAGCATTACCAGCCTTTCCTTGAGGCTGTGTGTTGACGTGCATAACTGCAGATAAGCAAGCAATTCCATATGTTGGGTTTTGTGTATGTGCAGGAGATAATACTGGAGAATAGCGTGAGGGCAGACTAGGCATCCCATTTCTTACAGTACTTTCTAGGATCTGTTGCTGCTTCTTCAAGAGACAGTATAAGAACAGCAAAACCGTGGAAGCCAACCATGGCAGTACTGTTGAGGGAAAAGATGAATAGTCATAGGAATGCTTCATGCACTTGTCTCTAAAGGCTTCAGTCCCCTGAACTTAGCCCAAACTTATCATCTACCGTATTGTTGTTTCCAGATGCATCAGCAGAGTGCATGTGGCAAACTATGGTGGTGGGTAACCAGAAGGGCAACCACTGGTAAATCAAAATATAGTTCATTTACCTCTGGAAAGGCATCCTGGCTGTTTACACTGAGTCTCCTTGGACTGATGCTATGGAACTGGTATAAATCTGAGGAGAGGAAAGTGCAAACTGGAAGAGAAGATGCCTGCCACTGGGATCCACTTTGTCTTCCAAAAAGTCCTCTGCCACCTCCCTCCTCATCCACAACACACACCCAAAGCCAGTTTAGCAGGATCAGTGCAGCCTGGGCAATGCAGTTGCAGTAGCAGCAGGCGATGGGTCTGGATCTTTAACAACAACAGCATATTGCAATGTACTCTGTCTAAAACCTGCCAGTCACTTAGAAATCATAGAATCTAGAGTTGGAAGGGACCTAGTAGGTCATCTAGTCCAACCCCTTGCCTATAGCAGGATATCCTCCTAGTGCATGTTTGACAGGTGCTCGTCGAGCCTCTGCTTGAAGATCCCCAGTGGTCTACCACCTCCCTTGGCAATCTGTTCCACTGCCTAACCGCCCTCCCTGTCAGGAATTTTTTCCTGATATCCAACTGGATATCAACTTCCCAGTGGGGGAGATGCATTGACATGTGTACTGTAACGGTCATTTTGGCTGGCTTGCCAAGAAAACAAAACTTAAGTGGAGTCTCACAGGATAGTAAAATACATCTAATGGCCTGTTCTTTTATCACTGAATACAGCTGGCTCAATATTTGGCAAAATGTTTTCAGGAAGAATAGGAAGCAGAAGGGAGTCATATTTAAAGTGTGTGTAGTGAGTGTGAGTTTACATTCACTTTCAGGAGATACAAAATACTGTCTGAAGTATCTTTTGAAAAACTGCTTTAAAGGCCCAACTACGATACCCTGATTGTTACAGAATGCTCTTCTGTGTTGGTATCGTGTAACTAGCAATACAAAATGTTTCCATTAGATGTCTCTAGACTCCTGAAGTTGGAGAAGGAAGATAATGACCCTGGCAGTTGGTGGATGGTAAGGAACTGAATGGAACTGAAAGTACAGTAGAAGTGATTTAAGTCTTTTCATGTTGATGTTCCAAGATGCTTGGACTGAATTGGGAGGGCCGACAAGTCGTAAACAGTGGCAATATTTTTGAAGTGTTCTATATGCAGAAAGAATTCCTCCTGAGATTGTGGCCATACGGATCACCTAAAGCTAAGTGTACTTGGAAATCTTATTGATTAAAATGTTATTGAAATCAATGGGACTTAAATATTTAACTTTGGGTGATCTGTGGCTGAATCATGCTCGTCTTTTACTTTGTGTGCAGTTTGAGAAAGTGTTCCCTACCATGTTTTGAATTACTGATGCACAAGAGATTCAGTCACAGCTTTCCCAAAACAATGGTGCTTACGTTACCAATGGAGTTTTCAAACATTAACAGATGGAAACAGATTAGATTCTCTGGAAAAGAATCCCCTTAGAAATGTGTTCTTGTTTCTCAGTGAGATTAACAAAGCCATTTTGTGTCCAAGGTCACAGAGTGAATCAGTGGCATTGCTGGGATGAGATCACAGAAACTGCAGTCTTCAGACTGGATCTTTTTCTTGAAGGTGCAATATCTGGTGGATGAATGCATAGTACAGAACTTGGAAAGTGTATCAGGTTGTGCTAGTAAAATATTTATGCAGATTGAATATAATTTATCCATAGACACAGTTTTTGTGTCTTGGTCTCAACTGCAACAGGTATCAAAGAGAATTCCCCAGGTGAAAACCCTAGTTGTTTCAGTTCTCCAGCTATGCTGGTGCTGTTTTTCTCTAAGATAATATGGAAAATCAGAAAGAGGCATTTATTTTTTGCTGCTTGCTCATGAAAAGCAATTAAGGATACGTATGAATACTGAGAACTGAGGAAAGCTCCCTCAATACAGAGCTTCAGGCGGAGCCTTAAAACCTTTTATTTTAAAAAAGCTTTTTAATGGGGCAGAGATTTGGGGGCTGTTGTTTTATTGTTTTTAGCATATATGTTTTTAGCTTGTATGTTTTAATTGTTTTTAATTGAATTGTTTTATTTATGTTTTTAATTATGTTTTAATGTCAGCCGCCTTGAGTCGGGCCAATGGCCTGAGAAAGGTGGGATATAAATTTTTTAATAATAATAATAATAATAATAATAATAATAATAATAATAATAATAATAATAATAATAATAATAATGTTTAAGGCTAAATGCTGCAGTCCTAACCACACTTTTCTGGAAGAAAGTACTATTGAACACTTCTGAGTAGACATGCTTAGGATTGCACTGTAAGTCAATTAAGGTCTCTAAGGCAAAGGGACCGGGCTAAGATAAACTGTAAAGCCCTAATTACATTAATTGCAATCAATTTGGAAGCATTTTCTTCTCTTTATGTCAATAAGTGTCTGAAAGTCATGTGCCATAAACATGCCAAATGTTTCACTTGGTGAATGGGCCAAAAGCAACAGGATTATGCCAGTATTAACCTTCCACCCGCAGCCCCTTTTGGCATGACCAGACATGCTAGCAAAAGCATAATAAGATGGGTTGCATACTGCAAGGACTCCTCTCTCTCTCTCTCTCTCTCTCTCTCTGTGTGTGTGTGTGTGTGTGAGAGAGAGAGAGAGAGAGAGAGAGATTTATGGTGCAGTCTTTACCTAACCTGAGCACAACTCATCAGTCTTCCCATTCTTGTGATGATGTAGGGAGGCAAGCGCATGTGTGGACAACTCTTCCCCAGGAGTGGTTCAGAAGTGCCTTATGGCACTTTTGTGACACTTCCTGGCCAGCATGGGACTTGGGTTTTATGCCAGCCTCAATGGGAGTTAGGACTGCAATCAGACTCTCCAAGCCAGACCATTCACTATCTGGGTGGATGGCAGGCTTTGCTCTCACTGCCATAGTACACCTGGAAATTTCTGAAACAGGGCCTAAAATCTTCTCCCCACTCCTAAAGCAGCTTGCATAATAACTTATAAAGTAGAACTTTTCCGTAAGCTTTATTCTCATTCACCTCATCTGATAAAAAATAGCTTCATGTAAAATAATTTTTTTCGCTACTTCATTTCTGAGGGTATAACTGAATTTATGTACAGTTAAGTTTGTTCATGAGGGGGAATCCCAACTAGAGCTTCTGCTATCAGGAACTCCTTCCATGAATGGAAAGAGCATTCCTCATGCAGGAAAGGGCCCTTGTGCAAGTGGAAGTTATCACTTCATGAGTGAAACACTCCTTCCAGTTATAGAGGGAGCTCTCAGCGGCAGAAATACTAGTAAAACCCATGGTTTTGAAAACCTTGCAATTAAAAAAATGGCTCCCTATTGCTTGTGATCCGAGCCATTAAGAAGAAAGCCAGCTCTTGCATGGACATACTGTACAAACAAACAGAAAATAAACAATGTTATTTTTAGGTGATAATTTTCCACAAGCTGATTAATAATCAGCATTATTCTCACACAGGTGGAGTTTAGCTGATGATTTGCTAATATTGGTCCAGACAGTCTCTTTCTCTGACTTGGGACAGCGCTGCCTAAAAGTAATGTCTTACCAACATCTGCTGGTCTAGCACAGGGCCTCCTTGGGTATGGGGCCCAATTTGGCCAAATTGGCCTAAAACTGGCCCTGCCATCTTTATGCTTTTAGATTAGAGCTGGGATATGCTGAATTTTTTCCTAGCCTTTTTTGCCTCTGAGGATGCTGTCATCAGCGTATGGCAAAATGTCAGACCTCAATCTACAGTTTTCCAAATGGCCAGAAAACCTGGGAAGAAACACACAGCAATGGATTATAGTTGGCCAGAAGAATCTTTGATCCTACATCCAGACAGTAGTTTTCAGGACTTTTGATAAACCTGTAGGTTCACCTGTCCCCCACATTGAGATTTTTATATTTGTTTTGCTTAATTTTTCTTAGGAAATCATGAGATAACTTCAAGGGGCATGATTCACCCATCAGAATATATATATAGGGTACATTTTGGTTGGTTGTCTGACCACCTCCCCAGGCTAGAATTTTGCCTGGGAATCTTGTTATTGAATTTAATTTTATACGTTTTACAGGCCAATGTAATTAACCTGTGTTTCACAGATAGGAACCATACTATAAATACATACATGAGATAGCTGAATCCATAGCCCAGTTAAGGAAAAATATTTGATAGCCTTTGGTCCAACAGACAACTGAACTTTGAGGCTGAAATTCAGAACCTACACCCATTTCATTAGAAGAGAGGGTCTGATCTATAACAGTTGTAATTAAACACCTCCTTTTTATAGAGGTGAATAAATTATGGAGTGCTCTTTAGAAAGGTAGATTGAGCAAATATTGTTTAGTATTTGGTGCCAGCTGGTAGCAGTGCCATTTCTTCAATGTGGAGATCTATACTGTTCCTGGGTGAATCTTGATCAGTGTTCATTGAATCCTAAACCCGTTCCTTGTGCCCTCCCTTTTCCCTTACTCTCCTTGGACTTGCATCAGCAAAACAGCTGGTGCAGATCAGGGGTGATACATTGGAATAGTTGGTTCCCACCCTTCAAAGGATGTGTAAAGACCTGTTTTTTTTTTCTCCTCCCTGTTGTGGTGAGGTTATTTGGCTGTTTTCTTCATTGTAATGTTTTGTTTTATGATAACTTTTTAATTAATAGTTGCTTCATTTAATTGTATTTTGATTCTTGCTTTGTTGCAGTGGTTAGAATGCTGGGGTTAGAACACAGCTTGACCAGAATTCCACTCAGCAGGCCAGCAGTTCAAGACGTGAGTACTGCGAGATGGTGTGAGGTCCCATCCTGCCAACCTAGCAGTTTTAAAGCATGCAAATGTAAGTAGATAAATAGGGACCACTTTGGTTGGAAAGGCAACGTCCTGGGGCAGACCCTGAGACAGGCCGGCCAGGTTTCCCCATGTCGCGTCCTATCATGGATTGGAGAACTCCAATCATGGATGGAAAACTCCAATACACAACAATCCACAATCCTCACACGCTACAAACAGTGAAGAAGTTGCCTTTGATTCTTGCTTTGTTTGGTTTTATGTTACTATAAGCTGACTTGGATTGCCGTGATAGGCAAAGAATGCAGAATAGAAAAGTTTAAGCAACATAAACCATCAACGGTTGATGTTATCCTCATATAAAAGCAAAAATTTCCTCTTCAGGGCCTTCCTGCACATTATATTATAGAGAAAGAGTAGTATAGTAGGTGGTGAAGAAGAGCAAGATGGGGCCCCCATGTTGCAGGCCCCAATTTGGCAAAATTGCTCCATTTGCGCTAAGGCCAGCCCTGTTCTTCTGGTAAACTCTGTATACCAAAGCACAAAAACTCCGGTCAGGAAAGAGGCATCATTCATGCCCTTTCTGGGGCATGAATCTAGCCCTTCCTGACTGGGTTATTGCAGGAAAGTCTGATCAGGTAAGCCAAATGTTGCTAAAATAAACCCGTTCTTGGTTTAGTGTATTAACCGTGTGCAATGAAAGGGCTACACGCTCACACAGAGACTCTTTTATGTTTACCTGACTATTGCCAGACCTCCTTTTTTAAAACATTAACTGAAGGGCATGAAGGAAATCCTCAGAGTACAAGATTTATGGCAGGCACAATGACCTTGCTCTGAACTAAAGTCGGTGCCACTTCCTTCCTTGGCTGGAAAACAACTAGTGCAGCTCTCCCCTGTGTATTTACTTTTTACTCTGGATTTATAAGATGTGTCCTCTCTCCATTATTCAGTGCTTATGTAGATTTCCAACGAAGATATGCAATGCCCCTTTTGCAGGGGTTTACAAGTCCCTTTACATAAAACAAAGTGTCCCCCCTCCACATTCAGCTGACCATTCCCTCAGTGTGAAAAGCCTGTGTTCACACCGAGTAGGAGATACATCAGCTCCCATTCCTGCCATGGAAAGTATTTGTTTTTTCTCTACAGAAGTACAGCTGAGTGAGTTCAGTCTGAAATCAGGTCTGAAAGAATGATCATACTTGTTTAATTTTATTTTATGACATTAGTATCCTGACTTTTAGATTAAAAAACCCAGAAGGCAGCCTACAACAAGATTTAAAATGCAAGTTTAAGTTATAAAAGAATAGCTAGGATTGTGTAGTGGTTTGGAAATTGCACTTAGACGAGAAAGATGCAGGTTCAAGTTCCTATTCAGCCATGAATTTCCTGGGTGACCTTTGACCAATCATTGTCTCTCAGTCTAACCTACCTCACAGGGCTGTTGTGAAGATTAAAGAAGGGAAGGATTCATATAACTGCCCTGAGCTACTGGCAGGAAGGCTGATATAAAAATGTGAAAAATAAATAAAAATAAGCAGCATTAATTAAAATAGGAGTAAAAAGCATTGCCAATTAAAATCTTGCAGAATAAAAAGGTCTTAATAGTTGAGAGTGAAGGAGACTGGCAGTCTCACAATTAATGCACCATAGAAAAAAACTCTGATTTTGTATCTGACTTCCTTTCCCAGAAATGAATATTAATAGGCTTTCAAGACAACTCTTTAAGCTTGAGCAGGCTTTTCTGGGCAAAGGCTGCCCTTTCTGTAATGTGGACCCCAGATCATGTAGAGCTTTAAAGGTTAAAACCAGCACTTTGCATTGAGCCTAGAAATGAACTGACAACCTGTGTAGGTGGTACAAAATTGGAGCAAAACTGTTATAATGCCTCAGGGCTCCTGTCAGCATCTAGACAGCCACATTCTGTAGTAGCTGAAGTTTCTGAACCATCTTCAATGGCAGTCTCATTCAGAGTTCATTATAGTAGTCCAGTAGGCCAATGCCATCAGGTACCAAGTTATTTGCTGATTATTATTATGCTAAGCATGAATACACTCAGTAATTTTGCTTTATATTGTTAACTGCCCTGAATCTGAGGAAAAGGATAGACTTTTAATAAATAAATATGTTTCTAGCTGTGGTAGGATTCAAATAAATTAACAACAGGTTCTGTGTCCTAATAACTGAAATTAACAGCAGGTTCTATGTCCCATTAGTAACCGGTTCTCAGAACCAGGCGCTCATTAGCAAAGGGTTCTATAGAACCTGTGAGAACCCCCTGAAGCCCACCACTTGTTTCTTGGTATGTTGGATCAGGTGGTGATTCTTCTTGTGATTTAAACTGTATTTCTCAGCCCCTGAGTTTGGAAGAGGAAAGGCCATGGGAGTTGAACAGCCAGAGTCTTTTGATGCTCTTGTTTATAATCCTGTTAGGATAGAAAATGTCCATGGCTACTGCTTGCAGGGGTACAACATAACAACATAAACCAGTAAAAAACAACAACATTTTTTTCATGAAATGGGTAGACTTGTTTTAATTACCCCCAAATCCAGAGTAACTACGGGAGCACGTAAGAGACTTTATGTGTACCCGTAGTTACTGCACCACCTGGTGAAAACCTATGGGAAATTCATATTGGAATCCAGAGTAAGTTGTTCTTACACCGGAGCAAGGACTCCCCGTAGTTACTTTGGATTTTGCCCTTATAGTTAGAATTATCTAGGGGAGTCTGTGGAAAGCTCCCTGTGTGCACTGCCACACATTTCTCCTTTTTGAGGAAGACACAAAGCAACATTTTTCATTTGCTAACACCAGCCAGTCAATTCAAATTTTGGTAGGTCAAAATAAGTTGTCTTCCCTCATCCTGGCGGTTGGAAATGGCAACTGTAAATGGTGGAGACTGCTTGATCCTTGATGCCAAAGGTATGGAGCAGTGATGGGCTTCAAATAAATTAACAACCGGTTCTATGCCCATCTGGCAGCCACTTTTAAAAATGGCTATTTTTAAACTTTATATGTCTTATCTCTCATTAACAACCAGCTGTACAGAGTAGGTGCCAATCTGCTGGAGCCCACCACTGGTATGGAGACAAACACTAACACACACAAGCCTTTTATATAGATCGATATTTTGGCGTATAGAGTGACCCTAAGATGGTGGCTGCCTTCATGGCTAAGCCTTTCATGCACTTCCTCACATGACATTATGATGTGATAGAACATGGAGATACCTCCTGTCCCTTGCTAGCTATGTCATTGCAACCTGCTCAAATGCATGTTTACTCTGAAGTTCTAATAATCTGAATAGAGCTCTGGTAAATGGTCTTGAATTGCAGCTTCAATAATCAAGAGTTTACATCTTGCTTATCAGTCTACCTGATTACTTTCTGCTTTTTCATCTGAAGAAATAGCATTTCATCTTCTTCATGCTGAAATCAACCAAGCCATGCTGCCACTTGCCTTATAGAGATGTGACCTTATCCTCCCTCATTATAACAAGTAGCACTATAAATCTAAAGTGCTGGATATGATGCTCTCATCATCACATTCTTGAAAAATCATGTGGCACCTTAAACTTTAACTCTTGAAATACTCTGCAATTCTTTGTACACTGTTTTGGGAACACAGTGGGACCAACTACTGAGTAGACCTGTATAGGTGCTGTCAATTTTAGTTCTGTGCCCAACCTCAAGCTTCCCATCTCCTGAGCCAAGAAAACTAGGTCAGAATTTCTTAAATTTGGATTCATTCAAATCATATTTCCAAAGACTTGTTAAAAGTAAAACTTGTTTCCCCCCCCCTCAAAAAAAAAGGAAAAAAGAAAACCCACAACACAGGCAGCTCAATCCTAACTTGAACTGGAATAGGCAGGCAGGTTTAGCTTGTGCTGTATCCAGTGCAACAGTAAATTCAGTGTATCCAGGGGAAAATTTCCCCTTCTCCTGGGTAGGATTACAGCAGCTCCAATGGGTCTACTCAGTCATGTCATATGCCACATCTGGAGGTCGTGCAGAACTGAGGAGACGCAAGCAGCAGGTTGCTCTGCATTTCCCAGGGGAAGTGGGTTGGGATCCAGCATAACACTAGGTCACTCTCTGTGCACCTGCCCTGGAATTCCCCTTTATCCTGGAACATGCCCCTGAAACATCTCTTCCTGCCTCCTCTCCAGCCTCCCAATCTCTGCACTGGCCAAGCTTGCTGCCTCACCAGGAATGGCGTGGAGAGGCCAACACAACACCCTGTGTCAGCCTGATCTTCTGTCTCGGTGGTGCAGATTTGCCTTATGGCACTTGCACCGGCTCAAATGCAGGGCTAAGATTATGCCCTGAAACATTTCATATTTTCATGCTTAAGAGAAAAATGCAGGTCCAATTTTGTTATATATTGACTTTTTTAATACATAGATTTGACTCAATATGAATGGCCACTGCAAATCACATTTTAAAAACTGCTTTTCTACTGCTGTAGAGAGGTAGTCATGCAAGCAATCATTCCATTTTTCAGGACCCGAATCAAACCCCTGCAAATATTGAGGCACTACCTTATTCCACCAGAAACCTGGAAATCAATCAATCAATCAATCAATCAATCAATCAATCAGTCAGTCAGTCAGTCAGTCAGTCAGTCAGTCAGTCTGTCTGTCTGTCTGTCTGTCTGTCTGTCTACAGTATTTATATACTACTTTTCAATTAAAAAGTTCACAAAGCAGTTTATAAAGAAAATAAAAAATATTAGCTAATTAATAGCTAATGGCCCCTGTCCCAAAAGGGCTCACAATCTAAAATGCAAAAAGAACACCAGCAAGAAGCCACTTGAACAGACATTGCTGGGGTGTGGAGGACCAGTTACTCACCCCCTGCTAAATAAAGGATGAACACCCAACTTGAAAGAGTGCCTCTTCCCAGTTAGCAGGGGTATGAAATGGGTCTTTAAACCTATTTTTCCTTTGTTTTCTTTACACACTGATTTTTTTTAATTCACAGGAGGTTCCAGAATGGAACCCAAGTGGATAATGGACACTTGTGAAAACAGCTAGTATTTATTGATCTATCATTCTGATTAACTTATTGTGTTAATTATATTGAGGAAAGATAAACGCATGCAAGGTGCTCTCATTTGATCTACTGCAGATAAAAACTTGCAGATATAACATCTAAATTGCCAATAGCATTATTTGAAAACTACTGAATAATAAATGTGGTTTTTACACTTGGGAAACTGATCAGAGCAAAAGCAAACTTGATGGCAGATAAGATCAAGTGGAAAGAAAGGATAAAATCTGAGAGAGAGAGAGAGAGAGAGAGAGAGAGAGAGAGGTCTGTACAACTTCTCAAAGTGATATTGTTTTCATTAGGATTATTCACAGACACACACACAAAAAGAATGTATGTACTGTAACATTTGCAAGACAGAATATTGATTTCCCCAAATAGCAGGCTTAAAACATGTATTTGATAAAATATTTAAAAAGTTGGGAATTTGTCCTAAACATCTCATATTTTCAATGTTGTGTCTCTGCACACCTCTGCAAAACCAGATGTATTTTTGCTAGCCAAGTTTAAATTATGCAGACAGTGATGAGTGGAATGGATAGATGTGATTCAGGAGTCAATAAGAGACTCAACAACTAAACAACTAATGGAGCCAAAACAGTTGAAACAATAAGAGTAGTCCATATCCCATTAACATCCTTGACAATACTACTGATGATGACTACAGGTGCAATCTTAACCCAGTCTGCCACAATACATCGGTCTTCCTGTTCCTGTGGTGATGTAGGGAGGCCAGCATGGGACTTGTTGGTGAGGCTTGGGCTGGCGAAACTGGGTGTTAGGATTTCAACCTATAACACTAGCTTGCAACTATGGGATTGCAGACCTTCCATGAAATTACACCACAGCTGAACATCGCTAGATCATTCTTTACCTACCACTCTATACAATCTGTCTCTAATTTAGAACTGAGACTATTGAGACCATGAGATATATCACAGGTCTTGCAAATCATGCCTTTGACCAACCATAGAACTAGATCACAGTTGAATTAAGTTACATATGAATTTATCCAATGATCCAGCAAAGTGTCTTTCGCCATTTCCCCTTTGCATGATCCTTTGGACTAAAGGAAAACAAGACTCCTGTAAATTCAACTGTTCTGTACATGAAGGAATATTAACAGCTACACCACAGGTATAATTAAAGGAGGGCTTTGGAAATTTTCCAGAAACAGGAGTGCTCAGGTGATGTTTTAGAAATATTTTTCAAAAAAGACCATCACAGATCACAAGCCATGATGGGTATGGGCAGGGGCATCATTAGAACTTACATCACCTGGTGCAGAGACCAGCATGTTGCCCCCATGCTGAAGATGGGGCACCCTTTCTGACACCCTAGTGATGTCCCTGATCAGGACCATTTTGGAAGCCTTCCACTTCCCTGGACTGACCCTCCACACCAGCCAAGGTATGCTTGCTTACTCACTAGTAAACATGGCTGTGCAGTTCACTTTCATTTCAGTGCAATCATCGGGATTTCCTTCGAGGGTGATTTGTGGATGTTGTGTTCATTGGATGAGGACAATTCTGGTGTCCTTGGATTCCTCTCAGCCTGCCCTTTCCAATGGTCTATGGCATGTTTACCTAATCACAAATGAAGCCATGATATGGATCACTTTCCATAGAGTTCAATGCATTTTTTTGGCCATAACCTTAGATAGGAAGGTGCTATTTCAAAATGGATTTTTTTGCATTGGATTCTGCTTTTCAATACAAATCCAACGGTATATAAAATGGTGGGATTTTCCACACCATCGCAACGTTGCATTTTTTGGGTCCTCCAATGCATGTGACCCACCAGGGCACATCACTAGATGTGCGCCGCACTCCCTGCACCCACCTAGTGACACCCCTGGGTCTGGGTATGTATATTGCTTAAAGTAGACAACTTCACAATGCCAGATGTGGGGGAGAGCACCTGGATGCAGGTCTTGTGTGCTCCCTGAGGCCACTACGTGGGCCACTATGAGATATAGGAAGCTGGACTAGATGGGTATTTGACCTGATTCAGTAGTGGCTCTTCTTATGTTCTTATCAAGAAGTAGCATCTGGCTCAGCAAGTGACAAACTGAAAAATGTATAGACCAGGAGTATCAAACATGCATAGACCAGGAGTATCAAACATAAGGCCCGGGGACCAGATATGGTTCATGGAAGTTCTTCATTTGGCACTAAGGTTACCCCAGCACCACCATCAACTGGTCTCAGCTTCTGAGCTATGCTGAGTGGTCACTGCTGAAAGGGCAGCCAGTATAGTAATTGGCCTCTCCTGTATCTTATGAACAATATATGATCCAAATTTGATAAAGATTTGAATAATTTCTTGTGCCATTTGCTGCTAAAGAGTTCCACATTGAGAAAAGGGTTTCCTTTCCAGTTGTGACCTGCTTAATGACATCACTTCCAACCCTCAACAGGCACTGAGAATGGTATGTAGCCTACAGTATGAAATGAATTTGTCACCTCTGGTCTAGATCAGAGGTGTCAAAGTTTTTTCATGAAGCAGGCCCAAAACTATTCATGGTACCAGCTGAGGGCCAGAAGTAACTGCATGAATTAACTAAATAAATTCCACTGAACAGTGAGACTTATTCCCGAATAAATATGCATAGACTAGCACTGTAATATATCCTTTTGTATGTATCTGGGATATTTGTAAATCACTTTTTCAGTTTTAGAGCAATTGCAACCACTCCAAGGGTTCATGATGAAATGAACTCAGATTTTTGAATGAATCACAGTTACCGTAATTTCAAAGTAGGCAAGGGGTGCAGAAAAAGAAAACTATTGGACTAATAGCCCAATCAAACCTAAATCTCTGCTGGACGTGTAGGTATGCCAAAGACCTACCTGCTGCATCCTATTGTGGGGAAGGGGCAGTTGGAGACATCTCCTTAGATTAAGTGAACTTTTCCTCACTTCCCTGGAGGAAAGATGCCAACTCCTTTGTCTTACTTTAGCTAGTTTGCAGGCACAGGCCAGAGGTATGTAAAGGCAGTGGAAAGGGAGGAAAGAGAGAGAGCTAGGATCAGTGGCGTCACCAGACTGGTGTGGCTGGTGCTGGCCTCACTGGGTGACGTGCCACTGTGGGGTGACGCACCAAAGGAGTTTGACACTCCTCTTGGCCTCTTGGCCCCAGGTGTCAGTGCGCCCATTTAGGCCTGCTCCAAGGTGGACCATCAGCCAGAAGCTTTGGACATGCACAGTTGGAACCTCCTGGCTGAGAGGGTGTCCCCCAATGAAGGACGCATGTGCATGCTTTAGTTCCCCTACTAAAAGGATGCTTGCACGAACATTGCACATGCGTACTTCATTGGGGGAAAGCTCCCGCTCAGGAGAGGAAGCCCTCTATTATGTGGGAACATTCCCTCAATGAAGGACGCATAAGCAATGTTTGTGTATGCGTCCTTCAGTTGCAGAACGCTCCCACTGAAGAGAGGGCTTCTTCTCTTCAGCGAGAGTGTTCTCCTACTGAAGGATGTATTCGCAAATGTTGCGCATGCATCCTTCACCACTGAAGCCCCTTGCCCTTCCTGTAAAAGGGCAAGAGGCTTCACAGGTGAACTGAGCATGTGCAACCTTTTACATGCGCAGTTAGCCACTCTAGCCACTTGCCCTTTCTTAGGAAGTGCAAGTGGCTTCAGTGATGAACTGCGCATGTGCAGGGGAGGGGGTGATGTGCCAGGGTCCCACACCAGGTGATGTGCACCCCAGCATCGCCCTTAGATTGGATTTGGCCATGTGCTTGTGCTGTTAAATCCATACTCCCTTTCCCTTGTTCCACTACCCTCCCTGCCCACCTCCAGTAGCTCCCTATTCCCAAGCCACCCTCCTTTCTACCCACTGCCACCTTATGTTTTGCCAGCAGAATACATGCTCTGCTAGAAGGATCTAGGAGGAAGTGCCTGGAGCCTGCCAGAAGATTGCACTTCAGTACTGCTGGAGTATTCTGGCACCAGAGATGTTAAGTAAGGGGTGGGTTGTAAGAAATTTAAAGTTTGTTTTTCCTTTACATTCTTAGTAGGGTAACTGTAGTCGAAGGTGGTGTCTTGCACTTTTTATGTTTACTATCACATCACTGGGGATCTCCTTCCTCATCGGCCAAGATTCACCATTCTGCCCAGGTCTGGAAGGTCCAAGAACCATTTCCTCATTTGCATCTGGCCACTCTGTCTTGATAGCAAGTGAACATGACAGAAATGGAAAAGGTTGCTGCAATCCTGGACCCAGAAACACTCACACTTCTAAAAATATTTTTGAAAGGCAAAGGTGTTTCTGAAAGGGGCATTGCTGTGTGTGAGTGGGAGGCAAAGTATATTTGCCAGTACTTGCCACTCTCCTTTTTTGTTCGTTCAGGCTGTGCTTGGCAGTAAGCCTTACTAAACACAGGAGAACTTGCTTTGCACATGCATTAGAGAAGTGCCATCCCAGAGGACTGTTTTGCTGACAGGATTGCCTCCCTTTTTCTAGGCCTGCTTTTGGGACTTTGGTAGTAGCTCAGCCCTATTGCAGCTAGTTTGTTTTCCTGACCAGGCATCCCCAGCGGTGTAGCTGTTGTGGCAGCGTGAAGGAGGATTTGTGTCACTAGCTGCATGCTTGGACACAGCAAGGACAGCTGATAATAGATGTTGAAATGTGCATATGCTTTCCAAATCATGGGGGACAATGTCATTGGAGGACATCTCGAAGGGTTTTTGCTCCAGCCTCTAAAATTTCAGCTGCTACCTGCTGCTGACATTGATGCACAGGCATTTGCCAATGAAGCCATTTCTGAACCAGAGATTAAAAGAGGAAAAGCATCTCCTGCTAAACGTCTGTTCATCTGTGATCCATCTGTTTTGAAAGACGAGGCAGAGCCAGATAAAGAAAAGCGGCAATGCTAATTGGTCTCACAATATTCCTCGCTAATGTCTTATCCCAGAGCAAAATTTATCCAAGGCTTGCTTAAAAACTAGTAGTAAATAGGAAATGGCAGGCAAGAGGAAGAGGAAATTATTGCCAATTGCAGGAGGTGCCAACTACTACTGAGTTAAATGCCCCAAGAAGTCTCTTTGAAGGGTTAGAAGTCACCAATATGCATATCCCTTACTTAACAGTCTTGAAATGCTAACCAACTTTTAATCTGATCAAAAAGTTCAAAAGAATTAATTTATTATTCAGTAATTAATTCAAGAGAGCAGGATGGTGCAGTGGTTAGGAGTTAAGGGAGCAAATATTCCATTATCTTGAGGAGGCATCTATGATTGCCACTCGACTACAGGATGCAGCACATGCTCCACTGGCACAGCTATGTAAATGCTGGAAAGTTGATTAGGATTTGAGCCTAAGGGTGCAATCCAGAGTAACTACGGGGAGTCCTTGCGCCGGTGTAAGAACAATTTGCTATGGATTGCAATATGAATTTCCCATAGGTTTTCACTAGGTGGTGCAGTAACTACAGGTACACGTAATGTCTCTTACGTGCTCCCGTAGTTACTCTGGCTTGTAGGGTAAGGCTGCAATCCTCACCTCCAGTTAGGCTGGCCTAAGCGCTGGCATAAGTCCCATCCTGGCCTGGGGTGTCACAAATGCGCAATAAACAAGGTGCCCATTTGACCCACCCATACTTCACCCCTCACTCCCTCTGCAGCCCTCCCACCTGCCTCCAGAGCCAAGCTGCAGTTGCTGGAGGCCCCCAAGCCCTGGCACCGCCTTAGTGGCCATCCCTGGGGCCTCCAGTGCCTAGAGGCGGCTGCTGGAGGCCCCTGCAGGCCCGCCGCCACCTGCCCACCAGACCCTGAAGCCTCTGAAGGCCAGCTGTGACCTTTGGAGGCCTCTCCACTGTCTGCCTGTCCCTTCCACCTCCCACTTCTCCCCTAGGCCTCCGAAGGCTGATTATGGCCTTTGGAGAATCCCCCCACCAGTCCCCTAAGCCTCCAGTCTGGAGGCTCCCCACAGCCTTCTACCGCTGCTGGACACCCACCCAGGTAAGTACTTCCTACCTACCTAACTTTCCTCTCTTCTCCCTTACCCATCTGCCTCCTGCCTTCTCTCTCCCACCCCCGTCCCCTTCCCTACTTTCCTCTCCCATCTCCCTCCCCTTGCATGGGTTATATTGCTGCAAACTGCTTTGAGGGTGTCTTTCATGTATGTGTCACTATCATCTTCATCTTTCTTCTTTTCTTTCCATATATATAAAAGAGAAAAGTCACTGACTGACTGACTGACTGACTGACTGACTCACTCACTCACTCACTCATCACTGCCCTGCCAAAACCGCTGGGCCTAGAAGCGTGAAATTTGGGGTGGGTGTTCCTTCCATGACTGAGGGGTGCACTAAGAACTGGTTTTAAGAATTCCTGAAGCATGGAATTCTGGGAGTTCCTTCTGTCACCTGAACTCCCACCAAGAACCATCTGGAGAATTTAACCCTTCAGGGGCTGAAAAGGGGGCAACGTGTTTTTGTCCTATACTTAACATGGGAGACTGAACCACATCCAGCCAATTTGGTGCTCAGTGCCTGGTACACTGGGGGATGTTGTTCGGAGGAATAGGTTGCACTGTGAAGGATGCTGCGCATGGCGGGTTGGTGTACATGGGGGTTGGTGCGCATGGGGGAAGTTGCGCATAAGGGAAGGTTCGCATGGGGGTTGATGTGCAGGGAGGAAGTTGCGCATGGGCGGAAGTTGCGCATAGGGTTGATGCGCATGGAGGAAGTTGTGCATGGGGGAAGTTGCGCATGGGGGTTGGTGCGCATGGGGGGAAGTTGTGCATGGGGGAAGTTGTGCATGGGGGTTGATGCGCATGGGGGTTGATGCACATGTGGGGAAGTTGCGCATGGGGGTTGATGTGCATGGGGAAAGTTGTGCATGAGGGGTTGATGTGCATGAGGGGGTTGATGCGCATGGGGGAATTTGAGCATGGGAAATTGATGCGCAGGGGAAGTTGCGCATGGGGGGAAGTTGCACATAGGGGTTGATGCGCATGGGGGTTGATGCGCATGGGGGAAGTGGCGCATGGGGAGTTGATCTGCATGGGTGGTTGATGTTCATGGGGGAAGTTGCGCATGGGGGTTGATGCACATGGGATAAGTTGCAAATGGGGGAAGTTGCGCATGGGGGGTTGATGCGCATTGGTGTTGATGCGCATGGGTGTTGATGCACATGGGGGTTGATGCACATGGAGGAAGTTGCGCATTGGGGAAGTTGCGCATGGTGGAGTGATGCGCGTGGGGGAAAGTTGCACATGGGGGGTTGATGCGCATGGGGGGAAGTTGTGCATGGGGACGTTGCACATGGGGGAAGTTGCACATGGGAGAAGTTGCGCATGGGTTAACTTGCGCATAGGGGAAGTAGCGCAGGGGGGTTGATGCGCATGGGGGAAGTTGCGCATGGGGGTTGATGTGCATGGGGGAAGTTGCGCATGGGGGGTTGACGTGCATGGGGAAGTTGCGCATGGGGAGAAGTTGCGCATGGGGGTTGATGTGCATGTGGGGTTGATGTGCATTGGGGAAGTTGTGCATGGGGGTTGATGCGCATGTGGGGAAGTTGTGCATGGGGGGTTGATGTGCATGGGGGGTTGATGCATATGGGGGGATGGCATATGGGAGAATTTTACTCCCGCAATGCGGGTACGCTTTTCACTAGTCTATGTTAAAGTAACTTGCATGGGTTGTGTTGCTGCAAACTGCAGTGAGGGCGTTTTACATGTCTGGGTCAGAAACAAGCATGTTAAAAGGTTTCAATATTAAAAGTGTTAAATTAAGTACAGGAAAGCAATATGAGTATTTTTGCTTTGTTTTAACATGTCCTACATTTGTCCTATATTTTTGTGGTGTCCTACTTTTTTTAACCAAGTAGGAATTTTGGCTTGGGGAATTTTGGGGAGCTTGGGGGTGGAATTTTGGGTTCGGCATCTGATCACCCTAGCCATAAGACACTTCAATCCTACTCCTTGGAAAGTTAGGTCCTTGCACAGGCATACACTGGCCTCCCCACACCACCATGGGAAGATATGCCAAGGGAGTTAGGCCAACTTAAATTTGTTAGGATTGCACCCTAAGGCTGCTATCTTATACACACTTAAGTCTTACACGACTGTAAGGCCCACTGATGAGAATGGATAGAATTGGACTGTTAGCTCTAGTTAAACACAGCAAACTCTTGCATGTAGCATTACCAGCTACAACATTTCATTTGAAACATCAGCCTTAAGAGATTCCATCCTTTCTCATTTGTATTTTCCTGGTTGTTTTGTCTTTTTGTCCCATCAGAAATGTAAAACTAACCAGAGCCAAAAGAACTTAAAATAGCTTTCAAGGACATGAGCACTGTGCTGTATTCTATGCTGCAAATGCCTTTTGCGTTACAGAATTTGTTTTATGTTCCTTCTTGGATACGTCATCAAGGCAATTCATATTGTCTTCCATGGCCAAGGCAAATAAAGAGGAGGCTTGGTCCTAGAACCTGTTTTCAATGATAACTCTCAACATAATTGAGGAGAAAGTCACTGAGAAGAAAAAGTCTATTGGAGCATTTGCAGAATGTATGATTACTACAGAGTAATCAGCACATAAATTCCTGGTATTAGGGAAGAAGATTTAATATGTCATGGCTTATAGGTTTGACATCAGCACATGGCATCCTCAGGCTCCTCTTAGTGCTGCAGCAGGCTCATCACTTGCCACTGTTTCTCCCTGTCACTGGAACCTGACATTTTATTTTTCTTACAGTGTCGTGAGTACTGTTATATCAGGAGCACTGAGAGAAAACCAAAACGACAGCCAATGACTACTTACTTAATTGGTGCAAAAGAGGAAATCATCTGCTGCCAAGGTAAGACCCCTTAGCAAACACACTGATAAAGAAGGGGGGTCACTCAAGAACACTTACCAGGACCCCCATCAAACCTGAAGTTGACCCTGAGAAGATAGAACCTTCAGAGAGACTTGAGCTGTTACATTTCTTGTTTGAAAAATTAAACTCATTGCCAATCAAGTCAGTTTTAGCTCCTTAATTGAATAGTGGCTCAATTGGAGCCACCATATGCTGTAGCCTGGTAGGAGACAGGATTGTGCTGTTATCTCCATATATTGGCAGATAACTAACCCTACAATCCAGAGTAACTACGGGAGCACGTAAGAGACATTACGTGTACCCGTAGTTACTACACCATCTAATGAAAACTTATGGGAAATTCATACTGCAATCCACAGCAAATTGTTCTTACACCGGAGCAAGGACTCCCCGTAGTTACTCTGGATTGTGCCCTAAGGGTGCAATCCTAGCCTAGACCAGCACAACTCATTTGTCTTCCTGTTCCTGTGGTGATGTAGGAAGGCAAGCGCATGTCTGTGCACTGGCCTAACCCTGCTCCAGGTGTGACACACAAATTTCTTTCGGCACTTTTGTGACACCCCCAGACCAGCATGGGACTTGTACTGGAGCTTATGCTGGCATAACTGGGAGTTAGGATTGCAACCTATGTTAATAGTTTTGAAAGAAGAAAAAATACTTTGTTTTAGGTGGCACATGTGTGAATTTTAGACTGTGAGCCCTTTTGGGACCAGGACCCATTAGCTACTAACAATGAGATGACCAACCGGATTTATTGACCAGCAATTATAATTTATGCAAATTAGGCTATTTTTAGATGGTCATCTAATTAGCTGTTATTTTTTCATTTTCTTTGAAAACCGCTTTGTAAACTTTTTAGTTGAATAGATATAGAAATACTGTAGATAGATATAAAAATAGATACAGAAATATATAAAAATAGATATAGAAATACTGTAGATAGATAGATAGATAGATAGATAGATAGATAGATAGATAGAATTACAAATATGTGACTTAGAATATGTGATTCACAAACATGTGATTGTTTCCTGTTGGAGAATGAAGGAGATGACTCTTCTGAGTTGCCTGCCAGTTACTGACAATTTTTATCAGGACTGCTGTTAGAAATTAATATTTCTTTCACAAACATGCTGTCTAATTAATTGGGAATGCCTTTTTAGTTAAGTTTAAAGGGTTTTAACAGATTAACCCAAACAATGAATTAATTAAAAATTGCATGCCATGGATGATGGACCATTTAAATCAAAGATTTGCAAGCTCTTGTCGTAATGACCTCTCAAGGCCAGTTTACAGCATTAAGGGAACTGCATAAGAAACAAGGCAAGGAGTTATTTTCTAGAGCAACATGGCAGCAACAGACTTAGTGCAGGGTGACATTCCAGGTCACACCATTAATGCTTGGTGTGTTACAAGGTCAGAATAATTTTCTACCAAAAGTTTATTGCAGTAAAATGAGATTCTCTGCATACAAGTTCAGAAACCTAAGTAAAGCTTAGCTGCTTATTTTGGATTGTGGGGCCTGTTTCCTCCAGGCTATTGCTGCAACACTTGCAGGAAGACTAGAGAAAGGACTTGGTGCATCACTATTCCTCTGTCATTGTCTTGGAGAGTTCTGTGGATTAGGACTCATTGATGCCTTCTGCTCAGAGCAGCAGTAATTGCAACTGCAGCACTACTAGTAGTAGTAGGACTATCTTTTGCACCAGCTGCATTGGCCACCAGTCAATTTCCATGTGTGATTCAAGAAGCTGGTTCATTACTTTTAAAGCTTTACATGCTTAAGAGACAAGATAGTTGAAGGACTATCTTTCTCCATAAGAATCTAACCAGCCTATTTTAGCTAGGGCTATGAAGTCCTGAATGACAGTAGCCTCCTATGGCTGTTTGGGGGCTGTCACACTAAGTGTGGCAGTGTGCTGGAGTGGAAGTGTGCTGGAGATCCACTGCTGGTGGAAGTGTGCTGGAGATCCACTACTGATTACTTATGGCAGCAGAGGTTAGGAAAGGTTGGGGATGGTGGAAAGGGGCTGTTTTGGAACAGGAATGTTTTGGGGTGGGAAAGAAATGGAATGGGGTGGATCCTGGCAACACCAGCATGTGTAGGGTCCTAACTCTTCTCTCTCCCTTCCTCTTCCTGGAGATGTGGGAAAACTCAGAGAGGCAGCAGGATTTTGCTTAAAGGAACAAAAATTCCCTTATCTCTAGAGCATTTCTGGAGTGGGAGCAGAGGAAGTGAAAGGGTAACACAGAGAGGGCACTCGGTCAATCTGCTGCCTGAGGTGGTTGTCTCACAGTGAAATCCTAACCCCTGTTTAAAGGTAAAAATGTCCCCCACAGGCAGGCTGACCATATGCCTGGAATTGCCCGGACAGGTCCGGAATGGAGGACTTGTCTGGCCTGTCCGGGCAATTCTGGGCATATGGTCAGCCTGCCTGTAATCTTCCCACCAAAGTGATACCTATATATCTACTTGGATTTACCTGCTTTTGAACGGCCTGCACATGTCCAGGCACAAATGCCATGCTGGCCTACAGATATCACAAAAATGCCAGAAAGGCATTTCTTTGCCACTCCTTGGGTAGGGGAGTTTAGGCCAGTGCACAGACATGCACCAGCCTTCCCACACTACCACAGGAATAAGGGGATGTGTGAGATATGCTGGCCTATTTGGTTAGAATTGCGCCCTCAGTCAGCTTCATGGGTGGACCACTCCTGATCTCTCTCTGCTTACTGATATCTGAGCTGTCTCAGTGATTTTCAACCTTTTTTATCTCACTGCACACTTAACAAGACACTGAAATTGTCAAGGCACACCATCAATTGTTTTTACCATTGACAACGCACACCAGACTGTTCAAATCCTCCAATTTTCCTATTAATGAATGTCAATCTCCAGATTCCCGTGGCCCACCTGGGAACCAGCCGTGGCACACTGGTTGAAAATCACTGGTCTAGCTCATAAGCAGGGTGATCACATGTCATAATCCCAAGAAAAGAGGACAAGGTCCCCCAAAATGTAGGACATCTGAGAAAAATGCAGGACATGACAAAATAAAAGCTAAACACACTCATGGATTTTGCTTTCATTTGGTTATTTTAAACACCATATCACTTATTATTAAATTGAAAACTATTACATTAATATCACTTATTATTAAATTGAAAACTATTACATTAAATTTATTACATTATGGCTGCAACTATAACCTCTATTTAGGCCGGCCTAAGCCCCAGTATAAGTCCAGTGCTGACCTGGGGATGTCACAAAAGTGCAATAAGACACTTCTGCTCCTGTCCTGGGGAGGGGAGAGGGGTTCGCCAATGCCCAGGCATATGCCAACCTTCCCTATGCCATCCCCCCTATGCACATCATAGAAAGATAGGTCAGGTGGGTTAGTCTGGCCTAAATTTCTTAGGACTGCATCCAAAATTTATTAATTACAATAAGGATACATTCTGCCATCTCACAGGGAAATGGAGGACAATGAAGATTTCTTCCAGGACACAAGGCTAATGTCCTGGAAAAAGAGGACATATGGTCACCCTTGCTCATGAGGCACCGAGGCTCATGTGGCAGATTCTGAGCACTGAGAATATCCATGATCTCAAATTATTGTATTTTTACTGGGAGGTGGGGAGTCATTTGGATTTTGTGCCTCAGACATCAAAACATATCTTGAGCCACCCTGGAGGGATGCAGAAATGTGCTTTGGAGCATCACGTGTGAGAATAATCTAATTCCTCGGTGCATTTTCTTCTGTTGTGTGAGATTCATCCTAACTGCTTTGCTGCCCTGTGCTTTTCATATTGTGGAGGGGGATCGCTTTGCAAGGAATCACCATTTCATTAAGAAAACACACCTTGGGCTGATAATCCATCCTTGGAAGCTGGACAATCGTTTGGTCTCATTAGACCCCATATAAGCTGAAGCCGTTAGCAATGTATTTCTAGATTACAGCGTTGTAGGCAAGAAAAATTGCACTGGAGATCATTTAACACCCCTGGGGAGATGACAGGAAGGAATTAATCTTCCTGTGCTAATTCGCCCAATGCTGGTGGATCAAAATTGCCATCTGTGGGGGGTCTGCTGTGGTGCAGTCTGTAGTGGTAGTCCTGATGCATACAACCTTTTTATTTCTCCTTTGGAAAAAAAGAGAAATTAAAGAAAGGGTGGTTATTTTAAAGGAGCATTTGTTATCTGCACTTTGTTATCTCTTTACACTGGTCGTTCTCCAGACACTTACCTTGTGGTTCAATCAAAGGATCAGACATAAGCAACTTCCTTATGTCAAAGAAAAGGTTGCATGATCTAATGCAGGAATAGCTAACTCCAGTGGTGGGATTCAAATAAATTAACAACAGGTTCCATGTCCCATTAGTAACTGGTTCTTAGAACCAGGCGCTCATTAGCAAAGGGTTCTATAGAATCTGTGAGAACCCCCTGAAGCTCATCACTGGCTAACTCCCCAAGCTTGATGGAATGAAGCCCCCTGGCTGAGCTATTGGACCTTTTCCAACTGATGTCATTGCCTCTCTCAAAGTAGAGAGAAATGTCCGCAGTGCACATATGAACTGTCAGTCTGACAATTCATAATATGAACAATGAGCCACAAAACATATAGCAAAACAAAAGGATGATGAGAAAGACAAGGTTCTTCGGCATTTGAGGAAGCTGGTTAGGGGTTGGTGATGATATTCTCATGTGCCTTCATGTTGTCCTTACCTCTTCTGTGAGCATGGATGGCAACATGAATGTGTGCTTGGGGAAGAGACTCTACAGTTACAGTAATAATGGCCAAGTGCCACCACAGATTACCAAATGGCCATTCTTGCTTAGACTAGCGCAGATTCAGTTATCAGAGAGACTTTATTATGCCCCAGTGTGCCTAATATATTTTAATCAAGATGAATTAACCCCTCTTCATAGTTTCATTTGGAAAGAAACAATGATGCTTGCCATTCAAAACTGCTTTGTATTGCTACCTGATATACTTTCTGGAAAGTCATAGAATCACTGCCAATCTGCTGCTTGAAGAGATCTTACAGGAAGCACATTACTATCAGTGCCAGAAATACATATAGCACTTTACAATTGAAGAGAAGATGGGTCTCTGTCCCAACGAGCTAACACAGAATCAAGGGAGATGAAGGGAAGGGATACGTTTTTGTACTGAGTACATTTAATGGAGAAATTTTCACACATACAAGTGGTGCAAACCTGCCAAAACAGATGTTTGTCATTCTTACAATAATTATTCCCAGGGAATGAGCCCAGGGTATAATTGGCCCCATTATTCCAATTATTGGAATTTATGTACATGTACTATAGCCTTGAGGTCTGCAGTGTCTCAGTGATTAATATACTCTGCTTGTCGACCTGAAAGTTGGCAGTACTTGGATGTCTGAGACCCAAGTACTGCAAGACGGAGTGAACTCTTATCTCTTGTCCAGCTCCTGCCAACCTAGCAGTTTGAAAGCATGTAAATGCAAGTAGATAAATAGGTACCTCTTTGATGGGAAGGTAACAATCATGCTGGCCACATGACTATGGAAGTGTCTTTGGACAACACTGGCTCTTCAGCCTTGTAATTGGGATGAGCACTGCATCCTACAGTTTGGTTAATGTTAGCAGGGCAACCTGCGGTGGACACCTTTTTAAGCTTTAGCTGCAGTACATGTACTGGATTCATGTGTGTGTACTTAGCCTTAGCTGCAGTAAGGTAGACTGTGAGGGGTAATACATGATGCTTCACAGAAAAGTCAGTCTCTCCTCCCCAACAGCTGATGGCTTTATATTATCTGAACACATGAATTCCATATCTTTCGTTGTGAGATATATCTAGTTTTTTATTCAATCTAACCATCTGTGATGAAGGGCGCAATCCAGAGTAACTACGGGGAGTCCTTGCTCTGGTGTAAGAACAATTTGCTCTGGATTGCAATATGAATTTCCCATAGGTTTTCACTAGGTGGTGCAGTGACTATGGGTACACATAATGTCTCTTACGTGCTCCCGTAGTTACTCTGGATTGTAGGGTTAGTCAAATTGTTCTGGCCCAAAAAATGTAGTTGTTGCCAAAGAATTTAGAGTTTGAACATCTCTGGTCCAGTAAATAACCATGTCATGGGGAATCTGTGGTTCAATTCCAGTTCATCTTTGGATGGACTCATTTTAGTTTATGGTTATATTTGTTTGATTTCATTATATCCTGCCTTTCTAAGTCTGCAATCCTAAAGACACTTTCTTGGGAGTAAGACCCATTGAACACAATAGGGCTTGCTATTGAGTAGACACGGTTGTGCTTTATGTCTCAGTAATCTCAGTGTGGCTAACAAAGAATATAATACTAGTGAAAAGCGTACCCGCATTGTGGGAGTAAAATTCCCTGTACGCCATGCCCCCACTGTGCATCAATCCTCCACGCACATCGATCCCCCATATGCAACATCCCCCATGTTCCTCCAACCCATGCACATCATCCCCCCTATGCACATCAGACCCCCATGTACATCAGCTCCCCCATGCGCATCAGCCCCTCCATGCGCGGCAATCTCCCCAGTGCAACCACTTCCTCCGAACAACATCCCCCAGTGCACCAGGCACCGAGCACCAAATTGGCTGGATGTTGGTCAGTCTTCCATGTTAAGTATAGGACAAAAAACAAGTTGCCCCTTTTCAGCCCCTGAAAGGTTAAATTTCTCCACATGGTTCTTGGTGGGTGAATTCCCTCCCAGAATTCCATGCTTCAGGCCCAGCAGTTGGGGCGGAATGTTGATGAGTCAGCAATTCTCAATGCAAAGTATAGGGAGGAAAACGCATTGCGCACCTTTTCACCCCCTTCTGGTTGGAATTTCTGAAAACCAGTTCCCCTCAGTCATGGAAAGAACACCCACCCCAAATTTCACGCTTCTAGGCCTAGCGGTTTTGGCAGGGTGTTGATGAGTGAGTCAGTGAGTCAGTGACTTTTCTCTTTTAATATATAAAAGATATATTATATATCTTTTAGATAAAAGATATATCTTTATCTATCTTTTAGTATAGATAAAACCAATCTATATACAGTGGTGCCTCAATAAAGAGCTTAATTCGTTCCGGAGGCATGCTCTTTAAGTGAAATGCTCTTTAAGTGAAGCAGATTTTCCTATAGGAAATAATGGAAACTCAAGACACACAAGCCCCAAAATATTCATATAAAAATATTAACTGGATGTAAAAATTATGACAAAACAATGGAATTGAATTCAAAACATGCATTCAATGTGCATGATCCTATGAAGTCTACTTAGGCTGCAATCAAAGACACTTTCCTGGGAGTAAGCCCCATTTAACACAATGGGGCTTCCTTCTAAGTAGACATAGTTAGGACACTGCAATCAAAGACACTTTCCTTGGAGGCTTACCTGGGCTGCTGCTGGAGGTTCAAGGTGGTCGGTGGGGGCACTTGGGGCAGTTAGGGGTAGCTGCCTCTGGCACCTCCAGGCAACTGCCCCCAAGTTGGGGGCAGTTAGAGGCAGCAGCGCTGGCCGGCAGCCCTTTTAAAGAGTCTCTGCGGAGCGTCAGAGCTGCATAGCACGTGTGCCCATAGTGCACTTGCTTGTTAGTGAAGCGGAACTTGTTATGTGAAGCAAGATTTCTTGGAAATTTTTGCTTGTTATGTGAACCACTTGTTAAGCGAGGCGCTTGTTAAGCGAGGTACCACTGTATATATAAAAATGAAAAGTCATTGACTGACTGACTCATCAGTGGCCAGCCAAAATCTCTGCGCCAAGAAGTGTGAAATTCGGGGTGTTCCTTTCATGCTGGTTTTCGGAAATTCCAACCAGAAGGGGGTGAAAAGAGTGCAATGCATTTTCCTCCCCATACTTTACTTTGAAGAGTACCTGACTGAGGAGGGTGTTCCTTTTGTGACATCAACACCCACCAAGAAGCAGTGTTGAGAAATTTAAGGGGCTGAAAAGGGTTGCAACGTGTTTTGTCCTATACTTAACATTGAAGATTGATTAACATCCAGAAGTTTGGTGCCTTTCTGATGCACTGGGAAGGATGATGCGCATGGGGGGGTTGATGAGCATGGGGGGATGATATGCATGGGGGGATGATATGCATGGGGGGTTTGATGAGCATGGAGGAGGGTTGATGAGCATGGGGGGTTGATTAGCATGGCGGGATGTTGCGCATGGATGGTTCATGCGCATGGGGGTTCATACACATGGGGGATTCATGTGCTTGACGGAATGTTGCGCATTGTGGGTTCATGTGCATGGGGGGGTTCATGCGCATGGGAGGTTCATGTACATGGAGGTTTGATGCACATGGTGGGTTTGCTGCACATGGGGGTTTCGATGCACATGGGAGAGTGTTGCGCATGGGAGCAAGTTGCACAATGGGAGATGGTGTATGGAGGGTATTGTACACCTGCAATGTGGGTGCATTTCACTAGTTTAAAATAAAACAGGTTTAAATTTTAATTCTCAGACATGCATGCATATATCTGTGCTGGTAGCTGCCTTACTTTTGATCATTTAACTTCATTATGAACATGTTCCATCGGCCTCAATTTCAGGGATGATTTCAGCTGTGGGATGGAATCTGTTTAGTTGTGCACACTTGTGCATTCCTCCCCCTTCCTGCCCTCCCCCCCACATACATGTTAAGTATAGGACAAAAACACATTGCACCCCTTTTCAGCTTCTTATGGGTTAAATTTCCGAAACCAACCAGCAAAACCACAGGGAAAATGTACATAATTTAGAAAATAGGTTCACTGTTTTCAGTGGTGTGTTTCAAGACAAAGAAAATAGGGGCAAGGCAAGGAAAATGGGAGAGGCAAGGAAAAAGCTGACGACAGACCACATCATTTCAAATGTAACAACCAGAATTTCTGTCTGCATATGTTTTTGTGGGGAAATTTTTACATCCCACAAGTGGTACTAACTTGCCAAAACAGGTGTTTGTCATTCTTATAATTATTCCCAGATGTGTGGGTTAAATGTATTTAACTCAGCACTGACCCAGGCAAAACTGGCAGTGCAGATAAGCCCATTGGATCTTGTTGCTAGGCTAGAAAGGGATAGAGACAGAAATGTGGAGGTTGCTCTACCTGCCACAAATGCTATGCAGATTCCTCTGAAAACAACTTCTGCAAGACAACTGGCTCCATATAACTAAGTAACAGCAAATTATAAATTGCCATGTGGATCGCTTCCACGTTTGCACAGAACGTTTCCATGTCCCCATCAGCACTTGCTAGAAATATTTAGTAATTATGTGTTTAAACTCTGCTTGCAGTAAGGATGATCCACATGGCAATCCACCCCATTGCAAGCCCCTTTCCAGCATAGAGCAATCACCACATGGAAACTGTTTCACGTGACTTCCAAATGCCCCTTTGCAATTGGTGGATTAGTTCTAAATTTTCTTGAAGGAGCCTGGGATAAAGAGCGAGGGTGCAAGCTTAACCAACTTAGACCAGTACAACTCACCCCCTTCCTGTTCCTGTGGTGGTGTGGGGACAGCGATGTCTGTGAACTGGTCTCACCAGATGTGGCGTAGAAATGCCTTGCAATGCTTTTGTAACGCCCCCCAAGCCAGTGGGGAACTGTGCCTGAACTTGTGCTGGCCTAACTAGGAGTTAGGATTTTAAGTTATGTAGGCAAATGTAAGAACTGGATAGGTTTGAGAAGTTTGGGCAAGGAGAACAGGTAATGGGTTTCAATAACAATCTTTTGGAACTGCAAATGTTTCTGAATGATCAGTGATCAACTGTTCTACTTTACTCACCTTTGCTGGATTTAAGACTCCTACAAAGCATTCAGTAGTGAATTCTTCTGAAAAGTACATACTATTGAAAAACTAAAGATAGAATACCATATTTACTTGAAACTAATGTGCCATTGAATCTAATGTGCCTCCCAATTTTAAAAATCTTGAGATTAAAAAAATGTTTACTGGCGATTGTAAATTAATTTCACTGCCTATAATAATGAGTTCTATGACAACAATAATATGACACTGGGTTTATGTTTTGATTTTCACCAACTGCACTAGGTAATGAAACCCATATAACAATGGATTTATGGGCAAAATCCAGAGCAGTTACGGGTCCACGCAGTTATGTCACTCTCTAGTGTTATTTTATGGAAAGTCCCCTTAACTCCTCCAGAGCAATTGGCTTAATTTGACTTTAGGGTATGGGCCTATGTTACTTTTTTTATTACATTATTGTAAAATGGTAAATTGAATACAGATCTATACTTATGATCAAAATACTGTATTTACTTGAATCTAATGCGCCATCGTCTAATGCATACCCCAGTTTTGGAGACTAACCCTACAATCCAGAGTAACATTGGGAGTGTGTAAGAGACATTACATGTCCCCGTAGTTACTGCACCACCTAGTGAAAACCTATGGGAAATTCATATTGCAATCCAGAGCAAATTGTTCTTACACTGGAACAAGGACTCCCCATAGTTACTCTGGATTGTGCCCTAAATTCAGCTAAAAAAGTGAGAAGTCAGATTCGACTGAAGAGGTTATATAACAGGAATAAAGAAGGATATTCTTTTGATTATTTTAGAGGTCCCTGCCCTGGCTCCCCTTTTGGAATTTACAGCACTTTGGATGAATTTTGGGGGGAGGATGTGAATTCTAACATCCACAAGCCACACAGGATCTATGCTGGGCCCAAGCCAGAAATGGTTCCTGAACGAAAAGCCTGGGTAGCACAATAAAAACAACTGCGGTGCAATCCAGTACCTCTGTCCCCTTTTTGTTTAGGCTATAGCTGGGGAAGAAGCTGCTGTCTGGAGAAGCACTTACAGCTGCTCCTGCTTTTACCTCCTGCTTTCCCCAATCAGAAATGCAGCGAAAGCATATCTTGCGGCCCAGTCTTGGCTTTGCATTCCCTCCCCCATCTCTGGAGAACTCTGCACAGCATACACAATGAGAGTTTCTCGTCCTTTCCCTGGAAAACAAAACTGATGTGAACACTCGAAGGCAGGAAAGGGGGAGATTAAGGGGGATTTCCCGACCTCTGAAAGCTTTCTCCTCCTGTGCTGAATTCTGCTCAACTAAAGCATCCCTGGTGGGAATGACTTTTCTCCTTGGCCTGCGGCAAGCTTACATACTGCCTTTCCATACCCCTTGCACCGAAAGGCCAAGCTTCTGTCTGCCCCCCACACATGTGTGAATAATTTGGGACCTACCATCTTCACACTTCTTGTTCTCCCCTCTTTCAAATGAGTGTCTTCTAACACTCTTTGGAAGAAAAACATGTAGTTGCCAATGAAGCCCTGGGAATCATACGTAATGGAAGCACATCTTTTATCCTTAAAGGGGGTGGAAATGAGCAAGGAAGGCAAAACTGCAAGCAACAGGGAAACAAGTGTGTCATTTCATCTTCCGCTGTTGTCAGGTGGCTATTAATGGAGCAGAACATGAAGTAATGTAGCATCTTTTTGGAGTTGTACAAAATACAATAACAACATTACCTCTTTTAGGTTTCTAAACACACCCCTAATCTGGGATTTTAAAAACATGTTCATAGTAGAGTTATTTTGGCTTATTCCAGTTATTTTCAACCAGTGTGCCGTGGCACACTGGTGTGCCGTGGATAGTCTTCATGTGTGCCACAGGAGTTTGGGGAAAGTCATTTATTGACAGGAAAAGTAGGGGATTTGAACATCCTGGTGTGCCTTGTCAATGATAAAAACAACAGACGGTGTGCCTTAACAGTCTCAGTGCCTTGTATGTGTGCCATGAGATGGAAAAGGTTGAAAATCACTGGTAGAAAAATCACTTTTCTAAGGAGTCCTCCTTTCTGATGATGCATTTGAGGTATCTCATACATCTAAATACTGAGGTATTTTCACAATATGTAGCTTAATTTAAATTTAATTTATTAATAAATTCCTTAATGGTAGATGATTAAATGATTAATCAACTGAAAATTTTTAAACATTATTGGCTTTAAAAAATACTGGTATTTTTTTCCCCACAATATGCTTTCTTTCTGCCTGGCTTTCTTTCTGCCTAGCTTTCTGAGTAAAGTTTTCAAAGAAGCTGACAAAATACCTTAAAACAATTAAAATACAATCCAAATAAAATAAAATTACAACTGGTGTGCAGTCACAATTAAAGCAGCAGTAAAACCAACAGAGGCTGCTAAAAACCATTACAAAGATTGTGATATTTTCATAGCACATAAAATCCATCAGATTTGGCACCAACGCAGCAGGTAAGAGGAAGAGAGTTGCACAGTTGAGACACTATCAAGAAGGTGTTATTGGGCCTTCTCTGGCATATAAGTAACGGGCACCGCGATTATTTCAATGCATGTGCAGGGACCTGGGCTCAGTGGCTCATGACTTGCCTTGATGCAATAAAGATGAGAGGAAGAAAGATATGCGTGCAACATGATACAATTTATAGGAGGAATAAATACCAAAAAAGTATGCTGCACAATACCTACACACATCTACGCCTTTGATGGAAGCTGTTGTGAGGCAGTAAAAGAAAATTCTTGGAAGGAAAAGAAACACATAAGCGTGCAAAAATGGAGGAAGAGAAAGAGGACTTTTACGGGAAAGTGCTAACATAGGGAATGAAGAAGGTGACCCATAGGAGCCAATGGATAAAGAATCAGGTTTTGTGCTGCACTGGGGAAAGGAGAGGAAGGGAAGTGCAGGAAAAGGAGTTTTAAAGGACCAAGCATTCGTGTGTAAAGTTTTCAAAGAAGCTGTCAAAAATACCTTAAAACAATTAAAATACTGTCCCAATAAAACAACACACCATAGTATGAGACCATGGCTTGGATGACTGGAGTGAACTGGAGTGTGGCTTCAGGCAAGGAGTGAACTCTCAGAGGGCTATAAAACACTTTTCTCAACTTTCAGCAGGAGAGCTTATCTCTCCTGCTGAATATTCATGCTTAACCTACGCAATTAGATGGGATCAAAATCAAAAGGGATTTTTTTCTGTCATTACTGACAGTGCAATCCTATACTGCCCTGGTACCCAGAGGAACAGCAGTGCCAAAGTGCCTGCCACTGTTTTCAATGGGGCTGGGGCAGGCACAGTGGGTCATTAATTTTGTTTGTTATTTGTTAATAAGTTATTTGTTGACCCACCATGGAGGAAGGAAACATTTGCTCTCTTACTCCAAGTAACAGTGCTTTGGTAACAATACTGTTATCGAATAACAGTAACTAACCTCCAAATCCAGAGCAACTACGGGAGCACGTAAGAGACATTACGTGCACCCATAGTTACTATACCACCTAATGAAAACCTATGGAAAATTCATATTGCAATCCAGAACAAATTATTTTTTCACCAGAGCAAGGACTCCCCGTAGTTACTCTGGACTGCACCCTAAGGCTCTTGGTTGAATTGCCAATGAAGCTGATAAGATAAATCAGGGACTAAAGGCACATCTTTTGTGACCATAAAATAATCTTCTTTATATAACTCAGGAATCTCCCAGGATGTGATACCATTTGCAAGTCTGAATAGCATGGCTTAGGTGCCAGTGGAGGAATTTTCCAGGAGCAAGAGTTTGCTCCAATGGATCAATTATCTTTTTTAATCAAATGCATGCATGTATCTGATGCATGTATCAAATGCATGCATGTATCAAATGCATGCATGTATCTGATGCTCTCCTGCATTAAAAAAATCTTCATTGTCCTCCTTTTCCTTGTGAGCAAGTAGCATGCAGCTGTCTTGTAAATAATAAATTACCGTATTTCCCAGCTTATTACACGCACCGGACCATGAGACGCACCAAAGTTTAGAGGAGCAAAACAAGAAAAAAAATATTCCGAACCAAATGGTGTACTAATATATTTAATAAAATATAGCAGAATAATATTTCAACCATGTAAAGTCAACAGTGGTATTAAGAACCATTATCACTGTCATTAACAAATGAGGAAAGACTTTAAGCTTCAAGCACTCTTCTAATTTTCTGGTAACTCCAAAAACTCATCATCTCTAGTGTCAGTGATTTGTGACTTTTGCACAAATCGCATAGCAAATGATCAGACACCAACATTTTGCACAAATCTCATTGCAAATGGTCCAGGAAGGCAGCTAAGTTGGGGGAGGGTTCTTTTGGGGGGTAGGTAGGGAAAGGTGAAGGGATCTAGATAGATAGGGAAGAGTGAGGGAGGCACAGGCATGGAGCAGCAGGGACCAGGTCTTGTGCATGTCTACTTTGGAGTAAGTCTCCAAGCCAGGGAAGGCTGGTTAGGATTGCAACTGTGCCAGGGTGACCAGATGCCAAACCCAAAGTTCTTGAACCCCAAGGCCAAAATTCCTACCCTCTTAAAAAAATGGCCAAAAATGTATTTTTTTGTTTTTATATTTTTGATTTTTACTTTTTTGGCCATAACGTTTGATAGGAAGGAGATATCTCAAAACTGATTGTTGCATTGGATTCTGCTCTTCAATATGAATCCAACGACATATGACATGATGGGGTAAGGTGCTCCAGGATTGGCCCTATCACTCTATAAGTCGCATAGACATTCCCCCCCTCTTTGGGTAGAAAAAAGTGTGTCTTATAACCACACTTTCTTGGGATTGAGTACTATTGAACACAGTGGGACTTACTTCAGAGTAGAAATGCTTAGGATTGTACTGAATATGTAATAGTTTTGAATTTGATAATACGTAATATAGTGTTTACATGAAAGCAATATAGATTAGTATTTTGAACTTTGTCATGTCCTACATTTTGCTAGGGTGTCCTGCATTTTGAGAAGGCCTTGTCCTCTTTTGTGGTTATGACATAGGGTCACCCTGCCTGATACAGATGTGTAGTCACTAAAATTAGTAGAATTACACTGATGACACTTGCTTATTTCTAGATGTTGCAGTTAGCAGTCTCACATATCTGAACCAATTGAAGTTTCTTAACAGTTTTCAGTTGCTCCTACAGACTATGTTACATTAATCTAACCATGATGTCACCAGAGCATGAGTAACTGTGGTTAGGGCATGTTTATGTCTATATGAGATGGAACCTTGAAAGATATATGCATCATAAACACAGCAAAGTGCTTCAACAGCTTTAGGGCTGCAAAATCCATGACAGGTCTTATGGAAGCAAAATATACATGTTCAATAAGTTTCCCATGATCGAGGTTGATAAAAATGAAGGAACAAAGCAGAAAGCCTCCTGTGGGTTTTACAAAGCTGCTTGTGACATGGTTCATAAACAACCAAATGAATGGAGACTTGACTCTGCTGAACATGTCTTGTTATTTCTTGAGTATCCCTAACCACAGAAAATTACTATTTTTTCCTGGACTTTAGAAAGCTTTTGCAGGCCCTTAGCTGATCCTCAGCTTTCTGAAGCTAGTCTCCCCCTGTCTCTCTGAACAGGCCACTGTTGGTCTCATTGAAGTTGGTTCTGAGGATTCTGGTTTTTTTCCTGTGAACATTCTAGACTTTGATGTTGGATGAAACCCTGAATAAACGCTTTTGTCTTCAGTGTTCCAACCATAGGAAGTTACAGTTAGAAGTCCTTATATCCATAAATGCTTTTATATTGATACTTCAGGCTTTGATACATTTCATATTGGGGCTGTATTCAGGAGTACTGAATTGTTAAGTCCTAGATTGATTATGGTTTTGTGGAGTATGTTAGGATAATCCTCTCTTAATCTTAGTGGTACGTTTCTTTTTCTTCTGTAAATGTATTTCAACTGCCTGCAACCTCTCTGATTTCCCCCAGCCTCCTTTCTACACTACTTGGTCTTCTTCAGTAATAATATAAACATAATCTTTTGTTTCGTTTCGTTGATGGGAAATTATGAGTTGCCTGTGCAAGTAAATTTTTTTGAACACTGGATATGCATGATGTCTTTCTTTTTCTAAAAGTTTCTTTATATAGAGAAAGCATGAGAAGCAGATAACTTTAAGCACAGGAAAAGCCAGATCCACACAGATCTCTTTTCTATTCAACTGAGCACACAAAGCCAAAGTAGGCCTCTAGTTTCCTTCATAGAAACCAATGAAACAGAATATACTTTCCTATCATCCTTCGTTTCCAGTCATCAGTGGTTTCTAGGAAAAAAGCAACCTATGCATTCCACCGATGTATTTTGTAAGGATTCTTTCCTTAAATTGAACTTGAATTGTGCATTCTGACTAGCCACAACTCCAGCAAATGTGTGTTCCAAGGCTGTTCACTTGATCATTACATATTGGCATATAAGTTAGGGCACAATCGTAACCAACCTTCCAGCACTGGAGTGGGCAATGCAACTCTGAGTTAGGGGAACAAACATTGCCTTACTTTGCAGAGGCCTCATGACTGCCCCCCAACTGCTGGATGCAGCTCATGCCCCACTGGCACAACTATGCCAGTGCTGGAAGATTGGTAAGGATTGCGCCCTAAATTGTATTACTATGAGAATCCAAAGCAAATGGTTCCCAAATACCTACAGGGGAATTGGGAACTAGTAAGTATTTGTAAGGGTGGGGAGGGGGGCAGAGAGGGGGACAGTGACAATGCAAAGGGCTTTTTCACTTGGAAGGGTAGGGTCCTAGAGGTTTGCGGCCCCCTCTGATCTCCTCCATGATTGTTTACAAGACCCTTATCTCTTATCTAAAGCCACCCTGTTTTTCTTGAAAACCAGAAGTAGCTTTAGATTAGATTAGCTTTAGATTTAGATTGTAAATAAACTGCAGAGGAGCCCAGAAGGGAATGTGAACCTCCAGGACCCTGCAGGAAGCCAGAGCTGGCTCCCAGGTAAGTGTTGCTGCCATCAAGAAGGACCTTTCCTTTTAAGGGGAAATGTTCTGCTTCTGATTCCCCTGGGGGCCCACCAGTTTGGGAACTGCTGATCTAAATAATAAAATAAAGGATAACTGTAAAGATCAGTTTTGGGATAAAAACCAAGATGCTCTTTGAACTATTGCAACTTATCAGTAAGGAAAAAGATGTGAATGACATGACTGGCACATGACTGTGATGAACAATGGAGAAAAGCCTCTGAAAAACAAGAAGGGAGTTGCCTGGCTTTTGTGTGCACCAATGACATTGCACATGACCAGGACAATCTATTCTGATTTTGCTAAAGTAAAAGTCATATAAATGAGGAAGTCATAAGAAACAAATCATGCTCTATACGCAAAATAATACAATTAAAAACAAAGCCACCAACCTGTGCTTCAACAATAAAGGTCAAACGAATATGTGTTATCAACTTTTAAAATATCAATGGTAGTGCAATGCTTCTTAAAACATCTAGGATGCCTTATCCTATACACCAGGGGTCCTCAAACTTTTTAAACAGGGCTGGTTCACTGTCCCTCAGTCACTGTCGGGGGCCGGACTATAGTGGACTATAGCAATCCTAGCCACAGTTTACATGGAAGTTAGCCCCATTGTCTTTAATGGGGCTTACTTCTGAGTAGGCAATGCAAAGGATTGGCCTCTCAGGCTGCAATCCTAGCCACAATTTACCTGGGAATTAGCCCCATTGTCTTTAATGGGGCTTACTTCTGAGTAGGCAATGCATAGGATTGGCCTCTCAGGCTGCAATCCTAGCAACAATTTATCTGGTAGTATTCTACCAGGCTGGTGGGAGGTGCACGTGCCTTGTGGCAAGCCCTCCCGCACGCTAGGGAAAAGCCCACCCTGTGCAATCTGGGGGCGGCACATATGCCTGGTGGCAAGTGCTCCCGCACGCCAGGGGAAAGCCTGCCCCATGAGATCTGGGGGGGCGGTGCGTGCACCTGGTGGCAAGTGCTCCCGAGTGCCAGGGGAAAGCCTGCCCCGCATGACCTGGGGGTGGCGCACGCGCCTGGTGGCAAGCCCTCCTGTGCGCCAGGGGAAGCACTGGGGGGCCAGGGGGTTCTGTAAATGGCCCCTGGGAGTAATATCTGGCCCGCGGGCCGTAGTTTGAGGATCCCTGCTATACACTATATTAGCTACTTTAACTTGGAAGGATCACAAGTTGAGGGATTTAAGAGAATAGGACAAAATAAAATGATAACTTGATACATTATCAAGTTTTGCCTGGTAGTGACTGTACCTACATACATTCCAATTGTGTTTGGCATTACAGTTGTGTCATTTTCTCAGTAAGCACAAAATGGAATGGATTTAACTGCACAATTATGGTATGTTTGTCAGTTATGGAGCATAAATAAAATCCAGTTTTTCATTACTTATTTTTAATTGTGGCTTAGGTGTTGCTTTCAAAAGCTTGCTCTTGTACAAGACAGCATACCTGGATAGTATGCTGGATATTTCCTATCCTCCTCCTCTCCAAGCCCATTTTCCACTATTGCTAATGCTAAACTAGAAATTCTGGAGATCTAAATATGCTTGAAAGTATAACTTGCCAATGCAGCTCAACCCTATCTCATTTAACCCTTCTGAGAATCCACCTACAGTAGTTGATGCAGCACAAAGTGCATTTCAAACCAAAGGTAACCTGTAGACCCCATTTTCTCCACAGCTGCTTCAATTTTTAAATGATAACAAGAAGATTCCATCCTTCTCTTCCCTCCCTCCCAAAATAATATCCATGTGGACAGAGATTTTGAATTTGGAAGATAAGAATCAGACAAGGTGGCCACTGTGTACTGGCCAATTTTTCTACAGCTGATGTTGAATTATTCCCTACAACGGGAAATAATAAGCCCATAATTTTTTATTGCAGCACAATTCACATTTATAAAATGCATAGCCCAAGATGCTAAATTTGTACACTTTCATCCTCTAACTGTAGAAGTTTTCATAATACTCCATGGTTGGTCATGATTAGTGAGAGGATGAGGTGCTGCTTTTATTTCTTGCTGCTTTTCAGATACAACCTCATATTTCCAAAAGTCCATCAGAATCACACACCTGCTTCCTTCTGGTGTTTCTACTACCCATTAACAGTGATGTCGTTAGGGTTTGTGTCACCTGGTGAGGGAAGTCATAAGAACATAAGAAAAGGCTTTGCTGGATCTGCCCAAAATCCTATCTAGGCCTGTTTCCTGTATCTAACAGCAGCCCGCATGTGCCTTAGGGAGCACACAGGAACACAAGACACTTGCATCCAGATGCCCTTCCCTGCATCTGGCATTTAAAGGTTGCATATCTTTTTTAAAAATTGCACACATGCACAAAATACACAAATCCATCATGGCTTGTAACCATGGCTTTTCTGCTAGAAATCTGTCCAATCCCCTCTTAAAGGCATTGAGGCTAGATGCCACCACCATATCCTGTGGCAAGGAGTCCCACAGATTAATTACACATTGGATTATCACACAGCTGGGTAAGTCAGTACAAGACGTCTATGATGGATGTCTTTCCATGCAGTGGGTATGATAATGTACTATTGCTGCACCCTGCTGGTTTTTTGGCTATAACCTTTTATAGTATAGAAATATTTAAACCTATTTTGTTTCATTGCATTCGTCATGAAATTATGCATCAAATGATATATAATATGATGGTATTATTTTAAAATACCAAGATTTTAAAAATTTTGGGTCGTAGCCTGAGCCTAAACAAGACTTGCAAGATAATAACTGCAAGATAATAAGTACAACTATTGCAAACAATTCTTCTGTAACATACTGCACGTATTGTCACAAGCATACACCTCTTATCAACCATTCTCAGCTACCTATGAGGAATAAGATGAACTCTGCATAGGGTGTTTTAACACAAAGTTGTGAGTTCAAGAAGCAAGCATTTGGATTAGATACCATGTTTCGTGGTATTCTCCATATTCAGTCCTATGAGTAGAGGGAGAACTGAGAGGTGCTCAAGGAATAAATCAGAGCCACACATTCCTCAATGTCATGTTTGAACATTACATTAGTGGCAGTGGTGGGCCCAGCATGGCTCAAGAACCGTTCCCTGGAAGTGGGTGGGGCCAGGCAGGGTCAGGGGGCATGGGCAGGGTCAGGGGGAGGGGCCAGAGAAAATTTAAAGGGGGGATTTAAAAAAAAAATTAATTTTTTTAAAAAATCTAAGTTTTTGTTAGTGGGACTTACTGTCATGGGACTTACTTCAGAGTAGGCATACATAGGATAGGGTTCTCAGGCTGCAGTTCTAGCCACACTTGCTTGGGAGTAAGCCCCATTGACTGTCATGGGACTTACTTCAGAGTAGGCATGCATAGGTTAGGGTTCTCAGGCTGCAGTTCTAGCCACACTTGCTTGGGAGTAAGCCCCATTGACTGTCATGGGACTTACTTCAGAGTAGGCATGCATAGGATAGGGTTCTCAGGCTGCAGTTCTAGCCACACTTGCCTGGGAGTAAGCCCCATTGACTGTCATGGGACTTACTTCATAGTATGCATGCTCAGGATAGGGTTCTCAGGCTGCAGTTCTAGCCACACTTGCCTGGGAGTAAGCCCCATTGACTGTCATGGGACTTACTTCAGAGTAGGCATGCATAGGATTGGGCTCTCAGGTTGCACCCTGTCCACACTTTCCTGGGAGTAAGACCCACTGACTGTAATGGGACCTACTTCTGAGTAGACCTGCCTAGCCTAGCTCCCTGAGGATGCACCCTGTCCACACTTTCCTGGGAGTAAGACCCATTGAAAGAAGGGAGGAATGCTAGAGACAGTTTCCTGGGAGTAAGATCCATTGAGCACAATAGGGCTTACTTTTGAGTAGACATGGTTAGGATTGTAGTCACCAGACTAAGGAAAGAGGCTCTATCATGGAAAGGAGGCAGGCAAGAGTTAAAAAGAAAAAGGGGCCAGGGAGGCTGTGTTCTCCTCCGGCGTACTGGTCCCCTTGGTTGAGCTCCCTGCTGCTGCTACAGGCTCTCCAGTGGCTGGGGATTTGGAAGATCCTATTCCAGACCGGAGCGATTAGGCCTCTGCCCACCTGTGATTAGTGGCCTCTATTTTAGCCTGACAAACAATTTAAAGAATGAATACATACTTTTCAAAACATGACCAAAGCCAGAACTCATAGCTGTAAAGGGCTGGAGTATAAACCAGGAGTGAGGAAGAGCATGTGTAAACTAATCTGGGCAGGGATCCTGCACCCAAATTGCGGTGAACATTGCTTCAAAAAAGTGCAATCCTGAACTAGACTGGCACAACTCTTTGGTTTTCCTGTTCCAATGTAATATAGAGAAGCAAGCACATGTCTGGGCACTGGCCTAACATTCCCCTAGTGGTGCAGAAGTGTTTTACAGCACTTTGGTGACACCCCTAAATCAGTTTAGGATTTATGCCAGGGTTTAGGCTGGCCTAACTGGAGTTTAGGATTGCAGCCAAAGTAAAACACATATATACACATATGGAGAGAGTGATTTTTGTAGATTAGGATTAAATTTATACTAACTTGATTGAATTTTAGATTATAGTCCTAAACATTCTTGCCTTAAACTACTCCTAGTTAGTATGGGACTACCAATTAAATGTCTTTATTTTTATTTATCTAACCTTTTAGAGAAGAATTCCCCCTTTAAGGAAGGACCCTATGATAAATCTAGCAAAAACAAACAAACAAAACCCTTTACAAATGATGGGGAAATTATGTGAGTTTAATTGTTTGATCATACTTTGTTCTAAATGTTTGCTTCTTGAGAGGCTTTTCCTCTCCAATGTCGCCTCATGAAATCATCATGTGGTATTTATGCCATCACAGCGTTGCCTTGGAAATGCATGTGATATAATATGCAGCATTTGCTGTTGAAGGACTGAATGGGAAGAACAGATGGCTGAGCAGAGAGAGTGAAAACACTATTTAAACAACAGATATCATTTGTACATAGCAAAAGTAGCAAAGGAAATTCTCTCGCTATCATCTCTTTAGTATAGGTCTCCCTATATAAACTTTTCTTTAGGATCACAGAGCAGAGTGATCATAGAGCCGAATTATTTCCAAGGTTACCTTATATATTGAATACTATATATTAGGTGCAAATTGCAGGTTTGAATTCCATAAAGTCATTTTTTGTAATCTCAGAAGCTAAACACAAGGCCTTTACTGGCATCCTTCATGTAAAGATTCAAATCATGTCTTTCTGTGAATAAAATGAAATCAGGATTAACTTGAGTAATACAGTTTGCTGATTCAGGACTCTGTAAAACAACTTAATAGTGCAATTCTAAGCCTGTCTGCTCAGAAGTAAGTCCTGTTGTAGTCAATGTGACCTACTCCCAGGAAAGTGTGTTTAGGATTGCAGCCTAAATGAACAAAGGTACATGTTTAACATCAATGTGATTTAATTTATGAAAAAATCAGATCCAAAAGCATATCTGGAATATTTGGAGAGTTATACAAAGCTCTGGTTCTGTTTCTCATTATTTTTCATACTTCTAATTTACCTTCATAACTTTTGATAAAACTGGGGAGAAAGTTTGCATGTCTACCTGAGTTCTCCTTGAGCTACACCAGTGGATCTTAAGCATTTCAGTCTAGGACCCTTTTTGAGAATGACAGTCTATTAATGTCATGGCTGGAAATGTCATGACAGTCTATTAATGTCATGGATATCAATCAGGGACATAACTGAGGTGACATATCTCCTCTATATCTCTCTGTACAGGTACAGGTCCTTGTTATACGCTGATTTTTTAATACACGGATTTGACTCAACCTGAATGGCCACTGCAAATCAATTAAAAAACTGCTTTTCTATTATTGTAGACATGCAGCCATGCTAGCAATCATACCATTTTTCAGTCCCAGAATCAAACCCCTGCAGGTATTGAGGCATTATCTTATTCAAGTAGGCGCAATAGAGAGCAAGAAACTTGGAAGTGGGTCTTTAAGCCTATTTTTCCATTGTTTTCTTTATACATTTTTTAAAAATCCATGGGAGGTTCCAGAATGAACCCTAGTGGATAACGAGGCATACCAGTAAACCCCTTTACATTGAGGAGGCCACGGGGACTGCCCCTCTAGTGCAGGATGCAGCACATACATGCCTCATTGGCAGGGCCCCAATGGCAGAACCAGTTGGATAGGATTTGTGTGGTTAGGATGCCAGTGTTACAATGTGTGCCAGAGACATTGGGCTTCCTCTTTTAGCACCAGAATTGAGAGATCTTTTTATTCTGGCTGAAATGAATGTACATGCTCTAGGACAAACTGAGAGCCCATTTGTATACAAATCTATTTGGAAGTCCCATGGTAATCAGTGGGACTTACTCCCAGGAAAGTGTGGTTGAATTGCAGCCTGAGCCTTGGTCTCCACCATCCCATTTCTGAAGGCTCAACTAGTGGTTGCTGGCAGGTGCTGTGCCGGCTTGGTCTTTCTTGCCAGCTCTGAGGTTTCCTGGGTGATGTGGGCCAATGAAGGGGTAGACAAGGCTTCCAGAAAGGAAGGAAGAAACCTCCTGCCTGCCCAGAGGCTTTCCATGGCCTCTCCCTCTGTTGCTCTCCCTCCCCCTGCGGTGAGAGAGCTGGTTGGCAGGCTGCCTATTCCTGAGAGAGGCCACCCTGGGGATGGCTTGTTTGTGCTCAGCAGCACAAGTAGGCCTCTTAAGCAGAAGCCGCTCTGACACTGTGAGGAGGCTTGAAGAGGCCCTTGGCCCCAAACTGGGGGAAGAAGCTGGGGGAAGAGGCTTCTCCTGGCCTGGCGTGGCAAGCGTGAGACTAGGCCACCACCACCACACTTCGGGCCTGTTGGCCAGATGGCACCGTAGAGGCCGCCTGCGTGTACACATAATTGTTTACTTCAGAGTAGAGCAGTCAGGACCATGTCAGCTAGCTAGGAGGGGTCACCTGCTGTGATACCACCACTGTTTTTGTAGTTCATCTTCATGGAGGGAGAATAGAGTAGCCGCTGCTCTGGTTGCATACTCACCTAGGCATGACTACTCAAAAAAATTTTTTTTGAGTCATTGAATCTCCTATCTAAGGAAGGCACTCCTGAACACACTTTCCTGGGAGTAAGACCCATTGAACACAATGGGGCTTACTTCTGTGTAGCAGCAGGCCTCCTTCAGTCTTGAAAGACTATGGCATCGTTCTTGGCGCTGCATATGCTGCATGCAAAGACGAAAGCCTGGGTTGGATTGTTATGGAGGATATGCTGTTACCCAAGCAGCAAATCCCCCCTCTCCATGCCACTTAATTAGTCCAATGGAAAGGCAGAGCCAATACGATTGGATCCAGCTGCGTCACAGAGCTGGGCTAAAGACAGGAGTTCACCGTCTTGTGAGGCCGACCTGGGTCTTGAACCCTGGCCTGCTGGTTAACAGGCACAGTGTCTTAGCCGCTTGCGCCACCCACAGCCCATACTTCTGAGCAGACCTGGTTAGGATTGTGCTCTTAGTTTGTCTCATATACTCCATTTGTATGGGTTCGTACCCTCATGTAGCAATTTCACCTTCCTTACCTGAGAGTAAGCCCCCATAATGAGGTTTACTTCAGTGTAGACATGTCCAAGATTGGGCTCATATTCATTCATTCATTCATTCATTCATGGGATTTAAACTCCTCCTTTCCAATGCCAACACAAATATCCATATTGTCTTACAAAGCTTTAGTTCTTCCCCTCCTGCTGTCCTCACAACAACCCTGTGAGGTAGGTAGTGACTGAACCAAGTTCACCTGGAAGCTTCATGGCCAAGGAGGGATTTGAACCTGGATTATCCAAGTTTCAGTCCAACTCCCTAACCCAGGGATTTTTCAACCAGTGTGCCATGGATGGTCTGCAGGAGTGCTGTGAGTTTTGGGGGAATTATTAGTAGGGCTGTTGGGGGATATTAGCCCCCTAGCAGCAGTATGGGGTGCCTTGCAATGGTTTCAAAAGACATTTTAGCACCTTGTCAGTGTGCCCTAAGATGGAAAATCACTGCCCCAACCACTACACCATCCTGCTTCTCAATCCTATCCACACTTTCTTGGGTGTAAGCCCCATAGACTATTATGGGACTTTCTTCTGAGGAGACATGCTGAGGATTATTAGCCTCTCTGAATCGCTATTCCCACTTTTCCATTTCCATGCACAGAAAAGGTGGCAAAACTGCTCCACTTTATTGCTGGCAGTGGACGACCCCACTGATTAACAGGACGTGGTTAATGTGCCTTGTTCAGGGAGGAGAACTAATCGATGCGCTCTCTTGCTTTCCAACTCCAAACACGTCACTGTGTGTATGTGTGTGTGTTTAAATCACAATCACGCAGCAGTTATTCCTTGGGAGGCGGACTTCTTACCCTTCTCACAGAAGGTACAAGGAGTTTCTTGAGAGTAAGAGTCCCTTGAGTAGTAAGTACTGTGCCTATCCTAAAGCCTGGAGTTTGGAGAAATGCGATCCTTAAGTTTGGAGGATGCGAGTCCAGATCGAAAAAGGAAAAACGTTTTAAGGCTTCTTGCCCACATTTTAAGTTCCTTTCGCATGCCTAGGCAAAAGCCAAGGTATCTTACAAATCTTTATTTTCTCCCCTCCTGCTATCTTCACAACAACCCTGTGATGTAGGTACTCGGCAGCCAAATACAATCCATGGGTGTCTGGAGAAGTGATTGTGTTCAAGAGACGTGCATACACTCGGGGCTCTCAAAGACTTGGCTGACCCAAGAGGGTGATCTGCCCCACAAAATGCATGCGGCAACAACTTGATCCCTAGAGTAACAGACAGGTAGTAAATAGCCCCCAGGGGCCGCCTCGCCCGTATGAAGGCTGCACTCGTGTTACTTGGAAGAAAATCCCATTGAACTCAGTGGGGTTTACTTCCGAGTAAAACGTGCATCGGCTCTTGCTGCTCAATGACATTAATCGCCAAATGCGATTAATTTCGTGTCCTAATCTCTAAACACAAAAGGAGGAAGTTGGATTTAGGTTCTGGATTTAGGGCTTCAGAATAAGGGTCCTCTGGAATGGATGCTGATGAGACAGAGCCTCTGAGCAGGTGCAGAGTGCTCTTTACTCGCCGGATACGTCTATAATCAGAGAGCGATGTCTTGGAGGGTGCCTCTCTTCACAAAGGGCAGTAAGGCTGCAATATTCTATCCACACTTTCCTGGGAGTAAGCTCCATTGACTATAATGGGACTTACTTCTGAGTAGACATGCATAGGCTTGGGCTCTGAGGCTGCAATCCTATCCATATTTTCCTGGAAGTAAGCCCCATTGACTGTAATGGGACTTACTTTCGAGTAGATACTCATGGGACTGGGCTCTCAAACAATACTAAATATGCCAGCAGCACAATTCCTATGCCTGTTTACTCAGAAGTAAATCCAATTGTGTTCCTTGGGAAATTGTGTATCGGATCCTAGCCTTCCATGGGAGAAAGTCACTTGAATTGAGTAGGACTTACTTGTGAGTAGGCAGTAGGGTAGGATTTCCTTGTGCTGTCAGTGCCCCAGTCTGTTTCCACATCGTTAAGGCTTAATCCAAAACACAACCTGTTTCCAATGAATGGATGAAGGAGCGATCTGCACGCGCAAGAATGCCTTTCCTTTCCCCGGGAGTAATCACTCCCAGCTGCCCAGCATCTGCTCCTGGCCAGGATCCGAGACAGGCTCAGCTGAGCCCTTCCCATAGACACCCAGACAGGACAGGAGGGCACTCTGTGTGCAAGAGGGGGTCACCTGGGCACAGGCAGGGACCATCGGTGGCGAAGATAGACGGGGTGGAGTACTCAGACTTGGAGGGAGTCTCCCCCTGCTTAGAATGGCTAGAAGTAAGTAATAAGTAAGTTCTACCTAGAAGGTAGAAATAAGTTCCATTATAGTCAGTAGTGCCTTCTCCCAGCAAAATGTGGATAGGATAGGCCACAATCCTATCCACACTTACCTGGGAACAAGACCCATTGACTAAAATGAGAATTAGGCTGCAATCCCAACCATGTCTACTCAGAAGTAAGCCTCATTGTACTCAATGGTTCTTACTCCCAGGAAAGTGTCTTTAGGCAAGGCTGCAATCCTATCCACACTTTCCTGGGAGTAAGTCCCATTGACTATAATGAGACATACTTCTGAGTAGACATGCATAAGGTCACATAGACATGCATAGTTCTTACGCAGCAATACTAAATCCTGTCCACCAAGGAGTAAGCCCCACTGACTCCTATACACATGGTGACCGTGTGTTCTCAATTCCCAGAAAGTGTTTTCTTTTTTAGCTTCATATCCTGGGGGGGGGGGGACTTCCTTGAGAGCAGAGAGCATGTAACCCTCTTCTAATTAATAACTTAATTATTAATAACTAATTAATAACTTATCTGAAATAAATTATGTTTTAAATTGGATAATAAGTAATATAGTGTTGAGAGCAATACATATGAGTGTTTTTAGTTTTTATTTTGTCATATCCTGCATTTTTCTTGGATGTCCACCAATATTTTGTCTTCCTTTTTTGCGTACTCTCATATCCACTTAGGAGTAAGTAAGTCAAAGAGGACTTACTTCTGAGTAGAAAGACATAGGACTGGGCTCTCCGGATCTCCTCCCGCCCTGCGATTTGCTGGCTAAAGGGAGCGCTGCTGCTGCTGCCTGCGCTGCGGAGTGGAAGGAGCGAGCGCTGCTGTGGTGCGTCCCTTGACAAGGACAGTGGGCATGTGTGACAGCTGCACGGTGGCGGCGGGGGATGATCTCCCTGGCTGGCTGGCTGGCGCGCACACGCTTCTCTTTGCGTGGCAGGAAGGAGGAGGAGAGCAGCTCTGCAGCAGCAATAGTAGTACTGGTTTTGCTGCCGCCAGAGGCCGCCAAAGTCAGGGAAAGCGCCTGTGAGTGCTGCTGAGGCTGGCACGAAAGCGCTTTTCTGGGGTGGCTCCTGACCCTTCGGGGGTGTCCCTCCTGGCAATGCTGGCTGTCAATCAGCACCAGCAGCCCCCTCCAGGTGGAGGGTTAGGGTTAGGCTAAGAGAGGAAAGGCTCAGTGTTGGGGTTGGGGTTGGGGTTGGGGTTGGGGCTGGGCTGGGGGGATTCCAGCGCTTGCTGCCTGCCTCTGCCTTTAAGGGACCTGACCTGCTGCACCCCCTGCTGGTCCTCAAAGCCTCCTAGTGCGTGCTGACCCGGGGGTTGAATGTCTCGTGGGAAGGGTGCTCAGCTCAGGCACAGAAAGATCAGCCGTCGGGGCTGCTGAGAGGCACTGCCGGAGTGCGAGGAGACAGTGGATGCTTGATGCGGCCTTTCCCGGGGGTTGCACTGCCACGGAGCCATCTCATCTCCCAGGGAGAAGCACTCTGGGCGACGGATCCGACAGCCCGAATCCTATGTGTGTCTACTCAGAAGTAAGCCCCTTTAGACACTCATGAGAGTGTCCATAGGATTGCAGACCAGCAGCACAATCCTATGCTTGCCCACTCAGAATTGAGTCTCTTTGTGTTAAATTAGACATACTCCCAGGAAAGTGTGGACAAGATTTGCAGCCTGAGAGTCCTATCCTTTGCATGCCTACTCAGAAGCAAGTCCCATTATACTCAGTGGGGCTTACTTCCAAGTAAAGGTGGATAGGATTGCAGCCTCAGTCAGAGCCCCAATCCTCTGCCTGTCTGCACAGAAGCAAGTCCCATTATACTCAATGACTCCCTGGGGAAGCATTGATAGGATTGCAGCCGCAGTGCTATTCTGGCAAAACACTCATATATGTTGCTTTCATGTGCTTAAACACTCTCAGTGCAGTCCTAAGCCTGTCTACTCAGAAGTAAGTCCTATTGTATTCAATGGGGCCTCCTGCCAGAAAAGCGTGTTTAGGATTTCCTGAGAGTAATCCATTGAACTCAATAGGATTTACTCCTGAGTAGACATGGGTAGGACTGTGCTCTATATTCCTTAAATTTAAAACTGTTCCATATAATTTATTGATTACAAGAAGGCTACATGTTGCCCGCTTGTAGAGGACATTGAAGCCTCTTTTTAAAAAAAGTTTTTCAAACTCAAACGCAGGACAAGTCCTGGCAAAAGAGGAGATGTGGTGGCGGTGGTTTCCTCTGCCAAGAGCACGCCTTGGAGCCAGGATTGTGCATCATGCGCAGAGCAGCGCAGCATACACCGGAAGCGAAGGGATCCGACTAGACCCGATCTCGGTGGCAGGTGCTGCGCCCACGGGCTGCTGAACTGAACAGCAGCGGAGCATGAACAGGTGGGGGCGCCAGCTCTGGAGCGCAGCAAGCACTTCGCCTTCCCGGCTCCACAGCCGGGCTCTGCTGCACGCAAGATCTGGAAGGCGGTGTGCTTTGCTGGCAGCCGCTCATCGATCGGAATCACACGTACTCTGGTGATCTTCCAAGCTGGAGCCCTCAATGCACGTGCTGCTGCTGCTGCTGCTGCTGCTGCTGGAGCAGGAGCAGGATTTTCCCAGGGCAAGTGAAAAGCATTATTAGCTGGAGGCGTTGGAGAAAACACTGAGCTGGATCTCAACCACGAAAGTAGTCGCTGTTGGTTTGCCCACCTCCAAGAACAGAAAGGCTAGGGCTGCAATCCTGAAGACACCTTCCTGGGAGTAAGACCCCACTGAACACAATGGGGCTTATTTCTGAGCAGACACGGTTAGGATTGTGCTCTAGGAAAAATTGGCACCTTGATTTAGATGCCCTCAAAGTCGCTGTCTTTCCGTTTTAGTTCTTCCACTCCAAAAAACAACAAACAAACAAAAAACAACAATAACAACATCTTACTGGAGTGTAAACAAAACTTTGCCTGCCCTAAAAAAAAGGTGGGGCAAATGATTTCAACACGTGAAATGTGGTAACTACTGAAAGCCCAACTCTGCAGGTGTCTGCTGAAAGTAAACAGAATAAATATTTATTTAGTGTTTGAGTGACACTTTTGTATGAATTATAATTATCTGGTATTTCTGCTCTCTACCTTATTAACTTTCTATTTCTTTTTATAACCTGATCAAAATGGCCAGTGTGAGTGAATTTCAGACTATCCAGTTTTTTTCTGAAGTTCCTGGTGAAATACATCTGGTGAAAAAAGTAAACTGGATGCAGAGGCCTCACAGTTCCTCTTTCACTGTTTTGCAAACGAGAAGGCCGTTTAATATTTGTAATATCTGTAATATTAATGCAAATGAATGCCATAGAAAACTACAAATAATATTTTTCATACCAACCACAGTTTAGTGTTTGTTGCCAAACTCTACTGTCGTTTAGTGGGGTCTGAGAGGGGCATCCACAGCATGTTGCAGTTACAGTGATTCCCCCAATGGTCCTAGATTCGGCCTATATTAACACCACTTAACCCTTTTCTTTATAATTGGGAAAAAATATCAAAGAGAGTAGACTTTTGGACCTATCAAAGCCCTGGATGTTAAGGTGGTGAGTAAACTGGTGTAGATGTGCTTGTAGACTGAAAAATCCGAGGAGGGGCATAATTCTCCAAATGTCCTTATTCCCATTGTCACCCTTTGCAGGTTTCTGATTTCTGGATGCATAAGAAGTAGGTTTTTACTGGAAGTGGTGTAGGGGTATTAAAGATTTTCAGCTACAAGAGGGGAGAAATCTGGATCTTGAATGCAGGTGGTGAATTTGAATGAGGAACAGGATGCACAGAAACTGTATCTTGGGCATTCAAGATTTATGGTCTGCTTGTCCTGAACACAGTTCCTCAGTCCTTATACTATGCCTGTCTAAGGCTGCAATCCTAAAGACACTTTCCTGGGAGTAAGAGCCATTGAAGGGGCTTACTTTTGAGTAGACATAGTTAGGATTGTGCTCTAGATGTGCAAGGATGGTGGGTGGGTTTCAATCCTGGAGGCCTCCTTGACGAAGGGGCTGCATCTGCCTAGGAAAGTTGGAGGAGGGTGGTGTGGGACTTCCTTGCAGGCTACAGCCCCGACCCCTTCTGTGCGGTCCTCGATGTTGCTGCCAAGCCTGCCTGCCGCCCCCACCCGGCCCGCAGCTGCCCGCCCGGTGGGAACAATCGGAGCGTCTCCCTCCCCCCCTCCCCGTCTGCAAAGCGAGGAGGCTGACAATGAGGAGCGCCTTTCATCTGCCAGAGCAAACACTGTCGCGCTGCGCTAATAAGGGTGGCCTCGCCTGGCTCTTAAGAGCTGCTGCCATCCTCAGCGCCCAGCCGGGCAGAAGGAAGGAAGGAAGGAATCAAGGTGTGGAGTGGAAAAGAAGGGCAGAGCCTGCACAGGAGGGAGGGGATGCTCTCCTGGGCGAGGGAGAGGGTCTCTCTCCTACAAGGATGGGGGGCTCTCTTTGGCAAGGAGGGGCCCCCTTTTTGCAAAGATGGGGGGTTCTTTTTTTGTAAGGAGGTTCCCCCCTTTTGCAAGGGGAAGAGGCTCTCTTTTGCAGTGCTGGAGGGATTTCTTTAGCAAGGAGCCCCCCCTTTTTGCAAGGGGGGAAGGGTTCCATTTTTACTCTCTTTGTAAGGAGGGTGCCCCTTTTGCAAAGGAGGGGCTCTCACACTTGCAATTTCTGCCCCCCTCCAAGCAGACACACACGCACCCCAGGCAAGGAGGAAAGTAACATCTGCTGCGCGTTGCATAACGATCCCTCGCCTTTTGGTCTCAATGCCACCTGATTTGCATGGAGGAAGAAAGGAGACTCTCTCTCTCTCTCTCTCTCTCTCAGCCCTCCTCCTCCTCCCACCCCCACCCTGCCTGCGGGCCCTGATTTGCAGCCTCCTCCGACGGGAGAGCTCTCCCTAATTACAAGATCTTTTCCAACAGGGGGCGTGTAAACCCAGCAGCAGTTTGACTTCCATCCTGCCTGGGCGACATTTAATAGATTCTGGCAGCGTTTCCACTTACAGGCCTTCGTTAGGAGGGGGAATCGGGAATAATTTCCCGGCAATAAAAGATCTCTCCAGCACGAAACAGCCAGCCAAGCGGGCTCTTCTTGTCTCTGTTTCCCCCTCTTCCTCCAGCATCTCAGCACCTTCACGTGCAAGGAAGTCCCACTCAGTTCTGCGAGTGTCCTCCAAGGAGCAAACCTGCCACCCACTTTTAAAAGAGGACATTTCCTGATCTGCCCCCCTGAATATTTTGCATGTCCTTTGAAAGTGCCCTTTGGACCAAATACAAAAGAGTTACAAGCCTGAGCAACTGGAGCAGGGGATGTCTTCAAAGGTGTTGGTGGGGGGAGGAGGAGGCTGGCCTCTTTAAGCACCGCTTTAAGCACCGCTTGGTGCAAACAATGGTTTCTATAGGGTGCCTCTGTTGAAATAATAGCCCTATAAATTCATTATTCTCCCAAGATGGAAATCCCACTGGTATCACTTAGGAGGAGCAGGACATACTAGGAGGAGGCAGTCCCTGAACCCTGCAGGCTCAGAAAACGATGGACAGAGAAATGGCAGGGGTGGCATGTAAAAGGGAGACAAGTGCGTTGTAAATATTTTGGAAGTAACTTGTGTTAGTAGAACTGTCTATAATAAATCACTCTTGAGTGTAGCTAAAGGTGTTGGGGAAATGCAGAAGGGAGGGCGGATTGTCCTTTGCAAAACAGTGAAAGAGGAACCGTGTGTCCTCTGCATCCAATTTACTTGGAGTTTACTCACAGGCAGGTTTGCGGCTTTGAAGGTATGACAGCTACTGTAACCTTACACTGTTAATCCAACCCACCCCCGTAGACCAGACATCCTCTTTCCAACAGCGAGCTGCTGCTAAACATGGCCAGAGATCCTCGCACAAGGGTTTGCATTAGATGCATCGCACTGGGGAATCCAAACCATTCAGTGGTCACTTCCAGGAAAGTGTAGATCAGGTTCTACCCTTGATTTTAAACCCACTGAGCTAGGATGGGAAATAAGTTCAACAAAAGGAATCAGGTTCCCCTAGGTTGCTAGTCTCATTGACTTCAAAGGCTCTGGTCCTCTCCAAGCCTCAACGATCTCTTAGGCTGCAATCCTAAACACACTTTCCTAAGAGTAAGTTCCATAGAACACAATAGGACTTACTTCTGAGTAGGCATGCATAGGATTGCACCCTTAGTGGAATGATCACCTTCTTAATAAGGGGGAGGCCGGAGCAAACTGAAATGAAAGTAAACTGGTTTCAATTGAAACCAGAGGGGCCAGAAAGTGCCTAAAGCTGCACTTCAGTTTTGGTGAGTGGAAAGATACTAAGGCTGCAATCCTAAAGACACTTTTTGGGGAGTATGACCCATTAAACACAATGGGGCTTATTTTTGAGTAGCCACGGTTAAGACTGTGCTCTAAGGCTGCAATCCTAACCACACTTTCCTGGGAGTAAGTGCTATTGAACACAATGGGACTTACTTTTAAGTAGATATGATTAAGATTGCACACCAGAAGTCATAGGCTGCAAAGATACTTTCCTGAGAGTAAGCTTTATTGAACACACTAGGGCTTACTTCTGAGAAGACCTGGTTAGGATTGTGCTCTTAATGAAATTCATCTGCCTCCCCTATTTTAGCCCCATCGTGCACCCCAGCAGTGGCATAGCTAGAGGGGTGCCACAGCACTCAGTTTTTGCAGGGAACCTTATCCCAGCCTGCAAGGGCGCAAAACAGTGGCAGCCTTCAGAGGAGCTTCAGATCTTCTGGCTCCACGTGAGTCTCCTCTAGGCCGATCTGAGAGGCTCCGGTTCCGCACCAGACCTCCTTTCCTGCCCCCGCCGACTTCCAGTCCCGCTAATTAGCCCGTCTTGTCTGTCTCGGTGCGCCGCTCTTCGTTGCCAGGCTGAATCCGTGTCAGGGATCGGCAGCTCCGGCCTCGCAGTCTCCTTTGCAGCGCCTCCACCTCGCAAGACGTGCGCAGGAAGAACAAAGGCGGCTGCGGAGCAGGCTCGCCCGCTGCTCCCTGTCCTGCCTGGGGTGAGACTTGAGTGTCCAGGTGTCCTCTTTTCCCAGGACATGTACTCTTTTTCAGCCTTGTGTCCTGGAAAAAAAATCTTCATTGGCCTCCTTTTCTGGGTGAGCAGGCAGGATGCAGCCTTCTTGTCATTAAATTATATGCATTCACCATCATCATCAATATATATGCAATAAATCATATGTAATACTTTTAAATTTAATAATAAGCAACATTATGTATAAATTAAATGCTTTTAGCTGTTATTCTGTCGTGTCCTACATTTTTGTTGTGTGTCCTACATGTAGGTCCTCTTCTTTGGATATCACATAGGGTCACCGTGGGTGAAACTCTGGAGTTATCGGGGTGTCTAGTTCAGATGTTGTAACCCCCAGGGCAGTTTCAGCCCCTCTGAGGTACGTGCCTGGGAGTGGGATTCCTTCCCAGCCTTCTTGGGCATCGTCTCTCAACCCACCGCAACGTCTCCAGTCCAGTCCAGTGCCGGACGATCTGTTTCAGGGACGTCCTGGGATCGGAGCTGCTTCCTTTTCTCTCGCCGGAGGCGATGTTGGACTTACTATGGTTTTACACAGGCTGCAGCCAGCGAAGGGGGAAGAGCACTTTCCGACGCTTGGAGAGGGAAGGTGCGAGTGTCTCTTAATGCATCTTGACACCAGGGGAACAAAGAGGCTGCCGCTCCCCAAGTCTGGAGATCAAACTGGAAATCCCCTAACAATCCAGTCCCATGGAGGTCTACTCAAAAGTAAGCCCCATTATAGTCTATGGGGCTTTCTCCCAGGTAAAGTTAGGCGCCTAAGGCTATAATCCTATGCACACTTTCCTGGGAGGAGGCTCCACGGAATCCAATGGGACTTACTTCCAAGTAGACCTTCATAGGATTGGGTGTCAGTCTTGCAATTTTATCCATTTTTACTAGGGAGAAAGCTTCATTTAGTGTAGTGGGACTTTTGAGTAGATGTGCCTACAACTGAAGTGTAAAAGCCCAATCCAATGCCTGTCTACACATTATAGTCAATGAGGCTTACTCCAAGGAAAGTATGAGAAGGATTGTCGCCTGAGAGTCCTGTCCTATGCACGTCCTATTATAACCAACGAAGCTTACTCCAAGGGAAGTGTTCCCATTTTTCTGGGAGTAAGCCCCGTTGACTATAATGGGGTTCACTCCTAAGTAGACAGGCATAGGATTGCGCTCTAAATATGCTTGTGGTGGATCACCCCATTGCACCCAGTGGGACTTAGGTGTGAGTGATCGCGTAGAGGCTTACCCGGCTTCACCCTCCCTCCTTCACTCCCCCTCCTCTTCCTCCTCCTCCTCCTCCTCTCCCCGGCTGGGAATCTGATTACCTCACCGTCATTCCATTGACATGCTGGTAGCAGCTCCTCGCCACTGGCAGACCTTGTTCTGTCAGCAGCGGGATCTGGAAGGGCGATATGCAGATTGGGGAGCCTGACACTCTCCCTCCCTTTCCCTCGCCTGCCCGCCCGCCAGTCGATCGATCAAACAAATTATATTCAATCAGAGCTGGCAGCAGGCAGGAAGCGGAGCCTGGCAGAGCCGTAGCGCATTCCTGCCAGCCAGCCAGTCAGTCAGGGAGAGCAGAGGCTGGCTGGCCGTTTTGCTGCGGGCCCACCAGAAAGCCAGGCTTTCGGGGCAAGCCTGGCAGGCTAAGCCCAAGAGTGCAGCGGGACGGGAGGGAGTCTCCTGGCTCTGCAGAGGATCTTTCCTTCCGTGGCTCTCTTCAAGCCTGACTGCTCTGACCCCCCCCCCGCCCAGGTACGCCACTACAGCCTCCCAGTCGGAACGTTCAGTCCTCCCAACGTTCCATCCATAGAACGTTCAGTCCTCCCAACGTTCCATCCATAGACCCTTCAAAAACGTGGGGGACGAAGGGTTTCCAGGAAGCCCTGATTCCGGGTGACACAAGCTGAGCCAGACTGCAGTTCCATCCGCACTTACCTGGGAGTAAGCCCCACTGACCATAATGGAGCTTACTTCTGAGTAGACGTGCCTAGATGGGTCTCTGAGACCGAGAGCCGGTTCACACAGGCTATGCGGCTTCGGGCCTGCTGTGCGCTTGGCAGATTGACAGCTGAGACTTCACGGAGGCGGCACGTCTCCGGATGAAATGAAGGCTCTGTCGGTGGCAAGGTGGCCTCATGTCCCCTTTTTACAGGACATGTCCTCTTTTTTAGTCTTGTGAGCTGGAAAAATATTTTTATTGTACTCCTTTTCCTTGTGGGCAGGCAGCATGGAGCCTCCTTGGAATTTAGAAATGATTTGTAACAAATTATATTAAATTTAATAATAAATTAAAATAGTGTTTAAATTAACCACATGAATATAATTAAATTATATTATTTATTATTTATTAATTTATTATAATTATTTTATTACATGAAAATTAACTACATGAATATATATATATTTAGATTTTATTTTTGATGGCCTAAATTTTTCCTTAGGTACATTTTGGGGGAGGGTCCCTGTCTTCTTTGTGGTTATAACATGTTCACCCTGGACTGGATCAGAATATGTGCAGTCAGCCAATACTCAAGTGTAAGTCATACTCTTACTCAAGAAAGCATATGAGTAAGTAATATTCTCACTCAGGGCTACTCTCGCGTAAATATGTATAGGATTGCAAACTGAATTGTGAATCGACTAGAGATCTTTTTAAATCAAAAGGGGCAATTGCTGGTGTGTCGCAAGTGTGTGAGAGAGAAAGCGATAAAGCGCGTGTGTATCTTTTTATGTGAGAGTGTGTCAGTGTGTGTGAGACAGTATGTGTGTCTATTTGTGTCAGAAAAAGTATGTCAGTGTCTTGTGTATGTATGAGAGAGACTGTGTCTGTGTGTAAAAGAGTGTGGAAATATGTGTGTCAATATGAGTGTGTGTGAGAGAGAGTTTGTATCTGTGTGTCAGTGTCTGTGTGCGTGTGTTACTTTCTGTGTGTAAGAGAGAGAAAAAGAATGTGTTTCAGTGTCTGTGTATATGAGAAAGTGTGTGTGTGTGTGTGTGTGTGTGTGTGTGTGTGTGTGTGTGTGTGTGTGTGTGTGTGAGAGAGAGAGAGAGAGAGAGAGAGAGAGAGAGAGAGAGAGAGAGAGAGAGAGATCGCTGCTTACAGAGTCAGTGCAGAGCAGCCTCCGCTCGTTGTGCTGCTGCTCCTCAGTGTGCCAGTGTTTGGGGAGAGCCATTTGTCTTGGCGAAGAGAAGGGAGGCTGTTGTGTTTCGCAGCATGGAAGGATCAGATGTGAGTCAGAAACCGGCTGGAAGAGCAACACAACACCCAGATGGCTGATCTGTCTCCCTCCCAGCCTCACCCCTAAGCCGGGCTCTGCCCACTTCCACTGCGATCCACCCTTTCCCCAAAAGGCCATGCATGCAGGCACATCGCTCCATCCAGCAGGATGCATGCAGTGCATGCTTGGCTTGAACCTTCCTGCTTTGAGAGGAAGAGAGGCTGCAGCCTGCCCTTCCCTCTTCCCTTTGGCAGCCCCCCAGGGACAAGGTAAGGAAGGCAGCTGCAGTTCTGTAAGGCTGACCTGTAACTGTAAGGGAGGAAGCGGACTTTCTTCTGCCCTGTGACCCTCTTCCAGTGCGCAGCTGCGAGGAGGCACGTAGCCATGAGGGTCACTGTGCTTTGCTGCACATGACTATTTACTGCAGGTTTGACCGGGGCCTTCCATTTGATTCCCTTTCATCCACACACGCACCAGCTGGGGAAATTATGCAGTGACGTCTCCCACCCTCCCCCTCTCCCATTACTGGGATTATAAACAGTTGGAAATTAAAGGATCAACAGAGTAAGTAGGTGAGTGAGGGCTTTTGCCCTGTTAAATGAGTCAAGGGGACTGTCTACTGAAGAGCAACACTATTATTTCTAAATATTTGCAGGCCCCCCCTCTTTCCCCATCTACTTATTGAGAGGTCTGTGCTGCAAGCCTTAAAGAACATCATGAAATGTTCCTGGAGTAGTCAGGAGCCTACCAGGCCACAACCCTATCCACACTTTCCTGGGAGTAAGTTCCATCAACTGTAATGGGACTTGCTTCTGAGTAGAGATGCATTGATTGGGTTCCACATTTTTTCCCCCCAAGACATTTCCTCTTTTTTAGCCTTGTGTTCTGGGAAAGGCTTGATTCTGTCCTCCTTGTGAGCAGGCAGCATGTGAGCAGGTAGAATTTACCTTCTTGTAAGTAATAAATTAACAGTCCGATCCTAAGCATGTCTACTCAGAAGTAAGTCTCATTGTGTTCAATAGTACTTACTCCCAGGAAAGCATGATTATGATTGCAGCCTATATGTGATAAATTATATGTAATAGTTTGAAATTTATTGATACCTAACTGAAGTGTTTAAATTAATCATAACAAAGCAATATGCATAAGTGTTTTGACTTTTATTTTCTAACCTTCTACATTTTTAAACGATGTCCTACATTGGGGGATTACTTGTCCTCTTTTGCAGTTAGGACATATGGTCACCCTGTAAGGTCAATGAAACTGTTGCAAACATTAAAGCTACAATCCTACACTCAGCTTACAGGAGAATAGATCCCACTGAATTATATAGAATTTAGGTTTGAGTGAACATGCCTAGGATTGTGTTGTAAGTGCTTAGAGGATTTGCAAGTACTGTGTAGGTGGTCTTTTTTAATGTAGGGTTCGCCTGCTTTTCTCTGGAGCCAGGACAAAGAGGCCCTCTTCGTGTGTTCCAATAATTTATGGTAAGGAAGAATCTCTGAGCCCACCTCAATCAGCGATGAGGATCCAGGGTGACTATATAGAATAGAGGACATAATACCTGTACTTTTAAGTACTGCATAAAAGAGGGAATTGAGGCAGGTCCTGCTTTTTAAACCCTTCTGTGTTGAGCTAAATCCCCTCTTTTATGCGATGGTTAAATGTACAGGCACTCTGTCCTCAATTCTATATGGTCATCCCGAATCTTCTTGTGAAGCTCCCCTAATGACCCATTTTTAAATGTGTAAAGTAATGGAAGATAGCAGTAGCTGTGGAGTCTCAATCTCACTATCTAAGCCTGCAATCCTAAAGACACTTTCCTGGGAGTAAGACCAGTGGTGGGATTCAAATAAATTAACAACAGGTTCTATGTCCCATTAGTAACCAGTTCTCAGAACCAGGCGCTCATTGGCAAAGAGTTCTGTAGAACCCGTGAGAACCCCATGAAGCCCCTCACTGAGTAAGACCCATTGAACACAATGGGGCTTACTTTTGAGTAGACGTGCTTTAAGATTAGGAAGTAAATAGTGTTCTTGTAACACTATCGTTGATGTCCAGCCAGGAGATGGTTAAATATTCACCTTGCTTGATGGAGCCAGACTTTGCTGAACATGTTGCATGCCAACCAGGCCCAGTGCACTTAACATAAATGTACTGTATGTGGGAACGTATGCATACCTCACCCACCTTAATGGACTTTAAGAGGCACGTGTTTAGACTTAGGGCCATAATCAATATCCCCTCATAACAAAGATCAATTCTTCCTCTAAATACTTTTGTGCCCCTCTTACTGCGAAGGGGGGATCAGGCGGGGATGTCAGAAGGCTTTACATCCAGGGCACACACTAAAGATCGCTTAATGCAGATTTTTTTTCCCCTTTAACACCTTTTAACCACCCAGCCGCACTGGCAACCAGAGTGCTTAAAGAGTCGTTAAATGGCTGGTTTCCTCAGGCTTTCAAGACGTGCTAAGGGGCGGCTGGGGGATTCTGCTCCGCTCTCAGCGATCCCGAGTAGGAAAATCATGTCGAGAGTAGTACGTAACCTGGATTAATTACTCCTGGCTGGGCGGAATGAAACGGTACGTGTCCTGACAAGAAAGGAGGAATTCCTCCATGCCAAGTTCCATAAATTGGGGGGGGGGGGGATTTCTCAGGCTGGGATTCCATCTGGTCTGAAATATTATGGGCTGCCCACCCTTTCCCTTGCACTGGGAATCAGCAGGCAAAGCACAGATGTCGAGAGAGATCCATACGTGCCGACAGGCTGCATTGGAAGTGCGCTTGAGTGCCTGGAGAGGAGCGTGATGATCAATAGGCTGCGGTTGGGTGGTGAGCAGAGATGCCAGCCAGCCAGCCTCGGGGAGGCGAATTAATAGGCCAGCCCGGAGCAGGCACCACCATGTGCAGTGGGGTCCCAGATTTTAAAGGGTACATCTCACATCCTTCCCCCTCCACCCCCACTGTCACTAGATCTGGAAGTGGCACTACCAGCACAGCAGTCGTGGAAGGAATCAAATCATGCAGCAGGATTACGAGCGAGGAGACCATCTCCCGGGCAGCTCCTGGGATGCGTGGTGATGTTGTTAACACATGTTTCAATTTGGGCTGGAGACTGTCAATTACCCGCTGAGCTGCCAGCCAGCCAGCCAGCCAGCCCTCCGGCGGACCGGAAAGCAGGGCGGTGGCGTAGCTAGAGGGGGCGCAGCAGTCATAGAGAGGGGAGCCTCTCCTTTGGATGGAATGACTATAGGGGGTCCCTTGAAAACAGTAGTGAGGGTCCCTCCTAGCTATGCCACCGCATGAATGAAGACTGTGTGCTGATCGGTGGAGTAGCTGTCGGGACCCTCCCAATATAGTCATTCCAAGGTTGGCTAATGCGCCCCTCTCCAGCTTCGCCACCGGTGCTGATCAACCTGCCTAGGAAAGTCTTTCTTTCTTTCTTTCTTTCTTTCTTTCTTTCTTTCTTTCTTTCTTTCTTTCTTTCTTTCTTTCTTTCTTTCTTTCTTTCTTTCTTTCTTTCTTTCTTTCTTTCTTTCTTTCTTTCTTTCTTTCACCCTTCCATCCATCCCTCCATCCCTTTCTACCCCCCCCCCCGACTTCCTCGCTTCTGCTCTCCCCCACCCAGATGGCTGTACTTTGCCTCCTCCAGCCACACGTTGCCTGCCTGCCGCAAGGCGGTCCATGGCAGACCACAGCGGAGGAGCCTCCATCCGTCATGTCACAGGACCTTGATTCATTTAACAGCTGGAAGAGAAAGGCCGTTTACCCTTTCGCCACCGGGCTCCAGTTTCTTGGCAAGGCCACTCCTTCTCCGTGCCAGCCGGTGCAGGAGAAGGGCTGCCAGCGATGTCCACATTAGTGGAAAAAGGGAAAAGGAAAACTCCCCAAACCATTTCAGCCTTCATCCGGTCCATCTGCTCAGAGCCCAACCTGTCTACTCAGAAGCAAGCCCATTATACTCAATGGAGTTTACTCCCAAGAAAGTGCAGCTTCATTTTTCCTGATGTCAGCCTGGCCTCCTTCCACATGCAGGAAGAATCTGGGAGTCCATCGACACCCAGGGTGACCGTGAGCACCATCCTAACCATGTCTACTCATAAATAAGCCCCATTGTGTTCAATGGGTCTTATATTCAGAGGAAAGTGTCTTTAGGATTGCAGCCCCAGGACTTGTCCTCCTTTTTAGCCTGGAAAAAAATTTCATTTCGCTTTTATTGTGAACAGGCAGTATATAGCTTTCTTGTAATTAATAAATAATACATAATACAATACATATTGTAGTTTTAAATGAAATAATGAGTAATGTTTAAATGAACCACATGAAAGCAACATATGTAAAATATATGCTATATGTATGTGTATACTCTGTGTGTGTATATAAAAACACTTATTTTGTCACACTTTTGGGGTGTCCTACATTTTGATTTATTTTTGTTTTGTTATGACATAAGGTGACCTTGTGGCGGATCCCACTAGTCTGAATCTAAGGGGACCTGAGATCCGCAGGATCTCCCCCTTCCCCATCCCTTTCAGTGCGGTTTCTCTGCTGATAACTCCCTATCTGGTCTCCAAAGCTGGAGAGAGGAGGTTCCCAAAGGGTGGTAAGCATCAAGGGCCCTGCTCTGCCTCCAGCAATTAACAGCTAATCTGCAAACACTCGGGCCTTGAAGGCAGAAAAGCCAAGCTCGCAGCCAGGGCCTGGGTCCCTGCAGATTCCCCCCCCCCCGCCACCCCTTTTCAGATCTAATTTATCTCCCGCAAGAGCCCCAAAATGAATGGGAGGAACACCTGGAGTGCCTGACTAATCCCATTTTCGGGACCAGTTCGAACAGAACCCATTTCCAAATCCGATCCTTGCACCTTTACCTGGAATTAAAACCCACTCATCGCAGTGAGGTTTTAAATCTTCCAAGTAAATACGTTCAGTTTTGTGGTTTTGACTGCAGCTCTCCTCACTTTCGAGGAGGAAAATTCTATGATTAGTATGGGACTTACTTCTGAGTTAAGCATTGGTTTGGGCACTAATTGCCTAATCCATGCCTAGTTTAAGTCCTATTACGGTCAATGGGACTTAATAAGGTTCCTTCGGCTGCAATCCTATATACTTTCCCGGTTGTAAGTTCCATTGAAATCCATGAGACTTACTTCTGAGTAGAATTGCACCGAGGGGTTGATTCTTGTGAAAGTGTTTTTTAAGGTGTTGTAAATCGGGCTTCTCGGATCCTACTTAGCACATCTTAAGGAGGAATGAGAGCCTGGGGGAGAATTGGGGGGGAGGGGGCTCGGATTGATTGCTGGTGATACAAACTGAACTACAATCTTATTCACACTTTCCTGGGAGTAAGCTCCATTGACTAGAATGGAATACTTGTGAGTAGACATGAATAGAAATGGTTTTTGAATGAGGCTCCAATGCCACACTTTCCTGGGAGTAAGCCCATTAACTATAATGGGACTTACTTCTGAGTAGCAAGCCTCGGCTTGGAAGATCGCTGGTTTTGCGGCGGTACTTGGTGGCTGGATTTCCTTATTCCGGGGGCTCCTTCTCCGCCTTGTACTTGCTGGGAAAGGCCCGCCGTCAGCGATCGCAGCCCCCCTGCAGACCCTGGCGGCTCTCTCCTCCCTAGGCCGACCACTCACTCCGTCCTCTCCGCTGCTGGAGGCGAGGCCCGCGGCCTCTCCGTCCTTCCCCTCCTGCGGGCGATTAAAGGTCTTCGCCCGGCCTTCCAAGGCCCCCTCGTGGGCTGAAGAGCAGCCCAGCCCCAGATGGCTTCTGCGGCCCCCCTGCCGGGAGAGGAGGGATGAGGGGGTCCCTCTCTTGCACGCCTGGCTCTGCTGTTGAGCCTGGGGGTCTGGATTCTCCCTTCCCCCTCTCCGAGACCCTTGCCCTGGAGCCGCCCTCCTCCTCTGCCCCCCGGTACTGCAGGTCACCCCCTCCAAGCGGGCAATGAATGGCAGCAAACGAGGAGGGAGCCATCACCATGACAAGGCAAGGAGGGCGCTGCTCTCTCCCAGGGAAGGGGGGCTGCCTGTGAGGATGCTGGGGGGGCCGGAGACGAGCCTGGGGCGGCCTTGGTGGAGGGGCTGGCTGGCTGGCTGGGGGCCAGCAGGGTTGCGGCCAGCGGTGGGAGGGGAGCCCCGTCCTATTAACCTCAATCTCTCCGGGTGAATCTTGGGGGAGCGCGGCGCCCTCCTCCTCCTCCTCCTCCTCCTCCTCCGGGCGGGGGGGGGAGCGGGCAGGCAAGGAGAGACAGTACAGAAGAGGAGGAGAAGGAGCCTCTGGAGGTGAGTATGTGGGAGCGGGGAGGAAACCAGTGGCGTAGCTAGAGGGGGCGGAGCAGTCAGGAACCATTCCCGGTGGGGAAAGCAAAAGGGAGCTTCAAAGGAGTGAGGCTCCCTCCAAGACTTGACTTCTCCGGCCCCCCAGCTACGCCACTGCAGCCTCCCCATCAGAACGTTCAGTCCCCCCCACCCCAACGTTCCATCGATAGAACATTCAGCCTCCCATCGTTCCATCCACGGAACATTCAAGCCCCCCCAACGTTCCATCCCTACGGCTCCGTCTCGCTAGTAAACACTCGACAAAAGAGATGGGGAGGGGGAGGGACACACACCAGCGCTTCCCTCCTCGTCCCCGAGAAGCAGAGGGCGGGAGCGCGCCTGGGTGGGGGTGCCAGGCGTGACCTGCTCTGCCTGGGCCGGGTGGGAGGGCAGAGCCGCACCTGTCTCCTTCCTTCCCCCTTCTCGTGGGGCGAGCGAGACGCCCCGCTAATGAGCCCAGGTGACGGCGCTCCCTCCTCTCCTCTCTCCGCAGGGAAGGTCATTAGGAGTCAGGACCCAGCGGGCTGTGCCTGTGCAGCCCCTTCCCCCGACGGAGGGGACGTGTGCTGCGCCTCCTCCCCCACCCCGCTCTTGGGTGTTTTAAATGTAAATAGGAGGCGGGGGCGGAGGGGGATCTCCGCATCTAAGCCTATTAACCACGCAGAAGGGCTGCGGTCGCTCCTCGCCGGCATACACGGGCTGCCTGCCTGCGGGGCCGGGAGACGCACAACCAGCCAGGAGGCGAAAGGAAAGGGGGAGAACCCACCGCACTCCCCACCCCTTTCCCCTTAGCCTTCCCCGGCTTTCGTCTCGGAAGCTGAGCTGTTTCTGCTGCGGAGAAGGCGGAGGAGATGGAGGGGCCCCAGTGGGGCTTGCTGGAGGGATCGCAGCTGGAGGGGGGTCGCTCGCAGGTCGATCTCCAAGTCTCCTCAAAGGGTGGAGTTAGAGCCCCATTCTCTGCGTATCTACTCAGAAGTAAGTCCCATTACGCTCAATGGGTCTTGCTCCCAGCAAAATGTGGATAGGATTGCAATCCTAAATCGGAGATAAAACCCGATCCTCTACTACTCTACTTAGAAGTAAGTCCCATTATAATCAATGGCTCTTACTCCCAGGAAAGCGTGGAGAGGATCGCAGCCTAATTCAGAGTTAGACTCCGATCCTCTCCCTGTCTACTCTTTATAGTCAGTGGCTATAATAGTCAATATATATATAATACTAGCAAAAAGCGTACCTGTGTTGCGGGAGTAAAATTCCCCTGTGCGCTATCCCCCCACTGCGCATCAATCCCCCACACACATCAACCCCCATAAAACATCCCCCATGTTCATGCACCCCATGTGCCTATCCTCCCTATGTACATCAGATCCCATGCACAACAACCCGCATGCGCAACATCCCCATGTTCATCCTTCCATGCGCAACATCCCCCATGCGCAACATTCCCCATGTTCATCCCCGTGCGCAACATCTCCCCATGCACAACATCCCCTCATGCGCATTACCCCCCCATGCGCAACATCTCCCCATGCACAACATCTCCTCATGCGCATCAACCCCCCATGCGCATCAATCCCCCATGCACAACATCTCCCCATGTGCATCAACCCCCCATGCGCAACATCTCCCCATGCGCAACATCTCCCCATGCACAACATCCCCTCATGCGCATCATCCCCCAATCCGCAACATCCCCCATGCGCATCAACTCCCTATGCGCAACACCACCCATGTGCAGCATCCTCCCCAGTGCAAACCCTCCCTCCAAACAACATCCCCCCAGTGCACTAAGCACCAAGCACCAAATTCGCTGGAGGTTGTTCAGTCTCCCATGTTAAGTATAGGACAGAAACACGTTGCCCCCTTTTCAGCCCCTCAAAGGTTAAATTTCTCCACATGGGTTCTTGGTGGGTGTTCAGGAGACAGAAGGATCTCTCCCAGAATTCCGTGCTTCAGGCCCAGCAGTTGGGGCAGAATGTTGCTGAGTCAGCAATTTTCAATGCAAAGTATAGGGAGGAAAACGCGTTGCGCCCCTTTTCACACCCTTCCCGTTGGAATTTCCGAAAACCGGTTCTTAGTGCACCCCTCCGTCATGGAAGGAACACCCACCCCAAATTTCACACTTCTAGGCCCAGCGGTTTTGGCAGGGCGTTGATGAGTCAGTAATGACGATGAAGATTAGTTTTATAAAATGCATTGTGCCCCTTTTCACCCCCTTCTAGTTGGAATTTCTGAAAACTGGTTCTTAGTGGATCCCTTCATCATGGAAGGAACACCCTCATCAAATTTCACGCTTCTAGGCCTGGTGGTTTTGGCTGGGTGTTGATGAGTCAGTGATGATGATGAAGATGCCTTTTATATCTATATATATAAGAGAAAAGTCACTCACTGACTCATTGACTCACTGACTCACTGACTGACTCATCACCGCCCTGCCAAAACCACTGGGCCTAGAAGCGTGAAAATTGGGGTGGGTGTTCCTTCTGTGAGGGAGGGGTGCACTAAGAACCGGTTTTCAGAAATTCCAACCGGAAGGGGGTGAAAAGGGGCGCAACGCGTTTTCCTCCCTATACTTTGCATTGAGAATTGCTGACTCAGCAACATTCCTCCCCAACTGCTGGGCCTGAAGCATGGAATTCTGGGAGTTCCTTCTGTCACCTGAACTCCCACCAAGAACCATCTGGAGAAATTTAACCCTTCAGAGGCTGAAAAGGGGTCAATGTGTTTTTCTCCTATACTTAACATGGGAGACTGAATAACATCCAGCCAGTTTGGGTGCTCAGTGCCTGGTGCACTGGGGGGATGTTGTTAGGAGAAAGAGGTTGCACTGGAAAGGATGCTGCGCATGGGGAAAGTTGCGCATGGGGGGGATGATGCCATGTAGGAAAGTTGCACATGGGAAGTTGCGCATGGAGGGAAGTTGCACATGGGGGAAGTTGCGCATGTAGAAAAGTTGCGTATGGGGATGAGGCGCATGGGGGGATGAGGCGCATGGGGGGATGAGGTTCATGGGGGGATGAGGCGCATGGGGGGAAGTTGCGCATGGGGGGAAGTTGTGCATGGGGGATGGTGTGCATGGAGGGAAGTTGCACATGGGGGAAGTTGCGCATGGGGGAAGTTGCACATGTAGGAAAGTTGCGCATATAGGAAAGTTGCGCATGGGGGGATGATGCGCAGGGGGGAAGTCGCGCAGGGGGGAAGTCACGCACGGGGGGACGATGCGCATGGGGGGACGATGCGCATGGGGGAAGTTGCGCATGGGGGAAGTTGCGCATGTAGGAAAGTTGCGCATGGGGGGAAGTTGCGCATGGGGGGAAGTTGCGCATGTAGGAAAGTTGCGCATGTAGGAAAGTTGCGCATGGGGGGACGATGCGCATGGGGGAAGTTCCGCATGGGAAAATTGCGCATGGGGGAAGTTGCGCATGGGGGGACGATGCGCATGGGGGAAGTTCCGCATGGGGAAATTGCGCATGGGGGAAGTTGCGCATGTAGGAAAGTTGCGTATGGGGGGATGATGCGCATGGGGGGAAGTTGCGCATGGGGGGAAGTTGCGCATGGGGGGAAGTTGCGCATGGAGGGAAATTGCACGGGGGGGTGATGCGCGTTGGGGAATGATGCGCATGGGGAAAGTTGCGCATGGGGTATGATGCGCATGGGGAAGTTGTGCACAGGGGAATGTTGTACAGGGGGGTAGGTTGCGCATGGGTTGTTGATGCGCCGTGGAGGATGTTGTATGGGGAAGTTAGTCCCGCAACGCGGGTACGCCTTTCATTAGTATATAGATAATATAGTCCCATTATAGTCAGTGGCTATTACTCCCAGGAAAGTGTGGATAGGATTGCTGCCAGGCTGGAGCCCCCTCCGGGTGAGGGTCCCCAAGTGCTGCCCTGCCTGCAAGTCAGGCAGGTGCTTCCATAGCTTGCCCTTTCAGGTGATTGTGGGAAAGGGGAACAGGTCGAGGATCTGTGGTTGGTTTTGAAACTGGAGGAGGCTCCAGAGCCTCTTTGCTCCCTTTACCTGGAATGGCTCCGGAGGGTGAGGCTTCCTCCAAAACTTACTGCTGCGCCCCCCTCTAGCTACTCCACAGATCTCCAGTGGTTTGAAGGTGCAGAACCTCTTGGATCTCAAGCGAGCCCTTGGGAGCCAGCCTGTCCCTCTTTGCCTTTGCATGGCAGGCCCTACTTAAAGGGAAGTGAAAACTAGGCCGCAGGTCTTTGAAGCCTCAGCATGTAGTAACATTGTAGTAACTGGAAACGTGGCTCTGCTTCTCCCTGGGCAAGCCTGGACAGGGCAGATCCAGGCACCTGCCCGCAGCCAGGCAGGAACAAGTCTAAATTTACACCAACAAAAATCTGGAGACTGAAAGTGACCTGGCTTGGCCCTCCTCTTAAGGTGCAAGGGAGGGAGAGACATTTGGAAAACAGGCAGATTTTAAAAACAACAATTTGAGGTATGGAAGTCATCACCCAAAACACGCTAGAGCCAGCACCTCTTCAAGCACAAAGGTTTCTCTTTATAGATCTTTATGAAAAATTAGAACACTCTCAATGATCCCGATTAAAGTGCTTCCCTCTCATGAAACACCCAAAGCCTTCAAGAGAGTACAGTTTCAGCATTACAAGATGTCATCGCCTTGCATTTCTTTTGACTGTACTGTTTGTCCTGGGAAAAGCCGAAAAGACACTTTCCCAAAGAAGCATCTGGATTCATTGTAGGAGGTCAGCAACACAGACTGCAGAGGGTACTGAGAACTGCTGAAAATGTGCTAAAAGATTCCATCAGATCTCATAAATGAGAGTCAGGAGGAATCCTAACCGATTTAGGCTGGCCCAACTCAACCATCTCCCCATTCCCATGGTGGCTTGGGAAGGCTAGAGCATGTCTGTCACTGGCTTAACCCCCCAGGAGTGGTGCAGAATTGTCTTTCAGCACTTTGGTGACACCCCCAAGCAAGCATTGGCCAAACCAGGGGTTAGGATTGCACTGTCAGTTGGGAGTCCTTTAACTTTTTTGTTTCAATCTACTCTGATCTCAGATTTTTAAAAAATCGTATTTATTTTAGTATAATTTGCTATTTCCCCCAGTTGTTTATGTTGTATTTTGCTTCCAGCTATTTTCTAAATCCCCTTCAAAGGCTGACTGTACTACCATGTTCAAGGTCTGGAATTAAGTTTCCTTCCCCTAACTGGAAATTAAAAGGAAGCCTTAAGAAGAGAGGAAGACGCATTTAAATTCCAACATTATCAAAATGATTAATGAATGCAGCCAAAATGATAAACTAATGCAGTTGATTCAATGCATATTCATTCAGAAGTCAGCCCTGCTGTTTTCAGTGGGATTTGATGCCAGCTGAATGTGCATAGGATTGCAACCTTAAAGTGCCATTGATTTCCTTGGGTGAATTAAGTGTATGTTAAATTCCCATTGAAATCTATGTGATGGACAGTCCAATTCTAAACTATGCAGAATCTGATGCAGCTCAAGAGGCACCATCCACATCTCATCAAGGTAAGAGGTCATATGTCTCTTTACTCCAGGTAAAAATCCATCACACCTTGGGACTTTCCTAAGCCAATGGTAGCTATGGTGGAAATCCAGGAAGTCCTGTGTAGGGCTGACAGCAAGGGAACAAAGTTTGGAAGTAGTGTGCACCACCACCACTGAGGCGTCCTAGGCCTACTCTTCCCCTCATTCTTCTGCCCTCCACTACCTTCTCCAAGCCCCAGTGCCACCTGGTGCAACCTGGCCAGCATTGGTATGGGATATGGTGTGGCCAGGATGGTGTAAGTTTTTGCACCAGACCAGCCTGCTCACAAATTGTCGCAGGAGTGCTTTGTGGCATGTTTGTGACACTCAGCCAATGCAGGGACAGCTGTAACATCTCAAGAATTTCTTCTTCATGAACCTCTTCCTGAACTTTAAGAACTTCAAGAAGAATAATTGGCCACTAAATGCTGCATTTTAGGTATCTTGCACCCTCATTTTGCACAATCAGAAGTGACAGAAGTCTTTTTCTAGCTCAGTCTGTCCACAATGCAAAAAATGACAAGATAAAGGTCTATGTATAAGATCAGACTGTGATAGTTATGCATATCTCTGGTAACTCAGTGGCTCTGGGTTTATGGATAGACCTCTCTCAAAATTTGGATTCAGCACTTTGATACCAGTGGCTCATAATTCTGGTAAGTGCATGCTCTCTGGAATCCACAACACAGCTTAACTTTAACTCAAGAGCTTTATAAAGTGTGTAATAAGTAAAAACAAAACTCAAAAACCTTCACCACCTTAGAACCAAGTTTCCAAAGCTGACCAGTTCACAATGGTTTCTGCTAGGTAGTTGCCAAATGTTTTTTTTGTGTGTGTGTCTAGCCCCCAAAAGAGTAAATTGAGAGTAGTGATAATGTTTCTATATTAATGAAGACAAATGTTCCTATTGCACAGCAAAATGGAATATAAGTACTGCAAGTGAGAGACTAAAAATAGCTTTATAGCAAATACAATAACATTCTAGCATCCAGATCACACTGAGGTTCCAAAAAAGAGACTAGAAACCTTAGGCTGTAATTGCATCCACACTTACCTGGGAGTACAACCTATCGATTATAATATGCTTTACTTTGGAGTAGACACTGTGGCTTCTCTCTCTCTCTCTCTCCCTCCCTCTTTCTTTGAGTGTGTGTGTTAGACTAGATGTTAGATAAAAATACCTAGTACCTAGGCTATGGGGGGAGGGGAAGCCACACCATCCACAGGTGTCAGTAAAACATCTATACAGTTCACAAAATAGAGTTCACAAAACATCCCTATAGCCCTAGATTTGTCAAAATAGATCTTTCCTTTCCCCGCTTACAAATATCTGATGAAAAATCCCCTTGTCAGACCCCTTCTCAAACTAGTCTATTCCAGCTCCCTTTCTGCCAAGGCCATCTAGCCATCTGGGCCCATTCAGAATGTGGGTTTAGACAATAGCTTATCATCTGCTGGCTATCTTACTTAACTGGACAATAAGGGGAGTTTATCAGATAAGAAAGACTATTATTCAAGCTATTATAGAGCTGAGCAGAATTCATGGACAATTAGGGCATAAGCAAATGTTATGCACATTTAATTCTCCTGGATTTATATGGGACTGGGACAGGGCTATACAAACTCTTCCATTGAAAGAAATGCAACCTAAAAATGCCTAACTTAGAGCACAATCTTAACCATGTCTGCTCAAAAGTAAGCCCCATTGTGTTCAATGGGACTTACTCCCAGGAAAGTGTCTTTAGAATTGCAGCCTTAGGTTGAATTGTGCAGAATGTGTTTTGTGAAATAAATGGGGACTCCTGGGTGCCTTGATGGAGGGTGATCACATTTGTAAAATTCTCCAATCACTAATAGAGTTGGGCCTTTTGTGAAAGACTTTAATCCTATCCTGATGTAACATATCTTAAGGGGTCATCATTACAAATGCTTGCATATCAATATGAGATCCATCAATAGCCCAGTCTGCTAAAAGGTCAACATGACATCCAACACTCCAGGGCATGTCCCCCCCCCCCCCCCCCCGTCCCAGTCATAACTGATAGCTTAGCATATCTAAGACTCATAGAGTGCTGAATAATTTCAGAGGCTTAGAACCAGGAAACCTTTTGGAGCCATGGTCAAAACAATTAGAAGCTCAGAAATGTCACAGGCTGAAAAAGGAAGAGAAGTTTTTTTTGAAACTGAGGACTCAGAAATCAATATCTTATCAAGAGCCTCACTGTAGTTTGCAAAGTGTCTGAGGACCTGTGAATTGCACCTCTGCTTTATATGGACACTAATTATTTTCTGCATCAATTGACTGGGATGGAAATTCACCATTGTGGAAATAGCCATAGATGGAATAAGTAGTGAAATCCTTCCCCATAAAATCATTTCCTTGTGGAACAGTGGCAATTTTCTCTTTGCGAGTTGACAACTCAAATAATAGGACATGGAAATGACATGAAAAAGCTAAATGAAAAAGGAATCACAAGGAGAGTACAGTTCAGGGTGACCATATAGAATGGAGGACAGAATGGAGGACAGCATTGTACAGAAGAGGGAATTTAGGCAGGTGCTGCTTTTTAAACTTGCCTAAATTCCCTCTTCCGTACAACAGTTAAAGGTAAAGGCACTCTGTCTTCCAATCTATATGGTCACCCTGCTACAGTATGCCCATATACAAGAACATGAACACTGAAAATGGAAGTGAAATATCCAAATGTGATTGTTCTAATGATCCAAAGTGAATCAAACAGGGAATGAATGAAAAAAGACAGATTTCAATGGTGGGACAGCAATGAATATCATCAAAGCTTTTTCAAAAAAGACAGGAGTCAATCCTAACCTCTGCTTAGGCTGGCCTAAGCCCTGGCATAAGTCCTATGCTGACCTGGGAGCATCACAAAAGTGCAATAAGACATTTTTGCCCCACTTCAGGGAGGGTTAGGTGCACAGGCATATGTGGACCATTCAATGGCCATCATGGAAAGGCCAGGTGACTTAGGCCAGCCTAAATTTCTTAGGATTGCACACACAATGAGTTACACCTAGGCTGCATTCCTAAAGTCACTTTCCTGGGAGTAAGAACAATTGAACACAATGGGGCAATTACTTTTGAGCAGAAATGGTTAGGATTGTGCTCCTAGTGAGGGATGCTAGGAACATGTGCCACATCGACAGTTGGGTGACAGGCATGGAGTGATGGAGGCCTCCTCTATATAAGGGAATGTTTGTTATCTTTCCTCACAGCTGTGTTGCCCTTACCTAGAATGTTGGTTAGAATTGCTCCCTGGGTGTGTGGTGTCTGAGTGGAGTGGTGGTGGATTAAATTCCTGAATGGAGTAATTTGAGAGTCAGAAAAGCCTGCGTAGGAACTTCCTCAGCAGCAATACTTAGAGGGATTTACTGCTCCAACAAACACATTCTTGTGTTCAATAAGGACACCTCATTCCTAGATCCCAATATCAAATCAGAGTATACGCAGGTTCTCGCTTGTCTCATTCAGACAATCTCCAACAATCCCTAAAGGGCTATCATTATAAAGGAGTAGCTAGCATTGCACTTCTGCTTACTAAGGCTGTGAAGGAAAGGATGAACTCAAAAGCTGTATGAGTTATGCTTTAAAATCTTTGATGGGAGTCTTTCAGTGCAATCCTACTTGTGAGTGTTACTCAGAAGTAAGTCCCATTGAGTTCAATGGGGTTAGCTCCCAGGAATGTGCTCTTAGGACTGCAGCCAATCTGTAGCATGAAGATTTCAAGGCCACAGTTTTCAGCATAAATGTTCTACAATAAACCTATTGCCATCAGCAGCTTGTTTGCTTCTTTGAGATGTTCTTGATAAACATTATCTAGTACTAGACATCAAAGACAAGATGAAGACCTCTCAGAAACTTGAGTTCTCAGGTTCCCCATACACTTCCTTGGTCATGTACTGGTGTGCCCCCTTATTTGCAGAGGTTTTGTTCAAATGTTGGAATCCCCCATAGCTGAGACCATGGATAAGGGTGAATGCCTGTCTGCAATTCTGACCCCCCCAGAATTGAGGTAATTCTGAGCTCAGCAGGGAATTTGTGAACTTTCTTGAAAAGTGTATATAAATACTGTTGATTGATTTCTGATCCTAGCCCCTGCCACCTCAGGCTGAGCTCTAAAGTTTAAAAATAAAAACCACACTATTTCAGGTTTCACAGAGAAGTAGGGCTTCCCTAGGCCTCCTAATGCCTTATAAGGCATTAAAAAGTCATTTCCTGTTTCTGCAGGAAAGAGGAAATAGCTTTTTTTAACCTGCAGAGCCTGGGCACTGATATCCTTATTCTGTGAATCCATAGATGTGGATCCGCAGATATAATTCCATAATTCCATTTCCAAAGTGTAATTTCTAGTATCACATGTGGTGTGTTGCTTATATTTGGTGCTTTACCTAAAGGAGAAAAGAAGGGAAAACTGGGCCAGGTCACATTGTAATAGGATGGGAACCAACCTCAGTGTATTAGCTAAACAGGGAAGTGTTTAAAAATTCAACTATTCTTGACATGCCAAACTCCCAATCCTAGGGAGAGAGTTGAAACCTATAAGTGGAACTGTGGAACAGGTTCTGAGATGGATGAAAGCAAACATGATAAAATGTTCAGACAAGATGTCCATTCTTGTAATGGGGGCTACATCTGTTCTGGATAATGATCTGTTCAGGATGGAGATGTACTTTTTCTGAAGAGAAATTCAGTACTGTACTTGGAAGTGCTTAGAAGTGCTTCTGGACTCAAAGCTCTTTCTGGATCTCGAGGTGGCATTTGTAGTCAGGAGCATCTTTATTAACTTTATGTTGTTTGCCAGCTGTGGCCCTATTTAATGGGTCCTTACTTTAGTTATCCACACTTTAGTTACATCAAGATTGGGTCACCGCACTGTGCTTTACATGAGGCAATCTCTGAAGAGGGTTGAAACCTCTTAAAATACAGTTGTGCCTCACATAAGAAGCTTAATTCATTCTGGAGGCATGCTCTTTAAGTGAAATGCTCTTTAAGTGAAGCAGATTACTCCATAAGGCCACAGTTATTTCAAGGCCACAGAGGAAATAATGGAAACTCAGACAATTGGTTCCACAACCCAAAACATATTCATACAAAATATTAACTGGATGTAAAAATGATGACAAAACACTGGAATTGAATTCAAAACATGCATTCAGTGTGCATGATCCTATGAGGTCTACTTAGGCTGAAATCCTAAAGACACTTTCCTGGGCGTAAGCCCATTTAACACAGTGGGGCTTACTTCTGGGTAGACATGGTTAAGAGGCTGCAATCAAAGACACTTTCCTGGGAGTAAGTCCCACAATGGGGCTTACTTTTTAGTAGACATAGTTAGGAGACTGCAATCAAAGACACTTTCCTGGGAGGCTTACCTGGGCTGCTGCTGGAGGGTTAAGGTGGTTTGTGGGGGCAATTAGAGGCAGCAGCACTGGCTGGCAGCCCTTTTAAAGAGCCTCCATGTGGAGCTTCAGGGCTGCATAGCATGCGTGCCCATAGCGTGCTTGCTTGTTAAGTGAAGCGAAACTTGTTGTGTGAAGCAAGATTTTTTTGCTTGTTATGTGAAACACTTGTTAAGCAATATGCTTGTTAAGTGAGGTACCACTATAATGGGACTCTGCAGGGCTGGATCCTTGGCTCTTTAGAGATGAGCACTCTTCTCTTATTTTTGGGTGTGCAGACATTGGAACTAATATCTGTCCTAAAATAATAGGATAATACCAGGGGAAAAGGTTTTTCATCACTTTGGGAACTTTATCTTTGATATATTAACAGAGTTTTATTCATCATGATAGTCAGAAACAACAAGGGCAGGATCAGATTCTCCACTCAGGTGCATTTCTACGCAAATTTAAAACAACAAGAGCAATTAAGGGATGAGTATCAAATAGATATGGCAGTGTGCTCTTGCACCCAGCAATATTTCTTCCTAAATGCTCTCTGTGACTTCAATCCGTAGGCTGGTATGGGCAGTGAATGAGAATTTTGGTACATGGAAGTATCCCTGTGCTGTGCTATTCACTTATCCAGATTTTTGGAGGAAAAGGTTACATTGTGAATTAGGAATACTGGATTTTTGGTATGCATCCTGCATCATATAAATAAGGGTAAATTCATACATATTGTTCATGGCTGGATGACACCGGCATAAAACGTTTCACCCACTGGTGTAGCTAAAGGTGGGCAAAGCATTAGGTTTTGCAAGTGTGCAAGGGCCTCCTCCCTTTCAGAGCCATTCCAGATTGCAGTGGGAGTGTGGTGGGAAACAGAGGCATATGCTCTGAACGGGGAGGAGTAAACTCCCTGCAAAACTTAGTGTTTTGCATCACTCTAGTTATACTACTGGTTTTGCTTCTGTTAAAGCCTCACCAATGATCATCTTCATGCAACCACTTCTGAAACACTGTAAATTTCAGTAGAAGCAGTTCCTGGGTTACTTTGAGCACAATCTTAACCATGTACAGTAGGTAGGACAAATGTAGAACATGACAAGCAGGCACCTGTCAGTCTTGAGAGACTATGGTTATCCTGTTTGCTGCATATGGTGCATGCGAAGCACGAAGGCCTGGGTTAGATTGATACAGAGGATATGCTGTTACCCAAGCAGCAAATCCCCCCTCTCCACACCACTGAAATAGTCCAATGGAAAGGCAGAGCCAATATGTGGTTAATTGTACTATCAGTGCAATCTTAACCATGTCTACTCAAAAGTAAGCCCTATTGTGCTTAATGGAGCTTACTCCCAGGAATGCAAATAGGACTGCAACCTATATTACTTATTATTAAATTTAAAATGGTTACATATGATTTATTATGTCTAATTATTAATTACAAGAAGCTACATGTGGGCATGCAGCCTGCTTACAAAGGAAAGGAGGACACTGAAGTTTGTTTTTCCAGGACACAAGGCTAAGATCCAGGACATGTCCTGGGAAAATGGGACATATGGTCACCCTGCCATGCCTGTAGGAACGTTTGTTGCCAGGCATGCAGAACGAGTAGCATCTACTTGCTGGATATGTCCCCAAAACAGATTGCCAGAAAGGTTCTGGGCTCTTGTTCTGTCCTCTAGCAAGGGCTGAGTAGAGAGTGTTGGGAGTGCTCTGATTGCAGGTGGGATCTTTGCACGCTGACCTCCTGCAGTCCGCTGGCCTCGAAGAGGTGGGATTGGAGGGGAGCCCTGCTTGCATCAGGCTGGGCTACGTGACTCGGAGTGTGCAGGCTGAATTATGCTCCGATTATGCATTGAGTTCCCTCCACCTCCCTCTCTCCTTTCCAATCGGGTTGAAATATAACAGCTCCGGAGCCCAGCGGCCTGGGTCGCCTGCAACATCCCCACCTCCGGCTGCGCAAGAAGTATGAGCCTGTCCAAGTCCCTTTATCTCGGATCATAAAATATGTGCAGCCATTACACCAGGCGCGCTCTTCCAAATGGGCCTGGAGGGGGTTATCTGAGGTCGTACGGATTGCAGGCTGATCCGGAGGCACTTGGCACCCCCCAAGTGCTTGGCACCTCTGCCCCCTCCCCCAGTAAATAAGCTGGCACAGAAGAAGCAGAGCCATCACAAAAAAGGGACAAATGTAGGACACACAAGAAAAATGTAGGGCATGACAAAAGTAAATGCTAAAAGCATATCTGTTCAAAAGTGAACCCCATTGTGATCAATGGGTCTTACTCCCAGGAAAGTGTCTTTAGGATTGCAGCCTTTAGCTTTTATTTTGTCATGTCCTACATTTTTCTTGGTTGTCCTACTTTTGCTTGGACCTTGGCCTCTTTTGTTTATGGTGTCTCTTGCCTGGGAAGGGGAGCCTGAGCCCCCCAGCAGGGTGCTCAGCTTGGGGAGACTAGGCTTTCGCAGCGCTTGCTCTGCGGAGCAAGGAAGCCGGAGACTCGCCCCGGGGGTGGTGGTGGGGGGAGGCAACTGCAACGCGCCAGAGCGGGGGAGCTGTTGCCTCCCCTCTCACCTGGGTCAAGAGGGCGAGAGGGGAGGGGCGAGCCGAGCTGGCTGTGCTGGTTCTGCTGCCTGAAATCCTGCGGCCCGCAGTAGGGAGGAGGGAAGGGGCTTCGCGATCCTGCTGCCGCTCCCTCCTTCCCCTCCTCCCCGCCTGGAGCGCAGCCAAGCCAAGCCCAGGTGCGCTGTGGTGTCGCTCCCGCGCCGGCAGCCACCGCCTCCCACCCCCGGCCCTGCTGGAGGGGCCGACGCTGCAGAGGAAGGGAAGAGAGTCCTTGGACTCTGAGCTGGCCTCGGAGCCTCCCAGCCAGACCGAGAGTCAAAACCTAGGCAGGTCTACTCAGAAGTAAATGCCATTATAGTCAGTAGGGCTTACTCACAGGCTTGACAGCGCACTTCCCTAGGGAAGCCGTATCGCAGCACAATGCCACGAAAGTGCATATGATTGACTGCAGCCTTAGAGTCCCTGTCTACTCAGAAGTAAACCCATTATAGTCAATGGGGCTCTCTGCCAGGTACATACGAATAGGATGGCAGCCTGAGAGCGCGTTTCACTAGACACAGGATTGTGCTGTTGGAGTAATTAGTGTTGTTTGAGAGCCCAATCCTATGTAAGTCCCATTAAAGTCAATGGGGCTTGCATCCAGGAAAGTGTGGATAGGATTGTAGCTTCAGAGCCCAAGCCTATTCATGTCTACTCAGAAGTAAGCCCATTATAGTCAATGGTGCTTACTCCCAGGTAAGCGTGAATATGATTGCAGCCTCGGAGCCCAATCCTGTTCACGTCTACTCAGAAGTCCCATGACGCTCTCAAAGGGCTTACTCTAGGTAAGTGTGGCTGGTATTGCAGTTTCAGTCTTCTCTTGTCCCCGCGCATAAGTCCTGTAGGATCCCCCCTACTGGGCTGTACTGGGGGGCAGGCAGCACCCCAGAGTCACCCCAGAATACATTCCATCCTGGGGCCTTTCCGGAGCATGCTGAGACTGCAAACCCACCCACACTTTCCTAGGAGTTAATTCCATTGAATATAATGGGACTTACTTCTGAGTAGACAGGCATGGATTATCTCTGGTTTGAGCTGTCCTGGACTCGCCTGTGAGTCAACGTGCCTGGCCTTCTGCCCACCCGCCGCCAACCAGCCCAGCCCTGGCGGTGACCCAGCCTCACATCGCGGCTCTCCAGCGCTGGATCTCAGCCAAGGGAGCCGCGATGGGTGCTGCTGCTGCTCCCTCCGCTTCCACCGGTGGCGTAGCTAGAGGGGGCGCAGCAGTCCTATATAGAGGGGGCGCTATATGTCCTCTTAAAGTAACCATATGTCCTCTTTTTTCAGTCTTGTATCCTTGAAAAAAATCGTCATTATCCTCCTTTTCTTCGTGAGAAGGCAGCGTGTGGCTGCCATGTAATTAATAAAATGTAATAAATTACATGTAATCGTTTTAAATTTAATAATAATTGTATTTAAATTAACCCCATGAAAGCAGTATATATGTTTTTAGCTTTTGTTTTCCAGGTCCTACATTTCCTTGGAGGTCCTTGTCCTCTTTTTTGGTTATGACCTATGGCCATCCTGCTCTTGGAGGGAGCCTCCCCTTTGGAGCCATAGGGTGAGAGTGACTCCTCCACCCACCTCTAGCTACGCCACTGCTCTACAACACCCCTCCTTTCCCCCTGGTGGGGGCAGACGCCTCCGCTGCGAGCCCCTCGCAATGCAGGGATGATGGATCGTGCCTGGCGGGGGTGATTTGGTGTTGATCGCACATTATCACTGGCAGGTTGGACCGGTTGCTGATGGACGGCTTCCACCAGCGGCGCCTGCCCTGCACACCCAGGGAGGGAGGGAGCTGCCTGGCTGGCTGGCTCGATGCTCAGGGCTTGCAGCCCTTCCTTCCTCCCCTCGCCAGCCAGCATCTGTCAGAACATCTCCACGGGTGACACTTCCACCCACCACCAGCCCCACCACTTCCTCCCCTCCAGCAGCTGCTTGGCTCTCCATCAACCTTGAACTGGGAGGGGGGCTCAATCACCCCTCCTCCCAGCACAGCTCCAACAAGAGCACATGTCAGGTTGACTCAGCTAAAGCCAGGGATCGTGGTGGGGAGAAGTGCCCCCCCACCCAGGCACGATGCTCCACTCTTGGTCCTATTTGTTGACTGGCTTGGGAACCTTGGCTAATCTTGGCTCTCGGGGGGAGGGGGGCCCTATTGCTACAGCCACAGTGGACACCCCATACTCGCCCCCCCCAAACACTTAGACTCCCAGCGCAGTGGCTTAGCTAGAGGGGGCGGAGAAGTCAGTCTTGGAGGGAGACTCACCCTTTTGAAGCTACTCCAGGTTGGGGGAGCAAAACGGACCCACACGGTCTGGAATGGCTCCGAAGGGGTGGCTCCCCCAAAGACTTAACTGCTAAGCCTCCTCTTAACTGCTCAGCCTCCCACTTTCGCCACCGCTCCAAAGTGGGAGCCCACCGGCTGGCATCACTGGGAGGACTGGTTCTTCCATCGCCAAGATTCAGAGAAGGACGTGCAGGGAACCCACCAGCCAGGAAGACCGACCCTTCCTCACCCTGCCGGGCATCTGAGGACGATGGGCTCTAAGAAAGCGATCCCAGTGAGTTCAGAGGTCTAGGGCTGGAATGCATAGTGTCATCCACACAGTGACGCTTCAGTCCCGTGTAAATGGACTCAGACGTGTCACCGTTATCCATGGGGCTTGCTTCCAGGTACCTGCGCATAGGATCGCAGCTGCTTTTCTGACCTTGAGGCAAGCCACTCTGGCTGCAATCCTAACCACACTTTCCTGGGAATAAGTGCTATTGAATACAGTGGGACTTACTTCTGAGTAGACATGTCTAGGATTGCACTGTGTGTCAGTGTCATCCCTTCCTCTGCTGCCTGGGCAGAACAATGCTGACCTTTGTGGTCATTCTGAGGCTCCAAGGACACTCTGGGCTCCATCGTGGTGGGTTGTTGGTCAGAACTCAGTGCCTACTCATGAGGAACATCCGGGGGAAGCGTCAGGGGCAGCCACCGCAGCTTCAGATGGGCTCAGCCTCCCAAGTTGGAGTGAGCCGTGCCACAGTGAGCCCTGCAGAGCCTCTCAAAATGAATGGAAGTGGCCAGAGAGGGCCTGCCCAATCAGGGTGACCATAGGCCATCACCTAAAAAAGAGGACTATGGGTGCAATCCAGAGTAACTACGGGGAGTCCTTGCTCCAGTGTAAGAACAATTTGCTCTGGATTGAAATATAAATTTCCCATAGATTTTCACTAGGTAGTGCAGTAACTACGGGTACACGTAATGTCTTTTGCGTGCTCCCGTAGTTACTCTGGATTGTAGGGAAAGTCTCCAAAATGATCCAAGAAAATGTAGGACATGACATTTTGTATAAATAAAATGCTTATCTGTCTGTCTGTCTGTCTGTCTGTCTGTCTGTCTGTCTGTCTCTTTCATGTGTTTTCAAGACATATGTTGCTGATTATTAAATTTAAAACTATTACATATAATTTATGAATTACAATAAGGCTATGAATTACTATGTTGCCTGCTTATAAGGAAAAGGAGGGCAGTGACTTTTTTCCCAGGACACAAGGCTAAAATTTCAGGCATGTCCTAGAAAAAAGGGACATATGGTCACTCTCAGCTATCAGGAGTTTCTTGGTGTTGGTGAAACGGTGGGAAAAAGCTGGAGGAGCTCACGAGGAAAGGTAAACCGTGGGCTGCAGGGGATGCCAGACCATTCAACCAGTGCCTCCCTTTTCCAATAGGGCGAGATTAAGGCTGCAATCCTAAAGATACTTTCCTGGGAGTAAGACCCATTGAACTCAATGGGACTTACTTCTGAGTAGGCATGGTTGGATTGTGCTCTAAGGCTGGAATTCTATTCACATTTACCTGGGAGTAAATCCCACTGGGGGACATACTATTACGGGACATATATTGACTATTTTGGGACGTGCTCTCAGGCTGCAACCCTCTGCACACTTCCCTGGGTGTAAGTCCCAGTGACTATAATGGGACTTCATTCTGAGTAGATCTGCATAGGGTTGGAATCTAAGTTGGGGTTTTGGGGTGTCTGGGTGGAGTGGAAGAGGGTGCGGGGGGGGAGAGAGGCAACCTCCCTCCCTGCCTGCCTGCCTCTTTCCCCAGCCAGCCAGCGCTGCGGGGTTAACTCCTCCCTGCAGGTTCAGTTCGCGGAGGATTGTTTTCTGTTTGGAAATCGGAGAAGCTGGGAGGCTATTGACAGGGAAGCGAGCGCTGCCTTCCCTCTGGAGAGCTCAACAGCTGCTCTCGGGCGGGCAGCGCCTTGAAATCTATTTAAAGAGAGGGAAAGGGGAGGAGAACAAAGCGGCGGTGGAGGGAGGGAGGAGAAAGGCAGAGAGAGAGAGAGAGAGAGAGAGAGAGAGAGAGAGAGAGAGAGGGGGGGAAGGGAAGGGAAGGGAAGAGGACAAGACTGAGCCTGGAGGGGAGAGGAGAGAAGCAGCCTCCTCTCCGCGATCGATGGCGAGCAGGGATAACATTTGTCAGCCGCTGACCTTCCACTCCTCTTCCCACCCTCTAGTTCCAAGAGAAGGAGGACAGACAGACAGACAGACAGACAGACACCACAGACAGACAAAGCACAACCAGCCCCCTTCCCCACCCTGGCAAGTCGTAACTCAGTACCGGGATTCAGGCTGCAATCCTATCCACATTTTCCTGGGAGTAAGGGGTACTGAACATCATGGGTGACCATAAGATATAACCTCAAATAAAGGACAAGCGCCCCCCCCCCCAAGTGTAGGACAACCAAGAAAAATGTACGAGACGACAAAATAAAAGCTAAAAACACTCATCTATAGTTTGGTGCTTTCAGGTAGTGCTTAATTTTAACATTATTTTACATGTTTAATTTTAAAATTATATTACATTATATTACGTGTTATTGCATTTAAAACTACACACACACACACGTACACAGGGTGATTGAAAATAAATCCCTATTTTAAAATACTTATAAATGACAACATAGGGAGTTACTTTTCAATCACCCACACAAAATATTTTATTTATTATACAATATTACATATAATTCGTAATGACAAGAAGGCTACATACTGCTTGCTTACAAAGAAAAAGAGGACATTCGAGTTTTTTCTCAGGACACAAGGGAAAAATCCAGGACATATCCTGGAAAAAGCAGACATGAAGTCACCTCTGACTTAAGTGTGACTAGACAGGCCTAGGATCGCTCTGTTAAATCGGTTCGCCTGGTCTGGCACACATTGCAGAAGATGAATAAAACTAAACACAAAGGATTAGGGTCCCAATCCTGTCCAATTTCCCAGGGTGGGTTCAGTCTGACCAATGCATCATGTGCTGGGGAGGTGGACACAGAAATCTCCCCAAGGGATGAGAACATTTGTTTCCTTTCTCTGGGCTGCGTTGTGTTGCTAGAAAGTCGGATAGGATCGGGCCCATAAGAAACATAAGCCCCTTTTCTACCGCGATTTTCAACAGCGATTGATTTCAGAGGAGAGTCACTTCCATGAATTGACTGGGTGAATTGGGCATCCTGGGCGCCTGATCTATTTAATAAATTTGAAACATAAACAATGTAAATAAATACCTCGACTTATTTCTTATTATGAAAAATATAATACGCGAGTCAGTTCTGTAGAGGGAAAATAGTGAGGCTTCGGTCCCAGAAATACGCCTGTGTTTGTGGAGCAAAAGTAGCTCTGTTAGCTCCTGGATCTACTTATTCAGGCCAACCCTAAACTGGTCTACTCCGAAGTAAGCCCCATTATGTTCAGTGGGGCTTGCTCCCAGGAAAGTGTGCATAGGATTGTAGCCATACTAACAGTGCAATCCTAAGCATGTCTGTTCAGAAGTCAGTCCCATTGTGTTCAACAGCAGTTACTCCCAGGAAAGTGTGGTTAGGATTGTAGCCTAAGTTCCCAATGCTATGCAACTTTCCAGCAGCGATGCATAAGCAATGCAACTCCGGGGTAAGGTCCCTTACTTTGAGGAGGCCTTGATGATTCCCTCCCCCCTTTTCAGGGGCGCCCACTTGGAAAGGCTGCATTTAGGCCCTAAATGGTACTCAGGCTGGTTTAGAAATTGATTAACCATTTCGTGACCCGTTCAATCTGCTGGAGACGGGAAAAGGCCTTGTGTGTGTATCAGATGTGTTTGTGGCTGCTATCCTATCCACACTTTCCTGGGAGGAAGCTCCATGGACTGTAATGAGACTAACTTCTGAAAAGACAGGTATAGGACTGGGCTGTGAGACTGCTATCCTATCCACACGGTTTATAATGGGACTTACTTCTGAGTAGACAGGTATAGGATTGGGCTGTGAGGCTGCTATCCTATCCACACTTTCCTGGGAGGAAGCTCCATGGACTGTAATGAGACTAACTTCTGAAAAGACAGGTATAGGACTGGGCTGTGAGACTGCTATCCTATCCACACGGTTTATAATGGGACTTACTTCTGAGTAGACAGGTATAGGATTGGGCTGTGAGGCTGCTATCCTATCCACACTTTCCTGGGAGGAAGCTCCATGGACTATAATGGGACTTACTTCTGAGTAGACAGGTATAGGATTGGGCTGTGAGGCTGCTATCCTATCCACTTTCCTGGGAGGAAGCTCCCTTGACTATAACGGGATGTGTGAGTGTGTGGCCTGATGCCCGCATCCTGAAGACAAAGGAAGGAGCAGCCAGACATGCCTGAGATCTTAACCGGGGCCTCCTCCTCTTCTGCAGGGTGGTTTGTGAGTCCCAGCTTCGCTGGAGGGTGGATCGGGGCTGCATCCCCTCCCCTCCCCTCCCCTCTCCATCCCCACACATGGTCCGCATTTTGCAGAGAGGTCGCAGCGTGTTTCCTTTCGCTGCTCCGCGATCCAAGGAAGGGAAAGGGGGAGGGAAGGAGGGGGTTTCGGAGGATCAGACGAGGGCGAGCACGAGACTCCGAGGAGTCGCACACACAGACCCCAGTGAAGACCCAGCCGCTCCATCATCTCCGGGTTTCAGCCTGCCTGCTTTCTCCATGCAAACCCAGGGAGTCTTCCAGAGCTCATCGCGGCTCCATCTCCCCTTCAAGCAGCCCTTTGTGCCCCCCCAAGAGGAGGGAGGAAGCCCGAAGATGCACCAGAGGATGGGTGGGATCCGCACCCCAAGAACCCTGATCACCAAAAGAGAGACTTCCTGAGAAGTCCTCCATATGTCTCCACAGGCTGGAAAAGGATCGCCAGCCAATGTTCAGCCCCCTCCCCTTCAAGCCCAAATTGGTTTCCATGGGGTTTACTTTCAAATAGAGTGCTTGGGCGACTCCCATCCTGTACGCATTTACTGCATTTAGAAGCTGAAATAAACCCCAGTTGTGTCCAGCTTGTCTTACAGAGCATGTAGATATGTTGGGGTTTTTTTAGCAGCCTGAAGCACCTTAAAGACTAAATTATTTTTCCCCCAGCATAACATCTAATTACTCATAACATCTAATAAAGTGGACTGTGGTCCATGAAAACGTTTGCTAGAATAAATTGATTAGCCCTTTAAGGTGGTTCAGGCTAGGATGCTTCAGAGATGCAGAAGCAGTTGCCTGTGCCTGACTAAATGGTTGGACTAAATGACCTCCAGGGATCCTCCCCACTCTAGCAATCTGTGATTCTTTGATCACTGATTTAGATGTAATGAGAAAGCAAAATGAAACAAATTTTGCCCATTCATTCATGGGCAATGACTTGGGCTGCAATCCTATCCACACTTTCCTGAGACCTCTTGACACTATGGGACTTATTTCTGGATTGGTATTGGGCTATAAGTATCTCAGGATTGAGATAAGTATCATAGGATTGGGTTATGACAGGGGTGTCCAAACTTTTTGGCAGGAAGGCCACATCATCTCTCTTACACTGTGTCCCAGAAAACTGATTTACATTCCAAATTTGAAAAAAATACATAAATTTACAAATAAGAATGTACTGATTACAAGGCTTGCCCAAGGGGTCTTGCTGGGGGCCTGCACTGAAGCTCAACAAGGCCATATCTGGCTCCCAGGCTGGGGTTTGGATACCCTGGGCTATAAGTATCTCAGTCAGGAAGGCAACTTGAACTGTATTGGGCTGGGCATGAGTGGTTTATCTACAGTCACTTCAGGCTGAAGACTATTCTTCAGAACAGAACAGAAGCCTGTCTCTGTCCCTCTGTCTGCCTCCACTGATCCTCCTCTCTTTCTACTACCTGAACTGAAAAAGAAAAGAAAAGGAAATAGGGAGGGAGAGGGAGTGCTAAGGAAGAACATTGGAGAGTGGGAGAAGCAGAGGCTGACACATCATCAGGTAAGGAGAGGCAGCATTTGGCAGGCTGCCCAGCAGTGGCATATCTAGAGGGGGAGGATGCAGTCAGTCTTGAAGGGAGCCTCACCACATTTCAGATAGAGGGAGCCATAGTGGCTCTGAAATGAAGGGCCTCTTGCCTGCCATGATGAGGCTCCCTCCAAGCTCTGCCCTCTCTAGCTACTCCACAATGAGCTCTTGGGCCAGCCCTGGTCTAAGCCCAAGATCGGGATTTGCAAACAAAGATGTTTACCATTAATACATAAACTTTATTATAATACATCATATTAATACATACACACAATTAATAAGACAAACCAGACTCAGATTATGGGTTTGAAAACAGCTTAAGGCAGCACATTTTGGTTTGTTTACTTGAAAAAAAGTCCACAGAAATCCAAGTGGCTATTCATAAGTAACACATAGCTTATTACTAGATTGAAAGCTCTGCAGGTATTCAATTCGTTGACTGATCCTCTGTACTAAATCTCCATATTATCTGAAAACTAGAGGTCAGGGAGTAAAGATCTTAAGCGGGATCCCTTTGTATTTTTTGAAAACTAGAGGTCAGGGAGTAAAGATCTTAAGCGGGATCTAGACCAGCCTTGCTGAGATCAGTTTTGTATTTGCAGGCAGTGACTTTTTTACTAGGAAAACATTCCTCTAGGGTTCTTTCACCTGCAGCCTGTAGCGTGGTCCAGGAACAGTTTTATCACTTCCTTTGTCTGAACTCAGTTTTAATGCCAAGTACATATGGTTAGCATCAAGGAGTAAGGCTGGGAGCATAAACACATGTATTATTCTATCCCAAACTCAGTTATATCAAATGCTAAGCCGCTTTGCACTCAGATTCTAGTTGCGTTTGCTTAGAAAGTACTCACATTGATTTCCATGAAACTAGCAGGGGTGCCTGAAATTGCAGCCATTAGGGCCTTTAAATCTTAGTGTCACTTCCATCTGACTGGGCTGAGGCACCCAGTAGGCAGACTGAATTGGATTGGTATGCTTATTGAGCTTTTTACCTAGAAGTAAATTACAAACAAATGAATCCACATTGTGTGTGCGTGCCCATGTGCCTGCTAGTAAGTACTGTGTTTGCTGTGAAAAAAACCAACTTCTCAACTAAGAATCATGAAGAATTTTATCATTTGCGAAAATTAATGAAGACATGTTCCAGCACTCTTAACTCAGTCCTTTTTAACTTCAAGCACTGCTGACTGCATCTCAAAGTACATGTTGAAGAAAGAAAATTTGATATATTTATAAAGCATTTTATTTTCAACAACAACAAACAACATTTACACCAAGCCTGTAATACAGGCTAGGCTACCGGTTATGTACTAATGTTATGTTCTGGATACAGGACTTGTATACTAACACTGGGTCCTCAATGTATATAAACTGGGTTCTGGATACAGGACTTGTATATGACCACTGCTTTATGTGTATAGTGTCCAAAAGCCTGCATTTTCTACTGGAGCTTTTATAGTTAAATTGATGAATTGAATTGAATTATTGTCTGACTACTGATTAGGCAAAGGAGCCTAGAGGCCTAGCTCCCCCCTTCTCAGTCACTCCTAGAACCAGCCTTCTGTGTCCCCTACGAAGAGCCCCTTTACACCAGCCGTTTCACCCTCTTGGCTATTTAAAAGAGAAGCGTTGTTGTATTCTCCCACACAGCAGCTCTAAGTTTCTCCTCACCAACAATGCTTACATTCAGCCTATAAAGCTTCCCTCTGTGGAACCCTGGCAAGAGAAGCACCATTCTTTGTAGCACACAACAGGGAAATTACAGCCCATCAAAGCAAAGACTTGCAAACTGCGCTTAGCAGAATCAGAGACTGGGATCTTTAGTTACTGTCTCAGGAATAAGTTTTGCACTGGAACTGCTGGGTTATCTTGCAAAGAAATCAGTTTCTTGAAAACTTTTAAACCAGCATATCTGATCAATCAATCGTGTTGCCGCTGAGGATGTCACCCCAGTGATCCCCAGGTGGATGTCACACCCCATAGCATGACATTCCCTTACTGGAAATTATGTGTGACACTCAGAAAGTGGTTCAGTTTTGATGCAATGACATCATTGCATGCACAGCTAAATTGCTTTTTAGGTGGCCATTTCCAGCCATTCAAAATTTTATCAATAAAGTAGAGTTAAATTAAACTGAGGGCAAGGATTGTACAGTACTACATGCCTGGTAGTGGTTAGCTACCATAGCATTTCACTGCTTTAAAAACAAATAAAACTAAAATCTAAAGTTCCGTGATAATCAGAAAATTTCTTTTTGAACCAAGCTTTTAATAAACTTTCCATTAACTCTTCTCTTCTGCACTTAGGGCAAAATCCAGAGTAACTACAGGGAGTCCTTCCTCTGGTGTAAGAACAACTTACTCTGGATTCCAATATGAATTTCCCATATGTTTTCACTAGGTGGTGCAGTAACTACAGGTGCACATAAAGTCTCTTACGTGCTCCCGTCTTTACTCTGGATTTGGGGGTCTATCTGTATATCCTAATTCTTTTCTTTGGCTGCTCAACTGTTTTTGAGGATCTTGTGTTTTCTATGGCAGCTGGCTTTAGAGTTGAGGTCTTTCTATCAAGGAAGCCCCTGATGGCATTATTCACCTTTGGGAGGTCACCTGGGGCACCTCCCAGCTGACTCTGAGCACTTTTGGTTGTGTCAAAGGTTCAGGGTGAGAGAACTGCTAGGCTCATGGATCAAAGGTCATTTGGGCCCAAAGGATCTTGGCTTCACTTTATGGAGGCAGGCATCTGAAGACTTAACGCTTGTGTTGCTGGATTACAACAGGACAGTGATCCCAGAAGTCAGTAGCAGGAAAAAAAACTTTGGACATTTTTCCAGCCTGGCATAGAAGGCAATTTCTCTCTCTAGCTGCTGAGAACATGCTAAAAAAAAAGAAAACTCCTATTTGATCCAGGCAAACTGAATATACAGGGTGATTCAAAATGAATGGGACAAAAAGGCAGGCAACCTTACATCTTTTTGTCCCATTTGTTTTGAATCACCCTGTGTACAGATTAGCTGTTCAATCCTATGCATATACTCAGAAGTGAGTACAATGGGGCATACTCCCTAGCTTAGCATTCCTTCTTAAGCACCTGGATTTGCCCTGCAGGCCTTGCTTGGGATGGCTGTTTAGCTGAGGTTGCTGCTCAGGAAATATAGCACAGGATCATAGTCTCCCTTCCTTGTAGTTTCCTCCAGCTCTTTCTACTTACTATTCTTTCACAAAGAAGCATAGTCACTCCACTCCAGCACAAACTGAAGAACTTTAACTTCCCACTTGAAGAAGTCCCAGAAAAGTGATGATCCAGATGGACCTATCATGTAACAAATCCATAGTATAAGAGTTTAAAGCTGCAATCCTAAGCTCCACTTAGGCTGGCCTAAGCCTCAGTGTGAGTCCTGTGCTGACCTGGGGGTGTCACAAAAGTGTGCTAAGATACTTCTGTGCCACTCCTGGGGGAGAGTTGAGTCAGTGCACAGACCATGCGCTGCATCACCTGCATCACAGACCTGCATCACCATGGGAATGGGAAGACTATGAGTTGTGCTGGCCTAGGTTAGGATTGCACCCTAAGAGTAATTAATCTGTGCTTTGATTTTCAACCTGGTAGTAGTCCTAAATCCAATCACCCACAAAGTAAATCTCACCAATTATACTGTAACTACGAACTTGAGGACATGCTTTTAAATGTAAGGAGTCCTGCAGAGTTGGGTTAAAGAAAACAACTGCATTGTGGCAGGAAAGAATTTCATAGGCCATGGCTAAAGAAAAAACAACAGTACAAACCAGTTAAAATATATATTTTATACACAACTCATGTTATAAATCCAGAGGCCTCTCTAAGAAAGACCTTTAAGAAACAATAGATGAAGGGGGAAAGGTTTATGTCCTATGTCCGTGATGTTCACCCTCTATGAAATAACAACAGATTGATTTTTGCTTTTGCTTAAATGTACCCATGGATAGTATGTTTGATGTTTATATATCAAATATGAGAGAGAGAGAGAGAGAGAGAGAGAGAGAGAGAGAGAGAGAGAGGGAGAGATGCTGTCTGTCTGATGTTCCCTTTGGCATTTAGTCATGCTGGTCACATGAGTAAGGGATGTCTTTGGACAAATCTTGGCTCTTGAGCCTTGTAATGGGGATGAGCCCTTAAGAGTTGATCAGGAGTAGCAGGGCAACCTGATGGGAACAACTTTACCTTTGTGTGTGTGTCTATCGATAGACAGTTATACAGTACGGTTATAGTGATAGATAGATGGACAGATAGATTATCCCACACTCACTCAGAGACATGTATGTAAGGGTGACTGTATGTCCTGTTTTTCCATGGCATGTCCTCTTTTTTAGCCTTGCGTCCCGGAATAAAATCTCCTTTTCCTTGTGAGCAGGCAGCATGTAGCCTACTTGTAATTAACAAATTATATGTAATAAATTAGACGTAATAGTTTTAAATTTAATAATGATTTAAACTAACCATGAAAGCATTAAAGATGAGTGTTATTAGCTTTTATTTTGTCATGTTCTACATTTTTCCTGCCTGGGTGTCCTCCATTTCGGGGGGGCCCCAGGTCTTGTCCTCTTTTGAGGTTATGGCATGTGTTCACCCTGATATGCTTAGAGCCAGGAATGCGAACAGCTGCCTCCAGTCTAAGCGTGACTGTCTAAGCGAGCGAGTGAGCGAGCGCCGTGTCTTTGGCAGCCTTTGGAAGACAGCCGGGAAGCCGCATGCCGGGCTGGGAGTGGGAGCCAGCGAGGGAGCGCAGCGCAGAGCATCGGGTCCAAAGTGGGCAGCGCAGACCCAGGCTCCGAGGAGAGAGCCAGGGAGCGGTGGAGCAGCTACAGGGGCGGAGCAGCAGCCCCTCTTGCAGAGTGACCACATGTCACAACCGGAAAAAGAGGACAAGGCCCCCCAACATGTAGAACAGCCAAGAAAAATGTAGGATACGACAAAATAAAACCTAAAAACACTCATATACTTTGCTTTCATGTGGTTAATTTAAACACTATATTAAACTTATTATTAAATTTAAAACTGTCACATATTATTTATTGCACCGAATTTATTAATTCCAAGAAGGCTACAGGCTGCCCGCTTACAAGAATTATAATTTTTTTCCAGGGCACAAAGCTTAAAAAGAGGACACGTCCTGGAAAAAGAGGACCTCTGGTCACTCTGTACCCACAACTTACCATCGATTATACTGACCTATTCACATTTACTATTGACTTACTCATTGATTATACAATGAAGATTTTTTTTCAGGACACAAGGCTAAAATGCAGGACATGTCCCGGAAAAAGAGGACATCTGGTCACCATGAAGAGAACTTCCTCCCTTTGGAGCTATTCCTGCTGAGCCCCCCTCTAGCTACGCCACTGCAGGGAGGTTGACTGTGCGGGGAGCTGCAGCAGGACTCTGGAGTGGGAACGCGGCGCGTGCGCTGTGCGGCTCCGGGGCCAGGCTCAGGCTCAGGCTCCGCAAGGCAAAGAGCCCCATTCACTGGAGACGCCTCCCTGGCCGCACAGAAAGGCCTCGCTAATTAGGAAACTGATGGCAGGGAAGGGGGGAGGGGCTGCTCCCTCTGCTCTGCCCTGGAAGCCCCTTCCTTCCCCAGCCCTGCAAACTCCCCCCACCCAGGATCTGGGCACCATCCAGACTTTTCCTCCCCAGGGGGTGAAAAAAACACTGACTTGTGGGGAGGTGCTGAACTAGGGGCTGGGTCCCACCATTTCACATTGCAGCTGGACCAGATGTCATGTCCAAAAAAAAAGACAAGCCCCCCCAAAGGAGGACATTCAAGAAAAATGTAGGACATGAAAAAATAACTAAAAACACCATATATTGAAGTCATGTATTTAATGTATAAATACTATATTCTTTATTATTGCATTTAAAATTATCACATATAATTTATTAATTGCAATTTATTAACTATTAACCAGCAGGCCAGGGTTCGATTCCTGGGTTGGCCCCACAAGACAGGGTGAGCTCCTGTCCTTAGTCCAGCTCTGCGACGCCAGCTGGATCCAATCGTATTGGCTCTGCCTTTCCATTGGACTAATTCAGTGGCGTGGAGAGGGGGGATTTGCTGCTTGGGTAACAGCTTATCCTCCATAACAATTCAATCCAGGCTTTCGTGCTTCACATGCAGAGTATGCAGCGCTGAGCACAATACCATTGTCTTTCAAGACTGACAGAGGCCTGCTTTAATGCTGCCTGCTTACGAGGAAAAGGACAAGGAAATTTTTTAACCAGGCTAAAAATGATCATATGTTATGGAAAAACAAAACATATGGTCACCCTGGTTGGGGGCCACATGTTCTTTCATTTACAAAAAAAAACCAAACTCCCTGCACAGGGAAAAGTAGCATGTCATGGAGAAGATGGCTTAGCTAGAACCTTTTTCTTACTAATACCTGCATCTATGTGTGCAGGGAACTAGCTGATCCAAAGGGGCATTCAGTTATGTCAGTTCCTATGTGCAGGTTGAAGAGGGATGCCACAAACACGGTTTGCCAACTTAGGGTGCAATCCTAACCAATTTAGGCTGGCCTAACTCACCTGGTATATCTTCCTGTGGTGGTGTGAGGATGTCAATGTATGCCTATGTACTGACCTAACCTTCCCAGGAGTGGGGTAGAAATTCTTTATGGCATTTCCATGACACCCCCAGGTCAGCACAGGACATATTCCAGGGCTTATGCCAGCCTAACTAGAGTTTAGGATTGCAGCCCCAGTGTATGTTGTATGTCAGGCAGAATTATGGTCCTCCATGTGCTTTCTTTGACTCCAACTTTTTAATTACATTAACATGGCATCACACACACATACAGAGAGACAGAAAGAAAAAAAGAGGGATGTGTGTGCTAGAGCCAGATCAACTGAAAGTTGGAAATGGAAGCAGAACAACTAACCCTACAATCCAGAGTAACTACGGGAGCACATAAGAGACATTATGTGTACCCGTAGTTACTGTACCACCTAGTGAAAACCTATGGGAAATTCATATTGCAATCCAGAGCAAATTGTTCTTACACTGGAACAAAGACTTCCCGTAGTTACTCTGGATTGTGCCCTTAATATGACTTGGGAAATGTTCACTTTAAAGGTTGGGAAATGTTCACTTTAATTAAGTTGATGACCTATCAAATTTCTTTAGTACAGGAGCAATCAGTATCACATATTTGGCTGTCAGTGGTACATTATGTTTCAGTGACCACTCCTTTCCACTTAGTATGAGTATTTATGTGTTTACAATGAGAAAATTCTCTTGTTTCTTTTATGTCAGAATCTCACTTTGTATATCCAAAAATCAATAAATAACTGAAAAGGGAATATGATCCTTCATTTGGTTTTGCCTGAAGAAGCGGTCCACTGCATGCTGTCTTACCCTATCAACATTGGTAGTCATACAATAAATGGTCAGCAGGAGTAAGGGATAACTTTGGAGATTATATTCTTTTATTCATGTGCAGCCTTTGTTCTGTGAAACTCAAAAGGCTACTACAATAGGTTGAATCTCTAAAAGAGTGTCAATAAGCTAAGTTTTCTGTATGAAAAGACATTTTCATCAAAGTATCAACTGGAGGAGGGAAATTTGTGCCTCAGTTTGAAACACATTGGTCTGTAGTTTAGGAAGAGAGATTTTCTGGAAGCTGATGGACTTGCAGATTGTATCTTGTAAGGGGGCTGATTTGGCCCCATTGAATATAATAATGAGCAGCCCACTCCTATGCTGGCTGCTGGTGCTGCCCACAGTACAGAAGCACTGAAACGACCATTTTTATATTATGTGGGCTCAACAAGCCAGGCAAGGTCTCCTTGTGTTAAGGGAACATCTTTTACCCTGTGTCTGGACCAGGCAGCCCCTTTGGTCCTGCTCCACAGATTGGAGGGGACCATGTTGGACTTTCTGGTGCAAGACAGGGGATAAGGCCTGGTACTAGTCTCTGCAACCATCCCCATCCTCTCCTAGGCTTGAGCTGCCTGGGGCTTCCTTTTCCCAATGGTCTTGTGAAGGCAGGATCTATTCAAGATCCTCACTGGGAAGGCCTGCTCTACCCAGCATTTGAAGAGGTGAGTGGATAGCTTCTCTTCCATGGGATTAGCTTGGTGGATGCCAAGCCTACCCAGCATTTGCATAACCAGCTGGAACTCCTCTGCTTCTGAGCATGTTGTGGCTGGAAGGTGTGGGGCTAAATAGGGTGGCAGGATTGCATTACTGGGCTCCTGGGAGTATCAATTTACAGGCAAGAGGCATGGACACTCCCAAATATATATCCCAGGTGCAGCCTTGGGTACTGATGTTATGGCATCACCTGACATTGAGACATCTTGACATTATGATGTCACATCCGGAATCAGAAGAGGAAGTGGCAGCTTCACTATGTGCCTGCTGCCCTCTGCCCACTCCAACAGTTTCCCAGCCATCTTTCTTCTTCTGTTGAACTGCAGCAGCTTGGCAGAAACCAAACGTTGACTGGGAAGCTGCTACTTATTGGCACACCCCTTCATGAAGTGACCAGGGCTTGTGCCCTACTTGCCATCTATAGACACCCTCTTTCATTGCCAGCACCAAAGCCCCAATGAAGTACTAAGATTTTCATGCCACCCATGCAATGGTGGATCCCATTATGGCTGGCACAGAGGGTGAACTAGCTCCCCCAGACTCCCTGCCACTGCTGAAGATCCCATGCTATTCTCACTACTAATCCTTAGCTGTAATGTTGCAAATTGGAAACTGCACAATTTGCTCTTTTATTCCTGCTGTAGGTCTTGACAGCTGGGGTGCATCCAGCATATGTGACAAAGGAGAAGTCTATGTCATACAGTTAACAGTTGTGGTGAATCAATGCCATACAGTTGCATTCGTTTTTCCGGTCCTGGAGATGGTTGCATTTGAGAAAAGAACAGTGATGCAGGCTGTATTGAGACTGAGAACAACCTGATAAAGGCTTCAGAGACTTGATGTCTGCATTATTAATGACAGATCCATGTGTTTTGGACCCATTTATAAAACATGTTATGTTTTGTCCTTCTAAATTCATATCGAATAAACTGTGTTTTGGGACAATTCCATAGGAATTACAAGACTAGGTGTGGCATTCACACAGTTCACAAACTACATACAAATAGTCACACCAGAACCATCCAGAACCTTAAGAGATTTTTTCAAGGACACCATGGAGATACAGGAAAGTACTGTACTACTAATATACAACTTAATGTCTGGGTCCCGCTTTTTGGGTGTTCACGGCAGCCTGGTACCCAGAACATGTGCTCAGTTTGTGGCCTTGACCCATGCCTTGGAAAGTCTTTCTGTCCCACTCTGATTGCAAAACTCCAATGATTTGAGAACCAGGATGGTTCACGTGCTTAGGGAGTTAGACTGTGTCCTGGGAGATCCAGATTGAAATTGGTCATTGACCACAAAGCTTCCTGGGTGATCTTGTGCCAGTAACTCACTCTCAGTCTCACCTCACAGGGTTGTTGTGGGGTCAGCAGGAGGCAGAGGCGATCTGCGTATGTGGCATGAGATGTCTCATGCCATGGGTGCATATGCCCAGTTTGATATTATTGACTTGTAACATTAGCTAAAAGTTGGGTTTCAGATGTTTTGATAGGGGCAAAATTTCAGTCCTTGCTATCGATGCCATTTTGCCTAGCAGGTAGCCTCTGGCAGGAGGGGAGGAACTTAAGCTTTTTAAGCTGCTTGGGTGCTGTGGCATAGAAAAGGAGGGGTATAAACCTCTCAAATGAATGAAGAAACCTATTCATTTGAAGTTGCTTCACACCACTCCAGGGTTCAAAGACCTACTCCTTGGATTTAGGGTTGCTGTAATTCTTTTCCACAAAACTAGGCCAGGACCCCCTGTCAAATTTGCCAGTAATGTTGAACGCAATCCCTAAAAATGAGGACAGTCACCTACTTGGATTGCATTGGAAGCAACTTCAGGCCAAGCAAGTGCAACTCTGCAAATGCCTGGTTGCCTGACTTGCAGGGGAGGCCTGCAAATGAGGCCTAGAGCAGGGCCTCCAACTATGTTGGAGTGAATGCCTCCCTTCCTCGCCTTGACCTTGGAGAGGAAAAGCAAAAACATAGCTCAGCTGGGTGTAGGGTGAACATAGGTCTCCTTTTTCCAGGATGTGTCCTCTTTTTTAACCTTGTGTCCTGGGGAAAAAAAAACTTCCAGTGCAGTCCTAAGCATGTCTACTCAGAAGTAAGTTCCATTGTGTTCAGTAGTACTTATTTCCAGGAAAGTGTGGTTAGGATTGCAGCCTTCATTGTCCTCTTTTTTATTGTGAGCAGGTAGCAGTGTAGCCTTCTTCGAATTACATGTAATTAGGAGTATTTTTGAGGGAGTACCTCTGTGGTACAACTGTGCCCCCCCAAATAGACATTCCTATGATTGCAAATAACATATTCATGGTGAGTATCCCCATATTTATATATAGAAAAAATGTTTTAAAATTTAACAGTAAGCTTTAAAATTAGAATTTAATAGTAATTTTAAATTAACTACATGAAAGCAATATTCAGGAGTGTTTTTGCTTTTCTTCTGGCATGTCCTACATTTCCCAGGGGTATCCTACATTTTTGGGATGTGTGTGCTTGTCCTCTTTTCCAGTTGTGCCACCTGGTTACAGTGGCTGTGTGCCTTCTTCCCCCATGCTTGCTGCCAGGATCTGCCCCCAGGGCTTCTCTCCCCCCCTCTGGTCCCCTGCCTGCCCATCCTGTGCCCGAGGTGCCTTCCCAGCGCAGCGCAGCTCAGTTCAGCCAGCCCTGCAGCGTAGGCGGGAGGGCAGTCGCTGCCAGCCAGGCTTGGCACGACGTGAGTCAGTTTCACTCGGCGGCCACCAGCGCAGCAGCAGCAACAGCAAAACACAAAGCCAGGAAGGGAAGGGAGGGGAGGGAAGGGAAGGGAGACAAGCCAGGCAGGGAGAGGGAGAGCCGGCGAGGGAGGAAACAACAGCCGGAGGGGGGAGGAGGCAGAAGAAAGGAAGGAAGGGGGGGGGGGGTCTGGCAGCGCTGCTGAGCGAGGGGGAAGGGCTGGCTCTGGCTGCGAGCTGGGAGGTTTATCACCTCGCCCTTGGCTGCGCTGGAGACCAGGCTGAGAAAAGTTCAGCCTCCCTTTCGCTTCCCCGGCTCGGTGGCGTAGCTAGAGGGGGCGGAACAGTCCGTTTTAAGGGGGGCCTCCCCTTTCAAGCTTTTCCAGGCATGAGGAGCCAAACGGAGCCCTTGACTGTAATAGGACTTGGCTAACCTCATTAAACCCCATGGACAAGAAAGAGGTTTACTACTGACAGGCATAGGATTGGTTTCTGAGGCTGCAAACCTATCCACCTTTACCTGGGAGTAAGCCCCATTGAGTAGAATGGACTTGCTTTTGAGTAGACAGGATAGGATTGGGATCTGAGGCTGTAATCAGATCCACCTTTACCAGGGAGTAAGCCCCATTGAGTAGAATGGACTTGCTTTTGAGTAGACAGGATAGGATTGGGATCTGAGGCTGCAATCCAATCCACCTTTACCTAGGAGTAAATCCACCTTTACCATTGAGTATAATGGACTTGCTTTTAAGTATACAGGCACAGGATTTGAGGCTGCAATCCTATTCCCCTTTTGCCGCCCCTGCCTGGAATATCTGCGAAAGGGGGCTCCCCAATCCCAGGAGGAGCTGCTCAACTCCGTAGCTACTCTACTGTGCTCCCCGATGATGCGGGTGAGCTGCAGGGAGAGGGAGCAGCAGCAGAGCCATCCTGGAGCTGCGCGGCTGCCTGCCTGGCTGCTCTGCTGAGGAGCGCTTAGCCGTTCATGCATCATGTGTGTCAAATAAATGCCTGATTGAGGCCCTCAGCGGAGGAATTAGCCTGCCTGGCGCTGCAGACGTGCCCGGAGATGGAGGGAGGAAGGCAGGCAAGTGCTGAGGCATCCTCGGTCCTGCCTGCCGTTTAGCCGCGATGTGCTCCGGTGCTGCGGCCGATGCCTCTGCTGTCCCCCCCCCCCCCCACCAGACCAGACGCATCCCTGCCCCTTCCCCTTCCCTCCCTCGGTGGGGAGACAGAGAGAGGCAGGCAGCTGGTCACAGGAACGGCAAAGGAGGCTCCAGGACAAGCTCCGGCGGAGCGCTCACTTTAATTAAACCACGCAGCATTCCCCAGCGGGGCTCCAATCCCAGCCACCTTTACCTGCGAGCAAGCCCCCTCCACTACAGTGGGACTTGCCTCTGAGTAGAAGGGCGTAGGATTGACTTTGAGTCTGCAATCCTATCCTTTTGTTCCTTTACCTGGGAGTAATCATTAACCCTATGGGATGGAGTATAATGGGATTTGCTTCTGAGTTGAAGGCATAGGATGGAGCTTTGATGCTACATAATATAATTCTATCCACATTTATAATCCTATCCACATTTACCTGGGAACAAGCCCCATTGACTAGAATGGGACTTGTTTCTGAGTAGACAGGCATAGGATGGGGCTATGAAGCTGCAAATTCTATCTATCCACGTTTTCCTGAGTTCGAGCCCGTTGACTAGAATGGGACTTGTTTCTGAGTAGACATGTACCCTTCCCGGAGCCGAGTGTGGCCAGGGAACGGGCCTGGACACGCACTGTCTCCGGGAAGGGCTGTCAAGGTTCCTAGGTGGAGTAGGTGGAGGGGTGCAAAGTCCTGCGTCTCCAATCCTACCCACACAGGGTGACCAGATGTTATAACCGCTAAAGAGTACAAGCTCCCCCACCTAAATGTAGGAACATCCAAGAAAAATGTAGGACATGACAGAATAAAAGCTAAAAACACTCATATACATTGCTTTCATGTGGTTCATTTAAACATTACATCAGCATTATTAAATTTAAAACTATTATATTTTTATTTAGGCTGCAATCCTAAATACACTTTCCTGGGAGTAAGAGTCACTGGGGCTTCCTTTTGAGTAGACATGGTTAGGATTGTGCTCATTAGTCATTAACTACAAGAAGGCAACATGCTGTCTGCTCACAAGGGAATGGAAGAAAATGAAGATTTTATTTTTTCCCCAGGACACAAGGCTAAAAAGGAGGACTTGACCTGGAAAAAGAGGGCAAATTGTCACCCCCTATTCACACTTACCATTGAGGATACTTACCAAACCACGCTTACTATTGATTTACCCATGGACCAAAGTGGGACTTATCAGACATGCAAAGGCTTAAAGGCTAGGAGTGTGGGGAGCTCCCTGCAAGACTGCTTTGCCCCACTCTAGCTTTGTTTCCGTCCAGGAGCCCAGTCAAAAGCTGAGTAAAGGCTGGAGGCGCTTCTCGCCCAGAGGAGCAGAGAATGCCTGTCGGTGGCCTCCCCTCCCCTCGGGGCCTCTGCTATCTGCTGCGACGCTCCTCGGGCGGCTGCAAAGGTCAATGAGAAACGAGCCACTTGTTTCGAGAGGCGCCACCGCTGCCTGCCTGCCGCCCTCCCTGGCGTCTCTGCCCTGCCCAGTTCACAGGCCACCCACTCCAGAGCGCAGGGTTTAAGGGGTCCGGATGGACCCCTCGTACTGGTGGCGTAGCTAGAGGGGGGAGGGAGGCTACAAGGGGACCCTGCCCCTTCGGAGTCCTTCCAGGGGTGGGGAGCTAAGGCAAGCTGGAGTCCTCTTGCAAGCCTCTCTCCAAAGCTGACTGCTCCTCTCTCCTCTAGTTACTCCACTGAGCATATCTCATGGGCGAAGTTGGAATCCGTCCAAGTAGTGTTGGGGTTGGGACTGGAGCAGCTTTACGTAGGCAGGTTACTTCAGGTGCAGCACAACCCTGGACCTGGGCCTGTTTCCTCGGGAGTAGGCTCCACTCCCAATAGCACCAGAGGGTCCTTTTGCCTGCCTTTCAGTTGAGGGTCTTCTGGGAATTGTGGGCCCAATCCTATGCGTGTTCACTCAGAAGTAAATCCCATTACAGTCAGCGGGGCTTACTCCCAGGAAAGTATGGAGAGGATTGGCTCCTGTGAGGATTCAGGAGGTGGGGAGTTTCCGCAGTGCAGCAATTAACACGCTGCGAGAATGTTTTCTTCTGCGCCTCCCGTGAACAGGCACATCTCCAGAACCATGAAGTTATTTTCAATGGATTACAGCACACTTTGGAGACCGAAATACTTCAAAACAGGCGAAAAAATGCTTCTCTCACGCTCAGCCTCACCGACCTCGCAGGGTTATGGGGAGGTCTTTGTAAGCCGCCTTGGACACTGGGAGCACAATCCTATCCATGTCTACACAGAAGGAAGCCCAATTGTGTTCAATGGGCCTTACTCCCAGGAAAGTGTCTTTAGGATTGCACTCACTGCAGCCTTGTTTTGGCAGGGGAAATTATTATTATTATTATTATTATTATTATTATTATTATTATTATTATTATTAATAATAATAATAATAATAATAGTAGTAGTAGTAGTAGTAGTAGTAGTAGTAGTAGTAGAAGATGATGATGAAAGCGGGGTATAAATTCCCTGATTGACTGATTGATTGAATGAATGAATGAATGAACTCTCGGTGGGGATACCACCCTGGACTTAATTAGGGTCTGAGTTCACCCTCATTCAGCCTTGAAGCCTGTTTTCAATGCCCGAAAAGATCTCTTACCAAACGAAGGGCATCGTAGAGCATGTACAGAGTGCTTTGTTGTGCTCGCTAAATAGACAGGCTTGAGAGTAGGGGAGGCTCTAAGAAAGCAAGTCCAGCAGCCCCGCTGCTACGGGGGAGCATGAGAAGCATTTGCAACCAGCCCGACTATCCGAGGCATGCATGCATGCATGCATGCATCAATCAATCAATCAATCAATCAATCAATCAATCAATCAATCAATAAACCAGCACACACAATTAATTAATTAATTAATTAATTAATTAATTAATTAATTAATTAATTAATTAATTAATTAATTAATTAATTAAGTCTCGCCTTGGCTTGGGGTTCCCAAAAGCTCCTTCGTTTCCGCTGATCTATTCGATTCCACAGGCATGGTGATGATTTTTTTTAAAAAGAAAGTGGTTGAGAGTCAGGCCCGATCTGGGCTGGGAGGAGGGAAAGGGAGGAGAGTAAGAGGAGAAGGCGAGGAGGTGGAGGCAGGAAATTGCTCGGGGCTGCTATCTGTGTGTCAAGTTTCAGCCCTCGCTGACATTTCTGGCTGAGCGCCACAGCCCTGCAAATGGAAAATCAGGTGGCGCGGAGGGAGTCGGGGAAGGGGGAGAGAAGAGGGAAGGAGGAGGAGGGAGGAGAGGAGGGAGGAGGGTGAGCACTCCGTGGCAAATGGGCCAGACCGCCTCCCCCCCTCTCTTCCTCCCCCCCACCCCAGGCAGAGGGGCTGCAGCAGGCAATACAAGGCAGGCATCTGAGCGGAGCCCATTCATTGCTGCCATTGTGACGGGCGGGCAGCCGAGGTGGGAACCGGAGCTCCGGCTCTGGCAAGAGATAAATAGCCTCTGACAGCGCCTCCTCGCCCGGGGACAGCTTCCCACTGCACGCGGCGGATGGACGCTCCAGGTCGGTGTTGCTCTCTTTCCTGCAGGCAGCCTTACTTGGCCTGGTCCCTCCCTCCCCACTAGGGCGCTCTGCCCAGTGGCGTAGCTAGAGGGGGCGCAGCAGTCAAGTCTTGCTCCCCACACCTGGAATGGCTCTAAAGGGGTGAGACTCCCTCCAAGACTTGAGTGCTCCGACCCCCCAGTTACGCCACTGCAATCTCCCGATCAGAACATCCAGTCCCCCAACGTTCGATCAATAGAACGTTCAGTCCCCCAAAGGTCCCATCCATAGAACGTTCAGACCCCCAACGTTCCGTCCATAGAACGTTCAGTCCCCCAGCGTTCCATCCGTTCGGCTCCACTTTGTTCCCCCCACCTGGAAGGGTTCCGAAGGAGTGAGACTCCCTCCAAGGTTTGAGAGCTGCGCCCCCTCTAGCTACGCCACTCACTCTGCATCCCTCCTCCTCCTCCTCCTCCTCCAGTGTGCCGGCTTCATTCATTCTCTTCAGCACAGCCAAGGCTTTCCAGAGCCGCGCGATTGATCTCGGCCACCTCGGAGTTCAAAGCCTCCTTCTCTGGGCACGGAGCCTCCACAGGCTCACAGCCACGCAACCCATGGGCGCTGCGCTTGCTGGAAATGAAGAAAAGGACCCGATCCACAAAACAGTTAAGCCGATGGTCCTTTCCTACGAAACAACACGGACCCACTATCTGCATCGCCTTAACAGTGTTGTGGATCTCAGTCCCCTCTCAAAACAGCCTATCTGTAGAATTGGAGATGAAGTAGGTAGACTTTTCAGGATTCCTGAAGCATGTTTTAATCAGAAGTCCTACTGAGGATTTATTTATTTATGAACACAATCCTATCTACCTTTTCCTGGCAATAAGCTTCATTGACTATCATGGGACTTACTTCTGAGTAGGATCTGGCTCAGCAGAGAAACACTGCCTACTCTCAGTAGAGACACATAGGATTGTGCTCTTTATATCCCGCCTTTCCCATGCCAATGCTCAAGGCGGCTTACAAAGCTTTACAATCCTAACCATGCCTACTCAAACGTAAGGCCTACTATGTTCAATGGGTCTTACAGGAAAGTGCCTTTAGGATTGCAGCCTTAGTTTCTCCCCTCCTATTGTCCTCTCACAACAACCTTGTGAGGTAGGCGAGGCTGAGAGTGAGTCACCCAAAGTCACTTAGGCCAGAAAGCTTCATGACCAAAGGTGGATCTTCCAGCTCTCAGTCCAACTTTCTAACCATTACACCACCCAGGCTCTCCCAGTAAAGTGCATCAAAGATTGCAGCCTGGGCTGCCCAGTTTTCAATTTCTGACGCCCTTTCAGAACGACCCAGGCAAGGACAGGTTATAATGATCAGGTCTTGGCTCGCCCTCTGCTTGCATTACTGCTGTCGGTGATCGCGGATCTCTCTGGATTGCGCACAGAAATCGATCGCCATCCTAGCTGTGGATGGAAGAACAGCAGATGAAATGGAAAGAGGTCGCCCGAAGCCCTCCTGTAGGCAGACCAAGTTCGCGCTTTTTTAAGTGATCTTGGCCTCAGTTTGGCTGGATCCACAGAATTGAGAGGTCTGAGAAACCCCATCATTTAAAAAGGATCAAGCCCACACACCGTTCCTTAGAAGCAGTGGCGTATCTGGGTGGGTTTCAAAGCACTAAGTCATGCAGGGATCCTCATTGTAAGGTGCAAAGGGTCATCCCTTACCACCCCATTATGAGACTCCCTGAAAGACAAGCTGCAATCACAAACACACTTTCCTGGCTGTAGGCACCATTTAATACAATAGGGCTTACTTCTGAGTAGACAGGATTGCAGCCTTAGTGCTTCGCATCCCTCTAGCTCTGCCACTGCTTCCAAGCAAGGGTGCCTAGAACGTGCTTGGTCTATGAACAGCCTGGAGTCTCAGAAGGAGCAGCGAAGCAAGGGCTTTAAGTATGGTCGATCCGGTGGCATAGCTAGAGGGGTTGGAGGGGTCAGCCTGGGAGGGAGGGGAGGCACGCATGCCTTATTGATCAGCCAGGCATCAGATGAAACCCTTTGGAGAGAGAGGATTCCCATTAACTCGACGGGGATCTGCTCCAGAGACACGTGTACGTGTCTTTCTCCTCCGAGGAGGGGGAACCCCTCTTTTAGGGCAGTCAGTGGAGGCAGGGAGCGAGCGCGGTCTCTGGCAGGCTTCTCAGTCTGGCCACAGACTAGCCAAGCGGGAGGCTCCCGGAGAAAATCCTCGCCTCCGGCTCTTCCTGTCGAGGGAACTTGCAAGAGCGCAGCAGAGCAGGCAGAGGAGAGTTTTCCAGCGGAGCTGGCTGGCTGGCTGGGAGGGGCAGGGAAAGATCGGAGTCTCTTCCCAGCAGTGGCGTAGCTAGAAGGGGGTGGAGCACTCTAGTCTTGGAGGGAGCCTCACGCTTCGGAGCCATTCCAGCAAAACGTTTTGTTCCCCTCCACCTGGATTGGCTCCGACGGGGAGCACTCCCTTGCAGGCTCCCTGTAAAACTTAGAGCACGGTCCTAACCATGTTTACTCAAAAGAAAGTCCCATCTTTGGGACTGCACTTGCAGCCTTACCTCTAGCTATGCTACTGCAGGAAGGGAAAGCAACTCCCCACACGATGCTGTCCTGCCAACTGGATCCCACAGACTCGATATTTGTGCAGAAGACCCCGGAAAAACATAGAGCCCAATCTTATGTCTATTCAGAAGTAAGAGCACAATCCTAACCACGTCTACTGAAAAGTAAGCCCCATTGTGTTCAATGGATCTTACGCTCAGGAAAGTGTCTTTAGGATTGCAGCCTCTTCGCTTCGGGCCTAAGGCTGCAATCCGAAAGACACTTTCCTGGAAGTAAGATCCATTGAACACAGTGGAGCTTACTTTTCAGTATACATGGTTAGGATTGTGCTCTAAGTCCCATTATAATCAATGAGGCATACTCCCAGGAAAGAATGGGTTATGGCTTCATTTAACCACGCACTCTTGTCTATGCCAGTTTACTCGGAAGGAGGCACATGCACATTGGAAACTGCTTTTAGTAGCCTGGTGTTGGCAGCCCTTCAAGGCCGATGTGGCTTTTCAGTCCTTGCTACCTTAGAGCCTTTTTAATGGACAAAGTGGACGTGGGACTAGCTGTTCTTCTCAGGAGCAGGAGCCCACTCAACTGAGTGGAACTTATTTTCCCTTGAGAAATAGATTAAGGATCCAATCCTACCCAACTTTCCAGCTCTGATGCAGCTCTGCCAACATGGGGAAATCTGCATCTTGTGATGGGTGGTATTGGTGGAGGAAGAATCATGGAGGCCTTCTCAAAGTAAGGGAATCTTGGTTCCCTTACAATGAGGCTGGAAAATTGGATAGGATTGGTCCCCAAGGCTGCAATCCTAATTAATACTTGGGAGTAGCCCTTCTGGAACAGAGTGGACCTACCTATAGAGAAACATGCCTCCCGATAGGACGTAATTTCCAGGGCTAATGCTAACTTTTGTGGATAAGGCACTCTGCACATGCTTAAAGGCACCCTTTACAGGAGCATTCTGGAGCTCTTGACACTCTGCAGGGCAAGCGTGGATTCCAAACAAAAAAGCTCTCACTGGGTTTCGTTTTCTCAGCTGGACGTCCCCCCAGCAGCATGTATGGTTTAATACAGTGGCGTAGCTAGAGGGGGGCGGACGGGGCAATCAAGTCTTGGGAGAGAGCAATCAAGTCTTGAAGGGGTGAGACTCCCTCCAAAACTTACTGCTCCGACCCCCTCTAGCTACGCCACTGATTTGATGGCGCCTGTGCGGGGACTGATCAACAACAAGCTATTTTTAACCCAGCCTCGTCGAAACGCTGATCCTGTTTGAAGTGGCAACCCAGAGTTGCCTCTTGTGCGATCGTTTCCCTTGCACATTTGTGGTGCTGCGCTCCTTTTCCAGGGTGACCGTATGCCGTGACCAAAAAAAGAGGACAATGTTCCCTAAAATGTAGGACAATCAAGAAATATATAAAATAAAAGCTAAAAACATTCATATACATTGCTTCAATGTGTTTACTCTATATTGCTTACTATTAAGGTTAAAACTATTATATGTAATTTATGAATTACAAGAAGGCTGCATGCCTTCTTGGAAAAGGAGGACAATGAAGATTTTTTTTCCCAGGACACAAGAGTGAAAAGGAGGACATGTCCTGGAAAAAGAGGCTATATGATCACCCTATCCTTTTCGAGAGGCAGGCACGTAGTGGGAGCTGCTCCTCTCCTTATGTGGGGGAGCCAGAGAGGAAATTGAGGCCCATTAGTGGCCAGGCAGGGCTGCTTGCCCATGGCTAATGAGTCATCCCTTTGCAGCGACGCTGTGCTTGCAGGTGCAGGCCCGGCAGGGCTCTACCTGCTTAGCTCAGAGGAAACAGGAGGAGGCTTGGTCGGGACGCGGACTGCCTGCGGCTCCCGAGCTGCCTCCACCCCATCTCTCTAGCTTGGGTTGAAGCCAAGGATTCCTACCCAGAAAGGCGAGAGATCGTTTCCTGGCAATGCATCAGCAACTAGTGGCGTAGCTAGAGGGGGAGAGCAGTCAGTCCTTAGAGGGAGTCTCACCTCTGGGTGGCGTAAAACGTTTTGCTGGAATGACTCCAAAGAAGTGAGACTCCCTCCAAGACTGACTGCTACACCCCCCTAGATACGCCACTGCAGCCTCCCTATTAGAACGTTCAGTTCCCCCAACGTTCCAGCCATAGAACGTTCAGTCCCCCAACGTTCCATCCATAGAATGTTCAAGCTTCCCAACCGTACCGCTCTGCTTTGTTCCCCCCACCTGGAAGAGCAAAGGGGTGAGAGTGACTCCCTCCAAGTCTGACTACTCCACCCCTCTAGTTACGCCACCGCGCCTGGGGAATGAATGAATGGAGAGGACGCTTTGCCAAGCCGGTTTTCTTTCCAGTCCTGTTTCCTGTGCTTTTAAGGGCTTGTGGCTCCCTCCCCGCCCCCAACATCCATTCGCTGGTGTGTGTGTCTCAGTCAGGCTAGTCTCGTAAACTGCTAATGATTTATTACCTGGGCTAAGTGCTTAATTTGTGAATATGAAACAGATTAAAAGGAGATCGGCGTATTTTAGCAGGCAGACCACGGCGAGGCCAGCAGCTGTTTCGAATTTGGAGGTATTTCCAGCCTCCTGGAGAACCAACCAAGCCAGCCAAAACTGTCAGGAAGGGGGGTGGGTTTGTTCCTGGGATATGGAAGGCCACAGTCGCCTCTCCCCTCTTAGCTTCATCAGAGCTTCCTTCTTGAGCACATCGCGTTCAGTCGGACTGACTGTATGTTTACTTGCAAGTTATAGGCCCCTTTGATTGAATTGATTTAGGATGCACTCCTAACCAACGTTCCAGCGTTCCAACGTTCCAACGTTCCAGCACTGGCATACCTGTGCCAGGGGGCATGTGCTGCAGCCTGCAGCGGAGGGGGGCGGTCAAGGAGGCCTCCTCAAGGTAGGGGAATCTTGTTCCCCCCTTACCTTGGAGTTGCATTGCCCTTACTCAAGAACTGGAAAAGTGGTTAGTATTATGCACTTAATCTCCAAATAGGAAAGCAAGCTTCATTGGAAAACAATTCTAGTGCTAACCTAATAGCTACTAATAATGCTATCCCACGATGGGATTTGTGTTTAGTGACAAGTCAATCTCGAGCAGGTTAACTAAGAAGTAATTCTTACAGATTTGCTCTGAGATTTTCTTCCTAGTAAGTTTGCTTAGAATTACAGTGCAAACCGTTTAAGGCCACGTGTCAAGATAACACAGAAATCTGTATTAGCTGCCCCTGAAAACTCAGATTAACAGATCCTATTAACAGTCACTGTTAAAGCTACAATTCTGTGCCTGTTTACATGGGAGTAAGTCCCATTGACCATAGCAGGGCTTATTTCTGAGAGCACTTGGATAGGATTGTGTAAGTAATTTCCCCCAAGACATCCAGTGCATGGCTTATAAGTGGTGGTGGGGTTCCCTTATTCCAGTTAATGATTATCAGTTGAAAAGTAGTTATCTCTGATTAATGGACAACCAGTACAACTATGGATTTTTAAAACCAAATACAACTCCCAAGTGTTTAGATCAGGGAACTTTAGATCTTCCAACTGAATAAGGATTCAACAGCAATCAACCCAACATTTTGTCTGCCAGGACTCACTGTTTAAGTCGGTACACTTAAAGTGGGTCTTGTATCTACCCCTCAGTATGACTGTGGTGCTACAGGCCAAAATATTCATCACATGGTATATATATAAACCATTCTGTCCTTGAATGGTTGGGAGCATTGAACATTCAGACTGCAATCCTAAAGACACCTTTCTGGGAGTAAGACCCATTAAACACAATGGTGCTTACTTTTGAGTAGGCATGGTTAGGATTGTGCTCTCAGTGTCTGATTTATCTTAAGTCAAGTATTTTCCGCATGATGAATGAATGAATGGCTGATAGACAATGGTGAGAGTTCTCATGCCCCTTACTCTGAGTTAGATCCAAAGGGATGAAAAGAACAATTTTAGTGGGGCAAACTGGTTAGCCAGATCTGGTCATAAAGTATGACTCAGGCTGCAATCCTAAACGCACCTTCCTGGGAGTAAGACCCATTTAACATAGTAGGGCTTACTTTTGAGTAGACATGGTTAGTGTGCTTTCATAAGAAGAGCCCTGCTGGATCAGGCCAAAGGCTCATTTAGTCGAGTGGCCCACAAGATGCCTCAAGGAATACACAAGACGAGTCTTGCATCCTGGTGCCTTCCTTGCATCTGGCAGAGTAATCACAATCCTATGTCCTCTTACCTGGGAATAAGTCTAGTGGGACTTACTTCTGAGTAGGTTTGGGTTGCAAATCCCTGGCCCAAGCCGATAGCCGGCTCTTAAAGAGTTAAGGAGCTGGGTGATGGTGCTGCTCCCTCCCTTCCTCCCATTCCAGGATTAGCTCCCCATCAAGCCAGTGCAAAGGAGGACTGGTGGTCCCAGCACAAGGCACGTGATGCTGAGCAACGTAAACATCCAGCGGAGAACAAAGACGCCTCATTCCAGGCAATTCTGCAGGCGAAACTTCAGCAGGAGGACCAGGCAAGTCCTTGCCAAAAATAGCCAGGAGATAATCCAAATAAATAGCTTTGATGTGGCCGGGCCGGGCTGGAAGCCACTTGGGGTGGAGAGTCCCCCCTTCCCGCACCATTCAGCGCCTTCCTCGGGGGGAGGAGGAGTGGAGGAGGAGGAAAGCCGGCTTTGGGAGCTTCCAGGCGGCTGGCACTTCAAAGGAGCGCGGCGGAGTCCTTGAAGGTGCCTGGAGAATTTTGTGGAGGATCCACCCCTGCCAGGGGGAAGTCACTACTGCCTGGCCTGAAATGTTAGAAGATGCATCGCCCTTGACTCTATGGAGAAAGTCCCACATGATCCATCAGAGGCGGTGGCGTAGCTAGAAGGGGGCGGAGCAGTCAGTCTTGGAGGGGTTCCTCCCCTTGGTATGACCTCTTTGCACTCCTCCCTCCAAGACTGACTGCGCCCCCTCTAGCTAGCCACTGACAGCATCATCTTCAGTTCTCCTACCAACCCTAATCTTGGAGCAAGGTCAGATGCGTAGGTTTTAAGTTGCAAAGGGCTCTTGCTTCCTCCTGAGCTGGAGATCTACTTTCAATCAGGAACCGATCCAACCCAGGCCTCTCAGGCACTCCCTTACACAATCCAGGGCTACGATTCCCCAAGAAAACTGAATGTGCATCTTGAATCCCAACCTGAACTGGTTAAATAGGACCTTTGGGAGGGAAATAGGACTGAAATAGGACCTTAGCTTGGGAGGGAAGTGAAGGGAGGATACTAACTAGCCGAGGCAGGATTAGCCTAAGGCCACCACCATCTTGGCACGCCCCTCTGTGTTGGAAATGTGTTCTAGTGACAACCAGGGGAGTGACTTCTGGGTAAGCAGAAGAATTACTTAATAAGTAAGGATCAGGCCAAAGAGGCCAATCTAAGCCAGTCTGCTGCATCTCAAAGTGGTCCACCAAATGCTAGTTTCAGGGAGCACCCTGGACAAGACTCCTGCATCTGAGGAGGCCAAGGTCGCAAATACCCATCATGGCTTGTAACCCTGATGGACTTTGAGATATTAATGCAACCCCTTCTTAATGGCATCCAGGCTAGATGCCATCACCACGTCCTGTGGCAAGGAATTCCCCAGACTCATCACACGCTGCTGGGCGAGTGAGGCTGGCAGGACTTCTTTGCGGGAGAATCAAGGTGAAAATTCAGTTTTCTGCCATGAACCCTCAAGCTGAGTCTGGCCAAAGTAGGTCGATTTGAATGAGAAGAAAGGGTCTGAGGACCAGTGTCCAACCCAAGGAAAGGGAGGCAGGAGAGGAGGAAAAAAAGACAACGATGTCATGGATCAATAAAATGTGTGCTAAATGTGGAGTTGTTTGTCTCTTTCCTTCCTTCCTGCGGCGGAGAGAAAAGGCTTCTTTCTGCCTGAGGCTTTCATGTCCTTCAGGAATTTCTCTTGGCCTCTTTCCAAAGGATGCATCCAGCTCCCCTGTCCCTCTGACTGTTCCCCAACCCCATCCCATCCCATCCGATCTGGATCAGCGCCGCTTTGATGGTCCCCCTGCCTGCCTTCCCTGCAGAATCTGCTCTTGAAAGGGGAAAGAGGAAGAAAGCGCAGCCAGCCGGGCTAATTATATCTCGCTTGCAAAAGTGGCTTCCCTCGACTGCCGAGCGCCTTTGGCTGCTTGACAGTCCTCCCTCCCTCCCTCCCACATTCCCTTCTTACTTCCTCGCAGCGCGTAGGAACGGGCCCCCACGTCCCCTTTTAGCTTGGCTTGAAATCGGTGGCGTAGCCTTCTTGTAATCAACAATTATACGTAATGGTTTTAAATTTAATCATTAACCACATGGAAATATATATATTTGTGTTTTGTGTGTGTGTGTGTGTGTGTGTGTGTGTGTGTGTGTGTGTGTGTGTGTACACACACACGCGTGAGTATATATACACATTTGAGTAGTTTTAGCATTGATTTTGTCCTATCTTACATTTTTCTTGGGTGTCCTCCATTTCAGGGGCTCCTTATCCTTTTTTTCAGTTATGACGTCTGGTCTACTCAGAAGTCAAGCTCTGGCTGCTCCTGGTGCTGAGGATGTGCAGAACGAGGCTCCACAGCTCTGTGACCTACCAAAATTGGTACCTTTGGGGCTTGGCAACCAGTACAAGGACTATCAAGGCTGCCATCCTAAATACACTTTCCTGGGAGTAAGATCCATTTAACAGGATGAGGCTTACTTCTGAATAGACATGATTAGGATTGCACTCTTAGAACTATAGCCCAGGCTACCATTGGAGAGCCTTCAGAGCTCTTTCAGAGAAAGAATCATCCTATAGGGATTGTCAGTATTTCAGAGCAATCATCCTAAAGGGATCTTCAGCATCCTACAGGGACCTCTGGAGGGATATATGTAGAGCAGACATTTTCAACCTTTTTCATCTCATGGCACTAAAACTCTCAAGGCATTGACAGCAGTAAGGTGTGCCTTGTCAATATCAGTTGCCCATATATTCCAATATATGGAATATATTCCCATATATTCCAATAAGTGGGCACACTAGTGCACCATTCACAACACACTGGTTGACAATCTCTGATGCAGAGCATTCCTTCAGGATGCAGGTCTCCTGTTGTCTTGTGTGCTCCACTTTGGTGGGCCACTGTGAGATGCAGGAAGCTGCACCTTGGGCCTGATCCAGCTAAGCTCTTCGTATTTTCTTATGTGAAAAGGAACCTGGTTTTCTCCTGAGGCAGCGTGCTCAGGAGAACAGCAAAGGGAAGCAAGCAGCCAGCAGGTGTGCGCAATCCTATCCACACTTACTTGGGAGTAAGCCCCTTTGACTATAATTACTTACTTCTTGACGATAATTACTTCTATTGGACAATGATTACTTACTTCTGAGTAGACGTGTAAGGGATTGGGTTCTCAGTCCTCCCCAGGTCAGGCTAAGAGCATGTATAATTTGAATGCTGTTGATTAATTGAAAAGCTGTAAATAAATATTGATTGATTGAACTGGACAGACTACACAAAGTGGGGGTGGGATGTTCCTATATGAGTGTGTGATGGAGGATTGTGTGTAGGAAGCGCTGGAGGCTGTGAATGAAGAAGGGACCCGTCTCTGTTCATTCCTGCATCCCAGCCCAATCTCAGCCCAATCCCAGCCCAATCTGCTCAGAAGTAAATTCCATTTGATTCAATGGGGTTGACTCCCAGGTCTGCATTCATATGATTGCACCTTGAGAGCCCAATCCTATGCATGCCAACTCAGTAGTAAGTCCCATTAGAGTCAATAGGACTGACTCCCAGGAAAGGTAGGATTGGGCTATCAATCTGTGTTTAAATAAAGCAAATGAAAGCAATAGATCTGAATGTTTTCAGCTTTTACTTTGTCATGTCCTACATTTTTCTTGGGTGCACTACATTTGGGGGGGGGGGGCAGGGACGGCTTGTCTCTTTTTTAAAATTTTGACTTATGGAGCCATTCCAGGAGGGGGGACTCTTTGAATCCATCCAAGACTGACTACTCCGCCCCCCTCTAGCTACGCCACCGTGGGGTGGGAGAAGGGAGAGGATTGAAGGCCAGGTGTGGAATGTCACCCAACAGCTTGCAAGCCCTGCTTGATCCCTTGTCAGATGTTGCTGCTGTCAATTAACAGCAGAGCCACGATGCAGAGCCAGAAGAGGAGCCCAGGAATAAAAACGCAGATCATCCAGATCATCGCACTTCTTGGTGGATCTGCGAATGAGGGAATCAACATGCAAGGGGTTGTTTCTAAGACTGACTGGTGTTACAAGCTGGAGGAATTGGGTTGAAGAGCATACAAAGGGAAAATGAGAATTCATTGGAAGCCTTTTTTCAATGTCATCCAGCTTAGAGCAGGTTCCTTGATTTAGGCTGCAACCAACTGACTTGGGAGTAAGCCCTATTAACTATAAGGGGAATTACTTCCAAATAGACATGTATAGGATTGGACTCTCAGAGCCAAATCCTACCAAGCTTTCCAGCACAGCCCTGAGGTTAAGGGAACAAATGTTCCCCCATCATAATAAGGTCTCTGTGTTTATCCTCACCTTCTCCATGGTATTCAGCACATTCCTCACTGGCACAGTTGCACTAGCACTGGAAGGTGGAATAGGATTTGATCTTAAGCTTTGAGAAATCAAAGCCCAAATATTCACAGTGCTAGGATACACTTCGGGAGTTTTTTTCCCCCCAAGAAGCTGTATTGGGTAATCACTCATTTCAAACAACAGCACAAAGTCGTTGCAGGATTGGAATACTATCTGAGAATCTTCAAAAGAAAGAAAAAATACAATTCTAAGGCTGCAATCCTACTGGTGTATCAGAGCAGGGTGTCAGCAGCTGTAAGTGATCCCAGGTGGTATAGCTGGAGGGCACCACCAGCTATGCCACCAAGAGGACTACATGCACTCACTGTCTCTCTGCCCAAAGATATGGATACTTCCCCATATCCAGAGGCACATGATCATCCTGACCTCTAGAAGGCCATCTAAGATCCCTGGAGCCTATTAAAAAACTGTTACACTCATGTAATAATTCATTCTTGGTAAACATGCATGGGATTTTGCCAGGAAAAGTAATCTGTTATTTAATTGCTGCCAGTACTATGCCATAAAAGACAGTCTTTTCAAGCTGCAACACCATGAGTGTGTTTGATTAGCAGGAAAACATGTTTCAATGTGATAGCAACAGTTGAATACTACAAAGAAGGTTGCCTAGGGAAGTGCCTCCCATATCTTTGTCTGAAACCTTTCAAGGACTACACAGGCCTTTTAAATAGAGGTGCAGAGCCCTTTCATTTTCTGTTGGTAACACAAAGCCAATGTACGTATGCATTGACTGTTTGTGGACAGAGCTTTAGTTCCCCCTATTTTTCTAGGGCAGGGGTGTATCAAACACAAGGCCCGCGGGCCAAATGCAGCCTCCAGAAGCAATTTATCTGTCTTTGTTATAATAGGTTATCCCAGCATGATAATTAGGCTCTCTCATAGCTTGAAAATATTAATAAGATTTGTACATTTTCTCTTCTGTCATCTGCAGCTAATGAGTTTCTAGGTGAAAGCAATGCGCTTATTTCTGGCCATCATCTGCTTAATGTCACTTTTTGCTTAATGATTATCACTTCTGGCCCCCCGCAGGCAACATGAATGCTAACTTTGGCCCTCTGTATGATGAGTTTGACATCCCTGGTTTAGATATCTCGAGGTGCAATGAGAAGGCAGTGGTACATGGTATAAATACTATAGGTTCATGGGGGAGGCAGAGCCCACTTTGTTGTGATGCTCACAAAACTTAGAATGCAATCTGATTCTTATTGTCCTGCTGGCATAGGTGTCCCTGTGCTGGTGAAGGGTGCTCTAAATGTGCCATAAGGCATGCTGTGATACCTGGAAAGTAAGCAGCATGTTGGGGATGGGGGGTTGTGCCACCCTATTAATCCAAATCCCTAGCTGGTAGCAGAGGTGGGGGCTGAGTAGTGCAATGGCAGCTAGTAGATGGTTCAGAGATTGGCAGAGTGTTTCTGCGTGGGAGGAGAGTGGAACAGGGGACAGATTGGGCACAGGAGGGGGGGCAAGATCAGCACCTGGCCTCTGCCACATCCTTATCACCATCCTAGGCCTGCTAATGTTATACTGGGCTGTTCAGATTTTTACCAGGTAAACAGCTAGCAGAGATCCAAATAGCCCATCATATTAAGTTTGGGCTGCCTATCACATACTTTTGGTCTTTCTGGCACCATGCTAAAATTTACAATGCCAAAAGAGCTTAATCCCTATGACCACAGATTCTTCTGTGGTGTTCAGTGGATGTTCAGTACTCTCAAAGGACTGAATCAAACATGTATCTGTGTCATGTGACACCACATCATTCAATATGCCTTAATTGAATATATTGGTCATGTGGTGATAAATAGTAGCTGTTACTCACTTTTGAGTTATCCCTTGGTATTTTACTCATCAAGTGATGAGCACACATCTGAATTTTTCTTTAATTGGAGGGGTGACAAAAAGACAGAAGAAGTACTCCTTGATGCACTTACACATAAGAAAATATATTTTTTGTAGTGAGGAAACCACCCATAATGCTTATTCAGGGCCCAGGTAATTACAATGCTTACGTTAAATCCAATCTTGAAATCTCTCATTCCTTTCATCTTTCAGAATACTTCTGTTTAAATAGGATGGCTGAAAAGATTTATTAGCAGTTTATAGCAAGATTTGGCCTTTTAACTAATAGAAAAAATGGTTGGGAAAAACCATTCAGACAATATGGCTGCAATCCTAAAGACACTTTCCTGGGAGTAAGACCCATTGAACACAATGGATTCAGGGTGATTCACTGCAGTCTAACCCCTGGCCCAGGCCTGAAAGCCCTACACACTGCTAGCAGTTTGGCAACAGTGATTGAACCAATATGGCTCCAAGCAGACCCATAGAGACTGGTCAAGCTGAACATGGGATAAAAAACAAATGTTCCCTGACTTCAAGGAGAACTCTGGCTGGCCATCTGCCCATCCAAGACATAGTCATTTCAGCATCATTGTGTTGTGCTAAGGCACCATATCATATTCTTCTAAAACCAGATACAGCATAGCAGCAGGACATGTGAAAGCACAAGTACAAGTAGATTACAGCTAATAGTATAGTATAAAAATAGATGGGAAGTCCATCATGAAGTTAGGGTCACACACCAATACACTTAGCCATTGTGACACATGGAAAGCTACTTTTGAAATCTCTAATATGGTATGGACAGGAGTCTGATGGAAGGAAAAGGTTGCAGTCTCATTAATAATGCAAGCCTATACACACTTTCACAGGAATAAGTGCTATTGAACATAATGAGACTTACTTATGAGTAGAGACGCATTGGATTGCACTGTAAGTATGCAAAAGGTCTTGCACATAGCTGAACTTGCAATTTGGATACAAAAAATGACAGAAATGACAAAGCTCATTCTAAAGCTAAGGAAGAATATTGTACTGATTACTGAATGACTGGCACAAGTTTTTAAAAGTTGCAAACATTTTGGAAAATTACAATAGTACTTCTAATACAAATGAATCACTACAAAGGTAGCATAGCTTTGTGGCCATGTTTATTGAAATAACTGGGAAACTTTTCATGAAGTGTGAAGCCTGTTCCCTTAAGATGAAGTCAATCAACATCTGGACCATTTTATGGCCAATATGTTGACAGATTTTGCTAAACATTGTAAAGTTTAAACACAGTTACAAAGTATTTTTAAACTCTGTATAGATGCTCTTGACAAAATGATGAGAGACTTGATCCTCAGAAAGAAAAATAAATTGCAGATGTGGTATCATGCTAAAAATAGCTGCCTACATTTCCGAATAGAAATGAATAATTTGCAGGATGACCATATGGAAAGGAGGACAGAGTGCCTTTACCTTTACCCATTTCATAGGGGATTAGGCAGGTGCTGTTTTTTAAACCCTTCTATTATGAGTTAAACCTGCCTCAATTCCTTCTTCTGTGCCAACGGTTAAAGGTGCAGACACTCTGTCCTCCTTTCTGTATCGTCACCCTGACTTAAAAAAATTACTATAGCATAGTGGTGAGATCCCTGCAACATTTTTGAAACGTAATGCACTGAAACAAGAATGTGATAAGAAAAGGGTTTCCTCCAAAAAAGAACTTCTGTTTTGGGATTGCTTCATTTTAAGATTATTTATTAAAATAGATTTCCCACATCTAAAATCCATTTGCGACACACTTGAGCGCAGTAGTAAGAGCACCACAGAGGTAATTCACAGTAAGGCAGATAGTACTTGGCCTTGTAGATTATTCTACATGGCTGCTACCATGGGGACGATGCAGCACTAAACTGCCTGGCTCAGCCCCACTGGGTGGGAATGTCTGAAAGAGCAACTTGCGATCATAGAATGTTTTCCCTCTTTTGCAGTGATTTTCAACTAGTGTGTGATGGCCCACTGGTGTGCCGCAGATAGTCCTCAGGTGTGCTGAGGGATTTTGGGAAAAGCCATTTATTAATAGGAAAATTAGGGGATTTGAACAGCCTGGTGTGCCTTGTTAATGTTACAAACAACTGATGGTGTGCTTTGACAATTTCAGTGTTTTGTTAGTGTGCCATGAGAGGAAAAAGGTTGAAAATCACTGCTCTATTGCATGCAAGCACAATGCATGATGTACATGCATTTCACTTTGCAACAGACAGGTCCCTGCAACAAAGAGCTTATAATGTGAAATCTGACATGAAGGAGGCATTAAGAGGAACAGTGAAAGGGTTAAACATGGTAATCATGCATGTTAATGTTCAGATACAAATGGGTTATGCAAAAGAAAAAGGTTTTTGTGGAAAAAGCAGGTTTTGAAAATAAATTTTTCTTTTAGGTGGAGATTCTACTCAAAAATATCACAAAGGATAAAGAGTGGAGCTATGAAAGTAGGCGATGACCTCCAAGATGTATTGCTACCATCAAGATGACTCCTGAAACAATTTCCTCTTAGGTAACAAGACATGGGCTTTCTGTGAGTAACTATTGTTCCTTCTAAAGCCTTTCATCTCTAGATCTTGCTTAGTTATTTCTGTGGTTATTTGGAATGTTCAGAGACTGCAGTGATAGTACAGGAAGTGGGCAGGGGTTCCACATTTCAGACACATGCACATAATTTTTTCTTCTAGAACAGGGGTCTCCAAATTTCGGTCCAGTGGCCAGATGTGGCCCCCAGGGACTCAGATGAGGCCTCCCATCTTGTCCCTATCTCCCCTTGCAATCAGGCCTGCACCTCCTGGAGCCCTCGCCCCCCAGATGCTTCTGCTGCCTTGAATGGGGAGGAATCTGCTGAGGAGGAGGAAATCTTAAGTGGAGAGAAGCTGGCTTGACTTTGTTTCCCCATATGTACCTTCAGGCACCTTCAGGTTTCTTTTTTTTCTTGGCAAAATGTGTGCGCTTCAGGCACATCCTCCCTTTTCTTGAGAAGTTATGTCTTTGGGATTGCAATTCTATCCACACTTTCCTGGAGTAAGGCTCATTGACTATAATGGGGCTTACTTCAGAGTAGACATGCATAGGTTTGGGTACTGACTGTGATTCAGGAGCATTCTGCCTCACAGTCAGAAAACTTGTGTCACCATGTGTTTCTGGCTTTGTCTGTATGTTTTTTGTCTTGGCTAGGGCATAGGTAGGTTCATAGTTATCATGCTTTTTGCCTATATTATAGTTTTATAATAAAAAGTGGTATTTTTATCAGTATATATAAAAGAGAAAAGTCACTGACTGACTCATTCAGTGACTGACTCACTGACCGACTGACTGACTTATCAATGTCCTGCCAAAACCGCTGGGCCTAGAAGCATTAAATTTGGGGTGGGTGTTCCTTCTGTGACGGAGGGGTGCACTAAGAACCGGTTTTCCGAAATTCCAACCGGAAGGGGTGAAAAGGGGCGCAACGCGTTTTCCTCCCTATACTTTGCATTGGAGAATTGATGACTCATCAAATTCCACCCCAACTGCTGGGCCTAGAAGCATGGAATTCTGGGAGGGATCCTTCTGTCACCTGAACACCCACCAAGAACCCATGTGGAGAAATTTAACCCTTAAGCAGCTGAAAAGGGGTGCAATGTCTTTTTGTCCTATACTTAACATGGAAGACTGACCAACATCCAGCCAATTAGGTGCTCTGTGCCTGGTGCACTGGGGGGGATGTTCGGAGGAAGAGGTTGCACTGGGGAGGATGTTGCGCATGGAGGGGGAAGTTGCTCATGGGGAGAAGTTGTGCATGGGGGACAGATGCACATAGGGGGATGTTGTGCATGGGGTGTTGATGCGCATGGGGATGTTATGCATAGGGGACTGATGCGCACAGGGGAAAGTTGCGCATGGGGGACATTTGCATATGGGGGATTGATGTACATGGAGGGGAGTTGCGCATGGGGGATTGATGCGCATGGGGGATTGATGTGCATGGGGTGTTGATTCATTGTGGGGGGATGGCATGTGAGGAAATGTTACTCCCGCAGTGCGGGTACACTTTTTACTAGTTATGAATAAGAGCACAATCCTAACCATTTCAACACAGAAGTAAGCCCCATGTTTTCAATGAGTCTTACTCCCAGGAACGTGTCATTAGGATTGCAGCGTAAGTTAAGTAAAATTCATTCATATAAGTTCTGTCTCTAATGCATTGATTTATTTAAATCTATGTAGACTTATTCAAGTTAGAAATTCAAATTCATTCCCTGCCTACTGGCCCCCAACACATTATCAGAGAAATGAAACCTTCAGCCAAAAACTCTGGAGGCTCCTGTTCTAGAATGTCCAGCACAATAATTAAAGGCCCAATCCTATCCAGCTTTCCTGCACTGATGCAGCAATGCCAACATGTGCTTCATCTTGCAGATGCAAGGTAGGCAACTGCAGATAACTTTTCTATTTTATTTACATAGGGCGAAATCCAGAGTAACTACGAGGAATCCTTGCTCCGACATAAGAACAATTTACTCTGGATTGCAATATGAATTGCCCATAGGTTTTCACTAGGTGGTGCCATAAATACATTGATGTAAATACATGCTCCTGTAGTTATTCTGGATTGTAGGGTTAATTTGATTTGTATCCCACCTTTTTCCCCAAGAGGGAACTCAAGTTGGGTATGTAAGGGAACATTGTAAGGGAAACAATGTGAGGGAATATCGTATTTACTTGAATCTAATGTGCCTTTGAATCTAATGTGTACACTGATTTTGGAGACTGAATTCGGCTGAAAAAGTGAGCACTAGATTCAAATAAATACAGTATTTGTTCCCTCAGGGCTGTGTTGAAGCTGCATCAGTACTGGAAAGCTAGTTGGCATTGGACCCTAAGTGTTAAGTAGTAATTGTTGCATTTCTAGGAACTATTGGAGAGTATGATAAAACAACCAAAAAGGAAGTTGTTTTTAACATGCACCAAACTCTGAAAAAGCAAAACTATAGTGGTATTATCAGTACAATCTGTCCATCTGTTACAGCTGTTGGAATAATTTCTTTGCATATGTTGCATTTTTTCCAATACGTTTCCAATGAATGGTAAAAAAATTTAAATTGTTTACATGGAAAAAGTGTTTTAATTTGATATGCAATCATCAAATAAGTTCTTTTCTTAAATATGCTATCATCAAATAAGTTTAAATAAGATATGCAATCATCAAATAAGTTCTGTCTTCTTAAAAACAATTGTTAGACAAATTTGACCAAGCCCATGGCAACTAATACCAGCTCAATTTTGGTAATTGTTGAAAGAACATGTGATATTAAGCAACGTGACTATTTAGAAATGACAGGTAATTTCCAAGGCACTGAAAATATCTTGGGCACTGAGTAGGCCAAGTTGAAAAACATTTTGTATGAGCAATAAGAATATTTGATGTATTGTTACAAATGGATCAGGAATAGTAATGCATAGTCAGTGCAATTTATTCTATGTGCTGTTGTATCCGTGATTTCCTCATATTCCATTTCTATTGAGGAAAATAGAAAAGATGTGAGGAAGAAAATATAGGCACTTTGAGCAGTGTGACTAGATAGAACAGGAATGCTGCCTTTCCACCCATCTGTGGATGGAGCAATTGACAAGTATCAGACTGTCCACAAACTCAAATGTCCATGAGCAGTCTTTTTCAGGGAATATTTTGCTACTACAAAAAGGTCAAGTCTAGACACTGAATAATCAGTTTTGTGTATGCAGAAAGAATAATAGTTAAGCTGCTTCTACTAGGAAGAGACATTGGCAAAATAAGGTCTTCTCAATTTGAGAATTATTGATATGTTAAGGGGTGGTGTAGTAACGGGCCAGGGGTGGCCTGGTTGGGTACTAGTCAGGGGCCATTAGAGGGCCCACTTGATGAGTCTGTCTCCTGAATCCTCCATACTAGTGACAATGGTCAGACCCGAGATTCATTAGAGAGTTCACTTTGGGGTTTTGTCCCAGGCCCAAGGCATTGGTTGCACTCTGGTTAACACGGAGGAGTGAGATCTCTGGATTTACGGCAGTGATGAGCTGGCAGTAGTTATAGCAACTGCTCTCAGGCTCAGAACAAGGGTGGAGTTTGCCTGCAGTTGGGGTGTGAGGCAAATGGAGGATTAATTTTCAGAGTTTAGCTCAGGGCATCATACCTGCATAGGGTGGGGGGCAGCTGATGCTGCATATCCATTATGCAATAGTTAATGAAGTTGTGGCCCTTGTTCGGTCCAGTTCTGTGTCTTGTTTCCTCTTATTCCCTAGCTCGGGTGTGGAGATGAAATTTCTCTTCCACTTATGGATCAGAATGAAACAGCATTATCTGAATCTCCCCATTGCAGGCAACTATGGCTTTCTCTCCTGCACTATTACTTATTGCAGAGGCTCATCCCTTGTCTCTCCTTGAAATGATGTTCACGTTATTCAGTCAGTGCAATAATTGCTAGGATGGTGGCAGAATCGGATCCAATTCTACTTCCTCTTCCAGTGCTCTTTTTCCTCAGATAAACTACACAAGAAGGAGATTATACAAAAAAAATTTACAGGGTTGAGGAATTGACTCGGATGATTCAAACTCAAGTTGTGAAAATGCACTTTTTGCTGACTCAGTCACTCATGTGTTGTGCATGAAAATCACCTGAGTCAGGGACCCCCTGACCAGGCACTGTTTTCCATGCATCAGTGTCTGGATGAGCAGGCTTACTTTCATGGTATGAAAACCTCATGGAGTCATCATTCAGACCAGGAGAGCAGCAGCGAATCCCAGTCATGAGGTGAGAAAGGTTAATGTTTGTTCCCTTCTGCAGGAGGGGGACAGGCAGGTGTAGGCTCTTGCCTGTTTCTATAGGAAGGAAGGAATCAATTATCATTGGACAAAATATAGGCATTCTCATATTTTCATTGGGAGGGAGTAAAAAAAAATCATATTTTCACTGAAGGAGGGCAGAAGGAAGAGCAAAAGGAGTTTTGCCTTATGTTTGGCTTGAGAAGCCCAGGGACAGGGAGGAGGCAGAAAAGTGGGGAAGGTAGAAAAGGTGGGAGGCAGTTCCTAGCAATCATGATCATGCTTTCTATTCAATTGCTGTGGGAATGATTGAATGATTGGCAGCAGTAGTACTAGTTCTGAATAGGGCTGTCAAGGATTGGGTCATCCTGGTATGCCTCCCAGTAGCTGCTCATGACCCTTCTTCTCCCTCTTGCCGCTTCTTTCCCTGCCTGCTCTCTTGCAGACTCTACCACTCTCCCCCATCCTTTTTACAGATGGGATGAAACAGCAGGGGAGCAGTTAAAATGAACACCCACAATCACACCCCTGCAGGATTCCTGTTTTTCCCCACAGCTGGGATTTAAAAGGGTAGGTGAGGACTCAAGTCTTTTAGAGTCCAGGCCAAGGTGAACATATGACTGGATTTTTCCGGATTTGTTCTCTTTTTTTAGCCTTCTGTCCAGGTGTCCTCCAAAGGGGCTTCATTGTCCTCCATTTTGGCTTCATTTTGGAACTTTGTAATGGTGTGTAGTACCCCATCATGTCATATGTTGTTGGATTTGTATTGATGGGCAGAATCCAATGCAAAAATCAGTTTTGAAATATCTTTTTCCTATCAAAAGTTAAGGACAAAAAACTAAAAAATATACATTGAGCTCTATTGAAAAGTGAAAGTGCCCAATATTGAGGCTTTACTTGTGAATAGGCAAACGTGCCATTGTCCGCCAGAATGGCCAGGCTGAGAGGAATCCAAGACCTTGTCCTCCTTTTGAGGTTTGGGCATCTGGTCACGGGACAACTTGGTGACTCAGAAAGTTCCCCCATTATAACTCTTCTGAGTTGAGTTGCAGGGGGTTTATGACTCTAGACGAATTGAGACAAGCTGTAGTTATGAGATATAGAAATAAGCAAATATTGACAGCTTTTCAGGTTTTAATCTTAAGAAACACACGGATTTATTTTGCCATTTGCACCATTGGTTAATGCTTCCCGTCTTCTTCCTCTTCCTCCATTAGAACAAGGAATATGCCTTGTACAAAACCAATTCTTCACAACTGCAGGGTCTACCACACATTATGCCCAAACCTGCAGGACAAGATAAACCAGCTTAGCAGCTACTGGAGCTGTAGGTTGCAGCGCCACCAAATTAAGACAATCCAGGCAAGGTGTCTGGTTCGTTCCATGATCTCTGAATCATTTTGTATGCATTTATGACTAATATACCTTGATGTGTAAATTAGTGCCCTATAAACAATTCAACTGGCATGAAAGGGCAGTAGTCAGTTGATAAATTTTTCCTATTTCTGCAATGCATATTTCTTTTTAAAAGTACAATAATGATAAAAAAATGGATCCTTATCATTATTAAGATATGACCATTGGTGAATTTTGGAACAAGTTTCAGAAAATGTTGATATTGGAGTTCACTGTTAAGAAAAATGAGGTTAACTAAGGTAAAACTTTGTATATTGCTTCACTGCATGACTCAATGAACCTGGTTTTGGTTGAGAATTATCACACTGTTACTTCCCAATCCTATCCCTCACCTTTCACACTGATGCAACTGTGCTGATGGAGTGCACGCTACATCAAATGGTGAGAGACAATTGGGCAGCCACCAGGAGGTAAGTAAACAATCATCTTTACTTAAAATCCTGTAGGCTGCTTGATCACCTATGGATCTCTTTAGATCAGAGATGTCCAAACTTTTTGGCAGGAGGGCCACATCATGTCTCTGGCACTGTGTTGGGGACTGGAAAATTGATTTACATTGCAAATGTGAATAAATTTACATAAATTTACAAATAAGAGTGTATTAGAGTCAGATCTTGAGCATTACAAGGCTTGCCTGAGGGCTCGATGGAGGGGTCTTGGTGCAGGCCACTCTGGCCCCCGGGACTGGTTTTTGGAAACCCCTGCCTTAGATCTCTGCCAGCCATTTTGGTAGTGTAAGTCTGAGAAAAAAATGTAGGGCAGCCTGGGAAAGAAGAGATGGGATATACCCACTGAAATCAACTCCACCTTCCTAGTATCCTTCCCTACCTGCTTTGTTATGAAACTCCACCTACTCTTCATCTTCCTCTCCAGAATGTGCCTTCATCACCATCCAGATGGAGTCTACTGGAGCTGCTGCTATGTATACTATGCCGCTGCCTGTTAATGGCAGCAGCCTGGAAACATTTGGCAGTGGCCAGGCTTTTCTGCGGTCATAAAGCTCTGCGTACTGCTGGAATCCTGGTAATGTAATACTCAAATAGGATTGGGGTATATGTGAATCTCCATAATCTTGAACAGACCCTTGGACAGAATCTTGACTTGGACCAGGGGCACCCCTATTCAAACTCCTGTTCATTAAGTTCACTATCTCGCTACCTAATTTATCAGAAAGAGATGCTGTGAGGTTAAAATAGGCCGTGTGGAGAGGAGATGATACATGCCACCTTGAGCTCCTTGGAGAGAAGATGGGATTAAAATGTAATAATGAGTAAACAAATGCTACTGCATTTCATTTAATGTAAGATAATCAATTCTTTGAAATCCAGTTAAATTACTTGTAGATGCTCCATGATCCAACAAGGGAGATCTTCATGGGGAAGGTTTTTGCTTACATGAGTTTAGATGGAAGTGAACATTGTTATGTGTACCTGTTCGGCTTGAGGCAGGGGGACTGTTTCTGTGCTGTGAAACAGATGAGATGGGGCAATAGTAAACTGACATGTGGACTTGGTTAGATATGTGACCTCTTAAAATTACTTTTTGTTGTTAGATTTTATTTTCTATCCCAACTTATGTGGATTCACAGTTATGTAAAAACTCCATATAGAAAGAGACTGTGAGATCAGAAAGAAGAGATGTATGGTAATGAGCACTGATTTCACTGTGCTCCAAAACACCTAAATCTGTTCCCCATACCCAAAGGCAAACCAATCATCACCTTCACAACACCACCCTCCTTATTTGCTTCCTGGATTTAAAAAAAGAGAAAGGAACAAAATAGGAAATGGGGGGGGGGGTCTTTGTTTAATGCTTAACTGACTCCTTTCCTCAGTCTATGTTTTCCTTTTTCTTTTTGAATCTGGGTTGGGAGAAATTTCCCTGCCAATCTGCTATCTGAGGCAACTGCCTGAAGGGCAAGTGTTGAGACAGTTGGATCAATTGCTTCCAACTGGGCTCTGCACTTAATGGGCCCTGTGTTAGGGTAGAAACAATATATTTACTACATCATTTCAGAGTCACTAAAACAAGTGGTTTTGTAACATGTACACAATTTTATATTAAAATGTGCTTCGATTCATTTGGTTGATTAATTCACATGCACTTGTAAAGCACAGTTAAGTTATTTGACTGCTTTTCATTCTTCCACAGAGATATAAATAGATTTTATTTATATCTCTAAGATTCCACAGACATTGGCTGTAAACTGGAGGTCCTGCAAATTTGGACCTTGCAGTTCCTAAGGCCAGCCCTAACTGCTTGATTCAGTCATATGGACAGGCTAGCCTTATAACAGAAGCAAAATACCTATACCAGAAATACCTATACTTTATACCAGAAACCAAATTTCAGTTATGCTCTCAGAATATCTGATAATTATGAGTTTTGATCAGTCAATTAACCAATCACCCAACCAAGATTATGGATCAAGAAATATATAGTGCATGTAAGATGCAGTTGGCCCAGGGTGACCATACAGAATGGAAGACAGTGCCTTTACCTTTAACCATTGCACAAAAGAGAGAATTTAGGCTTTTTAAACCCTTCTACGATGAGCTAACCTGCATCAATTCCTTTTTCTATTTAAAGGTAGAGGCACTCTGTTCTCCGTTCTATATGATCACCCTGAATTGGCCACAATAACCTGAATGTATCCTCACAGTGACTTTAAAATTATTATTATCTGTCAGGATGATCAACTGCAAAAGAGGACAAAGCACCCCAAAATATAGGACATCTAAAAAAAAAAGTTAAAACACTCATGTGGTTAATTTATACATCATACTGTATTATTAAATTTAAAACTATATTACATATAATTTATTACATATACTGTAATTTATTAATTAAAAGAAGATTATGTGCTGCCTCTAGGGAATGCTCACTGGGAAAAGGACATTTAAGTTCTTTTTCAGGACTTGAGGCTAAAAAAGACAAAACGTCCTGGAAAACATCCTGGCATACGGTCAACACTTCTGAAAGAGAAATATACAATTTCAAATATATGAGAACATAGGAAAGGCCCCAGTCCAGCTCTTATATCACACAGGTGCTGGACAGCCAATCTTATACATGTATATCCAGAATTTAATTCCATTGTAATCAGGGAGGATTTATTCTAGGTAAGTGTGGATAGGATTGTGGCTTCAGGGAGCATGCAAGATAACAAGATACTTGCATCCTGTTGCCACTCCCTTGCTCCTAGCCTTCTGAAATAGCCTACTTTTAAAACCAGGAGGTTGCACATACCCATCGTATTTTGTAAACTATGATGGACACAGAAATCTGTCCAATCTCCACAAATTAGTTATGTGCTGAGTAAACAAAAGACCTTCTTTTGTTTGTTCAACAATCCTGACGCATATTTTCAGTGGATGTCCGCTATTCTGTGAGAGGGAAAAAACACTGATTTACATGCTTAACTGCTTTTTCACTATGGGGAAAGAAAGCCTAAACATAATTTTCCATAAAAACAAAGTGGTATTTTTGCTGAACAAGGTTTTTTAAAAAAAATAATAGACACAAACTTCACTATTCTGGGTTTTTTCTGCCTATCTCAGAAGATGAGCCTCTTGTGAATTTTCATATATTACTTTCAAATTTAGGAAAAATCACTGTCCCAAAGATCTCATTAGGCACTGGACCTCAACAACTTACATGCACACTAGACTAAGGCCATGTCTCCCCCTTCCTTTAGGATAGCACCTCATTAAGCAGAAAATATGTGGTGTTACCAGTGGGGGAAGCCACACCACTCCAAAGAGCAAATAGGCTGCATGTAGCCAAGCAATGCAACCAGTAATTACTCTGGTCTGCCATTTGGATTCTGCAAGTTGTTTTGCATCAGGAGGCAGCCAATATACAACCTTTGGGATTCATACTGGTGCAGACATCCCCCCTTCAAATACTTTTCTGGTTTCTGAAAACTGGCACCAGATCAACCCAAGGCAGGGTTTTCCCAAGGCCAATTTCTGATTGTGTAAATTCAGAAGACAAGGTGCCAGATGGCAACTGACTGGTGGCTAATAGCCTGATTCACAAAGGAATAAGTATTTGGATGCAGGCCATTTTAATCTTCCACGTTAACTGGTTTGTGAATCATATCCCCAGTTCACCTCAGACTTTTAAGAGATAATTTAGATGCCCATCGAACACTGATGGCCACTGAATTCACAGATCGTGAAACAGGCCGCCAGAATCACACTGTTGGGATAATCTATAATCAGTCTCAAGAAACAGTTAACTCTTCTCTCAACTGCTCTGTGTCGAATCTTGAGACATTATGAAAACATTATGCTGTGGTCTTTCAGAAAAAACTGAATTCTGGATTGTAAAAGCAAAACCATACACACATGGGTACATCTACTTTACCAACTTTTGTTTTGAAATACCCATTTGCAACACAATAAAGCAAAAACAAACACAGTAATATAAAAAGTATAAATGTGATTTTCTATGTAGGTCATTTTAAAGGTGATAACTCATTTTTCAAGCGCTGAGGAAATCTGCTATTTGGAATCAAGTTATTAAAAGTTATTTATGCTCAAGTACTCTTGATATTACTTAAGCTATTTACCAAACATCTTCAGCAACATTGTCATCACTAAAGCATACTACTTTTGTCATATTTGGGTGAAAGGAGCACATTTTCAATGCACTACAGATGTTTCTAGTCACTTAAACGGAAAAACCTGTTAGGAGTCAGAATCTTGTAAATCATTCCTACTGCTTCTGATAAATATTTCTAACAATTTCCAGCCTCACCTCTTACTGACTTCTTGAAAAAGAGAGCCAGTTCATCAGGAGGAGGTATTTAACAGGCAGTTACCTCAGGCCAGAAGTACTGGATTCCTTTCTCTATCAGGGCTTCTTTGCTACTATGGCCTAGGACAGAGATGTCCAAATTTTTAATTTCAGGGTTTCTGGATCTTTAACAAGTGTGTGGAAGAGGGAATTTCAGCTTATGACCTATGGGATGTGAAGCTGCACCTGCTAAAATTTCCTTCTTTAAAGGTCCAGGAGTCCTGAAGTTAAAAGTTTGGAGACCCCTGGCTGGGGATATATTTTCATACTTGAAGCTTACATCAGATTTCTTTGTAACGGTTGTGAATGCAAATGTAAACCTACATTTCTTTTCCAAATTCTCTTTTGAATATCTTAACAGCGAAGACCAGCAGATGAGCTCGGCTGAACTTTCTTAGGTCATGTATCAAAAGGTTCATGGGCAAAGATTTAGGGCCCAATCCTATGGACCCATTGCACCAGCACAGGAGCCCAGTGCCAGCACCAGGTGTCATAAACATATTTATAGCACCAGATGAGGAGGGAGTGCTGATGCTGGGCCCCTTGAGCAGGCTAGGGCTGTCCTTGGGAAAAGGGGATGAGGTCCTTTCCCCTCAGGATCTCTACCAGCTTTTTGGTTCCTGCAGGATATAGAGTAAGCCATTTTGCTGCTGCTGTTCCTCCAGATACTAGGAAGCTTAGGATTGGGCTTCTCAGCAGCATTCCTACATAATGTATCTGGGAGTAAGTCCCATTAAACTCAATGGGACTTACTTCTGAATTGGGCAACTATTGGGCAGCATTCCTACATAATGTATCTGGGAGTAAGTCCCATTAAACTCAGTGGGACTTACTTCTGAATAAAAGGCAACTTCTTCAGTGAAAGGCAGCTTCTTTGATCCATATGGTAGTGGAGTTGGCTATTCTGGATAGGTTCAATATGTGTTTTGATGCAAATGTTGAGGAAACCAGCTGGAATGTCTCAGGGGCCTGTCATTGGTTGTTAATTTCCCAACTGAATTAATCTATTTGTTTTTGCATGATTTCAAAATGCTAGGTTGGCAGGAGCTGGGAAAGAACTCGCTTATCATGTGGCACTCAAGTCTCAAACTGCCAACCTATTGGTTGACAAGTGTAGCATCTTTAACCACTGAGTCACTGCAGCCCTGTGGGCTTACATCTGAGTAGACATGACTAAATTGCACTGTTGGTTTGTTACTGCAAAAGCAATAATAAATTTTTAATTTTAAAAAATTAATTTTTATGCTGTCACAAGATAGTATCTCAGTGTGGATGCTTTCTCAACAGTAGACACTGGCAGGCAGTTTCCATCAGCCTGTTTCTGTATCTCTTTTTTTGGTTATTCCCAGAAGTGGTGTCATCCTTGGAAGGGTTTCAACTCTTCTCCTACCCAATAACAGCTAGTAGATTGCTTTGCTTTCCTCTCCCTGGAAAGTAGCAGTGCACACAATGCTTTCAATGCACTCATTATCAAAGAGCTTTTCAAAGACAAAGATGGCAAAAGGCAAGGGATTGGCACTTTTGAGCAAGTGGTTAAAGCTGTTCAGGCCATCCCAATGTTCACTGGGCAGTTGCTGTTTGATAGACAGATACACGTGAAGATGGATGAACAAGTCTTACCAAAAGGAGACTATTTCCCTCTGGATTGGCCCCAGGAACTTCCTCATGGACTTGGGAGCATTTGTGGGATCAGCTTATGGGACTATAAAGGATACCTGTGGAGCCACTTGAACAATGGCCTGGTTTGGGCAACCTGGGAAATTGGAAGAACAGGCATGGAGGTCTGGGCTTTAGGATAAACAAAATGGGAGGAATGGATAGACATTTCTGTGGCATGCAACAATCCTAACAATGTCTACTCACAAGTAAGCCCCACTGGGTTCAATGGTTCTTACTGTCAGGAGAGTGTCTTTAGGATTGCAGCCATAGAGAACTTATTTTTTGGATGCCCAGTGGAAAGGTGGAATACAAATCAATAAATCTTATTGACTTTGTACTCTGCCTTTCACCTCAAAAGAGCACCAAAGGAGACTAACAGCAATAAATTTAAAAGCACAAGAGATAACACAGTTAAAACACCATATAATGTGGTCAGAAATTGTCAACTGAAACCCAACATGTTACATGGCTCCAGGAAGAATCCTGAAAGCATCAAAACTGTTAATTTGCTGACAGGCTAATTTTGATGCTTTTATGGTTCAAATCAGATACAATATGTTAAGGAAAAGAATATCTATTCATTTATTGAAGCAAAAAGAAAGTTCTACAGTTATCTTTGACATTTAATGTGGTCTACATTTTTATATTCACCAAATCTATTCCCTCAGACACTTGCCTTGGTTAATGACTTGGGTTGCCCCAATCCTATAGACCGCAGATACCATGAGGTACAGAGGTGCTGAAATGGCTGTTACTGTATTCCATGGGGCCAAAGCAGCTACCAGAGTCTCCTTGGGGTCAGGCAACATTGGTTGAGTGCTGCTTGCCTCAACTGGTCTCCTTTGATCTGAGCCCTTTATTTAATGGAGGAGGCCCAGAACTGAGGGCAGCTTTGGAAGGGACATAGGATCAGCAGCAGAGACTTCCACTTCCCTGCCCCACACCTGGTCCTGCCTGATGCTCCCTCCCTCCCTCCAACAGTTCATAGTATGCAGTCATTCAATTCCCCTCTCAGTCTTATTCCCCAATGTATACAGCCATGTAAGCGGAGTGTGTGCTCCATGCTATGGAGGATCAGATGGCTGCTGAGAAGTAAGCACAATATTGGACTTAGGCCAGCATTATACTGTATTTACTCGAATCAAACACTTAACCTTTTCAGCCAAATTCAATCTCCAAAATCAGGGTGTGATTTGATGGTGAATTTGATTTGAGTAAATAGGGTATAGGGTACATGTTAGATTGAATGGCACATTATATTTGAGTAAAATGGTATCTGGTGTACATATTTACTAGTAAATAGGCAAAGTGGGTGGATCTGCACAAGGAAGAGGACTGGATTTTGGCATGCACGACTGTCAGTGAGATCCTTTTCCCTCAAACCAACCTCTTATTCAGCTTACTTCCCACAAACTGAATTGCTCCTTCCACCACCTTACCTGGATCAGCCTCTGGTTGTTCCTGCAGTGGTCCCTTTGGATGTGATAGCCATAGGATGCGTTTGTGACATTGCTAGGTCACTTACAACAGCAGAGTGCAAGATCTGCTGTTAGAAATGGCCCATTCAGTCATGAAACTTCCTGGGCAAAACTAGGCCACTTACTGTGTCGCTGCCTAATCCATTTCACTGAGTTGTTGTGAGGATAAAGTTGGGAAGAAGCTACTACCCTGAGTTTCTTTCAAGAGGGGCGGGATAAAAATGTAATAATCATAGGGGCAACCTGTTCATTCACCGAGAACCAAGACCTTTGCATACCTGGTTGCCATAGTGCAATATAAACATGAAATAAAAGGGAGATTTAAATTGTTTCCGGTGCATGGATTTATTATTAAAAGTAGTATTTCATGTGAAAACATTAATAGGGAGAAAAGGTCATAATTACATGCAAATTCCTCAGTAGATCAAGTGATATGTCTATATTGCCTCAGGGTTGAAAGCACAGGGGTGGAACTGCTTTCAGAGACCTGGAATGGAATTTTCTAGACTGCTTTTCTGAATTTTCAGCTTTCATCTAAAAGACATAGACTTTAGCTTTATTTTCATTAAATAAAGGAAATACTACGGAATGGACAACCAACAGCTCAGTAACACATAAACTTGCTCTCAGTTTTCAGTGTTCTGGCCAACAATGGCAAAAACCACAGCACTTATTGCTGAATTTTATTTTATTACGTTTAACAAATAGCATTTAAAATACTGGTCAATTTGTGTTGTAGTAAAGATTTCAGTAGTTTCAGTTTTATGAACAATTTCCCCTAGTGTACTTTTATGTTTTCTCTACTGCAAAGTGCCTCCGGGTTCCCTTTTGGCTGGCCAAAGTGTATCACAAAAGTGCCATAAAGTGCTTTTATGCCACTCTGAGGAGAGATAGGCTGGTGCACAGATATATGCTGGTCTCCCCACACTGCAGCTGAGAAATGGTGAATTTGGGCCTGCTGAATTTGGCCAGTGCAGAAATCTGGGGTGACAGCAGGGAGGGGATGGAGGAAGTAGGAAGGAAGCATTCTGGGGTGGAGGATGGGAAAGAGTGAGACACAGGGCCAGGATATGGCACTTATACCAGGTCCTAACCCTATTCCCAGTCAGCCCAGGACAGTCCTGAGCTGCTCAGTTTTACGCTACCTTCTGAAGTGTTACAATATGGCACAATCTTACATATGTCTGCTCAGAAATAAACTCTACTGAGTTCAGTGAGATGTACCAGAAAATAATACAATCCTACACAATCCTCAAAAGTAAGTGGTGCTTATCGAAAGGTAAGGTAAGATTGTAGGAAGTAGGAAGGAAGCATTCTGGGGTGGAGGATGGGAAAGAGTGAGACACAGGGCCAGGATATTCAGTGGTGCTTATCGGAAGGTAAGATTGAAATTGTCATGGATAGAGATATATTCCCCACAGCTTTGGGGAACTGGAGTACTTATACTGTACCAGCAAAGGACTGAGAGGCAGAAAATCATGGTATCTTTTGGGTACAGGATAACATATGAAAGGTAAAAGTCAAACCCAGAGATGTTTGCTCTGAAAACCTCCCTATACATTGAGTTCATTTTGCATTTCACGTATATTTACTTGCTACAAGATGATCTGGCATGACAAAAAATCTTTTGCATAAATTATTTTTAGTATTAAACTTCAGAGAACTTGAAAATACAAGGCCTAAAAAACCAGTGCTGTTTTGGTAGCAAAACAGGGCTGAAAAGGTTCTGGACCTCGCTTTATATGTCCAAATGCATGCTATGCGATCTGGGGGTCTGTTACATTTTATTTTAAATCATTTTAAATATTTTAGTAATGTTTTAAATTCAATTTGAGCACAGTCTTCTGCACTACTCAGAAGTAAGCCCCATTATGTTCAATGGATCTTTCTCTCAGGACAGTGTGTTTAGGATTGCAGCCTTTCTCTTGGTTTTTACTCTGTAAGCCACTTTAAATCTCCTCCTGACTGTGAAAGGTGGGGTATACATTATTCAAATAAAATTAAATACAGTTCTGTTCCCTAAAGAAAAGGGATCATTTTGAGAAGGTCAAATCAAAGGGGATAGCATCTCTAACATTTGCATGACTGCTAGCTTTTTAAACATATAAACTAACTCTGGGTAAGAAAGTGGAAATTAAAACCAGTTTTTGGTCTTACTTAAACTTGAGGGGACAAGGATGTATATTTTCTGACTTACCCAATACCTCCTTGGAGGCCACAGAAGGGGACTGGAGATGTGGTAGCAACAAAAATAATCCAGGCCTCCTGTGACAAAAAGAATTAAAAATAGACTTGCTTAGCTGGCTGTTTCCGACTCAGGAGCACTCAAGGCCTGATAGCAAGAACTTGGTCATTAGGCAGTGAATGGCCTTGCCTGTAAGTGGAATATATGCAAGAAGGGAAGGTCTTGGTGTCTTTAGGGCAGTTGTTCATATGCTTTTTAAGCTCTGGGTCAAATGCACATATTTCCCTGAATGCAGAAGGTGTGGTGGGCTGGGAGACCTGCAAGTTTGCTCACTGGGAGACTTTTTCCATTTCAATAAGACAATTGTTTAAGGACAAAGGCAGCAATCAGCACAGTCTGATTTGCAGGTAACAAAATTGGCAGGTGATTGTCCTCTAAAACAGCTGCCTCATACCAAACAGGTTACAATGATGAACTGCTGCTGCTGCTGATCCAGCAGATGCCTGGAACCTCAGAATTGGGTTGCTCCTCCCTTGTAAGAGTATTTTTGATTACAGACTTACATAAATTCAGGGGTGGAGTGGGGGAAGACAGAGAGGCCAAATATACCCTTTTACTCTGTGGGTAAAATGGTGGTTAAAGCAGAGTAATTAATTGTCACAATTTGCTACTCACCTTATCCAACCATTTTTAGACAGAATAAAAACCATATGAAGCCTACACTCCTAACAAAGGCACAGCCTTGCGTCTAGCTTCGTTACCCCCAAATAGCACTTCCACAGATGTCATTTGTGATTCAACCACAACATATTTATTTATTTGTTTGTTTGAATAAATAAATAAATTGCAGAAAATGCTGCATGTGCAGACAGACCAGTGAAGCAGGCTCCTTGTCCCTCATATAGACATATTACCCGTTTGTTGCAATTGTAGATTTCCTGTGCCTTTATAATGTGGCATCACATGTGCACGCACTACACACTCTGTACACACTAATTAGTTGCACAGCTTTCTCCAAAGCTACTGAACTCATTTGAAACCTTCTCTAACTGGTTAACTATGCACATTCACACGTTAGTAGAGAACACTTCACCAGAGAATCTCTGCTCCAAATCTTTTAAATTAGCATGCCAATGCTACGACTTATTCAAACACACACACAGGGTGTGCGCATGTGCATTGTACACAGAAAAATAGCTAGCATAGCTGTGAGGATACCAACTGGGGAGGCCAAGCCTTAAGCTTTAGTGGCTGCCCTGGACCCACAGCAGCATCCTTTTCAGCACCACTGTTCCTCAAGGCAGCTCTGGGGCATAGGATTTGGCTGCCCATTGTTATCATCAAGATTATATATACAGTGGCGCCTCACATAACAAATTTAATTCGTTCCGGAGGCATGTTTGTTACGTGAAACATTCTTTACATGAAGTGGATTTTCCCATAGCAAATAATGGAAACTCAGACAATTGGTTCCAGAACCCAAAAAATATTCATGTAAAAATATTATCTGGATGTAAAAATGATGACAAAACACTGGAATTGATTTCAAACATGCATTCAGTGTGCATGATCCTATGAAGTCTACTTAGGGTGCAGTCCTAAAGACACTTTTCTGGGAGTAAGACCTATTAGACACAATGGGGCTTACATCTGAGTAGTCATGGTTAAGATTGTGCTCTTTCACTATCACTAATGGAGTCACTGCAATCCATTGGCTCAAAGGAATCTTTGTCTTTTTGTGCAACTTTAACATTCCCAAGCTGCTGATGGAGAGCAGCATTAGAACATTGATAAGGCACACCTTCCACGCTGCCATACACAGATCCCACATACAAACCTGACTCAGGCTGCTCCCCCCCAGACCCCACATGAGTTCCCTGGCCATTGAAGCCAATTCAAAACTTCGCCCAGGGCCCCACTGTAGCTCAAGCTAATCCCCTTGTCTCACCCTCAACCCTTAGTCCCCCCTGTGGGTTCCCTTGCCATGGCAGCCTGTTCCAAACATCCTCAGAAGTGTTCTTTACCCAAGACAGTGTTCTTTACGCAAATCAAAATTTCTAAAAATTTTGTTCTTTACCCAAAACGTCCTTTACCCAAGTCTTTCTTTACCCAAGGTACCATTGTACACTGCTTTTCAAAAAAAGCCATTTACAAATAAATTTCCTTTATCCCCGAGATGCTCAAACTGTTTTTTCTATATTGTGGTGTGACTGTATGAAGATTGGAGTTCCTGTGTGTAAATTGTTAAATCCCAAGACAGGTTCTCTTAATTTAAAAAGTGACTTTTCTTTAGTTGCTTGTACAGTATTTGGGACAAAAGCCTTAGGATGATTTCAGTCAATCCTTTTTTTCTTTCATCAAGCAAATATTTTTCAACCACATGGTGACATTCTAAAGAAATAGTTTTATGAAGAGTGACCAAGGTAAAATGAGAAGTGACATTTCTATGTCTGTACTAATTCTGTGCTAATCAGTTAATGGAAGAATGCATACATCTACTCAGTTTGCTTTTTATTCCTAACCTGCTCTATGAAGTGATCGAGTGGATTTATTTTCTCTAAGAACAGTGTGGCTGAGATATAGACAATGAGAGATATGAGTGGAGAGAAATTACTAGAGGTCAGACAAGAAGGACAAGCAGACAGCTTTTGAAAGCTCCATCCTCCCTCTTTTAAAAAGTAATGCCACAACTACTGTTAAAACAATGGGGAGGTGAGTAGAGAATGACCTATGATAGTAATTTAGCATTCAAATAATCAAGAAATACTTGCAATTATTGTCCAATAAGCAATAAGTACAACAGTTCTATGAGGACAAGAAACTTGAATTTTTGAAAAATAAAAACCAGATGTTTGCAGCCCTCCAAATATGCATTTCAATGTCAAAATTAAAGTAAATTGACTAATGGGAGAGGGGGTAAAATATCCTTCCTACATCTCAATTTCTGGCTTTGATTTTCAAATTTAGCCTTATTTTTCAATGTGTATATTTCAGTGTGTCTACCTGAGTTCTGAGTTCTTTTTTAAAGTCATCATGACCAACTAGAAACCAATCATTCATTTTGGCAAGAGAGAGAAAGTAATGATTTAATGAGTTTTGGATTTGAAGATTAGTCATAAGAGGGATTGTTGGAGATATTGCTTTTGTCGGGGTGGAAATTTAGATTATTAACATAAAAGCAGTTAGTAATTAGAATTTTTGGCTTCCCTCTTGCTACAGTTAGAGTTATTTTGTGTAGTTTTCTTTTTTATAAATAAAAATATATTACTTTGTTTAAGACAAGTTCTAAGTATGTTCAATTGATAGCCGACGTGGCAAAACTGCATTGGCTCAGTTCTGACTGATATATCGACTGTGACTGTATTTGAGCCAATCAGATCTGGCATTGACAGTTGTGACCTTAAGACTGGACTACTGTAATGATATGTATGTGGGGCTCCCTTTAAGTATGGTCCAGGAAGCTGCAATTAATGCAGAATTTGGTGGCCAAGATGGTTATAGGAGCAAGATGGTTTGACTGTTGGACCACTGCTTCAGCAGTTCACTTTATTTTCTGATGCCAATTCAAGATGCAGGTATTGGCCTTTAAGGCCCCTCACAGTTTGGGTCAATGCCAGGTGACCATATAGAATGGAGGACAGAGTGTCTGTACCTTAAATCATTACACAGAAGAGGGAATTTAGGCAGGTGATGCTTTTTAAACCCTTCTATGTTGAGCTAAATCTGCTTAAATTTCCTCTTCTATGCAGTGCTTAAAGGTAGAGGCATCCTGTCCTCCATTCTAAATGGTCACCCTGTATTTCAGGCTGTCTGAGGGACCAGCTTTTCCCAGCTTGTCCTCTTAGGTTCTCTGAGAGTGCTCTTCTTCCAAGTGAGAAGGGTGGCAGCTCAGGCAATGCCACAATAATGCCACAATAATGGAATTCCCTTGCAGGGTAATTCATAACTATTCCCTCCCTTATGGCTTTTTGGCAAAGGCTCAAAACATACGTTGTCAGGCATTTGGTTGATGGGTGGATGTTTGTCTTCTATACCTCTGCAACAGTGCTATGGCCTGACTGTTTCCCAGGACTAATTTGTTCCCCCCTCCCATGGTTTGATGATGTTGGGTTTTGCTTTGTTTTCATGTTTTAGATCTTAATGTTAAAATTAACATCTTAATGTTTTGTTAGGATGGTTTTTATTACTTATTGTTGTTATATTGTACATTTATTATGAAGCTTGGAAAGCCAACTAGGTATTTGCTTTACATAGAAAAGGCAGGAAACAAACAAATGTGCATGCATCAAGCCTCTAATCTTTAAAACAGGATGGGAAAAAGTTGTTCAGCATGGCTGTCTTTCAATTGGTGAGTTTAAGAATCAGGGTCTTAACCTTCATTTTGAGCAAAGGGCAAGGAAGGGCTAATTACAGAGCATACCCAACAAATCTTATGTTCCTTAGAGGATCAACTGCTACAGAATAGCATCGCCCCCCCCTTCACTCTGGATTTTCCATTCCGAACATCTGCATGTGGGTTAGCACAGGTCAGCAGCAACTACATTGGAGAGGTGGAAATACGTTTATCTGCCTGCAAAGGTTTTCAGGGCTGCATTAAAACTGCAGTTGATCTGGCACTTGGACAAGTCAGAAACATGTTGTGCTGTTCAACCCCCCACCTTGCTCTCAGCCCATAAAGTGGAAGGAGAAATTTCTTCTCCCACTTGCTGTCTTTGCAGGCTAGTAGGGCAGCCTCATCACGTGCATTAATGTGTTTGCCTGGCCTTGGACACTGTAATCTACTTGAGGAGCCGGATCTGACTTTCTTATTGACATTCTGCCTATCCTGGGCCTAGCAGAGAACTGGCTGGCTTCTGTAGCATTTGCGCTGTGGTTTCCCCTCGATTCCCTCCCCCAGCCTTGTGAAACGTGGGAAAGGAGCGAGTGGAAAAGATGAAAGAGAGCTGCGTGCGGAACAAATGTGCTCCAGGGTGGCTTTCGGTGGTGGAGCAGAACCTTTTAAATGAGAGATTTCCGTTCACAAGACTCCGCTTGCACGGTTCCTGTCCTGCCCTTGAACTGCTAGGCCGAAATCTCTGCATCACAACCAGAAAGTAAATCAAATCCTGCCTGCCTGGCTCCAGGAAAGAGCAGGCCAGCAATGCTTGGCTTGGTTGCTAAGTGCTGAGAAGTGGAAGATTTCTGCTTACAGCCCCAGCCAAGCCGGTGGTCTGTTTGCCAGGCAGTGTTTACTCGGCTCGCCTGCACAAATGTGCTCCCTGTTTACTAGACAGAGCTGGCTTGGAGGCTCTCCTTTGCACCAGCCTGGCCAGAAGTATTTGGGGAAGGGGGAAGTAAGGTTTGTCCTAGGATTTCCAAGGATCCCAACTCAGGGGGATCACATATGAGACCACACCCCATTTGCTTTGGATTAATTAATTTGGAATCCTTCCATTCTCCCTGGGTAGGAAACCTTTGCCTTTACAAACCTGTTTGCAAGGGCAAGAGAGTAGTTAAAGGAGGCTTTAGGGAAAGCAGTCCGCCTGAATTTTCACTTATCATTTATACCAGTGATTTTCAATCTTTTTCATCCTGAAGCACATTAACAAGGCACAAAAATTGTCAAGGTACAACCTCAATTTTTTTTACAATTGACCAGGCAACACTATAGACAAGGCACATCATGCACAAGGCACACTGCATGAACGGTGTTCAAATACCACAACTGCTTTACTAATGACCTTCTCCAAAATCCCTTAGCACACCTGCAGATTATCTATGGCATAACAGTGTGCCACACAGCACTGTAATTAAAAATTACTGATTTATACAAAGAAATTGGGAGGTTCAAACCACATCTTGGAATCATTTACCCTAAATCAGTTGGGAAAGGACTTCACAGGAATCTGTTCTATACTGGAGTCAGATCTATTTAATATTACCAATACTGGCTGACATCTGCTCCCCAGGATTTTAGGCTGGACTGTTTTCTAGCTATACCTGATGGGAGCTGAACCCTGGCTGGCCTGCATGTAAGGCACATGCTCTAGTACTGAGCGAGGACCCTTGATTACTGCATTATGGGGAAAAAATCACTCTGTAGCTGCTCAGAGACATGTTTAGGCTGGAGACAGTTTTATATAAGAGATCTTAAAGTGCTGTGAAAACCATCTTGTTTCTTGGTGAATGAAGAAAAAAGGTTGTATTTTACCACTTCAACTCTCTGGAGGAAAAAAAAATCTATCATATCTCTAGGTTACACACAGCCCTGATATTGAAAACACATGCTACATTTTCAAATGCTGCCTTAAATACAATTCATGAAGGGATTCATGAAGGGATCCTGAGTATATGTTCCATCAGTGACAGGCTTAACAATCCTAAACATGTCTATTCAAAAGCAAGCCCCATTATGTTCAATGGGTCTTACTCCCAGGAAAGTGTCTTTAGGATAGCAGCCATAGTTGGACTTCGGTGGATACTTCCAAATTTCTTGTTTGAAGCTGTACCTGATATACTTATTTGACAATACTCATATGTTTAATGTGATGATAGTGTGATCCACTATCCTGTACTTTTGATAGACATGGTTAGGATTGTGCTCTATGGTTGCAATCCTAAAGACACTTTCCTGGGAGTAAGACCCATTGAACATAATGGAGCTTACTTTTGAGTAGACATGGTTAGGATTGTGCTCTAAGTCTTTGGAGGTGTAGGAAGAAGGCAGTAACATGTGCCACAGCTGGGACACAGGCCCTTTTTAAATAACTTACTGTGGGTCTCACAGGCTTTCAGGGAACCTTCTAGAAGGCTCCCCTTGCCTTCAAACACCTGAAAATACTGAAAACAGGCTTATCCTGGGTGTTTTGAAGTGGCTATTTTTTTAGTACTTTCAGACATTTCTAGACATGCAGATTGCTTGGAAGGATCCCTGACCCCCTGTGGAGGCCCTGCAGGACCAAAACTAAGTGGAAAAAAGTCTCTGTTCCTGGCAGTGATGCAATGATCCTGGGAAATCACATCAATGTCTTCCTCCCGTTTCCCACTCCTTAAAGAGAAAGGAACAGTGTTCTCAGGATGGTGGGTTGCAATCCACCCATTTGGAACCATTGGGAAAAGAGCTAGTTCACACGTCCTCTTTGCTGTGAACTAAATGCTCAAATAAGATGCCTCAGATCAACTTCCATATAAATGTGTTTTGACTGCAAAGAAGGTACCAAGTACTTCAATTCAGTCAGTAGGCAGGGTCACCTTTTAAAAAAAACTCTTACAGGTTCAGAAGGCAAACACCATTGAAACACCATTCAGACAAATCACTGTTCCACATAACCCATTGGGCTCCTGGGGAAACCACCCCCACTTTCAAAATGAAAAAGGGGAACCCCCAGACCAAAATTGGCTTCCCCACAATCCTTCTATCAGTCCCACTGTAATCCGATTAGCCCCACTGCATTTAAAGAGAAAAGTGCCTGCTGCCTGCTTGCCTTTAGAAAAACAGACAAAGGTCTAAAAGGCAAGGCCTGGGGCCGACAGCAGGAGGCTGATGTTTGTTAATATTCAATCCAGACCTGGGTAACAGTTACAAGAAAGATTTTTTTCCCCATTCCCACTATCAAAAAGCTGAATTTGCACCTCCAAGTCCTAAGAGTCCTAGCAGTTAAAAAAAATCTTAAGAAAAGATTTTGGACAACAGTCAACAACACACACTCACCCCACCCCATAGCGAAATCTATTAATAATCAGTTAACTACCCTTAAATAACAATAAAGTAATCTCCCATACTTTTCCTCTCTCTTTTTCCAAACATTTGATTGCAAGTCATAAAATGATTTATATCTGGAAACTGGAATAAAATTGTATTGGTACACTGAGATGACAAATTGACTAACATGATTTCCCCCTTCTCTCCCTCCCCCCATGTGTGTATGGGAACAAGCAATTGCATGTGCAATTGGTGTGTCTCTGTGTGTGTGCGCATGCCTTAGTGAAAATCAATGGTTCTGAAATGAACAAGTGGGGAGACCTTCTAAAAGCCTCAGTTTCTTAAGCACAAATGGAACCCTTGCCTCATGCTAACAATAAAATGAAGGACATGATGTCACTTAAGCGTCCCTTCAGTGTATTAGATCAAAGGTCAGGATTCTGTGATCTCAGCAGTCAGGAACAGCCAAATGGGACCCTTAACTTTGGTAGTTACAAAGATAATGATAAACAGTTCATCCATTTAACTGACATTCTAACACCAACAATGAGAAAATAAGTTTGCCTTTACAGATAAGGTAACTTTACAAGACTGGATCTAAAACACATGGATTAACTTATTGGAAGTAAACCTCACCAAAATCAGCGCAAACAGATTTTCAGCCCTTGTAAATGTGGATGTACAATTTGGCATAATCTATCAATTTCTGATTGTACGTATCAGTGGAAGTCTCTTTATAGAAACACCACACTAATTCCCACTAATTCCTAAAGCAAGGGGCTACACAGGCTTCATAGGAAAGGCAAAGCTTTGGTATGGTAAACATTATAATTTGTACATGCACACATCTCTGTAGCCTAGCAGATTGACAATCTCAGGTGTTCTGTTTATCTGCAAACTGGGTGGGAAAGACAGACAGGAAGAAGCTGGACTTAACTGGTGTTTGTCCGCTTCTTCCAGGTTGGAAAAGAGAGCCTTGCAGGCTTTCTCACCTGCCTTAGCAGCACCCCTGTACCATGATGTGCAATTAACAGTCTCTAAAATAGGCGCCCGCCACGCTGAATTCCATTTGCAGACTTCACAAAAACAACAATAAAAAAAATCTTAGCACTTAGGGCAAATGTGACTATGTTGTACACTTAGATGGGTGATTTCTTGGGCTGCACGGAAGAGGGAAATAGTTTGAAACTGAATCAAAGAACTGCTGGTTCTCCTTTTAGTGACTGAGTTTCCAGGCACTTAAAACTTTTCCAGAGGCTGTGACATCTGCAGGGTGCCATGCGCTCAGCAACTCTTTTCCTTCCTTCCAGGCCAACTCCTTACAAACAACAACAATGTCAAACAACCCAGAAGGAAGAAAAGCGATAGGGAAAAAAAGCAGAGGAATAACCCACAGGCAGGAAACTAGAGCCAGTTGGGCACGCAAACCTCAATTCACAACCCTGTTAAACCGGAGAGCCTGGATTCAAGCCCAAACCAAGATCACAGTGATAGCAAAGCTTCAATTCCATGCTCACTTTTTGTTACAATCATTTCTGCTTGCTTATGTAAATTGGTTGGTTTATGTTAGAGCAGTGATTTCCTGCCATTTTCTGTCTTGTAGCACACTGGCAAGGCACTAAAATTGTCAAGGCACACCATCATTTTTTTGATAATTGATAGGCCACATTGCACTGCTGGTGGGGGGTTCACATTCCCTATTAATTGTCCCCCAAACTCCCACAGGACATCTGCAGACCATTTCCAGTACCAGAGTGACCAGATGTCATAACTGGAAAAGAGGTCAAAAAACCCACAAAATGTAGGATACGCAAAAAAAATGCAGGACATGACAAAATAAAAAGCTAAAATCACTCTTATACGTATGTTGCTTTCAGGTGGTAATTTAAACACCTTATTACTTATTGTTAAATTTAAAACTATTACATATAATTTATTTATCTATATATATAAAAGAGAAGTCACTGACTGACTGATCACTGCCCTGCCAAAACTGGTGGGCCTAGAAGCATGAAATTTGGGGTGGCTGTTCCTTCCGTGACGGAGGAGTGCACTAAGAACCGGTTTTCTGAAATTCCAACCGGAAGGGGGTTAAAAGGGGCACAAGGCGTTTTCCTCCCTATACTTTGCACTGGAGAATTGATGACTCATCAACATTCCGCCCCAACTGCTGGGCCTAGAAGCATGGAATTCTGGGAGGGATCCTTCTGTCACCTGAACACCCACCAAGAACCATGTGGAGAAATTTAACCCTTCAGGGGCTGAAAAGGGGTGCAACATGGAAGACTGACCAACATCCAGCCAATTTGGTGCTCGGTGCCTGGTGCTCTGGGGGGACGTTCGGAGGAAGAGGTTGCACTGGGGAGGATGCTGCGCACAGGGGGAAGTTGCGCATGGGGAATGATGCGTATGGGGATGAAGTGCATGGGGAAAGTTGCGCATGGGGGACTGATCCGCATGGGGATTGATGCACATGGGGAAGTTATGCATGGGGGAGTTGCGCATGGGGCAAATTGCGCATGGGGGGATGATGCACATGGGGGAAGTTGCGCACGGGGGATGATGTGCATGCGGGTTGACGCACATGGCGGGAAGTTGCGCACGGGGGACTCATGCACATGGAGGAAGCAGCATGGGGAAAAATTGTGCATGGGGGAAGTTTCGCATGGGGGGAAGTTGCGCATGGGCTGTTCATGCACCGTGGGGGGATGGTGTATGGGGAAATGTTACTCCCGCAACGTGGGTACACTTTTCGCTAGTTTATAATAAAAATTAACTTACTGTAATTTATTAATTATAAGAATACTACCTGCTGCTTACTCACACAACGAAGGGCAATTAAGAATACAAGGCTTAAAAAAGAATATGTCCACTAAGGAGGACATATGGTTATGCTACCCAGCACACCAATGTGCCATGGCATAGTGGCTAAAAATCCTTGTGTTAAAGGGAGGGTGGCTCTCTGGTAAGGAAGCCACTTCATCCAGCACAAGCCTAGGCGTTTCTACTCGGAAGGAAGCCACATTATGTTAAATGGAACTTACTCCCAGGAAAGTGTATAAAAGGATTCCAACCTGAGGTTACAAAACTTATCTATACTTTCCTGGGAGTTAACCACAAATAATGAGGCTTACTTCTGAGTCATTTATAGGATTGCTCTCTGAAGCTCCAATCCTATTCACCCTTTCCTGGGAGTAAGCCCCATTGACTCTCATGGGACTTACTTCTGAGTAGACATGCATGGCAATGGGCTGTGAGGCTCCAATCCAACCCACCCTTTCCTGGGAGTAAGCCCCATTGACTCTAATGGAACTTACTTCTGAGTAACTTGCATGGCAATGGGCACAGAGCTTAGCATAGAGCTTTGGCTGAGGCCAAGAGAAGAGCAGTGCGGATCGCCCTGCGCCTGAAACTCAGCCAAACTCCCCCGCGCAGCCCCTCCCCCCTCAGTTCTGTGGCCTCCCCCACAAGGGAGGGGGACAGTACCGGGAGGACGCCCGAGGAGTGGAGGGGGGGAGGCGCGCGTCAGAACTTTGCCGCGCGCCCTCCGCCAACGGCTGTCTCCGAACTCTCCTCCCCTCCCCCACCGCCAGCCGTTGAAAACAAAAACAACGAAAGTTAGTCAGGCCGCGAGCCAAGGAGGACCTGGCGGGGGGGGGGGGAGGCACAGACACCCCAACCGTCGCTTATAAGCCTCCCTCAGCGGGCGAGGCAGGTCGGGGGAAGAGGAAGCCGCGAGGGAAGGAGGCTGGGGGAGGGGAGGCGGGGCAGCGCCATCTTTTCGTGTCACACAGTCCCAGTCTGACTGACTGAGTGGCTGCCTCACGCTGCGGCCTCTCCGGCTCCCTCGCTCTTGCCCAGTGAGGCAGGCTGCGGCGCCGAAGCTCCAGGCTCGGCAAACGTACATAAGCACTACCCCCTCCCCGCTCCACTACCAGCCCTTGAACCCCGAAGCCGCTCCTCAGTCAGCGGGGGAGCCTCGCTCTTCACCTCACTCAGCCAGCCAGCCAGCCAGCCAAACACTCAAGGCTGCTGTGAGGGGAGAAACCAGGCCAAGCCAGACCTCGGGTTGGCGTGAATTCAACCCCGCGCGGTGGCGGCGGCGGCAAGTGGCGGGCGCTCGTTCCTCACCTCAACCCACCCCCGCGTGAAAACCAGCCAGCCATTTGGCCCCCTTCTCTTCAGAGGTGGCTCGGTGAGAGGAGGCGCCAAGAACGACAGCCAAGTGGCAGCTTCCCGCTGAGGAGAGACCCTTATGTTCGTGGCGGGGGGAGCGAGAAGGTCCTCCTCGGTGCCCGTGGAAGCGCGGCTGGGGTGGCCTCCCACCGAGTTGTTTCCCTCCCCACCCCTGAAAGCGCGGCCTTAGCGCGGGCGGCTTGGTTGCAGCCGCCTGGCTGGCTTTGTTTCCACCGCCTCTTCCCGCCCTCAGGGCAGGGTTCGCTGCACCGCGAGCTCTGGGGCCTCCGCCAAGGAGGACTCCTCTCCTTGGCTTCCCTTGGCCTTGTCCGCCCCCAAGAGCGTGTGGGGACGACGACGACCAAGGCCGGCTGCTTCTCGCGGCCTTGACGGTTAAAAGGGGACAAAATGGTGCTTTTGACAGTGAATCACCTGCGAGGGGGCTGAATGGCGCTTCGCACACAGCCAGGCAGGCAGGCAGGCAGGCTCGGGCTTTTTTGGCACCCTCTCTTGGGCCCTGTCGAGAGCGGCCACAGGGAGAGGGAAGGTCAGGCAAGAACCCCGTGGAGCGCAGCTCAGCGCAAGGCACTCCCGCCGCCGCCGCCGCCTGCCTTGCCTGCCCGCCTCGGGGAAACCTATCCCTGCCGGCCGCGCTCTGAGAGAGCCTGGCTCGATCTATCTGGCGAGCACACAAGCGAACGAAGCTTCTCAGTCAGTCAGTCAGACCTGCTGATGCGGAGGAGGGAGGGAGCGGGAGCAGCGCCTGGTGAAGGGGGATTTGATGGGTGGTTGGCTGCGCTTCGGGAGGGGAGGGAGGTTGGCTGCGCCTGGTAATGAGGGATTTGAGGGAGAGGGAAGGGCGTGTTGGCTGCGCTGCGAAGGGGGGAGGGCGGCCTGCCTGCCTGCCTTCCTGCCTGCCATCAGGAAAGGGTGGCGGCGGCGGCTCCTGAGGGGGCTCTTCGCCCCCGAGAAGCAGGAGGAGGGCCTTTCCTCCGAGGGAGAACCGAGGTGGCGGAGGGGATGATGGAGGTGTTGATGCTTTTACTCTCTGAAATGAAAGTGCTGGGCTCTTCCTAGAGGAGGAGGAAGGATCTGAATGCGGTTCCATAAAGGGATGGGATGGGGTGGGGTGGGAAGCAGTCGCCCCAGGGAAGGTGGGGGTTTGCTGCTTCTACTGGAGGGAGGGAGAGGGTTTCACACTTCGCAGGTTCTCCCTGGCTGCGGCCTGCCTTGAAACCTGCTCCTCTTCCGAGGAGACCCTGGCTGGACGGCCCTCGCCCGCTCTCAAGGCCGCGTCCTGCATTTTCCTGCTTCCCCCAAAAGGGAGGGAAAGGTCGGCCTGGGCTCTCTCTGTGCCTCTGAAGCACCAGTCCTTCCCACACAAAGGCTGCAGTTCTGGCCACGCTTTCCTGGGAGTAAGCCCTCTTGACTACACTGGGACTACAATGGGAGTAAGCCCCATTAACTATAATGGAACATTTCAGAATAGACGTGTCTACTGAGAGTCCATTGACGATAATGGGACTTCCTTCTGAGTAGACATGCCTAGGATGGGCTTCTAGAGTAAGCCCCATTAACTATAATGGGACGTTTCAGAATAGACGTGTCTAGTGAGAGTCCATTGACGATAATGGGACTTCCTTCTGAGTAGACATGCCTAGGATGGGCTTCTAGAGTAAGCCCCATTAACTATAATGGGACATTTCAGAATAGACGTGTCTAGTGAGAGTCCATTGACGATAATGGGACTTCTTTCTGAGTAGACATGCCTAGGATGGGCTTCTAGAGTAAGCCCCATTAACTATAATGGGACATTTCAGAATAGACGTGTCTAGTGAGAGTCCATTGACGATAATGGGACTTCTTTCTGAGTAGACATGCCTAGGATGGGCTTCTAGAGTAAGCCCCATTAACTATAATGGGACGTTTCAGAATAGACGTGTCTAGTGAGAGTCCATTGACGATAATGGGACTTCCTTCTGAGTAGACATGCCTAGGAGGGGGTTCCTACCCCAGAGTAAACCCCGCTGACTGTAATGGGACTTCCTTGTGGACAGACCTCGTATGGAGCTCCGAGGGCAGCCGCCGGGAAGGAAGGGAATGCTTGGCCCTGGCCGTGCAGAGGGTCTCTGGGTGCTGGGAGGGAGTGGTGTGTGTGCTACGCCTCTCCACTTGGGGTTCTGGAGGGAGGGCTGGAGAGTCGTCTCCAGGCTGTTTCTAATCACAGTCAATGGGGTCCTGCGGAGGAAGAGGCTGCAGCCTCTTTCAGCTGCTGCTGATGCGGCTGCGAGATGAAGGAGGGCGAGGGGGAGCCCGGATCGCGTCCTCCGCTCCAAGCATCCGAGCGGGGTCGGGTGTCTCTGGGGAAGCAGAAGGTGCGCCCTCCCCTGCGGTTCCGGCTCTGGGGATTGCCAAGCTTTCTTTCCCTGACTTTGGGGAACTCTGCGGATGACTAATCGCGAGCAGGGCTGGGGTTTGCAAGGCTTTCTTTTCTCGTCACCAGCAGCCGCTGACCCCGCTCGCTCCAAGGAAGAGCAGCGACGCGGGCGGGTTCTGAGAAGGCCCAGCAGGAGCCCGCTCTGCTCACGGGAAAGTCCCCCGAGAGAGAGAGAGAGAGAGAGAGAGAGAGAGAGAGAGAGAGGCATTAGGCGCAGGAAACAAGAGCAGGGAGGGGGTGAAGATCAGGGCTGTCATCTATCCCACCCGAGTCATTGCCATGGGACTTAGGCTGCAATCCGAGCCACACTTTCCTCAGAGTAAGCCCATGGACTGTCAAGTGGTTTACATCTGAGTAGATATGCATACGCTTGGGCCCTGAGGCTGCAATCCTATCCACACTTACGTTGGCATAAGCCCCATTCACTATCATGGGACTTCAGACTGTGATCTCATTTTGAAATCCTATCCACAGTTACCGGGGAGTAAGCTCCGCTGACTACAGTGGGACTTCTGAGTAGATATACTAAAGATACGATTTGACTCTTATTGCCCAGTCCTGTGAATTGGGCTCAATCCTATGCTTTGGGCTCTTATTGCCCAATCCTATGCATGTCTACTCGGAAGTAAGTCCCATTGCGTAGTATGGGGTTTACACCCAGAAACGTGTGGATTAGGGAAAGCTTCTACCCAGTGGAGACGGACAGGCATCATGGCCTTCATTCATTCATTCATTCATTCACTGGAACGCCTGAGGGCTGTAGCCTTAAAAGCTCGAATCGCTGCTTCTTTGTGGCATGTTCCATTCATTTTAATGGGACTCACAGCGTACCAGCATCTTAAACTGCAGGGCTGCAAAGCATCCACTGCTAAACAGTTAGTTCCCCAGATCCCATAGTCTTTCACGTGTACATCTGGTTCTGTGTGCATCAAACAGCTGCAACTGATGATCCCGTTTGCTTGGAAGTGAGTTCCACCAAAATCAACTGAATTGTCAGGAGGTTTAGGGCAGTGGGTTTAATATCCCTTTATGCCTCTTGAAAATGTATTTTTAATGAAACTTCAAAAACATCTCTAGGTTTAAATCAGTGATTTAACCTTTCTGGACTGCTTTGAGATGGGTTATATTCTCCAGTGGTCCTACTAATGACCCTCCCCCTCAATTCCTTTGGCTCACCTGTAGACTGTCCTCAGCACACCAGGGTGAAATGGCACAATGGGTGAAAATGGTGATATAACTCTTTTCAGTGTTCAATATACAGCTATACAATGTTTATCACCTTGTCACTGAGAGTCTGTGAAGGCCACCAAGTAATCCATTACATGGGCTCTGAAAGCTGATTTACATTACTGCAAGAGTCACAACAGGAAGTGTGAACTGCTCTTTTAGAGAAAAAAAGTGCTTGAAATGGTACCACGTGATAAGAAAGTTCTGCCTGCATGGTTTGAAACGTGATGGCTATTTTACTCAGGCAAGCCATCACTTGATGTTGCAGATGCTCTTGCTTCAAAATATTATATTTATGTTGGCTATGTAAGTTTGGCAGCAATCCTAAAGACACTTTACTAGGAGTAAGACCCATTTAACACAATGGGGCTTACTTTGGAATAGACATGGTTAGAATTGTTCTCTTAGTCAAGTATAAAGTAACTTGGACTGGAGCCTTTGCTGTGATTATGCTGTTTTGCCTCCTCCCCCCTGTCCTTCTGTCCAGGGTTTATGGAGTAACAGTCTCAGATAAAAGTGTGATCTGCTGTTTCAGCCTTTGATGATGAGGGTCATAAGTGGTAATGCTTAGGAAAAAAGCAGCCTAACACCTCCTCCAGTTCCGCAGGGAGGGGAAAGTGAAAAGATCCCTCCTGGCTTCCTTCACCAACAGAAAAGATCTAGATGTTTCAGCTCCTGTTTCCTGGCCAAGGAGTTTACTTTATAAAAGTAACTGAGGCCTTGACTCTGCTTTAACAGTCCCCACATGTTGACACTAGTGTGTGACCTTCTCTGAAGGAATTACCTGTGTAGCTTCAACAAAGTGATCAGACCCCCCTACACCCTCCCCTGCTTTCTTCACAGCTGTTCTAGAAGCTTGGCTAATGTGTCTCTGTGTTTCAGAGATCCGGAGCTTGGATTAACAAACCCTTGTAATTTCATTACTCTCTATCATGGGCAAATTAAGGCCTGCAATTTACCAGGCAGAGAGGAAATGGGTATTGTTCGCCTTGGCAAGATTAATCCTTTCAAAAGCAATTTGATGCTTCGGATGGGCTGTCTGGCAAATACGGTTTTGTGAACCTGGTTAAGGTTACCCCAAAATTCATCAGTGTGGTTGAATTGTAGTCATATCTATGGCAAATATATTTATATCAGGAGATCATATCCATTCAGCTGGGTGTAATTTAGAAGTAGGGAGGATCTATTAAACTTCAATAAAACTTCTAGTTCACCCGCATAATGGTTGATGTGTTCAGACTGCTCGGGAGTGAAAAATGTCTTCATATAACCAATTGTCATTTCTTTCATTTGTGTCAATACCTGCATAGTTGTGCATGTTTACTTTGATATAAATCACATGTTCAGAGGAATTAGTTAAGGAAAAATATGCATAGTAACCTAACTGCCCAATAATATATCACTCCATACTAAAGAATGCAGCCACACCATGGGAGGTGTTTGCTGTATTCTGTGGTGGGCAGAGAGATCAGGAGGCCTGCCAGAAGTAAATAAAAATATTTTCCTCTTACCTATGCATAGGCCTGATGGCTTATGGTTCTCTTTGGAATTGCTGGCAAAAGTAAGAGCCGGGGTGGGATGGCAAAAGGTGGAGCATAAGATCCAGCATGCATGAATGGTGCAGAAGCTAACTCTCCTTCGATGCACTCCCAATTCCTCCCCTGAAATGCTCTTTCTTCCTTTCCCTACCCACTGCTCACTCTGACACTAGTGCTCTGGTGCTCTGCTTCCTCCAGCAGTGGCTTGGTGCTCTGGTGGTAGTGATACATGTGTGGGGTTGCCAACCCTGGTGGTCCCACTGTGTGGCTCATGGCTACTTATGCAGTGTCAATGGAAAGGGCCTTGTGCTGGTGGAATGCTAGGAGAAGTCTGCTAGACACAGTTCTATCCAAAGTCTTTCATGTGCACTTCCCAGACCATTTTAATTACAAATGTACCTTCCATTGGACATCCTGAGCTGTTTCAGGAGATATTGGGGGCAGAGGACTTCCTAAAAATGTTTAGACTATGTTTGTCATGCTCTTTCTCCTTGGATAGAATCCTTTCCCCCCTTCCCTTTTATTTTCTGCTTCCTTTTTTCTCTCATGGCAGTGAAGGGATGTGTGGATGGGAAAGGGATGTGTGGATTTATTTCAAAAAAGCATTTTATTGAGACAGTTTGGGGGGGGGTGTTATTCTTATTGAATTTAGCTTGTGTGTTTTTAATTGCTTTTAATTGAATTGTCTTAATGTTTTTAATTATGTTTTACTGTGAGCCGCCTTGAGTCTGTCTATGGCCGAGAAAGGTGGGATATAATTTTTTTAAATAAATAAATAAATAAATAAATAAATAAATAAATAAATAAATAAATAAATAAATAAAATGGGCCACCACTTTGCTAAATAAATAGGTCAAGGAGTCTATGATACTTATGGAGATAGATAAATTAGAAATTATGTTTGATTGATATATTCTTTTTGCAAGTGTTTAATGCTGAATAACAATAAAGTTGTGGTGTCTGCATCTCTTCTGCTTCGTGTCCTGCATTAAATTATGCATTTCTGCTGTCCTATTCTCAGCAACATTTGTGAATTGATGTAGAGCCACACTACTGATATGTAGATAACGTAACCTCAAAAAAGCAAAAGAGAGTGGGGAGTTTGAGGGATCTCTAAAACCAATCTTCAAAAGTTGACTGCTTTTTAAAATTTGTACAGATAATGTTGCTTAAAAATGAGAAAGAAAGAAAGAAAGAAAGAAAGAAAGAAAGAAAGAAAGAAAGAAAGAAAGAAAGAAAGAAAGAAAGAAAGAAAGAAAGACTTTTCTGTCCCTCACACAATTCCCCAGCCTGGTTCTATCAACCTGTGTTGTCATTTCCTTTGTGCTCAGGCAGGCCAAAAAATTTGCTGTTGCTGTTTGATCACCTCAGCCTGAACAGAAAATCCAGCCAGTTAATACCAGCTTGGCCGCAAGGACTATTCAGCAGTGCTATGCACTCTCCAGCTGGTGTTCCAATCTGGACATTTCTATTGCCTATGGTTTCAAAGAAGAGACCATAATGGTCTTAAGATGGCCACCATGGTGGCTCCAGAGAACAAACTGCAGAGTAGAGCCACACATGAAAGGATGTCCTCTCTCTTCTTCTCAAGCAGAAGGTGGCAGAAAACGTATTGCTGTATCCAATAAAATAAAAAATTGGTGTCGGAGAAAGGAATCCTTTCCAAGCTAATTGTCATTTCCCCTTCTCAAGCATTTCTGTGCAACTTGGTGGACATTAGGCCATGAGATCAATGACCCCAAATAAGGAGCCAAAGCAACAAACTTAGTTTTCGCAGAGCTGGTAAAATCTACATTTAGACAATGGGGGTTTCTAGGCAAGTGTTCTTAGTTTTCCAGGTACAGATTGGTTGATTGATAGATGGATGGATGGATGGACATTTAAGCAGGACAATATGGAAGAGCCTAGATACAGTTATCCCAGCACCAAGAACTATGCCCCAATGCTCTTACTGTCCATTCCTCAATTCCTGCTGACTTGTCTATCTCTGTTGTTCCCAATTACCATTCCCTCTGTTTCTCAGAGGATTTATAGTAAAAAATGCTACGTTACTTCAAGCACCTTTGGAGTCATATTAGAAAGCTGTATAATTCATCTGGGAAAAGTAGGGGTGGTTGTGGTTCCTTCTCTGGAATCAAAACAAGATGTGCAATAGATGTTCTCCTTCATTCTGTTATGTGACATGAAACAGCCTCCACCAGGCACTGAAATGAGATTCGAAATGAATCCTGATCCAGTCTGAGTCCATTCACTGGTCTGCTCTCTTTTTCTTGGAGTATGTACATAGGTAGATAGGTAAGTGCAGTCCTAACCACACTTTCCTGGAAGTATGTGCTACTGAACACAATGAAACATACTTCTGAGTAGACATGCTTAGGATTGCTGTAGGTAGGTAGGTAGGTAGATAAATAGATAGATAGATAGATAGATAGATAGATAGATAGATATCCTTTATTACGGTCTTTGACCAGCACAAAGAATGTATGTATGTATTTACTGCCTACCTTTTTACATTCCCCCCTTTAACCTATTTTTTACACAGCTGAATCTTAAACAACCATTTTTCAATTGGATTCTTACATTATCTGTTGTGTGAGAGCGCCTTACCAGATGTTTCCCACGTGGTGTGGTTATCTCTTCTGGTTGCATGACACTGAGCTTCCACAAGCAACTGTAACTCAAGTCCAGGGAGGTTCTCAAGGCCTCCAAACATTCTTGCCACTTCTCCACAATTCTCTGCTCTCTCAAAGCAGGTGGCTCATCAAGGCTTCTTGTCTCCTCTTCAAGTGTACAACCAGAGTTGCTTCTGACTAGCTCTCTTTGGGCACTGACAGCTTAACCACTCATTTAACAACCACAATTTTGGTGTGCTGTCCCTCACACAATTCCCCAGCCTGGTTCTATCAACCTATGTGCAATAAAAATATACGGATAGGTGATGATGATATCAAAAATAATTTTTAAAGCTTAGCGACCACAGGACTTTAAAAATTATGAAGGCAGCAGGCTCGAGGTTGCCTCAGACTTTGATGAAAAAATTACAATGTACAACAAGCTCTAAAAATATGCATCAGGAATTATGGAGGCTGCCTCTGTATCTTGCTCTATGACATTTAGAAGGCTGAGTGACCATTGGGCAATGACAAAGGATTGTCAACTTTGGTAAAGTTGCCTGGATCTCATTTCCCACAGTGGGCAGCCAGAGGCCTCTACATACCCAAGGGCTTACTAGGACCTGCACTCAGGGGCATCCTGTTCTGTACATGGAGGCACCTTTTTGCTGAATGGGGGGGGGGGGAGCAGCCACAAAACTGCCCTTTGCTTTGTTCCCAAAGTGGGCCTCTCCATCTGGCTTCCTGTTTCCAACAGCAGTCAAGCAAACACCCCAAGGTGAAACCCACCAGTAGGGAAGAAAGCAATAGTTATACCTGACCCCAGAAATTCCTTATACCTATGTTATACCTGTGTTATACCTTTCCTTATACCTGTGTTATACCTGTGTTATACCTGACCCCAGAAATTTTCACACAGAGGCAGACAGCCTGCAGATATGAAGGTTTCACAAATCCATTGTGGTCAACAGTCTTGGACAGCTCTTCCCTCCTCTAACTGGAGGAAAGAGCAGTTAAAGAAGTGCAGATTTCAAAACTAAAACACCAGGGTAGTCAGCAGGGATTTGCACCAGTGGGCCACACAGTTGGTGGTGCAAGATGCTGGGAGTCAAACCTACTTCAGCTGCCAGAGCATTCCTTAAGCCAGAGAAAGGATCCAGCATAAGTTGGAATCCTGATCAGCAGGATTCCAATGGAAGTGGCCTACTTTCTGTGGTCTCCGATAAAGCAGGTTCCTTTTCTAAAGATGGTGCTGCTGGGAGGCATTGGGAAGGTTAGCAATCAGAGAGAAAGTTCATGGGTGGCCAACAGGATTGTCCACCAGAAAAGTTTCCTCACATAAACCCACCTGAGATGCAATCTGGTACACACTGCATAAGTGGGACTGAACTCTGTGTGATCTGGTAGGCTCATTAGAGGATTGTTTGTTTGTTTGTTTACTCACTTTGTTTACTCACTTAAGGTTGCAATCCTAACCTCTGGTTAGGCCACCATAAGCTCCAGCATAATCCCTGGGCTGCTGACATGGGGATGTCACATAAGTGCCATTAGGCACTTCCGCCCCACTCCTGGGGAGGGGGGTTAGGCCACTGAACAGGAATACACTGCCTTCCCTGCACCACCATGGAAAGATATGCCAGATGATTTAGGCCAGCCTAAATTTGCTAGGATTGTGCCCTATGAAATTTATACTTCACCTTCCCTATGTCAACACAAATGCCCAAAGTGACTTACAAAGCTTTAGTTTTTCTCCTCCTGCCTTCCTCACAACAACCCTGAGAGGTAGATAAGACTGACAGTGAATCCTAACTCCTGGTTAGACTGCCGCAAGTCCCACCAAAAGTCCCATGTTGGCCTGGGGATGTTGCCTTCCTGGGAATGGGGAGATAGTGAGTTGTGCTGGCTTAAGTTGGTTAGGATTGTGCCCTGAGAGTGAGTGACTGGTCCAAGGTCACCCAGGAAGCTTCACTGCCAAGGAAGGATTGGATCTTCCCTAAACACTACAGCAGGGGTGTTCATTTTGGCAGTAGGATTACATCATCTCTCTGACACAGGGTTGGGGGCCAGAAAAATGATTTAGATTTCAAAAATGGATAAATTTACATACATTTACATATAAAAGTGTATTAGAAACAGATACAGAGCATTATAAGGTTTGCCCATTGTCCAGATGATCTTGCCATGGGCTGCATTGAGGCTTGCCTTGGGCTGGGGTTTGGACATCTCTGCACTACACCATCCTTGCTCTGGAGTGGGAATGAATTCCAAGATAAGGCTGTTAGCCTGCAGCCTTCAAGGGGAGACACAAAGGGATCTCAGTGGGATCAGAGGAGCCAGTCTGTAGGAAGGGAAGAAAGGCCCTGCTGCAATGGGTTTTACCTTTGTAAAGGTGGTGGGGGGTGAGATTTTTGTTGATTTCTGCTGCCTTTTTTTGCTCCCAGTCAGAGCCTTGAGCTGGGGTGGAGGTTGGTTGGAGAAATCGAGGCTTGAAGAGGAGGGAGGCTGAGATCGACTCCAGGGGAAATGTGCAAAGCTAGCAGTGGGTCTCCCTTCCCAGCAGCTCCCTCTCCTTCCCCCCTTGCAGGGCCCAGCATCGCAGCTGCAGCTCCCCGCAAGCGGGCTGGACTGGACGAGGCTGCAGACAGAAGCCCTTTCAGAGCTTGTCACCAGCGCTGCGCCATTGGTTGTCAGAGGAGCATGAAGCGCCTTCCCCTTCCTTCCCTTCCCTTCATGTCACCGGCTCCCCTTGCCTCGCTACACCCCAGAAGTGACAGGCAGGCGGGGATCAAGGGGTCTGCTTCATTGGAAAGGGCTTCTCTTGGAAACCCTCCCAGGATCTCCAGCCCCATAGTGCAAACCAGCAAAATGGCCGAAGAAGTAAAGTGGTAGTAGTTCAGTAAGGTAATTGTAGTAGTGGTAGTTCAGTCCTCTTCCAAGGTGACCATATGTCATGACCAGTGGTGGGCACCAGCAGTTTCGCCCCTACTCTATAGAACCGGTTCTTAACAAGAGATAGTACATATAAAGTTTAAAAATAGCCATTTAAAAGTGGCTGCCAGATGGACAGAGAACCGGTTCTTAATTTCTTTGAAGCCCATCACTGGTCATGACCCAAAAAAGGGGACAATGTCCCCTAAAATGTGAGACAACCAAGAAAAATGTCGAACATGACAAAAATAAAAGCTAAAAACACTCATTTATATTGCTTCCATGTGGTTAATTGAAACAATATTTAAATTTAATTTAAATAGTGCTGATTATTAAAGTTAAAACTGTTTAATATACAGTGGCACCTCACGTAACAAATTTAATTCGTTCCGGAGGCATGTTCTTTACGTGAAACATTCTTTATGTGAAGCAGATTTTTCCATAGGAAATAATGGAAACTCAGACAATTGGTTCCACAACCCCCCAAATATTCATATAAAAATATTAACTGGATGTAAAAATGATGACAGAACACTGGGATTGAATTCAAAACATGCATTCAATGTGCATGATCTTATCAAGTCTACTTAGGCTGCAGTCTAAAGACACTTTCCTGGGAGTAAGACCCATTTAACACAATGGGGCTTACTTCTGGGTAGCCATGGTTAGGAGGCTGCAATCCAAGACACCTTCAAAGTGTCTCCCCACTTTCTCCTTCTCTTTATCCTGAGCCTCTCTCCCCTGCTCCCTTCTGGCTAGCCCTGAGCTGCTTCCCTCTTCTCCACTGCTATTCTCTCCCTCTGCCCAGCGGACACCTGGCCACAGGAGGAACAGCACGGAAGTGTTGCTTTCACTATGGGCAGGTGAGCAAGGCAGCCCTGACGCTTTTTAAACAAGCTGCCATCCAGCACGTCTGCCCCAACTGCCAACGAATGTTTTCTTTACGTGAAGCACTTTCTTTATGTGAAGCAGGATCCTAGCGAAATTTTTGTTTGTTATGTGAAACATACTTTACTTGAGATGTTCTTTACGTGAGGCACCACTGTACTGTAATTCGTAACATATAATTTATGAATTACAAAAGGCATGCTGCTGCAAGCTTGTGCATGCTGCACAAAGCTTAAAAAAAGAGGACATGTCATGGGAAAAGAGAACATCTGGTCACCCTGGTCCTCCACCCACTGTGTGCATGATCAGTGTGTTTTTTGAGACAGCTGGACTGTATGTCAGCAGGAAGGGAGTCTGGCCTTCTCAGTTGACTAAGAGCCCAATCCTATCCAACTTTCCAATACTGGTGCAGCCCCCCAAAAGGGAATAAACATTTTTTAACCTGGAGCAGGCCTCTGTGGTTGTCTCCTTACCACAGGGTGCAGCCAATGACATCCACCAATGGCACAGCAGCAGCACCACTAAAAAGGTGGATAGGCTTTGGCTCTAAAATGTCCATTTGCCAAAGCATAAAAGACAAGATCTCTGGTGGCTCAGAAACACCTTCTGGGTCAACAAGGTGAGCAGCAGATTCTGCAATACAAATAAATATTTCTCAGAATATACCTACAAATATACAAGAAGAAGCGCTACAGGCCCATCCTGTCCAGCTTCCTGTATCTCACAGTAGCCCAGCAAAAAATAAAAAACAAAAAAATTATGTGTGTAACTGGAAACCTCAATTAGTTTGGATGCAAAAGGTTTCTCTCTTACGTAGGCCACATGATCATGGTCACCATGTGGCCAGAACACCAGTACTGCTCCTAGAGGAGTGTCTATTCAAGGTGACTATGAACATGTATTTTGGAGTACTGTACTATAATACCAATTAAATTCAGCTCAAAAATGGCTGGTCTTCAGCAGCTTTGGGTACCGATTCTTAACTATATGAGTCGTGATCATAGGATTGGGCCTCTCAATTTCAAGTAGTGATGAGAAGTTGTAAAGGAATTATTTTGTTTTCTTATCGCAACATAGACTTATGGTCAGCTTTGCAAAAACAGCTAAACAGGGTTCAGAACAATATCCCAATTAAGAATACACTTAAAAACCATACACCTTCTTCCTTACATCTGCTTCTCACAAACAACAGATGAGGTGGTAAATCTGTTTCTGAACTGTTCCAGTTCAGGTTGCAGGTGGAGATTCACCTGACTGCATGCTTCCCCTGAAAAAGAAAATTCTGGCATAGAGAAGAGAAATCTCAGAACAGGGTTCTACCTGTGTTCTGCCTCATAAGCTAGTTGCAGGAGTGTGTATGTATGTCAAAGCATTTGGTTGTAGGAGGCCGTTAAAAAGGCATACACTACAATCCAGAGTAACTATGGGAAGATGTAACAGGCGCTTACTTTGGATTGCTCTATGCATTTCCTATAGGTTTCCCGTAGGTAGCACTGTAACTATGTCAGTGTAAAGGTCCCATAGTTACTCTGGATTGTAGCTGTCTTCTTCTTCTGTGAGCTGGACCACTAGTCCTGTATTATCTACAAGAGGTCACATTCCAGGAATTAGGTTCTGATTTCTGCCCACCTCTCTTGGCTATGCCAGGGTCGAATATGGGATCTTCTGTATGAAGCACATGCTCAGCACATGCGAGCCTCAGCACATGCTGAGGTTACAATCCTATCCACATTTAACTGGAAGAAAGCCCCAGGAGACTTATATCTGGGTAAATGTGCATAGGATCCATCCCCCAGCTTTTTCACCCTACCTACTCTTGTTGAGAACTAAAAGCCCAATCCTATCTTTCAGCGGTAGTGCAGCAAAGGGGAGGAATAGTAAGAACTGCCAAGCACCACAACATGCCATATAAGTGGCTCTTCCCATTCACCACTGGAGTCATTCCAGGTGTCAACAGCAACATACGGGAGGCAAAGTGTGGTTTGGACTTAACAGTGCTGTCACTGCCCAGAATTACCCTGATGATGAGTGAGAGGGACCACTTACATAGTGCATTCTGGTGCCTACTGTACTTAGCAGTTTTGGCCTTTCCATTTTCCAGTACTGATACAGCCATGCCAGGGGAACATGTACTGCATAGGGATGGTGGTGGTCATGGAAGCCTTTTCACAGCAAGGGAACATTTGTTCCTTTGCCTTAGGACTGCATTGCAACTGTATTGGTGCTGGAAGATTGGTCAAGATTGGCCAGGAGGGGCTTTTTGCTTTTTTCAGACTTATAATTGAAGTGATACAATTCAAAACATACTGCCTAAGATTGTCCAGTAAATAATTGCCAGTAGGGAAACCATAATGGAGTTATTGCTCTGAAACAATGAATCTGAATAGAACCAGTCCAGGGGCTGACATATTTTGAAATAATGAATCTGGATTTTGTTTAGGACTGGGATATTCTACTGTGAGTCTTTAAACAAATAAACAACAGGCCAGAAACTGAAGGAAGCAGAGCCTTTGTCTTCACACCCGCACCCCATGGTTGCTTATTTTATTAAAAGCACTATTGTGTTCAGAATGGAAAGAGAGGCCCTGTGGGTTGGTCCTGGTGTGCTGCATATCACATGCTGCACAAAATCTGAAACATGTTCTTTCCTGTATAAGGACTACACCAGCATTGTGTAGTGTGCAGGGCAACTGACAGCTGATGCTTCCATGTGAATTGTAACCAGTGAGGTTTTATACAGGGTCACCTCATCTTAATTCTGTTTTCTCTTAAGTAAGTCCTGCTTACTTCACTGGGTCTTCTCTTCCATGTTAGTTTAGGGTTGCAGTCCCAGTCCAAGTGTGACTTTTAACCAAATGGAACCCAATCTTTGCTCCAAAATGTGGCTGCTCCAGTTGGTTGGACCATCTTCAGATGCTGCCTTGAAGTGCCCAAAAGGAGGCTTTTGAGTGTGAGCATTGTCAGAATGTGTGCATTCTAAGCCAGGCATTTCTCTCCTACCAACATAGGCCCAGAAAATACATGGCATACTACCAGGGGTGAAGTCAGGATTCTAGAAGAGGATGGGTGACTTTTTTGCAGTATGGGTAATTATTTGGGGGCAATATATACTGGTGTGCAAAATTAAAAGATATGTACGGAGAAACACCAATGCCAAGAAACACCAATGCCAAGGTGGGCGAAGACTCAGGGAGTGCACTGCCCATTCTGGCTCCTGGCTCCTTCTCGAGATAGGCAGGGTGAGCATATGACATAAGCACAAAAAGAGGGCAACCCCCCAAATATAGACCTCCAAAGAAAAGGACAAGACAAAAATAAAAGCTAAAAATACTCAGATATATTGCTTTCATGTGCTTAATTTAAACACCAGGTTTAATCCTAACCTAGGCCAGCAAACTAACTGGCCTTCTTGTTCCCATGGTGATGTAGGGAGGGAAGAGCATTATCTGTGCACTGGTCTGACCCTCCGCCAGGAGTGGTGTAGAAATGTCTTATGGCATTTTTGGGACACCCCTAATTCAGCACAGGACTTATGCCTGAGCTTAGGCCGGCCTAACTGGTGATTAGGAATGCAGCCTTAATTACTTATTATTAAATTTAAAACGATTACATATAATTTAGTTCATGTAGGGTGCAATCCTATCCATGTCTACCGAGAGGTAAGCCAATGGATCTTAATCCCAGAAATGTGTTTCGGATTGCAGGCGTAATTAATTTATAACTAGAAGGCTCACAAGGAACAGGAGAACAAGGAAGATTTAAAAAAATCCAGGTTAAAATCCAGGGCATATCCTGGAGAAAGAGGACATGTGGTCAATCTGAGCTGTGATTGCACCTGGTGCAGCGGCTGGGTGCCACTGCACCAGGTGCACGATGTGCAGTTTGCAATGCCTTTTGTTTCCCCGACGGGGCAAATCGGAGTGGCCAGAGAGAGAGAGAGAAAGAGAGAGGAAGGCCAAACCAAGGTGGCCTTGTTTTGTTATTCAGATTTCGACACTCCCATTAAAGCGGCTCCCAGGAAGGAAGCGAGAGAGAGAGAGAGCGGCTTGATTTAAGACCCACTCAAGCCGGGCCATTCAGAGCTCAGGATGGCGCTGGGTTATTTATAGGCTTCTCCCCCCCCCCCTCCGAGCTGCGCCCTCCACTCCCAGCAGAGCAGAGCAGAGGAGAGCAGAGCAAGCGCTAATGGATTTCATCCCAGCGACACCCTTCGCGCGGAAAAGGACTGAGTCACCGGCGGGGAGGGCGGAGGCTGAGGCTGAGCAGGCTGGCCGGGGCTCCAGCACCACCAGGGCAGGCTGCCTTGATTGATTACGTGCCTCCCAGCCAGCCAGCCAGACAGCCCTGCCTGCTGCCAGTGGCGTAGCTAGAGGGGGCGCAGCACTCAAGTCTTGAAAGGAGCTTCACCCCGTCCTCTTTTTTCAGGATAAAATATTTCATTGTCCTCCTTATCCTTATAAGCAGGCAGAATGTAGCCTTCTCTTGTAATTCATAAATTATAAAGGATTCAGGTTTTAAATTTAATAATAAGCAATAAAGAAGATTGAATTAACCACATAAAATCAGCTTTTATAAATTTTAGCTTTTATAAATATCTTTTATAGCGTTTTACTTATGATTTTAGCTTTTATAAATATATTTTATAAAGAGTGTTTTTAGCTTTTAAATTGTCATGTGTTACATTTTTCTTGGATGTCCTACATTTTGGGAGGATCTTGTCCTCCTTTTTTGGTTATGACGTATGGACATCCTGGGTGAGGCTCCCTCCAAGGCTTGACTGCCCCCCTCTAGCTACGCTACTGCCTGCTGCTTCTTTCCCGGGCTGCCTGAAAAAGGGGCTGGCAGCAGCAGCAAGAGGCAGTGAACCAAGCAGTTCAAAGGGCCATGTGAAGGCGTCCCCACCCGTGCCAGCGACAGGCAACCCGGCCAAGATCTTCTCCACTTCGCCAGGCCTTCTGCTGTGGTGTCTAGCTCAAGCTATGTCTACTCAGAAGTAAACACTACAATGGAGCTTACTCCCGAAAAAGATGGTAGCCTGTGGCTGCAATGCTATCCACACTTTCTCTAGAGTAAGCCCCATTGACTATAATGGGGGTTACTTCTGAGTAGACATGGCTTGGGTAGACGTCCTATTATAGTCAATGGGTGTTTCTCACAAGAAAAATTGTAGCCTCTGACTGCAATCCTATCCACACTTTCTCGGGAGTAAGCTCCACGACTATAATGGGGATTACTTCTGAGTAGACATGCAGAGGATCGGACTCTTCAGCTTTCCTGCAGCTCTGCTCAGCGACCTGAATCTTCCCCTCTCCTTGCCTGCTCAGCACCGTCCGCGGCTTGGCTCGCTGGCTCAGCCCTGCTGCTGCTCTCCAGCCTTCCCTTCCCCAGTACAGCGCACAACAGCCTGACCTCCGGGTCAGCTCCCCGAGGAGGAGGAGGAGGAGGAGGAGGATTGGCGGCCGCAGTTGCTTCGCCGGGCTCCCCATTTGGTGATTCTGCTTAGCAAAGCACAGCTGGACTGGGCTGGACTGGGCTGAGGTGGTGCAGGGTGACCCATATGTCATAACCCCAAAAAGAGGACAAGGTCTTCCAAAGTGTAGGACATCCAAGAAAAATGTCGGACAAGACAAAATAAAACCTATAAACACTCAAGTATTTTGCTTTCATGGGGTTAATTTAACCACTATATCACTTATTATTAAATTTAAAACTATTACAGTTAGGCTGCAATCTTAAAGACACTTTCCTGGGAGTAAGCCTTATTGAACACATTGGGGCTTACTTTTGAGTAGACATGATTAGGATTGTGCTCATAATTTATTATTTACAAGAAGGCTACATGCTGCCCGCTCATAAGGAAATGGAGCACAATGAAAAAATTTTTCCAGGACATGGAAAAAGAGGACATATGGTCACCCTGGGTGGGGGTTGGGGGGGTCAGAAAGCCCCCGTCTCTGGACTGCAGCCTGGTCGAGCAGATCTGAGTAGAGGATCTCTGGGAATCCTGGCGAGGAGAACGTAAAATGGAAAAGAAAAGAGTTTCGCAGAGCAATCAAATGCCAGAATAAATCTCCCACTCTTGGATGCTTGAGTTTTGAGACACCTAAAGGCACCTGCTGGGCTGGGCACCCAAACAGGTTCACGAAGTGCTTGACCGCCCTGGGCATCGGCGCCCCCAAAGTTCCCTAAAAACCTCCCTCCACGCTTCCCACTTCAAGATCCTTCATTGTTCTCCCTGCAACACACACTCCCCAGGCAGGGCTGCCGCCCCCTCGAACCCTGTGGAAAAGCCTCGCCTGGGCTCAGCAGCCTCCAAGCCGATTATGTGGACTCAGCGCGACCTGCTCTGTATGCGCTGCCGTTGCCAGGATTGACTGGTCTGGACCGCTCTCTCTGGTGGGAAGGCCCCGTCAGGCTCCCACCCACTCTCTCTGGTTCTTTGGAGATCAGGGCTTCCCACTGGAGGAGGGAGGCACAGTTCTACTGAACTTTTGGAAAAGCAAAACTATTATTATTATTATTATTATTATTATTATTATTATTATTATTATTATTAGATGATGATGATGATGATGATGATGATGATGATGATGATGATGATAGAATCTGGGAAAAGAAAGCCACTGTGATTCCAATAATACTAGAATAATAGGTGCTCTTGGAACGATTCCATTAAGTCCCCAGGATCATCTAAACTTAATGGGCCTTCAGAAGATCACAACTGCCCAGTTACAAAAAGCAGCACTCCTGGGAACTTCACACATATTGAGACAATACTTTTGTGATTCCTAGTTCCCGAATCACAATAGAGCCCATTCCAGTCAAATACCTGGTGACTGTGAAATAGTACATAATAACAGGCCTACAAAAAGTACCTTGACATATTTATGCTTATATATTTATGAAATGAGAATAAAAATCAGGCATCCCAGGTCCTTGGGTACTGATGATGATCACGAAATTCAATTCCTGATGATGATGAAGATCACGAAATACGGATTCAATTCTGTATTGCAGCGAACTTGGAATAGGAAGCCAAGTGGTAGCAAGAGATTTTAAGGCACTTTCTCTCCCCACAACCCCTTCGGGGCAGAACTAACAGAGGCCTTTCCCCCCAGCTGCTCCTCTGTAGCTCGCGTGTGCTCAGCCTAATAACGTTTAATGCCTAGCCCTAAAATATCTTTATAAAAAATAGCTTTACGGCGTAATAGGCCAGGTGTCCTTGTCCTTGTGTTACTGGAGATTGGAAAAACGTGTGGGGATCGTTTTCCAGTGCAGATCTCGTAAAGTGGGGACAATCTCCAGCCATGCCCCCCCGTTCCAGTCCCCTCGGAGGAAAACCTCTCCGATGCCCTTTCCAGGCAGATCACTCTTTGTCCCCCCCCCTCCACCCCACCCCCTCCCCCCGAGTATTTACTCGGCTGCTTGGGAAATCGAGGGCTTTTTGTCATTGGGCTCAGCTGCAGACCTGCCTGGTGTGTCCAGCAGTGTCGAGTTACAAGCGGGAGGAATCTTGCACTCCTGCTTTGCGCTCTCCAGAGGAGAGGACCTTCAACCACCCAGGTTCCCCCAGAGATTCGCATCCCATCCTTCCTTTCTCGAGGCTTTCTTTTCTTTTCCAGTTTCTGGGGGAGGATTTGAGGAAGCCCTGCCTGCTTTCTAATTTTCATCACATAAGAAGAGAAGAAGGAAACTTCGGGGCTGTTGGTTGAATGCACCACTTCTACTGGAGTAAAATCTGACTCGGGTCTGGGCTGAATTTGGATTCCTCTTGAGGGGTCCCCTACAGAAGTTCCTCTCCTTGGAAATAGCTCATCAAGCAGGATCTTCATTTCTCCTCCGACGTGCAGGCAGCTCACACCCACCTACAATGTCACCCTACCTTACAACCGGAAAAAGAGCTTGGTCCCCCTCAAATATAAAATATGTGGGACACGACAAAATAGATATTGCTTTCTTGTGTTCATTTCAACTCTTTATTACTTAGAGCACAATCCTAACCATGTCTACTCAAATGTTCAATGGGTCTTACTCCCAGGAAAGTATCTTCAAGATTGCAGCCTAAAATTATAAGAAGGTCACAACCTGCCTGCTCACAAGGTAAAGCAGGACTGTGAAGATTTTTTTAGGACACAAGGCTAAAAAAGAGGACATGTCCTGAAAAAGAACACATACAGTCACTCTGCCCACCTAGGAATTTTTTGAGGCAAAGCAACAGTCAGCAGCGAGGAGGAGACGTTGACATTCAACTCCCCTCCCCCAGCAGTGACACTCCAGTCATTCAGTTTCACCAGGTGATGCTCCTTTTCTCTACCTTTTTCTGTCATAGCCCCAAAATGCACACTTGAAGCGAAATAGGTCCTGCTCAGTGAAATCAGACACCCGAGGAGTGTGTTTAGGATGGCAGGCAGAGCCGGGGCCTGAATCAATTGGCAGGAGTCGGAGACTGATAGCCCGATCCTATGCCTGTTTCTTCAGAAGGAAGATCCATGATAGTCAGTGAAGCTTACTCCTGGGGAAGTGTGGATAGGATCGCAGCCTGAGAACCCAAGCTGAGGTATGTCTAATCAGAGGTAAGTTCCATTATGAGGATGGAACTTACTCCCAGGTATGGAATGGGGCTTATTCCCAGATAGGTGAGGATAAGACTGCAGCTGAGCCTGACAACAAGGCAACCTAGGTGTGCTTACTCAGAAGTAAGCCCGACTGAACTCTCAGGGAAAGGTAAATGTGCATACAACACAATCCTATGCGGAAGCACGTCCCTTTGTGTGCAATGGTGTTTAAGCAGCAGGCCTCCGTCAGTCTTGAAAGACTATGGTATCGTGCTCGGCACTCCATACGCTACATGCGAAGCATGAAAGCCTGGGTAGGATTGTTATGGAGGACAGGCGTTTACTCCTAGGATTGCGAGCGTGGCCTGTAAGAGAGAACCCAATCTATGCATGTCTACACAGACGTAAGTCCCATGATAGTCAATGGGCTTGCTCCTGTGTAAAGTGTGGCAATCCCCCTCAATCTCTGCTACACAACACGAAGGAGTCTGCATCTGATTGCTAATTCCAGTGGCGGCTGGGACGTCAAGGATCCGTCGTCTTGGAGGCGACATTTCCCAGCTGACCTACCCGTCCAAAGTAGCGCTTCCCAAGGGAGCAGCTGCGCCTGAGAAGGGCCATCCCGGGGACTGACTGCGAAAAGGAAAGGCAGGCAGGTTGATCGGAGCCGGCAGAGTGCGTAGCACTGCACAGAGTCTGCTTCCCTCCCCAGCCACCCCACTCGTGTTCACGAGTCACGCTCCCTGCAAGAGTTTCGGAGCCACGTACCCCGTTCAGACCCGCAGGGCAGAGCCTCCCTTCTGCCCCTCCGCTGCAATGTCCTTCATTTCCACGAGGACATTGATTTCTGTCGATTCCCAGGGAGGGGGAAGCGGGAAAACCCCACCATCGGATAAAAATAGAGGGGGCGGGCAGCATCGAGTGGATGGGGCTGGAGAGCAAGGGTGCCGGGGTGGGAGAAAGGGGGTAGGAAGATCTGGTTGCAAGGGAGAGAGAAAGGGCAGAGGATCCTTTGGAGGGAACCTCCCACGCAGGGTGGGTCATGGAAAGAGGATGGGTCGTAGACCACACAATTACCTATAAAGCAGAAGTGGGGGGTGGGGATGGAGAGGCATCTTCCGCAGAAGGAGATGGGGGAGATCTCCATACGGGCAGGCCGTACATGACCATGTAGCCTGTCTGTGGGGGTGGGGATGGTGGGTGGGAGGGCAACAAAGGAGCCATCCTTTGGGGGTTCTTAGGGAGATATAAAGGTGAGTGGGGGAGATGGCATAACTAGAGGGGCGCAGCAGTAAGTTTCACCGTACCGATGAGTAAACCTGGAATAGCTTCGAAGGGGAGGGGTGGGGTGCTCCCTACAAGACGGATTGCTGCGTCCCCCTCTAGCTACGCCACTGGGGGAGAGAGAAAGAGCCCCAGAGGAAGATTACTGGTGGGGGAGGGTGATAGGAGAAGCCCTTCTTTTTGGAGAAGGTGAGAAAGATGCTGTGTGTAGGGAGCTTCCCCACTCCAGCTTGAAAAGAGTGGCTGACACAGAAAGGTGAGGAGGAAAAGGGGCCGGTGGGGCGAGCTCAACCAGCCTGAAGGTGAGGAAGAGCCCGCGCCTGGAGGGGACTGGGAGCGAGGCCAGCCAGCCTGGTGCGGACGGGGAGGGCAGGCAGGCAGGCAGCCGGGCGAGGCGGTCCCGCGCCGGCGTCTGGCTGCGCCTGCTGCTGCTGCTGCTGGGGTTTTGACAGCTCGGCGAAGGGAGAGGAGCTTTATGGTAATTGCGGCTCTCTCTCCACTGGCCTTCTGGGTAGCGAGAGAGCCGAGAAGGGAGCCTGGAAGGGGCGGGAGGCTCGCCTTTCCACCTCGCCTGGTCCAAAGGGGAACGCAGGAGTCTCCTCGGGACACCCCGGGCAGGGCAGGGCGAGGCAGAGCCGGTTGAGAGGAGCAGAGTACAGCTGAGCCAGAGAGAGGGCAGGAAACCCGGGGGTGTTCAATTAAGCCTTGGGGGACCCAGGCAGAGCGGACGGGGAGGGAGATCGCGCTGGTGGCGGCGGCTGTGCTGCTGCCTCTGTCTCTGCTGGCGGCTCCCTGAGCGCTGAAGGCGGCCGGGGGAGGGGAGAGCGAGGAGGGCGGGGAAGAGGAGGAGGAGGCGGAGGAGGAGGCGAAGGGGGGCCGCGTGCGGCAGACTGAGCCCGGTCTCCCAGCGGCAAGGTGAGGAAGAGCGGCTTTCCCGAAGGATTAAATCCCCCGAGCCAGGCAGCCACCCACACACACAAGCAGGCGGAGCGGGGGAACGGAGCAAGTAAAGGACGCCGCCCGAAGCCGTCGTGCCCTGCCCGGAGCGACGACGCAGCCGGCAGCAACATGGCGCTGCCAAAGCGGAGCCGAGGGGCAGCCGGGGGCAGCCCGACGGCTGGGTGTTGAAGCCCAGCCAGAGACGCGGGGGCTCCCTCTCCGCCCACGCAACTCAAATCCGGCCGGGACCAACGTCTCAAGCCGTTGGGGAAGCCTGCTTCTGTGTGTGCGGGGATCGCAAACTTTTCTCGTCCTTCGAGACCGTCGGAACCTGCCTGGAGGGGACCTGGGACAGCTGCGCTGCTTCTCCGGAGCACACACGAAGGTCAGTCCGTCGAAGGCACACGGGGCAGCCGAGCGCGTCGTCGAAGGTCTGGGTGGGCGGCTCGCCTGCTGGTTGTGGGACCCCTTCTCTGCCCCAGATCCGGCTGGGGTAAGGGAGGGCGTTCGGTTCTGCTGTCGATGGGGGGGGGGGGGTGGAAAACAGCCCGTGCCCGGGACCCAACTCATCTCTCCCCGTCTGGGATCGCTGCCCACAATCGATTCCAACTTGAAACCGGGAGGGCGGAATGGAAAGACTTGGAGAGGTTGTTGAGCCCAGCGGTCACCGCCTGCCTGGACGTGCTGCTGGGGTTGGGCTGGGCTGCAAGTTGGGACGGTTGTGAAACCGGAGGTGGAGGGCAGTGGGGGCTCAGCCTCGGAAAAGGGAAGCTGCGGGTCGCGCTCCTTCTAGTCCCGCAGGAAGGGAGGGAGAATTGCCGGCGTCTCGCTCTCTTTCATCTCTCCGATTTGGAAGGGCCATCAAAACCCTTTGACTCTGGCAGCCGCCACCCCTGGGTGGAGGGCAGGAGCGCTGGGCCGCCTGGAGGAGGGCGGAGGGCAGCAGGAATGTGGTTGTCGGAGGGCTGCTTGCCTTGGCTCAGCGAGTGAGGATGGGGAGACAGACGGTGGCGTAGCTACAGGGGGCGCAGCAGTCTTGGAGGGAGCCTTACCCCTTCGGAGCCATTCCAGGTGGGAATCCCACCTGGAATGGCTCTGAAGGGGTGAGATACCCTCCAAGACTGACTGCTCCACCCCTTCTAGCTACGCCACTGTGCCAGACCCCTTGCCGTCGGGTGCGTGTCTCAATTCTGGAGCGCTTTTCTCAAGAGACTGCAGAAGGTGGAGTGCTTGTTTTCGAAGCAGTGCGAAGTGGGGGTGGAAGGAAATGGGGGAGGAGGCGGCGTTGTGGGGTTCCTTCCCAACCCAAAGACGTAGCCGTCGAGTTGGGGGGTCCGGGAGTCTCCTACGCGGAGTTGTGAGGGAGGAGGTGAACTTGCTTCCCGAGACCGGATGGCGGTTGGACAGACGGCAGTGGTGGTGGTGGGGGGGCTGTTTGCGGTTAACTCCGGAGCTGCTTTGCTCCGGAGAAGCGAGTCCGGAGGCGGTGGGGTGGAGGGGGGTAGCAGATGCAAGCAGCAATCTCCCCCTCCAATCCTAAAACTGTGTCCTAAATGTGTGGTGGGGTCTGAATGGGGTCTGAACTCGCTTCCGCCTTAAGAGCCCAGAGGCATGTCTACTCGGGAGTAAATCCCATTATAGTCAATGAGGTTTATTCCCAGGAAAGGATTGTCTCGTAAATTTCGCCCAGACATCTCCTCTTGGATTCTCCATCTACCTGGAGAAAGCCCGCAGTTCCGCGTTTGTGTTGACATCAGGGCGATCTGAGCTCTGTTTGGTGGTGCGGGCTGGATCTGTCAGGCTTGGCTAAACTTTTCCATGATCGTGTGTGTGTGTGTGTGTGTGTGTGTGTGTGTGTGTGTGTGTGTGTGTGTGTGTTTCAAAAGCTCTTTTCTCCAGGACGATCTTCTAATAAATTTTGGCTGCAATCCTAAAGACACTTTCCTGGGTGTAAGACAATGGGGCTTACTTTTGAGTAGACCTTGGTAGGATTGTGCTCTTTATATACTTTATCTGAGCTCAGATCTGGTAATGTATTTGTGTTTCTGTGTGAGTGAGTGCTTGTGAGAGTGTGAGGTGTGTACGCGTGAAGCAGGCCCAGAGCAAAGGGTACCTTCTCTGGGCCCCACTGAGAAAATCTGCCAACAAAGATAAGGAGCCAGACTTCCCCTCTCCTCCCCCCGGGTGGGGTGAAGTGCAGCGCCCCGATGGAGGCTCTGCGGGGCGGTGGAGACAGAGCCCGCTGAAGAGAATCACTTCTCCCCAGGGGAGCCCTGCTAAGTGGATCGCCTCCCCCCCCCAGCCCCACATTTGCATTCGCTTAATCTTGGAGTCCCCCGTCTGACTGCTGTTTCCAGTTTAATCTCTCTCTCTCTCTCTCTCTCTCTCTCTGTGTGTGTCTGTGTGTGTGTGTCACTATACCTGCAGACTTGCCCCAGGATGTGGTGCCATCATCACCTATCATGATCGGCCCCACTGGTTGAAAACACAAACCTGTAGTGATGGCCAGATTTATTTATTTAATGATCAGAGCTTTTAATTTAATTATTTCAGGGTTTAAAACTCTTCCTTGGCCATTGCTTAATGGAGGCCAAGTAGAACTCCTCTGGAGCAAAGCAGGACTCAATTAAGGTCTCTTCTTGTGTCTGTCCCACCTTTCTTGTGGGGTCTCTCGGTGAAGCAGAAGCTGGTGGGTCCTTCTGTGGATCCCGCGATTCTAATGGCTTTGTGGAGGCTTATCAAGCAGGACTTGAATATTCCCCTGCCTGCTTCTTCCTCGTGGCTGAGATTCCCCGACGAGCCTTTGAATGGCTGTCACCAATAGGTGACCGGGAGTTAATTAGGAAGTGTCCTCCGGATCAATGAGTCGAGTCCCGAGGCCTTAGCGGGTGGGCGCTCCGTCGATGCTTCAGGTGGAAGTCAATCAGTGGGCTTCGGGCCAGGCAGGCGACGGGGCGGCTCGACGGGGTAACCCCTCTCAGGACATCATGAAATTCTTCCTCCTCCCCCTCAACCCTGCCCTCCTTTCTCTGAGGCCTTCCGTGGAACATGAGACGTGTGGGGCGTCTTTGGCTGACGTTCAAAGGGACAAACCAAATCCCATTTATCAGGCATGAAGGTGGCTGTTGGGGGGGGGGGAGTGTTGGCGTCGACTCAGCCCATAGGAGGTTGGTGCGGCTGCAGTCCTTGCCACACTTACCAGGGAGTAAACTCCATTGACTAGAAAGGGACGTACGTCTGAGTAGTTGGGCATAGGATCAGTAGAGATAACCTACTCAGAAGTAAGATCCATTATACTCAGTTAGAGCTCACTCCCAGGTAAGAGTGGCTAGGATTGCCGCCTCGAAGGTGAGGTCAGCAAGGGGGAAGGAGGCTCTTTCTCCCCAGTATTGTTCGCCCGTCTGTGATAGATGGGTCTAGACAACCGTTCAGGCTCCCTGCGAGGGAGAGAACCGGAGCCTGAGAGAGGGCGTGCGGGAGATGCCGAGGAAAAGGTCACCCCCGGAGCCGGTGCTTGCCCGACGTTCGCCCTTTGCGGAGCAGGCACGGGGTGGGGGCCGTGCTGACCGGCCTGGAGAGCATCCCTCCCTTCCCTTCCCTTCCCCTCCCACCCTGGGGAGCCTCCTTCTCCGGGCCGGTGCCAGATTCCTCCGTTCCCAGAAGTTTCCTCTTGTTTGGGAACTCCGCGCAGTGCGCTTAACCCCGTGTCCTGTTGGTGCGGAGCCAGCCCAGCTCGGAAAAGCACAAGGCGAGCCAGGCGTGGAGGGGGGGGGGGGAACGGGACGTCGAGCTCCAGCACCGCAGCCGTCTCTTCCTTAATCCAGAGATGGGGGAGGAAAGGGGAGGGAGGGACTGAGCGCAAGGACAAAGCCGAGCGGAGAACTCAGACACCCCTCCCCAAAGAACTCTGGAGGGTCGCCCTTCGGAGGGAGCCCAGCTCTGTGTTGGGGGGTGGGTGGGTGGTGAGAGCATCTGAGCTGTAAACTAGGTGAGCCTGGAGTGGTTTCACTGGGATGAGATCTATCCACCTCGCATGCCTCGACGTCACCTTAGACGTATCAAAAAACCCCAGGTTGGACTGCGGGGAAGAGCCTCTTTTCTTTGATAAGGGGTTGTGTTGTGGGGGAAGAGCCTTCCCTAGGAGCCTCCGGAGTCCGGGGTCAGAGTCCCCTTCCCCCCCCCCCCAAAGGAAAGCAGATTTGCGTCGTCTGTGCCGGAGGCGCAGCTCAGCTCAGCTCAGCGCGGCTCAGCCCTCGCCTCTTTGTCTGGAGCTCCTGGCGCTCCAGCCCCCGCTGGAAAGATTCCCGACGTGGAGTCCACGCAGAGCAGAGCAGAGCCAGGCAGCTCTTTGCACGTCACATCTAAATACATCGGTAATTAGATGGAAGCACCGCCGGAAATGATAGATTGGCTGCATAGCTAATAGGGACGAGGACAAATAAAGCCTCCAGCGCCTGCCTGCCTCTTCTCTTCTCCCTCCCCTCCCCTCCCCTCGGATAAGTGGGCCCCTGGAAATCAAGCCCCAGATCGGGAGCGAGGACTGAAATTACATGTCGTCCGTTTTAGGGCTGTAATCAAGCACGCAGATGAGAGGCTTCGTTGCTCCCCTGCTCGCTGCAAGCGCTGCTTGAAACGTGTTTGCTGCATGATTGGGGGAGGAGGAGGAGGAGGCAAAGCGGGCCTTCGTTTGCCAGACCCTCTGGGCGGCTGCGGGCTAAATGCTCTCACCCAGCAGACGAAGCGGACTGGGGGTAGGAGGGAAGAGAGAGAATCTAATCACACCTCAATCCCTGCTGTTATATTGGCCAAACTAGCACTTAAACTGGTTCAGCCATACTAGACGGGGTGCCCGCAGGTACCGTGCAATCCTATGCATAGGATACCTGGAATGCATACTAACTGGATGCATACTACTACTTGGAAGGAAGCCTCACTGCGTCCAATGGCGCAGCCTGTAGGGTTGGACAATTTATTCATTTAATTATTTGAGGGCTTTATATCCTGCCTTTTCAGTGCCCAAGGCGGCTTACAAAGCTTTGATCCTTTTGTCCTCACCTGTGAGGTAGGTAGAGTTATAGGGTGACCATATAGAATGGAGGACGGAGTGCCTGTACCTCTTCCAGATCTCAGTTCAACTTCTCAATCGCAAGCTTTTGTTTGAGATTGTAACCCCCTAAGCACACTTATTAAGGAGCAAGGATCATGGTGGGAATTGGGATTTGTTTGGTTACCTCTCAAACCCAATCCTATCTAACATTCCACTGCCCATGCAGCGACAGCCACAAGACAAGGAAATTAAGAGCACACTTCTAACCATGTCTAATCAAAAGTAAGACCCATTGTGTTCAATGGGCCTTACTCCCATGAAAGTGTCTTTAGGATTGCTGCCCAAGGTTGCATGCCTAAAGACACATTCTTGCGAGTAAAACCCATTGAACACAATGGGACGACACCCCACACCACAGGATGTAGTGCACACCCTTATGCTAGTGCTGCATCACCACTGAAAAGTTGGGTGGGATTGAGCCCTGAATGTTGCAAACTGTGGCACAATTTCCATAGACACCGTTTGTTGGTCCTAAACCAACAATATTGAACAGATCCAACAGGGAAAGGAGGAGTTGAGGAAGCACTTCTAAACAGTGCTTCTGGGCCTCATACAGCACAGTGATCTTATGGATCTTTAATTAAGAAATGGAGCCTATTGATTTCAGGAGAACTTTGAGAGAACATGTATTTCAGGAGCACCTCCTCTCTCCCAGTCCGCATGGTCCCTCTAATAGGATCTGTTCATTTCTGGACTCGAACAATGCCTGGCTTGCACTGGTTCTAATGAATGTGACAGGCGTGGTAGTAATTTGCAGAGAAATCCTTTTGGCTTTATGGGATATGGACTGTTCTGGAGCCTGTCTGTATTTCTCTCATATTTTGGGAGTTTTTGATAAACAGTCCTTGTTGCAATTTCCTGGGGCAATTTAACTCTCTGTTTTATAAACTGCAGAAGCCCTGCCTGGTCATTATCATGCAAACCTCCTCCAGAGGTTTTCAGAGGGTTTGCTTAATGTCAAGAAGTGATGGGTGGGCAGATGCTATACGATTTTAAAGCAAATCAGCCACCTGTTATCTGTTTGTGACTGTAGTCCTGTCCCTGCTTTCTTCCACCACTACCCACAGTGGACATACTCTTGAATAAACATGCATCAGAGTCTTCAATCCAGTGGAGTAGCTAATGATTGTGTTACCTGGTGCAGAGCTCAAAATAATTTCCCAGATGTTATGCTTGGGCTCTTAAAAACTGAAACTGCGGATCTGTCCCTGCTTCCCTCAGGTTCATCCTCATATTAACAAGTTATTGGTTACCTGTTGTATCATAACATTAAATTGGCACTTGGAATAATCATTATCAGTTTTGAGTTTAAGAATTCCATTTTTGTTGCATGGTGCAGTTGTGTTTTTATTTTCTGGTTATTTGCCTATACCTTTTGACAGAGTGGAGATATTTTGGCTGACACAGTTTGTTTCACTGCACTTTGCATTAAATTCTGCATAGAATGGTGTATAATGTGATGATATTCAAGAATGCCAAGGTTTTCATACTTTTGGCCATTAGTGTGCTCTGGTGGTTGCCTCCCTAAAGTTTGTTGTGCAGTGCAGATGCTAACCCCTGCATCCCTTAGCTACATCACTGGTTCCATCAGTGATTCCAAAGACATCAACTGCCAGAACATGCAAAATGAGGCCTGTGTTAGTTTACTAATTCCAGAGTCAGGGTGGTGTCAGGGTTGGATTCTGATGTGGACATGGAAAGTTCACATTCAACTAACTGTTCAGTCATGAACTCTTAAAGTGGCCCTGAGCCATTATTTTCAGTCTAAGCTTTCTCAAGGACTGTGGTGAGAATAAAAGCAAGACAATCCCATTTTTCATTTTTAGATCCTTGGAGGAAGGTGGTGAACTTGGGTAAAGAGGGTAAACAAAACTGCCGGGTACACTGTATTATATTTTCAACATTATGCTTTGACACTTTCAAAGAGAATATCAGTGGTATTTTTTACTCTGACACACTTAGTAACATTTAAAAGCAATCCTGTGATATATTAGTAGTATTATCTTCAAGTGAAGGGTGGAATGGCTTGCCCAAGGTCATCTAGTGAATTCCAAGGTGAGCTTAGACTTAACACTTGAGATTTCACATCCCACCATCTTGCATTACGGCATTTATCCATTAGATACAATGGCGTACCTAGAGGGGGGTGCAAAACACTATGAACACAATCCTAACCATGTCTACTCAAAAGTAAGCTCCATTGTGTTCAATGGGTCTTATTCCCAGGAAAGTGTCTTTAGGACTGCAGCGTAAGTTTTGCAAAGAGCCTCACCACAGCTTGCAAGGGGCCAGGAATATGCCTCCCTTTTGCACCCCCCTCGCCTGGAATGGCTCCGAAGGGGAGGGAGAGGAGGGGACGCTTGCACGTTGCCTGCAAAACTTAGTGCTTTGCACCCCTTCTAGCTACGCCACTGAGTTAGTGTCCAGTAAATATTTTAATGCTGGGAGCCCTTATTGAAGCCTTAACTAAGTGGTGGATGAGGCTAAAAGGGTCCAACCCTTGGAAAGAAACAGAGGGCGCCTGTAATAAAGGAGATCGATGCTTTGCTGCGGTTTGGAGGGCTTGAAATGAACCTCAAGCATGTGCTGCTTTGGCCACCAAAGATCAGGCCCCTTCCTGAGCTGGGCTGCCCTTATGGAGGGGATTCTCTGTGGCTGCTGGAGGTGGAGAATCGTGCAGTGCTGCGCTCAGCCGTCCGTTTCCACCGACTGCAAGGCAGGCACACGATCAGTACCGGAGCCTCTGGCGCTTTGGCAGGCTGGCCTTGATTGTTAAAAATAAGCGCTGGTGGAGGAGGGGAAGAGGAGGAAGAAGAGGAGGAGGAGGAGGAGGAGGAGGAAGGGGGCTCTCTTTCTCCCCTTCTCGCAGCTATCTAGCCACTTAAATAGATCAAGTAGATTTTTTTCCTAACCTCATTTTACTACATCAGAAAGGTGGGGGAGAGAGAGAGAGATTGAGAAAGAGAGAGAGACTGCTAAACAAAAAGAGCGAGCGAGGTTCCTCCCTGGCTGTGAGTGCAGATGGGAGCGGAGGCCTCGTTTGCAGACAGGGGGAGTTCCCAGATCTTGAGCAGGGCTGGCTGGCTGCGTTTAATCCCTGCCGGTGTCCTTCCCCTAAGCAAGGCTGATAAGCGAGAATTACGCGGACTCGACCTCTCCTTTCCTGGGCACTGCTCAGCCGTCGAGCCCCGGACCTTCAGCCAGCCGCTGGGGCGATCTTTCCAGGCAGAAGTTAATGAATGTTTGACAAGAGTTCCTCTAGCAGGGAAGGGCCTGTCTTAATGAAAACAAGGAGGCCACCAACCCACAACCCACCCTAGAGAAAATCACCTCTTTCTACTCTTGCAGCACCTTCATTTTTCTTGCACGCTTCTGCTTCTTCAGTTGCCACAAGAAAAAAAATCTAATATAATTCTCTTTACTGAGAAAAGTATGCAGAAAGTTCTTTCTTGGCGTAGATGTGTCATATTTTGGGGAGCCATAGTAATGTGGTGATAGCCGTACAGGGCAACTCATTCCTTGATTCCTCGGCTTAAATTAAATCCATGCCTCGTCCATTATATCCGATGCAGTCCTGAGTGGGGAAAGGTATAAGGAAGCCTGCGTGGAAGACGATCTTTGACAGCATGAAATATAATTTTGTGATCTGCAAGACACTTTCCAGTTTAATCTCATTACGCACCACCGGCTCCCGGTGTTATTTTGTAGGAGGCGGACAATGATCAATTTACATTGACCCGGGGCTGGGCAAGCTTTTAGATCGTAATTGCCATATTGATTTGCATGCCAAAAAAAAGTAGATGAAGAAGAAAAAAAAGAGGGAGAACTGCTAAAATTAAACACCGGAAGCTACTTTAAACTAAATTTAATGTCTAAGTACAAATAGAAAAGACCTGCTAAACTCTGGGCTGCTAGACTTCTATTTTTAGAGCTGTGAAACATGAGAAGGAGGTAGATGGCTTATGTTGCTTTGGCCTATGCGCTCCAGAAAGTGGGACCGATCGTACAATAGCCCTGCAAGACCTTTTAAGAGTTGCTAGCCTTAGGGAATTGCATTCAAATTCTTTGGAATATGAATATATTCCACACACACTACACTGTGTCAGCTATACTGTACTATATTTTATATACTCTAGTAAATATATACTACATATAAAAATTTACTTCAATCTAACACACCTTTTCAGCTGAATTTAGTCTCCAAAATCAGGGTCTACATTAGATTTGATGGTTAATTAGACTTAAGTAAATGTGGTATTCTAATTATAAGTATAGGGTGCACATTAGATTCCAAGGTGCATTAGATTCGAGTAGCTACAGGGTGTGTGTGTGTGTGTGTGTGTGTGTGTGTGTGAGAGAGAGAGAGAGAGAGGGCCTATATATACATACACGTCTACACACACACGCATGCCTGGTTTTAATATATATAAACACATGCCTAGAAATATATATATTTCTTTGGCCTTTATATAAAGCAAATCTCGACTGGAAAGCACTCTGTTTTCCTGACGGTAAGGACAAGGTTTTAATTTGCTGAGGCAATTAATGAAGAAAATATAGAATCTAGCTGCAGCAGCAGACGCCAGTGCTTCCCTGGAAACTGGCTGTACAGAGAGTTGAGTGTAGTCAGCGGACCGTTAGGAAAGGGGGTGGGTTACTGTTCCGCTCTGCAGCACATCTCCTTAGAGGAAAGCATTCCATGCACTTTGTATTGCCTTAATTTAGTTGCAGCAGGAGAGTTGGGGAAAGAAACCCACTTCCTTCCAAATTGTGCTCTGTCAGTCTCCACCACTCATGTGCAAAAGGAAGAGCCTGCAAGATCTTTGTAGGGAGGGATCTTTTCTGCTTTACAAATGTTTTCTGTGCAGTAGATTCTTCTATGCATGTTTATGCCATGGATTTTATTTCCAGAATATGTAAAGGACCACAGTCCTTGCCTGCTAACTGGGAGTTTCAAGATGCCGCTCTATGCACATTAATCTAAGCGCAAGCTCTATTGAACACAGCAGGACAGGCCTCTGTGTCAACATGCAAAGGATTGAGCTGCATGTATGCTTCTGTTTGTCAAAGCCTTACAAGTAAATGGCAACTTCTAACACCCTGATCATAAATATGCTACTTGGAAAGAAAACTGCTAAGCACTTCTTACACAGCTGCATTTTTTTGGGTACCTTGTTGCTGTTGTTGCTTTCAAATTAACAACACTCAGCAATTTGCCCTGAGAAAGTGTCCAGTGTTCAACTGAGCCTTTCCCAAATATGTGCTGCAGTTTTAGTTTATTTAAACGTATAAACAGGTAGGTGGTCAGAGTTCTGCAAAGGCTTGCTTAAGCACTTTTATTATTAAGGCTGGAAATAATTGTCTGTGTAATATTCCATGTAGTACTTCTGGCATGAGGCAACAAAATCACTTGCCCATTTCTAAATAAGATTGCTATTGAACTCAATAGTATTCATACATGAGTGACTGTCTATGACTGGTCCCTCTTAAAGGCCAAGAAAAGTGAATCAGTAGTATTCGGTCTACTGTCACTTTGTACATATTTTGGTATGGAGTTAGAAACTAGCCAGTGTTGTTTATTTTTATACTTCAAGGTTGTGATTTCCATCCAAGGATGTGCAATGTAAGGGTGATAGGTGAGGCAGAACTATCTCACCAGTCCTTTGAATAGCATCACAGCTGCTGCTGCTGGGTGAGGTGTGCAAGCATTCACAACCCACATGCTCAAAACAGTGGCTGCAGCACATGGGTTTTGTGTCTTGGTGTGCTCACAGCCATGATGGTGAAACTTTTAAAATGACTCCAGATTTAGGGCAATTCTGCCTCACTTGTTGTTCCCACACTATATACCAAGTGCTTTCATCAAATTTCTAAGGTTTACTTCCAAGTGGTTGTGCTTTGGGTACTGAAAGCAGAGACTGCCAGTCTGAATAGGTACCATCAGGGATTCTTAAACTACAGTCTATCACCACATGACCCAAAGACATAGAAATTTATTTAGCCAGATTATAAAAGAATCTGATTATAAAAGATTATAAAAAGAGGGCCTGCAGGGATTGGTCTGTTATCCTTTCTAATGTGTGCATGCGCACGCATTTGCACGTGCACGCACACAGATGTCTGTTAGAAGAATCTTCCTGGATCAGTGTCCATTTAGTCCATAATTCTTTTCCAAACAGTGGTGAACCACATGTTTCCATTAGTTTTCATGGTGAATGGCCATTGCTAGACCTCTCCTTCATTTATCCATCTAAAGGCCATCTAGGCCAGTTGATATCCCCACATCCTGTGACAGGGAATTCCACAAGTTAGCTGTGTGGTGTTAAAGAGCACTTCCTGTGGCTTGAGGCCTTGTCTCATGAGAAGGAGGAAAATTTCTCACCTCTTTTCCATAGTGTGCTTAATCTTTGTTTATCTGTCTACATTGTCTCAACCCTGCCAGAGCTGGCCCAAGGCCTCCTGGTGCAGCAGGCCAAATGCTACCCCCTTTACTCAATGATGTGCCAGCTTTTCCTGCTCTCCAGTGTTTACCTCACCACTCTCCTCCTGTCTCTATTCCTCTTTGTCTCTCTTCCTCTCTTGTCAATCCAGGAAGGAGCATGGAAGCAAAGAGATGATCAGAAGTTCCCCATTCCCTGAGGCAGGGGTCTCTAAACCTTTCAGCCAGAGAGCAGCATCAAATGTGTGGCAAAATGTCAAGGACCAAAAATAAATTTAAATATAATATTTAAATAACTATATTAGAGATAAAATGGGGTTCAGAGGCTTCTGTGGGCTGAATGGAGGCTTGGCAAGAGCGCCATCTGGCCCCCAGGGCCTAGGTTTGGAGACACCTGCCCTCAAGTGACAGCTTTTCACCCAACTAAAATGTTCTAAATGCTTTAGAAGGGGCAATTCAGCATGCTGGGACACTTCAGTCTCCAATGAGCCTCTGGCCCATTGTAGACTGTTGGAGCCTGTGCTGCCCTGTGGCAGCCCTAAGTTTGGTCTATGTCTGCCTATGAACAACTTCTGTCACCATATGTTTCTGGCATGGTCTGCCTTGGTCTGTATGTTTTCACTGAATGTGGGTGGGTGGCAAACTATTCGTGCTTCTCATGTGGTTCTGCATGCCTGAACTCCAGTTTTTATGTTTGTGATAATAAGCTCAGTAAAATCCATTCATTCATATAAATGTCATCTATAATGTATTAATGTATGTAAATTTATTCAAATTCGAAATGTAAATTAATTCTTTCTTTCTCCTCCCCATAACACAGTGTTGGAGGGATGTGTTTCCCACCTGCCATAATATTTGATGTTTGTCCATGTGCTTTGGCCTCTGAAGAAAGTTCAGAGATTCTCCAATCCTCTGATCATTTTGGTTTTTTTCTTTTTCCTTGTGCTGTGATTTTTTTGTTTAAATAGCAGAGCAAGTATTGTACAGAGCATTCAACACTGTTGTGATCACACCATTAATTTATATAAAGGCACCATGATACCGGCTGTTTTATTGTAAATCCCTTTCATAATAAACCCAAAACTGAGTTTACCTTTTCATCTGTTTCTGAACACCAGGTGGATGTTTTTATTGAACTGTTCACCATGATCCCAAGATTTCTTTCCTGATTAATCACCAGCAGTTCAGATCCATTGGGCTGTAGATTGTTAGGAGGTTTTGCCCCAATGCGCACTGCTTATTTTCAATGAATTTGTGTTGCCATTTTGTTACCCTTTTATCCAACATTGTTGATGAAAAGTGTTCTGGTTTTTTTCACTGTCTGCTTAAAATTATTCCTGAAGGTTTCACCTCCTGAAGGTTTCATGCTCTGAAGTGTTTATTGGTTATTCTGATGGACAGGGTAGTTTGCTGATTAAATCATTCCTTTGTTTTTCTGAACAATATACCTGTCTTTCCAAAGTTTGAGCTGCCATTTTTATTCAGTTAAGTAGATTTTCATATTTTATTTTAAAGGGACCATCTTACCTTTTATGGTTTCTTTGGCACTGGTTTATCATGATGGCGTCCGCACTGTCTAAATTGTGGAGTGGCAGTTGTGATCTACGGTCTGTAGTTTGCTTGTGTATTTCCTGAGCCACAATGCTTGTGTTCTCTTATTCCTGGGTTATTCCCAAACTAAGATCAACAAGATCCTTGTACAGTTCCATATGTGCATAGCTTGGAATAAGTCTCATTGAACTCAGTGTAACTTCTCCATCAGTGTGCATGGGATTGGGCTGTTCAGTTGGGGTTGTAATTGGTTTCAGACATCTATTATCAAGTCAATGTCTGGCTGACTTTAAAAGAAAGCAGGCCAGGAATACATTGCTGTGGGCAACCCATAAACTATTTTACTCAGTAATTCTACTGCACACCAGTAAGGCCTTTCTGGACTAAGCGTTGGATTTCAGCGTATGCTTTCTGTCTCAGATCTCTCAACACTTTCAAAGTGAGGCATGGAAAAGTGCAGTGGAAACAACTAAATCTAAGGTTTGCTTTTTAAAAAAGTCAACAACCACAAAGCAAGTAAAGTTGCAATGGGAAGGTCTAAGGACCCAGAGAAGGGTGCTGCAACCATATGCGGTTCACTAGCGAGGAATACTCTTTTCAATGAAACTGAAAACACAACACTCATCAAGCAAACATCTAGAGTGTAAAGATACTACAAAGCAAGGAAAGTGCAGAGAATTCTTTGTTAGGGGCCTATAGAGAAGGCCCAACGGAAGTCAGTATTCAGATGAGGGCCAGCATTTGATTCCAGTTCCGAGGCACACAAACAGTCCAGTGCTTTGCCTGTCTACTCAGAAGCAAATCTCTTTACAGACAATAAGGCTTAGCGCACAAGCCAAACCATGTGCACTCAAAAGTAAGTCCCATTGTGTTCAGTGGGTCTTATTGTTAGGAAAGTGTCTTTAGGACTGCAGCCTTACTCCAAGGAAAGTGTGAACACAGGATTGCACCCTTACCCAGCTTCTCTACTCAAAAGTAAATCCCACAATAGTCAGTGAGGCTTTCTTCCAGGAAAGTGTGTGCATGCTTCTTTGGAGCTCAGTCTTCTGCTTTTACTCAGAAGTAAATGACATTACAGTCAAGGGAGCTTCCTTCCACCCAGAAAAGTGAGGCTCCATTTGGTCCCCGCACTTGGAATGGCTTCAAAGGGTGAGTTGACTGTGCGCCCCCTCTAGCTACGCCACGACTGGGAGCTGCAGCCTTCGTTCCGCTGGAGAGGGAAGGGCAGCAGCCCAGCCAGCGCCGGAGCAGGAAGTGCCGCTTCTCCTTTCTCTCCCCTCCAGTCTGTTCCCGTCGTCGGGCTGGCACTGGCCGCTTCAGACCGGGGCAGGTGCTGTCATGGGCAGCGCGGGGGTTGGGTTGGCACAAGAGCCTCAGTGCCGTCGGAAGGGTCGTGCCCAGCGGAGCCCGGGGAGCCTGGCCGGGTCTGGGGAACAAAATGTCAGCCCAGGACGCGGCTGCGGAGTCAGGCTTCAGGCTGTCCCTGTCCCCGCTGGCAACAGAGACCGCGATCCCACCCACACTGGAACGGGACTTACTTCTGAGTAGACGTGCACAGGGTCGGTCTCGGAGGCTGCGATTCTGTCCACGCTTCCCAGGGAGTAAGCACATTGACTACAATAGGACTTACTTCTGAGTAGGTATGCTTAGGCTGCAACCCTATCCACGCTTCTGGAATAAGCCCATTGACTTTAATGGGATTTATTCTGAGTAGACGTGCCTAGGATTGGGGGCTGAGACTGTGCCCACGTCGTGGGACCGTCTTTCCTGTACACGTGCCCGAGATGGCGCTAGCTGGAAACCAAGTGGCTCGCTCGGCTAAGGCCCTGCTGCGCTGCCGCGGGGAGCGAGGGATGCAGGCGCCCCCCACATGTACGAGGCCAGCCAGCCCCGTCCGGGACCCTCGCAGGAAAGATATCGTGCGCTCTCCGAGGTTGCCCTCCATAATCCACCCAGTACAAAGACCTGCTCCCTCTGGGCTCTCCTTCTGCTTCTGTTTAGGAGGGGGTGGAACACACCGTGCTTGCTTGCTTTCTTTCGCAGACATTTAATATGTGGGACAACAACACCTGCTTTCCTCCCCCTCTGAAGTACACATACCCCCTCTGAGTCTTCATATAGATCGAGGCCACACACACACACACACACACACACACACACACACACACAAACACACACTCCATGCGTACGAGGTCACGGAAGGGCAACGTGTTTGTGTGTGTGTCTGTATATGTATATACGGATGTGTCTGTGTGTGTGTGTGTGTGTGTGTGTGTGTGTGTATATATATATATATATATATATATATATATACACACACACACACACACACACACACACACACACAAACACAAAAGCAGGCCTCTGTCAGTCTTGGAAGACTATGGTATTGTGCTCCGCGCTGCATATGCTGCATGCGAAGCATGAAAGCCTGGGTTAGATTGTTATGGAGGATAGGCTGTTGCCCAAGAGCAAATCCCCCCTCTCAATGCCACTGAATTAGTCCAATGGAAAGGCAGAGCCAATACGAATCCAGCTGGCATTGCAGAGCTGGGCTAAGGACAGGAGCTCACCCTGTCTCAAACCCTGGCCTGCTGGTTAACAGGCACAGCTTCTTAACCGCTTGTGCCACCCACAGCCCGCACATACACACCCCCACCCACACACACATACATCCACAAGTTGCCGTTCTGTGCCATATATATATGTGTGTATGTGTGTGTGTACACACTTACAGAGGTTGCCCTTTTGTGACACCGTATATATGGAGAATAGATTTGTATGTGTGTGAATACTTGTAATATTCTTGTAACACGTATATACATATATGTATGTATGTATACACACATATACACACACACTGGTTGCCCTTCTATGATCTCGTATATAAAGAGAGTAGTCCTACAATCCAGAGTAACTATGGGAGCATGTAAGAGACATTACGTGCACTCGTAGTTACAGCACCACCTAGTGAAAACCAATGGGAAATTCATATTGCAATCCAGAGTAAATTGTTCTTACACCAGAGCAAAGACTCCCCATAGTTACTCTGGATTGCACCCTAGATGTGTGTGTATATGTGTAAATAGCAAGTGTGTGTGTGTACACACACACACACACACACACACACACACACACACACACGTGTTTTATATACACATATAACTCAACATATACGAGTAATATACGTATTATATGCACGTATACAAATACTACATGTCCTCAATATATGAGGTCAGAGAAGGGCAACGTGTGTGTGTATGGACATGTATGTGTGAATACACACACACACACACACACACACACACACACACACACACACACGTAAGTATGTATATGTACTGTATATGGGGAGAGAGTGCAATATACATATTTCAATACATAGGACGTGTGCATGCTGTCTGTTTATTGAAGGGAGCCAGACGTGCCTGGCTGTGTCTGTCGAGTGAGGCGACGAGGCCAGGCTCAGCTGAGCGCAGCAACCAGGAAATCCTGCTGAACCGTGAGCTTCTCCGTGGTGGAGGCTCGATCAAAGGAGGCCGGATCCTGCGTGTTGACTGGAAGGGAGGGAGGGAGAGAAGCAGGGGCGTGTTTGGAGTGTTGGCTCCCAGTGCTAGACATAGTGCGAGTGCTCTTGGGTCGTTCCTTTGTCGGTGGGATCAGAAGAGAAATGGGAGACACGCTTTAGTCGACGGCTTTACACGTCTACTCAGAAGTCAGCCCCTTTGTAGTCAACGCAGCTTCCTCCCAAATAATTGTGATCTTTTTGCCTACGAAGCCAGCGCCTGGAGGGAGCTGTGGGTCCCTGTGCGGTGTGGGGAGGGGGTTCGCTTTTCAGAGAGGGCGGCCGGGTGGCCTTTCCCAACCAGACCCCCTGGATCTGGCCCTTCTCTCCTCCCAACGAGCAGCCCGTGCAGACACCGAGGCAGGCATAAACTTGTGAGATCAGGTTTCCTGCTGAGCTCCCGAAGGAGAAGTCAGCATTTGATTGAAGCTACACTTGGTTCTCGGTTCCCAGGGGGACAACAGCCCTGAAATACGAGAGCGCTCTTGCTCGCTCCTTCCTCCCTCCCCCTCCTCCTCCCTCCCCCGCGTCTTCCTCTAAAAGCCTTTGTGCTGAAAGAGCCTCGGTAGGCACGGAGCGCTGCTCTCTCCTTTCCTCTCCTCTCGCAAGAATGCGCCGCAGCCTCAGCCTGCTGCTGCTGCTGCTGCTGCTGCTGCTGCGGCTGACATGATTTGGTTCGCGGTGGTGCCTTCCCTCCCCCTCCAGCCCAGGAGATTACCAGCTCCGTCGAGGCCAGGGCTACATCGCCTGCCAACCAGTGGCATAGCTAGAGGGAGGCTCAGCACTCAAGCCTAGGAGCCATTCAAGGTGGGGGTAGCAAAAGGGGGCTCCGAAGGGGTGAGGCTCCCTCCAAGACTTGACTGCTCCGACCCCCCCCCCAGCTATGCCACTACAGCTTCCCCAAAAGAATGTTCAGTCCTCCAACGTTCCATCCATAGAACGTTCAGTTTCCCAAGGTTTCATCCATAGAACGTTCAAGCTCCACAACGTTCCTTCCGGACCAATTCCGTTTTGCAACCCCCACCTGGAAGGGCTCCGAAGGGGTGAGACTCCTTCCAAGACTTGATTGCTGCGCCCCCTCTAGCTATGCCACCGCTGCCAATTTGCTAAGCCAGACTGGGAACCCCTTGCGAGAGAATCTTTGGGACGTTGACACCAACACCTTTTTCTACGCAGAATGTGTGGGATTTAGGCTTCACTCCTATACACACTTACCTTGGAGTTAGCATTATTGACTATAATGGGTTTCCTTCTGAGTAGACATGTATCGGATTGCACTGTCAGTACCCAATCCTATCCAACTTTCCAGCTCCAGTGCAACTGTATTGCGGCCCTTATCTTGTGAAGGCCTCCATAACTACTCCTCCCCCTCCACAAGGATGCAGCGCACACCCCATTGGCATGGTTACACCACAGCTGAAAAGTTGGATAGGATTTGATCCCTACTCCAAACCCTGGCAGCTGAAGGTTGCAACTGGATGTGCAGCAAGAGGAGGAACCGACTTCAGTATAACAACCCAATCCTATGCATGCCTCCTCAGAAGTAAGTCCCATTAGAGTCGATGGGGCTTACTCCCAGGAAATTGTGGATAAGATAGCAGCCTAAGAGCCCAACCCTATGCATCTATACTCAGAAGTAAGTCCCATTATAGTCGATGAGCCTTACTGCCATGTAACTGTATAGGACTGCAGCCCAATTCTATGCAATTTCTAGTGCTGGTGCAGCTGTGCCAATGGAGGATGAATTGGGGGAGTCAATCAGGCCTCTTCTAGGTATGGGAACATGAGTTCCGTTAGCTCAGGATTGAACTGAGCCTGCGTCAGCACTGGGAAGTTGGTTAGGTTTGGGCCCTAAGTTCCAATGACCAGGACTGCTAGGCTTTCAGGTGCTCCAGGATGCTATTTTGGTTTCCAAATAGGCTTGCTGAGTATACTGCATTTTTAATGCAAATTTTTTTTTTAAAAAAAAGCATACTGACAGCAAACAAAAGAGGCACATGGAAAAGGGAAAGATAAGAGTAATGAATGCAAGAAAGGCCTTCGAGCAGAGATCCATGCAGGCCATGGTAGGAGTTGCACAGACATCACCCCTGTCTGCCTGGATCTGCACCCTGCCTTCGGTGGCCTTGCCTCCCTTCTGCAGGGCTGGCTGTCACGTCCACGTGTTGAGGGTCAGGAGTTAATTTTCACGGCTTTTGGGGCCTCCCAGAGCCGCACTCCAGGAGATCGCAGCTGAGTCTCCTGCTTCACAGTGCCCGCCACCTGATCTCCCTAATGGAGATGAATGGCAGGCATGCATTTGCATTGCACGCACTTACTCGAGAGCAAGCGACCTGGGGGGAGGATCTGGAGGCCAGGCTGGGGAGGGGGCCCAGCACTGAGGGAGGAGGTGACCATGGGTGCAATCCTAAGCATAGGTAAGTCCCAATGTGTTCTATGGGGCTTACTCTCAGGAAAGTGTACATAGGATTGCAGCCTATATGTCATGACCGAAAAAAAGAGAATAAGGTCTCCTATGACAACCAAGAAAAATGCTGGACATGACATAATAAAATAGTTTTCAAGTGATTAATTTAAGCACAATCTTACATACTATTCAATTTAAAACTATTGTAGTACGTCTAATTTATTACATAGAATTTGTTAGTGATAAGAAGGATACATGCTGCCTGCTCACAAGGAACATTAAGATTTTTTAAGGCTAAAAAGAGGACATGTCCTGGAAAAAGAGGATATTGTTCACCCTGGTGGGAATTCTGTTCCAGGTACCCTCATCTCCAGAGGGCGAGAAGCAAGCCTGGCCTGCTAGACGGTCTAAAGAGCAGAGCACCTCCGATCAGGAAGCCTTTGGGAAACCTAATCCTTTTCCACCAGAACGTAATTCATCAGGGCAGGAAAATAGGCCAGCGCTACGGATAGAAGCAGGAGCGCCTCCGACGCATTGAGGAGATTAGCTCAGCAGCCTGAAAGCGGCGGCTCTACCACGCAGCCCACCCCTGCCTGGCCTGGGGAGCCCAGGCTCCCTCTTCTCTCCGCTGCAAGGTTCAGGGTGATCCAGAGTGCCATCTGTCCTCTTTTTCCGGGGACATGTCCTGTATTTTAGCCTTGGGGGAAAATGTCTTCAATGTCCTTTTTTCCCTTGGGCAGCATGTGGCCTTCTTGAAATCAATAAATTATATATAATCATTTAATAAGTAGCATTGGTTGAAATTCACCACATGAAAATTATATAGATATGAGTGTTTTTTAGTTTTTATTTTGTCATGTCCTACATTTTTCTTGGACGCCTTACATTTTGGGGGCCTTCTCCTCTTCTGGGGTTATGTCATATGATTTGATCCCGCTTCTGATATGGGGTAGTGCTGACTCCGAGCCCTCGTTTGGGAGGAGTGGTGGAAACAGCCTTCCCATTGCCCTGGGCACCCTAAGGTCGTATGCATGGTGGTTCCCATAAAATAATAGGGTAAGCCACTACTTCTCTCCTTCCACCCACCCTTCGGCTCTTCTTCCCCACCCCTTCTCAAACCCACTGGAAGGATGCATAAAACCACCTTTAAGCCATCCGAAAGGAAAAACAAGCAGATCTTTATCAGCACCTCCTCGAACCGACGGTGAGAGGATTTGAGCATAAGCCGGTTTCCCAACCGGTTTCAGATCAAAGCTCATCGACTGACTGGAGACTGGTCTGAAAATGCTTGCCTTGAGGTTGATGCAGAGAGAGAGAGAGAGAGAGAGAGAGAGAGAGAGAGAGAGAGAGACTCTTCCTTTCACTCAGTGCAAAGGTGATGGGTGAGCTTACGAGCGTAGGTAAAATGGCGTAGCTAGAGGGGGCAAAGCACTAAGTTTTGCAGGCACCTAAACGTTTTGGGTGATATGCCTCCCATTTCCTCCCACCACCCAGAATGGCTCCAAAGTGGAGGGGAAGCACGTTGCAAATCTTAGGCTGCAATCCTAAAGAGACTTTCCTGGGAGTAAGAACCATTGAACACAATGGGACTTTTAAGTAGACATGGTAAGGATTGTGCTCATAGTGCTTTGCCCCTTCTACTGTAGCTACGCTCAGATCGCCACTGAATCTCAGCATCTTTGATCCGCACAGACAGACAAGAGAGATGCGTTCCAGAGGGGGGGTCGGGTCCACTAACTGTGGAATAACAGTTAAGTCAGGGTGACCACATCTCATAACCAAAAAAGAGGACAGAGCACCCAAAATGTAGGACACCCAAGAAAAATGTAGGACTAGACCATAGAAAAGCTTAAAAACATTGCTTTCATAGGGTTATTTAAATTCTATAATGCTGATTATTACATTTAAAACGATGTTATATTATTATTTATTACATATAACTGATGAATTCCAAGAAGGCTCCATGCTGCCTGCTTACAAAGAAAAGGAGGACAATCAAGTCCCCCCCCCCACACTCCACAGGCTAAAATGCAGGACATGTCCTGGAAAAAAAGAGGACAGATGGTTAACCTGAGTTAAGTAAGAGTCCCCTCCTCCTAAATGAGGAAATTCTCCTGCGGAACGAGAGGCATTAAGCCTTCTAAGATCCCCAATGGGCGAGACTCCGGCAGTGGCACGGGCCAGGAGAGGCTAAGCTACTGCAGCTGCAGGATCCGGTCCCAGAAGGAGGGGAGAATGGAGGAGGAGGGGGATCGAGTCATGTAGGGAGCAGACCCTTCCTTGGAGAGGAGGGATCGCAAGAGCTGCTGATGCAAATGGGGAGGGGCATGGGGGGTAGTGGGCTCCTTGTTTGGACCCAGCCAGCTGCAAGAACGATGCTGGAGCAAGGCAGGCAGGCACAATGCTGCTGTTGTTGGTTTGATCTCTAGCTGGGGATTGTTAGTCTGGATTTAACTATGTGGTGTGGGGAGGTGGAGGGGGGGAATGAAGGCTGTTTACAGCCAGCGCAAATAATGTGACAGCTGTTGGAGCGCGAGAAGCCAGCGCCTCTTTGGCTTGGACACAAAGCTCTCACTATGGAGGGAACACTCCCGGGAGGGGCGGGGGGAGCCAGGGACAGGCAGTGGATCCGCTCCGGACCTTGCAGAGAAAGTGGCACCCACCCACACTCCCCCCTCCATGCACCCTCCGCCTTCCAGTTCAGGCCAAACTCTCTTGGCAGGCTTTGTAGCAGCAGCAGCAGCAGCACAGCCTCCCCCTCTCCCCCTAGTCTGATTCCAGAGCCTGCAGCAGGATTTAGGGCAGGCTTGCTCAGAAGCAAGTCCTCCTCAGTTCAAAGGGAGATGGGGGTCTGATGATTCAGGGGTCTCCAGGCTTCTCAGCCAAAGGGCCACATGAAATCTCTGGCAGAGTGTTCAGGGCTAGAAGAAAAATTAATTATAAAATTTCAATAACTACAGCACGTTGGAGATGGAACCTAGTTTAATGAAGAAATGGGCTCACATTTCCAGGATTTCTGCAAGCACCAACACACAGCGCAGAAATAAAGCACACATTTAAATGGATACACCATCCCTCCATCACCATCACATCTCCCACCCCATCATCACAGCTCCAATTGTGTTTGGTCAACTGAGTCAGAGGTCGGCTGCAGGCTTATTGTGGGCCACATCTGGTCTCCCAAACCAGGATTTGGAACCCCTCAGCTAGGGAGATCATGTCACCATCCTTCAGTGCTTAACACCATGCCAGAAGAAGGGTCCTTCCTGGGAAAGTTAGAGGAAATTCCCCACCACAAGAAGATTTACATGCCTCTTTTCAACAAAAGTTGACAAAAGAATTATGTAGCATATTTATTTAGCAAAAAAAAAAAAAAATATGTGCACAACAGGCTTTTTTTAGCCTTCATCTGGTCCTAAGCAGTTTGAAAATCCAGGTGTCCTATGAGGGCCCAGGTATCCTATGATTCATTCAGCATTGACTGCTTTGAGTTTTATGGAGCAGCATAAAAAGTGCTGTGGCTGTGGGTGGCACAAGCGGTTAAGACGCTGTGCCTGTTAACCAGCAGCCCAGGGTTCAAGACCCGGGTCGGCCCCACAAGACAGGGTGAGCTCCTGTCCTTAGCCCAGCTCTGCGACGCAACTGGATCCAATCGTAATGGCTCTGCCTTTCCATTGGACTAATTCAGTGGCATGGAGAGGGGGGGATTTGCTGCTTGGGTAACAGCTTATCCTCCATAACAATCCAACCCAGGCTTTTGGTATGCAGTGCTGAGCACGATACCATAGTCTTTCAAGACTGACGGAGGCCTGCTTTTTATAAAAAGTGCTCTCTCTCTTGTGCAAATTGCTGTGGCAATTTCTCACAAGCATTCATATCCATGTGTGAATTCACTCTACGGATGTGGGAGCTCCTGTATGGACTGGAAATGGTCCGCTGAATTCAAGGAGGAAGCTTCTTGGTAGAATATATGTCACCCCTTTCTGGGGTGTTCACCAGAAACAAAGTGCAAAGACTTGAAACTTTGTCAGAATTCTCAAAATTGTAATAAAATGAAACAAAATGTAATGAAAAGTGCACCCTGTAAACACTGCTTACTCAGAGTAGTCTCACTGAAGATTAGCCGGAAGTACAACTAGGGCTTAGTGGCAGATGAAACCTAGCAGAAAATTCTTGGTTCAATCCCTGGCATTTCCCTTTAAGGCTGGAAAAGGCCACTTTCCAAAACTTTGAAGAAGTTCTACCAGTCAGTACTGATCCAGATTGACTGATGGTGTACTGTAGGCAGACTCATAGGTATTTTCTCAGCAAGGTCCGGTAGATGCAACCATAGTTCCTATGATTCCAGGCTATTAATCTGGAATAAATGACTCTAGAACCACAGTTAGTGGCAAAGATATTAATATCCAGATGCTTTCACAGGCTTTTGGTGCATAGATTGTAAAATGGAGACCTGAAAGTCCTGTTCCCTCATTCCAGAGATATTCTGTGGAAGCTCATTGTGTCTCCAGTCAGCTTGCAGGTGCAAAGGAAAGCCATTCCAGCCACACTTTGGTTCCAGAATCCAAGAGTGACCTTTGCAGCTGGTGCCAGGCAGGTTCCAATACTGGCAAGCCCTTTCATAAATTAAGCACTGAAGCTAAAGTAGCTTTCTTCTTGGTGTCAGTCAGTCCACAAAATAGTCCAACACATGGTAATCATATAGATTGGTGGACAGAGTGCCTGTACCTTTAACCATTGTATAGAAGAGGGAATTTTAGGCAAGTTTAGCTTATCATAGGTTTAAAAAGCAGCACCTGCAGCAATTCCCTCTTCTATGCAATGATTAAAAGAACAGACATGCTGTCCTTCATTCTGTATGGTCACCCTGGTCCAACATCCCATTCTGGAATAATAATGACATTTAGCACAATCCTAACCATGTCTACAAAAAAGTAAGCCCCATTATGTTTGATGGGTCTTACTTCCATGAAAGTGTCTTTAGCATTGCAACCATTGTCTTTTTTTTAAACTGCAGATATTAAGGTAAAAGTGCATGTTTACTCAGAAGTAAGTCCTGTTGTATTCAACAGGGTCTACTCCCAGGAAAGTGTGTTTAGGATTGCAGCCTATGTTAATGGAAACTATTACCTTGCACTTTCATCTGGTTAAAAACCAGAGCATGCATGAAGGGTTAAAAAAATGGATGAATGTCAAAGCATAGCCTTTTCAGTATTTTGTTTGGAAATTTATTTTGGCTAGCAAAAAATGTAAACAGAGGTGTAACCTAATTCTATGCGAATTATGCATATATGAATTTGTCTCAAAGCTACTAAGGTTGGCTCTTTTAAATTGAAAGATAAGCTTCTCTCCCTATAGCAGTTAATGGCTTAAAGGCGGCCTGCTTACCCTGGCAAACTGGTAGGCAATTCAGCTTATCTTAAAAGTTTGTGACCTTTTAGTTTCCTTTTGTTTCTTTCCTTGCAGAGCCCTTCCCTTCCCCAAGTGAATTGTATGGTACTGAACTGAAACTGTTTGCAAACTGCTTGCACATGCTGGCAAGATTTTTGCAAGAGCTCAGGAGCTTTCAAAACCTCAACTCCCAGCTGAGCAGTTAGCTGTTAGCAGCCACTTCAAAGGGAACATGATTCATTGTTGCCTTGTTACTATGATAACTAATTGCCTTTGTATAATGTAAAAATACTTAATCACTCTGGTTCATGTCTTGAATGGGGAGGCATAACCTGTAACTATAACACATGTGAATGTGTTTGAAACCTAATTAAACAGAAATGAAAGAGAGGCTTTTGATTAATGTCATAGAACAGGGCTCTCCAAACTCTGGCCCAGGGGCCAGATGTGACCCTTAGAGAGCCTCAATCTGAGGCTCTTCAGCAAGCCTTGTAATAAACTACAATGCATTCTTATATATAAATTTATGTAAACATATTCAAATTTGATATGTAAATTAATTTTATGCCCCCCCCCTACCATGTCAGAGAGATGATGTGCCCTTCTGCCAAAAACTGTGGAGGCCCTTGTCATAGAAGATGATGATCAGATGAAAGGGGAAAGCATATGGACAAAAATTGAAATATAGTTATAATTGAAAATGGCTGAAAGTGCAAAGTGATGAAAGTCAAGTGAATGAAACTCAAGATACTGCTATATTTCATGTATACTGCTGAACAGCAACACTAAAAACAAAATTCCCAACACAAATTAAGCCTTGTTTATCTCACACAAGTGAAACCAGTATAGACCATTTTAGGCAATAGCTTCACATTTGACCCTACAAAATGGTGGGTTTATTAAGGGGGAGAATTAAATTGTGGGAGGCAAGCAGGGGTAAAACGGTCACATTCTTTCAGGATTTAAGAAAGCCTCACCCTAGCACAAGAGCCTTTTGTAGGTCTGCTCCCATTTGCAATCATACCCTTGGTTAAAAATGGGAATAACTTTGCTTGAAACCGGATTGGATCAAAACTCTCTGGGCATGGATGGGGGAGGTTGAAGAAGGAGAAAGAAATATGTACAATGTGCTTGTGTGTTGTGGCTTGCATGAACTGAAAATACAATAAGGTTCAATCCTATGCACATTTTCCTAAGAGTAAATACAATAGGGTTTACTACTGAATAGGTCTGTATAGGAGAGTGCTGTTAGATTTGTTTATAACACAAGGACATCTGAACAGCATTGATCAAATTAAATCTGTTAATCTTGCATTGTTTTTAAATACTCTGTGAGACGAAATTGTTCTGAAATACACTGAAGACAACTGAGCTCTGTTCTCATAATTTCTTTGGTGCTAGAAACAGAACCTGTTTCACAACAGATTGAATTTTCTTATGTGGCTTCCAACTTTAAGTGCAGTTGTTTTCTTGAATTACTATTCCTACGTTTTGTAGAAAGAGGCAAACAAGACTGTGGTCTCAAGTGATTACTTCCTAAATAAAAGAGCATATTCCATTGTGGCTCAGTGTTGCTTACTTCTGAGTAAATGAGTGTGGCTGCAATCCTTACCTTCACTTAGCCTGGCATTAGCTCTGGCATAAGTCCTATTCTGCCCTGAGAGTGTCACAAAACTGCAGTAAGACACTTTTGTCCCACTCCTTGTGGGGGAGGGTTAGGCTAACGCACAGGCATACACCGACCTCCCCACACCATCATGGAAATATATGCTAGGTGAGTTAGGCTGGCCTAAATTTCTTAGGACTGTGCCCTATGTTTCTGAGAAACATTAATATATATTATTGCTTGAGACCTAAAATGTCCACACCAGAGTTAGGACTTCTAGTCAATGGGACTTAGAGCACAATCCTAACCAGGTCTACTCAAAAATAAGTTCCACTGTGTTCATTGGGTCTTACTCCTAGGAAAGTGTCTTTAGGATTGCAACCTTACTCCCACATAATCGCTCAATCCTATTCTGTGCTGGTGCAGTGGGGCTGCACGGCCCACACTGTATCCGATGGTGAAATTGAGCAGGCTGAAGGTCTCCTCAGGGTAAGAGAATATTTCAAAATTGCAAAATCACTGACACTGGTTTGAATAACTCATGCAGGGCTTTTAGGCCTGAGAGGGATTTGAATAAGATTTGTTGAAGGCTTACTTCATCATCCCCAGCCCCTCCTGGGACTGAATCAACCCTCCCCAGCTTGAAAGACCCCATCCTTGCCTTCTGCAATATGGAGCAGATGCTCCAGCAGACATAGGTCTGGATTTGGTGCCTATGAAACGGGTGCAGGCCTTCCCACCGGAACTGCTTATTTGTGCCATGCTACACATAAATTTTACAATGTTTGTGACACCTCGCCTTTGTGCAGCAGTAGGCCAACAACAGGATATAAGGCCATAAGGGTGTTTCAGAATTTGCTCCTGCTCAACAGGATTAGAACCTGGCCTCCAGCATGACATTTTGATTGTAAGTGTCAAAAAATTGTCCCAATATCAGTGATGTGCAGAGACCAAAATTATTTGTTCAGTATGCAATCCAGTCAAAGACCTCAGGGTTGCCATATGTCCTGAAAAACAGGAACAGCCCTGATTTTGGGGGATTGTGTTCTCATACGAGCAAGTGTGACAGGGTTCTGTCCCAATTTTGTAGAATTATGACAGTTCTACTTCAACACCATGCATGGGATGCCATTTGGAAATAGAAATTCACTTGGATTTGTTAGGCAAATATGTTCCATGTGTACAGATAATGAAATAGATTCCACTTTATAGCCTGTTTGTAACTTAGGCCTGCCTTTGAGAGAGGGAAAAAAGGGCTTGTGGGTTGATGGAGACCTTAGGTGGAAGCAGAACTTTTCATGCTTTTAACATTTGAAGAGGAAGTCACGCATCTCCTCCTGCACTGAGATGTATAAATTGTCTCCACATCTGGTGCTTCATAGGCAATTTCCTGTTTCAGAGGTTACTCCGGAAGCACAAAAAGTGTGATTCATGCATCTAGGCTCCTTCTCTCTCTGAATCCTTCCAGCCTCTTTGGTGTACAGGGAAGCGCAGAAGCAATTTATAGCACTTTATCACAACTTGGATTCTGTCTTGCACGATTGATGTACAGATGTATGTGTTGACCCAAGTGTAATATTGACCCAAGCAGGAGCCTGATTTAAGCTGAGGGTGCTTTCTAGCTGATTTAGAACTATTTGAATTGCAGATATGGGGTTGGCAAAAACAAAACATGTTTAGTACCAAGTGTGATGCTGTTTTGAATTCAGTGTAGAGTTCTCCAGAATAGTGGATTAATTAACATGTGTAATTCAATATTTGGCCTTTTTTGTGTCACTTGTGTCCTAGGGTTGCCATAATTCTCTTCCACAAAACTGGGACAGGACCCACTGTCAAACTTGCCAGTAAGTTAATGCAATCCCCAAAACTGGGACAGCCACAGTTTTTCAGGACATATGGTAACCCCGCCCCAAGAATACTTGGAAGCAGGTCTCATTGATTTCAATGGGGCCTACTTGGTCACAAGGCTTAGGACTCTTGTTGATGTGTGTGTCTGTGTGTGTGTGTTGGGGGGATGGGAACCAAGCTGTTTTACAGCCCAATCCTATACATATCTACTCAGAAGTAATATCTCCTCCCAAGAAAGTAGTGCACAATCCTAACCATGTCTACTCAAAAGTAAGCCCCACTGTGTTCAGTAAGTCTTACTCCCAGGAAAGTGTCATTAGGATTGCAGCATTTGCCCTCATTGGAACTACCTCACCCTGTATAATCCTACACACACTTTCCTGGGAGTCGTCTCCTTTGAAGCCAACGCGACTTACTTCTGAGTAGAGCAGCTTCAGGCCTGGTTTCACTTTACTGAGTACACTCCAGGGCTGCGATGCTGCTGGCTGGCGGGCATTGGAGAGGAAGCTGAACTGGAGGCGGCGGACCTGCTTCTTAGTAATCCTTGCAAGGACTGGCTGGGGTGATGCAAGCCATCAGTCTTAATTAAGGACTCATAATTAATCACCCTCTCCTTAGGCTGCTGGAGCCAGCCAGTCTTCCCCAAGCACCTCTTTCTTTCCAGGGCCCCCGCCCGACCCACGTCCTTGCCCGGCATCGCCGTCGAGGGAGACCCCCTGCCTACCCCGCAGCGATGCCTGGCTCTTCATTCCGTTCCCGCGCTGGGAACGGGGCTTGGAAGCGACGCCTGCCTGCCATTTTCTGCGGAATGCTGCTTGCGAAACTCCCCTTGCCTCGGAGCCAAGGCGGGCCCAGCAACACACGCCGCCGCCTCGCCAAGGCACGGGCCAGCTGGGCCAGCTTCCACCGACCCCCTCCAGCTTCCGCCTCCCTGGTCCCGGGGGTGGATGCTCGGCCGTTGGTCGGTGGGCTTCTTCGGGGGACTGGGAGGGGAAGGTAAAACTTCCTCCGCCTGGTAAAACCTGTCTACTCAGAAGTAAATCCCATTGAAGTCAATGGGGCTTACTCCCAGGAAAGTGTGGAGAGGATTGTTGCAAATCTGCAGTTCTATTCAGAAGTAAATCCCATTGGAGTCAATGGGGCTTACTCCCAGGAAAGTGTGGAAAGGATTGTAGCAAACCTGCAGTTCTACTCAGGAGTAAGTCTCAGTCAAGTCAGTGGGCTTACTCGCAGGGAATTCTTGCTAGGATTTCACCCTCACAGCCCTAACCTATGCATGTCTACTGAGAAGTAAGGCACCAGTCCTAAAGACACTTTCCTGGGAGTAAGACCCATTGAACACAATGGGGCTTCATTTTGAGTAGACACGGTTAGGACTGCGCTCTAAGTCTCATTGGAAACGTCAATGGGGTTTCTCCCAGGAAAGGGTGGCCTGGAGGGCAGCGCAGAGCCTGGTTGTTCTGCTGCTGCGTGTGAGCCTGGCTGCCTGCAGGCTCGCTGGCCTGGCACATCTGCTGGGAGCTTGGCGAGGTCGTGTCTTCGTCCCACGGATCAAGAGCCGGTAATTAAGGCTCGCAGCAGCGCTCATCCATCCAGCCATCCCTCGCCGCCCATCTGCAGCCCGCCTCCCCCTTCCCTCCCCCTCGGGCGCTTCCACCCACCAGGCCTGTTTGGGGCCGGCTGCAAGATCGCAAAGCATTGCTGCGGGAGGCAGGCGGGAGCCCCGGGGATCCCCGTCGGCCGGTGGCGTAGCTGGAGGGGGCGAGCAGTCAGCTGCCTGCCTGCAAGGAGACACGACCCTTCGGAGCCTTTCCAGGCGGGGAAGCAAAACGGAGCCTGCAGGGCGGAGATGGGGAACCCTCCCGTCCCCTTGCACGTCTCCCTCCAAGACTGACTGCTCGCCCCCTCTAGCTACGCCACCGCCTCTGGCCACTCTCTGTCTCTTCCCCTGCGTGGGAACGAAAGGCTCTCGCAGGCTGGAGCGCTGCTGCTCTCCATCATCGCGGGCTACGAGACGGTTCTCCCCCCCACCATGTACCCCAGGGATTCCCCCACCAGACTGTATCCTGGAGGGGCTTCCCACGAGGTGCCCTGGAAACAGGACACCAGCCCTTGGCTGTCAAAGTGAAGATGAAAGAGGGATGGAGTGGGGGGAGGGGGCTCTTCCGACAGCAAGGAAGTCTTGATAGAAGGAGCCTCCCAGGGTTGAGGGTCGAGGCCCTGCAGACCCCTCCATCATCACGCGTGAACAGCGCGATCCTCTGCGTGTCTTCTCAGAAGGATATACAGTACTGTCTAAGTTGCCTTCAATAGGGCTTACTCCCAGGAAAGTGTGAATGGGGCTGCAATCGCACCTATCTGGGAGTAAGCCCCATTAATTCTAATAGGGCTTACTTCTAAGAAGGCACGTTCCATGTGTGCTTGCCAGAAAAACCGGGCACGTTTTACAGCCGAAGCATGGGGGTGGGAGGCGAGTTCGCCCTTCCCGTCCTCTCTGATAGAAGGTGATCCGAGGGCAGAAGTTCCCCGAAACGGACCGCCCTTAGTGTAAACGGGCTGGTGCGGGAGACTTGCTCCGTGGTAGCCGGATCCTCTGCCTTACTTACTCTCAGGAAAGTGTGGCTAGGCTCGCAGCTTCTATCTTGTGCATGTCTACTCCGAAGTAAATCTCATTATGGTCAACAGAACTTACTCTCAGGAAAGCGCGGCTAGGGTCGCAGCTTAAGAAATCGATCTTGTGCATGTCTGCTCCGAAGTAAATCTCATTATGGTCAATAGGACTTACTCTCAGGACAGCGCGGCTAGGATCGCAGCTTAAGAAATCGATCTTGTGCATGTCTACTCCGAAGTAAATCTCATTGTAGTCAATGTGAATTATTCTCAGGGAAGTGTGGCTAGGATCGCAGTTGAGAGCCTAATATCCATATCGACGAGGGTCTACTCAGAAGTAAACTCCTTTATAGTCAATGGGCCTTCCTCCCAGCCAGAAAAAATGTAACTAGGATCGCAGTTTGAGAGCCCAATCCTAGGCAGTCTATTCAGAAGTAAATCCCATTATAGTCAATGGGAATTATTCTCCGAAAGTGTGGGTAGGATCGCAGCATGAGAGCCCAATCTTATGCAGGTCGATGAGTGTCTACTCAGAAGTAAATCCCACTATAGTCATAGGGACCTTACTCCTAGGAAAGCCTGGCTGGGATCGCAGCCTGAGTCACGTTTCAGGCTGCTCGCCCGGGCGTCATTGCACTGAAACTTGCGAGCGCGTTGTTTTGCTGGCATATTTGGGGAGGGGGGCAGAGAAAGAGCTGGGGTGGTTCAACTTGAGCAGCTCTTTCCAAGAAGCGAGGATCCGGTCCCCTCCCCCCTCGACGGTCTCCATTAGAGAGCGCTTAACTCCCGGGCCAATCTGGTGGCGGTGGGGGAGGAAGGGGAGCCGACGACGCAGGCAAAAGTGGGCAGACGGTGCTGCGGATGGGGGGGGGGGGAGCGAGAGGATTTAAGGCTAGTTAAGCTCGACGGGGCTGAATCTGTGGCTGTCGGCGCGCCGGCCATTTGCTGAATAATGAGAAGCTGCTTCTCTCCCCTCCCGGGGGACTCGCCTTCAAAGGCTCCTCTCGGAGGTGGCGGCTGCCTTCCTGCCTGCCTGTGTGTGAGTGTGTATGTCCGTGTGTGTGTGCAGAGAAAAGGGAGTGGGAGGCGCTGCGCTCCCAATCAATCAGACCCTCGATGCTGTTGCTCCGCAAATGAGGAAACCACAGGCACTGTCAGCCACAATTAAGCAAAATCAACTCGCCCGGGATCGATACCTGCTCGGCTCCCCGGTGGATGGGGGTGGGGGGGTGGGATGGGGGGCCCGTGGCTGCCCTCCCTGCTATGGAGAGGCTGGAGAACTGGGGCAGCCGCGGAGAGAGAAAGGGCGTGAAGCCCATTAATCATCAGGGCTGTGTGTGTGTAGTGGTGTTGGTGTGGAAATCAGGGCAGGGAAGGCTTTGAAAAGCCAGAGGGTGCGGGCTGTGCGATCGTCCCCTTCGCTCCAGCACCGTTCTACTCGGTGGCGTAGCTAGAAGGGGGGGATCGGAGTAGTCAAGTCTTGAAGGGAGTCTCACCCCTTCGGAGCCATTCCAGGTGGGGGGAGCAAAACGGAGCAGTACTACTCTGACCCCCCTCTAGCTATGCCATTGCAGCCTCCCAATCAGAACGTTCAGCCCCCCAACGTTCCATCCACAGAACGTTCAGTCTCCCAACGTTCCATTCACAGAACTTTCCATCCTTACCGGTTCCGTTTTGTTCCCCCCACCTGGAATAGCTCTTAAGGGGTGAGGCTCCCTTCAAGACTGAATCCTCCGCCCCCTCTAGCTACGCCACTGGCTCTACGTCTCTAATGTGAGCGGGTTTCCGAATCCCTCTTAGCAAATGAGTCATGAAGGGACGTTAAAAGGAGGAAAGGAAAGGGATTTCTCTTCAAGCGCTGGCTTGGCCGGAGAGGCTGCTTGGGATTTCCCCACTCCCGCTGTACTTGTCCTGAGAAGCTCGGAGTGATAGATCAATCCTATCCCCATTTTCCTGGAAGGAAGCCCCATTGAGTCTACTGGAACTTACTTCTAAGTAGACCTGCAGAGGATTGGCCACTGAGGCTACCTCTAAGTCCACATTTTCCTGGGACAAAGCCTCACTCACTACAATGGGTCTTTAGATCAGCCTGCAGCAGTTGCGGTGGGACCTGCTTCTGAGTAGACATTTGAGGCTGTAATCCTGTAAACATTTACCTAGGAGTAAGCCCCACTCACTACAATGGGACGTGTTTCTGAGTAGATAGGTATAGGATAGAGCTGTGAAGCTGCAGTCCCATCCAGATTTACCTGGAAGCCCCATTGATTGCAGCGGGACTTGCTTCTGTGTAGACGTGTGTGGGATAGGCCTCTGAGGCTGCAATCAATCCTCTCCACATTTACCTGGGAGTAAGTTCCATTGAGTCTAATAGGACTTACTTCTGAGTAGACGGGCTTAGGACTGGGCTATTGAGGCCGCACTGACATCGTGGGGAGAGCAGAATGGGTCTGCGGAGAGGCCTTCAAGAACGGAGCCCGGCTCCCGGCTCACCATGAGTGAAGGGAGGGTGGCCTGGCGTCGAGGGAGGCCGGCCTGCGTCTTCCCTCCCGGGGCTGCCACCGAAGGAGAAGACGTGGGCTTCATGACTGCAAGGCACACTCGTGCCAAGCCCCGCGTTGGATGCCAGGCTCGCTGCGTGCGCTGCTGCTTCCCCGCCGTCACCCGCCCCGTCCCTGCCTTCGAGTCCCCGCAAGCGCTGCTGAGCCTGTGTCGGGCTGCCTAAAATGGCGCGGCAGCTGTTGGGGAGCTCACAGACGCCAAGAGGGGCTGGCAGAGCTCCATCTCCGGGGTCAGAGGGAAAGGAAGGAAGGAAGAAGGAAGGAAAGAAGGCAGGCAGGCAGGCGCCTGCCGGCCCCACGACGGCCCCAATCCCGCTCCGGGGCACCGGGCTGCGCGGCCGCTCTCTGCGTCCTCGGTGCTTCTCAGAACCCAATCCAATGCTTCCCTGCGAGTAAGTCTCATTGGACATAATGGGACCTACTTCTGAGTAGACATGCATACGACAGGGCTGTGAGGCTCTAATCCTGTCCCTAATTTCCTGGGCGTAAGCTCCATTGACTAGAATGGGACTTACTACTGAGTAGAAGTGCACAGGACAGGCCTATGAGGCTCCAATCCTGTCCCCACTTTCCTGGGAGTAAGCCCCATTGACTAGAATGGGACTTACTTCTGAGTAGAAAACAGGAAAGGGTCTGCACTTTGCACGGGCATTGTGATCGCCTCTACCCACGCTTTCCAGAGAGTAAACCTCATGGAATCCCTTCTGAGTAGACAGAAATAGGATCGCGCAGCAAGAGGACTGAACGGGCGCGCCCGGGCGATGACTGCCGGCCGGGAAGCGAGGCTTTGATGGAGGGGGCGGCGCTATTTCATTGCATGGAGGAAAGCAGCGCTGGCAGAGAGAGGAGAGAACCAGAGGCGGCCGGCAGGGTGGTTTGAAGGCTCGCCAGCCATTTTACCTTCCCCTTGTTGACGGCCTCTCTTCCTCCCCTTCCCTCCTCCTCCCCCCCCCAGCCATCATTTATTCACAAGTTTGGCTCGCCCATGGTGGCAAAGAGGCGCATTTGCAACGCTTCGCTTCGCGGGCGGAGGAAAGTGGGGGGGGGGGGGGGGAGGCGGAGTAGCTAGCGGTGGCGGAGTTCTCTTTACGTGCAAGACGAAAGCCAGGAGGAGCGGGCGTGGATGGGGAGAGCCAGTAGCGTAGCCGGGGGGGGGGAAACAGCAGTCAGGCTTGGAGGGAGTCTCACCCCTTCGGAGCCATTCCAGGTGGGGGGAGCACCTCCACCTGGAGTGGCTCCGAAGGGGTGAGACTCCCTCCAAGACGTGACTACTCCGACTCCCCCTCTGGCTACACCACTGCATCCTCCCCCTCAGAACGTTCAGCCCCGCAGCGTTCCATCTATAGAACGTTCAGCCCCCCAACGTTCCAGCCATAGAACGTTCAAGTCCATCCCTATGGCTCCCCACCTTAAAACGCTCCGGAGAGTGAGGCTTCCTTCATGCCTGACTGCTGCGCCCCCCTTTAGCTACACCACCGGAGAATAGCAGTCTCTTTTTTCTCCACCGCCCTCCCCTTCTTATCTCGGGACAGGAATCCCTCTCCCTCCCTAGATATGGGGTGGCCACTCCCGCAGCCCTGAAATGCCTACGCGTCGTCTTGTTTACACAGAGGAAAGTCCGGATCGCTTCGTAGCACGTGATCGTGTGTGTGTGTGTGTGTGTTAGTGAGTGTGTAGCGCCGGAGTAAGTAGGAAGCAATGACTTCTTAAAACACAAATAATCAACCCCCAAAAAGACAGTCTCCCTTTTCTAGGCGGTGCGTGCGCTGCTTCCCCCACCCCCCAATTTCAGGGCTGTTTTAAACCGGTTCAAGGACCCGACGGGCGGATCGTACTTCGTTTGCCGGTCAAATGAAATGCCACACGTCTCGGCTAAAGGTCAACTTTCCTCCACCCCCCCCCCCATCCGCCCAGCTGGCTGCCTCCTATCTCGCCTCCAAAACATTTTTCCACTGATTGGTGCGCTGTCGTCTGTGGGCCCCCCCATTAAAAAGCAGTGTCGTCTGTGGTCCCTCCCCAAATGCATATAGTCCTACAGTAGATAGCTTTCCTATCCTTCATCTTGCTATTGGGGGGTCATGAAAGCCTCCTTAGTGTAAGGAAGTAGTACTCATTTCAGCCCTTCTGAGACCCCACCGTCGGGTCCGCTCCACTTGCTCCGCTCCGGCCTTCACCATCCCCAGCGAGCCGCCTGTGGTTAGAGCAGTGGAAACTGGCGGACCGCCAAGAGAGCCGGAGGTGGAAAGAGGCAAAGGCGCCAAAGGGGAACCGTCGGAGGGGGGACGACACGCCCGCCGCATTTTTTCCCCGTTCAAGGCCGGCGCTGCCTCTGTTCTTTGCGGTACGTCGAGGGGGCCGGAGAAGGGCTCGCCTCGGAGGAGGTAGCTAGAAGGGGGGCGCAGCACTCACGTCTTGGAGAAAGTCTCACCCCTTCGGAGCCATGCCAGGTGTGGGGGGGAGCAAAACGCTCCCCCCACCTGGCATGGCTCCGAAGGGGTGAGGCTCCCTCCAAGCTTGACTGCTCCGCTCCCTCTAGCTACGCCACTGCCCCTCCATGAGGCAGGTTTTTCCGGTTTGCACAGGCAGCAGAAGCTCCGGAGCAGAAACTTTGCTGCAGCAGCAGCAGCTGCAACCTCTTGCACTGAACGGAGTTTGCGTGTTGCAAGTTGTAAGGGAGACGTTTCCCTTTGGAGGGAGGGGGCAGTGGAGGAGGCTCAAAGGCACCCAAGCAGTGCTCTGCTTGCACATCGCGTTCCTCTACGAGTGCTGGTACTGGGTGTTCAGCCAGCCACGACGGCGCTGCCTTCCCTTTCCAGCCTGGAGCTCTGATGTAGGGAGGCCCCAGATCTGCAGCAGATTCTTGCTTGCAGGCACTTTGTGCACCCTGAGCCCCTTTGCAGCCCAGCCTCGACGTGCGGGCTGCATCTCCCTCCCAGTCAGGCACCTCCGGGAAGGAAGGAAATTCCTTGCAGCTGGAGCCTGACTCTTGCTGGCCGCCTTTGGTCACATTCTGGCGCAGGGAACGAGCCAGCACGCCTGGCTTTCTTCCCCCAGGCCCCGGGCTTCCCTTCCCAGCACCGTCTGGTACAGACGGAAACAGTAGCAGCAGCAGCAGCAGCAGCAGCAGAGATCGGAACAACTCTCGCTGCGCTGCTCAGCTTGCATGTGCTGCAGGCAATGAAGGTTAGGAGGCATCCAAACAGTGGCGTAGCTAGAGGGGGTCCTGGAGGGGTCCCTTGTCCTCAGCGTGGCCACATGTCCTCCTATTCCAGGACATGTCCTCTTTTCAGCCTTGGGTCCTGGAAAAAACAAAATCTTCCTTGTCCTCCTTTTCCTTGTGAGCGAGCAGAATGGAGTAATTAAGAAATTATATGTGAATAAATTATATATAATAGTTTAAAACTGAATATAGAATCAGTGGGTGTAATCCTAACCCTGTCTACTCAAAAGTAAGTCCCATTATATTCAGCGGGACTTACTCCCAGAAAAGTGTGTTTAGCATTGCAGCCAATATTAACCACACTATTATTATATGTACGTTTTTATATACAGTATTAGAATAGAATGGAATACTTTATTATTCCCAGAGGACTCAAGGCAGTTCACAATAATCAACAAAGTCCACTAAAACATCATAAAAACATCAACATCAACTAAAAACAACAACATTAAAAGGTCAATCTTGAAAAATATAAACAATAAAAACATCCACATTAGAAAACAAACAGAACCACAATAAAATAAGTTATAGAAACACAGATATACATTTATGTATGTATGTATGTAGAATATATATTAACCACACAAAAGTAATATATATGAACATTTTTAGCATTCTATTTTGTCATGGCCTATATTTTTCTTATAGGGCTGTAGTAGCTCAGTGATTAAGACTGTCTGCCTGTCTGTCAACCAGGAGGCCAGGGGTTGAGTCTTGGGTGCTACAAGACAGAGTGAGCTCACATCCTTCACTCTCCTATGTAAAGTGTCAGTATTACATCCCAAAGCCTCAGTATCACACCTCTGTGTGGTCTGTGGCCAAAGAGAGGTGTTACATAATAAGCTGAATGATTCAGGGAGGTAGCAGGAGAAAACTTCCAAGAAGGGAGGCTTTCAGGCTTCCACCCTGTGGAACAGGGGAGGACACCTGAATGCAGGTGCCATATGTACTCCATGTGTACATATGGGCTGTGGGTGGTGCAAGTGGCTAAGACACTGTGCTTGTTAACCAGCAGGCCAGGGTTTGAGACCCGGGTCAGCCCCACAAGACAGGGTGAGCTCCTGTCCTTAGCACAGCTCTGCGACGCCAGCTGGATCCAATCGTATTGGCTCTGCCTTTCCATTGGACTAATTCAGTGGCGTGGAGAGGGGGGATTTGCTGCTTGGGTAACAGCCTATCCTCCATAACAATCTAACCCAGGCTTTCGTGCTTCGCATGCAGAGTATGCAGCACCGAGCATGATACCATTGTCTTCCAAGACTGACGGAGGCCTGCTATGTACTCCCTAAGGCATCTGGTGGGCTGCTGTGTCATACAAGAAGCTGGCCTAGATGGGGCTTATGTTCTTATGGAACACATATGTGTGCGTTGGGTGGAGGGAACAACACTACCGTATTGGCACCAGTAGGCTACAGTCAATAATAACTGCACATTTTCACAAGTTCAGAAAAGAAACTGGATCAATTATTTTAGGATCATAGGCAAAAAGCACAGGAGTGCACTTAAAAGAAAGAAAAGTCCACAAACATCTTTTATTCTGAAGTTGTTAGACCAGTCTCATTCATCATTTCCCACCTTTTCCAGGCCATCACAAATGCCCAAGGCCACTTACAAAGCTTTTATCCTTTTGTCCTCACAACAACCCTGCAAGGTAGGTGAGGCTGTGACTGCCTGACCCAAGGTCACTCAGGAAGCTTCATGGCCAAGGAGAGATTTACCTTGACCTTCCAGGTTCAGCTGTCTAACCCACAACTGTACCAATCTGGCTCACCATCCTCTGCTAATAAACACTTTTCACTCCAGGAAGAAAAAGTCTCAGGATGGCTTCTACATAGTTTTAAAAAATAATTATTTAAAAATGATGACCCTGCCTGGCACTGATGTTCTCAAGGCCAAAGACTAATATCTAAGCGTGCCTAGGAAAGAGTCACCATATGCCACAACCAAAAAAAGAGGACAAGGCCCTCCCAAAATATAGGACATATATAATGTAGGACATGACAAAAAAGCTGAAAACACTCATATATATTGCTTTATATAACTATTGTACTGTATTTATAAACAATTGCTTTATAAAATGTTAAAAATACAAAACGTACGTAGAATTTATTGATCTTAAGAAGGCTACATGCTGCCTGCTTACAAGGAAAAGGAGGCCAAGTTTTGTTCCAGGTCACAAGGCTAAAAAAGAGGACCTGCCCTGGAAAAAGAGGACCCAGGCTTAGGAGATGGTGAAAGGAAGGCTTGGATTGGGAGTGCTTTTCTTAGATCTGGAGGGCCTTCCAGTAAAAAAACAGTGGAGGAATCCAATCCAATAGGGCTGTTAAAGTGAGTCTCCAGTAATTAGAGGGAGTGGATGGAAAGTTGCAGCAGAGGAGCTGGCAACCAGCAGCATCCCCTCCCCCGCCCCCAAGTAAGGAAGGGACCCCTTGATGGTGGAGCCTCAAGAGTTAAAGCCCGCCGCTTGCTGCATGCGCTGCACTGATTTCTGGAGGTGGCGCCGCTGTTTGTTCACCAGACCTCCCGTTTTGCACAGTTCACTAAAAGTTCAGCAGGGCGGCGGCGGGGCTGCTGGTGGTTATAAATGACGTCTGGTCGCCTCCCCTGGAAAAGAGCAGCCTCGACGGCCCCATCACAGCCAGAGACTTTCGCTCCCATCAATGGCGTAGCTAGAAGGGGGGCGCAGCAATCAGTCTTGGAGAGAATCTCACCCCGTCATAAGCCTTTCCAGGTGGGGGAAGCAAAAGGGTGAGGCTCCCTCCAAGACTTGACTGCTCCGACCCCCTTCTACCTACGCCACTGCAGCCTCCCAATCAGAACGTTCAGTCCCCCCCCCCCCCCAACGTTCCATCCATAGAACGTTAAGTCTCGCCAACGTACCATCCATGGAATCTTCAGTCCTCCCAAAGTTCCATCCATGGAACGTTCAGTCCCCTCAACATTCAATCCCTACGGTTCCGTTTTTCTCCCCCCCCCACCCCCACCCCCACCCCCACCCCCACCTTGAAGTGTTCTGAAGGGGGTGAGACTCCCTCCAAGACTTGAGTGCTGCGCCCCCCTTTAGCTACGCCACTGACTTCTATCCCAGAGCCGGGCTGCCCTCCAGGGACTTCTCTTCCCCCCACTCCCTGATCCCAGCCTCCTTTATGGCGGGTGGGGTTCTTGCTCCCCCTCCCCTTGCAAATTCCCTGCGGGCGATCGGGCTTTCTTTCCTCTCTTCCCTTCACCTCGAATAGCAAAGGCGGCAACATAGTTTTCTTTTCCGTCGGGGCAAAGTGTTGCGCAACCCGCCCTTGACCTCTCGCCCTCCTCCTCCTCCTCCTGGCTTCCGCAGGGGTGGGACGGGATGGGGTAGGGTTGGGGGCGAACCCTGGTGTGCAGCGCGCAGCTCCGCTTGCACGTGCCTGGAGGAGCAGAGCCCGGGGACGCCGGAGGAACTGGCAAGTAAGCGCCCGTCGGGGGGCAGCGGGGAGCTGCAGGATTCCATCTGCGGTCAAAACTTGGGGTCCTCCAGGAGGTGGGGGGCATCTTTTCATAGGGTGACCACATGCCCTCTTTTTCAGAACAACGTCCTCTAGTGTCCTGGAAAAAAACCAAAACCTTCACTGGTCCCCTTTTCCTTGTGAGCAGGCAGCATGGAGCCTTCTTTGGATTCATAAATTACTGTATATCAATTAATCAACAGTATTTATATACCGCTTTTCAACAAAAAGTTCACAAAGCGCTTTCCAGAAAAAATGAAATCACTAATGGTCGATCTAACCAAGTCTGAAATCCTAAACAAACTTTTTTGCGAGTAATTCCCATTGAACAGAATGGGACTTACTTCTGAGTAGGCATGCTTAGGATTGCCTAAGTGGAATCCTAAGGAATGCCTAAGTTAGGATTGTTAAGATTGTTAGGATTGTTAGAATGCCTAAGTTAGGATTGCCTAACTAAGGGTGGAATCCTAAGCATATCTACTCAAAAGAAAGTCCCATTGTGTTCAATGGGTCTTACTCCCAGGAAGGTGTGGAGAGGATTGCAGCCTTCAAGCCCAAGCCTTGTCATGGCTACTTAGAAGTAAGGCTGCAATCCTAAAGACACTTTCCTGGGTGTAAGACCCATTGAACAGAATGGGGTTCACTTTTGAGTAGACACGGTCAGGATTGTGCTCTAAGTCACATTATATAGTCAATGGGGCTTACACCTAGGAAAGTGTTGATCCTAAGGCTGCAGCAGTCCTATCAGCACTTACCTAGGAGTAAGCTTCATTGACTATAATGGGACTTAGTAGACATTCATAGGATTGTTTCCTTTTTAAACATCTCTGCAATGTTTCCTCTTAGCTTTGTTTGCGGGAGAAGGGATTATGGGCAGGAAAAGGGGGTGCTTTCTTTAATAGTGATGACAGAGTTTCTCAGGTGGGGAATCTGCCATTTCATCCAAATGGTGTGTGGGTGTGCATGTGTTCGTATATAAACACATTTACATACAATGCATAAATACACACACACCCGATATAAAAGACGTAGGCAACCTCCAAATGCCAGCTGCAGGGGAGGGCACCTGGATTCATGTGTCTTGTGTGCAGGTGTCTTGTGTGTATCTTGGTGGGCCGCTGTGCAGGATGACCATCTGTTCCCCTTTTCCAGGACATGTTCTGGATTTTAGCCTTGTGCCCAGGAAAAATCTTCAGTGTCCTCCTTCTCCTAGGCAGCATGCAGCCTTCATGTAATTAATAAATTTTATGTAATAGTTTGAGATTTAGTAATAAGTAATATAGTGTTTAAACACATAAGAGTGATACATATGAGTATTTTTAGCTTTTATTTTGTTATGTCCTACATTTTTCTTGGTTGTCTTACATTTTATGGGGCCTTGTCCTCTTTTTTGGTTATGGGGTATGGTCACCCTGCCACAGTGAGATGAGTTTTTGTCCTGATCCAGAGGAAGCTTCTCTTGTATCTGTACCATGTGTGGGGTTCAACACAAATATCTCTTCAAGGAGCTGTGGACTGGGACAAGGACAGGACTTCCTTGGCAGTTACCTGAGGCCTCTCTGGTAGTGTGTGAAGCATGGTGTGGATCATAAGGGATCCAGCAAACTAGGGGCTTCTCCCTCCCTCCTTACAGACTCGAAAAGGGTTAATGATTTGCATATTTTTGGAGCATACCCCAAGCAAGGCTTTGACCCAAAAGAGATGCATTTTCTTTGGCCTTGCTCAGCTAAGGCCTTCTAGAGCCAAGCACCTGATGTAGTGGTAATGCTCTTACATCTGCTCATGGTGACCCCCCAATGAGTTTGATGGCATTGAGTGAGTGAGAGGCTCAAGGGCTCACCCCAGGGTTCATGCCTAGCCAGATATATTCAGTATTTGAACACCAGTAGATTTCCTTATGCCTTGTACTAGGCAGCCTAAGATGATGATGATGATGATGATGTGCTGTGGCACACTGATGTGCAACAAAGGATCTTCAGGTATGCCTTGGGAGTTTCGGAGAAGGTCATATATCAATGGGGTCACTGGGCAATGTGACCCCCCAACCAACAGTGCTGTCTTGTCTGATGGTGTGCCTTGAAGGCACAAAAAACTGATGATAATTTCAGGTGCTTCTTGGAGTACCATAACATTTTTCATGTTGAAAATCACAGCACTAAAGAGCATGCTTGTTCAGTCTGTTCCAGCACAATCCCAAACATGTTTTAGTGGGTCCAGGATTGTCCGATGTGACTTTGGCTCTCCCTAATAAGCATGCTTAGGATTCCAGGCCTTGCGTGCCCAATAACACCACTCCGGCCTGTACCATTAGTGAGGGATTCTGTCTGTGCATGTCTTTTTTTCCTTTGGTGAGAGTTGAAGAGGTATCCTGTGCATTAAAGTCTCCCCCTACTTATTAACCCAGCATTTAACAGCGGGATGCAGGTTGAAGCTCAGTCAAAAGAAACGCCTGAACCTCCAAAGAGCAATTAAAATCCGGCGCTGGAATAAATCATGCGCCGCGATAATCGTGTTAATAAAACGCAGCTTGTCCTGACGCTTCACTCATGCAGCAAACTAGAATTTAATGCGGGTGGAGATGGTGTGTTCGGGAGGGAAGAATGGCAGGCGAGACGGTCCCCCCCTTCTGTTGCTGGACGCGAAAATCCGGTTGCCTTTCACCTGCCTTCCCTGCTGCATGCAGAGCCGATCCTTTTGGACTGCTAATGCTTCTCCAGTGAGCCCGCTAATGATTTCTTTCCCTGGAGTGAGCAGGCGTCATTGAATTACTGAAAGCACTCCAAGCAGCAACAGCAGCTCCAATGGCAAAAGCCACCAGGGTTTGGTTACTTAATCAAATCAAGGGGTGGGGGGGCCCTCACCAACCTACTTACTATTTTTAACCCTTTTCTTGGCTGGTTCTCTGCTCTTGGAAAAGGACATGATGATTATCCTTCTCAGACCAGAACCTCCTTGGTTGTCCTCCTTAGTAACCTCCTACCCAGGGAGGTCAGAAACTTTCTGTTAAAAGGGAAGTGGCGCTTGCCTGGCTCTGTGGCTTGTGTGTTTGTCAGTGATGCTTGGATTTCTGTGTGCCTCATTCTTCTCCCATCCTCATTTGTGATTTTGTATTTGTGTTTCTCAATTCTAGATTATCTTTTCTTATTTTCAAATTCTACACAAAAAGGTACAATATACGGTATGCAGCAAACGTCAGGCAATTTTAAAATACATTTATGTCAATGGGACTTCTTCATAACTATCTTCCACCGAAACCAATGGTGCTTTGCTTTGGTGGCATCTTTCTCTTTGTGTGCAGTTCATATTTCAGTGCAAAATATTTCAAAATACAACGGGTGAAGCCCAGTAAAATGTTAAAAGTGGTATATAAATATTGTAGATCAATAGATAGATCGATTGATAGATAGCTAGATGAGTTCCACTGCCTTGAGTGGTACAGAATACTCTTAATTTTGCTGGATTGCTCCCTGTGTATTGGGCTGTGGGTGGCGCAAGTGGCTAAGACACTGTGCCTGTTAACCAGCAGGCCAGGGTTCGAGACCTGGGTTGACCCCACAAGACAGGGTGAGCTCCTGTCCTTAGTCCAGCTCTGCGACGCCAGCTGGATCCAATCGTATTGGCTCTGCCTTTCCATTGGACTATTTCAGTGGCATGGAGAGGGGGGATTTGCTGCTTGGGTAACAGCCTATCCTCCATAACAATCTAACCCAGGCTTTCGTGCTTCGCATGCAGAGTATGCAGCACCGAGCACGATACCATTGTCTTCCAAGACTGACGGAGGCCTGCTCCCTGTGTATTTAAGACGATGTGTGGTCTTGCTTGAGGTGGGTGGGGGGAAGCACAGTCACTGATATGCATAACAGTTCAAGTGATATTCAGTTTATGAAGGCTTAAAGACACACACATCAAAGGGGCATTATCCAGTCAAAGTTAAGTACTGTACATCTGTGCTTAACATTTCTTTTGAAATCAATGGGATGCAAAGGTGCTTAACTTTGGCTGCTGCTGTTTTCCTAATTTTTTTTATTCTCTTGTGTGTTACGGTATTACTTCAATTATATTTTTGTATGCCACCTTGAGCAATTTTAATTGGAAAGGTACTAGATAAATAGTATAAAAATGAACTTATTAGTATTGGATTTCTTTTTGCTTAAGAATTTATTCCAAATATTGCGGAGTACATTACCAGCAAGGAATATAGTTACCAGAGTGTACCATGTTGTTGAGGTACAACATACTATGTTGGCAACTGGATGAATTCTTCATTCTCAAGCAAGAGATACTTGCTCAAGTACAAGTCTGGCAAGTTTTCTTAATGAGTATGGAATTACTGTAATTTTTAATGAAACATAACGGGGGGAGTTAGGTTTGAAAGAAGCTTGGTATGAGTCTTAATTTTCAGGATGTGTGCTAGAGAAAGCTCTCATCTGACCTTTAAGAATCCTCATTTTATTCTTTGTTATTCTTATTCTTCATTATTGTCTTTAGTGTTTTAACAAGGTAACATCCCCTGTACCAATCCTGTGCATGTTATTTATTATCCAGAAGGATGCTGGGGGCTCCACTGTGATGTTTTCACTTCCTCCTTCCGCAGATTTCTCAACTTCTCTCTTTCTTGTTTTCAGATAAATCATAAACCTGTTTGAAGAAAGGCTTCAGTTCTAAAGTGACGTCATGCTTTCTGCAACTCCCCTGTATGGCAATGTTCATAGCTGGATGAGCAATGAGAGGGTCCGCATGTGTGGGATTAATGAAGACAGGTAAATATTTAAGCTTCAAGAAAGTTAAATCAGGCTGTATTTCTGCAGCTTTGTGTTTCAGAGTTCACCTGCCTTCCTGTTGCCTTCATGGATAGCTGCTTGCCTAGAGATCAGGGAAAGGGAATTTATAGACAGTGTAGGTGGAAAGGAAAGATGTGTTGGCTGCAGAGTAGCCCTTGATTTACCATTTTAACAAGCAGTGATGTTCAGGAAGACAGAGTGCATTGTAAAAGATTAATTTCCCCAAATTACCCCTTTCTCATTTTAATGTGCAAATACTTTTTTCCCAGGCCTAAATATATTTTCCAGGGAACCAAGTTGGTTTTATAGTAATGCAACTTGTTTCCAAATAAGAGTATTTAAGATTGCTATCGTAGCATGTTATTTCATATCTATTAAAAATAATAAAATTGATTTCATGTTTCTTTTATATTAGTGACTGTCCCTCTGACATGTTCTACAAATTGAGATCAATTATTTGCACAGTAATTGGATTGCTTGTACAACTCTCTACTCTCATAAATTTTCTACTATCATTACGACTTTGGCCCTAGACCAGTGAAAGTTCATTTTGTTTAAGTTCCATTGAAATCAATGGGGGCAGTTAGCGGTGATGAACTTAAGCCACTTTTAACTGTTGAGATTCCCAAGGTGAGTGCCATATTGCTGCATATTGCAAACAAATGTCAAATAAATGAAATACACATGAGCAATACTCTGTTTCTAGTTGTATCTGGCTGCTATTTTTGTAGGTCGTACAGTGCAATCCTAAGCATGTCTACTCAAAAAAAGTCCAATTGTGTTCAATAGTACTTAGTCCCAGGAAAGTGTGGTTAGGATTGCAACCTAAGTCATTCCAGTAATAGTTTGAACAGGCCAAGGTGTTGGTGGTTTTACCTTTGGCACTGATAGAGACACTTTAAATATCGTAGGATTCAGTGGTCCTTCTGGGTAATGATGAAACTTTCCTTCTGCTATATGTCAGCAATTATATCCTTGGGATTTGTAAGTTGGCACTAAGGTGCATTCTTTATTGGTGTTTTCTGTGATAACAAGTCCCTAAGCTGCAACACTGCTGAGGCACAGATGTGCAGCTCTGTCTTCAGCTGACATTTGTATGACAGTAGAAGTGTGTGTAAATTTTCTCCTCCCTACATTTTTATATATCAGTATGGTGCATTAAATAGTCCTAAAGAAACTACATAGTATTGGCTCATCTCAGTTAAGAAAAAATATGTGAAAAGGGACCAGAGTGTAATGACATAACTATTTAACTATCAGTTCAGCTCAATTATAGTTCGTTTTTTTCTTTGGAAGTTATTAATTATATTTTTTGATGTTATACCATTGAAAACTATTTAACGGAAATGGCAAATCAAATTTAATACAAATCAAAATGTAAGAGCCATAAAAATATTTTGCAACCAAGTATTTTTTTTGGTAATGATAAATTCTCTTAAAAATAGGAAAATCCCAGTTAATGATGGAGACACTTCCAAAAGCAGGCTGGAACTGAGAGAAGAAAATCACCTGAATCACAGTGTGGTAAGAAAGCGATAGTTCAGTTTCATAACCTGTTTTCCACCAAGTTTTTGTATTATGCCTTCAATATAAAATAATTATGAAATACCCTTGCAACTATAACTGAGACTAGTGGAACTTAGTGACTGCTACTCAGAGGTTTTCTTCAAGTAATAGATTACAATTGCTTTATTCCTGTTGTGTGAAAAAGAACTTGTCATTTGTATTTTGTATTTGTCTTTTATATGTGCCTTAAGCACTTCTGCTGTGTGATATGTTTAATGGGTCATCATCAGCACTGTTGGCTCAAACTAGAAGAGATTTTGTAGAAGCTTTGATTGTACCTGTCTTTTCAGTTTGGCAAAGTGTGTGTGTGCGTGCACGTGCATGCGTGTGTGTGTGTGTGAGAGAGAGAGAATATCTCTGAATGTGATAGGATATGTCCTTGCCTCCTAATGAAAATTCTCCCTTCTGCACAAATTTGCCTGAGTGGAAAAGCTTATGTGCATTCTGTAGATGAAACTTTCCTAGCGTTCTTGATTTTTCTATGGCAAGTGGCAGTAGGTGGCCCATTTTATTTGTAACTGCAGAAAAAGGAGGTTTCCTACTCCCTGGTAGGAATTTGGGAATCTCTGCTTTAAGTAGTGGTACACAGTATTTAAAATAATCCTTCCCAGACTAGTAATTGTAGTGACTGACAATTATAACCTGGGGTGAAAGAATAGTATAAAAGACCCTGTTGTAGTTACAGTGCTTGGTGAGAGGGACCACTGAGGAATTCCACGTATGCCACACTGAGCTTCTTGGAAGGTTAATGTAATAAAGTGCAATATGGCTGTTTGCCCTTGCTCTCATGGAAATTATTTGTGATATATAGAAGTGCCTAGACATAAAACCTCCAAGGTGCTCCACTTCTTTCCTGAAACTGGTTTGGCCTTCTGTTCCCTGGTAATTTGCCACAGCATGCAAAAGAGCTGTGGGGTTCATATTTTTCTATCAAGGTATATGACCCAGAATTCAGTGAGAAGTGGGAAAACTAGTCTGGAGCACTTTAGCCGCTCCTGAAGGTGCTGGCCTTTGAACTACTAAAGGCAGCGCCACTGCTGGGTTCAGTGCCACCATAATGGATATGACTGCATCCACACAGCAGCCACCAGAGTTTGAAGGGAAGGGGAATTTTGTCCCCTTCTCCTGAGGAAAGCCCAAGCCATGCAATACCAGGGTAGACCTGAGAGACTCTGTATTAGGCTGGAAGGAGCAGTGCTGTGATACTTAGATTCCAAGTATCACTCATTTGGTCATTGAAATACTCTTGAATTATTTTTGTAACTTGAAAGTGCTGTATGTACAACTATGCATTTGAGATTTTTTCCAGAGATCATGTCCCTTTTAAAGAACAGTAGTTGAGGAGGATATGGTTGCTGAAATCTGTTTCTTTTAATGCAAATGTCAGATGAGTACGAAAGATTTTAGGAGATTATTATTTAAAGACAGAATCTATGTGGATGTTTGCTAAGTATGAAAGTATTGAAATGTCTATCAAGTTAATCTTAATTTTTTTAACCAAGCTTGTCAGTTGACAGACAGCCGCCTTAAAGCCAAGTCTGAAGAAGCCTATAATTTTAAAATGTTTGATTTACTTTATTCCTCTGCACTTATCAGTCTTATCAGCCCACATTTGTTTTCAACAATGAAAAAATATATTTGCTTCCTATTTTTTGTGAGTTTTAAAAATGTATCTATAGCCTTGAGTAATACTTAGATTAAAAGCTAAAGTAGTGCCTTTCTTATTCTACAAAGGTGGATGCCTCAGCAGTGCATCGGATTGACAGCCTTGCAGCTCTGAGCATGGACCGGTCTGGGCTGATGCGGGAAGGCCTTGGAGTCCCCAGTGGTATTGTCTACTCCAGTTTGTGTGGACTTGGCTCAGACAAGCCTCGGGATACTACAAGTGGCATTGCCAGCCTTGGATTTGGTCCTGAAAGAAATCCAGAGATACAGTTCAAGTCTAATCCCACTGAAGCAATAGAAAATGCAGCTGGAAAACCCCCAAACGGCTTCAGTGCTATGTACAAAACACCACCTGGAATACAAAAGCCTTCTGTTCCAACTGGGGAGACCTTAGGTTTGGACAGAAGCTCAGGCGACAAACAAAGTCCTCTCAATGTCAATGGTGCTAGTTACCTAAGGATACCCTGGGTAAATCCTTACATGGAAGGTGCTATTTATCCTTTTCTTGAATCACCAAATAAGTATTCACTGAATATGTACAAGGCCTTGCTACCTCAGCCGTCCAATTACAGCTTGCCACAGCATCTGACTTACTCACCCATATGTGCAAATGGTGAACGCTTTCTATATTTGCCACCTTCTCATTATGTTTCTCCCCACATTACATCATCATTAGCTTCCCCAATGAGGATCTCGACTGCATCGGCAACGCCAGCGATTCCCCCTTTGGGACCTTGTCAGGAGAAAAGCTTGTCTTGGAAGATGGGTGTCAGTCCTGGAGCTCCCGTTGATTCTCATGCCTATCCTCATATCCAGAACACCAAACCACCCCGACTCCCATCTGCTAAGCCACCTGCTAGTAATATTCCAACTGATCCTGCTGTTCTCCTTTCCCATTCACCAAGACCTTCACCTAGAGTTCATCTCCCAACACCAGTTGGAGATGCCTATTCAGAGTTCCACAAACATTTCCCCAGAATTTCAACATCTCCTTCTTCAGTTACGCTCCCAAAGCCATACGTGAATGTAAGCAATGAATTTCCTTCTTCTAGAGTTTCTCTTGGAAAAGTTCCCAAAACCCATGACACAGGTGAAATTTCTCAACAACCTACAGTGCACGCAAGGAAAACAAGCAATGAAAGAAAGGAGAGCAAATCACCTCCTTTGTTAGAAAAACAACAAACTGTTACCAAAGATAGTCTAGACAAACCACTGGACTTGTCATCAAAAGTTGTTGAAGTGGAAACCACCAAATCTGATCATGTTAAGAAAATGGCACCAACTGTGTTAGTTCATACCAGGGCTGGAAGTGGTTTGGTTTTACCTGGAGATGATCTGCCAAAAGAAACAATTTCTCCTGGAAATGGTTGTCCCGTCTATAGACCTGATATAATTAGCACTGCACCTTCTTCCTGGGTTGTTCCTGGTCCAGGTCCCAATGAAGATAATAGCGGTAAAACCATGCAGTTGAAAAACAAGGCATTAGACTGGGTGACACCACAACAAAGAAGTTCTTCTTGTCCCAGAATGGGAGGTACAGAAGCAGTTATCAGTAATATTTCAGGGTCTGTGTCAAGCGGAGGACGGCCAGCATCTGCTTCTCCTGCTCCAAATGCCAATGTGGACTGCCCCAAGACTAACAGTACAGTGGAGACAACACCATCTGTCATACAGCAGATTGGGCAACCTTTATCAACACCCTCTTCAAAAAGCAGTAATAAGGCAGCTAAATGCAATAACCAAGAACCTATCTTCAAAGCAAACGAAAGCACCCTACCACCGCCCTCTATATTTTTCCCTCCAAATGATGCATTCCGATCTCCACCATTGCCCTACCCAAGAAGCTATCTCCCATATCAAGTTCCAGAAGGTTTTGCTATAGGTCCTTTGCCTCTGCACGGAAAAGGACCTTTGTATCCTCACCCCATTTTGTTACCCAATGGCAGTCTTTTCCCTGGGCATTTGGCACCTAAGCCTACTATTCCATATAGCCTGCCAGCTAGCAGGGGTGAGTTTATGGCCTATCAGGATGCACTAGGTATGGGAATGGTGCATCCAATGTTGCTACCACATACAACTTTGGAGCTAAAGGATGAGAAATCAGAAAGGAGATCTCGATCACATGAAAGGCTCCGTTACGAAGATGCTGCTTTAAGAACCAGGTTGCCAGATGTGCTAGAAACTAGCACAAAGCTTCATTTTGAAGTACCTACGGATAGAAATGTGAAATTGCACCAAAGTTCAAGTCATAGTAAGAACACTGCCAAAAGTGACAAACATGCATTTTCAGAACCAAGGGATGAGCAGGATGTGAAAGGTGAAACGAACCTGGTAAAACCCAGTTTTCCGGTTGAAAGTGGTAATCAAACAAGTGACCTCACAAAGCACAAAGTGGAACCCGCCTTTCAGCAGAGAGAGTTTGTTGTGCGGGACGAATGTGGGAGAAATAATAATTTCCATGACATTTACAACTTTAAACAAGTCCAGGGCTCACACCCACTAATGTTCAACTTACGAAAAGAGGATCTTTCAATCAGCCAAAATAGAGAGCCCCTCACGGTCCCCCCTTCTTCTGTGTTTTTGGAGACTCCTCTCAGAAATGATGGCTTGGCTGTTCCTTTTTGCAAAATGCCCGATGATACTAAACAGCTTTGTATGGGAAGTGCACAGCCAAGTATTGAAGGAAATCAGACGTATGCCAAAGATGTGACTGAAGGTTTGGAATCCAGTGATGGGAAAGTCCTGAAACCTAAGCCATCAAAACTGGCAAAGAGAATTGCAAACTCTGCTGGTTATGTAGGTGATCGATTCAAGTGTGTCACAACTGAACTGTATGCAGATTCTAGCCAACTTGGCCGAGAACAGCGGGCTCTGCAGGTGAGTCTCTGAAGTTTTAACTGCTAAAACATTGTTTTATTATAATGTGTTGAGAATGAAATTTGATATGTTACACAGATTGGGGAATATATATATATATATTACAAGTGTAAATCACTCTTAACACAACTAGCAATGGTGAACTGCATATACTGGATTCAGCTTTGAGGCCAGGAATATTGAGCAGTAATAGATGGGAATTGTATGTAGTAATTAGCATTTTAAATTATTTAATCTCATGAGCATAAGCATACGCTATAGTAATGAAGGGGAGTGGAAGAATGCATGTTAAAAAAGATGGTGCTATAACTGGCCTGCATTTGGTTAGCATTGTAAGATAGCCAAATAGTGACAGAGATTCTGATTAATATGTCATATAGGACATTTGGTAGAGCAGCCATGTGTTAGTGGGTTTAAGGCAACTTCTTTACTAAGCCAAAAATGTAGCATAAAAGAATAAAGCTGTAGTGAATTTGATGTTGTAGGCAAGTATTGTAGGTAACTTTTGCGTTTTATGAAAAAAGATGAGTTAAGCCAAATTGTTTTGCGTTGTTAAAAAAGAATTAGTTGATGCTTATAAAAATGGATGAAATTATCTAAATGATCCATTGAGTGCCCATTTTAATTACATAGATGGAAGGATTACAAGAGGACAGTATTTTATGTCTACCTGCTGCTTTCTGTGAGGTCAGTTCTTCAAATTTTTATTACTAGAATCTTGCATAAACCTTTGAGTTAAAATTTCATTTCCAAATACACAAAGGGAAGTTGTGGGCCATGATCGTCTTTATTCATTGTGAAGTTTTTGTGTTTTTGTTCTACATTTCAAAAGACAATGCTTTAAAAAATGTAAATTGTGTATGTGTGCGTGTGTAATATATTTTATATATATTTTATGTATGATAGAACTGTGTATATAGTTGTATAAAGATACCGTATGCCTTGCTTACTGAGTACATGAGCTTTTTAAATTTGTCTCTGTATAAATCTTGGTTTTGACTGGTTCTTTTCTTTTGGAATTAGTATACTTTCATAGAATGTAAGGTAAATGAAGTAGTTCTTATTGTGAGATTTTTTTTTATATCAATTCTCTTCCTAGCGTGCAATGATGCGCTTCTCAGAGTTGGAGATGAAAGAGAGAGAAGGCCACGTAGCAACCAAAGACCCGGAGGTCTGCAGATTCAACCAAGCAGACTGGGAAATCATGAAAGGAAATAATGAAAAGAAGCCCAAGTCTGTCACTTTGGAAGATGCCATTGCTGGGCAAAATGAAAATGACAGATGTAAGCAAATTTTTAGATGCCTTTTTGAAGTGTCCGTGTGCCTACTAGAGTAATCTGGAGCAATGGCCGCACCATAACACAGAATTAAAACATGGTTCAAGCATTTAAATAAAAAAAGCTATTGCTTAGTGAATGTGATACTGAGTTTTACAGGATACCAAGTGAAGAATTTTGGGAATTTTTTGAAACTTCCAGTTCACTGTTTTTGTGTCCTTCACATGGCTTCTCTGAGAAGCATTAGGCAGGTCCAGCATTAGGCACTGTGATCTTTGGCAGCTCTGCTTGAAGAAGTAAACCGAGTCCTCACCCTCTTCTTCTACTCTCTAAGGAGAGCAGATTAGAAGTGGCTGGGGAGTGGCTAGGAAAGTGACAGACCAAGGAAAGTGGCATGAAGGCATGGACTGGAGGGGATCTCCTATAAGTTTGCTTATAGGGGAACTTATAGGGGAACCCTGCCAGCTGCTTTAAGTAGCTGATTCATCTGGTCACATGAATTGATAACTCTTATAGGCTATTGTGAAAAGAAGATGGCTAATGGAGGGTCCAGTGACTAACCATACAATCTTACTACATCATTCAATTATCCAATAGGTCTATGTAATAATTCATTTTTTGCAAGTAGTCAGTGTGTTGCAAGGGTGGTGGTATAATATAATGGCAAAGAAATTGAGCTGCAAGTCCTTTGAATCGTAACTTCTGCCATGAATTTGCTAAATAGCAATAAATCAGCTATTCCATTTCAGCCTCAGATCCACATCTGTAATTTGGAGGTAATATATTTAGTTCAGAGGGTAGTTGTAAGCATTACATCAGTATATGTCTGAGGTATAGGAAGCTGGAATAAATGGCCTGATGCAGCATGAGTCCTTTTATAGTAGGATTGGGCCCCAAGAGCACTAAGAGATCCCAATAAGAATTTCAGTCATTGCAAATAGAGCTCCAGTTGTACCAAAGCTGTATAAATGCTGCATTTCCTTTCATAGTTCTATGAACTTCCATGGGACCAGCAGGAAATAAACTATGCTGTAAATTTTTTAAGGTTAAGGATAAACTTTTATGCTTGTGTTAGGCTGAAGTCTTCTAACCATTTACATAGGGCTAATTCTCGTTATTACCAGTGATTTCAGCAGGGCTTCCATAAGTCTGCTGTAGAGTATAGAATTTGAAGCTTACAACCTAAATGCAACGAAGTCTATTCAGATGGTCCCACTTATCATCCCTTCCCACTAAAAGGTTGTTTAAAGACTAATGGGTTCTTTACAAAATGTGTGCAACCAGTGATTGTCTTCTAGCTGATGAACTGAAGCAAAAGGGGAATTGAATTATAAGTTACTTTTGTATTTTAAACTTGTGTTAAAATTGGGTTAGTCATAAATACATATACTTGCCTCCAAAATTTGCATTTCTTTGATAACATATGTGACCATAAAAGTTAGGAATGGTTCTTAGCTAAGAAATGGTCATGGATTTTTAGCTGGAATAAGAGTTAACTTTTCTTACAGTGTTAAGTGTAGAGTTCAGGGAGCAGGCTGCAGATCTTGTGGTTTCTTCTGCATGGAGAGAGCTTATGCTATGTGTTGCTTTTGTAGTTTACTTCACTTTCAGTTGCTGTTTGCACATCAGAGTGTGTAGTGCATTCCTCACGAGCCAGAAAAGTCCAAAGTGGTGTTTAGTTGAAAGGAAAGCAGTTAATGTGTTCTCCTTGCTGATGCAGGTGGTGGAGGGGCAGGTTACACAAATCTTCTGAAAGCAGTAGGGTGAAGAAGTGGATTTTATTAAAGTGAGCTGGGGTCAAAGGCATTAAATGTGATATAAGTGAATGACAAGACAGAGTTTAAGTAAAAGAAGAAGGAGGCAAAGTATAATTTTTTTTTTGCTTGGTATAATAAATTCTTTATTCTTTATTTGTGTCGGAAGCACATAACATGGGTAAAAATTATAATATATGAAGGTTGAGTGCATTGTGACAGTGAGTTTGCTCTCGGAGTGACGTTCCAAAGAGGTTATATGGGTACATATGTAAAGTGAAGTTTACTTGGAACAGTTTTCTGGGCTAACTCTAGAAACTGGATACAGCTGGTCTCCATTGCAGCTGTATTACTTGCATGTTTGGGTCTACTTGTGTGAATGTCAAGGTTTGTGTTGAGATTGGAATATGTGAAATAAAAAAATTCTACTTCTTTAATCATCATTGCTGGTTTCTGTCCAGATGATATAAAAATCAATTTTTAAGCCACAATTCACTCCTTGCCATTGCACCCCGTTCTTCAAGCAAAAAAAATTTAAGTATTTTAATATTCTAAACATAATGCAGGAAAAAATGTTTCAAAGGCAAATGTATAGACAGATTTCACTGTTATGCTTATATGCTTTTTCTGAGTATCACACCATCACCGTCAGTGGGGTTTTGCCATCAATATTACTGGCATGGGGATTGCACTCTTACCCTACAATCCAGAGTAACTACGGGAGCACGTAAGAGACATTATGTACACCCGTGGTTACTGCACCACCTACTGAAAACCGATGGGAAATTCATATGGCAATCCAGAGTAAATTGTTCTTACATCGGAGCAAGGACTCCCTGTAGTTACTCTGGATTGCACCGTTAGTTTGCAGCAAACTTTACAGGAAGTTTTGTTAGTTTGATAAACAGTGGCCATTTAATATATATATTCACACTTTCCTGGGAGTAGGCTCCATTGAACTCAATGGAACTTACTTCTGAGTGGACATGCTTAGGATTGCACTGACTGGCTGCAATCCTATCCATACGTTTCTGGTAATAAGATCCATTGACTCTAGTGGGACTTCTTTCTGAGTAGACAAGGATAGGATTGGACTCTCATTCACTCAAGAAGCAAAGATGTGGTAAGAAATATTTCCAGCTGTGTTTTAAAACCAGGTTATAGATTATATGTGCCTGGGAATTGACATCCGCCTTGCAAACTTTCCATCGAATGCAGCCTTAACAAGTTAGTTGTGTTTGCTGCCTGAATCTGGACTACCGGCTAACAAGTTTAGGGCCATGTAATAAGCACCCCCTGAAGGAGGAGGGAAAGCTTCCTGCATGCTTGTCCACGTGAGAAGTACTGCTCCGTGTTACGGTTGCGGGGTGGCAGAAGATGTTCAATTTCCGTAGTAACTAACCATCATGTATAACTTGGCTCTTTGCTTCCATGTAATGTGATTAGAATCAAGTGTCAGGTTATTTTGCTGCTGTTGCGGCTGCGGCTGCTGCTGCTACTGTGAAGTTCTTCTGTGTGTGAACTGACCACAACATGTTTACAATGCCGTTTGGTTTATACGTGTCACAGGGCTTAACCTCAGCCAAAAAGTTGAAGTGTAAAGGCCGAAATCCATTTATTCTAGTCAGTGAATAGTCCCGTTGACTTCAACAGGAAGGCAGTGGGTCCTCTGGGCAATGCTTTCTGAAGGCTATGGAGGAAGATTGCTTGTGCATGGAGTTTCTTGGCTAATAAATGTTTTAAAGGCACAATAGTAGAGATGATCTTTGAAAGGGCGTTTTTCTTTATGTGGTGCTCTTTACAGTGACTATAAGCACAGTCCTAACCATGTCTACTTGGAAGTAAGCCCCATTGTGTTCAATGGGTCTTATTCCCAGGAAAGTGTGTTTAGGATTGCAACCTGCAGAGGACTTTCACTTTAAAAGTTATTTTAAAAGTTATTTATCTCTAGTCATCTTTGCTGGTTGAAATAGAGGTGAGTAGAATGCTTTTAGTACAGTCTTTTCGGAGTTTGGGCCACCTTGAAATTCTGGGCCCAGACACTGAACTGGCTCGTAATACATGTGTTTGGTGTTATAAAACACGCGTTTATAAAACACTCATTTATTTAAAACACTTTAAAAAAAAAAAAGCTTTAGCTCTAGAGATTGTGGTTGTTTTAATTGTGGTCTGTAAACTAAATGCAAACTGATGTGAAATCCCTTTTCCTCCATCCCTTCTGCCTTATTCTGAATCCACATAGCTCCAATACATGTAGGGAAAATACACAAATATTGGAAAAAAAATAAACATGTATACAAATTTCAGACATGTAGGTTGATTATATCTAACACAATCTTTGTTTCTTTCATCAGCACTCACAGCCCAATTTTATCCTCTCCCCCCTCGATTCAGCATCCTATGGTGGTGGGGTCAGTCATTCATTCAGGTAAAGGAGCAATCAGTCTTTTACTGATAATCCCTTTGCCAAAGATTACGCCTGATCTGCCCATTACCCATCTGATCTGCCCATCCCAGGAGAGGGATGGACTGGGGCTGCAAAGGGTTGTATTATGTCTTAAGTCCTCCAAGGCAGGGCTTTTGCAGAAGCACAAAACATTTGGAAAAGATGTTCTGTTGATCCTTGGCACTGGATCAACAGAACTGGCACTGGATCAACAGTATGTACTAGATAGTCTTAAATTTTGAAGTGCCCACTTCATACATGTAACTACTTGGGCACTTGCACTGTTCGGCCACTGATCCATGTATGTAGGGCACCCTCCATAGTTCAGATGGTTGCGGCCCACTGGTTTCAGTGATGGGTACTGTTGGCAGACCTAAAATCCAGCAGAACACATGTTGAAGGCCATCTATGTAGTAGTGAAATGTGAAATAGGCTTAAGAGGATGATGGGAGGGGGTACAAGAAGGGGGTACAAAAACAAAAGTGAAATAGGCTTAAGAGGATGATGGGAGGGGGTACAAGAAGTTGGCTTACCTGTTGCCAAGTGCCTGCACGTCTTTCTCGCACTAAGGGCTACTGTGAATTTATAGAAGTGGAAGAATAAATTTTGTTCTTGATCCCATAGTGTGCAGATGGAGCTGTTGCACTTGGGCAGAGTCTCATTCAAGCACAAAAAATGCTGTGCAGATACAGCAGACTGACTGATGGAGTGCTGGCTAAAATGTGCCTAACATTATGAAAGCGAGACTGTTCTACCCACTGGCAGCTTAAATGACGTTTTAATAATGCGTTAGTCTGCATCTTGTGTGAAGGTGAAATGGGGTGAATAAGAGCAATGGCTGACCTGTATATGGACAGTTTCTTTGTATTCTCCCGTAATAACCTGTTAATGATTGTGCTAGAAAATAAGTGCCTATGATGGAGTATTCCAACTTTTCGTGCCGTGACACAAAGCGAGTTACTGCAACGGTCGATATCAGTGCAAATCTTTAGAAGTGGAAGGAGGACCTAAGGAAAGAAACTTTTCTAAGGCCAGTAATGCTTGACTTCCAGGCTGCATTTCAAAGTGCAATTCCTTGGTAGGGAAATTGCTTTGAAGAGTCACATCAAGGTTTTGTAGCTTTCTAGTGGAAGAGCACAAAGTGCTAGGCAGTCTGACTCCCTCCCAACTGAGAAGCGGAAGCGGGGAATAGGAATAGGAATCGGAGGCAGGCGCCTTGACGCTTTTCCAGAAAGTTATAAAATCACTACAAACTGTGGGAGCCTTTGCAAAGCTGTTTGTTGTCAAGGTGACTGTAAATGTTGCCATGGAGGACTTGGGTATCACAAATGCGATATATTATGGGATGTAATTGTTGTGAGTGTCTGGTGGTGAAATGTTTTCAGGAACTGGTACACAGATCCATTTCAGATGGGATTTGGTGACTTATTGTTGATAAATGGAATCACACATGGATTTTAGAGAAATAGTAAATGCATTTTAAGTGTCAATAGGCTCCTGAAATGCCGCAGTAGTGAAGGCATTGGTTGGATAGCTTTGGCGCTGCAGTACTTTTCAGCAGTTTTGGCTGTTGTAACGTGACCAATATTTTGCAGCAAAAAAGTGAATGTGGATCTAGCTTATTATGCATGTGAACTAACAATCCAGAGTAACTATGGGAGCACGTATGAGACATAACGTGCACCTGTAGTTACTGCACCACGTCGTGAAAACCTATGGGAAATTCATGTTGCAATCCAGAGTACATTGTTCTTACTCCGCAGCAAGGACTCCCCATAGTTACTCTGGATTGCACCCATAGGCTTGTTTTTGTGCTTGAATCTGAAGTGAGACTTCCAACTATGCACATGTTGTGCCTATAATACTAGTAGAACCCTAAGCCTGAGCCTCTTTGCTTCAGAGAGCAGAGTGTTGTAGTGCAGGATTCTGATATTTCCCACACTGTGTGCCAGGACACACCAGTGTACTAGGAGAAAACTTCTGGTGTACAGCATAAAATGAATTAATTTTGCACGCCTCTTGGGAGCACCCAGTACTGACCTACAGAAGAGGTTGCCTCAGAAGTCTCTGTATGGTTCTTTCATGTCACCTTGCCTTCTTCCAATCAATCTCTGCTGGAAGAAGGCATAATTTCCCAGAATTGCTGCTTCAAATGTCAGGGGGTTGTACAATTGCTCCTATTGCAAAGATGCAACAGAATTATCTGTGCTCAAAAGGAGTTTGCCTGTTGTCTATCTGTGTGAACTGCTGTTTTACGTTTGCCTCCTTTGAGTTAAGACGTGGTCCACATCAATAGCAAGGAATTATTTGTATTTATCACATAAGGTGGTGTGCGAGTGCCACAAGCTCCTGCCACAGTGTTTGTAGTACTCGCCTTTTCTGGTCCTTTCTGACCCAGATCTGCTCAGCTCAGCAGAGTGGCTACCTCTTAGAGTCTTAGAGTCACTGAAAGTTTGAAAAAGTGAAATTCATTTTTCTCAGGGTATCTGCATCCAGTTGGATCCAAGGAAAAAGCAAAGGGATGGGATACTTTGCTGGGTGCTTTCCAAATGTAACCCTTTATAGATTCAAGAGTGATATGTGCCTTGAATTTTTAAATTCGTAAAATGAGCATGTCTGTACTATCCAAAGTTTGGAAAGCACTAATGTTTGGTTAACTGTTAAAAAATTGGAGGTATCCTGAGTGTCAGTTCTGGGACAAATCCTATGCTGAGCCCCCACAGAACTTCTGCCTGTTCCCACCGTAGGCTATTCTTCATTATCTTTATGTCGTCAATGAAGCAAGAACCGTCATGATATCCTTTTTTGGGCAGGAATAAACAAGGGTATAAAAAAAAATAAGTACAGTGGTACCTTGGTTTATGTGCAGAATTTGTTCCAGAAGAGTGCTTGTAATCCAAAATATTGGTATATCAAAGCAAATTTTCCCATAAGAAATAATGGAAATGCAGACAATTCGATCCACAACCCAAAAATATTCATATAAAAATAATTACAATATTGTCATATAATACAACATAATAAAGAAAATACAAAATATAAAGAAAAATAAAACAAATTAACCTGCACATGGTCTCTTAGGTCTCTCAGGCTGCAATCTGCCTCCCTTACATAGGAGTGAGCCCCACTGATATTAATAGGGCTTAGTTTAGAGTGGACATGCAAAGCTAGATCTCTCAGGCTCCTTTCCATTTCCCCCCTTATATGAATGAGCCATGTAACATGTTCATTGACTGTAAAAGACTTACTTCAGAGTAGACATGCATAGGCTGGTCTCTCAGGAGAGGCCGAAGAGGTGCTTGCGGAGTGTTAAAAGCAACTGTATCCCAGCAGGGGCTATTTTTTCACTTTTTAAATCATCACTTTTATATCAAGTTAAAATTTATCAGAAATGTTTGTCTTGCAAAACACTCTCAATTCAAGTTACTCTCAGTCCAAGGTTTTACTGTATGTAAGACAGGATAGTTGGAACTTTTCATGCAGCACAATTAAATGCTTTATAGCCATATAACCCTATTCAGTCTTGCTTGGAGGTAGTTCCTGTTGAACTTGGCCAGGCCATATAGGATTGCAGCCTAATACTGTATCTTATTGATTTCAATTGGATGTCATTGTGGCAAAGTTGATGTGACTCATGCCCATTGTGTTATAGTCTTGGATGATGAACATTAGATAATGTTAGTGTTCAAATGGTCCATTCACATTTCCTGACAAAAAGTTCCTTGGATGGGAACTGAAAACATACTGAAGGAGAGATGAAAAGCTGCTTCTCTTTGCCACTTCTAAAAAATATGAAGGACTTTGGTATAGCCATGAAAGCATTTGTTTCTTGTTCACATGTAATTAGGCTAAGTTAATACTTTTTTTTCATTTCTGAAAGGGCAATCAGTGCATTCTGGGCATATCTTCAAAGAGCAACACACAGTACTTGAAGGAGACTATTTTCATTCTTGCTTTGGAATGCAAGGTTGTATTTAGTTTTGGTGTTAAAATGCTTGTGCTGAAGCTGGAAGTTGCAGAGAAGAATTTGTTTTGTGCTAATACTTGGAAGTACATAAGAGGGGCCAAGAGTCGCCTCAGTTTAGGAGTCACAATTAAATGAAATCTTGCACATGCAACAGATTATTTGTTGCTTGATTTCACAGTAAGAATAAGTCCAGTTTCCTTGCCATCTTGATTTTTAGGCAAGAGATACAGCACAATTTAGGAAATTCCCAAGCTGAGATGCGCAAGTTCTTTTTTTGGAGTTATCATGTGCTTTCTTATCTTTGCCTAGCCAGACCTGTCTTGCTCAGAATACTTTTTCAAACAACCCAATCCTAACCAACTTTGAGGAGGTAATGTGAATAACACTTCTCCAGGACGCAGTTTGTGCCCCATCTGACAGAGCTGTGTTAGTACTGGAAATCTAATTAGGATTGGACTGAGAGCCTAGGGTGATGTATTGTTTCGAGAGTTGAGCGAGATCTGGTAGATCCAGGTTCAAAATACCCCCTAGCCATTAAATTTCCTGGGTGACCTTGGCCCAGTCAGCTTCACCTACCTGAGGGGAGGAATAAAACAATAAAAGCTTTGTAAGCCACCTGGGACATTTGATTTGACATGGGAAAGATTGGGTATAAATTCCACAGAACCACCTAGCTTATTGGAATTATATGTATGATGCAAGCCTGGCTCATCTGGGATGTAACACAGTAGCAGACCATGTGCTCTGCATGTACAAGGTCTTACAGCTCAATCCTAACCAATTTTCCAGTGCCTATGCAGCTGCAAAGTAGGACTCAGGTTAAGAAATATTCCGTTAGCTTGTGCAGACCTTTGTGAATGCTCTCATCAGAGTAGGAAAATTAGGATTGTGCTCCCAGATTCAGTTCCTCAAGATTAGAGAAGACCCCAGTCTGAAGCACTGGAGCGTCTCTCCCATACAGATAATATTGAGGTAGCCTGACTTGTTTGCAACATTGCAGCAGTGTTGAACTGCTGTTTGACCCACCAACTAATGGCCCAATCCTTTCTGCACAGTCCACAATCCTATCCCTGAGGTTTACCGGTAAACCATGAATATGCTGTAATGGAAGCCTCTCTGCCTGTCTTCAGTGCACTGCTGCTGATCAAGGCTCATAATTTCATGTTCCATTGACAGTGCCCTGCAGACTGGCTGCCACCATGGTTTTGGTGATGGTCAAAACTGATTTGGAGTGAGAAGAGGATGATCTCAGTGGTACTGGCAGCTGCCTAGGCTTGACACACTCCCTTTTGTATATGAGAGCTTAACTAGCAAAAGTGCTGGTATATACTTGAATAGGTACATTGGTGACAATATGGAGGTGTAAGTTTCATTTTTCTTGTATTTTCTGGTTGGCCACACTGGATACAGTGGCTCTGCACTGTGCATCCTTTGGACCATCAGAACAGGATTGGGCTGTAAATATGAACATCTAATGCTAGCCTAATTCTGTGTGGATTTCATTGTAAAGGAAGAGATTGTGATGGGAGGAAAGAAAAGGGCATATCAATTTGGTGTCTAGTATTTATTGACACCTACCTCCGATCAACATTACACATTTGGTAACATTACATGATACTTTTTTAAAATGAGCATTACCTGAAGATTGGTCTGATATGCTGAGTATCCAAACTTCTCAGTTCTGGTTTTCTAGCTCATGGAGGTGCAGGTTTAAGCTGAGAAGACATGAAACAAAATGGAAGAGGAAGTTAAGTGGGCGAGAAGATTGATGGGATAAATTAGAAGAGGAATGTGTGGGGGAGACAGGACAAAGGCAGATACAGGGAGAGGAAGTGCAGCTGCATTCTTAGGAACAATGCAGGAAAGGAAAACTGGAGAGCATAGGAAAAAGGTTAACTGAAGCCAATAGGGGAAAATTTTGTCTGAAGTGGGTGCAGTGGCTGGTTTAAATGCATTGCTTATGCATTGCTCATACGCATATGCAATCCTTAAATGCTATCCTTATGCATTGCTCATACGCAACTTGGTTCTGTTTTTTTCAGCCTACTTCAGAAAGGTATATCTGTTGAAGACCATGAGATTCTAGCTCTCAGATGTTGTTATATTGTATGTATTTTGGCTAGGCTTTAGGTTAAGCAAACCATGAAGATACAAAATGGCAAGCAAGTTTTCAAAGCATTGAGACCTAGCAAGATCCAATTAAAAACCGTAGGATTTCAATGGAAGAATAGAAGTGCAATATGGTACTGCACTACTAATTCTCCCTCCCAACATGCACACGGATGTGGGATGTGCACAACACTCCAGAAACTTTCTTACCTTGTGAATGCGTACTTTAATTATACATTGTGTGCCACAGGTAAACGCTATGTGGCATAGCTGTTTACAACTGGCACATAGTAGCACATAGCTAAGCTATACAGCTTGTGTTTAAACTTGCAGTATGAATAGCTAAACCTAATTTTCTCAATTATCATTATCAACTTTGTGTACTGTGGGAAAGGCAATGACCAGGATGATCTTCCCTATTCCTTGTAAAATGCACCTTTATATTAACCTAATCTGTCCTGAAAACAGTCTTATAGTGGAAAAACTGGTTGAGTTTCAGAAGTTTTAGCATTACATAATAAGGTTTAGCATCCCAAGGTTTAATTGTAAAATATGAGCAACTCTCTTATTTTATCACTTATTTTTCCAGTTTTCTAATGAGATTTTCATCTTTTTTAGGGGCTATATTATTAGTAATAAGCAGAAAACTGATATAAAAGGGAGTGTATAATCACATACCTTGAAAGCTTGGGGGTTTGTTACACGTCAGGCAGTGCATATCATGTGAAGGAGGGCAGCTGTTCTCCACATGTGCTCAGAGCTATGAGGGTCCTGAAGACCACTTCTCCTAAAGCCTTCCAAAGCACAAATTGGAAAGGGAAGGGGCTTTCTGGATTTATGTCCTACCAGGAGGAAAAGTCCAAAATTTGATCCTATCTCCAGGAGCTCAATAGGAAGCTCACTTTAGAGCTCAAGCACAGGGGAGGTATATGCATTGGATAAAATGTGCCATAGATATTACTTCTTAGAGACGTAGTCCTTTCCCTTTCCTTTAATACTTCCTTTTCCAAAATCCCAGACCTTATATCCAAAATCTTGGTGTAGTAAGGATAAAGAGTAATGGCCTCAATATGTGCAGTATGGATAACTAAAATGTGTTTAGTGAAAGCACCTATTAATGTAGGTACAGTATAGTGAAATGATTGCATTTATGTCTTTTGTTTTTTTGGTAAATTTGCTATAGTATCAATCATAAATGTATTGCATATGCTTCAGCAATAGATGTTTGAAGGTATCAGAGATGTTTTTCTTGCACAACAGTTTCCTTGAGTAAATGATGTGGTGACTTCTTTTTCAAAGGTGATTTTCATAATGCAGAGAACCAAGATAAAAAGTTTGAAACTCCTGAGGAAAAAGGTCCTCCAACAGATAATTGTTTGGAGAGACTTTCCGAATATGACAAGACAAGTGATCAGGCAGCTGAAGATGCCAACCAGGCCCTGTGCCCACATCTGGACAGAAAACGTAAACATTCTGGTGAGAAAATGCAGAATGACGGAAGTCTTAAAGAAAACTTTGTAGAGGAACCAGAGGATGAATTTGCATCAAAAGCAAAAAAGAGGAAAAACTCCAAAGGTAACCAGACTCAACTGTGCTTGTTTTTCAGGCATGTCTTATTTAATGAACGCTTTCAATTAACATGTGTCCATGTATTTGATTGTGCCAATCCTAAATATTCACCTGGATGATGTTTGGGTATCTAAAGGTAATCATTGGACAATGTAATCATTGGACAGTGCAAATGGCTCTAGTGCATGCAAACCCCTTCATGAGCTATTCTTTGAAAAATGCATCGTGTGGTGGTAAAGCTGAAACAATCTGCCCCACAAGTGAACTATAGTTTTTGTTTCAAGTTGAGGGCCTTTTTGATTAATTTTTAGTTATTTTTCCATTAGATGACTGGCCTGAGAGGGAAATGCCAAACAATTCCTCTAACCACTTAGAAGAGCCCAATTGTAATGAGGTGACCAACCTGAAGGTGTGCATTGAATTAACAGGGCTCCATCCCAAAAAGCAGCGTCACCTGCAGCATCTTAGGGAACTGTGGGAGCAGCAGGTATCACCAGAGAGATCCCCACCCGGCAAGTTGGGCCGGCAAAGCAGGAAAGATTTAGCTGAGGCTGTTCAGCCAGAGGTCACTGCAAAGGTCAAAGACTGCACAGAAGAAAGGCACACCAAGAAAAGGTCAGAGGCCAAAAGCAATAGAAGTTGGTCTGAAGAGTCCCTCAAAACCAGTGACAATGAACAAGGTATGCAGAGATTACTAGGGAAATCTAGCACTACTTAGTGATGCGTGCTGCCACCAGTGCTGAAAAGTTGTCAGTTTTTTTCATAGAAGTTTTATATTATATGACATTATATATAATATAAAATTTTTATTATATATGAAGGATTGAAAGTGCCATTATTTAACTTCACTCATGCTTGTTTTGCCAAATTTGCAGTGTGTGTGTGTATTTGTGTGTGCAGTGTGGTGTCATTAATTTTTATTTTAAATCACATCCTCGATGCGTGTGTGTGTTTTAAAGCTGAAATACGTTTGTCTTCAGGATGCATTTTGACATTTTTAGAATTTGGTTTTCACTTCATTCCAATTTTTAGTACTTTTATGCAGAATGGGTTATGAAGACTGAGTGTTCATTTAAAAAAAGAATATATGAAAACTTCTAAGTTCTTTATTTCTCATGGGAATAGGCTGTTCCACTAGGCTATGAATGTCTAAGCTAATTTTTCCTCTTTTGGGAAGTTGGGGAAGGAAGAAAAATGCTTTATTTTATTTATAACATGGTATGTCCCATGTCTCCCAACAATTTCAAATATAAACCAAAACTTAACTCAGCAACAATAGAGAAAAATAAACAAAACCAGAAAAACCAAATAAAACATAAAATCCACACCCACTCCCATAAAAGCATTCTTGAATAAAACCATCTTCACCTTCCATCAGAACATGTTAAGAGAGGAAGAGAGCCAAACTTTCAGAGGCAAGAGTTCCCAGGTCTTTAGGAAAGACGTTCTGGAAATTGTTCTCATGTTGCAAGTTGTCAGTGGCGGGTTCTGCAGACAGATGAGCACCTTGGTCTGCATTTGAGCATGGAGATGCTCACTTTGAAGAAGTAGGCCTGAGTTGCTCTGGACGGCCAGACTATGTTTCCTGCTGAGCTTGAAGCTTCAGTACCATTCCCTATTGTACATGGCTTTACCTTTTACCTTTACAGTAGTGGCACTGTATGTCAGCTGTATTTAGGTCTGCCTGCAAAGAAGTGCCTGCCCTCACTGCTAGAATCACTGGTTTGGGACCACATCATCTTAAGACTAGCACACTCCTTTACTGGACTTTACTTTCATATTCTCAGATGTGAAATGTGAAATACTCAGCAGCAGCAGGCCTCCGTCAGTCTTGAAAGACTATGGTATCGTGCTTGGCGCTGCATACACTGCATACGAAGCACGAAAGCCTGGGTTAGATTGTTATGGAGGTTACCCAAGCAGCAAATCCCCCCTCTCAACACCACTGAATTAGTCCAATGGAAAGGCAGAGCCGATACAATTGGATCCAGCTGGCATCGCAGAGCTGGGCTGAGGACAGGAGCTCACCCTGTCTTGTGGGGCCGACCTGGATCTCGAACCCTGGCCTGCTGGTTTACAGGCAGTGTCTTAACCACTTGCGCCACCCACAGCCCCGAAATACTCAATTTCACTGAATTTACACATGGTTCATCTGAGCACCACAGCATGGAGCTTGGCAGCCTAGAAGTTTAGCGATGATGTGATGCACCTAAACCATTGGTGAACCAGCTATAACAATGGGTGAACTTCATGTCCTTGACAGTTATAGGAAATAGTTTGTAAAGCTAGACATTAGGCCTTGATATGTACTCAACCCTTAGATTCCCAGGCGGGTCAATTTGATCCGCATTTTTTATTTATGCAAATTAGGCTATTTTTAGCCTAAGGGTTAAGGATAACCTGTGTGTGGCCTGGGTCTTCCACTGTGCCCCCAGGTGTGTGTGTGGGAGCTGATTGAAGCTCCTCCATACAAAGAAAACTTGCCCTGCTTATAGAAAACAGGGAAGGGCTCTGTATCATAGAGAAGAGCTCTATCTGTATCTAGCTGATACAGGAGAAAACATTACTTAAGACTCTATATTCTGGTTCAGTTTGCATTTAGAAACTGTGATTCTTATAGGGTGTAATAAGGGCCCATTTGTATCCATGGGATAGACTGACAGATCTTGCTGTTTCCCATCATATCCTATATGCAGTTATGTGACAACCACTCTGCCAGTCTGCAAATAACTTTTGCCAGTACAAGGACCAGAAGACCACATAAAGGCAATAATGGTGCACAGACAGGCTGCCAAGCAAGTCGAGGTAGATCTTGGTGGTAGTGATGCCGCCCAGATCCAATACTTCCATCCTACACCTAACATTCCCCCTTTGATCTAACAGATTTATGCCAGCAAACTAGTGGTGTAGAGCTGCGTCAGACCATATGGGATGAGGTAGCAGTGGAGGAAATAAGTAAAAGTTTTCTTCTTTCCACTTGCCTGGTCTGTTCCTGGTGCACAGGATGCAGGATCCATTGTACACAACAATTTTTGGGGGGATAGGTTTGTGCAGTTTATTTCTTTTGGAAGGTACTTGCACATTTAGTGGATAAGTCAGCAACTTATTGTAGAGAGGTCCACAGTAGGGGAAAATTCATATTTGGCTCTGTAAACCAATATTCAGAATGCCCTCAAAAAGTTGGCCCAAAGCCTTCCTTAATTTTTTTTATTTTTTTGTAGAAAGGAAGACTTTTCAAAAGCAGAAATGGGAATAAGGCACTTAAATGCCATTTATGCTTTTGGAAATAATTCCTGTTTTACTATTGCTCCACAAAAACCCCACAAAATCCCACAAAACTTCTGAAAATGGAAAGACTCAGTTTTATACTTGAAAAGAGTAATTTATTCCCATTTTGGTAGCATGAAATTACAGGCAAGGAAGCCACTCCTCTCACCTGCATCCATTAAAAAGGACTGCATGTATAAAAGTGCATATATTTTAAAAAAACAATCTATAATACTGTTTATAACCATCTTGGACTGTCTCTATAGATGACACAGTGCCTAAGCTGGGTATCAGCTTACTGCCCATAGTCTTAGCAGAGAACTTTAGAGGATTTATCAGCCCATGACAATTATTTAATATTTTATGGGTTAGCATTACAGGTCAAAGTGCTTTATCAGTGTAATACAAATGTAAATATTCAGTGTTTAAAGGAACAGAAGAGCTTGTGTTAAGCGTTAGCATTGTATATGCATGTGTTTCCTCTTGCCTTACAACACACCATGCAATGTGAAATGCCTTGCCTCTCCTATAGGTATTCCTCTATTCCCCGCATCTCCGCATATGAAGAACCTTTCATCCACCAATATAAACAGCAAAAGGCAGACCCAGCCAAGCTGTACACCAGCTTCAAGGTTGGCTGCCAAGCAGCAGAAAATTAAAGAAAACTGGAAGACAGATGTGCTGTGCACAGACGAAGAAGAGGATTTTCAGGCTGCATCCCTGCTGCAGAAACACAGCGAGTGTGAGAAGCCACCAGGGAAACGGCAGTGTAAAACAAAACATTTGGCACTGCAGGAGAGGAGGAGGAGGTCATCCCTGACTGGGGATGACATTACAGATATTGAAAGCTCAGAGGAGAAGGTATCTTTGCTTTAATTGTCCATTAACATTACTGTAGGCTTGGTAAAGTTGGCCAGCTTGAATTCTGAGCGTATTGTCTGTGCCATGATAATTACAAACTTACGGTTTGCCTTAAAATGTAATCTCCTATTCTCCAAGGCTTTCTCTTTCTCCTCTTTTCTCCATGATAAATTCCTTGACTTTGTTTACATGTTATTGTTCAATGCCTGCTCATGTAGAGTCTGTTCTTTGAGGATTTTGGCCTTAAACTTTTGGATAATATAAATCTGGAAGGTGACTTTACTATACTTTTTATTTTTTAATGAGAGGAAAAAAAATTTCAGTGAATTATTAAGGGTAGAGGGTGGGGGTGTGGAATCCACTAATGATTTTGACAGGTCATAGTTAATGAGGAGAATTGGGAAGCGACCAGAGGCTCCTTTAGACGGTGACTCTTCACCAGTCAAATCACATGAGCAGGCATTGTACGATCGCCTGCAGCAGCAGACTCCCTCATTATTGCCTGTCTCTTCAGCCCTCACAGCTGCAGATTGCAAGCACCCCCCAGGAGACTACCCCAAGTCGTCCCATGCCGCCTGAAGCCCGAAGGCTTATTGTCAATAAGAATGCTGGAGAAACTCTTCTGCAAAGGGCAGCCCGACTGGGATACGAGGCAAGCATTGTTTCTGAAGTTCACTACTCTGAATTAGAATATGGGGGATGCTTCGTGTCGCGTAGAATTCTAACTGTGCACATGGGTAGAGTCGCTCTTTGTGTTCCTTCTCAACATGCTGAAATATCTTGGGGCTGTCTGTTCTTTTTCTTCATTCAAGCACGCAGTTAGTGTATTTTGTGAGTGGGGTTAGGAGAGAAATCATATAAACTCCTGTAATTTAATAAACTTGAACCTGAATAGGTGCCTGTCATTGCCAATAAGAAAAATGATGTATTTTATGTACATGATTTTATCATGATGTATTTTGCAGGTTTAGAATCCTGAGTAAAAAGTAGTAGGTTATGTACATGTTACATAGCCATGGACGTTCTTCTGTATTCAAGGAATAATGAGCTAGATAGCCTTGGAAGAGTGAGAGTATGAACATGCTTCATTTTACAGTTGTTTTTAAAGATTGTATTTTAAAGAGATGAACATATTTGAAAATATTGAGTGGAGTCTAGAGGTCATGAGGCACTACAGGCCATAGACTTCAATACCTGTAGGTTGCACCTATATAATTAAAACGACCATACATACAATTAGCCTAGAGAGAGATGGTCTAGTAACAAAGCACACCTACAGTTCTGGTTGGCTTGGCATGTTTGATTATTTATGTATTAGATTTTTACACTGGAAGTTATTTGTGCAAATATCACAATACATATATAGAGGTTAAAAGTATATGCAGCAGAAAGGTATACTGACTTGTTTCTTTTCATTTGTAAATGAAAATATTAAATATAAAACTTAGTTTTTTTTTAAAAAAAGACACATGCACACTAGATAAAGTCCGTGTGCACATGTGTTTTGTTTTTTCTTCTGACTTATTTGTTCTGAGATTTTATCAAGAGGCAGCCAAATTGCAGTAAATTTTTCCCTCGGTGGAAAAGGAAGACAATTGGGCACACTGTCAGTTCAGTGTGTAGAAGCCCAAGTAAGGCAGCTAACTGAGATTCAAGAGGTGGTGTTGCATCTAACTTGGTGTGTGGTACGACAATATGACACCTTTTTAAAGTGCAAAACCTTGGTGAAGTATGTGCCCCAAGCTGTTGATTTAATTGGCTTTAGATGGAATAATCTTTTTCCTCAGCAATATAATTGGATTTTTAAAAAAACTGCTACATTTCTTCAGAGGTATAAAAAACCAGAATGCTAAAAAAGTGAGGAAAAGCCTGCACATGTTACTTGAAAATACAGTACATACAGCCTCAGAATGTAGTAGTAGCAACAATGTTTGTGAAGCATCCATTCAAAATATCTTAATTATAATTTTTTTTAGGTTACTCCATGTCAAGAATGGCATGTGGGAGAGCAGGTCTTTATATGGCTGCCTGGTAATTTAAGGAAAGCCACTGGCTCTCTGTCACGCTGTTCCCAATTTTGCTGCTGCTACACTCTCAAGGGATAAGGCCAGTTCGCATCTGCTCTAACGACTGTCTAGAGCAGTGATTTTCAACCAGTGTACCGCAGACAGTCCTCAGTTGTGCCGCAGAATTTTGGGAAAAGTCATTTATTAATAGAAAAATTCGGGGATTTGAACAGCCTGGTGTGCCTTGTTAGTGCTACAAACAACTGATGGTGTGCCTTGACAGATTCAGTACCTTGTTAGTATACCATGAGATGAAAAAGGTTGAAAATAACTGGTCTAGAGGCTTATGATTAGGACAGCTATGCCCAACATCTGGCTCCACCATTTTTCAACCGAGCTGAGGCACTGATGAAAAGGCCTCATAAATCAGGAAACAACCATGGAGTGGTCTTCCTTCTTTCCTTCTTTTACCCGTTAGCATGATGAGAGGCTGAGTCATGACTGAAAATAGCTTTCCAAGTTAGTTGTCATGAGGCCAAAGGGATGAAGGAATGAGGATACCTTCCATTTTCTCAAACAGTCCTCTGAGTATGTATTCACCCATGTAACCTTCTCATCAACAAGCAGCAATAGCTGCTAACAATAGCTTGGCAGGGCTTTTTGAAATGAACCTTTCCTCTCCGAACAAAGACCAATCTGATAAAGGGCCTGATGCTACCTAACTGGTCCAATGGAATAGCATGTGCTGTGCTGATGTGCTAAGTTTCCATGCCTCAGAAAAGTGCCATAAAACATTAACCCAACAATCCAGAGTAACTACAGGAGCACGTAAGAGACATTTACGTCGGCGTAGTTACGGCACCACCTAGTGAAAACCTATGGGAAATTCATATTGCAATCCAGAGTAAATTGTTCTTCGATCGGAGCAAGGAGTCCCTGTAGTTACTCTGGATTGCGCCCTTTGTGATGGTGCAGAAGCTGAATGTATTGGCATGAATACTGAGGCCTTTGAGCACATTCTGGCACAGCAGAAAACAACTATTGGATCAAGTGAGTTTCCCACTAAGCTAAACAAGATGGAAAAGAGGAGAGGTGGGTAGATCAGACCCAGGAGGGTTGGGATCAGTAGTGCTGGTACATGTTGAATCAATTTTCCCCACCAAGCCTGATACACTGCCACAGGTACATATGGACTTGTGCCAGTCATATGGCTGGTGCAGATCAAAGTAGATTGAACAGGCTGAGGCTTTCCTTGGAGCAAAAAGGCAAATGTCCTCTACCTCAAGGAGTCCTCCAGCCTGATAAATTCCCTTGTGGATGCAGTGCAGTCAAGCGCTGGCTCTGCTGCATTAGCACAGAGGAATTTGTGTTGGATCAGGCCACCTGTTCAGGCTGTGAGCTGCCTGTTAATCTGTGAAGAAGAGCCATTGGAAATAATATTGGTCACACTGGGTTCTAGAAAGCCAGCGTTTAGCATGATCACACAACTTAAAACACTAACTATTGTAAGATATGTGATATTTTAAATGAAACACTGCTTGAACTATTGTGCTTCAGGTCTTGTGGGCAGCTATTACGTGGTGGCATAAGTCTTGTCTCTGATTTCCATGGGGTGTTGCATAGCAAAGTTAGTTCAAACTGTGGTTCCCGAGGCATCAATTTAAATAATAGAGGAAAATGTTAAATTTCCTTTCCAAAACAAACAGCAATGAATGCCAAATTTTAAAGCTCTTCCTGAAGGAGCTGTATTGAGTCACAGATTAGGGGAAAGAGGAGAGACCTTGCCTAAGACTCAGTGTTTCTCAAACTTTTAGGGAAATTTATTTCCTATGTCTTATCCCCCTTTAGCAATGCCATACTAAGAATTGTGTCGTATCCCTCACCCCTTCCCCCACCCGTTAAAGGAACTAATTAGCTATTAATTTTTTTCATTTTCTTTGAAAAATGAATATATACCGCTTTCTGAGCTTTTTACTTGAAAAGCAGTATATAAATACTGTAGACAAATAGACAGACCAGAGGACCTTTACATGAACTGGGAGGTCACGACCCACTAGTTTGAGCACCACTGCTCTAATATTAAGTAATACTAGGTTTGTTGTCTTTAGTTGCAAATATGGACAGACCTCAGGATTGCTCATTTTTCCTTTATGCATGCTCAGACTCTTACCTGATAGTGGCAAATCTGAGTGCTCAGCTACAGAATCTGAGGTAGGACAGTTGTTCAATGGTAATATCTGGCTTTCAGAAAGCCCCATGTTCAATCCCTGCCATCTTCAAATATGACTGGGAAAGAATCTTTTTGAAATTGTGGAGCACCATCACTCGTCAGGGTTGGAGGTACTGAGCAAGGTAGACTGATTTCTTATAAAGCAACATCGTATTTTCTGCATTCAAAAATCCTAACGTGTGGGTGGAGATTCAGTTTCCCTTGGAAAAAGGTGTACTCAAGGATGGGTACTATACCTTCTGTGCATTACTTACTTCCCCTCAATCCCTTGTCCCTGATTGTTTGACCAGCTAAATCACTTCTGGTGCAGGTCACTTGTGGATAAGAAGTATTCAGAGAGAGGATCTGTGGGAGATGAGCCATGGATGGTAGGCAGGATTGTCACCCCTTGCCTGATCAACCCTTTAGCAGTTAAATTTGAAGCTCCCTGCTTTTCTATGCAATGGAGCACTTTCCCATTCAGACAAATGCTGCTATCTCTCCCTATCTGGCCTAAAATACTTCTGCATTTGGAAGCCTTTCTACAATATTCTCCCATGTATCAGAAAGAGCAAAATTAAATGCTACTAATAGCATTAATACTAATTAATTAATTCATTGGACTAATTCAGTGGCATGGAGAGGGAGGATTTGCTGCTTGGGTAACAGCCTATCCTCTATAACAATCCAACCCAGGCTTTCGTGCTTCGCATGCAGCGTATGCAGCACCAAGCACAATACCATAGTCTTTCAAGACTGACGAAGGCCTGCGGCTAATAGCAAACCAACCCGGACGGGCACTTCAGATCCCAATCCAACAAAGTTTCAGGGTTGTTGTTGTTGTCAGCTTTTCATTTTTAAAAAACTGTTGAGTTTAATTTGACATAGAGTATTTCATCACAAGGGACTTAAAAATCATTTTGCTTTCTGTGATGACTTCGAGATTTCCAGTTAAAACAAAATGCATGAATTCTCCGCATTCCCTTTTGGTCTATCCAGGAGCGTATGAGAAAAGGTGATGAATATGTGAGCGTGAGGGGGGTTGCGGATAGGATTGTAGACCGGAAATCTGAGGTTTCCTCCACAATTTCCCAGGGGAAATGGGGTTTGCGTTGCAGAATGCATTACAGGCATAGATGAGCAGAGTCCATGGACCCCCCTGGTACTTTGGCAGTAAGGGTGAGCTGCTCAAAGGCTCCGCATTTCCTTGTCCATCTGATGTCTGCTTTAAAAGGGCTCTCTGGAACGTTCATCACTCTGCACCCTCCCCCAGTTTTAAAGGGAAATACTTCCAGGATGAAATGTGTCCCTCCCTCCCAGTTTTCCTTAAGTGACAGTCTCTGATGTTAAAGGTATCTCCATAGCAACAAACAATATCTTCTCCCCCCCCTTCCCCTCTTTCTCTAGGAAGTGGTTCGGTATTGTTTGGAAAACAAGGTCTGTGATGTAAATCACTGTGACAGGGCTGGCTGTGGTGTTGTAAAGAGACTTTAGGCACATTATTCTTTCAGTGATTTCCTTCACTGGCTTGGATCGAGGAAGATGTACAGAACGCTCTGCGGATCCATACTCATGGAATATGGATCTACCAAGGCAGCTTGTCGCACATACTGAAGCAGCAAATGAGACCTCCTCTTCTGTCCTCCCCCCAATCTTGATTGGAACAAGATGATGCTTCAGTTCTTATTAGAGAAGAGTATACTCATTTCTGCCTCTCTCACTGAGAGCGAAATTTTCAAATAGATTACAATTAAAGAATTTGCACCTTTCGTAAGAAGCATTCAAAATAATTCTGTGCAGTGTTGGCTGGTGGAAATTCAGTTTATTTTACAGCTGTGGTATAAACGCTGTAGAGGTGTGAAAAATGGGATGTGGATCAGATCTGGCTGGTAGCCCTCATATAGAATACAGTTTGTTCTCTATTGGTTTACCCGGGGGCGAGGGGGGGAATGTTTGCGCAACACACACATTGCTTACGCTGATATGTCCAGATTGCTTGGCAGTGTCTTTGTTTGGATACCCACATTCAGGTCCAAACTAGCCATGTACTATTAGCCACATGTTCGTGAATTTGTCAGAGAGAGCTGAAATTTCTATGAATTGAATAAATCATGTTTAAAGAGTTAATGAGGCATTTAATTAATTAACCATAAAACTCTACATTGTTACGTTTTGTGGTTAATGACATTGGATAAAATCCACTGGGAACTTCTCCAGTTTTGTGGTAAGAAGCTGTATGCGGAATGGGTGCAGTCCATCAGGAACTTCTGTATAAATTAAATGAATGAGACTTGAGCATGTGCCAAATGGGAAACCCTTCCTGGTCGTTTTTCATTACATACATTCAGTCACTTAACTGTAGCAAGTTACTGGCTATTGATAAGTACTGATTAGTACCAATGGTAAACACCTTCTTTTCCTTCCTCTGAGCATAGGACATTTCCAGGTAAGAAATTTAAGTCCAAAAGGTAAAATCATGGGAGGGTCAATAGTTCAGTGGCCAAATTCAATCTTTATGTGCATAAAATCCTAAGTTAAATCTCCAGTTATCTCCTGCTAAAGGGGCTCCAGTAATAGGGATGCAAAATACCTTTGAAACCTTGGACAGTTCATGCCAGTCTATGGTGTAGGCCATCCTCGTTCAGTCAATCAGTGATCTAATTTGGTGTAAAGAAACTTCATGTATGTGAAACCTCATTTAAAATTAGCCAAGAGATAAATCTTAATCATTCTTGCTGTTGCTAACAGGCAGATCCTGTGGCTGATTTTGCACTTTAGCATAGGGGTGGAGGGAGGGAGTGGTGCCCAATGCAAGGTGGGTGTGGGGTTCTACAGCAGTCATCTGGGACTGTGTCATTCATATTGACCCCCTGATGTTTGGATTAACTAGCAGAGATCAGCAAAGTGTTAAGAATACTGATTTAGAGTGCCTGACACACCACCTGAAGGAGCCTTGAAGCCTGCCCTGTTTGAAAAAAGTTCATAAGGTGGCTGATTCACTTGATCCCAAAGTCATGTGATTGAGCTTTCTGCCTTAACTTGGGCAGCCAGATCATTAGTTTGCTGCTTTTCATTTTAACCTGGTTAGTGAAGGCCTGTTAAACAAACAGCTTCGTGCCGTTTCCTAGCTACCAACTCTCAGGTCATAGATGTGGAGGTTATTGTGGATTTTCCACATTTGGAATTGCAAGGATAAATCCACCGCACTGGGGATATGTACATCACACATCTGACACAGTGAGCTCAAGTGGTGTAGCTAGCAATAGTGTAGCCTGGTATAAAGCTCAAAATGTTACCTTGGAAGTGATCTTACAACAGAAAGTGACATCATGCTGGACTTTAAAAAAAAGAAAATTGGGAAAAATCCCCTCCAGCACCCATTTCCACTGCTGGCTCCCTCTTGCTACTGGCATAGCCAAGGCATCTAACTGATACCTGGGATTGAAGAACATTTTGTAGCCACCCTCCCATTACTATGTGAGCTAGAAAGATTTTGAGTTTAAAAAATTCTCTTTTTGGTGTTTTCATTTTCTAGTTAATTGGCCATAACGTATTCCAATGCAGTTTGTTTCATTTATGTAATTCTGCATTAAATACCTTTCCAATGATATATAACATGATGGCACTACATACACCATCATACATACACCATTTTTTACAGTTTTGGCCACAGTGACAAGCTTAGCTTGTTGCTCCACTAAGCATGCTGCCTGGCCCAACTGCTACCCTTGGCACCCCCTCGCTACACCACTTGTAAGCTTGAGTCCACAAAAGCAGATTCTATAGTAAGGAGAAAGGGCCTTAGGTCAAAGGTTTGTACATATTGTACATTCGGAACATTGTGTGTATGATCATAGCAAAGCATCCTCTTGGAAACCTTGGCATGTTGCTGCCAGGCAGTATTGACGTTCTGAGATGGATGGACCAAGCTGTTTTGCTCAGTTAAGGCAGTGCTCTTAAGTTATGCTCCTAAGCCTAAGAGCTCTTATGCTCTTCCTGTACTAACACTTGTAGTTCTACCGAGCTTGTCATTTTCTTTGTCCTCTCAGTTTTCTCTTGAGAAAGGCCATCTGATATTGTGAAAACTCTTCTAAACTAATAGCATGTGTTGCATACTTTTTGTCCCGTTTTCAACTATTCAGAGCAAATTCACTGGGATTCTTTAGAAGGAATTAAGATTTCTGTTAATACACAAGATGCCACAAAGCAGCCCAGTTCAACCAAAGAGGAAGTTTAAAGTGATTTCTTCAGATTTTGAAAGATTTCTATGAGAGAAAAGAGAAAATTCAGAAAATTAGCAGTTACAATGTCACCTCTGACATGTTCATATAGAAGTTGATGGTGTAGAAAAATAATAATTGTATGCAGATGTTCTTTTACCACAACCTAAGCAATTTTATTTTAATAGAAATTTCAGCTGTATATTGTGAGATTTATTTCTAAGGGCATGCACTGAAGAACAAGTGCTTTGTGGCATGTCCCAATCTCCTGGGTAGATATATCAGATGTATGATAACTGCTTTTTGTTTTGCAAAGTTTTGACTTCTATAAGACAAACTATATGGTTTCTTTCTTTGTAGCTTGTTAATAGCCCCATCTGAGGGGAATTCCCAGCATGTTCAAGTAAAGGTATGCATATCTCCACAGCAGCTAACAACATGGTCTGTTTTTCTCCTGCTTCTCTTTTCCAGGAAGTGGTTCTGTATTGTTTGGAAAACAAAGTCTGTGATGTAAATCATCGTGATAATGCTGGTTATTGTGCCCTGCATGAGGCCTGTGCCAGAGGCTGGCTGAGCATTGTGCGACATCTCCTCGAATATGGAGCCGATGTTAACTGCAGCGCTCAGGATGGAACTAGGTTAGCAGTACTTTGGTCACTACAATTCAACCACTTGTGCTTTGATATCTCATTCATATGCAACTGGATCATATGCAACATTCATATGCAACTGAGTGTGAAATCATTTAAAGAAACTATTACCAAAAGATTATTTTAAACTTCAGCCTTGTTAACTTTGGTGATTGCTTCTTGGTAAATACTCTGTAAAACCTGATTCCTTGGTTTCAGCAAATCAAAGCCCTATTAAAACTTGGGACTTGTTTTATGGAAACGTATGTAAGAGACATTTACGTCGACATATTTACGGCGCCACCTAGGGAAAACCTATAGGAAATTCATATTGCAATCCAGAGTAAATTGTTCTTACGTCGGAGCAAGGACTCCCCGTAGTTACTCTGATTTGCACCCTAAGTCTTCCTATTAGGTTTCTAAAGGTTTTTCCATTAGAAAAATATTTATGTACACATGTAAAGGTCCTTATGCAATGTTATCAAAAAGTGTGTCACTGTTTGTGTGTAAAACTAGAAAAATAGGGTTTTTTAAAGGCTGTGCCAGAAAAAAAATATTTTAAATTATTTAAATTATTAAATTATTTAAAAATAGGGTTTTTTAAAGGTTGTGCCAGAAAGGGCTGTGGGTGGTGCAAGTGGCTAAGACACTGTGCTTGTTAACCAGCAGGCCAGGGTTCGAGACCCGGGTCAGCCCCACAAGACAGGGTGAGCTCCTGTCCTTAGCACAGCTCTGCGACGCCAGCTGGATCCAATCGTATTGGCTCTGCCTTTCCATTGGACTAATTCAGTGGCGTGGAGAGGGGGGATTTGCTGCTTGGGGAACAGCCTATCCTCCATAACAATCCAACCCAGGCTTTCGTGCTTCGCATGCAGCGTATGCAGCACCGAGCAAGACGGGAGGCCTGCTGTCAGAAAAAAAGATTTCCATGTAATTTAAGTGAGTGTACCACAAAACCCTTTTTTCTAGGATATTTGCATGCACTTTTCAAACAACATCTTTTTCCAGTTGTTTGATCCTTCCTTTTTCATTATTAATTGCTAAACTTTTGGTTTAATTTGTTGTTATGCAACCCCCATTTTAAAAAAAAAACAAAGTCTAGTTAATTGTTATATTCTTGGGTGTTTGTGTATGTTTAATTACCTTATTAAGATGGGGAATGAGTCTTGGAGTTCCTCAATTTTAATGTGTTATCACCTATCAAACCTGGTGCCCAAAGGCATAAAATTAGCATGACTGTAAGCTGTCTTTTTGTTCCTGGGCTTTGCATATTGACTTGTAGCAGTCAAAAATTTCAAGACAAAAAAAAGTTTCAGTCTTTTAGAAATGGCCTGTTATCACCTCATCCATTCTTTAAGTGTTTAATCCATTCATTGTAAGTTCCTTCCTTATCAACCTTTTAAATTAAATGTATGCTTGCATGCAGAAGAACACTGGAGGAGGATCAGGTACCTGATCAGGATCAGTTTACAATTTTTCTATTATCTTATGTGATCTTTATTTAATAATAAGGCAAAAGTGCATTTGCAGCTTGCACTGCAAATACATAGTAATCATGGATCCATAATCAAGTATCTCTCCTTCACTTGTAATGGGAATGCTACTGGCGGCCCTTTTCTGGAATGTGTGCTACTTTTCTAAAATCTTGTAGCCTCGTAATAACTTCTGGGGGACATCTTGCATGGTTGGAGATTAACATGCCCATTTTACCATCTTGGGTTTGACTATTTATTATCAGTTCTGCCCTCCTATAGGATTGCAGTTCTGCAGTCCTAACTTCGCTTAGGCCGGCATAAGCCCTAGCATGTGCCTTGGCAAACCTGTTATCCCATCATTTCTTCCTTTCACTGTGAAATAAAACTTGCCAGGTGTTCCTAGCTCCCTTGCATGATGAAATAAGGACTCATAGGATCCATGTCTTCTCCCTGCCCAAGTTGCATGACATGCCTGCACATGTGTACATTTCCTCCAGACTATAGCAATGGTAGCAGAATTTAGGCGCTTAGGGCCACCTTTGTCCTATGAGTTCATCCCAAGAGGACAGCTCTACATTGAAACAATAGGCAACAATGATCGCTCAAAACGTTCCAAGCCAGGAGCACCATCTTCTCACTGTGCAATATGTATGTAGCAGTCTCTGGCCCAGAAAGGGATGTGTCTCGATCATACTAGTCCTGCTAATATGTATAGTGTATTGAGAGGCTATGGCTGGGAGTAAGACCCATTTAACACAATGGGGCTTACTTCTGAGTAGACATGCTTAGGATTGTGCTCTATGACTAAAGTGCTATACAGTACTTTGACCTATGAAGCTCTATTTGTCATGGGCCAAGCATTCTGAGAGAGCACATAGGACACAGAGCCCCTTAAGGACTTTTAGAAAGGGACTGTGGTAAGTTGTGTGAAGGAACAAAATAGTTCTTCCCCAAACTAGGCTCTGACAATGGAAAAAACATCCTATCTAAATCCCTTCTTGAAGACCTTAGAAAGATTTATTTTATTGAGAGACAGGTCTTCGTTTGTTCAGTTATTTTATTAGTTACCCAGTGCTTTTATTGTGTTTAAACTGCTCTTAGATGGTGCAAATTGTATTTGCACCACAGAGATTATACATACAAAATAAAATCAGAATCTATTGGGGGTGGGGATTAGCTACTGTGAATTAGAGAGAAGGAGGATATAATTCTGAGAGCCTAGCAACTGTTCATCTCAGTCCCAAGGACATGTTGAAGCAGCAATAACCTTCCCCTGGTTGAACACTTATTGTTTCAAAAAGCCCCAGAAGGATCTTGTGTGTATGATGATATTTCAAAGCCATCAATATAAAGAAGGTGGGATAAAATTGAACCGTTTTTTCTTCTCTTCCATCATATATGTATCTTGATCTATCCTTTTTAGTTACTAAAGCTTCAATCCTAACCTCCAGTTAAGCCAGCCTTAGCTCTGGCATAAGTCCTTGCTGATCTGGGGGTGTCACAAAAGTGCTGTAAGAAACTTCTGTGTCATTCCCAGGGGAGGGTTAGGCCAGTGCATAGACATGCACCAGCCTCCCCACATGAGCACGGGAATGGGAAGACTGATCAGTAGTGCTGGCCTAGGTTAGGATTGCACCCTTATTGTTCTTAAGGGTTTTGAGAGTTCTCACTGGATCTCTTTTATTGGAAAACTTGAGCACATGATCCACTTATCACTTATGTGATCCATGCACAGTAGAAGGACCTAAGATTTCTGGCATTTTTAACTGAACCTCACTTATCAAAGTCTCTTACTGACTTTGACTTTATTCTTGAATCACCATACAGTATAACAATGCCACATGCTTTAATCACTTCATTGCATGCCACATGGATGTGTCTATACATGCTGCATTTTAAAAAAATCTGTTTTAGATTTGAAGATGTCCCCTTGAATGAACTATGACTTCACTGTTGGTTAAGCCCCGTTAACCACTGTTGGTTAAGCCCGTTGCCAAGAAATCTGTGGCAAATTGTGATATTGATGAAGTGTAGAGAACAAGACTGTAATCATGTTCTCTCTGAGGAGCATGCCAAAATGTCTCCCTACCAGTGTTTGATCTGTTGTTATGTGTAGTTCGAGCCTTGGTCTTGGCAAGAAGAGATCATCCAACAGCTAACTTTTATTTGAGAGTCAGCAGGAACACCCAGTTGCGTCATCAGGGTGGTGAGGTGTTGCGTCACCAGGGTGGTGCAGCTGGTGCAGGCTGCACTGGGTGACGCGCCAGTGCAGGGTGATGTGCCGGAGGAGTTTGACACTCCCCCAGCATGTCCGTGCCTTAGCGCACCCATTCGGGCTTGCTCCAACTGGCTTCAAAAGAGTGCTGTGCAGGCACCAACTTTGTTGCGTTGTCCCTGGATACACCTAATGTTCTTCAAGGGAAAGCCTCACATTAAGATATTAAAAACAGGCGATCAATGTGAGACACATGTTATCCAAACTACCTTGTCTCATACATAGACCAGGGTAACTGAACTGGTGTGAAATGGCACATGCCCTTCATATGAAGGGCTCAGCACAGGAAACGTGTTTGGAATGCCAGGTACATGTGGAGTAGTAATCAACAAGAGGGTATCTGAGCACATACAGAGTACCTTTCCCTCACCACTGAGTGACACTGTTGCCTTCTGTAGATTTTATATTAAAATACAGGGCTACTAGATTCACAAATCTAATTTTTTAGCAGGCTTGCAACCCAGCTAATTTTAGAAAAAGCAGTAGTTATGAAAGAAGCATCTTATCTCCATGTTTGGCTATTATATGCTCTTTCACTACACTCCTACTTTGTGGGTGCTGCCATCAAAGTCCTTAAAACATCAAAAAGTCCTTGCACTCCTTTTGGACTTTGAAAGTTATTGCAGATAAATTGAACCAAACCAGGGATAATGGCTGCATAATTTAAACAATTCAGAAATTAAAATGAATATACAGTTTGGGCCATTGATCTGATCAGCCAGTCATATGTTCACCATGTGTGTGTGTGTGTGTGTATTTAACTTCTTTTGTTTATGGGGTTTACTGGTAGATCTTTCTATCCTTAACCCTGCCCCTCCAGCCTGCTTCTATAACCTTTTCCTAACAACCTTAGGATTTGAGGTTCCCTTTCTTTTTGATTTTTTGTAGTATCTTTCCTTTCTTCCTATTTTTTTACCACCAAGGTGGAGTTTGTCATTGGGTTCAGGAACACCAGCCAACTTGGCAGCAAGCGAGCAAGGGAGTGTGAGCGCGAGCATGTGTAAAGAATAAAATAAGAGATTGAGTGACGAGGCCTGAAGAGCAGCTGCTTCCTGTTGTGGCTGCTTTGCAACAGCTGAGAAAGGAAGCAGTTCTTGCAGGTTGTAATGTTGGTGGAAGGATGAATGGCAGCTGCTCTTGAGAGTGATGTGATCTTTATAGGCAGGAGAGATAGGAGTAGAACAGATTTTCAACCACAGCCCCAACGATAACCTTGGCCAAGCCTTTCCCTAGAGAAATCCGCCTGTGTGCAGCACAGTCATTCAAAGTCTTTCCCTTTGCTTAGCCTGAGCAGGTAGGCAAGACTTATAGTCTGGCAGGAATGCATTAAGTTTGTCATATGGTTTTGCTAGATAAATTTTGCCCTTTCTGCAGGTGGCATAAAGTGGAACTGCATAAAAGGAAGTTGAGTTCACTCATAGCGTTTGCCATTCTCAGCCCTGTTGTGCTGGCTGTCAATCTAACAGCCCCATCCTATGCACATTTATTTGGATGAAATTCTCATTAGTTTCAATGGGTCTTTCTCCCAGGTAAGGATGTGTAAAGTTGCATCGAAATTGCATAAGCAATATGCCAGCGCTCTCTTTTGATACAATGGCTTTGTGAAAGTAATTTGGCTATTCTGAGATTTGGCTATTTGTGAAGGTGATGCTGCACTGCACTGGAGAAAAGGCTTTCAGTGGCCATTAAGATTGTTTGCTTCATTCCTTACACTAGTGCTTATAATCACATTCCAGCAAATGTATAGATGATTGCATGTGCAATCCATTTGTTGAAGGAATTGACACCTAAAGACTTGAAAAACGTATATAATTTGATTTCAGTGCCATGATTTCAGTCTTTATTGTCATTTAGAGAAGTGAACTGTTGCAACTGGGCTTACTCTAGTTGAATTTACTCTTGAAACAGAAGGGGGCTTTTGATTTCAAATTTGGAAGTTGCTCATTTATAAACAGACAGCTTCACATAATAACATTTGCAGTTCTAGTGCCAGAATGTTTGTGAGGTTTTGAACTCATTTTGGGATCTTTTTATTTCTTCTCTTTTTCTGACATGCAGCTTCCTTACTTTTGAATTAATATTGAACTAATAATTGTTATTTATTTATTTAATTTATATCCCACCTTTCCTCTCCTGCAAGAGGGAGCTCAAGGCGGCTAACATTAAGAATACAATAAAACACCATTAAAATAGATCATAAATACAGCTTAAAACACAATAAAAATACAATAAAAATACAATTAGATTGAATAAAAACAGACAATTAAAACAAGCAGACTAAAAACACTTGGTAAAAGCAATACAACAGTAAAACAACTGCCCCCCATTCCTGCCCCATTTAAAAAGCTTTTTTAAAATAAAAGGTTTTAAGGCTCCGCCTGAAGCTCTATATTGAGGCTTATGTACATGAGTACACAATACAAGAATATACATAACATTCTTTCTTCCTTATCCTACAAAGGCGAAATCTGTAATAGTTTTTTCCCCACTTTCTTTAATGTTGACCGTAGAAAAAACTGTAACTTCATATCAGATGATGAAAAATAAAGGTTACAATTTATTTTGCTGTCTTGAGAAATGCTTAAGGCTGCAATCCTAACTCCACTTCTGAGGGAGGGTCAGGCCAGTACATAAACATGTGCTTGCCTCCCTACATCACCATGAGAATGGGAAGACTAATGAGTTGTGCTGGCTTAGGTTAGGATTGCACCCTAAGTCAAGTTTACATGTAGATACAGAAATAGTTGCTTATTAAAATAAGATCTCTAGACCCCATGTGCTACCTTAACAATACTTTGTATGTACCAGACATCGAACTTTGTAGGAAGGCCATAAAATCAGTGTGTCTTCTCAAAGCCCAGTCCTAAATAGTGCTGACCCAGCAAGGCCGCATGGCAAGTGCTATATCCAGTTCTAGCTGGAGGGTCCCCTTGGGTTAAGGGGATATTTTCCCTTTTACTCATAGCTATCGAGGGGGGGGGTATCGAGGCACATGGGGGGTGGGACATGCGCATAGTGGATGGGACACAGGGTAGGTGGTACACGGGGGGGTGGGTGGGTGGGTATTTTATTCCTGCAACGCGGGCACATTTTGCTAGACTAAAATATGATTATAGGTTGTTGTAAAAGAAGTCTACTGATAAATCTTCAGTTTAAACTGAAGATTAAACTGAATTAAGTTAAGCTGACTCACACTTTGCTGTTCTTTCTGCAGTACTTATTGCAGAAGGAGCTGAAATGTGCGGGACTGTTTTGAAATCAGTCTGACCAGTTGCATATTTGCTTAAACAGGTGGAGGAAAAGGGGGAGGAGGAGGAGAAAGAGGAGAGATCTGATTATAGCACTTGCAATGGTTAAAGGAGTATTCCATTGAACACAGAATGTATGTACATGTGCATAAATTTGTGGAAGTGTAACGAGTTTTTGGTTAATTTCTTAATGCTGAGAAAAGAAATTAATACAACTTGTCTCCCATAGTAATATACAGTACAAAGAATGTTAACACTTATTTAATCAAAAGAAAATGTAACTCATGACAATGTACAAAATTAAAACAAAAATGTTATTTTCCTAGGCCTGTCCATGATGCTGTGGAAAATGATCATCTAGAAATTGTCCGGCTACTACTTTCTTATGGCGCTGACCCAACACTTGCTACGTACTCAGGTAGAACAATCGTGAAAATGACACACAGTGAACTAATGGAAACATTTCTAGCAGGTGTGTAACATCTATGCATTGCTTATTTATAAAAATGCTTATGTATCTGCAGTGTTGTTTTTCTACTAAAGTGTGATTAGTCACTGTCAACAAAAATAAAAAGTAGGGCTGCAATTTCTAATGTATTGATTGATTAGATTACAACAGAAATAGTGACCTTGGCTATTGGATGACAATGCAAAGTTTTAGGAAAGTTTAGGTTGCAATCCTAAAGACACTTTCCTGGGAGTAAGACCCATTGAACACAATGGGGCTTACTTTTGAGTAGACATGGTTAGGATTGTGCTCTTAGACACTATTTGTCCAGCACCAGGACTTGTGCTGGCCAAATGGGTACTCAGAATGGCCTAACCAATTTTCCAGCTCTGGGGTAAAGGAAATGCAACTCAGAGGTAAAGGGAACAAACATTGCCTTCCCATGAAGAGGCCTTTTGATTGCATCCCAAAAATGGAATGCAGCACATGCCTGACTGCATAGCTATGTCAGTGCTGCAAAGTTGGTTAGGATTGCACCCTGTATTGAATTATTTTATTTTAATTCTTCTATTTTTGTTCTTGTGAGTCACCTTCAGTGCCCGATGTTATAGGAGGAAATGTGAGATATAAATATTTTAAATGAATAAATTAAAGGGATGCATCTTTGTGCTGGTGCAGCTGCTGCCTGAGGATTGGCCTGCCAATCACGAATTGTTATGCATAAATCAAAAATGTCATCGTTAGGAAAAATTCAGTATATAGGAAGAACTGCAATCTTGGTAGCTTCCCAACTAGTGCTTCCATTTTCAGAAGTTCCCCTTTTGAATGGAAGGAACATTTCCACTCTATGGGTAGACCTTCCAGTGGCAGAAGCGCTAGCTGGGATGCCTCCATTGGGTTGGGGAAAAAATTAGTTCTAGTTTCATATTTGAAATAGATTTTCTGCCTTGCCCTTTTTGGAAATTCTTAAGATGTAAATTGAAAACTGATGTTATTGTAACAGAAGGGACTATTATACCGATTTAGAGTCTGGCACTAAGCAGAGGGTGAAGAGAAGGCTGGTATAGTGGTAACAGCACTGTTACACTGCCAACTTAATTGTCATACTGTTTTTACCCTCTCCCAAACCAGGAAATATTGCCTCAGTATTGTGCTCAAGTTCCTAAATGGCCTTCTCTAGAACACAGTTTATTTAATTTTATAGCACAATTCTATCTGTGTCTGCTCCAAATTAAAATCTCAATATGTTCATTAAGGCCTACTCTCAGGAAAATGTATATATGGTTATTGTTATTATTAACAGTTATTAATAAATGTTATTAATAAATATTAATAAATGTTATTATTAATATTTATATACTGCTTTTCATTGAGAAGCAAACAAAGTAGTTTACAGAGAAAAGGAAATTACTAATGGGGCCCTGTCCCAAAAGTTCTCACAATCTAAAAAGATGCAAAATAACACAAGCAGACAGGCATTAGAAAAGAAACCGATGCGATGAGGAAGCCAGTTACTCTCCCCCTGCCAAATCAAAGAGGAACACCACTGGAGAAGTGCCTCTCACCCCACTAGCAGGGTTGCAAGCTTGGTCTATAGAAGTACTATTATTCTGGGGCTTGGATCCTGGCTTGGTGCTCCTGTGAGTGGGAGAAGAGTTGCCTGATCAAAAGGAATCCTTGTACAAATGCAACTCTTCCTCTATTCATGGAAAAAGCCACAGTGAATGGAGTGGTAAGTTGGGATCCAATCCAGAGGCCTCAGCCTGTTTTTCAAGTGGGTAGAAGCAGAAAATGATGCTGAATGCTTGAAGCTTGTGTGTTGCAAGCTATGATGGGCTGACTGGTAATTCTGAGGGTATGTACTCTGAGAAATTTGGATGCAAAATGTCTGTTGTACCCCTCTACGCACCACACTGCAAAACCTGTCAGCTGTTTTGACTTGGTATTTCTTGGTTGCTCTCTGCAGAGTATTTAACTGACCTACAAGGTCGAGAAGGCGATGACCCTGGTGTGCACTGGGACTTCTATGGCAGCTCTGTGTGTGGTAAGCAAATGTTTCCCTTTTGTATTATGAGTGCATTTCCAAATTTGTGGAGGTGAAAGGAAAAGAATCCAAAACAAGGTGTGCAATATTTTTACCGTGGTCTTTATTTTACCTTTTTTTAACAGAGCCAAAAGGCGAGTCAGGGTTTGACATCCTCGCTGATCCACCTGGCCCAGGTGATGAAGATGAAGATGGCTTTAGTGATGTCTTTGAATTTGAATTCTCAGATATGCCTCTCTTGCCATATTATAACATCCAAGTCTCTCTCTCTCAGGGGTAAGGACCATCATTTGTAAAATGAGACAGTGGCTGCAAAATCAGTGGGACTGCTGGTTTATGCAGCACTAGTAAAATTGGCCTACCACTGATTTGTATATAATTACATTAAACCTAGTTTTGCTTGTTTGTCCTCTGATTTCAACTGTAAGGCTGTGTCCCCAGACTATAAATTATTGGGCTAATAAATTATTGGGCTACTAAATTGAAATGTATGTAAACATATATGAAGCTTAATAATTTCTTGACCCAATGATTATCTTATGATTCCTTTGCCATTAATTTTAGTAGAAAGATTTTTGCTCATGATTCATTTATAGTGTGTGTAAAAACCAACCTTTCCTTCAAATTGGTTTCAGAGAGCCCAATCCTAGAGGTCCCCTACCCCTTGTACCCAAAATGGCTGTACTGTATCTAATGCGTCATGGATCAGAAGGCTTCAGCAGAGATTTAAATCCTCTTTGCCCTATATAAGCCTCCTTGGACCTTTCCTGGGTTTTCCTCGGTTCTCCTAGGATCATTCCCTAGTGATTTAGCTAGTACAGATCCAAGGACAAAAAGGTAGTGAAAATCTGGTGCATACTATATCCACTGAATTCACCCCATTCTGTGCTCTCTCTCTCTCTCTCTCTCTCTCTCTCTCTCTCTCTGCCAGCTCCTGGCTCCTGTGATAGCATAATTGCTCCTGCAGGCAGCTGGAGCTCAGCACTGTGGGTGGGAAGACTTTGGCCTTCCTAGCGGTATCTGTTCAACATGCTGCTGAGCAAATTGCCAGAAGGACTGGCCTGCAGCAGAACATACATTCCGCTGCTGGTATAGGATTGGCCTGACAAGCAGAGTATGGATATAGTCCACAGTGCATGATTGATCCATGGCAGTGTTTTGCAACCAGTGGTTTTTTGTTTTTACCACCAGTGCTACTTGAGGAAGTATTCAGTGGTACAGGTGAGATTTAACCACCACCACCTGGCAGCAATGCAACCTACAGTGGTAAGAGGCTTGGCTCAGCAGGCAGAGCTCCACCATGTGCTTTTTGCTCTCTCAGTAAACCCCTCCCATCCCCCCTGAGCCTCTTCCCAGTGTTTGTGATGCATCTGATCTCCCAGTCTGGAAGTACTTTCAAATAGACTATGCAAAGTGGTACACTGAGGGACAAATGTTGAGAAATGGTGATCTGTGGAATTTCCTACCTACCCCAAGAGTATTAGAAAAATTCATGAAAATTTATTATTATTAATAATAAATAATAAATAAATAATAATAATAAATAAATAATAGTATTAGAAAAATCTGTATACAGATGATTTTATATTACTTCCAGCTATCCCTGTAGAAGGGTAGCAATGGCAGAGAGGTTCATTGGCCATTGGTTCTCTTTTCTTTTTGTGAACTTCCCAGAAGGGTCTGATTAGCTACTGTGAGAAAAAGTATGCTGGACCATCAGGGACTTGGGCACAATACATCAAGGCTCATGAGATTCTTATAAGTGCCATTCCACTCAAATTAATTGCAAATCTCCGGTGTGTGTATGCACGCTTGTGCAAATTTGTATGTGTGTCTGCTGATTTTTTTCCACATGTAAAGCAAGATCAGTTTTTTTTCAAAACCATCATCTGTGGGCTGCTTTTATGTCCATATGCCCAAAAGATTCAGGAAAAATATACATAGTTGCTACCCAGAAATGAAGGACTGGGCTAACTGAGAGAAGGTGTGTAGAAATGTGTACAGGCTATCTCTAATCTTTTTGCCGCGTGAGATGTGGAAACATTACTAAGATTGTGATTACCGTAATTGAATGTGATGCAAAGTTAAGCAGTTATTATTGACATCATGATGAAAAAAAATCTTTGTTTCTCCTTATCTATTACTTGAACAATTTTCTTTATTTTTATTGTGTAGACCACGAAACTGGTTACTGCTCTCTGATGTAGTGAAGAGGCTGAAAATGTCATCCCGGATATTCCGCTGCAATTTCCCGAATGTGGAAGTTGTCAGCATAATGGAGTCAGAATTTTTTAAACAGGTATCTTTGAGTCAGTTGTTTGCCTGTGAGAAGGATCTAGAAGCTTTCAACCCAGAAAGCAAGGAACTGTTGGAGTTGGTAGAATTTACAAGTGAGCTACAGACTTTGCTTGGATCCTCACTAGAGTGGCTACATCCAGATGAGGACTCGAATATGCATTGGTGAACCTGCTAGCCCCTTAATGTACAGCACTCTGTAATGTAACTTCTTTGTGTATATGTGTTAATGCAGATGTTTCTGTAAAGAAATGACACTGTTAAATAAGAATCTTTCCTCTATATGCATATATTATATATATAAAAATTCCAGATGGGTGGATTTTTGGAAGATTTTTTTTAGAGACTTCACTCAGTTTTTACAAATTGTTATATAATATTCCTTTAAATGCACACAAACTTTGGTATAAATTTGTTTCTACTTGGAACTTTTTTTTAATAAAGACAATGGCTTTGCAACATACAAAGCACTGATGACACAGGAGATAACCTGTTAAGTGATGTGATTGAAGTCATGCGGTTGGCTTGGACGACTGTCTTAGAATAGGCACTTCATGATATTTTTGTTTTTGTTTACAAAATTGCCTGCTTTGGCCAGGTAAACACTATTGAATATAATTCAATAGACTGTAATATAAATTAAAACCATATCCATGTGCATCAAACTAATTGTGTGAACTTTTGTATATTAATTTAAAAGATGTGACATTTTAGTTTTCACAAGGCAAACTGGATTGTTTATATATAAATATATATATATAAATATGTTTAAACATTTGATGCTCTTTATTTAAAAGAAAACTTTGAACTATTTTTTCTGTACCTTGTAAAATATTGAAAAACTAACATATGTTGAAGTTGCTTAAGACTGTACAGAAGCTAATTTTTTCTGACTTGTGTGTTTATGTTTGAGATCTGTGTTTTAACTTTGTATGTAAATTCTCCTGCCTTTGTATTTATATTTTCAAAAAAAATTTCTTAAAGGCAATAAAACTGTTGGGAGGAAAATATTGAAACAACTCGGTTGTGTGTGTGACTCTTAAGCAGTGTGGCATTGGGTTTTAGCTGGGGCAGACATTGGCTGAGTTGTACCTTAGAAACTCAGTTCTTGTGAGTGCACAGTGTGCTAGCAGGGGTGGGTTGGGGGTGCTATAGGAGGTCCAGTGCTAGATTTCTCTCTGGCCCATCCTCCACCCTTATACTGCCCTTAAGCAAATTAAAGACCCAGTCCAACTTTTCTTTGTATACTACTCCTTGACATGTGCTGGATTCCCATATTAAAGACCCTTTATGCACTGAGTTGTTAATTTAGCCATGCTATGTGTCTAGCTTTGAATATTCACTGGCTCTTGCATTGAAGGGGCTGGATCAGTGTTTTTTAGCCTGCAGGTTGTGACCCTAGTGGGGTTGTGAAGCCTCATTTTTAGGGATGGAGAGAGGTTGCAGCAACCAGTCAAATAATGGTAGTACAGATGGCATGGACTGGTGGTTGGATCCAGTCCAATAATGGCACCATCTTACAAAACAATATAATCCTGATATAATCTCTTTCTTTATAGTAATTGTCTTTCCCTGAAGCTGCTAAGGTTGACCCTTCTAACCCTTCAGGTTTATGCCTCATAGGAATGTTGTTAAGGCACAAGAGAGAGAAATTGGTGGATGGGACGGGCAGCTTGGGTGCGGGTAGAGGGAGTTAAGATTCGTGGTGGGTTCCCAGCCACTTTATTTTATTGGGGTCATGGCATGAGAAATGTTGAATACAACTGGACTAGAGTACAGTCCTGTGTTCATGCACTATTACTTTTTCCATGGATTTTTAGACACTAGTATATCCCTGGACTGTGTCACACAGACGTTTTTATTTTTCTAGAGTGGATTAGTAGTCTGCCAAAGTCATTTACTACTAATGTAGACAATTTCAGTCTTCTAAAAATATCTTGTCGCCAAACTTCCATTTAGAATAGACTGGGCAGCTGTGCTAAAGAAGCATTAAAAATGATAAAGCACAGGCAAAGCAGAACTTTGTTTTGAACTAAATCCAGCGCAACTCAAACCTGGTACTGACTGAATTTATTTTTTTAAAATTTCCCTGTGTGTGTAGTTGGCAAAAAGTCTTTGAGCACAATCCTAACCATGTCTACTCAAAAATAAGTTCTATTGTGTTCAATGGGTCTTACTCTCAGGGAAGTAGGATTGCAGCATTCAACATAGATTTCTGGAAAATGGTATGTATTTTTGGTCTGAGTAAAGTTCCCTGAACATATCTTAGAAAAAAGATGTGGTAGCCCAAGCTACATTTTAAAAATGTACCTGTGGATGTCTCTCCCTTCAGATTAGGTAGAACTCAAAACCATAAACTACTCAAAGACTACATTCTTGCAAACACCATATATTTGACATTTTTTCCTAAGGTTGTATAGAAGTAATCACTTCTTTTTTTATCTAGCTTTTTTTTCTTTTTTAACTAGCTCTTGCAGTGTGAATTACGTTCCTACTGATGTCCTTATTCTGACAACTTCAGCTCCAGTTCTATTGCTTCTAATACTGCAATTCTAACACTGCTGTGCAAGGTCCTTTACTGCTGCCCTAAAAGGGCACAGATGTTTTGCACATCTGGATCATTACAGTGTGGGATGGTAGCGGTAGATGGAACAAGCCTGGAGAGAGAGGAACAGGGTAGAGAGTGCAGTGAGGCGGGGCTGGATCAGGAGCAATATCACTGGCAGCACCAATGTTGATATCCTATCTGTCTTCCTGCTCTCAATCCATTTCCCACTTGAACAAGTGCCAGCCAAATTGCTGATGCAGATCAGATCCAGCAGAGCAGAGAACAAATGTTCCCATACTTGGAGGAGACCTCCAGCATTGTCTCTCTACATGGAATGCAGTGTATGGCTGGTGGCATGGCTGAATCAGACTGGACTGCCTGAGAAAGATGCTATTCTTGAAATGTATAAACACAGAACAGACATGAGATGCAAAGCACAAACCTCTGATTGGGAATGATTACAGCTTATACATATACATAGTATGTGGATTAGCTTGGAATATGGATTTCGGTGTGTGAATATAAGAAGGTAAAACTGCAATTCTATGTGCATTTTCCTGGAAATACACACACTATGGGATTTCTTTCTGAACAGAAATGCATAGTATTTAGGCTGCATAACTCACCTGACATATCTTCCCATGGTGGTGTGGGGAGGTCAGCCTTATGAATGACACGCCCAGATCAGCAAAGGACTTATGCTGGGGCCAGCCTAACTAGAGGTTAGGACTGCAGCTCTTAAGCTTAGAAACGGAGATGAGCACCACACTCTATATTTGGTCACAACTAGCAGTACAATCTGAGCAGTACAATCTTTACCTTTATCTGGCTTTCTAAGATTCAAATAGCAGTTTAGTGAAAGGGAGGAAGAAATGATAAAATGTCCAGGTATTTCCAGTGGCTACAAGCAGCAGTGGACCTAAAGCAGGGCAAATGCCGCAGGTGCTGAGGCTATGCAACCGCAGGACTGTGGGAAGTAGTTTCCCGATGCAATCTCAAACAGTACAGAACACAATCTGATGCAATCAGAAACATTACAGAAGCTTCAGAACACTTCCCTAGTCAGTTTTGGAGTCGCATGAGACTCCGTCATCCTGGGTAAGTATGGGGGGACTTGGCACGATGGACCTTTGCCCCAAGGTGCCTCATGAACAGATCTATCACTAGCTACAACTGCCCATGTTCCTGAATCAGGTATGAACCATAGTTCTGCCACTAAATAGATATTCCTTTTTGTTGTCACATTAATCTGCAACTCATTAATTGTGACAGAATTGAGGTACTGCACTGATGCAGATTTGCATATTCATGAGTAACTTATTAAATAAATAAGATCTCCGTAGCTTAGGAAGCGCCCAAAGTAATGCTGTACACTACATTACACCAGCCGGAGTGTTTTGGTCTCTATTATGTTAATAGATGCAGTTGATTTAAAGAATAAAATAAATAACCTTCAATTTAAACATTCAGAAACATTTAAACAATAATCTACTTGTGCATGATTGGTTGTGGCTTTGCAAACATACACACAAAGTGAATAGTTTAATTATATGTGAATGTTCTTGCATAGGATATGAATATCTGTACAGAATTAATATTTATTTATTTATTCATTTGTTTATACTCTGCCTTCCCCATGCTAAGGCAAATACACAAGTCAGCTTACATAGCTTCTATCCTTTTGTCCTCCCAACAACCCTGCGAAGTAAGTACCGGTAATTGCTCTAGAACTTTTCTAGATGGAATCCTCCATCCTGTGGTCATCACATCAGGAAATAACTTCTAAGCTTAGAGCAGGAGCAGTTTTAGGTGGGCAGTAAATAGTGACTCTTTCTGGCTCTGTTGCCTTATGACAGCTTAAGCAGCTTTTCGGTCTCCCATCCAAAATTCATTCATTCATTCATTCATACATTCATTCATTCATTCATTCATTCATTCATGAATCTATCTATCTATCTATCTATCTATCTATCTATCTATCTATCTATCTATCTATCTATCTATCCATCCATCCATCCATCCATCCATGGGTGGAATCCAGAGTAAGCTCCAGTGTAAGAACAATTTACTCTGGATTCCAATATGAATTTCCCATAGGTTTTCACTAGGTGGTGAAGTAAATACAGGTCCACGTAATGTCTCTTACGTGTTCCTGTAGTTACTCTGGATTGTAGGGTATATCAATCAGTCAGTCAGTCAATCAGTGGTATTTATATGCTGCTTTTCAACTAGAGAGTTCACAAAGCAGTTTACAAAGAAAATGAAAAATTAATGGTTAATGGGTCCCTGTCCCAAAAGGGCTCACAATCCAACTCATTTCTTTTGTAGGCAATAGAGGACAAGGGAAAAAAGTAAATGGGCAAGGTGCTACCATAATTAAAATTGAGATTTAGTATGGCAGATAAGAAAAGACTGTGTATAGCAGTGGCATCACTGGTTTGACTTTGTAGGCTGATCCTCCAAAGGAGAAGTAACAGGTCAGCACTGAGCTCTCAATACCACTAAAACATGAGGTGACAGTGTTCATACCTGTGACCACACAGGAGCTGCTGCTTTTCCTGCCACAGCTGTCATCTTGGGTGGGCCACATGTGGCACCCTCTTTAGGTGGCCTTCCCCAGGCCCCTTGCTTACTATGCCACTGGAAACTGAGAAACAGGAGTATGTTATCAAAAAGTGATGAAGGGGAAGTGTAGTGGAGGAATCCACATAACATGTAGGATCATCTCTTAACAAAGACAAATGTACACATGCAGATGCCACGGGTATCCCACCAATTACTAGTAATTTCCCTACCCCCTTTAAAAAATGAAGATCCCAGAGATCACCAATGCAGACGTCTGCCAAGGGAGGGAGACATAGTACTGTCAGTATTGCAAGATGTTGATTACTACAGCAGCTGTTTGTCTCCAAGGTACCCTTAAAAATGAAGTGTCCAAAGGATGGGTGCATGAGTGTTTGAATGGCATATGGAGGGCTTACCGGTAATTCTTTTCTTCATACCATTTTATCAGTCCCCTCAAAACTGCTAGAGGGTCTTTCCCCTTTTCAGCAGCAAAAAGAAGCCTTGGGAAAGTGACATAAATCATGGAAACTGCACAGGAAAACAGGATTTTTTCCAGCACCATGACCCCAATACAGTTTGGTGTCTTGCAGCTGCTTTAAGAAAATAAAGGTTTAAAGATCTAATTGCAGCAGACACAACAGATCCTGCGAGTGCATGCTAAAAACCTATCTAGTTCAGGATTCTGTCTCCATCATGATCTACCACGAGCCTCTGGTAAGTCTACAAGTTCGCCAGAAGGCACACTTCTCTCCTGCCATACATCTCTCCATTGCATCCCTGCAACTGATGTTCAGAGGCATACTGAAGCTGAAACAGGAGGTAGAGCAGAGCATCATGAAGTCTGACCTGTCCATCCACCTTTAAAGCCATCCAAACTAGTGGCCATCACCAATTCCAGTGAATTCCACAGACCCATTATGCCCTGTACAAAGAAGCTTCTCTTTTTGTCCAACCAATCCTCATGCCAAGCAGTTTCATTACACAACAACTCACTGGTTCTAATCTTCTGAGGAAGAAAAACATGTATTTCCCTACACAACACAATGGTATAAATCAGGGGTCAGCAATGAGGTGCCAAAGTTTTTGGAAGGAGGGCCACATACCCCCAAATCCAGAGTAACTATGGGAGCATGTAAGAGACTTTACGTGCACCACCTAGTGAAAACCTACAGGAAATTCATATTGGAATCCAGGGTAAGTTGTTCTTACACCGGAGCAAGGACTCCCCGTAGCTACTCTGGATTTTGCCCATAATCTCTATGTCTCAATTGTGACCAAGCTTTTAAATATTACACAGAAAAATCAAGCAGAGAAATATTTCATAAAAACATGGAAGGAACAGCTGGAAAAATGCCAGTGCAAATGGAAGGGATGGAAAGGGGGAACAGGATTCAGGGATAAGTGAGGTGGACATTTCACACAAACCAGAAGATCTGACCAACGCAATGCTGGGGAGGAAGGAACAACCTAGGGACAAATGGGGTGGATGTTTCTCTCACACACCAGGAGATCTGATCAATGCAAGGCTGAGGAGGAGCCCATTCTCTGGAGTGAGGACAGGGTACATTCAGAGAATGTCTGGGCTATGCCCCGCCCACTCCGAGACAGGGCCGGACGAAACTTGTCTCCTCCCTGTGGCGGGGCATCACTCCCCAGTCCGGCTCTGTCTCCTTCAGAGAAGGGCCACGTTTCTCTGTGCTCCCTAGAGCACAGCTTCTCCTCCCAATTCTTTCTTCTTCGGCCTCTTCCTCTTTTCTCTGCCTGCTACCTCCTCTGCACTGTCTCCTATCTCACCTCGTGGACCAGGGCGACCTTCGGACACCTCTAGCCTCCCCACTTGTTGGGCCAGTCACCCACGGGGACCAGCTCTGTAAGTCCCCCCTCTGCGCCCCTCCATGGAGGGCGGGATATCGCGGCTTCGCCGCTGCTTGCAGCCTCCAACTGACGCTGGGAGCAGCTTCAGAGAGCATCTCCCTTGTTGCCCTCAGGACAACAAGGGCCTCAGCAAGGTCTCCCCTGGCCACAGCACACTGCGGTCACAGACCCCTGAGGAGTGGACTATGCAGGAGCGCCTTGGCTTGTTGCTCGCCGCCTGTGCGCCCCGGAGGAGGAGCGCTGAGGAGTATGCACCGGAAGAGGCGCTGAGACTGGCAGCTCGACCAGCCGGCTAGCACTGCAGCTGCGGCTTGGCTCCGCGCTCCAGCGGCCAACCCGCAGTCTCTGTGGGGTCGGCGTGTTCAGGAGCGCATGCACCACCCGGCGCCATCTTAGGAGCCTCAGTTTTCCCGCGCTTTGATGCTGCGGCCATTTTGAGGCTCTTCAAGTTGCAGGAATCCCTCAGTAACCCCCTGGTGGTCGCAGTGAGTAATGGGGACCCGAGGAGCCTTGGTTAAGATATTTTTTGACAGCATACAGTAGTGGTGTCATAGTGCAGCTTAGGCGGCATGGCTCAGGGGCATAGTCCTGTGGATGCAATGGAAGATGGGGAGGACCCCATTGTATCAGCACCAATTGTCTCACAGGCGTCTGGATCCACTGGTTCCCTTAATGTTGACAACCTTCTCTAGGTGTCAGCAATCCAGCATGCCATCGACTCAGCAGTCTCTCTCATTCTACCTAGCATAGTCAAAGTCGCAGTCAAGGGAGCTTCTAGGCCTCCCTGCAAATCTAGGTCTCCCACAAGGAGATGTGATAGGGCAACGTCTCCCTCCTCATGGTCCTCCTTGTCTGAGGATTCCCCCGGGTCTCCACCTCACAAAAGAAAACGAAAGATCAAGCATATTGAGTTCCACACATCCTGCAGACAGGGCAAGCATGCTAGAGCCAAAAAGACCAAGCTCTTCTCTGACTCCTCGTCGGATTCCTCCGTTTTCCATTCCTCCTCATTAGAGTGAGACGAGGGGGAGCTCTCTGGGAACGAGCATGAGGAACTGAAGGCTAAGAAAGAGCACCCTTTCCCTTCTGATTATCTGCCCAATATGGTGGACAGATCAGCCAAGTGTCTTCACCTTAGCCACCCAGATGAATTAGATTCAGATTCGGACCCAGTCCTCTCAGAGGTCTTTCCAAAGGGCTCATCTAAGCAGACTGTGTTCCCATTCCCTAAACCTTTTAACAGTGTCTTTTCCCAGGAGTGGGGTTTTCATCCAAAGGCTTGAGTTCCAGCATGATTGATAAGTTCTACATGCTCCCAGAAAAGCAGATGGCCCTGCTCAAAGTTCCCTCTGTGGATCCCCCTGTTGCTGCCCAGGCCTCCTCCACTGTCCCTGTGGATGGGGATGTGTGGCCAAAAGATTCCAATGACAGAAAGATGGAGAGTAGCCTTAAACATACCTTTGAACAATGTTCATTTTCCTTCAGGGCCTCAGCAGCTAATTTGGTCATGTACAGGGCTGTCTACATCTGGGCGCAGAACATGGCGAGAATCAAGAAGGTCCCTCAACCCATCAAGAGCATCTTCAAAAAGATTGCTCTCGCTTCCGCTTTTGCTGCAGATGTGTCATTGGACTCAATGCACCTCTCTGCCCATGCCATGGCCTCCAGCGTTGCTGCCAGGCAGGCTCTATGGCTTTGCTCCTGGACCGGTGAGGGCAGCTCTCATTCCAAGCTAATTAATCTGCCTTTTGAGGGGGCCCAACTATTCGGTAAGGCCCTGGACCCTATTCTAATAGAGGCCTAGGATAAACGGAAGATCCTTCCTCTGGGAAAGAAAGAGACCTCCAGGGGACAACCATCTTCTCTTCGCTCCTTTCGTTCCTTTCGTCCTCCCTACAGAGACAATTCCAGCCCACAGGTCAAGTCAAGCTGGACCAACGTTAGGATCATTCCTCGCAACAAGCCTGCCTACTCGAAACAACGCAACAACCGTAGATCCGGTCACAAGGATCACATGGGGTGGCCTGACACTGGGCCTGCTCCAGAGCCAGCAGCTGGCTGTTTGGCTTTGCTCCTGTCTGGCAGGAGTCTACTTCTGATGCATGGGTTCTTCGGACTATCTTATAGGGGCTTTTGTTAGAGTTCATTCAGCTCCCCCAGACCGTTTCTGGAGGGTGCTGGTATCTCGCCAACCAGACAAGCACCTGCAGAAGCTTCGGGCCATATAACATCTGCTTGCCATCAAGGCCATAGAACTGGTCCCTGTCCCTCAACAGGGAACAGGGATGTACTCCATCTTCTTCCTGGTACCGAAGAAGAACGGAGACTGGCGCACCATCCTGGACTTGAGCTGGCTGACCAGGTTTCTAGTCTTCAGGAAGTTCAAGATGGAAACCTGGCGAACCATCCTGGCAGCCCTCGAACGAGACGATTTCTTGGCTCGATAGACCTTTCCGAGGCTTACCTGCTTGTGCCTATTCTGCCGAATCATCGCAAGTTCCTGAGATTCTCATACGGCAACCGGCCCCTTCCCTTTGAGCTCTCTGCAGCCTGAGGGTCTTTAAAAAGATCCTGGTAGTGCTCATAGCAAACCTCCAGAAGAGGGGCATTCGGGCATTCTCCTATCTGGATGACATCCTGGTTGCAGGTTCTTCCAGCGAGCGAGTCTCCGAGGATCTTCAAGATCACCATGTCCTACCTGTCGGACCACAGCTTCGTCATCAACCTGGTGAAGAGTTTGTTATCTCCCTCCCAGCAGATCACTCACCTGGGTTTGCAGATAGATACCAGGTTGTTCCAGGTTTTTCTCTCCTAGGAACAACAAGCGAAACTGCTGCGTATGTTACATCAGGTTCAATCCTCAGGATCCGCAACCCTGATGTCATTGACTTCTCTGCTGGGGCTCATGGTATCTTGCCAGGACGTGGTACCATGGTCCCGCTTTCACCTGAGACCCCTGCAAGCCTTCCTTCGGCCTTATGCTCATCTCATCGAGAGGAAAGTCTCTCTGATCCTCTGTCTTCTACCCTTGGTGCTTGCCTCCTATCTTGGTGGACGTCAGGTCAACGTCTTTCTTGGGGAACTGGCATGGAACTAAAAACAGGAGGATCTTGACCACCGATGCGAGCCTCCAAGATTGGGGGGCTCAGCTTGCTGGTCAGTGGACACAGGGCACATGGTCGGCCCAGGAGGTGGAGTTTTCGATCAACTGTTTAGAACTAAGGGTGATTCATCTGGCCCTGCTACACTTCCAGGCTTTGGTGGACCAAGAGCATGTCTTAGTGCAGACGGACAATGTCTCAGCCAAGGCATTTATAAACCAGCAGGGGGGCACCAGGTCACGAGGGAGACGACTCTTTTATTCATTTGGGCCGAAGAACATCTGTCGTCCATCAAGGCCGAACACCTACCAGGCGTGTCAAATGTGGAGGCTGACTGGCTGAGCAGACAGCAGGTGCAGGAGGGAGAATGGGCTCTTCACCCCGAAGTCTTCAGTCAAATTGTATCCTGATTCAGCATGCCATCCTTGGATCTTTTTGCAAGCCGGGAGAACGCGCAGGTTCCGGCTTTTCTGTCCCAGGTGCCAGACCCCCGGTCAGCCGGCACAAACGCCCTGTCCTTTCCATGGCCGGGAGCCCTCCTGTATGCCTTTCCACCGCTCCCTCTCATTCAAGCTGTTCTGCTGAGGGTGCGCAAGTTCAAAGCAGACCTAATTCTGGTAGCCCCGGACTGGCCTTGTCGTCTGTGGTACCCAGGCATCGTCAATCTGGCTCAGGGTCCATCTTTCCGTCTTCTGAACAGGCCGGATCTGCTGTCCCAGGGACCAGTACTTCATCCAGACCTGAGCAAGTTTCGGCTAACAGCTTGGCATTTGAAAGAAGGGCTTAAACCCACAAGGGCTATTCCCAGTGAGTAATTTTTACTGTTTTATCTTCCAGGCGTGCGTCAACTAACAGAATTTATTCACGGACCTGGCACAAGTTTGTTCTTTGGTGCAATGATCTTGGACTACAGGTGGACAAGGCTAGGCATAAAAATGTGTTGCAGTTTCTCCGAGATGGAGTAGATAAAGCACTAATACCATAAAGAGACAGTTATCCACCCTAAGCTCCATTTTGGGCCCCACAAAATTGGGTCCTTTATCATTGCACCCTGACTGCAGAAGGTTTATTCAGGCCTTGAAACTCCTAAATCCACCATCGCTTTCCAAATTGGGACCTGCATTTGGTGCTGAAGGCTTTGATGGGTCCTCCCTTTGAGCCCCTTGCCACGGTTTGTCTGGTTTGTTACCCTGAAGGTTATTTTTCTGGTAGCTATCACCTCTGCCAGAAGAGTCTACGAGATAGGGGCTTTGTCGACTCATTCAAATCTCTGCCAGTTCCAGGACGACAGGGTCCTTCTCAGACTGGACCCTTCGTTCTTACCTAAAGTAAATTCAGTCTTCCACAGATCCCTGGACGTTGTACTGCCTACTCTGTGTCCAAACACTTCGTCTTCTAGGGAAAGGGCCTGGCACTCTCTTGATGTAAAGAGAGGACTAAGCTTTAATCTGGACAAGACTAAGGGCTTCAGAAAATCTGAAGCCCTTTTTGTCCTTTACAGGGGACCTTCAAAGGGCAAGAAGGCCTCCCTAGCTTTCCTGGCCAGATGGTTATGATCAGCCATACAGGAGGCTTATAAAGCAGTGGGTAAGGATCCACGTAAAGGGATTAAAGCTCATTCTACAAGAGGGGCGGCAGCTTCTGCTGCTTTTGAAGGTGCACTTTAGAATCCATTTGCAGGGCAGCCACTTGGGCTACCCCAATACCTTTATCAGGCACTATAAAGTGGATCGCGTAGCCTCGGCTGAGGCTGTGTTTGGTAGAAGGGTGTTGCAATCAGTTGTATCCCTGTAGGGCAGTCTGTGTCTCTTCCACCCTATGTGTGAGGCTCTGGTACATCCCAGACATTCTCTGAATGTACCCTGTCCTAACTCCAGAAAAGGATGGAATTTCCTTACCGTAAATGTCCTTTTCTTGGAGATGAGGACAGGGTACATTCAGGCCCACCTCAGCAGAGCCGCAGACTGCTATTCTGTCTTTTGCAGGTACCTTTGCCTTGGTTTAGGATGGGGGTCCATGTTGGCCTGGTCCTGGTTCCAGTTGGTGAGTTCCTGTTCCGGTTCAAGACCTGTAGGCTGGGTCTTGCCTGTTCTTACCTTTATTGTTCCAGTTCTAGCTTTCTACAGTCTGTTATCCTTTTGGATGTGCGGTGGCTGCGTTCCTTTCTTCAGCTCTGCTATCCGGACTGGGGAGCGATGCCCCGCACAGGGAGGAGACAAGTTTCGTTTGGCCCTGTCTTGGAGTGGGAGGGGCATAGCCCGGACATTCTCTGAATGTACCCTGTCCTCATCTCCAAGAAAAGGACGTTTCCGGTAAGGAAATTCCATCCATCCTAGCCATGCCTCCTAAGAAGATCATAGCTACAGGCAGCTGGAAGACACTGCCTGTTTGGATTGTGTCGCTCTCTCTGTCTCCAAGCCTGGCGCTCAGAGATCTCCTGCGCTATGCATGTCTCCTCAGAAGTAAGCCCCACATCTCTCAACGGAGCTTATACCCAGACAAGTGTGAACTGGAGTGTAGGTTCAGCTCCCCCCAGCCGTACCTGCTGAGTAGATGTTAAAGGGAACAGGTAGCCTCAGAGCATAGCTAGCTGGCTCCAGTGAGGCCAGTGTGGAGGAGAGAACTGTGTGCTCACCTCCTCCTTCCAAGTAAAAAAAAAAGCAGGCCTCTGTCAGTCTTGAAATGCTATGGTATCGTGCTCGGCGCTGCATATGCTGCATGCAAAGCACGAAAGCCTGGGTTAGATTGTTATGGAGGATAGGTTAACAGGCACAGTGTCTTAACCACTTGCGCCACCCACATCCACTTACTTGCGCCAATCACAACCCACATACCAACCAAGTATTTACCTAGTAAATACAGCTCCAACCTTGTTATACATGGATTTGATTCAACAGTTTTCTACAGTTCTAGATAGGTAGCTTTTCTACAGTTGTAGATAGGTAGTCATGCAAGCAATCATTTAATTTTTCAGTCCCAGACCCAAATACCTGTAAATATTGAGGCATTACCTTATTCAGTCAGGTAAAATAGAAGAGCAAGAAGTCTGGAAGTGGGTCTTTCAACCTATTTTACCACTGTTTTCTTTATACACGGATTTTTTTAAATCCATGGAATGGAACCCTAGTATTACCAGGGAATATAACCAGCCAAGTATTGTGGCTCAATCCAGTGGAATGGCACCAAATGAGGAGGGAACAAGGATCAAGGTGCAATAGTGGATGGCTTTTTATTGTGGGAATAAGAATACAGGACCATAACAGGGAAGAGGAATCAAAAATAAAATGCAATGCTATGTAAAAGATAGAGCACGGAGTCCTAACTTTTTCACACGCTTACGGCACTTGTACCAAAGGGGACAAGATAGAAATGTAAATTGTGTCATCAATTTGACTGCAAGGGAGATACAGGCATTAGAGATGGTTTGTGGGCCAATTGTCAGGGTTGCCAAAGGCATGGTTCCTTATCTGTAGCTGCTGGAATGATTGCAGAGATGGAGGGGCTGGAGTGCTGAGAAACAGCAATCCCTTAGTTCAAAGAGGCAGATAAACTCTTGGAAAGCAAACCTAGGAAGGCTAAGCCAAGAGTGTCAAACATAAAGGCCTGCAGGCAGACATGTAATTATTGGGCTCTCCCAAAGCCACTCTTCCAGGAATGCTGCTTCTGCCAAGACTCTTGGAGGGAGAGAAAGAGGGACACCACAGAAGGTAAGGTCTAAGTGGTATCATTAACTGGATTCCAGGGAGGGAATCCCAATTACTTCTGGGTTCTCTGCTGCTGAAGTCAAAGAAGGAAGCGGCAGGAGAAGTGGGTGGAGGAGAAGGTTTTTTGATCTCCCAGCTGCACTGAGAAGCTGAGAAGCAGGGAGACAGAAAAGCTGCTGAAACAGGAGACGACAGTGGGTCTGGAGGAGCTTCTGGATGGCCACTAAAAGAGGCCTCAGGGGCTGCATGTTCAACCACCCTGATCTCCATAAGTGTCAGTTTTAAGAGGCGATAGCAACTCCATTATCCCTTTGAGTCTGTGTAAGAGCCCTTGCCACATAACTGGGGTCCTGTCTTTCTCCCAAGGCTTTAGAATTGCATAAGATCCCCTACTCTTTAAGAGCCTCCATATGACCTTAGATATGATCATACAGTCTTCACATTTTATCAGAAGCTATTTTTAGACTCTCCCTGACAAATGTGCACACTTTTTCTATTTTAGGTTGTCAAAGTCTGTCGCCTTTGAGACGGCTGTGTGTGGCTCAGCACTCCAAGGCTGTACTGTACTTGTGGCAGCTGTACAAGGGCAGCCACTGGCATCAGGACAGTGCAATGATACAGAGAGTCACGGATAGTGTTTACAACATCTGGCAGTGGCGCAAGATTGAAGTCACAGAAATGATCACAAGAAGCAAACCACATACATTTGTACTTTTGCAAACTATTGCATTGCAAACTGCGAAAGCATTTACAGCATAGTATTTTTACTATAGGGATATTACAACTGCAGCAACTACAGCTGTTCCTTGCAACTACAACTGTTCCGTACAACAACCCTGCAAGGTAGGTAAACATTACCTCTCTATTGCAGGTGAGGGAGAGCAATGGTGGCTTGCTGAAGACAAACCACAACTACAACTGAGTTCACAACACAAGTATGATTTTAACCAGAAATTTCTTGGTTCATGGTTGGCTCTGAGCCACTGTATTACACCAGAACTTGCTCCCCTTTCTTAGGATAATAACTGTGGTTAGCAAAGGTGAAGACAGGACTCAGTTTGCAGGATTTAGGAGTTGATTCAAGGTTAGAGAGATTGCCTGAAGTTCCCTTCCCCTGGAATTTAGAACTCCCTCCTTACAGTCTTCACAGAGCTTTTGCAGGGGCCTTAAAATTTTTATTTAAGAGACCCTTTGATTAATTGCCAGGCTGATGTATCCTTAGGTTTTTAATTGTTTTTAATAAATAAATAAGTAAATAAAATTAATTAATTGCACAGATGACATCCTAGGCAGTCTGAATCCAACCTGTCTCTTTGTTACAGCTGTTAACTCCAGAGTTCCAAAACTACTTGGCTGAAGATTTGCATTTTATGCAAATGATAATCATTTCATGTGGCATTTGATCCAACTGTTGTTTCTCTCCAGGCATTTTAGAATTTTTTTTTAAATCACAAGGGCCACAAATCAATAGTTAGGCACCTGGAAGCCCTTTGATTTCAGTGGGATTAAGCATGGCCAATTCCGATTTGGAGCATGGCCAGCATGCTAAAACATAAAAAAGCCAATAACGAGAAGTACTATAATGCTGACGTATTCTAATGTGTTGCATTTGTACGTTACATCCATAGTAATATAATATAATCTAATATAATATTACAGAGCTCAAAACTTAGCCATTTTTCATTTTGCACTTGTCAATGCCAGGGTGATCATATGTCATAACCACAAAAGAGGTCAAGGTCTCCCAAAACAGAGGACACCAAGAAAAATGTAAGACATGACAAAATAAAAGCCAAAACACTCATGTATATATCACTTTCACTTGGTTAATTAAAACAATATATTACTTATTATTACTTTTAAAACTACTACATATAATTTTTATGTATAATTTCTTAATTCCAAGAAGGATAGATGCTGTCTTCCTACAAGGAAAGGGAGGACAATGAAGATTTTTTTTTCCTGGACACAAGGATGAGGCTTGGGGAAAAAGGACGTATGGTCACTCTGATCCACTAGTTTAATTAATTTTCAAATTAAACAGATTTTTTTTTAAAAAAATAGGCTGTCAATCTTATCTCCCTTTTTGAGATACAGGGAAACAAAAGGAAGAATTTCTGGTGCCAAAGAACTAACACCCCTTTAAAAAAATGCTGTAACCCTGTATACCCTTCATTAACCCTGTATACCCTGTATACCCTTCATATCCCCAATTGAACTCAATGAGATTTCTTCTGAGGAAATATGCACAGAATGGGGCAATTAGTCAATGATTAGACACATACCACATTTCCTCGTTACACCAGTATTAGGTTCAGTGTTCAAGTTATGAGAGAAAAGGTTAGGGACCTAAATGAAATCCACAACCAAAGCATTTCTCCCCCTCACCCCTTCTAGAAAAAGTAGCTAAGTGGCACAAAACTAAAGAGGTTGAACTCCATTCACTCGTCCTTGTAATTCAAGCATTGAGGCTGCAAATGGGAAGTGACTCTACAATTGTTCTTTTGACCCACTTGGAATAATAGTTTCACGGTGGCCCAAATTACAAATTCATGTCACTGTCACATGAATCGAAAAGTGATATGCAATCCAAACTCACACATGTCCGCTCAAAAGTAATGTCTACTCAGTGTCTGCCCAAAGTAGTCAATGGGGACTGCTCTTGGGTAACTGTCCATTGGATCTTAGCCATTGTTGCTCCGAATTTTTAATGAGAACAAACCTGAAAAACGTTCTCTTCAATGCATACCATAGAACTCCCCAATGCCCAGGACCTCTGTAAAATAAAATTTATTTGACAGGTTTATGTCTTTATCAGGTATTTGTTTAACCCCATGACATCATGAGAGCTGACTTCCTGAAGCAGATCTTAAAATGTAGATTCTCATACCTGGCCAAGTCCAGCAATGGTTAATCTCACAGTTCTAAAGTTACAGTAATGATATGCCACTGTATAGCTGGATGAACTTTAAGGAAAGAGCTACACAGTCCAGATATCCTAAGATATCCTGAGAAAGTGTGATGTAGTGTGTACGAAGCCAAACTTGGAGTGAGAAATCAGAATTCAAAATTTCCATTCATCCATGGAAGCTTAATAACTGCCCATAAGCAAGACTTCTGACTTGTCTCAAAAGAATTTTATAAGAAAATAACTGAATAACTGTTGAATACACAGGTAAGGATATAATTTATAGAGCAATCCTAGCTTGTCCCTGAGTGTCGCTAAGGTGGTGTAATGGTAAAGCATGGTCATAGTTATTAGGGAGCAGGCTTGCCAGAGCTGAAGCCATCCTCAGGGAAGGTGAATTTGTGTTGGCCTAGGACGACAAACACAGGGGGTTGGAGTAGGTTATGAGAGCGGGTCAGAGGTGGGAAGGGGACATTTTTAGGTGGGGGTACAGCAGACTATGGGCACAATCCAGAGCAACTACGGGGAATCCTTGCTCCGGTGTAAGAACAATTTGCTCTGGATTGCAATATGAATTTCCCATAGGTTTTCATTAGGTGGTACAGTAACTATGGGCACACATAATGTCTCTTACGTGCTCCCGTAGTTGCTCTGGATTGTAGGGTAAGAGGCGGATTTAGCCCTGAAGGGGGGTCAGACTCCCAGTCATGACAGTGCAGGCCAGATCCTAACCACTGTCCTTAGCTAAACAAATCATGCACAGACCATTCGGATTTGTGCCTGTGAAATCATGGATACAGATCCAGTGATCTGGGGTGGCTGATGCGCAACATGAAAGAAGAGGACAACCTTACTTCAGGTTGTGCTCAGTCTATATCTAAGTTGGCCTGTCCCAATGAAAGTCAGGATTGAACCCTTAACTTGTTTTTTTGAACTGAGATCAATGTAATCCAGAGCCTTTTGGGTAGTCTCTAGAGTTATTTGTTGATCTAGTCATCTTATGCATGACACTGCATACTGATTAATAAGCAATTCAGAATAAAAAGACATACATACATACATACTTGGCATCCATCAGTCGTGAAAGATCGGTATCGTGCTTGATGCTGCATGCGAAGCATGAAGGCCTGGGTAGATTAATATGGAGGACAGGCTGTTATCCAAGCAGTAAATCCCCCCGCTCCATGCCACTGAAATAGACCAATGGAAAGGCAGAGCTGATATGATTGGTTCCAGCTGCATCGCAGAGCTGTCGAAGGACAGGAGCTCACCCTGTCTTGTGGGGATTGACCCAGGTCTCGACCCTGGCCTGCTGTTAACAGGCACAGTGTCTTAAACACTTGCACCACTCACAGCCTGTACGTACATATGTACGTACATACGTACGTACATACATACAGAATTTTGCTTCTGTGATTTTGGCTGCAGTCCTAACCACACTTTCCTGGAAGTACGGTAAGTACTGTTGAACACAATGGGATTTACTACTGAGTAGACATGCTTGGGATTACACTCCCAGTGTGTATACATGTGCATTTGTGTATGCATTTGTGTGTGCATGCGGTATGTGTGCTTCCACTTTTAGCTTTCTTGCATAATTATTTAAATATTCTTATGTTTTGCTGCTATTAGCATTCTCTTAAGAAGAGGCATGTAGAATTTAAAAATAAATAAACCTACATAATTTCCCCCTTAGTTTAGATGGCTCTGAAGAATAAAGGGTTACAAAACTGTTTACAATATGGCAATAGGTCCAGTGGGGAGATGCAGTGCAGACACTTAAGACAAATAACATTTCTTATTTCAAATGCTTTTAAGGTATGCAGTATTGCTGGCTCATCAAATGCAAATTAATATTTAAATAATAAATCACTGTAATTAAAACAAGATATATTTACAAACTAGGGATGGGCACTTAATGACTTGGCATATGATAACAGTAGCAGCCGTATTATAAAGTCAAACATACTATAATGTAATCCACTAAAAGAGAGGTTCTTTTATTTTTATCAATCATTTCCATGGTATTTTATTTGAGTTCAAAATGTTTTATCATTCTAATATCATTTATCTTCTTAAGAACCTTCAAGGAAGGTGGGACTGTGATAGACTGACAAACGAAGGTCAACCCGCTAGCTTCCTAGCAACTCAAGGAGACTTGAATTGCATCTCCCATATACAAATGTCACCTTGGCCTTGCCACGTACTGTCCTCGTTTACTAGTTGACTCGTTTTTTTCTAGAAGAACATTAAGGGGAGTATTTTTTCTTACATGATACAATAATATTTTTGGTCTGTACTTTCTGGTCTACGAGGTTGAACGCAGTCTTGCAAATACTGTATGTTGTCTTTCCAAAATATTCTGAGAAGAATGGGGAATTCTTTTTCCAGCAAACAATTAATTGATGTGTGAGCCTGGGTGGGTAGGGAAAGGAACACACATTTACAGGGAAAATCAAGTCTGCTCACTGATGACACACAGGCCACATGTCACTGAAGAATTAGATGTACTTAAATGAACTGAAATGAATGGTTTTGTGAACATTTAACTATGCAATGGATTGTAGTGATAGTATCCTGTGTTTTTAATTATTGTTAAATGACCAAGCTGGTAGAGAGAAGCACACTGGTAGAACCTGTTTCATAAAATCAGCGAAAGTCCCTACATTCCTAAACAGAATTACAACTCAATCCAAAACAGCTGCTTTTATATGTGCACACATGCATACAGTACCTTTCCACTCCTGTTGAACTGAAAAATCACTGTCAGCCTCTTCCCACACTACAGACAGGTGGATGTCTCCCAGTTGACCATCCACAGGGATTGTAGTGTTTCAAGAATGGGCCATTATTACTCACATCTATATTCCACTGACTGACAGCAATTAGTCCGTCGTTCACAGTTAGGGGGAGATCCAGTGGTGGGCTTCAGGGGGTTCTCACAGGTTCTATAGAACCCTTTGCTAATGAGCACCTGGTTCTGAGAACCAGTTACTAATGGGACATAGAACCTGTTGTTAATTTATCTGAATCCCACTGCTGGGGAGATCCAAGGTTGGTCATGGGTATGTGGCCCACTAAAACTGTTGGAACAGTGAGAAGAGTAGGTACCTGTTGGGATAGGGAGCAGCCCAAATACAGCAAGAAGCCCGAGCCTGCCCAATAGGTAGATCTGGGCCTACGTCTGGATGGGAGTCCAGGTCTACTTGCCCAACAAACGTCAGCCACCATGTCCAAAATTCAACCAGGAGTGCAGGTCTATCCTCCTGTAAAGTTAGGTAAAGCTCATGCCCACCCCCAAACACTGGGTCTGCTCCTTTTCACAGCACAGTCCTAATCTTTGGTAGTGCTGCACTGACCTAGGCTGTTGAAAATGTGCTATAAAACATATTGCAATATCAGAGGGGTTATTGGTGGTGGCAGGAAGGCATGTGCTATCCCACAAATGCCAGTGTAAGGAGGAAAGCATGCTGGAACAGGTAAGAGCTGCTCTGAACAGTGCAGGGATGGAGGGAATGTGGGGAAGAATGGGAAGTGGTGTAATAAAAAAGAGAACACTCTTAAGTATATGAAAAAGTCTTTTCTTCCAGTAATCCATAGAAATCCAGCAATCTATTTATGGGTGACACCAGGGGAAGCAGACAAGCACTGTGTGCAGGCAAGTATGTCTGGACAGGGTGCTTGTTTGCCTGTCCTGCTGGTCTCACCCATATGCAACAACTTGAAACAAGGGATTGTGAACAAGATCATGTGGCAAATCAGCACCAGAAAGTGATTGTGAACAAGAAGGGATTGTGAACAAGATCATATGGCAAATCAGCACCAGAAAGTGACTTCACAAATATGTCTTAGTTCTTGGCAGTATCTTTGTAAAGGCTATATAAAGAACAGAGGTGGCTCCCCTTTTGGGTTGCTACGAGGGCACACTGTGCAGTGGGAGTGTGGAGGTTAAAAGACAGCAAGAAGTTGAGCAAGTCTCCAGCAAGCCAGAGACATTCAGTGACTCCAAATGCATTTGGCAGCAATTCAAAAAGAAAAAAAGAGGGTGGTCCATTGAGCGCAGGAAACTGTCTGAGTTTGATTAAACATTCTCTGAAACCTTCTGGGTGCTCGAAAGCAATGCTCAAAGCTGACAGAGTTCAGCAAAACAAAAATTCAACACAGCCCTCTCAGTTTATTTTGGTGTAGGAGTTTATATAAATCTTCATGTTGAACAAAGTTATTTGGGATACTTTCCTCCATATAAAAATATGAGTCTGCTTCAAGAGACATCCAGGCTGATTTTCCATACCAGTTGCAGGCCACATGTGTATGGCAGTGGCCCTCTTGTATGGAATTCTCAAGCCATAAAATATGTGACTTTGGAGCATTAAAACTGTATTTGTTTCAGATGGCGCTGAGGTGTAGAAGAGGCTTAGCAGGTCTGTATTTTAGTGCTGGATAGTGGCTGCACAAAAGCTAAACAAAATTATTCAGATGACAAACGCTTTAGCATCTGGAGTGTGTTCTGGGGTGAGCTGCATTGCCATATTTGAGGATGGGGCTGAGTGATTCAGTAACTGGTGGTTTAATCTTTCCACTTTTGTGCACCGCTCAGCATTAAATCCCATATTCAAATACTCTAGGAAAGCTTCCTGCTACATGTGTGAGTCTCTGCAAGCCATGGATTTGTGTGCTCCTTTTTTGTGCACAAAAGGAGGAGAGAAAATGCTTTTACTTCTGCTTGGAGGTAAATCACTGCTCTGTGTACCCTTGGGAACTGTGGTTTACTTCAAACAGCAGTTTGGAAAGAAGCAATGAGGATCAACTTGTTGTTTTGGATCCAGATTTGGTTCCTAAATGTGGTTTGCAATAAACCATCATTTCCAAATTCAGTCAAAAGAAAGAACTTTGTAAATTTTGGTTTACATCAAAGTGAAAATAAAAATTTTTCTTGCCTCCTCTTGTGCATCAAAATGAAGGAAAGGAGAGCACAAAAAGCCCATGGATTGCAGGAAACCATGGCTTCACATCATGTTTGAACAACACCAAAATGTCAGAACAGCAGAACTTTAAAACCATCCAATCCAACTGATGATGCAAACCTAATCTCCAGTTACACTGGGTGTTCAGCAAAAATGCCATAAGGCACTTTTGTGCCACTCCCTGGGCGTTTAGGCCAGAACACAGATGTTCACTGGCCTCCTCACGCCAGCACAGGAATGGGGTGATGGGTGAGTTGCAGTGGCCTAAATTGGTTAGGACTGCGACCTGAGTTTAATTTCACATTACTTGATTGTGGGGTCAATCCCAACTCTATCTATTTACATACTGGACCAGAAGATATCACCTCTCCTGCGCATCTATTGCACATTGTTCCAGTTGGAATTCCAGTTCTGGTCAGCGCGTTTGCTTTGATATTGTGGAAGGGCATCTGTTTGAATGGATACATGGTTGCATGAGGACATTAGATCAGGGATATGAGGTGGTGTGGACAGGGATGCTAGCAACCACCAAAGTACAGGCAACCAAAGTTGGGGGAGAGGACAGTGGCAAAAGGGGGCAAGAGACAAAAACTCGGGGACGGGGGAAAGGAGACCGGGACTAGCACAGCTCACAGCACCTGTTGATCCACATAAACATTGCGCACAGATCAAGCACATGTAATAGAACACAGGCCTTGTGTTCATTTAGATTACTGAGTGTTGCAAAGAGAGCAAAAGGAAATGAAATGCCTGCAGGACCACAAATATAAATGGTAAAATCAATCCAGATGGCTCAAGCAAATGTGTTGTGCCACATGGTTAAGAGGAAGGAAGAGGAGAAACACCCAAGGTCACTAGCCACAGTGCTCAGCAATCTGCTGGAACAGTTCTTCTCAAGAAAGAGACCAGCAAGTTGCAAGATCCTTGGCATGAGACCGTCGTGTATCTTTCCAGCTGAAAAAAACTCTCTTTTTATTTTGCACAGCCTCCACCCGATATCCTCCCACCCAAAAGACAGCAGATGAGTGTGGCAGGATCTATTTTTATCATGCTGATCCTGTGCTGAATCATACCCCACATGTCAATTTTCTTCTGTCTTCAACACTCTTTTTAAAAATATTTGCTTGGGGGAGAGGGACACATTCCTCAGAGAACTACCAGGCCTCTTCCTGGAAAGGCTATGGAACACCTTAGTTCACACCATAAGGTTGTGAGGCTGCTCCTCACCTTTTTGTTAGGATCTCCCCCACTTTCAATTCAATTACACCTGCAGAAAAAAAGAGTCCCACTCCCAGCACTCACATACTGGTCTTGCATTTACAGTATGTGGCCACCATTTGTGAATGGTTGCCACATTCATATTCATAGCCTTGTGAAACAAGCAATTTATCCTGAGGTTAGGATTTCTTCGACTTTTGCAAGGAAGGAAACTGCTTACGTGCAAGGAAATCTGTAATTATGGCTTCTGACTTGTGTTTATTCCTGATTGCTTCTTGCAAAAAGGTAAACTGAATTTGCGCTCAATTTAAAATCTTTAAATGTGTTGCTTATTTTGGGTAAATAAGGCTGAGCTTTTCGGAGGTGCTCCAGGTGAAAAACGGATGGTGACGTGAACTTAGGAGAAAGAAAATAAGAAAGTCGGTGCAGAGCGCTTGGGTGGGTGGGGAAGCCCAGCGCGGTAGTTGCTCCTGGAATATCTGAGGAAAAAACAACTCTTATCATTGCAGGGAGAGGAAAGAGAGCCAAGCCACAGAAGGGAGGGGGTGAGGAGTACAGCAGGAACCTGCTGAGTGAGAATTGAAGAAAGACAGCTTGGAGGAGAGAGCGAGCCAGCCACCAAGAGTGCGTGTGCATGTGTGAGAGAACCTCTTTAAAAAGAGATGAGACTCCCTCCTCCATGAAGTGACTCTTCAGGATACATTTGCACAGAATAGTATATAAGGGGGAATTTCAGGAAGTGCAGTTTTTCTTGGCACGATGATATCAGGAGAGGCACTTGATGACAAGGCCCCCGTGACAGGCACAGGTGCCATTACGTGTCCTCCTGAGTGCAGCGCTTGAGAGGCACAGGTGCGCTGTGGGCAAGCTGTCCAAACAAATCAAAGACAAAAACAGTTCTGGGACTGCTAGTAAATGTTGTGGGCAGAGGGGCTGGAGTGAAATGTGCGAGTAGCTGTAAACCATCTTGTTTAAATATTTATTACCATTTGCAAAGTGCTAGGGGGATACTGAGCTTACATTTCAAGTGCCAACAGATTTGCTTGGAAGTGAGGGCCAGTTCCTGTACAGGGCTCCACGTGGAGATTGAACGTATGGCCTCCTCAGGCTCCTACAGGCTCCCGCCACAATGCTTCAAGCCCTGACCACAACTTCTTCCCAGAGCAATGGCACTCATGGGATGCAGCCACCATTATTTTGGTATGGTGGAGATGTGACAGGAGTGGGGCTTAGAATTTGGCAACATGCTTCTGCGTACCACAGGCAGAGCAGCCTGGTTCTGCCTGTTGAGGAGAGTGAAAGGCCACCCACCATCCCACCCCACTACCTGCTGAAAGGTTAAAGAAGCAAGAGGCCCAGGTCAAGAAAAACCAGAAAGGAGGAGCCACTCACTGGCTCTATCCATTTGTGTTTTTATGTTACTGTTATTATTATCTCTTTCCTTGGCTTCTTTTTCTGGAAGGGAAAGCAGAGAAGACTGGAAATCTTGGCAGCTGATGTACATTATTGGCATCCAAACAATTAGAAAGTCACATGTATATGACTATATCCCCCATATCTCTCCTCTAGCTTGCGTGATAGAAATAGTATGCTGCATGCAATGGTGTGTGTATGTGGACAGAGTAGTGACCAGACAGCCGGGAGAGGAAAGTAAAAATCCTTTTGACTTACCTCTCTGTAAAGTAGGTCAATGGATCTTCTTGGATCTACACCAGTTATTTAGCTGGTGTACATCTCAGGAGCCTCAGTGGGCATAACAGGCCAGGAAAAGTGGGATAGGTTTGTTTTTTGTGTGCTCTGCTATTGCCAAGTACACCAAACCATCCCCAGTGCAACTTGGTCCCTGCCCTAATCTGTTCTGGCCTCACTTTGCCTCGCTTTACCAGTTCTGGCAAAACTTCTGGGAGACATTGGTGTGCATATGAAGCCACCAAACACTGCCAAAGACCCTTCATAGGTTGGAGTTGTGAGAACAGGAGACAACTCTTTCCAATCCATGCCAACTGCCAATAATGTGCTGGACAATGTCCCTCCCAAATTCTCTGTCAGCTCTTCTGAACAACATCACCTACTTGCAGAGGACTCCGGAGTGAATGTGGTGGCTTCCATGGGGAAAGGAGGGAAAGACATATTGACCAGGGGGAGAGAGAAAAGGAATTTGGATGGGAAATACTAAACAGAGAAAAATTAGCATTAGAAAAGATGAAACATCTGGAACTGGATGAAGGATGGAAAGGAAAACTCAGACAAAAAAATAGAAATCAAGAACAAGAGCAGAAAATAATGCAGTGGCTGTACCTTTGTACAACATGCAAATACATAAATTAAGTTCGATCTGTGTGTTTCTACAATTTCAACAAAACAATGAAGATGATTTGAAGGCAAAGGAAGATGATCTCAGAAGGGAAAGGCATTCCCCCTTCTCTAGGTTGGTCATTTTTCCAGGCCAGGATTTTAAGAGGCCATAGAAGGGAAAAGGAGAATGCCACATCTCTGCCACACACTTTGTCAGCTCAGAAGCATTAGAGACCAGAGAGAGGAAGAGCTGTCCTGTGTTATTTTTCTTGACTATTAGGCTGTGCTCAAGGGGCCTCCCCACCACCCTTTTCCTTTGCTGCATGTTTCTGGATAGGTAAATTAAGGATCCATGCAATTCTGCGTCTCTTATGGGGTGGGGGTTTGTGGTCTTCCCCTGACATTCCCCACTCATTTGGGGGAAAACATGAGCAGGGAAGAGGGCTGCAGTGATTCAGTGATTAGCTATGCTTGTCAACCTGAAGGTTGGTCAGTCAGTCAGCAGTTCAAGGCCCAAGTACCTAAGTGAGCTCCTGTTACTTGCCCAGTCCTGACTACCTAGTAGTTTGAAAGCATGTAAATGAAAGCAGATTGCTTCTGTGAAAAGGTAATAGCTTTCTGTGCGTCTTTGGCATTTAGTCATGAAAGCCACCTGACCATGGGACATCTCTGGACAATGTAACAGCCTTTCTTGCAGTGGTTCCTGTAATGTGGATGAGCACCACCCTTGGGTCTTGGGTCTCTAGGAGAAAGGTGGGATACAAATACTACTAACTAGGCAAGAGGCACTCCTTCAAGTGGATATTCCTGGGCCTCCTTACCCCAGCAGTGTCTTTTTTAGTGGCTTCTTTTTAGATTGTGAGTCCTTTTCTCAGGGAGTTATATGACAATACAGTGGTGCCTCACATAACAAGTTTAATTTGTTCCAGAAGCATGCTTGTTATGTGAAACGCTCTTTATGTGAAGCAAATTTTCCCGTAGGAAATAATGGAAACACAGACGATTGGTTCCACAACCCCAAAAATATTCATATAAAAATATTAACTGTATGTAAAAATGAGGACAAAACACTGGAATTGAATTCAAAACATGCATTCAGTGTGCTTGATCCTATGAAGTCTACTTAGGCTGCAATCCTAAAAACACTTTCCTGGGAGTAAGACCCATTTAACACAATGGGGCTTACTTCTGGGTAGACATGGTTAGGATGCTGTAATCCAAGACACTTTGCAAGTGTCTCCCCACTTTTTCCTTCTCTCCATCCTGAGCCTCGCTCTCCCCTGCTCCCTTCTGGCTAGCCCTGAGCTGCTTCCCTCTTCTCCACTGCTGTTCTCTCCCTCTGTCCAGCAGATGCCCAGCCACAGGAGGAACAGTGCGGAAGTGTTGCTTTCACCATGGGCAGGCGTGGTAGGCAGCCCTGACACTTTTTAAAAGGGCTGCCAGCCAGCACATCTGCCCCAACTGCCAACAAGTGTGCCTGTAAAGTGAAGCAACACTTGTTTTGTGAAGTAGAATCCTATAGAAATGTTTGCTTGTTAGGTGGATCACTTGTTAAGCGAGGCACTTGTTAAGCAAGGCACCACTGTAATAATATGACTTGGTTTTATGTAATGATTTTTACCCAGGGTGACCATATTACTGGAAATTTCCAGATTTGTCATCTTTTTTAGCCTCCTGGCCGAGTGTCCTCCAAAGGGCTTATTGGACTCAATTTTTGGCTTCATTTTGGAACTTTGCAATGGTGTGCAGTACCCCATCATGTCACTGAGTTTGTATGAAGAGCAGAATCTAATACAAAAATTGGTTTTGAAATATCTCCTTCCTATCAAACATTATGGCCAAAAAATAAAAAATAAAACTAAAAAAATATGCATTGAGCTCTCCAGGAAAGTGAAAGTGCCCAATATCACGGCTTTACTCATGAGTACACAAATGTGCCATTGTCCGCGGAAAGGCCAGGCTGAGAAGAATCTAACACCTTGTCCTCCTTTTGAGGTTTGGGCATCAGTTCACCCTGTTTTTACCTAATTGCTCTACTTTATACAACAATATGTTTCTGTTTTTAATTACAGTATAGTAAACTGTTAAATACTGATCTATACTTATACTAAAACTGTAATTATTTGAATCCAGTGCACCATTGAATCTAAAGCACACCCCAATATTAGAGATTAAATTTGGCTGGAAAAGGTGAACGTGAGATTCAAGTAAATATGAGTTTTTTTAGCTTTTATTTTGTCATGTCTTACACTTTTCTTGGGTGTCCTTCATTCTGGTGGACTTGTCCTCTTTTCTGATTTATGACAACCTAGGCTTGGCACACCTCATTGGTCTTCCTGTTCCCATAGTGATGTAGGGAGGCAAGCGCATGGCTTGTCCTCCATAGATAGATAGATAACCCTCCCACAGGAGTGGTGCATAAGTGCCATACAGCATTTTTGTGACACCTCCAGGTCATCTTGGGACTTGTGCTGGAGCTTATGTTGGCCTAAACGGGAGTTAGGGTTGCAGCCTTAGTGCTTTGCACCCCTCCTGCTATGCCACTGCATGAGTGTGTGCACCGTGGTGCTTAGATAGGCCCCTCCTGCCATTGGAGCCTGGAAGGAAGAGGCAGCCTGAGGCAGATCAAGTCTCAAGTGCTTTCTTTCCTGCAGCACTCTCAGCTCCCAAGAAGGGAAGCAAGAAGCATTGCTCCCAGTTAACTGGGGTCTCTGTCCTGGAGGATGAGGCACTTGGCAAGGGCCAGGCTGTCCAGGTTGCAGGGAATCTGGGATGGTGGTGGTGGTGGAGGAGGAGGAGAAGGAGGGTCTCTCCTGACTTTTAAGGCTGCATTGAGGCTGCAATTGAGGCTGACACTGAGGCTGCAATCCTGTCCACACACTGGGAGTAAACACCAATGACTACAATGGAACTTCTGAGTCAGGATGGCCATATTTTATAACTGGAAAAAAAGACAAGACATCCCCCATCCCAAAATGTAGATCAGCCAAAAAAAAAAAAGTAGGATATGACAAAATAAAAGTTAAAAACACTCAGGTATACTGCTTTCATGCAGTTAATTTGTAATTTATTACATATCATTTATTATTCACAAGATTGCTTTTCACAAGGAAATGAAGGACAACAAACACAGTCACGAGAGGTTCACAAATTGTATGGTCATGCCAAATATTTCCATGGCTCTGGGCAGCATTTCGCCTAGTGTCACCACTGATGCAAAGATGAGGAGGGAGTACAGTGTAGAGAGTGGAATGGAGGAATTAGACAGGCCTGGAAGAAGGCCCTGGCCATATCCTAACCACATTCCCAGGCTTGGCAGCTTTATATGAAGCTGCTCAGATTTGCACTATTATAAAGGGATAAAGGAGGATTTGAATCTTGTCTCAGTCCCAATAAGCTGCCTTAGGCAAACCATTCTCTCTGCCCCAGGTGCAATATGGGTATAGGGTTTATTTATCTACAGCTGGAATTCCCAAACTGGTGGGGTATGACCCATCAGTTCTTTCACTTCCATTGTATGTGCAGGGAGGAGTGAAGGCAGTGACATATCACCAGGATCATACCCTTTCCAGGGAAGAAGTCTTAAAAAAACTCACTAGGGTCAGCACCAGCCTCCCAAGTTCAGGGAGCCCATGTAAAGATTTATGGAGTTCCCAACTTCAAAGGAGAATTTTGGGAACCACTGACTTACAGGCTTCATTAGAGTCAATGTCAAGATAATATACGTGAACTGTTTTGCATGCTCAGAAAGCATACAAATGTGAACTATGTATTTTTTATTAAGCCTCTTAGCAAGAAAGGATTTGAACGCAGGTCTCTCTGATCAAATGCTAGCACAATATTCACTCCCCCATATCCCTTTCAGGGTGAATGCTAAATATTCTGTAGTTTCAAATGTAGAAGACTTATTCCCCAAGTAACTCATTAGGTAAATACTGTGTCTTCTTGTGTGAAGTGATGTGGTGAAGAATCAACATACAACATTAATATTGTTGCTAAGAGATGCTAATAATCTCTTGGGTATCCTTCACCCATTTTGCAACCTATTATTGGGTGCCTAACGTTTAATGGAATGAGTAGAAAACTTAGATTTGCCATTCCCTCCCCCCCCAAAAAAATAAATTGTTCACAGTTTTTTAAAAAAGAATGCCATGTGCAGTGTTCTTGGTATTATTTCTTCAAAGCATCTGTTTGTGTTCTGTCATACCCTTTACTTGAATCCAAAGCTAACTTTTTTCAGCCGAATTTAGTCTCCAAAATTGGGGTGTGCATTAGATTCGATGGCTCATTAGATTAAAGTAAATCCAGTATTTTGGTTATTAGTATAGCTCATTATTAAGTTTAATAGTCTACTATATTGTAATAAAAATGTAACATATTGGGCACAATCCAGAGTAACTATAGGAGCATGTAAGAGACATTACATGCACCCGTAGTTACTGCACCACCTAGTAAAAAATTATGAGAAATTCGTATTGCAATCCAGAGTAACTTGTTCTTAGCAAGGACTCCCCATAGTTACTCTGGATTTCACCCTTAAACCCATTACCTAGTGCAATTAGGTAAAAATCACAACATAAACCCATTGTCATATTATTGTTGTCATAGTACTAATTGTTATGTGCAGTACAGTTAAATTTTACACCTGCTTTGCAGCTGCACATTACAGTCACAGTTTTTATCTCAAAATTTTTTAAACTGGGGTGCGCATTAGAGTTGATGGCACATTAGATTTGAGTAAATATGGTATATATTCTTTGTAGGGGAAAAATGACCTTGAAAACTATATTGAAATGAATGTAAAGTGAAGCACAATCACTGCACCTGACTTTTGAGACACACTATTTAGGCTCACCTTTTGCTAAGATGCAGTTTGTTGTGATAAAGCATCACATAGTGGAAGATATCGGTGTGTAGGATCCATGTGTGCTATAAGATTTATCTCATTAGCTAAAAACTCCTAAAATCTTCAGTATGGCGCGTGGTGCTTTTATTTGATCATTAATCATTTATATATTTTTAGTGCTTGTGTAAGGTCTCCTTTTGCCAGTGTTGCCTGAGTGCGGTGAGGAGTGTGTGCAATTCAGTTCCTCTGGGAAGGCTTTCAGCTAGCACAATGGATTGTGAGAGAGTACAGGAATATAGCACAGAACTGTATTCCTCACCTACCCTGCGGCTTGTGGAAAGGCTTTCTGGGTTGGTGGAACTGTAGCAGCAGGCCTCTGTCAGTCTTGAAAGACTATGGTATCGTGCTCAGCGCTGCATACGCTGCATGCAAAGCACGAAAGCCTGGGTTAGATTGTTCTGGAGGATAGGCTGTTACCCAAGCAGCAAATCCCCCCTCTCCACGCCACTGAATTAGTCCAATGGAAAGGCAGAGCCAATACGATTGGATCCAGCTGGCGTTGCAGAGCTGGGCTAAGGACAGGAGCTCACCCTGTCTTGTGGGGCCAACCCGGGTCTCAAACCCTGACCTGCTGGTTAACAGGCACAGCGACTTAACTGTACACTATGGACAAAATCCATAGCAGTTACGGGTCCACACAGTTACGTCACCCTCTAGTGTTATCTTATGGAAAGTCATCTTAACTGCTCCAGAGCAAGGGGCTTAATTTCACTTTAGGATATAGGCCTATATTCCTCTTTTGCTTCTCCCTTCCAGGATCACCACTCCAAGCCCTGTGGTAGTGTTACAGGCAACTCTGCTGCTAACTAATTAGAACTAAACTAACTACATTCCCAATGTTAAAAAAAATTAAGAGGTGGTAGTGCCATGGTGGGGCTTGAACCAATTTGGAAACTGTGTAACAGTGACAGGCTCTCGAACAGCAGAAAGGGACTTCTCTGCCTTAACCCACTATGGCATTTTGTACATAATGGTTTATTAGGAAACCCGCAGGTTATAAATCTGAGCCACTTAATAAGAAGCCAAGGACATCTTTTGAAATCAAGGTCTTCAGTTTTATGGGTGAAACATTTAACAATAACAGGAGGATTTACCAACCACTCTTCCACCTGCTCTTAATGAATGATGCCATCTAATCCTGAAGAAGACTGAGCAGATGCTGTTCTTTGAGTGCTGTGGCAGGCCAGTGATTTTTTAGCCGTTCTCCCCTGCATTGTCCCATGCACTGCCCGTCCAACCATCCTGAATGATAGTAATCAAAACACGTTCCCTCTCTGCAAATCTAATTCACATTTTTTTTACAGGCAAGAGCAGGCATTTGGACCATCGATCTGTACAAGACAGAGTGGTCTTTGGGTACTGCTTAGTTCCAAAGGGGCTATAAAAGGCAGATGGTCTCATTAGAAACAATTTATGCATATCTATTTCTAAGAGGAGAATCCTGCCAGAGTAGGTCGAGCTGTTTCACCACACAGGAGGAAAATATCACCGCTTCTGAACGCTTCTGCTTTGCAACTTAACAATCTATCCAAACTAGCTAATTCCTCAAAATCCTCAAAGGTTAGATGCTGTTATGATCATTCGGTCAGTCTCCTGGCAAATGACATTCCTCAAGTGCCATTTCCAGGACATGTCCTGATTTTTAGCCTTCTGTCCTGGAAAAAAATTTCAATGTCCTCCTTTTCCACGTAAGTGGGCAGCATGGAATTAATAATTCTTGTAATTCATAAATTGCATGTAATTAATGTAAAAGTTTTAAATTTAATAAGCATATGGTGTTTAAATTAAGCACTTGAAAGCAATATATATTAGTGTTTTTAGCTTTTATTTTGTAATGTGCTACATTTTTCTTGAGTGTCCTACATTTTGAAAGGTCTTGTCCTCTTTTTTTGGTTACGGCACATGGTCATCTGGGCTGGAAGCCCCTTCTTCATGGAGCACGCATCCAAGTGCCTCTATGCCGAGGCAATTCTTTCAACTGTCATTTCCAGTCTCAGTGTCAAATGGCTTGTTAATTAGAAGGGCGACTCCCCCACATCTGATTGCCTAAGCGGCTTCTCCCATTTATAGTCACTGATTTTTGCTGGGATGTAGGCCTTGATGTCCGAGGATGCTGGGCAGCATGAGGGTTTTGTTCCTGATCACTGACTGCCAGGTATCTCCGCTGTCACAGCATGACACATTTTTCACTTCCTGCCAATTGCTTCTTTCTGTTCTTGACACTGTCCTCTGCCTTCAGAACTCCTTTCTCTCCACATTCACCGTAACCCTACCCATGACGCCCTTCCGCTGACAGCTCCAAGCATCCTTCTCTTTTCATGTCACTGAGATGCTGTTAAGTTCAGCACATCATGCCTGTCTGATTTCTGGTGGTGTTACTGTTATGGGTCAGAAATGCCTAGGGAGGTGAGACTTGTCTAAATGACAGCAACCCAAGTACCTTGCCGTTCTCTTGTCTGACTTTGCTTAAACCAGGGGGTATTAATTTATTTTAGCCTATGAGAATTGGTTTCATTTTCAAGGAACTGTGGTAGCTTTCATAGGTGACACAGGAGCTGCTTTCAAAATGTAAAATGTGTCTCCATTACAAAGAATGACAGTGTTTAAAAGTAGTTCCTTGCTTCTAGTTACTTCCTTTCTCTTTTTTGAGATGGGAGAAGTCACACCCCCAAATTTAGAGCCAGGTGCCCCATTTACAGAAATGGGATTGAATATATCAGTTCAAGACTGTATGACAGTTGTTCTCAAGTATTTCTGCCTGGGACCCCTTCTGAGAATGACAATCTGTCTGGGGAGCCCCTGTGAAGTGACATCACTGTGGCGCCAGAGCTCCTCCATTTCTACTTGGAAGCAAATCCCATTGTGCTCAATGAGATTACTCATGGGAAAGCAGCCTGAATGCCCCATTCCAAGATGGTGGCACCCAGATCTAGATTCCAGAATGGCAGCACCCAGCTTCTCATAACCTCTCTGAAATGAAGTCATTACCTCCCCAAGGGGGCCCAAATCCCTACTTTGAGAACCACTGCTATGGGTTCACAGGTGGCAGAATCAGGGTTGTTAAATGGGAATGTAAATCTCTATTGCAGCTGACCCCTTGTGTAATTTTTCTGAACTCAATGTGTGCACACTTGATGCATGAAAGCACCTCCACTGAAACACATTTCTGTATTACATTGTCACACTCATCTGCTTGTCACCCCCCTTGTTCATAAGGTAGATTGTACTAAGTAGCAAGTAACAGCTCTTTTGCTGTTAGACTACTAATCATGCAGTCCTAACCATGTCTACTCAAAAGTAAGCCTCATTGTGTTCAATGGGTCTTACTCCCAGGAAATTTTTTTTAGGATTGCAGCCTTATGTGCCTGAATCCATGCAGTGTCAAGAAAAAAAGCAGAAAGTTCCATGCCATTTATCAACAAAAGGAAAGGGACTGAGCCACTTCAGAAACTGTAATATATTCTTCATGCAGTAGCTTAGCTAGGAGGGGTGCAAGAGGTGCAGGGGTGCAGTTACACCAGGCAACAAAATTTAGGTGGGCTATAAGCTGAGCTAGATACTAGTGGCTAAAATTGTGAAAAAAGTAGTATGTACAATGTTAATATAATGTACGTATAATGATAATATAATATAATATCTTGTATAATGATAATATAATGTTACATGCACTTGAAAAGATAATTTAACGTAGAATGCAATAAAAAAACTGCACTGAATATTTACATTCTGTCAAAGGTTATGGCAAATGAAGGTTATAGAAAATGAAAACACGAAAGGCTATGGAACAAAAAGTGGACTTTCTTTCCCATTATACTGGTTGCTTTCAGAGCCAATGAGATGTAATTCTGATACTTTATGGAACTAATAGGGTGTTAATCTGAATCAGCTCTCATTTCCATATACATATATACAGTTACCCATGCTAACTGGGTATACAGGCAGTACTAAGTGGTGCTCTCTTATATTGAGCAGGAAAATATCCATTCTTCTTTGCCCCAGCAGTTTCCCTAATAAGGGACACAATTTTCTTTTTCTTTTTTTACTTAATTAAGAGCACAATCTTGTCTTCAATGGGTTGTACTCCCAGGAAAGTGTCTTTAGGATTGCAGCCTAAATTTGATTTTGTTGTTGTGGGATGGTGATGGAGAAAACAAAATTTTCTTCAACTCCAGATGGCAAATAGGTGCTTTAGCTATGCCACTAGCAGAGCAAATGGGTGGTGTACTGCTGAGGTGGAAGACGCAAGTTTTTTCCCCAATTTTCTTTTTAGAAATACCTGGGGATGACATAACTTCCGGTTTGACATCACTTCTGAGACAACATTTTGAGCTTTGTACCAGCTACATGATTATTAGCTACACCACTGTCCACATGAATGACAAATTGGATGGTTCGGATCAGGGATGGGCCTGGCCCAACCTAACAACCAGTTTGCCAGAAGTAGGTGGGGGTCAGGGGGTGGGGCTGGGGCCGGGGCCAGGCTGGGAGGCTGCGGTGCGGATGGGCAGGGAGAGGGGCAGGGAGAGGGGCGGGGCAAGGGGCGGCCCCAACCCTGGCATACTGTGCATGCACCAAGGTTGGCGCACGCGCAGTCGTGTCCTAAAGAGGATGCAACTGCGCTTGCATCAAGCTTGACGCAAGCACGGTCGTGTCTTGGACACGTCTGCGCGTGCGCCAAGGTTGATGCAGTGTGGTGTGCGTGTGTGTGCACCAACCTTGGCGAGGTGTGGTTGCGTCCTGTTTAGGATGTGTCTGCGCCTGCGCCAACCTTGGTGCACGCGCAGACGCATCCTGAAGAGGAAGCAACTGCGCCTGCGCCAACCTTGGCGCACGTGCAGACACGTCCTGAACAGGACGCCACTTCACCTGCGCCAACCTTGGCGAAGGCAGAGTCGCGTCCTCTTCAGGATGCGACTCTGCCTGCATCAAGATTGACGCAAGCGCAGCAGTGGGCCCCAAGGGCGAATCGGTTCGCCCTGTTTTTGGCCCGCCGCTAGCAACCAGATTGCTGGCGGCAGGCCAAAATTAACAACCGGTTCTGTAGAACTGGTGCGAACCGGCCTGGGCCCGCCTATGGTTGGGATTTGGTCTGTCTCAGGGATGTCCACATGTTGAACAGGCAGATGTTTGTCGTCCTGCCCCCTCTGTGAAACCATCCCCTCTCTTTTTGTTTTGGTAGAAGAGGACTGCTTTTGTTTCTGTTTTTTTTTCTATCACTGCTGCTTTTGCCCTTGACATGTCCCTGATTAGTTTCCTCCTGGACAATCTGCCAGTTTCAGGTCAATGCTTTTGTGGCTGCCCCAAATAATTCCTTAAATCAAAGAAAACTCCCATTAAGTTCAATGACTTGTATGTTAGTATTAATATAAGCTACACAGAATATGCACAACTTCCTGTGGTTATTTTCCAGAAAATACCCACGTTTACTCAGATCTAATACACCATCAAATCTAATGCACACCCTTATTTTAAAAGGCTTGAGATTAAAAAAATGTTTACTGGTGTTTGCAATGTGTTAGATTTGAGTAAATATCGTACTTTGTGTCATGTGACTTTGAGATGGTACTGGTGTCAGTGATGCTTTTCTAGGCGCTCTCTCTCTCTCTCTCTCAAAAAAGAAAAAAATCCAAACCCAAAACAAAGAATGCATTGAATGATTACTAACAGTGGTCAGAATAAATTCTCAAATATTCAGCAGGAATATGTGATGTGCCTGTGGCACAATTTGTGCTGCAGAGCCACCCTTTCAGTTGCTACACACAGTCTGGTCTTGGGCTGGCCTTGGGCAATTCACAGTCTCACCATTTAATCTGTCTCCCAGGGTTGATGTATCACTAATTTGGTGTAACTCCCTGTATTGCACCATAAGCTCCTTGGAGTAAAGTTGGACTACAAATGTGATGAAATTCAGACATGTTTTGGTAAACAGCAGTTTTATAGATTCAATTAGTACAATAAAATGAATGAGGGAATCAAATATTTCAGGTCCTGAAGGGAGCTGACAAAGATTCAGCACATCAGATGAACTGTCCGTTTGAAGAATGCTCCTCCTCCTCAAGAAATTATGGATCTGGACACAGTACGACGTTCACAAGTTGTCTTCTTCTCGTGCCGTCAGAAAAATTTGTGGGTGTTTTACAGCATCCAGAAATGTTTACATTTACGCAAAGTGCTGTGCAAAGTACAAGAGACAAAAACCTGATTTTTGTTGCTGAATATGAAAAGCGACCCCTGACTAAATTAAAAAACAGCAGTCCTTTCACAAAGTGACGCAGCATCAAAGGTAAAAACAGGTAGAGAAACCAGCACCTGTCATGTGTGCTGATCTTTACAACTCGTGAGTTCAGCACTAATGAGTTATGGGCAGGCCCACAAAAACATAATGTGTAAATTAGGAATTTAATGATGTGTAAGATTAAAAGCTGTGTGGGGCTGCATGTATTTAAGGCTGCCATCTTGTGTTCAAAGAGGAATTACTTGATCGCACTCCATCCCTTCCACACATCTTAAAAGGATTCTGTTATGCCCATTAGAAAAGGCACCAGGATTCTAGAGGCTGCCAGCTGACAATGCATTACACTAGAAGCTTGATGAGAAAATGCCAGGTGAGGTTTATTACTATTTTCACCTGGAGTTGAAAGAACTAATGGCCCTTGGTTAGATTTTACCATATGAAAAATGCCCTTAGGAGAGTGCAGAGTTTTGTACAAAATATGATTTTGCCTTTTGATTTCCTGTAGCTGCATTCCCAAACTACTCCTGTAGTTTGCATTGCCAAATTTTAGGAGACATATTTTGCACTTGGCCTTTAGGAATCACTTCCTATTTACTTTCTTATTGGAAAGTTACTAAGGACACAATCATAACCAGTTTTCCAGCTCCGAGGTAAAAGCAGTGCAACTCTGATGTAAGGGAACAAACATCACCTTACCTTGATGAGGACTCAGTGACTGGCACAGCTACAGTATGTCAACAGTTGTGCAGATTTTATCCCTGTTTCATATATGCAATGTTAGGGAGAAATGGTTTAAGCAAAGTTGGAGCAAATTAAAGGTTCTAGAGTAGATGAGTCCGTGTGAAATGGTAGTAAGAGTGCTGGATGAGGGAGATCCTGGTTCAAATCTGCGCTCAGCCACAGGCAGAACACAGTAGTGACCTTGCCCCTCTCTGTCTTTCAGTAGTGAAATCTCTGTCAGGCTAAAATATTTCATAGAGAATACAAATGTTGAGAATAAATCTACATCTCTGAGCAGGCTGAACAGTAATATGGTATATCCTTTGGGACAGCTATTCGTGTAGTTGTCATTCTCCACAGCCTCCTCTGCACCCTATGGAGAGAATCCACACCCACCAACATAGAGCAAAAGTAATTTCTTACTGCTCTGAGCAACAAATGGGAAGCAATACCGGTTTTTATTCAGGCTGATAGGGGACAAGGAGGTAATGTGGATGGGTGGTTTCGTTTGTCTTGTTTATACTTGTATTTTCAACCTCTCTTTTAAGTATCACTACCTGCTCTGACCTCTTAGAAATTGTTTATTTTATGGATTTATATTCCACCTTTCCCATGCCGACACAAACGTCCAAGGAAGGCTAAAACTGGAATTTCAAACAAATGTCATTTGGTGACATCATGAAATCACTTCAGTAATGGGAAAATGCTATGGTATCATGGCTGCAGTCCTAACCATACTTTCCTGGGAGTAAGTACTATTGAACACAGAGGGACTTCTGTGTTCTGAGAACACATGCTTAGGATTGCTCTGTAAGGATGCAATCATATGACTATATATTTAGAAGTAAGTCCCATTATATTTAATGGGGCTTAATCTCAGGAAAGTGTGGTTAGGATTGCAGCCATAAAATGGCATTTTCCCATTACTGAAGTGATTTCATGATGTCACCAAATGGCAATTGTTTAAAATTATTTGGAATTGCTTAAAATTCCAGTTTTAGCCTGCCTTGTACATTTTCAACACACTTTCCTGGGAGTAAGAATCATTGAACACAATGGGGCTTACGTCTGAGTAGACCTGGTTAGGATTGTGTTCTATGTCATGTAAACTGGCCTTGGCAGCTAAATTGAGAGTAGGATCAGAAGTCAAGGAGGAAATCACAGGGAAAGTTGTGGTATGAAGCATTGGAAGTACCTAGGGGCTTTCATGATGCAAAGGAAAGAAAGACTATTGGCTGGTTTTCCCTATTTATACATGGGAAAATCCTCCAGGATAACTCTGATCTGACAGTGGTGACGGGCCAATGCACTTTTGTATCTGGCACATCTCATGGTGAGGTTTTTACACCAGTAGATTTCCTCCCTTACCATGATAGAATTTTCCCAGCATCCGGACTGCATTTTGTTGTTCCCAAGGAAATACAATACTTCTCCTCTTAACATCTAATTCCATTTCTGGTTGGAGTGCTATGTGTCATCCATCTGCATGAGTGTCACAACTGTCACATGAGTGTCACTGCATGAGTGTCACTACCACTGGATAGTGCCCATGATTCTACTTGTGATGAGTGGCAAACTCTACCACCCACACACATTCCTTTCTAAAAGATTTAAAAGTGTTCTTGATTTTTTCAATGTATAATTTTTTACTTGTGTGGTTGTCAACTTCCCAATGTCTTGTTCTAGCAGGAATGAAAGTAGTCTTCATTTGTTTGTTAAATATTAACAGTAACAACCCCCCATCTCTTGTGACTCTCTATGGGGTTACTTCCTTCTCCATAGGGTCACCAGATGCACGAAACCCAGAAAGAGGACAAGGTGCCCCCAAATTCCTGACATCCAAGCAAATTTCATGACATGTTAAAAATGTAGGACACCCAGGAAAAAATATAGGATAAATGTAGGACATGTTAAAATAAAAGCTAAAGACAATTGTATGGCTTTCCTGTACAACAGATGCAATCCAAATGACACTTTTCTGGAGTAAGACCACAGTGGGGCACAATGGGGCAAAAAGAACACAAAGGGGCTTACTTTTCAGTAGACATGATTAGAATGGTGCTCTACATTTCAACACTATATTACTTATTGTTAAATTGTAAAACCAAAAAGGCACATGTTTAAGTGAACCACAACCAAAGCAGCCAACCTTTCTCAGGCCAGCATCTCCTTTGCACAGAGTGACCATATGCCATAAACAAAAAAAGAGGACAAGACCTCCCCCAAAATGTAGGACATCCAAGCAAAATGTAGGATATGATGACAAAATAAAAGATAAAAGCACTTGTATGCTAAAAACACTCAAATGCTGCCTTGTGGTGCATTTGCTGAGCTCTGAGTGCACAGGATCAGGACCATTCTGGAAGCCTTGCACTCTCTAGAATGACCTTCCACACCAGCCAAGGCATGCTTGCTTACTCATGAATAAAAGTGGCTGTGCAGTTTTCAGGGGTGGGCACAGCCTGGCCCAAGAACCGATTCTCTGGAAGTGGGCGGGGCCAGGGGGCAGGGCCAGGGTCAAGGGGCAGGGCCCAGGGAAGGTTTTTAATTTAAAAATAAAAAATAAAAAATTACTTACTTCAGAGTAGACCTGCATAGGATGGTGCTCTAAGGCTGCAATCCTCTCCACAGTTTCCTGGGAGTAAGTCCCATTGACTATACTGGGACTTACTTCAGAGTAGACCGGTATAGGGTGGGGCTCTGAGGCTGCAGTCTTCTCAACACTGGCCTGGGAGTAAGTCCCATTGACTATACTGGGATTTACTTCTGAGTAGAAACACATAGGAAGCTCTCAGCCTCCCCAGCCAGCCGGGAGAGGCAGGGAGAGCGGCTTTTGAGCCCCCCAGCTGGCCGGGGGAGGCAAGGAGAGCTGCTTTTAAGCCTCCCCGGCAGGCCGGGGAAGGCAGGGAGAGTGCGCTGGCGCTGTGCGCTTCCCCTTTAAGCCTCCCCGGCCAGCCAGAGAAGGCAGGGAGAGCGCGCTCCCGCCTCGTGCCTCCCCTTTAACCCTCCCCGGCCAGCCGGGGGAGGCAGGAAGAGTGCTCTCGCACCGCATGCCTCCCCTTTAAGCCTCCCCAGCCGGCCGGAGAATAAGGCGCAGTGGTGGCCGAACCGGTCCCCATGGTTCTGGGGGCCCCCTGCCACTGCTGGCTCGCCAGCGGCAGGGGGATTGGAAGATCCGGTCTCCCAGAACCGGACCGAACCAGCCTGTGCCCACCAATGAAATGGGTTCAGTGCAGTGCATCTTGAGTGTTTCTTTGTGTGATGCCTGGTAAGGGCTGCATTCATTGGATCAGGACTAGATTCCACACAACCTACCCTTTCCAAATATCTAAAGCAAGTTCGCCTACACACGGGTAAAGGTGCAATATGTCTCCCTTTCAGTTCTCATAGAGATCAATGCAATTATCAGTGGTGTCCTTCTGGAATGATTTTGGAGGCTGCGTTCATTGGACCATGACCATTCGGGGGTCCTTGGATTCCTCTCAGCCTGGCCTTTCTGGCAAATGACGGGACATTTACCTACTCATGAGTAAAGTCACAATGTGGTGCACTTTTGCTTTCTTGTACAGTGGTACCTTGCTTTGTGGTACCTCCACATAATAAGCAAAAATTTCTCTAGGATTTTGCCTCACATAACAAGTGTTGCTTCACTTAAAAAGCACACTTGTTGGCAGTTGGGGCAGATGTGCTGGCCAGCAGCCCTTTTAAAAAACATCAGGGCTACCTTGTGCGCCTGCCCATAGCGAAAGCAACACTTCTGTGCTGTTCCTCCTGTGGCTGGGCGTCTGATGGGCAAAGAGAGAGTATAGCAGTGGAGAATAGGGAAGCAGCTCAGGGCTCGCCTGAAGGGAGCAGGGGAGAGAGAAGCTCAGGATGAAGTGGAGGAGAAAGTGGGGAGACACTTGGAAAATGTCTTGAATTGCAGAAGAAAGTGCACTTGGAAGAAAGTGCAGCCTCCTAACCATGTCTGTTCTGAAGTAAGTCCCATTGTGTTAAATGGGTCTTACTCCCAGGAAAGTGTCTTTAGGATTGCAGTGTAAGTAGACTTCATAGGATCATGCACATTGAATACATGTTTTGAATTCAATTCCAGTGTTTTGTCATCATTTTTCATGCAGTTAATATTTTTATATCAGTGTTTTTTGGGTTGTGGAACCAATCGTCTGAGTTTTCATTAATTCCTATGGAAAAATCCACTTCACATAAAGAGAGTTCCACATAACAAGCATGCTTCTGGAACAAATTAAACTTGTTATGTGAGGCACCACTATATTTTGTTTTTCAGCTTTTGGCCATAACATTTGATGGAAAGGAGATATCTCAAAACTGGATTTTGCTCTTCAATATGAATCCAATGACATATAACATGATGGGCTACTGTATACTATCACAAAGTTCCAAAATGAAGCCAAAATGGAGCACAATGAAGCCCTTTTGGAGAACATCCGGATAGGAGGCTAAAAAACAGGACAAATCCAGGAATTTCCAGGTTTATGGTCACCCTGCGTCCTCCACCATTTTGTCTGCCTTTTTGTAAACCTGCTTTTCAGCTTAACATAGCTAGTTGTAGGCATTTGTTTTATTAAATGTTATGCCACCTTCTTGTGAAGGCTTTAACATGACTTATAGCAAAGTTAAAAAACAACACCAACACAATCCTATTCACATCTACTCGGAAGTAAGTTCCATTGAGTTTAATGGGGCTTACTCCCAGGAGAGTGCTCTTAAGATTGCAGCCATATTCAAGTAATGAAATTCAGTAAAACTGGTAAGCCTAGAATATAAACCTTAAAGGACAGTCTCAAACAGGATACTGAACTTTCAGTCTGGTTGGGTTGGACTGGAGGTTCATTGCCCCTCTATCCTTACTTGAAACACATACTCTCTCTCTCTTGCTCTCTCTCTCGCTCTCTCTCTCTCTCTGTGTATGTGTGTGTAAGAATAGTGGCCATGGCCTCTCATTCTCTCTACTTCCAAAGATAACGGGTAATAAACAGAATATCTTCCATAAGTTTCAAAGTCACTTGGGAGGAGCTGGTGAGTGCATCACAGATTCTGTCAATTTGATTCCTACAACAAGTCCTGCCAATGCATGTGTGTACTGCAGGAGTATAGGCTGTGCATTGGAAGGTTTGGTGTGGCCTTCTCAGGACACTATGGAAACTTGCCAACATGGTCTAGAAACCATAATAGAATACAAACAAGTGTTTGCGTCATGTTCTATGTTTGCCCTATGTCTGAGTTTTCAAACGGACGAAGCTAATCTAAAATCCACCACTGTTAACAAAAAATGTGACATTGGTGATTTAAAGCTGCCATTCTTAAACTTTTTTCGCTATGGCCCTTTAACAACTGTTCTCAGGCTCTAACCCTTCCCCCTAGTCAAACAGGAATATGGTGGTGCCTTGATTTATGAGCATAATTCGTTCCAGAAGACTGTTTGTAATTCAAAATGCTTGTAATAGAAAGCGGATTTTCCCATAGGAAATAATCTCAAACAATTGGTTTCACAACCCAAAAATATTTATATAAAAATATTAACTGTATATAAAAATGATTACAGAACACTGTAATCTAATACAAAACACTGTAATATACAGTAATATTGTAGGCCATTCTATCCTTGAATGGCTGGATGGACTGGATATTGAGATCTGTTTTACCATAAGTCCATGTATTTACCATAAGTCCATGGGGGGGTGGGGTGGGCGTCAGAGCTGCCTTGCCTTGGTTTTAATGAGGAAAAAGGAAGTTGCTGTTGAATTGAGATAAGGATTGTTTACATAGGCGCAGAGGACATTTGGGGGAGACTCTAAGAGCCTGCAATAGGCCATATCTGCCCCACAGGTTTTATAAAAAGCCTCTTGGTACCGACAGAGCTGTGATGGTGGCAGCACCATCACTGCATTGGAACAGGGCCACTCCACTTAAGGGGGAATCCCCTGCTTCCCATTCCCATGGTTGGTCATGACTCAGCACTTTGGGAACTGCCAGTCTATACTGTTCTACTTTAGAGTCAAACAATTCATTGCACTGTGCAGGGTGACCATATGACCAGAAAAACCTGGATTTGTCTGGATTTTTAGCCTCCTGTCCAGGTGTCCTACATTTTGACTTCAGTGTCCTACATGTGCTGGGCCTTGCAGACTAAAAGAACTTGCCTGGAGGGAGGACAGCTGTGTTGCATCCTCTGACTGGCTCCTCAGGTATAAAGCTCCTGGGCATTTTGAAGGAGAGAGGTGCTGGGCCTTGCAGGCTGAAGAACTGCCTGGGACAGAAACAGCTGCGCTTCATCCCCTGACTGGCCCAGTGGACCAGCTTGAGAACTTCTGCTATTGCACTTTATGCCTCCCTACTGAGGAAAATTAACAGAAACCTGCCCCTAGCTGCTTGACTCTACCTGTTGCTCTGTAGTAATGTGTTTACCATCTGGAGGGAGCTCAGGGTAGGGAAAGTCAGCTGGGAGTGCTGCCACCATTAGCAGAGTGACAGGTCATGGAAGATATGGTGGGAGGGGTCGTGCATGCCTCGTGCAAGATATGGTGGGAGGGGTCGTGCATAACAGGAGAAGGAGGGTCAGTCGTAGACAGACTGTCCCTCTTTCTGGCCCTCCCCTCAACCCTCTGACCCTAGGCAGCCTGAGCAGCAGCCCCCTGAGTCTGAATCTGCTGCTTCTCAATGCCAGGTCAGTAAACAATAAGACCTGCCTGGTCCAGGATTTGATCCTGGACCAGAAAGCTGACCTGGCCTGCATTACGGAGACTTGGCTGGATGAGGCCTCTCCCAGATCTGTCCGCCAGGTTTCCGGGTGCTGCAGCAGCCAAGACTTCAGGGGTGGGGAGGTGGGGTTGCGATAGTCTATCGTGATTCTATCTCTCTCACCAGGTCCCCTGTCCAGCAGTTCACAGGGTTTGAGTGCCTCCATGTCGTGCTGGAGGGGTGAGACAGAATAGGGATTCTGTTGGGGTACCGCTTGCTGTGCTGCCCAACAGTCTCCCTACCTGAGCTGACCAGGGTGATCTCGAGCGTGGCATTGGAGTGTCCTTGCCTCCTAGTGCTGGGGGACTTTAATGTCCATGCTGAGGCACCCCAAACATCTGCAGCTCAGGATTTCATGGCCTCCATGGCAACCATGGGTCTGTCTCAAAGAATAACTGCCCCTACTCATGATGCGGGACACACACTGGACCTGGTGTTCACTGCTGGGCAGGTTGATGGTGATCTGGATGTGAAGGACTCCATCACTCCGTTGCCATGGACAGATCATTACCTGGTGGGATTTAGGCTTATCGCAGCCGGTAGCCTCTGCACAGGTGGGGGACCACATACCATGGTCTGCCCCTGGAGACTGATGGATCCAGATGGTTTCCTGAGGGCTCTGGGGCAGGGTGACCAGATGCCAAATGCAAAATCCCTGAACAGCAAGGCCAAAATTCCTGATTGAAGGCCAAAATTCCTACTCTCTACCCGGAAAATGTAGGACAAAATGTAGGACATGTTAAAATAAGCTAAAAACACTAAAAATAAGCTAAAAACACTGGTATTGCTTTCCTGTACATAATATATTACACTATATTACTTATTTTAAATTGAAAAATGATGAACCCTCCGCTCACCCTGTCCCAGTCTGGTTTGGGGGTTGTGGAACCAATTTTGGGGGTTCCCAAAGTTTTCCAAACAACTTTGCCAAATGAGGCATTCAGCTTCATGTAGGTTCTGTTCAGGTTTGAATGAATTGGGGAAAAATTGGCACTTGTGTTTTGGCATTATGGAAAATAAAAGCAGATATTTATTTTTATGCCCAGACACTAAGTTTTTTTGCACTGGGTGATCAGATAACAAATGCTAAATCCCTTATCCCCTAAAATCCCTAAAATTCCTATGTGCTTAAAAATTGAAGGACACTGCAAAAATGTAGGACACACGTAGGACATGTTAATATAAAGCAGAAATACTAATATTGTTTTCCTGTACTTAATTTCAACACTTTAAAATTGAGAACCTTGTAAAATGCATGATTCAGACCCAGACATTAAAGCAACTGTTTGTAGTAGGATAACACAAGCCAGTGACCCAAATTATATGGTTCAGACCCAAACACACAAATACAAACACAAGCACACACACACAAGCAAGATATCAAGCAGGGAGGGGAATAGAAAGGAGAACATCTCTGCATCAGGGAGGTGGGATCTGGAACCACCAAGAGAAATCTGCAGTGCCCTTGAGGGTGTGCAGAGTGCAAAAGCAGACTGTGGGGAGCCAGAAGGACCAGGATGTAAAGGACTGGGAAGGAGGAATCAGAGTATCCCCAGGAAGGAGTTACCTTGCAGGTCTAGAAGAGGAGCACAGCCTGAATTGTTTGCTGAGGCAGGGTTAAGAGGCACTGAAAGAGTTAAGTTTTAGGGCTGGAGTTTTAGGGCTAGGGAAATCTGAGCTGCGTGGCTCATGGCTCGTAAATTCTGGAGGCACTCTTGTGTTTTCCTACTCCCCCGGACAAGGTAATAAATACCGGAGGTGTCTGGGGAAAGCTGGATGTCTGGACAGCCTGTTCTGGGGGATTTTCCTGCAGCCAAAGCTGGCGACTCACCTGGATCCTTGGTCAGTCTCTGGAACACGGAGATGACCAGGGCCCTGGATGAGATTGCTCCTGAGCGACATCGGCCCTGCCGTAGATCAAACGCAGCTCCTTGGTTTTCTGGGGAGCTGCGGGCTTTGAAACAGCAAGGTCGACGTTTAGAGTGATGATGGTGAAAAACTTGTGTCGTTTCTGATCGGGCAGAGGCCAGGTCTCACTGGCGTGCCTACTCTGTGGCGGTGAAAAAGGTATATTTCACTACCACCATCGCATCCACAGAGAACCGCCCAGCAGAGCTCTTCCGTGTGGTCCGGGGCCTACTCCATCTGGCCCCCCATACTGACGTAATAGAGCACACGGAGGCTCACTGTGGCGAGTTCGCCCAACACTTTGTGGACAAGGTCGATCAGATCCGGCATGACTTGGATGCCACTTTAACAACATTCAATGATGTCCCTGGGACACCTGTCTTGTCCATCATTTGGGATTCTTTTCAGCTGGTACAACCTGAGGATGTGGACAGGATTCTCTGTAGTGTGAGACCATCTGCTTGCCTGCTAGACCCTTGCCCAGCCTGGCTAATCAGATTGGCCCGGGATAGACTGGCCGAATGGACAGGGAGGGTGGTGATCTCCTCTCTGAGGGAGGGGGTGTTGCCTTCTGCATTAAAGCAGGCGGTGGTTTGTCCCCTCCTGAAGAAACCCTCCCTGGACGCTAAAAACCTAAACAACTACCGGGCAGTCTCAAACATCCCATTTCTGGGCAAAGTGGTCGAGCGAGTGGTGGCGTCCCAGCTTCAGAGGGTCTTGGATGAAGCTGATTATCTGGATCCCTTCCAATCTGGTTTCAGGCCGGGATTTGGGACAGAGACTGCCTTGGTCGCCTTGGTGGATGACCTATGCTGGGGAATGGACAGGGGGAGTGCGTCCCTGTTGGTCCTGCTGGACGTATCAGCGGCCTTCGACACCATTGACTGTGGTGTCCTTCTGGGTCAGTTGGCCAGGTTGGGGATTGGAGGCACTGTTTTGCAGTGGTTCTGCTCCTTCCTGGCTGACAGGTCCCAGAAGGTGATGCTGGGGGATGCTTGCTCGGCACCCTGGCCTCTTCGGTGCGGGGTGCCACAAGGTTCCATTCTATCCCCCATGCTATTTAACATCTACATGAAGCCGCTGGGAGAGGTCATCCGGAGGTTAGGAGTGAGGTGTCATCAGTACGCTGATGACACCCAGCTCTATCTCTCCTTTCCTCCTGAGTCCAAGGAGGCAGTTGAAGCCCTGAATCGTTGTCTGGAGGCAGTGGGGGACTGGATGAGGCTGAACAAGCTGAGATTAAATCCTGATAAGACAGAGGTTCTCCTGGTCCGGAAGTCCTCGACTCGGGTATTGGAATATCATCCTGTTCTGGATGGGGTTGCACTCCCTCTGAAGGAGCAGGTTCGCAGCTTGGGGGTTCTCCTGGATTCGCAGCTGCTCCTGGAGTCCCAGGTGGCGGCTGTGGCCAGGGGAGCCTTTGCTCAGCTTCGGCTGATCTGCCAGCTGCAACCATACCTGAGTCGCTCAGATCTGGCCACAGTGACCCATGCCCTAGTGACATTGAGACTAGATTATTGTAATGCACTCTATGTGGGGCTGCCTCTGAAGACGTCCGGAAGCTTCAACTAGTTCAGAAAGCAGCGGCCCGTGTGGTTGCAGGGGCTCATCGGTTTGACTCTGTCGGGCCACTGCTTCAGCAACTATACTGGCTGCCCATTCATTTCCAGGCTGAATTCAAAGTGCTGGTCCTGACCTTTAAAGCCCTAAACGGCTCAGGTCCAGGTTATTTGATGGACCGCCTTCTTCTATACAATCCGACCCATCACCTAAGGTCATCTGAGGGGGCCCTACTGACTGTGCCACCACTAAGAGATATGAGAGGTGTGGAGGCCAGAGATAGGGCCTTCTCAGTGGCGGCACCCCGGCTTTGGAACTCCCTCCCCTTAGAACTGAGGAAAGCTCCCTCAATACAGAGCTTCAGGCGGAGCCTTAAAACCTTTTATTTAAAAAAAACATTTTAAATGGGGCAGAGGTTGGGAGGCAGTTTTATTGTTTTTTTTAACTGTTTTTAACAATTTTTTAGTCTGTCTGTTTTAATTGTTCCTAGTTTTTAAAATTTAATTGTATTTTAATTATGTTTTAATCTTTATTTATGATAATTTTAATGGTGTTTTCTTCTGTTGTTAGCCTCCTTGGGATCCCTCTTGTAGGTGAGGAAAGGCGGGATATAAATCAATTAAAATAAACTAGCAAAAATCGTACCCGCGTTGCGGAAGTAAAATTCCCCCGTATGCCATTCCCCCCATATGCATCAACCCCCATGCTCAACTTCCCCATGTGCAACTTCCTCCATGCACATCACCCCCCTATGCGAATCAACCCCCATGCGCATCAACCCCCCATGCGCATCAACCCCCCGTGCGCAACTTTCCCCCATGCACAACTTTCCCCCATGTGCATCAACACCCCATGCGCAACTTACCCTCATGCACATCAACCCCCCATGCGCATCAATCCTCTATGCGCATCAACACCCCATGCGCAACTTCCCCCATGTGCATCAACCCCCCATGCGCAACTTTCTCCCATGTGCATCAACCGCCCCATGCGCATCAACCCCCCCCTGTGCAACTTCCCCATGTGCAACTTCCCCCATGTGAAACTTCCCCCATGTGCAACTTCCCATGCGCAACTTCCCCCATGCGCAACATTCCCCATGCTCATCAACCCCCCATGCGCATCAACATCCCATGTGCATCAACCCCCATGCGCAACTTCCCCCATGCGCGTACTCACCTTGAGTGCTGTGTTCAGTTCTGGACACCTCACTTTAAGAAAGATGCAGCCAAGCTGGAGCAAGTCCAGAGGAGAGCGACAAGAATGATCAGTGGGATGGAAGGGAAACCCTACGAGGTAAGGTTGGGGGAACTTGGTATGTTCAGCCTGGAGATGAGGAGGCTGAGAGGAGACATGATTGCCCTCTTCAGATACTTGAAGGGCTGTCATAGGGAGGAAGGGGCTCATTTATTCATAGCTGCTTCTGAAAGCAGAACTAAAACCAATGGGTACAAACTGCAAGAGAGGAGATTCCGGTTGGATATCTGGAAAAATTCCTGACAGTGAGGGTGGTTCGGCAGTGGAACAGATTGCCAAGGGAGGTGGTGGACTCTCCCTCACTGGGGATCTTCAAGCAGAGGCTCAACGAGCACCTATCGGGGATGCTCTAGGGGGAATTCCTGCTGCAGGCAGGGGGTTGGACTAGATGACCTACTAGGTCCCTTCCAACTCTATGATTCTATGATTCTATCAACTCCCACGCGCAACTTCCCCCCAAGAGCATCAACCTCCATGCGCAACTTCTCATGTGCAACTCTCCCCATGTGCATCAACCTCCCATCAACCGAAAAACAAAAACAAAAAATACACTTTTGGCAATTTTTTTAAGTGGATAGGAATTTTGGCCTGGGATTATGAATTTTGGCCCTGGGGTTCAGGAATATCTGGTCACCCTGACTGTGTGTGCATTTCTGAGTGGATAAACAGCTCAGGAGAGTTAAGCTGACCTCTTTCCTTTCATTTTCAGTTGCAGCCTCAAGGTTGCAGCAAACAACAAACCAAAATAAAACTGCCCAGTGCTGGAAGGAAACACATAACTGGAAATAAAACATAGTTCGGCTCTCCAGTGCTTGAATTTATGAGGGTAATGCGGGAACATTAATGAAATCCGCAAGCTCTCCTGTCTGATTCTCTTCAGCTTAGTTTGAGGGAAATCATGGCCCCCTCAAATCAAAAACAGGAGCTAAGTGGATCATTATAAAAAGGAAGTGGCCCCATGGACCCCAACACTAGGAAATACACAATTTAATTCTTTACCTGCCTCTCTTTAATAAAAGAGATGCCACAGATTGTATCTCTGTTGGTAGAGATGTCACAGGAGTTCCAGTTAACCTTTCTTGTGATAGTTAATATATTATTTTTAATATATAGGTTTTTTAAAATAGATCTGAAGTGGTAGACGCAAGTGTCTCATGTCAATTAGAACTACTAGGACTAATTAGAATTAGAAGTGTCTCATGTCAATTAGTAAACACTGGTTTACTGTATCTCTATATTTTGTCTTTCATTTTAAATTTAACTATTTTTAACATGCTGTCAGATGCTTATAGATCTTGACCCTATTCTTGATAACAGGGCATTTGCCTGAGCTCCACTGATAAATCACATAACTATTGTTCCAAAGGTCTGTTAAGATCTTCAGGAAGCCCTTGCTCTGCATACTACAAATTATGGAGCCTTTTAGGAATCAATCAATAAGAGATGGTTTTAGACATTTTTGCATCCAAAGCAAAAAAAATAAAAAATTATCCCTTTCCCCTCTGAATTGGAGCTCAATTTTTATGACACACAAGGACTGAAAAGGGAGGGGGGGAATGGTTCCCTTTCTGAAATTGCTGTCTGAAGCAACTGACACATGTTCATTCTTGCTAATGCCAGCCCTGTGAACAATAAACAACAACAAACCAGTCAACATTTTCTTGACTGTGTGAAAATCAATAATAATAATAATAATAATAATAATAATAATAATAATAATAATAATAATAATAATAATAATAATAATACAGCGTATCTGGTGTAAGCCAGTGCAGGTGGTTCCAGTGGTAATTGGCACACTGGGTGCAGTGCCCAAAGACCTTGGCAGGCACCTGAAAACTATTGGCATTGACAAAATATCACTCTGCCAACTGCAGAAAGACACTCTTCTGGGATCAGCACAAATTATACGCTTCTACATCACACAGTCCTAGACTCTTGGGAAGGGTCCGACTGGTGATGTGAATGAAACCAGCACGAAAGTGTTTGCTGTGTATTTATGATAATAATAGTAATAATAATAATAGACGGACAAGGTCTTCGAATACAATACTCCAGATATCACCATCATAGAAAGGAATAAGGTGTGGCTTGTTGACAAGATGGACAAGGAACACAATACAGTGGCACCTCGCGTAACAAATTTAATTCGTTCTGGTGGCGTGTTTGTTACGTGAAACGTTCTTTACGTGAAGCAGATTTCCCCACAGGAAATAATGGAAACTCAGACAATTGGTTCCACACCCCAAAAATATTCATAGTTAACTGTTTATAAAAATGATTACAAAACACTGGAATTGAATTCAAAACATGCATTCAATGTGCATGATCCTATGAAGTCTACTTAGGCCACAATCCTAAAGACACTTTCCTAAGAGTTAAAGTGGGGGCTTTAACACAATGGGGCTTACATCTGGGTAGATGTGGTTAAGATGCTGTAATCCAAGACACTTTGCAAGTGTCTCCCCACTTTCTCCTTCTCTTCATCCTGAGCCTCTCTCTTCCCTGCTCCCTTCTGGCTAGCCCTGAGCTGCTTTCCTCTTCTCCACTGCTGTTCTCTCCCTCTGCCCAGCGGACGCCCGGCCACAGAAGGAACAGCGTGGAAGTGTTGCTTTCGCTATAGACAGGCACACTAGCAGCCCTGACGCTTTTTAAAAGTGCTGCCGGCCAGCGCGTCCGCCCCAACTGCTAACAAATGTGTTCTTTACATGAAGCACAGTTTGTTACGTGAAGCAGAATCCTGGATAAATTTTTGTTTGTTATGTGAAACATACTTTACGTGAGGCGTTTGTTATGTGAGGCATCTGTACTCCAGATATCACCATCCTAGAAAGCAGTAAGGTGTGGGTTGTTGTCATCGCCATACCAGATGACAGCAGAATTGAGGAGAAACAACTGGAAAAGATCTCCCACTACCAAGACCTAAGAATCGAATTACAGTGTATCTGGTGTAAGCCAGTGCAGGTGGTTCCAGTGGTAATTGGCACACTCGGTGCAGTGCCGAGAAACCTAGGCAGGCACCTGAAAACTATTGGCATTAACAAAATATCACTCTGCCAACTGCAGAAAGCCGCTCTTCTGGGATCAGCACAAATTATACGCTGCTACATCACACAGTCCTAGACTCTTGGGGAGGGTCCAACTGGTGATGTGAATGAAACCAGCATGAAATTGTTCGCTGTGTATTTATGGACTATACTACTACTACTACTACTACTACTACTACTACTACTACTAAGCTAAAAATAATGCTAATAATAATAATAATTAGGCACTAAACCAGAAATGGAAATTTTGTGTGAAGCTGAGCAAGAACCTGAAGGCCTTGGTGAGCTGCCAGGAGTACTAACTACAAGGCAACAAGAACTGAAAGATAAAATCCTGACCCATGATCAGTGGTGGGCCCAGTCTGGCCCAAGAACCGGTTCTCCGGAAGTGGGCGGGGCCAGGGGCGGGGCTGTGGTCAGGGGCGGGGCCAGGATCAGGGGGCGGGGCCGGGGCGGTTTTTAATTAAAAAATTAAAAAATTACTTACTTCTGAGTAGACCTGCATAGGATGGGGCTCTGAGGCTGCAGTCCCTTCCACACTGGCCTGGGAGTAAGTCCCATTGACTGTCATGGGACTTACTACTGAGTAAACCTGCATAGGAGGGGGCTCTGAGGCTGCAGTTCCATCCACAAAGACTGTAAGTATAGAATGTGAGTGAGTGAGTGAGTGAGTGGGTTGGTTGGTTGGTTGGATGGATGGATGGATGGATAGATAGATAGATAGATAGATAGATAGATAGATAGATAGATGTGAAAGGCATGGATGGATGGATAGATGGATGGATAGATAGATAAGAGAGAGGGGGAGGTGGAGAGAGAGAGAGGGAGAAGTAGAGAGAGAAGGGGGGAGGGAGAGAAAGAGAGGAAGAGAGAAGTAAAGAGAGAGAAGGAAAGAGGGGGAGGGAGGAGGAAAGAGTTGAGGGGGCACCTGGGGACTCCTTCAGCCAGCTGAAGGAGCTCCCCAGGAATGGAGCAGGGAGGGGGGAATAGCAGAGGGGGCAGGCAGGGGAGAAGCTGCTTGGACTCTCACGCAGGGGGGCTTCTCCTGGCCCAGGAAAATGTCTTTAGGATTGCAGCCTTTGGCTTGGGGTCTCCCAGGAAAGTGCAGCCAAAGGCTGCAATCCTAAAGACACTTTCCTAGGTCAGGAGAAGCCCAGGCAGCCCCCCCATGCTTTCCCTCCCTCCCTGCTCCCTCTGTTTCTCCCTGCTCCCTCTGGGAGACTCCTTCAGCCCCAGGAGAGGCACCAGGGCAGGGAGGGAGCTGGCGGGGGCGGGGGGGGGGGCTGCCTGGGCTTACCCTGGCCCAGGAAAGTGTCCTGGGCTTATCCTGTCCCAGGAAAGTGTCCTTACTTACCTGGGAGTAAGCCCTGTGTGAGCAGTGCCTCTGCTCCTCCCTCTCCTCCCCCTCCAGGCTGAGAACTACCCTGAGCCCAGGGGAGATCCTGGAGGGAGCAGGTCAGGGCGGGCAGCCATTCTTCCACTGGGTGGGCAGGTGAGTGAAAAGGCAGGGAGCCCCTCGCCGTGGTGGGTGCCCGCCCAGCGGTGTACTGAGTGGATGGCTCTTCACCCTCCCTGCTGCTCTTGCTTGGCAGCCACTCAGCAATAGGGAGGCAGGGAGGGGACCGGTCCTCCCTGGCTCCCTCCTCCCACTACAACCGGCTCCCTAGCAGGAGCCAAATTCCAAGAACAGGTTCGGGAGAGTAGGTGCGAGTAGCCATCTGCCCATCTGTGCCCATGATGCCTCAAATGCAGAAAGGACAAGGCTTCAAGCTCTGAAACATATGCCCAGAAAGCACCTAGCACCACTAATAAAAGACGCCAATGCTGCACTTGCAACAATTTACATAACATCTACTGAACAAACAAATCAGCTCGCCTACAGCACAGCAGTGATAGTAACAGAAGAACTGGGGATTGAACCACCAAAGTCCTCTAGAAAATCAACTGGAAAACCAAAATGAAAAATCAAACTGGAATTGAAGATCAAGAGTTTGCAATCAGATGCAAGTAACTTAAAGAATATGGAGAAAACACTGAGGAAGGACAAAATCAAGCAATACCTGGTCAAAAAGTACTGGCTGAACACAAGAAAGATTGAAGAAGCCATGGAAATTGTGAGACAGCAGATAACAGCTACAGCCAGAAAAATTGAAAGATATGAAGCCAGAATCATCCAGTATAGACAAAATCAAATGTTCCAGTCAGATCAAAGGTGCTTCTACCAGGCGTTGAATCAGAAAGCAGATATAAAAGTACTAAAACCTGAGAAAAATGCAACTACTCAACTCTGGAAAAACTTATGGGAAACCGAGAAAGATTACAACAGAGGTGCTGGGTTGGTAAAAGAGTTTGAAGAACATTTCTCCTAGAACAAAATGGAACAGATGGAAATAACAACTGAAATGATCAGACAGAGAGTGAAAAGAGTTAAAACTGGACTTCACCTGGTAATGATCAGCTCCATGGGTTCTGGCTCAAGTACCTGACTAGCCTGCATGGAAAAATGGCTGAAATGCTATTTAATGAAATGCTACGAACAGGTAACATCAGCCAGTGGTTAACAACCGGAAGGACTCAACTAATACAGAAGGATCCAGCAAAAGGGATAGCTCCAGGAAACTTCAGGCCAATAATGTGTCTACCCACCATGTTCAAGCTGCTGACAGGCATCATAGCTGACAGGATTCAGGATTACTTGGTAGTAAATAACATCTTACCAGTGGAGAAGAAAGGCAATAAACGGGGCACAAAAGATCAGCTCCTGATTGATAAAATGATACTGGAGAATCGTAAAAGCCGGAAAACCAATCTGCACACAGCTTGGATTGACTATAGAAAAGCCTTTGATTCATTGCCACACAGCTGGATCATAAAATGTCTGGAATCCATCGGGGTCAACAAAAATGTAACAAATTTCATTGAAAATGCAATGAAACTCTGGAAGACAGAATTATTTGTAGCCAATGAAAGTTATGGACTTGTCAACATTAGAAGGGGAATCTTCCAGGGGAACTCATTGTCCCCATTGCTGTTTGTCATTGCGATGATCCCTTTGTCAGTGATCCTACAGAAAGTGAATCTGGGCTACCAAACTGCCAAAAATTCACAGAAAATTTCACATCTATTGTACATGGATGATTTGAAGCTCTACAGAAAGTCAGAAGCAGAATTCCAGTCACTCACCAATACAGTCCGAGTCTTTAGTACCGACATCAACATGGAGTTTGGCCTGGACAAATGTGCCACAGTGGCACTAAAGAAAGGGAAGATCACGGAAAGTGATGGCACTGAAATGCCAAATGGTCAAACCATTAAATGCCACCAGCCTGAAGCCTACAAATATCTGGGCATACTGCAGTTGGACAATATCAAGCACAGGCATGTAAAAACTGTTGACAGCAAAGAATACATACAAAGGGTTAGAAAAATTTTGAAGAGCAAATTGAATGGCGGCAACATTATAAAGGCTATAAATACCTGGGCCATACCTGTAGTTAGGTATACTGCTGGCATTGTGAACTGGACACAAAAGGAACTGGATGACTTGGACAGGAAAACAAGGAAATTAATGACCATTCACTATGCTTTACATCCACATAATGATGTTGACAGGCTGTACCTGCCTAGAAGATCAGGGGGCAGAGGACTTTTGAAAGTGAAGCAGTCGGTTGAAGAAGAAAAACGTGCCCTAGCAGATTATGTGCGAAAGAGCCAGGAATCTGTTCTAATTGAAGTCAGCAAGAGAAAGTTGCTGAAAGTGCAGCAGACCAACTATGAATATTGCAATAGTGCAATTCAGGCTCGGACTGCCAGTTGGCAGAATAAAGCACTGCATGGCCAATTCCTTGCCAAGATCGAAGGAAAAGTGGATCAGGATAAGACCTGGTTGTGGCTCACAAGTGGAACAGTGAAGAAGGAGACGGAAGGCCTGATAATTGCTGCCCAAGAACAGGCAATCAGGACAAATACCATCAAGGTCAGAATTGAAAAATTAGCTGATGACCCAAAATGCCGGCTCTGCAAAGTGGATGAAACCATCGACCACATTCTAAGTGGCTGCAAGAAGATCGCGCAGACTGACTACAAACTGAGGCACAACTCTGTTGCCCAGATGATCCACTGGAATCTATGCCAAAAGCATCATCTGCCAGTGGCAAAAAACTGGTGGGACCACAAGCCTGAAAAAGTGGTTGCAAATGAGCAGGTCAAGCTTCTGTGGGATTTCAGGATACAGACGGACAAGGTCTTGGAACACAATACTCAGTGGTGGGCACCAGGAGGTTCGCACTTACTCTATAGAACCGGTTCTTAACAAGAGATAGTACATATAAAGTTTAAAAATAGCCATTTAAAAGTGGCTGCCAGATGGACAGAGAACCGGTTCTTAATTTATTTGAAGCCCATCACTGACAATACTCCAAATATCACCATCATAGAAAGCAGTAAGGTGTGGGTTGTTGTCATCACCATACCAGGTGACAGCAGAATTGAGGAGAAACAACTGGAAAAGATCTCCCGCTACCAAGACCTAAGAATCGAATTACAGCGTAACTGGTGTAAGCCAGTGCAAGTGGTTCCAGTAGTAATTGGCACACTGGGTGCAGTGCCCAAAGACTTTGGCAGGCACCTGAAAACTATTGGCATTGACAAAATATCACTCTGCCATATTCATAAAGCCGCTCTTCTGGGATCAGCACGAATTATACGCCGCTACATCACACAGTCCTAGACTTTTGGGAAGGGTCTGACTGGTGATGTGAATGAAACCAGCATGAAATTGTTTGCTGTGCATTTATGTATAATAATAATGCTTACCTTTTAATAGGCTAAAAAAATTGAAGTTTTTCATATAAGACTTAGAAATTATCTTTCTATCTGTAATCTTTCACTGTTGTCTCATAAGACTCTTTTAAGAGGGAAAGATGCGATTATATGAAGGGATTGATAACGTTCTATTCTGCTACAATTAACAGCAAAAACCTGCAGAGAATTGAGGTGGTAAGGTCAATAAATTTAATTACATTCCCAGACAAGAGCCAAATCTCGTTTTGTGCTTGAGTTTGGTAACAGAAATAACAAAACCCCATAGTTGCTGTTGATAGGTATCTATCAAGCAATCTGCACAAATCTGAGCAGAGTGGGATTGAACCAGGCTGCCTTGGAACTCCCATCCACCTAGGGGCATCACTAGGGTTTGCGTCACCCAGTGTGGGAGGCCAGCACGTCTCCCCCATACATTGGGTGGGCAACAATATGCATGGTGGGTGTGGTTATGTGCCATTGCTCTGCCTCCACTGGATTTTTAGCCATACATTTTTACTGAATAAAGATATTTAAAAGTGGTTTGTTTCACTGCATTCTGCTATAATTTACACATTCAAAGGTGTATAACATGATGGATTATTTCTACAAACAATGATTTTAGCCATTTAGGTCACAAGGGCTGCTAACCCTTTCAATTCTGCTCTTCAATATTCTGTTTTTCAATATGAATCCAACAGTATATGACATGATGGGGTTTGACGCACCATCACGAAGTTGCAATTTTTAGGTCCCCCATTGTGTGTCACCCCCCCCCCCGGCACATCATCTGGTGTGGACTGCACCATCCGCACCACCCTAGTGATGCACCACCCTGCATCCACTCTGCCCACCCTACACCACCCCAAAATGCCCTCTTCCTGCCTCCTTCCCACCTTGCCACACCCTCAATCCCTATGTTGGCCACACTTGGCTAGTGTATGTGTACACACCTGGAGGCTAGTTTTGAAATGCAGAAGCAAGTGCATGTCCCTGTGCTGGCCTCCCGTACTTGAAGGATGGTACAAACAAGCTTTATGGCATGTTTTTACACCCTTGGGCTGGAGCAAGGGCCTTGCACAGCCCAAGCTTGCTTATAGATTGTGCTCTAAGAACCTTATCCAGCGGTTTCCCAGTTGTCATTATCTTCTTCTTCTTCACTTTCTCTTTTACAGCTTTGGGTATCGAGGTAGATGTAAGGATCTGTCATTATGAGCACAATCCTAACCATGTCTACTCAAAAGTAAGTCCCATTGTGTTCAATGGGTCTTACTCCCAGGAAAGTGTCTTTAGGATTGCAGCCTATGCCTTTCTTTAACAGCCTCATCCAAAGTGCTGTCATTTTGGATCACATGAGATCTCCCAAGAACTTACTGGATCCAAGATGGTGATGCCTAGGAGAGCAGGAAATATTGGTGCTTGAGAAAGCTGGGAAGAAGTGGACACCGGGGTCATCCTGTGGCCCCTGTGAATTCCTTGAAGCACTCCAGGTGCTGTAATTCAGTTTGAAAACACTGACTCCCATTTTCCACCACCAGTGCTGATGCAGTCATGCCAAAAAAAGATGGGTGCATTTTATAGTGGCTGGGTAACCCAAAGGCAAATGATGGGTAGGAAAAGGTAATTTTTACTTCTGAATAAACTCTGGTGCTGGCTATGGGTCTTCTTGGACACAATGGCATATATCTGGCATAATGGCATGAGTGGTGAGGTTTTCCAAAAGAGAAATTGTGGATCCATTGCCACCAGAGATGCCTGTCTGCCCCACATGGTTCTCCCATCACCCCATTCTAGTTCCTCCCCTTTCTTGTCTTTGGTGGCAGCAGATGATCCCTCCACTGGCTGGTGCATGCAGCTGCCAACTGTTGTGCTGGTGGTATCATGGTGCATTCTGGGGAAATATCACTTTCACCAGCATCCTCTCACTTCTGCAAGCAGAATGGATTTGCTGTAAGAAACTGGAATAGTCCTTTGCTTTAGAAAACTTTAGACAATTTCAGACATAAATTACAGTTAAGGGGACATGTTTTTATTGGCTAAATTGCTGCTTGGAACAGAACATGCAAGGTTTTGATTTACACAAATCTCTTCATCAAATAGAATGGAAAAGAAGCTGATTTTCAGCTGTAGTTGTCAGAAAGCTACTTGCAAATATATTTAGGTTGTCATTTGTAGGTAGCAGCTGAATCACAATACATTTAGCACATCAAAGAAGTATTTCATAGAATGCATTAATCACTAGCAAGGTTATGGGCCACCCAGTTCCTTAAGCATTGATGCTTGGAAGTTTTCCAGGGTGCTAAATTTTCTTGAAACTGGGAGTATGGACTTTGCATCCTTTCCTTTTCATGAGATGCCAATACCACAATCATGTTCAGTCGAAGCTGTGGCCCAGGAATGCTAAAAATCTTCAAGTGCAGGGAGTGGAGCGGTCATGCTTCTGATTTAACAACCTCTAGTGGTGATTTAGCTGATGCTGTTTTATAGTATGGGCTATGATGGCTCACTGGTTAAAAATGCTGGGCTTGTCAACCTCAAGGTTGGCAGATCGGTGGTTTGAGACCTAGGTACTGCATGATGGAGTGAGTTCCTATTACTTGCCAGCTTCTGCTAACTTAAGCATTCTTAAATGCATGTAAATGCAAATAAATAGGAGCCACTTTGATGGGAAGGCAACAGCATTCTATGTGCTTTTAGCATTTAATCATGCTGGCCACATGGCCATGGAGAGGTCTTTGGCCTTGTAATGGGAATGAGCACTGCGCTTAGTTTATCATGAGTAGCAGGGCAACCTGCAGAGGACACCTTTGTCTTTTACCCTATAGAGTAGCAAGAGCATGATTGTGACTCAACCCCTTCCCATCAGGACAACTGCCATTATTTTCACCAGTTCAGTCCCTCCCATATAGTGATGCAAAGTCTAAATACATTCGATGTCTTGAACTGCTCATTTCCTCTTGTGATTGGTGTACAGAGCAAGCAGGGCCTTGCAAGTGCATGGGGTTGTTGTACCAAAAAGCGCCATTCTTCAAACCAGCGTGGCTCACGGCACATCATTCTCATATCTGGATATTAATTTATGGGCTCACTTGTATACAAAAGCTCTACTGTCACTGTAAGTTATAGAAGCAATCATCCGTGTTTACATCAGAAACACCTAAAGTCAATTCTGGTATCATAATTTCCTACTCTAACCCGAGATGCCAAATCATGGCTCTTTTAGATGAGAAGCAGGTGCGTGAAAGGGCTCTCCCCTTTCAGAATGGCAGACTTTATTCCTCTATAAAACAAATTTATGTTGGGAAATAATAGGAGGCTAGGTTGGTACTATAATATAAGGATCCAGTCACAGGTGCCAAGCAGTTTTCTACTCCCCAAAAGGAAAAAGAAATAAATCATGCAGAATTGGAGGAAGGAAGCGCCATACACCACCCCAATAAAAACATGCAATGCAGAAATAAGTCATTGCAACAGAACTTCCTTTTGCAGATTGTATTCAGGATCAGGGTGCCAGGCTTCTCAGCATGGGCACTGTATCTGGATGAGCAAGATTCATCTATAAGAAGAAATACAACTAGTAGCATCTTAAGAAATACTTCCCCCAGTGGAGAAGATGCCAATGAAAATTTTAATTAAATCCAGAGAGTTATTACAAGAAAAGCATGGAATTATTACCCTAGGCATACATGTCTAGGCAGCTTTAATGGGTGGGACACTTCATTTTTGGTGGTGGTGGTTGTTTTTAAACTGTCTTTTAAGTCTTTGGTTAAGTTGATGTCATCCTGTGTGCTAATATTTTCAGACTTTTCAGCACTTGTGGTGTTGCTGGTCAAGTACTATGCAATCTCACTTCAGTGCTCCTAACCCCTACCAGCTTTATGCTGGTCCCCACAAGTAGGCACAATATATACGTTTTGGACAATGATGAAATCAGAGTTTTAGCTTCCTGCACTCACTGTGTGAGGTGCCCTGGAAAGAAGAGACTTGAATTTTATTCTAGTTATGCCACACAGTCCCAAAACAATGCCTGGGTCACTTCCAAGAACAGGCTGAGGGCAGACTTTGCACAAGGTTCAGGGTTATCCTTTGGCTTTCCTCTGTCCAAGTTAAAAAGACTCAGTGGATGGGCATTCCTACTTAGCTATCTCTTGCTCAGCTCCTTGATTGTCTTCCTCTTTCTAAGACAGCAGGAAGGATCATATCCAAAGCCCATGCAAGCGTCGAGCATGATACCATAGTCTTTCAAGACTGATGGATGCCAAGTTATTAGCAAGGTGCCCCAACCCGGAATAATCCTGGAGTCCTCATAGTTTAACTGATCCTGGAAATTTGTATGAAATATACAGCCACAAAATAGAAGGATTCTGTTATAAGGAGTTGGTGATGTTCAGGATCAGGTTCAGAATATTTTTAGGTACAATGGATGCAAAACTTGCCACCTCCACCACAAACCTGGCTGGCAGTCTTCAGATCACACAGTCAGATTAGTACTACTCAAGTGTGATTCCTGGCATCTCCAGTTAAAGAATTTAAGGGGAGCTGAAGAAATTCTGTGCCTGAAATAGGATGACCATATAGAATGCAGCACAGGGTTCTCTACCTTTAAGCATTGCATAGAGGAAGGAATTTAGGCAGGTTTAGCTCAACACAGAAGAGTTTAAAAAGCAGCACCTCCCTAAATTCCCTCATCTATGCAATGCTTAAAAGTAGAGGCACTCTGATAGCCATTCAATATGGTCAATCTGGCCTGAGACCTTGGAGAGATTCTGTCTGTCAGTCAAAAGTCAATTGATCTAACTCGGTATAATGCAGCAACTTATATAAACTTTGCACATTTTCTCTGGCTGGTTCTTACATTACACTAGTTTTTTTTTCATAAACGTAGTCCTGGAAGTATAGTGTGATGACAATAATGGGGATTTATTAATAAGGAATGATAAGGATACTCTGTATCTATTTGTGAAGCCAAACCCATTGGTAGGCTGTGAACACAGAATTGTTTCTGATGTGTGAGAAGTTATGGGTATAAATTTTCTATGGAGGGCTGGGAAATATTTCAAATGCTGAGAATCCAAGCCCTGGAGAGAGCTGAGAAAATATTTTCACTGGACCCCTGAGATTATTTCCATCCTGTTCCCATCTTATAATTTTCATCATAGCAATAAGTTAAGGGAATGCTGTCACAAGCGATGGTAGGAGGCTCAATGTAATTTTGATCTGCATCTGACCATGTAAGGCCCTTTATTATTATTTTTTTGTAGAAAATGGTCAATGCTTACAAACTAAAGCATGATGGTTGAGGGTCTCCCAAGAGACCTTCAGAATACAGTAAAAGTGACATCTGTTTGCACCCATCTTTACATTACTCAGATTCAGTTGCCAAAGGATAATTAACCACATGGGCTCCTAAAGATGAGTGAAGCAGCTCCTCATATGGTTTTTTTTAAAGCCATGCTGGGAAAATCATCCCTCAAAGAAGTATTTTGTCAGCGTGTTTAAAATGGCCCAAAGCACATGTGGAGCTACTCAACTCATAGGAGCCCTACCTGGTTGGCTCCCAGCAACAACCATAACACTGGTTATGATAAGAACTGATAACAACAAACACATAACAAATGATCCCCATAGCTTGCAAATGTTCAATGCTATGAAAACTGTTGAGTCACAGAAAACCTGAAACAAGCTTGAAACTGTCCATTCCCTCACATCAAATGCAAAAGGTATACTTATTTTGGTATCCTCTGAAGGATGATAGACAACCTTCCAGGACGCATCACATGGATATAAGGACTTCCTCCCCCTCCCCAGTAAAACAGCAAACTAATGCAGAAAGGCATGCAGTAGTGGTTAATTTTCCAAGTGTGGGGGAGTCCTTTGACTTACAGTGTGTGAAATGCTGAGGAAGAGTTAACTGTGAAGTGCGAAAATGAAATTTCTGTGCAAGGATGATATACTATACCTATGCATTTTATAGCACTGGATAAGTAATTTAATGTCTCAGCCAATATCAAACACTTCATTTGCAAATCTTAGTATGCCAGGCTCCCTAGTGGTTCAGGCAATAAAATGGGATAGTTAAAGGGCACATCCTTGCATTAACTCTTCCTTCTAAATTTGAGGGGCCCTGCCATTATGTAAATATTTACTATAATTAACTGGTGAAGTACTCCTGTTGGCCTAGTTTGCAGCCCTGCTCAGAACTTGCTATTTACTTTAAGCTGTGATCATTTAAATAACACATTTTCTACATCAAGGTCAGGTGGTAGGTTGATAAGAAGAATTTGTTTTTCTTAAAGATCACACAACAGGATACCACCATTCCCCTCGTTTTAACAGACAAAAAAGTTAAAATAAAACCTTTTAAGTGGACCAACACATTTTGTCATTTTATAGCATAGATATTATTATTCCCCCCTCCGGACAGGCACCATGTATAGTAAACATCATGTTGAATTTGTGACTTATTAGTTTGAAATCAAATCCTCACAGTCCAGCTCCCGCTGAAACTAACAGGAAGAGATCAATTTGTTAACAGACTCACTGAGTAGACGTGGACAAAACTCTTAGGGCACAATCCAGAGCAACCATGGGGAGTCCATGCTCCGATGTAAGAAAAATTTGCTCTGGATTGCTATATGAATTTCCCATAGGTTTTCATTAAGTGATACAGTAACTACAGATGCACATAATGTCTCTTACGTGCTCCCGTAGTTGCTCTGGATTATAGGGCCAGCCTCAGGGCACAATCCTGAACAATTTTCCAGCTCTAAGGCAAGGGCAATGAAACTTCAAGATAAGAGAACAAGTATTCCCTTACCTTGAGGGGGACTGCCCTCCAACTATGTGACTGCCCCCAATTGCAGGATGAAACACATGACACATTGGCACAGCAATGTCAGAGCTGGAATGTAGGTTTGGATTGGGCCTCAGTTCCTCAATCTGAAAATTGGGAGCAATGAACAAGATGTGAAAACCATAAGGATCGCAAAGCACTTTGCACATTTTAAAGTGTCACATAAAATAATTTATGAACAACCTTGATACATCAGTCCAACTGTCCATCTAATCTGGTATTCAATTTCCAATCGGGGACAGTGCGGCTCCTCAGGTATGCTTATCTACAGCAATGTTGATATATGTCAGGATCGCCAAAGAAGCCTAAGGTAGTAGCTGCTGTAATGTAAGATAGCACGTTTATCACCATAATGGCATGCCGCTACATCATGAACATATTTTAATATTCAATTGATATTAAAATATCATTCACCTGGCTTGCTTTTTAACATGCACACAGCTACCATGTGAGCTCTGAAGCTGTATCTGTGCCCAGAGGAGAGCAGGCTTTTGAAGCACGAATGCTGCGAGGCAGCTTAGCAGCACACTGGCAAAGCAAAGCAGGCTGCAAATCGGAAAGACCCGACGCTGTGAAGCGGACTCAGGATCCTGGGCATTGAGCCAAGTAAGGTGATGCGCTTGCTCAGCCTCTCGGTTAGAGGAAAGCGACCTGCCCTGTGCTAACAGCACTTGTGTGTGACCTTTCTGTGAAGCAGAAACAGCGGAGGCTCTTCAAATGTGCACTCTGACAGCACCCACCCAGGTAGAAACAAATGCATTTCACTCCCCTCCCTGCTTGCAAAACAAAAGGATCGGTTGTGTTGTAAAGGATAAGCACAGAGCAGCTTCACAGCATTCTGCTTGATGCCAAAATGGAATGCATTAATGAGGTGGGGGCAACGGCAACCACAACCAATTCCCACCATTCCTGCTGCATCATAGCAGTGCACTGTTATCTTTCCATCTTTACTGAGCTTGGCTCAGTTGAAAACATTCCCACCCACACTGTTTACATCCCGGGATTCTGATTTGCTAGACGTTTGCAGCAGTGGCTGCTTTACTATGTCAGCAGTGCCCTCGTTCTATACAACATGTAGTCCTTGGGATAATATAGGTGAATGAAAAAACGTAGGTGTGGGGTATCTGCAGTTAAATAAACATGGTTTACTGGTATCCTTGGGAAAGACTCTTCTAACAGCCTGACCCTAACTGTGCTTTCTCAGAAGGAAATCCTGCCAATCTGACACTTTGGATTTCTTGCGTGCTGTTGTATTTGTGAATTCTTATCTCTGAATCCAATGAAATGGGCATCAGTGAAGTTGATCAAGCTTTCCTTCCCATTGCCAATTTCATGGGGTGGGTGGGGGTGGAGCATTGGGAAGGAGGAGATGGGGACCTCCCTGAGGTTTTCTGTGTACTTTTTACACTTTAAAAACAGTTTAATGGAGTGCAAAGAAAAAGCGCAGTTCCACTACAAGGCAAAGAATCATACCCTTGATACAAAAGCAGGCATGAAAACACAAATGGGCATTTGTGACTAATGACACAATCCAGAGTAACTACGGGGAGTCCTTGCTCCGGTGTAAGAACAATTTGCTCTGGATTGCAATATTAATTTCCCATAAGTTTTCACTAGGTGGTACAGAAAACTACGGGTGCACGTAATGTCTCTTATGTGCTCCCGTAGTTACTCTGGATTGTAGGGCAAATGAAATTGTTGCATTCACCTAATTAAAGTTGGAATGAAAAGGTCCTAAGTCCCACCAAATGAGTACTTTTCTTGGGTGCCCTTGCCATTGAGGAAGCCGGTAAAAGAAATGGCAGTTGGGTAAGAAAGTGATCCAGAAAAGGGTTCAGACTTCAGCAGCCCTCCCTAGAAAAGGAAATGCAATTTCAGTGCCCTTGCGGAAGTATGTAGGTTTGCAATCCTCATCTACCTGAGAAGGTTGCTGTGAAAATAAATGAGATAAAAACTGTAAAGCACTTTATATATTTAGAAGCATGATTCCAGTGCTAGATAATGATTCACAGGGGAAACAGTGAGTTCAAAGTGCTGGGTTCATTTGCAGAAAAGGTAACAACTGGAAAAGAAACTCTTTATCTTTTTCTTTTTCTTTCTTTTTAAAAAGGTGGTTTTTATAAGTTTCCCACCATATCATCTCCACCTATCTAGAACATCTTTAGCAGTCCTGGCATGCTGAATCTTCTGTCTAAAGAATTCTGGTTGGTATGACCCCTGCATGTCTGATGATTCTGCTGCGGAGGGAGCTGCAGTTTTATGACATTAAATATTAACAGTGGGATATTAATAATGAAGGCTGACAGCTCCTTTCCTAGTGTCTGTGGCTGTCTCTCGCTCCCAGTCTGCAAGTCCAGCAGGACCATTGCTTTTTCTCTGCCTAAGCAGCATGGTCAGGGCCCTCTGATCTCTTAAGGTCAGAGGAGGTATAAAAAATAACACAATGGTGTCATCAATGTGAATGGGAGTCATCTCCGTCTGACTAGCCCTTGCGATGTGCAATCTCTCTCTCTCTCTCTCCCTCTCTCTCCCTCTTTAGCCTTGTTGCAGAGTGGATTGGAGAAAAGCAATTTATTGTTAAAGGAAGAGGAAGGCAGAGATAATGTACAATGCTAATAAAAAAAGGCATGGCAACAAGACACTACACAGGCCTCCCCCCGCCCCTTGAAAAGGATAGGAAAACAGAATATTTTTGTATCTTCTGAATCCAAGGAAACTTGTGGAACTATAAACGCAACATACAGTTTCCAATTCCCATTTTCCACTGGATTCCTCATTTCTTTCCCAGCATTGATGCTTTGTCCCGTTGTTCATCTGTCATGGCTCTACATCAGCCACAGTTTGCTGAGACACAGCTCCTGCCTGCAGCCTGAGCAGTCTAGCTCTGGGGATAATTTACTGGGAAAGGCAGACTGCCCCCTCCCACCTTCATCCTTACTTCAGCTGAATGTCATGTTTATGGCTTAGATCAGGGTGGCTGTCATGGATAAAGGAACCCTAGTCTTGTTTTGAACTCATGACCCCCAGTCATGCTCAGCAACTTGCTTAATGCTGCCGGAAAATGGATGGAATAAGGAATTCCTTCTTTGAAGGAATAAGGCTATGCAAGAGGTACAGTGGCGCCTCACGTAACAAATTTAATTTGTTCCGGAGGCATGATGGTTGCGTGAAACGTTCTTTACGTGAAGCAGATTTTCCCATAGGAAATAATGGAAACTCAGACAACTGCTTCCACAACCCCAAAAATATTCATATAAAAATATTAACTGTTTGTAAAAATGATGACAAAACACTGAAATTGAATTCAAAACATGCATTCAATGTGCATGTTCCAATGAAGTCTACTTAGGCTGCAATCCTAAAGACACTTTCCTGGGAGTGAAAGTGGGGGCTTTAACACAATGGGGCTTACTTCTGTGTAGACATGGTTAGGAGGCTGCAATCAAAGACACTTTCTTCTGTAATCAAAGACACTTTCAAAATGTCTCCCCACTTTCTCCTTCTCTCCATCCTGAGCCTCTCTCTCCCCTGCTCCCTTCTGGCTAGCCCTGAGCTGCTTCCCTCTTCTCCACTGCTCTTCTCTCCCTCTGCCCAGCGGACTCCTGGCCACAGTTTGGAGGAACTGCGCGGAAGTGTTGCTTTC